>JAUPFT010000004.1:7875481-10477981 GCA_036936625.1 Parnassius smintheus behrii | reverse complement strand
TCATTTTTGTGAAAGGCTATTTTTGTTAAATTATGATATTATGTTTGGTATTGCAGTTAGTGGAAATACGTTTTAATTTTTCACACACGTTTTCTAAGCTTCTAAGCGTTTTATCATTTCTAGAATGAAACATTTTATAAAACACCAAAGTGACTATTTTACACCGCATGACCTCCCTACACTAAAATACGAATAAAACAATAGCGAAAAATGTCATTAAAGCAATGATCATTAATGAGTGTTTAATACACAAGGAATTAAAATATAAATATATTCATAGTTATATGGACGTCAAATATCGTGCGGTATTAAACTTTACCGATAATCTGACGTGCACATATAGAAATAAAACGAAATTCAAAAATATGGACGTCAAATATCATTCAGTATAAATGTTTTAGGATATTCGGACGTCCATCTCATTATGTGTACACAGGTAGTAATTTAAAGTTAAAATTTTGGCGCATACAGTGCCCAAAAAACCGCTACAAACGGCAACATTTATCAAAAAAGAAATAAGAAAGATTTTCTAAGCGTTTTATCGTTTCGAGAATGGAGCATTTTATGAAACACCAAAGTGACTATTTATACCGCATGGGCTCCCTACACTAAAATAGAAATAAAACAATAGCGAAAAATGTCATTAAAGTAATGATCATTAATGTGTCTTATACACAAGAAATTAAAATATAAATATATTCATGGTTATATGGACGTCAAATATCGTGCGGTATGAAACTTTACCGATAATCTGATCCACATATAGAAATATAACAAAATTCAAAAAATATGGACGTCAAATAGCATTCAGTATGAATGTTTTGGGATATTCGGACGTCCATATTATTATATGTAGCTAAATCTAAGGACACGAAAACAAATTGGAAAGTAAAATTATCTACTAGCACTGAGTACAGTATAAACCGACAAAAAATACCAAAATATGCCTTGAGCACGAAATAAATAATCAACATAAATAAATAGTAAAATGCAATAATCAACAAAAACTTTGGACATCGGATATCGAAGAAGTGGACGTCAAATAAAACTTAGTGTGAATATTTTAGGATATTCATACGTCCGTAAATGTAATCATAAAAAGTAAACTCGCAGTGAGAGCACCAAAACTCAGTACGATCAAGTAAATAAATTATATTTTCGGAGTTATTCATGTCAGCAACAATACGCCACGGTCTATTGTAGAAATTATCAACACATTGGCAGTCATTGCAGTAAAACCTTATATTAAAATGAGTTTCTTCACAATGTCATATTAGGTTATTAGTCACAATATAAGAAAATGAACTTCTATTAAACCTGTCAATACCTACAATTAGCACTTATTTATAATAGTAAAATAAATAATAATATAGTCAATCTATAATGTATCACGGCTGGGCAATCCTAGATATTTTTTCGTATTTAGTAAACGAATAACTAGTTGGTAAATTAATCATGATATCTATCTGCTTTTTTTTTCGCTGGAAACAAAAATGATATTGGGTATTTTTCGTAACTGTACATTCTGTGGATTTGTTTCATTATTTTGAACAATATACGAAACTTAAGTGACTAAAATGAAATCTAATGTGAACTAGAATCATAAAAAATGTATTATTCGTGCTAAACGAATCTAATAACGATCTGTTATTTTTGTCTCCTGCGAAAAAAACAGACTATAGGAATCTATCGAAAACTAAATATCACCTATAAATAAAATATTACAAAGCGGAATCACTAATAAGAGTGGCAACGTCGCACCATACGAAGGAATTGCGTTAAGCAGGATAATGAATTAAAAACTATGTATATTACGGGGATTCTGGATAATTTGTAATATGGAAGGGAGTCCTGATTGGTTTTCCTCCGTCTGGCAATATACGAATGTTTGTATATCGACATATGGTAAATTTTCAAAGAAATGAGTTAAACACTATCTTTGAAATTGTTTAATGGACCAATATATGCTGTCATAATGTATAAAAAATGCCTACAAGTGGTGGACGCTACAATAATGTGAAATGAAAGGACGTAGAATCAATATTGTGATATATATATATATATATATATATATATATATATATATATATATGTGCGGTGTACCCGTGTATGTCGGTGGTGGTGTCGTGTGGTGGTGCGGTGTGTTGGTGCAGTGTACCTGTATATGTCGGCGGTGGTCTGCAGCGTGCCGTGCGCCAGCAGCAGGCGGCGGCCGGTGGGCGGCGGCGGCGGCGCCCACCAGGATACGACGCGCCCCACCACCGGCACGCGCCGCAGCAGACCCTCCTGCCACGCCTCGCGTTCCAGGTCCGCTTGCGCCGCCTCGATACCTGTCAATACAACCCGTGTAGGGGCGGTGTATGTATAACCACTATTACACCCCATAACATCCCGTGTCTGTCATAAGAGGTGACAGAGGGAAACAAATCAGGAGATGGACAGTACAGCGTCTTCTTAATAACAACTAAAAATGAAAAATTGCGGTTACCAACCCGTTTTCCAAGCGTGGCAACTATAGCTAATACATCTCTACGAGGAAATCTATGGGGGAGGCATATGTTCAACAGTTCAGAGACTTTAATGAGCTGTAACAATAACGGTATAGCGAGAGTACATTGAAATAATGTATACAATAATAATGTCCTCTAAACCGAATTTCGGTTACGGCGGCAAGCCTCAATGGAGACTAGCCATCAGCGCGGGACAGGATTATAGTGCTCAAATATATGCGCAAGCACAGGTGCACTCTGCATTCCTTCATTCTCACAGTCTAATGGGACGGTAATACAACACCACCTGAGAGAGATCAGGCGCAAGAAAAACGACTTTACGTGCTTTCCGAGGCACGGGAATGAAACACACAATTATATTGCAAATGTGTGTGAAAGCACAAGTGGACTCTCTCTTCCCTTACTCTCATAATCCGATGGGACGGCAACTCAACACGACCAAAGGAGATGGTGTAAGACGACGATCTGAGTGCTTTTTGAGGCACAGAGGCGAAACACCGCCAACTTCTCCGGGCTGCTGCGAAGAATTTCTTGACAGAAAATCTCTACGTGGGATTCGAACTCAAGACCTTTTTTTCAGGGTTTTTGTAGCACATTACATAAAAATATTTTCGGGATTTTACTTGGTACTCACCTTTCTTCAGTACCTCTGTCATGTCTGTCAGTGCTTTGGAGTTCTCTTCTACGTCCTTGCCAGCGGTAACTACCAAATCTAACAATTCATCCACGTCCGTGTCAGCTGTGACCATACCAAACCTGTAAAATACTCCAACTGTGGTCTTAAACATGAAAAATTTATATACATTTTAGAATTATTAAAGGAGGATGGCCAAATCGTACCAGACAACAAAATAACAGCATCCCAATATGAAATATTTATGTAAAATACTCTTATTGTTTAAGGTCTTAAAACACACAAGAAATACCTTCTAAGTAGCATAAAATAAGTTATCCATTTATTTCTACTTTTGTAACTGTTCAAAATTATTTCAAATAATAGTTTCAGAACGCACCTAATAACGATAATTAGACATTTCGTGTGTGAAAGGACTTGGTATTCAAAGACTAACTAAAATAATTATTCACGTTTTTATGAATAGTTGTAAATTTTAATTCAATTCAATTAGTATGTAGATATCAAATCAACTACTATGCTGATTTATTATGTACTGAATTCTTGTCATAAAAATAATTATGTAGGTCATAGTAAGCTAAATGTTTTGTTCAATTACATACTCGTATGTACAACGGAACATTATTTGTTATCGCTTAATCTGAGGTCATCGATCCGCGCCAGTATTGTTATTTCCTTCTGTTGTTTTGACCTCGATATTGTTTTACGGACTGATTTTTCACATCTTGAATAATTGTGAGAGTCATCATGTAATCTTACATCATTCGAATTGATTGTAATTTTGACATACAAATGTTATATTTTAACGAAATGGCCAATAAATAAAAAAGTAAAAGGTATTTGTTGATTCAGCCTTTAAAATATTGTTGACATTATAAAAATCTTGGCTATTTTGATATTATTTTTAAACGTGACTACGTTAACATAAAAACAAACCAATCTAACTATAGTTTGTTCTGGGACATGAAAAAAAGTCTAATCTAGCTCCTATAGAAATTTGGCCATCCTCCTTTCTTAAATGCCGTGTAGTGGCCGAGTAAGAGTCCTTTAACCCATTACATCCCTTGGGTGTTGTAAAAAGCGAATATTTTTTTTATATGTAAGGGTGTCATCCTTACATATAAAAAATTATCGCGATATTAACGAGCACGCAGTTCACCGGTAAGTGTTTACTGTGGCCCATAGATATCTACATCAATCGGTCGATTACGAATTAAAATACAGGTGCTCCGTCACCCCTGAGGACTAAGATGGAATGGCTTCTTTCCAGTAAAAAGGGTCTCCGGTCCTCTACATCCATAATACGAAACACAACAGCGTTGAGCTGCTATTTTACAATGGTATTTTGTGAGAGCGTGGTCCTTCCCCCGATCAAGCCGACCCATTCGTGTTACAACCAGTAGTATGGTAATAAAATATAGCCGCAGCTTGGCTCTACCACGTAAATGCAAAAAAATCATATATTTATCAGTAAAACCATCAGGCAGTACAACCATCTCGTTCATGTCAGTGGCGTCAAAGGTGCTCGAGTGGCACACTGTTCAATTCAATGGCTCTTTCCTAACGACAATATATTTCATTCTATTTGACAACGTATATATAGGCTTCTTTGTTTGAATTTCGCTGCAACATAGGCACAGCAGTAGTAGTCTGCAGTAGCTACTTACCACAGCATGAACAGAGGAGATATTAAAAATTGATTTTAGATTGAATCCCAATACAGAATCTATGACGTAGTATGTCTCACCTCACACAAGCCATCCCATCCTCCCCTTCCCCGCAAGAAAAAGCTCCATCAGTGGCTCTCAAAGTTTCCACCAGTTGTTGGTTCAAAGAGTTCAGTTCTTCGACAGGCGCATCTTCCCAACCGGGAGGCACGTAACGAACACCACCCAGACCTGAAAATTATACTCGGACTTAGATTTGTATGGTGCTATCATTACATTTTTTTAAAATTAAAGTACATAATATACATTCCACAGTTGGACACCAGCCTTTTTTCATTTCTGAGAAGGTTTTCGAAGAAAAGAAAGAAAGAAATATATTTATTTAAAGCTACATAATAAATATTTACACCACATGAATATATTATATAACATTATCATAATGCAGCTATAAATAGACATCCGATTCAGAATTGTGTCACAGTATAATAACCACAGCGCTGATATTTTGCCGGTGCCTTTTTGAATTAGGTATTGCAGTTTATTTCTCCTAACGAAAAACGTGTCGTATTATCGACGGTGGTGTGTTTTTCCGATGATGATCGGGTTGGTAGTGTTGGAGTTAGTGGTGGTAGTGATATTCCACACAATTGTGGGAGGGTGTGGGTTTCCGTACAAAACAGATACGGCTACCATTTTAATTTTAAAGCGGTACTTTGCTAATTAATTTTCACTTCTTTAATTTAATGAATATCTGCAAAGTAAGATATTGTTACGAGCTTAGGGTTCGTGACAATAAAAACTGCGGATTAAATTACCAAAATTGACCCTTTAATTACCGAACACCAATTAAAACACACTAATAATTAATCACACTTAACACTTTAGTTCACAGTTATATGGCTCCGAAGACTTCGCTTGAATCGTCAATTTTTTACTGACCCGGGTCGCGGTCAATACGTCTTATATAGGACCTTTTCTACTGAAACATCTAGAATGTTCGAGTACATACCGGTTCCGACCGACTAAGTGTAAAAAGTTCTCTCCTAGTCCTATCACTCGATACTAGATGGCGCTAGTGGGAAAGTTCTAGAATGTAATTTTCTAGAAAGCTCTCCTAGTTTCGCTACTCGATACTAGATGGCGCTAGTGTCATGTACCAGGCATTTATTATGGCGCGCAACAATATAATACCATTATAATTATTATTTATAGGGAAGAGTCCACCGCAATTACCCAATTCATGTTGACAGACTTTATATCTTCGAATTCATATTTTATTTCCGTTTGCCTAAGGATGTAGTAATTTAACATTCAAATATATAATTAACAATTTCCCTGGTACTGCTGAATTCATACTTGGATCGCTTGCATCTCATGAAATTGATAAGAAGCACCTATGTAGCTCCTGACGTCAGTGAGCTCTGTAAGACAGGGTGACTTTATATCCCTGAAACTTCACCACTTCATAGGAAGACATTTTTACTGGACTGGAAAGAATACGGTATTAACATCAAGGGCCAGTACATCACTTACATTCCTAAGCACTATGCTCAATGACTTCAATGGTGCATCCCAACGGATAGGTCTTATGATGAACATGGACCAAAACAAAGATCATGTGTAACCATGTCACACCTATGCCGGTAGTTGTTGGGAGCACTAAGCTCGTAGTTATTGACGAGTGTTATACCTGGGACAAATACGAAGGCGGCACTGAAAATTTCGGGAATCAAGGTAGTGACACAACATTACTATTTAAAAATGTATTTATTGCTTTTCGAAGTATTCTCCGCGACTATAACCCATACTCCCCCTCTGTCTCGTCCCGACGGCTCCATTGCCTTCGAAGACGAAGAAAAGGCTGAGTGCTTCGCGGACAGCGTTGCCGCTCAATGCTCTCCTAGCTCACAACCCACTGACCCCTTACACATTCAACAAGTGGAGGACGAGGTCCGACGCAGGAACTCGCCCCCTACCGCCTCTGACCCTATCACTGTGTCCAAAGATGAGATTTCATCTACCATCAAAGGACTTAAGCCCAAAAAAGCACCGGGCGCGGATGGTATCTCCAACCAAGCCCTCAAACACTTCCCGGAGCAGGTAATCGCCTTACTGGCCATTATCTTTAACGCCTGCTTCGAATTCAGTTATTTTCCCACCTCTTGGAAAGAGGCAAATGTCATTGGCATTCCCAAGCCAGGCAAACCTCACCACCTCCCCTCCAATCACCGTCCCATCAGCCTCCTCAAGGCCATGGGCAAACTTTTCGAACGAGTCATTCTCGTGCGCTTGAGGCGCCATTTGTTTCCCACAGACGGCGACCCTCTTGTCATCCCACAACAATTCGGGTTTCGAGCCAAACACTCGTGCCCCCAACAAGTTCACCGCATAGTGGAATACATCCTCAGCGGTTTTTACCCTCGCCGTCAAAAAACCATCGCGGTCTTCTTTGACATTGCCAAGGCATTCGACAGAGTCTGGCACGAGGGCCTTATCTACAAACTGTACGACTTAGGCCTCCCAGATCGTCTCGTTCGCCTTGTAGCCTCCTATCTGAAGGATCGTACCTTTCGTTTTAGACACGAAGGCACGCTATCCTCTACCCGTCAAATAAAAGCCGGTGTCCCTCAAGGCTCTGTGCTTGCTCCCCTCCTATACATACTATTCACCAACGACATCCCTATCCCGTCGAATGGTGTCAAACTAGCCCTCTTTGCAGATGACACAGCCCTTTACTCCAAAGGCAACTCATTACCACAGATTCGGAACAAGATCCAAAAGTCAGTAAGCGACCTAGGAGCTTGGTTCCAAAAATGGCGTATCGACGTAAACCCGGAGAAAAGCTCCGCCGTTTGCTTCGAATATAAACGACGTCGTCTCACCACCACTCCGCCAATCAGGATGTTAGGAACCCCTGTCCCATGGCAAACTAAAGCCAAATACCTAGGCGTCACCCTTGATGCAAGGCTCACTTTCGAGCCCCATATCAAGAAGGTTACTCGCACCGCACGTTTTTACATGGGTAGGCTCAACAGCATGTTGGGCAGACACAGTAAAATGTCCCTCCGCAACAAGCGAACCCTATATAAGGTCTGCATACGACCTGTCATGACCTACGCGGCCCCCATTTTCGCACATGCTAAACCCAAAGCCATCAATGAACTACAAATAGTTCAAAATCTATTCTGTCGTAGGGCCACTAACTCGCCCTATTATGTCCGTAATGCCGACCTCCATCGAGACCTAGAGCTCCCAACAATCCAGCAGTTCCTCAAATCACTCTCTGAGAGATTTTTCAAAGCCTCAGAGTCCCACCCAAATCATCTCATTCGTGAGACAGCTGCCTATGCAGCCCCTATCCACACTCGCTATAGTGTGCGCAGACCGAGAAACTCTCTCTCGGACCCCCCCAACAAGCTTTCGGCTGACCTGAACTGCCTCCTGGCGGCTCGGGCCGAGCCTACATAACACATCCATTAATCTGCCTTAGTTAGGCATTCTTCTAAGCGGCTTTTCGCCGCTTGCGCCCTCCTTTCTGCCAAGGAGGGTCGCGTTCGTATACGGCTTAGAGATCTCCAGTCAGATCGTTAAGCCATTTCCTAAAAGGTGGTGTTTAGTGGGTAAAAGTCGCCACATAACCACGCAGCCGGCTGCGTGGTATGCTATGAGCATTCACCACCTCCCTCCCCCGCTTTCCGGAGGGTTGCCCATATTTGCTTCGGGCGCAAAAAAAAAAAAAAAAAAAATTCTCCGCGAAATTTGACACATTTTTCCATACGATGGAACCAATCATTGAAGCAACCACTCCATTCGAGTTGGGGTTTCCAAAATGGCCGTTTTGTAGGCGTCCACAGCTTCTTCAGGTGATGAAAATCTCTGTCCACGTAATTTATCCTTTATTTTAGGGAAAGTATAGAAATCATTAGGGCTTAGGTCGAGGCTGTGCGGCGGATGGTCTAATAATTCTATGTTTTCTTGCTCTAAAAACTCTTTTGTTCTGTGTGCGGTGTGAGAACTCGCATTGTCGTGATGAAGGATGATGCGACGGTTGCAGTTCTCTTTACGGAGTTCAGAAACGACCTGTGGCAAACAAATGCTAGCATACCATTCTGCATTAACCGTTCTTTGTCCCTCAAGAGGAATAGTCGTAACATGGCCGGTTTTGGAGACAAACGTGGCCACCATTTTTTTTGCAACACTCCGTGAACGAACAATTTTTGTTGGCTTTAACTCATTTTCGAACACCCAAACTCGTGACTGGTTTTTTGTTTCGGGTTTGTACGCATATATCCAGGATTCGTCACCTGATACGACGTGGAATCTTTCGAGAGTTCTGACGCACCAAGTAACGCGAGGCGCTTTTTGCTCTTCACAGAGCGAATGCGGTATCCATCGGGAAAACAACTTTTTTACACCTAATTGTTCATGCAAGATTATTTGTATTTGACTCATGCCAATGTCTAAAGTTGCCTGAATTTCGCGGTATGTCACATGTCGATCTTCCTCAATCAGCTTACGCACAGCATCAACGTTTTCTTGGGTGACTGCAGTTTTTGGACGACCTTGACAGGGATCATCACTGAGCTTGACACGTCCACGTTGAAATTCAGCAAACCAGCGATAAATTGTGGTTTTGGATGGGGCTTCATCACCAAATGCAGAAATCTTCCGGTCAACACACTGTTTTTGTGTTGAACCACTTCGAAAGTCATAATAAATCATCGCTCTTGAATTTTCTCGAGAGAATTCCATTTTCTCAACGACTAAACAAGTTTGACAAAACCTTGTGACAAGACTGAGAATCTTTTTTTAAATAAATAAATGGTATTCGATTTTTAAAACCAAGGAGTGTTCAACTAAAAAGATTTTAATATGACAGGAACAGTGGAAATATTCCATTCCCGATACTTTTAGTGCAGCCCTCGTAGTCCGACTATAGTTTTTGCGTTATAACATTACAGCTTACAGTTTGGCGTGTCTAGGGATGGAATAATGTTAAATAGATTTAAAAAAGGTGAATAATGATACGATACAAAACAAAGCAAAAATTATCGATTAGCTATCGATGTGAAAATTAAAACCGAAACATAACCGAAACTACAATGCATATAAAATTAAGTCAAACTTTAATACAAATTATGACATAAAAGTTACATAACAGCTGTTCCCGTGACTTCGTGTGCATAAAATTTATTACAATTGGATTTCATGGGATTTAATTTTTTTGCGCGGATTCCTAATTCTTTTTCTAAAATA
Organism: Parnassius smintheus behrii; assembly: GCA_036936625.1. NCBI lineage: Eukaryota > Metazoa > Arthropoda > Insecta > Lepidoptera > Papilionidae > Parnassius > Parnassius smintheus. The sequence continues at coordinate 10,467,914 of JAUPFT010000004.1, read as the reverse complement.
AATGTACCCTGTGTTACCCCTTATGACGTCAGCTATCTGCCAGTGCCAACTATAAGCCGGAAAAACAGACAGAGCAACATTTTAAAAATTGTTTATGTCTTTTTGTTATAATTAAACCGTATATACTTTCATATGCATTTAATAAAAGGCTATTATTTTGATATTACAAACAGACACTTTATTGTATAGATTATTAATATGTTGATTGCAACATTCATATTGACATTTAAACAAATAAAATGGCTGTCTGCATCTGTAATTTTTCGCTAAATGTGTATTAGCCTTTCGCTATTTTTTTTTTGAGTTTATGGCCTGATATCTAGACCTTTAGGCCTGCCTTTCGCTAAATGTGTAATACGAGGGGTGATCCAAAAGTAATGCTATTCGGTTACTTTAGGTCCGCATAAAAATCCAAAAAAAATATTTTTTGCTTGCTTATATACTCACTACGTCAGCCGAGAGATACATTCATTTGAATACGAACTGCCAAAGAGATAACATCAACATGGAGAAAAACGAAATTAGAGCTGTGATCAAGTACCTCTGTTTGAAAAAATGTCTCCAAAAGACATACACAGTAACTTAGTGGAAACATTGGGGGACTCTGCTCCTCCATATTCTACAGTTGCACGCTGGGTTAAGGAGTTTAAACTGGGCAGAACATCCATTGAAAATGAACATCGCGAAGGACGCCCATCCACGTCCCTCACTGAAGACAACGTGAAAAAAGTCGAAGATATTGTGTTGGCAGATCGAAGAGTGACCATCACGCATGTAGCTGAGGTCACAGGGTCTCATATGGCAGCGTTCAAAGAATCCTTGCGAACGAGTTGCATATGAAAAAGGTCTCTGCGCGTTGGGTACCCAGAATGTTAACCGACGAGCAAAAGAAAAATCGGGTTGACATTTCGAGGGTCAATCTCGAAAAGTTTCAAGCAGATCAAAAAAATTTTTTGTTCCGTTTTGTGACTATGGACGAGACCTAGATCCACCATTTTGATCCTGAAACGAAACAACAATCGATGACTTGGAAGCGAGCCTCCTCACCGACGCCAAAGAAATTCAAAGTTTCAAGTTCGGCGGGAAAGGCTATTGCATCCGTTTTTTGGGACGCTCAAGGCATAATTATGGAGCAATATTTGGAAAAGGGAGCCACTATTACGGGCTCTTACTATGCAGACCAAATAAGAAGATTACGGGAGGCCATTAATGCCATTAGCTGGAGTGCTGTTTCACCAAGACAACGCACCGGCTCACAAAGCCGCAGTTGCGATGGCTGCCATTCAAGAAACGGGATTGGAACTGCTCGAACACCCTCCCTATTTATTTATTTGTTTATTTAAGCTTTATTTGCACACATAACAGAAATGTACAAAACGGCGGACTTAATGCCTAAAGGCATTCTCTACCACTCTACCTTTGGTTTGTGCAGAGAATCTAGTGATGGGTGCAAAACTCATAATTAGAAAAAAAATTGAAGGTTTAAGGAAAAATACAAAATTATAATATAATGATAATAAATACAATACACATACATATACATTTACATTACTACTTACATGCATACAATAGTATTTTATACATATACACAAATATCCACAATGAATACATACACAATAAATAAATATGATATTTTTATATTATACATACTTGAGAATATAACAGTTTCCGAAGTTTTTTAAATTTTCATTATTATCCGAAACCACTACTGCTTCGTTAAGTAATATTCCCAGAGTATACGTTTAAAGATAGGTTTAGTTTTTGCTTCTTTTATATTTCTGATAACATGTTCCAAAGTCTTACTACATTTGAAGTGAAAGAATTGTAAGAGAAGCCCGTGCGACACAAAGGAACATGAAGAGTTAGATTTTCCGCGGAACGGAGACATCGGTTGTGAGAATCGGTTATATATCGGAGACATAGGTTGATACTGAAATTTGCATTTCAGATATGCAGGGACAAACGGATCGTGTAAAATAGAGAATAGCATAGAAAGGATTCTAAAAGATCTACGAAGTGGAAGAGGCAGCCATTTGAGCTGAGAACGGAATGAAGAAACGTGATCGAATTTACGTAAGCCAAAGATAAAGCGAATACAATTATTGAGAAGACGATCCAGTTTGTTAAGAAGTTCTTGAGAGGCATCAGCATAGCATACATCTGCATAATCTAGTATTGGTAATACGAGCGTTTGAACCAACATTACCTTTGTTCTCACTGGAAGAAAATTCTTGAGTCGATACAGACAACGCAAGGTGTTGATAACTTTTTTGCTTACTTCCGTTACTTGCGGCCGCCTACTTAGACTGCTGTCAATGATAAGTCCTAGATTTTTCACAGTAGCTGAATAAGGTATGACAGCATTATTAAAATTTACAGGTGGCAGTGAATTAAAATCCAATGTAGATAAGCGACGGCTACTTCCAACTATAATTGCCTGGCACTTGGTAGGGTTAACAGTAATACCGAATTTGCTAGACCAATCAGAAATACGAGTGAGGTCAGAGTTTAGCTCAGTGATCGCATCTTCGATATCGTTAACATCAGACTGAGCATATATTTGTAAGTCATCGGCATAGAGATGGTACGTGCAGCGAATGTGAGATGTAATGAGATTTATAAAAATTGAAAACAAAAGAGGTGAGAGAATTCCGCCTTGAGGAACGCCAGCAACCAGCGTGCACCAGTCAGAAATAACTGGACCCACGCGAACAGCCTGCTGACGTCCCTGAAGATAGGATGCGAACCATTCCCGCGCTGATGAGGAGAAACTAATGTGAGAAGGTGTTGTAAGAAGGATGTCATGATCAACAGCATTAAAAGCGTTTGAGAAATCTATTAAAACTAACACAGTCAATTTTGACTCCTCCATACCTATACGTAAATCTTCCGTAACTTTAAGCAGGGCTGTTGTTGTACTATGTCCTGGCCTGAAACCTGATTGTTAGCTACTTAAAAAGTTATTTTTAAAAACGTAGTCAGAAATTTGTCTGTGAGCAACAGCTTCAAGTACTTTTGATAAAAAAGGAAGAATAGAGACAGGACCCTATTCCTCAGATCTAGCTCCTAGTGACTTTTACCTCTTTCCTCGGCTCAAGGAACGCCTCCGAGGCAAGAAATTCGAAGACAATAGCGAAGTAATGGCCGGTGTTGAAGCGTTTTGTGTAGTAGTCTGTGGTTGATCGTTATGCTAGGGCACAGTTTAACATGGCAAGTCACTATCGTAAGTGGGCGGTATCATCCCACCCATCTATGAAGTACAACAATATCTGTATGACATTTTATCTAAAAAAATACGAAACTTCATAGGCGTGAGGTGTCATTCGCACCATGCTACAACGCAAAGACTATAGGTAAGTCCAACTTCGACCGAGAGGTCAATCGACGGATTCAACTCGGCTGAGCAGCGTTAGGGAAATTACAACACATCTTGTCAGGTATACTTCAAAACTTGAAAACGAGATTGTACAACCAGTGTGTTTTGACAGTGACGACTTACGGATCTGAGACGTGGTCCTTAAATGCTGGCCATATGAGTACGTTCACGGTCGCTCAGCGAGCTATGGAGAGGGTTATGCTCGTGGTTTCTCTACGTGATAAACCTAGAAATGAGGATATCCGCAGCCTCGTACCGGTAGGCGTAGTGTAGGGCGACCCCCCTAGATGGAGTGACGACTTTATAAGACATGCAGAAAGTTGACGGATGCAGGTGGCTCAGGACCGGGCTTTATGGAATTTTTTGGGGGAGGCCTATGTTCAGCAGTTTACTTCTAAAGGGCTGTGATGATGTGACGATGATGATGATTAGTTATGTATGTCATATAATGGATGGCCTTTTTTACCGTCTGGAAAAAATTAGGGTGTAATAAGTGAACGGAGTAGAAGCCTATGGCACTGATAATTTACAAAAAATAAAATCTAAAATTGTGAATTAAATTAATTAATTAAAATTTATCGAAATTCAAATCATATCCACCCTAGCCTGTGACCTTGCGAAGTAACAAGGTCAAAGATGCCTACTAAATGAGATGTTCCAAAATGTATGGAGTCTGGGTCAGGTCCTTGTACACTATACTCAAAAATAGGTAAACACATTTTAAACGGTTCTCATCTTTCCAATTATTTTATAATGGCTTTGTTTGCTGGTAAAGCATAGGAAATTACACTTGAAATTACAATACACAACAAAACCTGTCATGGCGGTAAGCTGTCATTTTTATTGATTAGTGGCGTTTAACATGTTTATTTCACGTATTTTGACACTGTTGTGACAACTGACAGTTTTCTTTCTACGATCAATGATCGCTTTATAGTTTGCTGTCATTATCTATAAGCACAGAGTAAATAATTCGGTGAGACGCCATGTTGAAGGTCGATAAAAATAATTGATAAACATCAATTGTTCACCACGACAGGATAGATTTAAATAAATTATCTATATTTTTCCCGAATTCTACAGATTTTTCTCTTTTCTCTAAGAAAGTGTACACTGACCTGGCCCATTTTGAAACATCTGCTTTATTGTTTTATTGCCGTTTATAAAGTATGATTTGGATTTCGATAGATCTTAATTTATTTATTTAATTCAATATTTTTATTGTTTGTAAAATATCAGTGCTATAGGCTTCTACTCCGTTCACATGTTACACCCTATTTTTTACCAGACGGTAAAAAGTCATTCAGTCTATTGTAAAGTGCAGAGTTGACCTCTCTTATAATAAAGACCAAAATTAGTTGCGACATATTTAGTATAACAGACTGGTACAATTCGTTGTCCACATAACAAATCAATAAACAACTGACCGGCCCAGCCGGGCACGTGCACCAGGCGCAGGCAGGTGCGGCGCTGCAGGCGCTGGCGGAAGGGCTCGCGCAGCGCCACGGTGGCGCGCAGAACGTGCAGCTGCGCCTCCAGCGCGCCGCCCCACGCCTCCGCGCGCTCCTCCTCCACCAAAGCGCCCTCTAGCGGGCAGTAGCGCAGCACCACGCCGTAGCTCTCCGTCTCGCACACTTCGATGTTTATCTGTACGGTTACCGAGTGCTCATGAGTTATAGACTCAATGCAATACTCAAGTGCAATAACTTGCTTTTGGCTACTTTCGAGATAATCGCAATTAAAGATTTAATTCTTGTTTTGTATGTATCTTCGTAACTATGTTAGCTTTTTACTTGAAACTTTTATTATACGATAGATAAAATGATGCAGAATTCTTTGTAGTATATTATATTACTACATACATTTATATAGAAATTAAAAACACAATAATTTATTTATCTGCAGGACTGTTAGTTGTTGTGATAGAGCATGACTAATCATAACCGTAAAAAGTAGACTATTTATTGCAGTTATCGTTAGTAAACCGACAAATTGCTCTTTTGAGTAGCATAAATTGTATGTTCTGTAGTTACTTTCCAACCACAAGTGCAATAATTATGTCTTAGTTAAGTATTTTACAGGCTTTAATTAGTAAATTATTTAAAGGAGACACAATGCAGTGGTGGTTGATTGCAAGAATATTATAAGTTTATATAAAAATGATTAAAACAAAATTACAATGTATGCAAATATTTACTAATTAAATTAAGTGTTGTGAAAAATGTTATAAATGTATCACTTTACCCTCTAAAATAATTTTTTTTCCCTTTAGACTACCTTAAGTGTTTTCTTTCACGAAAATTGTGTAATCACAACTTAAGGAACTTTGCACGTATTAATAGCAAGATAACTTTAAAAAATCAACTAATCATTTAGACAATTTTATCTTTCGCTCACTACTTAGCAAGGCTCATTTTCCTGATTACGAATATGTAATTAAGTCAGTAAGCCCAAAAACTCGAGTTATTGCACTTATCGTAAGGATGGCAGTACTCCCCCGAGTGACGACGGTGGATGCAGGTGGCTCATTACAGTGCCTTGTGGAATTTCTTGGGGGAGGAAGCCTATATACAGCAGTGGACTATTAAAGAGCTGCAATAATGATGATGACGATGATTTTTATAAAATAAGAGTACGAAATTAACAAAGTCCACCTGATGGTAAATGGATGCTATGGCCCTTACACATCTACATTTATCTTTAATTAAATAACAAAACGCCAATGCTTCATTACTTCTAAGGACTAAGATGAAATGCCTCGTATCCAGTAAAAGCGTCTCCGGTTCTCTACACTACTACATACGAAATAACAGCGTTAAGCTGCAATTTTACGCTGCTATACTGTGAGAGCGTGAACCTTCCCCGGTCGAGACGACACATTTGTACTAAAACCATAATATAGCTGCAGCATGGCTCTACCACATATATATTAATAGCGTAAAACGTAATATTTACTCTGTTTAAAAAAAATAATAATATTTTCTACTGTATCGTGGAAACACTTTACAAACACAAATTGCACAAGGACAAACATCCAGACCCGGAACAATTATTTTAGGCAACACAAATATATGCTGCGTGTTGAATTCGAACTCGAACCACGGCATTCGAAACGTTGTAAAAGTAGTTTTATTTAATATCTAACTTAAACTAATAATTTATATTTGTTTTTTTTTTTTTGTATTTGTGTATATTAGTTTTAAGCCTCCTTATATATTTTAAATGAATGGTATTCGGTAACTATATACCCACAAGTTCTTCAGTTTTATCACTAGAACCAAAATAGTAGGAAACAAAGATGTTTTAAACGGTAACCATGCACCGGAAAGCGCAATGTGGATCAATTGCTCACTGGAGCAATATGTTAATGAATCAGGACTCATAACAAAAAATGATGTGCCAACCATGATACTTGCCTAGTTTTTAGTAAATGCGACTAATGAGATATTGGGTGTAATTTTGTAAAGCTATGGACTAGCCACCTATCAGTTCTTTTACAATGTTGAATCTACAGCCATATCATTTGGCTTAACATGGTCTGAGTAGCTCACTGCTCTTTTCACTCCGCCAATCCCCTAGGGGATTACAGGCGAGACGTAAAACTTGTGTTGTTCCATAATAATGAAACCAAAAGCTGTAGAAATAAACACTCACCATATCAGGTTCCCTCTGTAGCACCTGTCCAAGCCAGGAGTTCAACTTGTCGTAGTAAGGTGGCGGCTTTTCAACGCCTGGTGGCGCAAACTGAAACGCCACGCACGCTGACGCTTGGCTTATCGCTTCCTGTGACAGAAGGTTAACTTCGATGAGTAATCTAGTCGTTTGGAAACTATATTAAAAGAAAATTTGTGGTAGGCCGTATGATGGGGTCAGTATCAACAGTAAATTTTGACCACAGTTGGACAAAAGTCGAGTGAAGAAAATTCACGTTTTTCTTTTACAGCCCAAGGATATTTGCCATAGAATAGTGTTACGAGCTTAGGGTTCGTGACAATAAAAACTGCCGATTGAATTACCAAAATTGACACTTTAATTGCGGAACACCAATTAAAACTTAAAACACACTAATATTTAATCACACTGATCACTTTATATCGCTCCGAAAGTTTCGCTTGTATCGCCAATTCAATACCGCCGTGGTCGCGGCCCTCAATAGCTCTATATAGGCCTTTTCCACCGAAACATTCAGAATATTCCAACAAATACCGGCCCCCAACCGACCAGGTGCAGAAAGTTAGAGTGTGGAGCATTCTAGAAAGGTTAGTTCTTCCATTCGATACTAGGTGTCGCTAGTAGGAGTGTTCTAGAACGATCTTGATGCTCCTATTTCTGCTACTTGATACCAGATGGCGCTAATAATCAGCCGCCACATACCAGGCGCTAATTATAGCGCGCAACAATAGCTACCGCAGTATTTTATTTTGAGTCGTTATTAGGAGACGCTGCTGCCCATCTCCTGATCTGTTTTCCTCTGTCGGCTCTTACGTAACCCATGGCACGATATGGGGTAGTGGATATTTGCACCACCACTACACGCTAAATTAACGTTTTGGATAATTCTAAATGCAGTATTTTTATAGACGTCCACCTGGCTATGATTAGATGCTCTAAATTTTAAACACCTGCATCTATCCTCAAGGAATAAGAAAAGTAAAAGGGTAACCGATTCGCATACAACATACGAAACACAATAGCATGAGGCTGCTATTTCACGTTTTCACTCTCTTATTCTCTTTTATTTATGACAGGCCTGTTGGTCTAGTGGTTAGTGACCCTGACTGCTAAGCCGGAGGTCGTGGGTTCGATTCCCACCCAGGACAAATGTTTGTGTGATGAGCACGATCATTTTGTTCTGTGTATTTAGAAATATATAAGTATGTTTATCAGTTGTCTAGTACCCATAACACAAGCTCTGCTTAGCTTGGGACTAGATGGCGTTGTGTAATAGTTGTGGAATATTATTATTATTTTGGGGTATCTATATAGTTTTCTCTATTATTATATTTCTCTATTACTATATTGTTTATATTTTATTATTATTATTTCTATTATAATGTATGACAAGCACTTCCTCACCAGCAGTCAAGAAAACTCCAATAAATGCTCTCTACTTGAATCAGTTAATCAATTTAAAATGTAGACTGCCTTAATGCACAAAAGCTTTTTCGGTCTTGCTCCTAAAATATTCAACAAAATTCCAAATGCAATTTAAAAAATGCTACTGTTAAAATTTTGAATAGCACTGCAAAAACATCTTGACAAATGTTATTATACAATAGACGAGTTTTTAAATAATACATTATTATAATATTATTAGTCTTATGCTGGCAATTTGTTATAAGTTTTATCTAATTTTATGAATATTATTTAATTATTATAATTAGGAAAAAATGTTGATTTTAAACTATTTAATTTGTGAAATATTTGTATGTCTTACGACAAAACACAGTGCACTATTAAATGTATGACTACCTATTGTATATTCTGTATTTCACAAATAAAAAAACTCTGATTCTGACTTCTCCACGCAAGCATATTATTTATTCTGTGATGCAAGTGAAAACATATTGAGCGAGAATTTGGAGTGCTATGACTTTAATTAAGTGTTGTGTAAACAAACCTATTAGTCCACTGCTGAACATAGACCTCCCCTATAGATTGCCTTATAGGTGCCACTCTTGGCAAGCGGGTTGGCAACCACGTTTAATACAGTATATCACAGTTTTTATTTTTAATAGTTAATAGGAAAACGCTGGCGTCCATCACCCGATTTGATTCCCTCTGTCGTCTGTTACGACACCCACGTAATGATATGCGGTAGTAGATATACTTACACTGCCACTACAAAGTATTAGAATCGCTTTTAAAAATCGAATAGAATAGAATCGAAATAGAAGAGGCTTCCCCAAGCAGAAACTGCCCCTTGGACCACTTTAAATAATGTAAACAATATTAAAGAAAGTACTTACAATTATGTCGACATTCGGTGGTTCATCACCGCCTGGTCTTTCACTCTGCAAAGTAATAAAAATGGTGCTATTAACATTTCACTAAAAGAAAATTATTTATAGTACACTAATGAACAAATACTAAGACGCTACTAAATTTTAGGATGTCGTTAAGTCTCGTGCTGTCTCTATCACGTTAGTTCAAAGTGACTGCGACACCACGAGACTTAACAGTATCTTAAAATTGAGTAGCCTCTGAGTATTTGAGCATAACATCAGGAAAAGAGTAACACCATCCACCATACATTGGAAGTTGTTATTATCATCATTTTCCTTAGTCGTCTCTTGCAATACACACGGGGTGAACTTAAGTTTTGTATTCTCTTACGCCGCCCCCAACACGGTACTTAGACTGCATAAAGATGATTCTATTCTAAGCTATGTAACAATTAGGGCTGCCAGCATAGCCTAACTTAAAACTGTTAAGAACACAATTACAATTATTAACAGTACTATAATTATTAATAGTAGTCCAGTAACAAATAAAATTATTAATTTTAATATTTAAATCCTCAGTTTCAAGGCGCCAAAAATTCCGGAATTTTTGGCGCCGACTCGATATGAGTATGCAGTTTCGTGATCACTTGGAAGGGAAAGCCATGTTAGCCTCTAAAAAGCTTGGCGTGCTTAGCAGAGCGGGTAAGCATTTCACGTCAGCACATCGCTTGCAACCTTACAAAGCCCAAGTTCGGCCTTACATGGAACACTGTTCTCATTTCTATGCCGGACTACCCCAGTGCTAGTTACTTCCGCTTGACCGCGGCCAGCGCAGAGCGGTTCGAATCGTCGAAGACCGAGTTCTTTCCGATCGTCTCGATTCACTGGCGGTGCGTAGGGATGTCGCATCCCTTTGCATTTTCTATCGCATCTACCACGGGGAGTGCTCTGTGGAATTATTGGATTAATTCCAGCCGCCAAAATTCACGAACGCTCATGGCGTCAAAATTCTCTATTACATCCACACCGTTTGGATGCTTTGCGGTACACCTCTGTGCGTTTTACTTGGAGTTTTCTACCTCTTACAACTTCTCTGTGAAATTGTTTACGCCCGGCGATTTTTCCGGATCGGTACAACTTAGAGACCTTCAAAAAAAGAGCTTTCTAAGAGGCCGGCAACGCATCTGCAATGCCCCTGGTGTTGCAGTTGTTAATGGGCGGCGGTAGTCACGTACCAACAGGTGACCTGCACACTCGTTTGAAAGAAAGAAGAAAGAAAGAAAGAAAACAACATTTATTCACGGTCTAATCACAATAGATACAAAACAAAGCAAGAAATTGGAATTAAACAGAAAATAAAACAATATTTCCCTAAATTAACAAAAATGTAAAAATAATATAACATGAGTATGTGTAGCAGCATAAGACCGTGAAATGGACAGGACTCAGTAAAAATCGAGATACAGAAACACGAATGCTCTGATCCCGACACTGGTTTTCAGTCCGGCCCGCACTCCGACGTAACTCGGACGGCTGCCTCAAAGCACATGCTATAAAGCGGAATATATAAAAAAAATATATGTTTTTAAATTTTAATTCACATAAATAGTGGATATCATTAGTCGAATGAAGGTAAGTACAAAATAGAATTAACGTTTTCCTTCTAAATATATCAATTTTATTTATTAAGAATGCGGAATAAACGTTGGCTAAAGAATAAAGGTAAGAAAATGATTGTCAGAAAAAGTAAATTTATTATATAAATATTTAAATAAAATAGTTTTATATATTATATAAAGTGAAAATTAAAATATCTACATAATTTATGGGACTGAGATTACTGACGTGTTGAAAGAACTTAACCTCCTACCAGTTTATAGATCGGTATTTTTTTGTTCCGAAAGTAAGTGTAACCTGTATTTGATTTTAAACCCAATAATTGTTTTCAGGTCACGCAGTGGAGGCGGGAGGTTATTCCAACATTTAGTGCCATTATATTTAAAACTACCTCTGAAAGCGGCCGTCCGGTAGAAAGGATATACTAACTTGTAATTGGATGATCTGGTATTATACTGCTTATTTTGATCTTTAGACCAAATCAACTTATTATATAAATATAAAGGTTCTTTATTTTTAATAACTCCAAACAAAAGTGAGGCAAAGTGTAGTCGCCTGCGACAGTCCATTTTTAAAATATTACCTAGCGTTATTAATGAAAGGGGTTACATGTGCACGTGGTGGGACATTGAAACAAAAGCGTGCACGGCATTCTGTACCCGCTGTATTATTTGCTGTGTTCGGGACAATAGTCGTGGGCCTATGAGAGAATCCGCGTAATTGAATTTTGAAAGCACGATAGACTCGCAGAGATGTATACGTAAGGTGACACTTAAGTACTCACGAATACGATAAAGTACTTTCAACCTATAAAAGCAGTTACGGGCAATATCTATTACATGTTTCTCAAAACGAAGTTTGTCGTCCATTTTTACCCCCAAATTTCTGACTTCAGAGACTCTCACAATAGGTTCGTTGTTTACAATAATGGCAGGGTGGCTTAGTGTGATATTTTTTATTTGATTTGGCGATCCTAGAATAAGGTACTGCGACTAGTAGTAGTATTGCGTTTGCTCTCTCCCTTTAAAAAAAAGCTCACAAGCAGGCACAGTCCGATGCGGCAAACACGACGCGCGGAGCTTGCACCAAATGTCTTGTATATAATAATGCTTGTGAGTCATATAATATAATTAATTAATAAAATAAATGGGTTTTTTGGCGGAAACTAGGCCGCTGCTGGATTGCTGCTCCCGTTTTATTATTTGAATAATGATTTAAGATGGGTTTTGATACGTAAAAGTGGTGCGATTTTGCGTATTAAATGTAAATACATGGGAATTATTAGAAGAACTATGAAACAAGTGTTCTGATGGTCATGCGAAGCTCAAGTTGTCTGCTTTGGCGCCTTGAGATACTGTCGTCATCTGCTGGTTCAAGCACCCGTCAAAATCTCTCAAAAACTTCGCAATGTGGTGCATCAATATATTATGAAGAAGTTTTTAAATAAATTCATAAAAGGATAATCTCTTATTATTTGACATCATACTATCACTGCCACTAGATGGAGTGACGACCTGGTAAGACATGAAGGAAGTCGTAGGAAGCAGATGGCTGAGGACTGTGCTTTGTGGCATTCCTTGGGGGAGGTCTATGTTCAGCAGTGGACTTGTGAAGGGTTGTTTTTTTTATAGGATAGGGTGACAAACGAGCACACAGTCCACCTGATGGTAAGTGGTTGCTGTGGCCCAAAGACATCTACATGTATCTTCTATTATAAAATTGCAGATGCGTTATCACCCGTGAGGACTAAGACGGAATGCCTCGTTTCCAGTAAAAAGGGTCTCCGGTTCTCTACACTCACCATACGAAACACAGCAGCATTAAGCGACTATTTTACGCTGGTATTCTGTGAGATCGTGGTCCTTCCCCGGTCGAGCCGACCCGTTCGTGCTACAACTATACTACTAATATAAATGTAGCATGGCTCTACCACGTATAAAACGTTGTAATGATGATGATTACATTTTTACAGATTACTAAAGAAATAAATAAAATTAAAATAAAAGAGCTCACGAGCAAACGCAGTCCGGCGCCGGCGATGACGGCGCGCGCTGCTCGCGCGGAGCGGAACGCGGCGTTCAGGCGGCGCGCCAGGCGCCGCGCGCCCCCCGCCCGCGCCGCCGCCCACAGCGGCAGCGCCGCCACCCGCGCCCCCCCGCCCAACCCGGCCAGCGCAGCCAGTGCCCCTTCCCGCCCGCAAGCCTTTGCGACAAACAACCTTCACATTTTACTTGTTTATCTACTATTTATGCACACTTCTATACAGCATGTAACAAAAACCCTGTATATTCTGTTTACTAAATAGTGTCGGTACAACCGGAGGCGCACTTATTTTTGCTTTAATTTTATTATTTTTTATTGTGTTTGTTTAATAAATGTTTTTCTAATCCAAGAATAAAATAGAATACCGTTTTACTCTTATGGTTATTGTGATAAAATATGAATATAAATATAAACACAAGTAGGTAGTAAATAATGTTTTACTACGGCGCTTTGTTTTAAAATGCCAAATTCTCCTGCGGGTGTACCCCACTTTATTGTATGGTAGTGAAAGTTGGGTGTGGAAAAAGAAACACGAGAGTAGTATAAATGCTGTAGAAATGCGGTCATTAACGTGTATGCTAGGGCTGAATCATCTGAATGACAGTGTGAGAAATTGTGCGATAAGAGAAAAGTGTAGTTTGCAAAATGATGTTGTGACCAGGATTAAGGAAAGAGGAAAGAGTGACAAATAAATTAATATTGCAGATGTGAATGATAGAGTCAGGAAGGGACGCTCTAGAAGGTTTATCGACCCACTTGGCGATATATTAAAATGGGCCGGATTAGAAATTTTATAAATTTAAATAAAAACAAAAATTTTGAATTAAATAAATAAATTAATTAAAATCTATCGAAATTTAAATCATATCCACCCTACTTTACGAACGGAAATAAGACAATAAATTTATTAGGCATATTTGACCTTATCACTAAAAAAAATTGTTTTCAAATGTTTAATTCAAAATTTTTGTAATATATTAGTGCACTAGGCTTCCACTTCGTTCACATGTTACACCCTATTTTTTTCCAGACGGTAAAAAAGGTCACCAGTATAATTAAACTCAAAAAAAATCTAATTATTAAGTTGGGTATTGTGTACGTGTTTAAATTTGCTTCCGTAGTCGAAGTACAGTTTGATGTAGCTACACATCATCTACATATCGTCTGTCATCTACTTCTAAAATTTAATTACAACCCTTGATAGCTAAAGAATCAAAGAATTCGTTACGTTGAGTGAGGACTGTGACGAATCGCGCGCGCGGTCGAGTGAGTGCCGCCATTTTGAGGTCGTTTCGCTGCGTTACATAATTTCCGTTTAATATAAATTATGACATTACGTACAAATATTCCGCCCTCTTTTCACCCAAGGAGGGTCGCGTCCGTTTGCGGCTTAAAGATCTCTCGCTAGATCATTAAACCAATCCCAAAAGGTGGTGTTTAGTGGGTAAAAGTCTCCACATAACCACGCAGCCGACTGCGTGGTATGTTATGAGCATTCACCAGCTCCCTCCTCCGTTACCGGAGGGTTGCCCTTATTTATTTCGGATGCAAAAAAAAACAAAATAAAAATCACCTATTCACGTAAAACACACGGCTGTGTCCACGACACAGCCACAGTCAGATTTTTTTTGCCACCAGAGCGACGCTACTTTGCTGGCGGGTAAGTTCAATGGTTAAAAAAGTCTAAATAAATAAAATCTTTCAAACTTTGCGTATTGTTCTAATCCAAATTTACTTGCAAATACCGAATCGGCTACGGATTTAACTTCGGCCGAAAACTACTAATCGATCACAAATGCTAATTCGCTCATGGCAGTAGGCTAATTCATATGAACGTAACTGGTTAACACACTGGTGAATTAGAAATTCGTTTAAAAAACTCCGATAAATATGTAGAACGTAGACCCTATAGATTAAGTCCCGTTGAGCGCCGGAAGGTTAAAGATATAGTTTCTGAATTGTTCACACATAAAATAATCAGAGAATGTAAATCCCCATATTCTAGCCTTATTATCCTGGTCAAAAAGAAAAACGGTGACGATAGAATGTGCGTCGACTATCGCGAACTAAATGCCAATACGGTAACGCGATCATTATCCTCTTCCATTGATTGCGTACTAGATCGATCAGTTGGCTGGTGGTCATTATTTTACAACTCTCGATATGGCCTCCGGATTTCATCAAATCCCCATTTCATCCCCATTTCATTCTTTATATATTGTTCCGGTCAGAAGGGTACAGAGAGCCAGTATGATTACAAGCTTTAGAGCATTCCATCTTAGAGCTTAAAGTTGCTAACGTATCTGTGCATTCTTTATTTGAAGTTGGCTGCAATAGCCACCTACCATCAAGTGGACTGGTAGTTCGTATACGTTTAAAAGAAGCACTACTACGAATTTCTATTCTTCTAGTCAGGTAAGACATTTTAAAAAGGGTGCAATGTGCGAAATCTTCATACCAAAATAATTTGAAAAAAAAATACAAATGCGGACTTACCGTACTAACAGATTTAGAGTGTTCATTTGCGCTAACAGGTTCGGGTATTTTATAAAATGTCTGTGGAATTGCTAAGAAAATATAATAGTTTAGTATATTTAATATATCACAAAATAATGTTTCAAGACAAATTAAAAAAAAAGTCAATAACTATTAAATAAAAGATACACACTTTCTTGTTATAATTGTGGTAAAATTTTAAGTAGATTTTAGAGATGAGCCGGTTATAAAACAATTTTTAATCATTTACGAAATGACATTTACAATTGCATATTTAGTTTAATTACTTGACATGAATAATATAAACAGTACAAAATTTTAACCCGACTGCGACGGAACACAATATATATATAACTCTCTATATGTTTGCAGCAGGGTTACACGGGATAATTATCCATGATAATAACGTTTATTCCTGCTTGTAATATTGTGCGTCAATTTTTTGACGTCAAGTTGATAGTGCGTATCCGAACACGTCAATGGGTGGTTATTCCCCATGCCCTCAATGTATAGTTTTTTTACGTCATAACCGTAAAAAGAACATGCCACGAAATCGGGATCCATTGTGGACTTATAACAAGCAACACTGGTTTGGTTTTTGTTTTGATTTTTATTAGTTATGTTGATTTGTCTTTGATTTTGCTGAACTTGTGGAGTGGTAACATGACAAATCATGTTGATTTGTTTAAATTTTGTTATTGTTGACTGTATCAAACAGAGAGCATTTTATTTGTTTTGAAGTAAAGGAATTATTACTATTAAAAGATTTTTATTACACAATATATTGCTGGATAATAACTGGATAGTTATCGGATGATTATCAATGAACATTATTATCTTAATAATTTGCAACCCTGGTTTGCAACCCATAACTCCAGTCTGGTCGTAGGATTTGGCAAATAATATCATGTGGACTATTTTATCATAACTGCGCGCTAAAACACCCTAAACTTTATGACAGTAGCTTAAAATAAGTATGGCTGGCGTAAGTGCGCATACAGACAACCAGAACTTTTTCAACGACAGAGCACGTATTATACGCATCGGCGACTGATATCGGCACACCAACGATGAATATAACTTGAATACGGTCATGGGCCAATAGCAAAATGTCCAAAGAAACACTATAATTTCTTTTACTCTGTCGACGCAAATGAAAACGAAAAAATATGTTCAATGGGTGCAAATGCTAGAATAAAGAACATCCAATTTTAATTCTTATAAAGTTTTGCAAACAAATTATATTTTTTAAATTATTGCTGCATGTCTATAGCTCAGTGTGATGAGTTAATGGATGATATAAACGCCCATACTCTGTTTTTTTTTATTGTTTTGTTATTACAATATTGTTCTTTATAATTCCAAATACAATCATCTGTCTTAAATACAGAAATATAAAAGTCAATTTCAATAATGCTATTGGAGTTTATTTACATTTAGGTATACGGCATGCTATAACTTCAAGCAGTCATATCAGTATTAGGGGTCGCAATACCGGACCTCTTTTCAAAAACCGGTGTATTCGGTATTAGTTTTTAATGAATACCGAGATTTCGGTAGTTTCGATATTTTCGTTTATTTAACATAGTGAGAAAAATATTAAAACTATGTAGTGTAACCCTAATTTTCATAAGGGAATTGTCATCAGCCAATCAATAAAAGTGTGTTAAGATAAGAAAATCACGTTTATTTAAAAAAAATCAATCATTTATTGATAGTTTAATAAATATCTCACTGCTGCTAAGTTATTTTAAACTATTTAAACATAAGAAACCTCCAGTAATCAACCTTAACAATAACATAAAATATACTCGTGCTAAGTAACTTCTTCATATGCTTACTTCTTCATGTTCTTATAAACTTCTTCATTATCGTCAGCTTTAATAAAACATAAAATGCTCTTGGGCGACTTATCTTTTTTTTTCTTCATTTTTTTTCATGGAAATCGAGTGAGAGCTTTCTTTGCTCCATGGTGTAGTTAGAAAAAGTCATATATATTCTTCAGTTTACGATCATCTAAAACTTCTATGAACGTTAAAATCTACCACCGGTTCCAAAAGCGATATCTCTAGGGAGAGAAAATCTGGTTCATAAGTTAAATTCGATAGCAAAGAATGTTACAAATTTACTTTTAAATGAATTGAAGAAGTTTAGATAAAACTAAATTTTACGAATTTTTTGCGTATTTTAACTTATTTTATATCCCCGTCCCAGTGTCATAGTTAAATACGGCTACCTTCAGCTAACAATGTACGCAGAAGGGGCGTATCTAGAAGTCTTGCAATTGTATGCTTGTATTGGGATTTAATTTTATTAATTATAGGATCCCAAGCAGACGGTAACACCCAGCCATTCCCTCGTCATAGTAATCTTCTCCATTACATTCCAAAGCAGAGTCATAAGAATCGTCATCTTCCAGTTCTCTTAGTTGAGTTTGGGAACTGTTTTCTTTTTTTAGAGCACGTCTAATATCGCTAACTGTAGACCATGAGCAAAGCATCGCTAGTGGAAAAATGCTGATTTTCTTACAAATGCGATCATTACACTAGCACCGTCATTAGTTGTATAGGCGAGCGGGCGGATTCGTCATCGACTCGGGACTCGGGAGTAGGTACTCTCCCTCACTCAATCCAGGGTGTAGTCGCGAGACTTGCGTTGCATAGTTGAGCCATGTTGCCATAGCATCCACCACGCGAAAACCATAGATTTATAATGAAATACCGAAAAAAGTCGTAAATACCGGTTTCTGTTCACTCAATCCCGGTATTTTAAAGTTTTTGTTTCAGTCCGGTATCCCGGTATTTTCGAGATTCGGGATCCCGGTTTGCGACCCCTAATCAGTATGCGCACTAAATTGTCAAAACAAAGTTAAACAACAGATGCGTTTTTAGTTTTTTTTAATAATAGTAATTTATTGTTAAAAACCAGAAATTTGCTTCTTTTATAAAATTAAACAGTAAAAGGATACAACAGTAGGCAGGCCAGGCACTCCAAACCAAAGTCCCGGTGTGAGTGTTAGCGAATCCGCAATGCTATAGCTCTGTATTAAAATTAAGTATTCATTAGACGTCACGAAAAATGAATTAATATAACATCACTATAATCTCCTTGTCTCAGATGGGGAACACGGAGCATGATAGAAATATGTGTGGTCGGAAGGACCAGTACAATTGTTACAGGCCTTGAGGCATATCATCTTAGTCCTCAGAGGTGAAAACGCATCTATTGCGTTCTTTATTTAAAGTTGGATGCAGGTGTCCAAGGACTGTAACTGTAACTTCGTTTACACTTGTTACATTTCGCAACTATAGTGGATTACAATTCGTTGAGTT
This sequence comes from Parnassius smintheus behrii, assembly GCA_036936625.1. Classification (NCBI taxonomy): domain Eukaryota; kingdom Metazoa; phylum Arthropoda; class Insecta; order Lepidoptera; family Papilionidae; genus Parnassius; species Parnassius smintheus. Next base: position 10,449,105 of record JAUPFT010000004.1, on the reverse strand, counting down.
ACTCTACTGATTCAAAAAAAATTGCACTAGGGATATATACAACACGTAACATAATTAACGCACTTTCAGAAAGTAGTTTGTTCCGAACCGTTTACTGAATCGATTCCTATCATTTTTAATATAGGTAATTTTTTATCCCAAAAATAATTAAAACTATGTAAATTACAGTTACACTAAATCTGTACAGTCAAAACAAACTGAAATGGACCTGAATGAAATGTTTAACTAAAAATTCAGTGTATGTATTATGATTATAACATAATATACTAATTGGGGTGTCTGAGGGTGTGCATTAATTATGTTACATGTAGTTCGGTGATAGGTAAGCTGACTTAGGGAAAAATAAGAAGCCCAATGATGAAAGGTAGGAACTATTTATTCACACTATCATAAGGTAAATTAACACTATATGGACTAGCAATAAATTCATATCGCGTTACATATGGAGTGGAAGACATTTTGGCGAGATGATGTAAAAGGCGAAAGTTTTATATGTTTTAAAGGTAAACCAGAGCATTGATGAAAAATGCTGGATAATTTAGGGTGACAAACGGGCACACAGTCCACCTGATGGAAAGTGGTGTTGTGACCCATAAACATTTACAGTTATCCTTCATTCTTATCCTGTGAAAATCCTCAAAAATTACAATGAGGCAGATGGTTGTATAAAGATTTGTGTTCATGTTTTGTTTCTCAGCCTTCTTAGATACGCGCCTTTTAAAACATTAAATTTGACATACCAAAACCATCATTTCTGGCCTTGAGTTCCTGGTATTTTACTACTGTGATTATGACAAGAATTTAATACATCGATGGACTGCTGAAGTCATACATACATAAGCTCTTTTGCAATAGGTAAACATTAGCTCAAAAAAAATTTACACATACCTCGTCTCTACCAGTAGCGGCGGGTAGAGCCAACGCATGCCCGCGTAAATGAAGATGAACGTTTTTGGACTTGCAAATTGCACTCAAGGCCGCTAACGGAGTACCCCAGCCGAGGGGCGGAGCTCCGACCTCCCCTAATACTAACAAGGGAGTTCTGTTTGCTGCTATGTCTTCCTCGCATAACCGTTCTAGGGCTTCCACGTCCATACCTCGACCTGGAGTTATTAAAATGGAAGAATTGCATATTAGCATAAAATGCAATAAATAATAAATTACTTTCAAATGAAACTAGTTGTTTGAGACAAAATTTTAAAATTGTTGCACAGCATTTTAGCTTACGCTTGCGTTACCACATTGCAAGGCAATGAAGAAAGAACTTGAAGAACGAAAGAATTGAAAACAGATGGGGAATAAAGGTTTTCGAGTGGCAGCCTTTTACTAGCAGGCAAAGTGTAGTGCATAATCTGAATCCTACTAGATAGAGTGCTGAGTTGGTAAGACATGCAGGAATTCAATGGATGCAGGTGACTCAGAACCGTGCTTTGTGACATTAACGGGTGGAGGCCTATGTTTAGCAGCGATCTTATGAAGGGCTGTAATGATGATGATTATGATAATAATTACATGGCATAAGTCAAGTTGTGAATATAAGCCTTTATTTAGGACAAATATAATATATTCTATACCACAATGCATGTATTGTGTCTATCATATAAAAGTATATTATAAACTTAAACTGTTGCACATTGAAGAAAAATTACAAATTTTTGGACATTTATAGGATTAAAAATAATATTCTATAAATATTAGTCAATGTCAATGAATTATGGCCAAAAAGAAATGAATATTTGTAAAATTCGAGAACATTCTCCAAAATCTCAATTTTAAAAAGGTATACCTGATGGATGCACTGGAACCGGTCGCACACATGCAAGTGGAAGACTGAGTTGCCGGCATAAATGCTGTACAACACCCAATGGGCTCGCTACACAGCTGTATATAGATGGTAGACGATTCGCAAACGCCAAAGCTGCAAAAAAGCATAATAATTTTTAAATTGATCGATAGACTGATATAATAAAAGTTTGGATAATCTGATTTTTTTCAATGAGAACTTATAAATTTTCCTACATTTATTATGTAAACAAATATTCAATTTACTCAAAATCTATGGGCTTAACCTATGTATGTAATGGCAATAATATTATTTATTTATTTAACTTCATATACACATTAGATGTATATAGGCGGACTTAATGCCTGAGGCATTATCTGCCAGTCTACCTTAGAGTAGTGCAGAGATAAAAGAGGTAGGTGTAATAAGAAGTATGTAAAATATATATGTGTATATATATATATATATATATATATAAACTCATACATATATAAGTGTATAAATATATACATATATAAACATTATGTAAGTATATATATACATAAAATTAAATATATATATATATATATATATATATATATATATATATACATACATACACACACACATATAATATATTAAATATAATATTATTATGCTTGTTATATACATATATCTATGCTGTGGTTAAGTATGAATAAAAGCTTTATTCTCGGATTTTACCGCCATCTTCCAGGTAGCGTGGATATCTGTGGTGAAGGAGCATTCTTGTAACGCGCACCAGACCTTCCAGGTGTTCCTGATGATAGAATGCATTATAGTCAGCCAATCTGAAAACAATCATGTTCATCATTTAAGCTACTGTTTGACAAATGTGTGGTCCAGTGGTTAGAGTATTTGGAGACTGCCTCCGTGATGCTGGGTACATTAAACAATCTTGTTAAAGCTTGCGCTAAAATTGTCAATCTGTCTGTCAAGCGTGAGGATTAAGCCAAATCCTCCCTAAAATGTAAAAATCCCATGTGTACAGTGGAACTTTTACAAGCTGTGGGAAAAGTCAGCTGTACAAGTAAAATGTATTATTATACCAGAATACTAGCGTAAAATAGCAGTTTAATGCTGCTGTGTATTATATGGTGAGTATAGAGAACCAAATTTGCTGAACATAGGCTTCTCCTAAGAAATAGCATCCATTGACTTCCTGATTCCTGGGCGCCATACACTTTTCTAACTGGCATGAGGCTCCCACTCGAGAACCTTTCTTCCCAATCAATTGTTGGTTTTTTGAACTTTATAGCCATCTCTTGAGAGCTTGTAGATATCTTCGTAACAATTTCTATGACAGAGAAACTCAGAGCACAGCCATCTCCAATGCTCCCTGAGCCACTTTAAACTTACTCATATGGCCAGCAGTGAAGGACCAAGTATCAGGTCGTCATGTCATCACTGGCAACATACACTAGAAACCTTTGCAATAGATGAGGATCTAGAGATAAAATACTTTTCAAGTAAATTTAACTTTTAGAAACGTATTTTATATACATATTGTAACCTGGTATCTTAGTTGTTTATCCAATCTGTTCATAAATTGGTGTATGGTTTTGCTGATATCACTTCTGATGGCAGCTCATTCCACGCTTCAACCACTCTTCAGCTAAAACAGTTATTGTGCGAGTTATTTTGTAATAAGGCATTAGTATATTTGCAGTGATGCCACCTAAAATGTGTGATGTCCTAATTTTCTGAAGTATAGTATCCTTACATAATTTTATATGTTTCAATCAAAGCTCCTCATTCTCTGTGATCTTAAGTATTACAATATAAACAAAACCCAACTTTATAGAAACCTTAAGCAAGAAGAAAACAAATGGCAGAGGGTATAGGAAGAAAAGGTGCCTTCTGCATTGGAGTAGTCCATCATGAGGTAACACTTGCCTCAGATAGTCTGAAAGGCTATTATTTTAAATAACTATTACCTACCTAAACATGTGTGCCATCCAGCGTGTCGTTTCGCTCGCAATATGAGCTCCAATTCTAACAGCATGGCTTCTCTCCAGTCTAGCAAACAGGGCTGATATACTGTGAGAAAGTACAGCTGCACGTGTCACTGCATCAGTAGGTAATAGTGGTGGCTCAACGCTTTCACAATTAGGGTCGGTTTTGATCACCAAATCTTCCAAAAGTTTAAGAATTTCATCCATAGAACTTTCTTCAGGTTCAAAGAAACCGGTACTCATTTTACGCGGTTCCACTTTTTTTTCTTCTTCAGGAGCATCTTGAGCACTCGCTACAGCCTCTAGTCTCCCAACTACTTCAGATACTTGAAACTCTAACCCACCGAAAGGACGCCGGTCCTGATAACAAAGTAATTATAAGCAACCATAATAAATCATTCAATATGACGTGTTACAAATTTTTTACCAGTTCAGAGTTTTCCTCATTCCTAGGACTGCTTTTACTTGACTCTACCTCTGAAGCTGGCGAGTCTCCCATTCTGCGTAACGAATTTTTCGCAATAAACGACACACCAACAAATTATTCTTTTTCCTTGCACCAACAACCAACAAGAACTTGTAAACGTCACTTCAATGTTTTGACGTAGGTACGTATATTTTTTTATTATCTAACTTTACGGCTCTGGGTTCTAGCTTTTCTGAGTCTGACGAACGTATATGGTACTATTGCTGAAACAGTATTGAATCCATAGATTAGTAAATGTTATTTGGTATAATCACTACTTTTTACGGTTGCCTACGGTGTTCTCGTTTTATCTGTACGGATAAAGAATGAGATTAGAAAAGATAGCTCATCGAGCCCGTACCGTCAACATGCACAGTACCAATAGCGAAAACCCGCTAATTAACGGTATATCGTTATAACGTAATAATAGTAATTTTCTATAAATGGGAAAATATTTGAAAATAATTGTATACGCAGGTAGATACATTAATTTTAAAATAGCATTTATAACTAGCGACCCGCTCTGGCGTCGCCAAGATGGAATCTATTTATGTGGCGTTATTTAGACTTAAGATAATCATTAAAGATCATTTATTTCATCTTATCAATAATTTTATCAGTTTGCTTTCATGATGAAAAAGAAACAATCTCCAAATTGCAAAACACGCAAGACAATAGAAGATGTACAACACTTGCTCGCGGAATGTTCCAAAAATCATCATGAAAGGAAACTACTACTTGCCAAAACTGACATTAAAATATGTAACATAGGGGAATATTAAAGCATTCTGTCTGAACCAATGTCAAATGCTGCTCAAATGGTATATAATTTAGTGAATATTTTGTGTAAATAATTTAATAAATTGTAGTGTGCTATTACAATTCTGGAAATTACGACATATCTTCTCGTCAGGTATACCTCAATCTCTGAAAACTAGATTGTACAACCAGTGCGTGTTGCCAGCGATGACTTACAGATCTGAGACGTGGTCCTTCACTGCTGGCCGTATGAGGACGCTCAAGGTCGCTCAGCGAGCTACGGAGAGGGCTATGCTCGGAGTTTCTCTGCATGATAGACTCAGAAATGAGGATATCCGCAGTAAAACCAGAGTGACCGACATAGCCCAATGGATTAGTAAGCTGAAGTGGCAATGGGCCGGCCATATAGCTCGAAGAACCGATAACCGATGGGGAAGAAAGGTTCTCGAGTGGCAGCCTCGTACCGGTAGGCGTAGTGTAGGGCGACCCCCCTAGATGGAGTGACGACCTGGTAAGATATGCAGGAAGTCGATGGATGCAGGTGGCTCAGGACCGTGCTTTGTGGCATTACCTGGGGGAGGCCTATGTTCAGCAGTGGACTTGTGAAGGGCTGTAATAATGATGATGATGGAGTAGTTGAGGTTTTAAATACTGCAGTTTCATCAACTACTCCAGTCACTACAAATAATAAATTTCTTAACTCAGCACACTTCACTCCGTCGACAACAGCTAGGTGGCTCACTGAAGCTAGCCCCTCAAAAATTTAAATTTTTTGTTTTTCAAATTTCGTTATAACATATCGTTAGTTCGTGGTTTGTTCTTGATTGTTCTCTATCAATAATTGTTTGTTCGTCAATAATTTATTTATAAAAAAATAATTAAAAATCTGCCTTATAGTTTGCCATCCCCCCATCCAATTTATAATTTCTTTCGTTATTATTGGTCTTTTTATATTCAATAATGCTTGTTCTTTGATAAAATACCTTTGTTTCATCTAAAATATATCTATTTTTGGTTTACTTAACAAATTTTGTTTAGCTACATAATTATACAGACGTACCTGTACTGCGCATGCGACAATGCTAAGTTTGAAGCGGTTCCTGTAAAAATCAAAAAAGTTTTAAAGAAATTAAAACAAATTATACCGATAAAAAAGAAAGTGTAAATTATGTTTATTATTTTTTAACACTATTAAGAGAAAATACAGTTTTTGTTGTTTTTTAATTAGTAATAAAATACGTATACAATAATATTTCTCATTAACATGGAAGGTGTAACAGTTAAACATATTTAGAAACTTAACAAATCAACATATAGATAATAATTTTATCATCACTAATAACCCCAATAATCAGTTAATCGATCAAATATTATTGCTGGTGTATTATATCAAGCGAATTGGCATTTATGTTATGAGTGATGGTTATATATCAGTATCGTATACAATTTTTTTAGACAAAATTATTTATAAAAACATAAAATTAAAAGATGATTTATACTACTCTAAAATATAAAACGCTCCATGGGCCTCAATGTTAGCACGAGCAGACGCTGTTTGAGATTTTGTTCTTAAATCATTGTAACTTTCCCAATTACCTGCTAATCTTCGGCAATAAGCGAAATAATGACCCGTAATATAAGCTGCTACTCCAGATAATCTAAAAATGGACAAAAGTTTAATGAATCAACTATACCAAACTATACCAATATTACAAACATTACAAATGTTGTAAAAAACAATAAACATATCGATATCCTAGGTTAGTTTCGGATCCAGTACTTTCAAGTTACACATTTTAACCCTACGTTGACTGTCACGAATATCTAATTCTATAAACAAATATTGTTGAGGAACAGTAAAACGAGTTGCTATTGGTTTACAGCAAAATCGACAACGGAGATTGTAAATATTATGATGAAATTAATGATTTTTCAAGAGCAGTAAATCCATTCCGAGCAATTATTTTATGATTGGCACTACTACTAACTTGTGGAAGTACAAACTCGGCTCGAGCTATTTGAACACACTGTTGATTCCATAGCACTCGGTAAATCTTCAAATAATATTTTCTACAGCCTAATGACGTTTTCAGTACAATCAATTCTAGGAGCAATCTCAATCTCAATTTTTAATAAAACCAATTTTGGCTGATAAAAATTACAATTTTAAATTATCTTATTTTTCATATTCGAAAAAGAAAGGACATTGAAATAATTTATCTACAAATGAACATCAATGGATTATAAAAAAATTTAACCTCTTAACTCTGTATTTACTACGGTGGCGATTTTTAGTAATATATTTAGCGAAATAGATCTACATGGATGTGTATTAGCATGTTCGGCTTATAAAACTTGCCCCAGGGCACAACAAATAAAAGTAACCGATTGAATCAGAAGTTTCCAAATTTATTTAAAGCCTAATCGGTTGCCTTTTGGTTATCCTACCCCGGGGTAAGTTTTATAAGCCGATCACGCTATATGTAAAATCAGATGAAATCATCATTCTAGCGAATCAGTGCCTGAAATGAGACATATAAATAAATAAATTGAGAAGTCTTACATTCTGTTATGTACTTAAAACAATGATCTAGAATTTATTACTATTAAGATGGCTTTTATCGTGAATTTTTTGTACAGGCTCCTTACATTCAAGCTGGAACATCCAAAATGCGAATACTTACTTGTTTTATTTATTTAGATACTTAACACAGCATATACAATATACGGTTAATCAAATAAATGATGTTATCAACAAATTTATTTTTCTTAGTTTGACATGTAAATATATGCGTGCGTGTGTGTGTGTGTGTGTGTGTGTGTGTGTGTGTGTGTGTGTGTGTGTGTGTGTGTGTGTGTGTGTATGTAAGAGTGAAACAGCGAAGGGGCTTGAGAAGGGGTGAAGGGGTGAAGGGGAAAGAAATCAGAGAAAGAAAAGAGGGAAGTAGTTCGATAAGAGAGATAAACGCAACTGAAGTTTTATAAGAAATGTTACTATGTTTAAATTTTAATGTATGAATACATTCATGTAAATATATTCACTGTGTGGTAGAATCAAATAAATAATTTAGAAGCAAACATATTCAAAATTAATAAATAAATTCGAATTTAGCCAGGTTTACCAATACAAAAATATGTATATTTATCTTTACCCGTAGAAATGACATATTTAATATGAACCATCTTTTTTAATTTATTACATAACATTTTTTTTATTTTTATTACATTAATTTGTAATTTGTTATTAGCAATTCAATAAATAACTTAATTTCGCATAACTGGTAATAAAAAGATCGACTAATGTATTATCTCCAGTAAGGCATTGAAGTGCTAAGTTGTTTTCTATTATACATACATAAACATTCACGCCTGTCACCCAGAGGGGCAGAGACTACAGATTTCCATTTGGCACGATCCTGACACATATCTCTCGCCTCCTCCACATCCATATACCTACGAATACATGCTCGTCGGTTAAGGGTACTCCTAACCTGGCCCGTTTTCAATATATCGCCAATTTGGTCGATAAAGTTTCGCCTGCGACGTCCCTTTCCGACTCTGCCGTTTACATCCGCAACATAAATTTTCTTTGTCACTCTTTCCTCATTCATTCTTTCCTCGTGACCAAACCACGGAAGCATTCCTTTCTTAATCCTGGTCACAACATCATCTTGCAAACCACACTCTTCTCTTATCACACAATTTTTCACCTGGTCATTCAGATTCAGCCCTAACATACTCCTTAACGACAACATTTCTACTGCGTTTATTCTACTCTCTTGCTTCTTTTGCCACACCCAACTTTTCACAATACAGTGTAGAGCCCCATTTACTCTATTTCCTGTGTTCACGCGTCGTTCTATATCCTTATCATATCTCCCATCTCTGCTAAATACCCATCCCAAATATACAAACTCATCTATAGTGCCACCAACTTATCTGTTCAGGTGGACAAAATTGGAACTAATGCCGCCATTTTGTAAATGACATTTTTATAAAATATAAATAATATATATAATAACACTAATTCTCACTAATTTTAATTAACACGAAATTTGTTTTATTTTATATTATGTGTACCTAATGAATATGTAGTCACCTATTTCCTCGGCGAATTTCTTAAATGGCAATAGTAAGCACTCCACTAGCGACTCTGTAAACTGAACAGATAAGTTGGTGGCACTATACTTGCTCGATCAACTCCCCCTCAATTCTTATTACACGTATCGTTTTACTTTTTTTAATTTCATAAACCATAACTTTCATCTTACTTGTGTTGACTTTCATACCCCGAGTGCTAAAATAACTTGAACATCAGCTTTCAAAAGGCATTTGACGGTTAGCTCACACATTCTTAATCCGCATTCTTCAACTTTCAAGTTTCCCAAACAAGCGTCCATAAACAGGTTGAACAGCCACGGGGAAGCCACACAGCCCTGTCTGACACTTTTATGGATTAACACAAGCACTGGAGTCCCTATAAATGAGTTCAGTGTTTGCCATAACACATCCCTGTCCACTCTATCATAAGCCTTTTCCAAGTCCATGAAAGCACAAAAAGCTTTTTGGTTTTTGGCCAAAAACTTCTCCGCCATCATCCGCAGGGAAAAGACTTGATCTGTACACCCCATTCCCTTTCTAAATCTCTCTTGCACATGCCAATTTTTCCATCAGTTTCTTTCATGACCATTTCAATGCAATGCTAAGAAGGCTGATACCACGGTAGTTTTTACAGACTTGCTCCGACCCTTTTCCTTTATATATTGGGACTATCACGAATTTGCAACAGTCCACCGGTACCCGCAGGTAGCAGGCCTACCAACACTTCCTCTCCAGCCCTTAGCATTTCGAGTAAATCTCTATCATATCCGGCTACTTTACCTGTTCGCTTTTCATTGCTTTCATTATTTCATCCATACTTATATTGCTATCTCTTTCCCCTTCTTTCGGAGCTTCTATTTCATTTAGTTCACACATTGTCTCTTCACTCATAAACACGCTTTCAAAATATTCCTTCCATCTCTATAAACTCGAAACTTCATCATTCAGAATATAGCCATTCTTGTCTCTTATAGCATTAATTACAGGCTGTTTTGAATGTATCCTGGCAGTTCTTACGAGTTTCCAGAACATTTTTATATTTGCCGGAAAGTTACCCGATATTCTTCTATAATTCTTATCCTTTCAACTACCTTTTTTACTCTCTTATTTAGATTCCATAGACAACCTTTTTTTCTTTCAATATCATCATTCGTACCACCAGAATTGCCAGTATTTGTTCCTAGTAAATCTAGTCATGATCTCTTCTTTGTTTCAACTTCCATACGTACATCATCATTCCAAAATAACGTATTATTTTTCCTTTCGTTCGTTCTCCTACTAACACCACATACTTCGGTAGCTGCATCCACTAAACCTTTCTTAACATTTTGCTATACATTCTCCAAGTCTGGCTAATTCATACATAATTCGACCACACTACTTATATTTTCCTTCAGTCTACATTTGTAATTGTTTTTCTCACCTTCATCTTGTAAACGTTTTGTTCTAATACGCTGTAACACAGTGGTAGACACAGATGTCCGATGGCGCCAACGTCAAAATAGACCATTAATTCGGCATGAAAGCAAATAATGATCCGTTCCTACGTTGGACCCCCGGTAACCTCTTATATCTACCACTGCGCTTCTCATTCTTTCATCCACAATTATGAAATCCATCACGCTTCTATCGTCACCTCTTTCCCAAATATGCCTGTGAATCCTCTTGTTTCGAAAGAAAGTGTTCACAAAAATATTCTTTTCCATACATACGGTGAGGAGGCTTCCACCATTCTCATTAATACTTTCATCACCAAACGTTCCCAATATCCTTTCATAACTATGCTTCTTTACCACAACCCTTCCATTAAAATATCCTAGCATAATAATATTTTCATTTCCCTTAAATTTCATTAACACCATCCTTACTATTTCCCAAAACTGCTCTCGGATATAAGTAGGCTTAGACATGTCTGAGACCCCTAGCACAAACAACTTCTTTAAGCCCACTTTCATTCGTATCCATAGCAGTCTTGGGCTTACACATTCATACTCTTTCACACATTGGCCCATTCTTTCTGAAAGGATGACACCTACTCCCTAGCATGCCCGCTCGGTCTCGTCTATACAAGACCAATATGCGGTATATAATTATAATATTAATTTAATATCTAGAAAATAATGAAATAATACTAGTTTTTACGGAATTTATCGCGTATATTTGACTTTTTAAATACCCGACGTTTCGAACGCTTTACAGCACTCATGATCACGGGCGGGACTGAGATGTTCAACGTCCATATGTCATAGTTAACCGCGGTAACCATAGATTAAAATTTAACTTTTGTTCCGATCTATGCAGTATGAACTTATGGTATCTTGAAGTCTTGCAGTTGTATGCTTGGGTTGGGATTTAATTTTATTTATTATAGGATCCCAAGCAGATGGTAGCACCCAGCCATCTTCTCTATTGAAATTAGGATGTTTTTTGATTTCAATAGCCTCGCGAATCATCCTTGGAAAGAATTGGTGTTCTTTAGCGAGGATCTGCGGTCTATCAAATCTGATGTAGTGACGGGGGCGATCCTGTACGTGTTCACAGACTGCAGACTTCCCGGAGCGTCGATTCTTCACATCTATAGCTATATGTTCTTTAACGCGGGTTTTTATTGATCTTTTAGTTTGTCCTATGTAGGAGAGACCACATTCACAATCAAGCTTTTCAGATTCAGACACTGCCTTACATCTGGCTACCTATTGTGGAAGGAGGAGTTCTACAAGCAAGTAGATGGTGTGGCGATGGGCTCACCTGTATCTCCCATTGTCGCCGACATATTCATGGAAGACTTTGAGGAGAAAGCCCTGCTTAGTTCTCCCATAAATCCAAGGTTCTACAAGCGGTACGTAGACGACACTTTCACAATTCTACCTTTAGATAAAGTAACTGCATTTTTAGACCATCTTAACTCTATAAATTCTAAAATTCAGTTCACAATGGAGTTAGAGGCAAACAATTCCTTAGCTTTTCTAGATGTGTTAGTAATTCGGAATCCTGATAACACCTTGAGCCATACTGTGTATAGAAAAAAGACCCATACAGATAGATATTTAAACGGTGATTCTCACCACCATCCTTCACAGCTAGCTACTATGGGTAAATCTTTGTTTCAGAGAGCACGAGGGATCCGCGACAGTAAACACCTGGCTGCAGAGCTCCACCATGTCAAGCAAGTTTTGCATGACAACAAGCTTCGAGTCCCGCGCCTACGTCACAGTGAACGAGTGAAGCCGGCCACAGTCGAGCGTGTACCTGCTGTACTGCCATATGTTAGAGGAGTCACTGACAAGATTGGCTACATCTTGAAGCGCGCTTCCATCAAAACATACTTCAAGCCGCTGAAGAAGATTGGTCAGTTTTTAGCATCGGTCAAGTGTAATGTCCCTCTGCAAGATGCAGGAGTGTACAAGCTTGATTGTGAATGTGGTCTCTCCTACATTTTTTTTATAGAAGAGGGGGCAAACGAGCATGCGGCTCACCTGATGTTAAGTGACTACCGCCGCCCATGATCAACCGCAACACCAGGAGAATTGCGGGTGCGTTGCCGGCCCTTTAGAAAGGAGTAAGCTCTTTTCTTGAAGGACCCCAGGTCGTATCGGTCCGGAAAAATCGCCGGTGGTAAACTATTCCACAGAGAGGTTGTACGTGGAAGAAAACTCCTTGTGAAACATACAGTGGTGGACCGCCAAGCATCCAGATGGTGTGGATGGTATCGAGACGTTTGCCGTGTAGTGCGTTCACGAAATTTGGCGACTGGGATTAATCCGAACAATTCCTCAGAGCACTCCCCGTGATAGATGCGATAAAATACGCAAAGAGATGCAACATCTCTTCGCAGCGCCAGTGAATCGAGCCGATCGGAAAGCACTAGGTCGTCGACGATTCGAGCCGCTCTGCGCTGGATGCGGACAAGTGGAAGGAGCTGGTACTGGGGAGCCCCAGCCCAGAGATGGGAACAGTATTCCATGTGCGGCCGAACCTGCGCCTTGTTAAAGTTGCAGGCGGTGTGCCGGCATGAAATACTGTCCCGCTCTGCTGAGCACGCCAAGCTTTTTAGAGGCCAATTTGGCCTTCCCTTCCAAGTGACCACGAAACTGCACGTCACTCGATATGTCGACGCCGAGGATTCCGATACTGGCTGATGCAACAAGGGGAGTGCCTTGAAACTGAGGGGATACGACAAAGGGGTTCTTTTTAGCAGTTAACGCGCAAACTTGTGTCTTCTGGGGGTTAAACTGGACTAGATTTAGTCGTCCCCAATCCGAGACTCTGTTCAGCAAAGACTCGACTTCAGACACAAGTTTGTCCCGGCACTCGGAGACGTTTTTCCGAGAAATATTGGCTCGGCCGGTGTAAAGAGCATCACCAGTGCTGTCATCCGCATAGCAATGAATGTTACGGGTATGCAACATATCATTGATATGCAGAGGAAACAGCGTTGGCGATAGCACGCAGCCCTGTGGAACACCAGCATTAATAGGCTTGCAATCGGAGCTTGCACCGTCTACAACGACATCACATCTGGAATCCGCGTAGGCGAAGTAACCAGTTGTGTCAGACCATATGCCAAGGCAAAATCATGAACAGATCTCCCCGCATGATCGGTTAAACGTGAACCAAGCCATTCGGCGTGATGGGCGTTAAAGTCGCCGAGGATCACGATCTCTGCGGAAGGGATCTGCTGTAGCAACGAATCTGCAGCCATTTGGACGTGGTCGAAGAGTCGGTCTGTTGCGGCATTACCGCTATGGGACCTGTAGAGGCACCCGTAGACGCGTGGATGGTCGTCGCTGTCTACGCGTAGCCAAAGGATGGACAGATCCGAACCTTCAAGTCTGCCGAGGCGTCGAGAACAGACGTCCTCTCTGACGTAAACGCAAACTCCAGCCCGAGGCACAAAGGAGTGTTCCAGTTTGTACCCCGGGTAGGAGAGATACGAGACATCAGCCGGAGAGGACACCTGCGTCTCGGTCAGAAAGAGCAGAGCCGGCCTCGCCGTCTCGAGATGGTAGTGGACGGCGTTTAGGTTAGAGTGAAGTCCCCTGATATTTCAGAAATTCACGGACAGCGTGGCAGGGGTCGCCTTGGTCTTGTTGCTCCGTTTGCCCCGAGCACTTGTAGTCTTGAGCGGAATTTTGCCCCCCCCCAGAATACGCGGGGCAGCCTGAGCACCCACGCTCAGAAGTGGAGAAACATGGTCGTGGATGCTCAGCGAGGGATTCTCCAGGGGTGCTGGTACCCTCCTGGGATAGTCTATTATTATTTAATTCCGCTACCATGTTGATGGGGGGGGGGGGGATTTGGGCCTCCGGCCACCTGCACTCACCAGACGAAACGCGAAAGCAGGGCTTCCACTTCTCGCCGGTATTCTGTGAGGTCGTGGTACCACCCCGGCTTGAGCCGGCCCATACGTGCAACAGCAAAGCTGCCGCGTGGCTCTACCACTGTTAAGGACATATAATACATAGGACAAACTAAAAGATCAATAAAAACCCGCGTTAAAGAACATATAGCTGATGTGAAGAATCGACGCTCCGGGAAGTCTGCAGTCTGTGAACACGTACAGGATCGCCCCCGTCACTACATCAGATTTGATAGACCGCAGATCCTCGCTAAAGAACACCGATTCCTTCCAAGGATGATTCGCGAGGCTATTGAAATCAAAAAACATCCTAATTTCAATAGAGAAGATGGCTGGGTGCTACCATCTGCTTGGGATCCTATAATAAATAAAATTAAATCCCAACCCAAGCATACAACTGCAGGACTTCAAGATACCATAAGTTCATACTGCATAGATCGGAACAAAAGTTAAATTTTAATCTATGGTTACCGCGGTTAACTATGACCACAGAGTACTTTCTAAACTATGACATATGGACGTTGAACATCTCAGTCCCGCCCGTGAACATGAGTGCTGTAAAGCGTTTGAAACGTCGGGTATTTAAAAAGTCAAATATACGCGATAAATTCATCATCAAAAACTAGTATTATTTCAATGTGTAGTGTTCGCCTAAATATAAGAAATCATTATAGAAAATAATGTACTGCCTGATCTTCAATCGGGTTTCAGAAAGGGACGAAGTTCTGCTACTGCCCTATCTGATGTATTAGGTAATATATTGGAGGCCCAAGATACAGGTCAGGGGACTATACTCGTCCTATTAGATTATTCTAGGGCTTTTGATACCATAAATACATCTTTACTTTTGTCCAAAATGTCGTTTTACGGATTTGACCCCAGGACTATAAAATGGTTTCACAGTTACCTTAGTGGACGTTCACAGCAAATTACAACTCAATTAAATGGTCAAAACTGTGTATCTTCTCCGCAGCGGATCACGCGTGGTGTTCCTCAAGGATCGATTTTGGGTCCCGTACTTTTCGCGTTACATACATCTGACATTAGTAATTGTTTCCAATATTGTAAATATCACTTATTTGCAGATGATACACACAGATTTATAAGTCTTTTAAGCCTAGTCATACTACAGAAGCTATTAATGAACTCAACGAGGATTTGGATAAAGTAGTAAAATGGTCAGAAAGAAACTGTTTAGTGTTGAATCCATCAAAGACAAAGTTTTTAATTTGCGGAACGAAACAACAGATTCAAAAAATAAATAAATTTGTCCCAACACTGTATATAAAAGGCACGGTATTAGAAAGAGTCGATATGGCACGTAATTTAGGAATCATAATTAGCCCCGATCTCAGATTTCAAGATTATATCAATAATATTGTTAAGAACTGTTTTTATAGGTTAAAAATCCTGTACAGAATGCGTGAACACTTAAGTATAGAATTAAGAAAAAGACTATCGGACACCCTAGTACTATCAAAATTTAATTATGCTGATACGGTTTATGGGCCTTGTTTACTGTCACGTACCGCACACCTTATTCAACGGGTCCAAAATGCTTGTGCGAGGTTTTGCTTCGATGTACCACCAAGAGGTCACGTAAGCCCATTTCTTGACGACAATAATATCCTTAAAATGGCCGCCAGACGCAAACTTCACTTAGCTTGTGCACTTTTTGGCGTCATAAAGACAAAAAACCCAAAGTATATTTTTAGTAAGTTAGACTGGTCTCGCGAGCATAGCAAGTATTTCACCCGCGCTTCATCCTATAATAGGCTCAGTATTCCGCGACATTCTTATATATATATATATATATATATATATATATATATATATATATATATATATATATATATATATATATATATATGTGTATAAATATATATATATATATATATATATATATATATATATATATATATATATATATATATATATTTATTCTTTTTTGTACACCACAATATAGAAACATCAATATAGTTAAAACTAATTAAAGTATGTACAATAGGCGGTCTTATCACTGAAAGTGATTTCCTCCAGACAACCTTTGCGTAGAGGAATGATGCAAACAAAAGTTGCAAATAGAGTACAAAATAATAATAAAAAAATACAATAATACATACAAATAAAAGTAAGTGAAAGTTATATATAAAATATCATATAATAGATTAAATGAAAAGAGTAAGAGAGAGGTAAAGTAATTTATTTAATAGCGTTCTAAATAATACGATTTAACAAGAATTTTGAAAGAGTGAAGAGATTTAACACGACGAATATGGAGAGGTAAGGAGTTCCACAATCGCACAGCGGTTACGGTGAAGGATTTCTTGAAAAAGTAAGAAGAGTGCAAAGGTGTAGAGAGAGAAAGATTGATGGAGGATCGAAGGAACCGATTATGGGTAAGAGAAAGATACTGGAAACGGTTTTTTAAATAAAGAGGAGTAGAATTATTTCTGATAATGAATATTTAGATTAAACAGCACACTATACAACGCGGAGAGAATGTGAGTATTCCTGCGAAGGCGGATCGGGAGCCATTTGAGCTGTTTGCGAAATTCGGAGATATGATCATATTTGCGAAGCCCAAATATAAATCTAATGCATAAATTTTGAATGCGCTCAAGCTTATTAAGCTGCTCCTCGGTAATGTCAAGATAGCAAATATCAGCATAGTCAAGGATAGGCAGAAGAAGAGACTGGGCGAGCGTAACTTTAGTTGCTGTGGGAAGGAAATTACGTAATCTACGTAAAGAGCTTAACGCAGCAAACATTTTTCTACTGACCTCATTAACCTGTGAGGTCCAAGATATACAGGAGTCAAGATACAACCCCAGGTTTTTAACCTTGTTACTGTAAGGGATTAGAGAGCAGTCTAGTATAATAGGGGGTAGGGAAGACCAGTCAATTTTACCAATTAATCTAGAACTACCGATGACAATGACCTGAGTTTTCTTAGGATTAATCGTTAAACCATAACATTTACTCCAATTCGAAATACAAGTCAGATCAGCGTTAATAGTGTCAACTGCTTTAGATAGATCTTCAAGAGAGGACTGAGTATAGATTTGGAGATCATCAGCATAAAAGTGGTACAAAGTACTAGTAGTATGGTAAGTGGACAATTACAATTTAAGGAATTTGGCCCCTGTTAAGAAATAATAGACCCATATTTTTTTATAACTTGTTTTCCTAGAGTATTATACCATTTTGGAATGTTGGTTAGTTGCGTCAATTTTTAAAAAAACTTGCCATACTAGTGTTCATACTTTTTTTTACACCACGATAAGTTAAATTTGGTTAAAAGTAAAAGTCTTCAAAAAATTTAGGGAATAAAAAAAGTTTCATTAATTTTCGTGATAAAACAAGAGTTATTCTGGACTTTTTAAGAAGTGTGGTAGATAGCAGTGCTATTCAGGTTGCCTATAAAAAAAAGAAACAAATATTAAAAAAATTGTGGTCGTGGTAGTGAAAAATATCATAAACGGTCTCAATTTCTGAAGAATTTCATTTTTTTTATATAACTTAAAATATAATTGGGATATATTTTTTTTTCTTTTTTTCCCCGATTAGTCCGGGGCAGGTCTATCCTCCGGTGTCGGCTTATCGTTGAATTTTGGGACACGTTGTATATATATACATATATATATATATATATATATATATATATATATATATATATATATATATATATATATATATATATATATATATAATTTTATAATGTACACTGTTAAATTAAATTATTACACTTACTAATGTTCCCGTCACGTCTCACGTAGCGTTCAGCAACATACGTTCAGCACAACTATACAATACGTATTTTCCATTTTGTTATTAACATTCATCAGTTGTTATTATCATATGTATCTACTACTCGCTTAATGTCAACACTTTCGGCACGGTCTCCGTAGGACCGTATGGGGCGACTGAAAATCAGCGTCGCTATCCCGCGGCTTATGCTGAGGCGGTCCTTTCCGCCACTTCATCTGTTTCGTTTATCAATTTTATCCTCTATTTTTTTTTTGTTAATAAATTTCTTGTGTATTTATTTCTTTTATTTTATTCTTATTCGTCTTAATTTTGTTTATTAATTTGTGATTCTAATCTGAAGTGTCGGAATAAATGTCTTTATGTATACATGCCATGTGTAGTGACATCCTTCCCTTTCCGTTTCGTCTCATTTACATATAACACATCTATTCCTCTATCAAACATCACATCGCATACTTCATCCATCTTATCATTCATTGCTCCACATACATTTAGCCTAGCCAGACGGGCTTCTACCTTTCGCCCCTCCGAGAGACAGAATGTGACGGGTGGCGAACCTCGTCGCCGGTTTTCCTACCGTAGATTCTTCGCACCCCTGCCCCATTAAAGGGGCGCCGGGAACTCCGGGCCATTTCTTTTATTTGGTGCCTCATGTGTGAAATATAGGCTGCTATATTTTACGCCGCTACCACGGCGAGAAGCCGAGTCTGTGCTATCGGCTTGTCGCTCATTTAGCATCACCCAGAGGACACGTGTAGGGTGGACCTAGCATTAGGTGGTCGAAGCCTACGGACGCCAGCGACTTATACCCCCATTCAACTAATTGTAAATCATTATATAGTTCTTACAAAAACAGGAAAAAGATTCTATCTCGACTTTCTAGAGTGAAATATCGATTCACTGGATCGATTCAAAACTATATATCAAAGAAATAAAACTGATCTTTTTGCGACAAGAAATCGATACGTCGATTATTCGATCTAAGGTCGCCATACCTACTTTGTATAAACTTTTGGTTATAAAAAGAAAAAGATACTCTATGGTATAAACTGAAACTTGACATTTCAGCGACTTCAGTGAAAGTCCTGAGGTTTTTTTAAAATGTCCCTTGCAAAAGTTTTTTCTTTATCAACACGAGGTAAATAGAAATTGAATTAATTATATTACTTATTGAAATTATCTACATTGCATTGTTATGTTTTGTAATATTTTAATGGTTACGCAACTTTTGTTTATAACCTAATTTCATTTTGTATTCGTTGTTGTTTAAAGGATAATTGAATGTTAAACATTTTTTTTAATTAAATTTTATTTCCTTCTATACCTTTTAAAGATCATTTATTATTAAAAACCTCAAACTCAGAAGGAACATATTATTTTAGCTCGTGCTTCGGGTGCCAGTGGTTTGTTGTTCCGTCATGCCCAGTACAGCACGTCGAACCAAGAGGGCAAGATAGAAAAGGTTTATCCACCTAATGTGCCTGGATACAAGTATGTTAATGCAGAAGAAGATGACATGTCATTCAAAGAAATGTCAAATAGGGCGGCTCAAACGATTTTTTGGACAGAACTAGCCCGTGGTTTTGCTGTCACTCTAGCTCATATTTTCAAGGTTAGTAATAAATTTTAAGGAACTTTGTCTAAATATAAATTAGTAGTGTTTTATGATTTGAGCTGGTTATGTGTATGAGTATTATGTATTAACTTACATGATAAATTATCATCTTCAAGGGCAAAAAAGTGGATGTACCTTTAGAGTAGATTAAGGGTATGTTCCGAAATACAACCCAGTACACTGTTAAATGCTAATGACGTCGTCAATTGACACTATATTGTACTGGGGTGCCGCTGCCATATTGCGTCGGATATCCGGCCACAATAAAACAATTTTTAATTGTGTGTGCGCTGAATGAAGCATGCCAGAATTTGTTTCTATTTATTCAAATACAAAAATTTTAGAATAATTGCTGGTATATCCATTAGGAGGATATAATGATTTTTGGATCGCAAAATGACAAAATAATCGCCAACACTTTTCTAAATGGCGCAAAAGTATGACGTCATATACTGTCCAATGTTTTGGAACGAATCACCAGTATAGCATCGATTCATGATGTCATTTGTATTGGACAGTACACTGTGTTGTATTTCAGAACATACCCTAAAAGTAAAACTGATTAAAATATCCAATAACCTCATTTACAAAGTGTTGCACAACATGTATCTTATGTATGTAGTGTGAATATTATATAAACACTAAATTTGTAATTAATGGATGAAAGAAAAATCAGTGTCTATGAACAATATGTCCACCTGATGGTAAGTAGATGCTGTAACCCATAGACATCTACATTTGGCCTCAGATGAGATTCAAAATGCAGATATGTAGTCATCCTTGAGGACTAAGATAGAATGCCTTGTTTACAGTAAAAAGCTTCTCCGTTTCTCTACACTAACCATACGCAACATAGAAGCATTAAGCTGCTATTTTATGCTTGAATTCTGTGAGAGTGTGGTCCTACCCTGGTCGAGCCGACCTATTCATGCCACAACTATAATATGGCTGCAGCGTGACTCTACCATGTATAAGCAATAACAATATATACATTTAAAATTTCCTAAAAAATGCCGTAGACTGGTGATGTGTCTAGCATAATTAATATGAAGTGCTCTGCACTCATCAAATTACTTGCCTAGGCAAATCCTTTTATGAAGCATATGTCCACATTTTTCAAGAAGCCTATATCTAATCAACAGTAGATTAAAAGGTTGGTAAAGAAAAAATAGTTTTTGATAAATATACTAAAAAACACCAGCTAAGCTGCAATTGAAAAACTAACTAGGTTAGTTTACGATGGCCTATTTTCTGCAACTCCACGTCTAAGTGAATACTTTGCATCTTGTTTGAAAAACCTAATAGATCGTGGATAGTAATCTATATCCTAGGATGTAGGAAGCATTCAGTGTATCATTTGGTGAGGTAAACATTGCTTGGGTCGCTCATTTACCTGTTATCACATTTCAGGAGCCAGCAACGATAAATTATCCATTTGAGAAAGGACCTCTTTCACCCAGATTCCGAGGTGAGCATGCACTCCGTAGGTATCCATCTGGAGAGGAAAGGTGCATCGCTTGCAAGCTCTGTGAGGCCATTTGCCCAGCCCAGGTTTGTTGTAGATTTTATATTTACAATTATGTGTCATTGATTATGCATTCAATAATACACTGTAGGATAAAAAGGTCGTCAATAATTGGCAATCAGTTTATTAGAGGTCTTGTACATTTAAAGAAGCTCCACCCCCAGTCTTTTTTTAACAAACAAAATGAGAATAAACAGTAATATTTCATCCTACTAGCATCCTATTTGAAAGTTGGTGTAATTCAAACTGTGATTTAAGTCCCAATTTCACCACTTTTTACTTTTATTTTATCTAAAGGATATCTCTGTGTGTGTGTGTGTGCGTGTGTGTGCGTGTGTGTGTGTGTGTGTGTGTGTGTGTGTGTGTGTGTGTGTGTGTGTGTGTGTGTGTGTGTGCGTGTGTGTGTGTGTGTGTGTGTGTGTGTGTGTGTGTGTGTGTGTGTGTGTGTGTGTGTGCGCGTGTGTGTGTGTATGTGTGTGTGTGTGTGTGTGTGTGTGTGTGTGTGTGTGTGTGTGTGTGTGTGTGTGTGTGTGCGTGTGTAAGTAGTATTATTGGTTTTTTCTATTTTTTTGTATACCGCAATAAAGCCTTAAACATGTAATGTAAGTTGCAATGTCTCAAATAATCATCATAAAATTATAAACACTTACGCCTGTCACCCAGAGGGGTAGGCAGAGACTACAGGCTTCCATTTAGCACGTTCCTGACATACCTACCTCTCACGCCACCTCCACATCCATATACCTAAGCATACATATTAGTCAGTTAAGGGTACTCTTAATTTGGACCATTTTCAATATATCGCCAATTCGGTCGAAACCTTCGCCTAAGACTCCCTTTCCAACTCTTCTGTTCACTTCTGCAACATAAATTTGCTTTGTCACTCTTTCCTCATTCATTTTTTCTACATGACCAAACCACCGAAGCAATTCTTTCTTAATGCTGGTTATGATATCATCTTGCAAACCACACTTTTTCTTTTATCACACAATTTCTCACCCTGTCACTCAGATTTAGCCCTAACATATTCCATAACAACTGCCTTTCTACTGCGTTTATTTTACTCTCATGCTTCTACCACACTCAACTTTCGCTAGCATATGTTAAAGTAGGGACTAATATGTTGTGAATTTCCATACATGCCTTTTTTGACACATTCTGACTTTCCACAATAGAATGTAGAGCCCCATTTTCTTTATTTCCTGCGTTCACTCATAATTCTATATCCTTATCATATCTCCCATCCCTGCTGAATACACATCCCAAATATACAAACTCATCTACTTGCTCAACCAAATCACCAAATCAAGTCAAATCAAAGAATCATCTGCAATAGAATAAATTTGATGTTTAATTGTTTATAAAAATTTGATGTTTAATTATCTTGATTTTGAATAATAAAACCAAACTTATAATTAGTCACAAAATTAGTTAATTTGAAAAAACTTAGTCACACTATTAACATTACTAATTCTCCTGTTTACGACTGTAGTGACTAAATACTCAAACACTTCTCAATTTTAAGATGTTGTTTAGTCTCATACTGGCATAAAGTGACTGCACTTTGAAGTGATAGAGACAGCATGAGACTTAATGGCATCTTAAAATTGAGCGAAGAGTACATTACAGTAGTGAAATGGCAGACTCGAGCCCAAACATTCTGAGTTTGGGGTCTGTACCGAATTATATATCTCAACTGTCGCTTACAATTTAAAATTTGCGTTTAAGAAGCATATTTTGAGTCTTTCTTGATTTAAGCCATCAAATTCATTTCAATATGGAATTTATTTCAGGCTATTACCATTGAAGCTGAGGAACGCAAAGATGGCTCTCGCAGAACCACCCGTTACGACATTGATATGACGAAATGTATATACTGCGGTTTCTGTCAGGTACTGCCATCATTATTTTCATTTAGTGTTTTAATAAGCAATAATTATTTCCTGATAACACATAATTTATTTACATAAATAGGATGATAAGCACAGAGTTCACCTGATTGTGATTGTATACTGTGGTCCATAGACACCTGCATCTATTATAACAAGGAACCCTAATGTTATGCTCTTGAACGAATTAACCACTGGACCCGACATAAAATACAAATATATGAAAACTCGTTCAACCAAGTGGAGAATAACGCGCACGAAGATTTCTTCTTCTTCTTCTTTCTTTTTTTATGGCGGTTTTTGATTATTCGCCAATGTCAGCGTGGAAGTGTTTATTGAGTACAAGCTCAGTAGTTACAAATACTATGCCCATGAACTAAAGAAGATTGTGATAATACAAGTATCTTGCTTTATTTAAACAATTAAATTTTCCTTTTTATCTTATAATACTAGTGGTTGTACTGTTGAATTACCTAGAACAAATGACAAACACAGTTGCTATAACTACTTTAGTATATTAGTATTGACAAACATTAAATTTTTATACTATTAGTGTTAATAAAATCACACAGAATATATACATAAGGAGTGTTTGTGTAGGTTAAAAGTGAATCAAAATTTATAGGACGAGGGATGTCAGGAGGGAGATGGTCATAGAGTGAACAAGATAATTTAGGACAGTTAAAAAAAATATGGTCAGAAGTTCCCTCATCTAACCCACATTCGCAGAGGGAACTGTCCCTAATCCTCAGTTTGGCTAAATGTACTGGTGTACAAGCATGGCCTATTCGAAGTCTACAGATAGTTGATGTTGACTGTTTGTTAGCTTTATTAAATTTGAAAAACCATGGTTTTGGAAGAATGGCACCTTGTATAGCATAGTGTTTACCTTTTATATTTTGAGTGGCTTTCCATAATGTATTCCAATTATTATTTAACTTCTTCTTTGCAAGTAACACTATGTCTGAAGAGTAAACTAAATTACATGGCAAACCATTTCTTGCATTTTTAGCCATCAGATCAGCTGTTTCATTGCCCTTGATGCCACTATGACCTGGAATCCAAGCTAAGGAAACCTGAATACCCTTGAGATGACATGTATACAATGTGTGTTTAATTTTGAGGATCAAGGGTATCTTATATTTACTTTGGAACTGGTTTGACAAAATTGCTAACAAACAGCTTTTGGAGTCGGTAAGAATAACTGACTTATTTAAGTTGTGTGCTTCTATATAAATTAAAGCTTCATAAATTGCCGTGGCCTCGCCAGTAAAAGTGGAAGAAATAGAAGGGCATTTAAAATTGAGGATTATTTTGTATCTGGGAATCCAAACGGCTGCTCCAGTGCAACTTTCACCTGACTTTTTGGAGGCATCAGTGTATATAATAAGCCAGCCTTTCCATAAATTATCTATGACTCTACTTAGTTTACTATTTGCTATAGGGCAATCTTTCTCAATACCAAGGTCGAGGTGGATATTTGGATAAATAATTGCATCATATGGGATATCAAAGATGGGACAGGACTTGCATTGTGATACTGGGTGTGGTAGATGGAGTAATGTTACCAAACTGTTGGATAAGCAGGGAGATTCTTTATGAGTCCAGTAATGCTTTGATGAAATATATTCCAAAAGAAGATGTAATTTAGAAATGAGCGGGTGGGAAGAGAGTTGGTAGATTTTAAAAAAGAATCGGTCCGAAAGATATTGTCTTCTTAGATAAAGAGGGGGATCTACACATTCGACTTGGAGAGCATTTATTGGGGAAGATTTCATTGACCCAATGATTATACGAAGGCTTTTGGTCTGAATCCTGTCTAGATTCTTTAGGGAAGACTTATTACAGGGTTCCAAGACAAAGCACCCATAATTCAAATGACTACGAATAAGGGCATTGTACAATATTTTTTGAGAGAATGGGTGGGAGCCCCACCAAACTCCCGATAAAGCTCGAAGAATATTTATATTTTTTTCACATTTTTTGGAAACATGGTTGATATGATGGGAAAAGGCTAGTTTGGAGTCAAGAATAACTCCCAAAAATTTTACATTCTCCCTAATTGGGATAGGTTCATTATTATAGAGAATGTTAACTTCAGGGAGTTGCCTATGGCGAGAGAAGATCACAACACTGCTTTTGGGAACAGCCAAAGACAAACCATGATCAGTTAACCAATCTTGTAAATAGGACATTGATAAATTCAAGCGGGAACAAGCTGCAGGGAGGTTATCCAAGGAAATATATATAGCTATATCGTCTGCATATTGGAGGATGTTACAGAATGAGTTAACAGAAAGCTCTAGATCATAAGTATAGATAGAATAGAGCAAAGGACTAAGTACTGAGCCTTGTGGGAGACCCTTCCATACTATTCTTGGTGGGAGTAGAGAATGTTGACTATCAATATAAATGGATCTAGAAGAGAGAAAGTTAGAGACAAAATTTACTATCCTCACTGGAATACTCAGATTGAGCATTTTTTGCCTGAGCACAGGAAGAAGTACATTGTCATATGCAGACGCGATATCTAGGAAGACTCCAACAAGGTATTCATGTTTAGAGTAAGCTAAACGAATATCAGTAACTAGAGTACTAAGGCTATCCATGGTGCTTAAGCCCTTTCGGAATCCAAATTGGCTTGTTGCTAGAAGGCGTTTGCTTTCAAGAAACCATTCTAAAGGATTTTTTATTAGGTGTTCAAGGATTTTGGCCATGGTACAAGAAAGAGCGATAGGGCGGTAGCTTGAGGGATCAGTGTAAGGCTTACCTGGTTTGTAAATAGGTAAAATAACTTGGGATTTCCATTCTTCTGGAGGAATACCAGACATGTAAATACAATTCAAAATAGAAAGAAGATGGACTTTAATAGGTTCATTGCTATTAGTAATAAAAGAATAAGGAATTCCATCAATTCCTGGTGAAGAGTCTTTAAGGACACTAAGAACAGCATATAACTCCTCATAAGAGAAAGGGGAGTCAAAACTGTGTTGATAGTGCAAGGACTGTGATTGAAATGCTATACATTCATTGTAAGATGGTACTGAAGGACGAGCAAGATTACTAGCAAAATTTTCTAGCCAATAAGACTGATCATTAGAAATTGTGTTTTCAGAGGTCAAAACTGAACATCGGAATTTGTTTATATTTTTCCAGACTAATGATGGATGAGTCCTAGGCGACAGTGACTCACAGAATTTAAGCCATCCAGCCTTTTTCTTCTCGGATAATAATTTTAATGTTTCAGCAGCAGTTTTTTTTTATAAAAAATATAGTTGTCAAAATTCATAGAGTGGGAATATCTTACTTCAGCTTCCTTTCTCTTCTTACATGCTACAGAACAATCTTGATCCCACCAAGGTGGTGAAGGGGCATTATTTTTATAAGGTTTTTTGATGGGAATTGTCTTAATGGCAGCAGATAAAATAGTGTTTTTAAAAGAAGCATACACCTGGAGAACATTATCTTTCTGAACAGGAGGAAGGGCTGAAAGTTCTTCCTCTAGAACTGTGGAATATAGTTGCCAGTTTGCTTTGGATGTGTTATATTTTAACCTAGGATTGAATGGAACATTGACTGTATAGGAGCTAGGGGGATTGATAACAATAGGGAAATGATCACTGCCATGGGAAAAGGGTAATATTCTCCAAGAAAGAAGGGACGACAGAGCAGGAGAACAGAGTGACAGATCTACTGCACTTTTAGGATTTTAGAGGGGGGATACTCTACGTGTAGGTGAACCATCGTTAAGGAGGCAGAGATCTAAATCATCAATGATGTCTAAAAATGTAGAAGACCAGGGATCACAAAAATGGGAGCCCCATAAAGTATGGTGCATATTAAAATCACCAAGAATTACCATAGGAGGCGGGATGGAGGATATGATCCTCGTAAGTTCTGATAAAATATTTAAACTAGGTTCGGGAATGTAAATAGAAAGAAAAGAAGTGTTATGAGCTCTAACTGCTACAACATTAATTGAAGGACTATGAGAAGGAAGGGAAATTAATGTATAAGTAATTGATTTTGAGATAAGAATGAAAGAGCCAGCATGACCATCATTCCTATCATTCCTGAGGCATGAATAACCTGAAATCCTAAAATGGGACCCAGGCTTAAGCCATGTCTCTTGAATGGCTAGGATGAGGGGATGGTATTTATTAATAAGGTAAATTAATTCATTTTTTTTATTATTAATGCTCCGGCAGTTCCACTGAAGTATTGGAGGGAAGGTTATTTGTTAATGAGATGAGCTCAGTCAGAGCTTTTGGCGGAGGGCAAGTGGGAGATCCATATCGCTGAAACGGGAAAGCGTACTTATAAGCATGGAGATCATTAACTCACAGAGATTGTCATTAGGGGAAATACTCCGCCCTATTATAGCACAACCATTAGTAGTTGAAGAAGAAGGGGTATCTATTATTGCCTCGTGGGCAGATTTATCATATCCATGACTTGATGCTGGATTTGGCGGAAGTCTTGGAGTAAATGTAGTCTTCCTGTAAGAATGAGATTGTGAGGGGACAACTGAAGGTAAAGGGGAATTTGAAATAGGATAGGGACTCTGATGATCATACGAAGGAAGGATTCTAGCAGCATCTGCATAAGATCTCCGGACATAAGGGAAACGGGCAGATGCTTCTAGATAGGAAATATTTTCCTGTGACATGGTAAGTTTGATAGATCTCTGCCTAGAGTGTTCAGGGCAGGAAGGATCTTTAGCTGTGTGAGATCCTGAACAAAATAAGCACGTGGGAGACTGTCTTGTGCATGATATTCCTTCATGATTTTGAGCACACACAAAACAACGGGAAGATGACCTACACTGTGAGGTTACATGCCCAAAACGACAACATTTGTGACATTGAATAAGAGGTAAAATGTAGGGCTCAACAGGCATTGAGGTAAAAAAACAATAAATGTTAGAAGGAAGTTTCTGACCGGAAAAAGTCAAAACAACTGTTTGAGAGGGAATCCACACAGTGCTTTGGTTTTCATTAACTGACTTTCTATTAAATCGGCGAGCTTTAATAATTGAGCCAAAACCAGCTGGGACCTCGATTGATGAGATGAGTTCCTCTAATGTCCATTCTACAGGGACCTGCCTCACTATTCCCATGCGTGTGACATTATAAGAAGGGATTACAGTATCATATTTAGCACCTGCAAGGGCTGGGTTCTCAATAAAACAATTTGCATCAGCTGCACTTTTAAACTCGACTGAAATTCTATTGCGTCCTACTCGCTTAACACCTTCACTTACAACATTTTTAATATTATTATGGTAGAGAAAATGACCAAACTTTATCGGTTTTAAAACTACTCCAGTTGATAAATCATCTACTCTCTTACTTACATGTACAATAAACGGCGCATTGTCGTTATTAGAATATTTATGTTTTTTTTCTATGTAGTCAGGGTGGGTATAAGAGGTCTGAATAGATGGAACAGGTTGAGATGGATCTGTAATTAATCTTTTCTGAGGATGACCTGAGTTATTGGTTGCTTGCAATCTTTTACGCTTCGACTGATCAATTTCGACAGGAATATTATTTTTTTTTTTCGTACCAGTATGGGAGTCACATGGAACCCCGTCGGGATCGGGAGGATCTTCTTCCATTTTATTTTAACTAATTACATATAAAACAGCACAATTACTAAACACTTACGGATTTATAACTACTAAAACCAACACCAACAGAAATAATAAACAAAAAAAGGTAAATCAACAGCTCTCAGAATAAGAAATAGCCAAAAACACAACGACACTTATACACCTCACACTCTCCCTTCCGACATTTTTTTTCCCACGAAGATTTTATTACGTCAATATAAACACAGATACAAAATTCGTAGAAGTTCATTCTATTTCAAGTGCTTGATCGTAGTCAATAAAATATATCGATGAACGAATGAGAAAGAAAAGGCGTATCGTAAATAAACTGTAAGACAAAGGAAATAAAGGGATAATGAAGGTGAGGTAAGCTTCCAGTAATAATTTCTTAAATTTACGCGAACACTACACATTGAATAAAACTATTATTTACGGATTTTATCGCATTTAATTACTTTTTATTTTTATTATTATCCCGACGTTTCGGGTGCTTTACAGCCATGGTCACGGGGGGGGGGGGGGACTGAGATGTTTGACGTCCCAATGTCATAGTTAGTCCGGCTACCTTCAGGTTTTTTATTAATTTTTGGTCCGATTTACGCAAAATTATAGTTATCATAAACGTCAAATTTTTTGTTAAGTTTAAATTATTTAAATAGGTTTACTGACTTTTATTATGTAATATCTTTCTTAAAATGTGTTTCTTAGAATTTGTTTTGTTCGCTTGTTTTCTTATATAAGCAATTCTAATATTTAAATACTTTTCAGCAATGGCTTTCGTTAATTCTTCGACGTGATTGACGTCGTCGTTTTCAAATTTGTGGAAATGAATGTCTTCGTACAACAGAAGTTGAAGCAATGTTTCTCTTACTTTTGGCAGAAGAAAGTCTGTTGTGTAATCTTTTTTTAGTCTTTATTCTGAACACCCTTCCTAAGTTCAAGTTTGCAGTGTTAACAAATAGCAATGGTATCACTTGAGGAAAGCTATCTATCTAGCAATCTAGAAATCGGGACGGGATTATTGTCTAAGTATATACGCAAGCACAGGTGCACTCTCTTTTCTCTATCTCTCATAGTACGGTGGGACGGTAATCCGACGCGACCGGAGTAGGATCTACAGCTTTATGTGCTTTCCGAAGCACGGTTGTGAAACACCGCCTACTTGCTGAACTCCTACTGTTGTCTTTATGGGCAATGAGTCTGCCTTCATTGATGTCATTTTCTGTTTCTTTGCATTAGTATTAAAACAGGCAGTCGGCATTGAAATGTACACTGCATATGGCGCTGTGTTTCGTCGGAATCCAGGTTTCATCTCTATGAACTGCTTCTATCCACTTTCTCTTCCGAGAAGGGTCACTGGGAAATCTGAAAAATCATGTAATTTATGTTTAAATATTTTATACTAATTATAATTATTGCATTTATAATATTTTCGTTTAATTATAAAAATTATTATTATAAATTTAATGACATCAGAGAAGAATTATTATTATAAATTTAAGGACACTGTTATATAGGTATTTTTAAGTGTATTGTAGAAATAACATCATTCATTCGGTCATATCGTCAAATATCAATATATTTTACAACAAGCAATAGTCGATGCCAAATTGACTCACTCCACAGTTTTAGTCATTCCTTTTGAATGGTATAATCCAGCCATTTTTTTGATGGTTGTCAGATGTCAACGATACATAGAAATATTGACTATATTTAACATAGTTGGATAATACATAATTTTATTTTACATTTGATTAAATTTTGTGATAAATAACAAATGTTATAAAGTAAAGTACTTACAAGTGAAAAGAAATAGTGCTGCTTCCGCCGCTATAGTTTTTACACTGTTTAACTGAACATTTAGTCATTTTTGGGAGATGTTTTGTTGACAAGTAAGTGCTTGAGACTGACGCAAAAATAAACAACCAAGGCTAGAATTTCCTGGTTACTGACTAGACCAGTATAGGTGCGTCCGCTTAAATGTCGGGTCCAGTGGTTAATTCGTTCAAGGTTATGCTATTAAGTCACTTTGTTTTCAGATTTGTTAGTTAGCTCACAGTTCTACATGATTTCCTCATGCGAAAAAAGGCCACCACTGCATGGCTCTAAATTTTTATCAATTATATGATTTAATATCAATTAAATCTAATATTGCTAAGACATCTAGTTTGAAACTAGACTTTATTTAGTTCTAAAGAGTAAATAATTAAATATATATTATTTTAAGCTATATTTTTTGTCTCAACCACAGGAAGCATGTCCAGTTGATGCTATAGTTGAAGGTCCAAACTTCGAGTTTTCGACAGAGACTCACGAAGAACTTCTATATAACAAGGAAAAATTGCTTTTGAATGGCGACAAGTGGGAGAGTGAGATAGCCACTAACATCAGAGCAGACCATCTATACCGTTGAACCGTATCGTTGTTTTGCTAGTGTAAATAATGTTTTAGGGACTATTTTCTAATAATTTAATTTGGCAAAAACATCCAAATCCTTTGATTGTTAACGTTTTATTTATTTTAATAGATAGTTTTTCCGGCAGAAAGAGATTTTCTTAAATATTAATTATTACTGAAAAGTCCTTAAGATTAGATGTATAGAATAAATTATTTTTATTTGTGATAAATAAAAACTCATTATCATTTAAATCTGCTTTTATTTACTTTGAATAAATAAAATGATATACTAATTAGACCTTACTCAGTTCATTTTATATATTGTATCATATCAACAAATCTATAAATATACCAGGTAAATTATTTGACACCTGATGAATAATTTGATTTTTATTAATATCAAGCTATTATTAATAACACAACATCTAACCCGTAATCAAATTAAAATAACAACAATACGTAACTTACTTTATTTTATATTACCATCTTATTATTTTCAACATATATTTGATTTTATTTATCATCTTTTTTATGCATTTATACAAGTCCCAAGCAGATTCTCATCTGTTACAAAACATCCAAAAATCAATACCAAGATAAAGCATATTAATACTTGAAAATATCAAATAGTGCTATTTTTGGAAAATAAAATACAAGTATTATAGTCAACCAAATCTAAGAAATATCTTTTGACATTTCACATTAATCATTCCGCAATAACTTTGCACCAGCGTACTCACGGGATTTAAAATAACCTTTTACGTAAATCCGAAGAATTAAGAAGTTATCTATATTTCATTACAACGTGTATAGTTTTTTATCACTAATCTAAGTTTGACTTTTTCAAACAAAGCAAAATATTAAAAAAATAACCATTATTAACTTTTTTTACTTGACGTCGTTTCAATGATCGCTATGTATATTACCGTAGTGTTTGAATGATTAAAATTCGTTGTTATGCGAATGATCAAATAATCGGTAAAAATTTTCAAATAATCTAATCATTAATTTTTTTAATGTATTATTTGTTTAATTTAATTTTTATTTTCAAAATTCCTCAAATTACATGAATCTTGAATAAAACAAGTTTATTTTTTTACTTTGTCAAAGAAAATTTGTGTAGGCAAAAAAATCATATACAAGGCCGTGCTAAAAATAACCACTACAAAATTCCAATATCCGCCATTTCGGTACCAGTTACTCGACTCCATGAAGTCAGTAATTCATTCTTGGGGCGATGTATACGCTTTTACAACAAAATCCCAGAAAATATACAAAATTTGACGTAAGTACACATAGTTTAAAAACTTTATTAAACTAAGTTGTGTTGTATAAAAAGGGTTATTTTAATATTAAGGAATTTATGGATGATAATAACTCCTGGGAAGGGTGATTGATACCAAGCTATTTCTAATTTGTTTTGTGTTGTTAATTGTAGCACGCATGATTGTAAGCTCTTACAGCTGTCAAAATGTATTTCTTAGATTTGGTTGACTATAACTAAATATAATAATTTTACAAAAATAGGACCTTGTAGGATTATTGTTTTATGGCAAATTTGTCTTAGAACTATAAAATTATTCTATCATACCTATTTCAATATACTTTGTTGCAAATTAAATTAATTTTTTAGTTGGATGTATTCAATACACTTTAATTGTAACCCTCAAACCCTTCTCGTGTGTGCTCCAGCACTCCACAAGGTTTATTTTTCTTATTTATTTCGTTGATTGATAATGCACGTGTTTGACTTTCCGCGTATTTTCCTTTGAGGTTACGCGCCACGGATTGGCCCGTGTCGCGGCGACAGCCGGCTGTTGTAGACGTGTGCACGTGTGTCGTTGGGTGCTGTACCACGCTAGTGTAGGAACAACGTAAGTTTTTAAAAATTTTATAAAACTAATTTTTTAAGCTTACTTCTATAGCTGAACAATTTTATTATAAACATATAGATTGCGGTTCAAACATTTGATTATAGAGGTTATGTTGTAAAATAAAACATAACCTATATAATTCAATTTTACTTAATTTTTCCTTTAAAATTCAAAAATATATATTTTTCAATGTTTTTAGTGTTTTTACGTTATGGTTTGCAGATGGCTGTGGAAGGTGGACTGAATGATGAAGAAATACGTTTCATAGTAAATCAGGAATCTAGTGACGAGGAAGACCTAGTTTTTCGTGGTTCAGTTACAGAAGATTCTGATGATGAACCTGATGGTGTTTTAGAAGATTTTCGTCATATGAATGTGATTGGTCAAACAAATAATGAAGAGGATGCATTTAGTAGCGATGATGATATGACTTTGCAAGAACTATCTCAGGATTTAAGAAGACAAGGCAAACTAAAGATATTGAATGTTCCAAGAGTTCTTTACGGGAAAGGAAAAAATAATAGACACAAGTGGAGGGGAGAAAAGCCAGTGAGGCGTAGAACTCAGCAGCGCAACATTATTATCCCTTTCAGAATGGCTTGTACTAATCGTGCGTTGATGTTTAACCCCTAAGGTACCGTAGACTTGTTGACAGGTCCAAGTTTTGTGACCGCTAAGTACCGAGGACATGTATACATGCCCGCATTACGTGCTACTATTTTCGTCATTAATTGATATAAAAATACAGTATATTTTCGATTGAACACTATTTCATTCGATTCTGAACGAACTAAAGAATATTCTGTAGCATTATATTCACTCGGTTACATAGACATCATCAAATATAACAGCCATTCGCTTTTGCGTGCCGGTGCGGTTGGTTGCGTAATCGTTGAAGTTTTGTGATTGTGATTTTAGTTGGATTTTCTTTCAAAAAAACTGTAAGTAATGTTATTTATCTTTACAACGTAATGTTTTTGAATGATCTAAGTTAGAACAACAGTAACTTTTTATGTTTCAATTGATAAAAAAGTAGAAACAAAAAACCTCTACGCGAACAATTCATAACGGTCAAGATTTCTAATAAGATAATAATAGTATATTTCTTATTCGAATACCATAGTAAATACTTTTACTAGGAATTGCTAAATGTTATATCTATATGATTATATAAGAAAAATAGAGGAAGACGCTATAATATATACACAAAAAGGTTTTGAAAATGAGGTTACAAAGCGCGCGCAAACTGTCTATTGTCGAATTTTTAGCAAATGTTTGCAAGTGAAAAAGTAGAATTATTATAATTATTACATGCATAATTTTGATTCATTTAGGAATAATATGTTGTACCGCTTTCAGTGCCTACAAGATTGTAATGCAGTGGACGATATGAATGACAAGCTCGTGGAAACTGTCCATGCGGTCGGAGCTAAGTTCTGCAAGACCCGCCGCAGAAGAACACAAAAACTCTCCGATCACACTCTTAATCTCATGGCTGTTAGACGGGAGATGAGGCTGCAATCGTCAACAGATTTGACAGCATACAGGCAACTGAACAGACAGATCTCCAAATGCATGCGGCGAGACTTACGCAACTTTAATACTGCTCGTATTAAAGAAGCGATCGAGCGGAACCAGGGCTCCAAAGTCTTTGCCAGAGATCTGTCTGCCCGTAAGAGCCAACTGTCAAAGCTGAAGACTGAGTGTGGCAGCATCGTTTCCGGGACACCTGAGATTTTGAGTGAGATTGAGAGGTTCTATGGGCAGCTGTACACATCATAGTTTGAGCCACACGCAAGTGTGAGTAACGATCCAAGAGCAAGTCTTATCCGACACTATTCCGATGATATCCCGGACGTCAGTCTAAGCGAGATTAGAATGGCTCTCCAGCACCTTAAAAACGGCAGGGCCCCAGGCGAGGATGGAATTACAGCGGAGCTTCTGAAAGCGGGTGGAACACCGGTACTTGAAGTCCTTCAGAGGCTCTTCAATTCCGTCCTCCATGGTGGCACTACTCCAGAGGCGTGGAGCAGAAGTGCGGTGGTCTTGTTCTTTAAGAAAGGCGACACCGCTCTCTTGAAGAACTACAGACCGATTTCCCTTCTGAGCCGCGTCTACGTGCTGTTTTCGAGAGTCATTACGAATCGTCTCGCACGCAGACTCGACGACTTCCAGCCTCCCGAACAAGCCGGTTTCCGAAAAGGCTTCAGTACTATAGACCACATACATACCCTGCGGCAGATTGTACAGAAGACTGAAGAGTACAATTTGCCACTTTGCCTGGCGTATGTGGACTATGAGAAAGCCTTTGATTCCGTCGAAATTTGGGCGGTGCTGCAGTCCCTTCAGCGGTGCCAAGTTGACTGTCGGTATATCGAAGTGCTGAAGTGTTTGTACAGTAGGGCTACGATGGCTATCCGAGTACAGAACCAGAGCTCGAAACCTATCCAACTGCAGAGAGGTGTAAGACAGGGTGACGTTATATCCCCGAAACTCTTCACCGCTGCTTTGGAAGACGTTTTCAAGCTACTGGACTGGAAAGGATACGGTATTAACATCAATGGCGAGTACATCACTCACCTTCGATTTGCCGACGATATAGTCCTTATGGCAGAATCGCTGGAGGACTTAAGCACTATGCTCAATGACCTCAATAGTGCCTCCCAACGGATAGGTCTTAAGATGAACATGGACAAAACAAAGATCATGTTTAATGTCCATGTCACACCTATGCCGGTAGTTGTTGGGAGCACTATGCTCGAAGTTGTTGACGAGTACGTTTACCTGGGACAAATAGTCCGACTAGGTAAGTCCAACTTCGACCGAGAGGTCAATCGACGGATTCAACTCGGCTGGGCAGCGTTCGGGAAATTACGACATATCTTCTCGTCAGGTATACCTCAATCTCTAAAAACTAGATTGTACAACCAGTGCGTGTTGCCAGTGATGACTTACGGATCTGAGACGTGGTCCTTCACTCCTGGCCGTATGAGGACGCTCAAGGTCGCTCAGCGAGCTATGGAGAGGGCTATGCTCGGAGTTTCTCTGCGTGATAGACTCAGAAATGAGGATATCCGCAGTAAAACCAGAGTGACCGACATAGCCCAACGGATTAGTAAGCTGAAGTGGCAATGGGCCGGCCATAT
Organism: Parnassius smintheus behrii; assembly: GCA_036936625.1. NCBI lineage: Eukaryota > Metazoa > Arthropoda > Insecta > Lepidoptera > Papilionidae > Parnassius > Parnassius smintheus. The sequence goes on along the minus strand of JAUPFT010000004.1, from coordinate 10,412,833 downwards.
AGCTCGAAGAACCGATAACCGATGGGGAAGAAAGGTTCTCGAGTGGCAGCCTCGTACCGGTAGGCGTAGTGTAGGGCGACCCCCCACTAGATGGAGTGACGACCTGGTAAGATATGCAGGAAGTCGATGGATGCAGGTGGCTCAGGACCGTGCTTTGTGGCATTACTTGGGGGAGGCCTATGTTCAGCAGTGGACTTGTGAAGGGCTGTAATGATGATGAATGATGATGTTGTATTGATTGTAAGAACATAAAAATAAAATAAAAACTTACGATATTTCATTCATAAAACAAAATTTATTGTCAGTAAGTACACTTTATCAAGATCCGTTAGAAACAAAGAGCTGTACATAATAAAATAAACATTTAAATGTTATGGTTATTGTTTCTACTTATCGAAAATCTTATCGGCTTTAAATAATTGTAACTAAAACCTCTTTAAACATAAATGAAAGGTCGTGAGAAACATAAATATTTAAAACAAGTGCTGCCAGCTGAGGTGATGACAGAGGCCGCCGTACAAAGCTGTTTTTGTTATGGCGATCGCAGTAAGGGAAAGGTTAAAAAATTGTACTGATTGCTGTATTTTATTTTACCGCGCGGAAACGACTTCGATCGTTCGTGCGTTGATCTCGCTACACAAAGCAGAGAATTGTGTGGGATTAAATCAAATTAGTGACGTGTCGTGACGTGTTCAAGATGTACGTTCATATTTTATGGATCGCGACGGTCGACGTAAGTAAATTATTTTTCATTATAACTTATCATATTTATTATTTTTTAAATCAAAATAGTTAATTTTTATGTTCACGTACAGTAATGTCAAATAGTCCTAGCAAATTTACAAGTATTAGCTATCGTAACCGGCCCGCGAAATTTAAACGCACGATCGTGCGTTATCGTTTTCAATTGTTTCCCTTAAGTTAAATGTTCATACCAATAACCTCGCATTTTCTTTCTCAGGACAACTCTAAACTACGAGTTGTTACAAGATGTACTTGGAGATGGGTGTCAGTCAGACCTGGACATATCGGATGAGGAGACAGAACGGGGTGTCAATGCACCTCTACTACTAGATGATGAAGATGATATACCCTCAGAGATTCCACCTAGTAACCATGACAACGACAGTGACAAAGATGAAAATATGACTTTGACAGAGCTACAGAACAGAAACCAGGAGAACTTACCCCCACCTGCAAACTCCTGCCACCTCGAAATGTCGAGTAGTCGTCAGACACAAAAAAGATCTAGAATCTGGAAAGCTGTTACTTTTACTGATGTGGAGCATAATTTTCCTTCTCGATCGGAACCCTCAGAAATTAAAACTCCACTGCAATACATTTCTACATATTTTAATGAAGATTTTTTCAAAAACATTGCACACTGCCCAAATTTGTACTACCTGTGTAAAACTGGTTCAGTCTTAAGCACAACCTCTCAAGAGATGCGCAAATTATTTGGTATACTTTTGGTGATTAGCTATATACCATACCCACGAATTAATATGTACTGGCGTACAGGTATGCGCCTGGAATTAATTGCTAGTCAAATGCCAAGAGACCGTTTTTTCTTATTAAGGAATAACATGCACGTAGTACCCACAGATGAACCACCTTCAAGAAATTCAAATCCGCTGTGGAAGGTACAGCCCATTCTTGACGCTGTTAAAAAAGCTTGCTTGTTACTCGAAAGGGTGGCAGGTGAATACTCAATTGATGTACAGATTATACCTTTCACAGGGAAATGTAAATTGCGAGTCCTAGTAAAGAATAAACCGAGAATCTCCACTCGGGTTAAAAAATTACGCCATTACAACAAGTGACAGGTTAATGTTGGATTTTGAGATTTATTATCCAAATAATCCAGCGTTTACGGACAAATCCCTTGGGGAAGGACCTGCAGTTATACTCTGTCTAGCGAAGAATGTTCCTCAGAACAGCTGTTTATATTTTGATCGTTATTTTAACACCATACCTCTTCTAGATCGCCTCAATGAATTGCAGTTGCATGGGAACTGGTACAATTATGCTGAATAGAGTTCCAGAACACAAGAAATTGAATTTGAAACAGGACCGAGCCATGAAACGTGGCGATATAATTCAATTTACATCCCAAGAAGTAATTCTAGTTAAATGTAAAGACAACCGAGGTGTTCTAATGGCTTCGAATTGTACTGGGGGGAACAAGACTGCATTGATTCCTAGATGGGATCTGAATGAAAAGGTTTACGTCCAAGTAACAGCACCGAACATAGTTCTTAATTATAATAGAAATATGGGCGGGGTTGATGTTCTTGATCAGTTTCTGGAATATTACAGGACTTACCAGAAAACAAAGAAATGGACAGTAAAAGTTATAACACATTTCTTGGATCTTGATGTCGTTAACGCTTGGCGGCAATATAAGATTGCTTGTGATATAAAGAGAGTAAAACCCAAAGATTTACTGTGGTTTAGAGTGGACTTAGCTGACGCACTTATGAACCAAACCGTCACTGTTAACCAGCCTGACGATTTGGAGATGAAGCAATCCTCATCATCTCCAGAGAGACCTCTAAAAAGATACAAGCCTGCAGTGCCACCATCATTAGACAAACGATTTGATCAATATGGCCATTTCCCAGTTTCTGATGACTTGTCTAGGGGCAGAAAACGTCGATTGGAGAGCTGCTCTTCAAGTACTAAAATAAGATGTACAAAATGCAACGTCTATTTGTGCATTCTGAGAAATCAAAATTGTTTCCTAGACTATCACACAAAATGATTATTGCATGACGTTTTTTGGTTCAGTTTTATTGACTATACTACTATAAATTTTTTGTTGTCTAGAATTATTTTATATTTTGGAGATAATAGTACTTAAGATAATAATTATTATATTTTTGTTTGTTAATTATATAAAAGAGACTGATTTATGTAGACTTAGCAGTAATTTATGTGAAAAAAGTACAAAAATTCGTTGAAATTGCAGTTGATCTCGAAATTCTGTGTTATAAAAAGTAATACTTTCTTTAAGGACGCGTTTACAAAATTGATAGGTATAGAACCGCACTACTACATTGACAAAAGTCACACACACAAGTGTACGCACGGTTCGCTGTGGGAATCGTAGTCAAATGAAATTATTTTGATAATTTGAAAGATTGAATTTGTTTTTCATTTCTTATACCTCAGAAATATACTTAGATACGAAATACGAATACCTGCTCCAGAGACTGCTTGGCACTGGAAGCCCTCAACTGGTAGTGAGATGTTAGCTCTGGACTTTGAACTGAATTTGTCAGTTATAATAAGACCTTACCTACCCGCGGACTTGATGGAGTGACCTGAAGGTGTAATTCGATGATTACAACAGGAACTCCTAGACTAGTGGAACTAGGTGTGCCGAGTTTGGGTTCGTTTTGTTGGTTATGATGAGACCTTACCACCGGACTTGATGGAGTGACCTGAAGGTGTAGTTCGGTGATTACAAGTGGAACTCCTAGACTTGTAGAACTAGGTGTGCCGAGTTTGGGTTCGTTTTGTTAGTTATGATGAGACCTTACCACCGGTCTTGATGGAGTGATCTGAAGGTATAATTCAGTGATTACAACTGGAAATCCTAGACTAGTAGAACTAGGTGTGCCGAGTTTGGGTTCGTTTTGTAGGTTATGATGAGACCTTACCACCGGACTTGATGGAGTGACCTGAAGGTGTAGTTCGGTTATTCCAAGTGGAACTCCTAGACTTGTAGAACTAGGTGTGCCGAGTTTGGGTTCGTTTTGTTAGTTATCATGAGACCTTACCACCAGACTTGATGGAGTGACCTGAAGTGGTAATTTAGTAACTACTGCTGGAATTTCTGAACGAGTTGAAATAGGTGTGCCGAATTTGGGCTCCGTTTTGTTAGTTATGACGAGTCCATACTTCCGGACTTGATGGAGTGACCTGAAGGTGTAAATCAGTGATTGCAACTGGAACTCCTAGACTGGTAGAACTAGGTGTGCCGAGTTTGGGTTCGTTTTGTTAGTAACGATGAGACCTTACCACCGGACTTGATGGAATGACCTGAAGGTGTACCTAATTCAGTAATTACAACTGGAACTCCTAGACTAGTAGAACTAGGTGTGCCGAGTTTGGGTTCGTTTTGTTAGTTATGATAAAACCTTACCACCGGACTTGATGGAGTGACCTGAAGGTGTATTCCGGTAACTACTGCTGCAATTCCTGGACGAGTAGAACAAGGTGTGCCGAATTTCACTCCATCAAGTCCGGTGGTAAGGTCTTATCGTAACTAACAAAACGAAACCAAACTCGTCACACCTAGTTCTACTAGTCTAGGAGTTCCATTTGTAATCACCTAATTACACCTTCAGGTAACTCCATCAAGTCCGGTGGTAAGGTCTCATCGTAACTAACAAAACGAACCCAAACTCGGCGCACCTAGTTCTACTAGTCTAGGAGTTCCAGTTGTAATTACTGAATTACACCTTCAGGTCACTCCATCAAGTCCGGCGGTAAGGTCTCATCGTTACTAACAAAACGAACCCAAACTCGGCACACCTAGTTCTACCAGTCTAGGAGTTCCAGTTGTAATCACTGAATTACACCTTCAGGTCACTCCATCAAGTCCGGTGGTAAGGTCTCATCGTTACTAACAAAACGAACCCAAACTCGGCACACCTAGTTTTACTCTGCAAGAAGTTCAAATAGCGGTCACGAAAGTACACCTTCAGGTCACACCATCAAGTCCGGAGGTAAGGTCTCATCATAACCAACAAAACGAGCCCAAACTCGGCACACCTAATTCCGCTCGTCCAGGAGTTGCAGTAGTAGGTAAGTTTATTTATCCTACTTATTTTTAGCTAGATAAAAAACTGTGAGTTTAAAAATAATAATTTTATCACTTGTCAAGTACTTATGTTTCCAATTTCTTTTTTTCTAATATTTTGTGTATGTACAGCGATCTTTTCATAATGAACCGCTACAAACAGGCGATACAGTGTCCACTCACGACGGCGGCCGAGCGCGGACTGTGGTTTCATCGAAATCTTTGTACAATAAATCAAAGCAGGCACCAACAATAAAATAGCCCTTATTGCAATAGATTATGATTCATCCGTATTAGCAAAATATGTGAAAAAATGTGCATCAGTTTTTATTTTTTTTTACGACTATTTGTGACATTTTGATAAAAAATTAACCCAGGGATTTTTAATTGAATGTGTCTGTCATCTTATAGTATTTTTTAAATTTTTTAAATATGTTGATAATAGACCAAAACATGTACCGAAACACAAGCCGGTATCGTTAATTTTGTAGAAAATGGCAACGAAAGTTCGTTTTTACAATATAAAAAACTACTATTTTCAACAAAAGAGTTACATAGTTTTGCAGATGAAAAACCAATCTATACATGGTAGTTTTTACTTATATTTGATTTGGTTTAGTTTTGTCACAAAATCTACCGAAAAACACCCTAATTTTGGTTGATTTGCAAACGCGTCCTTAATAATAACTGAATAAATATATTAGAAAACATTTTTGTTACAGTTTTATACCCTATGCACGATCGCGCGTTAGCACACTTAAAAACGAGAGCGCACGTACGTGCGGAGCGGTTACAGCAAAATTTAAAGGGGGGGGGGGAGGGATTTTTTCTATTATGTTTTTTCTAAATACTATACCTATTGTATATCTTTGTATATCAATGTAATTCATTGTATATCAATGTAAAATTTTTGAGACACGGGATAATTTTTTGTCGTTGTGAAAGGGTTATCCATTTATCTGGAAACAAAGGTGAAGCGAAAAGTATTACAAAGCCAATAGAAGGTTGGGCTCTCTTTCTAAACGACGAAATACTAAATAAAATTGCATATCATACAAATAAAGAAATTGAAAAACAACGTAAGAAATATAAAGACTTTCAGGCGGAAGAAGATGGTGAAGAGAATATCGCCTCGTCCAGTTTACCATCATTTGTAAAACCATTATCATTGGTAGAGTTAAAGGCTTTAATTGGGCTTTACTATCTTGCAGGAGTGTTTAAAATGAACGACATAAATACTAAATGTTTGACAAATTTACTGGCGTGATGCTTTTCAGAGCCACAATGTCCCGTTGTCGATTAGAGTTCTTGACAAATTGCCTTAGATTTGATGACACACACGCGAAGAACGTCGAGCTACCGATCGCTTAGCTCCGATTCGTGAAGTGTTTGATCATATCGTAAAAGTGTGACAAATACTACACACCAACTGATTGTTGTACTATCGACGAACAATTATTGGCTTTTAGAGGGCGCTGTGTCTTTAAAATGTACATAACCTCAAAGCCCGATAAGTACGGGATAAAAATTTTGATGAACTGCGATTCTAAGACAGCTTACATGTTGAATGCCATTGTTTACGTAGGTCAAACACCCTCCCCTCAAAATATGTCAGTGCCTGAGTACTACGTTATGGAACTCTCCAAGCCATTGTATGGATCCCGTCGCAACATAACCATGGACAACTGGTTCACCAGCATACCATTAGCCAAAAATCTGATCGGAAAGGAATTGACCATGGTCGGAACGACTTGAAAATACAAAGGAGAAATACCAGAGTCCTTTTTGGAGTTAACAAACAGAAAAAAAATACCGCTATGTTTGCGTATGATGGACCTCTAACTCTGTTGTCCTATTGCCCACCGAAATCGACAAAAAAAAAGTCATCATCATGTTGTCAACTCTCCACGATTCCCCAGATAACAACAATGAAGTTGAGCTTCCAGAAATTATTCATTTTTATAATAAAACAAAGGGAGGAGTGGATGTGTTCGATGCAATGGCTAAAAATACTCTGTCCAAAGAAGAACCAAACGTTGGCCAATGTGCATTTTCTATGGGTTATTGAATGGAGTTGGTATTAACTCTTGGGTTCTCTACAGATGCTCAAAAGCAAATAATAAGCCTGACATAAAGCTTCGTCGGAGTTTTCTAAAAGAATTGGGAATGAATCTTATAGATGAACATTTGAAAATGCGCCTACAAACACCAACTTTGAAGAGGGATATAAAGGAGAGTATAGCGGCGATTCTCAAGCAACCCATGCCTGTCGATTCTTCTGGGTCTGAACGTCACACACAGGGGCGTTGTGGTTTCTGTCCGAGAAACAGGGATCGGAAGAGCAAGACCAGGTGCACCAAGTGCAAAATTCCAATTTGCTTGGAACACCAAGTTAAAGTATGCCAAAAGTGCTCAAATTGATGTGTAATGTAAAATTTTAAGGCTGATTCGTGATCTCATAATGTCAATTAATATAAATAAAAGAGTAATTTTCTATAACTGTTTTTTATTTCTATACTTTACTATTTTATTTTGGGGTGCATTGTCACCCCTGTGTAGGGATACTGTATACGCCAGGCAGTGTAGGGTTTGAGGGTTAATTAGACCCGATTTTACAATCGTCAAAAAGGGAATTTAAACATACAACTGTATTTTTTTATTTGTTTGAGTTGTATTTAAGTCAATGAATGAATTTTCAAACTGTGTATTGAAAAAATAACTGTTAGTCTATATATCCATTATCAAGTGAAAGTATATTAGTTTAATATAATGTCCTCATTATAAAATTAATTTATATATAAACACCATAATACCATAATGGCACATTGCAATATTATGATTAGTATTTTATAAACTATCTATTTCATTATGTAAAAAATAAATGTTTCTTAAATGATTACATACTTTGATATTTTGCACAAGCTGTGGGTTAAGTAGCTTACACATTACACAATTATTATTTTATCTAGTCAAAATTTTTGTACCGATGTCTTGCAGTCATAAAAATCATAACCTTGTCAGTTGAGTAGTAAAGGTTTTACAAATTTGTTAACCATTTAAAAAAATTACTATCAACAATATTCTAGTAATTAGATTTTAATTTGTATGATTACCCCCTAATATTTTGTAAGCATACCGTTCTAAATCATCTTTAACACAGTCTATACTTCTGTCAGCATCTATAGTTAACACTTCGCAACCTACATCAGGAGAATTCAGCCAATTTTCATATGAGTCATGGACCTGTAAAAATACCCTTAGTATCAGTTTCTTTTCCATTACATTTTCATAATATCACTTAAAAAAACTAGTTATATACTTAATGCCTTATTTAGCAAAACCTTTCAGACATATGACATCAATAATACATACATAAAGCCCCATGCCTGTTACCCAGAGGGGTAGGCATATATTACGGACTTCCATTCGGCACGATCCTGACACACACCTTCCACTTTTTTCGCATCCATATATCTATGCATACATGCTTGTCGCTTAAGTTTACTCTATTAGCAATAATGAGAGTTAGACTGACGGACAATTAATCATACTAACCTGTTGTAAATACTCCAAAGGAACTTCAGATTCTTCAGCTCTACCGCGCTTCATCATGCGCTCCCATACCACTTGGGGTGTGGTTCTTAAATATACTGTGAAAGAAAGTACCCTTTAATTTACACAAAAAATCTCTACAGGTAAGCTTGATTACAACCAGGCCTGGATGCCGGATTATGGAGAGAATCGAAGATCCATTTTACTGGAAACGAGGCATCCCATCTTAATCCTCATGGGTGACAATGCATTAGCATTTTGATATTTAATTGAGAATAGATATAGATGTCTATGTTCAACAGCATTTATTTATATCAGGTGGACTGTGTGCTCGTTTGTAACCCTTATTATTTAAAAAACAACTTGGATAGAAATTGTGCTTTGTTTGACATTTGTTTTCACTGTATTGTGTCAGTGTAGATTATAAGCCAATGTCTTATTATGAATATTTTATTTTATCTTTCAGTAAAGCAGTTGCAGCGATTCTCACTGGCAAACAAGTTATACATACGCATTGTTGATGGTAGTTAGTGCTAGGGATCAATTACAGTGATCCAAGCAATAAATTGTCCTATGTTTTATTTATAGAATAAGGGTGACAAACGAGCGCACAGTCCACTCATAGACATCTACATTTATCTTGAATTAAAAATCATTATGCAGATGCGTTGTCACCCGTGCGGACTGAGATGGAATGCGTTTCCAGTAAAAAGGGTCTCCGGTTCTCTACACTCACTATACGAAACACAGCAGGTATTAAGCTGCTATTTTACGCTGGTATTCTGTGAGAACGTGATCCTACCCTAGTCGAGCCGATTCATTCGTGCTGCAACCACAATATAGCTGCAGCATGGCTCTACCACTTAAAATGTATGAAACTAGCTTTATTTTAAACAAGCAAGATATTGGAATAAGCTTGCATTGTGTTGTAGTAAAATTGTGCTTCCGAAACATTCTTAAGATTCTTTCACAAGCAGTTCTCCTTAAACAATACATTTTAGTTCGAATATGGCTTGTTTATTATATGTATAATAAGTATGCATATACTTTTACCGTTACAGTCTGTTAAAAGTTCACTGCTGAACATAGGCCTCCCCCATAGATTGCCTGATATTTGCCATATTTTTCATAAAATTAAAAAAAGTAAAGTTACAGCCTATATACGTCCCACTACTGGGCACAGGCTTCCCATCATTTCTGAGAGGGTTTTAGGACAATGCGTGTTGGCGAACTTCACGTCTTCGAAATACTTTTTTTTTATTCCTCAGACATGTAGGTTTCCCCACGATGTTTTTCTTCACCGCTGAGCACGTGGTAAATCAGCACTTAAAATTGCAATTAACAATTTCATTGGTGCCGGCAGGGATCGAACCCGGGTTACTCGCGTTCTGTTATATTTACAGCAAACGTTAACCATCTGAGTTACCACGGCTCATATATTTTTCATATTTGCCATTATTTGGGCAGGTTGGTAACTACAATTTATTTTTAGTATTTTAGTTTCTACGAGATAGATACTGTTACATCACATCTATTTTTCATAAAAAAAAATTTGATGTAATGATGTTATAAACTGCAATTGTAGAGAGAAATAAAGATTATTATTATTTTTTTTTCTATTTTCTCACCTGGTTGGGTTCTATAAATATATAACTATAAATAAAATGAAAAGATAAATATACATAAATATCAATAAAATAAAATAAATACAAAACTACATAAATAAATAAAAGCCCAACCAGATGGAAGCCCTCGGCAGGGGAGACCAAACGGCCAAGGGTTAGGGGGAAAGGGAAAGAAACCGGCAGACGATGCGGGCAGTATCAAGGAGCACCGCCTTCTGCATTTGAGCCCGGAGCGGTCCGTCACGGAGTCCCAGTCGCCTCAGATGACCAGAGAGGCTAACTGGGATTAGCCCATTCGCAGAGACGACTACAGGAATAATTTCGGCCGGCAGACCACCCCACATGTCGGTCACCTCGTGAGCCAGGTCCAGATATTTTGTTCGTTTATCTGTTTCGGCTCTCACGAGGTTCTCGTCATACGGGATGGTAATATCGACCAAAAATATCCTTGACTGTGCCCGGTCCATCAGCACAATATCAGGCTTATTCGCAAGAATAGTCCTGTCTGTGTTGATGGCCCGGTCCCAGTAGAGCCTGGCGCGGTCATTTTCGAGCACGGCTTCCGGCAAGTACTTGTAATACGGCAATTTCCGGTCCACGAGACCGTATTTCAGAGCGAACTCCTGGTGTAAAATTCTGGCTACTAGGTTGTGCCTGTGCAAGTACTCAGAGTTAGAAAGCACCGAACAACCGGAGATGACATGCCTGAGTGACTCCCCGGGATGGCGACAAGCTCGACAGACGTCGACGGTGCCATCCTTTAGGATGTATCTCCGATAGTTGTTGGTCTTAATAACCTGATCCTGTATTGCACAGACAAAACCCTCGGTTTCCCCGAAGAGGTCACCGAAACGTAGCCAGTTGAGGGAGGCGACTGTATCTACGAAGGGCTCATGTAGAGCCTTGTAGTACCTCCCGTGGAGCTCCTTCTCCTTCCATACGGTCTCCCGGTCGGAAATGCTAAGCACTGCTGGGTCCTGCCATTGCTCGTTGGCTAAGGATAGAGGGGTAAGCCCTTTATCACTAGAAATGACGTCATTATAGAATGGATCATCCGATCTCGCCAAGAAGTATTGAGGAGACTGCACACTTCGCGATTATGCATGGTGAGCGCGCTCAGAAAGCCACGCCCACCATACTTTCGCGGCAAGTACAGCCTCATTACCGACGATCTCGGATGATGCATCCAATGGGACGTCATGGTAGCGCGGACTTTTCTATCCAGGGCGTTAAGCTCAGTCTGAGTCCACCTGAGTATGCCAAAGGTATACATGAGGACAGGCATGACCCAGCAGTTATAAGCGTGTAACTTATTCACACCGGACAAAAGGCTGTTAAGCACTTTGGTCAGCCTCTACAAATCTATGCCCTCAGAGTTAGCAACCCTTCCCCTTTCAACATGGAGGACCGCACACTTATCCGTCCCCAGCTCCATTCCAATGGAACTACTTAATTCACAAGTGATGTTTAGCAGTTCCATAAGATGGGGGCGACTGGAGGCGAATAACTTGAGGTCATCCATATAGAAAAGGTGGGTCACTTTTGTCCCTCCTTTCCGTAGCTGAAATCCCCTCCCGGAGCCCTCCAATAAGAACCAGATTGGACTCAGACAATCGCCCTGGAAGATACCCCTTCTTATCCTTATGTGGTTCTCCGCAGCCGTCATCCGCTCGCCCAGATGACAAAGGATCGTACTCCACTGCCCCATACACTGCTCGAGGAAGTCTCTAACTGTACAGTCAATCTTGTACAGCTCGAGAACCCTCTTTAGCCATGTATGGGGCACCGAGTCGAACGCCTTTCTGTAGTCTATCCAGGCGGCAGAGAAGTTCCGACGGTTGCGTTTCACCACTTTGCCTATGACCGCGTCAATGAGGAGTGGTTCCTTAGTTCCGCGACCACCGCCCCGACATCGACCGCCTCAGCCACGTCTTCTGGCGTTATGGTGATGGGGTCCATAGGCGCAACACTCGCACCCTGGCTCGCCACAACTTCCATCCAAGGGCCCTCGCTGTGGTTTACGGGCTCTGACCACAGGCCACGCCAGAATGCGATAATGTCAGCCTGATCCGGTCCTTGGCCCGCTCCACATGCCTTTGGTCGCTCCAATGATTTATAGAGCCTCTTCTGATCACTCTGGAAGAGACGATTCTGGTTGAACCGCCTTGACTTCTCGGAAAATCGTCGAATCCGCTTTCCCCAAGCAGCGATCTTTTGCTTCAGGTCGTCTATGCGCTCCGTTAGTTTCTGCGTGATATCCGGCTGGGACAAACTGATATTTGTCCCAGCAAACGCCATCCTAACGGTGCGCATAATCCTCGGTCTATTATTACCCGACCTGAAGCTTGTCAGTCTGCCGATAAGGGCCCTTGCCTTTGCGATACGGTCCTCGATTCTTTTTCTCCAGGCTGGGATGGCGCTACTTTGTGTAGTAGCGCGTCCAGCCATGGGAAGTTTGGCGCCAATAATACGGCAAACTGCCACTGCGGCGCCAAAGAGAATCGAGTCCGTCTCGCAAAGGTCCCGGCTGGCTTCCAAATAGGTCACCAGCATTGGGTTAAGAGCCCTCACGACAGCCCGATTTCGCTTGCTTAGGGGTATGCGGGGAAGTCGCGGTCGATTTTCGAGAGGGGTGCTGCGTGTTTCCAAAATCGCCTCTTCCAATATACTCCTCATTTGCTCTAGTTCGTGGGAGACTATTTCATCGTCGTTCGAATCAACCACAACTGGAAGATCCATGGCGGCTTCCACGTGTGGATGCTGGTCTGTCAAATGTGGAGCTGCATCTCCAGCCATAGCCGATTCATTTGACGACGGAATAGCCTCACGTCGTAGTCGTTCGAGTTCGCCATCATCAAATATTTTCGAGCGCCAGATGTACCGAACTCGGTCTGCCAGGTTTTGTTCCGTGACGGGGATAGACGGCTCCAGCTCAGCAAAAAAGCAATGCATCCGAGACCTATACGCTATTCCCACAGTTTCTTCCCCTTTCGCCCTATAGTACGCCCGCAATGCGTTTTCGTTCATGGATTTCGTCCAACGCATACGACGTGCTCCACCAGCGGCGGGTGCCGCTTGCTGGGTCCGAGAAAACCCAGCCGCCGACACCAAGCCTTCTGGTGGGGATGATGGATGCGAGGGGCTGCTAGGTGATCGTGCAGCTCCTCGCGCTCGGCTGGCGGCCCGCATGCTGCCGCGTCCAGCGCCAGCTCCAGACGCGCCCCGGCGACCCCCAGGCAGCGGCCCTATGCGCGTTCCTTTCCGTGTTTTTTCCATCATCCATTTTATGGGCGCCAAATAACGGGAGACGCCCAAGCCCGGCACCGTTTCGTGGTTGGGTCATATGCACAAACGGACCTTTGCATCTACAATTTTGCCTAGGCACGGCGCTCACACCACTTGGCAGAATGCTGACTGACTGCGCCGACGTCGCAGTTTTGTCACATAACTGTTACGTCAGCGGGCGATGGGGTCGTCACTTCCCTACGCCTTATTATTATTATTATTATTATTATTATATATTTCCCTCCGTCGCTTCCTTACGCCACTCAAGAGACAATATGTAGTGGATATTTTTATCCTGCCTTATACAAATATCAATATTTGTATAAGGCAGGGTAAAAATATCCACATGGTTTAATTTTCTAATCAATTGCAACTACAAAGAAAACTTGAGGGTACTTTTTTGTAAGTCAGTAAATATGTGAGTATTGGTAATGAAGAAGAAGTTTGTACTTCTTCTTCTTTCATTCATCAGCCAGTATCAATTGTAGGGAGTTGACAATGGCAGTATGTGACATTTTGAACCTTATGATTCTTCTGCCCGTCACTGGCCTAGGTACTTTACATCTAGCATAAACAAGATATCGTACCGGCAGCTATAGGAGTTTTCTGGCATTTGAGGTGATGGTTTCTCTTTTTCCATCACACACATCAAATTTTTTGTGCATTAAATTTTAAATACATTAAATAACCAAGATCAGAGGCAGGGTTGTTGGGTCACATTTAAGGGAGTAACTACACAACCAAACTTTAAAACCACAACAATTTGTAAGTTTGCGCAAATGTTGACTTTAACTGGGGTTTGAAGGCACAACCTGAGATGGGAAAGATAATTTTTTTTCGAAGGAAGGGGAGGCAAACGATAATACAGTTCACCTGATGGTAAGTGATCACATTTGCTCATGTACATCTGCATATGAAGTAGACTCTTCATTTATCTTTTCTTTAAGGTCCATAAGTCGTATTGGTTCGGAATAATTGCTGACAACAGGAATTTAATTCCACAGTGTAGTCGTGCGTAAACCTTGCAATCGTAAAAATATTTAAAATAAATACCTACCTATAAGATCTAAGCTAATGTCAAGCGTCTTCTCAGTGTAATCAAACCAATTGGCGAGCACTTCATATTCAGCATCTTGGAGGAAGTTCTGTTTCTTGGCATTTTCCACAAAGCAATGCCTACTGTTCTGTACTGATCTGAAATAATAAAATTCATTTTGGCTCAACTCGCAAAATTTGCGTTAGAAAATGTAATGTTTTCTGATATTTACATAAACACAAATATATTCATTCATTCATTGCATTTAATAAAAAGAAATTTTACGGATTTCATCAGGTTTAACGGTAGCACCAATGGGTGTTTTACGTGGCACTCTTCCTTGATGCATCCATTATACTCCGCAACTATAAACTCTGCCTGTAACATGAAGCACGGGCAACTAACTTTGTCAATGCTTTTTGTTGCTGCTGGTCTCAAGCCCGGAAAAGCGGAGGGAACGGTTCCGCCGGAGAGAGTGGGTGTATCCGGTGGACTAACACACCCACCTGCGCTAGGACCTGCGCAGTTGAGCGCCGTATGCGGGGATGAAGGAGTCCTAGAGGGTTGAGCCGATCGTCACTGGGGTATTTAGTGTCGATAGGCAACACGCCCTCTTTGGTCCGGATTTCAAGTTAAACGGTGGCCTTATCTGCTAGCACAGTTAAGGAAATGGCCAAGCGTCCCGTCAGAGGGTCGCAGGCGAGGGATGTGGGGGCTGCCTAGTCTCCCTAAAAAGGGCTAGGTGGTGGTAAAGGCCATGCTGACGGGGCAAGTGAAAGTCAACTCGGGCAGTGGGGATGGGCCCTTTTCAGCCCTATCTGCCAGCTGGATCGAGCTCCCGATGTCGCGCTGTGAGCCAACTCTGCGTCCCTATATTCCCCCGGTAATCCTAACGCCTGAAATTCTTTTAATAAAGTAGGGCGTTCCCAAAGGTGCAGGCTCCATGGAGGGTGGGAAGCCGGGGGGACGAATTATTACACATGTCAAAACTATGGACAACACAAGGTCCATTAGTAGAGAAGGAGAAGTGTCAGAGGTGTTTACCTTATACACTGATAAACCAGAAGGAACCGCCGTTAAACCGGCCGTTCCACTGACTGTACCACCCAGCGTAGGTGGCCCCACCAAGGGGGCAATTTCCGCGCTGGATGTCTCTAAATCCAGTTCCAAATCCTGAAAAAGCTGGACGAGAAAAATGAGCAAGGGGCCGCGAGTAGCAAAACTCCTGCGGAGTCCCAAAGGACCGAAGACCTTTTCTCCGCTGCCTGGCAAGTGGTAAGCCGTAAGGGGAAGCGCAAGGCACCCAAAATTGTGACTTGCCGACCCGACGCACCATCAGGTGGGTCTATCCCAGCAGGCAGTAGCGCAAAGGTCAAAAAGAAGAATAAGAAGCAGCGAGAAAAAGGCCGCAGAGAAAGAGCCGCGCTCGCTGCTTCCAAGAACAAGACTCAGGAAGCTGGGCAAGCTACTGCTACTGCGGTGCTTGGGGCTGGAACCAGTAGTCGTGCTGAAACTGGGCAGGATGAAAATCCAGCCCGAGCAGTAGGCACGGCCGCCGGAACCAGCTATAAGAAATCCGCCAGGAACCAGAGAGCAGCCAAGCGTCCTGGAAAGAAGGAAAGAGCAGCGAAAAGATTGCTGGAAGAGTCCACCTCGCCGAGAGGAGAGCACAAAAAAGTGCGACTTGAACAGCAAACAAAGGCTACAAGAACAAGCTACACCTCTGCTGCTAAAGCAGATTTGGGTGTGGCCTTAACGTGTGCGCGTTCAGGTCACATAACAAAGGAGATAGCTGATGACATCCTCGTGGCCATACAGAGGAAGATGATCAGCGAGGCCTGGAGTAACCAGGACCCTGATGCGTCGGGCCCGGTTTTTAGAGGCAAACCCGTTTACACGGAGGGTGTCCTAAAGCTGTGGTGCGATGACCAGAAGGCTCTGGACTGGTTGAAGGGGAATATCAATACCCTCGACCTCAAATCCAACACCTCGCTGACTATTAAAAAACAGTCAGAGATACCACAAAGAATCAAATGTGGTATCCCTATCCCTGATGCCCAAGGTGCCTGGAAGGACTCACGCGACATTGGTCGTGTGCTTGCGTACCAGTACCACTGGGTAAATATCAAGGACTGGCTTCTACTCAAAGCGGACAAACAGACGGACGGGTGGTTCCTCGTTGTTTCGGTGCCGGAAGATCATATCCCGACCCTGATGAAAGCCGGGCGCCGTCTCGCATGTGTATGTGGGGCGGTATACGTTAAATTCCAGGGTCGTGGAGGAAAATTCGTTGATTCCCCACCTAGCAAAGAGGCAGAAAAGAACCCGGAAGTCATGGATACCGTGGCCATGGTTGTCCAGCGAAAAAACTGCCTGCACAACCGAGCCGAAGCCCCCAGTGGAAACTGGGCTCAGCGGCAGCTCACTGAGCGACGAAGAGGACTGCATCTTGCCGTCCAATTCCGACTCGGTGGCTGACGATGAACCCCGAGATCTGCTGGAAGGCTTATTTTTAGGCGAGGACGAGGATGACGCGATCGATGTTGGCGTGCCCTTCGTCCAAAACTAGCCTAGTGCAGGCCAAACTCCACCACAGTGAGACAGCGTCGGCTCAATTACGCAAGTGGTTGGAGGCACAAAGGACGGCCATAGCCCTAATCCAAGAGCCATGGGTTGGGGCCGGTAAAATTAAAGGCCTAAACAACCTAAGAGGTGAGTTATTCTACAACTCTGAGCACGACAAGCCTACAGCGTGTATTTATACTACTAAAGATATCTGTGCAAAACCACTAACAGATTTCTGTTCCAGAGACATGTATGCCGTAGCATTACAAAACACGCAGGAGGAAAGGTTAGTCGTGGCCTCGGTCTACATGCCTGAGGAAGACACCCCTCCCCCTCAAGACCTCGTCAGGCTGGTGAATTTCTGTGAGAGAGCCGGACTAGAGGTTGTGATCGGGACGGACTCCAACGCGCATCATCCCCTTTGGGGAATGGAAAAACCTAATGAACGAGGTAAGGTTTTAGTTGAATATTTATTTAGCACTAACCTAACGATATTAAACACTGGTTCTGAACCAACCTTCATAAATAAACGCTGTCGCACAATAATCGACCTCACACTTGCAACAGAAGGAGCAGCTAAACTAATAACGGGATGGGTTGTGTCGAAAGAGGCCTCATGCTCAGACCACAGATGGATCTGCTGCGTACTACAGGTCGATATCCCCGCTATACCACCATGGAGAAATCCCCGCAAGACGGATAAAACAAAATACCTCAATAGGCTGACGTCTTCGCTCGCGGGTGTTGGGGGAACTAATACCATAGCAGATCAATCGCTCCTAGAAGAACAGGTAGCAGCTGTCACTAAAGCCATGATAGATAGCTACCATGAATCATGTCCAGTAATCACTCCACCAAAACATGCTGAGCAAAAGCAACAGTGGTGGGGTAAAGAACTAGACAGGAAACGTAAGAAGGTAAGAAAAGCCCTAAATAGGGCAATGAATACCTCAAAGGATGAAGACTGGCTTCTATATAAGAAAGCTAAGTCTGAATACAAAAAATGTATCAGGTATCGACGCTCAACAGGGTGGCGCAAATTCTGTGGTAGCATAGAAACCTGTAAACAAGCAAATCGGATAAGGAAAATCCTAGCTAAACAGAACACGCCGGGATCTATCTCTTTAAAGAAACCCGACGGAAGCTACTCAACATCTCCGGATGAAACCCAACGCACCCTAATTCGGTTTAAAGAACTTTATTTCTCATTAAGACAATAAGTCACTTACATGAGAACAATAACATCTATATTATAATTCTAGTGCGTGTGGGTAGTAAAAAAATAAATAAAAATTATACCGGTCGATCGTTAACCAAGAAGCGAGTTCATTGTGTTCCTATCAACTATAAGGCGGTGGTCCAAGTATAATTTTAATGCATAGTTTCATCATTATCAATATATTCAAATAATCTTCTTTTAAAAATATTGATTGAAGTCGCTTCTTTCACATGTTTTGAAAGTTGATTGTATAACTGTGCTCCCCCAAATGTTATGTTATTTTTTCCACAGTTTGTTCTTACGGCAGGCAACACAAAATTGCTGGCTCGGCGGGTTATATACGGGTTTTGTTGTGAATGTTATGTGTCAGTGAATAAGCTTGTGAGTTATCTTGTAGATAAGTAGACGTCTATTATACGTAAAAAGTTGTTTAATATTTAAAATTTTTGTGTTTTTGTAAATCGTTTTCGATGGTGTTAAGAAGTCATAGTTGTGTAAGATTTTAATTATTTTATTTTGTAATATTTGTATTGGTTTTAAATTACTTTTAGTTGCAGTACCCCATATTTCGATTTGATACAGTAAGTGAGGCTTCACCAACGTATTGTATATTAAAAGTCGAGCGTGTTTCGGTATACATCGAACTATTGTATGCAGTGCGCCCACAAGTGAGGAGAGTTTGTTGTGAATATATTGCAAGTGAGCTTTCCATGTAATGTTTTTGTCCAGTGTTAAGCCTAGGTATTTTTCTTGGTTAACTTGTTGTAATACCTCACCGTTAATGCTAAGTTTAGGTCGATCAGGTATTTTTCTATTTTTGGAACTAAATATTATGTATGAAGTTTTAGAAGTATTAATTGTTAATAGATTGTATTGGAGCCAACAGTGAAGTATGTTTAGATCCTCTTGTGCGCGCATCGTTATTTCTTTGACATTGCTCCCGAAATAAAATAAGCTTGTATCATCTGCGTAGAGAGCAAGGCGACCCTGTAGTCCCGCTTGGTGAATGTTGTTTTGTAGATCAGAAACAGCAATGGGCCAAGAATTGAGCCTTGTGGTACGCCACATGTTAGAGGCTTGCGACTACTCTGATAGTCTCCAATTTTTACAATCTGATACCGATCATCCAAATAAGACTTTAGCATTTTGTACACGTTTCCAGTATTGCCAACACGTTCCAATTTTTTTAGTAGTATGGAATTGCTGACCGTGTCGAAAGCCTTTTTTAAATCAACAAAAACACCTAAAGCAAACTGTTTTTGATCAATTTTGGTTTAAATAGTGGTTACTAAATGTATAGTTGCGCCAAGGGTGTTAGATTTGGGTCGAAAGCCATATTGTTGGTTATACAAAAAGTTAATTTTAGTAAGGTAGTCGTCCAATCTCATGTAAATAATTTTTTCAAGAATTTTGGAGAGTATTGGCAGAACTGAAACTGGTCGATAGTTTCCGGGATTTGTTTTTGTACCGGACTTGTGCACTGGTGTGACTTTAGCGATTTTTAAGCTTTCTGGGAAGACTCCTTCATTTAAAAGTTTGTTAAGGCAATCAGTCAGATTATGAATTATATAATTTTTTATACACTTTACGACTTTAGTACTTATACCATCAATACCTGTGCTCGTATTTGAATCCAAGTCATCTAATTGGTACTCACTTCCAAGGTTGCTGTGTAGTTGAAAGGGTGAACCGGCATGAAGATGCACTGACACCAACAAAAGAAGACTGGGAATTAGCACAAAGAGTGGTGACGATGGACAAAATCCATTGGGCCATTCATAGTTTCCAACCCTATAAGGCAGCAGGGCCTGACGGCTTACTCCCGGCACTTCTTCAGTGGGGGGGGGGGTAAAGTCCTAATAGTCAGACTTGTTGCCATAATGAGAGCATGTCTGGCTCTTAAATATGTTCCTAGGGGATGGAGGGAAGTGAAAGTCACGTTCATACCCAAACCAGGTAAGAACGACTATACAGACCCTAAATCCTATAGGCCTATTAACCTCACATCCTTTCTCCTAAAGACGATGGATAGGATGCGTGAACGGGAGTTGAGAGGGTCGGTGCTAATTAATTAACCGCTACACGAAAAACAACACGCCTATAGCTTAGGTAAATCAACAGAATCGGCACTTCACCAGGTAATAACAAAGATTGAAGAGGCCATCCAAAACAAAGCAATATGTCTAGGCTCCTTCATAGACATAGAAGGTGCTTTTGACAGAACAAATTTCTCCAGCATAAAAGGTGCCCTAAGTAGACATAATGTTGAACCGGCGCTGATTGACTGGATAGTAAACATGCTCAGTACACGAATAATAAAGATTGCTGGTGAATCTCAGACAATTCAGATCATGAAAGGATGCCCGCAGGGTGAGGTTCTTTCACCTCTCTAGTGGAATATGGTCATTAATGAGCTCATCAGCAAATTAAACGCTAATCATTTCTACACAGTCGGTTATGCAGATGATCTGACAATACTGGTCTCTGGTAAGACAGCAAGCATTGTGTGCGCCCTGACCCAAGCGGCTCTCCATATTGTGGAGAGATGGTGCAGGGAATATGACCTAACCGTTAATCCAAATAAACGGTTATAGTAATGTTCACACAAAAACGAATGCTGAATAACTATCATCTTCCAAGTCTTTTCAGCACAAAACTCCAACTTTCTTCCGAGGTAAAATACCTAGGTCTTACCTTGGACAGTAAACTTAACTGGAACAAACACATAGAAAACAAAATCAGCAAAGCCAGTTTAACTTTCTGGCAGTGCAGAAACATGATTGGCAAAGGATGGGGTTTAACGCCAAAAATTATACTGTGGCTGTACAAAACTGTAATTCGGCCCATGATCACATACGGCTCTCTGAAATGGTGGACCAAAACCAATGAAGCCACCACTATACAAAAGCTACAGCGTTACCAGAGATTAGCTTGTATGGCTGCCATGGGCTGCATAAGGACAACACCAACAGCAGCTTTGGAGGCTATGCTGGAGCTAACACCACTTCATCTATATATACAACAAGAAGCAACTTTAGCTGCCATTAGACTCAAGACCCTAAATCTTTTAAGTACGAGTAAAGTCGCCCATACAGATATAATCGATAGATTTTACTCAAAAATTCCTATCTTACAAGCCAAGTATGATAGGATCCCAAAACAATTTGTATTTGATAAGAAGTACAGGATACAATTGAAGGAAACTGACCATCTGGAAGGATTGGGTCCAAGAGAGCTCAAAGTTTTCACGGATGGCTCTAAGACAAATGAAGGTGTGGCGTCTGGGGCTTTCTCTGAAGACCTTAATATCCACATATGCACACCGCTGGGTACCCACAACACAGTCTTCCAGGCTAATGCATGGGTATCATCCAAGCGGCCATAGCAATAGATGCTAGAAAGGTGAAAGACTTCTCCATCAGAATACTGACCGACAGTATGGCGGTACTACAAGCTCTGATTTGCAATGTGACGAACTCGGGACTGATATACGAGTGCCATCAACGATTGAATGAGGTATGTAAGCACAACAATGTGACTCTGCAATGTATCAAGGACACAGTGGATCTAGAGGCAACAATGCAGCAGATGAACTGGCCAGAAGGGGATCGGCCCTAGCAACTATAGGGCCGGAACCAATAATACCAATCCCCTTTGGCTATGTTCGTTCACTGGTACGTAGATACTTCAATAATTTACATGCTCAGCTTTGGAAAAATTTTGTACACTGTAGACAAGCTAGGGAGGCCCTACCTGAAATAAACAGTTGTCTAACCAAGGTTCTAATGAGACTGAACAAGCTACAGATTAGGATAGTAACAAGTGCTATCACAGGACATGGCTCTTTTAACAAACATTTGTTCACCATACGTGTTACTGACAGCCCCCTGTGCAGGGCATGCATGGGAGAGGAAGAAACGGCGGCTCACGTGTTGCTGACATGTCCAGAAGTCGCTTCATACAGGGCTAAACATCTCGGCACGCCGGGATCGCTCCCCGAAGTTGCTTGCAACATCAAGGGACTGCTGAGCTTCTTCGGGGAGATATCATGGCTCGAATAAGCATATTATTCCTGCCCACACGCAAAATACGCGCTTAGACGTGGAGTTGCGGAAAACAGCCCGTCGTAAACTAAACTAAACTAATACTCCGCAACATGGCCCTTTTTGCAAAAAAGAGTATTTATTATGCGAAAATGTTTTCAGTGGGTAATTTAACGAATATTATTCAACTGTATTAAGAGTTTTAGAACATTAAAAATTAAAAACTGAATAATGAATATAATATCGACTACCTTTCAAACATTTTTACTGTGATGTCAGGATTTGAAGGTGGGCTGGTTTGTATCTTCAGTCGGCTGAGATGAACATAGTGTTGGAAGCCAAAACTCCAGTGGTTCAAATCACTGTAGAGAAGTCCTAGTAGGTTGTGGCCGCTGACATTTCTCCACTCTTGTATTGGTTCCTGAAATGATTGAAACAATATAGTAATGACAGATTAACAAGTGTCTACATGATCACACCTCTGCTGCAGTGATCATTGGAGTATGATAGCAGCTGGTTGCTAAATGTGCCATCTCAACAAAATCTGTTAGTATATGTCAATGATGAAAAGATATCATAAATAATTATTCAGTCCAAAAATTAATTGACCAGTATTATTTTCTATAACATTCTAAAAGATCCTTTGCTGATACAACAAGAATCCAGCCTCGTAATTGTTCTCAACAGACCCCTTATACCATAACTGACAGTCTTTCAACCCCTTCAGCTCAGCTCTCACAAACTGCATCATACAAAAAAACAATTTTTATCCCTCAACGTACCTATAGCCAATCATTAAATTCTGGATATGATATGGCAGCTCATCAGGCAATTGTTGAGAATCCTAATTCTTCCCTTCCTAATGGGTGTGCTCTACTGGGAAATGACAACAACTCTTCTAGTAATGATAATTTCTGCGAACTTATGATATCAATTCTAATTAACATGATCTCCCGTTTTAATGACACGGAACTTCCTCTCAGCTTACATCAAAAACTTACTCAGCTTTCCTCCTTAGCCCGTAACATTCGCAGTCCCGCCAATTCTTCAATGGAATTGTCGGAGCATTAGAAATAAAAAAAATGAACTCATTTACCTCATTAATAAATTTCATCCCTTCATTCTTGCCATCCAGGAGACATGGCTTAGACCTGAGTCTCATTTTAGGGTTTCAGGCTATGCATGCCTCCGGGATGATAGGAGTGATGGTCGTGCTGGCACCTCTATTTTAATTTCAAGAACAGTTACACTTTCACAAATTCCTCTCCCTTCTCATAGTCCAGCAGTAAATGCTGTTGCTATTAAGACCCTTGATGTCTCTATTCTCTCTGTTTACATTCCTAATCCTGATGCAAATGTTTTAACAGAACTTGCAACACTTATTTCTTCTCTGTCACCTCCTATGGTTATTTTGGGAGATTTTAATATGCATCATACTGTTTGGGGCTCCCATCTGTGTGATTCACTGGCTCCCTTATTTTTAGATCTTATTGATAATTTTAATCTCTGTATTCTAAATGACGGGTCTCCTACCCGTCGAGTATCCCCATTACAAAATGTTAGAAGTGCCGTTGACCTAACTCTCTGCTCCCCAGATATTGCTTCCCTTCTTTTGTGGCAAATATTACCTTCTAGCTATGGCAGTGACCATTTTCCTATATTCATCACTCCTCCTACTTCACCTAGAATAAATTTTACATTTTGCCCAAGACTAAAGTATAATCTATCCAAAGCTAATTGGCAATTATATTCTACAGTTTTGGAACAAGAGGTTTCAACTCTTCCCCCAATTAACAATGATAATATTGCTCCTGTTTATATAGAGTTCAGAAATGCAATTATTTCTGCTGCTAATAAGTCAATCCCCTTAAAAAAACCTTTCAAAAATAAGTATCCTTCCCCTCCTTGGTGGGACCAAGATTGTTCAGCAGCTTGTAGGAGAAGAAAGGAGGCTGAATTAATATACTCCCGTTCTATGACTGCAGAGAATTATATCTCCTATAAAAAAATTGCTGCAGAAACCTTAAAATTACTGTCAGACAAAAAGCGAACTGGTTGGTTTAAATTCTGTGAGTCACTGTCACCTAGGACTCCCCCATCTTTGGTCTGGAGAAATGTTAAAAAATATCGCTGTGCAGTTTCTAGTGAAAATATAATTTCTAATGATCCTTCCCCGTGGATAGATGAATTCTCTAATAAACTTGCACCACAAACAGTCCCATCTTATGATGAATGCCTAGTTTTTAATTCTGCTTTTTTAAAAACAAATGATAAATTTGATTCCCCCTTTTCTTCTCTGGAATTGTTTACTGTTCTCAATGGCCTTAAAGACTCCTCACCAGGTATTGATGGGATTCCTTATTCATTTATAATTAATAGTAGTGAGAACACTAAAACTGTCTTACTATCCATTTTAAATTTTATTTATATTACTGGTGATCCTCCTGCTGAATGGAAAACCCAAATTATATTGCCCATTCTCAAACCAGGTAAGTCTAGCAATGACCCTTCCAGTTACCGACCTATTGCCCTTTCTTGTACTTTGGCAAAAATCTTGGAACATTTAATAAAAAATCGCTTGGAGTGGTTTTTGGAAAGGAATAATCTCTTACCTAAAAGCCAATTCGGTTTCCGAAAAGGTTTAAGTACCATGGATAGCCTAAGTACTTTGGTCACAGATATTCATATTGCTTTTTCAAAACATGAATTTCTCATAGGAGTTTTCTTGGATATTTCTTCTGCATATGATAATGTGCTACTTCCTGTGCTCAGGCAGAAAATGCTTAATCTGAGCATTCCAGTGAGGATAGTCAATTACGTCTCTAACTTTCTCTCTTCTAGATCAATATCTATAAATGTTAAAAATCTCCTGCTTCCCCCAAAAACTATATGGAAAGGACTTCCACAAGGCTCAGTTCTTAGTCCTCTCCTTTATTCTATATATACTCACGATTTAGAACTTTCAGTAAATTCTTTTTGTAATGTTCTTCAATATGCAGACGATCTAGCTCTATACATCTCCTCAAACAACTTCACAGTGGCATGTTCCCGTCTAAACTCATCCATGGATTATTTACAAGAATGGTTAACTAATCATGGCCTCTCTTTATCTGTGGCCAAGAGTAGTGTGGTGATCTTTTCCCGCCAAATGCGAGTTCCCGATATATCCGTTGTATATGATAAGCAACATTTTCCAGTTAGAGGCAATGTTAAATTTTTGGGAGTTATCCTTGATTCGAAATTGGCCTTTGGTCCATACATTGAATATATAACACAAAAATGCGAAAAAAACATAAATATTCTTCGGTCTTTGTCAGGTGTTTGGTGGGGGTCCCATCCTTTTTCTCAGAAATTACTGTACAATGCTTTAATACGAAGCCACCTTGACTATGGGTGTTTTCTGTTGGAGCCTTGCAATAAATCATCCCTAAAAATAATGGACAAAATTCAATCGAAATGCCTTCGCATTATTACAGGGGCAATGAAATCCTCACCAATAAATGTTCTTCAGGTTGAGTGCGTAGATCCTCCTTTAAGATTAAGAAGGCAATACCTTTCAGACAGATTCTTATTTAAGATCTGCCAGCTTTCAGATCATCCCCTAATTCCTAAATTGCACCTTCTTTCAGAGTATATCTCATCTGACCGATACTGGACCCATAAGGACTCTCCCTGCTTGTTTAAAAGTTTTGTAATTTTTCTTCAGCTTCCTTACCCAATCTTTCAATGTAAAATAAATCCACTCTTTGATGTTCCTTACGAGGCTATTGTTTTCCAACCCGACATTCATCTAGATCTAGGTATAGAAAAGGATTCTCCAATGGCAAATTTGAAATTAAAAGAAATTATAGAAAACACCTTTAAAGATTGGCTTGTCATGTACACAGACGCTTCAAAACAGTCTGATGAAGACTATACTGGAGCTGCTGTTTGGATTCCTAAGTTCAAAATCATTCTTAACTTTAAATGCCCCTCACTATCCTCCACTTTTACCGGTGAAGCAACTGCAATCAGTGAAGCTTTGTTATATGTAGAGTCACATAATCTTAATAAAACAGTTATTTTCACAGATTCAAAAAGTTGTTTGTTAGCTATTTTGTCCAATCAATTCCATAACAAACATAAATTTCCACTAATTCTTAAAATAAGAAATACCCTATTCAGATGCCATCTTAAAGGAATCCATGTTTCAGTGGCCTGGATTCCAGGCCACAGTGGTATCCATGGTAACGAAACAGCTGATGTACTCGCTAAAAATGCAATTGCTAATGGCATTCTACAAAATTTAATTTACTCACATGACCTAATTTTGCTAGCTAAAAGGAAACTGAATGAAAATTGGAATAAATTATGGGAAGTTTCCAAAAATGTTAAAGGTAAGCACTATGCTGCCATCCAAGAGGTTATTCCTCCCAAGCCTTGGTTCTTTAAATTTAACAAAGCGAATAAACATGCAACTTCAATCATTTGTAGATTAAGAATTGGACACGCCTGTACACATGCACATCTGGCAAAAATCAGAGTAAGGGATAGCTCATTGTGTGAATGTGGCTTAGATGAAGGTTCCACAAACCATATTTTTTTCAACTGTCCCAAATTATCCTCCTCCCTTTATGATTACCTTCCTCCTTATATTCCTCGACCTATAGATTTTAATTCTCTTTTAACATATACCAGTACTCCTTTTGTGTATATTTTATGTGATTTTATTAATACTAATAATATGAAACTTTAAATCCTTGTCACTTTTAACATACGGGTAAGAGTCTAACACCTGTGTTTGTCATATCTGTTCTAGGTAACTCAACAAATAGATTTGTCAAAATTCTCGGAGGAAAACTGAATCCTTGTATTATCACAGACTCTTATTTTAATTAAACTCATAAGCTTTCATTTTCTACTCAATACGTCATTGGCGAATTTTATCAAACCGCCACAAAAGAAGAAGAAGAAAATTTGTTTGTAAATTTTAGATTTCATTTCAGAAAACGACCACACTTACCAAATATCAGCATAGAATGGCTGCTGCTGCTAGAAAGCTGCTGGGCCACAGCATCCACTTAGCATCAGGTGTGTGGACTGTGTTCTTGCTTTGCGCTTCCATTCTATTCGCTTTGTGGGATACTGCTTGTTCCAATTAATGTGTACAATAAAATAATTTTTCTGGGGTAGTCTCAATTTTGAATGCCTTCACATTTTATTATGTAGATTTCGATATACATAAGAGCTTTAAATTAGACTAAAATGAATAGATATCACTCTATAGGAATAGGAATAAGAAAATGAAAAAAAAAATATTGTTGGAATAGTGCCTGAGGAATCTGATCTGATCACATAAAATTAAGAACCAAAATGCAAATGCGATGTCACTAGGCCTCCGGTTCTCGTCAGCCCATTACTCGCAATACGAAATTCAACATTATTTGCTATTTTATTCTTATAAATCTTCTGCTTTGTCTCAATTCACAGGTACTTAGGCTATTTTTATATAATTGGAATAGTGCCTGAGCAATCTCATCTGATCACTAGGCTATTTCTCCGCTGCCATAAAAAATGTCAAAACTTCATTAGTGCTTTTATCATTGTGTGGTTAAACTTGTCAAAATATCGTAATAATAAAATCGTTAAAATTTAGAAGGAACTTTAAAAGTCAAGCAAAGTCCCATTTAGATGTAAATTAAGGTTATTCCATATATCCACCCTAAAATATACTCGGGAAAAAAATCATCTATCTACCCCAGATGGGGTATGTATGTATATATGGTGATGGGGTATGGGGGGATTTCGTATATATTAGTTTTCTTCCGATTTGCTCCCTTGGCATTACAGTCATTTATAGAAACATGATAAAAACTGGTCCAAGATAATTAGTGGACATTACCTATAAAAATATATACACATTTCTTATTTGAAAGGTTAAAGCTGAAATAAAAAGAGTACCTCACAGGATTACAGATTCATTGGAATCTTAAAATATCTGTTATATATACAGTGTGTGTTGTGTGTCCGGTCACAGACTAGTGACATTGTAGGTACTTATATTACAGCTATTTAATGCACAAATACACTACACACTGAGGTCTAATCCCCTTCCCTTCTATGTGACAGCCATTTTGTTTTTTTCTTGAGATATTCTCTACATGTATACAAAAAAATTAATATCTCTCAAAGTTTTGGTCTTACTGAGATAAAAATTGTCTCATTTGGAGGGCAACAACATTGTCTATATACATATATTTACATTACCAAAAAATTGTTCACATACTTGTAACTTAAAAGAAAAATTTAAGTTCAAATAAATATCAAAAAATTATGCTAATCGGCAAATTATTGTCAATTACCACAAAAAGAACCCCCGCATTAATCTTTTTATTTTTTTATTAGATTGACAGATTTTGAGCTTAGCTACAATACAACATTAAGTTTACAGCTTTATTACTTTAAGAGTAATTGTTGTTCAAACATAAGCTTATGCGCAAGCACAAAGAGCCTTTGTCGAAACCCTAAAGAGGAAAAAATTAATAACACTTAAGTTACTTATTAGTTTTTATAATTGTTTTACAAAAGTTGACCTACAATTAAAATATGTAAAGCAGTTATTCAAAGTGGCCAAGTCCAGCTTGTAGGCAAGCTAAATCTCTGTGTGCCACCTGAGTTGATGAGCACCTAATCATTTGTAAATCAGATTTTATTTTTTCGGCAACTGACATTACTTTTGTGATGAATTCTTCCCTGGTGTTTAGAACTGTATCGAATACCCTTTGCTTCTTATGAACCCACAAAAAATAATCCAAGGGTGTCTAACCGGGTGAGATGGTCATGCTATTAGACTATCACAACCAATCAACGGCGAATGGTCATTTAATGAGGATATTCACAGAACTGGGCTGATATGTTCCACGGATCAGTAAGCATAAGTGGCTATGGGCATTCTATATAGTTTGAAGAACCAAGAAGGGCAAGAAGGGTTTTCAAGCAGCAGCCTTGTACTGGTAAGAGCAGTTGGCATTCAGTACCAGACAGTTATGACTTGATGAAAAAAGCAATGGCTGCAGGTGGCTCAAGAGCATACTTTGTGCCAATCTATGGCCTCCTATGTTCAGAAAATGACTTGTGATGGACTGTATATGTTGATACATACTAGTGATAGTAAAGGTCTAGTGTGTCCAAGTACAGACAAGTGATATTCTAGGTTCTTATATTACAACAATTTTAATACACAAAAAACTACAGACTGAAGTCTAATCCCTTTGCCCTCTATGTGGCAGCCATTTTTTTTTCTTGAGATATTCTCTACATGTGTACAAAAAAATCAAATCTCTCCAAGTTTTGGTCTTACTGAGATAAAAATAGGCTCATTCATAACAATATTGTCTATCACTTACATTACGAAAAAATGGATTCACATACTCGTAATTAAGCAGTTGCTTAAAGTGGCCACCTCCAGCTTATAGACAAGCTAAAGCTCTATGTGCCACCTGCGTTAACGATCATCTAATCATTTATAAATTAGATTGTATTTCTTTGGCGACTGATATTATTTTAGTGATGAGTTCTTCACTGGTGTTTGAAACTGTGGGATACGCCCTTTACTTCTTTATTGCAAAATGTGAATACCAAAACATGTTTTGTTTCAAAATGTTGAAACTTGATGGGACTTAACATATCAGATGTTGAAGAGATTACATGAACAACGCATAGCAATTCAAGATGTATTACCATCTCTATCAAATTGTTGTCATGAAATCACAGCAAGGCAATGGGCTCTTATGAGCAAATTATTGATATTCTGGCCAATTTTGAAGAAGCTACTAAAGAGATAAGCAAAGAATCAATGACATTATCTCAAGAAATCCTAATAATACAAAGTCTTAAACCTTGTCTCTGATCCATTGACCTTTTATTTGGCAAGAAGATGTTCATTTTCCAAGGCTGAAAAAACTCGCTCAAAAATATTTTTTACTGAAACCACGTACAGTCGCCTCGGAAAGGCTTTTTTCAACAGCTGGGAACATCCAGACTGAAAAAGAAATCACCTAAAACCAGAAAATCTACAAATTTTATGTTTTTGGATAAAAATTTGCTTGTTGT
Source organism: Parnassius smintheus behrii (assembly GCA_036936625.1). Taxonomy (NCBI): domain Eukaryota; kingdom Metazoa; phylum Arthropoda; class Insecta; order Lepidoptera; family Papilionidae; genus Parnassius; species Parnassius smintheus. The sequence continues at coordinate 10,382,607 of JAUPFT010000004.1, read as the reverse complement.
AAATTTAGTGAAAGGTGTAGAAGAAATTTCGTGAAAGGTGTAGAATAGAAGCGGACGAGAGGTTGTCGCACAACTTTAGGGAAAACTCCAAACTCTTCTGGAAAGAGGTTGGAAGGTCCAGGAGTGGTGCGACAGCTTTAAGAATGAACAAAGTGCTTTCGAGAACCAATGACGTCCTCTCAGAAAAATCGGACGTCATGCAGCGATGGAGTGAATTTTATAGAGAATTGTATGCGTGTCGTGATCTTAGTGAAGGATCCGGGGGTGACGCCGTGACTGGCACGCCAGAGACGGACCTCGATGACACTGAGGTCATCAGCATGAAAGAGATTGAACGTGCAATTCGAAGTTTGAAATGTGGTAAGGCTGCGGGACTAGACAGAGTTACTGCTGAAATGGTCAAGTACGGTGGGCCTCGCGTCTGGGACAGCTTTCATCTGCTGTGCAATTTGTGCTGGCGGACGGGAGATGTCCCGGATGATTGGCGATCCGCGGTCATTGTGCCTTTATATAAAGGTAAAGGTTCACATTTTGACTGCGGGTGCTATCGGGCGATCAGCTTGACCAGTTTAGCAAGTAAAGTTTATTCAAAGGTTTTGACACGCAGGATGCAAGAGAAATCGGAATGATTCTTATGGGAGGCACAATGCGGATTTAGACCTGGAAGAGGATGCACGGATCAAATGTTTTCTCTCCGCATGATCACGGAGAAGCTTCTGAGTGTTAACCAGAGGATTTTCTGTGCTTTTGTGGATCTGGAGAAAGCATTTGATAAGGTTATAAGGAAGAAAATGTGGGAACTGTTGCCGGGATATGGTGTGGATGGTCGATTGTTAAGGGCTGTGCAGTCACCTTACTATGACTGTAAAGCCTGTGTGCGGGTAGGGCATGACCTGTCACCCATGTTTAGCGTCCAAGCGGGCGTAAAACAGGGTTGTGTCATGTCTTCCTGGCTGTTCATACTGTATCTCGACAGCTGTTTACAGAAGCTGAAAGATAGCTGTTTGGGTGTGAAATTGGGTGACATAAAAGTTAATTGTCTGCTGTATGCTGATGATGCAGTGCTTATTGCACCATCAGAAGCAGAACTGCAGGCATTAGTCACGTGTATGAAAGAGGAATGTGAAATTAAAGGTCTCCGTTTGAATGCTAATAAAACTAAGGTTCTGGTATTTGAAAAGGACGAAGAGAGAACGAAATGTGAAATATGGGTAAATCAGGAATGTCTAGAACAGGTAAATGAAATTGTATACTTGGGGAGTGCTTTCAGCCGGGATGGAAGATGTGATTTAGATGTGGATAGGCGTGTCGCTGCCGGAAACAAAGTCAATGGTGCCCTGAATGCATTAGTCAAAAGGCAAGGCGTGGTGAAGAGTGCACGCCTTGCAATACATAACGCAGTTTTGGTACCGACTTTGTTATATGGCAGTGAAACCTGGGTATGCCAGAAGAAGCATAAAAGCAAGTTGAATGCAGTGGAGATGCGATCTCTTCGTAAAATGTGTGGCGTTACCATAGCCGACCGAAAGCGAAACGAAGAGATTCGCAATATGGCAAGATTGAAAGATGACCTTATCACAAAAATTGATAGGGGCGTACTCCAATGGTTTGGGCACGTTGAACGAATGAGCGAAGACCGAATGGTGAAGAAAATATATAGAGCGAAAGTAAATATTAAAAGGTGTCGAGGTAGACCGAGACTAACTTTCGAAGACCATGTGAGCAAATTGCTCGAAGAGGGGAGGGTCAAGAGTACTCGGATACCTAGACGTGCATGTATGAAGAAGTTAATGAACCTGAAAGAAGCGAAAGAGGTATGTAAGGATCGTGACACTTGGCGATCTGTTCTCTCTGGCTACCCCCTTAGGGATTGTGCGTGACGATAAGTAAGTAAGTAAGTAAGTAAGTTGTAAATTTAAATTATTAGAACAATAGAAAATCATCAAATAAATTAGTTTTTCATTATCATGGGGAAAGACTCGTATTCATATTCGCCGGAAAGTAGGTTTGAGTTTCGTATTTCATATTCATATTACCAGTTTCTCGACTCCACAGAGTCAGTAATTGATTCTTGGGGCAATGTATACGCTATTACAACAAAGTCCCAGAAAATATACAATGCCTCTCTATTACCATGTTTAAATATTTAATTAAACAAAAACTGTATAAAAAGGGTTATTATGATATAACTGAATATATGGTTGATAATAACCTCTGGGAATGAGGTGATCGCTTCCAAGCTATTTCTAAAATAAAAAATTTTGTAAATATTTTATGACCCTTGACATTGTAAAATTTATTTTCAAAAAGTCCCGCTGAGTTTCTTGCTGGTCCTTTCCAGGACAGAGGTTTTTTTCGAACCAGTGATAACTTAAAATATTGACTTTCAATAAGAATCACTTGTAACCTATATTGAATAGAAAAAATTATACTATTCGCCGGAAAGTAGGTTTGATATTCATAATTCATTATCATATGTGTAAAAGTATTATTTGTTGCATCACTATTCAAAACCATTTATATCACTACAAAACTGAGAGATATCATTATCATTACAGCCCTTCACAAGTCCACTGCTGAACATAGGCCTCTTCCAAGGAATGCCACAAAGCACAATCCTGAGTTACCTGCATCCATCAAATACCAGTAGGCGAAGTGTTGGCAGTCTCCCACTAAATGGAGTGACGAGCTGGTAAGGCATGCAGTATGTTGATGGATGTTGAGTGATATATATTATCTATCTAATAAATAACTTATTTAAATTAATAAATAAATATACAAACAAATTCATGAATACTGGATCTACTTGTTAATGTATAAATAGTTTATGATACTTAACTTTTTCAGAAATAAATTAAAAGTAAAAAAATACTCACAGCATGCTTTTCAACGTTGTGATATTTATCGAAATATTTGATGCAAGTTGATTTTCCTGAGCCAATATTCCCTTCTATGGATACCCTAAAGGGTCTTTTATTAACTGCGCGAACTGCACTCGTCATGGATGTTACTTTAGACATTTTAAAAATTATTTACTAAAGTTAAAACAAATCAGATTATTTTAACTTTTTACCCGTAGACAGAGAAACCTAGATTTCTCTGTTTACGTTTTTACCATTTTACCACAGATTTAGACGTGGGCGTTATTTCACGTCACTAGATACAGTAACTGGCTACGCGGCATGTAACCGAATCACTAGTTTCGAGTCATGTTACAAGTAGTGATTTTTGTAAATGCGTGATTATGATTACTGTTACCCGTGATTATTGCGGGAGTCGACTGTCGGTCGCTCGAGCGCAAAGCGCACATGTGGCATACAACAATAAACAAACCATCGTAAGTAACAGTTTTATTGTACGTTTAATTTTCATACGTAAGACTATAGACATAAACAATAAAATAGAGTAATCTCTGTTTGTAGATATTTAACGGTTTGTGATTCCGGGAAGCGAGTCACATTGAATTTAACTAAAATAATTTTTAAAACATTTTTGAGGGAGTCATGAACTCTTTTGTTCATAAAATTAAAATATAACTAAAAAATGAGTATAAAAAATTTAAAAATTTAAATGTTTATAATATTATAAAACTTAAATACTGTGTATAAATAGCCAAACAAACAAACAAATTAATTGTACAGTGTAAATAAAAGTGCAAAAACAAATGACAGTGAAAACGTTGAAAAAGTGTAAATAAACTGTAAATATCAATAATCATTGTGTATACAATCAAATTGACTTGTGAATATGCATGCATTAATAATTTTATGAAAATATTAGTGTCATAGTAAACGCAAATCAATCATAAATACATTTAATGCAGTCTGTCCTAAACCTGAATAAAGTATGAAGGAAGTTAATTTATTGATTTAACAGAAAACAGTTACTGTATACAAGTAGCTACAAACACGGATTGTGGTTTTCGTTTCGTGTGTAACTGTAGTTGGTGGTGATATTTATGCAAACAATCACAGTAGCCGAATAAAAATAGCCAGTTACAAAAATCACTAGTTTCGAAACAGGTGACGCCGATCAAGTCACTGGTTTCGTTACGTTTCTTGAAAATGACGTAACGACCCACGTCTACACAGATTACTGCATAGCACTGCATAGATAAATAAATTGACTATATACCATTTTACTATCAAGCATGACAGATTGACAGATTAAAAAAATGCGGGAAACAGGCAAGCCTGTCAATTGGTCAAACCAGGTCAAACATGGAGTACATAGTCAGTAATCTATGCATGGAGGCTAGAGAACAGGAGAACGATCGCCGTAGAAAATAGTGTCCCAGAAATATGGACACCATAAGTGAGGCGCTGCGATCGCTAAGTTCGCTCAATGTCATTTTCAGTCTATTTTTCCGATCAGATGCTAAACCACTTGCACATCCACGCACAATAAAATATTTCTCCATTTTTAATGTCTCTCTTTGTCAAAAATTAAAAAATTACGGGCATGAAAATTTTCTCACCAGTGCTGCGAAGAAAGTTCAGCTAACTTCGCAGTCACTACTCACTGACGTCAGCGCCGTCAATTTTCAAGGACAGGCGGGCTATGCTTTAGTACGTAGCGATCGTTCTCCTGTTTTCTAACTTCCATGTCGATAGTTGTCACTGACGTTTGACCTTTAGCGGCGCTGCCGTAGGCGAGTAGTGGCTGCGAAGTTAGCTGTTTATGAGTACAAGTAGATGAAGTTAGTTGATTTATGTACAAATTTTCTTCGCGGCATTGGTTAGAAAATTTTCATGCCCCGTAATTTTTTAATTTTTGGCAAAAAAAAAAACATCAAAATGGAGAAATATTTTATTGTGCGTGTATGTGCAAGTGGTTTAGCATCTGATCGGAAAAATAGACTGAAAATGACTTTTATTGAGCGAACTTAGCGATCACAGTGCCTCACTTATGGTGTCCATATTTCTGGAACGCTTTTTTCTACGGCGATCGTTCTCCTGTTCTCTAACCTTCATGACTATCAATGTCAGCGGCAGCTGAAGCACGGTAATATTATCTATACAGTATTGTAACTCGGCCGTATCTTTGAAATAAATGCCTACAGTCGCGCGGTACGACCAGCATTTTTACATTTGCCTACTTTGTGTTTCCATTTAGTTTTATGATTATAAATATACTTTTTTTATATAAACAAATATAATAGGTACTTTGAGAATTTTATAAGAAGTGTTCAATAAAAATGCGTGTCGTTTTTTGATTGGTATATTTAATGAAAAAACCATGTTTATGATTGAATAACAAATCGGTGTTATGAATTTGCGACCGAAAAATATTTGCGCCTCGGCTGAGACGTACGAAATGCTTTATTAATAAATTTTTAAGTATAAATAATCCGCATTCTAATATAAAGCTTAATTAAAAATTGTTTTGGGAAACATGTACCAGATGGAGACTTTTACTTGGATAAAGAGGTATCTATAACCAAGTAAAAGATATTTTACAATTTATTATTTTTTTATTTCTATTCTATTATTTATTTCCTCCATTTTTTATATATTCCACAAAATCATCACTGCGACACAGTCACGCCTGTGTGCATGCCGAGCGCATGCCGAGATCGAAGCGCGTAGGCATAGCTCTAGCTTCGTCCGTTTGTATGAAGTTGGAATACTGTATAGATAATATTACCGTGGCTGAAAGTTGTGATCCGATGTAGGGTCAGGCGGGGTGTATGGAAAAAAAATTTTATGATCTGTTTCTAATTTCAATAAAAACTTAGCAAATAAAATTGTGACAGTGAAAATGTACTATATATTAGTGGAATATATTGCAAATGATATAAAATAGAAATATTTACACTGGGCGGTACATATACATTTTTGAAATTGACTGTTTAAAGCCTCATTGATTTTCAATCTTTCGTTAAAAAGTAGGCTAAATGTAAACGACGAAAATTGTGTTCTTTGCATAAATATGCCTACTTTTATTTATCCTACGCTTAACCCTTCAACAGTCAAAAACGTCGGGATGACGCGCAACGGACAGTCCAAACAGCCGCTGCGGCTGTCTATTAATTCACTGTGTTGCCGGTTTCGTAACCTGTTCATATTTATGGAAAGGATTGTTGATAGACAAAGCTAGATAACAAATAATTTTTAATCTGTAATTTGTTGACGAATTTGATGATTTGCCCGTCAAAAATTGTCCATTAAATGGTGCCGATTCAGTGCTTGATTGATACATATTCATTTTAGCTCGTATTTAGTGTTTATTTGTTTATTATTGCTGAAAACATCAGAGTCTCGTGAATGCACGTCGTTTTGTGTATTTTCATTCGTTTTCTTGCGAAATTAATTTTTTTTTCTACGAAAATTGGGTACCCTCATATTTAAATGAGTATGTTACTTTTCTTTCGGCACTAATGTTATATTATAACATAAACTTAGGTGAGAAAAACATATTATAGTTTTTTTTTGTATTAACCGCGTCATTATACAAATAAAATATAAGAAAACACGAATTAAGTAAAATATGAAACTTTTTTGGCCCAGGCAGTATAAGATATCCGCAATGGCGTTTACTGTTAAAGGATTATTTATAACAATTATTATGTTGCTTTCAGATGGAAGTGTTATTTGCAATATGGAGTCAATGTAAACAAAGCAAAACTTGCCGTATTTACAATATGAAAGCAATACTGATCCGATGATCAAGTCATACTTGCGTCGTCGGCGACCGAGTTGCAAACGATGGTTACGTTAATTAACAGGTCATTAAAAGGAAGAAGAATGAAAGTGAATGCAAGTAAGACGAAAGTAATGGTTTTTGAAAGAGAAGAAAGTAAAACGATATGTGAAATAAAAATAGAAGGGGAGATGGTCGAGCAAGTAGATGAATTTGTATATTTGGGATGTGTATTCAGCAGGGACGGGAGATATGATAAGGATATTGAACGAAGAGTGAGTGCAGGAAATAAAGTAAATGGGGCTCTACACTCTATTGTGAAAAGTCGGAATGTGTCAAAAAGGCACGTATGGCAATTCACAGTGCTGTATTAGTCCCTACTTTAACGAATGGTAGTGAAAATTGGGTAAGGCGGAAGAAGCACGTGAGTAGAATAAATGCAGTAGAAATGCAATTCTGAGTGACAGGATGTATGTGTGAATCTGTGTAACAAAAGAAAAGTGTAGTTTACAAGATGATGCGGTGAACAGGATTAAGAAAGGAATGCTTCGGTGGTTTGGTCATGTAGAAGGGATGAATGAGTAAAGACTGACAAGTCAAATATATTTATGTTGCAGAAGTGAATGGAAGAGTCGGAAAGGGACGAATTATGCGAAAGTTTGTCGACTAAATTGGTGATATATTAAAAATGGGCCAAATTAAGCCGACGAGCATGTGTGTGTAGGTATATGGATGTGGAGGAGGCGAGAGAGGCATGTCAGGATCGTGCTAAATGGAAGTCTTAGTCTCTGCCTACCACTCTGGGTGACAGGCGTGAGTGTTTATGTTATGTAAATGCTCTCCAAGTCGAATGTGTAGAACTCTTTACCTAAAAAGACAATATCTTTCGGACCGATTCCTTTTTAAGATCTATCAACTCTCTTCCTACCCTCTCGTTTCTAAATTACACCTTCTTTTGGAATATAATTCATCAAATCACTACTGGACTCACAAAGAATCTCCCTTCTTATCCAATAGTTTGGTAACACCACTTCATCTATCATACCCACTGACGCAATGCAAGTCCTGTCCCATCTTTGATATCCCATATGAGGCAATTATTGACCAACCAAATATTTACCTTGATCTTGGTATTGACAAAAATTCTCCCATAGCACAAAGTATACATAAAACTTTTATTTAATATTTGTCAATACTAACATACTAACGTAGCTGTAACAACTGTGTTTGTCATTTTCTTTCATGTTCTAGGTAATTCTACAGTCCAATCATTAGAAGTCAGAAAAAATTGATTTAAAGAAATGTACGATACTTGTATTATCACAATCTTTTGTACACGGGCAGAGTATTTGTATCTGCTGAGCTATTCTACTCAATAAACACTTTAACGCTGACATTGGTGAGTGATCAATACCGCCATAAAAAAGAAAGAAGAAGACCTATTGACAGTGGAAAACAATGCAAAACGCAGAACTAAAATGTAATAGACTACTCATAAAAACCAATATTACTAATGGTAATTCGAGGATATTACTATAGCTCTGCGTTTACAAATACACACCGGCTGGTACATTCTTAGAGTTGCGCGTTTTAATTAGCGCCTGGTATGTGGCGGCTGATTATTAGCGCCATCTGATATCAAGTAGCAGAAATAGGAGCGTCAAGATCTTCCTAGAACTCTCGCACTAGTGCCATCGAGTATCGAATAGAAGAATTAAGCTTTCGAGAAAAGTCCTCACTCAAATTTTCTACATCTAGTCGGTTGGGACCGGTATTCACTGGAACATTCTAGATGTTTCGGTGGAAAAGGTCTATATAAAGTCACTGAAAGCCGTGATCGGGGCAGAAGCTTTTGTAACGAAATAAAGTGAACTAAAGTGTTAAGTGTGATTTAAGTTTTCATTGGTGTTCAGTAATTATAGTGTCAATTTCGTTTCATTCGAATTCAATCGGCAGTTTTTATTTTCACGAACCTTAAGCTCGTAACAATTGGTGTCAGAAGTGGGATAAAATAATGCTGATTTTACCTAAGGACGAACGGAGGGTGTCCGTACCCGAAGTCAACGCCAGCAGGAGACGGACCAGAGACGACTTGGTGGCGCAACGGCACAGACGTCGGAGTGCCAGCCGCCGGCCACGGAGGCCGGCCGTCAGTAGCTCCTGCATCTGCAGCACTTAACTTAGATGCTCAGATGGTGATGCTGCAGGAGCAGGCTCGCCGACAGGAGGAACAGGCCCGTCAGTTAAAAGAACGGCGGGAGGAACAGGCCCGTCGCTTAGAAGAGCAGCTCAAATGCGATAAGGAGGAGCAGATGCTTCTCATGAAGGACCTTCACGCTACCTTCGGGAAAGAGATAAGGGAGTTGAAGGATAAGGTTGCTCAACATAATAACCATCTGTCGGAAGCTGAGACCCAAATCAACCAAGTTAAGGAAACGCTGGATGAACTCAAACTTGGAGATGGAATTACAGCTCCCGTAGTAGCTAGCGAAGGTGTTGTACCTTCGCTACGTGGATTCATAGTGCCACCGTTCAACGGGACTTCTTCATGGTCGGCCTACAAAATCCAGTTCAAGGCTGCCACGGAGAAGAACGGCTGGAATAAAAGTCAGGCCATGCCTGCACTTACCCTAGGCCTGCGCGACCAAGCCTTAACTGTTTTGGAAGCTCTAGATAGGAAAGCGACTTAGGAGAAGTTCCTGGAGGCATTGGAGGCGAGATATGGCGATGCTCACCTGGAACGCAACAACGAAAACCTGCAGCAGTGGGCTCTTGAGGTGGAGAAGCTGGTTCAAAAAGCGTACTGGTCTGTACCTGCGCTCATTCAAGGGAACCTGGTGCAGACATTCACCGACGGCGTCCGCGACTTTTAAGTCAGAGCTGCTGTGAGGCTCGGGCACCACGTGACGCTTAAGGAAGCCTTGGCCCATGCACTGGAGGTTGAAACTGTGCGGCAGGATCATCGTTCCCATTGCATCAGGTAGGTTGCAGCTAGACATGTGTCAATCATTCATTTTTAGCGACCGAATCATTCTAGTACATTTCGTCACGCGTACTGGTACATTCGGATCGATCATTCAAATTAATAATTTCAGGCTCCAGTACTCCGCGAGCCTGTGAGATCCACTGGGAACTGAAAATTTTTTATTCGAGATTTGTAATAGCGCTATCTACTACTTGCTATGGGTAATAAAGTAATTTTTTCGAACTAAAACTTATTGACTTTCAAGGTGGTAAGTACAATCGACGATACATTAACAGCAAGTTATCATATGTTTATTCTTTAATTTCATTCCTAAACAATAATTAAAATAGCTGAAGGTACTCCGGGTTTAACAATGACATCGGGACGTCAGTCATCTCAGTCCCCCGTGACCATGGGTGCTGGAAAGCGCCCGAAACGTCGGGAATTAAAAAAAAAAAAAAAAAAAAAAAAGAGTAAAAAAAAAATGTAAAAATAAACGCGATAAAATCCGTAAAAGTAGTTTTAATCATGTGTAGTGTTCGCGTAAATATAAGAAATCATTATATCTTACAGGTACTTATATAAGGTGGTTGAAAATTATCACATTAAATAAATCATTTATAATGTAATCTTTTTAAGTGTTATTTTTAGTAAACTCTACGAATTGATGATATTTTTGACTCATAGATGTAACAAATAAATATAATATAATGTAAAGTAATTTTTATTTTAGGTAACAATATTATAATAAAAAACCCTTAAATAGTAAATACTGATACTCTGCAGTCTGCATCGTTGATTCGACTCGCCTGTTTATTCAGATCATTCGGGATTCGGTCGGTTTGCGGCTCGTTCACAATTCAAACAAATCGCGGGTTAAAAAGGTACCGTCAATTGTTTGTGATTGGTTGTACTGGTACATTCAAAAACAAATGAATGAACCATCAATACTTTTAAGTGTACCAGCTCAAACGAACGAATCATGCATGATTGACATATCTAGTTGCAGCAGCTAAAGTTCGCGACTGCAATAAGGGGTACAGCCCAAGGTGCTACGGCTGTGGGGAAAGGGGTCATCTTCGATCCAGCTGCTGTAAGCGAACTGTAAAAAGGGAAAGTGATCGATCTCGGGGTGGTAGTGCGGCTAACAGCACCGCCCAGCAGCAGCAGGAATACAACTTTACTATCGGACATCGCAGCGGGAAATCTCATGGCAACGGAGATGCATTGTCAGGGACACCTTGTCCGGAAGTTTGCAAGAATTGTACTAGGCAAGAGGGTAAGGAAGTGGTATATGTGAGGATGCTCAGGACAGACCACCTCAGCAACGAATGGAAGGACAGCTTACAACATGCACAGCAGGAAGATCCGGACATCAAGCCGATTCTACAATGGATGAAGGACCGTATTTCCAAGCCCAAGTGGAGCGACGTCTAAGCGATAAGTTCGACCACTAAAAGCTATTGGGCCCAATGGGACAGCTTGCTGCTTCAGGATGGAGTTCTGTGCCGTAAATGAGAAAATGGTCGGGGAGACAGCTGTCATTTGCAAATGGTTGTCCCTAAAGCTAAAGTACCGGAAGTTCTACAGCTGTACCATAATTATTGTTCAGGAGGCCATCTGGGAGTTAAACGAACTCTACTGATGATCCGAGAACGGTTTTACCGGGTCCACTGTCGAAACGATGTCGAAGACTGGTGTCGCAAATGTACAAGTGTGCGGCTGTAAAGGGACCTCAGACTCGTAGTAGAGATGCATTGAAGTTGTACGATGTTGGTGCACCATGGAAGAGAATAGCCATTGACGTGGCAGGGCCGTCCGGAAAGTGAATGTGGTAATAAGTATTTCATGGTTCATCACCGGGATACCACCTGATGCACCACGCAGTAGAACCGATTATGCAAATGACTTGCGCAACAAAATAAATGACATTTATGAGCACGTCAGAGAATCGGACTAGCAAATGTCCGAAAAGATGAAAACCTGGTATGAGGCAAAATGAACAACAAAGAGTTCGACGAAAGTTCACTAGTGTGGTTACACAATCCAGTCCGCAGCAAAGGGAAATCTCCTAAGCTTCAAGCTAAATGGTACGGCCCGTACCGGATTGTGACGAGGATCATCGATGTAACCTACCGGATACAGAAAGGCGCAAAAGGAACACCTAATATCGTCCATATGGATCGACTGGCGCGTTACTATGGGGTCGATAATGCTCGGGACGAGCATGTCTTAGAAGGGGGCAGTATTGCGCGCTATAATTAGCGCCTGGTATATGGCGGCTGATTATTAGCGCCATCTGGTATCAAGCAGCAGAAATAGGAGCGTTAAGATCTTTCTAGAACTCTCCCACTACCGCCATCGAGTATCGAATAGAAGAATTAAGCTTTCGAGAAAAGTCCACACTCGAATTTTCTACATCTAGTCGGTTGGGACCGGTATTTGCTGGAACATTCTAGATGTTTCGGTGGAATTCAATCGGCAGTTTTTAATTTCAAGCCGTAAGCTCGTAAAATTATAAAGGCACTTTATATTACCGTGCATTTAAAAAAGCAAAACAAAAGAAAGGAAGATAGAGAGATAGAGAAAAAGAGAGAGGGAGAATAAATAGAATCGAATAGAATTAGGTGATTTGTAAAATACGGTATGATAATTTGCTAATAAGAGAGAGAATGTCTGTATGCACGTATCAGTTTGCATGGTCGCAAAATAATCTAGAAGTTTCTCCATGCACCATTTATGTATGTAAAGCGCCTCCAAAATAATAGAAACAATGAAAAATCGTATACGAGAACACTGGAAGTGCGAGCGTATGTAAGTCGTCCGGCAATCTTCCTTAATACGGAGCGATATTATTCAATGTCAGGCGTTAAGTACGGTTGTATATTCAGTTTAATGCACGTTGCATCTCTTCCATTAGGGCACATCCGTTAGTAGCAGTGCCTTTTATTTTCTTTTGTTTTTTGAACGTTTGCTTCAATTGCACTTTTGAGTATATACTATTAACACATAATTTATAATTTACGCTAGCCATTTAAATCTCACTGCTGGGTAAGCTTTTATAATCTTTCATATTTTTCGTATTCATCCAATATCTGCCCCTCTCTAACGAACGTTGACTTGAAGATGTTAATCGTTCTGAGGTAGTTTGGTATAGATTGGTAGTTTTTATTCATAATTCTTAATTCATTCCAGTCTTCTCCCGTCCACCTCTATTTCATTTTTGATATTTGGAAATTTCCAGTCATTTATAAACCGAATAAAAGTCATTCTAAGTCGTGCAATAAATGTGCTCTAACTGGAGTACTTCATGCATATAAATTGTCAGAGCGGTATTGTTCTGCGGGAAAGGCAGGAGAAAATCTCGATATCGATTCAGATCTTATCAACATTACAATCGCAATCGAAAAATTTCCGATGAATATTGTAACTTTGTGATTGACAGCAAACGTTTCACGTTTTGCTAATTTTCATTCTTTACATGCTTTTGCTATGAACATTACATGCTAAGGACATGCTTTCGTAGACCGTGTAGAGACAGTGTAAGAATATCTACTACTCCAGATTATCACACGGGTGCTGTAATATGCGATAGAGGGAAATAAACCAGGAGACAGTAGCAGCGTCTTCTAACAATAAAAAAAAACTGATATGAGGCAATCTGTGAGGGCGGTCTTTGTTCAGCAGTGGATTGTTGACAGACTGGAATAGTAACGGTAATATGCTTTTGTATCTTTAGCTATAATTTTACCGACTGAGAGTTCTAATCGAGTTTAAATAGTTAATGACATTTTATTAGATTTAAACTCTGACAACCAGTCACCTTAAAAATTATTTTTTGTTTGCGTATGCAAGCAAGTTAAGTTTGATTCCCACCGATCAGAATTGATTTTTACAATTTTAATTGTATCATAAGAAAACCCCGCTGTTCTTTTCTCGATTTCTGATTTTGATCGGACACGCTAGTATAATTTTCATTCCTGCGTTTTATTTATCTTAATTTTAATTCGTAAAAAGTGATAGCCTTGTACGTAAACATTACGTAAACGGTCCCGAAAACGGACCCAGTTGGGAAAGAACATATAAGTCAATTGCTTTACTAACAAATAGGCCACTTGTATACTGAAAAAAAAATTATAATTTTCTAAGTAATGCTATTTTGTATAAGCACCTAATAATATTATTTTAACGTTGACTGGTAGAAGAGTCCGTCCATTATAAATCTTTTTATATAGTTAGGTTGTTGAAAATTCGTAATTCATAGAGGTAATGCATGCCATAAGAGATGAGATTATTTAAAATGCTGAAAACATCTTATGGCTTCCGAAACATGGTTCAATACCATCTCATGTACACCAGTCGTCATTATCCAGACGAGAACAATAAAGTGTGATACGTCTAGTATTGCGGTCGTCAATAATTCTTTCAAGGGTGAGGATGAATCTTCCATGACGATAAATCCTCCTTGTAACGGGAGAGGTTCATGTCCAACAGTGGGCTTTTACGCTGATAAAAAAGAAGATAAATAATAAATAAATGAACCCGTATTATATTCATATTTTGTAAAAATTCAATCTGTTTCATTCCGCCTAATAAGTGATAAAATTTAAATTTACCGTGAAAAAGTGATTTTACAAAAATACCCTGTCACGAAGAACTTTTTTATTTATTGACATCAAATATCGCGATCCATTTCACGTCGACAGAAAGCTTATCAAGGAAAAGCAAGTAGGCGAAGTTTTTCCAGAGAAAGACGTTATAATAGAACCTTTCTATTATAACGTCTTTCTCTGGAAATGAGCAACACGTGCTATTATCGTTTCATTGACTTTATTCAGAGAAAAAATTAACTCTCTTTTCAACTTAAAAATAAATAAATGGCATGTTAGCGTGGTGGTGGCGGTGGAGAATTTATAATTATTTTCTAGAAAATGTAGTAATTTCGAAAACTAACTGTTATTTGATTAGTTGATAAACCATAAATCTTTGCAAAACAACACCGTTACCGTTTAAATATTAATAGTCTTGTGAATCATTCGTGGTAGACGAATGATTCGTAAGACTATTAATATTTAAAAAAATACAAATTTTAATAGTATCAATCATTACAGCCCTTCACAAGTCCACTGCTGAACATAGGCCTCCCCCAAGTAATGCCACAAAGCACGGTCCTGAGCCACCTGCATCCATCGACTTCCCGCACATCTTACCAGGTCGTCACTCCATCTAGTGGGGGGTCGCCCTACACTACGCCTACCGGTACGAAGCTGCCACTCAAGAACCTTTCTTCCCCACCGGTTATCGGTTCTTCGAGCTATATGGCCGGCCCATTGCCACTTCAGCTTACTAATCCGTTGGGCTATGTCGGTCACTCTGGTTCTACTGCGGATATCCTCATTTCTGAGTCTATCACGCAGAGAAACTCCGAGCATAGCCCTCTCCATAGCTCGCTGAGCGACCTTGAGCGTCCTCATACGGCCAGCAGTAATAATAATAGTATCAATAATAACATTAAATCCAAAATCATGCATTACAGCTGCAAGATTAAAGACACTGTTAGCATATTCTGCGTAGATCGAACCAAAAATTAATATACAAACTTCGATCAACAAAAGTTGGACGAAGCCTGAGATAACTATGACATCAAGACGTCAAACTCATTCGGCCATGATAATTGGTACTGTAAAACCCGAAACGCCGAAAATAAAATCAAATATAAATTAAAAGCGATAAAATCCGTAAAATTAGTTTCATTTCATGTATAGTATTGGTGTAAATATTTCTTATATTAACACCATATTTTTAAGTTCATGTGGCACTCATCCAATGACAACCAGAGAGAAAGTTGACCGTGAATGATGATTTACATTATCATTATCACTGTATCTGTATCTCCATCCAGTACTTAGTTCTCGCTCCAGCTCTACATTATGGCGGCTGTAAATACTCGCCGAGAGTCTCGGCCGATATGGCCCTTGACGAAAGCATCCCTGTACGCACTCGCTCTCGGTCTGTCTAGGGGTGTCTCGAAGAGTGTGTACAGCCGGCATTACGCGTAATTCGTCAGTTTTCTCAAATAAGTTTTCCGACTTCTCGAACATTTTCTAAAAGTGACCGCGTTCTGAGGCTGACTTGTCTATGATTTAATTACAAAGCTTCCTCTACCTCCTTTGAATCCAGAAAATGAAGTAAAAAATATGTCTCGTCGTGAGCCAGCAGACACAATAGAAAAATGTTAAGAGCCCAGTCTTTCAGAGCAAAACAGAAAAATTGCGTTCTGGTGACACATCTACACCCTCCCTGCCCCGCCACTTCATGTACCGCCACCGCAGTTATCTTTCTGGCCGTAGCGTGGAAAGTTGCTCTACTAAGATTTTCCAGTATCAATTTATCTAATATACAGGATTATTGATAATTAGCTAACAAATTTTCACATACAGATTTTCTACCTCGTATCTATTTTTGTTCCATGCTTTTATTACAAAATTCGTTACACAAAAAAAAATATATTTTAAGTTTGTATAATTTTTGTTGTTTTGTTGAAAAGGTTTCTAAAAGATAATCATCTAGAACCTGTATAACATGTACTCGTATTATTGATTATTCAAATGAATCTGGCAAGTGCTAGAATGAGTCGTGCACTGAGGGTTTCGTAATAAGTCGATGACACTATCGAAAATCCGTCAAGTACGTCAAGTAGTTCTAAATACTAAAATAGATTAAAAAAAACTCAAAATAATTTCTATATAAGTACAAACAGTCCACTATCACACATATTTATAGTTTCTCATTAAAGTATAATGTAACTTTGTATAGCATTTACCTATATGCATGAATTACTATTCTTGTCTTATACTGGCTGTATGCAAGGAAAAGGGTCTTCTTGTGACAAACACTATGTTTAATCACAGGAAGATCCATATGTACACTAGAGAAAGAAAGAATGAGAGAAGTATGATTGATTTGTTCCTGGTGGATGACCGACTGCGAAAACAGGTGATGGATACACGAGTGTTCAGGGGTGCTGACCTGGGAACGGATCATTATCTAGTAATTACTAGATTTAGGGGTTTGTTCGCGGGTTGGCGCCACCGGACGGCAGTAACAGAACCACAGTCGGTCTGTCGCATCCGAAGCTGGAAGCTTCAGGAAGCGGATACTAGGGACAAATATCACACGAGGGTAGCCGAAAAGCTTGACACCATCGATGGCAGGAAAGAATGTGTGGAGAGAATATGGCAGAACCTTAGGGATGGAATGGTAAGTGCAGCGGAAGAAGTATGTGGTACGACAAAAAGAGGTAGTAGTAAAAGAAGAGATGCATGGTGGAATGACGAAGTGAAAGAAGCTGTAAAAAAGAAGAAAAAAGCATGGTTAGACTACTTAGCCTCTAGTAACGATGAGCATATGAGAGAGAAGATGAAAGAAAGATATAAGCTGCAGAAAGTTCATGCGAAAACATTGATTGAGGAAGTACGTGAAAGGTGTAGAATAGAAGCGGACGAGAGGTTGTCGCACAACTTTAGGGAAAACTCCAAACTCTTCTGGAAAGAGGTTGGAAGGTCCCGGAGTGGTGCGACAGCTTTAAGAATGAACAAAGTGCTTTCGAGAACCAATGACGTCCTCTCAGAAAAATCAGACGTCATGCAGCGATGGAGTGAATTTTATAGAGAATTGTATGCGTGTCATGATCTTAGTGAAGGATCCGGGGGTGACGCCGTGACTGGCACGCCAGACACGGACCTCGATGACACTGAGGTCATCAGCATGAAAGAGATTAAACGTGCGATTCGAAGTTTGAAATGTGGTAAGGCTGCGGGACTAGACAGAGTTACTGCTGAAATGGTCAAGTACGGTGGGCCTCGCGTCTGGGACAGCTTTCATCTGCTGTGCAATTTGTGCTGGCGGACGGGAGATGTCCCGGATGATTGGCGATCCGCGGTCTTTGTGCCTTTATATAAAGGTAAAGGTTCACATTTTGACTGCGGGAGCTATCGGGCGATCAGCTTGACCAGTTTAGCAAGTAAAGTTTATTCGAAGGTTTTGACACGCAGGATGCAAGAGAAATCGGAAAGATTCTTATGGGAGGCACAATGCGGATTTAGACCTGGAAGAGGATGCACGTATCAAATGTTTTCTCTCCGCATGATCACGGAGAAGCTTATGAGTGTTAACCAGAGGATTTTCTGTGCTTTTGTGGATCTGGAGAAAGCATTTGATAAGGTTATAAGGAAGAAAATGTGGGAACTGTTGCCGGGATATGGTGTGGATGGTCGATTGTTAAGGGCTGTGCAGTCACTCTACTATGACTGTAAAGCCTGTGTGCGGGTAGGGCATGACCTGTCACCCATGTTTAGCGTCCAAGCGGGCGTAAAACAGGGTTGTGTCATGTCTTCCTGGCTGTTCATACTGTATCTCGACAGCTGTTTACAGAAGCTGAAAGATAGCTGTTTGGGTGTGAAATTGGGTGACATAAAAGTTAATTGTCTGCTGTATGCTGATGATGCAGTGCTTATTGCACCATCAGAAGCAGAACTGCAGGCATTAGTCACGTGTATGAAAGAGGAATGTGAAATTAAAGGTCTCCGTTTGAATGCTAATAAAACTAAGGTTCTGGTATTTGAAAAGGACGAAGAGAGAACGAAATGTGAAATATGGGTAAATCAGGAATGTCTAGAACAGGTAAATGAAATTGTATACTTGGGGAGTGCTTTCAGCCGGGATGGAAGATGTGATTTAGATGTGGATAGGCGTGTCGCTGCCGGAAACAAAGTCAATGGTGCCCTGAATGCATTAATAAAAAGGCAAGGCGTGGTGAAGAGTGCACGCCTTGCAATACATAACGCAGTGTTGGTACCGACTTTGTTATATGGCAGCGAAACCTGGGTATGCCAGAAGAAGCATAAAAGCAAGTTGAATGCAGTGGAGATGCGATCTCTTCGTAAAATGTGTGGCGTTACCATAGCCGACCGAAAGCGAAACGAAGAGATTCGCAATATGGCAGGATTGAAAGATGACCTTATCACAAAAATTGATAGGGGCGTACTCCAATGGTTTGGACACGTTGAACGAATGAGTGAAGAACGAATGGTGAAGAAAATATATAGAGCGAAAGTAAATATTAAAAGGTGTCGAGGTAGACCGAGACTAACTTTCGAAGACCATGTGAGCAAATTGCTCGAAGAGGGGAGGGTCAAGAGTACTCGGATACCTAGACGTGCATGTATGAAGAAGTTAATGAACCTGAAAGAAGCGAAAGAGGTATGTAAGGATCGTGACACTTGGCGATCTGTTCTCTCTGGCTACCCCGTTAGGGATTGTGCGTGACGATAAGTAAGTAAGTAAGTAAGTACTATTCTTGTACAGCAGCATCGACGGACGACTTAGCGCTTTTTTTTAATTTATTCGCAATGGCTTGAATGATGTATGGAGGGTCTTTGATTGGCATCGAGCGTTCCATGCGAGAATCAATTAGCTCAGGAAGCTAAAGAGGAAGAAAAATGACGTCCAATTTTTTTTAGATTTTGACGTTTCTGTGATCAGCATGACAAATTGCGAACATTGCGCTAAGTCTCCTATTTGACATCCGTATATTGGACGTCGTAAGCAGTTTGACGCCACATTAATCCAAAATTGGCCATAGTGGGCGTACAATAAATTACGGGATGCTGAGGATATTACTTAATAGTTTACTTGTAGTCTACGTGTATTACTGAATAGTTTTCGTATCTAAAAATGTCATTAACTCGACATCAGCAGCTACCGGTAACAAGGAAATCTCTAGTTGAAAATCAAAAAGACGAAATTTTCCTTATGACACTTAAAAATTAAATTAAAAAAGTATTTCTATAAAAACATAATGTACTTTTTTTTTAAAAAAAGGACATTAACCACTCGTGGTAAGCTTAAATTGCTTGTGTTACGAGTGGTTCACGCCAGTAGTCGAATGGTGGATTCGAACCCACGACCTTTTTGAGTTCGCGGTCCGCTCCCTGCCATTAGGCTACTGTCGCTTGTAAACAAAACATCATGTGCAATCCAAAAATGTATAATACTTCTATATTTCCTTGAAGAATTTACATAATATGTAGGTTAGGTACCTAATTATATACCTAATATTTAACCAAGTGCTCACACATATGCACGTTGTTAACTATTTTACTATGAAACACAAAAAAACTTACCTTTGAATTCTATTTCTGTTCATTGCTTCAACGTTTGATTTCAATTTTCGTTTTCTGGTACAAGCATATTTTTTACGTTTATGGTCCATATCGAAATTAAAAGTTATAAAACAAATACAAAATGATTTATAAACCCTTAAAGAATTATATGCAAAAAATAATAAAGTAGAGAAACTTTCAATTCGTAACAATGCGCAACCAAGATTAGGGAAAGAGAGAGAAAGAGGAATGTTAGAGCGAGAGGAAGTGCAAAAATTTGGCACAGACAAGACGTCTGAACGCTACAGCCGCTCAGCGGCTACTAAGGAATATTGCCCGCAATTATTGTTTATAAAGTCAATATTTTATAGGTCGATCGAAATAATTATTAATTTTGAAATAAAGTGGTTTAAATTATTATTTTTAATATTTGTCTAATTACACACCTGCCCTTGAGAAAAAAATAATTATAGCATAAATATTTTCAGCTATTGCTATGAAACAAATAGTTTTTTATGAGGCGAAAACAGCGAAATTTAACGAAATTGAGACCTCTTATTTAAGACAATGAAAGATATTTAGAAAAAAAAAAACAGCGCATTTTGGAGATGAAGATGTTTAGCTATTAACGCGCTGAATAGATTTCGCATTTTTATTATCGATTGCCTTATAATGGTACACGAACAAAGCTCGAAATTGCGTTGGGTGCGAGAGAGCTCTATTTACCGTTTGATTTATCTAACATAGACCACATAGATGAACCAAAAAAAAAATTTAGCCATTACTTATAATCTGGGTATTTATGTGTTATCAAAATATTTTACTCTGAAACAATAATTTGCTGTAAAAAAAGAAATCAAAGTGGCGCTAATGATTCGATGTGAGTCAACTTTAAAAGACTGTAGCCTTAAATATATTTTTGTGAGTTCAAAACTTTTTTTTCATTAGTGAATCATAGCTTTAATCATGTCAACAGATCTTTATTGTAGGGAAATAATTGTCGTCAGACACTCATGAAAAAGGTGGCTCAGGACTGTGCCTTATGGCATTACTTGAGGGAGGCCTATGTTCAGCAGTGGACTTGTGAAAGGCTGCAATGGTGATGAATGATGATGACTCATGAAAAAGCATTTTTATCATAAAATATTTTAAATATTAAGGATTTGTTATGTTGTCAAGATGTAATAATTAATCTTGTGTTTAATTATAAAAAAACACGGAAATACAAACTGACTAAGAAAAATTATTATCAATCCGAAAACATAAGCCTTTATTTATATACCCATAGTTAACAAAAGAAAAAGATTTAGCCAATCGACTTCGCATCGAATCGATTCCTGAGCGTATTGGCGAGGTGAATTAAACATCCCTTTACTACAGTTGTTCACTCAACAATTTCAATAAAACCTAGTTTAGTTGTAAACTTTATGCGTTTATAGATAAAACTTTTACACTAACGTTTAAATATAATAATATATAATCTGTTTGATTTATAATTATATTAATATAATATATACGGTATATTGACGTAAATAAAGTAATAATAAATAAACGTAATAGCTTTAGAACTAAGCGCTCGGTGTAAATTTTACAGAACACGAGCGGCATGGATTCATACACGTCGGCACTTTTTCATATTTTTTTGTTTGTCAAATTTATCGGCAACTGACAATTGCAATTTTAAGTGATGATTTATCACATTCAGTAACGAAGACAAACTTTGTAAGGAAAACATTATGTCTGAGGGATAAATATATATATATATATATATATATATATATATATATATATATATATATATATGTATATATATATATATATATATATATATATATATATATATATATATATATATATATATATATATATATATATATATATATAAATATAGTACCCGGATGACCGAGCTTTGCTCGGTTTTTTTTAAGTTACATTTAGATACAAATTACGTGAATAATATTTTTTGATCTTATTGACATAGTAGAAAAAACTGAACTGGTTATTTTAATGAAAATCATGAGTGCAATTAGTTTAATTAAATTTTTTGTTATTTTTAAAAATTACTAAAAAAAAACCGGCCAAGAGCGTGTCGGGCCACGCTCAGTGTAGGGTTCCGTAGTTTGCCGTCCGTTACAATAAGTGTTCCCACTTATGAGTTTAAAGGTGGGCATCCATTATGTTCGCGCTCCATCAGCGCTCCGCGCTCCTGCTCTGCTCCCGGTAGCGGGTACGTGCGCGAACATGGAGCGTGCAACATTGCACGCTCCACGGCAGGCGCTCCGACTTTCCATCCAAGTTCAAAATAATTTTCCTAGAAAGTCCATCTAAAGTTCTACTTTTCGGATTTTTTTCATATTTTCTAAACTTATGGTTCAAAAGTTCCAGAAATTTATTCCGTAACGAAAAAAACCTCACGCTCCCCACTCCGACGGGCACGGAGGTGTGGCTTGAAGGCCGTGCATTGTCCAACGTCGTTTCTTTTCGGCAGTCTTCGACACGGTGTTTGTGTGCGTGCAACTAGACGTATTGTACGTCTCTACGAAGCTCGCACGAATCGAGACGAGCTGCTCCGAAATCGGACGAATACATAAGCAGCTGTTTATGAGAAAGTATATAGGTGTATAAGTATTTATGTACAGCAGTGAATAGCTGTACTTGTAAAATTTGTGTATAAAGTGTTTTGAATATGAATGAACAAAGTGCATTTATTATTTATTTATTTAATAAAAGAAAAAAAATTTGTTTTCTTATCGGTCACCAAGCTCAAAAAGTGTAACTTGAATTAATATCAAAGAAAAAGAAATACTGCATAAATAAAATAAATAAATAATTATAATTGCATAAATTAATACAAAATGCTATGCAATAGCTTAACCGCGGCAGTCCCCGAGTGCCACACGTCTTTTTTTACTTTTGGAGCGATTATTTCCGAAATTATTGACATTATCAAAAAATGATTTTAGTAAACCCCTATTCATTTTTAAATACCTTTCCAACAATATATCACACGTTAGGGTTGAAATTAAAAAAAAATCACTTCCCATTTTACATATAGGGGGGCTACCCTAACAAAACATTTTTTTCCAATTTTTATTTTACCACTTTGTTGGCGTTGTTAATACACATATTGGTACCAAATTTCAGCTTTCTAGTGCTAACGGTCACAGAGATTAAGCGAGGACGGACAGACGGACAGACAGACATGGCGAAACTATAAGGGTTCCTAGTTGACTACAGAACCCTAAAAAAGGGCTCGAAATAATAGATTTTCTCAGAAAAGAAGGGAATTTGAAAAAAAAAGGAAAAATAAGTCGGACCCAAGACGGGACGCGAACCACGGAACTCCGATGTCACGCCCTACCGACATCCCACCTGAGCTATTACGATCGTTAGCAGTCTGTCAAAATTTAACTTCTTATATTGTAGCAGTTTTTTTATTGCCTGAAAATACGGACAAAAGGACATTTTATAAAAATAAATCCTAGCTAGATCGATTTATTGCCCCCGAAACTCCCTGGACACTAAATTTTACGAAAATCGTTGGAGCTGTTTCCAAGATTCCGATTATATATATATACATAAAAATAATTTAGATTTGAAGTATGCCAATGAGCCTGACATTTCGACGTAAAACAGGCTATATAATTTTACTTTTCTTCAAAATAAAGAAAAAATACATGAGATTTTAATAACAACCAAAACTAGCAAGTGGTAGAGCCATACTGCAGATATATTATGCTTGTAGCACGAATGAGTCGGCTCAACCGGGAAAGGATCACGCTCTCACAGAATACCAGAGTATAGAACCAGAAATCATTTTTATTAGAAACAAGATATTCCATCTTAGTCCTCAGGGGTGACAACGCATCTGCATTTTGATTTTTAATGAGAGAGATGTAGATGTCTATGGGCCCCTGCATCCACTTACAACCAGGTGGACTCTGTGACCGTTTGTTACCCTTATACTAAGGTACGTGAGGGTAATATCACTTTAAGCTCTGTCGTCCTATAAAACCAAAACTACCAGGAGGACATAGACAAAACACAGTACAGTCGTATACTATAACTAATATATTATAATTATTACTAATATATTAAGAAAAATAGCAAGCAAGCTTTGGCAATAATTAGGAACACTTCGAAATATTAAGTTAAAAAGAACTTACTACAATACACAATACTAAAATCGACTACCTAAAATTTTTACTATAATGTCAATTGCCAACTATAAAATTGTCAAAATGGCGTCGATAAGGCAGCGCCCTTTATTATTTTGATTGACTGATAAAGAGCTATGGTATCACACATCCATTTAAGCAAACAAGGCTGTAGTTTTTGAGTTATAATAATTATAATTTTTGAATTATAAAAATCAATGAAAATATTGTTATGTTCCCTTGTTCGTAGCCAGCTTGAATATGCGTGTCAAGTATGGAATCCTCAATATAAAATATATATTAACACAATCGAAGCGATTCAAAAAAAAAATCATTCGATATGTAGGTTCTAAATTTCAGATATCCAAAGGAGGCTATGAATTGCAGTGTTCTCATCATCTCCTCCCGCTGCAAACTAGGCGTTATACAGCTGACGTGGTCTTACTAAGTAAAATTGCTCAATATCGTTTAGACTGCCCTGACTTATTAAAAAGATTACATATCGCAGTTCCCTCTCGTTCACTGCGTTATTACAATCCCTTACATGTTTCTTTATGTAGATCAAATTACAGGCGAAACTCATTCTTCTTAAGAACATGTAACTCATTTAATAAATTTTCTAAGGACTGTGATAAGGTTGACCTCTTTTCTACTAGTGGTACTTCTATCTGCAAATTGATAACATCTAAATTCAGTAGCAATTTACTCTTGAACTCTTAAATCTAATCAACATCAATGTATAAATTATATCTACTTATATATTGCTGGTTTGCGAGAATAGCGACGGAACAAAAAATGATTGATTTTAGAGAATGGCATTTTTTAATTTCTTTGTAAATATTTTAGTGCATACCGCAAAATGTAAATGATTTATTGAGGGATTGACTTTACTTATTAAAGGAAAATTTGTCGTAGTATCAAAAAACATATAAACATTTTAGAACTTTTATTAAAATTATTTAAAAAATCGTCATAAAAAGGCGGTTTTCTGACATCAGCCTTTATTCATGAGACTCCAAATTATAAAAATCAACTTATGTCATTTATTTAGCTTTAAAGCCTCTTAAAAAAATACAAATTAAAACTTACAACAGTGTTGTCCTTATAAGTATAACAACTAAAAATAGTTTTATAACATACAATAGTAAGCTTAAATATAGGTATTAAAATAAATGAAATCAAAATAAATGTGAATTCTTCAAAATCAGCAATGAAAAAAAATTTCAAACAGGAACATTAATTATGTAATTAATTTGCATTATTAAGTAAATTAGATCATTTAATTTACAGCCCCTCATAAAATTGTCGATAATAGTTTGGAATTATATTTTTGTTAACTAAATCTACTAGTCCTCTCTTCCTTTTTTCCGAGATTCCGTTCCTTTTTTATAAGCAGATTGCAATCTGTAATTTTCGTCCAAAGATTTTGATGCACGGCTAGTAACTTTAACACGTTTAAATTCATTTTCACCGTAAGATGTTTTATAGAAAAAGAACCCTTTGTGGTCAGCATCTACTTTTAAAATCTTTATATCTGCCATTTTCACACTCTCATTATCAGTACATTAAAATTTCTACCCATGTCAGATGCTAGCGACTTTAATTCGTAAAAACTTCTATGATCCATTTCTACGACTTTGTAAGGAGGTCCTTTCTTTTTTGCAGTGCGAATAATTGAAATGTACTGATCCTGTGTATAGATAGGGCCCGATTTCAAAGTCTTTTTGATGTTTCTTTCAATGACAGAATGCACACTGTCACCTTCGTTTTGTGTGCCCTTTTATCAAAAATTTATGCGTGATACTATTAATATGAGCAAAAGTAGAAACAGCGTACATGTACATACTGATAATAAATTTATTCTTTTGCTGTCCGCAGCAGTTGTCAGAATAAAAAATTATATCTAGTTTGGCTTTAGTTGTTAGATCTCTGCCAAGATTTTTTAAATATTCTAAAACACAGGTCCCTATTTCTATAGCTCCTCTATTTGCTTCTCCTTCATGCCACACGTAGCAGAACGCATTTTTATGTTTCATCTCATAGATCGTAAAGTTTAAGGTATTCACTTTTGAAACATAGTAAAAATTAGATACATCTCCCCTAGGACATGGCATCATAGCTTGTAAGTCATAAACTGCTACAATAGTTGATTCTTTATTTTCTGCTTCTTTCTTGTCCTTAACCTTCTCCATTCTTGAAAGCTCTTTTTCTTTTAGATGGTTCACATATTTAGACTTCAGTCGAGATTTATCTTCTCCATTTGCGTTATTGTAGGCAACACCATCCTCACACTGATCCTTCTTAGGTTGGTAAAATGCTATATTAAATTCTCCATGAATATTCTATTAAACATGATATAATTAGCACTTTTCTCTCTTTTTTCTTCACAGTGTTTCACATAATCTCTATTAATTTCTGCAATAGTTTTACTTCCATCAATATATTCTTCCTGCGTATCTGCTCGATAGTAATGGCTTTCTATTTTTGGTATCGCCTTAATGAAATTTCTCAAATTATCTTTAATATTATCATCTACGCGTCTGTAATTGCCATGTTTCCCTCGAAGATCCTACACTATAATGCCTGAAACGTCACTTCTTGATTTTTCGGTAACTATTCAAATAAATCTATAAGATACATCCAGCGTAGACATAAAAAAATCTTACAAACTCGATTTTTTACGCCATCTTTGTCTTTAAAATAAAATGCGTTATTATTTCGACGTGTTCTTTTTTCATATTGATACGACGGGACAATAGAGAACATATTGAATGTTACAAAAGTTCTTTTACTTTGCAAATCGGGTAATTTATAATACGCGTCAAAAATATGGCGTCGAGTCTCATCATCAAACTTTGTGTTACACTTTAACTTGCATTTTTCTGTACATCCTGGTCCTAATCGTCTCTCTCGTATAACTTTATTATTTTTGCCTACATATTCTTTACCTGCATTTCGTAGACGTTTTGCTATATTCGATTTCCAAAGTTCTGGCTGCATTTTCCTCTTGCGTGTAATATTTTGGTTTGATTCACGTGAAATATTTTTTTCTACCGTTTCATCCGAATCTGTCGATAAATCGTTATTTTCAATGTGACAATTAGGATCTGCGATACTATCATCCGATGAAAAATCTCTTTCCTCTTTCCTTCTTCACTTTCAGTATTCATATTGGTCAATTCAATAGCTTTTGGTTCACTTTCTATTTGTGAATTACTTTCTACTGCAGTCTTATATTTCATATTATCATTTACTGACTCTATAATTACCTTATTTTCTTTGGTTTTATTTTCTAAGCTATGGCCATGGAGTCCTTTTTCTTTTAAATTTATGATTTTATTGGATTCTTTATTACATTCTTCTGTTTCCCTATTGCTGGAGGAAGATGAGCTAGAAGACGAGGAAGATGAGCTAGAAGTCAAAGAAGATGAGCTAGAAGATGATGATGACGATACGGACGATAATATGGATGGTGTCTTTGTCGCAAAATCAATTTATTTTCTTCTGAATTATTACCTGAAATTCAATAAACATTTATTTATTAACAGAATAAGTGCCAAAAGCAACAGTTATTTCACGGGTTTCTTCCAGAGGAACAAGCCATTATGTTACAGAAACACTCACATTTTTGTAATTCCCGGGAATCGAACCCAGGAGGTGATCAGCCACTAGCGTGAGTGTAAACTATTTGCAACAGGACGAACTACACATCGGAATAAAAATAATAACAAAAAATCTTTCGACTGGTTGAATTCAAATATTTTATTTTGCTTACCTGATGTGTTATTATAATTTATATCATTTTCGATATTTTCATCAGAACTTGTTGCATGTAACGGCAAACTGCTTTTATGTTTATTGGAACCTAAAATATTTAAAATACATAGTTAAATAGTAGAAAGAATAAATAATTTTGAGACAAACTGCAAATAATACAAAAATTGTAGGCTAACCTTCTTGTTCAGTATTCGTTAAATCATGTTGATTCTCATTTCCTTTATTTTGACTGGCCACTTTTTTGAACTTTCCCAAGAATAAAATTCTTTCTGCCATCTTGAATAACTCTGATAAAGATAATTATCTAAAACAAATGATTTAACGTAAATAATAATAATAATAATAATATTCCACAACTATCACACAACGCCATCTAGTCCCAAGCTAAGCAGAGCTTGTGTTATGGGTACTAGACAACTGATAAACATACTTATGTATTTCTAAACACATAAATATTATAGATAAATAATAAGTTACATGTAAAAAACTAACTTAATGTTTCTGACAGGCCTGTTGGTCTAGTGGTTAGTGACCCTGACTGCTATGCCGGAGGTCGTGGGTTCGATTCCCACCCAGGCCAAATGTTTGTGTGATGAGCACGATCATTTGTTCTGTGTGTAATTTATCTATAATGTTTATGTATTTAGAAATATTTAAGTATGTTTATCAGTTGTCTAGTACCCATAACACAAGCTCTGTTTAGCTTGGGACTAAATGGCGTTATGTGACAGTTGTGGAATATTATTATATTATATTATTCAAGGAATTTTGGAATAGAAATTTTCTATCCCAAAATTCTTAGAACACAGACGCATTTCGTAAAAAGAAGCAAAACCATGCCCATTTTTTTCAAAAATAACGACGTTTCTTATTTACGACAAAATAAAATTCCTTTTATTTTTCGTGAATATAGACTCAAGTTACATAAAGTCGGTATAAAATACAATATCATAAGCAATTACCCATTTTTATTCAAGAATACAGGCGTAAATAGAAATGAGACATAAAAAGATACTTACTTTTATCAGGAACAACGACGGATCACTAAATGTGTCACTATTCTTGAAAAAAAATCAACAGTTGTTGCAACCAAACTGTAAATACGTCGGTATTTTCGAGAATCGACCGTGCGTTCACTCTGTTGTCATTGGCTCAACCGAGATGAGCATTTATTTGTGATTACGCTTCGAGTGTTTCATCTCAAGTGAATAATGACGATGTCTCTTTCTAACGAAAGCTAGCGCGAAATTGGCGTTGCGTCTCTGTTCACGACAAAATATCAAAGATTTATGATTGTTTGGCGTACAGAATTCAATTTGACAGAATTTTGAATTACGTCGATATTCTCGCAAACCAATTATGTTGCATGTATTTACCCAAACCGATTACTCATCTGTGAAAACTTCTAATAGGCTTACTTTGTAAATTACATTATATACCATATACTATTAATTAAAAGCTGTAAGTTTTCCTGTTATAAATAAATGAATGAATAAATAATAAAGTGGCCATATTATACGGATGACTTTAGTATCCTCACGTACTATATAAAAAATCAACTGCAATATCGTACGTAATCAAACTTTATGTAAGCTAGAAACTATCGTGAAGTAATTTTTCATAGCCGTGACGTAGTCCTTGTGCGATGAAATCTAAATTGAGTTCTGAGTTTTAAGTTTATTCCAATTCGAACTTTCGAAACCGTAACTACTGCACAATCGAATGACGGCTTAAATTGAATTACCTCAACGAAAGTCAGCTGTCTGCTGCTAGATGGCGCTCATAATCACATGCGACGAGAATGTTTGTTTCTTAGTTAGTTTGTCAAATTTATGTGATTAAAATATTTTGGAAGTAAATTTTTAACTTATTTAAAATTATCTCTGGATAGTGAAATACGCAGATGTGCACGGTGCTTGTGTTTGATCTTTACTCGATCGTGTTTATCGATTTGAAATGGTTTGGAAAAATGCTTTTGAAACCAGTTTCGAAAAATTGTTATTTTAAATCGAAAACCGAACCCAATTCAAAAATGATTTCAGGTGGGTTTTTTTGGTGATCCTGATTTTTTTTTATAACGCTCTCCGTTTTACTATTTTAAAGTTGTGATAAATAAAAAAAATACGTAAAATGTATAAAATGAAGAATCTATGAGAAAACATAAATTTGAGTACAAAAGGGGAAATAAAGAACATTATTAATTCTTATATTGTTGTTCCGCGTTAAGTTTTAAATTATTCTTAATTATTCACGAAAGATCAAAGGACTTTTGGTTCAACCTGCTTTGTGTTTAAAGGAGTTTTGTTGAACTA
Organism: Parnassius smintheus behrii; assembly: GCA_036936625.1. NCBI lineage: Eukaryota > Metazoa > Arthropoda > Insecta > Lepidoptera > Papilionidae > Parnassius > Parnassius smintheus. Next base: position 10,352,591 of record JAUPFT010000004.1, on the reverse strand, counting down.
CTCTTTTAGATAATGAGATTTGCTACAGGCGTTGCTTTATAAGTGAACTGTAGAAGCTTCTTGAGTTCAATCAACGTGAATTATTTGATTCATTTTTAAAACAGTGAATGCTCAATGGCGTATTGTTAGAAAGACGTAAGACGTTAAATACCTTCGTCTTCTTTAGAATTTTACGAAGGGCATGTGTGTGTGTGTTGTATGGTGCTAAAGCCTTTTTGGAAAGCGGTTTGTTCTGAAGACTGCAAATCATCAAGTCTTTGTCCGAGTAGACTCACAATAATTGATGTATGGGTGCGCGAAAGTGACGAAAAGTATTGGCGGCGAACGATCAAGTGGACTGTATTAGCGTGGTTCAAAAGAAACTAAAATAAAACGGCACGTAGCGGACTATGGACCGTATAATTTTATGCGTTGGGCGACACGACGGGATATGAGCTGCTGCGGAAAGGAAACAACAAATAAAATAGGTCACAAATTAGGATAACAAGGACGGGCACTTACCTAGGGAAGCGACGATCGGCCTCTCTCTACGTACATGCGGGAACGATGATAAGCCTAAAAAAGCAATTTGAAAACTATTGGTTAAGGTAAAGGACAGAGACGTACAACAGGACGCAAATATGACCCGGTTGCGGTCTAAAAACGAGCTATCCTCGTTACTCCACCGGATCAAGGAAAAACCTCTTCAACGATTCCTGCTGGCCAATGATGAGGCGACGTGTTCTCTTTAGTGAGAATAACTACAGTTCCGAGCATTAATTGGGTTAACTGCTGTATATAATTTCTGCCGCGACTGCAACGTGTGCAGATTTTCGTCCTCCAACGCTTCTATTAACTTACGACGGGAAAGAATATGGATTTTATCATCGTCTATATGTATAGTGGGTAAGTACTTTAAAGGCGTGAGATTTTAAAAAAAGGTGCCGGAGTTGAAGCTAGCATAAAGAGCGCAAATTCATAACGCACTCAATCTGTGCGAGTACAGTGCTTAATTCTCCAAAAGATAAAATTTGATCTCCAATCACGCGATATATAGACTCTTTAGACTTTTAATATTGGTCTCCCAATTTCCCCAAAAATGATTTGCAGCAGGGACGTTAAGCGACCATTCGTTGCGGTTTTCAGCCAAAACATGCGCGAACTCAAAATTGTAATATTTAGAAGTTAAAAAAATCTGACAAAATACGTTTTGCTGCTACATAGTTCGTACCATTATCAGAGTACTGATATGGGGCCGCGGCGAGAAAAAAATCTTTTAAATGCACCCATGAAGCTAGCCGTGCTTAGATCACCGGTGAGCTCTATATTCACAGCGCAAAACATTCACCGTTCAAAAATACAAACATACGACTTCGTGGATCTTACACCACGTCCACGAGCTTGCGTAACCTTAAACGGGCCAGCGAAATTTGAACCAGTGTGCATAATGAGCTTTGCGGATTGTGTTATACTACAGGGCCCGGTATGATATGGTCCACCATTTCTTGGAATGATAGCCTAGGACGAACTCGAAAACAAGAGATACTTCTATGCACCCGATTTCGAATTAAGTTGCGAACAGAAAGAATCCAGTAGTTCTGACGCGTAATAGACATCAATAATTCAGGGCCAGCGTGACAATTCTATTTGTGGTGATAATCGAGTAATAAATTCAAAATATGATATGATTGTTTTACCTTGTAAGGACAAGGTAAAACAATAGGTTTTTGTTGAGCGATACTTAAATGCGAGTTAGATAAACGAGAATCCACTCAAATAATCCCATTCTGAAAAAATGGTTTTAGGCGATGAAAAGTACGACTACAAACCTTGCCTGATTGCAACCTTGCAATCTCATCGGCAAGGTGTGAATGTTTAAGTTCACGAAATATTAATAATTCTTCATAATCGTAATCTGCTGCAGTGATATAATGACATAGCGGTCAAAGCTTTACAAATCGGCAAACGTAAATTACTCTACGCAATAATTTCAACCAGGAAGTGAAACGACTTGCAAAAATAATGATTGGAGAAACTTTACTTGAAGTATTCGCAATCAGAGAGTGTTTCTCTTCTTCAGGGGTTGTGATATTGAAGAAGGGTTAAAATCAACTATGGGCCATTGCAAAGGGTTTAAACTAAATTTAAGTAGGTCCTTGAAATCAAAGCGGGTGATTTATGATTTGCACCGGAGTAAGTCCACTCGAGAAGCAATCAGCAGGATTTTTATAACGGCGATGAAGATGAAATATGTGAATAATTTTACGAAATATCAACTATATCTGCACATTGCTGACTGATAAATGTGCCTATTGACATGTCAGAAAAATCATGCAAAATGGAGAACTAAAATCCGATAGAATGTTCATAAAAACCAGTATTACTAATGATAGCTCAAGGATATTAGCTCTGCGTTTACAAATACATGCCGGCTGGTACATTCTTAAAAACGCACTTTATTAAAAAAGCAAAACAAAAGAAAGGAAGACAGAGAGATAGAGAAAAAGAGAGAGAGAGAGAGGGAGAATAAATAGAAATTGTTTATTTGTTAAAATACGGTACGTTAAAATACGGTACGAAGTAAATTGTTAATAAGAGAGGGAATGCATGTATGCCCACTGCACATACCAGTTTGCATGTTCATTATATTATCAAGTATTTTCTTCGTGCACCATTTACGTATCTAAAACGCTTCCAAAATCATGAAAATATTAAAAATCGTATACTAGAACACTGGAAGTGCGAGCGCATGTTAGTCGTCCGGCAATCTTCCTTAATACAGAGCGATATTCTTCAATGTCAAGCATTAAGTACGGTGGTATATTCCGTTTTACATTTGTAAATGTACTGTTACGCGCTCAAGTCGACGATATACTAGCGCCATCTAGTGTCAGGAACGAGAGCGAGTAGAGCGTTGCAGAAAATGACATCACAGATCTCTCAACCGACAGCGCCATCCGAAGAACTAAGTTTCTGGAAAGTCTATACTCGCACACTCGTCCCTTTGCGCGCATTTACCTGAATATTCGGGATGTTTCTTTGCTAATTTAAATAAATAGGCGCTGCAAGATGCGATCGGGGCAGAGTTGAACTCGGCGACACAAGCGAAGCTTCGGAGTGGAATTAAGTGAATTAGTGTTTAATTATTAGTGTTTTAATTTTAATTTGTGTAAAGTAAATTAAAGTGTTAATTTAGGTAATTTTATCGGCAATTTTTATTGTCACGAACCTCAAGCTCGTAACAGTACGTTGCATCTCTTTTATTTGGACATATGCGTACATTTTTATTTATTAAGTTTTTTCAAAGTTTGTTTTAATTGTATTTTTAAGTATAACTGTTAACACACAATTTATAATTTATGCTAGCTATTTATATCTCACTGCTGGGTAAGCCTTTATAAATCTTTCACATTTTTCGTATTCATCCAATATCTGCCCATATCTAACGAACTTTTTCTTGAAGATGTTAATCGTTCTAAGGTATAATCGTTTTGCGTGGTAGAACACGCTGCAGCTATATTATATTTGTAGCACGAATGGGTTGGCTCGACCGGGGCAGGACCACGCTTTTACAGAATATCAGCGTAAAATAGCAGCGTAATGCTGCTGTGTTTCGCATGGTGAGTGTAGAGAACCGAAGACCCATTTTACTGGAATCCAGGCATTCAATCTTAGCCCTCAGGGGTGACAACGCCTTTACGCTTTGATCCTTAGTTCAGGATAAATGTGAGTGTCTATGGGCCACAGCATCCACTCACCATCAGGTGGACTGTGTGCTAGTTTGTCACCCAATGCAATAAGAAAAAGATATCTACAGATTGACAGGTTTTGTTCGTCATTCTTAATTAGTTCCATAGTCTTCCCAGTCCACGCCCATTTTACTTTTGATATTTGGAATTTTCAGTTAGTTATTAAACCGAATAAAGTTATTTCTCAGTGCAATAAATAGTAATCACAGCTGATTCGTATACTGCAGTCATTCTAAGCCGCGCAATAAATGTGCTTGCTATAACGGAAATATTTCATGCATATAAATAGTCCAAATTTTCACTGCAGTATTGTTATGCGGGAAAAGCACTAGGGAATCTCGATATCGGTGCAATATTAAATCTTTTTAACGTTAGAATTGCAATCGAAAATTTCCGATGAATATTTCAGTGCAAGTTGTAACTATGTGATTGACAGACGTTTCACGTTTTTCTAATTTTTATCCTTTACATGATTTTGCTAAGAACGTTACATTATTAAGGACATGCTTTCGTAGACCGTGTAGAAGCGGTCTAAAAATATCCACTAATCCATATCGTCCCGTGGGTCCCGTAGGAGGCGATAGAGGGCAATAAGCCACGAAACAAGCAGCAGCGTCTTCTCATAACAATAAATAAATAAAATCTGCGGTTCCTATCCGTCTGCCAAGCATGGCAACTATGGCAAATATCCCTTCAATTTGGCTATCTATGATTGTTCTTTATCTGCAGTAAATTTTGATTAACTGGATTAGTAACGGCAATTTTGTTTCTATCTTTAGCTATCATTTTACTGATTGCGAGTTGATCAATCGAGTCTAAATAATTACTGAGATTTTTAATTTGTTAGATTTGGTAGCTCAGATAACCAGTCGCCTTAAAATTTTATTTTTGTTTGAGTATGCAAGCAAGTTAAGTTCAAATCCTGCAGACCGAAATTTGTGTTTGCAACTTTAATTGCCGAGTATCATGAGACAAGTAAACTACTAAACACTAAAGGAAAACTTCACAAGAAAACCTAGACCCGCTTGTTACGCGTTCACAAACACGCATTGAGACAATAAAGCAGACTCTTCCCACTCCAAAACCCTTTTTTGATTTGAATCAGGTCGCTTTCTATTTTTTTTCTAAATTTCTGATAATGATGGTCCACGTTACTACAATTTTCAATCATGTGTTTTATTTATTTTATTTTTTATTTATAAAATGTGATGGCCTAGTACGTAAACATAACGCAACTGGTCCTGAAAACTATTAATTTGTGTTCTTGTACAAACGGACCCGGTTGGAAAGGTACATCTGAGTCAACAGCCTTCTTAAAAAATTAGCACCCTATAAATTGAAAAGAAAAAAAAATACGTTTATAAGTAATACTATTTCATATAGTTTACAAAATATATTATTATGTAAATAATATAATTCTAAGGTTGGCTGGTAGAAAAGTCCATCCATTGTAAATCTTTTTATACTTATAGTTAAATTGCTGAAAACTCGTAATTAATTGGGATAATCGATGCCGTAATAGATGAGATTGTTAAAAATGCTGAAAAATCTTATGGATTCCGTAAAATGCTTCAATACCATCTCATTTACACCGGCCGTCTTTATCCAGACGAGAACGAAAAAATTCGATACGTCTGGTTCTGCGATTGTCAATAATTCTTCCAAAGGTGAGAATGAATCTTCTATGACGATGAATCCTACTTATAACGGAGGAGGTCCATGTCCAACAGTGCACATTTACGCTAATAATTAATAAATTAACCCGTATTATAATCATTTTTAATAAAAATTAAATTGGTTTCATTTTGCCTGATAACTTATCAGTGATAAGTTAATAAATTTATCGTAAAAATTGATTTAACAAAAATACCCTATCACGAAGAACTTTTTATTAATTGACATTAAATATCGCGATCCATTTTACGTCGTCAGAAATCTTATCTAGGCAAAGCAAATAGGCGAAGAAAATCACCTTTCCATTTTAACGGCTTTCCCTGGAAATGAGAAATACGTGGTGTTATCCCTTCATTGACTTAATTCAGAGAGAAAAATTTACTTTCTTTTCAACTTAAAAATAAATAAATGATAAGTTTGCGTTGTGGCGACGGTGGAAAATTTATTATTATTTTCTAGAAAATGTATTTAATTTCTAAAAATTATTGTTATTTGATTAGTTGATAAACCATAAATCCTCACAAAAGAACACCAAGAAGAAGAACACAAAGCTATTGATATTTAAAAAAAACATCCAAATTTTAATATAAAAGAAGGCTGGGTGCTACAAACTGCTTGTAATTGTAACAATAATAAAATTAATTCCAAACCCATGCACTACCACTGCAAGATTTAAAGACACTGAGCACGTTCTGCGCAGATTGGACCGGAAAAATTAATATTCAAAAGCTGAAGGAAGCCTGAGACAACTATGACATTAAGACATCAAACACATCATCTCATTCATCATCATCATTACAGCCACCTGCATCCATCGACTTCCTGCATGTCTTACCAGATCGTCACTCCATCTAGTGGGGGTCATCCTACACTACGCCTACCGATACGAGGCTGCCACTCGGGAACCTTTTTTCCCCAACGGTTGTCGGTTCTTCGAGCTATATATACGGCCCATTGCCACTTAAGCTTACTAATCCGTTGGGCTATGTCGATTACTCTGGTTCTACTGCGGAAATCCTCATTTCTAAGTTTATCACGCAGAGAAACTCCGAGCATAGCCCTCTCCATAGCTCGCTGAGCGACTTTGAGCGTCCTCATACGGCCATTGGTACCGTAAAGCACCCGAAACGGCAAAAAATCCGTAAAATTAGTTTTACTCAATATTGGTGTAAATATTTCTTGCATTTACACCATACTCATTACACGCCGAGAGTCTCGGCCAATATGATCCTCCACGAGAGCATCCCTGTACACTCTGACTCGCTTTCGGTCTGTCTTAGGGTGTCTTGACGAGTGGTACAGACGGCATTATGTGTAGTTCATCAGTTTTCTCAAACAAGTTTTTCGATTTCTCGAATATTTTCTTAAGTGACCGCATTTTGCGGCTGACTTGTCTTTGATTTAACTTTAAAGCTTCCTCTACCCATTTTTAATCCGGATAACTAACTAAAAACTATGTCTTGTGAGCCGGTAGACTTAGTAGAAAAATATCAAATTATAACGTTCACTGGTCACGCATGATAAATGAAACGTTACAAATAATCCGAATGCACAGTTTATTCACTTAAATAGTAACAGTATAGGCAATATTTGACACGTAAGTACATAGACGGCGTCTCGCGAACGCAGCGCGAGCGCGGGATCAAACAATAATACACATATGTATAGCTCAGAGCTAGTCGGCTGGCATACTGCTTGTATCGGCAGTCAAAGGTTCGGACGAGTGGCGCGATCCCGTGGCGCAGGTGGGGCACCGTACGAGAGGGGATAGAGAAACATCGGGTGACATAGGTAAGTATCGGCGCGCTACATACTCCCCCTTTTGACCAAGAGGGAACATCACGAATGGTCAAACTATTAGTTAGCGCCTAGCTGCGATCCTTACGCGGACGACCCCTACGACGCTTAGGAGCAACCGGCTCCGGACATTCTTCACCACCCCTGTCATGGTATTTACGCAGATCCGACACATGATACTTACCAACGCCTTCACCAGTCTTCTGCGAAGTTAGAAGGTAGGTAGTTGGACTGACCTGTTTGGAGATCACATACGGACCATCCTGCTTCGGGATGAATTTAGAAGTAACACCCTTAGCAGCATTACTCAGGACATGTGTCTTCATGAGTACGAGATCACCTTCTTGTAACGGATCCGAACCACGGCGATCGGAATCGGCTTGGAGCTTACGAAGATCCTGTTGATGTTCAATGTTCTCCTTAGCTTCCGAGAGAGAGTCAGCAAGCTTCAAGAGGTAAGGCGTAATCTGAGGGACAAAGTTTTCAGACTCGGTGACCGCTCGTAGATCAGCCTGAACCGACAAAGGAGACCGGAGCTCACGTCCAAATGTCAAGAAAGCCGGAGTGGTACCCGTAGAAACGGTGACTGAGCTATTAAGAGCAAATCGGACGAAAGGCAATATCTCAGACCATTGCTTATGGTTACCCTCCACGAGAATGGCGAGGTGAGATTTGAGGTCCCGATTCTTCCGTTCCACAGGATTCGCTTCTGGGTGATACAAAGGCACCAGGTTCTGTTTTACGCCTAGGACAAACAGAGCCTTCTGCATAACATCAGCCACAAACTGGACACCGTTATCGGAGATCATCCGCCTAGGAAGTCCATACCTCATAAAGATTTCACCAACAAGAGTTTTCGCACAGTTTTCGGCTGTGGCCTCGGTTAGAGCAAACAGTTCGACCCACTTACTAGCAGTGTCCTCCACTATCAAAATCCACCTTTCACCCTGAGGTCCTTTGGGTAACGGTCCAAAGAGATCGACGGCGATGACCTCGAATCGTTGAGCCGGTACCGGAGTCTGGAGTAAGCCGGGCGGTTTCAAGTTGGAAGACTTATACCGCTGACACTCAGTGCAGGTCTTCAGGTAATCGGTGATATAGCGTCTCATACCAGGGAAATAGAACTGCTGGGATATACGATGCAAAGTCCGTTGAATACCTCCATGAGCGGCGGTTGGCGAGTCATGACACTCAAACATAACTTTGCCCCGCAAACTCTCAGGTACTACCAGCTGAGGCTCCTCAGTATCGGTGTTGTCCACGTACCGGTACAATACACCTTGGTTTATCAGGTACCCCCTCTCCGACCACCGATGAACTGACAGCTCATCAGAACTTTCCAAGTCCTTAAGGATTTTGGCTACTTCTGGATCAGCCAGCTGGGCTTCACGGGTTGATGTAGCATCCCAACGTGGAACATCCACAGACACGGGGCAGACACCACATTCCGTCAAAGTGCTATCGATGACTGGACGGCTGAGTGCGTCAGCTAGCACGTTAACCTTCCCAGGGGTGTATTCCATTTGGAGACCAAATGATTGTAGCTTTAAAGCCCAACGAACAAGCCTACCACTAGGCGATTTGACAGAAAAAAGCCACTTCAGGGGTTGATGATCACTTCTGACCACTACCTGGTGACCATCAATATAGCCACGGAATCTTTCCACGGCCCACACAACTGCTAGCGCCTCCCGCTCCGTAGTGGTATAATTTTTCTCGGCTGATGTGAGGAGACGGCTCGCGTACTCGATTGGGTGTTCATCCTGTGGAGACTCCCCCTGGAGTAAAGCTGCACCTAGGGCAAAATCGCTGGCATCCGTCCTAAGGATAAATGGCTTCGAGTAGTCTGGCTGAACAAGAATGGGTGGTGAAGCCAGAAGGGACTTAAGATGTACGAAGGCTTTGGCCTGATCATCTCCCCATTGCCAGATCTGTGACTTTTGGTAAGGTGCGTAAGCGGTTCAGCTACCTTTGCAAACTCTGGTATGAACTTCCTAAACCAAGAGCAAGTTTGCAGGAAGGTACGAAGTTGCTGGAGATTAGTCGGTTCTCTCATCTCTAGGACAGCACGCACCTTATCTTCGTCTGGAGATATACCGTCGTTGGATATTACGTGACCTAGGTATTTGAGCCGGTCCCTAGCGAACACGCATTTTTCACGGTTGGCTCTTAACTTGAACATCCGAAGACGCTCAAATACCGCACGTAAATCAGACAAATGGGACTCAAAGTCCTCTGAAATTACTAATAGGTCATCAAGATAACCTAGAATATGCCTACCACCAAGTGAAGGTCCTGACCGGAAGCGATCTATGAGACGCTGGAACGTTGCCGGAGACCCCTTCAGGCCGAACGGCATACGCGTGAAGCGGTAGGTCCCAAAAGGTGTAACGAAGGCCGTTTTATCCCTATCCGCCGTACTGACCTGCCAGTACCCACTACGGAGGTCTAGCGAGCTCATCACACAGCCCTTCTTGGTCGACTGTAACAGCTCGTCGATACGCGGCATGGGGTATGCATCTGTCTTGGTAACCGCATTTAGCTTGCGATAGTCTACACAAAACCTATAGGTACCATTAGACTTCGGTACCAGGACGCATGGTGCGGCCCAGGCGGATTCGCACTCCTCAATCACACCATCAGCCAGCATCTTGTCTAACTCGGCGCGCATGATTTCCTTCTTCGCAGGCGTGACCCGATACGGGGGCACGGCAATCGGCGGGTGGTCACCGGTATCTATATGGTGTTCGGCGAATGGTGTCGGTTCTCCGACAACATCAAAAACGTCAGAATACTCACCTAATAGATTCGCCAGTCTAGACCTCTCCGACTCCGATAGCACGGTGGCCTCGTCCTCTCGCAACACGTTCAATGCGGCGGCGCACTCAACAGGTTCGCGACGAGTCTCCCATGACAAGGCGTGAAATGTCCGGGGCTGATCAACTGTACGCCAATTCCATTTATCAAAATCAATAATCATTCTAGCCTTTGTTATAAAGTCAATACCTAACAAAGTATCGTTATTGACGGCATTCGGTAAAATAATGAACTCGATAGGTATACTTAAGGAAGCAAGTTGAACATTGACCTCCGTAAGTAGCACCTCACTATTCCTAATAGTACCGTCCGCAAGCTTTACCGACATCATTTCGGTACGAAAATTTAAACCGATACGTTTCATTAACGCATAAAGTGAACAACTCGCAACACTACGACGCGCGGCGGTATCTAACAACGCGGTACCCGAGTATCCCCCTATACTCACTCGTACGATAGGCCGACCTTGCTCCTTACAATCGGATTTCGAATTCGAGATGCAATTATTAACAAAGATGGACGAAAATACATTTTCAACTTTAATGTCATCATTAGAAGGTATACTTTGTAAACATTTAGGGCAATTTACTCTAATATGACCTTTCTCGCCACAATTATAACAAACAATACCTGAGTTAGAAGAATGAGATCTTTTACTTAACTTATCACAGGAGTCACGGACGTGTCCTCGCGTTTTGCAGTAAACACAGAATAGCTTTCTCTCACCATCACTATTTTTGCTCACACAATGATCACTACGCGGCACAGGCACACGGTCGCGTGATGACTGCGAAGCGGAGTCGGGGGCGCGCAGTTGCGGCGCCGTCGAACTCGAACCCGAAGTACTATGTTGAAGTCCCTCGCCATGCCTGCGGCTAGGTCTCGCGGGCACACTCAGCGGCGACGCCAGCGGTTGTGGCGGCGCGAGCGGTGGCAGCGCAGCGTTCTCCGTCAGCGACTCTTCTATAGCTCGAGATCTTTCAATGAGAGATTCGATGTCATTCACAGTATCTCTCGACAATCGTTTTCTGATTCTCTTATGTAGAAGCCCATAAATCATATCTAATCTCGCTTCCTCTGGTAATTCATAGGGTAGTTTCGCTAACAAAGCCCTTATCCTTACGACGAAAATATCGGCACGCTCCGATCCTTGTTCGGCGGCAAAAACGTCTCGGTACAACTTATATGCAGGTCGTGGAACTCCGTACATCGAGCGCAAGCGTTTCACAGCATCCGACCACGAGTGTATTTCGTTTCGGATTCCACGCCACCACACTGCAGCATCTCCTTGAAGTAACATAGGGATACCGCGAAGTGCCATCTCATCACTAACTGATGCACAATCCTTATACATTTCCACCGCGTCAATGAATGCTTCCACTGCTTCCGGGTGTTGAGATGAACCGTCGAACCGTGTAGTGCATTTTACGAATGTTCCTGGGATAGATGACGACCGCGGTGACGTGACAGTGGCCGCGCCGGCAGCGCTTGAATCGACCTTCGGCGGCGCCCCTAAGTGCGATGTCAGAAGAGACTGGACGAGCTTCTGGTTTGCCTCGGCTTGTGCCGCAGAGAAGGCGGCCAGAAGCGACGAAAGCTGGTTCTCGGACATAAGCACAGGTGCTGCCGGTGTCGGGTTTACAGGTGTCGGATTCACCGGTTCCTCATCCGAACTGGAGTCATTATTACGCGGTTTTCGCGGTGGCATTATGACTGTGTCCTTGTAGTTCACGTCTCAATATCAAGGAAAAACGCGTGGGTACACTAGGCATACACTCGCGTACGTACTTGTGCACTAGAAACTTCGAGAGCCACGGTAGGTTCGTTCGTGGCCCACCGTTGGGAGCCAATATAACGTTCACTGGTCACGCATGATAAATGAAACGTTACAAATAATCCGAATGCACAGTTTATTCACTTAAATAGTAACAGTATAGGCAATATTTGACACGTAAGTACATAGACGGCGTCTCGCGAACGCAGCGCGAGCGCGGGATCAAACAATAATACACATATGTATAGCTCAGAGCTAGTCGGCTGGCATACTGCTTGTATCGGCAGTCAAAGGTTCGGACGAGTGGCGCGATCCCGTGGCGCAGGTGGGGCACCGTACGAGAGGGGATAGAGAAACATCGGGTGACATAGGTAAGTATCGGCGCGCTACAAAATATATTTTTGGAAGTTCAAAGCTTTTTTTATATTCCTAGTGAATCATAGCGTTAATCACGTCAACAACATTTCCATTGTAGCGAAATAATTGTCGTCAGATACTCATGAGAAAAGCATTTTTCTCATAAAAATATTTTAAATATTAAGGATTTGTTATGTTGCCAAGAAATATTAATTAACCTTGTATCTAATTACAAAAACATAGAAATTAAAACTGACTGAGAAACATTATTATTAATTCGAAAACATAAAACTTTATATACGCGTAGTCAAACAAAAGAAAAAGATTTAGCCAATCGACTTTCTATTGATCCCTGAGCAAAGTGGCGAGGTGAATTAAACATCCCTTTACTACAGTTGTTCACTTAACAATTTCAATAAAACGTAGTGTAGTCGTAAACTTTATGCGTTTATAGATAAAACTTTTACACTGACGTTTAGATATTAAGTTTGTTTGATTTATAAATATAATAATATAATATATACGGCATATTGACGGAATTTGGGCTGAATCTGAATGACAGGGTGAGAAATTGTGCGATTTGCGAGATAATGTTGTGACCAGAATTAAGAAAGGAATACTTCGGTGGTTTAGTCATGTTGAAAGAATGAATGAGGAAAGGGTGACAAAGAAAATTTATGTTGCAAATTGAACGGCAGAGTCGGAAAGGGACGTCCTAGGCGAAAGTTTATCAATCAAATTGGCGATATATTGAAAACGGGCCAAATTAGGAGTACCCTTAACCGCCGAGCATGTATGCATAGGTATATGGATGTGGAGAAGGCGAGAGAGGCGTGTCAGGATCGTGCCAAATGGAATTCTGTAGTCTCTGCCTACTCCTCTGGGTGACAGGCGTGAGTGTTTATGTTATGACGGAATTAAAGTAAATAAAAAGTAATAAATAATAAATAACCGTAATAGCTTTAGGGCTAAGCGCTCGCCGTAAATTTGACAGAATACGAGCGACGCAGTCATACACATCGGCAACTTTTCTTAATTTTTGTTTTAAGTGATGATTTACCACTCTCATAGTGATGAAGAAAATCTTTGTGAGGAAAAATTCATTACTGAGGGATAAAAATTAATAATTTAAATGTAATATTAAAAATTAATATAAATTTTTCATACTTAATTTGCAGTTTGCTAATGTGCCTAACATTTTGACGTACAGCAGGCTATATAATTTTAATTTTCTTAAAAATAAAGAAAAAAATACACGACATTATGACAAATTTTCATAACAACTAAAAATAGCACGTGGTAGTGGTAGAGCCATGCTGCAGATATACTATGATTGTAGGCCCAATGAGTCGGCTCAACCGGGAAATGAGCACGCTCTCACGGAATATTAAAGTGAAATATTTATTAAATAAAAAAAATAGCAGCTTAATGTTGCTGTGTTTCGTATAGTGGGTGTAGAGAACTGGAGACCCTTTTTACTGGACACGAGACATTCCATCTTAGTCCTCAGGGGTGACAACGCATCTGCATTTTGATTCTTAATCGAGGAGAGATGTAGATCTCTATGGGCCACAGCATCCACTTACAAGCAGGTGGACTGTGTGCCCATTTGTCGACCTTATACTACGAGTATATATATAAAAAAATCAACTGCAGTTTCGTACGTAATCAAATGTTAGTTAAGCTAGAAAATATCGTAGAGTCATTATTATATGCCGTGATGTAGTCCATATGCGATGAAATCCGAATCTTTTTTTTTATTGAATCACCACAACGAAAGTTTTCAGCTGTACGCTGCTAGATGGCGCTCATAATCACATGCGACGAGAATGTTTTTTTCTTAATTAGTTTGTTCAATTTATTTAATTAAATATTTTGGAAGTAAACTTTTAATTTATTTAAAATGATCTCCGGATAGTGAAATATCGGCGCGGATGTTATTTAATCTTTACTCGATTGTGTTTATTGATTTGAATTGGTTTGGATGTAAGCTTTTTAAATCAGTTTCGAAAAATCGTCATTTTGAATCGAAAAACCAAACCGAATTCGAAAATTATTTAGGGAGGTTTTTTCCACATTCTTATTCGTTTTTCTCTTTATCACAACTTTAACTATATAAGGATTGTCGTAAAATATATAAAATAAAATTTTTATGAGAACACATACATTTGAGTACAAAAGAGGAAATAAAGAACATTATAAATTCTTATATAGTTGTTCTGCGCTAAGTTTTTAAATTACTCTTAATTATTTATGAAGAATCAAAGGGCTTTTGGCTCAACTTGCTTTGTGTTTAAAGGAGTTTTGTTTAATGACTCTCCGAGCTAATGAGATTTGCTACAGGCATTGCTATCTAAGTGAACTGTAGAAGTCTCTTGAGTTAAATGAAAATGAATAATTTGATTAGTTTATATGTTAGAAAGACGCAAGACGTTAAATACCTACGTCTTCTTTACAATTTTACGAAGGGCATGTATGTGTTCTATGTTGCTAAAACCTTTCCGGGAGTCAGTTTGTTCCGGAGACTGCAAATTATCAAGTCTAGGTGCGAGAGAAAGAAAATCGAATGTTTATGTAACCGAATGCAGTACTTCAATAATACGTTGCCGCCATTTTGACGAAAAAGTCCACCTGACGGTGGCTCTACACGTTGGCCAATATAGTGGTGAATGTAGTGGCGAAGATATTGGCCAGGAGTTTGTGATGGCATCCATACGTTGGAAGGTCGTTCAGTTTGCTTCGGTTTGGGCCAATGTGCGAACGAGTTTATTTTATTTTAAAGTGGAGAATGTAGCTCACGGATATCTACATCTATACTCGACTAGCCTAGTATAGAGTCTTTTAGTCTAGTATAGAGTCTAGGAAAATAGAGGATAATAACGTAGACGCATCAAGAATTTTTTATGGGACTCTCGCATAATTCATCCTTAGTGAGCGTTTACATTGTGAAATGAGTTATTAAGAGATGTCGTGATGAGTCAGTCAGTCAGTCAGTTAGTTCACCTAGAAAAAAGTTCTGAAGTAATACACATAAAAAAATACGGTCGACTTATTTTTAGAGGAAGTACCTCCTCTTTTTTAAAGTCAGTTGAAAAAAGAATTTGTACCTAAAAATGAAATGTGTTTTATCTGGCGGGTATTCAGTGGCGGCCCTAGCAAAATTTTTAGGTAGTGCGAGCTCTAATAGTGGCGCCCCTCTAAATACGAAAACTTAGTGTTCCTATACTATGAAATTGATTTCTCATGATTTAAAATAGTATCAAACCTATCAAATATCTACAGGAAATATCTACAGGGCGGGGCAAGCACAGTTGCGTCTTGCCATAGCAGTTGTTCTGCTTATTACCGTTAAAGAAATGTCCATTCCACTCGCACTACTCCATTGCGTTCGACATCATCACTACGCATGCCTTGCTGTGGTGACCAGTACTTCTTTAAAGCCGGTCACATACATACGAAATTCCGTTTGGGAAATCGGAATTCCGAACGCAGCAAATCCATGTAACATCAATGACCCGTCACACACGTATGGTAGTTTTACGTTCGAAATTTAGTGGGCAAAACGGGGTTCCGAATGGGTGTGGCCGACCCATTGGAATTTCGAAACCATCCCAATAGTAAAACTGTTTTGTTTAAGAAAAGCGTATTCTGCATGGGGCCTCGACTGTAAAACCATTTACCAAAATATATAAAATAATCTTTTTTCTTTGAACGAAATCATCCGAAGGGCTCTTGTCTCCATAAATATCCCCTCGGTTTTAGAGCCATGCGGGATATTTAGAGACGATGGCAAGAGACCCTTATTATACTAATACCTATTAAAAAATAAATTGTGCGTGTTTTTCAGTGGTGTGCGCGCACATACGCGTGTATGTGTGCGTGTGTGTGTGTGTGTGTGTGTGTGTGTGTGTGTGTGTGTGTGTGTGTGTGTGTGTGTGTGTGTTTACAAAATTAAGACCCTGAAATCGCAGGGAACATATAGTTTATTATAGACTAGCTGTTTTTGTTTAGGTTTTAATTTTTTTGTGCGGAACCTAAATAATTAGGGTTGTAAAAGTAAGTTACTCCTTGTAACATCAGCTATCTGCTAGTGAAAGTCCCGTCAAATTCATTTCAACCATTTCGGAGATTAGCTGGAATAAACGGACAGACAGACTGACGAAAATATTAAAAAATCTTTTTTTGTTATAAGTACCTTAATATTTTTATATGCATTTAGTAAAAAGGTGTTATTTTGACATTGCAAAGAGACACTTCAGTTTTATTTATTTGTATCTAGATTTTGTCAGGTTCGCATTAAAGTATTTTTGCACACTGTATATTTTTTGAACATCTACTGAAACTGTAGTACAATACTATATTATGTAATACGGTTGGCAACCCTATCTTCAACGCCGCATTTCGTCTTCGTTCCGGGTATTGAGGGAAACCATACAATCCTTCTGGTAATTTCCGTAGACACATCTTACAACACGTTATAATGGGGTGATTTGGTATCTCACTCCGTCACTATAAGACCATAGCTATTTTAATCACAATATACAATGTTTCTCGTTGAACTGTTAAGGTGTACAAACGATAAAATTTAAACGTAACCTGTCTATAGGTATAGTTTTTCAACCTACTCACGATAATAATTGTTCCAAAGTTTGTCATTAAGTCCGGTTTTAGAGCTCGACCGACTGTCGGTGCGTACGTCGGTCACGTTTGCCATTGGTATGAAAATTCACAGGTCGTCACAATGCTCGACCGACCGTACGCACGCATGTATTGTATTACGCACTGCGTACGAGGACCGTCGGTTATGCGTACCGTCGGTCGACCGACGCGCTATGGAAACATATTAACGCGTTCAGTGCTACACCGTTCGGTGGACCGACTGTACGGATGCGTGTATCATCGTCAACAAAATCGAACCTAAACTTCAATAATATTGTATAATTTTATAGGTGTCAAGTAGTGTTAGTGATTTCACTGATAATTTTTCAAAACTATTGATCGACATGCTAAAGTAATTAAAAAATGTTTCTTCGTCTTCACGCAATAACGAATATAAAGTAGTAAATTCTCCAGTGCTCTTTAGGTGACGATTGGGTGTACCTGATATCTACTTCATCTGTTCCTTATACGTTTACGAACATAGTAAGCAGCAATTAAACAATTTGTAATCGCGTACATTTCGTGTACGTGTTGACTGTACCAGTCCGACCAATTTCTTGGCTCAGGAGAGCACTGAACGCTACAAACTGACGATCGGTTATGCGTATCGTCGGGACCAATGGTACGCACCGACGGTCGGTCGAGCTCTAAAACCAGCCTAAAAGAGAGATTGTTATCTATTGATAGTCATAATGTCCTTCAAATATTTTACGCAGTAGGTTCCTCCTGCACCGCACACCTAGGTTATAGGCCTTTTTTTCTGACTAGAAGGCCGTCTGAGTAAATTATACTCTCTTAACTTGTTTTACTGTCAAGCAGCAGGGTGTGCACTGCTGTATTTCGGTTTAAAAAGTATGGAAAACCAGTGTCATTGCAGGCTGTGAAGCTTACATTTTATACCGCAGAGGTGACATGGCATCTGTAGTCTTCTTTGTTTGAAGTCTGTTACAATTGACAATGAGGTGCATTAGCATCAGAAGGACTGCAAGCTCGTCTATCACTTAAAAACACACCGCAAGAAATTTCTTGACTCTGACACTATTGTGATTTTTTTTCAAGTTTTTTAAGGAACCATAAAATTTATTAGCTGTGTAAGGTTCTGTACACATTGATGACACTCAGAATTTAAAACATAACATGTTACGAGGACATAGTACATGTACATAATCTTAAAATTATATAAATCTTTACCAAAACTAAATTTCAAGACCATAAAAGTATACTTTACGACGGAAAATACGCTATTTTAGCGGTATTATCCGGTTAAATAAAATCCCTTTCTAAGTGCCCGTGGCGTGATATATGAAGCCATTTACACGCCACCATTAGCTATGTTATTATGTTATTATTATTTGTACATAAAGAACGTTTACTTCAACCCAAGAAACTAATGCTCGCTTATTTTGATCAAAATTGCGTTAGTACGCTGTATCTCTACAGCTCCCATTATTATTATTTTCAAAGACTATTCAAATAAATATAAAAAACATGCTTCTTATTACGACTACTTACTTTCAAATTAAAGTACTTAATGGATCAATATATATTTTAAAACATTTTTTTATAGTTGCCCTTGGTTTCTTGCTGGTTCATTAGAGCACAGAAGTATATTCCTAAACATTAGTATACTAAACTTAAAATTGACCTTTAATAAGTGTGATTTGCAATCTACATCGAATTAAATAAAATAAATTTCTATTTAAACTTAATTTCAACATATCTCCTCTTTTTGAAGTTTTTATTATAATAAAACTAATGACAGTTTAGGAAACTTAAACAACACAAGAAGCTTAAAACGGCTCGAGTGAAGAGAGTTATTTGAATCGATGGTATTTTGTTATTTGCGACAGTGCCTGTGATAATATTCTCTCTTCCTGGGTGAGATATCACACAGTCCGGGTGAATAAACGATAAAAATTATGGCAAATTGCTAATCTTAATTTAAAATTGGAACAGCGAATGTGTAATGTTAATTTAAGTGTGTGAGAGTAGATTGTAGTTGTGGAAATTTTGTTTTAGATACACGACATACTCAGTTAGTCGAGAAAGACATTTCCTGGATCATCTCTATATAAATGCGTAATAAAATCAATATTGTTTTTCTTATCGCTTCATCGGGCGCCATGCCGAATGCCACAACATGCCACATTGTTTTCTGGAGGCAAATCGTCCATATAATTTACAACATGCGTGATAAGAGATAAATGTGGTATGCAAGATGATGTTGTGACCAGGATTAAGAAAGGAATGCTTCGGTGGTTTGGTCACGTAGAGAGAATGAATGAGGAAAGAGTGACAAAGCAAATTTATATGGCAGATGTGAACGGCAGAGTCGGGAAGGGACGCCCTAGAAAAAAGTTTATCGACCAAATTGGCGATATTTTAAAAATGGACCACGTTAAAAGTACCCTTAACCGACGAGCATGTATGCGTAGATATATGGATGTAAAGGAGGCGAAAGAGGTATGTCAGGATCGTGTCAAATGGAAGTCCGTAGTCTCTGCCTACCCCTCTGGGTGACAGACGTGAGTGTTTTTGTATGTATGTAATTTACAACATCTCGATTGGCTCAGATTATACGAAATACTCAACGCGTAGTGATTCTAGGAATAGCGACAGAATATAGACAGCATGACAAAAGTTTAATAGATATGCATGAACTTCAGCTCAGCTCACGGCTCAAGTTTCTGAGCTAGACTTACGAACATTAGTTCAATTTAATTTACAGTGCATGTAGCAACTCACTTTGCCAAGCTTGGCAGTTTTGTTGCCTATTATAATTTTTATTTATTAGTTGCTATTAGAAAAACTATCTCGCCCACCTTCTATCTAAGTACACAAGTGCATATTTTTATCAAGACATTTTTTTTAATCAACACAACACTTGAGAACTCTACAAGCACCTAGCGAGTGACTGATTAAAGTGCAGTGTAGGCACCGCAAATGAATGGAACAGAGTAGTAATAAAGGATCTGCAATACAAACAGGTTGTATTTAAGTACTTCTTCATGTTTTCAGTACATATTCTGTCTCTAATTTTCTCCGATATTAACAACGCAACATATGACGGATATTAAAAAAAGTAGATACTAAGGACGTGGTGGCAGGCCTGCTGTACACCTTGTTTAATTTATGTTGGGAACTAAAGCGGGTACCGGGAGACTGGTGCAAAGCCGTGATAGTCCCAATATATAAGGGAAAAGGGTCACAGCAGGACTGTAAAAACTACCGTGGTATCAGCCTTCTTAGCATTGTGGGAAAACTGTATGCTAAGGTACTAATTGAAAGAGTTATGAAAGAAACTGATGAAAAAATTTGGGATGTGCAAGCGGGATTTAGAAAGGGAATGGGGTGTACAGATCAAGTCTTTTCCATGCGCATGATCGCGGAGAAGTTTTTGGCGAAAAACCAAAGAGTTTTTTGTGCGTTCATGGACTTGGAAAAGGCTTATGACAGAGTGGACAGGGATGTGTTATGGCAAACGCTGAACGCATTTAGGTTGAGCGCTGGTTTGATACAGGCATTAAAGTCTCTGTATAGTGACTCGGGTGCTTGTGTTAGAATCAACGGGGTCTACTCGGGCTGGTTTGGCATCCATAAAGGTGTCAGACAGGGCTGTGTAGCTTCCCCGTGGCTGTTCAACCTATTTATGGACAGCTATTTGGAAAATTTGAAAGTTGAAGAATGCGGGGTAAGAATGGGTGAGTTAACCATCAAATGCCTTTTGTACGCGGATGATCAAGTCATACTTGCGTCGTCGGCGGCCGAGTTGCAAATGATGGTTACATTAATGAACAGGTCATTAAAAGAAAGGGGAATGAAAGTGAACGCAAGTAAGACAAAAGTGATGGTTTTTGAAAGAGATGAAAGCAAAACGGTATGTGAAATAAGAATAGAAGGAGAGTTAATTGAGCCAGTGGATGAGTTCGTATATTTGGGATGTGTATTCAGCAGGGATGGGAGATATGATAAGGACATTGAACGACGAGTGAATGCAGGAAATAAAGTAAATGGGGCTCTACACTCTATTGTGAAAAGTCAGAATGTGTCAAAAAAGGCACGTATGGCAATTCACAGTGCTGTATTAGTCCCTACTTTAACGTATGGTAGTGAAAGTTGGGTGTGGCAGAAGAAGCACGAGAGTAGAATAAATGCGGTAGAAATGCGGTCGCTAAGGAGTATGTTAGGGCTGAATCTGAGTGACAGGGTGAGAAACTGTGTGATAAAAGAAGAGTGTGGTTTGCAAGATGATGCGGTGACCAGGATTAAGAAAGGAATGCTTCGGTGGTTTGGTCATGTAGAAAGAATGAATGCGGAAAGACTGACAAAGCAAATATATGTTGCAGAAGTGAATGGAAGAGTCGGAAAGGGACGTCCTAGGCGGAAGTTTGTCGACCAAATTGGCGATATACTAAAAATGGGCCAAATTAAGAGTACCCTTAACCGACGAGCATGTATGCGTAGGTATATGAATGTGGAAGAGGCGAGAAAGGTGTCAGGATCGTGCTAAATGGAAGTCTGTAGTCTCTGCCTACCCCTCTGGGTGACAGGCGTGAGTGTTTATGTTATATATGTTTAGATACTAAGGTGGCATACCAAATAAGATGTTGGATCCAGACAACATTTGTGTTCAAAATTCAAGGGCAAACGATATTCGTTTTTGTGCTTTGCGGCTTTTACACACACAACGTTTATACTATACTTAGTATTCATATTTACATGCAAGTGAGTAAGGCGATGAAATAGTTTCCGCAAATGTAAATCTCATCGACTGGCCATATAAGGAAGTTCAAGGTCATTCAGTAAGCTATGAAGAGGACTATGTTCAGAGTTTAATGCCCCATTTACACTCAGCTTTGTTGGGCAGGAAAGTGAGCAGGGAAGTGGACGCGCGCTGTATGTAAATAGGCTACTCGCGCTGTTACTGCCCATGCCATTGCCACTGCCCGGCGTTCCCTCGATTGTCGGTTTTTCGCACGAAAGTCAAAGGACGGGCAGGGTGAGCAGTAGCAAGTGTTTACATTCTTACTCACTTGCCGCCGATGTTCGACCGAGAAAGAACGCGATACGTTTAAAAATTGCGATTCGTTTATTAATCTGTCCTGTGTTTTAATGATATTTAGTAATGAGTACCCGGATGACCGAGCTTTGCTCGGTTTTTTAAAGTTACATTTATATACTGTCCCGCTCTGCTGAGCACGCCAAGCTTTTTAGATGCCAATTTGGCTTTCCCTTCCAAGTGACCACGAAACTGCACGTCACTCGATATGTCGACACCGAGGATTCCGATACTGGCTGAGGCAACTAGGGGAGTGCCTTGAAACTGAGGGGATACGACAAAGGGGTTCTTTTTAGCGGTTAACGCGCAAACTTGTGTCTTGTGGGGGTTAAACTGGACTAGATTTAGTCGCCCCCAATCCGAGACTCTGTCCAGCAGAGACTCGACTTCAGACACAACTTTGTCCCGGCACTCAGAGACGTTTTCCCGAGAAATATTGGATCGGCCGGTGTAAAGAGCATCACCAGTGCTGTCATCTGCATAGCAGTGAATGCTACGGGTATGCAACATATCATTGATATGCAGAAGAAACAGCGTTGGCGATAGCACGCAGCCCTGTGGAACACCAGCATTAATAGACTTGCAATCGGAGCTTGCACCGTCTACAACGACCTTGATGCTCCGATCTGCAAGAAAGCTGGTGATCCAATCGTACAATTTCTCGGGAAGCCCATAGGAGGGGAGCTTCGAAAGAAGCGCTTTGTGCCAAACCCGATCAAAGGCCTTCGCAATGTCCAAACTAACGGCCAATGCCTCCGCCTTGGACTCTACTGCCTCCGCCCATCTGTGAGTTAGGTAGACCAGAAGATCACCAGCTGACCGACCACGGCGAAAACCGTATTGGCGGTCACTAATCAGCTGGTGATCCTCAAGGTACCTCATGAGCTGACTGTTTACAATGGACTCCATTGTTTTGGAGAACAAGAAGGCGATGGCGATAGGCCGGTAGTTGGACGGGTCTGAGCGGTTGCCTTTTTTGGGATCGGGTGGACGAAAGCCGTCTTCCATGATTGTAGGACTACGCCTAGGGAGTAAGAGTACCGGAAAAGACGCGTTAAAACCGGTGCCAACTCTGGAGCACACGTTCTCAGCACAATTGGGGGATTCCGTCAAGCCTACTCGACTTGTGGATGTCCAGGGAGAGGAGTGCTTTGCGAACCGAGCGCTGAGTGAACTGCACTTCCGGCATGGAGCACTCACACCGCGGGATGGTCGGCGGCGTACTCCCCCCATCATCTAGAGTCGAGTTAGATGCAAAGAAAGAGCCTAGAAGATCGGCTTTCTGCTTTGCGGTATGGGCCAGTGAGTCGTCCTCCCTGTGCAGAGATGGAAGAGATGGCTGACAGAAATTCCCCTGGACAGCCTTGGCGAGAGACCAGAATGCACGGGTTCCAGAAGGAAGGCGAACTAGTTTCTCGCCAATTCTGCCTATGTGCTCTGACTTTGCCTTGGCAATAACTCTTTTGAAGGACCTAGAGGCGGAATTATACTTCTTTTTTAGAGCGCTGGTGTTTACATCCCGAGACGCTGATGCGTCAGCCCAGGCTTGGTAGCACTCCTGCTTATAGCACGATGCTATTTTACAGGAGCGACCAAACCATGGCTGAGATCTGCTTCCAATGGGCACCACAGAGGAAGGAATAAAAAGTTGCATACCCTGAAGTACCACATCAGCGACAGAATCCGAAACAACGTTGAGATCGTTCGGCGAGAAGCAAACCCGCCCCCAAGGGTAGAATGCAAAGAAAGACCGCATCCAATCCCAATCGGCTGACCTATAATGCCAAACACAGCGGCAGCCTGCAGATTGCAACCGCGATTTCAGCGTGAGTGGCACCACACACCGGACAAGACAGTGGTCCGAGGAGCCTAAAGGGGCGTTGACGGAAATCTGATATCCGTCCGGGTGAGAGGTCAGCAGAAGGTCCAACAGGGAAGGTGCATGATCCTCCACATCTGGAATCCATTGGTCTTGTTGCTCCGTTTGCCCCGAGCAGTTGTAGTCTTGAGCGGAATTTTGCCCCCCCCCAGACGCAGGGCAGCCTGAGCACCCACGCTCAGAAGTGGAGAAACATGGTCGTGGGTGCTCAGCGAGGGATTCTCCAGGGGTACTGGTACCCTCCAGGGGTAGTCTATCATTTAATTCCGCTACCGTGTTGATGGGGAGGGGGAGATTTGGGCCTCCGGCCACCTGCACTCACCAGACGAAACGCGGAAGCAGAGCTTCTACTTCACGCCGGTATTCTGTGAGGTCGTGGTACAAAAGGAAGGGCACAATTTATATCAATTTATAGAAAATTTGTTAAAAATTGTCTAAATCTCTAAAAAGCTTGGCGTGCTCAGCAGAGCGGGACAGTATTTCATGCCAGCACACCGCCTGCAACTTTATAAGGCGCAGGTTCGGCCGCACATGGAATACTGTTCCCATCTCTGGGCTGGGGCTCCCCAGTACCAGCTCCTTCCACTTGACCGCATCCAGCGCAGAGCGGCTCGAATCGTCGACGACCGAGTGCTTTCCGATCGGCTTGATTCACTGGCACTGCGAAGTGATGTTGCATCCCTTTGCATTTTCTTTGCAAATTTCGTGAACACACTACGCGGCAAATGTCCCGATACCATCCACACCATCTGGATGCTTGGCGGTCCACCACTGTACGTTTCAAAAAGAGTTTTCTTCCGCGTACAGCCTCTCTGTGGAATAATTTACCACCGGCAATTTTTCCGGACCGATACGACCTGGGGACCTTCAAGAAAAGAGCTTACTCCTTTCTAACGGGCCGGCAACGCACCTGCAATTCCCCTGGTGTTGCGGTTGATTATGGGCGGCGGTAGTCACTTAACATCAGGTGAGCCACATGCTCGTTTGCCCCCTCTTCTATAAAAAAAAATACAAATTACATGAATAATAGTTTTTGATCTTATTGACATAATAGAAAAAACTGAACTGGTTATTTGAATAAAACATCATGAGTGAAATTAGATTAATTAAAATTTTCGTATTTTTAAAAAATACTAAAAACGGGCTTGAAATAATAGATTTTCTTACAAAAGAAGGGAACTTGAAAAAAAAAAAGGAAAAAAAGACGGACTCAAGACGGGACGCGAACCACGAAACACCGATATCACGCCCGAACAACATCCCATCTGAGCTATTACGATCGTCAACAACCTGTGAAAATTTACCTTCTTATATTGTAGCAGTTTTTTTATTACCTGCAAACACGGACAAAGGGACATTTTCTAAAAATAAATCCTAGTTAGATCGAGTTATTGCCGCCGAAACACTCTGGACACTAAATTTTATGAAAATCGTTGGAGCCGTTTCCGAGATTCCGATTATCTATATATATATATATATATATATATATATATATATATATATATATATATATATATATATATATATATATATAACAAGAATTGCTCGTTTAAAGGTATAGGATGAAACAATTAAATTGTTAGAACTTTATGAAATTGAGCGGGTAATATGATATTCCTCATGATAGAAACAATAAATTGCACGTTGTAGCTACTTATACTGAGCAGACATAATGCTGTCACACCTACAAACTCAACGTCAGTCATTGTTGCGAGTTGATCAATAATAGAAGAAGTATGAAGGCTGAGTGTAAACACCCACTCGCGTTGTTATTGCTGCAGAAGTATTTAGGGAAATATTTCCAGCAGCGACAGGAGCAGTAGCAGTGGCTGAATGTTAATGGGGCATAAAATATCAAGCATGAAGGAGAGTAAAGAAATTGGCTGGTTGGCAAGTAGCTAGAAGAACCAACATCTAATGGGAAGAAAACTACCGCGACCCTATACTAGATGGAATGATGACCTAGTAAGGGATGCAGAAAGTCGATGAATGCAAATGGCTCAGGACCACTCTTTGCGACCGATAAATAGCGGTGTATCTATTGTAAAATTATCATCATCATTACAACATTCATTATTCAAGCGGTGAGTTGGAGCAAATCTTTAATTATGCATGCCAGACCTTTATTAATTAGAATATTAGGAATGTCTAACAATGACAATATAAAAACAAAATTAAAAAGTCATGATATTCTGTAGGTTTTTACGTGGTAGAGCTATGCTACAGCTATATTAGTAAGGTGGGTGGACCATGGAAGGCCATGCTCCTTCGAGAGCCAATTATTAAAAATTCGCAGTTATTGCAATTTGATGACAAATTCCTTCTACTTACACAAACATCCATCGAACTGAAAATCACAGATGCTACGGCGAATTGCTCGCGCTACTATTTTGGCAGTACGGGCCCTCGCTTCATTGATTTCGGGAATCGACAACGTTAAGTTAAGGTGGGTGTACCACGGAGGGCCACTCTACAAATAAACAGTTATTATTCGTTTATTTACTGGATAAATGAAACCAACAAATATTTAAGTAATATTTTGTTTTATTACGTAACATATAAACCACTTCTTTTTATTCTAGATTTAATCGCTATTTAGTGTTAAATGACTGATTTATTATAACGGCCTTCTAAGGAGCCTTGTTCCTAGCAAGGTCATTTGGAAGAGTCAATGAAACTTAAGTTCAATCAATATTGATTAAATCTGAAATTTAAAAAAGTGGTTTATATGTTATGTAATATAACAAAGTATTATTTAAATATTTGTTAGTTTCATTTATCCAGTAAATAAACAAATTATAACTGTTTATTTGTTAGAGTGGCCTTCCATGGTACACCCACGTATAGCTTAGAAAGGGATGGCTTGACGTGGAAGGACCACGCTCTCACAGAATACCAGCGTGTGTGTTTTGTGTGGTGAGTACAGAGAACCGGAGATCCTTTTTAATAGAAACGAGGCATTCCATCTTAGTCCTCAGGGGTGCCAAACATCTGCATTTTACATATTTTGTAAATGAGGATAGATGTATCTAGATGTGTATGGGTCGCAGTAACCACTTACCATCAATTATGTGATCGTTATTTTATATCATTGGGTAACAAGTGAGCACACAGTCCACCTTATGGTAAGTGGATGCTGTGACCCATAGAAATCCACATTAATCCTCAATTAAGAATCGCGTGTTTGGCACGCGTATCCTATAAAAATATTATTTTTTCGTTGGTAATATACTAAAGAAGGCAATGGTAGTCATTGCCTTTTTAAATATATTTCCCTGTACTTTCCTATTAAAAAAACGGAACAAGAGAGAGAATCTTCTAATGAACCTATTGTATGATTGTTTCTGTGTCTTGTTGTATGGACAAAAATTAAATCAAAAAATAATATATTTCAAATTGTAATCCATGTGTTATATAATAATAATTTATTTTACCATTAAAATATTACAAATTCCAATTACACTTTCACAAAGGTTCAGTTATTTTCTTTTAACTTATAATTTAAAAGATTTTTAGGTTCAAAATATCTAATCAATTTTTAAGCACTCGCTGCCATCTATTTTAGCTCAAATTGAGCATTCTTATACATAACTGATGACAACGTAATAATATGATACCATGGTGGAGCCGATCTGTTAACAGACCCGTATACTGGGCCTAGCAACGCCTATAAAAGATTGTTATTTAATTCTAATCTAATCTAATTCTAATGGAATATCTTAATGAAAACGATCTAAGGTAAATTTTAAACATATAAAAACACTAATATACTCTACGATTACGTTATGATAAACACTTGAAAAAGAAACCATTCAAGTAATTATAGGGAAAATTGATATTAATTTCATTTCGACCTTTTAAACAGGGAAGGGAAATAAAGTCACAAAAGTTATAAGTGCGGGTACTAAACAAGTCCTGGAGTATATTGAGTTACGCAAATGATCAAAGAAAGTAAACACGGCGTGAAATTGAAAGAGACCTAATCGTAGGTAGAGTTCGGCGGATCAGATGTTTAATTTCGTAGCACGGTACCTTGTCCATAATGTTCTTCCTCAACCTAAGTGGCGCAAGCAAAAGTAAATGATCATTTTAACTAACTTCAAAAAAAGGAGATGAATAACAATTCGACTATATTATGTTTATTTTTATAACTATGTTACGCTACATCTTTGTCAAATGTGCAGCCATTTTGGTGATTCTTCAATATTTTAAAGAGTTTATATTTTAGGTGTGTTCCTATATAAGTTGGAGGACAAAATTCCACCACTATAGGGGGCAAAATAGAGGATGAAGTTTTTAATGTAACTATTCTAACGACATTGAGACCGTGATATTTCCTTAGTCCACTAAAAAGGATAAAATAAAACCTTTAAATAAAAAGGATAAGCCGACTTGAAAGAACTAGAAGAAAACTTACTTCACAGAACCCGACTTCTGAATTCGGTGCTTTAATTCTTCTATATAAACTGCACTGTTGGTTTTGCACCGACACGAAACTTAGAAAGTATGGTATTTTATGGGCTTATTTAAGTATGGCGATAGTCCTATGGCCGAAATGGAATAGAATAGAATCATTTTTATTTAATATAAATTACACGAATACTTATTGAATGACATGCCACACAAACCCGACGATATAATATACATAATACGCTTTCTTTTTATAAATTAATCAGTTTGTTGATAATAACTAAAAAATCTTTATTGGTAATTATAACGTTATTAGCTTCGCTTTAGGTGACGAATATGCTGATAGTACTGTTTTCCATTATTTCCAATCCTATTATTTATCCGAAGATGTACAAGTTTTAATATACGAGTGTTAAATTATTTATATTGAATGTATACCGAAAAATAATTATCAACGTGGAACAAGGAAATATTAATATAAAGGAGTAGTAATGGAGGAATAAGAAACGCGCGGAACTTGCTTCAAAGTAAAAGTTTCTTCCAACTATGTACATTCTGGAAGCTTGATGTATTATTCTGTTAAATATAATTACATTTCAAAATAATGAAATTGTTGTTTATGAATTTCTTAACTCCAAATATATTCACGAACTTGAATAATTTATATAATTGAATCATTACGTGGGCGATGCACTGTGTTCTCTGCATCAATCCATAACAAGGAAATAGTAACGTAGTAGTAAGAACCGTAGTAGACATAGTAAGCTACACAAATTCCGGACCAGTAAGCTAAAGTGGTGGTGTAGTTCGAAGAACCGACTAACACAGAGATGGAATAATTCTCGAGTGAATATATTATATCGTTCCGCAATTGTTGTATGGAGTGATACCTACTACGAGTACATGACGTATTAATTGACTAGTTCACTAGTAGATAGTGAACTGACTTGGTGACTGATATATTTGATGGCATGAATTCATTTCCAGAAAATAGACCATTATAACTCAATTCAACACTCTGTCAGTAAACTAAACTAATACGTACTCAGAGCAATAAATATATTCTTTTTCTTCAAAACGAAGCGAGGCCTTTGAGTCAAATTTTATAGTTCTGATTGTTTATATTTTGTTAATTCCGTGCTCCAAATAAATACGCTTAGCTTATTTTATAACTTTTCATTGTTCGTATCGTAAATTGTTTAATATAGTTTGGTTTGTATTGTTGTTTATTTATTGTGCAGCGTTTGGCGTCTTGCCATTGAATTGCAGTATAAGCCGGAGTACGGGAAGTGAGGATTGATGCAATTTCTTGTGAATTTTAAAGTAATAAAATAAATAAAATGTGTTAGTAAAGTAAAATTTTTGAATTAGTTAAGTAACTCTGGAGCTAGGATTTTTATTTATTACCAGCTATATCTTGACTCCTTCTTTCAAGGATACATTGGAATACATCAACCACTTTCAATTGTTAGGAGTTGAGATTTCCTTGATTATAAACTTAAAAAGCTTCATTGACTCTAGATCCAAAGTTCCAAAGAAAGCTAGATATACTTGCTGACGTTATATCACTCCAGCACAGCTTCTTATAATATAAAGCACAAGTCCGTCCGTGCGTGGATATTGCTGTCTTATACGGACTGGTGCTACAAAATGTCATCAAGAAGCTTTGGTCTCAAGGAAAAGCGACTGCCTTATTGATGAGTTCAACCTGGTTAACGCTAAAATAACTAGTCTCAAGGACAGGCGCAAAGTAGCCAGATTTTCGGTGTTCTATAGGCTAATTTCGGAGAGTCCATCCCTCTCCCTTCTTCGATTGAAAAACCCTTTGTTTCAAACGAACGACATATTAGAACCTAACGGTTTTTTCGTCGTTATGCGTACAGCAGATGCAAGCAATTATTTACTCGTTTTAAATAGCAACAAGTTACTGCTTGTGTTTTAGAGACAAAAACCGGGAAATGTTCTTATTAATATTGTATTCCTTAAGTACTCAAACGTGACCATGCGTATACTTTTTTATAGCTAACATACGATTGTTGTTAGTCTCTATGAGTCAAAATATCCACCTAACATCAGATAGATTTTTATGTTTTTTCGTTAATCACGTAATATCTCCAAAAATAATATTTTGTAATTAAACAAGGAGTTCTTTTTCTTACTACTAATCGCCACGTTGAATAGGCATATTTTATAATTGGAGTGGATCCCTCCCACCTTTTGTTTACTCTCAAGTCGCTCTTGGAGAATGTCTATCGTGGCGTCCGCTGTGTGGCACGTAGCGCCGTTCTGCTTGAACCACATGTCGTCTAGGTTGATATGGTTCAATTTGGGAGGATTTTGAGTAAACGACTGCCTTGGGTTCTGCTGTACACTTTCACGAACCGCGACGATGTTTTGAGCCGATTTTGCGTTTCTTGAAGGTTTCAAATATGGGCACCAAACGTTGAAGAAGGTGAAGGGCCAACACATCTACCGTAAAATGGGCGCAATGCACGCAACATTTGAACGTGCTGTTCAATAGTGTTACTTACCATGGCGATTTGTCATAAAAAACTGACTAATAAATAAAATATTTGATAGATGTCACCAAAACAAGGTGGCAGCCACGGGCTGCCAAAATCTACCGGCGCCGAATTAAAAAACCCTTTATTCTTCAACGAAGTAATGTAATCACCTAGTTAAGGAAATCAGTATTGTGCTGAATTCGTTTTAATTCATTATTGTAATGAAGTAGTTGTAAATAATATCATCGAGACATATTTAGTTGTTTTAAAAAAAGTTCAACACTGCTATCGAAACTTTACTACATGCTATTTTGTTTATGTTTATTTGTTTTCAACTTGGAAAATATAAATAAATTAAAAAAGAAAGAGATAAAAACAATTGTTAAAGAAAGATACGTATAAGTAAGTTTTGGCACAGAAAATCATAACATATTGATAAAGTACAACATATAACATATTAGGTACCAAAATATATTTGGAAGTATGAATTTTTATTAAAAGATGTCATGTACATATTATTGTGAACTATAAAAATTTTTTTTTTTTTTTTTTTTTTTATAGAAGAGGGGGCAAACGAGCATGCGGCTCACCTGATGTTAAGTGACTACCGCCGCCCATGATCAACCGCAACACCAGGAGAATTGCGGGTGCGTTGCCGGCCCTTTAGAAAGGAGTAAGCTCTTTTCTTGAAGGTCCCCAGGTCGTATCGGTCCGGAAAAATCGCCGATGATAAACTATTCCACAGAGAGGTTGTACGTGGAAGAAAACTCCTTGTGAAACGTACAGTGGTGGACCGCCAAGCATCCAGATGGTGTGGATGGTATCGGGACGTTTGCCGTGTCGTGCGTTCACGAAATTTGGCGGCTGGGATTAATCCGAACAATTCCTCAGAGCACTCCCCGTGATAGATGCGATAAAATACGCAAAGAGATGCAACATCTCTTCGCAACGCCAGTGAATCGAGCCGATCGGAAAGCACTCCGTCGTCGACGATTCGAGCCGCTCTGCGCTGGATGCGGTCAAGTGGAAGGAGCTGGTACTGGGGAGCCCCAGCCCAGAGATGGGAACAGTATTCCATGTGCGGCCGAACCTGCGCCTTGTAAAGTTGCAGGCGGTGTGCCGGCATGAAATACTGTCCCGCTCTGCTGAGCACGCCAAGCTTTTTAGAGGCCAATTTGGCCTTCCCTTCCAAGTGACAACGAAACTGCACGTCACTCGATATGTCGACGCCGAGGATTCCGATACTGGCTGAGGCAACAAGGGGAGTGCCTTGAAACTGAGGGGATACGACAAAGGGGTTCTTTTTAGCGGTTAACGCGCAAACTTGTGTCTTCTGGGGGTTAAACTGGACTAGATTTAGTCGTCCCCAATCCGAGACTCTGTTCAGCAAAGACTCGACTTCAGACACAAGTTTGTCCCGGCACTCGGAGACGTTTTCCCGAGAAATATTGGCTCGGCCGGTGTAAAGAGCATCACCAGTGCTGTCATCTGCATAGCAATGAATGTTACGGGTATGCAACATATCATTGATATGCAGAAGAAACAGCGTTGGCGATAGCACGCAGCCCTGTGGAACACCAGCATTAATAGGCTTGCAATCGGAGCTTGCACCGTCTACAACGACCTTGATGCTCCGATCTGCAAGAAAGCTGGTGATCCAATTGCACAATTTCTCGGGAAGCCCATAGGAAGGGAGCTTCGAAAGAAGCGCTTTGTGCCAAACCCGATCGAAGGCCTTCGCAATGTCCAAACTAACGGCCAATGCCTCCCCCTTGAACTCTACTGCCTCCGCCCATCTGTGAGTGAGGTAGACCAGAAGATCACCAGCTGACCGACCACGGCGAAAACCGTATTGGCGGTCACTAATCAGCTGGTGATCCTCAAGGTACCTCATGAGCTGGCAGTTTACAATGGACTCCATTGTTTTGGAGAACAAGGAGATGATGGCGATTGGCCGGTAGTTGGACGGGTCTGAGCGGTCGCCTTTTTTAGGGATCGGGTGGACGAAAGCCGTCTTCCACGATTTTGGGACTACGCCTAGGGAGTAGGAGTACCGGAAAAGACGCGTTAAAACCGGTGCCAACTCTGGAGCACACGTCCTCAGCACAATTGGGGGGATTCCGTCAGGTATATTGATGTTATAACTATTTCCGTCAAAAATAGTTATAACATCAATATACTTGAAGAACAACACTCGTTACGTTTTAACATTTAGGCCGTTCAGTAAAATCATAAAAATATTGCGCCTGGAGCTATCAATGTTCTAATAACGACGTTATACGATTCCTATAAAATTTCTTATGGAACTTTTTACTCTCCTTAGAGAATATCGCATTGCAGACTTTATACTAATGGCAACATTTTTACGTTGCGCTATGTCAGTCACTTTGGTTTCATTGCGGATATTCTCATTTCTTAGTTGGAGAGACCTTGAGCTTTCTCATACGGACAGCTGTGAAGAACTACATCTCAGATTCATAAGTCATCACTGGCAACTCGCACTGGTTGTACAATCTCGTTATCAAGTTTTGAGGTATATCTAACGAGAGGATATGTCGTAATGTCCCGATCACTGCCTAGCCGAGATCAATACGTCGATTGAGTTTTCGGTCGAAGTTCGATACACCTAGTTGGACTATTTATTCCAGGTAAACATACTCGTCAACAACTTCGAGGTTAGTGCTTCCAACGGCTACCGACTGAGGTGTTACATGGAGACCGCGTCTAGGCTAACGTAGTGTGGGATGCCCCCAGACCAGATGGAGTGAAGAACTGCGCAAAGTAGCTGGTAGAAACTGGATGCGTGTAGCCGAAAATTGGCTAAGTGGTGCGCCTTGGGAGACGTAATTGTCCAGCAGTTATTTAGGTATCTTTTCTATTTATATAAATCAATTATCGTCCGTTAGTCTTGCTAAAGCTCAAAAACGGTTTGACCGATTTTGATGAATTTTGTTTGTGTATTTGAATAGGTCTTTAGATGACTTAGTTCATATTTAGACCCGGTAGTTTGTGCTGTTGTCGAGATCCAGAACTCACTGAAGCCGGGGTGGATCGACAGTAAATAAAAATATTACGAAGTAAATTTTCTTCATATGTAGTTTTAATACTTATTAAGAACATTTTGAAGTACAACAGAGTAAAATTTAGAAAAAGAGCTTTAGATTGCATCCATTCACTAAAGAAAATCGTTCTGTATTAAACTCTAGACATTGTAATTGAATGCCTGAAGACCATTTTTAATTAACAGTTAGCGTTTGATCCGCCGATCCGATTTAAGTTGCAAATTCTTTATCAAATAGTTTTTAATTGATAGAGTGAAATAATCAATTAATAAATGTTATTGGACTTTGAAAACTAAATCTCTTTTCCATTAATATTATCCGAGTATAAACTGGATAACCTTTTTTACCGTCTGGAAAAAATATGTTTTAACATGTGAACGGAGCACACTATCTAGGGGCACGGCAGTGCCCCCACCAAGTCGAGCAAAAAAGCGGCACGGCCGTACTATACTTTTCTCGAAGCAATTCAGGCCATTTTCAACCCCCTATAACTTCGTAGTGGATTGAACTAGAAGCCTGAATGTTCAGTAACCAAGTAGGCATTATATAAACATGATATATTTCAAATTTCATCCAATTCGAACCAGTAGTTAAAGAATTATAACTAGTCAAAGTTTCTTAATTTTGTTTTAAGTAAGTAAGTAAGTAAGTTTTCTAGATACACTAACTGCATAAATAACTTTGTAATCCTATATGAATATATAGAATTACAAAGTTATATTTGCGGTAAATGAATCAGTGTACTTGTGTATGTATGTGTATAATAGGTGTAGATAGGTACGTTGTTGGTATTCAAGAAGTAGAAGGTACCGGAAAGGTAAAAAAGTAGGACTATCTTATCTACAAAAAGAAATGAGATGCCATCAAAACATAACTTGTAAAAAAACCAAGTCTCGCAACTCAGTTCTTCTAACGTAAAAAGTTGTGAGATCCATGTAATACCAAGTCGGTTAATTTATTCGGTCCCTACTTATGCATGGCCTAGTTAATCTATATATTTAAAACATAAAAGATTTTTAACATTGATATGGTCACTATAAAATGTTGTTAGGTTAGCTAATTACGTAATAACTTAAAACAGAAGGATGCATATGTAGGGACTGAATAAATTAACCAACTTGCTATTACATGGATCTCACAACTTTTTACGGTAGAAGAACTGAGTTGCGAGACTTGGTTTTTTTACAAGTTATGTTTTGATAACATTATTAATATATGGCACTAATATTTTACAAAAAATAAAACAAAAAATATTTGAATTAAATAAATTAATTAATTAAAATCTACCGAACCAGAACCATACTTTACGAATGGCAATAAAAAATTAATTTATAGTAGGCATCTTTGATCTTGTCACTTCGCAGGGTCACAAACAATATGATTTGAATTTTGATAGATTTTGATCAATTAATTTATTTAATTCACAATTGTTTTTATTTTTGTAAAATATCAGTGCCATACTCTACAGTGTCATACATCTACTTCGTTCACACCCTATTTTTTACAGACGGTAAAAATGGTCACCCAGTATTATATTCCCTAGTACCTATATTATTGTGGGTTTCTGTATTAATGCGTGTGAAAAGAGACATTTTAAGGACTTATACGTTTTATAATACTAATATCTTTATTTTGACCAACAAGGATTTGCTACTACTAATTATTTTATATGAAAAATATAATTAGTATAACTATGTGATAACATAGCCAATTTTTAGTAATTAGTTACAATAATAACGAAAAGTTGAATAAAAATAAATAAATAAATAAATGAGAGAATAAATAAAAATCTTTCAAACCGAAATCAACAAATGAAAAACTCCTGTTTTGTTTTGATATAAATTACCACGTTTAGTAGTTAAATGCTGCTGTGTTTCGTATGGTGAGCGTAGAGAACCGGATACCCTTTTTACTGAAAACGAGGCATCTTAGTCCTCACGGGTGACTACGCATCTGCATTTTGATTTGTAATCGAGGATAGATGTAGATGTCTATGGGCCGCAGCAACCACTTACCATTAGGTGGACTGTGTGCTAGTTTGTCACCCTATCCTAAAAAAACGTGATTCAATACTGTCCTCTATAAATCCTCTATAATACTGCTGGATAGGCGAGTCGCAGGTACGAAAGAATAGTCTGTTTTAGTTTATAATGAATATCGCGGTCTTTCATAAACCTTGAATTAAATAGGACTTTATAAATATAACGAGAATATAATATTTTTCATCCATTCATTAATCTACTTGTATATGGAAGTTCACTGCTAAACATAGGCTTTACCATATATTGCTTTGTGAAAGCATTTGTAAGCATTCGCAGTTGTTTTGGTTTCTAGTTTTTATCAGGAAGACGTTGCGGCCCAACTCCTGGCTCGTTTTCCTCTTTCGCATCTTACGACAACCACGTGTTGTTATGGGGTAGTTGATATTCTTACATCGCCACTACACGATCCTACAATATTAAGTAAACGATTAAATTATTAGGTGACTTAAATTGTGGAACAGTTATAACCTACAATAAGTCTCACAGGAATTCTGAATCAACGTTAAAATAATATGCATGCTTCAACTTATTGTGGTTTAGGTTCAAACAAGCGACAATGTTCAGCGCTTAGATTTTCAAACATAGGAACTTTTTTAAATAACAAGATTCAACTGTCACGTCGTAGATATTTAAGTCGCTGTGGTTCTTGTTGCCATAGCCATATCTTGTGCAAGACTAGATAAGTAACGTAATAGTGGCACTATTACTTTTTCCTTGGGGTGAATAGGGTTTTAATAAAATATAAACTTATTATCTAATCGAATTTCACATAGCGGGAACCAAATAGCTTATCAACCTCGTATATATTGTTTCACGTAAATAATTTATTTTTTAATGATCAAAATAATCCTGAAGCCTTTTATAGATTATGAACTTTGTATATATATATTTCTTCATCATCTTATCTTCATCATCTTATACTCATTCCTTCATCATCTTATACTCATTCACCACTGAACGTGTCTCTATTCAAAGCTAAATATAGCCAAAATCACCACGCTTTGTAGACATCTAGCAACTTTTAATATGCTTCACGTATCCAGTCTACACTTATTTTAAGCATAACGTAAACGAAATAGTTACAGATTTCTCTATCGAATGATTATATTAAGACCTTTCCAGAATATCCTGAATATCATACTAACGACACCCGCGAGACGTATTGTTTGGTGTGGCGATTGAAACATGGTCTATTACGGAACTTTTTTTATATTACTAATCCGCTGATGAAGAGCGTACAATTTGTGAAAACCAGTTGAAGAAAATTTTTGTCTGTTAGTGGAATATTTATAACCTACTTATCTTGATAGGTATCAGTTATAATAAGCTTATTATTAGATAAGATTCTTTTAAATAATATAGGCCCTAGTCGTCTACAACTGGTAAGGTATTTGAATGGTGTCTCGATTGTTTATATATATTCATTAAACTATAGTAACTTCACGGTGGTGATTTTTTTTAAATGAACCAGCTACACTTAAAAATATATCACAATATGTCATTCTACAATGCATTTTAATAAGTTCGATAAACTCCTAAGCTTTGAACAAATTAAACAGAAACAGGGACTCGAACTCACCACTAAATTCTTTATTTAATAGTTCTAGGATCTGTGGAAATAATGTTTCACTTGAGATAAGTTTAATGCTTACTAAGGAGTGGGATTCCCTTTTTGTGTTGAGGTTCGTTTGGGTTGGTACCATCCGTATGCCCATTTCGGAGGAAGTGCGTGCAATGCTGTGTGCCGGTTTGAAATATATATTCATAGATATATAATAGAGGGTAAATTGAGGGCCAGTATAATTACAGGCTGTGAGGCATTCCTTCTTAGTCCTCGGGTTAACAACGATCAGTAGCTTTCCTCGTTTGAATTTAGAGGCACGCGTTCATGAACTGCAGTTTCTACTTACCATCAGGTGGTCTTTAAGTTCGTTTGTCACTGCAATATATATATATATATATATATATATATATATATATATATATATATATATATATATATATATATATATATATATATATATATATATATATATATATATATACGTACACATATATTAATACGTATACATATATTAATTTTCTACAAATATTTAAACTTATTATCTGCTTCCTTCCATAATTTGTTATTATTCAACCGAAAATTCGCAAAACATGAACTTTAAAATGAATTTACAGCTTTATTCACTGTAAACGTAGAGTATTTAATGTATTGAACTAAATATTAATTCATAAAATTGTTCAAAACGAAATAAAATTGGGATCAAAGACATTTATTCTCATAAGAATTTACACATCTGCCATATAAATTTGCTTTGTCACTCTTTCCTCATTCATTCTTTCTACGTGACCAAATCACCGAAGCATTCCTTTCTTAATCCTGGTCACAACATCATCTTGCATACCACATTTATCTCTTATCACGCAATTTCTCACCCTGTCATTCAGATTCAACCCTAGCATACTCTTTAAAGACCGCATTTCTACAGCATTTATTCTACTTTCGTGCTTCTTCTGCCACACCCAGCTTTCACTACCATACATTAAAATAGGGACTAACACAGCATTATGAATTACCATACGTGCCTTTTTTGACACATTTTGGTTCTTCACAATAGAGTGTAGTGCCCCATTCACTCTATTAAGTAACTCTAAGAAGTAAGAGCCCCGCAAAGCGGGGCGCCGTCGACCGGTCTTCCTTCCACTCTGCTACGTGGTGTTTCCCTCCCCCAA
Organism: Parnassius smintheus behrii; assembly: GCA_036936625.1. Taxonomy (NCBI): domain Eukaryota; kingdom Metazoa; phylum Arthropoda; class Insecta; order Lepidoptera; family Papilionidae; genus Parnassius; species Parnassius smintheus. The sequence continues at coordinate 10,314,096 of JAUPFT010000004.1, read as the reverse complement.
CTCTGTCCTCCCCATAAATCAGGTTTATATAATCAATAACATTACAAAAACATAGCCTCAAAATTAGATTTTTAAAAATTTATAAAAAAAATAAGCATGCCCGGCAGGATATGGAAGTGGGGGTGATTCTATTCTCCACCACCTCCCACCCCCTTGATTCTTTTTGAGGTTAGTTATATGGGATTTTCTTTTTGATTTTTCTCAAGAACGGTGATTTACCTTTTAATGTGAGTGATATTATTATAATCGGGGACCAAACCTCTGCCACATAAAATACCATACTCCCCCAAATTCCTGCCAAACGATTCTAAATTTCAACCAATGATATTTAGTAACCGTAGTGATGGTTTTTATATTTAATCGTTTATTATATATTTATTTGTTTGATAGTTTTTTTGTTTAGAAGTAGTTAGGGTGTTATTATAGTTTGTGATTTTGTTGGCTATTTTTACCAGTTGTTGTTAAAATGAAATGTTAGTGGTTGCGCGGAAAACCATTCGTATTATTATATTTGACGGTAGAGGTGCCAAGCCGCTTGTTCCTTTCCGAAAAACGATATCATTCGTACCCTCCTATCGACACATCGGGGTGGTGGGGTGGGAGGGGCAAGAAGATGATTCTAGAATGTCACGTAATCATCGGAGCCGAGGATATATAAGACACGCGCGACCATTGCGCGTCCTCTTCCCACCGCGCCAGTCATTGGAACAACAGCTCTCTTCCCACCGCGCCAGTCATTGGAACAACAGCTCTTTCCACCGCAGTCGTCGTTGAAACTACAACGCTTCTCTCCCGACGCACCCCTGGGGCCCCAGAGCGTCTGTCTAGAAGAAGTTCCAGAAGTTGCAGCTATAGTGCTCTACACAAATAGAAGAAACCCCGGTGAGTCAACACTCCTTTAATTAGTTCCTGCCTTATATAGTTTAACCCGCTCCAATTTTGTTGTTCTCCTAATAAGGCAGGATTCCTTTTCAGCGATTTGGCACAATAATAGTTTAGTTTTAGGGAAGAGCGAGTGCATTATACCGCATGCTATAGTAGTCGCGTTTACGTAAGCGTAGAAGCAACCGCATATACAGTCCACTTTAGTTAATATCTCGCGTAATAGGTTTAAGGTTCGACCGGTGAATTAGACTTCGGCAGCCTTAGACACGTGGCTCCACCAGTTAGCATACTTTTAGCTTCCTTGATATCTACAGGCAATTTATTGCATTGTTGTGCATTTTCATAAAAGATGTTCTTTTTTCCGTACTTAGTTGGTTACTGGCCGTCGCAGAATTAAGTTATTAGCACTTCTTAACGTTTTAGTTTGTACATTTTCCTTTTTTGTAAAAGTTAAGTTAGTATGTATGTTTTTATTTAAAATTACGAAAAGTATAAAAACAGGCTATGAGAGATAGAGAGAAACGTACCTGTAAGGTACGACCACACTGTATAGAGGATATAGATTTTTTTAATGCCTAATTTTCATCGGTAGCTCCTTCCCGGAACCATTTTTAACGTCAACATATTTATTCACTTTCGCGTTTTAAGACTTACCTACGTATAAAAAAGTTATTTATTAAAGTAAAAAAGGCCTTTTCAGTGTTGATCTAAGTTATAAAAGAAAATAAAAGTGAGTATAGTTAAAGTGTGTGCCGCAAAATAAAATATGCGATGCTTTTTCATTTAAAACTCCTTCATTTTTTATGAAATTGGGTGGCAAGCGAGAAAACAGTCCAATTGATGTTAAGTGGCTGCTGTGGCCCGTAGATATCTACATAATATATCCTCGATTAAGAATCAAAATGCAAATGCGTTTCATTCCTGAGTACTAAGATTAAATGCCTTGTTTTCAGTAAAATAGTAATATAGTAGTGTGAGTCGTGGTGCCTCAGCGGCTAAGCGCTAGCCGTAACTTTCACTCACACATGTGGCCCAGCAGTAGGACATACTCGTATGTATGCTGTAACTTTACTTTTTTTACTTTACGTAATGGAAAGTATTGTTCTTAGCTAGTTTTAAATTATTTTCTCACTATCATTGGTAGGACAAAGTCTGTATATAGTATTAGAAAAAAATATTAAGGAGAGGATTGCGCAACTAATACAAATTTGTAACAAATATGGGGATCACGGACACCATTGATAGGGTGACGAAATTTTGTGTGTCGAAGTGACGAAGTTTTGACGATTAGTACATGTAAAATAAAAAATAAAACGATTTTGATATACAAAAACGGACTCTTACTATTAAAAATAATTACAAGAATTTGTGTAAAGAAATAATGACGTTAATTACTCAATCATAATTCTTTGCTCTTGTTTAGTGCCTGTTATTTTTATTTTTAAACGCAATTTAACATCAAAGTTAATTAAATCGTAAAACAAATAATTTAGAAGCACGTAATAAACTTTTGTTTGGTTTCTCTGTAAATAGGGATGAAAAGGTAATTTAATTTGTACCGGTACTTATCGAAAAGTAATTTAAAGTTATGGGATATAAGAACTGATTGCCTATCGTTGCCTGCTACAAACAAACAAATAGTTGAGTTTTTTAAATGCGGAGCATTAGATTGAGATTTATTTACACAAATACATTAATTTCAAAAGTACATAAAAATAAATATGCATGTATCAAAAAGCAATGCTTAGCCTTATTTATTTTTAAATATACGGATATTTTATGATAAACGTGAAAAACTGCTCTGTAAAAAACTACCGACCAATACTACGCTCCTATTCTAATAGTCCACATCTAGCATAAATTACTCCAATTTTGAAATAAATAAAAAGAGAGTAGAATTGGTTGGTAGTTTTTTACAGGACAGTTTTTCACGTTAGTCTATATACCTTCCACTCATGAGTACAGACCTAACATTTTTGAGAGGGTTTTCATCATCATCATAATTACAGCCATTCACGAGTCCACTGCTGAACGTAGGCCTCCCCCAAGGAACGCCACAAAGCACGATCCTGAGTCACCTGCATCCATCAACTTCCTGCATGTATTACTAGGTCGCCACTCCATTTAGTGGGGGGTCGCCCTACACTACGCCTACCGATACAAGGCTGCCACTCGAGAACTTTTTTTCCCATCGGTTGTCGGTTCATTGAACTATATGCCTGGTCCATTGCCATTCTAGCTTACTGATGCGTTGTGCTATGTCGATCATTTTTGTTATACTACGGATATCCTCATTTCTAAGTTTATCACGCGGAAAAACTCCGCGAATAGCCAAGGAAACGTCCACCGCGCTGGCTCTACGTATTTTGGTCAACTTCACATGATTTATTTTAACTTTTTGACGTGCAGGTTTCTACACGATTTTATCCTTCACCGTCGAGCTCGTATTAACTCAGCACTCAAAATTGCAACTACCATCTCATCAGTGCTGGCGGGAATCGAACCCCGGTTGGTCATACTGTGAAATTTACAGCTTACATAATGATTTCTTATATTTACGCGAACACTACACTTTGAATAAAACTACTTATACGGATATTTTCATGTTTAGTTCTACTTATTTCTAATTCTCGAGTTTCGGACGTTTTGCAACACCCATGGTCACGAGGGACTGAGGTGATTGACGTCCCGATGTCAAAGTTAACTCAAAATACCTTCGGCTTGTTTAATTATTACTTTTGGTTCGATCTACGTAGCCACTATCTAGGATATGACCAATGCTTCGGTAAGTTTGCAGGTTGTGATATATACATATACATATCATAGTCAGCCCCCACCATTCTATCAGATTTGATACATCAAAAACGCTCACTACAGAACATTGATTCCTACCAAGGATGGTACGTGAGGCTATTAATAATATAATAATTTTAATAATAATTTATTTTATTTTGATAAAATGTACAAATTATTCCAATAAGTCTTAACTTAAAAATAGTCTACAATAACAGGCACCTGAACTAGGATAAACCTGTATCTCAGGTGTATGTGCTAAAAGATACGTTAACAAATATTTTCTGTTTCTTATATAAAATGAATAACGTACTAACTAATAAGGGTTATTTGGGTAAAATACATTATCATTAATTTACTTATGATATTAATTAACTTAAAACAATCAGCAACTTCTCTGTATAATCGTATGACAAATTTTGTAACCATGTTCGAATTACCTTCTTACAGTCTGCCATTTTTAATGGATATATATACAAAATTGCATTGACTTGATTATACAAAAAAAATTGAAACTAAAAAAAAACATCCTCATTTTAATAAAGAAAAAGGCTCGGTTCTGCAACCTGCCTGAGATCCTGTAATTAAAAAAAATTTAAACTAAACCCAAATACATCATTACAGGACTTCAAGACACAATATGTTCATTCAGCGTAAATCGAACCAAAAATAGTAATTAAAATAGCTAAAAGTCCTCCATGTTAACTTTGACATGGGGACTTCAATCACCTCTGTCCCCTGTGCCCATGAGTGCTGCAAATCACCCGAAACGTCGGGAATTAAACTTAAGTAGAATTAATTTCGATAAAATCTATAAAAATAGTTTAATGAGCTACCACGGCTCTATTTCATTAGGAATATACTATGATATTGGAACGTAGAACACCTAAGTACCCCCCGCGTGCTGTAAAATATTCGGAACGTCGTTAATATTAAATAAGTTGGTATACGCGATAAAACCCCTAAAATTTATTCGTAGTTTCATTTAAATGTGTAGTGTTTGCGTAAACATAAGCAATTATTTGAAATTTAATATTATATTTAGAAGATTTTGCCTTAATCGCTACGCAAGACACACAAGGTGGAATGGCGATTGTAGCATATATCTAGAATTAATATTGGACGTCATAATATTGATCAGTTATTTTACAGCCTAAAAGTCCACAACTGAACGTACGCGTCTCGCATAGATTGCCTTATAGGGGGCAAATTGCCATAGTTGCCACGCTAGCAAACGGGTTGACAACTGCAGTTGTGAAAATTTTCTGTTGTTATCTGGAAGACGATACTGCTCATCATCTGTTTCAGTTTCCGACGTTCGTCTCTTATGACACCATGCGACACCCTATGAAGTAGCAGTTGTTCTTAAACCGTCACATTATGATTAAAACTAGAAACACTGACGCATAAAATATTTAACGCTTCTAAAATATGACTTTTACCATTTAACGTCTACGTCTTACGTTGTTTTTCCATTTTGGATAAATACAATTGCCGAGGTGCTGTTATTTTGAAAGCTTATCTCTTAATTAATCTGCAAAAACGGGTCCCCATTTTCTGACGTAAGGAATAACTAGGATAAATGTTCGTTGAGAAACGCCGTTTGATGAGATAGAGATATTAAAATGAATTTATTTTTATGTTTATTTAATTACATACCTATTTATGTTAACCGATAAAGGAGTACTTAATGTCCTTTGATTATATACTTAAGTTTCTATTTTATTTTTTAAGACTAGTCTCTTGTCTTATATAGAAATTAACTAATAAATGGTGACATAAATCTATTGGTAAGTGGACGCTCTGGCACTAACACATACATCTTTCTATCCTCCCTAAGAATTGAGGATTACAATGAATTGCCTCTTAACTGCTACAGCTTCGTAATATATTACGATCGTTTAACTACCTCGTTGGTCTTAAGCGCAACTGCCGATCCTCATGATCCGGCCTGGTCCCGAGTTCGAATCCAAGGTCGGGTCAAAGTGATTTATTGGGTTTTTCTGTCAAGAAATTCTCATTAGCAGCCTGGAGTCTGAAAGATTGCAGAGATTAACATCCTGGTCTCGGAAAACTCGTAAAAGCGTTGATCCTGTGCCTGATTCCTCTTTATTCATTCAGATGGTAGTCCTATCGGACTATGAGAGTGAGGAAGTGCTCTGAGGAATTGTACGGACTAACTCCAGCCGCACAATTTCACCATCGCATATCGCGATAAAACTCGCGATACCATCTATACCACCTGGATGACTGGTGGTCCACCACTGTGCGATTTAAAAGAAGGTTTCTTCCTCGCACAACTTCCTGGTGGAATCGACTGCTACTAGAGATTTTTCCGGACCGGTACGATTTTGAGACCTTCAAGAAAAGAGCCTACTCCCTTTTAAAAAGCTGTAACGTCTCTTCAATTCCCCTGGTGTTGCAGTTGTTCATGGGCGGCGGTAATTACTTATCATCCGGTGAGCCGTATGCTCTTTTGCCCTCTGTCCTGTAAAAAAGGAAATAGAGAGTGCAGCTTTGCTTGTGAACACACTCGTCTACTTTAATCCTGTCCTGCGCAGATTGCTAGTCTCCATTATTAGTGGATGCCGTGATCGAAACTCGGTTTGGAGGATTTTAATATTATTTGATGCAGGTATTCTGTAAGATTGTGTTCCGATCCCAGGCGTGAATCGTAATATGGTAGCGTTGTGAAACATAAGAAATTCGACAACAACCAAAGTAATGAAAAAATTAAATGAGAATATTCCTTAGCAATTTACCTCAAGTTTCTGTAAAGTACAGCACCGAACAATGTTTGTAATAAACAAGAGTTATATTTTAAATTTTCATGATGCCTTTATACACGGATCGGGAAAAGTTTACCCGATTTTATGACCTTACTATTTAACAGCTAATACTTGCAACACTTTGTTTTTGTAGAATTAGTGAATTAATAATACTAATACATTTTTTATTACTACACTAATTAGTATAACCTATGTTCAATCACGCACACAACAAGTATTTGTATGGCCTACAAATAATTGTTCCGGGTCTGGATGTTCATCCTTGTAAGATTTATGTAAGTAAACTGTCTTCACGATACATAAAATTCTAGTGTCGATGTAACGTTTTTTTTTTAAATAAAAATATAATAGTAATGCGTTCATGTCTTTTGGATATTTTCTTAAATAATTCATATAGTTTATGAATAAACTTTTATCGAAAAGAAAATAAAGGTTATTTCTTAGTTATGTAATAACTAAATCACAAAGTAATTGCTGTAAATCCTGTTCTTGGATAATTACCGCACACATTCTACATGTAGGTACTTAATTAAGAGTGTGCTGAATATGAGATGTTACCGAATGAGTTTGAATATATAACGAGGCTGTAAGTTCTAGTTTACTTTTATCAGTACCGGTGCTAAATAATTAAAGAAATTGCCTAAAATACATATAGCATGGTTAAATCTACATATAACTATTAACTATTAACTATTAAATTCTTCCAATTATTATCACAGTGAGCCGTGATAGCTCAGATGGTTAGCGCTCGCTGTAAATTTCACAGTACGCGAGCAAACCGGGTTCAATCCGCGCCGGTACCAATGAAATGGTTAATTACAATTCTAAGTGCTGATTTACCACGTGTTCGGCGGTGAAGGAAAATATCGTGAGGAAACCTGCATGTCTGAGAAATAAGAATAAAATATTTCGAAGACATGTGAAATTCACCAACACGCATTAAAGCTGAGCGACGGACATTTCCTTGCCCTAAAAATCTTATGGACATAGCATGTATATAGGCTGAGCACGTATATAGGACGTTTAGAGGCTGTAACTTTTTTAATTTTAATAGTTATCACAAGATAATAAGCTTCGATTGATTGAACTATTTTGAGCGTTAACTCAGTAAAACATAAATCGTATTAGTGACTTTTAAATATATTATTTAGGTGTTTTAAATTGTAACACAAAGTGTCACCTACAGGGTAAAAATAAATAATGTAATATACCAAAATAAATTGATTACGCAAAGTATAAAATCCATATAGGCAGTATGTTGCAACTCCCCCCCATCCCGAACGGGTTTCCGTGATGTCGTAGCGGGGAAGCTTAGAAGCCGTGGCTTGGTCACCCGCTGTGAACTAAGTGGAACCCATACGGCTGGCCCGAGGTGTAGGGCCGGCCCGAGGAGGCCATTCCGGATGTGTGTTGGTGGGCTGTGGCGAGAGGGGTGCCCACTACCCCTACCGCTGCAGTCGAGGTGGAGTCGCGAAGGAAGAGGAGTGTTGGTATGGCGATGTGCCACGCGCAAAATTATTTTTATTTTAAATCTTAAATACTATTAAATGGAAGTGAAAGACAGAGACCCAATTCCGGGTGGAGTACAATTTTCCGTATAAACTGTTTACATTTCATTTCATTCCGTTGGCTGTTGATTTTCAAAAATAATTTCTCATTTAACCTTTATATCCTCTAAAGTATACATTTTCACAAATAAGAAGATTTTATTTTGAATGGTTTATGCTCAGTGCTCTTCTTCTTTAGCCGAATTTTCTTTATTTATCCTTTTTGCTCCATACTTTTTGTTACGCGATGTCTTATTCAATTACTATCCGATTTTCAAAATTTCATAACGAAGGCTATATTTAAATAAGAATGTAGCTCCATCTTAAATATCATAACTTAGAAAAATGGCAGCAATTCAATTTGAAGAAAAGAAATGCACGTCTAATGTTAAGAACATTGAGGTGAAGTTTCAATGTAACTAGACGAATTCAATTAACTAAGGTGAATTAAATAATTTCCACATAATAGCGTTTAATAACTTTGTTTTTACAATATTTTCAAACATTTTAAAAATAAATAAAAATAACAAAGGGCGAACTGCACCATATCTAAGATGGACGTATCTAGGGTTGATTCTGCTAATCAATCCTAGGTATAAATTATCTAAAATAAGCATCTCTCCTAGAATAAACTTGCTTTTTACGCTATTTATATATCAAGATATTTACAATACTATAACAAATTATTTACTTTTCGTTAAAAATTTAACTTTAGTATAAATCATTTAATGGCTTACCTACAGCAGTCATGAAAGTAGGGTTTTCTTTTGGTTAGCCTTGTGTCAATTTAATAAAGTACTTGTCTCTGAACTCTGCATTAAAAGCGCAGTTTTCTTCATTAAAGCTACATTGGTAAATTTTTCATTGGACATTGGTAAGCAAATTATTTGCGTAAATTAAGACTTGTGATTCTGACAGTGTTTACAATGTTGTACGTTTGGAACAGGTGACAATTTTATTGTCATAAAATAATGATAAAAAAAACTCATATTTTTTAATAAAAGTAAAATGCGGGTTTGGTCGGTTTGTGTGTGTTTTGTTAAAAGATAATATTTTGCTTGTTTGCGGCCCCGTAGAAGCCCATTGCTGTGCATGTCTCATAAACATAAACACTCACGCCTGTCACCCAGAGGGGTAGGCAGAGACTACAGACTTCCATTTGGCACGATCCTGACACACCTCTCTCGCCTCCTTCACATCCATACACCTACGCATACATGCTCGTCGGTTAAAGGTCACTCTTAATTTGGCCCGTTTCCAATAAATCGCCAATTTGGTCGATAAATTTTCGCCTAGGACGTGCCTTTCCGACTCTGCCATTCACTTCTGCAACATAAATTTTCTTTGTCACTCTTTCCTCATTCATTCTTTCCACATGACCAAACCACCGAAGCATTCCTTTCTTGATACTGGTCACAACATCATCTTGCAAATCACACTCTTCTCTTATTACACAATTTCTTACCCTGTAATTCAGATTCAGCCCTAACATACTCCTTAACGACCGCATTACTACTGCGTTTATTCTACTCTCATGCTTCTTCTGCTACACCCAACTTTCAGTACCATACGTTAAAGTAGGGACCAACACAGCATTGTGAATTGCCATAAGTGCCGTTTTCGACACATTTTGACTCTTCACAAAAGAGTGCAAGGCCCCATTTACTCTATTTCCCGCATTCACTCGTCGTTCTATATCCTTATCATAACTCCTATCCCTGCCAAATACGCAGCCCAAATATACAAACTCATCTACTTGCTCGATCAACTCCCCTTCTATTCTTATTTCACAAATCGTTTTACTTTCTTCTCTTTCAAAAACCATAACCTTCGTCTTACTTGCGTTCACTTTCATACCCCTTTCTTTTAATGATCCGTTCATTAATGTAACCATCATTTGCAACTCGGCCGCCGACGACGCAAGAATAACTTGATCATCGGCGTACAAAAGGCATTTGACGGTTAACTCACCCATTCTTAATCCGCATTCTTCAACTTTCAAATTTTGCAAACAACTGTCCATAAATAGGTTGAGCAGCCACGGGGAAGCCACACAGCCCTGTCTGACACCTTTATGGATGTCCAACCAGTCCGAGTAGACCCCGTTGATCCTAACACAAGCACTAGAGTCCCTATAAAGAGACTCCAATGCCTGTATCAAGCCAGCGCTCAACCCAAATGAGTTCAGTGTTTGCCATAGCAAATCCCTACCACTCTGTCATAGGGCTTTTCCAAGTCCATGAACGCACAAAAACCTTTTGGTTTTTGGCCGGAAACTTCTCCACGATCATGCGCATGGAAAAGACTTGATCTGTACATCCCATTCCCTTTCTAAAACCCGCTTGCACATCCCAAATTTTTCCATCAGTTTCTTTCATGACCCTTTCAATCAGTACCTTAGCGCACAGTTTTCCCACAATGCTAAGAAGGCTGATGCCACAGTAGTTTTTACAGTCCTGCTGCGACCCTTTTCCTTTATATACTGGGACTATCACGGCTATGCACCAGTCTACCGGTACCCGCTTCAGTTCCCAGCATAAATTAAACAAGATGTGCAGCAGGCCTGCCACCACTTCCTCTCCAGCTCTTAGCATTTCGAGTGAAACTCTATCATATCCGGGCGCCTTACCCGCTTTCATGCTTTTCATTGCTTTCATTATTTCATCTATACTTATCTCGCTACCTCTTTCCTCTTCTTTCGGAGTTTCTATTTCACTTAGTACACATGTTGTCTCCTCACTCATAAACACGCTTTCAAAATATTCCTTCTATCTCTTTAAACTCAAAACTTCATCATTCAGAATATAGCCATTCTCGTCTCTTATAGCATTCATCATAGGCTGTTTTGAATGTCCCCTGGCAGTTCTTATAAGTTTCCAGAACATTTTAATATTTGCCTGGAAGTTATCCGATATTCTTCTATCATTCTTATCCATTCTTTCTTGATTTTTTCTTTCAACTACTTCTTTTACTCTCTTATTAAGATGTCTAAAGACTGCCTTTTTTCTTTCATTATCATCATTCGTACCGCTAGAATTAACAGCCTTTGTTGCTAGTAAATCTAGCCATGCTCTCTTCTTTGCTTCAACTTCCTTACGTATCTCATCATCCCACCATAACGTATTATTTTTCCTTTCATTCTTTCTCTTACTAACACCACATACTTCGGTAGCTGCATGCACTAAACCTTTCTTTACATTTTGCCATACATTCTCCAAGTCTAACTCCTTCATACATAATTCATCCAAACCACTTATATTTTCTTTCAGTCTACATTTGAACTTGTTTCTCTCACCTTCATCTTGCAACCTTTCTGTTCTAATACGCTGCAACGCAGTGGTAGACATAGATGACCGATGGCGCCAACGCCTGAATAGACCATTAATTCGGCATAAAACCAAATGATGATCCATTCCTACGTTAGAACCCCGGTAAACCCTTGTATCCACCACTGCTCCCCTCAATCTTTCATCCACAATTATGAAATCTATAATGCTTCTATCGTCACCTCTTTCCCAAGTATACATGTGAATCCTCTTGTGGCGAAAGCAAATGTTCGTCACAAAAAGATTCTTTTCCATACATACGGTGAGGAGACTTTCACCATTCTCATTTATACTTTCATCACCAAACGTTCCCAATATCCGTTCATAACCAAGCCTCCTCACCCCAACCCTTCCATTAAAATCTCCTAGCATAATAATATTTTCATTTCCCTTACACTTCATTAACACCATCCGTACCATTTCCCAAAACTGCTCTCGGATATAAGTGGGCTTAGACATGTCTGGGGCATAGAACCTTAACACGAACAACTTCTTTAAGCCCACTTTCATTCGTGTCCATAGCAGTCTTGAGCTTACACATTCATACTCTTTCACACATTGGCCCATTCTTTCTGAAAGGTTGATACCTACTCCCTGGCATGCCCGCTCGATCTCGTCTACACCAGACCAGTATGCGGTATACATGCCATGTGCAGTGACATCCTTCCCCTTCCTTTTCGTCTCATTTACGCATAACACATCTATTCCTCTATCATACATCATATCGCATACTTCATCCATTTTATCATTAATTGCCCCACATACATTCAACGTAGCCAGATGGGCCTCTGCAATCCACTTTTCGCCTCTCCGGGAGACAGAACGTGACGGGTGGCGAACCTCGTCGCCGGTTTTCCACCCGGAGATTCTTCGCACCCCTGCCCCATTAAAGGTGCGCCGGGAACTCGGGGCCATTTCCCTCATTTGGTTAGTCATGGTGCGAAATATGGGGTAGTATATTTTACGCCGCTACCACGGCGTGGAGCCGAGTCTGTGCTATCGGCTTGTCGCTCATTTAGCACCACCCGGTGGACACGTGTAGGGTGGGCCTAGGACCAGGTGGTCAAAGCCTACGGACGCGAGCGACTTATCCCCCTATGTGCATGTCTCGTTGTAGGGAATATTAAATATTACATTATATTAATAATTCTGTCAAAAGTTCATTGCTGAACATAGGCTTCTATAATGATTGCCTCATAGGATAGCAAGTATACGATAGGACGATATGGGTTAGTTAATATTCTTGCATCGCTGCTATCCGGCACTTTATACATGTATTTATTAATTAAGTAATTTTTACAATACATTACTTATAGTTCCTTAAAATTTGCACGTTTTCTCTCTAAAACCTTTACCTCTGGCATTAATAAGGTTTTGTTATGCTTCTCTTAAGTTTATCTCAAGTTTTGATCAACATCTCTACGATAAGTTGCGCCATTAACTTTTATTTTAAACAGATAATCTGTTCATACAATTATCAAATAAAATATTTTCAAATGTTGTCATACTTGATTTTTTTATTTCAAAACTTTTTAGTAAGATTAAGATTTTGAATAAATATAAAAATCGAGAATATAAAAATCAATGCAATACGTACAAATGGTTTCATGAAAGGAGCTGAAAGTTTAAGAGGACAGAACAATATCGTAACGATGTAAGCAGATTATTTGCAGAAAATTACGGCTTTAGAAAGATGAAGTCTTTTTAGTGCACTACAACGCAAACTCATAGGTTTTTAGAGCTATGACAATCTCTTCATAGTGTTTTACGAAAATATGCGCCAGAGTCTTTCAGGTCGAATACAACAATTATTACAAGCTATAGTACTTTAAAATAAGCGTTATTATAATGGAACATATAGTCTTGTAGTGCGACACAATGCCTAAATTAAGAAAATATTTCAATTTAAACAATACTTTAAAATTACCGAAACTGCTCAACTCGATGTCATTTGCTTTCTGTGTATTTGGGTATAAACATATCTATTTTAATTATTTCATCAAAATACATCAAACACAAACACACGTAATGTTAAATATCCAAAAAAAAGTTTTGCTCGTTTTATTTATAGAATTATTTTATATGATTATTTTAAAAATACTATGAATCGTTATGCGCAGACGCCGTCCGATTAGGTACGTCTTCCCCACATGAGTAAGACCTTACTCTGTGTCTTCCGAATGATAAGACGTATCACTTATTCCCACCGACGCAACGCGTCGCCACGTGATCTCGTTAATACACCGATAGCGCTATACTATACTTTACTATAACTAGCTACCTATAGCGCCATCGAGCATTTTAGACTATTGATACCAATTGAATCTTTTATAAGTAATATTGTTGGTAGTAAGTAATTTTGAAATTTGTTTATGGTAATGGTAATATTAAAATATTAAATGATGTACTGTTGGCAAAATTTAATTTTCTTACATATTTTTTGGAAATGGGTAATAAACGTAAGCAATTATGATTTAGTAACAAAAAAAAAAAAACAAAATTGTTGGCTTTTTATTATTTTATTAATAATTTTGCACGTTTATTTTCTGTTAAAGCCGTAAAGTCCACTGTTGAACATAGGCCTCCGCCATTGATTGCCTTATAGGGGGATATTTGCTATAGTTACCGCTGTGGGAAAGCGACTTGGCAACCGCAGTTTCTTTTATTTTTAATCGTTATTAGCAAGACGCTGCTGCCCATCTCCTGATTTGTTCCCTCTGCGCCTCTTACGACACCTACAGGATGATATGGGAATTCTTACACCGCCCCTACACAGTAACGTTTATTTAATACGTTACGTTACGTTATCTAATAGTAAGCAATTTATATTTTTAATATTTATCACTATAAAGTATACATTTGACTGTTCCGTGTCGGAGTGACTTGGCAATGAGTTGTAGAGCTGAGGACCGCGGGTTCGAATCCCGCACGGAACAAAAATTTGTATAACGTATAAATAATTGTTCCGGGTCTGGACGTTTGTCCTTGTGAAATTAATTTACTTATGTTAACTGTCCCCTCAATATACTTAGGAAAAATTCCTAGTGTGAAGATAGAGAGAGATAAACGTTATTATAAAACAAAGACATAAAAAAGATATGAGGCATGCTTCAGTTGAGTAGCAAGAGCGAGGAATTCACACTTGAGCTACTCAAGGGCGAACTGCTAGCCGTAAACGCAAGCAGTCTGGGTTCGATCCCCACCGACAACAACGAAACTCTTAGTTTGATGAATTATGTTTACCTTATGAAACAGAATAAAATTTATATCTATTCAACATAATAAATATTTTTCAATTAGAATATAATATATTATTAAGCAAATAGGGTAAAAACGTAAAGCCGAATTCAATTAACTAAAAGAATAAAAAATATTCCAAATATAAGCTTCCATTTTCTATACACTATGTCTTAGCACATATACAATGTTCCGATGATATCCTGCACGTCAGTCTGAGCGAGATTAGAATGGCCTCCTAGCACCCTAAAACGGCAAGGCCTCAGGCAAGTATGGCATTACAGTGGATTTTCTGAAAGCGGTTGGAACACCGCTATTTAATTTCCTTCACAAGCTCTTCAATTTCGTCCTTCATGGTGGCACTACTCCGGAGGCGTGGAGAAGAAAATGCGGCGCTCTTGTTCTTCAAGAAAGGCGACAACGCTCTCTTGAAAAACTACAGACCGATTGACCTTCTGAGCCGCGTCTACGTGCTGTTTTCGAGAGTCATGACGAATCATCTCGCACGCAGACTCAACGACTTCCAGCCTCCCGAGCAAGCTGGTTTCTGAAAAGGCTTCAGTACCATAGACCAAATACATACCCTGCGGCAGATTGTACAGAAGACTGAAGAATACAATCTGCTACTTTGCCTGGTGCATGTGAACTATGAGAAATCCCTTGATTCCGTCAAAATTTGGGTGGTGTTACAGTCCTTTCAGCAGTGCAAAGTTGACTGTCAGTATATCAAAGTGCTGAAGTGTTTGCACAGTAAGGCTACGATGGCTATCCGAGTACAGAACCAGAGTACAAAACCTATCCAACTGCAGAGGTGTAAGACAGGGTGACGTTATATCCCCGAAACTCTTCACCACTGCATTGGTAGAAGTTTTCAAGCTACTGGACTGAAAAGGATACGAAATTAACATCAATGGCGAGTACATGACTCACCTTCGATTTGCCGATGATATAGTCCTTATGGCAGAATCACTGAGGGACCTAAGCACTATGCGCAATAACCTCAATAGTGTCTCCCAACGGATAGGTCTTAAGATGAACATAAACAAAACAAAGATCATGTTTAATGTCCATGTCACACCTATGCCAGCAATTGTTGGGACCACTAAACTTGAAGTTGTTGACGAGTGCGTCTACATGGGACAAATAATCCGACTAGGTAAGTTCAACTTCGACCAAGAGGTCAATCGACGGATTCAACTCGGCTAGGCAGAGCTCCGGAAATTACGACACATCTTCTCGTCAGGTATATAGGTATAAGGTATACCTCAAACCCTGAAAACTAGATTGTACAACCAGTGCATGTTGCCAGTGATGACTTACGGATCTCAGACGTAGTCCTTCACTGCTGGCTGTATGAGGACGCTTAAGGTCGCTCAGCAAGCCATGGAGAGGGCTATGCTCGGGGTTTCTCTGCGTGATTAACTTAGAAATAAGGATATCCGCAGTATAACTAGAGTGACCAACATAGCCCAACGGATTAGCAAGCTGAAGTAGCATCGAGCCGGCCGTATCGCTCGATGAACCGAGAACCGATGGGGAAAAAGTTTTTTATTTTGATTTTTAGCGAGAAGATAATTCTGCCAATCTCTTCCCTCTGTCACCTCTTACGACACCAACGTGATGATATGCGGTAGTGAATTCTTCTTCTACGCGATAATTCTAAATACGACGAATAATTTTATTTTCTCATTTCATTTCTAATTTAACGAAGAGTTTTTTTCCTAAAATGTGCCAACATGATAATCTTTTCAGACGCTACTGCTGACGAATCTGTTAAGATAAAATGCCTCTATCTGCGGCTTAACTAAATCCTTGGAAGGGAACCTTTTTACTGAAATAACATCTGAAAGAGATGCCCGTAGAATATAATTTAAATTAAGGAATAAAATTTTCATTCCGCCTAAAGCTAGAACAACCTGCACATTTTTTCATTCGATATTATGTTTAAAATTGTAATTTTATTTATTTTTGTAATAAATTATTGTAACTAACGTGGTAGAGCCATGCTGCAGGTATATTTTGGTTGAAGCACGAATGAGTTAGCTAGACATAGAAGGGCAACACCCTTTTAGAATACTAGCTTAAAATGGCAGCTCAATGCTGCTATCTTTTGTATGATGAGTGTAGAGAACCGAAGACGTGTCTGCATTTTGATTCACTGACCTCTATATGTATATACAAGTATTATATATATATATATATATATATATATATATATATATATATATATATATATAAAGGACAGTAATTTTGATTGTTAATCGAAAATAGACGTAGATGTCTATGAGCCACGTCATTCATTTGTCATCAGGTGGATTGTGTGCTCGTTTGTCAACCTAATTCTAAGAAAAAAATGTGTGGACTGTAATAAGATTATATTGTCATCATCATCTCATTTGGTATTTTGGCAAAGTTCCACCTATTAGGCAATATTTTATGAGGGGAGTGCTATGTTCAGCAGTGGACTTTTGTAGGCTGTAATGGCATCATGAGCCCGCAAAAATCCGCTATAGAACATGAGCCTCTTCCATTTTAGGAAGTATTTGTCATAGTCATGACGCCTGGTAGGAGAATCCACGACCGCAGTACCAGACGTTTTACACCTATTGCGCTGTTTCCGCCGCGAGTTTGGGTATTTTACGTGAAAAGGTATATATCAGAAGTCATAGGATTTTTTGGACAACCCCATACTAGTCTCTTATGACATCCATAGGACAAAATGAGCTGATTGATTCTTGCCACCTCCACAAGGCAAGAACAAGCATTAAGGTTTAATAACAATAATATAAATATATTGCGAACAATAAATCCCAGTATAGATTACACGTTCACACAGCGCTGATTGTTTAGAAGGTAACCACTCGTCGCAAATAACAAGAACAGGAACAGAAACAAGTATTTTTATAGCCTTAAAATAATTTATTTATTTATTTATTCTTTTTTGTACACCACAATACAGAAACATCAATATAGGTAAAACTAATTAAAGTTGTACAATAGGCGGTCTTATCACTGAAAGTGATTTCTTCCAGACAACCTTTGCGTAGAGGAATGATGCTAACAAAAGTTACAAATAGAGGGGGGCATACAAAATAATAACAAAAAAAAAATACAATAATACATACAAATAAAAGTAAGTGAAAGTTATATATAAAATATCATATAATAGATTAAATGAAAAGAGTAAGAGAGAGGTAAAGTAATTTATCTAATAGCGTTCTAAATAATACGATTTAACATGAATTTTGAAAGAGTGAAGAGGTTTAGCACGACGAATATGGAGAGGTAAGGAGTTCCACAATCGCACAGCGGTTACGGTGAAGGATTTCTTGAAAAAGGAAGAAGAGTGCAAAGGTGTAGAGAGAGAAAGATTGATGGAGGATCGAAGGAACCGATTATGGGTAAGAGAAAGATACTGGAAACGGTTTTTTAAATAAAGAGGAGTAGAAGGATTAAACAGCACGCTATACAACGCGGAGAGAATGTGAGTATTCCTGCGAAGGCGGATCGAGAGCCATTTGAGCTGTTTGCGAAATTCGGAGATATGATCATATTTGCGAAGCCCAAATATAAATCTAATGCATAAATTTTGAATGCGCTCAAGCTTATTAAGCTGCTCCTCGGTAATGTCAAGATAGCAAATATCAGCATAGTCAAGGATAGGCAGAAGAAGAGACTGGGCGAGCGTAACTTTAGTTGCTGTGGGAAGGAAATTACGTAATCTACGTAAAGAGCTTAACGCAGCAAACATTTTTCTACTGACCTCATTAACCTGTGAGGTCCAAGACATACAGGAGTCAAGATACAACCCTAGGTTTTTAACCTTGTTACTGTAAGGGATTAGAGTGCAGTCTAGTATAATAGGGGGTAGGGAAGACCAGTCAATTTTACCAATTAATCTAGAACTACCGATGACAATGACCTGAGTTTTCTTAGGATTAATCGTTAAACCATAACATTTACTCCAATTTGAAATACAAATCAGATCAGCGTTAATAGTGTCAACTGCTTTAGATAGATCTTCAAGAGAGGACTGAGTATAGATTTGGAGATCATCAGCATACAAGTGGTAGGAAGAGGACAAAATATGACTTATAGAGTTAATGAAAATTGCAAATAGGAGAGGAGACAACACGCCACCTTGTGGTACACCAGCAGCTGTAGTAATCCAGGTGGAAAAAACCTCTTGCACCTGAATTCGCTGTCGGCGACCAAACAAGTAACTTCGAAACCAGTCAACTACAGTTGGAGATATGTTGAGAGAGCGTAGGATGCTTAACAAGATATCAAAATCTACAGTACTAAATGCGTTACTAAAATCAAGCAACGTGAGAATAGTAAGCTTTTGTTTCTCCATACCATACCGAATATCATCAGTGATTTGTAAAAGTGCAGTAGTCGTACTATGGCCAGGACGGAAACCGGATTGCAAGGGATTTAAAAGATTGAGTTTTAAAAGATAGGTGCTTAATTGATTGTGCACAAGACGTTCTAGAACTTTGGAAAAGAAAGGCAAAATAGAGATAGGTCTATAATCGGAAAAACTGGAGGGATTTGACTTTTCGGAAGAGGAACTACAAATGCGTCTTTCCAAGCTGAAGGGAAAAAGCAGAATTCAGTGATTTATTCAGGATAGACGTGATTATAGGTAAAAGGAGATCAATGAGAGGGATGACCATTTTCCGACTAATGCAGTCACTACTATATATATCAATAATGTTCCGGGTCTCAATGTTTGTCCCTGTGCAATTATTTTTCCATACTGGCTCTACGATACAGGAGAAAATCATAGTGTGAGGGTAAAGATTTTTTAAAAATGAAAAATTGAGATCTTGGTAGGTAGAAATAGGTATGTTCCACCCTCTTACCTATTTCTAACGCCAAATAGCAGTACCTGCACTATTGTGTTCCGGTCAGAAGGGTATAAGGAACGTGTGTGAACAGGCTGAGCATTCCATCTTAGCCTTCAGAGTTGACTTACATTGTGAAGCCGGCTGCTGTTGAACATGTTCCACAGTAGTAGCCATAAATCATCAAACAGACTGTCAGCTCGAAGTGGGAGTTTAGTTTTATAAAAAATGTTAGACATGTTTAGTAGTTGACTATTCTCCAACTGACAATGATAACAAATCATTATCATATTCTCTTTTTCTACTAACGATTACTAAATATACTAGCTATTATATAAGATAACTAATTCTACTATCGCCCCGGCTTCGCACGGGTGAATTCTGGATCTCTAAAACAGTCCACCTACCGGGTTTAATTGTAAATCTAAACCATCCAAACGCACACATAAAATTTCATCAGAATCGGTCGTGCCAGTTTCGAGTCATAGCAATACTAACCGGACAGCAATTGATTTTTATATACAAATATAAAATAACTTAACTTCTTGCTACTCCTTATTATCCTTTTTCATGCGTTGTGCAGCAACATTGTTCTGTTTTTGTTGTTCTCATATTTTCAAAGATAACAGTCTTTTACTTGTTACTCAGTCCATTGTGTCGAATAAATTGATGGTCGTTTTTATTACCAAGCGGATGACAAATGAAACATTTACGAGTATAATACAAAGTAGTGCTTTTTTGACGGCGTTTTCAGAAAAGAAAATGGTTGTATATAAACGCTTAGTGAGGTATTATTATTGTATATATACGTTGCGAGTTATGTAGAGAAATCATTTGTTAGTTATAAAACATTGATCATATTTTCACTACTAGTAATTTGTTACTCGATAGAACTCCTTTTCTGCCTAGGGGCGCTTGTATACGCTAAGAAAAGTTGCCAGGTCTGTGCAAGAATTCGTGTCGTTTCTACACACGAACTGCGTACAATGTTCTGGCGCTGACAAAGAATAAAATCTTGTCTGCGCTAGACAGGACGAGCTGTGTTGTTGCGGTGAAGGGAGGGGTGGAGGTGAGTTGCTTCAGTATTTGACTTCTTTTGTACACGCTTGATATGTATACGTACTTTTTAATTTTTTATATATATAATATGCAACAATCCTTTTTTGCTTCGTAGTTAACATGAGTCTATTCAGTACAAACAAAGTTCTAGTGCACGATACTCTACGCACGACTGACCGAAAACAATCTCATCGTGTACACGTCTCTCATTTATCTTGTCTGGAGCAGCCACGACAAAATTTCGTGGCTAGATCCGTCAAAGTTCTTGTCGTATACATGATGAATTGGTTTTATCTGCCGCAGACACGATGATATTTCATAACGTGTACGCGCCCTAGGAGTCCCTCTGGGTAGGTATTTACCGTTTTTATTTTTGCAGCCAACGAGTAGGGTCTGCTCTGCTATGTTCTGCTCTAAAGGGTAAAAAGAGCCAGTAAAATTTCAGGTTGTGAGTCAATACATCTTCGTCGTAGTTGATGGTTACAGATACCATTACCACTGGAGGGATTGTAAATTCGTTTTTCACTTAAAATTTATACAAAATTATTTAAGTTTAATAACAATTTAATATACCTTAAATTGTCAAGTATTTCACTTACCTCGCATCGTAATGACTACGAATGGGCTTTCTTAAATATTCCTGTGACTTACATAATACAAAACGATAATGCAAAAGATTTCTTTTTAAATATTTTAAAGATATGAGGAGAAAACTTTACGTCGCTCTAACTGTACTTCTATTTAAGAAAACAAGCAAAACATGGGGAAAGTTATAAACTAATACGATTAATAGAGTTTCAAAGTAAACTCTTCCTTTAAGTTGGGAATTTTGTATAGAGTTTAGAGAAATTTTAATTTTAAAAATGTATGTGTATCATCTACATTTCTCGTAAGTTATTTATATATTGATTGTAAATCACTATATGGATTGCTCAAAAGTATATTACAGTTTTCTGAACTTTGATTAAAAAGAATTTAGATCAATTTGGAAGGACAGTGTTTTCTCATAATAGGCTTCAGTAGTACATATACCAGAGTAAAATAGCCCCTTTTTTAAAAACGAAGAATTTCATCTTAGTCCTCAGGGGTGACATCATCATCATCATCATTATTACAGCCCTTCACAAGTCCACTGCTAAACATAGTCCTAGGCAGGGGTGACAAAGCATCTATATTTTGATTCTTTTTCCTGGTGTGGAACCTACAGTAGTTGTAGTATCGTGTGTAATCATCGCTTTTGATATAAATAAAATATTCAAAATATAAATATTTACAATCAAAGGGAGACAAGTCCTTGCAACTATGGAGGATGGTCAAATCAAACATCAGATTTCTAACTCTTTTAGATGTAGAATAAGGATGCCAAACGAGCACATGGTGAACCTGATGAGAAGTGGATGAAATGGTCCATAGACATCTACATTTATTATCGCCTAAGAATCAAAATGCAGATGCGTTGTCACCTCTGAGGATTGATATGGAATGTTTCGTAATCAGTAAAAAGGTCTCATGATCTCTAAACTAGCAATACAAACAATAGTTCTGATATTATGCTATTTGGTTTTATGTGAAAGCATGGCCCTACCCCAGTCGGGCCGACAAATTTATGCTACAGCTATAGTTGGCATAGCCGCAACAAAAATTTCTACTACGCTAACGACAAAGAAAAGTAATAAAAAAACACAGCGTGTAACTGCAAATAATTAATATTTTCACACATTTAAATTTTGTGTGAAAATATTAATTATTTGCAGTTACACGCTGTCCGTGAAGGGGTCGCCTTGGTATTGTTGCTCCGTTTGCCCCGAGCAGTTGTAGTCTTGAGTGGAGTTTTGTCCCCCCCCCCCCCCAGAATACGCGGGGCAGCCTGAGCACCCACGCTCAGAAGTGGAGAAACATGGTCGTGGATGCTCAGCGAGGGATTCTCCAGGGGTGCTGGTACCCTCCTGGGGTAGTCTATCATTATTTAATTCCGCTACCATGTTGATGGGGGGGGGGGGGATTTGGGCCTCCGGCCACCTGCACTCACCAGACGAAACGCGGAAGCAGAGCTTCCACTTCACGCCGGTATTCTGTGAGGTCGTGGTACCACCCCGGTTTGAGCCGGCCCATACGTGCAACAGCAAAGCTGCCGCGTGGCTCTACCACTGTTAACTTCAAAGAAGCATCGGTAGTCTATTTTA
Source organism: Parnassius smintheus behrii (assembly GCA_036936625.1). Lineage (NCBI taxonomy): Eukaryota > Metazoa > Arthropoda > Insecta > Lepidoptera > Papilionidae > Parnassius > Parnassius smintheus. The sequence continues at coordinate 10,291,427 of JAUPFT010000004.1, read as the reverse complement.
ATTTACTGTTTAACTTGTACACAATTATCTTAAAAATGTTAAATAGGATGTGCGAACAGATAAAGAGTCGATAGGTAAAGATACATTGAATAATTGAATTGAACAGTATTTCAAACGGGACTATTGAAGTACAAGTTATTTTTTAAGAAAGTTATATGGACCTTAAACGTAAACGATTACGGTGAAACTTAGTACTGTTACTAAGCTTATCAAATCAAACGTACATACATGTAAGACATAATAATTGCTATACAAGTTAAATTACATTTACTTAAATACTATTAAAAACGCTAAAACAACGCTGTGCGAACATCCCACTTCAGGCATCAGCGATCAACAATCATTATTGTTTAATAGCTATGAAGTTTGGTGTTAAAATATTTTTGTTGCTTTGTGGTGAGAAATAAATAAATTTTCAACTCAATTTTCAGTTTAAGCATATTAATGAAACATAAGCTAAAGCTTACTAAAAATGTGCATATATATATATATATATATATATATATATATATATATATATATATATATATATATATATATATATATATATATATATATATATCACCGAATGAAATCGATAGTCTACTTGTAAGTAAAATGACTCACCTGAATAGGTTTAGGTTTAAGATATTATTTATTTCTCAAAAGATTACAAATCGCTTACGAGAAATAAAAAAATTGCAAACAATAATAAAGGAATCCATTACAAGCATACAGAATATTAACTATAAATGTGGGTAAAACGTAAACAATTAAAATAACGGTAAACATTTAGACGGAACAATTAATGCAACCGAAACAGAAATAAGGGTGCGTACAAACTAAGTTTGATTTAGTAGTAGTATTTTATTTAGAATGATAATTACTAAATAAGAAAAACATACGCTGACAAATTTAAGTATTAGCTTTAAGTTAACTTTAAACATGTCATAAACACGTATATCAAGATTCCACACTTTAGTAAGCGCTAGAAAACTTTTGCTTGGATTCTCGTATGTTTCGGTAAGCTACAGTCATTTGAAGCCCGATGCAAATGGATTTTTATATGATTTCGAATCAGTAAATTTTTTTTTGGTTATTTTAATATTTTTGGCTCAAAAACTTAAAACTACTGAACAGATTTTGACGAAACTGAGCAAAATTATAGATAAAAAAACCAGAATAGGACATTGTACTAATATTATAAATGTGAAACTTTGTTTGGATGTTTATAAGTTTGTAAATCAATCACTCAAAAACTTCTTGATGGATTTTGATGAAACTGTGTGATTATTATTTATTTCATTATTTAGGTAACTACACTCATTTTGTTAGTACTCTAAAAACTTAATAACTAGGGGTTAGTAAATTCAAGGAATAGATAAACTATTATACTATACACGTGGGTAAAACTTTGTTTCAGAGAGCACGAGGGATCTGTGACAGTAAACACCTGGCTGCCAAGCTCCAACACGTCGAGCAAGTTTTGCATGACAACAAGTTTCAGGTCCCGCGCCTACGTCACAGTGAACGACTGAAGCCGGCCACAGTCAAGCGTGTACCTGCTGTACTGCCATATGTTAGAGAAGTCACTGACAAGATTGGCTAAATTATAAGCGCGCTTCCATTAAAACATACTTCAAGCCGCCGAAGCAGAATGGTTAGTTTTTAACATCAGTTAAATGTAACGACCCTCTGCAAGATGCAGGAGTGTATAAGCTTGATTGTGAATGTGGTCTCTCCTACATAGGACAAACTAAAAGATCAGTTAAAACCCACGTTAAAGAATATATAACTGATGTGAAAAATCGACGCTCTGGGAAGTTTGCAGTCTATGAACACGTACAGGATCACCCCCGTCAATACATCAGATTTGATAGATCACAAATCCTCGTTAAAGAACACCGATCCCTCCCAGGTATGATTGGAGAGGCTATAGCATTCAAAAAACATCCTAATCTAAATAGTGAAGATGGCTGTGTTTTTATTTTATTAATTATAGGATCCTAAGCAGACGGTAGCCGTCTGCTTAGGATCCTATAATTAATAAAATTAAAACCCAACCCAAGCGTCCGACTGCAAGACTTCAAGATACTATAAGTTCTTACTGCATAGACCGGAACAAAAATTAATAATTTTAATCTATGGTAACTGCGGTTGACTATGACATCTAGACGTTGAACATCTCAGTCACCCCCGAGACCATGGGTGCTGTAAAGTGCTCGAAACGTCGGGTATTTAAAAAGTTAAAAAGTTAAATATACGCGATAACGTTTGTATAAACTAGTATTATTTAAATGTGTAGTGCTCGTGTAAATACAAGAAATCTTGAGTAGTTCGCTCTTATTAGAATTATGTCTTAGACCATGAGCTGCTAGAGGGCATCTGTGAAAGGTACGCGGCAGCGTTTCGAGGGCCCTGATTGAAGGGCTCAGCAAAACCATGTCATCGGCATAGCTCATATTATTAACAAAATAACTGTGTATTAACAACATGACTCCGGCAATTCTGAGCTTAACGACCGGACCGTTGATATATAGGTTGAAGAGTTGAGGGGAGCTAAGGCCAACCTGCCTCACCCCGCACTCCAGCCTATCATTTGACGAATATGAGCCAGCCCACTTCACACAGTTAGTTTGGTTGTGATACCAATATTTAAAAAGGTTAATCATTTCCTTGGGTGTGCTGGTTCCCTGGTTAAGTTTATCCCATAAAACGTTGTACGAAACCAGGTCAAATGCCTTCGACAGGTCCAAGAAACACCCGGAAATCGCGTAGTGTAATACTGGACTGTATGTTTGAGTCCAGTATGGCAGTTTCAGTAAAAGCCCCGGCTTGAAACCAAACAGCCTCATGTAAGTGAATGTGTTGGGTGAGTTGCTGATTAAGCAAACCGACCAGAACCTTTGCAACTACAGTAGCCAAAGATATTGGGCGATAATTGGACCCGACGGAGGCATAACTAGTCTTATTTTTTAATATTGGTACAACCGTGGTTTTCAGAAGTTCTCCCAGGTAAGTACGCCTTAGTAATGTACAACGTAAATGCACACCCGCATGTTGCAAGTGTTCAATGCTGAGGTCATCGTGACCAGGAGACTTACTCTTAGTCATCCCACTTATTACACGAGCTATATCCTCAGTTTTAATACGGTAATATTCTCTATCTAATTCTTCTTTAGCACTAAGCACCTGCTGCGTCAACGCAATTTCAGACTTAACCTACCTGAAAACTTAACCTTTTATATCTCAGTAAAACGCGGAGTCGCTGGTAAATGCTGGTATTCAAATAAGTACAATGCTGATTGATGTCAATTTACCTCAATATTCAACTGAATACAATTATTTTTACCAATTGATATGAGTACTGTTCAGCTTTCAAATAAAAAAGAAACATCGAAATCGGTTCGAAAAGAAAAAGTTCTGGGGTAACACATATAAAAAATAGTGAAGAATTAAGTAAGACCTTAGTAAGACGTAGACCTTGCCTTTGTAAGACGGTTAAAAATAACTCGTCACCCACATTGAAGTAATTAGTATACCAAGTGCTCTCATTCGGATGTCTTTAGGAGGAGAGAATCTTTGTAGAAAATGCCTAAATAATTCAAAAATGTAATCGAATGGTAGCAATAAAATACACGTGATTATTTTTTCAAATTTATATATTTACAGTAGTATTCTTGTGCAATAACTTTGACTAAATAATATATCGAATGCTTCTAATTATTTTTCTAATTTTTTTAATACGTTTGTTCTAATTATTTAAATACGTATATTTGCTATTTAAAGCTAGATAACGTTACTGACGTAACAGATTAAAGTTTCTGTATGAAAATATCCCCATTGACTGCTTTATAAACCTTTCAATATCTTTATTGTCAGGAAATAAATACTTATAGCAGATAATGTAATTTATAATATATAATAGTAAATAAATATTAATAGCGTAATATGCATTCTATCCGCTGGTTGTATCGGATCGTACACGCGAGCTGCATGGAAATTAGTACATGACTAAGAAGATTCCGAAGAAATCCAATTTGTTTTGTTCTTAATATTGTTTGTCATGGATGGGAGTAGCAGTATTTTAGCTTACGCTTACACAAGCGAAAGCTAAAAGTTGTTATTCGACAACTTATGTTTGATTACAAGATTTTACTAACTTTATTTCCAGCCAACTATAATTTGAAATAGTTTTAAAGTCATGAGATGATCTTATTTTATTTTTTATATTAACTTTTATTAACTTAACACTCTTTTGTATTATATTCTTGTGTTCTCTGTGTATTATATTCTCATTTGTTGTTATACATTTTAGGTTCTTGTTATCCGGATAATTAGTAAAATCCAGTGCGAAAATTGGTATTTATCTCTACTTAGCAGTAAAAATTATAATAAAATACATTAAAATGGATTTATGGCAATTGAAAAACAAAATTCTTAGCTTGTCTCCAACATAAAGAATTCGCTACTTGATCGTCCAACAAAACATATTATAAGTGAAATATTTAAAAATTGTCACCAACCTTATTTAATCGTTCAAGATGTTACATGAATGAAAACTTGGCTCATACGAAATAAGTGAATTATTTAAAAATTGTCGCTTATCTTTTTTAATCGCTCAAGATGCTCAAATGAAAACTGGGCGTGGTGGTGTTCGTGATTGAATTTCATATTGTGATGGTGCTTTATTATTAATAATAATTAATTTCTATATAAAGCATCTTAAAAGTAATATTTTAAACAATTAAAATTCATTAATAAGTATAAAATTAAAATGAATTCATTTCAAATATAAAATATTGTAGTAAAGTAAGAGCTTAATATATTTAGTAAATCATTAAATTTATTGAAACCCTGCTTAAAATACCAATAATATATTAAGTAATAGGAATATGAGTCAATCATATTATAATAATAAAGATAAATAAAATAACTGGTAAATTGGTCAAAATTTTCTTAGTTATTGGGCCTTTTCTTACATAGATGGAGGGTTTTCATGTAAAGATTGTTTATATAAGGGAGTTGCCGAAGACGCAAATCCATCGGTGTACATATATAAGGAGTGGTCAGGTAACTGACTACTAAAGTACTACAGTAGTAGCACAATGTATAGTCCTATATTAGGCACTTATATATTATATGTATTATATAAGTTCTATGATACAAATCCATTATTATAGAAGGTCTCTATGATGCATAAGCATTATAATAGCAGATTTGTGGGTTGAAGACCCATATATTTAATATATAATAGGAAAGTATAAAAAATAAAGCAAATTATGTAGAAGGTCTCAAGTATGTAAAATTATTATATTAATAGAAATGGGACTTAAAAGGATTATTATAGTAGCGTGTAGACTGCATCACAGTGTCCGTGATTGATATTAACTTGGACTATCTAGCCGATATGTCCTATGTATATCGTCTTAGTGCCGGTGGTAAGTGGGTTTGTAGTACGCCTTTTATTTATTTTTATTTAGAGTAACGATCTAAGAGCAAACCTTATCCGAAACTATTCATATGATATCCCGTACGTCAGTCTGAAATAGCTCTCCAGCACCTTAAACGACAAAGCCTCAGGCAAGGTCAGAATTACAGCGGAGCTTCTAAAAGTGGGTGGATAACCGGTACTTGAAGTCCTTCAGAAGGTTTTCAATTCCATTATTCATGGTGGCACTACTCCTTAGGCGTGGAGCAGAAGTACGGTGATCCTGTTATTCAAGAAAGGCGACAACGCTCTCTTGTGAAGATCTATAGAAATATTTCCCTTCTGAGACGCGTCTACGCGCTGTTTTCGAGAGTCATTACGTATCGTCTTGCACGCAGACTCGAGGACTTCCAATCCCCGAAACTCTTCACCGCTGCATTGGAAGGATACGGTATTAACATAAATGGTGAGTATATCAGTCACTTTCGATTTGGTGACGATATAGTCCTAATGGCAGAATCACTGGAGGACCTAAGCACTATGCTCAATAACCTCAATAGTGTCTCCCAACGGATGGGTCTTAAGATGAACAAGGACTAAACACAGATCATGTGTAATGTCCATGTCACACCTATGTCGGTAGTTTTTGGGAGCAGTAAGATGGAAGTTGTTAACGAGTACATTTACCTATGACAAATAGTCCGACTAGGTAAGTCCAACTTCGACATTGAGGTCAATCGAAAGATTCAACTCGCCTGAGCAACGTTCGAAAAGTCAGGACATTCGTTAGGTATACATCAAAACCTTTAAAATAAATTGTACAACCAGTGCGTACTTCTAGTGATGACTTACGGATCTGAGACGTAGTCCTTCACTGCTGGCCGTAAGAGGACGCTCAAAGTCGCTCAGTGAGCTACGAGGAGGGCTATGCGCGGGGTTTCTCTGCGTGATAAACTTAGAAATGAGGATATCCGCAGTAGACCCGGAGTAACCGACATAGCCACTCTCGATAATACGACACGTGTTTCGTCTCTACATGAGGCATACTCAGGGAAAGTAGGACTCCGCGGAAGCTGGCCGCTAAGTGAGAGGCGAGCCGGAAATGCTGCAATTTAAACTACTTACTGACGCAACCGCTCCCTACTTACGTTGCAAGTGACTACGTCATGCGATAAATCACCACTTGACGTACGCAACCATTTACTGTAAAATTAACAACAGACCACTGTGAAACGTCAGCTTAATCTCCATTGTTTTTGCTGGTTCTTAAGATCGAGCGCACGACTAAATTCCACTTCCTTATCATTTCAAATTCGCGATTCGTGGGGCGCGACGGTTAACAAAGTCGCTATGTAATGTATAAGACTGATTTATATTTCGACAAAATACTCCATTATATTATATTATGTATTATAATAAATATATGTAAATCTAATAATTAGCACATCTAGTACAAAATTGACAATCGCAATACAAAATGTCTCGCACCTTTGACGTATTTTAAGGCCTTAGTATTTTATATCTGGCTCCGAAACCAATATGGTTATACCGCCGTAATATATCGGGCACCATTAGATTTTGATGGCGATTCCCATAGTTGCCTATTACTACACCTATTGGTAGTTAAACCTATAAAAATATATACCATTTTAATAGATAATAAATATAAACAGATATCCGATATTAATTTATTTCAAATGTTCCATTGAAATTAATGAGAACGAAGTGGAAATAAAATAATAAAATAGAGATTTAAAACGTGGAAGAGCTGCTGACACTGCTTTGTTGACAGCAACTTACCGGTTTGAGCGAATTGACCTGATTTTTGCTGATTTTTAATTCCAATATCGCATAATTAAAATCTCGAAAATGTATTATTTAACAAATATAAATGATAAATCAGCTTCCCAGGCAGACGTTGTACTGCCCTTTTCAACGATGTCTTTTGTCATTACTTACTTACTTACTTACTCATCTTGACGCACAATCCCTAACGGGGTAGCCAGAGAGAACAGATCGCCAAGTGTCACGATCCTTACATACCTCTTTCGCTTCTTTCAGGTTCATTAACTTCTTCATACATGCACGTCTAGGTATCCGAGTACTCTTGACCCTCCCCTTTTCGAGCAATTTGCTCACATGGTCTTCGAAAGTTAGTCTCGGTCTACCTCGACACCTTTTAATATTTACTTTCGCTTTATATATTTTCTTCACCATTCGGTCTTCACTCATTCGTTCAACGTGCCCAAACCATTGGAGTACGCCCCTATCAATTTTTGTGATAAGGTCATCTTTCAATCCTGCTATATTGCGAATCTCTTCGTTTCGCTTTCGGTCGGCTATGCTAACGCCACACATTTTACGAAGAGATCGCATCTCCACTGCATTCAACTTGCTTTTATGCTTCTTCTGGCATACCCAGGTTTCGCTGCCATATAACAAAGTCGGTACCAACACTGCGTTATGTAATGCAAGGCGTGCACTCTTCACCACGCCTTGCCTTTTTACTAATGCATTCAGGGCACCATTGACTTTGTTTCCAGCAGCGACACGCCTATCCACATCTAAATCACATCTTCCATCCCGGCTGAAAGCACTCCCCAAGTATACAATTTCATTTACCTGTTCTAGACATTCCTGATTTACCCATATTTCACATTTCGTTCTCTCTTCGTCTTTTTCAAATACCAGAACCTTAGTTTTATTAGCATTTGTCATGTTCTATAAAAATCCTTAAAATCGCAAAAAAAAATTGTGGGTAACTCATGGGCAAAAAAAACTATCATATCTCTCAAGTTGGACCAAACTGCACACGGTGTGTAAATTTTATTGAAATCGGTTGAGTAGTTTGGGAGTCCATCTTGGACAAACAACGTGACACGTAATTTATATATATTAAGATTTACTTATCCTATTTGAAGAAGCATATTTTAAAAATAAGTATAGTTATTACTCCTGGTACCACTTTTCATAATGTTGGCGTCTGCTGTTTGAAAGCGGTGTAAAGGAAATTCATCACACCATTACATCCCATTGTTTGGACTTAACACGCAGACCGATTTTACCGCCAGAACAAAGGCACTTTAAATTGGGCCACCGATGACTTCGCACGCTGTACAAATAGTTTTCTTCCATTCAGATTTTGTACAGTTTTGGTTGATAATTATTATAAAGTCTACTTCAGTCATGCGTTTTTAAAGATCATCAACATACAATCCAGCTCAAAGGATCACTATAGTTGGACATAAGAGACAACAGTAGGATAGGCCAAAGAGAATATGAAGAAAGGATATTAGTAATTATACGACAACGCACCCGCAATTCTCTTGGTGTTGCGGTTGATCATGGGCGGCGGTAGTCACTTAACATCAGGTGAGCCGCATGCTCGTTTGCCCCCTGTTCTATAAAAAAAAAAACGACTATTTAAAACATAAGGATACGTGGTCATAATAAGTTTTCTTAAACTTTGTTTTTTAACTTATATTTTATAAGGATAATATTGTAACGGTTGGGAAAAATGGTCTATATTGGAGTTTCTTGTCGTTTCTTTTCATAACGTCTCCCCAAAGTAGGGACTCGTAGAAGCGATTTAATATAATTGTAAACTTTAAAAACGTGTTTGTAAAAGCCAATTTTGAATAAAAGTGTTAGACTTTGACTTCTCTTAAAAACCCTAAACCAGCGATGGGAGGCTGCGCCTAAAATGCGAGATGTCTAGCTGCTGCTAACCCGTTTGCCAAGTGTAGTGATTAGGAGCAATTTCTCCCATCAAAGGGTCAAATGCCCAGCAGTTGACTTTAAGGGTCAGCGAAAGACGAAATAGAAGATTAAGAATATTTACACTTTACAATAGAAAATTTTAAATTTCTAAGATAGTAAAATTCTTAAAATAATTAATATATATTGTCCTTTTAAAATTTTAAAATTTTTTTTAAAAATTTAAAAATTTTAGTAGATACTTATAATTTAATTTCTTATAAAGGATAGGGTGATAAACGAGTACATAGTCTACCCTCTACATACATCTATCTATCCTCAAATACGAATCAAAAGGCTGATGGGTTGTCACCCACGGATTCCTCACGAGGAATAAGATGGAATGAATCGTTTCCACCAAAAAGCACCTCCGGTTCTCTACACTCACCATACGAAACACAGCAGCGTTAAGCTGCTAGTTTACGCTGATATTCTTTAAGAGCGTCATCCATTCCCGGTTGAGCCAACCCATTCGTGCTATAACTATATTACTAATATAGCTGTAGTATCTACCATACCATTTTGACTTGGTATAGAAATAAGGAAGGTAAGAAGTTATTACCTTCTTTATTAATAACACTTATAATAATAGGAATGATCCTTAGGAAACCTTAACTAGAATTAGGCATAATTTACGTCACAATTTTTGAGACATAAACTTCAATTACTTACCTTTTTTATATAACTGTAACATTTGTAAACCTTTATGGTAGGCGAAGTATAGATCACTCACACACTCACTAGATGAAGGACGACCTGATAAGTCTTCATGGAGGAGGTCGACGAATGTCGGTGGCTCGAAATTGTCCTGCCGACCGAAATTATTCCTGTGGGCGCTTCTGCGAACGGGCTAATCCCGGTCGGCCTCTCGGGTCATCTAAGGCGAATAGGAATATGTGATGAACCGCTCCGGGCGCAAATTCAGAAGGCGCTGCTACTCGATACCGGCTGCATCGTCCGCCAGATTCTTTTCCTTTCCCTCTACCTCCCAAGGGCTTCCGTATGCTTGGGTTTTTATTTATTTATATATTTTTATTCATATAATTTACTATACTTGATGTATATCTATCATTTTATTTTATTTATTATTTACATTTTTACCCCATAATAACGTTACGCGCTATAATTAATACCTGGTACATGGTGGCTTTAGTTACCACTAGCGCCTTCTAATATCGTGTAGCAGCACTAAGAGAGTCAAGATCCTTCTAGAGATTTCCATGTCAGAACTTTCTACACGTAGACAAGCGGGACCGGTATGTACTCGAACATTCTAGATGTTTCAGTAGAAGAGGCCCTATATAAGGCCGGTATAGACCGCGATCCGGGTCAGTATTGAATTAACAATTAAAGCGAATACTTCGAATAAGGTGATCAGTAGTAAAATAGCATTTTATTATTAGTGTCTTTTATGTTGTAATTGGTGTTTTGTAATTAAAGTGTCAATTTTGGTAATTCAATCGGCTGTTTTTACTGTCACGAACCCCAAGCTCGTAACAATAACAAAACCTGTCTTTAGTAGTGGACTTTAAAAGCCTGTAATGGATGGATATTTATGGACCACAATTACTCATATTCAAGCCTTATTTTTATGTTGGCTTTTGGTGGTTTGCTAAATTTAAAATGCGCTTCGTTTGTTTTACAAGTCGTTTTGCAATAAATTAAGTGCATGAAAACTCTTTTTCAAACCAAATACCAGTTCTTTTGATTAAGAAACTTTATGAACCGTTTAAAGTTTGTAATATAAACTATTTTACATTTAGTATGTAACTGTAACTGTACTGTTTTTACATCTCGTATGTTGTATAAGGGAACGGATCGAGATCGAAATATTTTTTTTAATATAGGAACATGGCAATAGTGACAAAAACACAAAAACTGAAACCAATTTATGGCACTGTGATCGATTTAGTCAATTTAATGTTTTTATGTTTACATTATAAAAAGTCTGCAACGAATTTAGAGTGCTACTTATCGCAACCACCTACTAAGGGCAGGAAAACGTCTGCCAGGCTATTCTATTTTCTTGGGATAAAATATCTAGTTAGCCATTTAAAGGTTTCAAATAAATTTAAAAGGAATCTTCGGCATTTTCAATTTAGTTTCAAGCGTCATCATCTTTAGTGGATGCATTTCGATGGCGTTTTGAAATTCATGAAGCAGTCGTTGGTTTAAGCACGTTTTGGTACTTCTACAAAAGCATTTAATCAGTGAGAAACCCTGACTTGAATATTTAGAAGCTTCAAGTGTCACTGAATAGATTTAAACGATAGAGATAAGGTTACGTTTTAAATATATTATGCCCTAGCTTTTACGGATTTTATCGTAATTTTTAACTTATTTTACTTGTATTTTACCGCACCCACGGTAATGATAGACTCATTACCGTGGGTGCGGTACGTCCTATCCCAACCCATCTTTTCTTCGGATCCCAACCGTGTTCATAGGTGCTATAAAGTACAAACTAGACAAAACTTGCTTCATTTGAATGTGTAGTAATCACACGCACGCACGTACACACACGTACGCACGCACACTCTACATGTATACAATAGGGCCCGAGTAAAGGTACATTGAGTATGAGGAATGAAATTGAGTATAAGGCTTTACTAAAAATAAATTGCTAGAGTTGCAAACGACTGTAGTGAAAACGTTGAATGATTGATCTTCCAATCGTACACTGCCCAGCAAGGGCTAAGGTAGTAAAAAATTACATTTTAGCTTTTATTTTTTTTCTGCGCCCTGATACAAAGTAATTGCTCATGTTTCATTTATAGTAACCCGTTTGTGATACTTGAGCTAATACTCATAAGTAAAAAAGTGAATGTGTGACCCGCACTAACCTTCCTTTGTTTTTGATTTTCGGAATTTACAGCGTTTCTCACATTTACTTCTAGAGAAAAATAGATAACATATATAAACAGAAGCAATAAGATAACATAATTACATAGATACTATAAATTTGTATATTCTATGTTATTTCTTTAGTATAAAAAATCATTTTATAGACTTCTTTACTTGCAGTTGCCAGTAAGGATCACTGTTGTCTATGTTCACATATTATATCAACAGCAGTACGGTCCAACCGTACATTTTTGTAGGCGTTTACATTTTATGCAAAGTAATCGCTATAGTTTAAAAATAAAAACTGTGTTAGTTCGCGTATCACTTTAAACGCGACGGATGCGGACTCATTAGGAAGGTAACAGAACATATAATATGTAACATTAATATTAAACATAACTTATTTTAATCTTGTATTTTTACTTGTTTAATAACCTGTTTTAACATTAAATTATCATCGAACATTCGCCCAATACCCAAACATACAGTGATTCATCGACAAATCATTACAACTGAGATTGTGCAGCAGTGGATTATATAATCGACCTTATTACAAATACTCGTATAAGTATAGTTTTAGGCTTAAAATAGAGTCTGTTTCAATATAAAAGTCCCATGAAAAATGTGAGAACTAAAAAAAATATTTTAAACCTAGACTAAAATGACCGATTATCTTTAATACCCGCTCCTTTTGTAAAGCAAAGTATGAATAAGTAATTAAAGTAGGAAACAAAAGAAATGTTCCAAATATCTTCTTACTTGAGCTCGAATTGCTTAATAACTGTTTTAATTAACTCAATAAGGGATGAAAGAGCTTTGGCCTTCTTTCTATTTCGTGCTTAAAGGATCAATATTTGAACCACTCTTCTAGCTAATAGGATCTACTTCAGACGCTATTAGTAAAAAGTGAGCTTTATAATGATCTTATATTGCAATCAAAGTAAATATTACAGGTGCTTGTAAATAACAATTTTTTTGATAGAATTGATTCTTGTATTCGCTTCTAAACCATTTCTTAATAGATTTTAATTCAAAATAAATGTTACGATAGAAAAAAAATCTTTATATTCACGACACGGTGAATATAAAGACACGACACGACACGACACGGCTTTTAATGGTAAACAGAATTTGAGACGAACCTATTAATAGTAAACTTTTGTTAGGTGGGTCCGCTCTTCCTTACTGTAACACAATATCATTGTTTGTGTTTGTGAAAGCAATTTTATGTGTGCGTGCGTGCGTTCTTGCATACGTGCGTGCGCGTGAGTGTGCGGGCGGGCAGGCGTGCGTTGCAAATGTCAGAAAAATCTTATGGCTTCCGATAGATGGTGGTGTAACCATCTCGTTTAAACATCGCAGCTGTGCGAACTATTATATTAGATGACCGTCATGTGACATACGAGCAGATTTGGGCTGTTATCAGTATCGTAATGACTACGATTCAGTTGATATTACATAATGAGCTGTGTGTAAGAAAGCTAGTTTCCTGCTGGGTTCCCCACAATTTGTCCGAAGAGCAAAAGGCGGCTCGTGTAGATTGGTGCCGGAATACTCCGTAACGCTTCAACGGAGGGAAGTCGAATGCCGTTTATAATATCGTCTCAGGGTACGAACCATGGATTTATTCATACCAACCTGAAAGAAAACATCAGTCAGCAGTTTGGGTCTTCGAAGACCAGGTCAAACGAACGAAAGTGGTTCGCTCCCGCAGCGTGGCAAAGAAAATGGTCGCTACGTTTGTCTCGAAAAAGGGGCATGTTGCTACAATTCCTTTACAAGAACACAGAACGGTTACCGCTGAGTGGTATATCATGGTTTGTTTACCAGAAATTATAGCAGAACACCTTAAAAATAACCCGAAACGTCGCATTATCTTACATCACTATAATACGTCCCATACGGCTCGGAATGATTTTTTGAAGCAGGAAAACGTTGACCTGATGAGCCATCCTCCGTACAGTCGTGACCTGAGGCTAAACGATTTCTTTACATTCCTTAGAATGGAAGATTTATTACGCGGTCAACGGTTTGAAGACCCCGAAGCAGCTGTGGAAGCGTACAAATCGGCCATTTTGTCAACATCAACTTCAGGCTGGAATTATTGTTTTAATGATTGGTTTGCACGAATGGAAAAGTGCATTAAGTTGAACGGAGAATACTTTGAAAAACAATTATATACAATTTAGCTATACCATGCATGTGGTTTTTCTTATTCATTCCTCGGGAAAATAATTGTAATCCAAACTCCAATGTAAAAAAAATCATGCTTATAATGCTAAGTACGCCGACTACGGCCTATCAAATGTCTCTGACCTCCTCCGTAGATTTTATCGTAGGGGGTAATTTTGCCACAGTTGTCACCCTTAGCAAGCATTTTGACAACCACAATTTCCTTATAAATGAATTGATATCTGGAGGAGTCTGCTACAGGTAGCCTGTCTCAGTTCAGCATCTCACAACACCCATGAGATTACATTATGCCGTATACAGGTGGTGTAAAAAATTCCACCACCTCGTGATATTTTGAAAAGACATCAGAAATTCAATTTTGATAAAATTACATAATTATTGATACGATCGAATATTAAAATTACCATAGAATGCTCATTGGTTATACAAATTTCAATAAATAAATGTTACAGACACATATTAATATAACATAAAATCAGACTTTATTCTAAAGCATTAACTACGGATTTACAACAATTTTTTACTAACCGTCACTTTCTGAAAAGTAAGAGGAGAAATTTGCACATTTTATACTTTTGATCGATGTTTACAAACCATGTTAAAAAAAGAAATCGTTTAAATTCTAATACATATATATTAAAAAAAAGTATGCAAACTAACGGCAAATATAATCGCAGTAAGTAGTGATTTTTCTTATTATAAATAAAACGTTTTCGAACACGTTTAAGATGCGTAGCATCATATTAGTCTGAGCGTTTAGGCAAACTGTAGTATATAATGGTATCACAGCAAGGAATGTAGTCTTGTTTATTGATTTACCTAAACCGGTAACTACCGGTAAAACTTGAGTAAATAAATATACATGTTTTGAAATATTTCAATATTTTGTGATATTTTATGGTTTAAGAGTCAACAGCACCTTGTTTAATTTTGTAAAATCTTCTACTAAAAGATAAATATTAAAGTACACTTTGTAATTAAAATGCAGTGAAAAAATGTTCTGTATGTTCCTAATACATGATTCTTTGTCAATTTTTCGATCAAAAATCATTAAATACTTTTCCATAGTAATTCAAAAATCTTCCACATCTTTTTCAAGGCTTTCATGACTAAACTGCTGAAGTAATTTTGATAAAATTGAGATAGTTTGATGCCTGGTTAAGTTAAAAAGGTAAACTATCAGAGCTAAGTAGACTTTACCAATTTGTTATTTTTAAAAAGAAAGCAGGAAATAAGGTAAATGGGGCTCTACACTCTATTGTGAAAAGACAGAATGTGTTGAAAAAGGTACGTATGGCAATTCACAATGATGTGTTAATCCCTACTTTAACGTATGGTAGTGAAAGTTGGGTGTGGCAGAAGAAGCACGTAAGTAGAATAAATGCAGTAGAAATGCAGTCTCTAAGGATTATGTAAGGGCTGAAACTGAGTTACAGGGCCAGGATCACAGGAATTGTGTGATAAAAAAGAGTGTGGTTTGCAAAATGATGCTGTGACCAGGATTAAGAAAGGAATGTTTGGTAGTTTGATAATCATGTAGAAAGAACGAATGAGGAAAGAGTGACAAAGCGAATTTATGTTGCAGAAGTGAATGAAAGAGTAGGAAAGGGACGTCCTAGGCGAATGTTTATATACCATTGGCGTTATATTGAAAATGGGCCAAATTAGGAGTACCCTTAACTGACGAGCACGTATGCGTAGGTACATGAATGTGGAGGAGGCGAGAGAGGTGTGCCAGGATCGTGCCAAATGGAAGTCTGTAGTCTCTGCCTACCCCTTTGGGTGATAGGCGTGAGTGTTCATGTTTTGTTATCTAGATATTATGATGTTATCACTCAATATCATCCCGTGGGTTTCGCAAGTGGCAACGTAGGGTAATGAATCAGAAGATGGACAGCGGTGTTTTCCTAGTAACCAGTAAAATTTGAAAACTGAGGTTGCTAACCCAACTGCCAATCGTAGTAAATATGGCAATTTATCCCCCCTATTGGGCAATCTATGGGGTAATCCTACGTCCAGCAATGGACTATAATATGCTGTAAGTGTAACAATAATTGACATAAAAATTAATTAAATAATTTGTTTATCGCTCTGTTCCTTATTTTTTTAATCGAATTTCCATATAAATGCAGCTAGTTTTTAAATTAATATAAAACATAATAATAAGTATAATTATCTGATTTGAATGGCATATTTTCTTTTTGTTTTTTCGCTTTGTTCATTTCCCTCGTTTCCCACCGGCTCTTTTCCATAAGGCTTCATTTTCACAATGCCATTTCTGAGCGTGCCAGTACAAATAAAAATTGTTTTTGTTTTCTTTATAAAATACCATCCAAAACGGCTAATTACTCAAAATAAGGAGTGAAGTTTAATCAAGAGCAAATTGTTTACATAAAAGTAAATTTAATACATTTTATATGCATAGTTGACGCGCTAGGGGTCGCTTTCTGTCCTTATCTTAGATAGTCTGTTTCACCTCGGGAATGCGTGTTTGACCCGCACCACTCCTGGGACGTCAAGTGCATATGCGTCGTTGTAGGACAGCGCTTGCCCAGGGCGCGTGTGCTGTGTACGTGTCGGCGAGGCACCACTCTATACGTCAAACTCTTAGTCTACCAGCTTTACACGGGAAACGCAGTATCCTCCCGTCACCACACTATTATTCCCGCATGGTTCCCCGGTTAGGGAACAGGAACTTGCTAAAGGTCTTTATATAATTGCATTATTTATTTTATATTATCGATTAAATTGCATTATTTGTTTAATATTTTTAAACAAACCGCTATTTTTCCCTAATTGCCCTGGTAGAAAATCGGAAATATTTAATTTTAACCCCTCAGTTCCCTTGACATTCCCAGCACGCACCCACAGCTCTTTAAACCATTGAAATTTATATTTTTCTATGAAGACGTTTGGCATCATATGATTTATACAAAATTCTCTATATAAAAGTCAGGTTTTACTTCTTCACAAAAAGACTATTGTATTTTGATAACAAAAACAATACATACCAAGCGAATATCGGCAGCGTGAAAATCACAATTATTTCAAAATATATTACTCGAAATTATTTACGTAAAAAGATAAATTACATTCACACAAAAAATTTCATTACAATTTTATCATAAAACACTACTATAGTGAAAATACTAATAAAACACTATAAAAATCCAAAAATCAACACAATAACATTCACGCGAAAATGGCGTTCGAAATGAACGTTGATTATAAATAAATGTCCATAGCATAACAATTTTTTATTGCTCTAGAGTATAGAGTATTTCATATTAATTATATAATGCCAAACTTCTTCGTAGAAACGTTTTCTCTAAATATAAGTTTTAATGGTTTAAAGTGCTGTGGGTGTGCGCGGTCGAATTCGACCGCTTAGTAATTGAAGGGCTTACCTATAAAGTTGCCGCACCATGCCCTATTAAAGTTACGGAGTGAGCGGAGATTATTTATTCTACAACCGCTACTTACTATAACAATAATTAGTTATATTTATTTTTGGTATTATAATTTTTACGCATTTTCTTTACAAGGGTCTTTATAAATTAGTATAGGCTACATTTGAATTTAGTAGATTTAATTTATTCATACTTATTAACATTTAAAAACGTATCTTAACAGCAAAGTTATATATGTTTTGTTTCATTTTAAGCATAATTGTGGCCCTATTGCTTACAATTCGCACACGCATTATTCGTATAATACGAGTATATGTAACTGTTTTTAATGTTCCGCATTGTCTTCCTAGAGTTTCGTATTTCATTAACTATATTGTTTTTTTTTTCATTAAATACGTTTATCGTGATGTTTAAATCAGATAAACCAATAATATCAAAATAAGAGAAGTTGTTAAAAAGGAAAATAAAAATAAAGGAAGGCAAACGCGTAGAACTACATTCTCGCATGCAATTATTGTTTTAATCATTCGCAGATATGAGAAAAGACGGTTCGCAGATATGGTTCGGAACAATCGATTGACTCTTGCGCGAGTTGTAGATGCGGTGAGACATGATTATCATACGTTAGTAGCCTACGTTAATTTATTAAATTTAGAACTCGATGAAAATAACGAAGTTACAAATCTATTACTCGTTTGATTTTTTGTATTGTATATTATTAAGGACACTTTATTTGAGATTTTATTAGAGAATGCTTCTTTGAGTAGGTAGTAAGGTACCGCATATTGAGCTTGCCACATTTAATGGGTACATTCAAAATTTCATTTCATTTTTTAAATAAAATATTTAATATGCAGTACTCGTATATTATAAAATATTCACTATAATCCGTCGCTGACTGATAAGGATTAAAGAAAGAAAGAAAGAAAGAAAGAAATTATTATATATTATTTGCACGCATTGTACTATTAGACAGAATTTTATTGCGGACAGGAAATCCTAAACCGATAGAAACGATTTTAAAATATATCGTTTTAGGAGAAGCACCAGTTGAATAACGGGACTCTATCTCCCGGTCCCTTTGTACCACTTTTTTCCAAGAATGTCGGGATATTCGCAAGTTATTGTTAATGGATCTCGGCAATCACTTACCATCAGGTGGAGTATATGCTTGTTGTTGTGTTGTTTGTCACCCTAATTCTATATAAAAAAAAGTTTTAGGAGAAGAAAGAAGTTGTAGCGCACTAAGTCACAATTTTATGCCTCTGTATTTAGCAGAAACGCATGAAGTAGGTAGTAAGTGGCCTTTTCTGCCAAAATTAAGGCCTTTCTCTTGGAACACTCAATTCTCTTTTGCAATGACAACAGATATGCGCCAATAGTATTTACGTATAGAAGTTCGCGAAAAGGAAAGCCCTCTTCAACGCTTATTGTATAGGTTTAATCTGCATGAACTTGTTCGTAAGTTTTTTTAATTTGACCGCGTTGCCTTTATCCTCAAAAGTAGCCCACTTTTGGCAATTATCATCCACCATCCATCAATTATTTATGGATGAAAATGATTCTGAGTCAAAACATCTAATATGTTAATAATATAGTGGTTTCCCCAACATTGACAGATGAAGCAGTTGATGCTGGTACTCAATTCATTCGCTTTTGGCAACCATGTAAGTTAGAGTTGCCATTTACTTACACTTTCCGCGACATTTGGGTGTTACACCAGATTTTTTGTTTCCGTATTTGGATTCGCAGACGCTAGTGAGGAGCCTTTCGTGGTGTTTTATACTTACGATTCCTGGCAATGAATGGTGACTGCACGGTAAAAATAGTATGGGCAAAGTCAAAAGTTGCACATCAACAGGTTGTCTCAAAACATATATGACGTATCTTCTATACTTATAATCTGAGATCTTCCATGGAGTCTATTGTAGCCTGTAGATTTTGAGATGGATTTATTTCACCGCAACGTTGGCAATCTTATGTTGCCAAACGGATTGAAGCATTAATTGATTCGCTTATGGATTAACTGATACGCGCTCAGTTTATATCCTCCTGATCCAACTGATATGACGTATTCGCGTTTGTTAAATAAATTATCGCTTAATGTTTACACGCTCCAGAAACCTCTGGAGAAATTAGTATTCCTACGGCAAGTTGTAAAGCTTAGTCCACTACTTAGAATTATTGCTCGCCCGTTGTTTTATAGTTAATATTTTAGAATAACCTTATTTATGTATTCTTTTATTTCTAACTGCATTTATATTACTAATCGCACAATTCTAATACTAACGCATATTATATTCCTTAGTTTTAAAGAGCAACAACGCACCGCTGATACTTAATCAAATATTTTTTTCCTTATACGCATATAATTGTCCACTCGCAATAAGTTTTTGTTTGTAGCATTCAACTTATCACAGTCCACAGAACTATTTTTTCGCATGGAGATGTATTCCTGCACTATACTTCCTTGATCGCTTTAGGTTTTATTCACTACCACAATTTTTTTGCTGTTTTCATTTATGTTAAAAAGTGGAAACTGTAAAGGCCGGAGGAAATGGATGCGCCAGGGATCGCTTTCTGCTCTTATCTTACATAGTCTGTTTCACCTCGAAAATTGCGTATCAATAACGTGTACGACCGACGCCACTTGTGGTGCAACTCTAGTCAAGTGCATACGCGTCGTTGTCGCCCTCCGCTTGCACGAGGCATGCACGACGTGCGCGTATCACCGCGGCATCGCTCTACACGCCGAATTTGTGGTTCGCGTTCGTTAAACACGGGAAGCTCCGTGATTTCCCGTTACCGGGCGCAAGACTTTTTTGCATAACCCCGCCGATTGCGCTAAAAAAATACCACAATGCAGTTATTGAAGTTTGAAACGCCCTGTTATATCGTGCGCAACATTGGTTTTGAACAAGCAATTACCCACTAGTTCGAACTTAGCTAGTTGAATTGAATCAGCTTCTACCACGGGCCTAAGCTATGGTAAGAGAATTTCATACAGCCCCCACCGCGTAGTTGCCTCATCGACCATACAGATATACCAGATTTCTGGTCGAGCGTCACTTCGCTCGAGCTGCCGATTTTCACAAAATTTGTGGCTTTGTGTTCCGTATTTTTAATTATTTTTTGTGCCTCATTTGAGTCAATTGTACCAATTAGTTCCACTCGTAGAGTTAAATGTTAGGAAATACTTCAACTGATGTTCATTAGTATAGCTTATCGAAGAATTCTTCATTTGAAGTTGGTAATAGGTAACACCTGTTATCAATTTCAGATAAAGAGTACTATTATAAGCCGTTAAGCAACGCTTCCACGTATCATGGCTGTAACACAAGCACAGAATAATAGCGTGAAAAAGCAACATGATGTTGCTGTTTCATATCATTGGTGATGAGAACCGGATACTCTTTTATCTGGTAACTAGGCATTTCAACTAGTGCTCAGGTTTCCAAAGCATATGCACCTTGATTTTAATGTGGTGAGGTGTGCGCTAGTTTTTCATCCTTACTTCAATAAAAAAATGCGCTTATTTATGGTGGGTGAAAATTAGATCCTTTCTTCAAAAAAGATTTCTCTAGTGGGAGCCTCGTATATCATTATATGAATAAAAAACACATTCAAAAGTTTTGTTCGTATCTTCTCTCTAGAGGTAATACTTTTGAAACTGGGAGTAAATTTTAATAAAATTTACTCCCATAATAATAAAAATGATACTAACGTAAAAAAAAAACAATGTAAGCAAATTATTTAACTCGGTAACAAAACTAATTACAGAGTCCATCTCGCTAATGCTGCTGTAATATTCTGAACGCAAAAACTAGAACAGGTCTCTGAGGGAACATTATCTTGCCGTACATGTCAACATAGCTTCGCTAAGATGTTTCTTCGTGATTGCAAGCTTCGAGCTTTCTACTGTTACAATTTTTGACATGGGTAGGATATTAAGGAAAGAGTTGTGGATTCAATACATTCATATATATTATGAGCTGGGTGCGAATAGTATTTCGTATACGCCGCCGTTTTAAGATTATTATTTTAAGGTAAATACTAAAAATGTGATCCCAAATCACGGTATGTAGCGATTGAAATTAAAATTATGTTAATTATATATATATATATATATATATATATATATATATATATATATATATATATATATATATATATATATATGTATATATATATATATATATATATATATATATATATGTATATTTGACTTTGATTTTTTACACATCTTATATATTTCACTTGAGTCTGCACAATATGAAAAGAGGTCAATTTCACAAAGCCAACGCATTCTTAGAAAGTATACGTCCAGCCGTGGACGTAAAAAAGGACTGAGGTAGCACCCAGCCAACGTGCCTATTCAAAAAGGAAGTTTATTATTTAATTTCCTAAGTTACACGTTCTTGGTAGGGATCGGTATTCCCTTGCGAGGGTTTGCGATTTCCAGACTGTAGATCCCGGAGCGTCGGTGTTTGAGATCAGCAACATGTTACTTTACTTTTTAATTTTCATTGATACTGCAAAGCACTAGAAGCATCGAAAAGTAAAAAATAGGTTAATGTGAGCTCAAACGCTAAAATCATAAATTCTACACGTTGAAAAAAACCTCAATTATAGGCAGACAGAAACGTAGATAAAATAAAAGTAGATGTTTAAAAAAAGAACTAGAAATTGTAACAGTAGGGAAAAATCCTTTCACTCAGACAAGTCTTTTTGTACAAAAGCATCCATAACTTTTTATATGCCCCGCAGCGTTTTGAGATTACTCGCCGTAATAACAATCAAAAGAGCTCTTAAATTACGTAAAAACTCCTTTCTATTGGCAATGGGACTATGTCTCATATAATTTTGTGAGTTCATCAAAAGATCTAAAAAAAAACTAAAAGGACTTTAGATAACTCCATAGAATGCATTTTATTAACTTCATCACTAAATTATAACTTTAGTCTTACGAAACGAAATAATTTTCTAGTACGTATGCGAACTTTATAACAAATTACATTTCAGAATAATATTTCCATTATATCACAGCAGTATATTGAAGACGTATTGTTTTGTTTATTTAATAGAGTAGTAAAAATATGTAACAAAATATGTTAGGAAGTTAATTGTTGCAAATAAATAAGGAGAGAAAGCCTCAGAATGCCACAGTATCATAAAATACCCTCCGTAAAGACAAATCCTACTTGAACTATAAATGACGAAGCGATTCTTATCCGACCTACATATATCACTTTATATCTACGCGTCCAATTCCCCTTTCACATGTTAAAATGTGTTTGTCAATGCGCGTAAATATTCTTATGTATACAATTTACGGAAATCGTTTTATTTCTTTTATAAATTGCTAGTTGCTAATATAGCTATTATATATGTGGCAATTCGATAGACTTATTTATGGTATTCCTTTGGGAAGCCTATATTCCACAAAAGACGTGTGATGGGTTGGTGATAATGATGATGAATTACTTCATAAATTCATATATGCAGTGACTGAAAAATTATGTTTTACCCGTGTTATGTGTTGCTAATTATAGGACCACTAAAAGTACTTTAAGCATTGAAAATGGTGCAATTTACACTTTAGGATTTCAAAAGATAATTAATGGGATAAGCCGTTTGCAAAAAATCTCAATATTTATAGGTAACATACACACGAAATAGAAAATGCCTTACTTACTTTAATCAGGACCTACATGTGCACGCAATTGTGTGAGGGACTTAAGTGCTGCTCTTCAAACCAGATAAGATACACGAATATATCATTAATGGGCGTGGGGCAATCAATAATATTACACCAGATATATAAATTTCAAATGAACATCACTTATACATTCTTATCTCCATGTATGAGAAATCATTAAAAAAACAATGTATAAGTAAAAATATCGTATTACAAATTATTGTTGAAATACTTTATTAGAATCGTTTCAAAAATAATTAAAATGGAAAAGAAAAGAAGCTCGCACGCACGCACGCGCATGTGTGTGTGTGTGTGTGTGTGTGTGTGTGTGTGTGTGTGTGTGTGTATGCGTGCGTGTGTGTGTGTGTGTGTGTGTGTGTGTGCGTGCGTGCGTGCGTGCGTGAGTGCGTGTGTGCGTGTGTGCGTGTGTGAGTGCGTGAGTGTGTGTGTGTGTGTGTGTGTGTGTGCGTGTGTGTGTGTGTGTGTGTGTGTGTGTGTGTGCGTGCGAGCATTCATTGAAGCCTCAATAATTGGGGTAGAGAAAGGCCTGGTATGCTCTCCTCTGACGACCAGTTCTTCGTCTACGACTTGAGATATCCGACATTACTGGCCTCTTTCATTCTGCAGCTATGATCTCATGATCTTTTCTACAGCCCTTCCGAACTGGTTATCTCTCAAATGGCAATACGTAAATTCCGAAGGATCACTCTCTGATGGAAAACTTGCGAGTTTAAACCTAGTTGCAATGTCGTTGATGTTCATAATACTTTCACATATCAGAAGCACCCTTCGTTTAGTTCGCCAACCGATTAAATCGTAAAAAAATAAATAAAACAAAGCGGCACGCGTATTAAATAAAAATACACCTTACGTTCACGAGCGAGTGTATGTATCACTTAGCCCGTTACGCGCCTATATTAAGGCCGCTCCCACTTTAGGATTAGGTGTGAGAAAACAAATATAAATATAATAATATTAGTTGGTAGTAGAATACACCGGGATTTTATGAAATGTATGCAATGCACTAGTAATTTGCTGATAGTAAGAACATTAGTGTTCAATCTGAGGAAGATTAATATGCAACATCTAGAAAAATTAAGATTATAACAACGTGAAGGTATTTGAAACTTAGATAGTTTACCTACATACGATTTACTGTTTCACATTTTTTTGCTTTTGCAAACATGCGACACGCGACGGCATTTTTGAAGAAAAAGTGGCAGTGGGAAACCAATCAATCAATTCAGTCTCTTTCGTTTACCAAGCGACCAAGCGTTTAACCAATAATCAGTATATGCTGATTTTGCATTAGTAGGCAGTATCTAGTACTGGGAGGTTTACTTACACTGAACGATTATTTAAGGTCGTTGACATTATACGCGAAAAAATCAGAAACTGCGAAGTTGTGTTTGGGCCGCTAGTCAAATAATAAATCTGTATCATGGAGCCCATAACTGGGTACTTAATTATGTAGATATAATTGTAAATAATAACATGTTCACTTTCGGTATCTGGAACAGTAGAGATGAAAAGTAAAGATAAAAGTGAATAGTTGACATTCCTATTGTTATTTAAGCACCTGTATGCTATGCAGTTCCTTTTGGCTTTTTGAGTGGCCATACTTCAACAAAAACTCAAAAATAATTATCAAAGGTACCCAAATACTTATAAAAGAAAAACACTTTTTTGCTAACGTAAGGCGCGCGTTAGGTCAAGCGCGCGAGTGTTAACCTCACTGAATTAGTATCTTGTAGGTAGGTATATTTTCATGTCTCAAGCGCGCAGTGAGACTAAAGTTGTTAAAAAGGACTATAAATCAATAGCACGCTACAAACTTTAAACTATAAATTTCTAGCGCGCTATTAAATACGCTATGTTATAGCGCGCTATTTATAAGAAAGTGTGTAGGAGGCTGGCAAGCGCGTTAAGTTTAGCACCACGCTATATATTGGAGCACGCTACATTGCGTGTCGTTCATTGGATAGACCGCGTGCTGTATTATAAGATAATTATTTCGTAATAGATCGCATTTTAGATTAAAATAAAATATAATGGTAATGAGAAATCAATGAACGCTCTTTCAAACTTTTCAGGCTTACGACTTTCTATAATCCTAAAAATACTTTTAACATGCCTTAAAAGTATTTTTTAAAACAAAATAAAATTAATAATTTTTATTATAATAGATATAGATGTTATTTTAACCTTAACATAAATTATAAATCAATTTCAGGTGTACTTAAAAGTTTATTGATTGTATTTACAAAAATTATCTATTTACAAACATTATTATATAAATTTTGTATCTATATTTTATTTACATTTAAAAACATTAGTTAGGCTTCTTTTGTAGCAAACAAATGTGTCCTTTGATCACTTATAAATATACACTATACACTTACTAAACAACGTCTAACACTAAATTAGTTCGGGTGCGATGAATAGCGTGCTGCTAGATTAAATTTGCGTCACACGTCTACTCCCAATAGCGTTGCAGCTAGAACTAATTGCCACTCGATATAAATAGCGCTAAAGCGTCATAGCGCTATAGCGCCATTGCGACTACTTACATAGCACGCGCTATGCGTTATGGAGAGATATCGCGCTATAATATGGCGCTATGCGCTATATTAACCACCAATTAGTCAGACAGGCCTAACAATCATTCAGACCATCACCTTTGCACCTGAAACTTACTTATAATAGTATATTGACGGCTTATGTTTTTACAGTACCACAAAGCAAATAAAGGCCAAAAGGGTATAATTTATTTTATGGAACCATCAACATGGTTACGTAATTTTGTCTCCCTACAAATTTCTTATCTATTTTATTGCTTCAGATAAGGTCAATGTTTTACCATTACTCCCTCTTTTCACAGTTTAATAAGAATATCTCAGTTTAGGATTATTTTGTTATTTAAGTAAATAGTATTTACATTCGTAAACTATTTTTTGAATTATAATGTGAATTTCAGAAGGCACGGGTAAGAATTAAAATCTCTTTATTCTAATTCTATATTTTAAGAATTATTCGAGAAAAATGAGAAATATACGTCCATATTGTGTTACGAGTGAATACTTAAAGAAAGTAATTTTGTACGGATTTTATTGTTTGTTATATTCCATGCTTTTAGAGTACATTGCAGCATGCATTGTTACGGAGAGACTGAGGTTTTAACGCCCCAATGTCACAAATTAACTCAGACTACTTTTAGCTTGAAATAATATATATATATATATATATATATATATATATATATATATATATATATAATCGAAATCTCGGAAACGCCTCCAGCGATTTTCATATAATTTAGTGTCCGGGGAGTTTCAGGGGCAAGATATCAATCTAGCTAGGATTTATTTTTAGATTTCGTGTTTTCTGGCAATGAAAAACTGCTATAATATAAGAAGGTAAATTTTGACACCATGTTAATGATCGTAATAGCTCAAGTGATTATCGAGCGGTTGCGAAATCGTAATGCCTTGGTTCGCATCTCGTCTTCGGTCCATTTTTTTTCCCTTTTTTTTTTCAAGTTCCCTTCTTTTGTGAGAAAATCTATTGTTACGAGCCCTTTTTAGGGTTCCGTAGTCAACTAGGAACCCTTATAGTTTCGCCATGTCTGTCTGTCCGTCTGTCCGTCCTCGCTTAATCTCTGTGACCGTTAGCACTACAAAGCTGAAATTTGGTACCAATATGTGTATCAATCACGCCGACAAAGTGGTAAAATAAAAATTAGAAAAAAATGTTTTATTAGGGTAGCCCCCCTATATGTAAAGTGGGAAGTGATTTTTTTTTAATTTTAACCCTAACGTGTGATATATTGTTGGAAAGGTATTTAAAAATGAATAGTGGTTTACTAAAATCATTTTTTGATAGTGTCAATAATTGCGGAAATAATCGCTCCAAAAGTAAAAAAAAATGTGCCCCCCCTCTAACTTTTGAACCATAAGTTTAGAAAATATGAAAAAAATCTGAAAAGTAGAACTTTATAAGGACTTTCTAGGAAAATCATTTTGAACTTGGGTGGAAACAACAGTACCCACTACCGGGAGCAGTTGCAGGAGCGCGGAGCGCTGCTGGAGCGCGAACATAATGGATACCCACCTTTAAACTCATAAGTGGGAACACTTATTGTGACGGACGGGAAACTACGGAACCCTACACTGGAGCGTGGCCCGACACGCTCTTGGCCGCTTTTATTTTAGTATTGTTTTAAAAATACGAAAATTTTAATTAAACTAATTGCACTCATGATTTTTTATTCAAATAACCAGATCAGTTTTTTCCATTATGTCAATAAGTTAAAAAATATTATTCATCATTATGTAATTTGTATCTAAATGTAATTTCCAAAAAACCATCCAGTCAAAAAAAAATACCGGTCATCCGGGTACTTAACACATAAAATTGCATTAATAATTTCATTAGTAATTTCATTAGTACCAACAGGATTTGAACTTGGGCGTGCTTTGTATGTTAAATTAAGGGCAAGTGGCAAAATTAAGAAGTTTTTTTTATTATTAAAAAAAAGAATATTAACGATGCTATAAACATTACTAATATTCCCCTTAACCACTCGTGGTAAGCTTAAATTGCTTGTGTTACGTGTGGTTCACGCCAGTAGTCGAATGGCGGATTCGAACCCACGACCTTTTTTTATTTCGTGGTCCGCGCCCTGCCATTAGGCTACAGTCGCTTTTACCCTTTTATATTCACGAAATATATCACTCGTGTAGAGGAAACACAGCTAAATATGGCGTGAAATCAAAAGGGAATCAATCGTAAGCAAAGTATCGGATCAGATGTTCAGGCTGATGTCACGTAGTAAAGCAGAAATTAAAATTAAATTTTAGAATTTAATTGATGCTCACGTATTATGAAATTGTATTAAAGTGAGAGCTTATCCCCTGGCTCCATATATTGTTTAATTTTGGACCTTAGCCTACCATAATCGTGCCCGTGTCACTGGCTTTGCATCATGACTTGTCTTTTGATGAATGCTTTTTCGATTATTGTTATAATAAATAAGCAATTTGATTGTTTAGGTTGAAAACACATTAAGACGCTTTTGTTAATATATTATTATAGAGTAAGAGCTGATGTTC
This sequence comes from Parnassius smintheus behrii, assembly GCA_036936625.1. Classification (NCBI taxonomy): domain Eukaryota; kingdom Metazoa; phylum Arthropoda; class Insecta; order Lepidoptera; family Papilionidae; genus Parnassius; species Parnassius smintheus. The sequence continues at coordinate 10,263,005 of JAUPFT010000004.1, read as the reverse complement.
AGCTCATTCTCTTGCTTTTAATACAAATTAATATAACACCGTAACGCACTAAAATTAGTGTAGTGCAATTACAATTCAACCATACCATAATTTGTGCTGGTTACTATCAGACATGTGTAACGTGATGGACGTTATTACACGAAAACACCAAAATAAAGTAAGTATCAAATAAACTGCTTATCTCATTGTAACACTGGTAAGCATTATGAGAACAGAATCACGATAGCAAAAAAAAGATTTGAATGAGTGATGGAATCCCCCAACATGTGGCGTGGGTAGAACTTTGTACTGCTTAAAGGAGTGGGGTTCGTGTTCTATCTTCCCTTACCTTCGGTAGCTCAGAGTTTTAGTGCTCGTCGAAAATATATAGCATAATAATATAATAAACAGAGTCACTGTACCTTATTATTTTATGTTTTATGCTGATTTAACTTTCGCAAGTAACTTACTAAAAGAAAAATGGATACTCCAAAGTAATTAATGAAATTTAGGTCATCGTTTCTTATTTCGAAAAAGAATGTTTGATAAGTTCCTACAGAATTTCGCTCGGCATTAATTTGGTGCACATTTTATTTACTTTTTCTCTCCATTCACCTTCCATTTAAGTACCACTTGACATCCAAATATCGTTGTCGTCTATTGTATGTCGAAGTTAAATGACAACTGCTTTGTGACAAGCCGGCTAGCGATAAAATATCAATCCAATAATCACGACATTATTGTGAACAGCTGAAAGCGTTGCCGTGGCTCCGCCAATATGCGGCGAACACCACGATGTTTTAGTCAGTGCAAATCTGACTTAACCCGTCCTTGTTCTTACTAGTCGGGTATGCGTAAGCATTTCCCCGTGCAAAAAAGCGAAACGACAGTCAGCCAAATAGAAAGCTGTCATGCCTTCCTTATGCATACTTGATGAACAAGCTTAAATGATAAGGAAATATCGTCAAGAAACTGATATTTATTAAATGTTTGTCTAGCTGCTAAAGCCTGTATAGTACCAGCAATGACTTGTGCAAACCTGTAGGATATAAAATAATGATAATATATCCCTGAGGTTTGCATTCGCATTCTTATTTGATCCGAATTTTTATGCGTTGCTTCAAATATTTACGAAATACGCTTACATGTAAACAATTACTTTATACAACGTTAAGTTGATGTTTATTATCTTAGTGAAGCCGTCGTCTTAGTTTGTCTACGAGTTGCTTGTTTCCTCCCTGGTTACTACTAAACTACTGGTTAAAGTTTTACCGCAATTATATATCTATGTTGGTGTATGAAGAATGATGGAATTCAAAGAAGACGATGAGGAACTTAGACACAAAATTCCATGTCATATTTTTCCAAAAAATATATCCATAAAATCATTATTTTTTAAACAAATATAATTTATTAAATCAACTACTGATGAAAACAACAACTTAAATAACGTAATAACGACACCATAATTTTCCCACCTGTCTGTGAGTGGATGCTGTGACCCATACACATTTATCCTCAATAAGGATCAAACTACAGATGCGTTATCACCCCAGAGGACGAAGATGGAATAAATCGCTTCCAGCAAAAAGGGTCTTCGATTCTTTACAGTCACCAATAGAAACACATCATTAATAGCGTGCTCCTACCCCGATCGAGCCGATCCACTCGTGCTACAACGGTCGGGGTCATTTTGGCCAATATGGCGCATCTGTCGAGCACTTTCCGAAGTACTTAATATATAACAAGTATACTAAGTATATATGTATATATATACTAAGTAAGTATATTGAAATCATATATCAATGGAAACGTTATTAAATAAGCTATCAGATTATGAACATGATAATATGCGCATCTGTCTAGCAAACTATTTGTATATACGATATATATAACATATATATATATATATATATATATACGCCAGAATATGGCGTTTGTACAGACGAGGGGATAAATCTCGTGTAAAATTTGTTTGCCAAAATGCCAAGTATTTGGAACTAATTTAGAAGCGGATTAAAAAAAATGCTTTATAAATCCAAATTGAAATCACAAGATCAAAATGAATAAAATATTCCGCTTCAAGCTGTTTCTAAAATTAGTTTTGTACAACACCTCTTAATGTATAATTTACTTTGGAAAAAAGTCCCGATGGGACTCTTGTTGGTTCTTCAGATTACAGAGGTTTTTTCGAACCAGTGGTAAAAGTAAAAAATGACATTCAATAAGAATTACATGTAATACATTATCAAAATAATGACGCTTGTCCTGGTAAGAAGACTTAATTTGTTTTCCAAGAGTATGGAAAAGAAATAAGGGTTATTTGGATAAACCTGACAGTGAAATACACATGTAGGGATCGCGGCTTATCAGATAACTTTTGGTAACAATAAAAGGCATCCAGTGAGATAATAAACATTGTTGGCCATTAATGTTTATCAAAACAACACATTCGTTTCCTTTATTGAGGTTCTTAATTTTATATTTTCCTACGACTTAATTGTTTTGCGCCATTGAAGTAATATGTACTTACGTACAAGAACAGCTATTTCAAACAAAACATGTGCGCTACTCTGTGTTCGCGCGATTGGTTTTTTTATCATAGAATAAACATAGGTAGAATTATCAGTAGGTAGTAATAGATTGTATTGTTAAAAATAGGTAAATTATATCGAGAACAATTTTCAAATTTTGTCATTTATTTTGTATATTATATTCGCTTATTTAATATAATATTACATAATATTATATCACAATTACATTTTAATAATATTTTTATCTGAATATTTTAAAAGGTATCTATGTCAAATATAAAAAAACATACTAAATGTATGTTAAAATAAAAACTTATTAATATAAAATTTAAATTACAAATATATTTATTTAAATTAGAATAAGCGTCGTTCATAAATGCTGAGCACGCAAGAGTCAAAAATGGACGAATTTATTCCACTTTGACTTTGATGTGGAAACCCAAAAATAATATAAAAGAATAATGAGCAGATTTAAATATAAAAAATTTGCCTAATTATGATAACTCATATATGTTTCTACAAAAAAATGTGTATAATAATATATTCGTCCTATACTTAAGTACCCACAGAAATGTCGCATATGGACAAATTAATTTCATAATCTATAATACATGACACAATATGGCGTCTTAGGAATAATTTGTTTTATTATTAAGTTATAATAATTTTTTATTGACTAAGTATCTTATTAACCGATGAAAAGTAATACCTTGGTTTTTACTGACATTTCTTGAATTATTTGTGCAATATCTAAATACACACGACGACATATTTTTATCAAGAGATTTTTTTTTAAATCAACACAACACGTGACAACTCTACAAGCGCCTAGCGAGTGACTGATTAAAGTGCGGTGTATGCACCGCAGTTGAGTGGAACAGAGTAGCTGAATGCAGTGTCGCCTCTAGTACGTAGTACATAATACCTCAATGTTTTGCGGCAATCTTTCTGAAAATATTTTTACAAAGAAAAATGATTGTTAATAAATGTCACCTATTTCATTATGATTATTAGGACTAAAATTCAAAAAATTTTCATTTCTGATTTACTTTTAAAGAAATAAATTCGGAATTTTGTTTGATATTTTTACTGTAGTTAATGGTTAATACTTATAAAAGTAGTTTCGTTTATCATTTGTTAAAAAAAAACTATGTACTGAAAGGCAAAGAAAAAATCAGCGAGAGGCTTGTGTGCACAACTACCTATCTAAATCAGTACCTATATAATTCATTTTAACAGTGGTAGAGCCACGCGGCAGCTTTGCTGTTGCACGTATGGGCCGGCTCAAACCGGGGTGGTACCACGACCTCACAGAATACCGGCGTGAAGTGGAAGCTCTGCTTCCGCGTTTTGTCTGATGAGTGTAGGTGGCCGGAGGCCCAAATCCCCCCCCCCCCATCAACATGGTAGCGGAATTAAATGATGATAGACTACCCCAGGAGGGTACCAGTACCCCTGGAGAATCCCTCGCTGAGCATCCACGACCATGTTTCTCCACTTCTGAGCGTGGGTGCCCAGGCTGCCCCGCGTATTTTTTACCATCCGCGCGTCTACGGGTGCCTTTATAGGTCCCATAGCGGTAATGCGGAAACAGACCGACTCTTCAACCACGTCCAAATGGCTACAGATTCGTTGCTACAGTAGATCCCCTCCACAGAGATCGTGATCCTCAGCGACTTTAACGCCCATCACGCCAAATGGCTTGGTTCACGTTTAACCGATCATGCGGGGAGATCTGTTCATGATTTTGCCTTGGCATATGGTCTGACACAACTGGTTACTTCGCCTACGCGGATTCCAGATGTGGAGGATCATGCACCTTCCCTGTTAGACCTTCTGATGACCTCTTACCCGGACGGATATCAAATTTCCGTCGACGCCCCTTTAGGCTCCTCGGACCATTGTCTTATTCGGAGTGTGGTGCCACTCACGCTGAAATCGCAGTTGCATTCTGCAGGCTGCCGCCGTGTTTGGCACTATAGGTCAGCCGATTGGGATGGGATGTGGTCTTTCTTTGCATCCTACCCTTGGGGGTGGGTTTGCTTCTTGCCGGACGATCCCAACGTTGTTGCGGATTCTGTCGCTGATGTGGTACTTCAGGATATGTAACTTTTTATTCCTTCCTCAGTGGTGCCCATTGGTGGCAAATCTCAGCCATGGTTTGGTCGCTTCTGTAGAATAGCATCATGCTATAAGCAGGAGTGCTACCAAGCCTGGGCTGACGCATCAGCGTTCCGGGATGTAAGCACCAGCGCTCTAAAAAAGAAGTATAATTCCGCCTCTAGGTCCTTCAAAAGAGTCATTGCCAAGGCAAAGTCAGAGCACGTAGGCAGAATTGGCGAGAAACTAGTTTGCCTTCCTTCTGGAACGCGTGCATTCTGGTCTCTCGCCAAGGCTGTCCAGGGGAATTTCTGTCAGCCATCTTTTCCATCTCTGCACAGAGAGGACGACTCACTGGCCCATACCGCAAAGGAGAAAGCCGATCTTCTAGGCTCTTTCTTTGCGTCCAACTCGACCCTCAATGACGGGGGGAGTACGCCGCCGACCATCCCACGGTGCGAGTGCTCCATGTCGGAAGTGCAGTTCACACAGCGCTCGGTTCGCAAAGCACTCCTCTCCCTGGACATGCACAAGTCGAGTGGGCCCGACGGAATCCCGCCAATTGTGCTGAGGACGTGTGCTCCAGAGTTGGCACCGGTTTTAAAGCGTCTCTTCCAGTACTCTTACTCCCTAGGCGTAGTCCCACAATCATGGATGACGGCTTTCGTCCACCCGATCCCTAAAAAAGGCGACCGCTCAGACCCGTCCAACTACCGGCCTATCGCCATCACCTCCTTGTTCTCCAAAACAATGGAGTCCATTGTAAACTGCCAGCTCATGAGGTACCTTGAGGATCACCAGCTGATTAGTGACCGCCAATACGGTTTTCGCTGTGGTCGGTCAGCTGGTGATCTTCTGGTCTACCTAACTCACTGATGGGCGGAGGCAGTAGAGTCCAAGGGGGAGGCATTGGCCGTTGGTTTGGACATTGCGAAGGATTACGATCGGGTTTGGCACAACGAGCTTCTTTCGAAGCTCCCTTCCTATGAGCTTCCCGAGAAATTGTGCGGATCACCAGGTTTCTTGCAGATCGGGGCATCAAGGTCGTTGTAGACGGTGCATGTTCCGATTGCAAGCCTATTGATGCTGGTGTTCCACAAGGCTGCGTGCTATCGCCAACGCTGTTTCTTCTGCATATCAATGATATGTTGCAAACCTGTAAAATTCATTGCTATGCAGATGACAGCACTGGTGATGCTCTTTACACCGACCGAGCCAATATTTCTCGGGAAAACGTCTCCGAGTGCCGGGACAAACTTGTGTCTGAAATCGAGTCTTTGCTGAACAGAGTCTCGGATTGGGGGCGACTAAATCTAGTCCAGTTTAACCCCCAGAAGACACAAGTTTGCGCGTTAACCGCTAAAAAGAACCCCTTTGTCGTATCTCCTCAGTTTCAAGGTTTCGCGTCGACATATCGAGTGACTTGCAGTTTCGTGGTCACTTGGAAAAGAAGGCCAAATTGGCCTTTAAAAAGCTTGGCGTACTCAGCAGATCGGGACAGTATTTCATGCCGGCACACCACTTGCAAATTTACAAGGCGCAGGTTCGGCCGCACATGGAATACTGTTCCCATCTCTGGGCTGGGGCTCCCCAGTACCAGCTCCTTCCACTTGACCGCATCCAGCGCAGAGCGGCTCGAATCGTCGACGACCGAGTGCTTTCCGATCGGCTCGATTCACTGGCACCGCGAAGAGATGTTGCATCTCTTTGCATTTTCTTTCGAATATACCATGGAGAGTACTCTGAGGAATTGTTCGGATTAATCCCAGCCGCCAAATTTCGTGAACGCACTACGCGGCAAACGTCCCGATACCATCCACACCATCTGGATGCTTGGCGATCCACCACTGTACGTTTCAAGAGGTGTTTTCTTCCGCGTACAATCTCTCTGTTGTGGAATAGTTTACCACCTTTTTTACCAAATTTTTCCGGACCGATACGACCTGGGGACCTTCAAGAAAAGAGCGTACTCCTTTCTAAAGGGCCGGCAACGCACCTGCAATTGCCCCGGTGTTTCGGTTGATCATGGGCGGCGGTAGCAACTTAACATCAGATGAGCCGCATGCTCGTTTGCCCCCCTCTTCTATAAAAAAATCATTTAAAACATGAAACTATTAATGAAAAGTGAGAACCCGCTTTAAAAACTAAAAAGACAAAAATAATTTCCACACAATAGAAACATAAAGCTGTGCAAAAAATAAGTGGAAAACATTATTCACAATGTTTGAAATCGATTTATATGGTTTGAAAGTTTAATATTTTACTTTTTTAGATTAAGTTATGTCACAAGAAAGTAATCACTACAATATCGTCTACATCTAAAACTTCCCTATTTTTTCTTCCTTTATGATTAGATTTTTTTCTCCAAATTTATATGGTATCATTATGTAAGTACAAGCCATTTAATTAAAAAGAATCACTTAAACGGATTCTGTCACTTTCGAGAAATCGGTGAATATACATACGAAAATGTGCGCATTGAATATAGAACCTCGTCATTTCTTGGACTCGGTAAAAACAGCTTAGCAGTAATCATATCATTTCCAGAAGTTACCAACACCGATCATACACAGTTAGTATAATAAGTAATAATAATAATTGTTTACAACGAATTCATTAATGTAATTATTTACAGTCTTTTTCTTAGCGATAGACTGGCCTTGGCGTATTTTATAGGACTTTGTTCTAAGAGCGTATACATTGCGAAAAAATTTACTTTGTGAAGAAGAGTGACCGGTATTACTGTACTTTGGTTGGTCCCCATACTTTACACATTTTACACACTACAATTTACACATATTATTTTTATTAAAACAAATATTTTACACACTACACTTTACACATATTATTTTTATTAAAACAAATTTTGTTTTTGTGTAGGTTGCAGCATGTATCGATTACCTATCTTTTTACCGTATATTCGCAAGGCCACACAATTTCTCACCATATCAATCGGATTCAGCCCTAACATATTCCTTAACGACCGCGTTTCTACTGAGTTTATTCTACTCTCGTACTTCTTCTGCCATATCCAACTTTCACTACCATGCGTTAAATTGGGGACTAACACAGCATCGTTAATTGCCATACATGCCTTTTTGACACATTCTGAATTTCCTCAATAGAGTGTAGTGCCCCGTTTACTCTATATTATATATATATATATTTACTCGTCGTTCTATATCTTTATCATATCTCCCATTTCTCCTAAATACACATTCCAAATATACATTGCTCACCTTGATCTACCTTAATTCTTTTTAATTATCATATAACGTGGCTTCTTAGTTTTGAAATACTTAACAAATTTTAAGTTTTATATGTTATGATTCTGGGATACTGCAATAATTTAGTAACAGTAACTAAGCAAAAATTTATTATACGTTTCTAATAATTTAAAGTTATAATGTTGTCATTTATTTTTATTGTAAAAATACTATACCAATAGATTTTTCATTACAAATTTTCAAACAATATTACGTATTTATTTTAAAATGTTAAGTAAATTTTTTATGAATATATTATGCTATTATCGCAATTGATTTGGTGGTACAACGTTCGTTTAATAAATTATAACATGAAAAAGTTAAAACAGCATTAAATATATAAAAGCAAAATTTGCAGATCCTTGACAAAGGAAAACTTTAAATTAAAAGGGAGGCGCAAACAATAAATAAATTCACAACAGTTTTAACGAATCACAGTAAATGTCACAAAAGCAGTTGAAACAAATTAAGCTTAATGTTACTTAGAGATTCCTTCAAATCCTTACTATTATTATTGTTTCCTTTTGCTTCGTTAGAATTAAACAAAAAATTAGGATTTTCATGAATTTGTACACTTTACTGATTATGTAAAGTATATTGTAGTAAACAAAGTATAATTATGAAAAATATTAAAAATAAGTTACAAGAAAGGGAAAGGAAACCTTTATACTCGTATTTAAATTTCCGCAAAATTTTACAATTGTTACATTCCACAAGAATAACAGTATTTATAACATGGAATAGAATAAAATAATTTTTATTAGTACAGATTACAAGAATTTACTGAAAGTCTCGACAACCAACACGGCCGATCTGTTTTTAAACATTAATTTTTAATATAATATTTTATACAATTACATATGAGAACGTTAAGAAACAGCAAGTGTTATAATATAGTTATAATATACCATTCTTTAAGAGTAGTAGAAGATAAAAAAAAATTATTAAGTCATAATCGCAAACATTCTTTATCAATAAGCTGAAGTGGCAATACTTAGGTTGTTCGAAGAACAGACAACAGATGGGGAAGAAAGTTTATCGGTAGAAAGCCTCGTACCAGTAAGCGAAATATAGGACAGTTCTCCAATAAAATTGAAGTAACGAACTGGTAAGAGACAGAAATTCGGTGGATGCAGGTGGCTCAGGACATTTATGGCATAGCTTGGGCGAGGCTTGTGTTTAACAGTAGATTTAAAAAAAAACCGTAACGGTGGATGATAAAGATTGGAATGAAAATGATGTTTTTTTAGTTAATTGTTTTAGAATTCCTGTCTTGAATATCTCCTTCAGGACTGACATCGTCATCTACATCATTCTTTTCATTTAACTACTAATAGGCATTTCCGAGAATACGCAAACACGCAAATATTTTTTAAAATTTTGCCAATCTCAACAAGCTGGGCATGTTTCGGGGGGTTTCAAGCGTAGAGCCAGTACTCCCTAACCAGCAATGCTGCCGCAATTATCAATTCGTAAATGTTTGCTTCAGCGTTTTTGGAGCTGGCGTAGTTGGCATCTGGAAATAAAGTCGACTGCAGTCCCAGACGCTTTGCGCTTTAAAGCTGCTTTGCGTCACTGATGGGTGTATGTTACGCCTGCTATAAATTTAATGGTTATACGATCATCTGTTTATTAATTTTTATTTTGTATAAGAGTGAAAAACGAGCAACAGTCCACTTGCAGGTAAATTTGTATTGGGGCATATAGAAATTTACATTTATGCTCGATTAAGAACAAAAATTCTGACGCGTTTTCACCCTGAGAACCAAGATGCCTCATATCGAGTAAAAAGAGTCTTCGGTCTTCTCCACTCATTATATGAAAAAGCACAGCAATGTATTGATGATTTAAAAATTCCCTTCTTGTCTGTAAAAAAATTAAATATTACTAACTATTAAAAATATTCATTACTTTTAATGAAAAGTAAAAGTCGACCCAAAGAACTAATAAGAATAAAATAATTTCACATTCCAAATTCGGTGCCAATATATAGTGTACCCATAGACGAATTTATTGTTTTTAGTTTTTGATGCCAGTTTTAACTTTTTATTCAAAGTTACTTTTTATCCTTTTGAGTGAACTAAGGAATATCATCATTCAACTTGGCTGGGCAGCGTTCGGGAAATTACGTTACATCTTCTCGTCAGGTATACCTCAAAACCTGAAAACGTAATTGTACAACCAGTGCGTGTCGCCATTGGAACTGAGACGTGGTCCTTCACTGCTGGCCGTATGAGGACGCTCGAAACCGCTCAGCGAGCTATGGTCTGGCTAAGTCGATGGATGCAGGTGGCTCAGAACCGTGCTTTGTGGCAGACCTTGGTGGAGGCCTATGTTCAGCAGAGGACTTGTGAAGGGCTGTAATAATGATGATGAAGGAATATCACAACCCCAATATTGTTCACATAAGGAATAAAAATTCATGTTCTATTTGGCCAGCCTTACTTGTAATGGTTTTCCTCTAAATTTATATAAATTTAATTAAAAAAATTATCAAAATCAGTTCACATTTAGTTCACATTAGCGAAGATATTGCGTAACATACATATAAAAAATATATTCATTCAAATTGGAAACCTCTTTTTTAAATATATATACACTGTCTTTTTTAAAGGATATGGGTGTCAAACAGGCACACAGTCCACCTGACAGTGAGTAGTTGCTGTGACCCACAGACATCTACATCTATCCCCTACCAAGAATCAAAATGCAGACGCGCCGTCACCCGCTAGGACCAAGATGGAATGCCTCATTTCCAGTAAAAGGTGTCTCAGTATTAAGCCGCTATTTTACGCTGGTGTACTGTTAGAGTGTGGTCTTTTTCCGGTCGAGCCGACATATTCGTGCTATAACTATATTACCTGTCGTAAAGCGACAATTAAGAACTAAAGACCTAACCTAACAACAACGAAACAACAAAAATAGAACAAAAACGAATAATTTATTTAAAATTTTAAAAGATATTTACAGTTTTATAAAAAAAAGTATGAAGATGATGATGGGTGACGTGAATTACAATTATTTAAAAAAAAATAATAAAGATAAATGAGTACTGAAACGGAGCCCGAAGATCAAAGTAGCACTCCGCGCTTGGCAGTGGTGCTCACCACTCATGGAGTATGCACAGGCTGTGCCTGTGGTAGGTGCGCAGCGCCTGATCTAGGCACACGCAGCGTCTGGAGAAGGTACACGCAGCGCTTGGAGTAGGCACACGCAGCGCCCGGAGTAGGCACACGCAGCGCCTGGAGTAGGTACACGCATCGTCTGGAGTAGGCACACGCAGCGTCTGGAGTAGGCACACACAGCGCCTTGGTAGATGCTCTCAGCGCCTGAAGTAGGCGCTCGCAGCGCCTGGAGCAAGCACGCACAGCGGCTAAAGATAGCGCGGGCACTTAGTAGGCTTGCAGGATCCCGGGGCAGTGCGGCCTTTTACTTTTTTAGAGAGCTCCGCGCTCGACGACGGATCTGTGATAAGAACGGGAAATTATTTAAATTAAAAGCAAATTTTTGTAAATGGCCAAGAGGAAAAGAGTATTTTTGTGGAAGTATTGAAGTAAAAACATCAGACCGGTAACGAATTTGAATAAAAATTGCCATAACAACCAGATAAACAACGATGTCAAAACATGTCAAATTTTGGCTTCGGGCTCGTAATAGAGAAACGGCAAGATTTAAGTGAAAAATGAGATATTATTGATATAGAAAAAAAAGTAGCGAAACAGCGCGCACGAAGCTCGAAATTGCAGAGTTACGGAGAACTAAATAAAAGATCGAAAAAGGTAGACTCCATCGACACCGATTTAAAAAGTGCTGATAGCGTGAAAATACGAAGTGAAAATGATTTGTTATTGTGTTTTTATGGTTTAAAAACGTTACAGGATTCTATGGAAATAAAGGTGATGCAAAATATCCAGTTTTGAGGTGAATGCAGAAAATCAAAAACAGAATGGAAAAATAAATTTAAAATAGTGTAAAATGATATGTAAGTAGCATAACACTACATACTAATATAGCTGCAGCACGGCTTTAGCATGTAAAGACCCTTTTATAACATTGGGTGTAAAATGAGAACACAGTCCACCTGATGGTAAGGGGATACTGTGGCCCATAGACATTTATATTTATCCTCAATCAAGAATCATTATTCAGATGCGTTTTCGCCTGTGGGGGCTAAGATGGAATGTCTCTTATCAAGTCAAAAGGGTCTCCACGCCGTAGCGTAGCTCTACTACGTATACACACACACACACACATATATATATATATATATATAAATATATATAAATATATATATATATATATATATATATATATATATATATGTGTGTGTGTGTGTGTGTGTGTGTGTGTGTGTGTGTGTGTGTGTGTATACGTAGTTTTAATTTTTTTACTCGACTGTCTCAGAAGGAGGTTGATGTTTTTAGAGAGTTTGTTCTATTTAAGGACAGTATAAAACAGCACGATTACAGTATTGTTTTCTATGTAAGTGACATTGAATCTTAATAAAGTGGGGAGAAGTAAGGTTAAGAACAAAAAACTAGAGAAAACTTACAATTCGATTGTATGTTTTTTTGTGTATGTTATCTTATGATTTTTTATTTATTACATATATTATAGTTCATTGGTGGTTGCATATTTATTTTAAGAAAATATTCCACCCGTAAGGTGGCACCCTTACGGGTGGAATATAAGGGATAAAGTTTTAAATGTAACTATTTAGCAACATTAGTATTGTATAGTTGGTTGTGATGAAGTTGGGCCTTTTATTCCCCTACACACTATGTCAGCACCAAATCGGAACGTAAAGTTATTCAATTCTATTTTTCTTTAACTTCGTCTTTTACTTTTTATTAAAGGCGACATTTTTTTTAAATTTTATATAACGTGTAATTTTTGTTTGTTAGAGTCAACTTTTGCAACTGAATTTTAAAGCAGTTATCCTCAACCGATTGAGCTGAACTTTTGCATACATGTTTAGTTTGGACGATTATGCATGGTTAGCTAAATTAAACCGTACTAAATCTAATAATGTGGGCAGCTCAAGATGACGGTCAATTTATTTCTACGAACTCCCGTGATATGGGTATCTAATAAATGGGTTTGCCGAGAAGAATACGAAAATAAAAAGACGTCATCGACGTCAGAAATTCAATATGGTGGACACCCTGAGATAGCGGACTGTATTTTTTATGTACCCTCGTGATATGGATATCAAATGAAAGGGTTCTCTGCAAAGAATACGAATAAAATGACGTCAGTGTTCAGCTCTGCGAGCTTAAAAATTCTAGCGATGGTGGAAAACAAAACGGCCGCCATACCAATTTTAAAAAGTTGTAACTCGGCAACGTTTAAGGAAACTTTGGTGGTGCTCACAAAAATCTAAAGAGTAATTTAAAATCTAAATAATAATTTAGATTTTGTGGAAATACTCGAAGAAAGTGTTGTAGTGACAAGGATCAACTGCCGGGCTAGCATGAGCCGGAGAGAATATATCCCCGGAGAGAGGATATAATTTTTATCCCTTGCTTAGTTTTATCTACCCTGCGAGCATGGGCAAGAGACAAAAATTATATCCCCCGATTATATCCACTGACAAGAGATAAAATTATCTTATCTCTATAGTAATCCCCGTTTGACATAACGAGTGGACATATATCTCCCCGTCCGTAGCATGAGGCCAAGGGAAAGAGAAAAAATTATCCCTTCTTGACATTTGAAAGGGACAATTTTATCCTCTTTCGCGGACGTGGGTTTAAGTTTATCTTCAAACCATTTTAATACAAAAAAGATGTCTCGAGCCTATTGCAACTACATTTTCGTGTCAGAAATTGAAAAACAAGAAAGAGAATTACATCAGCGATCGATACGTGATCAGAATACTTAATCTATTGGAATTCTCCGACAACGAATTTCTACGCCGGTTTCAGATGCTTAAAGATTGTTTCGTATTTGTGTAAAGAACTCTACGAGGCTTTGAAGCCTATTAATTCTGTGGATGGACCACCAGTGCATATTGAAGTAAGCATCTATTACAACCACCTTGTCCAAAAAAGTCTCAATAGCTCAATGCGATGATTTAATTACATAGGTTGTATCAACAATACCCAAGGCGAGTCCATGGTCAAGTCAAATTTAATGATAATAGAATCGGTCTATACTATATTTTAGGTAAGTATTATAACGTTTTAAAATAAAGTTATCAAACTTAGTAAAGTTATAATTCAAAGGTTTAAATTAAGAAATATGTTAATTCTTTAGCAAAGCTTGCTAAATATACTATACTCATGATTATAAAATTATTTATTCCTTGTTTTGTTTGAAATCATTACATTTTTATTCTTCATGCTTCATCATTTTCAATTAAAATTAAATCTTTGTGACTTAGAGTAGACATCAATTTTGATGTATTTTGTAATTTTCTTATAATGGCAGTAATTGCGGGGATATATTTTTTTTTAATTTCTTCAAGAGGTTACACCACCTCCAAAGGGTCTGTATTGTCCAGTTTCACAATTGGCTTAATTCTAAACACATATTTTTTAATAAATGCTATCACAAGCGAAGTAATACCTGCGATTTGATATAAGCAATGTATATTTAACTTAAATATTATACAAAAGAAAATAAAGAAAGAATTAGAATAATAGAAAAAATAAAAACAAGGCAGAAATACGCTTAAAATAAATATAACAAATATTATAAACGACATATTGTTTAACAAAAATTATGAACAGTTTAGCAATATAATAAACAAAAGGTAAAAGAAAATATAAGTTAATGTAAATCTACTTAATCTTAAAACTAGTTTATAGCTAGTATAGTTTATAGCTTTATACTATGGTATATTATCTATGCGCGGGGATAAGTTTATCTACTGTCAATATTATATCCACCATAGGCCCATGCTCGCAGGGTGGATAAAGCTTTGACATAGGGATAAGACAATTTTATCCCTTGTCAGTGGATATAATCAGTGGATAAAATTTTTATCCCCTGCTCATGCTAGCCCGGCTGACGATAAAAAAAATTCAAGATAGTGGAATCTACGATGGTGATCGAAAATCAACAATGATGCATTAAATTTAATTAACAGACTTGAAAGCATTTCCAGCAATAACTAAAAAATAAAAATTAAATTAATAGTTAAAACATTTTCATAAACGATCTTTTATTGAAATGCTCTGTACATAAACCAAAATATGCAAATATACATAAACAAGAATACTATGTACCTTGACATTAAGTAGATATTTCTAAGAAAAAATTAATGTTTTTATAAAACAGATAAATCTTGCAACAGCTTTTATATCATATAAATTGTGATGAATTGATGGGTTTTTAGAGCATTTCAATAAAAGCTTGTTCATAAAAAAATTACTATTAATTCATTCTTTATTCGAACGAAACACTTAGATTAAAATATAATTTGTACAAGTGTTTGTCCACCATAAATGAAATCAAATCAAATCAAATCATTTATTTCGCTAAAACATGGGTACGGACAGATGCTCTTACCGGACCCGATATGAAATTAATGTAAATCTCTCTATCCTACGTTTCGGGTTACAATCGGGAATTGGAAGCCGATCCACTTTATCTTAAACAACCGCTACACCACGATAAAACCATAAAGCCCTGAAAAGGATAACGACGAGCGTGCGGTTTGTTTGTTGTAGTTAAATAAGTGTTGTAGTTTAAATATGTGTTGATATTTTGTTACCGTTTGATACAAAAAGTTATTATAGTTTCCAAACTATTAAAATTTAGTACACTTTAAAATTAAATAAAATATAACAAATGTCACAAAATGAATTTATTACGCAAGTGAAAGACGCGTCAAAATCGGTTCAGCAAGTCACGAGAACTTTTTGTATTCTTTTAATCAAATTAAAATAAACACGATAATTTGCAAATACATCAATTTGTAGTATTCTAATTAATTAACCTTAGAAAATCTAAGGAGTGTTTAATACAAATTATACATAAAATCTGCAATCATTCAAGAATGTATCACGCGTCATTATTCGTCGCTACCATTCTGACTTCCGTTTTGATATAAAATAAAAGATAAGCACATTAAAAACCATTTGGCCGTCTATCGAGTTACAGAATACAGAAATACGCTCAAAAGTACGTGTGCAGAAATTAAACACGTTGCATTAAGCAGTCTAAGCAGCTTTTGGACTTGTTCCGAAAGCTTAGCCGTATGTCTAGTCTTTGCAGTTGACAGATGCTTTCTTTACTTAATTACTTTTGTTATTAACCTTACTTCTCCCCACTTTATGAAGATTGAATGTCACTTACATAGAAAACAATACTGTAATCGTGCTGTTTTATATTGTCCTTAAATAGAACAAACTCTCGAAAAACATCAACCTCCTTCTGAGGCAGTCGAGTAAAAAAATTAAAAGCGAAACCAAACTCAAACAACTCATGCTGTATTAATCAACTGAAATATAATGTATTAATTTATACTTACAAAAACGAAGCACCTATATATGATATACTCTTATATATTATATATTTTTGTTTTTCGATTCGTAATATTAAGGATCAGGCTACTGCCACTTAACTAAACTAACTAATTAAGGGTGATAACAGAGCACATAGTCCATCTGGTAGTAAATGCATGCTGTAGCCCCAGATGCATTTGCCCCAGATGATTTTGTGAGAGCGTGGTCTTACACTAGTTGAGCCGACGCAGTGGTACCTCAATCAAAATAAAGTTGCTGCGTGGTTCTACCACACATACGTAACTATATAAAATAGTTATTTGAAATAAATCGATAACTACAAGGACTATATGCCTTGACTGAATACTGTACGCGAAAATCGAAATAGAATGCTAAAAAAATTAAAAACGGTGTGAAAATTCCGTCTTGATTACCATGTGTACTTTGTGTATAAGTTCTATTTCCTTTCTTTCTTTATCAGCCCGTAAAAGCGGTCCTCGCCCATCCATCAATTCTTATAAGCTGTAATTAACACACACACACACATATATATACATATATATATATATATATATATATATATATATATATATATATATATATATATATATATATATATATATATCATCATCATCATCATCATCATTACAGCCCTTCACAAGTCCACTGCTGAACATAGGCCTCCCCCAAGTAATGCCACTGCCACAAAGCACGGTCCTGAGCCACCTGCATCCATCGACTTCCTGCATATCTTACCAGGTCGTCACTCCATCTAGTTCTTCCTCCACTTCCCCATCGGTTATCGGTTCTTCGAGCTATATGGCCGGCCCATTGCCACTTCAGCTTACTAATCCGTTATATATATATATATATATATATATATATATATATATATATATATATATATATATATATATATATATATATATGTCTCTTCCATTTATAGATAGATATTGCGGATTATGCCATAGTTGCCACGCGTCTTTATTATTATTACTGCCATTACACGACCTTTATTATTGTAGGGTAAATTTGCCATAATAGTTACATAACGGTTACGCTTATTAGTGATCGTAGTAACAGATGTCTTTCACGTTGGCTCACTGTTGCCGGTCTGAATATTTCATATCTGCTCAGTAAGTCTGGTAGGTGTTTCACCGCTATCGTAAATCGTGACGAAATTTTCTGTACTGTACGATTTACAAGAAGTTTTCTTACTCGCGCAAATTCCTTGTGGTATCAACTACCACCAACTTTTGTGTGACTTTTCCGGACCGATACAAATTAGGGACCATCAAAAAAAGAGCCTATACTTTTTAAAATGCTGGTAATGTACCTGCAATTCTTCTGGTGTTATAGTTGTTCATGGACGGCGGTAGCCACTTAACATCAGGTGATCCACATTCTCGTTTGCTCCTCTTATATAAATATCTATCTGCGGTAAAGAGACCTTTACAAAAATTTTTCATCTTTACCTTTAAAATAAAAACATCATTCGTCATCGACGTTCAGAGAAAAAAAATTATTCATTTCTAGTTTCATTGAAAAAAAAGTTTAACTCAAACTGTGTTTAGATTACCTCATGTAGAATGAGGACAAAGCAAACATTTGTCATTCTATCTATGAGTGCAATAAATCTTCCCCATATGTTTTTCATGTTGACCGAGAGTTTCTACTTGTCGTGTTAGTTTACGCAAATGTGTATTGAATCTCAAAGGATTTGGTTTACTTGCTTGCCTAAATATTAACCTATAACGATCGTCTTAGTTAAATTGCTAGATAGTTTAGTGATAAACTGCTAGATAGTTTACTTTAATACCATAAATCAAACGATAAAATCGTAAAGATGTATCTTTACGTAAACTAAATGCATTCAGGTCAAGCTAATCATAAGATTGTGTAAGATGATGATAGTAATTAGATATACAGCAAACTATTTCCCTACACTTCGCTTACGCGCTTGAGTCTGTCTCTCAAGTAACTTTTTCCCATTATTTTGTTGGTTCGTCAAGCTATTTGGCCGATCCACTGCAACAGCAAAGCTTTGTAATACGACCATCAATAAAAGAAAATATCTGAAATTAATATATCATAACAAATGATACACTGTTCGAACATTTGTTTTTAATTTTTGAAGGAGGAGTGACAATACGAGTGTGCCGCAATTTCCTGATCCTTTTCTTCGAGCTTTGATTGACCTTTTTCTCAAAGTTGAACTTAGTCGGAAAATTTGTCTTTGGTAAATTATACTCGTCACCAACTCTGAGCGTAGAGTTCCCAAAAACAACTCATGATGTGGACGTTTTTTTATTTTCAACTTAGGACCTAGCCGATATAGGATACGTTAAAGGCCATATAACATAGCAGGTATTCGGTCCTTCAGCGATTCTGCGTTGACAAACTAAAGGTGAGATTATATACTCGCCATCGATGTTGATACAATATAATTTCTAGCCCATTAGCTTGAAAACGTCTTCCAGTTTTGGGGATATAAAGTCACCATATCTTACATCTCTTACATTTGGAGAGGTTTTATATCCTAGTTGTATATTCAGATAGCCATTACAGTCCTACTGTATAAACGTGGTATAATTTACGTGGTAGAGCCATGCTGCAGTTATATTAGTAGTATAGTTGTAGCACGAATGGGTCGGCTCGACCGGGGAAGGACCACGCTCTCACAGAATACCAGCGTGAAATAGTAGCTTAATGCTGCTGTATTTCGTATGGTGAGTGTAGAGAACCGGAGACCCTTTTTACTGGAAACGAGGCATTCCATCTTAGTCCTCATTGGTGACAACACATCTACATTTTGATTTGTAATGGAGGATAGATGTAGATGTCTATGGGCCGCAGCAACCACTTACTATCAGGTGGACTGTGTGCTCGTTTGTCACCCTATTCTATAAAATAAATAAAATAAATAAAATAAACACTTCGGCAGTTCGTTATACTGACAGTAGTCAACCTGGTACCGCTGGAAGAAATGTAACACCACTCAAGTATTAACAGAATCAAGGCTATCTCATATTCCACATACTCTGTTGTATTGTTCAGTTTTCCGTTAAATATGCCGAAGAGTATGTTTTCTATGGTATACTATTAATTTCAAAATACTGGTTTATTACAAAAATCGTGAATGTCGTAAGAACTGACTACATGAAATATAAGACAGATCTCATGGCTTTCTATAGATAGCGGAATAAGTTAAGAAAACAAAGTAAAAAATGAATTCTAAATTGATTAATGAAACCGTTGTGCATTAAAGAATTTTCAAATAATGCACAAAGGGACTCGTTGATAAGCTCATTACCAAAAGGCGTTTCTAACGTTAATAGCGTTGCCGTAATGTATTATTGATTCAAGTAAAATATATTTCCTGCTTAGTCACACTATACTTAGATATTTTAAGTAGAGATTTCATATTTTTTATGTACATTCTATTCAAACGATGTTGTTTTCTTTATGCATTTTTAAGACCATAAACTGCTTTCTTTTTACCACCCTTTCTATTCTTTTAATTTAGGAGTATAAATTTTATCAATTAGGACAAAAATCCAAAGTAACTAAAAAAGTGAACTCAATCTTACTCAAAATATGAAATGTTAGGTTGTAAATGAGCCTAATGGTATATAAAATTACCGCATGCTCGTTTCGGGAGAGATTTTACGCCATACGCCATTACATGTCGCATAAGTAATTTGACAAAATTTGTGTACTTGAGTGACGTCTTGTGTTTCTTCTTTGATCTCTATCATTTATTTTATTTTTTTTTATTTATAGGATAGGGTGACAAACGAGCACACAGTCCACCTGCTGGTAAGTGGTTGCTGTGGCCCATAGACATCTACATCTATCCTCGATTACGAATCAAAATGCAGATGCGTTGTCACCCGTGAGGACTAAGATGGAATGCCTCGTTTCCAGCAAAAAGGGTCTCCGGTTCTCTACACTCACCATACGAAATACAGCAGCATTAAGCTACTATTTCACGCTGGTATTCTGTGAGTGCGTGGTCCTTCCCCGGTCGAGCCGATCCATTCGTGCTACAACTATATACTATTAATATAATTGCAGCATGGCTCTACCACGTAAAAAAAATCATCAAAATCATCAAAGTATCATATTTGATTACTTACTAATAAACATTTATGGAATGTTTTCGATGCACAGAACATAAGTGTGAATAAGGAGCATAGTGTTGCTTTGTTTCATATTATGGTTAGTGATGAGCACAAGAGACGGTTTCCACTGAAAACAAGGCATTCTATCTTAGTCCCTAGATTGATTCTTAATCGAGGATAAATGTAGGCATCTATTATGGGCCATAATAACTACTGACCAGAGCACTGTTATAAAATAAATAATAATATTATATGTTATAAAAGACAAGTGAATCGTAGGTCAATTCTTTCACTCATCATGATCATGTCACTAAGCACGATCGTGAGTCACCACTTCAGACATCACTTCATCTAATGTGTGGCCATCCTACACTTTCTCACACATTTTATTATAAAAAATGAATTAAGTCTAAAAGATTTATTAAGGTTAAATTAATTTTCGGTAACTTTGTTGCTTCTCGAAAAAAACACTTATGGAAATAAAACACTCTTAAGATTACCTATTAGGATAGCTATTAATATGCAAACGATAAAGAAATGTTATCATGTTAGATTCATTTCATGAAATGAATTATATGCGCATTTTAATGGAAAATACAATAGTGTAACCTTAGATTCTCTATAAGTTCCAAGTAGTTTGTGCTTGAGTACAATTAACAAGCGGTCAGCCACCGCAGGGTCTACTTGATCTGAGAATGCCTCGTTTAGAGTCAAATCACGTGTCCCTCTTTTATAGAATTAGAAGAGAAACGAGCGCACAGTCCACTTGATTGTGTGTGACCCATTAGCATCTACATATATCTTTAGTTAAGAATGGAATTGCAGATAGGTTGGTCTAAGATGAAGTCTTCATTTCCACTAATAAGAGTCTTCAGTGTAGTAAGTGCAGAAAAAACTCACCATACAAAACACAGCAGCATTGAGCTGCTATTTTACGATAGCAGCTTAATGCTGCTGTATTTAGTAAAACCATTTTACTGGAAATGAGTTATTTCATCTTAGACCTCAGGGGTGACAACGCATCTGTATTTTGATTATTAATCGTAGATAGGTGTAGAATGGCAAATAAAAGGGCCACAGTATCCACGTGCCATCAGGTGGGGTGTGTGCTCGTTTCTTACCCTTATTGGAATAAAATACTTATCTTAATCTTTAGGTATATGATCACTTGCCTTTTAATTAAGCTTCAGTCCCATCTCCTTTCATTCACACAAACTTTTGTTGCCAAAAACTTTTCTAAATGAAAGTGAACATGCGACGTATCTTCTGTACGAGTAAATGGTCGCCTAACAGTCTTCTTTTTGATATTGAGAATAAGGGTGACAAATGAGCACATAGTCCACCCGATAGAACGAGTAAGTAACCGCTGTGGTCTACAGATATCTACATCTATCCTCAAAAATAACAAATACAGTAAATTACTTTTTTCGTGAAATATGTAGCGCTGAAAAAAGGAAAACCTCCTTGATCGTGATGAGACTTTTGATTTCTTTCCCATTTTCTTAACCTTGAATTTAACAGCATTAAAAGGGACATCACAGAAAAGAAGCCAACTGAAAATTAGTGGATATTTCCAACATTTAATATAGTGAATACATATTTTTACACTAGAGCTTATAAACATTTCATTGCTGAACGTAAAACTTAAAATGCCACAATGTTTGCAACAATAACCAACACTTGGCAAGCGGGTATGCAAACAAAGTTTTTTTAATTATTTTGATAATTATTTTTGTATTTTGTTTAATTTCTCGATTTTGATGTAGATTTATCAAGACCGTATAGAGGAGTAAACACGATAACTTTGGAAAATATCAGTTGTTCAACTCAATCTATTACTTAAGCTCTTCATCTATCATGTTGGAAGACACGAAATGTAAACGGCTGTTCAAGTTTGAGCAGCCTTGTAATAATATATACAATTAAATACAGATACATTTGACTAACTTCGGGCTCGGCCACCGTCGTGAGTGGGCTGTAATGTATGGTTTGTTTACAGCGGTTCGTGATGAAAAATATCGATCGCTGTAGAAATAGAAAATATTCAAAAAACTTGATACATACTTGGCAAAGATAATATATATATATATATATAAATATGTGTGTGTGTGTGTGTGTGTGTGTGTGTGTATTTGTGTGCGTGTAGACAAATAATCACAGATTTTCATCAAAATATATTAAGTTGCTAAAAGTACGTAGAATTTATATATAAATATACTTATACGTCTTGGACTTTATGGAGTAAACTGAAGTGTACTTCGGTATCTGCTACTGGAATTACTTGAAGAGTAGAACTAGGTGTACCGCATTTGGCTTCGTTTTGTAAGTTATGATAAGATCTTACCTCTGGACTTAATAGTGACCTAATGGTGTACTTTGGTGAATGCTAAATTAAAATACTGTTTATGACTAGATGAAGTCTTTTTCAGAACGAAATCAAATTGTAAAGAGAAAAAAAAATTCTTAACGTGTCAGGTTAAAAAGACTAGTTTTTTTTACGCCTGCGCCTTTTAAAAAGAAGTAAACTCGTTTCTTGAAGGTCACTGAGTCATATCGGTCCGAAACAATTGCCAGTGGTTAAGAATTCCACAAAGAAGTCCCGCGAGGAAGAAAACTCCTAGTAAATTGCACAGTAGTGGTCCGCCAAGCATCCAGATAAAGTGGATGACTGATGGGTATTTTGACATATAAATCATTTATTAACAATGTTCCAAAAATATAATAACGATCATATAATTTTTAATCCAGAGCGATCCAAAGCATATCAAAAACAGGAAATGAACTCGGAAAGTTTTTAAACTTTCCCGCACTAATCCAAGTAAAACTTTTTCCGATATCCGAGTGAATAAAATGCAGAAAATTTCAGTGGCCTAACGGACGCAGTAAGCTAAAATAAAACTAAAAATACAAATTCACGTACATATTACACTGAATTTGTTTATACTTTTATTATTAGTAGTATCGCGTCTGGTATAAATACGACTATTATTGATAAGGAAGATCAGGTATTCGCTTACCCTCAATATATTCTATTTTATTGAATTGGCTCGGTAAATAATTAATCGTTATCCAACCGTATAGTGGTGGTGTAAGAATATTTCCTACCCCGTATTGTCCGCGAGTCCGTGTAAAAGGCGACACGGGTAAACTAATACTGGAAATAGACAACAGCATCTTTATAACAACAACTCAAAATTATAAAACCTACTGATGCAAGCCGGCATGCCAAGCGTGACGAATATAGAAAAAATCTTCCCTTGAGGCAATGTATGAGGGAAGCCTATGTTCAGGTATGGATATTTTACAGGTTGTAATAGATGAATGCATGGAAAATTATGCATGTCGTTACTCTACATACAAAAGCAATATTGTATGAGTTTTTTTTGAACGACGCAGTATATATGTTTTTTTATTTTAAGAAAAAGGGCGTTGTCGCTGATACGATTATGACGCCCAGTATGTTGTAGTCCGATCCTTAGAATGGGGCAGGTCGTTAGAGGTCGTTCGGTCGGTAGGTCGCTGTAATAACTCCCTTATTTATATGCCATTAAGATATTTATTACTATATTTAAAATATTTGTGTATGTCTGTCTGTCTGCGCTAACCTTCGAAATGGCTGAACCGATTGTAATAATATGGCTGGAACATATAAAATGCAATGCCAGTAGTAATCAAGGCTACATTTTATGCGAAAAACTAGGAGAATTTTTTGAAAATACGAAACATTTATGAACTAAATGCGCTTTAATTATTTTAAATCTAAATAACCCTACATTAATAGAGACTAGCCGTTGCGGGTCACTATTGGTGGAAAAAAATAACGTGCCACGCTACTTTTTAAACCGCATGTATCGTAGTTTTAGTCCCACGTCGCTTACTTTCACTGCGAAACACTTGAAGGTGTAGGTAATGGTAGGTAATTAGTACTATAAATAATTATTTTATTGGTGTGGGCGTTTGATCGAACTCGGTTTACTAGGGTACTATGAAATTTTAAGTAAATTATCTCAGATTATCTCCTAATATATCTCAGTAACTGTTATTATCTCATACTATCGCTTAATATTATCTCCAGAAGTTATCGTATATAGGCGGAATTCTCTTTAAAGTGATCGAGGAATACGATTTGTCATACTTTATAGTGGTCTGCTCAAGTTTACAACACTTTTATTACCTTATAAATATTTATTACCTTATTTACTGAACAAATTTTAAAATTAAAAGCAACTTTAATAAATTATTTAAAAAATATTTTATTAAAATTGCACAGAGAGCGGTATACTAACAATATCGAATATAGTCATCTTATGATTAAATACGCTACAGTGTGCATTTGCGTGCATCTAACAACTAGGTGCGTTTATATGTTGAGTTTATGCGTTGCATCCATATACATCAAAGAACTCTTCATCATTATCATCATCATTACAACCCTTTACAAGCTCACTGCTGGAGGAACAAACTCAATGAATGCCACAAAGCACGGTTCTGAGCCACGTGCATGCAACGACTTCCTGTGTGTTACCGGTCGTCACTACGTCTAGTCGAGGACCGCTCTCAATTCGCCTACCGGTATGAGGTTGCCACTCGAAAAGTTTTATTCTCCATCGGTTGTCGGTTCTTCGAGCTATATGGATGACCTATTGCCACTTTAGCTTACTAATCCGGTTATTGTGATTCTTCTGCGGATATCCTCATTTCTAAGTTGATTGACGCAGAGAAACCTCTTTATAGCTTGCTGAGCGACTTTGACCTAAACTTATGAGGCCGTGTGAATAATCTCAAGGAACCCAATAAAATGAAATGATAGCAATGAAAATAAATGAACCGTTATAGTTTCGCCATGTGCGTCAGTCCGTGCGTCCGCTGTTTTACTCAGAAATAAGAGAGATATTAATCATCCTTCCAAAACTGTTAAATAAAATCTTAAAAACATTTTTATTTTGGGAACCTCCTATACAGGTGAAGAGAGGTAATTTTTACCTGTGTATTTAATCGTGTGAGGAGTCGTTGGATAAGTCGTTGGATTAGGGATGTGGCATT
This sequence comes from Parnassius smintheus behrii, assembly GCA_036936625.1. NCBI lineage: Eukaryota > Metazoa > Arthropoda > Insecta > Lepidoptera > Papilionidae > Parnassius > Parnassius smintheus. Next base: position 10,237,506 of record JAUPFT010000004.1, on the reverse strand, counting down.
ACATTTTTTCGATTAGGATGCCAGTTTGTGAATATACTTAGCTTCAAAATGGTATTTCTCATAACAGTCATGTTTCCCTCCCTACCTAATCCGTTGTTTTAAAAACTGTGAAAAATATACACATCTAACTAACTAAATAGAATTAGTCTTGGTAGTAAAAATTTCGTACCAATTCTATAGAAAATTATTTAAAAATAGCTGCATTATAACTTTGTAATGTTATTATAAATTGTACAAAGCAAATATTTTATGTAGAAAACGACTTATATGCTTGAATACTTCAGCTTAACTTTTTATTTTGCGGCATAATCATATAGCATCATAAAATTATATAATATCCTCCAGACCGAATTTCGGCCATGGCGGTCTGCCTCAACGGAGGCTAGCCATCGGCGCATGCAGGATTATAGTGCCCAAGTGACTCTCTATTCCCTCACTCTTATATCCCGATGGGACGGTAAACCGACACGACCGGAGAGAGATCATGCGCAGGACCAACGGCTTTACGTGCTTTCCGAGTCACCGCTAACTTCCTGACTCCGGGCAACTACTGAAAATTTCGTGACGGAAAAACTCAATAATTAATTTTTTAGCCCGACCCGGGATTCGAACCCAGGATGAGGTCCTGCAGCAGTCGCACTACTAAAACCATTAAAACAACGAGGCAGTCATACTTATAATAAGAAAAATAGTAATATATATACACATATATATATATATATATATATATATATATATATATATATATATATATATATATATATGTATGTATATATATATATATATATATATATATATATATGTATATATTACTGTACTTATAATATTCTTATTATAAGTATATTCTATTATTATATATATGAAATAATAGAATATACTTATAATAAGAATATACTTCTTGGTTTACGCGGGCGACCCTCAAAATAGGTTAGGGCGTGGTGGTTTACGTGAAGGTTCGTTACGGTCATATATATCTAAGGGTTGCATAGATAAATAGTCAATTATGGCTTTCTTTATACGGACGTGGTATGTGAATGCTTTGATGTAGATTGTATTATTTTCAAGATCGAAAAGTTTTTTAATCTTTTCTGAATACCACTTTCTATAAGTCTGATTGGAATATAAGTCCTTCAGTTTCCATCCTCCTATTTGGGCCCATTTTTAGTCGTTATAGCGGTTAAACTGCGAACTCAATATGCTTATTATCAAGAAAGCCTCTATTAAGTTCACGTATTATGACGGACAACTACGGAACCCTACCTATACATTGTGCGTGGCCCGACATACACTTGGCCAGTTTTTGTACATTCCTTAATACGCTGAGTCAATGAGTTGTGTTCATGTTGTGTTCAGCATCAAGGAACCCCTACCTTCAATAATATGATCGCAAAATGCAACATAAAACATTCCACTTTCTTTATTCAATTGTCTTTTTATATCATCTACACGAACTATTCTATAACTAATAGAACTATACTATATATTTTAGCCACACCTAAGCGAAAAGTTAAACGATAACAAATTGGGGCTCTAAATATCCTCAGATAATCGAAAATTGTCGCCTCGAACATAAAAATCGGGTATAAATGTCGTATCGCATTTTGATTTCAGGGTTCAGTTATTTGTCTTTGGATTTAATCTAAGTATGAAAAATATTATCCATAAAACCATATAAAAATTTTACAAATAAAACTTACCGAATTAGATGTAAATGGTGACAGTTTTTATTATAATTAAAGGGTTTTGTTTAGTTTCTGGTTCATATAATGCATTTCAAATAGCTTTTATTTAATAAAAATAATATTAATCTAAAATATATTTTAGCGTAATATTAATTTTAATTATTATTAGGCTGAAATATATTTTAGTTTAATAATTCTTATTTCGAGTATTTTGTTTGTACAATATTTCAATGAGAGGTCACGAGTAAAAGGGATTTGGTATAGTCTTGCAAGGTCTGTCATTTTGTGCGTCGTGGCTTGTTGGCGAAAAATAAAATATGACAAGATAAAAGACGACTCTCCAAACTGTACCACATATGGTGTTGAAGAATATTTTACTAGTTTTTCGTAATGAAAGAGAAAGGAAGTTACTAATGAGCAACCTCAACTTGAGCAGGTGGCTTATTGAAGGCAACCACTGTTCTTTGTCGCGTTCAAGCACAGAATCTGAAATCCAAATGTTGCACATTGTAGCGGCGTAACAGCAATTTTAGCTGTAATTAAAAAATTAAGATGAAAAAAATGTAAGAATGCTGACCGGGCAGAGTATGATAGGACTAATAAAATGTTTTATTATAATCGTGGTAGACTCTGCTGTACTTATATTAGTAGTATAGTTGTAGCACGAATGGGTCCGCTCGGCCGGGGAAGGCCCACGTTCTCACAGAATACCAGCGTAATAATTTTTTTAAAGGATAACGTGACAAACGAGCACACAATCCACCTGATGGTAAGAAGTTGCTGCGGCCCATAGACATCTAGATCTATCCTCGATTACGAATCAAAATGCAGATGCGTTGTCACCCGTGAGGACTAAGATGGAATGCCTCGTTTCCAGTAAAAAGGGTCTCCGGTCTCTACACTCAGCATACGAAACACAGCAGCGTTAAGATTTTCTTTCACGCTGTATAATCAAAATGCAGATGCGTTGTCACCCTTGAGGACTTAGATGAAATACCTCGATTCCAGTAAAACAGGTCTCCAGTTCTCTACACTCACCATACGAAACACAGCAGCATTAAGCTGCTATTTTACGCTGGTATTTTGTGAGAGCGTGGTCCTTCCCCGAGCCGACTTATTCATGCTGCAACCATGATGTAGCTGCAGCATGGCTCTACAACGTATAGAAACGTATAAAATTCTATAAAACAAGCGGGTAAAAATATCTAATTGTTATAAAACTTCGCACACCGGATAGTAAAAATTCCAAGCCCTCAATTCCGATGCCACAACAGGTAAATTTTCTCTTATCGCCTACTTTTTCTCAAAGTAATGTTGCGATATTGAAATAACGGGATATAAAAATGATAGATAATGAAGGTAGATGCCTGCGATGTTACTTTTGCCTTTTCTTTTGTAATCAGTGGGAGCCTTTTTGAAAATTCGTAGAATATTTTTCAAAAGATGTATCACAAACAAAACTTTAATTCCTTGTGTAGAGGTTACAAACTCTGGTATATAATTTTATTTTATTTTCAAAAATAACTTACCAACGGATAAATACCTACATTCTAATTCCAACCCATGCGTTCGATATCTTCCTACAGCCTTACGCTATTAAAGGGAGCGGATGCTATTTTACACCCTGATAAACGCAATAAGCCATCTATCCTTACAAAGTTTCCACTTATAAGGAAAGTAATGACAATATTTTCTAGTCTAATATATGAGTTCCTTCTTTAGATAAAAAAATCTAATCGACGTATTTACAACATTTTTGTATGTTTATATCCCGAAATAGTTTACATAATGAGAATAAAATATACCCTTTTGTTCAATATGGTCTGGTCTTTTGATATCCATTATATTTAAAATCCGCTGGTCAACATAGGTCTACCTATAGGTTGCCTCAAAGGAGGGATACCCACGGAACGATATGGGGTAGTGGATATTGTTACACATCTCTACACGGTTATTCTTTTTTCAGTCTTCTGATATGACAGTTGAAAGTTAGATTAATACTTTTATATACTCAACACCATAGTCATAAAAGTGCACGGTATATATGAAGCTATACAAATAAATATTGGCGAATTCAATAGATATTTCTCACTAGAGTTTGAGAAATCCATCACCCCATTTTAAGAGGCGACTATTGGAAAACCACAAATAGTTTATGACTTCTGATAGATGTCTGTAGGCAATCTGTCTCATTTAATTAAGATATAAAGTACCCAAACTGGCGAGAAGCAGTAGCGTTAAAGGTTGAAGATATCTGAAACTATGATTTTCAATCCGCATTCGAACTATGATAATAAAGGTAAATCTCATAACAACACTGCCATGTAGAGGCGGTGTAAGAATATCCTCTACCCCATGTCACCGCGTTGGTGTCTTAAGAGGTGATAGAGGAAAAAAAAACGGAGAGATAGGCAGTAGATTTTTCTATTTATTGTTTTATAACCCCTATAAGGTAATCTGTCGGGAAGCCTATTTTTAACTGTGCCCATTTGATAGGCTGTAACTGTAACTAAATCACAACAACGCAAGAGACTCATGTCCAGGAATGAACTTCAACGGACTGATGTACCTAGTTTTAATCTCGTAGATATGATTCAATCCACCACATTATAGTACAGGCCACATTGTTCCGCTAGCGACATATATATATATATATATATATATATATATATATATATATATATATATATATATATATATATGTTGTTAATGAACGAAAGTTGTTGCTATCTATGAAAATTAAAAATCAAAAATCTTTAAAGATTTTTCGATTCTTGTTTTATTCATCAAGTTGCAATATGATAAGTTAATTTTTTTTGTGTCCTACATTACTGTATGCAAATAATATACCAGTATATGAAGAATTTTGGCAAGCTTTATGAACTAATATTAAGAAAATTGCCAAGCCGTAAAATTATTCCTTAATTTGCCTGATTCAGAGTTCAGTAAATAGACTGCACAGCAAAACAGTTTTCAACCCCGCAACCGAGAGGCGCTTCACGCAACGAGTGCTACGAATAAGCGTCTATTATTCCCGAACTTAATTATGTAAACCTATATATAGCATTAATTCGGGTTTTATTTGGCTACTCGTTGATACAAATTGTCGCGAGTAAGGTTTTTGATATTCATGGCAAAGATGAGCACCAACTCTACTATTATAGTATATAAATATAAAATACGTGTTTAGTTTCATCAAAATAGAAGTACAAAACTATTAATAACGTTATAATGAAATTTATTTACTTTGTTATCGTATTATATCTTTAAAAAAACGTTATAATAATTTTCGATTTACAAACTTAACAAGGCGGTAAGTAGTTTCTGTGGTTCATGCACACCTAAAGCCAATTTAAAACTACATAGTAGGCTACAGAGTGGTAGTTTTTTTCTTTTACGGTTCCGTAGTTAAATAAAAAGGAACCCTTACAGTTTCGTTATGTCTGTTCTTGCGTCCGTCCACGATTCTACTCAAAGATCCTAGGTGCTACGGATCTATAATTTGTCATGGCTATATACGTATTATTCACGTCAACAAAATATGACACGAAATTTTGAATTTTTATTTTATTTTGAGTGCCTACGATACATGACATTTTGTTTTTACCCGTTTGAGTCCGTTGCCCGTCCAGTTTGAGAGAGGTGCGGCGTTTAGTTTTCACGACAAACATTTTTATTCTGTTACGGTATCTTGAGTCAAGGCCACTCAAGTAGCTGCCGTACGTGCCGCCAACATGTTTAGTTATACCTTCTTCTTTTTCACTAGCCCGTAAAAGCCAACAGCTGAACATAGTCCGCTCTCCTTACCTTAATCTCTTTCGACTTGTCTTCTATCGTAGCTGCCCCTTAATAATAATACTAAAAACAATACGAAAATTTTCGATTTTGGTGTATTAATTCAATTATTATTAATTAACTTCATAGGTTTAGAAACATGTTTAAAAGTAAAAGCAATGTTATAAAAGTACTGAAAGAACCGACGTGGCTTGTACTTATGAAAACGTTTCTTTGAATCAAATTGAAGAGTGCTTAATTAAGCGGTACAAGACCGGAGTCCTTAATGAGCTAGAACTTCGTCTTACGCCAAAGAAAGACTGCTGATATAAGAGTACTTAAAAACCTTTTTAAATTGCGAGAATTAGACAGTCTTATTAGCAACAATTAGCTTTAAATAGACCGATTTTCCGGTTTGGGAAATATTAAATTTTCTATGAATTTTAAAAGTATTAAGTAGTTTTTCCAGAAAAGCAATATAATTTCCTCAGGATTTTTGTGAATATAAAAGCAGTCAAAGTAAATCTTTTATTCAGTTTAGGTTTGTTTAATGAACGAAAAATCTACACTGTTTCGAAAAGACACGAACTCAGTCATAACGAAAAAGTGCAGTATGCCAAAAACCATAAAAAATGTAAAATATATTAATAATAATAATACTTGTCACACAATGATAGGTTTAAAAATGAAAACAAAAAAAATCAATAAAAAATAAAAATTTACAATTAACATAGGTATTAAGTATTATTATTAATGTACGAGTATAAAGTGAGGCAACGGGAACAGGCTCAGTATTCGCTGGGCATTAGGCTTAGCACTGGTTTTGAGCCAGTCCCTGCTGTTTTGGGTATATTTTGGTCGCACGCACATCGAATTTCATTATGTATTAGTGGTAACCCTCATTACTGTTTACGTGTGTTAAGTAAAAAGACGTTAACTAAAAATATTACCATACTATAAACATACAGTTTTTCGGCCTAAAAAGACTTTTGTTTATGAAATAGCTCCTTTTTAACCTTTTATATAAATGTTGCAATGGTAATATTAAAATTTTCTCTTAAAGGCGGTGGCAAATCATTCCATATTTTCGCGGCCTTATATTTAAAACATTCTTTGAAGTTCTTTGTGTTATGACATGGAATATACAGCTTATTTGGGGCTTTTTTACGTGTATTTACTTCATGGGAATTCTTATACCAATCAAAATTATTACACAAAGAAAGTGAACTTTTTTATTAATAATTTTGCGACACAAATTTGATACAGCTACAATTGAATCGTCGGTTAAGAAAACTTATAAACTGTTTTAAGTTATTTTAGCTTAATATTAAAAGGGTAGGTAATTCAAATCTAAAGTCATATTAACCAAAGCAAACTTTTATGAAATAACTGGAATATCCTAATTCATGTAAATATAAGTTTCAGCTACAATACCCCACATTGTTATATCATACTGAACTACGTCTCATATGGGATAAACGACATAATTTTAGATTCTTATATTTTATATAAGTTTTAAATAACACCGCCTAATCAATATCAGATCGAGTTTACAATTACTTTCATTTTGGTAGAACTTCAATGTTTTTAAGAACATTCCTGTGGTAGTGACGTCAACGCGTTTGAGTTACATTGACTCTAATATAATATATGAGAAGTGATATCAGATTGTCCTCTGAACAACATTACTCTTTTTTATTCGATGAGTTCTTGTCTCTTTACATTTACCGTCGGTTTTAGAGCCTTGCATATTTATAGACAAAAGCAGGTAACGATATTGTACGACTTTAGGTCTTTCGTAGAGAGGTAGTACCCTTGTGTGTGATGCTGCGTACGTAGACACTTCGTCGGTCATTCCTCTCATCTGAGAGGTAATTATTTTAGAGCCAGAGGGGCATCGGAGATGGCTAGACTGAGCAAATGGCACCTTACATGAGCCTTTCAGAGACCTTTGAACTTTTTTCTGTAAGATAAGTAGTACATTGTATAACTTAATCGTATTCGCAAATGGTCGTCACCACCGGAGACTAGAAGCCTGATTATTGACTGGCCTCAGTATTCAGTAAGAAAATGCAGCCAATGCTCTAGGCGCTATACCGTGAAGACGGACTATATGATAAAACTTAGTTAGGTAGTTTTTTTAGGGTTCCGTAGTTAAACAACAAGCAACCCTTATAGTTTCTCGATGCCCGTCCATCCGTCCATACAAGGCTTTACTCAGAGATTCGAGGTGCTACAAAGCTGTGATTTAGCAAATTATAGATATAATTTACAGATACAAAGTTGTGATATAAAATATTGCAAAGAGGCCAATCATGACATACCACTTTCGCGTACTTATTAGTTAGTTGTATAAGGAGTGTAGTTTTATAAGTGGTACTCTTGGTTTATGCGGGTCACCCTCAGGATAGTTTACGACAATGGTGGTTTAGGAGAAAGTTTGTTATGGTTATGTATGTATATCTTAAGTTTGTACCTAATATATGGAATGATTTGTATTAGATTGTATTATTTTAAAAATCATTTTTTTTACTCTCTTTGGAAAATAAGTACTTGAGTTACCTATTTAGGCCCATTTAAGTCATTATAGCGGTCAACGTGCGAACTTGATTAATATGCTCATAGTATCAAGACCCCACTCCATCTTAGTTAATGTTTAGTGATGGACAACTACAGAACCCTATATTATGCGTGGCTTAACACGCAAGCATGGACGGTTTTTTATCGTTATAAATTACATATTTATTATCATCATCATCACCATCATCATCATTGCAGCCCTTTACAAGTCCACTGCTGAACATAGGCCTCCCCCAAGGTATGCCACAAAGCACAGTCCTGAGCCAACTGCATCCATCGTCTTCCTGCATGTCTTACCAGGTCGTCACTCCATCTAGTGGGGGGTCGCCCTAAACTTCGTCTACCGGTACGAGGCTGCCACTCGAGAACCTTTTTTCCCCAACGGTTGTCGGTTCTTCGAGCTATATGGCCGGCCCATTGCCACTTCAGCTTACTAATCCGTTGGGCTATGTCAGTCACTCTGGTTCTACTGCCGATATCCTCATTTCTAAGTTTATCACGCAGAGAAACTCCGAGCATAGCCCTCTCCATAGCTCGCTGAGCGACCTTGAGCGTCCTCATACGACCAGCAGTGAGGGACCACGTATCAGTTCCATATGTCATCACTGGCAACACGCACTGGTTGTACAAGTTAGTTTTCAGGTTTTGAGGTATACCTGACGAGAAGATGTGTCGTAATTTCCCGAACGCTGCCCAGCCGAGTTGAATCCGTCGATTGACCTCTCGATCGAAGTTGGACTTACCTAGCCGGACTATTTGTCCCAGGTAAACGTACTCCTCAACAAATTCGAGCTTAGTACTCCCAACAACTACCGACATAGGTGTGACATGGACATTAAACATGATCTTTGTTTTGTCGATGTTCATCTTAATACCTATCCGTTGGGAGGCACTATTGAGGTCATTGAGCATAGTGCTTAAGTCCTCCACCGATTCTGCCATAATGACTATATCGTTGGCAAATCGAAGGTGAGTGATGTACTCGCCATTGATGTTAATACCGTATCTTTCCCAGTCCAGTAGCTTGAAAACGTCTTCCAATGCAGCGGTGAAGAGTTTCGGGGAAATAACGTCACCCTGTCTTACACCTCTCTGCAGTTGGATAGATTACGTACTCTGGTTCTGTACTCAGATAGCCATCGTAGCCCTAGTGTACAAAAACTTCAGCACTTCAATATACCGACAGTCAACTTGGCACCGCTGAAGAGACTGTAGCACCGCCCAAATTTCGACGGAATCAAAGGCTTTCTCATAGTCCACATACGCCAGGCAATGTGGCAGATTGAACTCTTCGGACTTCTGTACAATTTGCCGAAGGGTATGTATGTGGTCTATGGTACTAAAGCCTTTTGGGAAACAGGCTTGTTCAGGAGGCTGGAAGTCATCGAGTCTGCATGCGAGACGATTCGTAATGACTCTCGAAAACAGCACGTAGACGTGGCTCAGAAGGGATATCGGTCTATAGTTCTTCAAAAGGGCGTTGTCACCTTTCTTGAAGAACAAGACCACCGCACTTCTGCTCCATGCCTCCGGAGTAGTCCTACCATGGAGGACGGAATTAAAAAGTTTCTGAAGGACTTCAAGTACCGGTTTTCCACCCACTTTCAGAAGCTCCACTGTAATTCCATCCTCGCCCAGGGACTTGCCGTTTTTAAGGTGCTGGAGAGCCATTCTAATCTCGCTCAGACTGAAGTCCGGGATATCATCGGAATAGTGTCGGATAAGACCCGCTCTTGGATCGTTACTCACACTTGCGTGTGGCTCCAACGATGATGTGTAAAGCTGCCCATAGAACCTCTCAATCTCACTCAGAATCTCAGGTGTCCCGGAAACGACGCTGCCGCACTCTGTCTTCAGCTTTGACAGTTGGCTCTTACTGGCAGACAGATCTCTGGCAAAGACTTTGGAGCCCTGGTTCAGTTCAATCGCTTCTTCAATACGAGCAATATTAAATTTGCGTAAGTCTCGCCGCATGCATTTGGAGATCTGTCTGTTCAGTTGCCTGTATGATTTTAAATCTGTTGACGATTGCAACCTCATCTCCCGTCTAACAGCCATGAGATTAAGAGTGTGCTCTACGGTTCCGTTGCCCTACTCCAAATTTCCCTAACTTCAGCTCACCACTTTCTCTTGTGCCTAGGTTTGCGTTGAAGTCTCCCATCAATACCGTGTAGTAGGTTTTGGAGGAATACATGGCTCTAGAAATATCCTCATATATTTCCTCCACCTCCTCATCGGGATGTACCGAGGTTGGTGCGTAAACCTGTATGACCTTCAGCCAATACCGTTTGGTGATTCTGAGTATCAGGTACGCGACCCTCGTCGACACACTTCCAATCTTTACAACGTTGTTACGAGAGACTTGTGGACGATAAATCCGACACCTCCTTGGGACAGAAATGGTCGTCCTCCCGGTGATAGAACTAGTTGCCAGACTCGAGGATTACCGTGTTCTCTCCCTCTCTTCGTACCTCTAATATAACATCGGAATATTTATTATAATTTTACGTAAATAAAAGAAATGCTAAGATAGATTGTAATTATAAAGCAACCTCAAGTCCAACCCTTTTTATTAAATTATTGACAATCTGGTTTTTAACTTTCAAGGACATTTTCAATTATTGAATTGAAATAATATTATTGTAATCACCCAAGTCCAATATAATTTTTAAGCGATAAGACCTCTCCTAGATATACTACATACAAAACATGTATTTTTTTTTCAAATATTTCAGGCAACATTGAAATGCAACTTAAAAGTTTTTACGTGGAAGAGAATAGCGCTATTATGTTTGATCAAAAAGAAGGCTGTTTAGAGTGTAGAGGGACCACGGTTTCAAAATTCCAGTGATGAAATAGCGGCGTAATGCTGCTGAGCTTTGTATGGTGAGTATCATGTACCGGAGAATTCACTGGAAATAAGGCATTAATCTTTGTCTTTGAGGCTAGAAGGAAATGTCTATAAGTCATAACATCCAAATATCATCAAGTGTGTGCTCATTTGTTACCCTTATTTTATAAAAAGAATTGAAGAAAGTAGAAAATGAAGTTGCAAGAAAATACATCATTTCAATCTGTGAGCATCATAAAAATATAGTAAAAATATCAGTAAGATCTTATGGTTTTCAATAGATGGCGGTATAACCATCTCTTCACGCCTGTCATAATATACTCAGACTGATGACGGGAAGCAGCGCAAAATGTTAGATCTCTGGTACTGCGATTGTCATTCCATTTGCCAAGCGTATGTAAATATTATTAATTCGTTCATTTACTAAAGCCTATCATAAGTCCACTGCTGCTCCACTGGCTTTACGGAAATGACTTACGTAAATGAATTGGGTGATAATTTCATTATTGCAGCGCATGAAAGGTGGTCGGTAACCGAAGTATTTTTTTAATTTCAATGTTGTAAGGAAGATTTTTCTAGGTATCTCGTATTTAACGCTGCTAAACGCTAAGTGGCTTGTTACCTAGAGGTCAGCCGCTGTAGAGTCTACATCACCGGAGGATGCCTCGTGTAGAGGCGAAACACGAGTCGCATTATCGTCAATAGTGTGTCTTTCCTGGAATAGTGGTGTTGGAAGTAGTGGTGCCAGGAGTAGTGGTGTTGGGAGTAGTGCTAGGACTAGTGGTGACGGAATTAGTGCACGCAATTGCGGGAGGGCAGGAGGTGCTCTTCAATCCAGGTAAGACACATCATTGTATTTATTTAGCGGAAGTTTGCAAATTAATCAATATCTTTATTATAATAGATTTCCTCAAAGTATCGCCTGACTCTATCAATTAGCTAAAGAATTGTTTGCCTCTAACTTCATTGTGAACTGAATTTTAGAATTTATAGAATTAAAACGGTCTAAAAATGCAGTTATTTTATCTAAAGGTAGAATTGTCAAAGTGTCGTCTAGTAACGCCTGTAGAATCTTGGATTTATGGGAGAAGTAAGCGGGGCTTTCTCCTCAAAGTCTTTCATGAATATATCGGCGACAATGGAAGATACAGGTGAGCCCATCGCCACACCATCTACTTGCTTGTAGCCTCCTTCAACAGTAGGTTGCCAGATGTAAGGCATTGTCTGAGTAATACTGCATACTTCATATTCTACGGGCGTGTTGTTTTCTTCCAGACTGCTATTTACAATTGAGATGCAGTCTTCAACAGGTAAGCATTTAAAAACGACTGCACATCAAAATTTACCATAGTTTCACTGTCTGCCAGATGTAGGTCTTTAATCTCGCTGACAAAATGTTAAGAATCCTTTATGCGCTCTTGTATGTCTCATGAGCAGTGAGAGTATTTTCGCTAAGTGTTGAGCAAATCTGTAAATTGGTGAATCGATTTGGCTCACTATGGGACGTAATGGAGCATTGGGTTTGTGTATTTTTGGTAACCCATACAACTTTGGTGATTTGGCGGAAGTAGGTATTATCTATTTCACGTTCAGATTTAATTTTTCTGAGTGTTTTTTTATGAGGTCACTAATTGTTTTAAGTGTGCTATTTGTTGGGTCATTTTTAGCTTTTTTTATAAGTGCTTACATCGGACAAAAGTTCTTGTATTTTAGAATTATAATCTGACGTATACATGACTACCGTGGCGTTTTCCTTATCTGCGCGGATAATCGTGAGTTAGTTTTATTGCGTAAGTTCTTTGACGCTATAAATTTGTCTTGGGGAAGATTCAGTTTGCGCACTGAACATCGACGTAACATAGACAAAATGTCTTGACGTATCGCCTTCAAATCTTCTTTCCGTATATTGTTTTTAAATAAACAGTATCCGACACTACAGATAATTTCTTTGTACGGTAATCTGCGTGGTATTTTTGCAAAATTTAGACCTTTGGATTTGGATAAAACCCGAATTATTGCATCATCCAGTATTTGTTTTCACATATTATAGAACGCGATTAATCTATGATCTGTGTTTGTCAATGGTTGCTTTTGTTTCTGGCATCGATTCGGATGTTTGACATTTGATTTGGTCGTAAATTTTAGATATTTTTCTATACGTTTGTTTTTTCATTCGTTATATTTACTAATTTCGCATTTATTTAATGTTTCCATGCAAACATTATAATCAAACGTCGTTAAAACTTCCTTTGATTCACTGGATGATGTGTCTAAGGATTTGTTTATGTCATGTAAATTGGAGCGTTTTTGTTGGATTACCGTCCGAAGCAACTTTTTACTTTCCTGATTTAAGATCTTAGCGCTTCCTCGCATGTCCTTTTTGGTTGATATTTTGACAAACGTAGGAATGAGATTATGGTCTCGGCATCTCTTCAAGAAATTTAAGGCTGTTAGATATCTTGCGCTTTTTTATTTGCAATTACTAGTCCGTACTTCTGTACAAAATGATTTCTTATATTTACGCGAACGCTACACATTTAAATGATACTAGTCTTTACGGATTTTATCGCGTATATTTAACTAACAAATTATTTAACTTTTTAATTGGGTGCTACTATATGCTTGGGATCCTATAATTAATAAAATTAAAACCTAACCCAAGCATACTACTGCAAGACTTCAAGATACTATAAGTTCGTACTGCATAGATCGAAACAAAAATTAATAAAAAAATTAATAAATTTAATCTTTGGTAACATCGGTTAACTATTATATCTAGACGTTGAACGTCTCAATCTCCCCCGTCACCACAGAGTACATTATATATACCTGGAATCCGTGACCATGGGTGCTGAAAAATGCTCGTAACGTCGGGTAATTAAAAAGTTAAATCTACGCAATAAAATCCGTAAAAACTAGTATTATTTAAATATCTTGTATTTAAGTTTCATAACGTAACTATTAATGTAAAATGGCTATAATATGCCCCAAGCTGTACAAAAATAAGGCTACTGAGAAAAAAAAAAACAAAATAAAAAAAGAATTTAGAATAACTATTAACATTTCATGGCAGTTGTTGAAAAATAATCAAGTTTAAAAGTATTTTTGACAGGCCTGTTGGTCTAGTGGTTAGTGACCCTGACTGCTATGCCGGAGGTCGTGGGTTCGATTCCCACCCAGGACAAATGTTTGTGTGATGAGCACGATCATTTGTTCTGTGTCTGGGTGTAATTTATCTATGATATTTATGTATTTAGAAATATATAAGTATGTTTATCAGTTGTCTAGTACCCATAACACAAGCTCTGCTTAGCTTGGGACTAGATGGCGTTGTGTGATAGTTGTGGAATATTATTATTATTATTATTTATAGCACATTTAATGTGGCCATATAATACTTAAAAAGATCAGAGTAGGAAGAAAACAACAGCTGAACTTATAAAAATACTTTATTTATATGTTATGTATAAAAACAAGCCTTCAATTAATGAATTAATAAACTAAAATACACTAAAAGATAGAATTTTATTTATTTGTTTAATACGTCAACTGCTTAAACATGTAGCGTTACATTATAGGATAGGGTTATTTTGCTTAGGTACTTGCAACACTGAATCCGTCCGTCAAACAACAAAACAGTCAGTGTCAATGTCAGACTTGGGGTATGTTCCAAAATAGAACCCAGTGTACTGTCCAATGCAAATGACGTCATGAATCGACGCTATACTGGTGATTCCTTCCAAAACATAAGACAGTATAATATGACGTCATACATTTGCGCCATATTGGAAAAGTGATGGCGATTATTTTGTCATTTTGTGCTCCAAAATCATTATATCCTCCTAATGGAGAAACCAAAAATTTTTCTATAATTTTTTGTACTTGAATAAATAAAAAATTCTGGCACGCTTCATTCAGCGCACACAAAATTAAAAATTGATTTATTATGGCCGGATATCCGACGCAATATGGCGGCGGAACGCCGTTACAATGGGTGCGTTTGGCAGAAAAAAGCGCTAGCAAGCGCTTGTAAGCAAAATGGCGATCGTAAGCGATAAGCGCTGTCAAATCGTAAGTAGCTATTTTCCTCCAGGACACGATGTTAGTTTTAACCGGGGAACCGTCGTAATTTAAATATATGTTTTTAAAGTATTCATATTAAAAACTTACCAATCATGAATTTTTAATAACATTTATATGTTTATTCATGTCATTATATTACTTAAAACTAATATTGCACACAACAACTTATAAACTCTACTTCAAAACAAACAAATTAAATAAGCAAAATGGCGGATTGTGTCAGCGCTACTAAGTAGCAATCGTGTCCTGGCCGAAAACTATTTTAGCGCTTGTAAGCGCTTGCTAGCGCTTTTTTCTGCCAAACGCACCCAATATAGTGTCAATTGATGACGTCATTTGTATTCGGCAGTATACTGAAAACGTTTCGGAACATACCCTTGATCTGATTCACGCTTACCGACTTACGCGCCAATTCTCTGTACGCTTTTCCTTCGTATTTGTGTTTTATCGTATTTTACTTTTATTTAATAAGTGACGTAGCCCCACGCGAGTGCTCCATTTTTATAAACGGTGTAATACATAAGTTTCATTATTTTCTGTCTAATATACCTCGATCAATAACAGTATTAATATAACTATGTTACAAAAAATAGTTACAAATAATAATTTCAAAGACTGAAAAAAACGACTGTCCTTGTTGTAACCAGTTAGGATACATCCTCCTAATCATCATGCAATACATTAACCTATATAACACTCATGAATTTGAACTTTATTAATGTCTACATTGTGTAATTGTGATTAAAACCGACTGCCAAAATCAACTTTCTTAAATCTTCATAACTTTTGTCCACTACTGCGTAGCTACATGCACTTTTCTAATTTTTTTAAATAGAAGATCTGTACTTTAAAATGACATAGATTTCATCTTTGTACAGTCTGGAGCACAGGTTCATACAATTTTTGGTCATCTCAAAAAATTGAATAAGCCCATGCCCAGCTGTGAAGTACATCGGACTATACAGCTAACTCCTTAGTGCAAAAATGTTGTTATTTTTTAATGTAAGTATTTGAATATTGTGAAATTGCAAGTTTTTATGTAAGTTTTTTGAATAATTTGACGTAGGCAATTGTATTTTTTCTTTTAAATATAGGATATATTATATATAGGATATATACATTTTTAAATATAGGATTAACCAACCTACAACCCAACGCAACTACAGGAGAAGATCATATTATCTGCTAAGGTAATTTCAGCTTTCAAAGCACTATTTTTCTTTCTTTTTGTTAAAATCAATCATAGCCCATATTTATGGTCATCTTAAATTATATCATGACAAAGCCAAAAACTACCACAAAATGGTAGGCGTAATATATAGTGGGTTTAATTGCATTTATAGAACAATAAAGAATTATTTATGTTCCACACTGATGACAAAACTTTGTTGGATTGGAGAGATGCCAGCACTTATTACATACAATTCAAACATATGGGAAGTAATTGCCATAATTACGTCGCTTGACAAGCGGGTTGCCAACCGCAGTCCCTGTTCGTGAAATGTGTGACAAGAGATGCACTGCGTCATGACCTGAGACCCACGCTCATGTCTCCCAAAAGATTGCAATTGCTTAAAATTTATTATTGTATTCTATCTTCTATCTCTATTTTTTGAAAGCGTTGTTATTTAAAAACACGATAGGATGGAGTTGTAATTTGTGAAATATTTTATTTGTTTTCTATAAGTGATGGAACCACGGTGCAGTTGTATTAAAGTTGTAGCATGAATGCGTCAGTCCCGACCAGAGAACGACCACACTCTCACAGAATGCCAGCGTAAAATTACATTTTAATGCCACTGTGTTTCGTATGGTAAGTATACATAATCGGTCACTCTTTTTACTGGAATCGGGGCATACTATCCTAGTCCTCAGGGGTGACAACGCATTTGTTTTTTGATTCTTATTTGAGGATATATGTAGATATCAATGGGTCACAGCACCTTTACCATCAGGTGGACTGTTTTACCCTTGTTTAAAAAAATACTTGCACCCAGAACTATCCCAATGATGTCAAAATAAGGTCAAGAAGCACATATTGAAACATGTTTAATATTGTATTTGAAAAACGTTTTCCGGTCGGTAAACATCCAATATTTTTAATATACCTCTTCTTTTTTCGCTTATTATCTTATTTTGCCTAATTCTACGTCGTTGCGCATAAAATATCCAACCCACAAACAAATCGAAAAATAAGTGAATTATTAGAACAAAAAAATTAATGTTGTTAAAATGCGCGGACTTTTCTATCCAGGGCGTTAAGTTCAGTCTGAATCCACCTGAGTATGCCAAAGATATACATGAGGACAGGTACGACCCAACCGTTATATGCGTGTGTCTTATTCACACCGGACAAAAGGCTATTAAGCACTTTGGTCAAGCGTGCATAAAACACGTCGCAAACTGACTGTTTCATACCAGGCTCATCGATACCGATGTTCTGTGACATACCCAGGTATCGGTATGTTTCAGCCTCGGAAAGGGTCTTAAGTTGACGGGCATAGATAAATCTATGCCCTCAGAGTTAGCAACCCTTCCCCTTTCAACATGCAGGACCGCAAACTTATCCGTCCCCAGCTCCATTCCAATGGAATTGCTAAATTCACAAGTGATTTTTAGCAATTCCATAAGATGGGAGCGACTGGAGGCGAATAACTTGAGATCATCCATATAGAAAAGGTGGGTCACTTTTGTCCCTCCTTTCCGTAGCTGAAATCCCCTCCCGGATCCCTCCAGTAAAGTACTGAGAGGGTTCAAAGAGAGGCAGAACCAGATTGAACTTAGACAATCGCCCTAGAAGATACCCCATCTTACCCTTATGTGGCTTTCCGCAGCCATCATCCGCTCGCCCAGATGACAAAGGATCGTACTCCACTTCCCCATACATTGCTCGAGTCTCTAACTGTACAGTCTATCTTGTACAGCTCGAGGACTCTCTTTAGCCATGTATGGGGCACCGAGTCGAATGCCTTTCTGTAGTCTATCCAGGCGGCGGAGAAGTTCCGACGGTTGCGTTTCACCACTTTGCCAATGACCGTGTCAATGAGAAGTGGTCCCTTGGTTCCACGACCACCGCCCGGACATCCATTTTTAGCGCGCGACATCACCTGATTTGAGTCCAGGTGACGAGTGATTCTCGCGATGGTCGGTAGACACGTGATGGGGCGGTATTTGCTCGGGTCTGTGGTATCCTGGTCTTATTATTATCATTAGTAAGAAAAATTATAAGCAAAACTGAACAACTCAAGCGTTCTCGACCACCTTGACCAGTGAGACATTTTTGCCGTTGTACGTACGTGGTTTTTCTGTAATTCTCGCCGCTTTAGTAATAATTTTTACACTGTACCACAAGACGGCAGCAGGTCGTATAAGGAAATGTATATATCCTATGAAAAGTCTTAATTTTTTTTTGCTTTTCACATACATATTATGAATGTGCATAAGGCTTCGGGAGAATGTATCATCATTTATTGTGTCCAATTAAATATCCAATGTTCTTTAACGCTGATGCCGAGTTCCAACTCTTGTTAGAAGTGCCTTTGCTCGAAGACAACGTGATTATCTAGCACCTCGCATTCATAACAATTTTAATGGAAAACTGACAAATTGAACCAACAT
The DNA here is from genome assembly GCA_036936625.1 of Parnassius smintheus behrii. NCBI lineage: Eukaryota > Metazoa > Arthropoda > Insecta > Lepidoptera > Papilionidae > Parnassius > Parnassius smintheus. Next base: position 10,218,918 of record JAUPFT010000004.1, on the reverse strand, counting down.
TCTTTAAAATCAGTACTAACTAAGTACCTGATATGACTAAACAATGAAAAAGCTGATTTCTGATTCTGCCTGTTCGATAAGTAGTTTACGCGTTCAGTAAACCTTAGCTTACTCGACTGTAACGACAATATTAAAACTTAGATTACGTTGCTTGCATATACTTAAATATTTTTAATACAATGTTTTACAAAGCTTATAAATCATTAGGCATTTTTAAAAATTTGCAAATTGCAGTGTAGTGGTTGCTTAATAGAATCCATCGAATTTAAACACAAACTTCACAATGTCGAAATTTTAGCCCGCTTTATACATGTCAGCAGGTCTATAAAATACCGGTTAGATCGAGGGTAAAAAGGTAATACTAGCGAAGCGTCGTATCGTTGGTAACGTCGCAACCTTTGTTGTTTATAGGATTCACGGCATGAAATCTCAGAACAAAACATTTAGGCCTTATTTTCAACATAAGACAAACGGTACTTTAGAATTTGACTTTTTACCATAGACTAAGAGTCACCACTGTACATAGACGTGACCCATGTGCTTTCATATTTTTCCTGGATGTCTTAGCGGGTCATCACTGTAGTGGGAACCATCCTATGCTTCGTTTACTGTTTTGCGGCTACCAGTGGAGAACCTTCTGTATTTACTAACCTAATAGGCCTAAATCCAACAATAGATATAGATGTATAAAGCCAATATTTTTTAATTTGCTTTTTTATAGTTTTTATTACATATAACATTATATTACATAAACAATTACAATAAAATATGTACTAAATGTGAAATTAGATGGCCGTAATGCTAGATGGTTATCTGTTTCAGGCAAAATATGATGAAAGAGATGAGATATTTTTGCAGATATATGTTTTTATTTAAACATGTCTGCATAAAAACATATAGGCTGTGTTATGTAGAAGTTAAGAATAAAAGAAAAACAGATAACATTATATCGTAAAGACAATAATATATTGCATAATGCATTTCTTTACAATTTAGGGTTTCTACGAATAACATAAAGTAAATAGCTAGTTATATATTATTTAAGTTACTTTAACAGCCCATTATGCTCATTGTAAGCGACGCATTATAAAATATTTATTTATTATGTGACTATTTGTTCTCTAATGCTATTTATATATTATATATATTGTTTGATTCTTGTTTACCGTCGTGTTAGAAATAAACTAAGTAAGAAGCGCTCTCGAGCAACCGCTGCATCTACAAGTACATTATCGGAAATCATTCCTTCGACGGGCAGTTGCGCACATACACTCGTTACACGCGGCACGGTTCTTCGAACGCCTTTATTTTATCGTGAAATCGTGGTTTCATTCTATAAACTATAAATTGGTCCTTCGAGCCGGATCTAACCAGGACTATGTTTAGTAATCCACCAAATAATAGAATTATGTCGATAAAAAAACCGCGAAAAGTTAAACGAGAGATTAGAAAACGCGTTCGAGCTCGTGCTTGCGAACGACAGAGTTGCAGGCAGTTTGCAAAAAGTTGAACCCTCTGGAAATAAAGTTCCATTTCTGCAAAGATCGACTAGAAATGAATCGATCACCTTGGCCATGGAATCTTCATCGTCACGCTTAAGACAGCTTGAGCTGGCAGCTGCTGAGGAAAAAGCAAGAATTCAGATGAAGCTTATTGACAATTGACCGTGGGTGTCGTAAGAGGCGACAGAGGGAGACAGACAGGAGAGATGGGCAGCAGCATCTTCCTGATAACAACTGTGACGTAATAAAAAACTGCGGTTGCCAACCCGCTCGCCAAGCGTGGCAACTACGGCAAATACCCCCCAATGAACAAATACACAAAAAGACGGCCCCCAGTCCCCGGCGGCCCCGCTATTCCTGGCTACGGTGGCGACCATGGTAACGGCGGGGCAGGGGGTGCTAAGAATCTCCGGTGGAGGTTCGGTTGCCACCTACGACGACTCGACCTGGCAACATATAACGCACGCACCCTGAGGACTGACGAGAAGATACTGGAGCTGGAAGAAGAGGTAGACAAGTTGCGCTGGCATATTATTGGATTATCCGAGGTCCGAAGAGAGGGGGAGGACACGGCAATCCTCGAGTCCGGCAACTTGTTCTATCACCGGGAGGGCGACCATCTGTCCCAAGGAGGTGTCGGATTTATCGTCCACAAGTCTCTCGTCAACAACGTTGTAAAGATTGGGAGTGTGTCGACGAGGGTCGCGTACCTGATACTCAGAATCACCAAACGGTATTCGCTGAAGGTCATTCAGGTTTACGCACCAACCTCGGCACACCCCGATGAGGAGGTGGAGGAAATGTATGAGGATATTTCCAGAGCCATACATTCCTCCAAAACCCACTACACGGTGTTGATGGGAGACTTCAACGCAAAACTAGGCACAAGAGAAAGCGGTGAGCTGAAGGTAGGGAAATTTGGAGTAGGGCAACGGAACCGAAGGGGCCAGCAGCTGGCCGACTTTATGGAGAAAGAGGGACTCTTTATGATGAACTCTTTCTTCCAGAAGCGGACCCACAGGAAGTGGACCTGGTCGAGCCCCGACGGTTCGACAAAAAATGAGATTGACTTCATTATGACGACCAGACGCCAACTGTTCAGTGATGTCTCAGTGATCGCAAGGGTGAAAACTGGCAGCGATCACCGAATGGTTAGAGGCACACTGAACCTAAACGTTAAGTTGGAGAGGTCTCGTCTAATGAAGTCAACGCTCCGTCCCCCTCGTGCTCTAATCCAGAATCCCGAAACCTTTCAGCTCGAGTTACGTAACCGCTTCCAGTGCCTAGAAGATTGCAATGCAGTGGACGATATGAACGACAAGCTCGTGGAAACTGTCCATGCGGTCGGAGCTAAGTTCTGCAAGACCCGCCGCAGAAGAACACAAAAACTCTCCGATCACACTCTTAATCTCATGGCTGTTAGACGGGAGATGAGGCTGCAATCGTCAACAGATTTGACAGCATACAGGCAACTGAACAGACAGATCTCCAAATGCATGCGGCGAGACTTACGCAACTTTAATACTTCTCGTATTAAAGAAGCGATCGAGCGGAATCAGGGATCCAAAGTCTTTGCCAGAGATCTGTCTGCCAGAAAGAGCCAACTGTCAAAGCTGAAGACTGAGTGTGGCAACATCGTTTCCGGGACACCTGAGATTTTGAGTGAGATTGAGAGGTTCTATGGGCAGCTGTACACATCATCGTTGGAGCCACACGCAAGTGTGAGTAACGATCCAAGAGCTAGTCTTATCCGACACTATTCCGATGATATCCCGGACGTCAGTCTAAGCGAGATTAGAATGGCTCTCCAGCACCTTAAAAACGGCAGGGCCCCAGGCGAGGATGGAATTACAGCGGAGCTTCTGAAAGCGGGTGGAACACCGGTACTTGTAGTCCTTCAGAAGCTCTTCAATTCCGTCCTCCATGGTGGCACTACTCCAGAGGCGTGGAGCAGAAGTGCGGTGGTCTTGTTCTTTAAGAAAGGCGACAACGCTCTCTTAAAGAACTACAGACCGATTTCCCTTCTGAGCCGCGTCTACGTGCTGTTTTCGAGAGTCATTACGAACCGTCTCGCACGCAGACTTGACGACTTCCAGCCTCCCGAACAAGCCGGTTTCCGAAAAGGCTTCTGTACCATAGACCACATACATACCCTGCGGCAGATTGTACAGAAGACTGAAGAGTACAATCTGCCACTTTGCCTGGCGTATGTGGACTATGAGAAAGCCTTTGATTCCGTCGAAATTTGGGCGGTGCTACAGTCCCTTCAGCGGTGCCAACTTGACTGTCGGTATATCGAAGTGCTGAAGTGTTTGTACAGTGGGGCTAGGATGGCTATCCGAGTACAGAACCAGAGCTCGAAACCTATCCAACTGCAGAGAGGTGTAAGACAGGGTGACGTTATATCCCCGAAACTCTTCACCGCTGCATTGGAAGACGTTTTCAAGCTACTGGACTGGAAAGGATACGGTATTGACATCAATGGCGAGTACATCACTCACCTTCGATTTGCCGACGATATAGTCCTTATGGCAGAATCGCTGGAGGACTTAAGCACTATGCTCAATGACCTCAATAGTGCCTCCCAACGGATAGGTCTTAAGATGAACATGGACAAAACAAAGATCATGTTCAATGTCCATGTCACACCTATGCCGGTAGTTGTTGGGAGCACTATGCTCGAAGTTGTTGACGAGTACGTTTACCTGGGACAAATAGTCCGACTAGGTAAGTCCAACTTCGACCGAGAGGTCAATCGACGGATTCAACTCGGCTGGGCAGCGTTCGGGAAATTACGACATATCTTTTCGTCAGGTATACCTCAATCTCTAAGAACTAGATTGTACAACCAGTGCGTGTTGCCAGTGATGACTTATGGATCTGAGACGTGGTCCTTCACTGCTGGCCGTATGAGGACGCTTAAGGTCGCTCAGCGAGCTATGGAGAGGGCTATGCTCGGAGTTTCTCTGCGTGATAGACTCAGAAATGAGGATATCCGCAGTAAAACCAGAGTGACCGACATAACCCAACGGATTAGTAAGCTGAAGTGGCAATGGGCCGGCCATATAGCTCGAAGAACCGATAACCGATGGGGAAGAAAGGTTCTCGAGTGGCAGCCTCGTACCGGTAGGCGTAGTGTAGGGCGACCCCCCACTAGATGGAGTGACGACCTGGTAAGACATGCAGGAAGTCGATGGATGCAGGTGGCTCAGGACCGTGCTTTGTGGCATTACTTGGGGGAGGCCTATGTTCAGCAGTGGACTTGTGAAAGGCTGTAATGATGATGATGATGATTATTGACAAAAGGCTTGAGTTTGATTTAGCAAAGATGGAAGGCAGCCGTGCGTCAGAATGTAAATCAAAGACGAGTCAAGTTAGTAGAAGCATTAAGAAGCAGCCTTTTGTGGAGCAGGAACTGGAGACCGGCAATTTGCAGCAGTCACCCTTACTGCAACATAAGGCGGCAGCGTCAGCGACATCGGAGGCAGCGACAGCGACATGAGAGGCAGCGCGGGCACCTTATGTTGACCGAGTCCGTGCACCGGCCCACCATACGCCTGTCGACAGTATCCTTCAACTCGCTCATACACTGAAGGACATTATGGTTACGTCGTCTAGTAATCAGGAGGAACTATTGCTTACCCGGCTGTCTACACCTAGAGAACTATCTCCATTTAGTGGAGATTGCATCGAGTGGTTGCACTTTAAGAGTGCCTATGAAAAATCTACATGTGTATGTCGATTTAGTGACTCCGAGAACCTATGGCGACTACGTCGAGCACTCAAACGTGATGCCAAGGAGGCAGATACTGACCTATTAATCGGCAACACGTCACCAGCTGTTGTCATGGAGGCACTGGAACTGAGGTTTGGTCAATCTGATTTAATTATTTAATATGTCACTTCTCAAATGAAAAGGCTATCTCCATTGTCTACTAATTATCAGCATGATGTCATTTTGTTTTCAATGAAAGTTAATAACTGTGTCGCAACCCTATACGCATTATATCAGCATGATTATCTACGTAGTCCAGAACTGTCAGCTACGAGTACAATACTCTCCAAGCTACCTAGTATATTGTTGAGTAAATGGACCGACTACGCATATGGCTATGACGGCTGTTTTGTTCAACTGCGTTCTAGTTCTACTTGTAGAGAGACCATAAGGTTACTCATATGAACAGCAGTAAAGAACCAGGTGTCGGTTTCATTTGTCATCACTGAGTACATGTAACTAGCTGTAATAATTATTATAATTTGTATTGAGCAACTTTCAAAAACAAATCAAAATATATTTATCCCTAGAAAAATATCATTGGATGTGAAAAACTCTAACGAGATTCTAACTTTAACATTGGAAAACTAAGTTTTAAAAACAGGAAAGAAGATAAGAAAAAATTGAAAAGCAACTTTCTGCCGCTGTGTGTAATAAGTATAATAGGGAGCAATGAAAATGGGTCAAAAACAAAAAAAAATGTTAATTTTACTACCCGAATTCAAAAAAAGGTATATATGCATTTATCATTGCTTTGTTTATTTGTAACAGAAACAGAAACATTTTTATTCAATATAGATTGTAAACAATACTTATTGAAAGTCAGTTTATTACCACTGGTTCGCAAAAAACACCTCTGTCCTGGGAAGAACCAGCAAGAAACCTAGCGGGAGTATTTTTTATTTTTCAAATAATAGCTTACAATCATGTACGTTACAATTAAAAATACAAAACAAATTAGAAATAGCTTGGTAGCCATCACCCTTCACAGGGGTTATTATCATCCATAAATTCCTTAATATTATAATAACCCTTTTTATAAAAATTAAGTTTAATAAAGTTTTTGAACTTTGTGTATGTCAAATTTTGTATATTTTCTGGGATTTTGTTGTAAAAGCGTATACGTCGCCCCGAGAATGAATTACTGGCTCGGTGGAGTCGAGTAACGGGTACTACTAGCTTGTGTCTGTTCCTAGTAATTACAGAATGAATATCACTTATTTTTGCAAAACTACTTTTATTTTTGTGTACGTTACATTACATATTTATAAATGTATTAAGAGGCCAAAGTTAATATATGAACTTCCTTAAATTTTATTCTGAGTGACTCTTTTCATTTTAAATCAAGAGAATATAGATATAGAGAAATATATCTTTAATGGGCCTCTTCTGTAAAACAAATATAATTTCAGTGTCATTCGCGTGTTCCCATAACAAAATACCATACGACATAATGCTATGGAAATAGGTAAAGTAAACTATTCTAGCTGTTTCAACACTGGTAAGAGTTCTAATTTTTTTACAGCATATGCTGCAGAAATAAGTCTGCTAGATAGTTTCGATATATAGGGGAATCACTGAAGCTTTCCGTCTAACGTGATTCCAAGTGGAATTATTATTATTCCATCATGGAAGACGGCTTTCGTCCACCCGATCCCTAAAAAAGGCGACCGCTCAGACCCATTCAACTACCGGCCAATCGCTATCACCTCCTTGTTCTCCAAAACAATGGAGTCCATTGTAAACTGCCAGCTCATGAGGTACCTTGAGCATCACCAGCTGATTAGTGACCGCCAATACGGTTTTCGCCGTGGTCGGCAGCTGGTGATCTTCTGGTCTACCTCACTCACTGATGGGCGGAGGCAGTAGAGTTCAAGGGGGAGGCATTGGCCGTTAGTTTGGACATTGCGAAGGCCTTCGATCGGGTTTGGCACAAAGCGCTTCTTTCGAAGCTCCCTTCCTATGGGCTTCCCGAGAAATTGTGCGATTGGATCACCAGCTTTCTTGCAGATCGGAGCATCAAGGTCGTTGTAGACGGTGCAAGCTCCGATTGCAAGCCTATTAATGCTGGTGTTCCACAGGGCTGCGTGCTATCGTCAACGTTGTTTCTTCTGCATATCAATGATATGTTGCATACTCGTAACATTCATTGCTACGCAGATGACAGCACTGGTGATGCTCTTTACACCGGCCGAGCCAATATTTCTCGGGAAAACGTCTCCGAGTGCCGGGACAAACTTGTGTCTGAAGTCGAGTCTTTGCTGAACAGAGTCTCGGATTGGGGACGACTAAATCTAGTCCAGTTTAACCCCCAGAAGACACAAGTTTGCGCGTTAACCGCTAAAAAGAACCCCTTTGTCGTATCCCCTCAGTTTCAAGGCACTCCCCTTGTTGCGTCAGCCAGTATCGGAATCCTCGGCGTCGACATATCGAGTGACGTGCAGTTTCATGGTCACTTGGAAGGGAAGGCCAAATTGGCCTCTAAAAAGCTTGGCGTGCTCAGCAGAGCGGGACAGTATTTCATGCCGGCACACCGCCTGCAACTTTACAAGGCGCAGGTTCGGCCGCACATGGAATACTGTTCCCATCTCTGGGCTGGGGCTCCCCAGTACCAGCTCCTTCTACTTGACCGCATCCAGCGCAGAGCGGCTCGAATCGTCGACGACCGAGTGCTTTCCGATCGGCTCGACTCACTGGCGCTGCGAAGAGATGTTGCATCTCTTTGCGTATTTTATCGCATCTACCACGGGGAGTGCTCTGAGGAATTGTTCGGATTAATCCCAGCCGCCAAATTTCGTGAACGCACTACACGGCAAACGTCCCGATACCATCCACACCATCTGGATGCTTGGCGGTCCACCACTGTACGTTTCACAAGGAGTTTTCTTCCACGTACAACCTCTCTGTGGAATAGTTTACCACCGGCGATTTTTCCGGACTGATACGACCTGGGGACCTTCAAGAAAAGAGCTTACTCCTTTCTAAAGGGGCGGCAACGCAACCGCAATTCTCCTGGTGTTGCGGTTGATCATGGGCGGCGGTAGTCACTTAACATCAGGTGAGCCGCATGCTCGTTTGCCCCCTCTTCTATAAAAAAAAAAAAAGTAAAATGGTAGTATCAATGAGACTCAGCTCCTCGCCATTTAAAATTACATTAGTATTAACATGTATGACATTCGGAGTTACAAATATCATACATCTAGTTTTAGTTCCGTTTAAATGAAAATTATTAACTTGAATTGAATAACTTAGCTATAGCATTATTTACATGGTCGTAATTTAATAATTGTCGTTTTAATTTGAAAATTAATGAAGTAACGCGATATGTTCGTCGATTGTAAACGGATTTTGATTGTTTTTAAATAAAATACGTAATAGTTCAGGAGTGGTGCAATAAACATTCTGAGAAAATATGCTAAAATTCTAAAATAAAATATTTAAATACATATTTAAACTATATTGAGAATGTGATTTTCCTTAGTCCACTCGAAATGGTAAAATTTACTTTTAAAAAATAAAATAATTTTACATAATGAAGGATTCATATAAACTCTATATCTTAGCACTGAATTCTTAATATAAATATTTTTTTTTCTTTTTATTTTTTTAAAGTCGGCCTTTTATTTTATTGAAAGTTTATATTTAACGCATTTCTACCGCTAAGTAGCAATGTACCCAATACTGTACTCTGATCCATTCATCGACCTACAGATGTGAGAGTGAGAGATCCAGTATACTTATTAATACAGACTGTGCGGCATTCCATATTTATCTTTAGGAGTGACAAGGAATTCAATTTTCGTAGTTATTTGTTAGCAGATGGACTATTGGCTCATACGTCACAATGATTTTATATAAAAACCTTACCTACATAACCATGAAAGTGTTGAAATAGGTGATCTGCTCGGTAGTTGCTATATGCTGATGAGCTCCAAATAACAAGGTCTTTAATTTAGTATATCATAGAATACGCGTCAGTTACCGATGGTCCAATATTTTTCATTTGTTATGAACTTTGTTTTGTCTTTATAACATCTAAAAATGACATAAGACTTCTCATGTCAGAGAAATCTCATTTCAAAACAGTTGAAAAAAAAGACATTATTTTGATGAACGAATTTTTTATTTTTTACGTCAAATATTCAATTGAATACAAATTATTGATTTAATTTATTTGAAATAATTTTAAAGATTAAATTTTAATTTTTTCATTTTGGTGAGATTGAGGTTCGTGACAATAAAAATTGCCGATAGAATTACCTAAATTAACACTTTAATTTTCTTTACACAAATTAAAACTTAAAACACTAATAATTAAACACATAATTCACTTAATTCCGCTCCGAAGCTTCGCTGGTCTCGCCAAATTCAATACTTCCTCGATCGCATCTTGCAGCGCCTATAAATATAAATTAGCAGCGAAATATCCAGAATATTCAAGTAAACACGCGCAAGGTACCGAGAGTTCGAGTTTCAACTTAAAGAAGTTTACTTCTTCGGTTCGAGACTAGATGGCGCTGGTGACGTCGACTTTGGCGCGTAACACTGCACCCTCCTAAAACATGCTCGTCCCGAGCATTATCGGCCCCATAATATCGCGCCAGGCGATCCACATGGACGATATTAGGAGTCCCTCTTGCGCCTTTCTGTATCCGGTAGGTTACATCGTTGATCCTGGTCACAATCCGGTACGGGCCGTCCCATTTAGCTTGAAGCTTAGGAGATTTCCCTTTACTGCGGTCTGGATTGTGCAACAACACTAGTGAACTTTCGTCGAACCCTTTGTTGTTCATTTTGCGGTCGTACTGGGTTTCCATCATTTCAGACATTTGCTGGCCCGATTGTCATACGTGCTCATAAACGTCATTCATTTTGTTCCGCCAGACATTTGCATATACTTTGATACTGCGTGGAGCATCAGGTGGTATCCCGGTGATCAGGTCTGCAGGCAGCCGTAATTCTCTTCCAAAGTTTGCGAAAGCTGGTGTCCCTGCTGTACTTTCGTGAACAGCGCTTCGATATGACAACAAAAACGGTTGTAGGTGCTTGTGCCAATCTCGTTGCCGATTGTCTACAACTTTTGCTAGGTACCTCTCCAATGTCTGATTAATTCGTTCTACCATTCCATCAGATAACGGGTGATAAGAAGTCGTTCTTGTTTTATGAGTACCCATAACTCGGCAAGTTTCCTGGAATATTTGAGACTCAAAATTCCTTCCTTGATCGCTGTGAATCTCTAAAGGTACTCCAAAACGACAGAAGACTTCATGAACTAGTTTATCTGCAACTGTTGAAGCTTCTTGATTTGGAATGGCGAAGACTTCTGGCCACTTAGTGAAGTAATCCATCACAACCATGAAATACTTGTTACCGCTTTCACTCTCCGGAAACGGCCCCGCCACGTCAATGGCTATTCTCTCCCATGGTGCGCCAACATTGTACAACTTCAATGCACCTCTACTACGAGTCTGAGGTCCCTTTACAGCCGCACAACTTGTACATTTGCGACACCAGTCCTCGACATCGTTTCGACAGTGGACCCAATAAAACCGTTCTCGGATCTTCAGTAGAGTTCGTTTAACTCCCAGATGGCCTCCGGAACAATCATTATGGTACAGCTGTAAAACACCCGGTACTTTAGCTTTAGGGAAAACCATTTGCAAGTGACAGCTGCCTCCCCGAACATTTTCCCATTTACGGCACAGAACTCCATCCTGAAGCAACAAGCTGTCCCACTGGGCCCAATAGCTTTTAGTGGTCGAACTCACAGCTGAGACGTCGCTCCACTTAGGCTTGGGAGCACTGGCCTTCATCCATTCCAGAATCGGCTTGATGTCCGGATCTTCCTGCTGTGCACGTCGTAAGCTGTCCTTCCACTCGTTGCTGAGGTGGTCTGCCCTGAGCATCCTCACGGATACCACTTCCTTACTCTCTTGCCTAGTACAATGTTTGCAATCTTCAGGACAAGGTCTTCTTGACAATGCATCTGCGTTGCCATGAGATTTCCTGCTGCGATGTTCGATCTCAAAGCCGTATTCCTGCAGTAGTTCAATCCACCTCGCAACTTGTCCTTCTGGATTTTTAAACTGCAATAGCCATTTTAGTGCAGCATGGTCAGTTCGTAAGTGAAATTTTCGCCCCAGAAGATATTTGCTAAAATGCTGCAACGACTTTACCACAGCTAGCAATTCGCGTCTTGTGACACAATAGTTCCTTTCCGGTTTTGACAATGACTTGCTGAAGTACGCTATCACGACCTTTTGGTCACCATTCCGTTGAGACAACACACCGCCAAGTCCTATATCACTTGCGTCTGTGAAAACTATAAATTCTTTGCTTGCATCAGGGTATCCCAAAATAGGTGTTTTGCACAGACGGTCCTTGAGCTCCTGGAATGCGATATTGCAACTTTCATCCCAGCAGAAATGTCGCTTCTCCTCGGTTAGCTTATGCAGAGGTTTGGCTATATCTGCAAAGTTCTTCACAAATCGCCGGTAATAGGAGCACAAACCCAAAAATGCTCTAACCTGCGTCTTGTCTTTTGGAACCGGCCAATCCTTGACAGCGGCGATTTTCTCTGGACGTGTGCGGATACCTTCTTCCGATACTACAAACCCCAAAAAGTTAACTTGCCGTTGGAATTGTGAACATTTCTTCGGGCTCAACTTGAGGTTGGCACTCTGAATCTTCATGAGCACGAGTTCCAGGTTTTGAAGGTGTTCCTCAAACGTACGGCCTACGATGATGATGTCATCCAAGTAGACCAGACAGGCATCGCCAATTAGCCCGGTAAGTACAAGTTCCATCAGCCTTTCAAACGTTGCTGGTGCATTGCACAACCCAAACGGCATTACTTTAAATTGCCACAGACCCTTTCCCGTCGAGAACGCAGTTTTCTCCTTGTCCTTAGGGTCAATTTCAACTTGCCAGTAGCCACTTTTTAGATCCAGCGTGCTAAACCATTTTACTCCTGTAAGCATGTCCAGCGTGTCATCAATTGGCTTGGCAAGGGATAGCTCTCCTTCTTTGTAACGTCGTTCAGACGGCGGTAATCAACACAGAACCGTTGCTGCCATCCTTCTTCTTTACCAGCACCACGGGTGAACACCATGGACTAGATGAAGGTTCAATAACACCATCCTTCACCATTCCCTCAATCATGGTTTCCACTTCTTTTTCACGTGCTACCGGCAATCTTCTTGGCCGCTGACGGAGAGGCAATTCCTCTCCTGTGTTTATTTTGTGTTGAACTAAGCCAGTCTTTCCTATGTCAGCATCGTTTGACGAGAATACATCGGCGTACTTGAGTAACAACTTCTTCGCCTTGACCAATTCGTTCGGGGAGAGAACACTGCGACAGTCTTTCAAAAGTGTGGTCACTTTCATTTCTGAATCCTTGCTGGGGGTCCCACTCGATATATATTGGCACCGACGTAACCAATCCACTTCCTCACAAGTACCAACCAGTGTGCCTTTTCTATAATCTGTTCCCGGTCACAAAGGTTCCCGGTCACAATGACCAAGGTTCGAGCTACTTTCCATGGAAGGTCATTGTTTACCCTTTCCACAAGTACACAACGGTGAGCATGCCCAGCGTTTCGGGGAAGACTAACCGGAACAATCGTTTCCGATCTCGGCGGAAGAACAATCTTCTTAATGTTGTACACGTTCCCTGGTAACGCACCTTCAATAAAAAGTTCCTCCTGTCCACATTTCAAAACACCTTGCTTAACGTCGATCTCACAACAATTATTCCTCATAAAGTCTAGGCCGAGGATGCAGTCGTCCATTATATCAGCCACGATAACATTATGCTGGTAGATCACGTTGCCTAGCTTCAACTCTATCTCCTTCTCTCCACGGACGGGTATACGCTGACCGGTGGCTGTTACCAAATTAATGCGTTCTCGGTTGTATGCGGAGTCCCCAAGGAACTGACTTATAAGTTGGGAACTAACAACCGTACGAGAGGCTCCAGTGTCTATGGTCAGTTTACACGGCATTCCGTTGACCTCGCCCATGATGATTAGACTGTTCCCATCATGGGTTTGTGAGATCGAGATCATTGGGGCTGTTTTAACGTCAGCCAGCACCCGCCCCGCAGTTCTGGCTTTTACTCGTTTCCCTGCTGCTGCTGGGCGGCACTGTTGGCCGCACTACCCTCCTGAGATCGTTCACCTTCCCTTTCTAGTGTTCGTTTAGGGCAGCTGGACCGAAGATATCCCTTTTCCCCACAGCCATAGCACCTAGGCACCTACCGCACGGCTTCCTCCTCCAGTGCATGGGCCAAGGTGTCCTTAAGCGTATCGTGGTGCCCGAGCCTCACAGCAGCTCTGACTTCCAGGTCGCGGATGCCGTCGATGAATGTCTGCACCAGGTTCCCTTCAATGAGCGCAGGTACAGACCGGTAAGCTTTTCGCACCAGCTTCTCCACCTCTAGAGCCCACTGCTGCAGGTTTTCTTTGATGCATTGTACGCGATCTTTAAGCTGCGCGCGAAAGACGTGTTCCAGGTGAGCGTCACCATATCTCGCCTCCAATGCCTCAAGGAGCTGCTCGTAGGTCACTTTCTTACCGAGAGCTTCCAACACGTTAAGGCTTGGTCGCGCAGGCCTAAGGTGAGTGCAGTCATGGCCTGGCTTTTATTCCAGCCGTTTGCCTCCATGACGGCCTCGAACTGGGTTTTGTAGGCCGACCAGGAAGAAGTCCCGTCGAACGGTGGCACTTTGAATCCACGTAGCGAAGGTGCTGTAGCTACTACGGGAGCTGTAGTTCCATCCCCAAGTTTGAGTTCGTCTAGTGATTTCTTCATGTCAGCCATTACGTTGTCAACCCGATTGTTACTTGGTCGATTCGGGTTTCAACTTTCTCGATTCGGCTTTCAGCTTTCGCGATTTGGGTTTCAGCTTCCGACAGGCGGTTGTCATGCTGAGCAACCCTATCCTTCACCTCCTTTATCTCCTTCCTGAAGGTAGCGTGAAGGTCCTTCATGAGGAGCATCTGCTCTTCCAACCGACGGGCCTGTTCCTCTTGTCCGCCCCGCAGCTGCTCCTCCAAACGACGAACCTGGTCTTCCTGTCGGCGGGCCTGTTCCTCCTGTCCGCCCCGCAGCTGCTCTTCCAATCGGCGTGCCTGTTCCGCCTGCTGGCGTGCCTATTCCTGCTGTCGGCGAGCCTGTTCCTCCTGCTGCTCTTTCAACCAACGGGCCTGTTCCTCCTGTCGGCGAGCCTGCTACTGCAGCATCACCATCAGAGCACCTAAGTCGGGTGCCGCAGATGTAGGAGCTACTGACGGGCCTGCAGCTGGTGGCTGGCCCTCCGACATCTGCGGCGTTGCACCACCAAATCTTCTTTGGTCCGTCTCCTGCTGGCATTGACTTCGGGTACGGACACCCTCCGTTTCCTCCTTATGTAAAATCGGCATGATTTTATCCCACTTCTGAAACCAATTGTTACGAGCTTGAGGTTCGTGACAATAAAAATTGCCGATAGAATTACCTAAATTAACACTTTAATATTCTTTACACAAATTAAAACTTAAAACACTAATAATTAAGCACACTAATTCACTTTATTCCGCTCCGAAGCTTCGCTTGTCTCACCAAATTCGATACTTCCTCGATCGCATCCTGCAGCGCCTATAAATATAAATTAGCAGCGAAATATCCAGAATATTCAAGTAAACACGCGCAAGGTATCGAGAGTTCGAGTTTCAACTTCAAGAAGTTTAGTTCTTCGGTTCGAGACTAGATGGCGCTAGTGCCATCGGCGCTAACTAATATCAACGCAAAACTAATATCATTGTTTTCTTGAGCTCCCACATTCTAAAGTTTTGGCTAGAGTGCATCTCGACGCTACGCTCAATGTGATTGTAATTAACAAGGTATAGACTCACATGTCGCATAATTAAATACTAAATCAATATTGATAAATTGGTAAATTAAATAGTTCCAAGTAGTGTTCCTGCTTTCTTGCTAACTCAATACAATATTTAACACTATAAGTTCTTTGTTATATCTCGTCGTGATATCAGTACCGATATTATGTATACTGTACACCAGGTTTCTAAACTGATCCTGGTAAATAATCTTCTATTCTCCTATCAGCGCATACATCAGGTTCCAGTTTTACTGCATACTGAAAACCACTAAAGCAATATAAGCAAGCTGGTATTAAGAAAATAAAAATAAAATGACTGCCTCGTTAGTCTAGTGGTTGTAGTAGTGCGACTGTTGATCATGAGGTCCTGGGTTCGAATCCCGGGTCGGGTCTAAAAATTAATTATTATGTTTTTCCGTCGAGGAATTCTCAGTAGTTGCCCGGAGTCAGGAAGTTGGCGGTGTCTCACCCCCATGCCTCGGAAAGCACGTAAAGCCATTGGTCCTGCGCCTGATCTCTCTCCGGTCGTGTCGGTTTACCGTCCCATCGGATTGAGAGTGTGGGAATAGAGAGTGCACCTGTGCTTGCGCATACACTTGGGCACTATAATCCTGTCCTGCGCCGATGGCTAGCCTCCGATGAGGCAGGCTGCCGTGGCCGAAATTCGGTCTGGAGGACATTATTATTAATATTATTATTAAGAAAATATTCAATTAGGTGGAATCTACGATACGCATAGGCCGAAATGTTTTTGTTTATTTTTACAGAATTAGGGTTACAAACGAACACACAGTCCACCTTATGGTAAGTGGTTGGTAAAGCCTAAAGACATCTTTCATCGACTTCATCTTGCATTATCAATTTGTATTAAAAATATAAATGCGTTTCCTCCCCTGGGGACTAATATGGAATGCCTCGTTACCTATTTTCGATTATCTCTCTTACCTTGACGTTAGCAACTAATAATGGTTTAACCAGACATATATTTACATTAGAGTTTTCTTAAAATGAAGAAACTATTCCTTTACTTATATTAATCCATATACATATATTGCCGTCGTAAAGATAAACGATGAATAAATGTTGTAATGTACTACAATTAATAAAAGATTAATATATGAATATTTTATTATTTAATTTCATTTATTTACTATTTAACCTTCGTTCGGTCTACGTTTAAGATATAAACATATTGTCTTGTATTATTAATATCGAATATTGATTCCAATAACGCTTCGACCGTTGTCTTTGTCTTATAGATACATTCAATATATATGCTATATTTGTATTCCAATGCTGTTTCACTTCCAATGGCAAATAAGGAAGCTGAAAATACGGAAGAAGGCTTTCGTTATTGATTACCCAGATCAATTTATTTTTGTTATTTCATGCCAACCAAATCACATATTTTCAAAATAAAGTTGGCAAAAATTCATTTATCATGCCGTATGATAAACGGAATAGAAAGCTAATGTGGTAATGGGCTGGCCACATAGCTATAATTCGATGTCAAAAGAAAGAATCTCAAGTGGCAATCTCGTACTTTGTTCGATAGAAATGAGGATATCCGGAGTTGAACCACAGTTACCGACATAACCCAAAGGATTAGAAAAATGATGTGACAATGGATGGTTATATATCTCGCAGCACCGAAAACCCATGAGGAAGAAAGGTTCATAAGTGGTAGCTTCGTACCGGAAAGCGAAGTCTTGAGCGACCCATAATGGAAGAACTCAGTACCGTGTTTTGTTGCATTCTTTGGTGGCTTAGGGGTGACAACGAATCTGCATTTCTATTCTTAATCGAGGATAAATATAAACACAGCACCATCTTCTTACCATTAGGTGGATAGTGTGCTCGTTTGTCACCCTTATTACTTATAAAAAAATCAAAAGCAGGCTAATGACCAGAGATAGCACCTCTGTTCTAAGCCAACAGATAAGACTTAAACTTTTTGTCTTGGCAGTAAACTGCTATGAAGACAACTAACTTCGTTTTCCAGAAGTAGTGACTAATGTATTTGCTCCCAGAGCTATTGAGGTTTGCAAAAGCAAGTTGAGCATCATAGAAGATAATCTGTTACCAATTTGCACCCCATGGCTGTCGTTAGAGGTGATAAATGAATTCCATAAAATTCCAAAAAGATTAAAGAGCACCATACCCCAGCAAGAGCCTCCATCATACTAATACGTTGATAAGCTTAACAGTGGTAGAGCCACGCGGTAGCTTTGGCGTATGGGCCGGCTCAAACCGGGGTGGTACCACGACCTCACAGAACACCGGCGTGAAGTGGAAGCTCTGCTTTTGCATTTCATCTGGTGAGTGTAGGTGGCCGGAGGCTCAATTCCCCCCCCCCCCATCTACCACAGAAGGGTACAAGCACCCCTGGAGAATCCCTCCGTCATCATCCATCCCTGGGAAATTCCGCTCTAGACAAAAACCACACGGGGTATGCTGAGCAACAAGCACAAGGCGACCCCTGCTACGGTATCCGTGTATTTTTTGCAATATCAGGGGACTTCATTCTAACCCAAACGCCGTCCACTACCATCTCGAGACGGCGAGGTCGGCTCTGTTTTTTCTGACCGAGACGCAGGTGTTCTCTCCGGTTGATGCTTTGTATCTCTCCTACCCAGGGTACAAACTGGAACACTCCTTTGTGCCTCGGGCTGAAGTCTCCGTATACGTCAGAGAGGACATCTGTTTTCGACGCCTCGGTAGTCTTGAAGGCTCGGACCTGTCCATCTTTTGGCTACGCGTAGACAGCGACGACCATCGCGCGTCTACGGGTGCCTCTATAGATCCCATAGCGGTAATGCCAAAACAGACCAACTCCAAACCACAGACCACGTCCAAATGGCTACAGATTCGTTGCTACAGCAGATCCCCTTCGCAGAGATCGTGATCCTCGGCGATCTTAATACCCACCACGCTGAATAACTTGGTTCACGTTCAACCGATCATGCGGGGAGATCTTTTCATGATTTTGCCTTGGCATATGGTCTGATACAACTAGTTACTTCGCCTACGCGGATTCTAGATGTGGAGGTTCATGCACCTTCTCTGTTGGACTTTCTGCTGACCTGTCACCCGGACGGATATCAGATTTCCGTTGACACCCCATTAGGCTCCTCGGACTATTGTCTTGTCCGTAGTGTGGTGCCACTCACGCTAAAATCCGGTTGCATTCTGCAGGCTGCCGCCGTGTTTGGCACTATAGGTCAGCTGATTGGGATGGGATGCGATCTTTCTTTGCATCCTACCCCTGGGGGCGGGTTTGCTTCTCGCTGGACGCTTCTAACGTTGTTGCTGATTCTGTCGCTGATGTGGTTCTTCACGGTATGGAACTTTTTATTCCTTCCTCTGTGGTGCCCATCGGAGTCAAATCTCAGCCATGGTTTGGTAGCTCCTGTAAAATAGCATCATGATATATGCAGGAGTGCTACCAAGCCTGGGCTAACGCATCCACGTCCCAGGATCTAAACAGCAGCGCTCCAAAAAATAAGTATAATTCCACTTCCAGGACCTTCAAAAGAGTCATTGCCAAGGCAAAGTCAGAGCACATAGGCAGAATTGGCGAGAAACTAGTTCGCATTCTTTCTGGAACCCGTGCATTCCCGTCTTTCGTCAAGGCTGTTCAAGGGAATTTATGTCAGCCAACTCTTCCATCTCTGCACAGGGTGGACAACTCACTGGCTCATGCCGCAAAGGAGAAAGCCAACCTGCTAGGCTCTTTCTTTGCGTCTAAATCGGCTCTCAATGACGAGGGGAGTATGCCAGCGACCATCCCGCGATATGAGTGCTCCATGCCGGAGGTGCGGTTTACACAGCGCTCAGATCGCAAAGCACTCCTCTTTCTGGATATCCACAAGTCGAGTGGGATTAACGCTATCCCCCCAATTTTGCTAAAGACGTGTGCTCCAGAGTTGGCACCGGTCTTAACGCGTTTTTTCTGGTACTCCTACTACGGCGTAGTCCTAAAATAATGGACCCGTTTATACGGGTTAGTTATCTGCAGGCCTATCGTCATCACCTCCTTGTTCTCCAAAACAATGGAGTCCATTGTAAACTGCCAGCTCATAGAGTACCTTGAGGATCACCACCTGATTAGTGAACACCAATACGGTTTTCGTCGTGGTCGGTCAGCTGGTGATCTTTTGGTCTACCTAACTCACAAATGGGCGGAGGCAGTAGAGTCCAAGGGGGAGGTATTGGCCGTTAGTTTGGACGTTGCGAAGGCCTTCGATCGGTTTTGGCACAAAGCACTTCTTTCGAAGCTCCCTTCCTATGGGCTTCCCGAAAAATCGTGCATTTGAATCACCAGCTTTCTTGCAGATCGGAGCATCAAGGTCATATAAACTCGTTTTGCGTAAATCGGCCCAAAAATTAATATTCAAAAACTAAAGGTAGCCGGACTAACCATGACATTGGGACGTCAAACATCTTAGCCCCCCCCCCCTCCCGTGACCATGAGTGCTGTAAAGCACCTGAAACGTCGGGATAATAAAAATAAATTAAAGTTGTAATTAAACGCGATAAAACCGTAAATAAAAGTTTTAATCAATATGTAGTGATCGCGTAAATTTAAGAAAGCAACCATTTTTATGGATTTTATCACGTTTAATTTACTTACGAGTAATTTCCGACGTTTCGAAACTAAGTGAATATATCTCAAAATACTTTCCGTTCTGTTTCCGTCTGATTTACGCAAAACGAGATTATAGTATCATGAAGTCTTGCAGTGGTATGCTTGGGTTTAATTTTGTTAATTATAGGATCCCAAGCAGATGGCAGCATCCATCCATCTTCTCTATTGAAATTTGAATGTTTTTTAATTTCAATAGCCTCGCGTATCATCCATGGTAGGAATCGGTGTTCTTTTGCGAGGATTTGTGGTTTATCAAATCTAATGCAATGGTGGGGACGATCTTGAACATGTTCGCAGACTGCAGACTTCCCGGAGCATCGGTGCTTCACGTAAGCTATATGTTACCTCACGCGGGTTTTTATAGATCTTTTTGTTTGACCTATGTAAGAGAGACCACATTCACAAACTAGCTTGTACACACCTGAATCTTGTAGAAGAATATTATATTTGATGGATGGTAAAAATTTACTAATCTTCTTCGGCGACTTGTAGTATGTTTTAATGGACGCTTGCTTCAAGATGTAGCCAATCTTGTTCGTGACTCCTCTTACATACGATAGTACAGCAGCAGCGTGGTCGACTGTAGCCGGCTTCACTCGTTCACCGTGACGTAGGCGCGGGACCCGAAGCTTGTTGTCTTGCAATACATGCTTGACGTGCTGAAGCTCGGCAGCCAGATGTTTTCTGTCACAGATCCCTCGTACTCACTGAAACAAAGATTTACCCACGGTAGCTAACTGTGAAGGATGATGGTGAGATTCACCATTTAGATATCAGTTGGTATGGGTATTTTTCCTGTACACAGTGTGACCAATAGAGTTATCAGGATTTCGGATGACTAAAACATATAGGAAGGCTAAAGAATTATTTGCCTCTAACTCCATTGTGAATTGTATTTTAGAGTTTATGGAATTAAGATGTTCTAAAAATGCAGTTACTTTGTCAGATGGTAAAATTGTGAAAGTGTCGTCTGCGTACCGCTTGTAAGGAGGAGCAGCAAGAAGGGCTTTCTCCTCAAAGTCCTCCATGAATATGTCGGTAACTATGGGAGACACAGGTGAGCCCATCGCCACACCATCAACTTTCTTGTAGAACTCCTCCTTCCAAAATAGATAGCCAGAGTGAGGCAGTGTTCAAGTAGTATTGCATATTCTTGAGGCATGTTATTTTCTTATAGCTTCCTAGTTACAATTGAGATGTAGTCAACAATAGGTAGGCATGTAAATAGTGACTGAAAATCAAAACTGACCATAGTTTCATTGTCAGCGAGATGTAGGTCTTTGATTTCACTAACAAAATGGTATGAATCCTTCGTGTGTGCTCCGGTATGTCCTCTCAATTGTGATAGTATTTTTGCTAAGTATTGTGCCAGCTTATATGGGATCTGGCTCACTACGGAACGTAGTGGAGCGTTTGGTTTGTGTATCTTCGGTAACCCATACAACCTCGGTGGTTTGGTACATGATGGTATTAGCGAATTCATGTCGAGATTTAATTTTTCGGAGTATATATAGAGAGTATATAAAGAATGATTAAATCGCTAGTTGTTTTAAGCGTGTTAGTTGTGAGGTCTGTTTTGACAAATTTAAAACATTTGCCGATTTCAGATTCGGATGACAGTGTAGGATTATGAAAGAAGACGTGGAATATTACATTTTTTGTATAAAATTTAAAAAAATCACTTGTTTATTTATGCCTTAAGTGCCACTTACTCAGTATTGGCAACCTGAAATACTGGCGTTCCATTCTTCTCGAGTTGAAGATCTTCTGGGAAATTAAGGAAATTAAAAGGATAAAAATATATAGTAAAGTAAAAAGTAAAGTTACAGCCCACTGCTGGGCACAGGCCTCCGCTCATTTCTAAGACGGTTTTAGGGCAAGGAATTGTCCGCCGCGCTGCCCCAATGCGTGTTGGCGAACTTCACATGTCTTCGAAATATATTTTTTTCTTATTTCTCTGACATGCAGGTTTCCTCACGATGTTTTCCTTCACCGCCGAGCACGTGGTAAATCAGCATTTAAAATTGCAATTAACAATTTCATTGGTGCCGGCGGGGATCGAACCCGGTTTGCTCGCGTGCTGTGAAATTTACAGCGAGCGCTAACCATCTGACTACGCGCTACCACGGTTTAATATATATATATATATATATATATATATATATATATATATATATATATATATATATATATATATATATATATATATATATATATATATATATATATTGGGCGAGGACACTGAAATTAAGATATGCGACATTTTAATATAAAGGTATATATCGTAGCGTTTTCATATAACTTTATTATACCAATACCTTGTATTAAAACTTACCAGTTATATATATATATATATATATATATATATATATATAACTATATATATATATATATATATATATATATATATATATATATATGTATATATATATATATATATATATATATATATATATATATATATATATATTGGGCGAGGACACTGAAATTAAGATATGCGACATTTTAATATAAAGGTATATATCGTAGCGTTTTCATATAACTTTATTATACCAATACCTTGTATTAAAACTTACCAGTTCACTGTACTAAAAAAATTAAAATGAAACTTGGCTACATTTCTATCATAACTAAATACATATAGTTAAAATTATAATAGTAAAGTAAATTGCGATCCGACCAGAAAATATACTCAACAAAAAAAGTAAAAGTATGCAGTATAAAATGTAATTCCTTTCAGTATTAATGCACCTTTTAGTTTTTCCATCTAGGCTTTCCCGCTGATTGCAATAGCGATGCACTTTTGTATCATTAGTTATATTTCGCAATATTTTTCTTATTATATTGACTATAAAAATATTAAGCTTTTTTAGGTTTTTTTTTATAAAATTAAGGCATCAAACCAGCTTACAGCCCACCTATGGTAAGTGGCTACTGCAATCCGTGGAGAGCTGCAACCAACTTCAAGCAAAGAAGTTTACGGATGTGTTATTACCTCTGAGAGCTCATAACCTGTTAATATAATAGTTTTCTGTAATCTTCGGACCAGAACATAGTAGTGAACGCACTGCTGCTTGGTGGTAGGTGTAGGAGCGTGGTACCTATCCATACGGACTCCTATATAGAGAGGTACAACGATCAAATGAACCGATAGTCCGTCTGATGATAAGTGACTACTGTATACCGTGTACTTCTTCCTCTTTGAGTTAATGAATTATACTTTAGTGCACACCACCAGAAAAATAAATATATAACCCTTTGTCGATCCTTAAAAGCCCACTTATATACAAGGGCCTCATCCGTTGAATCAAGAGGATTTGCGTTGATTGGCACGCTTGGCACATTGACAATAAAAAGAAGTTAAAAGATTATTTTTGATAGCCTTAATTAAGAGTAATAATTGAGGTTGATGGGAGTATTCAGTAACAGTAACTCTTAGTGAAATGTATAAAAAGTAGTGAAATTCAGAAATCAGACGAGGTCTGTGCCTAGTCCTGTGCTAGGAGTGGGACGTACATACGCTGCAAATTTACTTTTATATGATTAGTGCCAATAAGTAATTTCAGGATCAGTGATGGCATCTAGTGCAAGTACTCCTCATGAATTAAAACACACATTAACATCAACCTCTTCATGAATACAAAGACCTTTTATGGACCGTGTTTATTTTTCATTAAGTTCCAAAAACAGAATGTGGGGCTCAACACATGAATGAATCGATTGAAATCGGTTTAATCCAAACTAAAGTCCACTCCTAAACATAAGCGGCCTCCCATAGATTTCTTCATATGCTTCATTGCGTCATATATTTTCCATAGTTGCCACGCTGGGAAAGGGGGTTGAAATCCTGATTTTTTAGTGGTTATTAGGAGTTCACTGCTGCTCATCTCCGGAGTTGTTTCCTCTGTCGCCTCTCACGAGAACCCACGGTATGATATGGGGTAGTGAATATTCTTACACTGCCACAACACGGTACGTTTACGGTACCATGATATTCTTTATCACGGAAAATGCTAAAATAAATAAACTTAAAATGAAAAATAACAAACTTATAAAATTATATAATTTCCTTAGTAGCTGCACTATACTATATACTACTCGTAAATCGCCTATGCATTATGTCTTACTAACTACTTTAGAAGCTGTGGAAATTATATTACTTTTTTTATTTTTGAGTTGGTTTATAACTTTAATTTAAAGTTTAATTATTTTATTTTTGAATTGGTTCAAAAATGCTGCTGGCTGTGATTACCATTTCTATACAAGAAAAGTACCATTACCTAAAGTATATTTTATCTGGTATATGCCCTACAAAATACTCGTATTTATTTCGGATCTGGGTAATCGTTCATGTGTAACCAATACACAGAATAACCTACATTCTGTTAGCATTACCATTACCGTCACAGCCCGCTGAACATAAATTTCTTCCGTAGATTTCCTCGTATATATATATATATATATATATATATATATATATATATATATATATATATATATATATATGAAACAAGTGGTTTGTTTCACTTATAGAACGTAAATTCAATAAAAAATAACAACAGTTTTTTTAGTAGAATCTCAATTTTTCCTTAATTCCTCAATTTTGCCTGTCCTAAGCCAGGATGAAAGTATGAAGGAAAGGTTACACACACAAGTGTACCTATTGTGTTTTCATTGGAATGTTGTGTAGGTAGCTAGCGCGGGCGGTAAATTCATTGAATTTACGTTCTATAAGTGAAACCAAACCAGTGGTTTCAAGGATAACGGTGTTTAAACTAACAGCCAACAGCCTGTATATATATATATATATATATATATATATATATATATATATATATATATATATATATAGAGAAGTATAAATTTATTTTGTGTAAATCTATGTTTATAGCCACTGGCAATCTTTTATGATAAGCTTATAATCCGCACTTTCATGTTCAGTGCAGATGTATTTTCATTTAAATTGAAAAAGTTTTTTTAATTTTTTCTAAATTGACATTTAAAAATTTATTAAAACGATTGAATTAATTGTATATTCATCACTCAAAAATAACGTAGATAGAAATTAAAACAGTAAGTTAATGAGAAAAAAAAAACACAAATACATTGGTTTGCTAAGAAATGGCATCCGAGAAAAATGTTCACTGTCTGGATTTAATTTTTTATATAGTTAAGGGTGACAAACGAGCACTCACTCCATCTGATGGTGAAGTTTTTGCAGTCTATAGATTTTTATTAATAGAAGCCGCGTAAAAGAACATATGGCTGATGTGAAGCATCAACGTTCCGCGAAGTCTGCAGTTTGTGATCATATCCTAGACGGCCCCAACCATCGTATCAGATTTGATGGATCACAAATCCTTGCGAAAGAACACCGATTCCTACCAAGGATGATACGTGAGGCTATTGAAATTAAAAAACGTCCTAATTTCAATAGAGAAGGAGGCTGGGTACTACCACCTGCTTGGGACCCTATAATGAATAAAATTAAAACTAAACCCAAGCATACCACTGCAAGACTTCAAGACACAGTCAGTTCATTTTGTATAGATTGGACTATAAACAATAATCATAAAAGCTAAAGGTACTCCGGGTTTAAAAATGACATCGGGACATGAGTCATCTCAGTCCCCCGTGATCATGGATGCTAAAAAGCACCCGAAACGTCGGAAATTAAAAACAATTAAAATTAAACGCGATAACATCCGTAAAAGTAGTTTTAAGTAAATACTCTATTAAATTCTCGAGTTATAATTTAAAATAATGCACTATACAAATAATTCACACTATTTTTAAATGAATGTGATGGAAGTCTTTTTACAATATTATTTGTAAATCTCTCCAAACGATATTTGATTATTAAAACAAACAAGACTTTCTCTTTTTCCTGTTTTTTGTGTTTATAAAACAGTGAGACCAACTATCCGCAGTGATCTGCCATTTCTATAGTTCGCTCAACAGAGGAGCTCACAATATCTTTACATTCTTTATATAACTATATATATTTGTCACCATAATTCTTTAAAAAAATATAATAATAACATATCTGCTAATATTAAAGAGCCACCACATTAACTTTTATCTCTTTTGAAGGAACTGATCCTCATAGTTAAATTACGAAAGCATTCTTCTGTAAAACAAATTACTAATTCCATACATAAATTATTTCAGTGCCTTCCATAAAATGCTCTGTTGTAGAAGAATAGAATAACTATAATACACGTAAGCCTCATACAACCTCATAAACATTATACAAATAAACAAGGTTACTGCATCCCGGTAAACAGGCTCAAGAGTGGATAAGATGAAGCACTGCGTTTGCTTTTCTTACAAATATTTTGTAAACAACATTTTGATTTCTTTACTGAAGCTTTGTTGTATTCAAAATATTGTGCTTGTTTTGAACCAGTGTACGAATCATGATTTTACGGTAGAAATCAACCTTTATTATATTCCATTTAAATATGAAAAATTATAATAAGATCTTACACGTTTTATATAGTTAAAAACGTAATCGCTTTTTCGCGACTATTGGTGTAGTATTTATTAACCTTGAATTTTTGAATACTTGAGAAAGGTGTATATTAAAGTAATTATTATAATACGATTGTAGAGCAATGTTGATGCTTTGTTGAACAAGAAGAGCATGGACAAGAAGAACAAGTCGAAAAAATCACAAAACTCTTGTCTGAAACAACTTTCGATATCCCATTTTGCTATTTAATTCAACAAAACACATAATAACACTACATTAAACAACAATCAGGCTACAGTAAAAGCTTACAATAACGACAACTGATTTTTATCTGTTCTGTAATATACGGCATAAAAACAACGTATTTAAATATTATATAAAGCAATATTTTGTTTTTGGCACTGCTTAAATCTGAAGGCAAAATAGTGTTACGACCTTCGACCGTACTAGATGGCGCTAGTGAATTTTCAAGAAAGATATGGACGCTCGCATTTCTGCTACTTGATACTAGATGGCGCTAATAACAACCACCTTGTACCAGGCATTAATTATTGCGCGCAATAATAGCTCACTAGATATTTGTATAGTTTTCTAGAATTCATTACGTCCTTATTACACACAGTGCATTACATGACTTTATGTTTGCGCAAAACAATGTTTTACATCATAATACAAAAAAATAATCATCAATATTATCATCATTACTGTCCTTCACCTATGCTGAGCAAAAGTCCTTTCCTAAGGAATACTAATAAGCACAGTCTTGAGCATCGATCATCTATCGACTTTCAGCTTAAGTTAACAGTACCTATTTTGTGGAAGGCCGTTCCACACTTCACTTACAGGTACGAGTCGACCAATCCAGAACCTTTCTTACACATCGGTTGTTGGTTTATAAATGAATAATTATGACTATTTCAAATTTAAGTAAATTCGTAAAATCCTCATACTAATATTATAAATGCGAATTATTGCTTGTTTGTCCTTTGTCGATGTGGTAACGGAAAAACTATTGAGATTAATTCAAATCTGTCATTATGACGACAGAATATGAGCCAATCAGTTTCATATGCTTACCCCAAAAATTACACATTTTCTATGGGATAGATCTGAAGATAAAATTAAAGAGAGATTAGTATTTTTATTTAGAAAATATCCACATTTCTTAAGGCATAGCTCAGCTACAATGATGCCACATCATTTCTTTCACTTTCACTATTGCAGGGCATTTTCTTCTTTCTCTTCTCTTCTTCTTTCTTATCTCTTATCTCTTCCTCTATCTTCGGACATCTGTACAATTTGCCGAAGGGTATGTATGTGGTCTATGGTACTGAAGCCATATTGTGTAGTTGCTCTTCTTTCTAAACGTACGAGGGGCACGTGTGGCCAAAACAATCGTGCTAAATTTACTGCTGGCCAAAGTTCGCATGAAACACAATTGTTAAGTTTAGATTTTATAAGGAAGACGCCGCTGCCCATCTAGTTTGTTTTTGCCTCATAGATATTCTTACGCCGCCACTACACAGAAGTAATATGCGTGCGCAACTTAATAACCTACAATAAGGTGCCTATGTAAATAAACTGCCACAAATTAGAGAGGGTCTACTGAAAATGAAAACGCGTATCACAATCAAATTTTCACATAAATTTTGACATTCAGCCGCAGCAGAAATAAACTTATTTACGTTTCACACGTTTTCCCTAATTTACTGAATAATATTTATAATAAAAATCATTTATGTGAGATGTTGCATAAAAATTAACCTGTTAATAAAAACAATAACAAGATGTAACGATTGTGTATAAACAATATTCGTCGATTCAAAGATTTACATATCGACAGATACTGTAAAATAATCCTGTAAGTGTCGCAACTGGCGATATATCGTAACAGAACAGGAGATATGCATCAGCATCTTATCATATATTATTATCTAGTGAATGTTCTTACACCCCCAGCACAGCACAGTCAGTTTTATTGTATAGATTTGTATTTAATATTGATAAAATGAAAAAAAAAACATAGATAAATTTAAGACAAAAAAGAATATCAAAGTTACACTCCTACTAATACGGATAATATACATCCCTAAACTTTAGCAACGGGACGTGACGGACCAACCATTCTTCTCGTAGTAAGGCAGATGTATCAGCAATGTGTGTAGTCCATTAATCATTTACAAAGTTTCCTCATTCGCAAAAGCTAAGAATCCCGGTTTGTTGTTGTAAGACTCTTTAAATGATGTTTGAAAATCGAAGTCCTAATATCTATACATATAAATAAAATTGAGTGTCTGTATGTAATATTTAAAAATATATTTTGTAATGTTCAGGAGGTTATTTGCATGCTATTCAGACATAAATAACTATATTAAAAATTATCTGTCCTTCTGTTTGTCTGTCCTTCCTGGTTAATCTTTGAAATGGCAGAATCAATTGTGATGAAAGTTTACGAACTGATAGAGAATGAGGCCACGAGGGGTCTAGCCTATGTTTTGTCCGAAAAACTTGAAGATAGGCCGGACAGACAGACAGACAATAAAACATAAATAAATATCCATAGACTAAGTGACTTTTTATTCCACTAGAGGATAGGAAATTTTATATTGATTTTTTTATAGAAGCGGGGGCAAACGAGCATGCGGCTACCCTGATGTTAAGTGACTACCGCCGTCCATGATCAACCGCAACACCAGGGGAATCGCAGGTGCTTTGCCGGCCCTTTAGAAAGGAGTAAGCTCTTTTCTTGAAGGTCCCCAGGTCGTATCAAAATCGATTCTATAATGCCAAACTTCTTCACAGAAAAGTAGTCTCTAAACATGAGTATTTACGGTTTAAAGTGCTGTGGGTGGGTCAGATCACATTTGACCTTTTGAATTTTGATGGAATATCGCCACGGTCAAATTTGGACGCTTGGTAGCTAAGAGGTTAAATTGATACGACAGGTCTATTTAGCTTTGTGTTAATCAATACTCATTTATGGCATTACTTCCTGGGGTAGTGCTTTGAAAACTATATTGCTCCCACTAGAACGTGCTCAGAGAGCAGTTCTAAAGGTAGCCACTTTCCGTCCTGTCATGATTCTTACACATGAAATTTACTTGGCATGTAGTTTACTAACTATCCGTCAGTTGTTTTTTCTAAACTTCATATTAAAACAGCATACCGAACTAAAATACAACAACATATACAGGAGAAGAATGGACTTAGTTGTGTATTCCTCAAACCAAACACGCACTTATGAAGTGATTTTACATAGTTTTAGAACCATTTCTATATAACAAGCTCAACAAGCCACTAAAGATATATAGTGTAAGCTATAAGAAATATGATTCTAAGGGAATTTCTGAATAAATTAAATTACGAAGAAACAGAGAAGTTATTAGAAATTCTAAAATAGTTTTATGTTAATGTTAGGTTACAAATATTTGTAACTTAGTTATTTTATTTATTATATAATATAGTTTAGTTATTTAAGTCATCTTGTGTCCTACATTGTAAAACCCACAGTGTAAGTGATGGTCTGAAACACAGGTACTCAACCTATTTCAGGCAGGTAGCTTATATTTTAAACTTGACTTTTCATTTTTTCTTTTGTACATAGATTCTATATTATTAAACTACACATAGTTTTAATTTTTTATTGCATGTTATTTTTATAAGGCTTATATCATATTTGTTCCTGTATGTAAATATGTGTAATTGAAAATTAAATAAAAGAAATGAAATGAAGTAAAATCGTGCATTGTCACGAGAACCTGATGAGTGTGCCAAATTTTACCACGATAGCTTCAATGGAAGTGGGTGAAATATTGATTGACATACATACAAGTGACTTTAAATAAGAGCTTTTTTAATAAAGGGATAATCATTTAGTGAAGGGAGAGAGAGAGAGAGAGAGAGAGAGAGGGAGAGAGCAAATTTAAGCATTACTTAAATTAAACTTAAATATAAAGCTTATTATTCAGAGGGGTAGTCAAACACTACGGACTTCTATTTAGCACGATCCTGAAAAACGTCTCGCCTCCTTAACGCACATTTACACATACTAATTTAATCGACAAACTTTCGCATAGGGCAACCCCTGCCGATTCTACCACTTATGCAACATAAATGTATCCTAAATTTATGTGTATGTTAGGAGTAAACAATTAAGTATATATTTCTTACTTATTTTAACAATAAAGTCAAAAGGTATTTCCAAAATAAAAATGTTTTATATTTCATTATGCATCGAAATGAAAGAAAAAATATAAATAAAACTGAAAAAACCGACGTAGCTCGTTCTTAAAAAGACCATTCCTTTGAATCAAACCGAAGCGAGTGGTTAATTAAGCAGCACAAGATCCGAGTACTTAATGAGCTGGAACTTCATGTTACTTCCAAAGAAAACAATGTTTTAAAAACCTATGTAATTCATGTCGACTCAGCATTCTAATTGGCTGTAATTTGTTAAAAGTCACGAGTTCTACTGCCAAACGGAGGAGGAACATTTATTTATTCTTTATTGCATTCCTCATTATAAAAGAATTATAATGGGCGGACTTAATGTCATGAGGTATTCTCTACCTGTCAACCCTTGGAGTGCTGAGAATTTACGGAGGAGGGCGGTTCAACAGTTTTTATAGGTTGTTAGGGTAACGGTAATCAAAGTTAATATTATGTTAAGCGATTTTGTATGGAACACTATTTAGCTAACATCTCTAAAAAAAGAAAAGAGAAAGATTTCAATATTTTAGAAGGTTCGTTAAATTTAAATTATACCATTTTTCGTATCGTTAGTGTCACTTCGAAAATGTAACGTCATTTGAAGTAACAAACAACTTCTACGTACGCTTACGTCTTCGATATCTGTAATAAATTTAATGTTGAAGCTTTTTATGTGACAGTTTTATTCAATTTAGAATTTATCAAATATAACTTTTATGATTCAGAAATAAATACAATAACGATTTCTTATATTTACACGAATACTACACAATGACGATCCCCGACCGGGTTCCCGGTCCCGGTCGGGGAGCGAAGGGGTTAGTATCCGCAGGTTAATCATCTACGGTGAACAAAGAGGAACCCACTCAGCTGACCCCAAGTATAGGTCCAGCTGGAGGTGGCCGCTCCAAGTTGACTCTATTAGCCCATTCTCGATGTGCGTTGGTGGACAATGAGAGGAGGGTTGTCCTCTCTCCTTTCCCGTCGCTGCCGAAAAGAGGAGTGTTGGTATGGCGATAAGCTATCTACTCGCCATCTGTAAATCTGGCAGTTCATGCATGCTGGTGAGTCCGTGGAGAGGAGTGTCGGTGTCGTGAGGAGCCGTTCTCCATTCCCTTTCACGTTTGAAAGTTGGTGGACGGTGGAGACACAGATAAGATCCGCCGCTAGAGTCAGGAAAACTGATGCTTCAGAGTGCTTGCTTTTTTCTAGCCCCGACTTCCGCGCTTCGCGCTCGGGAACATATATTGCGCAGGTGAACTTTTAAGCCCTCTGAGGAAGGCGTGCTTTGGGTTCCTGATGTGCCTTACCTGAGAAGGAAAAAGGAGAAGAGAGGATTTCTTTAGTGAAGGAGTTGTCGTGGGGCGGCTGGCAGTTGGGCAACAGATGTTTTTTTATAGCAAATGAGCATGCGACCCACCTGATGGTAAGTGACTACCGTCACCCATTAACAACCTTAACACCGGGAGAATTACAGGTGCTTTGCCGGCCTTTTAAAAAGGAGTAAGTTTTTTATCGAAGGTCCATAAGTTGTATCAGCCCAGAAAAGTCGCCGGTGGTAAACAGTTCCAAAGAGAGGTTGTACGAAGAAAACTCCTAGTAAAACGCACAGTGGTGGACCGCCAAGCATCCAGATGGTGAGAATGGTATCTTGAATTTTGACGCAATGTGATTTCATCATATTTGGCGACGATTTAAACTGCTCCGCGCTAAAGGCAGTTAAGTGAAAGGAGCTGGCACTGGGGTGCCCCGGCCGAGAGATGAGAGAAGTATTCTATGTGAGGCCGAGTTTGCGCTTTGTAAAATTGCAAGCGATGTGCCGGCATGAAATACTATCTCGCTCAACCTTTTTAAAGGTCAATTTGGTCTTACCCTCCAAGTAGCCACGAAACTGCATACTATTCGATATGTCGACGCTGAGGTTTCCGATTCTAGCTGAGGCAGCAAGGGGAGTGCCTTAAAACTGAGGAGATACGACAGAGGGGTTCTTTTTAGCGGTAAACACGTAAACTTGTGTCTCCTTGGGATTGAACTGGACTAGATTTAGTGGTCCCCAATTCAAGACTTTGCTCAGCAAAGACTCGACTTCAGACACAAGTTTGTTCCATTACACAGCGACGTTTTCTCAAAAAGTATTGACACGACCGAGGTGTAAGAAATCACCAGTGCTGTCGTCTGCATAGCAATGACTGTTACGAGCTTACTTGCAACATATCATTGATATGCAGAAGAAACAGCGTTGCTGAAAACCAGCCTTGTATAAAACCAGCGTTTATAGGCTGTAATCGGAGCATAGACCGTCTTCTAGCCGATCTGCAAGGAAACTGGTGATCCAATTGCACAATATCTCGGGAAGCCCATAGGTAGGGAGCTTTGAAAGAAGCGCTTTGTGCCTGGCTAGATCGAAGGCCTTCACTATGTCCAAATAACGGCCAATGTCTTCCCCTTGGACTCTACAGCCTCCGCCCTTTATGAATCAGGTAGACCAGAAGATCACCAGCTGATCAATCACAACGAAAACCGTATGGACGGTCACAAATCAGCTGGTGCTTCTCAAGACACCTCATGAGCTAGTAGTTTATAATGGACTTCATTATTTTGGTGGCTAAGGAAGTGATGGCGTTAGGCTTGTAGTTGTACGGGTCTAAGCGGTCGCCTTTTTAAGGATCAGGTGGACCAAAGCTGTCTTCCATGAATTCGGGACTACACCTTGAGGGTTGGAGTATCAGAAAAGATGCGTTAAAATCGATGCCAACTCCGGAACACACGTCTTCAGCATAACGCGAGGAACTCCATCTGGCCTACTAGACTTGCTGACGTCCAGAGAGAGGAGTGCTTTGCGCTGTGTATGCCGCACATCCGACATGGAGCATTCACACTGCAGGATCGTCGGCGGTGTGTTCCCCTCGTTACCGAGAGTCGAGTTCTACGCGGAGAGAGAGCCTAACAGATAGGCTTTCTCCTTTGCGGCATGGGCCAGTGAGTTCTCCTCTCTATGCAGAGATGGAAGAGATGACTGACAGAAATTCTCTTGGATAGCCTTGGCGAGAGACTGAAATGCACGGGCTCCCGAAGGAAGACAAACTAGCTTCTTGCCAATTCTGCCAATGTGCTCAGACCTTGTCTTGGCTTCTGACAGACTTCTTTTACTTCTTCTTTTTAATACTAACTTCTTTTTAAGAGTAATGGTGTTTACGTCCCGAGCCGTTGATGCGTCAGCCCAGGGCCGGTAGCAGTCCTGCTTAAAACGTGATGCTATTTTACAAGAGGGACAAAACCACGGCTGGGATCTGCCTCCGATGGGCTCCACAGAGCATAAAATTAAAAGTTCCATTCCCTGACCTATATAGGCACCCGTAGACACGGGGATGGTCGTCGCTGTCTCCGCGCAGCCATAGGATGGACAGGTCCGTACCTTCAAGACTGCCGAGACGTCAAAACCGGATGTCGTCTCTGACGTATACGCAAGCACGGGACACAAAGGTGTGTTCTAATTTCTACACGGGGCAGGAGAAATATAAAGTATCCACTGGAGGGGACACCTGAGTACTTACTTACTTACTTACTTATCTTCACGCACAATCCCTAACGGGGTAGCCAGAGAGAACAGATCGCCAAGTGTCACGATCCTTACATACCTCTTTCGCTTCTTTCAGGTTCATTAACTTCTTCATACATGCACGTCTAAGTATCTGAGTACTCTTGACCCTCCCCTCTTCGAGCAATTTGCTCACATGGTATTCGAAAGTTAGTCTCGGTCTACCTCGACACCTTTTAATATTTACTTTCGCTCTATATATTTTCTTCACCATTCGGTCTTCACTCATTCGTTCAACGTGCCCAAACCATTGGAGTACGCCCCTATCAATTTTTGTGATAGGGTCATCTTTCAATCCTGCCATATTGCGAATCTCTTCGTTTCGCTTTCGGTCGGCTATGGTAACGCCACACATTTTACGAAGAGATCGCATCCCCACTGCATTCAACTTGCTTTTATGCTTCTTCTGGCATACCCAGGTTTCGCTGCCATATAACAAAGTCGGTACCAACACTGCGCTATGTATTGCAAGGCATGCACTATTCACCACGCCTTGCCTTTTTACTAATGCATTCAGGGCACCATTGACTTTGTTTCCGGCAGCGACACGCCTATCCACATCTAAATCACATCTTTCATCCCGGCTGAAAGCATTCAAACATTCCTGATTTACCCATATTTCACATTTCATTCTCTCTTCGTCCTTTTCAAATACCAGACACCTGAGTCTCTGTTAAAAAGAGCAAGGCCAGCTTCGTCGTGTCCAGATGGTAGTGGACAGCGTTAAGGTAAGGAATGAAGCCGCCTAATATTGCAAAAATTCACGGAAAGCGTGGCAGGAGCCACCTTGGTGTTGTTGCTCCACTTGTCTCGAGCAGTTTTAGTCGCGAGCGGAATTGCGCCCCAAGAATACGTGGGGCAGCTTAAACACTCACGCTCAGGAAGAGTAGGATAACTTGGTCATGGATACTCAGCGAGGGATTCTCCGTCACCAAAGGTGCTGGTTACCCTTCTGGGATAGTTTTTTTTTAATGAATTTGCATGTTTAGAGGGTGAGGGGTAAGAATTGGGCCTCCAGTCACCTGCATAAATAGCTTTCATAAGAATAAAGATGTTCATACTTTAAACACCAGGAACAAACATAAGCTTGTAATACCAGTTACTAGACTCCACCTGCCTTATTAATAAAAATTGCTTATTCCAAGCTTAATTCGAAGTTACACTTGGACTAGCTAATCTCAGAGTAACTGACTATTTACTTCGTTAGTACAATGTTATTAATAAGCATGGAGTAACCTCGGACTAACTATAGATTCCTTACGCCGGGATTAAGGCTTGCGCTGTGGCAACCCACTTATTTTAAAAGTAAAAAGAGTGAATCAGTGAATGATTAGTGAATGAATTCAATACTTGATGATGACATTAATGGCAGTGACAGGCAATATTTTGAGTTTGACAAGAGATAAATGTTACGGGTTGTTCCTTGTTCCTCGTGTTGTTTTCGGAATCGGTGGAAAAACTAAGTTCTAAATATAATCATTTTTAATATTATTTGTAACGAAATTTTAGAATTAAGAAAAGAGCGTGAAGGGCAAAATTAATTAAATAACCATTTTTGTTTTGTTTTTTTGGGGATAAATAAAATCTTTTGTACATGTAATTATTGTATATTTATTTAAAAAATCGTTAATAAATGCTGCCCGAACAGAATTTCCTCTAACGGAGTTATTTACTAATTGTGTGACTGATATATTTTCATCATCTCCTTATACTACATCCTCAGGCAGATTTTGCTTTTGCATTGCAATCTATATATTGTTTTGTATGCTCTTATTTGGTATTTAGTCCTTGCAGTAAACACCGAAACCTTTGCTTCCCTCCA
The DNA here is from genome assembly GCA_036936625.1 of Parnassius smintheus behrii. Classification (NCBI taxonomy): domain Eukaryota; kingdom Metazoa; phylum Arthropoda; class Insecta; order Lepidoptera; family Papilionidae; genus Parnassius; species Parnassius smintheus. Next base: position 10,183,012 of record JAUPFT010000004.1, on the reverse strand, counting down.
AAGCATTGTTCTACAGTGTAACGGTGCCACCAGATGTGCGACCGGTTGTACATTCTTCCTTTTGTTTATTACGACGCCGGGATAGGAGTGTATAAATAAGAAGTACAAGCATAACCAGAATCTCGGAGAAGTCTGCCTTTAAATTCTGACTGCTCAAACATTTGTTTTAATGCGACGATAATTAAATACTCTTGAGTCATGTGTGCTGCCTTGCCAATGTGGCCACTGTATCCATGAACTCTAAATTTGCATTTGACATAACCTGGAACAAAGCACTCATAACTTCTTTAATAGAAGTAATAGATTGAGGTGTTGTATCGAATCTGAGAAAATAACTAAGTACCTATACGGCAGAGATGGGCTAGCTAGGTGCTATAAAACTTACTTGAACATTTATTGAACTGTATCCTTTCCTGTTTATGTAGTATTGTCCGATGTTTCCAGGGTCTTTCGGGATTAGAATTGTAGCAATCAATAGCCCCAATCACTTGTCTAAATCCACATAATGAATAAAAACCTGCAATCACTTTGTTCTACTCCACATCACTTCTTGGCATTTAACCCATTATGCTATTTTTGTTACTAGTGCTTACAACTTATGAATTTAACACGGGTAACAACGTGCGTGAACGTAAAGTTTTACAAAATGTCAAAATACGCGACTAGTCTACGCTTACTCAGTCGTTAAACTAGGTACCGCCAAGGATTAACTTTTATTCCGAGAGTAGATTCGGTTTAGTTTACTCCCTCCTTACTCTATGTTTATTAATACTGACATTAGATATTTTAAGCTTTAAACTAGGAGTAAAGTTAATCTTGCTCAAGTCTGTGTTTATTAATAGGGCTGCACAGCATTAGTTATTCATTTATGGGTCAATGTATACGCTTTTACAACAAAATGCTAGAAAATGTACAAAATTTGTCAATAAACAAGTTTAAATGTTTAATTGTAAAAAAATTATTCAAAAAGGGGTATTATAATATAAATTAATACATAAATGAAAATAACCCCTGGGAATGAGGTGATCGCCACCATGCTGGTTCTATAAATATCAAAATGAAGAAAGACGCCCATTTTTCATCTGACTATGTATAGAAATGAAATAAAACTTAAAATTCAGCTAATTTAATTGTAAATTAATTACGCTTATTACAATGTTAAAAGAAACGCAGGAAAAATATTTTTTAATATTTATTTAAGCTTATTCTACGTCGAGGGTAAACCTACTACCATATTTTGAACGCATCTCAACTACCATTTTTCTAGGACGTTCCATTTTACACACCGTTACTTTACTTTATTGAACTCTGTTTCTGAGTTTTATACATTATTTTGTTTCCTTTAATCAGTATTATTAGTCTTTGTACAGTACTGATTAATTAAAATAATTTAATAATTAAATGTGGACGAATGAAACGAATTTTTGACATTTGACATATATAAGTCAATGCATTTGACAGTTCTACAAGTGGCTAATCTATATTTTAATAGAAAGTAATTTTTCTAGCGGAGCTAATATAGTCGAAAATAATTGTAATTGTTTCGTTGGTCGACGAACCATTGGATGTTGCGCTCACGTTTTGACGTTAGTGTGGTACCTTGGATGGACTAGGTATCAAGAAAATATCTCTGCTCCAGCAGAATTTCTGGATTACTTAGTAGTTGTAAGAGTTTTAGATGAAAATAATGATAATTGATAAACTATACCATTTTAACATAGTACTTTATTTGTTTTCTTTATATATATTTATATTTGTTTTGTTTCTTTTCATCAGGTTTGTATGTAAATAAGTACCGTAGGCCAATGAAATGTGTTTGGTTGATAAGTGATTATTTTGACAATACAGGAACTAAGTTAGACTTTTTAGAGATATAGAAACTATCTATCGTCTTTTTACTAAAAATGTAGTTAGTAAGTACTTATGTATGCTGAAAAAACTACTTGGTCCCGCTACCTTAGTGGAAGCAGTTCGCTGTCGCTACGCGTCCGATCTTACACAGATCATCATCAAAACACCTGGTAATTATTTATGCAGGTGAAATTTCTCACCCACCGTTGTTCCCAGGCTTCGAAAACCAGCAGAAACTCTCCAATGACTCTTTCACTTTCTTCGTGTCCCTCCTAGAGTCGAGTGCACGAACCACAGAACGTGCAGGAACGAAAAAACGCTTTAGCGACATATCCCCAAATCATTCTTTCGTTCTTTAGTTTCTGCCGTTTAGTTAATTCGAGCGCCTCGTCCAGCTCAATACTACTGCTATGGTAGAAGAGGCGGATCAGTTTGTGGAATAGAATAGGATAGAGTATAGTATAGTATAGTAGAGTAATGTAGAGTGGAGTTAAATAAAATAATTTATTTACACTTTATTGCTATTTATTACATGTGATTCTTATTGAAAGTTATTTTTTTTACTTTTACCACTACTTCGGAAGAAACCTATGTCCTCTGCAACTAATAATCCAATAGGTTTAAATTGGATTAAATGCATACTACATTGAATCCAATTTAACTGTGGTTCAATTTAAACTGATAATAGTCAAGTAAAAAAGTTAATATTCAATAAAATAAAATAAAATAATATTTTATTGAATATTAACTTTTTTAAATATAATAAAATAAAATAATAAAATTCGCATTGATTTGACAATTGTTACGAATTTTGGGAACACCATTATAAATGTGAAAAGTCCCCATTGATCCCACATTTGCTAAAAATGTATTCAAGATTAATGTACGCAAAAATTGATTTTTATCAAAAGTTGCTTGCAATTTTCAGCCAAACTAAGTTTTATCACAAAAATAGTTGTGACAAAAATTATAGATTATGCTCTTTTCTTTAAAAATTGTTCTCACACTTTTTTCCCTAAGAATCACGATTTCTGAACACAACATTTGTGATATAGCGGTTCAAATAGTTGAAAAGGTTGTGTTCTTCACATGCCTATAATATATATATATATATATATATATATATATATATATATATATATATATATATATGTATATATATATAAAAAAGCTATTGCAATGCTATGCAAGTAAAGCTATTGCATAGCATTTTGTATCAACTTATGCAATTATAATTATTTATTTATTTTATTTATGCAGTATTTCTTTTTCTTTGATATTAATTCAAGTTACTTAGGTCAATCCAATCAAATTCAACCAGATTTAACCGAACCCGCGTTATAACGAACTCACTATTTGTGAAAAATACTGTATCACCCGATCGCGTCGCAAAAAACTCAGGTTCGCGCAGTACATACGTCAGGGCGGCCGTACGGCAATTATATTAACAAGACGCGCAACTGCTCAGTTCCACGCTCCACGGCAAGATTTGTCACTTATTATTTATTGTCCAATTAATTGTCTTTAAATTCAAATGGCACGCTCTATTATAATCAATCAACGATAATCGCGTATAGTGAATTTCGAGGTAAATTATTATATGTAAACGTTTTTGAATCGTCGTAATGAAACATATTTCCTAAAGAAAATATCTTCACAATTAATTTGATGTAAAATAACATTAGAAATAACGTATAAAAACAGAAAAATTATCAAATTTTTGATCGAGTTCCTAACCAGTACACAAACAAAAATGGCGAAATATCATTTTTGGATTTTTTTTCTATATTCTATATAGTTATTTGTTACAGAGTACACAGATAAAATTCACTCTCACAGATGACAAATTTCAAACACCACAATCTCTAATTTTATCTCTGCAATCTTCAGCGCTGTAAACGAACGGAACGATGTCGTTGAGGGCCGTGGTAGCTCACATGGTTAGCGCTCGTTATAGGTATCACAGTACGGGAGCAACCCGGGTTCGATCCCCACTGGCACCAATGAAATTGTTGCGTGCTGATTTAGCTATCAGTTGGAAAGTCTGTTTTTCTGGGCCATTTTGTTTTGTTACACTGACATCTCGCAAGTCACCTAGGGACCTAGGAGGTTGTCGGTTGCTTATTTTTTATTTTTCTTTAAAATTTTCGTCGGTAAAATAACATATTTATAAAAGTAAAAAAAGTAAAGTTAGAGCCTATATACGTCCCACTGCTGGGCACAGGTCTCCTCTAATTTCTGATAGGGTTTTAAGGCAAGGAAATGTCCGCCACGCTGCCTCAATGCGTGTTGACGAAATATATATTTTTTAATTTCTCAGACATGCGCTACCAGCATGCGACGACGCGGCCCGCGCCTTGCCGCCACTGGGGTTTGCCGCGCTTTGTCTCGTCACAGAGTGTCACACAGTGTGTCAAATCACAGTAATATAGGTATTTTATAAACAGCACCTGTCTAATATTATGAAATATGTAGGTAAAACTTAAAACTTACCTTGATAAATGTATACCCTTTTGTTTGTAATATTTTTTTAGACCTCTCTTCAATCGTTTCTGCTTATTCCCCATGTTTTACAAACTAAACTTAAACATTAATAAAACTGTACAATTAATATAACTATAAAACACGACTATTAAACAAGAATCAGAAAAAACCTACTCCACTATTAACAAAATTAAATTTTTGCAGTAATATTTTACGATTTTATTTCGTAGTGCTGAGCTCTCGCAACGCGGCGTACGTCCACCTAGCAACACGATGCGCCCCGCACTGAATTCGTGGACGAATGCGGGGGTGATATAGACGCAGTATTTAATAGGGACGCATTTTTAATTTATTATCATAAAAATAATACATATTTCTAAAAAGTAACCAAACCAAATTATTTTATTTTGTATTGCAAAGCAGTAGATATTTTTTTTATATTCCTTTGATAAACAATGAAGGAGTAAAGTGGTTTCATCTCAACGATTTGGAGGTGATTTGGGTATTTTTTTATTTATTATGTGACACCGATAGAAAAATTATGGCTAAACCAAATTACGTATCAGATCATGTAGATTACTAGCTATTTTTTTCATATGTAATTTCTCTGTAAGTGTCGACGAAAAGTTGGTTCATCTGCACGCTTTTTTCAAGCTTTTTGCGAGAGAGCAGCCTTAATAATAAATGCACTTTGTTCATTTATATTCAAAATTTCAAAACTCTTCGACAAAGACAACAAAGACTGAGGAAAAGAAACGACGTTAGACCATCGTTAGACAATGCACGGCCTTCAAGCCACACCTCCGTGCGCGTCGGAGAGCGTGAGGTTTTTCTCGTTACGAAATTTCTGGATTTTCCCGCACTCAATGGCCCGCGATAGAAGCTATGCAATAGCTTAAAAACTCCAATCAATCACCATTAGAAGAGAAATGATATGATATCAGAGACAAAACATCTGATGCATCGCTATTAGAATAATTCAGATGTATCCAATGGGAAGAAAAGAAGAAGAAAAATAACAAGAAGAATAGGTAGACATTACACTTGAAGTTCCATTCGATAATAATCAATCAGATGAATAATTTTCCTTAATTACTCATAATTTATAACGCTTTCATCATTTCCAATAGTACCATTACCACGTACTCGCCGCTGAAGAAAAACATCGCGGGGAGACTTGCAGGTCTGAGAAATAAAAAAAAATAATATTGTTATCACGTTCTTGTACTTTTTATACACGTAAAAGATAATTGCATGCGTCATAACCGTAACTTAAAAACGTAATTCTCGGATATCCAAAGCATAATTTAATTTACATTGATGATGAATAAGTTACATAATTCGTTCGGGGTTAGGTAATATTTCAACCTATAATAAAATTAAATTTTCCATAGCATTATGTTGTGTGGTATTTTGCTATGGGGACACGCGACTGACATTAAAATTATATTTGTTTTTCAGAAAGATGATATAAAACCAAAAGAGTCGCTCAGACAAAAATTTAAGGAAATTAATACATTAACTCTGGCCTCCTATACATTTATGAAAATGTAATGTACGTACACGAAAATAAAAGTAGTTTTGAAAAAATAAGTGATATTCATTATGTAAATATTGGGAATATTACAATACAAATAATATACAGTAATTCATTCTTGGGGCGATGTTTGCGCTTTTACAGCAAAATCCCAAAAATATACAAAATTTGACATACACAAAGTTCAAAAACTTTAATAAATTAAGTTTGTATGAAAAGGGTTATAATAATATTAAGGAATTTATTAATGATAATAACCCCTGGGAAGGGTGATCGCTACCAAGCTATTTCTAATTTGTTTTGTGTTGTTAATTGTAACATATGATGATTAATAAGCTATTATTTGAAAAAAATAAATAGTCCCGCTGGGTTTCTTGCTGGTTCTTCCCAGGACAGAGGTTTTTTGCGAAAGAATGGTAAATGAAAAAAGTGACTTTCAATAAGTATTGTAAAAAGTATTGTAATCTATATTAAATAAAAAAGTTTCTGTTTCTGTTTCTATTGAGAGGTTTTATGAGCAGCTGTACACTTCATCGTTGGAGCCACACGAAAGTGTGAGAAACAATCCAAGAGCAAGTTTTATTCAGACTCTATTCCGATGATATTCCGGAGGTCAGTCTGAGGGAGATAAGAATGGCTCTCGAGGACGTTAAAAACGCCAAGTCCCCAGGCGATGATGGAATTACAGCGGAGCTTCTGATAGCGGGTGGGAAACCGGTACTTGAAGTTCTTTAGAAGCTCTTTAATTCTATCTTCCATGGTGACAGTACTACGGAGGCGTGGAGCAGTAGTGCGATAGTCTTGTTCTTCAAGAAAGGTGACAACACTCTCTTGAAGAACTACAGACTGATTTTCCTTCTGACTCGCGTCTACGTGAGTCATTACGAGTCGTCTAGCACGCAGACTTGACGACTTCCAACCTACCGAACAAGCCGGTTTCCAAAAAGGCTTTAGTAACATAAACCACATGCATACCCTTCGGCGAATTGTACAAAAGACCGAAGAGTATAATCTCCCACTTTGGCGCTTGGCGTATGTGAACTATGAGAAAGCCTTTGATTCCGTCGAAATTTGGACCCTTTAACGATGCCAAGTTCACTGTCAGTATATCTAAGTGCTCAAGTGTGTGAACAGCAGGGCTATGATGACTATCCGAGCACAGAGCCAGAGTACGAAACCTATACAATTGCAGAGAGGTGTAAGATATATCCCCGAAACTCTTCACCGCTGCATTGGAAGACGTTTTCAAGGTACTGGACTAGACAGGATATGATATTAACATCAATGACGAATACAACACTCACCTTCGATTTGCCGACGATATAGTCTTTATGGTAGAATCGCTGTAGGACCTAAGCACTATGCTCAATGAACTCAATAGTGCCTCCCAACGGGTAAGTCTTAAGATGAACTTGGACACAACAAAGATTATGTGTAACGTCCATGTCACACCTATGCCGGTAGTTGTTGGAAGCAATAAGCTCGAAGCTATTGACAAGTATATTTCGGTCAAAAAGTCAATCAACGGAATCAACTCAGCTGTGCAGCATTCGGAAAATTTCGACACATCTTTTCGTCGGCTATACACCAAAACCTGAAAACGAGACTGTACAACTATAGTCAACCAAATCTAAGAAATACCTTTTGACATTTCACATGAATCATTCCGTAATAACTTTTAACCAGCGTACTCACACTATTTAAAATAACCTTTTACGTAAATCCGAAGAATTACGAAGTATCTATATTTCATTACATTGTTTATAGTTTTTATAACTGTAAATTAGTTATATAATTTGATATTTTTCAAACAAAGCAAGATATTAAAAAATAACCAGTATTAACTTTTTTTACTTGATGTCGTTTCAATGATATGTCGCTATGTATATTACCGTAGTGTTTGGATGATTAGAATTCATTGTTATGCGAATAATCGGCAAAATATTCAAATAATCGGTAAAAATTTTCAAATAATCGAATCAATAATTTTTTTCATGTATTATTTATTTAATTTAATTTTTATTTCCAAAATTCATTAAATTATATGAATCATGGATAAAACAAGTTTATTTTTTTACTTCGTCAAAGTAAATTTGTGTAGGCAAAAAAAAAACACATATACGAACCCTTATTAAGGTCATGTATTTAAAAAAAGATGTTTTTTCACTGAACAACTGTATAGAATAAGTGGTTTGCTCTCAGTTAGACAATTATATGTTACTATGACAATCCTCAAAGCACACAAATCCCTGTCCCATGCATCTTGAAAAAGCGGCGAAAAGATGTTGTGGTTAAGCCTTCTGGTACCAAAACAGTTTTTGCTAGTAGGCAATTTAGCACATGTTGAGCATTACCATATAATAAAATAAATAGAGAATTGAACATATATGACAAAACGTACAGGGAGTGTAAAAACCTGATACTAAAGTGGGTGCAGTCAAAAGCTTATGAAGAAACCGAATTTCTGCTGTACCGCATTTCATAATTCACTTCTATGTACAATATAATATAACAAAATAATTCTTCACACACACACACACACACACACACACACACACACACGTACGAGCGTGCGCGCAAGCACGCACGCACGTACGCACGTACGCATGCACACATACACACTTTTGTAATTTTTGTAAATTTTGGTTGTTAAAGTCAAGTAATTTGTTTTTGTCATTTTTGGTTTATTAAATTAAAAAATGCATGTTTAGATAAGGAAGACCGGGATTTCCAAACACAGGCATTACTTGCTTAAATGGAGATCCCAGTCAACTATGTCATTAATTTAAGTTTTGTGACGAAAAATATTTTTTTTATTTATTTATTTTACACGGCCGTGCTAAAATAACCACTACATAATTTCAATATCCCGCCATTTTAGTACCAGTTACTCGACTCTACAGTCAGTAATTCATTCATGGTTCTTGGGGCGATGTATAGGTACGCTTTTACAACAAATTCCCAGAAAATATACAAAATTTGACATAAGTACACAAAGTTCAAAAACTTTATTGAACTAAGTTTGTATAAATAGGGTTATTTTTATAATAAGGAATTTATGGATGTAATAACCCCCGGGAAGGATAATCGCTACCGACCTATTTCTAATTTGTTTTGTGTTTTTAATTGTAACACGCATGATTGTAAGCTCCTATTTTTTTTAAAAACTAGTCCCGTTGGGTTTTTTGCTGGTTCTTCCCAGGACAGAGTTTTTTTTTACGAACCGGTGGTAAATGAAAAAGTGACTTTCAATAAGTATTATTCATAATCTATATTGAATAAAAAAGTTTCTGTTTCTGTTTCGAGAGCAGTAATGCGTAATTTTGTGACTCGGCTTTAACTTTTAGGACTGTTTCGTCCATAATAACTTTTTGTACATGGTAGAGCCACGCTACATCTATATTATAGTTGTAGCACGAATGGGTCGGCTCAGCTGAGGCAAGACCACGCTCTAACAGAACACCAGCGTAAAATAGCAGCGTAATGCTGCTGTGTTCGTATGGTGAATGTAGAGAACCGGAGCCCCTTTTTACTGGAATCGAGGCATTCCATCTTAGTCCTCAGGGGTGACAACGCATTTGCATTTTGATTATTAATTGAGGATAAATATGTATGTCTATGGGCATCCACTTACCATCAAGTGGACTATGTGCTCGTTTGTCACCCAATGCTATAAAAAAGTATTCGTTGAAGCATGTGCCCATGTCAAAAAGCATGATTGGGCAAAAGTGGTAGAAAAAACAAAAAAATGATTATGGATGACTTTGAAAGAGACATTAATTTTGACTGCGTTATTGAAAATCAAATAATAATTAATATAAACAACGACGTCTCTACTAGTTGTACTGAAAGTGATTGAATTAATAATGAATTGATAAATTTATTTTTAATCCAGTTCCACCTTAAATTTTTGTAACTGTGCCTATAGAACTAAGCAGTAACAACAAATACGAAGAAACTGATAAATCTTGTGTTTTAAATTATCCGTTTTTAATTTATTCTGGTATTATTCAAACCAAACTATAAATGATTCACCAACTCTAAATAATCAATATTGAGTTTTTTGAGAATCGAATATTGTACGTTCCCATATTTTGGTTGGCATGCTTGGTGCAATAAGTCTGACAGCTGTCAAAATGTATTTCTTAGATTTGGTTGACTATAGTGTGTGTTGCCAGTAATGACTTATAGAACCGAAACGTGGTCCTTCACTGCTGGCTGTAAGAAGACGCTCAAGGTTGCTCAGCGAGCTATGGAGAGAGCTATGCTCGGAGTTTTTCTGCGTGATAAACTTAGAAATAAGGATATCCGCAGTAGAACCAGAGTGACAGACATAGCCCAACGGATTAAGAAGCTGAAGTAGCAATGAGCACTCCATATACCAGAACCGATAACCGACGGGGAAAAAGGGTTCTCGAGTGGCAACCTCGTACCGGTAGGCGAATTGAAGAGCTACGACCCCCACTAGATGGAGTGATGACCTGGTAAGACATGCAGAAAGTGGATGGATGCAGGTGGCTCAGGACTTCGTGCTTTGTGGCATCCTTTGTGAAGGTCTTTATTTATTTATTTATTTATTCACAAATTGCGTTACATGTGACTTAGAGACTAAACAAAACATGCAAGTTCTAACAATCACGTGTACCTCGAAAGGCATAGCAATGAACAGGAGAGGGGCAGACACTTAAAAATTCTTTTCCTCAATGTATTCATTAATTGAATAATAACTTTTTTTTAATAAGTATCTCTTTTAAAGATCTTATGAACTTATTCATATTTGTTTCAGCTTTTATGTATTCCGGCAATTTATTATAAATTTTTATTGACATTGAGTAAGGACCTATACTGTGTAATTTTAATTTAGATTTCGGTTGCAAAAGGTTATTCTTATAGCGAGGTACGTTGTGTCGGGGCGCGTCCATGATTTTGGTGTAAAAACTTGGGTGTCTTTTTACAAATTTACATATTTCTAATATATATAGGCACGGTAATGCTAGAATTTTGAGACTTTGAAAGTGAGGTTTGCAGCTTTTCTTTGTTTGATATTTGCAAGTACGCGTATACATTTTTTTGTAAAATAAAAAGTTCGTGTGATTCTACACTGTTGCCCCATAGTAAAACGCCGTAGTTTAGCCACGCTTGAGCGTAGGCGTGATAGGCTGTCACTGCCGTTTTTAAATTTGTAGATTTTTTTAATTCTCTTAAAGCATATATAAATTGTGATAATTTTAACTTATTTTTTGAATATGTGATTTAAAATTAACATTCGATTCTATATTTATACCCAGCAAAGAAAAATTTTGAAAGCATTCTAATTTTGTTTGATTATATGTATAATTTATCTCTAGTTCATGTTTTTGTCGTGGTCTGAATTGTATTAGTTTTTTTGAAATTGACTTCTAAATTATGATCGCTTAGCCATTGTTTTACTTTATTTATAATTATGTCGATTCCTTTATTAAGAATGGTACCATTGATATAAGGGAACACAACGGAAAAATTGTCGGCAAACATCACACAAAGCTCATCGGTAATCTTGGGGAGGTCATGTAAATAAGGAAGAGGACACATCCGAGTACGGACTCCTGAGGAATAGAGTCCCGCACCGGCTGGGCCCTCGCCTTGACACATGTTATGGTTTTTGAATCTTGATGTACATTTTCTATTTCGACGTACTGTGAATGATTGCTGAGAAAGGAAGCAAACCACTTATGAGCTACACCACGGATACCAATGTCATAAAGTTTATTTAAGAGAATTATTATTTATATATATAAAAAATTATTATTTATATATAGAAAAATTAATCAATAAATATATATATATATATATATATATATATATATATATATATATATATATATATTAATTAATTTTTTCATATGCTTTTGTCATGTCAAATAAAATTAGTATTGCGTATTTCTGATCGTTTAATATGTTCAAGACTTCATTAAAATATTTAAATGCGGCCAGGGTTGTCGAGCGATATTTTCTAAAACCATTTTGGGCGTCCTCGAAAATATTGTACGTTTCACAAAATGAGTATAATCGTTTGAACATAGCTCTTTCACAAATTTTTGAAATTACGGGTAAGAGTGCAATGGGTCGGTAGTTATTGGCTTTGTTCAGCAGTGGACTTGTAAAGGGTTGTCATGATGATGTTGATGATAATGATGAAGAGAAGACGATTGGTAAAAGGCTAGACTTACTTATTTTAAAATCTTTAGCTGCGAAGTCATGGTACATGTTCCAAAAGCAAAAGCCAAAACGTTTTAATTTAATTTGATAATTATTTTTATTGGTTATAGTGGACAGACAAAAGGATAAAGGTTTTTAGTTCCTAAGATAAGAACATATTCATAAGCAGAAATGTGATTTTCATTGAAATTTCAGTTAAGAGATAATATGCAATGATGCCAGATTATTCTACCAATAATGATACAACATGTATCGTGTAATATAATATGTAAAATGTATCTGAAGATAACGTAACAAAATCTGAAAGCAGTAGTGAATCTTTTCATTCAGACGAAGGATCCCTTTATGAACCAGAGAAAACAGATATTTTTCTCTGTAGCAGAGAATATCCGCAGTAGAACCATACTGACCAACATAGCCCAACGGATTAGTAAACTGAATTGGCAATGAGCTGGCCATATAGGCCAAGGAACCGACAAAAATGGGGAAAATAGGTTCTCGAGTGGCAACCTCGTACCGGTAGGTGAATTGTAGAGCGATGACCTAGTAAGACGACCCCCACTAGATGGAATGACAATCTGGTAAAACTTGCAGGAAGTCGATGGATGCAGGTGGCTCAGGACAGACATTCCTTGGGGGAGCCTATTTTCAGCAGTGGCAAGTCCAAGGGCTTTGATAATAATGATGACACAATTATCAATAAAATTTTTAACAATATCTAGTTACGAAAAACTAATAAGGTGTCTGTTTTTGCACATCGACGGGGTCTGAAAAAAAAACTGAATTAATATTCTCTAGTCGCACCATTAATTTTTATGAACAATAGCATATCATAATTTATACCTCTTTTACCATTTACATATAAGCACATTTTTATCACATTTCGAGTTTACGAAAAGTATTTTGTTATCCTGATACCTCGCAAGGTAATTTGCGAACAAACTATAGTCGAGCGTAAGCGTTAGACGGTGATTCCGTACAAAATGTAATTTCAAATACTAAGGATAATATGTAATCGTCACTTTGTCAGTGACAAAAGAAAGAGTTTTTCAAATAAAAGTTGTAAATAAATGGTTTAAGCAATATTTAACAATTTATCTACTAATTGTATCTTTAGCCCCTCCCTACCTTCAACAAAATTTTAAAAATTACGAGACTTGCCTAACCATTCTCACTATTGTTACGAGCTTGAGGTTCGTGACAATAAAAACTGCCGATTGAATTACCAAAATTTACACTGTAATTTTCTTTACATCGATTAAAATTTAAAACACTAATATTTAACCACACTGATTCACTTTATTTCGCTCCGAAGCTTCGCTTGTCTCGCCAAATTCACCGTCGCACGTTGCAGCGCCTAAAATACACATTAGCACCGAAACATCCAGAACATTCAAGTAAATACGCGCAAGACGTCGAAAGTTCGACTGTCGGCTTCTAGAAGCTTTGTTCTTCGTTTCGACACTAGATGGCGCTGTCGGTTGAAAGATTATGATGTCATTTTCTGGAAAGTTCCCCCCGCTCTCGTCCCCGATACTAGATGGCGCTTGTGCTGGGTACATGACGTCAACTTAGGCGTGCAACACTATTAATTTTACTTCATGTAATTTTTAATTATATTAGAAGCCGTCTTAATTTTGTTGTTGAAATGCAAAGAATTGGCTGTGAAACACATTCTTGTAAATATTTTTTTAATATTTTTTACACATTCCTTAAATTTAACACTACGATTATATGACCTCTCATGGTAAAATTCATATAATCTTTTGTATGTAAACACATCAACACAGTATAGGGATATTTTAATAACACATGAATTCCAAAGAGTATGTCAATATTTTATTAAGACATTTATATATGCACGTTAAATTTATTTAAAAATTTACCTTTGTTTGATTTGATCTGAAATCTTATTTAAGGTAAATGTTTATACGTTGACTTTAAATAAGATTTCAGATTTAAATGCAAAGAAAAAAATAAACGCAAATATGAGAACTGCACATCATGAAAGTGTGAGTTTTAAATTAAAAACCTTTAAAGGGTAAATTAATAGTGACTAATCAGTTAATAACGCATCTCCATCGGTAGGGCATTCTCAGAATGAGGTTGTCAATAGGAAGGAGGAGGCCCTACTGAGATGCATAAAAAGTTATTCTTCTGTAACCAGATTTCCCTTCTGAGCCGCGTCTACATGTTGTTTTCGAGAGTCATTACGAATCGTCTCGCACGCAGACTCGACGACTTCCAGCTTCCCGAACAAGCCGGTTTCCAAAAAGGCTTCAGTACTCATTCATACCCCGCGGCAGATTGTACAGAAGACCGAAGAGTAAAAAAAAGAGTTAAAACTAACTTCGTGTCCTAGAGGAAAATAGCTACTTACAGCGCTTACCGCTTACGATTACCATTTTGCTTACAAGCGCTCGCTAGAGCTTTTTTCTGCCAAACGCACCTATTGTTTTATACAGGCCACAAGGCGGAAATGTCAACGTTAGTTCAAAAACTCAAACGTCCATCAAATCATTTCTTACTTTTGTTCAAAGATTTAAATAGTTAGATGCGCCCTCACCTTGTAAATTGTGGCATTATTTTAGGATGTGTTCGTTTGCAAGACGTCGACGTGCGCGCACTAATGCAATAGTGTCTTCTCTTATTATCTTACGGAAATTGTGTATACTACTTTCTCTGTCGCACAAACGAGCACTGATTGCGAATGAGTGAGCTCACTCATTTGAGAAAGGACACATTTCGGAGTGGTCATACTATGGTAAGGGCGCATCTAACTATTTAAATCTTTGCTTTTGTTTGGCTCTGAGCTTGCGGTGGTAGTGAATATTTTCTATTGTTTTGCTGTACTGTAATAATATTCTGACCTTTAACTACTCTGGCTACGAATAAAGGATTCTGACGGTTTCTTTCCTAATTTTACAAGAATACATGTGCAAAATGATAATTTAAATGATTTTCCACAGCTCACACGTAGTGATTTAATAAAAATATCTTTAGGTATTTATCAAATTAAGTAGACTAGGTCCCATTATGGAGAACACATATTACGACAAGATGGAAGATATGAAATAGAAGTGTGTCGAGAAACGGACAGCAACCTACTAAGAGAACTGTCTTTATTCGACCTCTTAATAGCCACCTAGAATGGTACTATCCAACCATTCTAGCTGGCTATTAAAAGGTCGAATAAAATCTAGACATATACTTAAGCTCAAAAACTTATTTTACATATATTTTAGTTGACAGTTCTCTTTATGGTAGAGAAACCATCAAACAGTTTTATTTAATTGCTTATTAGGAAAAATAACTGTAGGTTTCTGTTGTCTTATAATGTCCATAACATGGTACCCAAGCTGAGCAAGGTGTCAAAGAGAATTTAAGCCGCATGCATCGTTTTTAGACGATATTTTATTTGTTTGTGATAAAGTGGACGATTAATAAATCATTAAAAGAGAAAGTAGTGTTTTTAATTCATACTCCTTCTGCTTTTTTTTAATTCCTTCAAATCACTAGAATTTAGTTGGACGGCGGCGTCTGAATCTTCTATTTGTGAATGTCCTACAATACATAAAATTATGGTAACGTCTAGTTTACAATAAAGTCTAATAATTATTTTCTTAAACTGTAATGTGACAACTTGGTGTAATAATAACATTGTGAGCATAACATAAGCAATAACCGTAGAATACTACACACAATAGAATGGCTGTCAACGTAATTTTGTACGAGATTATTTTGTACGATTTTTTCTACCATGAAATAGTCATAAATTTTTTTATTTTTAGTTTTTTTTAAATGGCAAAATGGTTTAAAAATAAAATAATACAGTAACCGTGACTGTACCATCAAGCCCAGCTTTCTATGAACTTTCGCCCATCTCCTTTAATAGGTAGTTACATATTTTTGGTTCGCGTATCGACAATCTACATAAAACAATATCAGTCTTACGTTATGACGTAAGTTTTAATGATATTAATAATTTGACTATCACAAAGTATACTTAATAAATTTATATTATACTAGCTGTACCCCGCGGTTTCACCCACGTATATCACGCGTCTCTGCCGGGCCTCATGATATGACACCTCGCTCATTTAGTTCAATCATTTTAGCTAAAAAATTAATGGAGTACTTTTATCTATCGGCATATACACGTTATACAGAAAATTTAAATTTTATCCACTCACCCTCTCCCCACCTCTATAATTTAGCTTTCTATTGGTAAAAATTGATTAAAATCGGTCCAGTAGTTTCGGACTTATTTGGTACTAAGTTACCAAGCTGTTTGGATAGTTAAATGTTAATATTTATTTATCAATTAGTACCTACTGAATTAAACATAAAAAATTGGTTTAAAACTGAAAATAACTTTTGTTTGGTTTTAAAAATAACTTTTTAGTTGGGTTTAAACTTAATCAACACCTACTAAATGAGTTTAAAGCGAATTCAAAATATGAAATTTATTGGATTCCGCACACAACCGCTGCGTAGGGGTCCGACCGCGCAAGTGGGCCGTGCGGCAATTTATTTTTTGACATAGACTCCCCTCTCACACCCGTGACACCCGCATCGCATGACGCTGGCAGTGTACGCGATATAAGGATTTTTCGACGTTACTGTTGAATATTTTAACATGGAAAAGTAGTTGTGAGATAACTTTTATGTAGATATTGATGTTCTCGTACTCGTACGCGATATAAGGTTTTTTTTGGTATTTTTTCACACCTTGGGTTACATTAACGGAGTTTTCATACGGATCCCTAAATTTTTTGAAAACGTTCTATCGCCTATGTTCATCAGTAATAATGTAGGGTTCCAATGGTGAAAGAATTTTTCAAATCGGTTCAGTAGTTCAGAGCCTATTCAATTTAAACAAACAAACAAATCTTTCCTCTTTATAATATTATAAGTGTAGATATAAAATAAGTTGATATTACATAATAAACATATTAGGTAATATCAATTTATAATAATATTACATAATATATTAATAAATTGTTCGAATTAGTAAGTAGATTTCTTCACTAAATTGTAAACAGACACTGCATTGGCCGTAACATAAAGATGCGACTCGAGTAAAATTTTGTAACTTGAGCCACTCGGGTTAATCCAAGACGGATATTTATATATAAATCCTATGTACTTTTAGCGAAACAATATATTGTAATGAAAATCTGTGATTATAAAAATATTAGTAATATCTTACCTTGGTCCTATGTATCAAATTTAGTTTTTGGAATATTTTGTATTTCTACAGCGATCGATATTTTTCATCACGAACCGCTGTAAACAAACGATACGTAACCCACACCCACGACGGCGGCCGAGCCCGCAGCTTAGTACTATTATTTATTTTTTGCCCGCAGTGAGTCAAAGTTTATAGATCTGTATTTATATTTAGTAGAATATATTATTACAAGGCTGACACCGAAAATTTCGGATTTTCTCGGCCACATAAAAATTTATTATAACTAAACAAAATAAAATTAAGCAGCCATTTACATTCCATGGCTTCCCACATGATAGATGAATTGAAGAGATTAAAAAATAAATTGAGTTGAACAATTGATATTTTTAAAAGTTATCGTGTTTACCCCTCCATGCGGACGTATTATTATTATTATTTTTTTTATAGGATAGGGTGACAAACGAGCATACAGTCCACCTGATGGTAAGTGGTTGCTGTGGCCCATAGACATCTACATCCATCCTCGATCACGAATTAAAATGCAGATGCGTTGTCACCCGTGAGGACTAAGATGAAATGCCTCGTTTCCAGTAAAAAGGGTCTCCGGTTCTCTACACTCACCATACGAAATACAGCAGCATTAAGCTACTATTTCACGCTGGTATTCTGTGAGAGCGTGGTCCTTCCCCGGTCGAGCCGACCCATTCGTGCTATAACTATACTACTAATATAACTGCAGCATGGCTCTACCACGTAAAAGAAATTATATAATTTATATGTTCAATATGATTGTAACAAACGATTTCATGCGACAAAACGTTTAATTCTTGATTTTTAGGCGTTAGTAGAACATACCTACGCGCTATAGTAGCAGGAGAAATCGCTAAACAAATTAAAGGCCCCTCTTCGTTTCGTCAATGACAAATATTTTTATGTATGTTTAGTTGTACACTAGTTTTCGAGTAAATCGACTATTTACAGACCTCGCATCGAGTAAAAGTTTATCACTAGAGTTGAGAGTAGCGATTACTTAATACTATTTTTAAATATGTACCTTTATTAAATAAGTAATATGTGGCAATATGAAATGAAAATATTTAATAATAAATTTAATATTTTTATTTAATATCTATTTATTATGTCTGTAGTATTTTAAAATCTATAAACTGCTTTTTACATATCTTACAAACCACTTTTTTCCCGATATTCTTCTTTTTTTTTTCAAAATGAGGCCACACTGACGGTTTTTGTTTTGTTGTTTCGTTGTTATCACTCATACCTTAAACAAACGAGTATATGTCAATCACCTTTTATGTTATGTACTACTTACACGATAACAAATAAATAATCAGCAATAATAGTACAACCACGATTTTATAAATCAAACTAAGTTCACATTTGTTTATAACATGCGGAATGCAAATTTGAATTTGAATGCAAACTGTGATTTCACCCGCGGCGACATGTACTAAAAATAGTTTATTACGAATAATAATAATAGTAACAAGCGCACTCCGAATCTATACGATGCACCAAGTTGACTCGGTAACTCGGTAAAATTTGATTTTCACTCGATTAGCGAGTTGGACAAATTCACTCGATTCACTCGAGTAAAATAAAACATGATTCTAGTCGCATCACTATGGTAAGAACAAAATAAATACTGTGTTGTGTCTGTGGTTATATATTTTTGATAGTCGCACATCGCACAATAATGGTATAAACGTTTGATTTTATTTTACAAGACAATAATATTTAAGAGAATATGGATATTAACAATTATCATGACGGTTAGCCAAATATTAATTTACACATTACGTATGTATTTCTCTTTTTATTTTTTGTAGTAAAATTCGCAAATAAAACTGACGAGTTAGGTTAATTAATATAAAAGTTTATTAATTTACAGTTAGAATTTGTGAAAACCTACTCTTAAATTTGTTGAATTACCTAAAACAAATATACTGCAAACATGTATTAGAACCTTATTATATAGTTTGTTAAAAGTGACAAAGTAATAAGTTTATGTTGAGTAAAATCTAAATTAGATAATAAATAGAATAATAATATTAATAATAATTTATTTTTCTCTCCACATTAAATTAATAGGAATATACAAAATAAGTTATTATAATGTTAAAAGAAAATTACAATCTTTGGGTTTATTATATCGAAGGATTTAAGGAATACAGCTTCGTCGGTTTTGAAGAGCAGTTCATTTAACTGCATTTGTGTACAAATAGGTACCTACCTTATGTATTCAGCAAGTTGCTTTTATACTAAATGGCTTATTTGTTAAGCCAGACATGGATCCTGGATTTATGCATGGCATAGTAGATAGGCAATATAGATGGTACATATATTTATGTGTAAAAATGTAGTAATTATTTGTAATAGAAGTAAATATAAAGTTTATGTAATAATAGTTTGCATAAAAGAAATGTAATAGTTATATCTATTGTGCACAGCTGTCTAGCTGTGTTGTTCACTCTGCAAATAGGAATATTATTTTGTCATCTAGAATCAGATAATATAAAAATAATATCTTTTTCTACTATGTACATGAAACCAGTGAAAATAAAATGTGAGACAAATTTTATATAGTCGAATATTGTTGATGTTAATCAATAATTACTGCTTCTGTAGTTGATCAGCTGGAGCTGATTAATGCTGTATAATTCATAATAGTTCCTTTTTTATTTAACAAATGTACAGGAGATATAACAAAAGGCTGACAGAAATAAGAAATTTAGTTTACTGACATTGAAGACATAGTCTACTTTCATATCTCTTCTTATTAATAATAGCCTTTTGATTCCTATGTAATATAAAAGTATAAGATATTGATAAGAATTATCATTTAGCCCAGATACTGCGACGGGGCTTTTAAAAGACCCGAAAAAATTATTAAAAATACCCTCAAGTTTCGAGTTGTTAAAATGAATTCTCTAAGATATTTGCACTGTCAGGTTACTTAGTACCTATCCGTGTATGATTTCATGCGGTGTTGTTTACAACTAGACACTTGTTTATGTAAAGTTTTTGTGTCATTGAAAACTTAGGAGTATTAGTGTCATGATGTCTGCACAAAGGTAAGCTTTTATCATTTATATATCTGGATGTTGTTGCTAATACATTTTGATATTTAATTTTAGATATATTATCTACAATATCAGGTTATCTATTTGTTTTGGTGCAACAAAAACTCATTCCTTTTTCACGTTTCAAATTGATGGCCTTTTAAAAGTCCCGTCGCAATATGGGGGTCTATAATATTATTGTTTTCTTTTTAGCACGCGACCTTTGAGAGCACTCAATCTCAACGATATTGTTGATGAATTAGAGCGATGTGAGGATGATGATTTGTTGCCAACTCAAATTACAATTTTTCCACCTGAAAACGCTAATGCCGACGTTACAGATGAGGATTCTGGAGATGAAGAATTTGTTGCGTTGCAAAATCTACCAGGTAAAATATTTGTTTTCGGGTTGATATACCTACGTATCAATGATTCTATCTTGTTTTATTTATATGGTTGCAATATTTATATCTGTTTTTTATAGGCTCTCAACTACGAGCTCCAGCCGAGGTCACTTTTCATATGAGTCAAGATGATGTACCTTTGGCAAGTTTGTCAAAAAGAAGACGCACGATGGATTTGACTTTAGAAGATAGTGATGCCGTACCTTCTTGTACTTCAGATGTGTCAACTAATTCTACATTTGTTCAGCCAACAGTTCCTCGAAACCAAACCTATAGATGGAAGAATCGTCATATTCCAAACCATTTCAATCAATGGAATGACGAACAAGGTCCAAAAAACTTACAATCACCCTTATATTATTTCGACTGCTTGTTCAACAACAATGTTATTGAATTACTAGTGCGATATACCAATTTGTATGCAGGACAGAGGAATAAAGTGGGCAAAGTAACTGTTTCTGAAATGAAGTGTTTCTTGGGCATCCTTATGTACAGCGGGTATGTAGTAGTACCCCGTAGGTTTATGTATTGGGAGACATCGACAGATGCCGACTTTAGGATTGTGTACAACGCTATATCAAGAGATCGTTTTACTTTTATTATGTCAAATCTCCACTGCTGTGATAATACAGTTCTTGGTGATTCTCCTGACAAATTCGCTAAGTTGAGACCTCTGTTTGACGAGTTAAATAAAATCTTTACTGAAATATCTCCGCTAGAAGAGAACTACAGCATAGATGAGGCTATGGTTCCATACTATGGACGTCACAGTTGCAAACAGTTTATACGTGGCAAACCAATTCGTTGGGGGTATAAACTGTGGGTTGGTGCTACAAGATTAGGCTACGTGATTTGGTTTGATCCTTACCAGGGAAAATCTTCAACCATTGCAGAAGGTTACAAACAGTTTGGTCTAGGTGGGAGTGTGATTTTGGAGTTTGCTGATGTTCTACAAGGTCGTGATCCAACATTGCCATTTCATTTATTCTTCAACAATTATTTTTCCTCTATTCCTCTACTGCATAAACTTAGTAATAGAGGTCTGAGAGCCACTGGAGCTATTCGTGAAAACAGAACGTCCAAGTGTCCTCTTGAGTCTAACAAAGATTTCAAAAATACTGATAGAGGTTCATTTGTATTCAAATCCATTTTGCCTACCAATATTTTGGTTTGCAAGTGGAATGACAATAGTGTCGTTACTGTTGCCTCGAATACTGAAACTGTGGAGCCCCTGCAAAAAGTCAAGAGATTTTCGCAAGAACTAAAAAGATTTGTACATATTGACCAACCGTCGGTTATAAGAAAATACAATGAAAATATGGGAGGGGTCAATAGATCCGATCAAAACATAGGGTTGTATCGGACTTCTATTCTTGGCAAGAAATGGTATTTTTCACTGTTTTGTCACACCTGTTTTGACCACCAAGCGAGACGGTGGAGAACATGATCATCTCACTTTTCGTAGACTACTGGCGAAAGGTTTGCTCGAAAGCTGTAGCTTTCGAGCAAACCTTTCGTCTTTTTTGTAAAAAAAGCGATAAGAGAGGACCATGTCCCACAGGTAGATCTCATCTTGAATCATCTCGATATGATGGGGTTGATCACTTGGTCCAGTACAGCGCTACCCAACTAAGATGCAAAGTTTGCAAAGTTAAAAGTTTTTTTATTTGCCAAAAGTGTAAGATTCATTTACATCCTAAGAACTGTTTTCTTGAATATCACACTAAAACTCAGTAAAGTTAGTGAACTTTACTGACTTTTAGTGTGATGTACTTAATGAAGTGCTGTTGTTTTATTGTGAGACATCATATCACATAACTTGCTATACCTATGTCTAGTTTCTTTTGTATAGTTAAAATTTACCGTAATAATAAAAAACTAATATAATAACAGTTTGTTTCATTATTAGACCGCCACATACATGTAAACAATCCCCATACTACGACGGGACTTTTAAAAGCCCACCCTTTTCCGGCTTTTCTGAAAACATGTAATTTTTTTTACTATTTTTCCTGGTTATTATGAGTCATTTTAACTATCATATCCGAATATCACCAAGATCGAAAACAAAAAATAGTTACAGTAACATCTGGGTTAATACACCTTTACAATATTCATTAACTTCTTTTCAGGTGGATCGCTTCGAACAAATCTGTATGCCTTCAGGCTAAAAGCTTGCAGAGACAAAAAAGTGTATGGATATTGAGGACAACAGTCTTATATCATATCTCTTATCATTGAAAATGCCCTTCTGATTGCTTAGAATATCGTAAATAGACATGTTACCATCAAGTTATTTAAAAAAAACATTTAGAAATATATTGAAAAATATATTTATAAAATATATAAAAAAAAATTTTTTGAAATATATGTAACACAAAAATGTTTCTACCTATGTCCGTTATAGACTAAGAAACCATCCAAATAATTTCAATGAAAATGTTTGTGTGTATTTGAATTGATTCCTAGATCTACACTAATATTATAAAGAGGAAAGATTTGTTTGTTTGTTTGTTTGTTTGAATTAAATAGACTCTGAAACTACTAAACCGATTTGAAAAATACTTTCACCATTAGAATCCTACATTATTCCTGATGAACATAGGCGATGGAACGTTTTCAAAAAATTTTGGGATCCGTATGAAAACTTCGTTAATGTAACCCAAGGTGTGAAAAAAATACCAAAAAAAACCTTATATCGCGTACGCTGCGGAAACTATTGACAATAGAGCAAAGTGATGTGCTACAGTTTTATGGAGGACATCAATATCTACATAAAAGTCTGCAATACCATATGTCTAACTATTATAGTTATCTCACAATAACTACTTTTCCATGTTAAAATATTCAATAGTAACGTCGAAAAATCCCTATATCGCGTACACTGCCAGTACCATGCGATGCGGGTGTCACTGGGGTGTGGGAGGGGAGTCTATGTCAAAAAATAAATTGCCGCGCGGCCCACTGATATACGCGGGTGAAACCGCGGGGTACAGCTAGTAGTTTATATTTACATTTAGACCCGGTGGATGGCACTGTCGAGATCCATAAATCACCAGTGCACAGCAGAGGCCCATCGCTAGTAATAAATACATTTAGATTAAGCCTGTGTTTTTGTAATCCTTACACAAACAGTTTAAAACATCTTACTTCCTCACTATTTGTCATTGGGTAATAACATAGATATGCATGTTAATTCCCAGTCATTTTATAATGATGTATAAATACTTACTAATCAACCAAAACATGTTAAAACAAAGTCATGACACCTCTCCTATCTATCTCAGTCAATCATCGAAGTTCAAAAACTTTATTAAAGTAAGTTTGTATAAAAAGGATTGTTATAATATTAAGGAATTCATGGATGATAATAACCCCTGGGTAAGGTGATTGCTACCAATCTGTTTCTAACTTGTTCTGTGTTGTTAATTATAACATACATGATTGTAAGCTGTTATTTAAAAAAAAGTCCCATTGAGTATTTTGCTGATTCTCCCCAAGACAGAGGTTTTTTCCGAACCAGTGGTAAATTAAAAAAAGTGATGTGAACTTAGATGCAGTAAAATTAATAATATTATTGTAATCTGTAGATAGTAGGGAATAAATTGACATGCATTTCATTAAGAATCCTTAAAATGAGTGGTGGGCCCATTGTGAATAAAAAATAAATTTTGTCCTTTGTCGGTCTGACCGGGGTAGAGCCACGCTTTCACGGAAAACCAAATTATATATATATATATATATATATATATATATATATATATATATATATATATATGTATATCAGAATGATGCTGTTGTTTGTATGGTTAGTTTGGAGATCTGGAGAAATTTTTACTGCTTACGAGATATTCCATACTATTCTAGGGGTTACAACGCATCTGCATTTTGATTCTTAGTCGATAATCGACAATTAATATTTTTATTAATAAAATCGCTATTAAAACACACCAATTATTATATAGATACAAGTTATCAGTCAGTTTCTTTGAAGATAAATAAACAAACATTACATTCGATAAGGAAATTTCAGAATGTTGAATAAAGAAATAAAAAAAGCGCTTTAAATATAGTATGAAAACAAATCGATATACCTGTAACAAATATCGGCGATATTTCATTATGAGCTACAAGAGAATATTACGAAGATTTTACACTCATATGTCGAATAATTTTGCGTAAGAAAACTCGAATAAAAATTTAACGAGCGACGTTAGTTATCTGTTTCAATTTCAGGTCCTTTGTTGTTTAATATTATTTCATAAAGTGCTTTTTACGATTAAATGAGTATGTATGTACCTAAGCGCTTAGATTTTGTTGATTGTTTATCTTAAACTAAAAGAAACTTATTAATTACTTTACATACGTTATATATACGATTTAACTTTCAGCACGCATTATCAATAGAATTTTTATCCATGCCACAAATCATAATAAGAAGTCTTACTCCTCCATGCACGCAATATACTCAAAAAAAAAATTGGTTGCCTGTAAAGTCGGTATACGGGCGAAAGTTTTACGTGACAACGACTTTGAGTGGTAAAATAATTTTAATGTGAATATTCATTCGTATAGTAGGAAGAAGGATGAAATAACACTTTTTATGTCTGTCTCTCTCGCTCTTAGGCGGGCTAACCATGCCCAAGTGGAAGGGACGCGTGCCTCTCACTCGCTCTCATTGTGAGCGCATAACGTGAGCGGAGCGTAACGCAGTTTCTTGAAGTGTCACCCGGCAAACCAATTTATAAGACGTTGTCACGTCAAAAGAAGTACAAAGTTTACAAACCAATTACATACCTACGAATTAATTGTACCAATATAAAGTATGAAATATTATCTTCCACATCCAAATATCACAGATTAATAAATACGTAGCAAGCTATTAAATATATAAAAAAATCCGTGTCACAATGTTATATGAAAGTTATTATCCCGATAAATGACACTCTATAATTTAATTGCAAAATCAAGGATTTCTTAAACAACGTAAGTTTGTCGGAAAGGGCAGAGCAACGTTTACGTGACCATTTAGTATGTACCTAATAATGGAAAAGATTAAGAAAATAGGTAGGTATGTTTAAGTATAGCATCAATGTCCTCCTGTTCGATTGAATCAACTTGTTAACCAGAAGCAACCTATGTAATAAAGTAAATATGCAATTTGTAACAACTATTATAATAAGGAAAATATATTTAAAACAAAACATAATCGTACTAATACTCGCCGCGGACGCCATTTATTCGTGGTAGAGCCACGTTGTAGCTGTACAATTGTTGCAGCACGAAACGGTTGATCGACATAAGCCGCGTTTTATTAGTAGTTTAATGAACACAAGTGGATCGTGGTTTCTTGAGATTTCCTTCATGTTGTTTTTCCACTTAAAATAGCTTTAGTAAAAGCCTCAGAAACCAATAATAAACCTCATAAGCCTAAAATGTAATCATTTTGTCCACTCCCGTTGCCAACTTCGATAGAAGTGTCAACCGCAAATTTTTTTAAATTATAATTTAGCACTTACTTGGCGGGATCCACCAAGATACCATCCAAACATGACAAGGAAATCTTTACACCTGGAACCCGTGATTCATTTAAATATTCACCAAATTTATTTTATTAATTATATTATTTTTAATTTAATTTTATTATTTTTTTAATTATTTTTAACAACAAATTGTTAATTGCAATATCCACAGATGAGGATAAGGTAAACCTAAAATACTAAGGAATAAAAATATTTAAAAAAAATGTAATGTCAAAAAAACACATTGAAGCGTTACAGACAAATTGCTCCATAACTTTTTTGGAAATAAGAGGAGACCCGTATTTTTTTATAGAAATAGGGTGACAAGCGAGAACACAGTCCGCCATCGAAAAAGAATCAAAATATAGATGATTTGTCAGTCCTGAGGACTAAGACCCAATGCCTCGTTTCTAGTAAAAGGCGCTATTTTACTCTGGTATATTATGTACCTAAAAGTCTACTATGATAAAATGATGTCCTTCCAAATTGAATAAAATCCTTTTTAATCAAAGAACAGAAAACTGTTATATACATTTGAGTATTCCATATAGTGATTTACAATCAATTTAAACATAACTTACGAGGAATGTGGATACACATACATTTTTGAAATTAAAATTTCTCTCAACTCCGGATAAAGTTCCTAACTTAAAGGAAGAGTTTATTTTAAGAAACTTTATTAATCGTATTAGTTTATAACTTTCCCCACGTTTTGCTTGTTTTCTTAAATAGAAGTAGTTAGAGCGACATAAAGTTTTCTCCTCATATCTTTAAATTATTTGAAAAGAAATCTATTGCATTATCGTTTTGTATTATGTAAGTCACAGGAATTTTTAAGTACGCCCATTCATAGTCGAGACGATGCAAGGTTCGTGATTCACTTGACAATTAAGTGTATATTACATTTCTTTGTTATTAAACTTAAATAATTTTTAAAACAAATTTACAGTCCCTCTAATGGTACTGGTATCACAACACATGGACACCTGTAACTATCAACTACGACTAAGATATATTAACTCACAGCATGAAATTACACGGGCTCTTTTTACCCTTTATACCAGAACATAGCAGCGAAGACACTGCTGATTGGTTGCAAAAATAAAAAAGAAAAGGAGTTCTATCCAGTAATAAATTACTAGTAGTGAAAATATATGATCAATGCTTTATTACTAACAACTGATTTTTCTACAAAACTCGCAACGTATACACACAAAGCGTTTATATAACCATTTTCTTTTCTGAAAACGCCATCTAAAAGGCACTACTTTGTATTATAAGTGTTTCATTTGTCATCCGCTTGGTAATAAAAACGACCATCAATTTATGCGACACAATGGACTGAGTAACAAGTAAAAGACTGTTATCTTTGAAATATGAGAACAACGAAAACAAAACAATGTTGCTGCACAACGCATGAAGAAGGATAATAAGGAGTAGCAAGAAGATATTTTATATTTGTATATAAAAATCAATTGCTGTCCGGTTATGACTCAAAATTGGTTCGACTGATTCTGATGAAATTTTATGTGTGTTTGGATGGTTTAGATTTACAATTGTACCTGGTAGGTGAACTATTGTAGAGATCCAGAAATCACCCGTGCGAAGCCGGGCGATAGTAGAATTAGTTAGCTGGTATAATAGCTAGTATATTTAGTAATCGTTAGTAGAATTATAGAATATGATAATGATTTGTCATCATTGTCAGTTGCAGAATAGTCCACTGCTGAACATGTCTACCTTTTTTTTTATAAAACTGAATTTCCACTTCGAGCTCACAGTCTGTCAGATGGTGAGTGGCTACTGCTGTGAAGCATGCTCAACTGCAGCCAACTTCATAATGTAAGTCAACTTTGAGAGCTAAGAAGGAATACCTACTGCTACGAGTACGAGTGCTACTGCTCGCATTTGCCGCTAGAAATAGGTAAATGGTGGAACCTGCCTAGTACCAAGATCTACCTTGTGAGTGACCTACCTTGTCTAGTACCAAGATCTCAATTGTTTCTTTAAAAAAAATCATCAACCTCACACTAAAATTTTCTCCTGTATCGTAGAGCCATTATGAAAAAATATTTGCACAAGAACAAACATTCAGACTCGGAATATAAATTTTTAGGCCATAAAAATACTTGTTCCGTGCGGGATTCGAACCCTTTATTGCTTGAACTCAATGCTAATCTGCTGCGTCAAAGAGCCGTCAAAATAAAACAAAATTACAATCTACACGTAAGTATACGTCCCACTAACTGAGCACAGGACAGTTCTAATTTCGAAGCGGCATGGAAGCGGAATGTCCGGCGCGCTGTTGGAGCACTGGTCCAGTACGTTTTGTTGTATTTACATATCCTCGAAATATCTTGTTGTAAAATGCAGACATTGTTAGAGTAATTGGTAGAGTCACGGTATAGCGTATTACGGCTGCCACACAAATGGATCGGTTGATACACAACGTAGGTATGTAAAAACTCATGTTTCCTCGTGATCTTTCTCACACTATTGCAATTAATAATTTCAATGTTATATTACAATAATAAAAAAATATTATTGTAATATAACTTTGATGTTTGTTCTTGCCTTGTGATGGTGACAAGAATCAATCAGCACATTTTGTCCCATGGATGTCATAAGAGACTACTATGGGGTTGGCCAAAAAATCTTATGGCTTCTGATAGATTTTTTTTATAGAAGAGGGGGCAAACGAGCATGCGGCTCACCTGATGTTAAGTGACTACCGCCGCCCATGATCAACCGCAACACCAGGAGAATTGCGGGTGCGTTGCCGGCCCTTTAGAAAGGAGTAAGCTTTTTTCTTGAAGGTCCCCAGGTCGTATCGGTCCGGAAAAATCGCCGGTGGTAAACTATTCCACAGAGAGGTTGTACGTGGAAGAAAACTCCTTGTGAAACGTACAGTGGTGGACCGCCAAGCATCCAGATGGTGTGGATGGTATCGGGACGTTTGCCGTGTAGTGCGTCCACGAAATTTGGCGGCTGGGATTAATCCGAACAATTCCTCAGAGCACTCCCCGTGATAGATGCGATAAAATACGCAAAGAGATGCAACATCTCTTCGCAGCGCCAGTGAATCGAGCCGATCGGAAAGCACTCGGTCGTCGACGATTCGAGCCGCTCTGCGCTGGATGCGGTCAAGTGGAAGGAGCTGGTACTGGGGAGCCCCAGCCCAGAGATGGGAACAGTATTCCATGTGCGGCCGAACCTGCGCCTTGTAAAGTTGCAGGCGGTGTGCCGGCATGAAATACTGTCCCGCTCTGCTGAGCACGCCAAGCTTTTTAGAGGCCAATTTGGCCTTCCCTTCTAAGTGACCACGAAACTGCACTTCACTCGATATATCGAGGCCGAGGATTCCGATACTGGCTGAGGCAACAAGGGGAGTGCCTTGAAACTTAGGGGATACGACAAAGGGGTTCTTTTTAGCGGTTAACGCGCAAACTTGTGTCTTCTGGGGGTTAAACTGGACTAGATTTAGTCGTCCCCAATCCGAGACTCTGTTCAGCAAAGACTCGACTTCAGACACAAGTTTGTCCCGGCACGCGGAGACGTTTTCCCGAGAAATATTGGCTCGGCCGGTGTAAAGAGCATCACCAGTGCTGTCATCCGCATAGCAATGAATGTTACGGGTATGCAACATATCATTGATATGCAGAAGAAACAGCGTTGGCGATAGCACGCAGCACCTTTTCACATAAAATATCTAAACACCCGACTGAAACAGCGTCATAGGTGTAAAATGTCTGGTACTGCGGTCGTGGATTCTCCTACCAGGCGTCATGACTGTGGCAAATACTCCCTAAAATGGAAGAGGCTCATGTTCCGTAGTGGATTTTTGCGGACTCATGATGCCATTACAGTCCACTGCTGAACATAGCACTCCTCTCATAAAAATTGCCTAATAGGTAGAACTTTGCCAAAATACCAAATGAGATGATGATGATTACAATATAATCTTGTTACAATCCACACATTTATTCTTAGAATATTGTTGACAAACGAGCACACAATTCACCTGATGATAAATGAGTGACGTGGCTCATAGACATCTGTTTTCGATTAACAATCAAAGTCACTGACCTCTATATATACAATACTTGTATATAGGTCAGTGAATCAAAATGCAGACACGTCTCTGGTTCTCTACACTCATCATACAAAACATAGCAGCGCAGCTCAACTGCTATTTTAAGTTAGTATTCTAAAAGGGTGTTGTCCTCGGTCTAACCAACTCATTCGTGCTACAATCAAAATATACCTGCAGCATGGCTCTAACACGCCAGTTACAATAATTTATTAAAAAAATAAATAAAATTACAATTTTAAACATAATAACAAATAAAAAAAATATGCAGGTTGTTCTAAGAGCTTTAGGCGGAATAAAAATTATATTACTTAGTTTAAATTATATTCCACGGGCATCTCTTTCAGACGTTATTTCAGTAAAAAAGGTTCCCTTCCGAGGATTTAGGTAAGCCGCAGATAGAGGCATTTTATCTTAACAGGTTCGTCAGCAGTGGCGTCTGAAAAGATTATCATGTTGGCACATTTTAGGAAAAAAATCTTCGTTAAATTAGAAACGAAATGTGTAAATGAAAAGTATTCGTCGTTTATAGAAGTGTGGCGTAGAAGGAAAATTCAATAACCTACGTGGGTGTCACAAGAGGAGATACCGGGAAGAGAGATTGGCAGAATTACCTTCTTGCTAAAAATCAAAATAATAAAAAACCGGATACAATTGCGGTTTTTCACAAGAAGGGTTCTTCCAGCTAGGTAACTTTTGCTAGCTATAGATACTACCTCATAGGGATGGAGATATATCTATAGAGGAAATCTATATTCAGTAGTAGTCTTTTAATAGACTGTAGTAATTGAATGTATAAATTAATATTGAAGACGAATCCACACTTTTGAAATGCTACGAGGTAGCTTTTAAAAGAAAGGAAACAAATAAGTTAATGCAATTGCTACATGCACTAAACTTTCAGCTTCTTTCATGAAACAATTTGTACGGATTACATTGATTTGTATATTCTCGATTCACTCTCTACTAAATGGTTTGAAATAAAAAAATCAAGTATATCAGGCAAAATTCAAACATATTTTATTTGATAATTGTATGAACAGATTATCTGTTTAAAATGAAAGTAAATGGTGCAACTTATCGTAGAGATTTTGAACAAATCATAACCAAACAACAACTTAAGAGAAACACAACAAAACCTTATTAATGCCAGAGGTAAAGCCTCCGTAACACGAAGTAACTGAATTTAATAATCTTAAAGATAAAACGTGCCTATTTTATGTTCACTTATTGTTAAGTTATGTATTGTAAAAATTACTTAATTAATAAATACCTATATAATGTGCTGTATGGTAGCAATGCAAGGTTATTAACTACCCCATATCTTCCCGTGGGTGTCGTAAGATGTGACAGGGATAATAGCATCTTCCTGAAAATAACTCGAAATAATTAAAAACTGCGGTTACCTAACCACCTGCCAAGCATGGCAACCATGGAATATAGAGGTAAGCAGGACAATCTACCATAGGAGACCAGTTAAAAATGTGTCCATCTGTAAGCAAGAAATAACAGTTCAAAAGCTCTCCACAACAGCGCTCGAGTAGACAGGGTATGAAAAGTCCTAAGGAAAGATCGCCGTAAAATATGTTGCGAGTGGTTTTGAAAATAAAAAAATTGAAAGCAATAAATTAATTATTGTAAAAAGAATTAGGGTGAAAGTCTATGCAATAAAAATTACAAAGTTCTTTAAAATTTAGACTGTAGCTACAGTGGCGCCACCCTTATTTAGCGCTTTCCTATGGACACTTTTTATACAGAGTCTGTACTCCTTACCTCTACACTCCATAATGGCAACTATGGCAAATAAGTGCTCCTATTAGGCAATCATTATAGGGGGCCTACGTTCAGAAATGGAATTTATTAGAATGATCAACATAATGTAATATTTAATACGTACAAAGAGAGGTGGTAGCCGTGGTAGCTCAGATGGTTAGCGCTCGTTGTAAATATAACAGAACGTGAGTAACCTGGGTTCGAGCCGCGCCGGCACCAATTAAATTGTTAATTGCAATTTTAAGTGCTAATTTACCACGTGCTCGGCGGTGAAGGAAAACATCGTGAGGAAACCTGCATGTCTGAGCAATAAGAAACAAATATTTTGGAAGACAAGTTCGCCAACACGCATTGGGGCAGCGCGGCGTACACTTCCTTGCCCTAAAACCCTCTCAGAAATGAGGTGAGGCCTGTGCCCAGCAGTGGGACGTATATAGGCTATAACTTTACTTTCTTTACTTTATACCGAGAAGAGCACATGCAATGCAATGGGCTTCTACGGGACCGTAAACATACAGAATAATATCTATGAACAAATCCCAAATAGACCGACCATATCAGCATTTTATTAAAAAAAAACTGGTGTCAGTTTTTTGTTCGAATCATTACTTTATGAGAATGAAATTATGTCACCTGTTCAAAACTTACAACATTGTAAATATGGGTAGAACTATAAGCCTTAATTTACGCAAATAATTCAAAACATATCTAGAAAAGTACAATAGGGAGCGGTCGGTGTAGATGGGCGGGTTCTGAAATAATCAAGGAACTCGATCGACGCCGGCTTATCCATTCTGTCATCGATTGATGCCATCGATCGATCGTTGTGGTAGAAACTATCGATCGACGTCGACTGATCTATTCTACCATCGATCGATGCCATCGATCGACGATCAATCGATTGGTGTGATAACACTCATACCCAGCTGCCTCTGATACCGTCCCGGCTCTAAGCGAGGTACAAAATATGTGGTATTATACGAAACCATTCCCATTAATTTAAAAAAGATCAAATTGACTTTATGTCAAAGCCGACTTCAAATAACTAAAGATAATGAAATAGTTGCACATTATGAATAAGGAAATAATGTAGGTATAGAAGAATTACAGCCCCGACTTATTTCTTGTTATTGTATTACGTCATTCATTCAATTCTTTCTTTATTTCGTCACGTTAAGTCAGTAAATACTATCAAATATTTTTACAAAACGATTCTGAAATGAATTTGTGAAAAAAAATATTTATGAAGAAGACTTAATTCGCTAACACAAACATAATAAAAAAGTTTTAACCTTATTCCTTGGTCTCGTCTTTCATTATTGCACGCCTCTTTTCGGCATCGCATCGCGCATCGTGTGTGCATTTGTGCATTGTGTGCATTTTTCATGCGCTTCGCTAATATAAAATGTCAAATCTGTGTGGTTGCCGTTCAGTGGTAAACGAGCTACTTTGTTTTATTCAGTGTAAAATCGACGTGATTGATGAAGTCAGTTTACTACAAATTTGTGAATCTAATTTTACTGAGGAAGAAATTGATCGTGCAAGGGCGCTTCTGTTAGATTCTTCAATAACTCGACGAGTGACACGTAAAGGGGAGGGGAAAAACAAAAGACTTCTTCAGGATATCATAAAAATTCTTAAAGAAACGGAGCCTTCTAGCCTTCCAGTGTTTGTGTGTGTGTTATTTAGCAACGAATTAATAAAATTTTGTTCAGAAAATGATTTGATTTGCGCAGACCTTAAATTTTTTAAAGATTTTGAAAATATTTTTACATACGTTAGTTATGCTCATGGCACAAAGAGCTGGCTTGATCATTGCATCGTAACTCGGGTCGCGTGGTCGGCGTTATCAAGAGTATATATAAAAAATGATGTATTTTGGTCGGACCACTGGCCTCTCGCATTCGAATTTAATTTTAACGTAATTGCTATTGAGAGAATTGTGGTTAATCACGTTAAATCTAGGAACCTTATTTCTTGGGGTAAGAGAAGTGAGGATGAGATTAAAGGGTATGAGTGGTGGTGTAGTTATCTCATATCAGAATTTAATTGGGACTATCTGCGCTTAATTTCTTCTTGTGATGGCTGTACTTGCGACTCACATAAAGGTTTTCTCGTTAGAATTTATAAGAAATTTATCGAAAGTCTTCATACATCCGCTATTAAAAGCCACGTAAGTCAGGTAGGGTATGGAGTGACATCGTGTAAACGTAAAGGCACGCCGGGCTGGAATGATGTAGTAAAATCAGCGTATGTGGATGCTAAAGTAAACTTATCGAGGTGGATCGGGGCGGGGGCTCCCAGCTCTGGTTCTCTCTATGATATGATGAAGCAAAGTAGGTCTATATTTAAAGGTCGCTTAAAGTGATGCCAGAAAAATGAAAATAAAATTTGATTGGAGCGGATAAGTAACGCATGTATAGACAAAAACTTTTCAAAATTTTGGCAACATACATCAAAACTATGCAACATAATGGTTGGAGTCCCGGTCTGCGTGGATGGTGTTAGCTATAAAAAAACAGATAGCTAATAATTTTAAACAGAACTTTTTGTTGAAGAACTGCTATACTAGTGGTGGCCCTTCTGCGATAGATACACTTGATATACCTGTTTTATCATATACTCATATTGATGAGAGTATGGTGTATAATGCCCTTAAAAAGATGCACCTTGGTAAAGCGTGTGGTCATGACCACATTTCTGTAGAACATTTACGTTGCGGTGGACCCTGGGTTGTGGTGTTTCTCTCGGTTTTTATTAACGCGTGTTTAAAACACTCATTTTTGCCTCCTGACCTAATAAAATGCGTGGTTAGCCCTATTGTCAAAAGTAAAACCGTTAGCGATACGATCAGTTCCTATTATAGGCCTATCTCAATCGCTACAACCTGTGCGAAACTATTTGAGTCTATTATTCTGGGTATTTTATCGAAAAGTGGATTGCGGAAACCCGTCTGGCTACGCTGAATGTATGTGGAGGAATGAACGATAAGATGGATGAAGTATGCGAAATGATGAATGACAGAGGAATAGATGTGTTATGTGTGAATGAGACGAAACGAAAGGGAAAGGATGCCACTGCACATGGCTCGTACACCGCGTATTGGTCTGGTGTAGGCGAGACCGAACGGGCATGCCAGGGAGTCGGTTTCATCCTTTCAGAAAGAATGGGTAAATGTGTGAAAGAGTATGAATGTGTAAGCCCGAGACTGCTATGGATACGAATGAAAGTGGGCTTAAAGAAGCTGTTCCTGCTAGGGGTGTACGCCCCAGACATGTCTAAGCCCACTTACATCCGAGAGCAGTTTTGGGACATGGTAAGGATGGTGTTGACAAAATGTAAGGAAAATGAAAATATTATTATGTTAGGAGACTTTAATGGAAGGGTTGGGGTGAAGAGGTCTGGTTATGAAAGGATATTGGGAACGTTTGGTGATGAAAGTATAAATGAGAATGGTGAAGACCTCCTCACCGTATGTGCGGAAAAGAATCTTTTTGTGACGAATACTTTTTTTCGTCATAAGAAGATTCACATGTATACATGGGAAAGAGGTGATGATAGAAGCATGATAGATTTCGTAATTGTGGATGAAAGAATGAGGAGCGCAGTCGTAGATACAAGGGTTTACCGGGGGTCCAACGTAGGGACGGATCATTACCTGGTTTTATGTCGAATTAATGGTCTTTTCAAGCGTTGGCGGCATCGGACATCTGTGTCTACCACTGCGTTACAGCGTATAAGAATAGAGAAGTTACAAGATGAAGATGTGAAAGAGAAGTATAAATGTAGACTGAGAGAAAATATTAGATGTTTGAATGAGTTGTGTATGAATGATTTAGACTTGAATACTGTGTGGGATAATATAAAGAAAGGTTTGGTGGATACCGCCACCGAAGTATGTGGTGTAAGTAAGAGAACAAATGAAAGGAAAAGTAATACGTTATGGTGGGATGATGAGGTACGGGTGGAAGTTGAATCAAAGAAGAAAGCATGGTTAGATTTACTAGCAACCAAAGCTGGTAATTCTTCTGGTATGAATGATGAGATTGAAAGAAAAAAGGCAGAATTTAGACGTCTAAATAAGAGAGTAAAAGAAGTTGTTGAAAGGAAAAAGAAAGAAAGAACGGATAAGAATGATAGAAGGATATCTGATAATTTCCAGGCTAACATAAAAATGTTCTGGAAACTCGTAAGAACTGCCAGGGGAAATACAAAACAGCCTATAATAAATGCTATAAGAGACGAGAATGAATGTATTCTGAATGATGAAGTTTCGAATTTAAACAGATGAAAGGAATACTTTGAAGGCGTATTTATGAGTGAAGAGTCGTCTGATTTAAATGAACTAGAAATTCCGAAAGAAGTGGAAAGGGGTATGGAGATAAGTGTAGATGAAATAATGAAAGCAATGAAAAGCATGAAAGCAGGTAAGGCAGCTGGATATGATAGAGTATCACTCGAGATGCTAAGGGCTGGAGAGGGAGTGGTGGCAGGCCTGTTGTACACCTTGTTTAATTTATGTTGGGAATTAAAACGGGTACCGCATGACTGGTGCAAAGCAGTAATATTACCAATATATAAAGGAAAAGGGTCACAGCAGGACTGCAAAAACTACCGCGGTATCAGCTTGCTTAGTATTGTGGGTAAACTGTATGCTAAGGTGTTAATTGAAAGAGTTATGAAAGAAACTGATGGAAAAATTTGGGATGTGCAAGCGGGTTTTAGAAAGGGAAAGGGGTGTACAGATCAGGTCTTTTCCATGCGCATGATTGCGGAGAAGTTTTTGGCCAAAAACCAGAAAGTTTTTTGTGCATTCATGGACTTGGAAAAGGCTTATGACAGAGTGGACAGGAATGTGTTATGGCAAACACTGAACTCATATGGGTTGAGCACTGGTTTGATACAGGCATTAAGGTCTCTTTATAGGGACTCTAGTGCTTGTGTCAGGATCAATGGGGTCTACTCGGACTGGTTTGGCATCCAAAAAGGTGTCAGACAGGGCTGTGTAGCTTCCCCTTGGCTGTTCAACCTATTTATGGACCGGTGTTTGCAAACTTTGAAAGATGAAGAATGTGGTTTAAGAATGGGCGAGTTAACCGTCAAATGCCTTTTGTATGCCGATGATCAAGTCATATTTGCGTCATCGGCGTCTGAATTGCAAATGATGGTTACATTAATGAACTGGGAATTAAAAGAAAGGGGAATGAAAGTGAACACATGTAAGACGAAAGTGATGGTTTTTGAAAGAGAAGAAAGCAAAACGGTATGTGAAATAAGAATAGAAGGAGAGTTAATTGAGCAAGTGGATGAGTTTGTGTATTTGGGATGTGTATTTAGCAGGGATGGTAGATATGATAGGGATATAGAACGACGAGTAAATGCAGGGAATAGAGTGAATGGGGCACTACACTCTATTATGGAGAACCAGAATGTGTCAAAACAGGCACGTATGGTGATTCATAATTCTGTGTTAGTCCCTACTTTAATGTATGGTAGTGAAATCTGGGTGTGGCAGAAGAAGCACGAAAGTAGAATAAATGCTGTAGAAATGCGGTCTTTAAGGAATATGCTATGTTTGAATCTGAATGACAGGGTGAGAAATTGCGTGATAAGGGATAAATGTGGTATGCAAGATGATGTTGTGACCAGGATTAAGAAAGGAATGCTTCGGTGGTTTGGTCATGTGGAAAGAATGAATGAGGAAAGAGTGACAAAGCAAATTTATATGGCAGATGTGAACGGCCGAGTCGGGAAGGGACGCCCTAGGAAAAAGTTTATCGACCAAATTGGCGATATTTTGAAAATGGGCCACGTTAGAAGTACCCTTAACCGACGAGCATGTATGCGTAGATATATGGATGTGAAGGAGGCGAAAGAGGTGTGTCAGGATCGTGCCAAATGGAAGTCCGTAGTCTCTGCCTACCCCTCTGGGTGACAGGCGTGAGTGTTTATGTATTTTATCGAAATTTATTTTTATAAGTGACGCTCAGTTTGGTTTTAAAAAAGGTAGCTCTACTGAGTTGGCAATTTTTTCCTTAAAACAAATAGTAACGTATTAGGTATCACGAAGAACAAAAGTATACGCTTGTTTTTTGGACTTGAGTCGCGCCTTCGATAGGGTAAACTATAGCATCCTGTGGGATAAGTTAAAACTGGTGGGTGTTCCTTGCGAAATAATTAGAATCCTTATTAATTGGTTTAATACGCAGGTTAATGTAGTGAACTGGGACGGCTCGCTTTCGGACGAGTTTGTACTGACTAAGGGGGTTAGGCAGGGTGGGCTGACTACTCCTCTGCTGTTTAACCTTTACGTTAATGCTGTAATTGAATAGCTCAATGAAACAGGTATCGGCTGTCATGTAGGTGGGAAATGTGTAAACAACCTTAGTTACGCAGACGATATGGTTTTATTGAGCCCCTCAATCGGAGCCTTAAGGAAGTTAATTTCTATTTGTGAGAGATACGCAGCAAGCCACGATTTAGTTTATAATGCAGACAAGTCTGTGGCAATGGTCTTTGGAGCGCATAGTAAGGATGTTTGTTTACCATTATACCTGAACGGCAAAAATTTGAAGTTTGTGACGAGCTTTCGGTATTTAGGACATATCGTATCGAGTGACCTGAAGGATGATCTGGACATGGACAGAGAAAGGCGGTCCCTTGCTGTACGTGCAAACATGATTGGCAGGAAATTTAATAAATGCGAGCGAGATGCTAAAATATTACTATTTAAAACCTATTGCCAATCGCTTTACACACCGCATCTCTGGACTAAATTTAAAAAGGAAAACTATCGAATTTTTAAGGTTTAATATAACGATTCGTTCCGAATATTATTTCGTTTTCCGAGGTACTGTAGTGCATCTACAATGTTTGCTGAGGCTCGCGTACCGACGCTCGATGCTTTGATAAGACATCGTGTGGCCAGATTTAGAAGTAATCTTCTCAAATCTGGAAACACGATTATACTAATTTTAACACAAAATTGTAGTGAAATATTTAAATATTGGTCTAGTATGTTAAGATGTAAGTTTTAATTTGTTTGATGGCATTTATTTAATTTATATTTATTTTTTGTATTTCAGTTTATTTCAATTTTTTTATGTTTGTTGATTATAAGTAATTAGGTTTCTTTTTTACGGGCCTTTGTTGTCTGTCAGTAAATGCTTATTATTATTATTATTATTATTATTTTCTCCTCTACTCTCGACACGTCATGGTTCGAGTTAATGCCTCTATCATAATCAAATTGCATTAATACGATAATATCTGTAGCCGTAGGTCAAGAAAACACCAATTAATCCATCATGTATTTACAAAAAAAAAAAATTATATTGCTGCTTTGAAAAAAGAAAACGGTTTAAAAATTAAGAAGACGCCCGGATGTTGATTTTGTATTGATCATGATAACCCTCGAAAAAATTGACGTATCAAGACCAGATTTTTAATAAACTTAAGAATTACATCAACTCGTTCTCTATTTCAAATCATTAGCCCTTTACGCGTTGGTTAATAAAATGATTGTAAACTTTTATAAGATTTATTTTTATTCAAATTTTAAAGGCGCTTTCATTTTTAATTTAGCCCTTGATTATACGAAGGACAAATGTAACATACATCCTTAATATTTATTTTACATGGGAAATGCCTACGCATACCCGCCTACTTGGGAGCAAGGATGGATTATGTTAGACTCACATCGACTGGAACCCCATGGTGTTCCACCTTCGTCGCATATTGGCAGGGCCACGAGAACGCTTTTGCATGCATCCGCGGCCCCACCAGTACTGGCCTTGCCATGGCAGCCCTTCCTGGGGAAAGGACTACTTCTCTCCCACCTCCTTCTTAGGTAAGGTGCACCAGAACACATGGCACGCCCTCCTTCGCGGACTCCAACTTCACATGCATAACAGACACCCCCGTGTCCGATGTGTGAAGGCCATGAGGCTAAGAAATACGAGCACTCAGAAGCACTAGCCTTCCTGGCCCCAGCGGTGGATCTGGTCTATGTTTCCGCCGCCAACCAAGATTTGGGTGTGGAGGGTAGGGAGAGCGGTGCCTTGCAATATCGACACTCTTCTGTCTTCGTTAACGTTAACGCTCTAAAGTTAAAGCTCAAAATGGTTCTATCAATCGAAGCTTATTATTTTGTAATAATTATTAAAGTTAAAAAAGTGAAAGCCTGTAAACGTGATACAAACGTGCTCAGCCTACATACGTGCTGTGTAATGCAGATTTTTAGGGCAAGGAAATGTCCGTCGCGCTACCTCAATTCGTGTTGGTGAACTTCACATGTCATGACAAATTTACAGCGAGCGCAAACCATCTGAGCTGTCACAGCTCACTGTGATAATTATTGGAAGAATTTAATAGGTAATATATATATATATATATATATATATATATATATATATATATATATATATATATATATATATATATATATATATATATATATATATATATATATATATATATATTACGTAGATTTACCCCTGCTACATATATTTTAGGTAATTTGTTTAATTCTTTACAACTGGTACTGATAAAGGTAAGCTAGAACTTACAGCTTCGTTATATATTCAAGCTCATTTGATAACATCTCATATTCAGCACAATCTCTTGATTAAGTACCTACATGTAGAACGTGTGCGGGAACTATTCGAGAACAGGATTTACAGCAATTTATTTGTGATTTAGTTATCACTTAATTAAGAAATAACCTTTATTTTCTTCTTGATAAAACTTTATTCATACAAGCTCTAGTATGAATTATTTAAGAAAAATCTCAGAAGATATGAACTCATTACTATTTTTTAAACAATG
Source organism: Parnassius smintheus behrii (assembly GCA_036936625.1). Taxonomy (NCBI): domain Eukaryota; kingdom Metazoa; phylum Arthropoda; class Insecta; order Lepidoptera; family Papilionidae; genus Parnassius; species Parnassius smintheus. The sequence goes on along the minus strand of JAUPFT010000004.1, from coordinate 10,142,053 downwards.
CAACATCCACGCTAAACACTGATTTTTCATATCGTAGAATTTTGACATTTCATAAGTGTTGCTACTAAAAAAGTTCTCCACCGAAAAAGGGACAAATTTGACCTATTTGAGGGCAATAAAAAATAAAATGCTACGTTTTTTTATGTTTTACCTACAAAAAGGCAAATCTAAATATTTACTCACTCAAGTGACACAATACAAAAATAACAAATATTTCAATATCACGAACAACATATCGAATTAAATTAACTAATTATAGGATTTTCTGCATAGTGAAGAGAGTTTACATACATGACTTCTACAAGAATAGACGTCCAGACCCGGAACAATTGTTTTTAGGCCATACAAATACTTGTTCCATACGGAATTGAACATTGTTTGACGGCCTATTACGATTATTAATATTTTTTTCTATATAAAACCGTCAAAAATATCTCAAAAGTAATATTTTAAGCAATTAAAATACAACAATAAGCATAAAGCTAAAATAAATACATTACAGACATTAAGTACATATTATAGTAAGTTAAAGGCTTAACGTTGCTCAAAAAATTATAAAATTGCTTCAAAATCAATAAATTAACTAAAAATTGTTAAAATATTCGAAATGTATTAAATAATAGAAATACACGTCCAAAATATTATAATAATAAAGATAAATAATATTTATAAAATAATTGGAAAATTGGTCATAAATTGTCTAAGTTATTGAGCGTGTTCGTGTAGAGTAGCAGAGTGTTCGTGAAAAGTTGGGTTATCTATAAAGTTGCCGGAGACGCATACTCAAGGGTGTACATATACATGAAATGGGCAAGTGACCGACTACTATAGTACTATTGCACAATGTATAGTCGTAGATTAGGGACTCATGATAGTAAGGTCTATGATACTAAAACATTACTATAGAACGTCTATGATGCATAAGCATTACAATAGGGTATTTTACATAATGTAAAATAAAGTAAAATAAGATATATTTATAATAGATTTTGTAAAAAGTAAACGAGAAATATTGGTTTCTGTTTATAAATTGCATTATAAATTTTATACTTCAATTTTAAGAATATTCTTTGGTCAGTGCCTCAAATTTGCAAAACGCTGTCCGCCATATTAGAGAGTGTAGTGACGTCACTGATGCCACCTAAGAGTTTTTTTAGCGTTCTATGTTACTGATTAAGAGAACTACCTAAGGTGCTGTGTTATTTCGAAAATTTTTAAGTTATCATTACGATTATTGAGTTTTATTCCGAATTTCATTGAAAAGGCATCATGGAAGACCAATTTGCAAAAGCAGAAAGTACTGACCTACCAAGAATAAATAAACTGATGGTGGCAAAATTTTTTGCATGTAATCTCAATATTTGTTCTGCTGAGTTGAGGAATGTTAAAACATAAATGTAAGTACCTATAACCAACTTTTGTTTATACAAGAACAATACCAGCTCAGAGTGTATTTTGATAAAACATAGTTTAGTAGTTTCGTTTATGTATAATTAAAATTATTAGTTTGAATCTGAATGACAGGGTGAGAAATTGCGTGATAAGAGATAAATGTGGTATGCAAGATGATGTTGTGACCAGGATTAAGAAAGGAATGCTTCGGTGGTTTGGTCATGTGGAAAGAATGAATGAGGAAAGAGTGACAAAGCAAATTTATATGGCAGATGTGAACGGTCGAGTCGGGAAGGGACGCCCTAGGAAAAAGTTTATCGACCAAATTGGCGATATTTTGAAAATGGGCCACGTTAGAAGTACCCTTAACCGACGAGCATGTATGCGTAGATATATGGATGTAAAAGAGGCGAAAGAGGTATGTCAGGATCGTGCCCAATGGAAGTCCGTAGTCTCTGCCTACCCCTCTGGGTGACAGGCGTGAGTGTTTATGTATTAGTTATAATATCTAAGTTAACCTAATTTATTACCAAATTTGACTTATACACTTCACCTCATAGTGTTTCGTTTTGTATTATGCGATAGTTATATATAAGTCATACTTACATCAAAATGATCTTCACAGTGGAATGGTCTGGTTTTTATATACAATATATTCGGGTGTCTTCTTGCCAGTTTTAACCAGTTTTATTTTTAATATTTAAATTGGCACTTAAATCCCTAAATTTCTTGGCGTTCTTATGCTCGTATTTCTGCATTCAGGCACAACTCAACAATGATTTAGTTGATAACTCATTACTAAAAATTAAAAAGTATCTCATTCTTTTGCAAAATCGGCAAAATCAGGACAGAGACGTCACGTGTCGAACAGCATGGCGGCTAGCGTTTTCCCGCGAAAATTTAAAACGATAGATTAAAAGTAATTTTTAAGGCACTATTCGGTTTTAAAAAAATATAAATATTATAGTGGTTCATTTAATACAATTTTTGAAAATGGGTATAATAGCCTTGTATTTTACAAAAATTATTCTGTGCTGTACTTTGTTGTTGTCATCCTTGATAGGGTGCGTATCTATTTGTTATGCTGTGTGATTGTGATGTATAATAACACTATTATTAATCACTTAAAATAATGAAAATAAATTGAAATCCTATTCTTACGAGTACATTAAAAGTTAAATTAGAGAAATGATTAGTTGAAAAAGTACTGAATAATATTTATGACTCTTATGAAAATATTCATCTGAGAATTCCTGATTTACGAAATTGGACAACAACCAAAGTAATGAAAAAATTAAATGAGAATATTCCTTAGCAATTTACCTCGAGTTTTTGTACGCAAACAATTTTTCATTATAAATTCATGTACTAAACGGAAGAATTAGCTTCATTTTACTATAAATTCCATTATTACTCCTAATAATTAAATTTATACGTAAAGAATTGTATTATAGAACGAATATTCTTTTTTTTATAAAATAGGGTGACAAACGAGCACACAGTCCACCTGATGGTAAGTGGTTGCTGTGGCCCATAGACATCTACATCTATCTTCCATTGCAAATCAAAATGCAGATGCGTTGTCACCTATGAGGACTGAGATGGAATGCCTCATTCCAGTAAAAAGGGTCTCCGGTTCTCTACACTCACCATACGAAATACAGCAGCATTAAGCTACTATTTCACGCTGATATTCTGTGAGAGCGTGGTCCTTCCCCGGTCGAGCCGACCCATTCGTGCTACAACTATACTACTAATATAACTGCAGCATGGCTCTACCACGTAAAAAAAAATATGTATATAATAGTATCGAAACTGTGTGTAAATGACATAATTCAGGAATGTAAGACCGGTCGAAACGTTAAATGGGATCTAGTCATATTTTAGAAGCATTAAATATTTTATGCGTCAGTGTTTCTAGTTTTAATCATAATGTGACGGTTTAAGAACAACTGCTACTTCATAGGGTGTCGCATGGTGTCATAAGAGACGAATGTCGGAAACTGAAACAGATGATGAGCAGTATCATCTTCCAGATAACAACAGAAAATTTTCACAACTGCAGTTGTCAACCCGCCTGTTAGCGTGGCAACTATGGCAATTTATCCCCTATAAGGCAATATAGGCGTCACGCCTACGTTTAGTTGTGGACTTTTATAATGACTGATCAATATTATGACGTTCAATATTCTAGATATAGTATGGTCGGCGACAGCGGTAAGGTGAAACACATTTAATGCTACAGTCGCAATTCCACCTTGTGTGTCTTGCGTAGCGATTAAGGCAAAATCTTCTAAATAAAATAGTAAATTCCTAATAATTTCTTATGTTTACGCAAACACTACACATTTAATTGAAACTACGAGTAACTTTTACGGGTTTTATCACGTATATCAACTTATTTAATATTACCGACGTTCCGAACATTTTACAACACCCGCGGGGTACTGAGGTGTTCTACGTCCCGATATCATAGTATATTCAGTATATTCCTAATAAAATGGAGCTGAGAAAACGTGGTAGCTCAATAAACTACTTTTATGGATTTTATTGAGATAAATTCTACTTAAGTTTAATTCCCGACGTTTTGGGTGATTTGCAGCACCCATGGGCACAGGGGACTGAGGAGATTAAAGTCTCAATTTCAAAGTTAACACGGAGGACTTAATTATATTGATTACAGGATCTCAGGCACGTGGTAGGACCCAGCCTCTTTCTTTATTGAAATGAGGATGTTTTTTTTTGTTTCAATAGCCTCTCGTATCGTCCTTGGTAGGAATAGTCGCGAGTGTTTTTGATTTATCAAATCTGATAGAACGGTGGGAGCCGACTAGGATATGATCACAGCCTGTAAACTTACTGAAGCGTTGGTCATATTCTAGACGGCGACTACGTAGATGGGACCAAAAGTAATAATTAAATATGCCGAAGATACTCTGAGTTAACTTTGAGATCAGGACGTTAATCACCTCAGTCCCTCGTGACCATGGGTGCTGCAAAGTAGTAGTTAAAATTTTATTCAATGTGTAGTGTTTGCGTAAATATAAAAAATCATTATGTAAGCTGTAAATTTCACAGTACGACCAACCGAGGTTCGATTCCCGCCAGAACTGATGAGATTGGTAGTTGCAAATTTAAGTGCTGAGTTAATTACGTTCTCGGCGGTAAAGGGTAATATCATGTGGAAACCTGCATGTCAAAAAATTAAAATAAATCATGTGAAGTCCACCAAAACACATAGAGCCAGCGCAGTGGACATTTCCTTGGTCTAAAACTCTCTCCGAGCATAGCCTAAGGGGCTATGCTATGGAAAGGGCTATGTTCGGCGTATCTCTGCATGATAAACTTAGAAATGAGGATATCCGCAGTATAACCAGAGTGATCGACATAGCCCAACGCACTAGTAAGCTGAAGCGGCAATGGACCGGTCATATAGCTTAAGGAACCGACAACCGATGGAGAAAAAAGGTTCTCGAGTGGCAGCCTTGTGTCGGTAGGCGTAGTGTAGGGCGATCCTCCACTAGATGGAGTGATGAACTAGTAATACATGCAGGAATTTGATTGATGCAGGTGGCTCAGGACCGTGCTTTGTGGCATTCCTTGGGCAGGCCTATGTTCAGCAGTGGACTTGTGAAGGGCTGTAATTATGATGATGATGAAAACCCTCTCAAAAATGTGAGGAGGTCTGTACTCATGAGTGGAAGGTATATAGGCTATAACTTTCCTTATATTTATTTCAAAATTGGAGTAATTTATGCCAGATGTGGACTATTAGAAAAGGAGAGAGAATTGGTCGGTAGTTTTTTACAGGGCAGTTTTTCAAGTTTTACATAAAATATCTGTATATTTAATAATAAATAAGGCTAAGCATTGCTTTTTGATACATGCATATTTATTTTTATGTACTTTTGACATTAATGTAATTGTGTAAATAAATCTCAATCTAATGTTTCGCATTAAAAAAAAACTCAAGTATTTGAATAGAAATGGCAGGCAACGATAGGCAATCAGTTCTTATATCCCATTCTTAGATCCCACTTTAAATGAAATTCCGATAATCACCGGTATAAATTAAATTACCTTTACATCCCTATTCACAGAGTACCCAAACAAAAGTTTATTACGTGCTTCTAAATTATTTCTTTTTACCGTTCTCATTAATTCACACAGCGATGTTGTGAGTTTGATATTAAATTCCGTTTAAAAATAAAAATAACAGGCATTAAACAAGAGGAAAAAATTATGATTGAGTGATTAACGTCATTATTTCTTTACACAAATTCTTGTAATTATTTTTAATAATAAGAGTCCGTTTTTGTACATCGAATTAGTTTATTTTTTATTTTACATGTACTAATCGTCAAAACTTTTAAATTATCATCTGAAAAATTTCGTCACCCTATCAATGGTGTCCATAATCCCTATATTTGTTATAAATCAGTATTATTTGCGCAATCATAACGGTGTTTTGACCTCTCCTTCATATTTTTTTTCTAATACTATATACAGAACTTGTCCTACCATTGATAGTAAGCAAATAATTCCTTCGAAACAAGCGTACCCTTTATAAGGTCTGTATACGACCAGTCATGTCCTACGCGGGCCCCGTCTTTGCCCACGCAAACCCCAAAATTATTAATGAACTCCAAATAGTTCAAAACCTTTTCTGTCATCGAGCTGCGAACGCACCTTGGTACGTCCGTAATGCCGACCTTCATCGGGACCTAGAGCTCCCAACAATTCAACAATTTCTCAAAAAACTCTCTGAGAACTTCTTCAAAGCCTCAGAGTCGCATCCAAACCAACTAATTCGTGAGGCAGCTACTTATGCAGCCCCACCCCCCTCTCGCTATCGAGTCCGCAGGCCGAGAATCTCTCTCTCGAACCCGCCTAATAAACTGACAAACGACCTGAACTGCCTCCTGGCGGCTCAGGCCAATTCTAATTAAATTAATTATTATTATATTAAATAATATTATTTTGCCTTCGTAGGCACTCCCTCAGCGGCTCTTAGCCGCCTGCGCCCTCTTTTCCCAAAAGAGGGTCGCTCATGATAAGGCACAATACAGCTTAATCAGCCAGTTGCCTGTCCCCAAAGGCGGTTTTTAAAAAAAAAGCAAATAATTCAAAACTAGCTAAGTACAATACTTTTCATTACATAAAGTAAAGTTACAGCATACATATGTCCCACGGCTGGGCCACAGGCCTCCTCTCATCTGTGAGAGGGTTTTAGGGCAAGGAATTGTCCGCCGCGCTGCCCATCGGGGCGTTCTCGGCGTGTGCGTGGACTTCACATGTCTTCGATATTTTTTTATTTCTCTGACATTTAGATTTCCTCACGATGTTTCCTTCACCGCCAAGCACGTACATACGTACGTACGTACGTGCAATACAGCAATTAAATTGCAATTAACAATTTCATTTGTGCCGGCGGGGATCGAACCAGGGTTGCTCGCGTACTGTGAACGTTACTGCTAGCGCTTAGCCGCTGAAGCACCACGGCTCACATTACTGTATTATTATTTTACTGAAAACAAGGCATTTAATCTTAGTACTCAGGGGTGAAATGCTTTTGCATTTTCATTATTAATCGAGGATATGTGCAGATATGTACGGGCCACAGCGTCCACTTAACATCAATAGGACTGTGTTCTCGCTTGTCACCCAATTTTATATAAAAATTAAGAACTTTTAAATATAAAAGCACCACATTTTTTAACTTTACTGCAAGTATTTTACCTAAACTCACATTTTAGTGTCGTTTAGACAACTTAGACAAACACTGAAAAGGCCTTTTATACTTTCATAAAATACTTTTTTATAAGTAAGTGTTAAAACGCGATAGTGAGTAAATATGTTGACGTTTAAGTTGGTTCCAAGAAGGAACTACCGATACAAATTAAGCATAAACATCTATATTCACTACACAGTGCGGTCGTACCTTCCAGTGTTTAAGCAGGTTGCATCTTTTCCATTAAGATTTTCCCGTTAATAGTAATGCGCTTTTATTGCACTTCTGTGTCCTTCTTTGTTTTGTTGTCTATCAAATGGATCTTACTGTACAATTAATAAAACTGAAATGATTTAATATCAAGGAAAACAGCATATTTGAATAATATTATAACACAATTCTTTATATAAAATTGCGGTGACAAATAAACTTAAAGACCACCCGATGGTAAGTGACTACTGCGGTCCGTGAACCTGCCACTAAATTCAAACGAGGAAAGCTGCAGATGCGTTGTTACTCCCGAGGAGTTAGAATAAATGCTTCAGAGGCTGTAATTATTCTGGCCCTCTATGCCCTTCAGAACTGGACACAGCATTGCACGCACTTCCAGCAACAATTGCCAAGTGGGTGGTACCAAGCCAAACGAACCTCAACACGAAAAAGTAATCCTACTCCTTAGTAAGCACCAAAATCATCTCAAATGAAACTATATTTCAACATATGCTAGAACCATTAAACAAAAAATTTAGTGTTAGCTTAAATATTAGTTTTATTATATTATATAATTGAGGTACCATTCAAATACCTTACCGATTGTAGACCACTAAGGCCTATATTATATAAAAAAAACTTATCAAATAAATTCTTGTAACTAATACCTATCAAGATACGTAGGTTATAAATATTCCACTAATAGACAAAAATTTTCTGCAACTGGTTTTCACAAATTATACGCTCTTTATCAGCGGATTAGTAATAGAACAAAAGTGCCGTGATAGGCGATGTTTCTATATAATTAATATAATTGCAGAAATTCTTTTAAAAAAATTGCAGAAATTCACGGACAGCGTGGCAGTGGTCGCCTTGGTCTTGTTGCTCCGTTTGCCCCGAGCAGTTGTAGTCTTGAGCGGAATTTTGCCTTGGCTTGGAAGATTAAAGAGATGGGCCTATGTTTAACAGTGGTTTTGTGTTATGCTTGGCTAGGAAGATTAAAGTGAAATAATCAATATCAATACCATTAAGATGTACATGGGCTGCGATTTTTCAAAATAATTTTATTTTAGAAACTGCAGGCGGGCGAATCAGCAGATACAAGCTAGTACATCACAAATAATTTATTGTATATATATATATATATATATATATATATATATATATATATATATATATATATATATATGACTTTTTATTGCACTAGAGGATAGAATATTTCATATTGATTCTATAATGCGCAACTTACTCCTAGAAAAGTAGTCTCTAAATATAAGTTTTAATAGTTTTAAATGCTGCGGGTGGGTGCGGTCGGTAAATCCCGAGTGGTCGCAAGCACCCGGCAAATCCCGAGAGGTCGCATGCGACTGCATGGGATTTTGTTGGGATTGAGGAGTAAAATGATAAAAAGCCATCATGATAAAGAACAACAATGTAATTTTAGGTAAAAACCACTTAAATAATTACTACCATGCAACACAACATAACTCAAAGTACAAACTATACGAAATGCGGGACAGTTTCTAGACGACTTCACTTTCCGACAGCCCACGATAATGTGTGTGCAGCTTCGGTCGACCGCTACGTTGTAGACTCTTTCAAGTGCCATCGGATGGTGCTTGGGTTCCGGTTATGTAAAATAATCATTCTGGTAGTGACGACTGGATTAGGACAAATAAATGTAATTTTTTAAATTGTGACTTTTATTTTCCAGAACACTTAGACGATTTGCAAAGTATAATATTGATCTCGAATAAGCATTTTGTTGTAGATATTATGTGTTTAGGGTGAAGCTCTATTTGCATCATTATTTCGTATTGATATAGCAATAAACGGCTTCTATCGTATGGACTTCGTTGGTAGCATACGATACATCGGATAACAATAGACGAGTATTCTGTATATTGATTGATAATAATTAACATGTTTTTATAAACAATTTTTCAATTCAAACATAAGAGTCCTTATGGATATTCCATAATGACTCTAATAATAAATAAATGTTTATTATTATTATTATTGTTGGGATATCTGTATAGTTTTTTCATCTTGTTAGGTTCTATAAATATATAATTATAAATTAAAATCAAAAGGTAAATATACATAAATATCAATAAAATAAAATAAACACAAAAAATACATAAATAAATAAAGATCCAACCAGATGGAAGCCCTCGGTAGGGGAGACCAAACGGCGGAGTATTATTATTATATGAGTTATTGATAGAGTAATCACATCTGGTTGGGCTGGATAAATATATAAAAGGAAAAATAAATATACTTAAATATATATTTAATATACTAACATAAATAAAAAATAATACGTAAATAAATAAAAGCCCAATCAGATGAAAGCCCTCGGCAGGGGAGACCAAACGGCCGAGGGTTAGGGGGAAAGGGAAAGAAACCGGCGGACGATGCGGGCGGTATCGAGGAGCACCGCCTTCTGCATTTGAGCCCAGAGCGGTCCGTCACGGAGTCTTAGTCACCTCAGATGGCCCGAGAAGCTGGCTGGGATTAACCCGTTTGCAGACACGACTACAGGAATAATTTCGGTCGGCAGACCACCCCACATGTCGGTCACCTCGTGAGCCAGGTCCAGATATTTTGATTTCTTTTCTGTTTTGGCTTTCACGAGATTCTCGTCATACGGAATGGTAATATCGACCAAAAATATCCTTGACTGTGTCCGATCCATCAGCACAATGACAGGCTTATTCGCAAGAATAGTCCTGTCTGTGATGATGGCCCGGTCCCAGTAGGTAGTAGGCAATTTCCGGTCCACGAGACCAAATTTCAGAGCGAGCTCCTGGTGTAGAATTCTGGCTACTAGGTTGCGTCTGTGCCAGTACTCAGAGTTAGAAAGCGCCGAACAACCGAAAATGATATGCCTAAGCGACTCACCTGGATGGCGACAAGCTCGACAGCTTGACGGTGCCATCCTTTATGATGTATCTCCGATAGTTGTTGGTCTTAATAACCTGATCCTCTATTGCACAGACAAAACCCTCGGTTTCCCGAGGTGACTGTATCTACGAAGGGCTCATGTAGAGCCCTGTAGTACCTCCCGTGGAGCTCCTTCCATATGGTCTCCCGGTCGAAAATGCTAAGCACTGCTGGATCCTGCCATTGCTTGTTGGCTAAGGATCGAAGGGTAAGCCCTTTATCACTAAAAATGACGTCATTATAAAATGGATCATCCGATCTCGCCAGGAAGTAATCTCAGAGGCTGCACTGCAGAGGTGAGCGCGCTCAGAAAGCCACGCCCACCATGCTTTAGCGGCAAGTACAGCCTCATTACCGACGATCTCGGATGATGCATCCTATGTGACGTCGTGGTAGTGCGCACTTTTCTATCCAAGGCGTTAAGTTCAGTCTGAGTCCACCTGAGTATACCAAAGGTATACATGAGGACAGGCATGACCCAACCGTTATATGCGTGTGTCTTATTCACACTGGACAAAAAGCTGTTAAGCACTTTGGTCAAGCGTGCATAAAACACGTCGCAAACTCACTGTTTCATACCGGCCTCATCGATACCGATGTTCTGTGACATACCCAGGTATCGGTATGTTTCAGCCTCGGAAAGGGTCCTTAAGTTGGGCATAGATAAGTCTATGCCCTCCGAGTTAGCAACCCTTCCCCTTTTAATTTTATGGAGGACCGCACACTTATCCGTCCCCAGCTCCATTCCAATAGAATCCCTAAATTCACAAGTGATGTTTAGCAATTCCATACGATAGGAGCAACTGGAGGCGAATAACTTGAGGTCATCCATATAGAAAAGGTGGGTCACTTTTGTACCTGCTTTCCGAAGCTGAAATCCCCTCCCGGAATCCTCTAGTAAAGTACTGAGAGGGTTCAGAGAGAGGCAAAACCAGATTGGACTCAGACGATCGCCCTGGAAGATACCCCTTCTTATCCTTATGTTGTTCTCCACAGCCATCATCCACTCGCCCAGATAGCAAAGGGTTGTACTCCACTGCCTCATACACTGCTCGAGGAAGTCTCCAACCGTATAGTCAATCTTGTACAGCCGGAGGACTCTCTATAGCCATGTATGGGGCACCGAGTCGAATGCCTTTCTGTAGTTTATCCAGGCGGTGGAGAGGTTCCGACGGTTGCGTTTCACCACTTTATCAATGACCGCGTCAATGAGGAGTGGTTCCTTGGCTCCACGACCACCATTCATTTTGATCTCCTCTTGAAACTGTCGGCAGAGCACAGGGTGACATACGAACCCCTTCAGCCAGTAATGATGCAGCCCGTCGAGCCCCGGACTTTTTCAGTAATCGGGGACCTACGGACCGCCTCAGCCACGTCTTCAGGCGTTATGGTGATGGAGTCCGTAGGCGTAACACTTGCACTCTGGCTCGCCACAATTTCCATCCAAGGGCCCTCGCTGTGGTTTACGGGATCTGACCACAGGCCACGCCAAAATGCGACAGTGTGAGCCTGATCCGGTCCTGGGCCCGTTTCATATACCACTGGTCGCTCCAATGATTTATAGAGCCTCTTCTGATCACTCTGGAAGAGACGATTCTGGTTGAACTGCCTTGACCTCTCGCTAAATCGTCGAATCCGCTTCCCCCAAGCAGCGACTTTTTGCTTCAGGTCATCTATGCGCTCCGTTAGTTTCTGCGTGATATCCGGCTGGGACAAACTAATATTTGTCCCTGCAAACGCCATTCTAACGGTGCGCACAACTTTCGGTCTATTATTACCCGACCTGAAGCTTGTCAGTCTGCCGATAAGGTCAGCCTTTCGCCAGCCTTTGCGATACGGTCCTCAATTCTTTTTCTCCAGTCTGGGATGGCGCTACTTTGTAGAGTAGCACGTCCAGCCATAGGAAGTTTGGCGCCAATAATACGGCATACTGCCAGTGTGGCACCAAAAAGAATTGAGTCCGTCTCGCAAAGGTCCCGGCTGGCTTCCAAATAGGTCACCAGCATTGGGTCAAGAGCCCGCACGACAGCCCGATTTCGCTTGCTAAGGGGTATGCAGGGAAGTCGCGGTCAATTTTCGAGAGGCATGCTGCGCGTTTCCAGCATCGACTCTTCCAATATGCTCCTCGTTTTCTCTATTTCGTGGGAGACTATACCATCATCGTCTGAATTAACCACAGATGGAATGTTGACGGCAGCATCCACATACGCAGTTTGCTGCACATCTAGTGGCGCCGCATTCCCAGCCGTAGCATTTTCATTCATTCATTCATTTCATTGAGTTCTGCGACATCAAATATATTTGAGCGCAAGATATACCGAACTCGGTCTGCCAGGTTTTGCTCTGTGACGGTTAAAGATGGTTCAGCAAAAAGACGATGCATACTAGCCCTATACGCCAAACATCCAGTTTCTTCCCCTTATGCCCTAAAGTACACCTGCAGTGCGTTTGCGTTCATTAATTGTGGCCAACGCATGCGACGTGCTCCACCAGTGGCGGGTGCCGCTTGCTGAGGCCGAGAAGACTCAGCCGACACCAAGCCTTCAGTAGGTACGAGAAGTCTGGTAAAACTCCAAGCTGAATAATTTCAGAGAAAAGACCAGAAAAGTCTTCAACAGGGCGAAGAAAAGCAAAAAGTGGGATCTCAATTGTGCAGCCTTAACTGAATATAACAAAGAGATTAGGAAAACTGAGAAAGCGTCGTGGAGAATCTAATTTTAATACTAATACACCAGTCAATTATTCGTCTGACTAAGTTATTGATAACAAAGGTTATATCTAAAACTTTTTCTTTTATGTAGGTTTAAGGTGTTACATTTAAGCTTACCAGGTAATTAGAGATAATTACTCTGGCGATTATAAATTTGTAAAAGCTATTAACAGGGTAGCACTACAGTACCTAATCTCCTACAACTGAAACTTCACTATTTTTGATTGTAAATTTTACATGTTCTAAGCCTGCTGCCCATAATATATTTTTGTTATTATTTGCTATATTAATGTTCCGTGTTCATATTCTAGTAAATGTAACTATTATTATATTTACTAGAATATGAATATATATAATTAAATACACAATACACGTAAGTGCTTTATCTATACGTATAAATAAAATTAAAGTTACGTATAAAGTTACTTACGTATAAAATAAAAAAAACTTTTATTAAGCTAACGGGATTATTGTATGTAAGGCTTAGACAACAATTTTTTTTAATTTTGTCTGTCTGTCTGTCTGGGCCATCTTACAGTTTTTCAACTAAAACATAGCCTAGTCTCCTGGCCTTGTTCTCCATCTGTTCGTAAATTTTCATCGTAATTGATCCTGCCATTCCGAAATTAGTTATCACAGACAGACTGACAGATTAACAAAATTTCAAAAAATATTTATGTCTGAATCGTAAGCAAATACCATCCTGAACTTTATAAAAACAAGTTTTTTTTTAAATATTACATACAGACACTCGACTTATTTATATGTATATATTAGGATTTTGATGTTTTCACATCATCTTTGTCTTTACGATAGTCGATAGCATTTTGTGTAGTCTTGCAATACGAGGCAAAGACTCAACTTTCTCGCATAGTTTCCCACACGATGCTCTCTTGGCTTTCCTAATTTTTTTATTATATTCAGTTAGGGCTGCACTACAAATATCCCACTATTTGGTTTTCTTAGCCCTATTAAATTCCCTTAGTTAAGTTCTTTAAGCTTAGTATTCCACCAAGGAACTTTTCGTGTTGAGGTTTTGGTTTTGACGGGACAACTGTCCTTGAAGGCTTCACTTATACCTACAGTTACTGTATCCATCGCTAACTCTAGACCTTCAATTGTTTTGATGCTTTTAGGAAACGTTTCCTAATTTCTCTTTAGATTATCTCTGTAGATATCCCAGGAGGTCGCTTTTTGATTCCTAAGTGTAACAGTTTCATAGGTTGGTGATGCTCCAATTACAAACTTAATGTTCTTGTGATCAGAAATCGAGTTTTCGCTACTAACATGCCAGTCATTTATCCGCCTGAACATGTTATTGGTAGCAAAGGTTATGTCTAACACTTCTTGCCTAGCACGCGTTACAAAGGTTGGTGTACAACCTAAGTTTAGGCTTACCAGGCGGTTAGAGATGAGAAAATCATAAATTTACTCACCGCTTTCGTTGATGTTGATGCTTCCCCAGGCTGTGTGGTGAGCATTAGCATCAAAACCCATCACAAGTTCGGCTTTATGTTTTCGGGCAAAACATTCCGCCACTCACTCTAACCCGATGGTAGGATCTGCGTTCTCTCCGGGAAAATAGGTTGAGCAAATGATTACTCTGGCTCAAGTGCATCCCCTGAGATGTATGAAGGCTGTAACTAGGAAGGTTGCAGTACTCTGGAACAGCTAAAAGTTCAATATTTTTAATATAAATTATACAAGCTCTGGGTCTACTGCCATATTATTGACAAGAATCTTACCGGCAGCCGCCAATCCCAGAACTTGACCGTTGGCCACCCAAGGCTTTTGTATAAGGGCGAGGTCAATGTAGTCTTCTGCAAAGCAAACCTCCACCACAGCGGAAGCAGCTGCTGCATGGTGAAGATTTGCTTGGAAGACCCTCGTCTTACCCTTGGGTTTACTTTTACTCCAGGTGCAAAATACCTATTCGTGTTGCAAACATAAAATAATTGAAAAATGTTCAAACAAAATAAATTTTTTCGTAAGTGTTAATGTACATCGTATAGACATAATAATTCCGTCCAGCATACAGATAACGCTATTCCAGTTCAGAATGTTTTTCCGCAATAGCAAACGAACACAGGGATTATCCGTATTCCGTTAAACTCTTCGGAAAATAGATTCAGTGAAATTCACTGCATTAGATTTTTTGTGATTGGATAAAATTGTCATTTGCCAATTATGGGCGTGGGGGCGGGGGCAGGGGTGTTTTCCGCCTGTTGAAGATGAGGACGTCCTTTACCTGCCCACTTGACCCCCACCTTACCTTTCGTCAAACCGCTCCAACCTCCCTGACCTGGACGACACCAGCGGAGGCCGTCGGACCGAGGCGAAATCTGCGCCTTGGGTCTTCGTCGCTCTCACCGGTGGCATTAAAGCCTCACCGAGAGGAGGAGGGCTGGGAGGATTGGATTTTGGGGCGGTTTGGGCTCCATTGCCGCGCAGAGCCTTCTCTGACTTTAAAAGTTATCATCTTAAAGCCAAGGACGACTCTGCCGCCTACCTTCCAAAGAGCCTCTGCCGATGGGTCGTCCAGAGAAAAGGTTACTAAGAACCCATTCTCCTCGTCCCTACGGTGGAGGATTTTCGAGAGCTCAGTATGGAGCCCTTCATTTTGTGCCCTCAACAGCACAGCCGTTTCCTCTGGAGATTGGTTTCGCTGCGGGACAAGTAGGTAATTCCCAGCTGAGGCTTAGGCAGTTTGCCCTCGGGTATTACCGAGAGTTCTGTCTCCGGCCAGGGCTTCAGTTTTCCGATTTTGTCCACAATCTAGTCCTGGCTTGCCTTATTCAGGCACGTTACCAGAATCTAACCTGGCTTGTGGGTTAACCCAAAAATTTTGGATCTATTCCCGGTTGCGCCCCACAGGCCGTCTTGGCGATGGCCTGTTTTAGTGCCCGGTGGACCAGCCGCATCTGCTCCACACTCATAGGATTCGAATTGCGAATTCATATACGCGCGGAGTTAGCAACAGCACTGAAGCTGAGCTTCTTCTCCCCCGTTGCCAGCTTCACAGTCTTCCTGAGCTGGTCTTTGGAGGACTCCTTCTCAGACCGACTGCATTTTTTCGCCTTCGGAACTGGGGGAGGCTTGAGCAGAGGAGTTTTCGTCCCAAGGCTTCTGGCAGAGAGAGAGGGCCTCTTCGGTTCCTATCTCAGCTGCTATCAGCCGTCGGTACCTTTTCCTCGCTGCCCCACTAAGCTTATAAGGCCTGTAGATCTTAGATGCCGGAGGATGGTGCTGGTGGTTGTCGAAATAAATCGCGGACAATGGATGTACTTGTTTTATTGCAAAATGGCGACTTGACAATATTAGGGCGTGCGCTAATACAATATTAGGGCGTGCGCATCGACTCGCGGGTGGTGGCAGACTAGCGGGGGCCGCAAAGACAGGCATGTCGTTGGGTCCGCGTCACATAAAAAAATCTTATAACTAGATAAGTACATTCGATACACACAGAGTATATTCGATTCCTATACATATTCTTAACTACTAATGAGCGTGTCGCTAACAAGGCCTAGCGAACTTTTTCTTTTCCCCTCCCTGGTTCGTTTCCGATTGTAGTTCGGCTGCAGACGTGCCCTCCACTTCACGGCTCGTCCCAGGTTAGGGCGCAATGTTGCAGGGTGTTGTTGAGGCTAAAAGAGCCTCTTCCAAACCTACAGCTAGTTCCATTAAAGGAGATTTCTCAGTACCTTTTACAAAATATCGGTTTTCGTACATTTTGTTCCCACCATTAGCTAGGGAAATACTCGGTCATCCCCGGCAGAGCCCCGCATGCTGAGGGAAGGGCTAAAATACTACTCGCTCTGGTCTCGGGTTTGCAACTGGAATTCCTCCTAGAAGCTACGCATCTATCGGCACGGTACGCTTGACATCTTGGATTGAGTCGGGATAGGAAAAGGGGGTGGGATAAAAGAAAGGAAAAAGAGGATCGTCCGAGTGTTTCTGTTCTGTCTGTTTCCTATTGAACCAGACCAAATAACAGGCGACAACAACGTGAAGGGCAACTCCTCAGACTTACCCACGGGATCAACACGACCTGCGCTCTCCCCCAGAGCCATAAACCAAACTGCCCACCGGACAGGAGAGCAGAATAAGTGTTAATCTATTCCTATTTATAATATCAAAACGTTAGGAGTGGACTAAACCCCACCCAAAGTAGGGCTTACTTATGTCGAAATTTGGTGAAGAGTTATATATATTTCGACATATTTTAGATTAAAATGTAAGTTGAAATAAAATAATAATATTAGGTTAAGAAACTTAGAAAGTTGTGATCTGTATATGTCATTCAACAGTCATGCTTAGCAAGCAATTACAGTGTTTCACCTGAAAAACAAACTAATATTTATTATTTTGGCTTTACATCAAGACTGTATTCACATAAAAATAGATATTCGATCAACATTTTTATTTACGTTAAATAAGGCGAAAAATTGTTAATGATAATTTACTTTCATAGATTGGAAAGCAAATCTTCATTTTTTAATTAATGAGGATTGACATATTCATCATTTATAACATTTTTCTACATGTTTGATGCCAGTTAAATAAACATCTAAATGAGTTGTTTTGTCTAAAATAAAAACAGATATTTGGTAAATAAGCAATCAAAATACATTAGTGCTAAATATTTGAACACTGAATTTTTAATTTCATTCAATTATGTTACAAGTATTCTGTTTAGCCAATATTTGATTTTTTTTCTAGTATCTTACTTCAACGTTTTAAAGGTTCTTACTTCCTCTACTGTCACATTCTTTACTATATTTTTAATATTGGTGCAATTGTAACGCCTTGTTAAATATAAAGTGCTCATGACACACAAAGAACTTTTGCAGATCCTATGAACTTAACTGCTTCAATCTCGCACAATTTATATTTTTCACCCACTTGAGTGAAATTATTAGTGCGGAATGCGGAAGAAAAAAAGTATTTTTTAAGATGAAGAGTACGTTATTCCTTTATCTACAAGCACACTAGTATCATAATTTTGATCGTGAGAGGAAAAGCACGGATTTAAACCCTTCAAAGTTACTTCGCTCGGTCAAATCCAAAACTTAGTTTAGGATTGTTTACAGAACTTTGTGACTATAATAAAAATGAAACAAAATGAAAGTTTGAAAATATCATAAATATTCCTTAATCTGTGGTAAAAAAAAAAAACAAATTCTAAAGTACCGTGTCGTTGAAAATAAGATCTAAGTTTTTGGTTCTAAGATTCCATGCCATGAATCCTATAAACAACAACAGTTGCCATGTTACCAACTATACGACGCTTCGCTAAAGTATGACATTTTTAACCTCGATCTAACCAGTATTTCATAGATGTTGCGACATGTTTAAACTTATCCCTGAATACCGCCTTTAGCCTCTTACACACCCCGCGACGAAATGCGGTAATGGATTCTATTACGCTACCACTAAACTGCAATTCTCAAATTTTTAAAAATGTTTAACGATTTATAAACATGGTAAAAGGTTGTATTAAAAATATAAATATATTTTTGTATATACAAGCAACGTAATCTAGGTTCCACGATTGTCGTTACAAGCGAGTAAGCTAAGGCTTACTGAACGCGTAAACTATTCTTATCTGACCGGAACGGTGGCCTCTGATCCGAGGAACTACTCAGCTTAACGCTTTAACGGATCTTACAGTTTACTGATAGTTAACTTTCGTTTAACACCTTTACATTATAGTTTTTATGTTTCGCGTTATTTTTTAGTTTTGTATTTTATCGTAAACTATAAATGCATTTAGCATTTGCAATTTTAAAATCTGTTTTTAATTCTTTTTAATTAATCATTTTTTTAAATAATAAATAGCAATATTTAAAACGGGCACGTTGGTATTGGCGTAAGAAAACCCATTACATCCAGTCAGGGTGTCTTTAAAGGCCAAACGTATGGCTTGCATATAGGTGGTGCTATAACTATCTCGTTGACATCATACAAAATATCTAGAGTGGCGAAGTGCAGCAACGTCTAGTACTGCATTCGTTATTCTGCTTACCAAGCGTGACGATTGTGGCAGGTCCCGAGAGAGGCCGATAGAATTGAATCGAGTTAAATTTAAATTTATGTTGTCATTCCCATCTTCAATATTGGAATTTTAAAAGCCGGTGATGATGAAAAAGTAAATAAATTCCTTTTATTAATTGTATTCATAGAGTAATTGAAAATATATAAAAATTACAAAGCTGTGTGGTGCGGCACAGAACGTCAGGTCACCTCGTATCTCAGGTGAGTGAAATCACGACTGCAATATGGAGTCGAATCTGAAACCTGGGTTTGAATCCGGGATCAAGCCAAAAATCTGACAATGGGTTTTTCTTTCTCTTTTGCCGTGTAGTGGCGGTTGAGAGAGCTCCGCTATTCCTGGCTTCGGTGGCGAGCATGGTAACGGCGGGGCAGGGGGTGCTAAGAATCTCCGGTGGAGGTTCGGTTGCCATCTACGACGACTTGACCTGGCAACATATAACGCACGCACCCTGAGGACTGACGAGAAGATACTGGAGCTGGAAGAAGAGGTAGACAAGTGGCGCTGGCATATTATTGGATTATCAAAGGTCCGAAGAGAGGGGGAGGACACGGTAATCCTCGAGTCCGGCAACTTGTTCTATCACCGGTAGGGGCGACCATCTGTCCCAAAGAGGTGTCGGATTTATCGTCCACATGTCTCTTGTCAACAACGTTGTAAAGATTGGGAGTTTGTCGACGAGGGTCGCGTACCTGATCACCAAACGGTATTCGCTGAAGGTCATACAGGTTTACGCACCAACCTCGGCATATCCCGATGAGGAGGTGGAAGAAATGTATGAGGATATTTCCAGAGCCATGCATTCCTCCAAAACTCACTACACGGTGCTGATGGGAGACTTCAACGCAAAACTAGGCACAAGAGAAAGTGTTGAGCTGAAGGCAGGGAAATTTGGAGTAGGGCAACGGAACCGAAGGGGCCAGCAGCTGGCCGACTTTATGGAGGAAGAGGGACTCTTTATGATGAACTCTTTCTTCCAGAAACGGCCCCACAGGAGGTGGACTTGGTCGAGCCCCGACGGTTCGACAAAAAATGAGATTGACTTCATTATGACGACCAGACGCCAACTGTTCAGTGATGTCTCAGTGATCGTAAGGGTGAAAACTGGCAGCGATCACCGAATTGTTCGAGGCACACTGAACCTGAACGTTAAGTTAAGAGAGGTCTCGTCTAATGAAGTCAACGCTCCGTCCCCCTCGTGCTCTAATCCAGAATCCCGAAACCTTTCAGCTCGAGTTACAAAACCGCTTTCAGTGCCTAGAGGATTGCAATGCAGTGGACGATATGAATGACAAGTTCGTGAAAACTGTCCATGTGGTCGGAGCTAAGTTCTGCAAGACCCGCCGCAGAAGAACACAAAAACTCTCCGATCACACACTTAATCTCATGGCTGTTAGAGGAGAAATGAGGCTGCAATCGTCAACAGATTTGACAGCATACAGGCATCTGAACAGACAGATCTCCAAATGCATGCGGCGAGACTTACGCAACTTAAGATTAAAGAAGCGATCGAGCGGAACCAGGGCTCCAAAGTCTTTGTCAGAGATCTGTCTGCTAGAAAGAGCCAACTGTCAAAGCTGAAGACTGAGTGTGGCAACATCGTTTCCGGGACACCTGAGATTCTGAGTGAGATTGAGAGGTTCTATGGGCAGCTGTACACATCATCGTTGGAGCCACACGCAAGTGTGAGTAACGATCCAAGAGCAAGTCTTATCCGACACTATACCGATGATATCCTGGACGTCAGTCTGAGCGAGATTAGAATAGCTCTCCACCACCTTAAAAACGGCAAGGCCCCGGGCGAGGATGGAATTACAGCGGAGCTTCTGAAAGCGGGTGGAACACCGGTACTCGAAGTCCTTCAGAAGCTCTTTAATTCCGTCCTCCATGGTGGCACTACTCCGGAGGCGTGGAGCAGAAGCGCGGTGGTCTTGTCCTTTAAGAAAGGAGACAACGCTCTCTTGAAGAACTCCAGACCGATTTCCCTTCTGAGCCGCGTCTACGTGCTGTTTTCGAGAGTCATAACGAATCGTCTCGCACGCAGATTCGAGGACTTCCAGCCTCCCGAACAAGCCAGTTTCCGAAAAGGCTTCAGTACCATAGACCACATACATACCCTGCGGTAGATTGTACAGAAGACCGAAGAGTACAATTTGCCCTTTTGCCTGGCATATGTGGACTATGAGAAAGCCTTAGATTCCGTCAAAATTTAGGCGGTGCTACAGTCCCTTCAGCGATGCCAAGTTGACTGTCGGTATATCGAAGTGCTGAAGTGTTTGTACAGTAGGGCTACGATGGCTATCCGAGTACAGAACCGGTGTTCGAAACCTATCCAACTGCAGAGAGGTGTAAGACGCGGTGATGTTATATCCCCGAAACTCTTCACCGCTTCTTCTTCTTCTCTTCTTCTTCTTGGAATACGATTTCAAATACTGGACTGGAAAGGATACGGTATTAACATCAATGGCGAGTACATGACTCACCTTCGATTCGCCGACGATATAGTTCTTATGGCAGAATCGCTGGAGGACCTTAGCACTATGCTCAATGACCTCAATGTTGTCGCCCAACGGATAGGTCTTAAGATGAATATGGACAAAACAAAGATCATGTTTAATGTCCACGTTGGGTGCACTATGCTCGAAGTTCTTGACGAGTACGTTTACCCGGGACAAATAGTCCGACTAGGTAAGTCCAACTTCGACCGAGAGGTCAATCGACGGATTCAACTCGGCTGGGAATCTACGACACATCTTCTCGTCAGGTATACCCGAATCTCTGAAAACTAAAGTGTATAACCAGTGCGTGTTGCCAGTGATGACTTACGGATCTGAGACGTGGTCCTTCACTGCTGGCCGTATGAGGACGCTCAAGGCCGCTCAGCGAGCTATGGAGAGGGCTATGCTCGGAGTTTCTCTGCTTGGTAGACTCAGAAATGAGGATAACCGCAGTAAAACCAAAGTGACTGACATAGCCCAACGGATTAGTAAGCTGAAGTGGCAATGGTCCGGCCATATAGCTCGATGAACCGATAACCGATAGGGAAGAAAGGTTCTCGAGTGGCAGTCTCGTACCGGTAGGCGTAGTGTAGGGCGACCCCCCACTAGATGGAGTGATGACCTGGTAAGACATGCAGGAAGTCGATGGATGCAGGTGGCTCAGGACCGTGCTTTGTGGCATTACTTGGGGGAGGCCTATGTTCAGCAGTGGACTTGTGAAGGGCTGTAATGATGATGATGATGATGGGTGTTTCTGTCAAGAAAGTATTAGTAGCAGCCCGGAGTCAGGGAGTTGGCGAAGTTCCTACCCCGTGCCTCGGAAAGCTTTTTGTTGAATTAGAATTCCACCGGATTGTGAAAAATCGCTCAATACTTGTTATAAATAAAAAGAAAATAATATTAAATTTGTGGATTTAAATTTAAGATACAAATTTATATTCAACAATTTTATTACGATTTTTATTTTGTTTAAATATTGAAGAAGAACTACCGAAAAAAATAGTAAGATCACAAACTTTACTTACTGCATAGCTAAAAATAATTTAAAGTCTGCTTCATCAGACATTCTGCTTGAAAACTCCAACTTTGAAAGAAATTTCAAATGTATCTTATGTATCTAATAAATATTTAAAATGCTGCTACACGGGTTAAATATTTATGCAAGAAAGTGATTGATTTTATAAAAATCTAAAAAATAATTAAATTATTTATTTGCCACAAATCCTTTTTTAAATAAATATAATACTGGCTTCTTAACTAATCGAAAAACTGTATCTTAGAAGCCAGTGTCTTCCATTTTAAGTGGTACAACTACAATAGATTCTGGCGACTAAAAAGAAACGAAAGAATAAATGGAGTTCAGATAACAATGAACTAACATGCAGTAAACGAAACTCAAGGAATAAAAAAAGTGTTGTGCGAATAGTAAAAGCATGTGTTTGAATGTGAACCGTGAGTGTGTTGCGTCTATGGTAAAATCAATTAGGTATATGTATTTTAATGTATGTAAGTGGGATGGTGTTACTACGCAGTTAGAGTAAATTTTCAACTTCTTCATTGTTTAGTGATGATGAAATACTTAGTAATTACTGTTTTTAGGTACAAGCGTATTCGCCCGCGTCGAACTGTAAGACATTTTTGCCGTTGGACGTACGTGGTGTTTCTGTAATTCCCTTCGCTTTAGTAAAAATTTACACACCTTGCTACAAAACAGCCTTTGCATTTTTTCGTTTCTCGATTTTAGGTAATTTAAAAATTCATATTAATGGAAAATGTGTTTTTATTGCCAGGTACGATCTGACTATTTACTTATTGTGTTTTCATTACGGTGATTCAAATATGGAAGAGTAAAATGTTAATATTCATATTAATGAGCGTTATGTTCAATTACAATATGTAGGTGTTTCATAAATATGTCCAAACACATTGAATCACCTCATTAATACTCATAGAACGTGCAGGTAAGCAGAGAGTGAATAATTTTAAAATGTTTTATTAAGAATGTTTTTCAAATAACTATATGCCTATATTGAGCCGTGGTATTTAACAAACCGATATAAAAGACGAAAAAGGCTTTTCCACGATTTTATGAAATATTATTCATTCATTTATAAAGAAAATTTCTTAAGAGGTATATGATAAACAAGAAAAATCTTTGAACAAAATATTGATAACCATGTTTTGTTAACCTTTTATGATAACGAGGCAATTTTTATTCTGTTTCAATAGGTTACCAAATCCGCATATACAGTTTTGTCTCAGATGGTAAGGTGTCTGATATTATGTTGCCGATATTACTTTGTTGGATTATGTAAGGAAACCATCAATCTGTAGCATAAAACATTTCACGAATATCAAGTTTTGATAGCAAAATAAAAAAGAACATGTTCTCTTATATATATATATATTAACGCTAGTGTGTTTCATACGAAACAAGGCATTCCATCTTAGTCCTCATGGGTCCTATGGGCCACAACATTCACTTACCATTATGTGAGTGGTGTGCTCGTTTGTTACCCTTATCCTATAAAAACATTTTTAGTATCATTATCAATTTTGTGTTATATTCCTTTAGCAGTAATTATGGGTATTAGTCGCTTGTTATGGACAGGACTCGTTTAAGCATAGATAACAGAAAATATAAGCATTGTCTGGTACGTCATCCTGCCTTCTGAAACTGAAGTAATTTATAAATTATCACTTTACGTAGAAAAATTATGCACACATGTGTAATCTGGTATTTACCGTGTAGTGGCGGTGTAAAACTATCCACTACCCCAAATCATCCCGTGGGTGTCGTAAGAGGCGGCAGAAGCGAACAAATCAGAAAGCCAACCCACTTGCCAAGCGTGGCAACTATGGCAATATAAATAATCCCTATAGGGCAGTCGATGGGGGAAGTGTCAATCTATATTCAGCGTTGAACCTATATAAGTTGTAATGGTATGGTAATGGTAATGGTGTAAAATGCACACATGTATTTGGTATATACGACGATATGGGGTAGTGGATTTTCATACATAGCCACCACAAGGCAATTATTTTCCTCATAAAGTGATAATTCGTTGCACGGTGTCAGTAAACACCACGACGACATAGGAAAAACGGAGTAAATATAAAATATTATTATGTCCTAAATCTAAAAATTTTAAGAACATATTTAAACCGTTGGGTTTACAAAGATCTCTTTATTTATTTAAGAGTGTTTATAATATTATTCATTCACTTTTCATTAAGGGTTGTTGTAATCTAATATACCACTCTTGATGACTATAAAGAACTAATCTGAAAAAGAGTTGAGGAACAGGAATTAAAAATATATAAAGTATAAAATAAAATATTTTCCTCCGTCAGATGCATCAATCAATGTCCACCGGAATCCTCACTTTAATTTAAACGAATCTGTGAATTGAATTCGTTCAATCCGATTTTATTTACGTGAACACATGGCACTTCAGACAAGTTTTGATAAGAAATATAATGACATTTTTTATCTATATAAATATAAAAATGTAAATATATTATCACTTTTATCATACATGTACACACAAGTATCTCTGATTAGTGTTCTGTTTGTGATATAAAACTATACGCGATTTTTTTACATAATTAATCTATAATGTAGCTAGCTTTAAACGATAAAAATGCTAATAATTTTGTGCTTACTAACATCACACTAAATACTTTCTCACAATCACCATAATGTTGCTGCCATGTTTTTAGATGGTAGAGACATAATGCAGCTATATAATGGTTGTAGAACGAATTGGTCGGCTCAACCGGGGAAGCATCACGATCCCATAGAATACTTGCGAAAAATGGCAGCATGATGCTGCTATGTTTCGTATGCTGAATGTATAGAACCATTTTCTCTGCAAACGAGGAGAATTACATCTTAGGCCTCAGGTGTGGCATCGTATCTGCTGTTTATGGGCCACAGAAACCACTTACCATCAGGTGGACTATGTGCTCGTTTGTCACATGACATGAAGCGTTCACTGTTAATTTCTCCCGGTTCCCATCGGGCGGCTAGTGTTTATGCGTCATTCGCGCGCCGAGCCGGTATAATTCAGTAGTGAACGCCTCTATGTCATAATGATTTCTTATATTTACGCGAACACTACACATTGAAATAATACTAGTTTTTACGGAATTTATCGCGTATATTTAAATTTTTAAATACCCGACGTTTCGAACGCTTTACAGCACTCATGGTCACGGGCGGGACTGTGCGGGCCTCTATGTCATTTCGCGCAGCTAATGTGCGTGACATACGCGGGTGAAACCGCAGCGCACAGCTAGTCTATAATATTGCGCAAATGTTTTTTCTACTAACTTCTTCGCCATCAGTCAAAAAGTAAGATCCACTCCTAGACATGGGCTTCTCCAATTGTATGAAGAATAAGCCCTAGGTAGATTGACGGTCACAGTGTCTGTCATTTGACGCTGCTGCACAGCATTGCACAGCCAATAATATCATATTTGAGGGTCGAGAGTTAAGGGTACAATTTGTGCGTCTGTTGCTTGTTACATTGATGACATATGAAAACCTAATGTTTTGTTATTGGCAGAATAATTAACAACGTTTATGCAACCTAAAGTGATATTTAAATATGATGAACGTACGCTTTAACAATAATAAAACTTAATAATACTTATTTGCAGTATAATTCAGAAAATAATTATAATATAAACCAAATTTATACAGAAAATAAAGTATAGATGTGTCACCGGCGTGAACAGTAATATTAATAACATTTCATCCTAATAATTCTCAACAAGCGATACATTTCCTGTAAGGTCATGTTAAACAGTAATTTCATTCGTGTACTCGCGTAAATCTTTCCGCCAAATATAAGCGTAAAAATCAAGGAAAACCTTTACATGAAATTTCATTAGATTCCACTGGCAAGCGCCCACGTTAATCTCTTGTAAGCCGGATTAATACGGGAGAAGATTGATAAAACCAATTTATATTGCTTGCTGGAAATTGCACTTTCTCACTGCGATGTATAATTTTCCCGTTACCAAACGCAGCCTTACAGTATCAATGAATGATGACGAGGATAATTGCTCTTCCTATCATGATCATGTATTTTATTTTCTTAGCACAAAAAATAAAAATACAAATAAATTAATTTTGAGCTCAGGTTCTTTTGATTAAAAAAAAAGCTATATACTTTTCGTATGTATGTTAATAAATGTGATAATGTAGTACGGCAAAACATGATCATTGTTTTTAAATCAATAATTATAATTTGAAATTTAAAAAAAATCTAAAAAAAGTAATACGCCATGTGTATGACAACGCATCTGTAGTTTTATTTGCTTGTAGTTAGTTGCAGGCGTCCATTTCCTGCAGTAGCCACCATCACGTAGGCTCTAAGTTCATCATAGGACGACCAGATGCTTGGCTCGTCTCTATTAGTTCTCCATATACTAAGCCAATAGCAAAGACTTGGCTCCTCGCCGTGGTAGCGGCGTAAAATATACTACCCCATATTTTGCACCATGAGGAACCAAATGAAAGTAATGGCCCAGAGTTCCCGGCGCCCCTTTAATGGGGCAGGCGTGCGAAGGATCTCCGGGAGGAAAACCAGCGACGAGGTTCGCCACCCGTCACGTTCTGTCTCCCGGAGGGGCGAAAAGTGGATTGCAGAGGCCCGTCTGGCTACGTTGAATGTATTTGGAGCAATGAATGATAAAATGGATGAAGAATGCGATATGATGTATGATAGAGGAATAGAAGTGTTATGTGTAAATGAGATGAAAAGCAAGGGGAAGGATGTCACTACACATGGCATGTATACCGCATACTGGTCTGGTGTAGACGAGATCGAGCGAGCATGCCAGGGAGTAGGTATCATCCTTTCAGAAAGAATGGGCCAATGTGTGAAAGAGTATGAATGTGTAAGCCCAAGACAGCTATGGATACGAATAAAAGTGGGCTTAAAGAAGTTGCTTGTGTTAGGGGTCTACGCCCCAGACAAGTCTAAGCCCACTTATATCCGACAGCAATATTGGGAAATGGTAAGGATGGTGTTAATGAAATGTAATGGAAATGAAAATATTATTATGCTGGGATTATTTGTGGGCCATGCAAAACTTGCTTCGTGCAGAGTCCAAACACATACTCCCGCAACAGCACTATGGCCGACGGTTTAATTGCTGCGCTGCCTAGTCATTAAATTACATCAAATCCATCCAAAAATTCTATATCTGTGCCTATCCACTTTTCGGAACCTACATACATTATACCAGCGCGTAGCGAAACTGTTATCGAATGCTCCGTGTCAAATGACCCGTCCGAGTTGCGTCACCTTAAGGATGCACTCATACTAGATCAAACCGTTTGTAATGGTGTTTATTTAGCGAACTGCCTAGTAACTTTAAAAGCGAATAAAAGAGTTAATGTTTCGGTTTTAAACACAACTGAATCGCAAATTAAAATAAAAATTTCAAAGTTAACTTAATACCAATTGACTTTAAAGAATATTCCAAATCTTTTAAATCTTGTAATAATATAAATACTATTTCTACAACTTATTCTAATCGTGTCCAACGCGTCTGCGAACAAATTCGTCATTCTCATTTAAACTCAGAGGAGAAAAAACTCTTATTAGATTGTTGCTCACAATACTCAGACATATTTTATCTTGAAGGAGATGACCTCACATGTACAAACGCGATCCAACACTCAATCAACACAGGAAACACCCCTCCTATTCATGTTAAGTCATATCGTTTTCCCGAATGTCATAAAGACGAAGTAGACGCACAATTAAAAAAGATGTTAAAACAAAATATAATTAAGCCGTCAATATCTCCGTGGAGCGCCCCAGTATGGGTCGTGCCTAAGAAAATGGACGCATCGGGCAAAAAGAAATGGCGCATTGTTATAGATTACAGGCGACTTAATGATGCGACCATAAACGAAGTTTACCCCATTCCTTTAATTAGCGATATATTAGATCAATTAGGGCATTCCAAATATTTTGCGACACTCGATTTAGTTTCCGGCTTCCATCAAATTCCTCTCAATCCTAAAGATGCTGAAAAGACTGGTTTTACTGTAACCAATATAAATGGCATTTCCGGTCATTTTGAATTCACTCGCATGCCTTTTGGATTAAAAAGTGCTGCAAATTCGTTCCAACGTCTCATGAATACCGTCCTTTCTGGTCTCCAAGGTCTCCACTGTTTCGTCTACCTAGATGACTGCATCATTTACAGCCACGATCTTCAAAGTCATATGGAAAAATTACGTCTTGTTTTTGATAGGTTTCGAGACTTCAATTTAAAGCTACAACCAGACAAATGCGAATTCCTTCGACACGAAGTCACTTATTTAGGTCATGTAATAACCGACAAAGGTGTCACACCTAACCCTGACAAGGTGAAGGCAGTATCCGACTACCCTATTCCCAAAAATCCCAAGGAAATTAAATCATTTCTAGGTCTAGTAGGTTACTACCGCCGATTCATAGATAACTTCTCAAAAATTACAAAACCCCTTACGTCATTGTTAAAAAAAATGTTAATTTTAATTGGACACAAGAACAAACCCAAGCTTTTAATTTGTTAAAGGAAAAACTAACTTCAGCCCCGTTACTTCAATACCCCGATTTTTTTCAACCATTCATTGTCACCACAGACGCCAGTAATTATGCTGTCGGCGCAGTATTATCGCAAGGCCCTATCGGAAAAGACAAACCGATCCATATGCCTCAAGAACATTAAATAAACAGGAAGGCAATTACTCAACAACAGAAAAAGAATGTTTAGCTATACTCTTCGCCGTAAAAACATTCCGACCCTATATTTATGGTAATAAGTTTAAAATAGTCACTGATCACAGACCTTTAGTCTGGCTTTTTAATGTCAAGGATCCAGGAAGTAGATTAATTCGTTGGCGCCTCAAGTTAGAGGAATATGACTATGAAATTTTTATAAACAAGGAAAACAAAATTCAAACGCCGATGCTCTTTCACGCATACCCATTCACGCCTTAAATTCAAATGTAGTCCTTAACAAACTCAAGTACGAATCTTATTTTAAAGAACAATTTACTAGATCCATTTCTACAAATACTGTAATCGAAGAACATCAAGAAGCGTTACACCTCTCTAAGTTAAATAATATTGTTTGCCCCGTATCTCTCGACTTTGATGAATCTATTCCATATTGTAAAAATATTCTATCTCAGCTACAAAATCCTGAAGGTATAATAAACTCAGAACGAGAACCGTACACTATCTCTTGCGTTAAGCAAAATGATAAAATATACTATTTCTTATATACGAAAATTCACCATTTCGAAGAGTTAACATACCGAAATATATACAATTTACTAATGCAACTACGCGATAATATATTAACAGAAAATAGTCAAATCACTGACTTAGCCATTTCCGATTTTGCTGACCCGTTCTCTAAACTATCCTATATGAAAATATACAATATAATTGCTTACATATTTCATAATACTAACATTAAAATTCATATGTACCGAAATCAAATTATTTACCCCACTCCTGCCGAAGTTCCACAAATTCTCAAAGAAAATCACGACTCAACAATTGCTGGTCACCCCGGAATTAAAAGAATGTTAAATCGTTTAAAGGATCTATATTTTTGGAAAAACATGCGTTCTGATATAGAAAATTACGTAAAAAATTGTAAATTGTGTCAAGTAAATAAACCACTGAGATCATGTAATAAGGCTCCAATGGTGATAACCTCCACAAGTACAAAACCATTCGAAAGATTAGCTTTAGATATAGTCGGTCCGCTACCCGAAGCCGGCTTGCAAAACTTTAAATTTATATTAACTCTACAAGATGACCTAACCAAGTTTTTATGTGTATACCCAATGATAACTTCCAGCAGTGATGAAGTAGCTCGTACACTAGTTCATTTTATCTCATTATTTGGAATTCCTAAAACAATATTAACGGATCTCGGCACATGTTTCACATCGGAATTATTTAAACAGGTAACTCAAATATTTAGAATAAAACCCTTATATGCTACCCCCTATCATCCCCAAACAAATGGTGCCTTAGAACGTAGTCATGCTACACTCAAGGAATACCTGAAATCTTTCGTTAATGAAAATCAGAATGATTGGCATTGTTACTTAGCAACCGCAGTATTTTCTTACAACACTACCCCTCATACCACTACTACATATACACCCTATGAATTGCTATATGGGCATAAACCCACAATACCAAATTCTTTATATAATACGAGCAATGACACTACTTATCATGAATATATCCGCGCATTACAATACCGCATGAACTTTAGTCGACAAAAAGCATTAGAACACATAATTAAAAATAAAGAAACATCGAAAAATTATTATGACAAAAATAGTACAGATATATCCTACAAAACAGGCGATATGGTTTACTTAAAATGCCACCACAGACTTCGCAAAGCCTTATCTCCTATCTGGAAAGGTCCTTATAAAATTATTAAATTAAATGGCAAACATAACGTAACCCTTCTCATAGGTCGTAAGCACATGAAATACCATGTTAATGAAATTAAACCAGCTCATCCTTAATTTCATAAGCCATAATTTCATAGGCCATAAGCCACCAATTCAACGCTGAAACTCAAATTCTACCTATTTATAATAGTCCAGGTATTTATTTCGATCAAATAACTACAATTAATTTTTATAATGATTTTTGGAATGTTGTAACTCATATAGACGTAGTATCAGTTAAGCCACATCTAGAGAATATACATTCGCTTATAATTAAAACTGCAACGCTCTGCGAAAACTTCCAACTCCATGGTTTCGTTGAATGTAATGATATCATAAGTCCTATTGAAGTATTATTAAATTATAATTTTGCTAAATTCGAATCTCTTTCGCATATAGTCCCTACCGAGGAACAAACAAGGCATAAACGAGCTTTGGAATTCGGTGGAGAAATTTTGAAATTCTTTTTTGGAACTTTAGATGCTGATGATGCACGAAAATACGATGCAGCCATTAGCGCTTGTCAAAATAGCGAATCCGAACTTTTAAAATTAATGAAGGATAATATTCACATAATTAAATCTTCTATTAATGTATTTAACTCAACGATATATAAATTAAATATGAATGAAAATAAATTAAATTCTCAAATAAATTCTTTAAATATTGTATTATCCCAAATTGTCAGAAATAATAATCAATTATCACATATTTCTAAAATATATGCTTTACTTAACATAATAGAAAGCTCTTTAGCCACTATTTCTATTTCTTGGATAATGTACTAAACTCTATCTTATTTTCTAAAGCAAACATTCTACATCCTAGTGTAATAGCTCCTACGAACTTATTTCGCCAGCTTTTAAAACAGAGTAATTATATAAATAAGCGATTAGAGTTTCCAGTACCATTAACGATTGAAAATATACACACTTTGATAGATATTTCAAAACTCACATCTTTTTATTATAATAGAAGAATAATTTTCATATTACGCATACCACTGATTTCTTCTTTAAAGTTCACCTTATACAAATGCATACCTTTACCAACCCCTCATAATCCCAATAATACTAACTCTTTCGCTCTAATCCAACCTACCAAGCCTTATCTTGGAATAACAGAAGATAGACTTAGTTATAGTTTGCTGGATAATTTAAACGATTGTAATATTATTAATAATGATTATTCTATATGTCCTTTAATTTCTATATTTTCTACAATAAAGAATCCATGTTGTGAAACAAAATTGTTAACCGAAGTAACGTTATCTTTACCACCTCAATGTAACTCCAAACTTTTATATGGACAAATTGATGTATGGTATAAAATAAATAATAATAAGTTTATCTATGTACAGTCTGAGAAATGTAAATTAACTATAAAATGTAATAATATAATACAAGATTTCACTATTTTAGGAACAGGTATCCTAAGTTTAAACGAAAGCTGTATTGGTTTCTCTAAGACAATTCAATTAATGCCATCTACAACTAAATCTATTAAAATCGAAAATAAAATGAATTTAAACTTTAATATTACAGAAGACGATTGTTGTAATAAAGAAATTTTAAATAAATCAATTCCATACTTATATACTGTATCTTTAACTAGCCTAGACATGGAAACTCTGAAATATTCTTACCATTCCTTAAATAACTTAGAAAATGAGATCAATAGAGTTCAAGAACAATCTCACATAATAAAATATGGTAAATACTATTCATCATTTACATACTTTTTGATTATTTGCATAATTTTATATATTTCCTATAAAATATTTTGTTGCTCTATTAAGAGAAATAATGATTCTTGCCGTTGCATACAAATATTTAATCAATGCAATACACGACGGATTGTTAAACACGAATCGAAGGTTAGTAATTCTATTGAGTTAACTGAAGTTTCATCATCAGACGATGATAGAAAAGATTCTATATCCTTACCCAATATGCCAGTGAAAAACCAAATGAAAAGAACATTTGGTAAATTTCACTTATCAAATCGAAACTTATGTAATAACTAAAAACTATATTACTTTACTATACTTATTTCATAAAGCTTCATGTTACATTAGAATATACGAAAGCTGTATTGGTTTTTCTAAGACAATTCAATTAATGCCATCTACAACTAAATCTATTAAAATCGAAAATAAAATGAATTTAAACTTTAATATTACAGAAGACGATTGTTGTAATAAAGAAATTTTAAATAAATCAATTCCATACTTATATACTGTATCTTTAACTAGCCTAGACATGGAAACTCTGAAATATTCTTACCATTCCTTAAATAACTTAGAAAATGAGATCAATAGAGTTCAAGAACAATCTCACATAATAAAATATGGTAAATACTATTCATCATTTACATACTTTTTGATTATTTGCATAATTTTATATATTTCCTATAAAATATTTTGTTGCTCTATTAAGAGAAATAATGATTCTTGCCGTTGCATACAAATATTTAATCAATGCAATACACGACGGATTGTTAAACACGAATCGAAGGTTAGTAATTCTATTGAGTTAACTGAAGTTTCATCATCAGACGATGATAGAAAAGATTCTATATCCTTACCCAATATGCCAGTGAAAAACCAAATGAAAAGAACATTTGGTAAATTTCACTTATCAAATCGAAACTTATGTAATAACTAAAAACTATATTACTTTACTATACTTATTTCATAAAGCTTCATGTTACATTAGAATATAAGTTTATATTTTGTTTTATACACGGTGTCTTAAATATTAATATTACTAAATGTTTGTATTTGAAATAAAAATTAAATCTTAGCATTAATACACTGAATCTTCTACTATTTCATTATTCACTGAATCTTAGAAAAAATACTATATTACTAGTTCATAATGTTAATAAATAATTTCTTATAATTTTGTGAAGATATTGTTTAAGAATAGTTTAATTTTACTATGCTTTTGTATCAATTCAATTTGATTTTATAATAATAACAAATAATTGAAACAATTCTATTTTACTATTTTTTAATTATTTTTGTATTCAAATCATTTTTTTTTCACTGTATCGTTTGTAAGACTCTGCTCATCCCTTATTAAAAAGAAGGATAAGCTCCGTCAAAAGGGGGGAGATGTTATGTCCAACCCTAGTTAGATAAAAGCGCTGACTCGATTATTATATTTACTATAAAAGCCTAAAGTTTGAGGTAATCGAGGCAGTGCAGTTCCAACCCATATTAAGTGCATATCGCACACGCCGTTCGCGGTTTTTTGTACATTTCTTGTATTAATTTAATATTGGGGAAATAAACCAAAAGAACTTCTGGGATTGGGTGTAAAAGTTTTTTTTTAAAAACACCTTCAGAGTGGCCCTCCTAACAACACGACCAAGGGTATCTGATGACTTTACACCGGGCCAATTTGCAACAGGCGCGCCTTGAATACAGCGTTTCCACTCCTTCCTAGATGTGTTCCAAGTATAATAGAAGGGGACTTTAGAATATAACAACGTTTTTGCAAAGGGGTGTGTTTGACAAAGTTGAAAGAAGGCTGTTAATGTAGTTTTTGGCGGCGATGCAATTCTTTCTTGGAAATTTCTTTCGGTAAAATATACACGCTTTCCATTTTCTTAGTGCACAGCAAAGTGAGTAACTATTGGGTGCCTTTCTTGTAAAGGGAAGCCAAGGAGACGCCACGCTGCCTCGTTATTGCTGACATAACGTCCTGCTTGAAAGGTCTGTACTTTATTAACGGGATTTGCCTCACCTTCACTCCTGAGGTTAAATATTGCTTGGTCGCTTCCTTTACTTATGTATTCACAGATATACTTGATTGCGCGGACAGAGCTACATGCTTCTACATTAATGTGGGTATTAAACATTTTACATAGAATGGGCGAATACGGGATAATCCAGCTGTTATCTAAAGTTTCGAACGCTCCAGAGCGAGATTTGATTGTAACTTTCCTGCCACCATCTTCGGGAGCTCTGCGTTTGTATAAAGGGTAGCCATTGTCATTGTGCACTGTTTCTTTTAATAGCTGTTTAGGGAATTTCTTTGTACATTTTCCTTCTTTCATACATGGCG
The DNA here is from genome assembly GCA_036936625.1 of Parnassius smintheus behrii. Lineage (NCBI taxonomy): Eukaryota > Metazoa > Arthropoda > Insecta > Lepidoptera > Papilionidae > Parnassius > Parnassius smintheus. The sequence continues at coordinate 10,106,942 of JAUPFT010000004.1, read as the reverse complement.
ATATTGAATTTCGTGCTCCACATGGACCGTGAATCATATTTTGGACGATGGTATAACACTATTCTTTATCTTGCTCAGGATTCGGAATCTCGGCGCTTATTATGTCGTCTATTTGGCTGGGTCGCCAACTTCTCTTTAAGCCATATTAGAATGTGGGCATCCAGTAATCCTCTTTTTTGCCATTCAATTGAATACATGAAGTACTGCACCTATCCCAAAATTGTCCCTTTGTTAATTACATACATTAATTTTTGTACTTTTAATCTAAATACTCTAGCAACTAAATCATGTCTGTCAGTAATTTTTTGGCCCGGCATTAGCTCCTCCGTTATTTTTTTCCATGTGGGATTGCAAGTAAAAGTAACAAAAAGATCAGGTCTTCCGTAAGTTCGTACACAGGCGAATGCGTCTTGTGTGTACTCTTGTAGGTAGCGGGGACTGATAACGAATGATGAGGGCAGAATTACCATTTTACCTAAATCTCTGGGGTTTATACTGGCGTCGCTAGAAAATGCATCTTGTAAATGTATATAATACTCAACGCGCAGCTTTTTTTGATTTAAAGATATATAATGGAGACGTTCATTTTCTACCTTCACATACACGTCTACTAAAAATTGATGAAATAATTCTCTACACCGGGCTAAGAGGTTAAAATCATTTTCTCGCAACATCAGATGATACGCATAAAAATCCATACATGATACTTTTTTGTTCGCAGTAGGCTCCTTTGTGACCGGGTTAATAAGTGGAATTTGAAAATGATAACCCGACCCAACAAGAGTGTCATAAAAATTGTGTGTATCGGCTACCCGTTGCAACGTATCATCACGTGCTCGCAAGACAATGTCTCGTGAAGAAAATTGATCAACACTAATTACGGCTGCTATTTCGTTTATCAAAGGTGCATTGTAGTGCTTTTCATGCTCTCCTCGAGGGGTCCGATCTGCGTAAATGACGACTTTATAATCCTCTTCAGGTAGGTTTTCTAAAGCAGTTTTATATGTTTTGACTAAAGTGTTACATTCATGCAAGAATCTTTGAATTTTGAACACTGTGTCTCTTTCAACTCCCTGGATAAATTGGCAGCGCCGGTCTACCTCAATTTCTTCGTCACCCATAAAATATACTTGTAAAAATTTATGCTATTCGTTTTCAGGTGGAAAAAGTGAACCTATTCTATGATAAATTTGCCCTTGCACCGTAAATGTAGGTGAAAATTTTGGCATTATTATTTCCCGGTCAACTCCGAAGGACGTCATTTGAAAGCATGAGATATATTACTGGATCCTGTTTAAAAAGCGCCGTGACTCATTAGCATCATACAAAAAGAGAGTATTTAAAGGTTCTTCTGGTTCCCCAAGTAACGGAAAAGATACTTCGCCATTAGAACAGCACATGCCTGCGGTCTCATCTTTCCATTTTAAAGCGCTGCAAAATCGACACGCCTTGTCCATCAGTCCGATAACAACTAACCTGTGATTTTTATAATCAATCAACGGATCATAATTGAATGCTGCGTCATTAAAAACCGAACAATGGTTTCTTTGAAAATTTTGTCGACGTTCAGCTTGGAGCTGTGCATTTGCATCTCTTGTCTGTTCTGGTGTTTCAGATGCCCTTATAGTAGATTGACGTTCAGCTTGCTCAATGAGTCTGTGTTGAGTTTCATCAGGTGTTTCCGCGGCTCTTAAAGCGGCCTGACGTTCCACTTGTTCGAATAGCCTTTGCTGACTTTGAGCAGGTGTTTCAGTAGCTCTTAAAGTAGATTGACGCTCTGCCTGTTCAAGACGCTTTTGCTGACTTTGATCAGGTGTTTCAGCAGCTTTTAAATAAGCTGGACGCTGTGCCTGTTTGAGACGCCTTCGCTGACTTTGAACAGGTGTTTCAGTAGCTCTTAAAGTAGCTTGACGCTCTGCCTGTTCAAGACGCCTTCGCTGACTTTGAGAAGGTGTTTCAGAAGCTCTTAAAGTAGCTTGACGCTCTGCCTGTTTAAGACCCCTTGCCTGACTTTGTGAAGGTGTTTCGGAAGCTCTTAAAGCAGCCTAACGCTCTGTCTGTTCCAGACGCCTTTGCTGACGTTGAGAAGGTATCTCAGATGCTCTGAAAGCAGCCTGACGCTCTGCTTGTTCTTGCCTTCTCAGTTCAGCATCTTCTAAAGATTCTAGCGACCGAGCTAATCTTTTCGCTTGTCTTTGAGAAGATACTCTTTAAAGACTGGACTTACGTTTGCGAGGCATTATAAAGTAACAAAAAAACCTATCTATAATAAAACGTTAAAATACCTAAAAGGGATTAAATTTCCTTTAAAATATTTTTTTAAAAGCAAATCCAAAATATCTAAAAGGAATAAATATTCCTTTTAAATATTTTTAAACTCAAAACAACAAAACCAATTCAAGACGCAACACCGATCCGAAAACGATAGCCAAAAAAAATCGAATCAACTTAAAGCAAATCACAAAACAAATCGCAGAAAACCGAAATCGAAAGCAGTAGTCAATAATAAATAGGTACCGTATACACTATCTATACTATTAATATTCCTTTGAAATATTGTTAAACAACCTAAAACAACGAAAACCATTTCACGATTCTAAATAATCAAAATCCAAAATCAAAGCCAGAGTTTAAATATGTATTAAGGAATACCAACCAAATCAACAAAACCGATCCAAAAAATACACAAATCCGAAAATGAAAGCCAATATAAATCCATTCAACCTTAACCAAATCACAAAGCAAATAACAAACAACCGAAATCGAAAGCAGGTAGTCAAATAAGCTACGAAATAGAAACAATTTAAGCGTATAGGTACCGTATGCACTATAAGTTGACGCGCGGATTAACGGCGGGATTTAAGTACATGTCAGGAAACATTTCGTTACCGCGTTTTAAAAACCTAGTAACGACATCTAGCGGAATCAATTCAAACTATGTTTATCGTTATTTAATAAGAACTCTCAAAAATATTTTTCTTATAATTTTGCACAATTTTTCCTATTGTAATACCGATTCATTCATAGCCACATATAAGAACTGTATTCATTTCCGTTCAATAAATATTACTAAGGCTTCTTAATAAGGATTACTAGAACTATTTGTTCCAAAGTTAAGTAATAGTTAAGGGTGAAAGCGTGACAGGTGGTGATAGTATTTCTGATCCATACTTATAATCACGCCTGTAACCCTTGCGGGGTAGGCAGAGCATCAACGGCTTACTTAATATCGTCTGCGAGGTTATCGCCTATTCTGTGAATTAGCTACAATAATTACAATGCACCAAAACGTTTGAAGAAAATCAGCTGGTGAATTTTATGTTTTTTATCGCTCTCTTCCCGGTCCTGCGTGGAAAATACAGATCCATACCTTTTTTATCTTAATTTTGGTAAAAAGACATAATAATCCAGATATTCTGACCTTCTGTGTTCGTCCATCGTACCGTCGTCCGTCTTGTAGAATCACGGTGGCACCACCTAGCTGAATTTAGTTTTGCAACATATTCAATTTTCCCACGGGAATGATATGTTTTTTCGCTGAAAAAAAGTTGCCTATGTCACTCTACAGCCACCGAACTATCCCCATACAAAAAATCATGCCATGCCAACGCTCTGTTGCGACGTGAAAGAAGGACAAACTTGTGCAACATATTCAATTTTCCCACGGGAATGAGATATTTTTCCGCGGAAAAAAGTAGCCTATGTCACTCTACAGCCACCGAACTATCCCCATACCAAAATTCATGCCATGCCGACGCTCAGTTGCGACGTGAAAGAAAGACAAATTTTAGCAACATATTCTATTTTCCCACGGGAATGAAATGTTTTTCCGCGGAAAAAAGTAACCTATGTCCCTCTACAGCCACCGAACTATCCCCATACAAAAATCATGCCATGCCGACGCTCTGTTGCGACGTGAAAGAAGGACAAACTTGTGCAACATATTCGATTTTCCCACGGGAATGAGATGTTTTTCCGCGGAAAAAAGTAACCTATGTCACTCTACAGCCACCGAACTATCCCCATACAAAAAATCATACCATGTCGACGCTCTGTTGCGACGTGAAAGAAGGACAAACTTGTGCAATATATTCAATTTTCCCACGGGAATGAGATACTTTTCCGCGGAAAAAAGTAGCCTATGTCACTTTACAGCCACCGAACTATCCCCATACCAAAATTTTTGCCATGCCGACGCTCTGTTGCGACGTGAAAGAAGGACAAACTTTAGCAACATATTCTATTTTCCCACGGGAATGAGATATTTTTCCGCGGAAAAAAGTAACCTATGTCACTCTACAGCCACCGAACTATCCCCATACAAAAATCATGCCATGCCGACGCTCTGTTGCGACGTGAAAGAAGGACAAACAAACAAACAAATAAACAAACAAACCCACTTTCGCATTTATAATATTAGTATGGATAGTAGTTACTTTGTTAGTTGTGTGTTTGTTAATTTTTTTATCGATTTTTTTTTGTTTTCATTTGTAAATCTACCATTGTGTGGCAATAAATATTATAATTATCATAATGATTAATAATAATAATAATAATTATTATTATTATTATTTGGGGTATCTATATAGTTTTCTCAACTGGTTGGGTTATATAAATATATAATTATAAATTAAAATGAAACGATAAATATACGTAAATATCAATAAAATAAAATAAATACAAAAATACATAAATAAATAAAAGCCCAACCAGATGGAAGCCCTTGGCAGGGGAGACCAAACGGCCGAGGGTTAGGAGGAAAGGGAAAGAAACTGGCGGGCGATGCGGGCGGTATCGAGGAGCACCGCCTTTTGCATTTGAGCCCGGAGCGGTCCGTCACGGAGTCCCAGTCGCCTCAGATGACCCGAGAGACTGACTGGGATTAGCCCATTCGCAGAGACGACTACAGGAATAATTTCGGCCGGCAGACCACCCCACATATCGATCACCTCGTGAGCCAGGTCCAGATATTTTGTTCGTTTATCTGTTTCGGCTTTCAAGAGGTTCTCGTCATACGGAATGGTAATATCCACCAAAAATATCCTTGACTGTGCCCGGTCCATCAGCACAATATCAGGCTTATTCGCAAGAATAGTCCTGTCTGTAATGATGGACGGTCCCAGTAGAGCCTGGCGCGGTCATTTTCGAGCACGGCTTCCGGTAAGTACTTGTAATATGGCAATTTCCGGTCCACGAGACCGTGTTTCAGAGCGAGCTCCTGGTGTAGAATTCTGGCTACTAGGTTGTGCCTGTGCAAGTATTCAGAGTTAGAAAGCGCCGAACAACCGGATATGACATGCCTAAGTGACTCACCGGGATGGCGACAAGCTCGACAGACGTCGACGGTGCCATCCTTTAGGATGTATCTCCGATAGTTGTTGGTCTTAATAACCTGATCCTGTATTGCACAGACAAAACCCTCGGTTTCCCCAAAAAGGTCACCGAAACGTAGCCAGTTGAGGGAGAAGACTGTATCTACGAAGGGCTCACGTAGAACCCTGTAGTACCTCCCGTGGAGCTCCTACTCCTTCCATACGGCCTCCCGGTCGGAAATGCTTTGTATTGCCGGATCCGGATGCCGGATTGCTCGTTGGCTAAGGATAGAGATTGTGGTAGAGTGACGAGCCTAAGGCTACCGAAGTCCAATTCCCCGGTCGAGCCTTAAATCTATTACGCGAGATATTAACTAAAAGTGGACTGTATATGCGAAATGCTCCTACGTTTACATAAATGGCGACTGTAGCACGCGGTACAATGCACTTGCTTTTCCCTAAAACGAAGGAATCCTGTTTGATTAGGAGAAAATAAAATTGGAGCGGATTAACTATTAAACACAATTATATCAAGCAGGAACTATTAGGAATGTTCACTCACCGGGGTGTTGCTTCTATGCGGCTTGGGCACTATATTGCTGCGACTTCTGGAAGACACTCTGGGTAGACTCTCTGGGTAGAGAGTGCGGTGCGCGACTATTTCTCACACGAGGTGAGGTGGGTTTCGTCTCGACTGCGTCCAGACTAAAGCGGTTGTACTAGCGGTGCGCGTGGGCAATAGCCCTTCTATCACTGTTGTCTTAAGCGGTGTGGTTCCAACGACGAGCGCGGCGGGAAGAGACTACGCCTCGGCCGCGCGTGCCTTTTTATTCCTTTGGTTGCGATGATTACGTGATATTCTAGAATCATCTTCTTTCCCCTCCCAACCCACCACCCCGATGTGTCGATAGGAGGGTATGAATGATATCGTTTGGAAAGGGATAAACGATTTGGCAAGCCTACCGTCAAATATAAACAAATACGAATGGTTTTCCGCGCAACTGTCTCCCCCGCCCTTGAAGGATTTCCTTCAAAAAATAACTAAAACAACTAGAGCTAATGTCAAACTAACAAAATAACTAACTAACGCTAAGATTACCTAAATTCAACTACAATTTCTAATCTAGAAAGCTAATTTAAATTATGGAAGAGGCAAGGGGCACAAACGTACAAAAGGACGCATGTAAGAGCCAACTGTGGTCTTAACGCGAGCTACCCTAATTACTTCGTCGGAACCGGGAAAAACCTTTTCGACAATCCCTAACGGCCAATGGAGAGGCGGCGTATTCTCTTTGGTGAGCACAACTACTGTTCCTACTGCTAAAGGCTCAGTTGCTGTGTTCCATTTTTGCCGAGACTGCAAAGTATGCAAGAATTCCATCCTCCATGGTTTCCAAAACGATTGCACTAACCGGTCTAATAATTTGTGGCGTGCGGAAATGCTAAGTCCGTTCTCATCCATATCTACGGCGGGAAAATACTTTAAAGGCGTTAAATTCAAAAAATGTGCTGGAGTTAGAGCCAGTGGCTCCGAGGAGTCACTAGACAACGTACGACAAAGTAGGCGGCTATTCATTACGCATTCAATTTGAGCGAGCACCGTACTTAGATCCTCGAAGGACAAAATTTGATCTCCTATTACTCGGTATAAGTGACTCTTTAGACTCTTAATATTAGTCTCCCAATTGCCCCCAAAATGACTCGCGGCTGGGACGTTCAGTGACTACTCAATGCGGTTCTCGGCTAGAATGTGAGCGAACTCCGAATTATAATACTTGCTAGTTAAGTGCTCATGTAGTTCTGATAAAATACGTTTTGCACCGACGTAGTTCGTACCGTTATCCGAATATAATTTACTTACAGGGCCACGGCGGGAAAGAAATCTTTTAAATGCACCCATAAAGCCTGCTGTGCTTAGATCACCAACGAGTTCTATATGCACCGCTCGAGTAGTTAGACATACGAAAACGCAGACGTTTTCGTATGTCTAACTTTGTGGTTATAAGCCTTTTGGATCTTATACCATGCCCGCGAGTGAGCGTGACCTTAAACGGACCAGCGAAATCAGACCCGGTGTGCGTAAAGGGCTTTACTGATTGTATTACTCTACAAGATCTAAGTTCCGCCGTTTCCGGAAATGACGGCTTGGGGCGTGCCCGAAAGCAAGCTATACATCTCTGCACCCGATTCCTTATAAATTACGTGCAGAAAGAATCCAATAATTCTGACGCAAGATCGACATCAGCAAGTCGGGGCCAGCGTGCGAGTTCAATTTATGATGGTAATCGACTAATAAATTCATGATATGGTCTTTACGCGGTAAAACTATAGGGTACCGTTGGTCGAAACTCAACTGCGAGTTGGACAAGCGTCCACCTACCCTTACAATCCCATCCTGTAAAAATGGCTTAAGGCGTTGAAAGGCGCGACTACAAGCTCTATTCAATTGTAATCTTGTAATTTCTTCAGAGAAATGCGCACGTTGAAGTTCACGCAATACTAGCGACTCAGCATAGTTGTAATCGGACGCTAAGACATACGACCGTCGCGGTTAAAGCTTCGCGAATCGACAAACGTAAATTACGCTACGCAATAATTTCGACCAAGAGGACAAGCGGTTCGCCAAAGAAATGATTTGAGAAACCTCGCTCGAAACTAGTAGCGAACTAGAGCGTGTCTCTTCTCTTCCGGCGGTTGTGACACTGACGAAGGTTCGAAATCGGTTATTGGCCATTGGGATCCAAGTGAACCCAAGAAGGTCCGTGGAACCAAAGCGGGTGGTCCATTATTTGCATCGGGGTGAGTCCACGGGATAGACAATCGGCAGGGTTTTCCGTAACGGACACGTGATAAAAGTTCTGCGTTTCTAACTCTTCTTGGATCTTGGCCACTCGGTTTGCGACAAACGTATCCCAACGGTGGGGTGAAGAATGAACCCAGCATAAGGCGACGGTGGAGTTGGAAAAGGCAAATATCCTTTCTATGTGAACTCAATCCCTACATGCGCTGATAACTGCGGTAATAAGCTTGGTGAGTACTAATATTGCGCAAAGCTCCAAGCGCGCCAGAGAGACAACCTTACGGGGGGAGACTCTCGACTTAGAACTAATGAGGCTAATCGAATTTCTACCATTATTCTGGACGTGGAAATATACAACGCCCCCGTAAGCCTTCTCGCTTGCGTCTGCAAACCCAACGACCGTGATGACGCTATTTCTATCGATATTTATATGACGTGGTATTTTAATTTCTCTTAGTAAAGGAAGTTCCCCTCTAAAATGCTGCCACAACCGAACAATGCTGTCAGGCGGCGAGTCATCCCAGTCGCATTCAAATAACCAAAGTTGTTTAATCAAAAGCTTAGCGTATAATACCACCGGAGCTACGAAACCCATGACGCCCCATAATCTAGCAACGCATGACAGTATTGTGCGCTTTGTGCATTTCTCTAAGGGCGGATTTACCTTAAGGCTAAACACGTCGGACTCTGGTGACCAACACAGACCGAGCATCTTGTGTGTATCCGAATCGTTGAATTCCTTTATCGCCGAAAGACGGTGTGATAGTGGGATTGTGTCTAAAACCGGACGCGAATTACTAGTCCACTTGACAAGATCGAAATGACCCGATTTCATGAGCTTTATAACCTGGGCGGTGGTTAGGGTGGCCTCCTCCACGCTATCGAACGAGTATACAAAATCATCCATATATAAACCGCTCTCAATTGCACTCTTAGCTTTAGGGTAAGAGGGAACTTCATCGTGAGCAAGCTGTCTCACCATGCGTAACGCATAAAATGGGCTCGACTTTAAACCAAAACAAACGCGGTTAAATTCAAACACCATTAGAGGTTTCTTTGGGTTAAAACGAATACGGTGGCGAATATCGGCGGATAGTACTATACTAAACAAACGAAAATTGGCTATTATATTAAATAAACTGCCCTCAAAATTTTGCCCACTATAGAGGATATCGTTAAGCGACAGGTGAGTGCTAGTTTTAGCACTAGCGTTGAGCACTACACGTAACTTAGATGTAAGTTTGTCCTCCCTAATGACCCTGTGGCGTGGTATTAAATACGACTGTGTGTCTTCGTAGTTATCTTATTTCAAAGCCACAAGTGATATGTAACCTTCCCTTATATATTCGTTAGTGACGCCGTCATAAGCTTCCTTTAACTGGTGTGAAGCGAGCATCCTACGCTCCAAGCTGTAGAAACGTTTTTCCGCCATTTGACGCGAATCGCCGAGAGATAAAACATCTCCTTTAAATTGTAGCGCTACACTATATCTACCGTCGCGATCACGAATGGTCGTGCGGACGTAAAAACTCCTTTAAATTGTAGCGCTACACTATATCTACCGTCGCGATCACGAATGGTCGTGCGGACGTAAATTTCCTCGCATAATCTGCGATCTGAGCTAGCTATGGGTGGGACGTTCACCTCTTCCATCTCCCAAAATTTGCGGACTAATGACAAGAGCGGTTCGACAGCCATACCACAATAAGAGGTTGCCGAAATAGTATCTCTGATGGGGGCGGAGCCAACGATGACATAGCCCAATACGGTTTCCAGTGCGTAAGGCGCGGTATGCGAGGAGTTGCCCCTGACCTTATTGTTTAACAAAAGACGAGGGAAAAGCGATGCTCCAATGAGCATGTCTATGTTTCCAGGAACGGCGTAAGTGTCGTCTGCTAGAGTCAAATTTTTAAATTCAATCATTGCCGAGGTGTCAACCGAAACGGTTGGCAGCCGTTCAGTGACCCTATCTACTACTAGTGCATTTATATTAAAGTTAACATTACGATCTATCCGAGAATAAATTTTTAAATTTATATATCCCTGGGTAGCTTTACTAGTACCTCCGATGCCTTTGACTACGGGACATGAAAGTGACCTATTTATTACTAAGCCTAAGCACTGACAACATTGTCGCGTTATAAAACTATTTTGTGCTCCGCTATCCAGTAGTGCACGGACGCTTTGTTCGTTTCCACGCGAATCCCTAACCAAAATACGTGCCGTACCCAGTAACACGGTTAAAGGAGGTTGTGCTCCCATATTTGCCAATGAGCACAAAGCGCATCACCAGGTCGACCGCTAGAATCGTTGACTTTAGTAGGGATGAATTCCTTGTCCGCTTTACTTGACGCCGATGTGTTGCTATTTTCGAAATGTAATAACGTGTGATGTTTCCTGGCGCACTTACTACGTACGGAACTAGAATTGCATTTTGCAACAAAATGCTTATCGCTTAAGCAGTTCATACATAGGTTGTTTGTCTTCACCATTTTATAACGTTCGCTTGGTGAATATTTACGAAAAGTCGCACAATTGTATAAATTACCGTGTTTATCTTTGCATATGATACAGGCATGCTGAAGTGGTGCCGACGTAGCGGTTACTTACGTTAACGCCCCTGCTGTTTTAGGTTGTTGAGTCTGTCTACGGTCGACACATTTTTTAATTTCTTGTTTAACGTTCGGGGAGCGCTGCGTCACCTTTATTTGATCTCGCACAAACGATGCTAATGAATGAAAGGAAGGCATCTCCGACCTACGATGCTCCATTTCAAACGCACGCACGGTGTCGTGGTCTAATTTCTTTAGTGCAATATGGAGAAACACCACGTCCATAAGGTCGTTAGATTTCAAATTCTTAAGTGCAGCCACCGATGCCATAAATTTATCTAAAAACTGCTCTTAGCCGTTGATGTTCGCGGATGATATAGGTTTAAGATCGAATATCTGGTTCAAATATTCGGAAGCTAACATTCTCCTATCTTCATATTTAGTTTTAAGCGTTTCGAATATTAACGAGTAATTGTTTGTTGTAGGTGTAAAACCCGAGCAAATTGACTGTGCCCTGCCACTAAGTTTACTAATTAAATAATATAATTTTTCAGCGTCCGATAACGATAGGTTATTATATATATATATATTGTTTTGAAAACTACTGAAGAAGAAGGGCCATGTCTTAATATCACCATTGAATACCGGAATATCTATTGGCGGCAACCTAATTAAGTCACGTGGGCGTACCTGGATTTCTGGCTTTGCTTCGTTTTGAGATGGAGACTGTAGGAGCTTCGCCGTTCTTTTCACGCGACACAATATATCTTCGAATGCTAGAAGCGGTTGGTAGTTCACTATGTATTTCGGGTCGATTTGTAATTCCAAATGATTAATTTGGTCTAATACCCTTTCGTAATCCGTCCGCAAAGAATCCACCGTTTCAATTTCATTCAAAAAAGTTTCCCGCACTGCTTCTACATTAATGTTTTTTATGTGATCACTAATACTTTGTATACGTGAAAAAAGTATGTCCCTCTTGGCATAAAGCGTTTTAATTTTAATTTTATTTCCACTTACTGCCATTTTAAGTTATTGTAATTAATATTATATTAATCACAATTAATCTCACAACGCTGGAGGATGGACACTCGCGCCGTATTACGTCATTAAATTGAACACCTGTTACAGCGAGCAGAGGTGACGCGCATCGCTCGCTAAACTCAATATATTTTTATCAAAATTGTCGGGTAAGCTTACAAAATGCGTATGATTACACTGTTTCAATTACTTAAGCGACTAATAAGCTTTAAATTTAAACCAAATACAAACCCTATTTAAATGAATAATTCTATTTGCGAGTAACTAACCAAAATTTAATTTTTAAACTAAACGAACACAATTAAAGTGAAGAATTAATTCTATTTGCAAGTTACTAACCAAAGTTTAATTTTAAACGAACACTATTTAAGTCTATTTCATAAATTAGAGTGCATTATCTAAGTAATTAATCTAATAATTCGACCAGAAAATGGTTGAACGACTACTAAACACCAGTCCAAATCCTGCCGAAGTGACTATAAAATGGTGGAGCGACGAGCCTAAGGCTACCGAATTCCAATTCCCCGGTCGAGCCTTAAACCTATTACGCGAGATATTAACCAAAGTGGACTGTATCTGCGAAATGCTTCTACGTTTACATAAATGGCGACTATAGCACGCGGTACAATGCACTCGCTCTTCCCTAAAACGAACTATTATTTGCCAAATCTATGAAAGGAATCCTGCTTGATTAGGAGAAAATAAAATTGGAGCGAATTAACTATTAAACACAATTATATCAAGCAGGAACTATTAGGAATGTTCATTCACCGGGGTGTTGCTTCTATGCGGCTTGAGCACTTTATTGCTGCAACTTCTGGAAGACACTCTGGGTAGACTCTCTGGGTAGAGAGTGCGGTGCGCGACTATTTCTCACACGAGGTGAGGCGGGTTTCCTGGAGCTCGACTGCGTCCAGACTAAAGCGGTTGTACTAGCGGTGCGTGTGGGCAATAGCCCTTCTATCACTATTGTCTTAAGCGGTGTGGTTCCAACGACGAGCGCGGCGGGAAGAGACTGCGTATCGGCCGCGCGTGCCTTTTTATTCTTTCGGTTGCGATGATTACGTGATATTCTAGAATTATCTTCTTTCCCCACCCACCCCATCACCCCGATGTGTCAAAAGGAGGGTATGAATGATATCGTTTGGAAAGGGATAAAGGATTTGGCAAGCCTACCGTCAAATATAAATAAATACGAATGGTTTTCCGCGCAACCAATTATTATTATTATTATAATAATAAATACAATAATTATCGCAATATTTATTGCCACACAATGATAGGTTTACAAATGAAAACAAAAAATTTTTTACGTTATGACTGAGGTGGTGTCTTTTCGAAACAGTGTATATTTTTGTTCATTAAACAAATCTGAACTGAATATAAATTGAATTCACAAAAATTCCGAAGAAATTATATTTCTTTTCCGGAAAAACTACTGAATTCTTTTAAAAATTATAGAAAATTTAGTATTTACAAAACAGGAAAATTGACCTATTTAAAGCTAATTGCTGCTAATAATACTGTGTAATGAGCACAAACTAAAAAGGTTTTTAAGTCCTCTCATATCAGCAGTCTTTCTTTTGCGTAAGACGAAGTTCTAGTTCATTAAGGACTCCGGTCTTGTACCGCTTAATTAAACACTCTTCAGTTTGATTCAAAGAAGCGTTTTCATAAGTACAAGGCACGTCGGTTCCTGTCGTAGTTTCATACCATGGCTTTTACTTTTAAATATGATTATAAACTTCTGAAGCTAATTATAATTGCATTGATACGCGAAAATCGAAAAATTTGTATTATTATTAATATTATTATTAAGGGACAACTACGTTAGAAGACAAGGAGAGCGGCCTATGTCCAGCTGTTGGATTTTACGGGCTAGTGTAAAATAAGAAGGTATAACTAAATATGTCGGCGGTGCGTACGGCAGCTACTCAAGCGGCCTTGACTCATGATACCGTAACGGAATAAAAATGTTTGTCATGAAAACTAAACGCCGAGGCGTTTAGTATCATGACAACCTCTATCAAACTGAACGGGCAACGGGCATCAAACGACACCCAATACGACGGAATCTACGGGTAAAAACAAAATCACATGTGTTGGAGGTACCCAAAATAAAAATGTTTTTCAACATTTCGTGTTATAATTTGTTCACATGACTAATATGTATATAACCATGTTAAATTACAGATTCGTAGCACCTAGGGTCTTTGAGTAGATTCGCGGAAGGACGTAAATGACTAAACTCTAAGGGTCGTTTGTTTTTGTTATTTAACTACGGAACTCTAAAAACCATCTTCAAAAACTATCACTCTGTAGCCTTCTTAGTTTGACGTTGGCTTTACGTGTGCATGAACTACATTAACTACTTGTCATCAGGCTGAGTTTGTGTGTCAAAAATTATTATAACGCTTTTTTTAAAGATATAATATGATAACAAAGTAAAGAAATTTCTTACTAACGTTATTAATATTTTTGTACTTCTATTTTGTAAAAACTTATTACTTATTTTATATTACTACTTAATTACTGATATATTTTATATTATACTTATTTTATTTTATTTGATATAGACAATCCTGTAAACCAATTTTAACATATTGTATTAGTAGAGTTGGTATTCATATTTGCCATGAATATCAAAAACATTACTCACGACAATTTGTACCAACGAGCAGCCAAATAACACTCGAATTAATGCTTCATACGAGGCCAACATAATATAAGTTGAGGAATATTAGACGCTTATTCGTAGCACTCGATCCGTGAAGCGCCTCTCGCTTGCGGGGTTGAGAACTGTTTTGCTGCGCAGCCTGTTAAATGAACTCCGAATTGGGGGAATTAAGGAATAATAATTACGGCTTGGCAATGTTCTTAATATTAGTTGAGAAAGCTTGCCAAAATTTTTCATATACTGGTATATTATTTGCTTACAGTAACGTACGATGTAAAATAAAAATTAACTCATTCGTCATGTTGCAACGTGATTAATAAAACAAGAATAAAAAAAATCTTTAAAGATTTTTGATTTATAATTTTCATAGAATGCAACAGCTTTTCGTTACAAACAAAAAATACTGATAATTTTACAAAAGTAATGATGACAATCGAACTTAAAAAATTGACTTAATGGTAACTGTGTTCTGTAACACATAAACACCTAGAGGTGAACCATTAGTATTGTATTCATAATACACCGCTGCCGGGCTCTAGCAAATAATAAACCTTATTGGAGTGAAAAAGAAAAGAAATTTATTTATATGCGTACGATATGAAAGAGCCCCTACATTGCATCATTTATATTAGTCGGTGTTGCTAGTGGACAAATGAGTACGTTTATTTCTAAGTAAAATTATATGGATATGAATTTGTTTTAAGGTTGTGTGCAATTAAGTAAATGTAGAAAATGACAAAAAAATATTACTTCCTATGCCGTCAGTTGATCTGTCGGTATATATGTTGAAATGATTTTAAATGTTTGAAGCAAAATTAATCAGTTAAGCTGTCTTACAAAAAGTTTTCGCTTATTCTTTGCATGATATTGATTTAACACTATTGAAATAAATAAATTAAATTTTTATTCTTTACGTGATATAAATGAACGTCTATAAATTTTCTGTAAATATTATATAATAATTGAGTTCATAGTAAATATAAAAAATGCAAGAATAGAAAATATTACACGATATAAAAAAAACATTATTTTGTGGACGTAAAGGATTGTTTTATACACTGTAGAGTCATGCTGTAGCTATATTAAGATTGTAAAACGAATAAGTTGGCTCAACCAAAGATGGACCACGTTGTCACAGAATACCAGCAAAATTAGCAGCTTAATTCTGCTGTATTTCAGTATAGTATATGTACAGATCCGGAGTCTTCTTTTACTGGCAACGAGGCATTTGATCTTAATCCTCAAGGGTAATAATTCGCATGTTAATTCTTAATCAAGGATAGATGTATATGTCTATGAGTCACAGTATCCACTTACCAACAGGTGGACTATGTGCTCGTTTGTCGTCTTTATTCTATAAAAAAAATGAGGTGTACAATCAAACGGCAAAACCCTGTCAATTATTTTGTAAAAGAAATATTATGATAATATATTTATTAAAAACTGATTTCTTAATTTGAAAATTTTTGAATAAAAAGGAATAAAAGAGAAATCGCAAAAAGCAAGTGTACGTTGAAGTCTTTTCGTTTACTTTATCTTGCGGTTCGTTAACTTCTTAAAACTGCAAATCTCCACATCACACTCGAATTTTGCGAACCATTCCAATAAAACGTAAGCGAATAATATTGAATCCGCAAAATTGTTTAAATATATTGTATTGCTTTGGCAGCGAAATATAATATATTAAATTTTGACCTTTACTTTAAAAAAAATTAATTGAAAACATGATGTGCATATTTACACGGTACATATGGAAATTATTTACGGCAATAATAAGCTACTATTATGTACTACTTCATTGAGAGCACTGCGCTAGGCTGATTGATTTTTCACGCTTAAAGATATTTAGTCAAGATTACATCTAGCTTCAACAGATCAAGTCTTTTCCATGCGCATGATTGCGGAAAATGTTTCGGCCAAAAACCAGAACGATTTTTGCGCGTTCGTGGACTTGGAAGAGGCTTATGACATAGTGGAAAGAACTATGTTATGGCAAACACTGAACTCATTTGGGTTGAGCGCTGATTTGATACATGCATTAAGATCTCTTTATAGAGATTTTATTGATGGTGTCAGGATCAACGGGGTCTACTCTGTCTGGTTTGGCATCCAAAAAGGTGTCAGACAGGGTTGTGTAGCTTCCCCATGGCTGTTCAACCTACTTATGGACAGTAGTTTGCAAACTTTTAAAGATGAAGAATGTGGGGAATGGGCGAGTTAACCGTTAAATGCCATCCTGAAAATATCAGCACCATCTACTAGCAGGTCATCGTGCTAATGATTGCCTACGCTGCTGGAATTTGAACTCATTATGAACAATATCATCCTGTGAGACGCCATAGTAGTATAGACTCTATCAAAACATTTAATTTGGTTTGAGTCTGGGTGTAACAATATTTGAGGAAAGGCATTTTATTGTTTAAGGAAAAACATAATGCCAGGCGTTATGTGCATGCACTAAAATTCAACTATAGTAAAAACTAAGCTTTGTATTAGTATATAATATTCGTGATAACGGATTAGTAAGCTGAAGTGGCAATGGGCCGGCCATATAGCTCGAAGAACCGATAACCGATGGGGAAGAAAGGTTCTCGAGTGGCAGCCTCGTATCGGTAGGCGTAGTGTAGGGCGACCCCCCACTAGATGGAGTGACGACCTGGTAAGATATGCAGGAAGTCGATGGATGCAGGTGGCTCAGGACCGTGCTTTGTGGCATTACTTGTGGGAGGCCTATGTTCAGCAGTGGACTTGTGAAGGGCTGTAATGATGATGATGATGATGATTCGTGATATATAATATAAGTGACCAGAAAATAGATCGACAATGACGGCTTTACTCTTGTTATAAAGAGAAATCGGTCGAGACCCGTCTATAAGCGGGTGAGACCGTGAAAATAACCGCAAGTACAACTTTGCGTGTTGTAGAGCCCAGCGCAGCCCAGGGTGACAAAGGATCTGCATTTTGAATCTTAATTGAGGAGACATGTAAATGTCTATATTCCACAGCATCCAACTACCATTGCGTGGACTTTGTGCTCATTTGTCAACCTTATTCTATAAAAAAATTAAAAATTTGCTTCGATTCATCACTTATACCATTTACCATCAGAGAAAATTCTTAAAGTCATACAGGTAGTTAGAAAGAACAAAGGACACTGAAGTGAATCCCTCACTATTTTGTTTTATAGAACCAATTTTGTTCTGTTAGAATCAAATCATTAATTTATAAAATTTATCAATAAACAGTAAAGACTCCAGCCATCATATCATTCAGTTTCATACATAATTATAAAGCATTTTCCCTAATTTAGCAAGACTACACTGAAGTTAATAAACAAAGCAATAGTACTAGGTTATTTGAAGCATTATTTTATGGAAAGGTCAGAAGAAGAATTGTAAAAATAAGATAAAACCAGACAATGGAAAACCGCGTAGTATGAACACATACAAGACAAAAGGAAAAGGCTCTTTCTTTTCAAATATAGAAAAATGATTCTGTCGCAATAAATTTTGGTCATGTAGCTATACTGTGCCGTTGCTACTTGCATTTCCAACTGTAATATCTACTACATGATCATCTTTATCTTTTAATATAACATTACAGAGTACGTGTATTCGTAATTCTTCTTCTCCTTAATGACTCGACGGATTTTAATATTAAGAGATAGTACGAAGAGTTACTACGATACATTGGAATCTTCCAAAATATTGTTATCTAATCCCAGATTGACTTAAAATTTCACAGTACGAGTAACCCAGCAAGCCGAATTCAATCAAACGCCCGCATCAATAATAAGTATTTACAGTGCTAATTAACTTCCATTACCTACACCTTCAATTGTTATGCAGTGAAGTTAGTTACATGGGACTAAAACTACGATATATGGTGTTTAAAAGTAGCGTGACACGTTATTTTTTATCTATCAATAGTGACCCGCCCTGGCTTAATATCTATTAGGAGGATTGTGAAGTGCTGATACGCGGCGCGAGTAGATATTTTAAAAAATGCTATCTGTTTCACACCAATCGCTCCGTATCGCCATCGTGCGATAAAAAGCGTTGCAAATGTTGGAAGTAATTGCCAAATTTTCCTTTCAAAATACTGTTTCAAGCGATAACTTTATCACTCCCCTTTAAGAAATAGAGATAATTCTGTTTTATTTGATTCAGCATTTCTTAATTTAGGTATGTACGTTTTTATTTTTTTTGTAATTCAGTTAAGTATAATTAAAAACAATAAAAGCACTCGAAGAAGTTTTTGTCAAAAATATAAATATTAAATTGCTAATATTGGGTCCTTACATATGAAATTAGCGTTTTGTCGTACTGACCACTTTGATCTGAAATATGTCCTCTTTGGTTAAGAATTCCAAATTCTATTTTATAAATTTGTCGGCACCTGAACCGTTGCACGTGCAATATCGCCTCTGTGGCTAGTCGTAATCATTGTAAACAACACGTCCACCAAACGCCTACGCGTTGCGCCTGCAGTGGCGCTCGTGTAGCTATTTGTCTCGATTGTATTAGACAGAGGGAGCGGCCGCCGTTAAGGCAGACTTGGCTCTGTCGTGGCTCGGTGTACTTGTTGCACTCCAATACTAGCTCAACCTTGACTCTTTGGATAATTAATTCGTGGAAACGAATTAACTCCTCAAACAGCAAGCGTCCAAATTTGACCGTTTCGATATTTCGTCAAAATTAAAGAGGTCAATTATGACCGCACCCACTCACAGCACTTTAACTTATAAATAACTATGTTTAGAGACTACTTTTCTGTAAAGAAGTTTAGGATTATAGAATCAATATAAAATTTTCTATCTTTTAGTGGAATAAAAAGTTAATTAGATTGAATAGATATTTATTTATAATCTACGTTCATTGCGTATGCCATTTTCATGTTAATGTTATTGCGTTGATTTTTGAATTTTTCTAGTGTATTATTAGTGTTCTAGTTTAATATTTTATTGTAAAATTGTAACGAAAGTTTTTGTAGAAATATAATTTATCATCATCATCATCATCATCACAGCCCTTCACAAGTCCACTGCTGAACGTAGGCCTCCCCCAAGTAATGCCACAAAACACGGTCCTGAGCCACCTGCATTCATCGACTTCCTGCATATCTTACCAGGTCGTCACTCCATCTAGTGGTGGGTCGCCCTACACTACGCCTACCGGTACGAGGCTGCCACTCGAGAACCTTTCTTCCCCATCGGTTATCGGTTCTTCGAGCTATATGGCCGGCCCATTGCCACTTCAGCTTACTAATCCGTTGGGCTATGTCGGTCACTCTGGTTTTACTGCGGATATCCTCATTTCTGAATCTATCACGCAGAGAAACTCCAAGCATAGCCCTCTCCATAGCTCGCTGAGCGACCTTGAGTGTCCTCATACGGCCAGCAGTGAAGGACCACGTCTCAGATCCGTAAGTCATCACTGGCAACACGCACTGGTTGTACAATCTAGTTTTTAGAGATTGAGGTATACCTGACGAGAAGATATGTCGTAGTTTCCCGAACGCTGCCCAGCCGAGTTGAGTCCGTCGATTGACCTCTCCGATTCCGAAAGCCTTTTTACGTAATAACACTATATATAACACGTTGTTATTAAGCAACTACCCTTCCTACATCAAAAGTAAGACTAAAGCTTTCCATAATAATCCTACATTGTATTTCTATCATTCTACAAATTCATTTAGCTGGTATATTTGAGTTTTAAAAACATTCATTCATTTGTTTTTTTCTCATTATTTTTTTCTTTGGCGTCGCTTATTACCGCACAATAGCAAACATGAAATATCGGTATATTTATCGGTCGAAGTTGGACTTACCTAGTCGGACTATTTGTCCCAGGTAAACGTACTCGTCAACAACTTCGAGCATAGTGCTCCCAACAACTACCGTCATAGGTGTGACATGGACACTAAACATGATCTTATTATATTATTTATATTTTACGTAAATAATTTCAAGTAATATATATTTAAATGTTTGTGATTTTCACGCTGGCGACATTTGTTTGGTATGTTTTTTTTGTTATCAAAATACAATAAAATCTTTTGTAATGAAGTAAAACCTGACTTTTATTAGACCAAAAGATAGATAAATTTGTATAGATTTTATAGTGCCAAACTTTTTTATAGAAGAGTAGCCTATAAATATAAGTTTTAATGGTTTTAAGTGCTGTGGGTGGGTGCGGTCAGTAAACCCCGAGCGGTCGCATCTGGGATTTTTATGATAAAAATATGAGAATTAATTATATCTCTTGGGGTAGAAGCAAGTGATGACTCCAACAGTTTTATGAGTAAGAGTGAGAGCGTAAGCGTAATATCGGGCATCGAACCAATGAATAGTAGTGATTCTTCTTAATAATAGTTATCCCAATTTTTTTTAAATATTTTAATGTACCCATGTATAATATAATGTTAAAAAATAAATGCAAAGTAAAATCTAACAAACGTTTTTTTACTTTTTTAAAGTCGTAGCCAATCTTTTTTGCAGGCCGTAACTAAGCGTCAGTATGACGTTATAGACGCGAGGTGCAAACTTAGCTTGGTAGAGTTGTATTTACCTAGCCAATTAAAAAAAATATTGAGGGTAAGCGAATACCTGATGTTTTTATTGATAATAGTCGTATTTATACCAGACGCCATACCTACTACTAATAATAAATGTATAAACAAATTTAGTGTGATATGTACGTGAATTTGAATTTTCATTTCAGTTAAGCTTACTGTGTCCGTTAGGCCACTAAATTTTTTTGCATTTTATTGACTCGGATATCGGAAAAAGTTTTAATTGGTTTTGTGCAGGAAAGTTAAAAAACGTTCCGAGTTCATTTCCTGTTTATGATATGCTTTGGATCGCTCTTGATCAAAAATTATATGATCGTTATAATATTTTCCGAACATTGTTAATATGTAATTTCTATGTCAAAATACCCATCAGTCATCTGCATTAACTGGACACTACTATGCAATTTACAACGAGTTTTCCTCCTCGCGCGACTTCTTTGTGGAATTCGTAACCAACGGCAATTTTATTACTATTGCTTTTTAGCAATTTAAAATTGCTTGCCAATGATGAGGCTATTACGTCAGGTAATTACTTAATCGTATTTCATGTCTATAAAATAACAGCAGTTATATTATGACCTTTGACCAATT
Organism: Parnassius smintheus behrii; assembly: GCA_036936625.1. NCBI lineage: Eukaryota > Metazoa > Arthropoda > Insecta > Lepidoptera > Papilionidae > Parnassius > Parnassius smintheus. The sequence goes on along the minus strand of JAUPFT010000004.1, from coordinate 10,085,396 downwards.
TTTCCTTTTCTATTTATTAGTGGGGTGAACTACAATTCCACCTGATAGTAGTGATAAAGTCCTGAATGGTTAATCGCACTCTCTTATCAAAACCAAATTAATTTAATAACAAGTTTAATGGTTGAAATAGTTATTGAAAAAAACGACTGAGTAAGCGTAGCTCAGTACTGCGTATTTACCGCCCACCCGCGCCATCTCCGCGCGCCCGTCCCGCACCATCCAAGCTACGTTCGTCTCTCATTTGGATTGAAGATATTCGTTCACAGTGTTCTTTCTGTATATTACTCAACTCTATTCAATGTTCACAGTTCGTGCTGTTTCGCACGTGGTTTATCCCATCTCAGCGGATCAAATACCACCTATTATGGACGCTCGTAATATGCATTTATGTCAAATTACAATATGATTTTATATAATGCCTATCTCTATTGCAATTAAATATTATAAAACTATATTATTACGATTCACCTTCTGAATGGGGTTGCCATCGGTGATAGGGCTTTTAGTTGTTTCATAAATTTTTGCTTGTGCGAGACACAAGTGAGGTTTAATTTTTTTGTAAACTCGTTATAACTGTATTCAAAAGACATAGTATTTTAGCGTTATAGATATTACGTGGAATAGGGACCTCAGCGGAATTAGTTTTAAAGTTGGTTTACGATTGATGTTCAGTAAGTAGTTTGTTTAAGATTTGGAAGAAAACTTTTGGCAGGCACATGAAATGCAATCAACATTACTTGTAAACAAAGTTTTGCGAGCTCAAGTGTCTTTCTTGGATTGTTTATCTAAACACACAACATAACACACACAGAATAAATGTACGTAGTAATTACTATATTATTTAAAATAGCCACAACCACATCTTTGCCACATAAATATTAATAATTTACTTGATAAGAGCGCTCATTATTTCATAAACTCCACAGTAAAACTGGCAAATCAAGTAAGCAGAATCATCACAACAAGCAGTAGAGTGCGAACATTAGTTGCGTATTATTTGGTTACGGTTTATATTTTTTCAAGAGACACTTCGCTAAATTTTATTTCAAAAATTAGTCAACGTTAATAATAAACTGTTAAAACGTCATTGAATTCGTACTTTGTTGTCTCTTGAAAAAATACAAAACTCACCTCTTGTCTCCCCCGTATGGCGCGATACTGACAGCTGCAGCTTAGAACAATTTTACCTACAAAAACTATGACTGATCGACATTCGTATTCCCCTGTGTTCTCCACGAAAACTAAGTCAATTTAATTATTTTTTGTACTAAAATTTAAGGGAAGGACATCTCTATGCTCCTATCATTTGCTTTTATCTTAAAACCTTTTAAAATTTCCTTGATAGTTGTCTCATGGAGGAGGTAAAAACGGGGCATTTTTTTAGGTTTTTGGAAGGTATTGCTTCTGTAGTCTTTTTTTGGAAATAAATTAAAAATAAATATAAAATAAAAATTTATTGAAAAAAAATATAAAAGAAAAATTTGAGGGGATTGCCTTCAAAAGACCTAGATTTTTATAAACAAAAACGATTACTCTAGATGCATTATCGAGAAAGAGAATAGAAGAATACATTTGTATGAAAAAAAATGCAGCCCGTTACGCTCTTAATGATCTTATAAGTCTAATGAAACCTAGTTGTATGAAATTCGTCAAGACGTTTAGTCTACAGTGTGACATAGACATATATAGTCTAGTACCCGGATGACCGAGCTTTGCTCTCTACGACTTTTTTCCTGTTTTTTCGAGTTTCCTTCTTTCGTGAGAAAACTTATTATTTCGAGCCATTTTTTTAGGATTTTTTTTAAAAATACTTATATTTAAATTAAACTAGTCACTGCAATCATGATTTTTATTCAAATAACCAGTTAAGTTTTTTCTATTATGTCAATAAGATCAAAAATACTCTTCATGCTTCATCAGTCGGTAGTTTGTATCGAAATATTAAATTATATCCAAAAAAAAAACCGAGCAAAGCTCGGTCATCCAGGTACTTAGTAACGGTAATTAGTAACGACTACATCAGAAAGCTAGTTTATCTTCAGTAAAGCTACTGTTTTTGGTATACAAACATTTTAAATTCTACACGTATTGCATATAAGTTTTGAAATAAGTATATTATCCTCATAAGGGTGAGAAACGAGCAATCAACCCACCTGATGACAAATGTATGCTGTGGCCCTTCTGTTTACAATTCTACACCTATCTACGATTAAAAATCAAAATGCAGATGGTCACCCCTGAGGTCTAAGATGAAATAACTCATTTTGAGTGAAAAAGGTCTATTAAATAAAGTAGCATTAACCTGCTAACGTAAAATAGCAGCTCAATACTGCTGTGTTTCGTATAGTGAGTGTTCTCTACACTTACTACACCGGAGATCCTTATTTCTGAAAATGAAGCTTTTTATATTAGATTTCAATGGTAACAACGCATCTTTCTTAATCTCAATTCGATTCTTAATTAAAGATAGAGGTAGATTCATATAAGCCATACACAATCAGGTGGCCTGTGTGCTCGTTTTTCTCCATATTCTATAAAAGAAAGACACGCGTTTCGCCTCTAGACGAGATATTCTCAGGTGAAGTAGACTCTGCGGTGGCTGTCAACTTGTTAATAAACTAAGGTTACATAATTATATTTTCCATGAATATATATGCATATTTAATTTCAAGAAAAGTTTAAACGAATATAACATGATAAAATTTACTGTTTGCGTGTTAATACCTATCCGCTTCGCCACTATGGTACTCTTAAGAGGGTAATTTTCGATAAGATTTTATTTTATTTTATTATATACGTTTATTTTACATCAAAATGTGTGATAAAATGTAGGATGACCACGCACTAGATGAAGTGACGGCCTGGTAAGACGTCGGAAATCGTTTGCTAGGTGACTCACGATCGTGTTTAGTGACACGGTCATGAGTCACCTATATATCATGATGGCCTACGACTCACTTTTCTCTTGTAACATATAATATTAATATTTCTTTTATGATAGTGTTCTGGTCAGTAGTTATTGTGGCCCATATTAGACGCCTAGGTTTATCCTCTATCAAGAATCAATCTGGGTACTAAGATAGAATGCCTCGATTTCAGTGGAAAGTGTATCCTGTGCTCGTCACAAGCACCACTATGCTCTTCATTCAAGCACGTGTTCTGGGCGTCGAAATAATTTCATAAATCTTTATTAGTAAGTGGTCAAATACGAAGGAGACTAAAGAAGAAACAAATACCTAACGTTACTCGAGTACACAAATTTTGTCAAATTACTTATGCGACATGTAACGGCGTAAAATCTTTCCTGAAACGAGCATGCGGTCATTTTATGTATAGTGAATAAGATTGAGTTTCATCCACTTTTTCGCTAATTTATATTCTTATCCCGATTGCTTAAATTGATACTCCTAAATGAAAAGAATGAAAAAGGTAGTAAAAAGGAAGCAGTTTATTCTCTTGAAAATGCGTAAAGAAAACAACATCGTTTGAATAGAATGTATATAAAAAAATTATAAAATCTTTTCTAAAAATATCTAAGTTCAGTTTAACTAAACACCAAATATATTTTTATTGTATCAAGAATCCATTACGGCAAAACCATGAACGTTAGAAGCACCTTGTGGTAATGAGCTTGTCAACGAGTCCCTTTGTACATTATTTGATAATTCTACCGCATTAATTAACTTAGAATTCATTTATGACTTTGTTTTCTTACGAACTAGTTATTCCGCCACCTACCAAAAGCCATGAGATGTTTCTTGTATTTCCTATATAGTCAGTTCTTACGACATTCGCGAAACGTAATTTTTTGCCTAAAACTGAACAGTACAACCGAGTATATGGAATATAAGATAGCCTTGATAGGGTTTATACAATTTATTGAACAAATTAAATAATTTGTAGACATAGTATCTGTGTTGTCCTGACCCCTGAACTAGGAGCTCCTGTCTGGAGGCAGTAATATCTTTTATCGTATATAACCTAGACTAGACGAGACCTAGACTATGCTAATAAAAAAGAAAAACATGTTATTTTTCACTTTTTGGGTATATACCATAGAGAGCCTATAAAATATATAGGGGACACATATATTTTATAGGCTGTAATGGATGGAATGGATATGGGATGGGACCACTTTTACGGGCTGATAAAGAAAGAAAGGAAATAGAAATTTCACATAAATAATATTCCAAACAACTTATTCTATGGTTAATCAATAAGGAATTTTCACACCGTTTTTAATTATATTCAGTCAAGGCATATAGTCCTTGTAGTTATCGATTTATTTTAAATAACTATTTTATATAGTTACGTATGTGTGGTAGAGCCACGCAGCAACTTTATTTTGATTGAGGTACCACTGCGTCGGCTCAACTGGGGTGGGACCGTGCTCTATTTATATATAATATAAGTATCATATATTATATATAAATAGTAGTTTGATGCTGGTGTGGTTCATATGGTGAGTGTAGAGAGAAGTGACATCGAGGATCGTCTATGAGCCACAGCATCAATTTACCACCAGATAGACTGTGTGCTCGATTGTCAACCTTAATCTATAAAAAAAACTAGTTAAGTGGCAGTAGCTTGATCCTTAATATTACGAATCAGAAAACACAAACGTCGTCGGTTCGAGTCTGGCATCTGTATTCTATCGTAAATCGCTCCTAGTCCACAATTACGTGTAGTGTTATTGGAGTTGTTATAGGAAATATTTAATAGTGTCAATAGCATTGCTTATCTTTACCATATGAAACAGTAAGTAATGTGAAGTTACAGCTTATTCACGACCTACAGCTGGGCAAAGGCCTCCCCTTTTTAAGGAGTAATATTCGCCCGCCGCACTTGTTTTTTATGTAATAAAGGTGACAAGCGAGCACACAGTCCACTTGATGGTAAATGGATGTTGTGAATGCCAAACATCTTCATCTATCCTTGAATAAGTATCAAAATGCATTTATGTTGGCACCCCTAAGGACTAAGATGGAATGCCACGTATCCGGTAATAAGGGTCTTCATGCTCTAATGCGTGCAGGCGAACTTTTGACGCATGTTTTTCTTCACCGCCGAGCACATGGTAAAATAATATGATTGAAGGTTAATTAATGCAACCATCCTTATTATAATTACAAGTGTCAATGTAAATTCAAAAGGCAATAAATGAATTGAAAGCATTCAATTACTTACGTGACAGCACAAAATACAACTTGACCCAGATCACTGTTACAAAAAAATCTTTCTACGTCCCGCGTGTAATTGGATGGAGCGTAGATGGTAATCGATTTATATAAAGATTTTTATGTTTCCACATTTTGCGAAGTCCGTATTATACTGCAAGATATATTGCGAGTCTATTAGCTGAAACATTACTGTACAAGAACATTTATTAAATATTTGATTTGATTTGTTAATTTACTTGTATAACTTCAACTTATCTATTTTCTGAATGATGTATTATTTTTGTCAACAAGGTATTGTGATCGATTGGCTTCTTTTATGTGTCTTCTTTTGTGTTTAAAAAATAAACCCGCTGGGTTTCCTGCCAGTTCTTTTCAGGAATAAAGTATTTTCTAGACCTGTAACAAATAACAAATGACTTTCCAATAAGTATTAAGTAATAATCTATATTGAATAAGATATATTTTATAATTATTTTTATTTTATTTTATTTCGGATTATTTTTCCCGTATAGTGTTAGTGGTTTAGATACATAATTTTCACAAGGACAAATCAGACTCGGAACAGTTATATGTGGATCATACAAATAATTTTTCCGTGTGGAATACGATCCCGCGATCCTCTGTACTGCAACTCAATGCTAACTCACGGAGCCACTTTTCCTCAACCACCCGTAAAAACCCAATACTAATCACGGGTCTCCCCTACTGTAGAGACGTTTACCCTTAATCATCACGCTTAGCAGGCGGATTATCCATCATAGTACGAAAAGTCTTGCACATTTAAAACTATTCCCCGTTGCTAGTTGTTTACGTTTTGAACATAAATTGGTGGTAATAGTGGTAATACCGCCACTGACATATTCTTCTTTTTATTCTTTATCGGTTAATAAAATACCACTGCTAGGCATATATTTCTTTAACAAAATAAGAGTGGCAAACGGGCACAGAGCTCATAGACATCTACGTCTATTTTCGAATAAGAATAAAAATGTAGATGCATTGTCGTTTCTGAGGACTAACATTGAGGTCTCTTTTCCAAGTAAAAGGGTATCTCTTCCGCAGCGGAAGAATATACTTAAACTTTCACGTTTGGTAGGTTGATTTACGACTGCGGCAGCAGTCTCGCAACTTTTATTTTTATTTTCACGTATATTTTACCTCTGGCGAGTTGATGATATCGCAATAAATCGAAAGCTATAAGATCTTTTCGGCATTCCTGACTAAATTGAGTGGTGAATTCTCTTACACAGTCACCATACAGCAACACAAGTTTATGTATGAATTTCATACATAAATTAAAAACAAAGCCTTTACTTAAGACACCTGCGAGTTGAAATGGGGTGATAGATTTTCTTATACCGAAGACATTTGTAATGCAAGCAATGTTTAATACGTGGTAGAGCCAAATAAAAAAAGTAAAATAAAGAATCGATCTGCTCGACTGGGGATGGATCACGCTCTCATAGCAAACCAGCGTAAAATAGCAGGTTAATTCTGCTGTGATTCGTATGACGAGTGTATAGAACCGGAGATCTTTTTTTTCTGGCATTCCACCTTAGTACTCAGGGGTGACAACGCATCTGCATTTTCATTCTTAATTAAAGACATATGTAGATTTCTACGAGCTACAGCATCCACTTACCATCAGGAAGTCTGTGTACTTGTTTGTCTCCATTATTTCATTAAAAATTAGGTTCGATCTTCACTAATAGTATTCAGGGAAACAAAGAAAAAGTAAAAATAAGCGTCATTAGCCTAATAGCATGCAGATCGCGAACATAAAAGGTCAAGGTTTCGAATCCATAATTCGACTAATGTCGGGCAATACTCCTAACACAAGCATTTAAGCTTACCAGGAGTGGTTTAAAAGAATATAAGTAATGTTAATAACATACCCGTCAGCTAACGTAATCCCCATTGTCTTCCGTTGTCGTTCACATATTCATGGAAGACTTTGAGGAGAAGGCCCTGCTTAATTCTCCCATAATACCAAGATTATACAAGCGGCACGTAGACGACACTTTCAAAATTCTACCTTTAGATAAAGTAACTGCATTTGTAGACCACCTTAACTCTATAAATTCTAAAATTCTGTTCAAAATGGAGTTAGAGGCAAACAATTCTTTAGCTTTTCTAGATGTGTTAGTAATTCGGAATCCTGATAACAACTTGAGCCAAACTGTGTATGGAAAAAAGACCCATTCAGATAGATATTTAAACGGTGATTTTCACCACCATCCTTCACAGTTAGCTACCTTGGGTAAATCTTTGTTTCAGAGAGCACAAGGGATCTGTGACAGTAAACACCTGGCTGCCGAGCTCCAACACGTCAAGCAAGTTTTGCATTACAACAAGCTTCGGGTCCCGCGCCTACGTCGCAGTGAACGAGTGCAGCCGGCCACAGTCGAGCGTGTACCTGATGTACTGCCATATGTCAGAGGAGTCACTGACAAGATTGGCAACATCTTGAAGCCCGCTTCAATTAAAACATTTTCAAGCCGCCGAAGAAGATTGGTCAGTTTTTACCATCAGTCAAGTTTAACGTTCCTCTGCAAGAAGCAGGAGTGTACAAGCTTGATTGTGAATGTTGTCTCTACTACATAGGACAAACTAAAAGATCAATTAAAACCCGAGTTAATGAACATATAGCGGATGTGAAGAATCGACGCTCCGGAAGTCAGAGTGTGAACACGTACAGGATCGCCCCCGTCACTACATCAGATTTAATAGAGCACAAATCCTCGCTAACGACACCGATTCCTTCCAACGATGATTCGCTTGGCTATTGAAATCAAAAACCATCTTAAATTCAATAGATAAGGTGGCTGGGTGCTACCATCTGCTGGGATCCTATAATTAATAAAATCAAAACCCAACCCAAGCATACAACTGCAACACTTCAAGATACTATAAGTTCGTACTGCATAGATCGGAACAAAAATTAATAATTTTAATCTATAATAACCGTGCTTAACAATGAAATCTAGACGTTGAACACCTCAGTCTCCCCGTGACCATGGGTGCTGTAAAGTGCTGGAAACGTCGGGTATTTAAAAAGTTAAATATATAATCTAAAATCAATATAAAATGAATATAAAATCCGTAAAAACTAGTATTTTTAAAATGGTTGTGACACGAATGGGTCAGCTTGGCTGGGGGAGGACCACGCTCCTTAACGCTGCTTTGTTTCGTGTGGTGAGTATAGAGAACCCAAGACCCTATTAACTGGATACGAAGCTTAGTCCTCATGGTTGACAACGCATTTGCATTTTGATTTGTAATCGAGGATAGATTGATTGATGTATATAGGCCACAGCAACCACTTACCATCAGATGGACTGTGTGCTCGCTTGTCACCCTTCTTCTATAAAACAAACATAACCAGTGATAACTTAAGGATCTGAGACGTGGCCTTTCACTGCTAACCATATGAGAAAGTTCAAGGTCGCTCAGCGAGCTACTGAGAAGCCTATACTAGGAGTTTCTCTGAGGTAAACTTAGAAATGAGGATATCCGCAGTAGATTCAGAGTGACCGACATAGCCCAACAGATTCGTAAGCTGAAGTGACAATGGGCGGGCCATTTAGCTCGAAAAACCGACAGCTGATTGAGAAAAAAGATTCTCGAGTGGCAGCCTCGTACCGATAGACGAAGTGTAAAACGACCCCCACCTAGATGGAGTAATGACCTGGTGAGACATGCAGGAAGTCGATGGATGCAGGTGGCTCAGGACCGTGCTTTGTGGCATTCCTTGGGGGAGGCCTATGTTTAGAAGTGGACTTGTGAAGGGCTGTAATGAAGGGATGTGATGATGAATCGCGTTCAAAAAATGGTGTAGGTTTACAATTCGACTGTATGTTTTTGTATGTATTTTATGTTATGACTTTTTTCTTTATTTAATATATTATAGTTCATTGGTATTGGTTCATTGTTATATTTATTTGAAGAAAATATTCTACTCCAAAGGGTGGGAAATAGGAGATGAAATTTTTAATGTAACTATTTAGTGACATTCAGATTGTGTAGTCGGTTATGATGAAGTGGGGGCTTTAATCTACACAATTTGTCAGCGCCGAAATCAGAACGTGAAATTATTTAATTTTTTTGTTCTTTGATTTCATCTTCTACTTTTTATTAAAACAAATAGTTTTTAAAAACTTTTATATAATATGTAACGTTTTTTTTTTGTTACGGACATATCTTGCAACTGAATTTCAAAGCAGTTATCCTCAACCGAATGAGCCGAGCTTTTGCATACTTATTTAGTTTGGATGACTGGTAATCTAATATGGTGGACAGCTAAAGATGGCAGTCAAATTATTTTCTACGAACTGCCGTGATATTGGTATCTAATGAATGGGTTTGCCGAGAAGAATACGAAAATAAAAAGACGTTACCCTAAATTCAATATGGTGGACACCCAGAGATAGCGGATTATGTTTTTATGCACACTCGTGATATGGATATCAAATGAAAGGGTTCGCTGAGAAGAATGCGAATAACATGATGTCCGTTTTAGATTTTTGTGCTCGTACAAATGTTGAAGTGACTGACAAGGGTCAACTGCTGGCGATCTAAAAATGACGCATTAAATTTAATTAACAGACTTGAAAATATTTCCAGAAATTACTAAAAAACAAAAATAAATTGATAGTTAACAACGTTTCTAAAAACAAGCTTTAATTGAAATGCTTTGTAGATAAACGAAAATATGCAATGTACATAAACAAGAATATTATGTAACTTGACATAAGTAGGTAATTCTAGGAAAAAAGTAATGTTTTTATAAAACATATAAATCTCGCAACAACTTTTATATCATATAAATTGTGTTATGTGATAAATTGATGGGTTTTAAGAGATAATCAATAAAAGATTATTTTTAAATGTGCTTTTTTACTATTAATTCATTCTTTATTCAAACCAAACGCTTAGATTAAAATATAATTTTTACAAATGTTGGTCCACCATAATCGTTTTATATTTATTTTTGGGTTCTTTTTACTGAACCGATATGAAATCAATGTAAACCTATATCCTACGTTTCGGGTTACAATTGGGGATTGGACGCCGATCCATTTTATCTCAACAACCGATGCACCATGCTAAAGGCACAAACCCCTGACGAGGATAATGACGGCCGTGAGTTTTGTTTGTTGTGTTGTCGTTAAATATGTGTTGATATTTTGTTACATTTGGATACAAAATTTTATAATAGTTTCCGAACTATTAAAATTTGATAAAATCAAATATTAAATAGAATTTAATAAACGTAACAAAATAAATTTAATACTAGCTGTACCCTGTGACTTTATCAGCGTGGTCTGCTAGTGAAAGACCCGTCAAAATCGGTTCAGCCGGTCACGAGAACTGTTTTTATTTTTTTGATTTAATTAAAATAAACATGATAATTTGCAAATAAGTCTTATTCTATTTGTAGTGTTCTAATTAATTAACACACACACACAATTTGTGAAGTCTACATTAAATCTGCAATCATTAAAGAATGTTCCACACGTCACTATTCACCGTTGCCATTCTGATTTTAGTTTTGATGGGAAATAAAACATCAGAACATTGAAAACTATTTAGCCATCTATCGAATTATACAGAAACACGCTTCAAAGTACGTGTGCATAATTTAATCACGTTGCAATAAGTAGTCTAAGCAGCTTTTGGACTTGTTCCAAAAGCGTAGCCGTATGTCTAGTCTTTGCAGTTGATAGATGCTCTCTTACACACCAACAGAATTATACGATATAAATTGCATTTTTATAAAAGTAATACAAAATAAAGTTACCACGACAACGACTCTTACACCACTTACACACTAAAACTAAAATTTATATCAAAACCTAAAGTGTTAAGTAAGTATTAAATAATAAAATTTCATTTTGTTAAAACTTTAAATATTTTCTTGGTCAAAATTATTACTTTCGTGAATTAAGGTTGAAAGAGACCGAAGAAAATATTTACTGGATGTCGTAACGCAAAAGGGATCCAACCCACAAAACCGACTTTATGGATGCTTGAAACCTGATGCTTCAAATTTAGATATCGTATATCGGATACGAGTACAAAGGTGATACCTTGCTTCGATTTGTGTTTATTTTGGTTGATTAAGGCTGCGACAATTATGTTGCTCTAACCCTTATAATAGTGTTACGAGCTTGAAGTTTGTGACAATAAAAACTGCCGATTTAATTACCAAAATTTACATTTTTATTACCAAATTAATTACTTTTACTTATTTTTAATTCCCGACGTTTCAGTTATAGTAGGTAGTAGTAGTTTTATTCAATATCTGCTGTAATATTAAGTTCTGGTAACTAATATGCCCATTATGATATATTCATGTGTCTCGTCTAGTTTGAAGAGCAGCACTACGTCCCTCAATTGCGTGCATATTTAGGTCCTGATTAAAGTAAGTAAGGCTTACCATTTTCCAATCATTATCCACTGAATGTTAGCTATTAATATTAAGAATTTTCGCAATCTGATGGTTTATCCCATTAATTATCTTTTGAAATCCTTTAATAATAATTGCTTCATTTTACATTTTTAAGTACTTTTATTAGTCCTATAATTAGCGACACTTAACATTGGTAAAATATAATTTTGCTGCATAGATGAATTTATGGAGTAATTCATCATCACTATCACAAACCCATCACACATCTTTTTCTGAGTATAAGCTTCCCAAAGGAATACCATAAAATACGTCCATCGAATTTCCACATATCTTATAGCTATATTAGCTAATACCAATTTATAAAAGAAACAAAACGACTTCCCCATATTGTATACATAGTAATATTTACTCGCATATACATTTTAACGTGAGAAAGGGGAATTTGACGCGTAGATTTAAAGTGATATATGTGGGTTGGATAAGAATCGCTTCGTCGTTTATAGTTCAAGTAAGATTTGTCTTAACGGAGGATATTTTATGATACTGTGGGATTCTGAGGCTTTTCCCCCTTATTTATTTGCAACAATTAACTTCCTAAGATATTTTGTTACATATTTTTACTACTCTATTAAATAAACCAACAATTACGTCTTAAATATACCGCTTGATATAATGGAAATATTATTCCAAAATGTACCTAATTTGTTAAAAAGTTCGCATACCTACTATAAAATTATTCCGTTTCATAAGACTAAAATTACGATTTAGTGACGATGTTAATAAAATAAATTGTTTGCAGTGATCTAAAGTCCTTTCAGTTTTTTTCATAGATCTTTTGATGAACTCGCAGAATTATATGTGACGTAAGTAATTTAAGAGCTCTTTTGATTGTTATTATGGCGAGTGATATCAAAACGCTGCAGGGCGTATAAAAAGTTATGGATGCTTTTTTATAAAAGGACTTGTTTGAATAAAAGGATTTCTCCCTACTGTTACAAAGTCTAGTTCTTAATTTAAAGATCTCTTATGGAAGGACCACGGTTTATGTCTGCCTATAATTCGAGGTTTTTTTCAACGTGTGCATTAATGATTTTATCGCGTTTGAGCTCACATTAACCTATTTTTTACTTTTCGATGCTTCTAGTGCTTTGCAGTATCAATGAAAATTAAAACGTAAAGTAACATGTAGCTGATGTGAAACACCGACGCTCCGGGATCTACAGTCTGTAAATCGCAAACCCTCGCAAGGGAATACCGATCCCTACCAAGAATCTGTAGCTTATAAAATTAAATAAAAACTTCCTATTTCAATAGGGACGTTGGCTGGGTGCTAATTCAGTTCTTCCCCGCCCCCTTCTTGGTTGTTAACTGCTAAAATGTTTGAAATTAAAAATAAGTTAATATCACTATATTTAAAAACAATTTTGTTACGCTAAGACAGTGCGATCTACCATCTAAGTCTGCGCCATCACTTACCATGAGGTGGGATTGTGGTCAAGCACTGGCTCATAAAAAGTTTAAAAAAATTCGTCTTATTAGTTCTATTAAACTAACTTAAGCTACAAGCTACAAGGTATACTGGTTATAACTACATTGCGAAAGTTGTAGATACAATGTAATGAGATATGAAAAAGTCGGAGACTGCGGTAAAGACGAATCTGTGTTATTAGATTTACAATCATGTTAGGTTTCATATATAATTATAAACTGCCACCGTTAATTGAAATTTACTCATAAATATTTGTTGTCTTATTTAGGTATGACCGATCTATATACAATTATTATTAAAACAAAAAGAGGTTGCTGTTTAATTGAATTGTTAATACAAATCTTTTATAACTCGCAGACATTTTAATGAAAATACAAAATTTTACATTTTATTTCAACTTAAAAATAAATAACTTCAATTCAATTTAAAACAAAACTTTAAATTGAAATTAAAATCCGCCGATATATTGCCCGTCGGCTTCTCAATGTATTGACGCTTCAGTTTTCGAATATTCATAGATTTATACATTTGCCTAATTGAAGATATTTCTTGTAATATAAATAATAGTGTAGAATACAGTTATTTTTTATTACTTAACATACCGGCCTAATTACTTTTTACTAGAGCTACGAAGACATAATTGTACTAATATAATAATATATTGTCTTTCACGCTCACCTATTCGACGTCAACATTACCAACTTCATCGGCATTTAATCCACGGCTGGACGTAGGACTTTCTTCGTTGGCTTTGTGAAATTTTTCTTCGTATTGTGCACTGACTCAAGTGAAATATATACGATGTGCAAAAAATCAAACTCAAATATATTTATTAGATATAATTTTAATTTCAATCGCTACATATTGTGTTTTGCGATCACATTTTTTAGTATTTACCTTCAAATAATAATCTTAAAATGGTAGCGTATCATACGAAATACTATTCGCACCCAGCGCGTAATATATTTAATTTTATTGAATGCACAACTCTTTCCTTAATATCCTACCCATGTTAAAAATTGCAACAACGGAACTAAAGCTCGACTAGCGTCAAATCATTTAATCAGCAAAACACATCTTAGCGAAGTTGTATTGACATGTACGGTACATACACCTGTTTTAATATCACACACTCTATTATAAGTTGTTCTTTGCACCCTTGACCAGATTTGCGTAAAGCTTTTTGTTGTTCAGCTAAAATGTTATTTTTGTTAATATGAGTGTAAATAAGTTAATTAATGGAACCTGTGATAGTTTTATAAATTGTTTACAGGCATGTTATGGGTCTGTACTTAGCTGGATTGGTAAGGTTATTTTGATCTTTAGTTAACATGTAAGTTACTCCATTATATGATCAGACATTATGAAAATATTATGGTTCTATTGAATAAGTATTTTCTACAATAGTCCCTTGATTATTAATGGATAATTTAACATTTCTTTTCATTCATTGTGAATTGTTTGTTTTGTATTTGCATTTTGCTAGTTTTGTATCGCTTTAGGCGACTGCTCGTAAGTGATAATTTTTGTTTAAGTGTATCTAGGAAATGTGTGTGTTTGGTAGTGAATGCAAACGTGAGGAGTTGTATGAATTCTGTAATTGATTAGGATATTCTTAACATGTCTATTTAATTTATTGATTCTATTTCAGTTTACACAATGCAATTACATACAATTAATATAATACAATTACATACTGTAATTTAAGTTTCGTTGTTCGTAGGTTTCGTTGTATTGTAATGTAAGTTTCGAGACAACCTATTGATGTGCAACTCTAGACCTTTCACATACTATTTTTACCGTGCAGTCACCATTCGGTACCAGGAATCGTAAATCGTAAGACGCTAGTGAAAGGCTCCTTCACTAGCGTCTGCGAATCTAAATATGGAAACAAAAAATCTGGGATAACACATTCAAAATTCAAATCAGATAATTACATTTATTAATGTGTTTTAAAGTAATTCAAAAACTAGCTGGATTTATAAAGAAATTCGATTAAAAAAACAGAGCAATAAACAAATTATTTAATTAAGTCTCGTTACAGTTACAGTATATTAAAGTCCAAAAGCTGAACATAAGCTTCCTTCATAGATTGCTGGAAGGAATATTTGACGCAGCTGCCGCGCTTGATAAGCGGGTCAGCAAACACAGTTTATTTTTATTTTTAGTCGTTAGGATGACGTTGCTGTCCATCTCCTGATATTTTTCTCTCGGCCACCTGTTCAGACACTCTTCGGAAGATATAGGGTAGTGAATATTCTAACATCGCTACTATAATACGGTAAATGAAATGGAAAAATCAACATCAAGAAATGAAAAAAAAAAGATAAAATGAATGATCTTTGATGATTATCTTAACCCTTAATAAAGTCACATCCAAGCGAAACTCACAAATAGACCGCCACATCAAGGTATTCCCCAAGAAATGCTTAAGTTCTCTATCAACTTCCTGTCGCCCTATATTTCTCTTACCCCTACAAGACTGCCACTCAAAGACTTTTTCCCCATTAGTTGTCTGTCCATCAAACAATATGGCCGGCCCATTGCCATTTCAGCCTACTGATTCGTTGGACTACGTCGGTTCATCTGGTTCTACTTTTGATATCCATCCACCCATTTCATTTATAACAGCTTATAAAGTCCAGTGCTGTACATAGGCCTCCCCCGTAGATCGCCAATTTTAAGCTTTCCTACACGGCCTGCAGTGAAGGATCACGTCTAAGAATCATATTTTGACGGCCCATTATTATTACTAATAATTATTTTTTATACAAATTCGCCAAAAATTATTTTAGGAAAAATATATTAAACAATAAAAATACATTAATAAGCATAAAGTTAAAATAACCCTTTTTACTGGAAACGAGGCATTCCATCTTAGTCCTCACGGGTGACAACGCATCTGCATTTTGATCTTTAATCGAGGATAGATGTAGATGTCTATGGGCCGCAGTAGCCACTTACCATCAGGTGGACTGTGTGCTCGTTTGTCACCCTATCCTTTAAAAAAATACATTTAAGACATTAAAGTGTTGTAGTCGACTAAAGGCTAAATGCTGCCTTTCAAAATTATTAAATTTATTGAAAAATAAATAATATTTAAAGTGTGTTAAATAATAGAAATATAAGTTGGAAGTATTATAATAATAAAGATAAATAATATTTATTAAATAATTGGAAATTTGGTCAAACCTTGCCAAAATCATGAAGGGTTTTCGTGTATAAGAAAATTTCTTAAGTTACGGAGGGTGTTCGTGTATAGTTTGAATGGCTAACTGCTGGAGACGTATACCCAAGGGTGTACATAAGATGGGTTGGTCGGGTGAACGACTACTTATAGTACAGTTGCACAATGTAAAGCGCTATGGACTTATGATAGTAAGGTCTATTATACTAAACCATTATTATAGAAGGTCTCTATGATGCATAAGCATTACAATAGTAGAGTTGTGGGTTGAAGTCCCATATGTTAAAGACATATAATAGTAAGGTCTATGAAACAAAGCAAACATGTAGAAGGTCTCAAATATGTAAAAGCATTATAATAATAGAAATAGGATTTGAAAATAATTATTATAGTGGCGTGTATACCGCGTCACAAGCGTCCGAGATAGAGGTAAACTTGGACTCGCTAACCGACAAGTCCTAGACATATCACCTTAGTGTCGATGGTAAACGGGTTTGTTGTAGCAATACGGATTTCCCGTAGACATCGCACACCCAAACCGTTTGTGGGCGGCGTCGTAGCGCATAGCGATACGTCGGCTATCTTTCGGATTGGAATGAGTGTGTTTGGTAACACTTTTAAGTGTAACAAGCATACTCAACTTCATATCAAGTGTATTAGCGCTATGATAGGTGGAGATTTGTCCACTGGCGTCTTAGTAGCGAGCTCCGAGAAGCCAGTGGACGCCAGTTTCGAGAGAAATTTTGTTACCAATATCAATAAGGGATCATGTGGGTGTGTTGTGAGGGGGCGCCATCCGTATGATAGTTGCATTGATGCTTACTGCTACTTGCGGTATTGCGTCTTGTGATAGATATGTGGGTGTGATGCGCCTGATTCGACGCATCTTGTGGTTTTGATCGATGGAGGTATGCGGTTGGTGATGTCTGCAGGGATGTATGGGGGACCTTGGGATGGTGTAAGCCCGACGATAGTTGTATTGATGCTTGTTGCGTTCTGCAGTATTGCGTCTCTGCGATGGTTGTTTGGTAGGACGCTATTCTCAATGGCGCTTTCCGTGTCTTGGTTTGACTCACTCCTAAGTAGCTTTGCCCAAGTCGGGTCCCTTCATTACGGGGCTGCAGACTGTCTGATCTCCATGAAGTTTTATATAACAACATAATAATATATCTCTGTAACTACTCCACCTTTGAATGATTGAAGGCAACTTGTTGGTGGGTGAGACAAACATGATCAAAAATGCATATACTCAACTTCAGTGACACAAACCCTTTCTGATGGCAAATTATAGCTATTATCTTATTACTGTCTTTTGGCTATATCCACCGTAGTATTGGTTGGTGGAGCATATGTGTTGACCTCATACGGGTGGTAGCTAGAGGGAGGATCTGAGGAGACTCTCAAGGCTCTCTCACTACCTGGGACTCCATTCCCATGAGATGAGCGGTAGAGTTATGACACGCTCTGCGGCTAGTAGTCGTGCTGATCATGCAATCGGTGGTGATGCCATAAACTTACATCATGTCTGCAGGAACGGCGGTCTGGCAGGTGGTGGAGCTCACGGAGGGCTTTTTATGGCCAGTGTTCCTATTTACCTAAACCTTGTGACGTACATTCATTGTAGCTGGATTTGTTCGTATTCTGTATGGCGTTTACACACCTTGACATGCGCGACTTCGGTCGATGTTTATGCTTACGCACTACCAAAGGACCAAGCCCTCTTTTACTGTTGAGTCAATTATTTTGCTGTGGACTACGGTCCAGTTCCTAATTTTATGTTGACTTACGAGCGCATCAGTTGGTTGGCGCTCACCGCACACGGCGTGTGTAGAGCCTGGTGCCTCCCCCACATTTTTTAAAATGTAGGAGAGCGAAACCATTGCATCGGGTATTATATATATTGTATATATATATATATATATATATATATATATATATATATATATATATATATATATATATATATATATATTGTGAGTCTTTACCAAGCGGGAAGAGATCACTAATAATGTAAACCATATATTAAATATAATAAGAATAAATAATTAATAATGTGGTACAAGTGGAATAAGGACGTTTTAATATTGTCAACCTTTTTCGAGCCCTGTCCTCGTGTACGGCGTTCACTTATTTTATAAGACACTAACAACGACTTTCAATTGCTCCAGTGAATTATTATTATTATTATTATTAAATATTGATTTTTCCAAGTGACACCTAAAAGAACTAAGTTACTAAACAAACACGACGTACATTAAATATAATATATAAATATTACAAACGGCTTATTATTAAACCTTTAGAAAGATCAAAACATATTATGTTATGTATCCTGGTCACATATATAAATATAATTTTATATAAAAGGGAAATGATACTATAATAATATTATAGGGAAGGGGGACCGTTACAATATGTTATAACTGGCTACAAGCTCTGGTTGTACATTCTAGGTACTAAGTTTGGAGCTATACGAGACGAAAATATTTGTAGCCCGTAAAGAAGAATTTTTATAATTAATTCTTATAACATTTAAAAACACAGTCGGAAAAATTTGCGAAACCTTATATTTTATAAGATTTTTGAAATATTTTTGTGTAAAATAACAGGCAGTTTGCTTTGAATTACACACTACCTAGCTTCGTGACCTGAAAAACGGGAACTTTGAAGATTTGTTTAATGCCCTAGGCTTGAATGTAACGTACGTTTTACGAAATGACAAAAAAGAAACGTTATCTTTGTAAAATAAAGAAATGTGGACCGGGCTAATCACATATATTTTTTTTAATTTAGGTATATATATTAGGATTAGGATATTAGGTTTAGTTTTTTTTCTTGGTAGATGGATATTATATCAAGTCATAATTAATATTTGGGACGAATCCTTCGCTAATCGGTAATATTGGTATTACACAATTTAAAAAAAAAACCATCTAAATCATCAATCTGAGCGAGCTATTGAAAGGGCTATACTCGAGGTTTCTCTGGTGACGGAGAGTTCATCTGGTGGATAGATTAAAACTCAGGTTATCTTCAGTAAAACCAGAATAACCGATACAGCCTAACGTATTAGTAAGCTGAAGTGGCAATGCAGTGGCTGGATAGCCGAAAGCCAAGAACTAACTACCGATAAGCCTTGTGTTCAGAAGCGGACTTCTGAAGGGCTGTATTGATGATGAAAAAAAATGAAAAAAAAATACCACGTGCTCTGCGGCGAAGGAAATCATCGTGAGGAAACCTGCATGTCCTAGAAATTTAAAAAAAATATTTCGAAGACATGTGAAGTCTGCAAGCACGCATTGGAGCAGCGTGGCGGATTTATCCTGGCCCTAAGACCTTCTCAGAAAAGAGAGGAAGCCTGTTCCTAAGAGTAGGACGTGCAGACTGTAACTTTACTTTTTAATGGACATGTAAAGTTTATTAATATAAGGTATGCTGTGGACATATCTTATATTAATAAACTTTTTTATTTTTTTAATAAATTAAGCTTGAAACAAAAAAATATTAAAACGAATAGCATAATGCGTATCTTGGATGTTGTGAATAGATAAAAACCATCTGATATTTAAGTATAAATATTTAAATATAGAAGTACCACAATCTAGAACAACGCGAGAAAATGTAAAATATTGCAATGTATTCATACCATACTGAATAATATACACGTAAATAAATTTTATCTTCACCTTTTATTTCGTTTACTTACTCTATGTTACGTCTGTTACATTTTTCTGAACCTGTAAATAAAATAGAATTGTCTGTATGCGATATTGAAATAATTGTTTCGTATGAAGCTTAGGGGGTTAATAGATCCTATGCAAGCGAAACCTGGGCCAGTCGCTAGCTATGAATAATATAATATGTTACAGAAGTTACTTATATTCTCATTCACCCATAACACCTTGTAAGTTATAATAATATGATCCCCTCCGATGGAAATGTCACCAGGGTTGGCACAAAAAATTAGTGTAAAATGCGGAGTACTATATAAAAAATTGACGCGTACGTTTACCAAATATAGGGTGATTTTAGTGATTATTATAATATATAGATTGTTTATTTAGATTTAGAAGTGCTTAGATTTTTATTTTAAGTTGTTTAATGACTCTGAGCTGCTACTGGCAATTTCTGAATTAAAAAAAACCAATAACTGATTTTGGCCCGATCAGAACTATGAACTCGGGACCACATGATCAGTAGTCGCGCTTACAACCACTAGACCAAGGAGGAAGTTAAAATCACTTATTACAGACGCATGCACGCACTGTTTTCACTCTTAACCAATGTTTTTTGCCAAATTGCTTTCACAAACACAATTAAATATATTATGTTACAGTAAGGAAGAGCGGACTCACTTGACAAAGGTATTATTATTTATTATTACTTAACAGGTTCGTCCCTTCCTCTTTTTACAATTATAAGCCACTGTGTTGCGAATATAAAGATTGTTTTCTAATGTAACACTTATTTTGAATTGAAATCTATTAACAAATTGTTTAAAAGCGAATACAGGAATGTATTCTATCTAACAAATTGTTATTTACGAGCACATAAAATATTTACTTTGATTGCAACACCTCAGGATTATAAAACTCACTTTTAACTTATAGCATCTGAAATAGATCCCATTACCTAGAAGAGTGATTCAACCATTATCATTGAAACACGTAATAGGACGAAGGCCAAAGCTCTTTGATCCCTTATTGAGTTAATTAAAACAGTTATCAAGCATTTCGAGTTCAAGTCAAAATATATTAAGAAAGTTACTTGAACTCGAAATGCTTTTATATTTTTGTTGTATTTTACTTTAATTGTTTATTCATACTTTGCTTTACAAAAGGAGCTGACATTAAACATGAGGTCTTATTACAAAACGTGGCTTCTTGATAGTCTAGGTTATAAATAGGTTTTTTTTAGTTCGTACACTTTCCAAGGGACTTATATATTGAAACAGACTCTAGTAAACCAAAACCTATATTTCTTTTTGTATCGAGGTCAATTTATTGCCGCACAATCTCAGGTTGGAAGGATTTTTCGAAGGATCACTGTATGTTCGGGTATTGGGCGAATGTTCGATGATTATTTAACGTTAAAACAGTTTATAAATAATTAAAAAACACAAGATTAAAATTAGTTATGATTTATATTAATGTTACATATTATGTTTTATGTTACCTACCAAATAAGTCCGCATTCGACGCGGTTAAGGTAATACGTGAACTAACACAGTTTTTTAACGTCCAACTATAGCGATTGCTTTTCGTAAAATGTGCGTTAACATTGCATAAATTTACAGTTGGACCGTACATTGTTGTTTGTATAATATGTTCAGATAGACAATAGTAAGCTGCAAGTAAAGAAGTCTATAAAATGATTTTTCATACTAAAGAAATAACAAAGTATATACGAGTACAATATCTCTGTAATTATGTTATCTTATTGCTTCTGTTTGTATACGATATTTGTTACCAATTTTTCTCTAGAAGTAAATGTGAGAAACGTAGTCTCTAAAAACCAAAAATAAAGGAAGGCCAATGCGGGGCCTACATACACAGTTACTTTTTTACTCATTAATATAAGCTCAAGTACCACAAACGGTTTACTATAAATGAAATATGAGCAAATAGCTAAAAAGTAATTTTTCACTAACTTCGTCCTTGCTGGGCACTGTACGATTGGAAGACAAAGCTAGCAACGTTTTGACTACGGTCGTTTGCAACTCCGGCAATTTATTTCTAATAGGGCTCCATTCCTTATACTCAATGTACCTTTACTCTGGCCATATTGTATGCATGGTAGAGTGTGCGTGCGTGCGTGTGTGCGTACGTGCCTACATCTGGCAAGCGTACGACAAATGCGTGGAAGGTCATTGTATTCATCATCTTCCGACCGACATTGGCTATTTTGTTGTTAATACTATAACGTACACGTAAGATCGAGCTGACGCATATAGCGAATATTAGCGACCCTTTTTTTAGGTAGACGGGTTCTTTGGTTTTAATTATAATGAAATTGTACAAGTATAATTTTTCACTAGATGGAGTGACGAACTGGTAAGATATGCAGGTAGTCAGTGGACGCATATGGCACTTTGGAATATTACTTGGGGGTGGCCTATGTTCAGTAGTGGACTTGAATTTGACTAGTGAATGGCTGTAATAAATGAATGATTAGCCTAGTAAGACTAGATTGCGTCCAATACCTTGAGCTATTATGTACTACGTACTAGAAGCGCCACTGCATTCAATTCAATATAGATTATGAAATTTATTTGTTCAGATGCGACATTTCTATGAGCAAGTGTAGAAAGATTATATTTCGCACAATTTTTCTTGTAATTGAGTCCACGTCCCTCCCACACAGCCATACGGCTCTTCGAAACCTAGTTACAGATTTAAATAAATATATTTCATTTGCTTCGATTACTTGCATTTTATATATTTATCTTTTAATATATTCATATAAAAATATAATTCAACTGCAATTGTGACAATTTTATCTATTATCGAATAAATATACCTTATATCATGCAAAATAATTGACAAATTATCAAAAATTTAACTCGTTTTTATAATTTAATTAACATTATATATTATAATCTAAATAAACAATAATTACATACCTACTGATCATTCTACCTAACTAATCTATGAGGATGAAAACCCCACATGCGCGTCACGACTATTTGCCGTGCATACGCAACGACATAGAGTAGCAAACAGTTTTTGTTTGAAATAGCTGTTCTAGAAAGTACTAAAAGACTAAGAAGAGAGAGTAAGAGAAGTACTAAAAAATACTTCAGCAGCCCTATTAATAAACACAGACATGAGCAAGATTAACTTTACTCCTAGTTGAAAGCTTAAAATATCTAATTTCAGTATTAATAAACATAGAGTAAAGAGGGAGTAAACTAATCCGAATCTACTCTCGGAATAAAAGTTAATCCTTGACGGTACCTAGTTTAACGGCTGAGTAAGCATAGACAAGTCACGTATTTTGATATTTTGTAAAATTTTACGTTTACGCTCGTTGTTGCCTGTGTTAAATTCATAAGTTGTAAGCACTAGTAACAAAAACAGCATAATAGATTTAAATGCCAAGAAGTGATGTGGAGCAGAACAAAGTGATTGCAGGTTTTTATTCATTATACGGATTTAGACAAGTGATTGGGGCTATTGATTGCTACATATTCTAATCCGGAAAGTCGCTGGAAACATCGGATAATACTACATAAACAGGAAAGGATACAGTTCAAAAAATGTACAAGTAAGTTTTATAGTACCTAGCTAGCCCATCATTGCCATATAGGTACTTAGTTATTTCCTTAGATTCAATACAATCACCTCAATCTATTATTTCATATTAAAGAAGTTATAAGTGCTTTGTTCCAGGTTATGTCAAATGCAAATTTAGAGTTCATGGATACAGTGGCATATTGGCAAGGCAGCATACATGACTCAAGAATATTTAATGAAAGTCACATTAAAACAATCGTTTGAGCAGTTAGATTTTAAAGGCAGACGTCTCGGAGATTCTGGTTATGCTTGTACTTCTTATTTATTCACTCCTATCCTGCGTCTTAATAAACAAAAGGAAGAAGTGTACAACCGGTCGCACATTTGGGCCCGTAACACTGTAGAACAATGCTTTGGAGGGAAGCTAAGGTTTCGGTGTTTACTGCGAGGACTAAATACTAATTAAGAGCATACGAAACTATATACCTTGCAATGCAAAAGCAAGATCTGCTTGAGGATGTAGTATAAGAAGATGATGAAAATATGTCAGTCACACAATTAGTAAATAACTCCGTTAGAGGAAATTCTGTTCGGGCAGCATATATTAACGATTTTTTAAAATAAATATACAAAAATTACACCTACAAAAGATTTTATTTATCCCCAAAAAACAAAACAAAAATGGTTATTTAATTAATTTTGCCCTTCACACTCTTTTCTTAATTCTAAAATTTCGTTACAAATAATATTAAAAATGATTATATTTAGAACTTAGTTTTATCACCGAGTCCGAAAACAATACGAGGAACAAGGAACAACACGAGGAACAAGGAACGACACGTGACACTTACCTCTTGTCAAACTCAAAATATTCTTGTCACTGTCATTAATGTCATCATCATGAAGGTTAGAGAACAGGAGAACAATCACTACGTACTAAAGCATAGCCCGCCTGTCCTTGAAAATTATAGAATATATAGTGGCGCTGACTTCGGTGAGTACTTACTGCGAAGTTAGCTGTTTATGAGTACAAGTAGATGAAGTTAGTTGAATAATGTACAAATTTTTATTTCATTTTTAATGAGAAAATTTTCATGATCCGTAATTTTGTAATTTTTGACAAAAAGAAACATTAAAAAATTAAGGAATATTTTATTGTGCGTAGATGAGTAAGTAGTTTAGCATCCGATCGGAAAAATAGACTGAAAATGACTTTTATTGACCGAACTTAGTGATCGCAGCGCCTTACTTATGGTGTCCATATTTCTAGGACAATATTTTCTACGGCGATCGTTCTCCTGTTCTCTAACTTTCGCGGTCATCATCAAGTATTGAATTCATTCACTAATCATTCACCAACACACTCTTTTTACTTTTAAAATAAGTGGATTGCCATAGCGCAAGCGTTAATCCCGGCGTAAGGAATGTATTGTTAGTCCGAGGTTACTCCATGTTTATTAATAACATTATAATAACGAAGTAAATAGTCAGTCACTCTGAGATTAGCTAGTCCAAGTGTAACTTCGAATTAAGCTTGGAATAAGCAATTTTTTATTAATAAGGGAGCAATCGTCCAATACCAACTATTATCCCTTTTCCTAACGTAAGGAATCATTTTCGGAATTTCAGAGCATTTTCCATCAGTTAAAGCCTATGTTCAGCAGTAGATTTGTAAAGGACTGTAATGATGAAGATGACGATGATAATTATTTTGAGAGAGTGATGATTTCTTATGTATACGCAAACACTGCACCTACCACCCTATTATAGCTTATAGCACCCACAAACACGTAAGGCCCCAAAGACGGAGTTAGGATGGTGGGACGAGGGGGGGGGGGGTGGACTCACGACCGACAAAATCTGTAAAAACTAGTTTCTTTTAAATTTGAGAGAGGTTTTAACTATAAGGTGAGCACAATATATTTAAAACATAACCTTATCCCTATCGTTTGAATCTATTCAGTGACACTTGAAGCTTCTAAGTATTCAAGTCAGGGTTTCTCACTGATTATACGCTTTTGTAGAAGTACGAAAACGTACTTGAACCAACGAACGCAAATTAATGAATTTCAAAACACCATCAAAATGCATCCACTAAAGATGATGACGCTTGAAACTAAATTTAAAATGCGAAGGCTCCCTTTCAATATATGTGAAGCCTTTAAATGGCTAACTAAGTATTTTATCCCAAGGAAATATATTAGAATGGCTTGGCAGACGTTTTTCCGCCCTTAGTAGTTGGCTGCGATAAGTAGCACACTAAATTCAGTGCAGACTTTTTACAATGTAAATATAAAAACATTATATTGATTAACTTTATCGCAGTGCCATAAATCGGTTTCAGTTTTTGTGTTTTTGTCAATAATTCTTCCCTATTCCTATATTAAAAAAAAACGTTTCGATCTCTATCCGTTCTTTTATGTTACATACGACACATAAAAACAGTACAGTTACAGTTACATACGAGATGTAAAACATATTACATACTTTAAATAGTTCATAACGTTTCTTAAACAAAAGAACTGGTGTTTTGTTTTAAAAAAGAGTTTTCATGTACTTAATTTACTGCAAAACGACTTGTATAAAACGTAGCGTATTTTAAATTTTGCAAACTGAAAAAAGCCAACATAATAATAAGTTGTGATTATTCAGGCTTTTAAAGTCCACTGCTAAAGATAGGCATCGTTATTGTTCGAGATTGGGGTTCGTGACCATAAAAACGGCCGATTGAATCACCAAAATTGACACTTTAATTACAAAACACCAATTACAACATATAACACGATAATAATAAAACACAATTGTACTACTGATCAATTTAATTCGCAGTTGAACCGCTTCGAAGTATTTTCTTGTAATGCCGATTCAATTCTGACCTGGGTCGTGGTCTGTACCGGCCTTATATAGGGCCTCTTCTACTGAACACACATCTAGAGTGTTCGAGTACATACCCGTCCCGCCTGACTAGGTGTAGAAAGTTCTGACATGGAAGTCTCTAGAAGGATCTTGATTCTCCTATGGCTGCTACTCGATACTAGAGAGCGCTGGTGGTAACTAATGTTGCCATGAACCAGGCGTTAATTATGGCGCGCAACATTATTGTTTAATTTTATATTAAATTTATTTTTGTCATATGATTCGGCTGCACAAATAAATAATATAAAATAATAAATGTACTTCCAATATAGTAAATTATATAAATAAATGACATATGTAAATAAAATAAAACCAACCAGATGGAAGCCCTTGGCAGGTAGAGGGAAAGAGAGAGAAACTAGCGGACGATGCAGGCGCAGGGGCATTCTCTACTTATAAACCATAAAGTCAAGCAGAAATAAATATTATGAAAGAGAGTTTAGCAAAAATTATAAATAGAAATAGAAAACGATAGTAAAATTTAATATATTACACTTTAAAAAAACAAAAATTAATAGGATTTTCATATCCCATAAGAAATTTTTCTTTTAAAAATCATCAGTGTATTTGTAACTGAAATGGATAAAGAGCAGAGCAAGCATTAAGAAACGAGTCATTTTCTTACTTACAGAAAAAATTAAAACGTGTGAAACATAGTCGTCTTGCGAAATCTTTTATGACATTCCACCAGATCTAAAAACTGAGAAGTGGAGTTTTTTTCTATATCAAGTCTTCACACACGTAAGAACATAAATATTCAATGTTTGTAATAAAAAATACTCTTGAATTCTCACTTTATATTTCTTTTATCTAGATTTCACGCGGAAAATAGAATTATTTTAAAGTATCAATATAATAAAGTAAGTTTTACTTGGTTATAATTCTTCGGTAACACCCCCTTGTAATTAAACGCGGGACTTGCGCCTGCCTCGAACAATGTTGTCTAGTATGTGTTTTACTTGAGCCCGTAAAAGTCCACCGTTGAATAAGAGCCTTCCCTACGACCGGTAGGTTTCGATACGGTTTGTTTCTTTTTAACATCCAGAAGTAGTCTGCCATCATGTTTGTCACCTTTCTTAGTATCTGCTCTATCATACTAACTATATTACATTTATCTCATAATCAGAATCTGAAGTATCTTCTACAGCTTCTTGAGAGAGTAATAATGACGTCTCGGTACCACAACGTAACTCTTGTTCATCACTATCTAGGTGTGTAGGTAAAATTACAGAACGAACACTACGATACGATCTCTTTTTTTAATTTTTGGCATTAAAACCTTTTGTGTTCGTACAGTAAAAGTAACAATCGTTAGTATGATTTTCCGATTCCATTCAAACCACTGAACTTTTCGAAATAAAAGAATATTTTTCTTCCCATGACCATTTACGTAGGTAACGAACACTTCTTTTCATTATTTTTTTTCGAATGTTTGTACCTAAAACCCTAAAATTGCTATTTTTAGGGGAAAAACATCTCAAGCACCTCCGGTTATATCTCTCGGAAGTATCTCCGGTTTATAACGTATCATACGATACGCAGCTTATTTAATATAACATCCCACTCTAACATCGCACATACCATCAAACATCGCAGTAAATACTGCTATTTTACAGTGGTATGCACGAGCGTGGTCCTCCCCGTTTGAACCAATCCATTCGTAATGGTAAATCATAGCTACAGTAAGACGCTGCCACAATCTAAATTATATCGATATTGTGTAATAATATCGACATGATGTTATTTATCAAAAAACAAAATACTTATTTTTATTGTAAACATCAACTAGTATACTAATACATATGAAAATCCCTTGTAATGACAGTGTTACCCTTTCTACCGATATTGTACCATGGGTGTCGTAAAAGTCGACAAAGAAAATGAAATCCCGTTGCTTCAAACAAATATTGAAGTAGTCGTCTCTCACACGACAGACTTATCATGATTAATTACGTGACACGGGCTAGAGTCCACTGCTCTCTAATTTGACAAATCCTTGAAAGATTGGAGTCGATTATTGAGTGAGTAATGTAACTGCTGAAAAAATTCATGATTTAAAAGAAATGGATATAATATGAAACATAAATTATTAAAATATGTTTTGAAAACTATCTTCCTTAGTCGCTACATAAGAGGCAAAACAAATAATAAAAGTGACTGCAAAAGATTGTCAAAAACCTTTTATTCAGTATGGGCCTTTTTTAGCCTCTATCAACCTTCAACCGTCCCGTAACCCCGTGAGTCATATATAAACACTATTGTGTTCTAATTAGCGGACAGGAAAATTTTAAATTTTTAAACCATTGTTTTAATAAAAAAAATGATGTGCTTAGTATTGCTAACAGTACGCACAATAAGATAATTTTATTTACTGCGCATGTAGGCGTAATATCATCGATATTCGGAGAAGAATTTCGTCTTTTACCACTATTTGCTTAGTTAGTACTCCTACTCCCTAGGCGTAGTCCCAAAATCATGGAAGACGGTTTTCGTCCACAAGATGCCTAAAAAAAGCGACCGCTCAGACCCGTTCAACCACCGGCCTATCGCCATCACCTCCTTGTCTCCAAAACAAAGGAGTCTATTGTTAACTGCCAGCTCATGAGGTACCTTGAGGATCACCAGCTGATCAGTGATCACCAATACGGTTTTCGCCGTGGTCGGTCAGCTGGTGATCTTCTGGTCTACCTAACTCAAAGATAGGCGGAGGCAGTAGAGTCCAAGAGGGAGGCATTGGCCGTTAGTTTGGACATGGCGAAGGCTTTCGATCGGGTTTGGCACAAAGCGCTTCTTTCGAAGCTCCCTTCCTATGGGTTTCCCGAGAAATTGTACGATTTTATAATCAGCTTTCTTGCAGATCGGAGCAACAAGGTCGTTGTAGACGGTGCAAGCTCCGATTACAAGCCTATTAATGCTGGTGTTCCACAGGGCTGCGTGCTATCGCCAACGCTGTTTCATCTGCATATCAATGATATTTTGCAAACCTGTAACATTCATTGCTAGGGAGATGACAGCAATGGTGATTCTTTTTACGCCGGCCGTGCCAATGTTTCTCGGGAAAACGTCTCCGAGTACCGGGTAAAACTTGTGTCTGAAGTCGAGTCTTTGTTGAAAAGAGCCTCGGATTGGGGGCGACTAAATCTAGTCCAGTTTAACCCTCAGAAGACACAAGTTTGCGCGTTAACTGCAAAAAAGAAACCCTTTGTTGTATCTCCTCAGTTTCAAGGCACTCCCCTTGTTGCCGCAGTCAGTATCGGAATCCTCGGCGTCGACATATTGAGTGACGTGCAGTTTCGTGGTCACTTGGAAGAGAAGGCCAAATTGGCTTCTAAAAACTTGGCGTGCTCAGCAGAGCGGGACAGTATTTCATGCCGGCACACCGCCTGCAACTTTACAAGTCGCAGGTTCGGCCCCCAGTACCAGCTTCTTCCACTTGACCGCATCCAGCACAGAGCGGCTCGAATCATCGACGACCGAGTGCTTTCCGATCGGCCCGATTCACTGGCGCTGCGAAGATATGTTGCATCTCTTTGCATTTTCTTTCGCATATACCATGGGTAGTACTCTGAGGAATTTTTCGGATTAATCCCAGCCGCTAAACTTTGTGAACGCACTACGCGGCAAAAGCCCCGATACCATCCACACCATCTGGATGCTTGGCTGTCCACCACTGTAACTTTCTAAAGGAGTTTTCTTCCGCGTACAACCTCTCTGTGGAATAGTTTACCTCCGGCGATTTTTCCGGACCGATGCGACCTGTGGACCTTCCAAAAAAGAGCTTACTCCTTTCTAAAGGGCTGGCAACGCACCTGCAATTCCCCTGGTGTTGCGGTTGATCATGGGTGGCGGTAGTCACTTAACATCAGGTGAGCCTCATGCTCGTTTGCCACCTCTTCTATAAAAAAAATGTTAGACATTCATTGCAGCCCATCAAAAGTCTGCTGGTCATAGGCCTCCTCCATTGATTGACTTATAGCGAGTATATAATTTGCCATAGTCACCACGTTTGGGGGGTGATTTGCTAATCGCAGTTTTACATTACTGTACTATCAGAAAGATACTACTGATATCTTTTTTTCAGTTTCACTCTGTTGCCTCTTACGGCACCTACGGGATGAAATTAGGTAGTAAATTATGTTATGCCGTCAGCCTTACTACGATATGATTTGCAAGTTAAATTGTATAAAATAATCCTTTAAGCGATGACATGATCTAATAATTGAAATCCCCTATTTGCAACAAATTTCGTTATTTATGCGTTTATAGCGAAGTTTCATACAATAATATCATTAATGATGTTCATTTTCTGAAGTTTGGAAAATTTACGACATAATAATAATTGAATTCATGAATATAAATATTCTATAACGAATATAAAGAAAAAGTTTGTCTTTTGATGATATATTTTAACCCAATAAGTAACGTTGGCAATTTGCCTGAATAAAATCTTTGTTACTTTTCAAATACAAAACGAAGGTTATGAAGTTCAAGGCTATATTGAATTAAATATATATTTAAGTTTACTTAATACATGATACATTAGCATAAACCATAATAATAATATTTAAATGCTTAAATTCAAGACTCGCAATAAAAAAGAAGAATAAGAATAAGTCGTCGTCCCAATCGCACAGATGTGCTGCGAGGGTGGGGATGTTGTTGGTGTAAGCCGCGTACAGTACTGGAGACAGACAGTTTCCCTGTGGTACACCAGCTCTTATAGGTCTTATTGCGGACTCGGAGTCCCACAGACGTAAAACCTCCTGTCTGCGAAGAATGATGCCACTAGCCGCAACATAGTAAGAGGGATATTGGTCTGATCTTCTAGCTTGTAGAGTAATACAGAGCGCCATACCCTGTTGAACAACTTCTCTATGTCGAGAAAGACGCCTGACGATGTGTGACCACGGTTGTACTCGAACACAAGGAGGTACAGCAATCTGGTCAGCTGTGTTGCATTTAAGTGATACCTCCTGAATCCGTGCTGCTCTGTTCGAAGTTATATGCGGGGGCGGAGGCGTCTTAGCAGCAATAGTTTAGCTATGTGCGGTAGAAGCGGGATCGGCCTGTAATTGGCAGCTCTACCCCTGCCCTTCCCGCGTTTCAGCAAGATAAAGACTTTGAATTTCTTTCAGTCTTCCGGGAAGTGGGATATCCGCAATATGCCATTGTAGAATCTCTACATGGACTCTACTAGGCAGCTCTTGGAGTACAGCGGTTGTAATCCCGTTCTGCCCCAGTGCCTTCCTCGGTTGCAGGCGGGTTACTGTTCTCTGAAATTCTGCAGGGGAGATAAACCACTCTCCAGCAAGCGGTGGCGAGGGCGACGAGAGAAACTCCTAAACGTGGCTCTCCTTCCAGGCATGTAGTTTCATGAACTCCGCACTTGCTGGGTTCAGCATAAATTGCTCCTCGAAATGATCTGCTAAGATATTCGCTCTATCCTTGGCATCGTAACATTGCTCACCGCATTATTGGTCAGCGGGTAAACGGGAGGGCGTGATTTCGTCAACTGACGGTTCAATTTATAGAGCGACGCATCGTGCTTATCCGTTTTCCAGTTGCGCCGCTCCCAAGCCTCTCCTCTGTGCGCCTGGGTTGCAACTGACAGTTCTTCCGTTAGACAATTCACTTTGGTTTTCAATCTGGTGCAGCGAGTGCGCGCTCAGAGTTTCCTCGGTGCTCTTTTGTGTTTTAACTACACGCGTATTTCTCGCGGCAGTTCATATTTACGTTCAGAGCGAGGGACGACCGTAGAGGCCGCGTTGAAGGCCTCTTAGATGCTCTTGGAAATTTTGATTGCAGCAGCCTCTACGTCATCCGCTGAGTGTAGCAGTGCGTGTACTGGATGTCTCTCCTGCAGGTGTTAGTGGTAGAGCCTCCAGTCGATCTTGATTTAAAGGCTCTGGGCGGCGTAATCACTGCCTTGGTGCCAAGGGTAATCAGAATCGGGAGGTGCTGTGAATTCAGGTCGTACAGCACCTCTACTACTATTGGGTAGTTGACGTTCCTCGAAAGCACGATGTCCAGTACATCCGGATGGGTCAGTTGGAACGTGTGTTGGTTCCTCAGGAACCAAGACATCGTAGCTGTAGTTCTCAGCATTTTCTCAGAGTTCATGACCCAGCGGATTGATCAGTCTGGACCCCCTTGCCGGGTGTTTGGCGTTTAGGTCTACGACGATGATGGTGGGTGTCATGCTCTCCATAGCCGTCCGGATGTCTGACCAGTGAAACGGAGTCCCTGGCGGGCAGTGTGCTACAAAGATCCTTAGTTACTCGCCCGGCGCCAACATTTTTATGACGATTGAACGCATCCTTTGGAAATCTGGCAGCACCAGCTCTTAAAAGACGATGTCCCTCCTTATTTGAATCGCCATCTCTCTGTAAGCTATCCCTTGGGGATTAACTTCATCCCGCCTGTAGATGAAGATTAACTTCATCCCGCCTGTAGATGAAGTAGTTTAGCAGCTTCAGATGCGTTGTTGGTCTTGGTTTAGTCACTTCCTGCAAGCTCGCCTGCATGTCCTGTTGCTGGGCGACTGTGCGGAGTTCTCCATGAACTCTGCTGTATCCCGTCCGGGTTCCAATAAAGGAGGTGCAGGTTACTGTTCTCCGTAGTATCTTGCCAGTAGCAATGCCAGTGCCTTCATAATGGCCGGATCTGTCCCAGCCCGAATATCGGCCAGGACTTGGGTGCCGACCTATATAGATATGCCTACTAATCTTTGGACGTCATCAGCTGTCTCGTGGCCAGCTTCTGGTGGGGTTCTATATGTATGTGAAGAAACTGGTCTCTTTTCTCTTGGGAGAACGCGCTATTTGAAGCGTATTAGCAGCGTAGTAGTAGTAGTATGAGAGAATAGATTTAGACTGTGCAACCTCCAAAACGAGGTAAAAGAGCGCATTGCAGAATTTAGAGGATAAGGCAGATCTGGCAGTTGACCCGAGCTCTGAAAGCTTTCGAGCGTATAATTTTGAACCGCTTTCGTAAGCACGTCCTTATAAATAAGCTGCTTCCTGACGAGCAGTTCAGTTTAGAACCGAGCGCTCGTGCAATAATCAGATCCACTGCCTTACGGAATACCTCCTAAAAGGCTTCTTCTAGTCAACGGGTAACGGTTGTCGAAGCCGCAACACTGGTGCTCTCTTCGTCGATCGACGCCAGAGTGTTCGACAAAGTATAGCACAACAGCTTGCTTTACAAGCTATTTAAACGGAACGTGCCTGATAGGCTCACATCACTCACATCATCAGAGCCATCCTTGCTAACCGCCATTTTCGATTTCATATAGCAGGAATTCGCTCCTCTAAGCGCCCTCTCAGGGCTGGAGTCACTCAGGGCTCCGTTTTGTCTTCGCTCCTCTTCACACTCTACACAAGTGACATCCCGAAGGGCCTATATGTAAATACCGCTCTCTTTGAAAACTACACGGCACTCTACATTTCTCTCTCATTTCAGCAAAAAATAACTCACAACGGTGCGCCAAAGAGTCATAAATCGCTCGCGAATGTTTTTCTTTATGATGAATTGAAGTGAAGCCCAAGAAGAGTATAGCAATATACTTTCAAAGGAAACCCTCCCTCAATCGTCGAAACCGATTTGCGCAAAACTATTTGGAGCTTTATTAGACAAAAAAGTGTCATCATAAAGATGATTATCATTACAAACCTTCACAAGGCCACTGTTGGACTTAGGCCTCCCTCAATAAATGCTACAAAGCACGGTTCTGAGCTACCTGCATCCATCGAATTGCTACTTTTCTTACAAGAACGTCATTATATCTAGTGAGTGGCCGTTATCCGTGAACCTGTCTTCCCCATCGGTTGTTGGTTCTCCGCACTAGACATTGCCACTTCAGCTTCCATACGTTGAGCTATGTCAGTTACTCTGATTATTTTAATACTGGTTCTATGGTTTTTCTTAGATTAATCAATAGCAAATCCAACATTATTTAAGGTTGTTTATATAAATAAAAGGGGGAAAAAGTAGAAACGATAAAACGTATGTGGAACTAAAAATAAACTATAGACATAAAGACAAGTTATTTTTATTTTAGTATTTATTTTGTTAGATTTCATGATTGTTCACTATTTCTGTAATAATTTTTAACTGTAGGAACATTTAGTTTAGGTATTTTAAATGGGCACATACAACAGGAAAAAGATTAAAGGTACCCTTACTCTTTTTCCTGTTCTATTCAGTAGCGTAATATATTTCAAATATGATAGCTATTTATATTATGTATCAATCATATTTAGAAGATTTATAATTTTTATTTATTAAGATTTTGGTTTTATATAGTCTACAAGCAATTTCAGATTTTTCATTTAGCTTTACCTTGACAGTCTATTGAAATTCCGCTGAATAGCTCTGCCCTATAGATCACTCCATATGGAAGAATATTTGACATATTTGCCACGTTTACTATAACAGCGTGAAATAGTAGCTTAATGCTGCTATGTATCGTACGTTGAGTGTAGAGAACCGGAGACCCTTTTTACGGAAAACGAGGCATTACTTCTTAGTACTCACGGTCGACAACGCATCTGCATTTTGATTTGTAATCGAGGATAGATGTAGATATCTATGGGCCACAGCAACCACTTACAATCAGGTGGATTGTGTGCTCGTTGGTTACCCTATCCTATAGAAAAATAGAAAAAACTGCAGTTTTATTTATTTGTAGTAACTAAAAATAAGTAACAAGCATATATTCATGGGAAGATATGGGGTAGTGGATATTCTTACACCATCACTACACAATAATCACAATACAACAGCTTTTAAATAAAACAGTAAGAATATTTTTGCCAAAAACGAAAGCATTATATTTAAAATAAGAATAAAATGAAGGAAAACACTATAGTTCACAACATAAAATCGCGGTACATTTAAAAGGTTGTACGTAATTAAAGTTTGAATCGCGGGAGTATGTCTGAAGACTAGCTACTATAAATTAGACACTAACGAAGTTTTGCACCAAATTAACTATCAAACCAATGCTTTGCATGGATTTAATTTGTGTTTTATTTTTGTATTTTAAATGTGTATTTTCATGCAATGGACCACATTTATTAGTATAATACGTAATAAATATTAGTAAGTACATAGACTGCACTAAATGTATCGGGAATGGAATATTTCCACTGTTCCTGTCATATTAAAATCTTTTTACCTGAAAACTCCTTGGTTTTAAAAATCGAATACCATTTATTTATTTAAAAAAAATTCTCGGTCTTGTCACAAGGTTTTGTCAAACTTGTTTAGTCGTTGAGAAAATGGAATTGACTCGAGAAAATTCAAGAGCGATGATTTAGCAAAAAGCGGCTCGCGTTACTTGGTGCGTCAGAACTCTCGAAAGATTCCACGCAGGATACTCAAGTGCTGTTTACAACATCGTATCAGGTGACGAATCCTGGATATACGCGTACAAATCCGAAACAAAAACCAGTCACGAGTTTGGGTGTTCGAAAATGAGTTAAAGCCAACAAAAATTGTTCGTTCATGGAGTGTTGCGAAAAAAATGGTGGCCACGTTTGTCTCTAAAACCGGCCATGTTACGACTATTCCTCTTGAGGGACAAAGAGCGATTAATGTAGAATGGTATGCTAGCATTTGTTTGACACAGGTCGTTTCTGAACTCCGTAAAGAGAACTGCAACCACCGCATCATTCTCCATCACGACAGTGCGAGTTCTCACACCGCACACAGAGCAATAGAGTTTTTAGAGCAAGAAAAAGAGTTATTAGACCATCCGCCGTACAGCCCCAACCTAAGCTCTAATGATTTCTATAATTTCCCTAAAATAAAGAATAAATTGCGTGGATAGAGATTTTCATCACCTGAAGAAGCTGTGGACGCCTACAAAACGGCCATTTTGGAGACTCCAACTTCCGAATGGAATGGTTGCTTCAATGATTGGTTTCATCGTATGGAAAAATGTGTCAAGTTTCGCGGAGAATACTTCAAAAAGCAATAAATACATTTTTAAATAGTAATGTTGTGTCACTTCCTTGATTCCCGAAATTTTCACCCGTAATAGGTACATTTAAGACATTTTCTCGGCACGCACTTTGGTCAAAAGTCCACTGCTAACAAATCGCCCCATAAATGGTTTCTACCAATCTAAATAATAAGGCAATAGAAGTCATAAAAGCGCGTGATCCTGTCGCCGCAAATGTGACTCGTAGGCCACAGGCGTGCGAGGAGTGTTTGTTTCAGTCACTAATGTTGTTTTGGAGGCAGAGACGAAAAAATAGCGTTTTGAAGTATATCCAACTGCGGAAATTCTTCCACAACTTGCAAATTTTCAAATAAAGGAATAACTAAGTTTTTTTTAAATAAAAAACTAAATAAATTTAACGTTGTAGAGCCATGCTGCAGCTATGTTAGTAGTATAGTTGTAGCACAAATAGGTCGGGTCGACCGGGGAAGGACCACACTCTCTAAGAAAACTAGTATCAAATAGTAACTTAATGCTGCTGTGTAGAGAACCGGAGACCCTTTTTACTGGAAATAGGGCATTCAATCTAAGTCCTAACAGGTGACAATGCATCTGCATTTTGATTCGTATGAGATGTAAATGTCTATGGGCCACAGCAACCACTTACCAACAGGTGGACTGTGGGCTCGTTTGTCAACCTATTATATATATAAAAAAAACATTTCATAAATAAGTACTTAATGTTTTAAATAATGTTGTTTTTAATAAAATATACTTATATAATTTATTCACCTCCAGTAATACGATAGTCTCCGAAAAATTAATTGTTTTCACATTTCAGTATTCATTGATTCTTAAGCTAGTTTATGTCTGCGAGTACGACAGCTAAAAGCAGCGATGGATTTATGTTAGGGGTTATAAACTATATCGTCGCGTACGTAAATTTCTAAGAACACGGCCACAGGAATTGAGTGCGAGTCAGTGACTTGAGACTACTATTTTATATCGATAATTTATGATGTATAGCTTACCTATTTTTACCGAAATGGGAATGAAATGTGATTTTTGTTAAATATTTAATATATAAATAATAAAATTTTCTTTCTGAATATCTGTCCAAGCGGTCGGAGCTAAGTTCTGCAAGACCCACCGCGGAAGAACACAAAAACTCTCCGATCACACTCTTAATCTTATGGCTGTTAGACGAGAGATGAGGCTGCAATCGTTAACAGATTTGAGAGCATACAGGCAACTGAACAGACATATCTCCAAATGCATGCGGCGAGACTTACGCAACTTTAAAACTGCTCGTATTAAAGAAGCGATCGAGCGGAACCAGGGCTCCAAAGTCTTTGCCAGAGATCTGTCTGCCAGTAAGAACAAACTGTCAAAGCTGAAGACTGAGTGTGGCAGCATCGTTTCCGGGACACCTGAGATTCTGAGTGAGGTTGAGAGGTTCTATGGGCAGCTGCACACATCATCGTTGGAGCCACACGCAAGTGTAAGTAACGATCCAAGAGCAAGTCTTATCCGACACTATTCCGATGATGCTCTGGATGTCAGTCTGAGCGAAATTAGAATGGCTCTCCAGCACCTTAAAAATGGCAAGTCCCCGGGCGAGGATGGAATTACAGCGAAGCTTCTGAAAGAGGGTGGAAAACCGGTACTAGAAGTCCTTCAGAGGCTCTTTAATTCTGTCCTCCATGGTGGCACTACTCCGGAGGCGTGGAGCAGAAGTGCGGTGGTCTTGTTCTTTAAGAAAGGCGACAACGCTTTCTTGAAGAACTACAGACCGATATCCCTTCTGAGCCGCGTCTACATGCTGTTTTCGAGAGTCGTTACGAATCGTCTCGCACGCAGACTCGACGACTTTCAGATTCCCGAACAAGCCGGTTTCCGTAAAGGCTTTAGTACCATAGACCACATACTTACCCTTCGACAAATTGTACAGAAGTCCGAAGAGTAGAATCTGCCACTTTGCCTGGCGTATGTGAACTATGAGAAAGCCTTCGATTTCTTCTAAATTTGGGGGCTACAGTCTCTTCAGCGGTGCCAAGTTGACCGTCGGTATATCGAAGTGCTGAAGTGTTTGTATAGTAGGGCTACGATGGCTATCAGAGTACGAAACCTATCCAACTGCAGAGAGGTGTAAGACAGGGTGACGTTATTTCCCCGAAACTCTTCACCGCTGCTTTGGAAGACGTTTTCAAGCTACTGGAGTGGAAAGGGTACCATATTAACATCAATGGCGAGTACATCACTCACCTTCGATTTGCCGATGATATAGTCCTTATGGCAGAATCGCTGCAGGGCTTAAGCACTATGCTCAATGACCTCAATAGTGCCTCCGAACGGATAGGTCTTAAGATGAACATGGACAAAACAAAGATCATGTTTAATGTCCATGTCACACCTACGCCGGTATTTGATGGGAGCACTAAGCTCAAAGTTGTAGACGAGTACGTTTACCTGGGATAAATAGTCCGACTAGGTAAGTCCAACTTCGACCGAGAGGTCAATCGACGGACTCAACTCCGCTGGGCAGCGTTCGGGAAATTACGACACATCTTCTCGTCAGGTATACCTCAAAACCTGAAAACTAAGTTGTACAACCAGTGCGTGTTGCCAGTGATGACCTACGGAACCGAGACGTGATCCTTCACTGCTGGCTGTATGAGGACGCTCAAAGTCGCTCAGCGAGCTATGGAGAGGGTTATACTCG
This sequence comes from Parnassius smintheus behrii, assembly GCA_036936625.1. Classification (NCBI taxonomy): domain Eukaryota; kingdom Metazoa; phylum Arthropoda; class Insecta; order Lepidoptera; family Papilionidae; genus Parnassius; species Parnassius smintheus. Next base: position 10,046,309 of record JAUPFT010000004.1, on the reverse strand, counting down.
GATTTTCTCTGCGTGATAAACTTAGAAATGAGGATATCCACAGTAGAACCAGAGTTACCGACATAGCCCAACGGATTAGTAAGCTGAAGTGGCAATAGGCCGGCCACATAGCTCGAAGTACCGACAACCGTTGAGGAAAGAAGGTTTTTGAGTGGCAGCCTCGTACCGGTAGGCAAAGTGTAGGGCGATCCCCACTAGATGGAGTGACGACCTGGTAAGTTATGCAGGAAGTCGATAGGTGCAGGTGGCTCAGGTCCATGCTTTGTGGCATACTTTAGGGGAGGCCTATGTTCAGCAGTGTTCTTGTGAAGGGCTGTAATGATGATGATGATGGTATGGTGCATGGACTTGGAAAAGAAGTCCAAATTGGCCTCTAAAAATTTGGAGTGCTCAGCAAAGCAGGGCAGTATTTCATGCCGGCTCACGGCCTGCAACTGTACAAGGTACCGACCGCACATCGAATACTGTTCGAATCTCTTGGACGGGGCTCCCCAGTGCCAGCTCCTTCCATTTGATTTGAGCTCTTTCCGATCGGCTTGACTTACTGGCACTGCGAAGAGATGTTGCATCTCTTTGCGTATTACATCGCGTTTACCACGGGGAGTGCTATGAGGAATTGTACGGACTAATTCCAGCCGCACAATTTCACCATCGCACATTGCGACAAACCTCGCGATACCATTTATACCATCTGGATAACTGTCGGTTCACCACTGTGCGATTTAAAAGAAGTTTTCTGCCTCGCACAACTTGCTTGTGGAATCGACTACTACCAGAGATTTTTGGGACCGCGACTTAGGGACCTTCAAGAAAAGAGCCTATTCCTTTTTAAAGGGCCGACAACGCATCTGCAGTTCCCCTGGTACTGCAGTTGTTCATGGGCGGCGGTAATCACTTACCATCAGGTGAGTCATATGCTCGTTTGCCCCCTCTCCTATAAAAAAATATTTATTGCTACTATAATTACCTATTAATTAGCAAATAAACTTAATGCATATCTAATTATATATATATATATATATATATATATATATATATATATATATATATATATATATATATATATATATATATATATATATATATATTACGTGTCACGTTGTTTATCCGCGATGGACTCCTAAACTACTCAACCGATTTTAAGCAAATTTGCAGGCAACGTGTGCAGTTTGGTTCAACTTGAAAGGTGGGTTAGTTTTTTTGCCCATGAGTGAGCCCATTTTTTTTTTGCGAATTTAAGGATTTTTAATAGGACATGCCAAAGGGTCGTCGAAAAGGGCAGAACAACGTCTGTCTGGCAAGCTAGTATAATTTAAAAAAACAGTGTTGTCAATATATAACGAATACATTTGGTGGGTTTGCTTTTTTCATTAAGAAAGAAACTACGAGTTAAAACAAATTATCGCAGTTGTGGTGAATACTTAGCTCGCGATAGCTTCCCACTTTTAGATTTTGTTTTAAGTTGGTCTTAACAAGTTTATAGTAAAGTAAAGCTACAGCCTATATATATATATATATATATATATATATATATATATATATATACACGTTCCACTGCTAGGCATAGGCCTCACTTTTGAGAAGGTTTTAGAGCAAAGAATCTAAAAATTAAGATGGGAACTAACAATTTCAATGGTGCCGGCAGGGATCGAACCCTGGTTGTAGTATGTTATTTACAGCGAGCGTTAACTATCTGAGCTACCACGGCTCCTTAGTTCATAGTTACATTCATCCATTTGTCTATGAGATTGAGTACATCACAGATGTACTCAATCTCATAGACAAATGGAAGGAAATCTGACACGACCAGAGAGATATCAGGCACAGGACCAACGGATTTACGTGCTTTCTTAGACAATGGGGTGAAAAACTTCGTGACATAACATAAACACCCAATTAATAGCTTTTGGTCCGACCTGGGATCCAAATTTCACCATAGATCAGCAGTCGCAAGTGCTACAACCAACGAAGCAGTCAAAAATATAATCTACCTATTATACATATAACTTCAATATGTTTGTACGAATACCCTTTCACAAAAATATAACTGTCGACATAATTTTCGAGACTTAAAATAATCTTTATATTATATGTATAAAAATAAAATTGAAGTTGCGGTTGTTCATGGACAGCGATAGTCACTTACCATGAGAAAAAAAATTGATAAAATAAATATCGCCTTTTATTATTTTTATTCTAAACAACATATCTTTAAATTAAAAGCGTAAATGGACACTGTTATCTTATAAAGCACATGTGCATCCTGGGTGTAAGCAACTCAAGGATGTGTCAGTTCTGTTCCATAACGGAAGAAACGTCTCCGCACATCCTAAGCGGACCCTTATTGCGCAAACGTAACACTCATCTGGGAAACTATGTACTCCGCCCAGAAGAATTGAAATTGCTCACGGCTAAGCAACTTCTTCTATTCATTGAAGACTTAGGGCTTAGCAGTGAACTATAGCCATAGCAGCGATCACAATAGATCTTTTAGGTCGCAGTGATACTGGTCTCTTTCCCTAGACCTGCATAGCTGTTCGCACATGATAAAGAATAAAATAAAAAAATACCACTTTGGTAGTACCGATCTTATCCTAGTTGTCAATAAAATAAATTACTCCAAATGAATATAAAATAGTTAATTAAATATTATTTGAACTCTGATTGCAACTATGCATCCTATTTCATGTAACGATTTATACACTCCATTTTATAAATGATGAGAACTCATAGACATTTCATTAGACAGGATAAAATAACGTAAATGATTGCATGGCAGTGCGTATCTGTCACTTACAGTCCCTCAAGGCAACAGAAACTTTGGATCACATCCAAGCATTTCTCAAATTGCTTGCTTCAAGTAATTCAAATTCTACACATACACACTCCTATAAATAACCACGAAAGAATAGCATCACATAAGTCCTCGCAATATGTTTTCAGAATTTTGCTTGTATAAGTTAAATTGCTGCGTTGTTATGAAATATTCAGTTGTGGTTCAGAAAAATAACTCGAATTTTAAAATGATATAGCACGAAGCTTCCACGTCTCTATATTCTCCTTTTCATTCCGGTACACATATATCATACACAGTGTATTTAATAGTTAAAGACAAAGGTAAAAAAAAGGTTACAGCTTATTTATAAGTCCAAATGCTGAGCACATTTCCCATCGCATTGCTGATAGAGATTTTATAGCAAGAAATTTCGTCGACTACTAATTTTGTTAACAGACTTCTCAGAGATAAAGATTTCCTTGAGATGTTTTTCTTCAACGCCAAACACGTAGTAAATCAACAGTTAAAATAGCAATTAACTATTTCAGTGGTGCCGGCGGGCTCTTTGATTGCCGGGCTGCTCTCGTTACAGTGAGCGCTAGATCCTTTGGCCTTTTTTTGTAGAATAAGTGCGATACACGGTCCAACGATGGTAAGTGGACGCTGTGGCCTTTAGACTTCTTCGATTAAAATGAAGATGCTTTGTCAAACCTGTTTCCAGCAAACAGTGTCTACAGTTCTCTACACTCACCATACGGAACAGCAATATTAAGGGCTATACTCGTATTTAGAGTGAAAATTATTTTTCAAATCTTTAAAGTTTTTTGCTAAGCCTTACAAGTAAATAGTCAAGTTATTTAAAAAAAAACTAGTAAATAGTTCTTAAATTTAAAATTCTTCTTCTTGTATTTAAAAAAAAAAAACTTTACCCTCTCACTGGGATTTTCTCCTGTATCGTAGAGGCAGTTTACATACATAAATTGCGCAAAGACAAACATCCAGACCAGGAATAATTATTTGTAGGCCATACAAATACTGGTCCCTTGCGGGATTCAAACCCGCGACCCTTAGCGCTGAACTTATTGCTGAACTTATTGCTATGCCTCGAAGTACATTCCATAGTATGAGACAGGTCCGAGATCGATCCCGCCGTTACTAAGTGAATGACTTGTATCTATTAGAAATCTACAGTTAAACATAAGTATCCTTGACATTAGTAGTCACAATGATTTCTTATATTTACGCGAACACTACACATTGATTAAAACTACTTTTACGGATTTAATCGCGATTGATTTTAATTACTTTTAATTCCAGACGTTTCGGGTGCTTTCCAGCACCCATGGTAACGGGGGACTGAGATGACAGACGTCCCGATTTCATTGTTAAACCCGGAGTATCTTCAGCTTTTTTAATTATTGTTTATGGTCCAATCTATGCAAAATAAACTGACTGTGTCTTGAAGTCTTTACAAACTGCAGACTTCTCGGAACGTTGATACTTCACATCAGCTATATGCTCTTTTACACGGGTTCTAATTGATCTTTTTGTTTGTCCTGTATAAGAGAGACCACATAAAAATCAAGCTTGTAAGCACTCCTGCGTCTTGCAGAGGAATGTGATACTTGACGAATGGTAAGAACTGACTAAACTTCTTCGGCAGCTTGTAGATTATTCTAATAGAAGCTCGCTTCAAGATGTAGCCAATCTTGTCTGTTTCACCTCTGACATAATATGGTAGTACAGCAGGCACACGCTCGACTGTGGCCGGCTTCACTCGGTCAATGTGACGTAGGCGCGGGACCCGAAGCTTGTTGTCGTGCAGAACTTGCTTGACGTGCTGAAGCTCGGCAGCCGTGTGTTTGCTGTCACAGATCCCTCGTGCTCTCTGTAACAAAGATTCACTGTTTAAATATCGGTTTGTATGGATCTTTTTTCTATAGACAGTGTGACCTATGGTGTCGTTAGGATTTCAGATGACTAACACATCTAGGAAAGGTAAGGAATTATTGGCCTTTAACTCCATGGTAAATTGAATTTTAGAGTTTATGGAATTAAGAAATGTTCTAAAAATGCAGTTACTTTATCTGATGATAAAATTGTAAAAGTATCGTCTACGTACCGCTTGTAGACCCTTGGTGTAACAGGTGCAGTAAGCAGGGCTTTCTCCTCAAAGTCTTCCATGAATATATCGGCAACAATGGGATATATAAGTGTGTCCACTGCAACACCATCTACTTGCTTGTAAAATTCTTCCTTCCACAAAAGATAGCCAGGTGTAAGGCAATGTCTGAGTAGTACTGCATATCTACTGCCCAATATCATCCCGTAGGTGTCTTAAGGGCGACAAAGGGAAACGAATCAGGAGATAAGCAGCAGTGTCTTTCTAATAACGACTATAAATAAAAAGTACAGTTGCCAACTCGCTTGCCAATCGTACCAACTTCAGAAAATACCACCATATGAGGCTATTTTTGGGGGAGGCCTATGTTGAGCAGTGGGTTTTAAATAGGCTGTGCTGGTAACATCAATTAATCTTAGACCAACATAAAAGGATAGACGGAGCATTGCGTAATTTAAACTGACTCTGAACCCAAGCTCAACTTTTTGACATGCCCTAACGCACATATATTTATTCTTTCTTTCTCTAACAGTCCACTGTTGAATGGGCAAACGTTGCAATTATAACTCGCCGGCCCGAGGTAGTTATTACAGCAAACCTTCCCTACAATAAAGGAGACTTGAATCGAAAATACATCTGAAACGAGCTAAGAGAGAAGGGTTTTAAATGTAGACATAATCATTTATAACGCTTTAAAAAAACAAATTTAATTTATAAGGAGCAAATATATACAATATTTTCAAAGGTTTTTAAAATAATGATATTTCTAGGAAGTCTAGACAAATCCGAAACTACGAAACGATTTTTATTGAAACTCTACCAGCTGCATAGCATTACAATTCAATGGTTATTCAATTTCAGACAGGTGAAAAGTTTTTAAAGGTAATATTCAAATAACTGACATTTAAAATTGTTGTGTTATAAATTTCATGTCATTTTAATGTACAAATTAAGAAGCTGACATGGCAAACGGCCGGCATAATCAAAGAATCGACCCGAAAGGAATATAAATCTTGAATAACAAGTTAGATGAATATTTACTAGATGAATGAACACGTAGTCAATGGGTGCAGATGGCTACGGTCTGTGAGAAACCTCTTTGTGTTTGTAATCAAGCTTTTATATACTTTTTTTAATAATAATACTTTATTTTCACTACTTGATTAACTATCACATTTATAAATAATTATTCTATGATCTATACTTAGTTCACAAAGAAAGATGAGACTTATGTGTCTGAACTAGATAAGTATTTATCTTTATTTTAGATCACAGTGCTCTTCCTTATTACATTTTAACAGACTGACATAAGTATAACTGAAATTGTTGTGTTCTGTTGTGTACCTTACAACAAATAAAATGTGAAATTTAAAACATAGCAAAATGTTTAAAATAAGAGTTAAAATGTGTATGAATTTGTATATCTTTGTGTATAATATGTTGAATGCATGAGTATGTGTAAGTAATATTAACTAGAAGTAAGTAATTCTTCAGTTTTTTCAAAGTTTGACGAAATGAAGAAATTCAAATATTTTGATTTTGCATTTTTTTATTTAAAGGGTACAATTCAGTCTTTTTGTTGATTTTGTTATAAATAAATGGTCCACGGTGATAGAAATATTAAATAACAGAAGAATGACTAAAAATATGTCTATTTTTACAAACTTTATCTTTTCTTCGTTTTGATAACAAAAGATCTTTATCAAAAGATAAACATGAATGTTGTTTCAACACTGTGTTCAGAATAAATAGCTGACGAACAAAAGTAAAATACTTCTAAATTCCAAATTAGAAAATAACGATACTATTATTAATGGCTTAGTTGGTAAAATTAATTTCAACGAAATTATTTCTTTACGTTTTAAGAATGAGAGCATTTTGCTTTATCAACAGTTCCACGTATAAGTTTACATGTCATGCGAAACGGACGGTATTATCGGACAAGACTTTCTGAGAAATTACAGTGCGAAGATCAACTTACGCTTAAGTCAAATTACTTTGCAGATAAGTCGGCAATATATCATGCCAATTATCATAGGAAGTAAGAGTAGTATTTAGTCAATTTTGATATCCAGGAGCGAGTTAGTATATTCGACAAAAACGGATACGACTGCCATATCCGAAAATAATAATGTTGTTTAACTTAAATACTTATCGGATAATGTATTTTTAGCAAGTTGTTTAGTTAAAGCCAAAGATAGATATATACTTGTATATATATTTAATACCATAATAACTTTAGACCTGTAGCAGTGCTATCTACTCCAGCCAAGGTATTTGAGTCAGCTATATTCAAAAGCTTATATCTACAGATAAAAACATAGCTGTCGAAAGTGCAGCACGGGCTTAGACCTGCTCGGAGCACTGCAAGACATACAAAGATGACAAACGAGCACGCAGTTCATCTGATGGTAAGTAGATGCTGGGGCCCAGAGCCATTATTTATCAAAATGCAGATGCGTTTTCTTCCTTGAGGACTAGAATCGGAAGCCTCGTTTCGATTTAAAAAAAATGTGTCCAATTCTCTGCACTCACCATACGAAACATAGTAGCATTAAGTTGGTATTCTCTGATTTTTTTATAAGATAGGGTGACAAACGAGCACACAGTCCACGTGATGGTAAGTGGTTGCTATGGCCCATAGACATCTACATCTATCCTCGATTATGAATCAAAATGCAGATGCGTTGTCACCCGTGGGGACTACGATGGAATGCCTCGTTTCCAGTAAAAAGCGTGATCCTCTCGGTCGAGCTGACACTTGCGAGCTAAATCTATAGTATAGCATGTTAAATTGTGTAAAATATTTGTGAAAACATTCCATTTATGATGAATATATTCAAAATGTGGTAAACAAATAGATTAAGCTCAACAATTATTTTAAACTGGAGGGATTTAAACATATTTGGCTATCAAACAGAATACATTGCGGTTTCGCGAAATTCCGAACGGAGTTATTGGTAATTTAAATTAAATGTTTCAACACAAAATTCAATTTATTTACAGATTTTATGGGGAACTTCTTGTTAGTTATCATTATTGTATTCTAAACAAAGTCTAACGCCAAACATAGGCTGATGAGGCCTTGATTGTCTTTTGGGAAGGATTGTTGTCGCACTTAGCAACAGGATTCGCAATCGCATTTTTTATTATTGAGTTGCTGCCAGGAACATTCTGCTGCCCACTTCCCGTTTCAGTTTCCCTCTAATGACTTTTACGAAACCCACGGGACTACATGGGTACTAGATATTCGTACACCTAAAAAATAAACCAGGTTAAACATTACAAAAACAAAACATACATTATTTTTTTTATATTACTAATGGGTTTTTCAACAAGAACTTTGTTTTTCAATTGGGGCAACACCAACAACCTGACAGTTTTGATATTAAATTTTTTGACCTATTCGTAGTAGATACTTTGTAAATTACTACAATGAATTCAATTTCGCTCGAAAATCGCATTAAAATAATTAAAATCCACTATGAAAATGGTGGTTCTGTTAAAGTTACGTTTCGTAAAATTCGTGATATTTTCGGACAACATAATCGTCCTTCTGAGACCGCTATTAAGAATTTGGTCGCTAAATTTGAATCGACAGGCTCGGTACAAAATGTGCCAACACCAACGCGTGTTCGACCGGGTCGTTCAACCGAAAACATCGCAGCCGTGAGCCACAGTGTTGAAGAAGATCCAAATTTGTATATTCCTCGACGTTCTCAACAATTGGGGTTATCCAAAACCACCACATGGCGAATTTTGCGTAAAGATTTGGCTTTGAAGCCTTACAAGGTTCAACTGGTGCAGAAATTGAAGCTGACCGACCATTCACATTGCCGTAGATTCGCTCAATTCATTCAGGAACAGCCCGCTGGTTTTTCTGAAAAAATCATTTTTTCAGACGAAGCCCATTTTCACTTGTCAGGGTACGTCAACAAGCAAAATTGCCGCATTTGGGCTTTTGAAAATCCTAAAGTGATTATTGAGAAGCCTTTGCATGCTCAACGTGTCACTGTATGGTGCGCTATGTGGTCTGGAGGCGTGATTGGGCCGTTTTTTTTTCGAAGATGAGGCTGGAAATGCGGTAACGGTCAATGGATCACGCTATCGCGAGATGTTAACATCTCAATTTTGGCCTATTATTGATCACATCGATATCACAAACATGTGGTTTCAACAGGACCGTGCCACATGTCACACAGCCAACGAAACGATAAATTTATTGCAAACCAAATTTCCCGATCGCATAATTTCACGAAATTCAACTGGTAAATGGCCAGCCAGATCGTGTGATTTAACACCACTGGATTATTTTTCGTGGGGCTATGTTAAAGACAGAGTCTATACGGAAGCAATCGAATCGATCGCGGCCTAAAACTCAAAATCCGTGAAGTGATTAACAAAATAGACCCGCTATTTTGCCAAAAAGTGATTAAAAACTTTGATGAAAGAATCGACACCTGTCAGCGTGGTCGTGGTGAATATTTTCCAGATATCATTTTTCATTCATAACTGCCAAACTTTTCTTTTCGTAATACAATAAAAATTTGAATCATCTTCATCTAAACTCTTTGTTTTATTTTGTTTTAGAAATCAAAGTTCTTATTGAAAAGCCCGGTATTATACGTCTTTATGGTAGGACTTTTTTCTGGTCAGTACTTCTAAACAATTTGATACCAACCTCCTCCTACTTCTGCTGCCAAATAACAGTGCTTATACTTTTGTGATCCAGTCAGAAGACTGAAGTCAGTATTAAAGAAGAAGAAGAAGTCGGAATTCAGTATTATTACAGGCTGTGAGGAATTCCATCTCTGTCCACAGAGGTGACAACGCATTTGTAACCTCACTTGTTAGAAGTTGACTGCAAGTGTTAATGGCTAGCCGTAGCCACTTATTATCAAGTAGACTGTATGTGTGTTTATCACTCCAGTTTAAAAAAATATTTTTGGTAATCGCCACGCTTACCAGTCGAATTGGCAATCGCACTTTCAAACGTTTCCACGTAATAATGCTATGCTGCTGCACGCTGACTCTGCTCGACCAAGAGAAGATCTACCTTGCTCAGTGTGACCGGATAAGAGATGCAGGAAGTTGATGGATGCAGATAGGATAGAACTGTTCTTTGTGTTATTCCTTAGGCATATGAAAAGAGATAAAAGGTATGGCAGGGTAAACAATCAAGTGGGCTGCATTAGCGTACGTAACGTAGCATGTGGCAGATTTTGGACAATACCATGTTTTGAAATTAATTTGAGGCGTGAGCTGACACGCCGGGAGTTGAGCTGCTGCGAATGAAGGGGGAAGCGGCGAGTGGCCTCTCTATTGTCTGCTGTGCGGGCACGTTAAAATATTGCGATGACGATGTCGGCGCGCGTTTTTGTAATAGCTTCCGCCACCTCCCTTTCTACTTGGCGGAGCGCGCCTCTTATTAGAGGACCAAAGATGGGTCCACCAGTATCTAGCTCCCCCCTACTAGGCAGGTCCGTGCAGGGCAGGAACGGAAGAGAGGGAGCCAACTAACAGAATATGTCAGCCAACCCAAATAACAAAAACCAACAAATTCTAAATGCAAGGATATGCGTTGTCGCAACCACTATATGTTTGTTATACGTTACAAATACTAAATTCACGGCCCATGTACACGACCAACTGCTGAATATAGGCCTTTTCTCATTTTCGAGACAAACAAATTCGCCTAATTTCTGTGAAAATTGCTAGACTTGACCGAACACTACTGGATTCTTAAAACGGTGGTGCACCTCAAAGAAGTGTTCTAGGGCCCTTTTTGTTTAAAATTTTACATGAATGATTTAACTAAATCTTTTGCATTAAATTATATTGTATCAATAAGACAAAAGATATTTTATTTTGCGAATATGGGCACAGTACATGGTAATATAGGTAGTGAGTTCAGCCATATTTTACCAGTAGGAATGCAAAAAAATACATAAATATAAACTAATCACCTAAATTATAACAAAACTAATATTATAAATGCGAAAGTGTGTTTTCTTGTTTGTTTGTTTGTCCCTCTTTCACGTCGCAACAGAGGGTCAGCATGGCATGATTTTATGTATGATGATAGGTCGGTGGCTGTAGAATGGCATAGCCTACTTTTTTAAAAATATCTCATTCCCGTGGGAAAATAGAATATGTTGCAAAAGTTTGTCCTTCTTTCACGTCGCAACAGAGCATCGGCATGGCGTGAATTTAGCTATGGGGATATTTCGTTGGCTGTAGAGTGACATAGGCTGCTTTTTTCAGCGGAAAAACGTATCATTTCCGTGGGAAAATCGAATATGTTGCAAAATTAAATTCAGCTAGGTGGCGCCACCGTGATTCCACAAGACGGATGACGGTACGATGGACGAACACAGAAGGTCAGAATATCTGGATTATTATGTCTTTTTACCAAAATTAAGATAAAAAATGTATGGATCTGTATTTTTCCACGCAGGACCGGGAAGAGAGCGATAAAAAACATAAAATCCACCAGCTGATTTTCTTCAAACGTCTTGGTGCATTGTAATTCACAGAATAGGCGATAAAAATGAGAGCATTAACAAAATAATTTCAGATATATTAAGCGAAGTAACAGGAGAAATAACAGACTATTTGTCAGTAGACACAGTTATGGACACAGAACAGAGCACTTTATATCCCGCAGAGTTTCTAAATTCTCTAGAGTTGTCAGGTGTGCCCTCACATAAGCTTCAATAAAAATTAGGCGTCCCAGTCATGCTTATGCGAAATTTAGGAGGGACAAGGCTGCGTGTGACACATCTTTTACGGAACATAATCGGTGCTACAATTTTGACCGGCGTAGGAAAAGGTGAAAATGTTATTATACCACGGATCCCTGTAATTCCCACGGATCTTTCTTTTCAATTCAAAAGGTTGCTGTTCCCTATTAAGCTCAGTTTTGCAATGACAATTAATAAAGCGCAAGGGCAAACGTTACAGGTAGCGGGGGTCAACTTAGAAAAACCGTGCTTCTCTCATGGTCAGCTGTATGTAGCATGTTCGCGTGTGTTAAATGCCCAGAATCTCCACATTCTTTCCCCGAATCGAAAGACATATAACATTGTGTACAATAGCGTCTTAAAATAGTGTTCAGTTAGTTTTTTTTCCAAAATTTCTACAATCAATTAATTAGAATTCCCACAGATCTTCCCTTTCAATTCAAAATTTCCTATTTAGCTCAGTTTCTTTTCAATTCCAAATGCTGCACCTCTGACGGACCTATTAAGCTCGGTTTCCTTTCAACTCAAAAGGCTGCATCTCTGACGGATCTTTTATTTGGCTCAGTTTCCTTTTAATTCAGAAAACTGCATCTCTGACGAATCAATTTAGCTCAGTTTCTTTTCAAAAGTCTGCATCCCTGACGGATAATTATGCTCAATTTTTTTAATTAAAAATATTCCATTTCCGTTTGGAATAAACAGGCTATTTTCATGCTTTCCTATACGCTGCGTTTCAAAATATTTAAATAACCTGACGAATCAATTTTGCTCAGTTTCCTTTTAATGGCTGCATCTCTGAAAAATCTATAAAACTCAGTTTTCTTTCAATTCAAAAAGATATTTATAGTTCATTTCCCAATGACCATGCGGGCGAAGCCGCGGGTAACAGCTAGTAACAAAATAAAATAAGAACACAGAACCAAAAATAATACTGATTTTTAACATTATATAGTCTTCATCTCAAAATAAAAAAAAAAATTGTCAGTCAAGTAATCTGTTGCGCTATAGTATGCATTGCCTGTCAGCGGCAATTCTTTCCAACTTTTAGGTGTTTTATCATATACGGCTGGAACTATGCAGTAGATACTTTTGCGCATTAGTGATATCTTAGCGGATTGATGAGACAATAGGTTATTCTCGCGTCTATTACGTGAAACTACTTAGTCAAGGCGTTTGAAACGTTATGGATGCAATTTAACAAACACAGCTACTTATAGTATGTATAAACAAGGTAATGTCAGTATTTAATACTGCTATGTATGTATAATATATGGAATGCAACTACAGGTAGTTTTATGCTTAAAATCGACCTTACGCATCTTTTTTGAGCATTAGACGCTGATTTTTTTCTGGTTTAGTTACCCCAAAATATTATTCCATGTCGGAGGTGGGATTCTGCTAAGCCGTAGTAAACCGTGAGGAAGCATACATGTATACTATTGAAGACAAAGTATGTAAAGTATATGCGGTTTTACTAATTTTCTTATATAAAGTATTAATATGTGCTTTCCGGATAGGATGTTTATCTATTTTTAGACCCAGAAACTTTGCAGTTTCAACTTCTTTTACAACATCATTATTGTAGTGTACATTTAGGCTCATGCTAGGAATCCGTTGACTGAAATGTAACACTTTTGTTTTATTTAAGTTTATTTTTAAATTGTTTTCATTTAACCAGTTTACAACAAATTTTAAGGAGTTATTAATATCATTTACATAGGTCTCTACACTTTTACATGGTATTGTAATGGTGCTATCATCTGCAAACAGAGTTATTGATTGCTCAATGCATTTAGGTAAGTCATTGATGACAATATAAATATAACAGGACCCAGTACACTCCACTGTCGAACTCCAAATTTAACTTCACCCTTTGACAATCGAAATATCTCTTCCTTCTTATTTTCTATATTAATTTGAATAATTTCAGTTATTAGTATTCTATTCTTTAAGTACGATTCAATTAGATTAAGATCATTGCCTCTAATGCCATATGCTTTAAGTTTTTCTATAAGAGTAGCGTAATTTACATAACCAAATGCCTTGATCATATCGCAAAATATGCCACAGACATGTATTCGTTGATCGATATTGTTAATAATTTGGTTTTCTGTTCCTTAAATAACTTATATATATATATATATATATATATATATATATATATATATATATATATATATATATATATATATATATATATATATATATATCATCTCAATCCCCTAACGGTCTCATGAGACCTGAGAGATTTTAAAATGCCAAACTTCTTTATAGAAAAGTAGTTTCTAAATATCATTTTTAATGGTTTTAAGTGCCGTGGGTGGGAGCAGTCACATGCGACCACTCGGGATTTACTGGGCGCATGCAACTGCATAGAATTTTTATAAGGACTGAAGGGATATATTTCTCAAATATTCTTGATATTACGGGAATAAGTGAGATGGACCGATAATCTTCCGTTCTCTATTTTCCTTTTTAAACAGTGGCTTTATAATTTATATTTTAAAGGCATCTGGGTAAATACCTTCGCCAATACTTAGGTTGATTAGATGACATAGATAACCGCATATTTCCATTTATATGTGTTTCAATATTTTTGTAGCAATGCCATCGTATCCCACGCTACTTGTATTATTTAACGACATTTTTATTTTGTGAATATCGAATGGAACACTAGGCGCCATGAACAGATTTTCTGTTGGTGTTTATTTTACAAAATTTAGGTTTGTTAGTGATATTATCGATAAAATAGTTGTTAAATGCTTCAGCGATGCACTGAGGATTTGATAGAGTTTGATCTTTTAAATTAATTTTATTAATACTATGTGTAGGTAAGTTGTATTTTGCTCGATTAATATTTTTTTCTTGTTTTAGACTTATTTTAGATGCTTTTATTTTTTTGGTCATTTTGTGCCTTTTGTGTCAATAGAATATTTTTTTATGTAACTGCGAATAATTTGAAAATAGAATTTTGTTCTGTTTGTTAGGATTTAATCTTAGATGCCACAGAAGTTTTCTTTTTTTCGAGTGCATAATTTTATTCCTTTAGACAACCACTTTGTCTTTTTTTTAAATTATATCTACTATAATCAATTTAATTAGAAAAAATAAATCGTAAATAAGTCTAAATGTATCTATAAATTTATTGTATGCTCCGTTTGAATCACCTGTATCGTATATCTCCGAAAAAGAGATACTTTTTATGTAATCTTTAAATTTTGGTATATTTTCCATTTTGTAACCCCTTCTAGGCTTATACCAATAGTTTATAGCATATATTTTTTGCACTAGAGAGTGGAGCAGCGTGCTGTATGATCGGACATTGCAAATTCATAGACATCACCATTAAATGATTTATTAAAATTATACTGTATTAAAATTAAATAATAGTATGTAAGCAAAATAACCTATTGACGTTTTTGATTTAAATTAAACTTTTGTAATTCACTTGAGTATAAATGTATAAAAAATGACAAAATAAAATTGCCCCTCCCATAAGTATATTATTTGATAGGTCTTAAGATGAACATGGACAAAACGAAGATCATGTGCAACGTCCATGTCACACTAAACTAGAAGTTGTTGACGAGTATGTTTACCTGAGACTAATAGTCCGATTAGAAAGTCCAACTTCGACCAAAAGATCATTCGACGGATTTAACTCCGCTAGGCAGCACTCGGGAGATTAGGACACATTTTCTCGTCAGGTAAGTCTCAAAGCTTGAAAGAAAGATTGTACAACCAGTGTTTGTTGCCAGTGATAACCTATGAATCTATAACGTCGTCTTTCACTAGTGGCCGTATGAGCAAGCTCAAGGTCGCTAAGCGAGCTATGTAGAGATTTATACTCAGGGTTTCTCTGTGTGATACATTTAGAAAAGAGGTTATCCGCAGTAGAACCAGAGCAACTGAAATAGTCTAACGGATAAGCTATCTGAAGTGGCATTGGGTTCGCCATATAACCGAAGAAGTAACAACCGATTGGGAAGGAAGCTTCTCGAGTGGCAGCCTCGTACCGGTAGGCGAAGTGTGGGGCGGCCGTCACCACCATCGTGTTTTGTGGCATTCTTTGGGGAGGCCTACATACAGAAGTTGACTTTTGAAATGCTATAATGATTATGATAATATAATTAACTAAATAGTTTTCGAAAACCGAGCCCGCGATGCCTTCCTTTCACTACTTCTAATTTTATTATTAGTACTAAAGGTATAATAGTTAATCTCATAAACATTTGTAATAATCCTTATCATAACTAAATAGTGGCGCTATTCCTAGATCATTCACATTATTTTTAACGATAAATGTTGGTTTTCAATATGTAAATTTGGTAACTTTCTCTGACTCTTCAGGCAAGACTAAGTAGGAATATATTATGATCTCTTCAGTGATAGGGCTGTCTCATGAATATCTAAAGCAATTGAAATGCATTAACTGAAAATTGCTTCTCTTCGAATATCTAAAAGCCTGATACTTGGTAAGCGTCATTCAATTTACAATTTATTTGAAAAATGAAAGTTATGTACTAACGTTGATATAATATTATAAGACGCATAATGACATGATTAAAAGTCTGTGTACTTGCATTTTGCTCATTACCCTAACTGCGGCTTCGAGGGACAAAACAATCTGTAATTACTTTTATTATATTTTCAAACAAATTTCTCTGGCTCCTCTCTCACACACACATACAGTCGAGTTATCTTATGTATCGTGAAGGATTAATTTCATTAATTTTATTTTGTAAAACTTATTATAAACGATTCTTAAAGTAAGTTTACATACTGTTACGTTTTTATGTTGTAGGACTAAATAAATGATTGTAATTTTATAAAAATGGTATAATTGGGAACTTGAAATCACATTATATGCAAATTAAAAAAATGATATTGTTTGAGCGTCCGGACGTAGTGTCGGTGCAAATGTCGTTAGTTTACTCCTTACTCCACTCCAAGCGGCCGCCAGCAGGCCGGTTTTACCGCTTCCGTTACCTTAATATCATTAAGTGATCTGAACGTACTTACTCTCCCCGTTGAAATGTCTTCAATCGTAGCTGATGGTAGTGGTACGATGGTGTTGTATGCTCTACGGATGACTAATTTGCGTGTGAGAATTTAAACAGCACGTGCGATGCCATCCGGGCCCGGCGACAAGCGCATGACTCGTCCAAAAGGTCACATAAGGGAAGAGTCACCCTGTTGTAACTAAGAACCGTGCAGCCTTCGCTAAGCGTAACCGTGGAGTGACACCATTTTGTCTTTTCCAGAAGCCATAAAACATACTCATGAGAAAAGTGATTAAAAATATAGTACTCCAGGAAGCCAATTTTTAACATTGCCAATCTGTGGATGAGGCCTCATAACTAGAGACCTTTCACTAAGGAAATGTGCAGTAGTGAGTGGAGTGAAGTCTTTTGGGTCTTTTGAAATGGGAACTATGGATCTTGAGTTCAATATTGCTTCTATCTGGATTAGACATGTTGCCATTTCCTCAAAAGTCAAATGTGTTAAGTCTAAAATTTGACGTAAATGGTGCTACATAGATTTAACAGCAGCTTTGCATAGTTCTTCGTAAAGAGGTGTATAGGCTGGTATCAAAGAAAAATAATATACCTGTATCGATGTCGTATAATTGTAAATCTTGTGAAAGCAGCTGAGCCAACTCATTAAAGACCCCAATAAACGTTGTGCCGTTGTCTGAAAGGACGTTGCGTGGTTTCCCCCTAAGAGAAATAAAACGGCAAGACGCAGCTAAGAAGTCATCTTTTGTTATTTATGACACAAGCTACAGCTAGTACGGCTCTTGTGGCTAAACATATAGGTAGTTGTTGGAAACTTTTATTCTATAGTAATCCATTACCGGGTAATAAAATGAAGATGATTAGTAGTATGCTTAATTTAATCTGTGATAGTGCTGTAGCGCAGTTGCTAAGAGTTACTAAGTGTATGGCTATTCCGCTCTGGGATTATTTCCAGCAAGAAATAAGGTATGATTTGGCTTTTAAATAAATGCATGTTAAACGTTTATATGACTGACAAGGATCTTAAAGTTAAAGATACAATCTATGCTAGTTAGTCTCACTGTTGGGCACATACTACCTTTGTTTCTGAGAGAGCTTTAGGGAAAATGAATAAAATGTCCACCGCGTTGCACCAATGCGTGTTGGATAACATCAAATGTCCTCGAAATATTGTTTCTCCTTTTCTCCATGTTGCAGGTTTCCTCACGATGTTTTCATTTACCGCCGAACACGTGGTAAATCAGCACTTAAAATAGCAAATGCCGGTGGGGGTCAAACTCGGTTTGCTCGTGTATTGTGAAATTTACAGCGAGCGCTTGTGATACCCCACAGGATTTATCAATCATGATATTAAATTTTCATTACATATGTTTTTCAAAAATCATCCTAAAGATAGTTCCATTAACATGCATTTGTTAGCCTATTTGATGATCACCATCATCATTACAGTCCTCCACAAGTCTACAATGACACTGAACATATGTCGAGAAATGGCATAAAATGCAATCTTCGAAAAGTACATAAGGCCGTTGGTCCTGCACCTGAACTCATTCCGGTAGAATTAGATTACCATCCCATCGGATTATGCGGGTGAGGGAATAGAGTACACCTGTGCTTGCCAATGTACTAAAACCCTGCACCGATGGCTAGTCTCCATTGAAATTTGCCGACGTGACCGAAATTCATTCTGGTAGAGTTTAGAAAGATTTGTTGTGATTTATGTTCTTCCCTGAGTAAAACAGTATTTAGAAAAATAAAAACCGATTCTGTTAAACCCCAGAATGCAAAGGCCTTATCATCATCATAAGGCATCTAATTATCACCGTAACTTAGGAGTATATAGTTCGCCACAATTTGTCGACATATTTTCAGTACAAATTTTAACCTAACGTAACGTTAGGCAGTCTCTGTAAGTAAGGGGCGAATAATTATATTTATGGACCTAATTAAACCTATGAATAAACTTAGGACTAACACTGATTTTATATATATATATATATATATATATATATATATATATATATATATATAAAATAGAATATATATAAAATAAAAAAAAAAAGAAAATAGACAGGTGTCAACTATGTTTATTTTGTCTAAATATTTTAATAAAAATAACTATACATTTTAATTGTAAAATTTTAGTGCACAAAGGAAATTTTTATTGTTGTCATAGATTTAAATAGTATAACAGTGGTTTATATAATATCTGAAATTAACTACGAGACATAAAAATTTTTCATGATTGTGACATAATATGCCAAATGTAACAAAACAATTCGCAACAAAGGATTTCTGAAATACTATATATTTGATTGACTGATGAAGAGCTATCGTATCGCAAAGCCACATAAGAGTTTGTCGGGATATTTTTCATATTTGCGCATGGGGATTTTGTTTTTGTTCCCACTACAGTACCTGTTCAGTATTTGAAAAGTTCTAGTCCGCGTATGATAACTTCAAGACACGGTTGCTAAGGCCGCCATCGTTTGTTCTAGCGACGCCATACGTTCGTGGATCTCTTACACTGCAGCTTCCAATTGCAGAACCGTCCTGTGACGCACCTACGTAACGACGCATGCGTCTTGTTACCAAGACAAGCAGCCTTCATATTTTGACTTTGACTTTTTTATATCTTCAGTGTAATTGTTAAGTTACTTTATTGTGTTTTTTTTAATTTGTTTTAAGTTATTCTTTTTTGTTATTGTATTTAACTGTTGTGAATGCAGTCCGTAACCCAATCTAGTGATGACACGGCAAACGCAACACTTATATGTACACAGTGCAACAAGTCATTCAAATCTTTAAAAGGCCTCAACATACACACTACAAAAACACACAGGAAATGTATTAGCCAAAACAGTTCACCTTTAGACATACACCCTTTTATTCTAAATACGCCTACTTTTGCAGCCAACTTTCCAACTCCTTTCCACACATATCTTAGCCATTTGAAAAATAGTATACAGACAGTTAAAAGAATCCCTCGAGGAGCTCGAATAACCGTTGCTACACATTTGTCACAATTAATCCAGAAATGTTACATAAGCAATTGTACTCAAGACTGGCAGAACCTATTTTTATTTTCATACAGCACACTACATATAACAAAAACTGATAAACCAAATTTATCCTTGACACAAAAGATTAAAAATAACTGTACTGTCAGCTCCTCACCTTCTCCCGCACCTCTAATCAAACATGATGCCCCTCGTAATCGCAACAAACTAATCGAAAACAAAATCTGTGACGGAGATCTCAAAGGTGCCGCTCGCCTTTTGTTCTCAAACGAGGTACTTTCACCAGATACCCCTGACACCCTTCAGGCCTTACGGTCAAAACATCCTCTAGCTCCAGTAAACCCATATTTTTTCGACCGACCAACAGTAGGGCAAGCATGCCTTCAAATTCAAAACAAAGATGTAACGGATGCCATTTTATCTTTTAAACCAGGTTCGGCTGCAGGTTTGGATGGAATCTCACCGCAACATTTGAAAGACTTAACATCGCATTCTGTGGGTGATGCGGGTGAGCAACTTGTAAATTCAATCACTAAATTAATTAACTTTATGTATTCCGGTAATGTCAATCCAGAAATTGTTCCAATTCTTTTCGGCGCGAACCTCATTGCTCTCACCAAAAAGGACGGAGGGGTGAGACCAATTGCTGTTGGATCAACACTACGACGCCTGGCCTCCAAAATTGCTGTTCGACATATTTTACAGAAATTAAATTCGGAATTTGAACCCGTACAGTTAGGCTTCGGTGTAAAAGGAGGGTGTGAGGCAGCCGTCCATGCCCTACGTTCTTTCCTAACATATGGACATCCTGAAGTGTTGCTCAAAATTGATGTCAAAAATGCTTTCAATTCGGTAAATAGGGGGACCCTACTGACTGAAATAAATCAACATATACCCGAAATATACAATTATCTTCTTCTCAGTTACGCTGACCCAACAAAATTGTTATATCGATCTAATGAATTATCGTCGGAAGTAGGTTGTCAACAAGGTGATCCCCTTGGACCAGCAATTTTTAGTTTGGCTATAAATCCCATAATCAAAAGTTTAAATTCTAAATTCAATATTTGGTATCTGGATGACGGAACCTTAGGAGGTGATATGGAAACTGTATTTTCTGACCTTTTTTCAATCAAAAATAAATTTGAAGCCATTGGTTTGGAGCTTAACTTTAGCAAATGCGAACTTTTTATAAATAACTGCAACTTAAATTTAAATGACGTAAAACACAAATTTAATACTTTGGCACCAAATATTAAAATAGTTAACAGTAATTCCCTTTACCTTTTAGGTTCTCCAATTTTTAACGAATCTATTTCTGAATATATTAATAATTCAATTGCTAAATTTCAAAATTCTGCTGACCGTCTCCTTGAAATTAGTCCACATTATGCACTTTGCATTTTAAAATCTTGCCTTTTTGTCCCGAAATTTACGTATGTGCTCCGTTGCTGCTCCTTTTGGAATCACCCAGACCTTTTGACACAAGTGGACAACTTAATCAAAATAAGTTTAGAATCGATTCTTAATATACACATGAACGAACAATCTTGGACCCAAGCATCCCTACCCATCCGTAATGGTGGTTTAGGAATTCGCAAAATTTCCAGTGTCTCTTTACCAGCCTTCCTATCTTCTGTCCACAGTTCAGCAAATCTCATAAGTAAAATTTTAAGGGCATCCCCTTCAAACTTTGAGATTGCTGGCCTGGAAGAAGCTA
Source organism: Parnassius smintheus behrii (assembly GCA_036936625.1). Classification (NCBI taxonomy): domain Eukaryota; kingdom Metazoa; phylum Arthropoda; class Insecta; order Lepidoptera; family Papilionidae; genus Parnassius; species Parnassius smintheus. The sequence continues at coordinate 10,024,910 of JAUPFT010000004.1, read as the reverse complement.
GAAACGCTTTCTTAATTACATGCCCTGGTCAAAATTTTCAATTTCCTCTAAATTCACAGAGGAGCTGGGACGACATAAACTGCAAATTGACTTATGACAATCTTTTGAGCTTTAGTACAGGTTCGGCGCGTGCTAGGCTTTTGGCCGTGGGTACGCATGAGGCCGGCTACTGGCTTCACGCGTATCCTTCGTCAAATACAGGAACATTTCTTGAGCCTGACACGCTCCGAATCGCAACCTGTCTACGGCTTGGGGTTCCGGTCTGCGCTCCTCATAAATGTCCGTGTGGCAGTGACGTCGACAAGCTAGGATATCACGGGCTATCATGCCAAAAAAGTGCAGGTCGCTTCTCGAGACATGCAGCACTTAACGATATCATACGCCGGTCTCTTGCCACCGTCAACGTGCCAAGTCTACTTGAGCCGTCTGGTATTGCAAGAGACGATGGCAAGAGACCGGACGGTATGAGTTTGATTCCATGGAGGATGGGCCGGGTGCTGGTATGGGATGCAACCTGTTCAGACACGCTGGCCCCTTCCCATCTACGTGGAACCAACAACAGAGCTGGTGCGGCTTGTGAAGCGGCAGAAAAGGCTAAAGTTTGCAAATACAGGGGTCTAGGCTCCGAATATATTTTTGTCCCTTTCGGTGTCGAGACCCTTGGTCCGTGGGGTCCTAGCGCTATAAGCCTTTTTAAGGAAATAGCAAAAAGGTTAATCGACGTCACAGGAGACCAAAGAGCTGGCAGTTACCTCGGACAAAGAATTAGTCTAGCTATTCAACGGGGAAACGCTGCCAGTATCTTCGGAACCTTGCCTAAAGGACCTCTTTTTTAATAATTTAATTTAGTTATTATAATATATATTTTTAAGGTTTTTAGTATTAGAAATAATGTTTATAAATTTATTCGCTCATTGTAACATGCCATAATTTTTCGACTTTCATAAGATTCTAATTTTATATATATATATATATATATATATATATATATATATATATATATATATATATATATATATATATATATTCACAATCGATATTAAGTATTTGAAATTATTTATATTATTTTTTACTTGGTAAAGCTATGCTGCAGTTATATTAATAGTATAGTTGTGGCACGAATGGGTCGACTCGACCGGGGAAGTTCCACGCTCTCAAAGAATACCATCCTCAAATAGTAGCTTAATGCTGCTATGTTTTGTATGGTAAGTGTAGAGAATTGGAGACCCCTTTTACTGGAAATGAAGCATTTCATATAAGTCCCCAGGAGTGACAAATCATCTGCATTTAGATTCGTAATCGAGGATAGGTGTAGATATCTATGGTTCACAGCAACCACTTCCATCAGGTGGATTGTGTGCTCATTTGTCCTCCTATAAAAAAATAAAAATAAATATTTCTATTGAAAATAAATCTGTTAAGTAGTTGAGCCACGCTGTATCAAGGTCATCGCACGGATCAGTTGGCTTGACCAAAGCTGCATTATGCTGCTAAGTTTCAACTAATGTCGTAAGTGTCGTTATACTCTTTTTATTAATATTAAGGCATTTCACCTCAGTACTCAGAGGTGAGAACTCATCTTAATTTTGATTCTTAATCGAGGTTATTGATTGAAAGAAAGAAAGAAAGAAAGAAAATAACTTTATTCGTAGCTACTCTAATACAAACACATAAAAACAAACAATTAACTCAAACATAAAAATAAACAATTAATAGTAAAAAGTATTTATAAAAAGTATTTAAATTTATGTTGGATTGCAGCAACGAAAAGGACCCGACTCAGCATTATGCTACAGCAAAGAGCCGCAGCGCTGTTATTCTGTCGGGACCACTAATCTAAAACATGCGAGCAGCTGTCAGACAGATTTAATGCAAAAAAAAAAAACTAAAGATATTTTAAATGTATATGTTTATGTAATATAATATAAAGATAATATTCTGAAAAACGATAAATAATGAAAAATAAATAGATAAATATATTACTTTTAACTATGTTGGCAATAGTATACAATAGAATAATGAAAGGAATAATAATAAATTAAAAATATTTATACTATGTTATAGAGCTAATTCCTGGACAATGGTGTACATCATTGACCAATATTCATTTTTATCTGTGTAAACCACGTCAAAATACTGCTTGTACAGGAGTTTTGGCGGGAACTTGACCTGGGGCGGTTTGTTGCTCCTGTATTATTGTTTAAATAATTGTTTGAAGTGGACTTTGATATATAAAAGTGGTGCAATTTTGTGTATTAAGTGTCTGCGCATGTGAACTATTAGTGGAAGCTGTGAAACAAGTGCTCTGATGGAGATGGATTCTCAAGATAAGCTGTTTGCATAGGCATCTTTGGATACCATCGCCAACTGTCTGCTGCCTGCTGGCTCAAGTTGCCATCAGAATCTCCCAAGGGCTGCACAATGTGACGCATCAACATGTTGTGAAGCAGTGAATTACGAAGGATAATTTTACACAAAGACAAGGCTGTATGGCATAGTTCCTTTGCCTGCTCTCACGAGCGAATAACAAAAAACAATAACAACAACTGCTTGTACATGTCATCTACAAAGAGAATAAGTCACTATGGTCATCTATTTCAATTTCAATTATAATATAATAGAAATTGAAATTCATTATGTACTTTATTCTTAGAACATAGGGAACCATCAAAAATTAAAGTAAAATAATAATAACGCAACCACCTACCTAGTGTATCAACAACCAGTCTTTGTATTGTTACTTTGTATTTTCTTTGTTATCTAGAAGGTACATTGCATTGTCTTGCTTGCTTGCTGATTGCAGTGTCTTGGAACCCTAAATTGTATCTACAATCGTGACAGTAAGCTCGTTTTTCAAGCTTATATTTATTACCAATACATTTTATCCAGAAAATATAAGGTAAGGTAAAAGGCCCAAACATAAAAAAATTAGATTTTAACTTGATTTTGACCTAGTTTTGTGAATAAATTTTATACGAATAATGTGAATAATTTGTAAAAGCCTGTAAGAATCATATCCAATCTTGACCTGAAATTTTTCTAACGAGTCTAGTGATGTAAAATATGTTATAAAATTGCCTTTATTTTCCTTATTTCAAGTCCCATAATAGAATTTTCCAATAAAGCCAGAAAAAAAGTAATATTACTATGTTTATCATTCTCAGTAGACTTTTAGAGACGGAACGCCCAGAAGCAGCCACGCCAAAATATATTTAAAAAAAAACGTGTTTTACACATTTCGTTTCACAGATAGTGAAAATCTTATTAATTCGTCATGTGGTTTATGAATGTTCAAAATAACAAGTTATTTTTTGTTATTTATCTTACTAGTTGTAACCCGCGTCTTCGCCCGCATGGTCACTGGGAAATGAACTATCCATTGCTTTTTGAATTGAAAGAAAACTGAAATTTGTAGATTTGTCAGAGATGCGGCCATTAAAAGGAAACTGAGCAAAATTGATTCGTCAGCCTATTTAAATGTTTTGAAACGCAGCGTATAGGAAAGCATGAAAATAGCCTGTTTATTCCAAATGGAAATGGAATATTTTTTTAATTAAAAAAATTGAGCATAATTATCCGTCAGGTATACAGACTTTTGAAAAGAAACTGAGCTAAATTGATTCGTCAGAGATGCAGTTTCCTGAATTGAAAGGAAACTGAGCCAAATAAAAGATCCGTCAGAGATGCAGCCTTTTGAGTTGAAATGAAACTGAGCTTAATAGGTCCGTCAAAGGTGCAGCATTTGGAATTGAAAAGAAACTGAGCTAAATAGGAAATTTTGAATTGAAAGGGAAGATCTGTGGGAATTCTGATTAATTGATTGTGGAAGTTTTGGAAAAAAAACTAACTGAACACTATTTTAAGACGCTACTGTACACAATGTTATATGTTTTTCCATTCGGGGAAAGAATGTAGAGATTCTGGGCATTTGACACACGCGAACATGCTACATACAGCTGACCATGAGAGAAGCACGGCTTTTCTAAGTTCACCCCCGCTACCTGTAACGTTTGCCCTTGCGCTTTATTAAATTTCATTGCAAAACTGAGCTAAATCTGGAACTGCAACCTTTTAAATTGAAAAGAAAGATCTGTGGGAATTATAGGGATCCGTGGTATAACATTTTCACCTTTTCGTACGCCTGTCAAAATTGTAGCACCGATTACGTACCGTCCAAGATGTGTCACACGCAGCCTTGTCCCATAACATAACTGAGGAGTATCCAAATTTCGCATTAACATAACTGAGATGCCTAATTATACTTGAAGCTTATGTGACACCTGACAACTCTAGAGAATTTAGAAACTCTGCGGGATATGAAGTGTTCTGTTCTGTGTCCATAACTGTGTCTACTGACAAATACTCTGTTATTTCTCCTGCTACTTCGCTTAATATATCTGAAATTATTTTTTAACGCTTTTTTGTTAACGCTCTCATTTTTGGTGCAAGAATCGCCCTTTCACATAACTATTTGTCTTCATGCATGTTGTTTGTTAAATCTGAATAAACGCTCGCAATTAATTCGGAATGACTCTGTACTAAATTACAAAAATCTCTCGTCAATTTAACGCAGCCCTCAGCATCCGTTTCCAACCGCCCATCGCCAATTTTAATAGTGTGTCAGCATTGTTTCCAGCATTGATATCATTATACAAATGCACTCTCATATTCGTAGTTAAACTGAATTTTGTCACCTTGTTCCATAAAATAGACGACTTGAGGCATGCAGGTGTGCCCTTTTGAATGACAGGTAAAGTTTGGCGAAAGTCACCAGCCAGTAAAACCATCATTCCTCCCATTATATCGGTATTGCTGCGCAAATCCTGGAGCGTTCGATTTGGTGCTTCTACAGCTTTTTATGTGACATTGTACTTTCGTTCCACACCAAAAGTTTGTATTGTCGTAGCATTATACCTCGTGCACTATTTTTGCTAAAGTTGCAGATTGGCGATTCTTCCTGGGCTAGATTTAGAGGGAGTTTTAAAACAGAATATGCAGTGCGGCCCCCGCTTAGCAGCGTGGCGGCTATGACGGAGGAAGCTACGGCCACAGCAATTTTTATCTTTCCGTTCTTGCGCTAATAATAAATTTAACAAAAATGTCTTCCCAGTTCCTCCAGGGGCATCTAAAAGGAAAAGTGCGCCATTTCCATCTTTAATTTATCCTAATACTTTGTCAAAAACTCGTTTTTGTTCGGGAAGCAAGCGGGGTACAAATTCGGCTACTTGCTGCTGCAAAGCTGGTATATCGTAGTTTGTTTCACGTATAAGTTCATTACTAAATTCATTTTCGGTTGTTCGCTGAGGGCTTATCATTCCAAAGTCGCTTTATTTTTTGCCTATCATTTCCATTACTTTATCTTCAATTTTTCAAGTGCTTCATTATAAATGTGTTCATTGTATGTCATGTTCGCGTGTGTCTGCTATAACCTTCGTAAAATATCTTCCGCCATGTAATCTTTATATTTGTCCCACAATTCATGTACATTAGATAGTCCGCAAGATGATATGAGAGTTGCATAAAGATCCCCAATTTTGGCTGGTGACTGGCACTGCACAGCTTCCTCCATGGTTTCATCCCAGTGATTATCGTTTCCTAAAAGATGCAGAGCTTCGCATGCTTCTCTATAAGTTGCGCATTGACAGTTTTAAGATCTTTATATCCTGTAGGACCCCGAACGTGGTGCAGCAGCAATCGTAAACAAAAACATTTAAAATTAGTAACATGGACGGTTGTAGTGTTATCTTACTTACATACCATTTTAACTATTTTAAATTTATTTTTCCATTCTGTTTTCTATTTTCTGCATTCATCTCAAAACTAGATATTTTGCATCACCTTTATTTCCATAGGAACCTGTAACATTTTTAAACCATAAGAACACAATAACAAATCATTTTCACGTCGTATTTTCACTATCATCATTACAGCCCATCATCACCTTCATACCTTTTTTTATATAAGAAACTGTAAATATCTTTACAAATTTTAAATAAATTATTTTCTTTTTGGTTGTTTCATTGTTAGGTTAGGTTCTTTAGTTTTTAATTGTCGCTTTACGACATTTTGGCGCCCGACGTAAAAGTTCTTCTCTCTTAATTTTTCTTTTTTCTCTTTTCTTCACCTTAACTACGCCTTATCCATTTCCTTTTGATTTAATTGCTTTCTCTTTCATTCTTAACTCTTTATTTACTCATCCTTATCATATCTTCCAAATTCTAAAACAAAACTTCATCTAGTTTTTCAACTTATCTGGATTATATTTAGACCTACATATAACACTTCACTTACATTCATCACTTTAATATTCTTATTCTAGATAACTTAAAGAGGTACAATTTTTAATTAAATTTTTATTTCTTAAACTTAACTTTGCACTTAATACTAACAATGAAAAGGGTTATTAAGTACAAATTTCTTAACAAGGCCGAACTCGAATACGAAGTGAAGATTAGATGTGAGGAACCAGCTAATACTGTTTTGCATGACACTACATTTGTATATATGTATATATATATGTTTGTATATGTAAGTTTGTATATATGTATAAATATCAATTTCAGACACATCTCGTTAGTGATGTTGCTGATCTCTGGCTTTGAGCCCTACCGCTCTGGCCGTTCTTAATCTTTACTTAAGTCATAGCGACTAAAGCTTGCTTAAGATTAATTTCTTTATCTTTATCTTCACTCAGGAGCGGATGACAACTCCTTAAATAAGCCTGGATGTCCTTTCAAAATGTTTTTTTTCCACGCAGGAGCGGATGACAACTCCTTAAATAAGCCTGAATGTCCTTTCGAAAACACACTTTTAGAGTGGTAGTCATTGAATGTGAACTCCACCCTTACCTGAATGCAGATGATGAATGTAAGAGATAGTATATCTGATTTTGCCTGGTGATGTCTGTTTCTGCAAAGCTGTGTTTTTATGGTTTATTTTAGAATGTACATGTCAAAATTTTTGCTGAGTCAAAAATTTTTCCAGGGTCGGGGGGAAAATGTAGTGTTATCTTACTTACATACCATTTTAACTATTTTAAATTTATTTTTCCATTCTGTTTTCTATTTTCTGCATTCATCTCAAAACTAGATATTTTGCATCACCTTTATTTCCATAGGAACCTGTAACATTTTTAAACCATAAGAACACAATAACAAATCATTTTCACGTCGTATTTTCACTATCATCATTACAGCCCATCATCACCTTCATACCTTTTTTATATAAGAAACTGTAAATATCTTTACAAATTTTAAATAAATTACTTTCTTTTTGGTTGTTTCATTGTTAGGTTAGATTCTTTAGTTTTTAATTGTCGCTTTACGACACGGTATACACACGATCAAGGGCATCTGATGACTTTACACCAGGCCAATTTGCAACAGCTTCCTAGATGTGTTCCAAGTTTTGACAAAGTTGAAAGAAGGCTGTTAATGCAGTTTTTGGCGGTGATGCAATTCTTTCTTGTAAACTTCTTTCGGTGAAATATACACGCTTTCCATTTTCTAAGTGCACAGCAAGGTGAGAAACTGTTGGGTGCCTTTCGTGTAAAAGGAAGCCAAGGAGACGCCACGCTGCCCCGTTACTGCTGACATAACGCCCTGCTTGAAAGGTCTGTACTTCATTAATGGGATTTGCTTCACATTCACTCCTGAGATTAAATATTGCTTGGTCGCTTCCTTTATTAACGTACTTACATATATAATTGATTGCGCGGACAGAACTACATGCTTCTATATTAATGTGGGCATTAAACATTTAACATAAAATGGGCGAATACGGGACAATCCAGCTGTTATCTAAGGTGTCGAACGCTCCAGAGCGAGATTTGATTGTAACTTTCCTGCCACCATCTTCGGGAGCTCTGCGTCTGTATAAAGGGTAGCCATGATCATTGTGCACTGTTTCTATTAATAGCTGTTTAGGAAATTTCTTTGTACATTTTCCTTCTTTCATACATGGCGATATTGAATTTCGTGCTCCACATGGATAGTGAATCATATTTCGGAAGATGGTATTATGGATGTGGTGTATGTAGCCATGTGGGATTGCAAGTAAAAGTAACAAAAAGATCAGGTCTTCCGTAAGTTCGTACATAGGCGAATGCGTCTTGTGTGTACTCATGTAGGTAGCGGGGACTGTTAACGAATGATGAGGGCAGAATTACCAATTTACCTAAATCTCTGGAGTGTACATTGGCGTCGCTAGAAAATGCGTCTTGTAAATGTATATATTTCTCAACGCGCAGCTTTTTTGATTTAAAGATATATAATGGAGACGTTCACTTTCTACCTTCACATACATGTCTACCAATAATTGATGAAATAATTGTCTACACCGGGCTAAGAGGTTAAAATCGTTTTCTCGCAACATCATATGATACGCATAAAAATGCATACATCATACTTTTTTGTTCGGAGTAGGCTCCTTTGTGAACGGGTTAATGAGTGGAATTTAAAAATGATAACCCTCTTGTCCTTTGCAATAAATCAATTGGTATTGCAGAGCAACAAAACTTGTGTGTATCGGCTACCCGTTGCAACGTATCATCACGTGCTCGCAAGACAATGTCTCGTGAAGAAAATTGATCACCACTAATTACGGCTGCTATTTCGTTTATCAAAGGCGAATTGTAGTGCCTTTCATGCTCTCCTCGAGGGGTCCGATCTGCGTGAATGACGACTTTATAATCCTCTTCAGGTTCAGCAGTTTTAAATGTTTTGACTGAAATATTACGTTCATGCAAGAATCTTTGAATTTTGAACACTGTGTCTCTCTCAACTCCCTGGATAAATTGGCAGCGACCGTCTACCTCAATTTCTTCGTCACCCATAAAATATACTTGTAAAAATTTATGCTGTTCGTTTTCAGCTCGAAAAAGTGAACCTATTCTATGATAAATTTGCCCTTGCACCGTAAATGTAGGCAACAATCCTGGCATTATTATTTCCCGGTAAACTCCGAAGGATGTTATTTGAAAGCATGAGTTATATTTCCAGATCCTGTTTAAAAACCGCCGTGACTCATTAGCATCATATAAAAAGAGAGTTTTCAAAAGTTTTTCTGGTTCCCCAAGTAACGGAAGAGATACTTTGCCATTGGAACAGCACATGCCTGCGGTCTCATCTTTTCATTTTAAAGCGCTGCAAATTCGACACGCCTTGTCCATCAGCCCGATAACAACTAACCTGTGATTTTTATAACCAATCAACTGATCATAATTGAATGCTGTGTCATTAAAAACCGACCAAATGTTTCTTTGAAAATTTTGTCGACGTTCAGCTTGGAGCTGTGCATTTGCATCTCTTCGCGCATGTGTCTGTTCTGGTGTTTCAGATGCCCTTATAGTAGATTGACGTTCAGCTTGCTCAATGAGTCTGTGTTGAGTTTCATCAGGTGTTTCCGCGGCTCTGAAGGCGGCCTGACGTTCCGCTTGTTCGAATAGCCTTTGCTGACTTTGAGCAGGTGTTTCAGGAGCTCTTAAAGTAGCTTGACGCTCTGCCTGTTCAAGACGCCTTCGCTGACTTTGAGAAGGTGTTTCAGAAGCTCCTAAAGTAGCTTGGCGCTCTGCCTGTTCAAGACGCCTTTCCTGACTTTGAGAACGTGTTTTGGAAGCTCTTAAAGTAGCCTGACGCTCTGTCTGTTCAAGACGCCTTTGTTGACGTTGAGATGGTGTCTCAGATGCTCTAAAATCAGCCTGACGCTCTGCTTGTTCTTGCATTCTCAGTATAGGAACTGTATTCATTTCCGTTCAATAAATATTACTAAGGCTTATTAATAAGGCATATTAAGTACTGTTTCTACCACAGTTAAGTAATAGTTAAGGGTGAAAGCGTGACAGGTGGTGATAGTTTTTCTGATCCATACTTATAATCACGCCTGTAACCCTTGCGGGGTAGGCAGAGCATCAACGGCTTACTTAATATCGTCTGCGAGGTTATCGCCTATTCTGTGAATTACAATGCACCAAAACGTTTGAAGAAAATCAAATGGTGAATTTTATGTTTTTTATCGCTCTCTTCCCGGTCATGCGTGGAAAAATACAGATACATACATTTTTTATCTTAATTTTGGTAAAAAGACATAATAATCCAGATATTCTGACCTTCTGTGTTCGTCCATCGTACCGTCGTCCATCTTGTAGAATCACGGTGGCGCCACCCAGCTGAATTTAATTTTGCAACATATTCGATTTTTCACGGGAGTGATATGTTTTTCCGATGAAAAAAATTGCCTTTGTCATTCTACAGCCACCGAACTATCCCCATACCAAAAATCATGCCATGTCGACGCTCTGTTGCGACGTGAAAGAAGGACAAACTTTTGAAGCATATTCTATTTTCCCACGGGAATGAGATGTTTTTCCGCGGAAAAAGTAACCTATGTCACTATACAGCCACCGAGCTATCCCCATACAATCATGCCCATCATCATAAAAACCATGCCATTCCGACGCTCTGTTGCGACGTGAAAGAAGGACAAACTTTTGCAACATATTCTATTTTCCCACGGGAATGAGATGTTTTTCCGCGGAAAAAGTAACCTATGTCACTCTACAGCCACCGAGCTATCCCCATACAATCATGCCCATCATCATAAAAACCATGCCGTGCCGACGCTCTGTTGCGACGTGAAAGAAGGACAAACTTTTGCAACATATTCTATTTTCCCACAGGAATGAGATGTTTTTCCGCGGAAAAAGTAACCTATGTCACTCTACAGCCACCGAGCCATCCCCATACAATCATGCCCATCATCATAAAAACCATGCCATGCCGACGCTCTGTTGCGACGTGAAAGAAGGACAAACTTTTGCAACATATTCCATTTTCCCATGGGAATGAGATGTTTTTCCGCGGAAAAAGTAACCTATGTCACTCTACAGCCACCAAGCTATCCCCATACAATCATGCCCAACATCATAAAAACCATGCCATGCCGACGCTCTGTTGCGACGTGAAAGAAGGACAAACTTTTGCAACATATTCTATTTTCCCACGGGAATGAGATGTTTTTCCGCGGAAAAAGTAACCTATGTCACTATACAGCCACCGAGCTATCCCCATACAATCATGCCCATCATCATAAAAACCATGCCATTCCGACGCTCTGTTGCGACGTGAAAGAAGGACAAACTTTTGCAACATATTCTATTTTCCCACGGGAATGAGATGTTTTTCCGCGGAAAAGGTAACCTATGTCACTCTACAGCCACCGAGCTATCCCCATACAATCATGCCCATCATCATAAAAACCATGCCATGCCGACGCTCTGTTGCGACGTGAATGAAGGACAAACTTTTGCAACATATTCTATTTTCCCACAGGAATGAGATGTTTTTCCTTGGAAAAAGTAACCTATGTCACTCTACAGCCACCGAGCCATCCCCATACAATCATGCCCATCATCATAAAAACCATGCCATGCCGACGCTCTGTTGCGACGTGAAAGAAGGACAAACTTTTGCAACATATTCCATTTTCCCATGGGAATGAGATGTTTTTCCGCGGAAAAAGTAACCTATGTCACTCTACAGCCACCGAGCTATCCCCATACAATAATGCCCAACATCATAAAAACCATGCCATGCCGACGCTCTGTTGCGACGTGAAAGAAGGAAAAACTTTTGCAACATATTCTATTTTCCCACGGGAATGAGATGTTTTTCCGCGGAAAAAGTAACCTATGTCACTCTACAGCCACCGAGCTATCCCCATACAGTCATGCCCATCATCATAAAAACCATGCCATGCCGACGCTCTGTTGCGACGTGAAAGAAGGGCAAACAAACAAACAAACAAACACACTTTCGCATTTATAATATTAGTGTGGATTATTTTATGATTAGATATGATTACTTGTGGTTTTATACTGTGGTGTGTTGAGTTATTTTTCTTAGCACACCGTAGTATACAACAGTGGACAATTGACAGGTTATAACCTAAAACTTATTTACTTTACATCATATTACCTGGCCTCTAAATTAACAGGTGTTAAGTTATTACGTCATTATTAACACTATTTGATTTTATGCAACAGTACTTGTAGGACGACTTGACCTGTAAAACGAATCAAGTGACAGGTCAATCAATGTATGGAAAGTGGGCATACTTCTTTGATAGCACACTGCGTTACTTCCCAGCCAGGGGCACTGAAATTGTTTCTTGTAATTTTAATTGCTGATTTACAACAAAATTATCATAAAATAAAACATCGTGAGAAAATCTGTATGTCTGAGAAATTCAAAACAATACAATAGAAATCGTTAAGCCATCAAGAAACTACAGAAAAGCAACGCATTGTTTCCTGGTCCAAACCACTTCACATATAAGTGTTTCCTTTCATTTTGTGTTGTGTTAAACTGTGGTTATGTTATTTATTTTATGTATTATAATGGATTATAGGCTTCAAGTTCACAGTCCACCTGATGGTAAGTAGATGCTGTGGCCCATAGACATTTATCCTCAATTAAGAATCAAAACGCAGATGCGTTGTCACCCCTGAGGACTAACATGGAAGGCTCGTTGGGCCCGTTTCAATTTTGGGTGATTTAATCGAAAATACTCAATATTTTTCCATGCATTTAAGTCCGTCAAGATAGAGTTAGGTAGGTACCACACACACACTGCTGTGTTAATAATAATTTGTCTTTTTACAAATTATAATCTAGTGCTTGACTACTATCCACCTGATTGTAAATGTAAATGCAGCTTCGGGTGATAAACCGAACCACAAATAATACTTCACCTTGTATATATCACTATGACTTTAATAGAATATTATTTCTCACTAACAAAGTAATTGTTAAGTCAATAAGCCTATTGCCACTTAGTTTGTATACATTTTTAATGAAGTCTCTTCACTAATAAAGACAGAATTTGACGTTGCAAATCTGTACAAAAATTGTTCGTGACCATTGCAACGGACAAGTTTTAATGTCACCTTTAAATATTGGGATATCGATAGGTGGTAATCTAGGTGCGTCGTGAGTGTACTTGAACTGCTGGCTTTACGTCACTCTATGCTCGGGTTGGAGTCGCCTTTCAGATCGCTTTTTTAATACCTTTATTTATATAAAAACACACATTTACAGTAATAATAATCATCGCCAAAGTGTACAACAGTTTGTTGGAGATAATGGCGCTGTTTTCTTTTACATTTTTATATATGATTTATGTTACCTACATACTTATCTTAGGTATATTATATTACAATAAATTTCTTTCTTTAATTATTACTTATTGTATGTAGCACATTATACTTTTCTTAGGAATGTATTTTTCAGTCTTTTCTTCATTATTACAGTGTTCATGTATCTGGACATATCTCTTATATAATCAATTATATCAAATATAGCGGAGTTAAATATTGCCTAGTTATCTTTCCATAGTATTTTCTTACGTGTGGTATCACATATTTACCCTTTTGAACTTGTTTGGTGCAATAACTATGCGTTACAGATTGTTTATATTTATTTATTTTATGTTATTATAAAGCAATGAGGTATTCTACTTTTTATGCACTGGTAGTATTTTAAACATATTAAACAATTTTTCATAATTTCGCTTACACTTTAATTTTACTTTTTTACTTATTACATACGTAAGTAGTCTAAACTGTATTTTTTTTTACAATTTAACTGTGTTTTGAATGTTAGCCCATAACTACTCCATCGCTTATTTACAACTGAGTTAGCCAGAGCATAATACAGTACATACAAGACCTTTCGGTTCATGAAATTGTTTACTGAAAAATCTACCCAGGATTGATTGCAACTTATTACATACACCACTGCCACCGATTTTTATATACTACATCTATGTTTGTGCACTGTCAATCAGCTTTATTGTGGTGTAGACATTCGTATATATGACCAATTACATGTTGTTACATGTTATGTTTAATTTACCTTGATTAACGACGTTACTGTGGGGTAAGCTTATGTCCATAGCCTTTGTTTAAGATTAGTTTACATATTTTAGTACTATATATTATAGTTTATATGTTTAGATATCACTATCATGAGCCCATTTAATTATACTTTCAAAGTACTACTGTATATACTTTTAGCTTCAAACGGCATAGTAAATCCTCTTACAACGAAAGCTTTTGGTATTTCGCTACATAATCAGGATCAATTTGCGATTCAAGAATTTTGTCCAACAAATCTTCAAAATCTGAGCGCAACGAATCTATCGTTTTTATTTCACACAAAAATGTTTAATGAACGGATTCTAAATGAATATTTTTTGCATGATTACAAATAATTTGCGTAAGTTGCATTTGCATTTAATTTGCATTTACTGCCATTTTGAATTACAATATAATTAATATCACACCAAAGAAGCATATCGCGTAGCGGTGGAGAACAGAAAATTAAAACGGCGTATTTATTATGTACGAGTAGATAACTATTACTCGGAGCTGAATCTATTCTAAACAACAATAAATCAGGTAATGTTTAGCAAGTAACACATCCCAGTCCCACGAAATAATATTAAATCAAAATACTTTAATACAAGTAATTTTCTTATGCAGGTATGTACATAACGAGATGCAAAAAATTCTAATAAGAAGCGCGGTCAATTTCACTTTGCAGGTGCAATGATAAATATCCAAATGAAATAAACGATGTATGCGTAAAAAAGTCGAATCTAGTTGTGAGCTATATAATATGACTGCAGATGAATGTAGAAGGCGGCTATATATAGCGTGCACTAATCAAATAAAATCAAGTATTTATGCGGGAATACACTAGTGTATAAAGTTCATATAAAATATTATGAATTGTAGTGCGATATAAGTAAATAGACATTTACTGCGAGAACAAACCAAATAAAATAGGCTATGTACCTACAATAATGCGAGTGCGGCTATAATAATGAAAGTGACCCTAGTACTGCGAAGCTAAACTAGAATCTACTTAGGAACTTAGGCGCGACTAAACCAAAGTATATTGTCCGAATTTCAGTTCAGCAATTCGACTTGATTGGGCCATAGGTTGCTTGTTCAAATCCGGATCGACTGGACCAAAAGTGAGTGGGTGCGAAAAGTGACCAAAGGTATGCTGTGAAAAATGGCGGACGTGGTACGTGGCGGGCTTTGTACAATATACTTGCTTTGAAATTAATTTGAGGCGTTAGCAGACACGACTGACGATTTTCTCAGACCCGTCCAACTACAGGCCTATCGCCATCACCTTCTTGTTCTCCAAAATAATGGAGTCTATTGTAAACTGCAAGCTCATCAGTGACCACCAATACGGTTTCCGTCGTGGTCGATCAGCTGGTGATCTTCTGGTCTACCTTACTCATAGATGTGCGGAGTGTTTATCACCGGCGACTTTTCCGGACCGATATGACTAAAGGACCTTCAAGAAAAGAGGTTACTGGACTTGTCCTTTCTAAAAGCCCGGCAACGCATCTGCAATTCCCCTGGGTTTGCGACTATTCATGGGCGGCGGTAGTCACTTACCATCAGCTGAGCTGCATGCTAGTTCGCCACTTCTTCTTTAAAAAAAACGACGGGAGATGAGCTGCTGCCGATAAAGGAACAACAAATAAAAAAGCTCATAGTAAAGGGTGGGCATTTACCTGGGGGAATCGGCGAGTGGCTTCTATCTTGACGGTTATGCGGGCATGATGAAAATTGCATTGCGACGACAACGGCGGCGCGCGTTTTCGTATAGTTTCCGCCATCTCCCCTTTTTACTTGGCGGGGCGCGCCTCCCATTGAAGGACCTACGATGCGTCCACCAGTATCTAGCTCCCCCCTTCCAAGCATGGATGTCCGTGCGGGGATGGAAAGAACGAGAGGAGGATTATGCCAACCAACTCAACTAACAAATACATGAACAAATATGAAATTCGAGGGTGTGCGTTGGCGCAACCATCTGTAATATTGAATTAGATATACAAAGTGTAATAAAGTGCCAACATATTATTTTTAATCATAATTCATTATTTTACAATACGAAATATACAACAGCGGATATCATCAGTTATTTTATAGCCTAAGATCCCACTGCAAAATCACTACGTTCATTACGTCGTAAGTCAAACACACATTTATACATACGTTTGACGCAGACAGTCAAAAGTGGTCGCAAGTATTTTTAATTAAATTCATGTTAATTAATATTCGAAAAAAAAATATCGTTCACTTGTCTTTTAAATAAAATATCATCCACATCATGAAAATGCATCTAAAGAATTCTAAAATCCATAGGTGCCGTTGCATACTCGGCCGCAACTACCTAGCAGCCAGGTGTAAGAAGGCAATATTTTGATCTATTTATACGTTCATGACTCACACGGATGTTTTTTATATCAAGTTAAAGCTATTTTTTTTTCTAATACGATGACATATTGCTGGCTGTGAAAAAATAGCCGCGAGTTAGGAGTGCTATCTGTTAAAAACGCGAGATAACCGAGATAAAGTATGTGTGTGTGAGAGAGAGAGAGAGAGAGAGAGAGAGAGAGAGAGAGAGAAAATCAGTGTATTCTCCTATTCATAAGCGTATGTAAAAATGTGTGTTTGACTCACGACGTAATAATTGCAGCGGGATCTTAGACTAAGTAAGGCCGTGGAAGTACTGTGCAGAAGTCGGAAACCAGACTGAAAAGAATTAAAGAAAATGTTTTGTTTAGAAACTTTATGAGTTGGCCATGAACAACTTTTGCAAGAATGTTGGAAAAAAAAGATAGATTTTAGCCTACTATAATGGCTAAAATGAGTAGGAGAGTTTTTTTGGGGACATAAATCACGAACGCTTCTTTTCACTTACATGGGGAGGTACTGGGGGCAAAGCAAAAATTAGCTAGATTTGTGATAGGGTATTGCTATTTGGTTAAAAATCGGTATAACCATGTCAAGTTCTGTCGTGTTGATCTATGGTACTTTGTGTAATGACTGTGTCACATAGTAGTTGTGAGGCCTTTTCATTTATTATTTATGCTTTTAATACAAAACTATACTATCCTCATCCTAAATATATTATCGTATATTTAAATAAAACTAGTTTTTACGGATTTTATCGCGTAATATTAATCTGGAAGTAGCTATGGTTAACGATGACATTGAGACGTCGAACACCTCAGAACACCCGTGATCATAGGTGTTATAAAGTACTCAAAACGTCGGGAATATAAAATAAGTTAATATATGCAATAAAATACGTAAAAACTAGTTTTATTTACATTTGTAGTATTTGTATAAATATGAGAAGTCATGATATTATCGTCTTTTTTAAGAATACACAATATAGTAACTTTAATTTGTAAATGTATATAATTTAAAATTTTATTTATTTACAATAAAAATATTTCATTCAAAAAGGGATGTATGATAATTGCACGTGACTCAACTAAATTATTCACGTTTACATGCTGTTTGTAAATCAGAAGCAACTTTATATGAAATAAATCCAAGCTATTTCAACGAGAATTTCGCACTAAAATATTTATTTTTTGTGATGTAAAATATTTACGTTTTGATGTTATTAAATAATAATAAAAATTAGGATTTGTGAACATATTAAACACCCCGAACACTTTATTAGATATAATTAAGCAGTACATAATCTATACATTTAATAATTTTGGTTCTGCGATTTTTGTATTTATGAATCTAAAAATTTTCTTAAAAGTAACATACCATTACAGCATAATAAACTCCACTTTGAAACGAAGGTATCTCCTTAATAGAGGGTTTTTGTACTTATGATCCCAGCTTACCATCAGATGAATTTTTGCTAGTTTGTTACCCTTATTCTAAAAAAAATGCAACAGATACTAGAACATCTGCATTTATATTTTTGCAAATTTATTTTAGTGGAAAAATAAATTATTTCAAATCGTTATCGGGTCAAAGTTTTGTAGTAATGTCATATCACCAGAAAGTGAGATGAAAAAGAAAAGGGATTTGAATATCGTCAAATATCGTCCCTAACCTAACCGTCTGTTGAAGATGTTGTCATTTCAGAATGAACGGCAGTCGTTTATGGAAGGCAATTCCTTTTTGCGGATAATATTGTCTTCAATAAAAGATTATCTATTCAAAAAAGCCTAATGATATTAAAGTAATACGTCTCTTGGCGAAAAGTACAAGAAAAGAAAGTTGAAAACTGCTGTCAAACCATAATTATAAAAACCTTAATGCCTTGAATAAAACTAAATTTACAGATTCTAGCGTGTTTATTTAACTGATTTTACTTATTTTTAATTCCCGACGTTTCAGGTGCTTTACAGCAACCATGGTCACGGGGGGGGGGGGACTGAAGATCTTGAACATGTTCACAGCCTGCAGACTTCCCGGAGCGCAGACTGCAGACGTCCCCACCATTACATCAGATTTGATAAACCACAAATCCTCGCAAAAGAACACCAATTCCTACCAAGGATGAGACGCGAGGCTATTGAAATTAAAAAAAACATCTTAATTTCAATAGAGAAGATCGTTGGGTGCTGCCATCTGCTTGGGATCCTATAATTAACAAAATTAAACCCAAACCCAAGCATACCACTGCAAGACTTCAAGATACTGTAAGTTCGTTTTGCGTAAATCGGACCAAAAATTCATATTCAAAAACTGAAGGTAGCCGGGCTAACAATGACATTGGGACGCCAAACATCTCAGTCCCCCCCGTGACCATGGTTTCTGTAAAGCACCCGAAACGTCGGGAATTAAAAATAAGTAAATTCAGTTAAATAAACGCGCTAGAATCCGTAAATTTAGTTTTATTCAATGTGTAGTGTTCGCGTAAATTTAAGAAATCATTATAACCTTAATGCCTAATTACTTTAATGGTTTGTATACCCATCAAATTTTATTTGAAATCTATTGTACATTGTTAAACATCAAACTGCGTAATTATGGTACGTAAATAGTATGCTCAAGCTTTGCACATTTCGCAGCTGTTATGCTGATTTAATTAAGCCTTCATTTACCATAGAACCTTCTTGTTACATCACATTAGTTAATCAGACTTATAGCTGAAAATTATTTATGATTTTATTTTATTTACAATTAATTATAATCTGGCAAACTTTGGCTCAGTTTGTGGGCAGGAGCTCTCTAGAGTACAATATTTAGTAGCAATATGTATGTAAGAAACTTTAACTAAAATACAGATTTTCCTAGATCATCATAATCATCATTACAGACCTTGACAAGTCAACTGCTGAACTAAGGCCTCCATCAAGGAACGCCACCAAGCACGGGCCTGAGTTATGTGCAACCGTGATTTTCCTGTATTTCTTATCAGGTCACCGCACCATCTGATGGGAGAACGCTACTCGAGACCCTTTCTGGTTTGAGTCGGTCTAGTTGGATGACCCATTGTCATTTCAGCTTACAATCGTTGGGCTAAATCAGTTACTCTCGTTCTTCTAGTTCTGGGTCTATGATTTTTAGATCAATCAACAGAAAATCAAACATTATTTAAGTTTAGATAACGATTTTTATGTATAAAAAGTATATATTGTGTAAACATGATATATAAAAACATAAACAGTAATAAAGAACGTGAACGAAATATAAGTGCGACTATAGATATAAAGAAAAGTAACTTTTAGTTTGAATATTTTTTTTCTTAGATTCCAAGGTAGATCAGTAATAAATACTCATATAGGCTTTAGCCTTGGCTTTCCTTATTTCCTATAATATTTTTTTAATTTAGAAACACTTAGTTTAGGTGTTGTAACTAAGCATATTGGGTGCCTCTACTCTTTTTTCTTTTAATATTCAGTAGCATTATATTGTTCAAATACGTAATACACATATTAAAAGAAATATTTTACTTATTAATTAGGTTTTGATATAAAACATCTAAGCAATTTTATATTTCTCATTTACCTTTACCTTTACAGCATATCAAAAGTCTACTGCCGAATATAGCTCACCCCTACAGATTGATCTATATGGAGAAATATTTGCCATAGTCGCCACGTTTAGCAGACGAATAGGAAACCGGAGTTTATTTTTATTTTGTACTAGTTAATAAAAATATGTAACAAACATAATTTAATAACCTGCCACTTACGCTACTAGTTTTTAAAAATATGTAACAAACATATTTTTGTGACTCTACCACCGCAAACAACAGTGGTAGAGCCACGGGGCAGCCTTTGCTGTTGCACGTATGGGCCGGCTTGAGCCGGGGTGGTACCACGACCTCACAGAATACCGATGTGAAGTGGAAGCTCTGCTTCTGCGTTTTGTCTGGTGAGTGCGGGTGGCCGGAGGTCAAATGGGGGGTGGCCCCATCAACATAGTAGCGGAACTAAATATAAGACTACCCCAGGAAGTCCCCTGGTAGTGAAGAATCCCTCTCTGAGCATCCACAACCAAGCTACTCTACTTCTAAGCGTAGGTGCTCAGGATGCCCCGTGTATTCTGGGGGAGAGGGGGCAAAATTTCGCTTGAGCGCAATAACTGCTCGGACCAAGCTGAGCAATATAACCAAAGCGACCCCTGCAACGCTATCCATGAATTTCTGCAATATCAGGGGACTTCACTTAAATCTAAGCACCGTCCACTACCATCTGGAGACAGCGAAGCCATCCTTGTTCTTTCTGAATGATACGCAGGTGTCCTATCCGGCTGATAATTCGTATCTCTCCTACCCTGGAGACAAATTGGAATACTCCTTTGTGCCTCAGACTGGAGTTTATGTATACGTCAGAGGGGACATCTGTTCTCGACGCCTCGGCAGTCTTGAAGATTTAGACCTGTCCATTCTTTGGCTGCGCGTAGACGGCGACGATCTTCTGATCTTGATGATGATTCGATGATCTGACCATGCGATGCAGGATGATGCCAGGTTGCATAGCGGTAATGCCGAAACAAATCGAATAATTAACCACGTCCAAATAGCTACAGATTATTTTCTACAACAGATCCCATCCGCAGAGATGGTGATACTCGGCGACCACACCGAATGGCTCAGTTCTCGTTTAACCGATCATGCGGGGAGATCTGCTCATGATTTTGTCTTATATGGTCTGACACAACTAGTTGCTTGGTCCACGCGGATTCGAAATATGGAAGATCATGCATCTTTCCTGTTGGACCTTCTGCTTTCCTCTCATTCACACAGATGTCAGATCTCCGTCGACGCTCCTCTTGGTTCCTTGGACCACTATTTAGTCCGGAGTGTGGTTCCACTTACGCTAGAATCGCTGTTGCATTCTACAGGCTACCGCCATATTTTGCACCATAGGTCAGCCAATTGGGATAGGATTTGGTCTTTCTTTGCATCCTACCCTTGCGGTGGTTTTGCTTATCGTCAGACGATCCCAACGTTGTTGCTAATTCTTTCGCTGATGTAGTACATCAAGCTATGAAACTTTTTATTCCTTTCTTTGTTTCCTATTTTGTGGTGCCCTTCGGAGACATATCTCAGCCACGGTTTAGTCTCTCTTTTAAAATAGCATCATTTTTTTAAGCAGAAGTGCTACCGGGACTGAGCTGACTGATATTAACGCCGCGGGATGTTTACACCCGCGTCCTTAAAAAGAAGTATAATTCCACCTCCAGAACCTTCAAAAAAGTCATTTCCAAGGATAAGCCAGAGCACATAGGCAGAATTGACGAGAATCTAGTTCGCCTTTCTTCTGGA
Source organism: Parnassius smintheus behrii (assembly GCA_036936625.1). Lineage (NCBI taxonomy): Eukaryota > Metazoa > Arthropoda > Insecta > Lepidoptera > Papilionidae > Parnassius > Parnassius smintheus. The sequence goes on along the minus strand of JAUPFT010000004.1, from coordinate 10,003,290 downwards.
ACCCGTGTATTCTGGTCTCTCGCCAAGGCTTTAAAGGGAACTTCTGTCAGCTATCTCTTCCATTTCGCACGGGGAAGATGATTCACTAGCCGCACAGATTCGTTAGGTTATTTCTTTGCGTACAACTCGATCCCCGATGACAAAATGACGGGAGCTCATCGCCGACTATCTTGCGATGTGAGTGCTCCTTGCCCGATATGCGGTTCACATAGCGCTTGATTCGCAAAGCGCTCCTCTTCCTGGACATCCACAAGTCAAGTGGGACTGACGGAATCCTCCGATTGTGCTGAGGATGTGTGCTCTAAAGTTTGAACCGATTTTAACGCGTCTTACTTCCTAGGCGTAGTCCCAAATCATAGAAGACATGTCAATCAGTTTGTGATTTTCTGATCTACCTGAGTCATTGATGGGCGGAGGCAGCAGAGTACATTTGTTTTGACATTACGAAGGCCTCGATCAAATTTGGCATAAAGCACTTCTTTCGAAGCTCCCTTCCTATGGTCCTACCGAAAGATTGTGCAATTAGATCACCAGCTTTCTTGCAGATTGAAGCATTGAGGTCGTTGAAGATGGTGCATGATCCAATTACAAGCATATTAATGCTGGTGTTCCTCACTCTATCACTCACGCTGTTTCTTCTGCATATGTGTGATTTGTTACAAGTCAGTAACATTCAATGCTATGCGGATGACAGCACATCAAACATGTGTCTAAAGTTAAGTCCTTGCTGAATAAAGTCTCGGATTGGAGGCGACTAAATCTAGTCCAGTTTAATCCTCAGTAGACACAAGTTGTTTACCGCTAAAGAGAACCCCTTCGTTATATCTCCTTCGTTTCAAGCACGGCAAGGCAACAATGGGAGACCCTTGTTGCTTCAGCCACTATCGGAATCCTCAGCGTCGTCATATCGAGTGATGTGCAGCTTCGTGGTTACTTGAACCAATAAAAGGCCATATTGGTCTATAAAAACTTGGTGTGCTCAGTTGATCGGGACAGTATTTCATGCCGGCATACCACCTGCAACTTTGCAAAGCGCAGATTCAGCCTCACATGGAATACTGTTCTTAATTCTTGGTAAGGGCTCGCCAGTGTCAGCTCCTTCTACTTGACAACATCTAGTACAGAGCGGATCGCATCGCCGATAACCGAGTCAGATCCGCTAGATTCACTGGCGCTGCAAAGAGACGTTGCAACCCGTTTGTATTTTCTTTCGCATCTGCCACGGGGAGTGCTCTGAGAAATTGTTCGAATTAATCTCAGCTGCCAAATTTTATTTACGCTCATCGTAGCAAAACTCCTGATATCATAAACACCATCTGGATGCTTGTGGATCCAGTGTTTCAACGTTTCACTATGAGTTTTCATCCGCGTACAACCTCTCTGTGGAATAGTTTACCACCGGCAATTTTTTCGGACAATTAATATTAATTAATTTCCCCTGGTGTTGCAGTTGGTCATGGGCGGCAGTAGTTACTTACCACCAGGTGAGCTGTAGCTCGTTTATGAGACTAAGAGAGGGGGCTCCTATAAAAAAAAACATATATACATGGGATGATATAGGTTAGTGAATATTCTTATACCGCCACTAGACAGTAATCGAATTAAAACAACTTTTAAATAAAACAATGTACAAATATTTTTCTAAATACGAAAGTATTCCATTTAAAATAAAACGAAGAATATCACTCCAGTTCACGATATAAGACCGCAGTACATTTAAAAGTTTGCCCGCAATTAAGGTTTGAATCGCGGGGGTATGTCCCAAGATTAGCTTTCTACAAATTAGACGCTAACGAAGTTTTGCGCCGAATTAACTATCAAACAAGTGCTTCCCATGGATGTAATTTGTTTTTTGTGTATTATTATTAAATGGAACAAATTTATTAGTATAATTCGTAATATAAAATCTACATTTTTTCGCTTGAATAGTAAAGCGTCTACGTGATACGCAATTTAGTCATAAGTCTACTGCTGATTGAGTGAAGGGCTGTAATGATGATGATGATATATATATATATATATATATATATATATATATATATATATATATATATATATATGTATATAAATACGTATATATCTTAATGGTTGGCACACTTGACAAGTGAATTGGCAACTTGTTTTAATTATGTGCTGGCCGTAGACTGTTTTATTTTCCCCTTAATCTCCCACTCAATAAAGAGATTGGCTCTATTGGCAAACCGCTTAATTGAGTTCTCGCCTACGGATATAGCGGTTGGCGAGCTTTTGTGTCGTGATTGTTAGTTTAGCTTACTTTACGACGGGCTGTTTTCCGCAACTTCACGTCTAAGTGCATATTTTGTGTGTGGGCAGGAATAATGTGATTAATCGAGCCACGAAATCTCCCCGAAGAAGTTTAACTTCAGGGAGCGATACCGGCGTGTCGAGATGTGACCTTGTATGCAGCGACCCCTGGACATGTCAGCAACACGTGTGCCACCGTTTTTTCCTCCCCCATACATGCCCTGCACAGGGAGCTATCGGTGACATCAGGACATGTCTCCTTTAACAAATATTTATTTACCTATGGTAAATAAATATTTGTTAAAGGAGACATGTCCTGTGATAGCACTTGTTACTATCCAGATCTGTGGCTCGTTCAGTCTCATTATAACCTTGGATGACTATTTATTTCGAGCAGCGCCTCCCTAGCTTGTCCACAGTCTACTAGATTTTTCCAAAGCTGAGCGTGTGTATAAGTGAAGTTTCTACGTACCAGTGAACAAACGTAACCAAAGGGGATTGGTATTATTGGTTCCGGCACTAAAGTGGCCAGAGCCGATCTTTTTCTTGCCAGTTCGTCTGCTGCATCGTTGCTTCTGGAACCACTGTGCCGCTTAAGCTATTGGAGAGTCACATTGTTGCGCTTTCCATGGATGTTATTTAAGTCCCCAAGCGGTCGAATCCGACCGCGGTACTATTCCGTCAAAATTCAAGCGGTCGGATTTGACGGCGTACACCCACAGCATTTTAAACCATTAAAACTAACATTTAGAGACTACTTTTCAATGAAGAAGTTTGGCATTACAGAATCAGTATGAAATTTCTATCCTCTAGTGCAATAAAAAACAAGTTATCCTATGGATATTTATTTATAATCTACATTCATTTCATACGCCATTTTCGCGTGAATGTTATTGTGTTAATTTTTGGATTTTTCTAGAGTTTTAGTATAGTGTTTTATTATAAAATTGTAATCAAAGTTTTTGAGTGAATATTATTTATCTTTTTAAGTAAATAATTTCGAGTAATATATATTGAAATAATTGTGATTTTTCACGCTGCCGACATTCGCTTGGTACGTTTTTTAATACTGTTGCACGCCATATTTTATGACCAGTATATGGCACTAGCGCCATCTAGTATCGAGTATCAGAAATAGAAGCGCCAATATCTTTCTAGAAAATTCACTAGCGCCATCTAGTATTGAGTATCAGAACTAAGCTTTCTAGAAAATCCCTAACTAGAACTTTTGACGTTCTACTCAGTCATTCTAGATGTTTTCCGTAGAAAAGTCCTTATTGAATTGGCAACACAAGCAAAGACTTCGGAGCAAAATAAAGTGAACTAAAACGTTAAGTGTGATTAATCATTAGTGTGTTTGAGTTTTAATTCTTATTCATACTTAAATTAGTGTCAATTTTGGTAATTCAATCAACAGTTTTTATTGTCACGAACCCTAAGCTCGTAACAATACATTCTTTTCTCTGAGTACAGCATTCACAGTTTTCAGAATTATTTTTATTTAAATTGTGTAAAACTGAGTGACTTTTTTCTTACCACGCTTTTTGCAAAATCATCTACTTCCACCCTTTTTCTGCGAATCTCTTCCGGTTTCCTCGATGATTTAATTCTTTTGTTTCTTAATTTTCCTTGTTTCACGATTCTAGATACAGACATATAGAATACAGATATTAACAATACAGAATTCTAGATACAGGTATATTGTTGATTTTCAGCAAAATTTGGATCAAGGTTTTTTGAATAAAATATTCGTATACGTTTAAAGCCATTTGCATGCACTGACTATAAATATATTTTTCGAAGATATTTCGACTCATCTTGATAATGTTATCTCATGTATAACTTTCACAAAGCATCCGCAACTGTCACCATGTGCAATTGCTAACCATGTAGCGAGCGAACTGAGTTTTGATAAAAAATGCGCCTGCGGTCCACACCTCTCCCGGTCCCCGTTCTCGTCCTATCCCCGCGACTCTATATACTGTAAGTGATGACTCAATTAAGCGCTTTGCCTATAACAACCCCCATGGAATTATATAGAATGTGATTAGAGAACCCCCAAATCGAAGATCGAATTTGTATACGCAAGTATGTATAAAATTTTTTTTGGTCGGAGCTTGACGCAATTACCAAGTTATTTCGAGAAATTGGTCTACTTACTATACTACTGTACTTACTGGTCTACTAAAACACTGTAAAAATAATGAATTTACCCCATTCCAAATTTCTTCACGTCGATCAAACTCCGCGGTGACCGACCATCTGCGCAGAACAGGTTTTTAGTGTACGGATGTGTACACAAACTCCGGTGCACTCTCTATTACCTCAATCTCATAGTATAATGGGACGACAATCTGACACGACCAGAGAGATTTCAGGCACAGGATCAACGGCTTTACGTGCTTTCTTAGGAGTGAAACACTTCTTGACAGAAACACCTAATAACTGATTTTTGGCCCGATCCGGGATTCGAACTTGACCATAGATAGGCAGTCAAAAATCTAATCTACCTATAACTACTAGAACTTAAATATTTATAAAAGAACGTAAATAATGGCATGACAGAGCGAACCCGTCACTTACACCTCCTCAAGAAAATAGAAACTTTGGATTACTTCCAAGCTATTCTCAGATTGCTTGCTTCACGTAATTTAAATTCTACATATACACACTTTTATAAATAACCACAGAAGAATAGCGTCACATAAGTCCCAACAATTTGTTTTCATAATTTTGCTTGTAAAAGTTAAATTGTGGCCGTTGTTATGAAATATTCAGTTGTGTTCCAGAGAAATAACTCAAATTTTAAAATGGTATTGTATCAAATCTCTGCGTCTCTTCGTCTATACATTTTCCTTTGCATTCCTGTACCCATATTTCCTAAGCATTGTAATTAGTAGTAAAAGAGAAAGGTATAAAAGTTATAGCGTATTTATATGTCCCATAACACAAGTTATCACTTGTACCGAGCTGTGGGCACAAATGTACTTATATTGCTGAGATGGATTTTATAGCAAGGATCTTCGGCGACAACAAATTTAGTTAGCAGACTTCTCAGACATAAAAATTTTCTTGCGAAATTTTTCTTCAACACCAAGCACGTAGTAAATCAACACTTAAAATTGCAATTAACTATTTCATTGTTGCCAACGGGCACGTTGATTGGGTCGAATCCGGGCAGTTCTCGTTACAGCGAGCGCTATGTCTCCAAATCTTTTTTTAGAATAAGTGTGATACACAATCCACCGATGGTAAGTGGATACTGTGGCCCATAGATATCTACATCTATCTTCGATTAAAATGTATGCGTTATCATCTCCAAAGACTAAAATGGAATGCCTTGTTTGCAGCAAAGAGGCTCTCTGGTTCTCCACACTCACCATACGAAACACAGCAGTATCGAGCTACCATTTCATACTTGTATTCTGTGAGAGCGTGTTCCTTCCGCGCTACAACCATAATATAGCTGCAGCATAGCTATATCACATAAGCCTGTTTATAGGAGCTACTAGATCTCTATTTAGAATTGCAACTAATTTTCGAAACTTTCAAATTTTGTGCTAGGCGTTACAAATAAACAGTTAATATATTTCAAAAAATTAAATAGTTTTGAGACTCAAAATTCTTCTTCATATATTAAAACTTATCCCCACACTAAAAATTTTTCCTGTATCGTGGAGGAATTTTACACACATATATAGCACAAGGACAAACATGAGAGAGTTTCGAAAATTAGTTGCAATTCTAAATAGAGATCTAGTAGAGGTCTCTATTCAGAATTGCAACTAATTTTCGAAACTTTCAAATTTTGTGCTAGGCGTTACAAATAAACAGTTAATATATTTCAAAAAATTAAATAGTTTTGAGACTCAAAATTCTTCTTCATATATTAAAACTTATCCCCACACTAAAATTTGTTCCTGTATCGTGGAGGAATTTTACACACATATATAGCACAAGGACAAACATGAGAGACATATAGTTCATCGAGCGAATTCTGAGAACAGATCGACCACATAAATATAATATAATGTATAGTTGGATAAGGGATTACTAGAAATGTTCCTTTCAGGTTGTGCTTCATGCCTTCATTATTACAATTTTCGGTAAGTACTACGGTTTTCTTGGTAACAAGTAACCATATACCATCGGTTACGATGTGGCTTCTTACGACATCAATTCGAATTAAGTTCTTATGACATGCAGAATAGTTTTCCAGCTGCATTAGTTTTGCGATACAAGTCGTATGTCTTCGATCTGCTCGTACGGTTGATACGGGTCTGTATTTCAATCCATTCACTAAAAGGTGGGATACTTTGAGCTACGATAGAGGTCTTTTAGGAACTAGGATCGTATATAGGTAGAGGAATGATTTTGTAATAACTATATATGACCGTGTCTAACAGGGGAACTTCTAATATAAAAACTAATATTCTCGTTTCCAGTAAAATGGTCTCCAGTTCTTTACACTTACCATACGAAACAGATAAGCATAAAGATGCAATTTTACACTTGTATTCTGTGAGAGCGTGTTCTTTCCCCGTAATCCTTTCCTTAACAAGAGGATGTTGACAGAATTAGTGAGGGAAGGCGTTTCACTAGAAAAAATTTAAACAAAACCATTCATCTCAAAGAATCACGCAGGTCAAGAGATACAAAAGGCGAGAGGAAAATAAGCTGTTTTCTATAAACAAAAAAAGTTCAGTGCTTAGAATTCTTTTCAATGTATGTCATTTCAACACTAATTCAAATTATAGGCCGACGTAAAATACATAAAATATGTGTCTTTCGCAAAGATTTTCTGCATTTATATAACATGACCCGTTTTTTTTGTTCATTAAGAGATCAAATTGTTCAAACGTGTTTTTTTTGTTGTTAAGCTTTTCACATGTGGCAAACCAGTGAGAATAAAATATTGTTTTTAGATGACTATGGCATAGAAAAACACTTAGTGTTGCGGAATTGAATTCAAATAAATAAGAAAAGGAAATAACCTTATTATTATAAATCATTATAAACTCCCAGATTTGATATTAATTATTTTAAGTTAAATTGTCTGATTAGTACGCTTTATAAAAATTAAAATATAAAAAAAATATGTTCATAGGAGACTTCAATATCAACACGTTAAAATCTGGCAAATTTACTACTATGTTAAATGATTTAGCACTAAATAATAACTTAACGATGTATATTAAAGAACCTATCGGATAATCGTCTTCTATTGATCATATATTAAGTAATATTATAACAGCAATACCAGCCATCTTACCGCTTTACTTATCTGATCACAACACAGTCAAAATGCTGAAAATACTGTGACAAAAAATGCTTCATCCTATTTTGTTTACAAAAGAGATTATTATTTTGAAAATATTAAAAAGTTTAAGGTTATATTGGCAGTCTCATATTTAGTGATATTTTTAGAACATTTGAAATATTCCATTACTTACTTCTCCTGCCCTACAATTTATTTTTCCCGCTAAGGAAATTAAAAATAAACAACACATACAACAAAGCTATATGGATAATCTCAAAGGACTAAGTATTAGTTACAAATGGAATAGATTACTTAGAAATAAACATTATATGAACAAAATATCTTCAGTAAACGTAACTACACAAATTATTCAAAAATTTTGAAAAAAATTATTTACTCATAAAATACAAATATTTATTTACATACTGGCATAAATAAATGCAAAGCCTCGTGGAAAATTTAAAATAACTAAATAGGTAATAATTCAAAAAATGTTAACGTTATAAACATAAAAGATAACAGTAAAATTTTAACTGAACCGACTGATATAGCAAATAAATTCATCAACTTTTTATTGAGATGACCCACAACAATAACATCTATACTGTAATAAAACTCTAACATAACGATTTCTGTACATTTAATTTTTTTTTTTGAAATTTAATTGGAGTATGAACGTATGTAGGGTTGTATGTAGGATATAAGGTTTTGTACAATATTATGTATGATCACTACAGATGGCGAAACAAACATTTTTGGAAACGTTGTCTGTCTGGAAAACGGATTTGGTTGGAACTATCACTATTGTATTACGTAGCGATCGAACTGTTGAAATATTTATAATTCATCACGCTATCTATCAAAGCAGCTGGGTAGTAGGCATATACTTCCCTTTTAAGTGGAGACACGCTACAGGTATTATGGTTGTAGCATGACTGGTTCGGCTCGATCGGGGAAGGACTACGCTCTCACACAATACCAATGTAAAATAGTAGCTCAACGCTGCTGTGTTTCGTATGGTGGGTGTATAGAACGGGAGACCCATTTTACTGGAATTGAGGAACTCCATCTTATTCCTCAAGGGTGACAACGCATCTGCTTTTTTATTTTTAATCGAGGTTAAATGTAGATGTCTATGAGCCACAGCATCCACTTACCATCAGATGAACTGTGTGCTCGTTTGTCACCCTTATCCTATAAATCCTATAAAAAGCTCAATGTTCCTAGTGGATTTATCCGATTACTACGATGAAGAGAAGCGGGTTATACTGGGTGATTTTTTTACCGTCTTGAAAAAAGTAGGGTGTAACAGGTGAACGGAATAGGAGCCTATGACACTGATATTTTACAATTTTTAGTTTTTATTTTATTTATTTATTTTGTTCAAAATTTTGGTTATTATTTTTTTTATTACCGAAAGTTCATTTTAAATTAGTGGTATTTATTGATGGTATAATTTTATACTTTGTTAATATAAAAGCTAAAAACTTGTAAAATATCAGTGCGATAAGCTTCTGTTCCGTTTATCTGTTACACCCTATTTTTTCCAGACGGTTAAAAAACATCGAGTACATTATGTACATCCTACATATTATGACTTGCAGCTGTGTATAGGCATTCTCATATTTCTTGGAGAGAAGAAAAATCCATCGCGCTGCCCTGAAGCGTTAGTTTTCTTTATTTAAATTTTAAAATTTGGATTTAATAACAATGTACAATTTACTAATTTATATTTTAATTTGCTAAGGTAATACTTGAAATTAGACTTCCCTCTCTTTATAATAGAAGTATTTTTATTTCGTTCACAAATAGAATTTATGAAATTTCATTTGTTAACCCCCGACGAAAAAGGTGTTGTAAATTTGACCGCTATGCGTGTCTGTATCTCTGTCTGTGTGTGGCAACGTAGCTTTTAAATGGGTAAACCGATTTCAATGCTGTTATTATTTTATTTAAAAGCAGTTTTTTAAGCGGTGGCTCTTAGACATGTAGCAGAATGGGTTCAGCCGAAAAAAAATACCAGTGCAAGATGAGTTGCCACAGCCTCAACATCATGCCTCCTAGAATAGATTTACAAAGGGTGGGCTAGTGCTCCGGCAGCAGATGACGCCGCCGCCGGTAAAGATAATGGTGTGGTTTGCAAGATGGTATTGGGACCAGGATTAAGAAAGGAATGCTTCGGTGGTTTGTTCATATGGAAAGAATCAATGAGGAAAGAGTAACAAAGCAAATTTATGTTGCAGAAGTGAACGGCAGAGTCGGAAAGGGACGTCCTAGGCGAAAGTTTATCGACTAAATTGGCGACATATTGAAAACAGGCCAAATTAGGAGTACCCTTAACTGACGAGCATATATGCGTAGGTATATGGATGTGAAGTAGGCGGTATGTCAGGATCGTGCCAAATGGAAGTCTGTAGTCTTTGCGTACCCCTCTCGGTGACAGGCGTGAGTGCTTATGTTTTATGTAATGACTTTTTTAAACGTTTTTGACATAATCACTCTTATTACATATAACCATGTAGTGACGGTGTAAGAATATTCACTAACACACATGTCCCCTGAGTGTCATAGGAGGTGATGAAGGGAAATGAACCAGGAGATGAGCAGAAGCATCTTCCCGATAAACACTCAAAATAATAACTTAAAAACTGCGGTTTCCAATTCTATCAAGGAAACAACGCAAATATCTTCTTTTTATAAAGGCTATATTTACAATCTATGGAGGAGGCCAACGTTCAGCAATGGACTTTGGAAAGGCTGTATAATTATAATGATATTCTCGGGTTTAATGAAGAGTATTTTTAACATGCTTTTATTATCTCCGCATGTATATTTCTATCTATTCATGTAACGATATACTTTAATGTAATTTTCACCAACTTGTAGACAGCAGATTGACTTAAAAATTTGCACTCGTATTAAAGCCTGATGTCAATAAGACAATTTAATAAATTTATCCTAGTATTCCGGTCAGGATTATCAGTATATTTTTTTTCTAAAATCATCACAGTTGATACTCAATGCGTGTTTTTTTATATTTTAATATTATTTATGAAGAAATTCATTAGTCGTGCGTCACAATCTTCACGAAAATTTATATTTGCTGTCAAAATTTATAGCTTATATTGTGGTTTGCGTTTTTTCCAGTAGACTTCTTTATTGAAATAGGCTCAAGCTTAAAACTAAGATTAAATATTAACTACGGTTTATGTTATAAGACAGTTCATATTTTTTATAATAATAATAAATAATAAGGAACACACTGTTTTTTGTTTAAAACACTAATTTAAACAAAAGTAATATGAATGCCCCTTCCCGGGAATAAGGACATCTTATATCAGACTTACACTGACTTAAATCCATTACTCTGCTGTCTGCTCATACTGATCCATCCGCGGTTTCAACAGCGCTAGCTGCTCCTTGGAGGAGGGACTGGCTCCTCAATAGTTGAAGTGTGACTGTGTGATATTTATACTAACAGCAATTAGGTTTCGTAAAATTGTCATTTGACAAAATAATCTACACAGCTACAGGTGCCATTAGTCCGTCCAGGGCTATGTTAAGGCCCCGCTAGATTAAACTATGGTGTGGTTGATTTTTATAAAACGTAATAAGGTGATTTATTAGAGAAATCACAAACTCCAAAAAATGTTAAACAATGTATGAATCAACACGTCTGTATACGAATGTGCTATCCGATGGGCCAGAACTCGTCTGTCTTAACTCTTAATAGAGATCGTATTGCTTTAGAATACATAAGTAAATGTTTACAATTAAAAATAACCCATAGAGTGGTGTTAATATATATGAAAAACCTGACATATAGCAAAGAACAATGTTTTTAGTTTATGATTTTTTAATCATAATTCATTGTCGTTTTTCCCTAGACTCTAAGCTTTTGGCCAGTCCATTTTTTTGCGCACCACACACAGCGCTCGGAGTAGGCACACGCAGCGCCCGGAGTAGGCACACGCAGTGCTTGAGGCAAGCACGCACAGCGGCTAAAGATAGCGCGGGCACTAGTAGGTGGAGGCGTAGGCGTGGCTAGGCGACGACTTCAGGTGAAGGCAGAGGCTTGCAGGATCCCGGGGCAGTGCGGATAAGGCCTTTAGGAGGTGCTTCTAGTATGAAAGCTGAAGTGAGACTCTCCTTTATTGGCCGATTGTTCGGCTTTTATACTTTTTGACGGATCTGGGATAAGAACGGGAAATTATTTAAATTAAAAGCAAATTTTTGTAAACGGCCAAGAGGAAAAGAGTATTTTTGTGGAAGTATTGAAGTAAAAACATCAGGCCGGTAACGAATTAGAATAAAAATTGCCATGACAACCAGATTAACAACGATGTCAAAACATGTCAAATTTTGGTTTTAGGCTCGTAATAGAGAAACGGCAAGATTTAAGTGAAAAATGAGATATTATTGATATAGGAAAAAAGGTAGCGCAACAGCGCGCACGAAGCCCGAAATTGCAGAGTTACGGAGAACTAAATAAAAGACCGAAAAAGGTAAACTCCATTGACACCGATTTAAAAAGTGCTGATAACGTGAAAATACGAAGTGAAAATGATTTGTTATTGTGTTCTTATGGTTTAAAAACGTTACAGGATCCTATGGAAATAAAGGTGATGCAAAATATCCAGTTTTGAGGCGAATGCACAAAATTAAAAACAGAATGGAAAAATAAATTTAAAATAGTGTAAAATGATATGTAAGTAACATAACACTACAGCGAAAACATCGTGAACATTTCTATTCCTAAAACATGTATGTTTGAGGAATAGAAATGTACCATGTGAATGTCGAGACGGTGTTTTATATGATATTATTATATTAAATTATTACAGTTACAGTTTATTTTTAATTTGTTTAAACGTCTTTAATTATAAAGTTTACTGTTAACAATAAAACTGTTTTCAAAGTAGACGATATGTTACCGTTATCAGTCATTATTGTCGTAGACTTAAAACCGTTTAATATTTACTTAAGTCGTATAATTATCACATTTACTGAGGGGAGTTCCATGAGGAATCGTTGGAATCAATCCCAAATTTCACTAACGCATATCACGACAAAACTTACCAAGCAATCATCTGGATACATGGCGGTTCACTACGGTGCAATTTACTAGGAGTTTTCTTCCTCGCACTAGTACTTTGTGTAACAGTTTGCCACCGGCGATACCACTTCGGGACCTTTAGGAAACGAACTTACTCCGATTTAAAAGGCTGGCAACGCACTTGTAGTTTCCATAGTGCTGCAGTTGTTCATTGGCGGTGGTCGACATGAACCATCAGATGAGTAACATGCTCGTTTGCCTGCTCTTAATAAAAAAAATAATAAGAAGAGTTTACTTATTTTCCGTCTGTCGTAAAAGAGACGCTTATACCGCCATCTATCGGCAGAGAGTAGTCTTAAGAGTCTTATGCCACACCACCCACGGAAGGAAATAGGGTGATGGATTATTTTAAATTGCCACCACATTGCAATTATATAAATGTTACTTAATTAAAATTGCCTTAGGCAAATTAATGAAATTTAACTTTAAAGTCAAATTTGCGCAAATTGAAAGAAATGAGTTTGTGTGTGTTTTAAATAACTCTTGATGATGCTGATAATTTTAATTAAGTTGATTTATTATGCCGTTAGTTAGTTACTTTAGTTATTGTGCCGCGTAGTGGCGGTTGAGATTATCCACTACCCCATATCTTCCAGTGGGTGTCGTAAGAGGCGACAGAGGGAGACAGAAAGGATATGGGCAGCAGCATCTTCCTAATAACAACAATAACATAATAAAAAACTGCGGTTGCCAACCCGCTCGCCATGCGTGACAACTATGGCAAATATCCCCCCATGAGCAACGACGCAAATAATAGCCGCCAGTCCTCGGCGGCCCCGCTATTCCTGGCTACGGTGGCGACCATGGTAACGGCGGGGCAGGGGGTGCTAAGAATCTCCGGTGGAGGTGCGGTTGCCACCTACGACGACTCGACCTGGCAACGTATAACGCAAGCACCCTGAGGACTGACGAGAAGATACTAGAGCTGGAAGAAGAGGTAGACAAGTTGCGCTGGCATATTATTGGAGGATCGCGTACCTGATACTCATAATCACGAAACGATATTCGCTGAAAGTCATACAGGTCTACGCACCAACCTCGGCACATCCCAATGAGGAGGTGGAGGAAATGTATGAGGATATTTCTAGAGCCATGCATTCCTCCAAAACCCATTCACACCACCATCTCCCATCAACACCTACACGGTGTTGATGGGAGACTTCAACGCAAAACTAGGCACAAGAGAAGGCGGTGAGCTGAAGTTAGGGAAATTTGGAGTAGGGCAACGGAACCGTAGGGGCCAGCAGCTGGCTGAATTTATGGAGAAAGAGGGACTCTTTATGATGAACTCTTTCTTCCAGAAGCGGCCCCACAGAAAGTGTACCTGGTTGAGCCCCGACGGTTCGACAATAAATGAGATTGACTTCATTATGACGACCAGACGCCAACTGTTCAGTGATGTCTCAGTGATCATAAGGGTGAAAACCGGCAGCGATCACCGAATGGTTAGAGGCACACTGAACCTAAATGTTTAGTTGGAGAGGTCTCGTCTAATAAAGTCAACGCTCCGTCTCCCTCTGGCTCTAATCCAGAATCCCGGGACTTTTCAGCTCGAGTTACGTAACCGCTTTCAGTGCCTAGAAGATTGCAATGCAGTGGACGATATGAATGACAAGCTCGTGGAAACTGTCCATGCGGTCGGAGCTAAGTTCTGCAAGACCCGCCGCAGAAGAACACAAAAACTCTCCGATCACACTCTTAATCTCATGGCTGTTAGACGGGAGATGAGGCTGCAATCGTCAACAGATTTGACAGCATACAGGCAACTGAACAGACAGATCTCTAAATGCATGCGGCGAGACTTACGAAACTTTAATACTGCTCGTATTAAAGAAGGGATCGAGCGGAATCAGGGCTCCAAAGTCTTTGCCAGAGATCTGTCTGCCATAAAGAGCCAACTGTCAAAGCTGAAGACTGAGTGTGGCAGCATCATTTCCGAGACACCTGAGATTTTGTGTGAGATTGAGAGGTTCTATGGGCAGCTGTACACTTCATCGTTGGAGCCACACGCAAGTGTGAGTAACGATCCAAGAGCAAGTCTTACCCGACACTATTCCGATGATATCCCGGACGTCAGTCTGAGCGAGATTAGAATGGAATCTTCAGAAATAGAATCTCCAGCACCTTGAAAACGGCAGGGCCCCTGGCGAGGATGGAATTACAGCGGAGCTTCCGAAAGCGGGTGTTACACCGGTACTTGAGGTCCTTCAGAAGCTCCTCAATTCCGTCTTCCATGGTTGCACTACTCCGGAGGCGTGGAGCAGAAGTGCGGTGGTCTTGTTCTTTAAGAAAGGCGACAACGCTCTCTTGAAGAACTACAGACCGATTTCCCTTCTGAGCCGCGTCTACGTGCTGTTTTCGAGAGTCATTACGAATCGTCTCGCACGCAGACTCGACGACTTCCAGCCTCCCGAACAAGCCGGTTTCCGAAAAGGCTTCAGTACCATAGACCACATACATACCCTGCGGCAGATTGTACAGAAGAACGAAGAGTACAATCTGCCACTTTGCCTGGCGTATGTGGACTATGAGAGAGCCTTTGATTCCGTCGAAATTTGGGCGGTGCTACAGTCCCCGCAGCGGTGCCAAGTTGACTGTCGGTATATCGAAGTGCTGAAGTGTTTGTACAGTAGGGCTACGATGGCTATCCGAGTACAGAATCAGAGCTCGAATCCTATCCGACTGCAGAGAGGTGTAAGACTGGGTGACGTTATATCCCCGAAACTCTTCACCGCTGCCTTGGAAGACGTTTTCAAGCTACTGGACTGGAAAGGATACGGTATTAACATCAATGGCGAGTACATCCTTCGCACTATGCTCAATGACCTCAATGGTGTCTCCCAACGGGTAGGTCTTAAGATGAACATGTACAAAACAAAGATCATATTTAATGTCCATGTCTCACCTATGCCGGTAGTTGTTGGGAGCACTACGCTCGAAGTTGTTGACGAGTACGTCAATCGACAGCCAATCGACGGATTCAACTGGGCTGGACAGCGTTCGGGATATTACGACACATCTTCTCGTCAGGCATACCTCAATCTCTGAAAACTAAAGTGTACAACCAGTGCGTGTTGCCAGTGATGACTTACGGATCAGAGATGTGGTCCTTCACTGCTGGCCGTATGAGGACTCTCAAGGTCGTTCAGCGAGCTATGGAGAGGGCTATGCTCGGAGTTTCTCTGCGTGATAGACTCAGAAATGAGGATATCCGCAGTAAAACCAGAGTGACCGACATAGCCCAACGGATTAGTAAGCTAAAGTGGCAATGGACCGGCCATGTAGCTCGAAGAACCGATAGCCGATGGGGAAGAAAGGTTCTGGATTGGCAGCCTCGTACCGGTAGGCGTAGTGTAGGGCGACCCCCCACTAGATGGAGTGACGACCTGGTAAGACATGCAGGAAGTCGATGGATGCAGGTGGCTCAGGACCGTGCTTTATGGCATTGTTTGGGGGAGGCTTATGTTCAGCAGTGGACTTGTGAAGGGCTGTAATGATGATGATGATGATGATGATTATAATTTATACATATTTCTAGCTAAAAGTAGTCTGAGTTATTCCGTGACATTGAGGCGTTAAACACCTCTGTCTCTTCGTAACAATGCGTGCTGCAATACACTCTAAAAGCAGAGAATATAAAAATCAATAAAACGTGTACAAAAAATAGTTTCTATCATATTATTACTCATTTTCGTAGAATGATTATAATAATATATCAAGAGATTTTAACCCTCACCCGTACATTTTGAAATTCATACTATATTTCAAAAAATAGATAGATGGTAAATATTATTTGCTTTAAAAACAAAATACGCTTTAAGACAGATAATCTTATTTAACTATGGTAGGAGGAAGTGATGGTAAAACATTCACCTTATCTAAAGAAATAGAAGGGCAACCTTTAATCGAAATGTCAATAAGATAAGGAAAAGTTGTAGAGAGATAAAATTGCGTAACCATGTTGACGGTTCCAAAAAAAAAGTATACCCTTTTCGCCTTTATTCGCTTGGTGGTATTGTAAAATCTTAGACCGTCAATAATATTATCATGTTTTAAGTAATTTCCAAGTGTTGGGGTAATAATTGTTTCTGATTATTGCAACTATGCTTTTTCCTTTGACATTACTAAATCCTAATTTAAATTTATCATTAAGACTGGCTTGTTACTTATGTGTCTAAAATGAATATCTTTCTTTATTTCTCGCAAAAAAGGGATATAACATTATTTCTTAAATTTAAATCCTATACCTTTAAACGAGCAATTCTTATATATATATATATATATATATATATATATATATATATATATATATATATATATATATATATATATATATATATATATATACATAATCGGAATCTCGGAAACGGCTCCAACGATTTTCATAAAATTTAGTGTCCAGGGAGTTTCGGGGGCACTAAATCGATCTAGCTAGAATTTATTTTTAGAAAATGTCCTTTTGTCAGTATTTTCAGGCAATAAAAAAACTGCTACAATATATGAAGGTAAATTTTGACAGACTACTAACGATCGTAATAGCTCATTCCAGCGTTCCGTGATTCGCGTCCCGTCTTGGGTCCGACGTTTTTTCCTTTTTTTTTCAAATTCCCTTCTTTTGTGAGAAAATCTATTTATTATTTCGAGCCCTTTTTTAGTAATTTTTAAAAAATAAGAAAAATTTTAATTAAACTAATTGCCGAGCAACTCGCTCGGTCATCCGGGTACTATTAAAAATATAATATGCATTGATTTAATTTTGATGTTTCAAAAAATGTCAGTTACGAATGCTAAAACATTTTTTACTTTACTTTCTCATGTTAGTTTTTCTATATTAGTTCTGGACGACTGTGATCATAATCACACAACATATTTTAATATCTTTGAGACGGCAGTTCATACCTGTGCTAGGATCTAAAACATGGACTTAAAATGACTCATAATAACAACATTTGTTGGTTCAGTATCAAATATAGGGGCACCATAAAATGTGGATCCAATAGGGGACGCTGTAGTCGAGGTATTGGTAAATTTTATTCAAGTCAAACTCATCACGCCACTTGCAAGAAGGGTGGCATAGCGTCTGCTAGACCAGTTAAGTGATAATACTTTTTCCAAAATCAGACACACACACACACACACACACACACACACTACGCTTTAAACAAATCCAAAAAACCATAGCAGACTATTAAATTTGAGACCCAGGTAACGAAGGCTGCGTCCAATCCAAACACAGAAAGTTTTCCTTGCAATAATTTACTAAGTTTCTATTCCATATTAATTATTTTGATATGCTTCGAATAAAATATTTCATTAATTTTGATATGCTTAGGTATTTGAACAATCAACGTTAAAATTATCATTTTAACACTGATTTACCAAGTAATAGGTGGCTTAAAAAACATCGCGAGAAAACTTTTATGTCTAATAAATAAAATTTTTAATGACACGTGAAATCCGCTAAAGCGCACTGGAACAGCGTGGCCGACAAATTTCTTTATGTCTAATAAAGGTTTTTCTTAATTATAAATAATTAGTATATCATCGTTTTTACTTACATAATTATTATAGTTTTAAATTAAGTATTAACCTTTTTTTACTATGAGCCATGGTAGCTCAGTGGTTAACACTCGTTGTAAATATAACAGAACGCGAGTAACCCGGGTTCGATCCCCGCCGGCACCAATGAAATTGTTAATTGCAATTTTAAGTGCTGATTTACCACGTGCTAGGCGGTGAAGGAAAACATCATGAGGAAACCTGCATGCCTGAGGAATAAGAAAAAAAATATTTCGAAGACATGTGAAGTTCGTCAACACGCACTTGGGCAGCGAGGCGGACACTTGCTTGCCCTAAACCCGCTCAGAAATGAGGGGAGGCCTGAGCCCAGCAGTGGGACGTAACTACGTATAGACGTAAAGACGTATAGGCTGTAACTTTATTTTACTTTACTTTTTTTAATATACGGATCACTGTTTTAATTCACAACAAGCATACTTTTTTATTGTCTTACTTAATTGATAGTTCATTTGAATTGTGATATTTTACTAAAACATCGATTCTGATAGGGATTTTTAAAATGAGACACATTACTGGGGATAAGAATTTGTAATTGTTATTCTTTTGAAATTTATATATCTAGTGGAATATTAAGTTGTAGTAGCTAATATGCCCATTAATGATAAATTCATGTGTCTTATCTAGTTTGAAAAGCAGCACCTATGTCCCTTACACAATTGCGTGAACATGTAGGTACCTGATTAAAGTAAGTAAGGCTTACCATTTTATTTTTCACGAAGAGTTAACTATTAGAATTTGGTATTTCCGTAAAATGACAAATTATTCTATTAGCTATCTTGTGAATGGCTAAAGTAAAAATTGCTGAATTTTACGTGATTTAAGTATCTTTAGTGATTCTTGCAATAATCATAAATACGTAACGCTGATAAAGTATGATTTTACAGCCATCGCAATGATGAATTTACCGAGTAATTCATCATCTTTTGCACAAACCCATCAGAATTATTTTGCTGAAAATAGGCTTCTCAAAGGAATACCATAAAATGCGTCAATCGAATTTCCACATATCTTATAGCTATATTAGGTACATAATAGCAAATTTATAAAAGAAACAAAACGATTTCCGTAAATTGTATACATAAGAATATTTACTCGCATTAACAAACAAATTTTAACAAGTGAAAGGAGAATTGGCCGCGTAGATATAAAGTGATATATGTGGGTTAGATAAGAATCGCTTCGTCATTTATATTTCAAGTAGGATTTGTCTTTACGGAGGGTATTTTATGATACTGCGGCATTCTGAGGCTTTTCTATCTTATTTATTTGCAAAAATAAACTTGCTAATATATTATGGTACATGTTTTAATTAGTCTATTAAATAAACAAACAATTACGTCATAAATATACTGCTGTGATGTAATGGACATATTATGCTAAAGTATTATTTGTTAAAAATTTCGTACTCGTATACCTACTGGAAAGTTATTAAGTTTCATAAGAAAATAATTATGACTTAGTGACGAATTTAATAAAGATCCACTTGGTGGAGTGATCTAGTCCTTTTAGTGTTTTTCACAGATCTTTTAATGAACTCGCAAAGTTATATGAGACAAAGTCCCATCGCCAATAGAAATTAGTTGACACTATATAATTTCAGAGCATTTTTACTGCATTATGGCGGGTAATCTTAAAACGATGCTGGGCGTATAAAAAGTTATAAAAGCTTTTGTATGAATGTTTTTAAGGATTTCTTTGGAAGCACCACAGTTTCTGTCTGTTTTAAATTAACATTATTTCTCAACTTGTGAATTAATGATTGTATCGTGTTTAAGCTTACATTAACTTACTTTTACTTCCAAATGCTTCGAATGCTTTATTTTTTTAAACTCAATGGAAACTAAAACATAAAATAACATGTACCTGAAGTGAAACACCGACTTTACTGGTTCTGCAGTGCCAAAATCCAAACCCTCGCAAGGGAATACTGATTCCCACCAAGAAAGATTCGTGTTTTTTATAGGATAGGGTGACAAATGAGCACAGAGTCCACTCGATGGTAAGGAGTTGCTGTGGCCCATAGACATCTGCATCTACCCTCGATTACGAATCAGAATTCAAATGCGTGAAGACTAAGATGGAATGCCTCGTTTCCAGTAAAAAGGGTCTCCGGTTCTCTACACTCACCGTACGAAACACAGTAGCATTAAGCTAATATTTTATTCTGGTATTTATCGTGTTGGTCTGAAATTAATAAAACATAAATTTTGAATTTATAAGTTAGTTGTGTGCTATTTCAGTGCTTCCCCTTCCCGCTGTGGTCATCAGAGCTAAAAAGCACTCAAAACGTCTTTAGTTGACGATAAATTAATGTATTAAAAATAAAAACTAAGCTACTAGCCGCAATGTATAGTGCGTATAACAACATTGTCAAAGGTTATAGATACAGTGTAGTCAATATTATATCACTAGGATTTCATAATATATGAAAAAGACAGACTGCGCTGAAGGCGAATCTGTGTTCTTGGATTTACAATTAGGTTCATAATAATAAACTATATCCGTTAGTTAAAATTTACTCATTATAACATGTTGTCTTATTTGGGTGTGACCGATCTACATAAAAAAATTACAAGATATTCCGTCAATGAATATGAAAACAAAAGGAGTTTTCTATTTTATTGACTTGTGGTTGGTTGTGGTTGTGGTGGCACGTTTTTTTCGCAGAATATTTTATATAAATTCAAAACTTTCCGTTTTATTACAACAATATAAAATATTTTCTGAAGTAAAAATCAATCTCTTCTTTTCACTTTAAAATAAAATGAAATCAAGATCCTCTGATATGTTGCCCCTCTGAATATGTATCTGAATTTTCATAATTTTACGCATTTGCTTAATTGAAAATATTTCTAACAAAATGAGATAATAGTGTAGAATGCAGTTATTATTTTTCGCTATCTTATATTCCGACCTTATTACATTTACAAGACCTACGAAGACACAATTGTACTAATATTTTCTCGCTTACACTTAACTGACGTCACCATTAGCAGCATAAGCAGGGACGACTTTCTAAGAGTGCCTTGGCTTTGTGAAATTGACATTTTTCTTCGTATTATGCACTGTCTCAAATTCGATGTATACAATATGCAAAAAATTGAACACAAAAATATTTAATGGATAAAATTTCAGTCGCTTTAAATTTTATATGTGACACACGAAATACTCCTTACCTACTTGCAAATACATTGAAGTGTATTTAACCCACAACTGTTCTTTATATCCTACTCATTACAAAAATTCTAACAACAGTACTGAAACTCCACGCTAGCAATCAGCAGAAAACATCACTGCGAAGCTGTGTTGACATGTACGGCAGGATAATGTTCCCTCGGAGACCTATTCAAGCTTTTTATTTCATTCCACTCGTTCAGTATATTACATTAGCGAGTTGGTGATATGTATTGCGGGTGCGCAGGCGCAGCACAGCCAGTAATAAACTAGCCTCGCTACTAAACGGTTGTTTCCTTTGTTCAATACATCTCACTGGCGACGAGTTTTGTACATACCTACGCGTAAAAAAAAAATATGTCGTATTTAGGTAATTTGCCTGTTTTCGATCACAAAACAAGTGAATGGTCAATATTTTATGGGAAATTAACACAGTTCCTAAGGATAAATAATGTGACAAAAGAAGAAATTAAGAGTGGTATCCTGCTTACTCATTTCACCGATGAAACCTACCGCTTAGTACGTAACTTAGCGTACCCTAACACGGTGGAATCGTTAACTTACAACGAGCTAGTTCAAATACTCAACAGCCATTTCAAACCAAAGCAGTGCTCCTTCGTAGATAAGGCCAACTTTTTTGGAGCGACTAGAAGTCCAGGAGAATCACTGGGAGACTGGGCGGCGCGATTAAGAGGACTAGCAAGCTATTGCGAATTCGGCGACGCCCTGGAAACGAATCTTAGAGATCGTTTTGTCCTAGGCCTGGGCTCTGGCCCGGAACGCGACAAGCTGTTCGAGCAGAACCCGACAACACTTACGCTAACTAAGGCGATTGAAATAGGGGAACAAGCTGCTTGCGCAAGAGAGGTAAAGGTGATGCTGAATACGAGCGATTTTGGGCTCATCAAGGAAGAGCCTGTGTATCGTGCAAAATTTCACCAGTTCGCTCGGGGAAGCGGAGGTGACGGTAGTGGCAATGACAGTGTCGGCGCTGGGACATCGCGACGCGAAACTGGCTCCTGTTCAGTTTGTGGTATGAAAAATCATTACAGTGATAAATGCCGGTACAAAAGCTATAAGTGTCAAAAGTGCGGTATAAAAGGGCATTTAAAGAAAGTTTGTGCTAAAAATAAAAATAACTCGTATGCTTATCACATTCAATCAGAACAGGAATGCGGCGCTAATGAGGTCAAGGACACAGGTTGCGTAGAATGCCAGAACTTTAACTTAAGGTACGTTGATGATAAACCAATTGAAATAAATTTAATTTTGGGCAATCACAACTTAACAATGGAACTAGATTCAGGCTCGAGCAGCTGTGTTATTTCTGAAAAATTGTATGCTGAAAAGTTTTCCGATTATCATTTAAATAACAGCAATATAAAAATGTGTCTGTATAATGGGCATAAAATCTCTCCACTTGGATATTTCTGGGTTGAAGCTTGTTATAATAAAGTTAAACACAAAATAAAAATTTATGTTGTTAAAAATGGGGGCCCTCCCCTGCTGGGTAGAGATTTTATGTCCGCGTTTAATTTAATTATAACAACTAACATAATGTCTATGTGTATTGATAAGAATGTAAACAATGTATTGCAAAAGTTCCCTAATTTGTGGCAGGATGAGTTAGGTTCGTTTAATAAATTTAAAGTATGTTTACGTTTAAAGGAAAATGCAAAACCTAAGTTTTTCAAGCCACGAACCGTACCCTTTGCCCTTAGGGATAAAGTCGAAGAAGAGTTGAACCGTTTAGTAACCTTAGGTATTTTAGTACCAATTGACCAATCAGAGTATGCCACGCCTATTGTACCTGTTTTGAAAGAAAACAATAAAATAAAAATAGCGGGAGATTTCTCGGTCACGCTGAATAAAGATCTTTTGATTGAAAGATACCCCTTAGCTCGAATCGAAGAGGTATTTTCTAAAATTGGGGGTGGCGAACGATACAGTAAAATTGATCTTAAGAATGCTTATAATCAATTTGTTTTAGATGAGCCATCCCAATTACTTACAACAATAAATACCCATAAAGGGTTATTTAAATATACAAGATTGGTGTATGGCTTATCCAATGCACCTGCAATCTTTCAAAAGGCTATGGAGACACTTCTCTCTGGCATAGATGGAGTCAGCGTATGGCTCGATGACATATGTATAACTGGCCCCAGTAGTGATTCCCACATTAAAAGATTAGAAGAAGTATTAAGTCGGTTAAGTGACGCCGGGTTGCGACTACAGAGAGACAAGTGTGATTTCTTTAAGGATAGTGTAAAATATTTAGGCTATGTCATAGATAAAAACGGCTTAAAGACTGACTCGGAAAAAGTTCACGCTATCATTAATGCACCCGAGCCGACTAACGTAACCGAAGTTAAGAGATTTTTAGGCATGGTAAATTATTATAGGAATTTTATACCAAATGCTTCTTCACTACTCCATCCTCTTCACGAGCTATTGCGTCACGATACGCCATGGGAGTGGGGCGAGCGTCAGAGGCGTAGCATGGCGGCAGTGCGCCGCGAGCTGGCGTCCGAACGCGTGCTAGCGCACTTCGAGCCCACAGCACAACTCGTACTGTGCGTGGACGCCGGACCCGGGGGCCTAGGCGCCGTTCTATCACAACGATCGGACGACGGTCACGAACGCCCCCTCGCATTTGCGTCTCGTTCACTTACCACCAGTGAACGTAACTACAGCCAAATTCAGAAAGAGGCAACTGCCATTATATTCGGGGTGAAGAAATTTCATCAATTTTTGTATGGTCGAAGCGATCCGTTTATTCTTAAAACCGACCATAGGCCTCTAGTTTCTATTTTCGATACCAAAACAGGCATACCGATTACAACAGCGCTGAGATTACAGCGATATGCTATAATATTATCGGCCTATAATTACACTGTCCAGTATGTGTCGAGCGATAAAAACGTAGTTGCAGATTATTTTTCTCGCTCACCTTTAACGTGTAGAAACGCATCGGAATGCCACGATAACGATTTAGACTCTTACTACGTAGTTAAGTTTATGAATGAGACGTCACCGGCGACGACAATCCGCGATATTGCACAAGTGACACAACAAGATACGGTTCTTAAAACAGTCATTAGGTACATAAACCACGGTTGGCCACGTAAAATAAGCTGTCGAACAATACTTCCTTATTTTCAATGTAAGTCCGACTTACAGTTCGAACAAGGGTGCTTATTTAGGGGCCATAGAATAGTAATTCCGTCAAAGTTTAGGGAACACATGCTAAAAGAACTACACGACACACATCTAGGAATAATAAAAACAAAAAGTAACGCACGAAGTAGGATGTGGTGGCCGGGTATCGACCGCGACATTGAACGTTGGATCGGGTCCTGCAAAACATGCGTGAGCTTACGCTGCGCCCCGCCGCGCGATCCGCCGGCGCCGTGGCCCGCCGCCGCCGGCGCATGGCAGCGCGTACATATCGACTACATGACCGTGGGGCAAAGGGTATACCTCGTGGTAGTTGATTCGTTTAGTAAATGGCTGGAATGTATATTCATGAACAGTGGAACGTCGTCACAATCGCTTATTACAAAATTAAAAAATATTTTCTCTACTTTTGGTATACCTAATGTTTTAGTTTCTGATAACGATGTTAAAATAAACTCTAATGAATTTAAGACCTTCTGCTCTAACAATGGTATTAAGTACTTAACTTCCCCCATATATCATCCACCAAGTAATGGACAAGCAGAGAATTCGGTTAGGACTTGTAAAAAGATGCTAAAATGTATTTTAAAAGATAACCTACCACAGCACCAAATTAATGAAGTATTATTGGGATATTTATTTAACTACAGGAACACGGTACACTGTACAACCGGCGAAACGCCGGCTAAATTAATGTTTGGTAGAAATC
The DNA here is from genome assembly GCA_036936625.1 of Parnassius smintheus behrii. Taxonomy (NCBI): domain Eukaryota; kingdom Metazoa; phylum Arthropoda; class Insecta; order Lepidoptera; family Papilionidae; genus Parnassius; species Parnassius smintheus. The sequence goes on along the minus strand of JAUPFT010000004.1, from coordinate 9,978,006 downwards.
TACGATCTCGTCTCGACCTAATTACACCCATAGAAAAAACACAATTAAATATGCCTTTAGTAACCAGTAGGAGATTTTTTGAATTAGGTGATACTGTTTGGGCTCGGTGGTACAGTGCCCGGAAAGAAACTTGGGAGTTAGGTACAATTAAAGAGAAGGTCGGTAGTAAAATGTACAAAATATTTATTATAAAATTTGAAGCAACATGCATTAGACATATAGATCAGCTGTTAAAATTTACGGGCAACGATAATTCATTAAAAATTAATAACACTGATAATGTTGAGAGTCGCAATTTTCAGTCGTTACCCTTGTCACCGTCTATGCCCGTTAATGCTCCTTTATCCGAACCTTCTGTAGGCAATCCTCGGTCATCGACCATAGTAGAGCAACCCGTTAATCCTGACGCAATAGACGTTGATAATGGGGAAGAATGGGGCGATTATTCGGCACAGGACAGCGTGGGAGACTCAACAGAGATTCCGGAAGCGTCAGATTCGCCTGAAGCTTCCGAAAACGGAGTCGAACAGCCTCAGAGCGATTCTGTCCGCTCCAATGACGTACCACCAGCGCAGTCACCGACACCCGCTCGTCAACTGCGCCTCCGGAAGAGGATAGATTATAAGAAATATTTTTAAATGATTCATTGTGTTGTTGTGTTGTTGTTCATGTGTGTTGTAGTGTGGTGTGGTATTATTTAATTTATTAAATGTTGTACACCTGTTAAGTCATAAGCATCTTGAATATTGTTTTATTTAAAACTATGTATTATATATTTAATAGAAATTTAAGTATTAACTGATCACTGTAAATCTACTTTGTTAACAGGTATCAAAAATTAAGTGTAGAGGAATGATATGTATTGCGGGTGCGCAGGCGCAGCACAGCCAGTAATAAACTAGCCTCGCTACTAAACGGTTGTTTCCTTTGTTCAATACATCTCAGTTGGACTCTGTAATTATTTTTATTACTGAGTAAAACAGTTTGCTAAGCATTTATTTTGTTTTTATTTTTGAGAAGAGTGGCAGCTATCGCAAAATTACCACATACCTAATGATAATTATATGCTGTGGTCTAAGGACACCTATATCCATTTTTGAATATAGATGCTCAGATAAAATTTCTTGTTACTAATAAAAATGGGTCTCCATTTCTCGTCACACACTAAAACTTAACATTACCCTACTATTTTACGAAAATTTCTAGTTGTCTGTGACACTAGTATTTGTGACCGACATTACGAATGTGGCATTTTTTTAACAAAATTAAATTACGTCTCTGATACATAACGATTTTACTACAATTTACTGTAACATCATTTTTCTTGTGTTTGGTAAAGTAATGATTTGGTTTTATATCCTAACCTATTTACTTCTGTGATAACATCAGAAGTTCAGAAGTGAAATATTTTATTTGGTACGAAAATGATGTTCTTTCTGCACTTTGGCACGGAGCAATCGATTTTAAAGCGTAATTTTTAATACGGGTAGAGAATATTATAATTTCCAGAATTAGAATAGAACAACAGAACTAGTTGTCAGATATGCTATCTGAATTTTGAGTCAATTTTGCATCAACATCTACTTTTTGACAATGCACATATGTTTCATGACATAATATTTATTTCAGTTAGGTGATAGAAATAAAGGAACTTTTATTTTTACTCGAAGTAGACAAATGTTTTAAGATTATCAGTTAAAATGAAGAAATTGTTTTCTTTAAATAATATTTAAGCATATGTATTTAAATTATAATATTCATATCAATAACGGTTTGCCTTTAAACAAGTTATGTTTGGTGACATGCAGGCAGTCGATGAATGCAAGTGCATACGGACCGAGGTGCATACTATGTTTAGCAGTGGACATGTGATGTGTATTAAGTTTTACACACCTGACGATTCATCATACGTACGATGTTTAATTTGAAGCGTAATAAATGTCACTTTGATTAGTGTTCTGGTAAATTCACGTAACAGTATAAGAATGAAAGGAATCGTATAGATCACATTTTGCCTGTGCACTAAACTCCTTTACGTTTCAAAAAGTAAACTAAATTTTTAAAAGAAAAATATAAAATCTGCTTTAATATATTCGTTATTGTCATCACCAGCACGTAAATTCTCCACTGCTGGTAAATGGTATGTTTATAGATAGGATGTTTTGTGTGTTTTATGTAATATTTTATATCTGGTAAACGAAATGTTCAAAGCGCCTTTTATCGAAAGACATAAGATCTTTCTCGCATTTTCAATAGTCCTTAAAAATACTCACAGATGAAATGTGATGATAGACTTTAAACTGCCATCACACTGCAAATTACTACTTTTATCCTACTACCATATCACTAGTAGTAACATATTCTTAGTCTACATTATTAATTGGCTTATGTGAGTTATCTGTTATTCATTGCCTCACGGACGAATGTCTCAAACTTTTTATACTGTACCGTTGACCGTACACTGTGTACTGTACTGTTGACCGTAGCGTAAACGAGATGTTTATACCGTCATCTATCGGAAGCCATAAAAATATTCACCATAGTTGCCTCTTACAACACCCACGAAATAAAATGCGGTGATGGATTCTCTTACGCCGCCATCACATAAAAAAAAATATAAGGTTATGATAATACTATCTGAAGTTCTTTTTATAAATTTATTTGAGCCTAATTGAAAGATCACCAAATTGTTTGAAACCTTAGCATGATCATAAAAATGCTAAGTCCAACCGTTTAGTATTAGAAATAACAAAATTCTTTGATCTAATGAATTGTAGTTGTGAAATCATATGAGTTTCGTAATTTTATTTTTCAGTTTCAACATTCCAATGATATTCTTTTAAATGTTTACTTTAACACTTTTTTATTTTTTTTTCCAAAATGTAGTGACATAATTCTTTTTGGGTTTGTGTGCAACTCCGAGTTCGTTGCTTATGCATGCTTAAGACTTATGGTACGTCGAATTATTTAGTAAGTCATTCTTTATCACTTTATTTTGCGGTTACATAACGTAGACTTATTACTTCGTTCCGTTAATGTATCCTAATATGAAGAGTAATCCTATCATTTCGATTAGATTATGTTATAATAGCCCCCACACTGAGAATTTCCCCTTTATTTCCCAACAGTTTCACATAAATATACGTGAAAATCACCAAGACCTGGAATAATTAATGTTCCGTAAAATAATTGAACCTGCGGCCCACAACAAAAGTTTTTTTTTTGGAGAAATGGACAAATTGATAAAATGAATGGTCTTTAAGAAAATCTTAAATTTCAATAAGGTCACATTAATAGATTCTTATCAGGCGAAGCAAAGCCTAGTCACTTGTATATCATAATTATTATTTCAGACCTTCACAAATCTACTGGTAAACAAAGGCATGCCTCAAGGAAGGCCCCTAAAGTTCTCCATCAACCTCCAGTTACCATACACTACCTTACCGGTACGAGGTTAACACGCGAAAACTTTTTTTCCCCATCGGGTCAGCTTTAGTAGCTATATGGCCGTCCCATTACCATTTGAGCTTACCAATCCGTTGAGCTATCTAGTTTCATCTTGTTCTACTTCGGATATCCATTCATCCATTCTATCTATTACAGTTATCTCCCATATGTTGCCATAGCTGTCATGATTGGGGTTGGTAACTGCAGTTTTTAATAATTTTGAGCTGTCATCATGAAGATGCCTATCTCCACTCTCAGTTTTCCTCTGTCATCTCCTACGACAGCTACACCAGTACACGATTACTTTCATTCAAATATGTTCATTACAAATATTGTCATGCCGATGACCTCAAAGCTTAGCGCTTTACATAGCCCGCTGAGCGATCCTCAGCTTCCTCACACGACCAGTAGTAAAGCACCATGGCTCAGATCCATATTTCATCACTGGCCACACGCACTGGTTGTACAATGTATATTCTAGGTACTAAGTTTTGAGATATAAGTGACGAGAAGATTTGTAGGTGGTAAACAATAAAAAATTATATTCAGAAAAATTTAAAATACAATATGAAAAATTTAAGAAACCATATATTTTATAAGATTTTTTTTATATTATTGCGTAAAATAACAGGCAATTTGCTTTGCCCACTTTCAAGCTTCGTGACCTGAAAAACGAGAAACTTGAAGATTTGTTTAACGCCTTAGGCTTGAATGTGACGTGGTTTATATCAAATGACAAATACGTGAAAGTTTCCTGTGTAAAAAATAGATTTAGCTAATTGCATATATATTTTTTAATTTAGGTACGAGTATGTGTGTATATACGAGTATTATATTAAATCATAATTAATATTTAGGATGAATCCTATGCTAATTCGCAATATTGTTATTACATTATTAAGAAACAAATTTTTGTAAAAAAATACTTTTGTACACCTTATTTTGGGTTTGGTTTTTCACATGGGTATTTTATGTATATAAAATATCTTCACGATTCCACGTATAGTGATTTTCTCTAAAGTAAGAACGATAATTCACCTTCGTTGCTGGTCGTATGAAGAAGCTCAAAGTCACTCAGCGAGGTAAGGAGAGAGCTATGCTTGAGGTTTCTCTACTTGATGGACTTAAAAATGAGAATATCCTCAATAGAACTAGATTAAATGACATAGCCCAACGTACAAGTAAGCTAAGGTCGCAATGGCCGTATATCTCGTAGAACCGACTACTGATGGAGAAGAAAGGTTTTCGAGTAGCAGCCTTGTACCGGTAGGCAAAGTGTATCGGCAGTGTACCTGTGAAGGGTTGTAGTGATGATGATGGATAGATGAAGCTCGTAAATAATTAAATTTTTTGTAAGTATGTGTGTAAAGTTATTTTGCAGATAATTATCATTTTGTGGCCGTGCTAGCTCAGGGGCAAAGAGCGCACTGTAAATATCAAAGTAACAACCCGGGTTCGAATCTCAAAGGCATCAATGGAATTGTTTATCAAAATTTTATGTGCTGATTTACCATGTGCTCAAGAAAGGAAGGAAGGAAAACAACGTGACAAAACCGGCATATCTTAAAAATTAAAAAAAAAAGTTATCCTAGCCCTAAGACCCTCTCAGAAACGAGAGGAGTCCCGTGCCTATGTGTGGGACGTAGTAGGCGGTAACATTACTTTTGAATTGACATGTCAATGCATATCTTATTTTAGAAAACTTCTTTCTTTTTTCCTAATTTTAGCTTGACACAAAAATATTAAAACGAATAGCATAACGCGTACCTTTGGTGTTATGAGTAGATATAAAACGTCCGATATTTAGTATAAATGTTTAAATATAGACGTAATACATTCTGGAACAACGCGATGCAAATGTAAAATATTTCAATGGATTTATGCCGTTTTTTAATAGGATGGGGTGACAAACGTAAACACAGTTCACCTGATGGTAAATGGTTGCTGTGGCCCATAGACATATACATCTATCCTCGATTACGAATCAAAATGCAGATGCCTTTCACCCGTGAGGACCAAGATGAAATACCTCGTTTCCAGTAAAAAGGGTATCCGGTTCTCTACACACACCATACCAAAATCAGCAGCATTAAGCTACTATTTTAGGCTACATTTTATTCGAAAATCTTGATGATTATTGAAAAAACAAAAATTGATTAAATAAATGGACTTTGATTATCTTAAGTCTAAATTATGCATTGTTATTAATAGATCCCATCCAGTCGAAGACGGGATAGGTCGTTAGTTACTAATTAATACTATATTATGTTGCAAAAATTATTTAAATTTTTACTCACCCATCACACGAAATAAGCTTATAATAATATAATCCCCTCCGCTGGAAATGTCACCAAGGTTGTCACCCAAAATCAGTGTAAAATGCGGAGTTGCTTATTACATTTGTCGGAAATGACGCGTACAGTTAACAAACATAGGGAGTTCTTTTTGTGAATATATGTTATTTTCTAGTTTATATTCATAGAATTATCACTACTTATTTATTTTTGATTGTGTTTTTAGATGTATAGGTTTTAAGATTTTTATTTAATGTTGTAGTAACTTATCGTTGTGATATTTTACACACAAATACGTACAAACACGCACAGATAGACAGTTTTCTTGCAGATCGGAGTATGAAGGTCATAGTGAACGGTGCATGCTTCGATTACAAGCCCATTGAGGCTGGTGTTACTAAAGACTGCGTGCTATCAACAACGCTGTTTATTCTGCTTATCAAAGACATTTTGAAAACCTTTAACATTCACTGACATACGAACGACAGCACTGGTGATGCTTTATACATCGGCCCTGCCAGTATATCTCGAGAAAACTTCGTTGAGTACCGGGAAAAACTTGTGTAAGAAGTCGAGATTTTGTTGAACAAAGTCTCGCACTGGGGGCGGCAAAATCTAGTCGCAGTTCAATCCCAAGAAGACAAAAGTTTGCTCGTTTACCTCTAAAAAGAACCCCTTCATCGTATCTTCTCAGTTTCAAGGCACTTCCCTTGTTGTCGCAGGCAGTATCGTAATCCTCAGCGTCGACATATCGAGTGAAGTGCAGTATTGTGGTCACTTTGAAGAGAAGGCAAAATTGGCATCTGAAAAGCTTAGCGTGCTTAGCAGAGCGGGATAGTATTTCATGTCGGCACACCGACTGCAACTTTTCAGGGCGCAAGTTTGGTCGTACATAGGATACTGTTTCGATCTCTCGACTGGGGTCCCCAGTGCCAGCAGCTTCCATTTGATTGCATCCAGCGCAGAGCTGTTCGAATCGTCGGTGAACGAGCACTTTCCGATTGGCTTGACTCACTGGGATTGTTGCATATCTTTGCGTATTTTATCGTGTTTACCACGGGGAGTGCTAGATATAATATAATAAGATTGTTAGGACTAATTACAGCCGTACAATTCACCATCGCACATCGCGACAAAACTCGCGACATACATACACGATCACACTCACTTACGAGCGTGCAGGCGCTTCCGTTTAAAATCAAAAGTAACATGTAAATTTTATTTCAAATTGTTGTTGTTTTGTCTTGTTTTCTCTGTAAACTATAATTAGTATTAATTGTAAGTATTTTTCCAAATTCCTTTCATAAATATAATTAATTAACGGTATGTTACAGTAAGGAACAGCGCCACCTGACGTAATAAGTATTGTTATTACTTAATTCTTAATACGAGTAGATTGGTCCCAACCTCAGATTACAATTACTGTGTCACTGCCGCTGTGTTGTAAATGTAAAGGTATTTTTTTACTTTAACATTAATTTTGAATTAAAATATATATAAAATTTCAAATTCTATCTAAGAAATTGTTAATTAAATTAAACACTCAAATTATTTACTTTGATTGCAACACAAGAGGATTATAAAGCTCGCTCTTAACTAATAGCGTCTGAAGTAGATCCCATTAGCTAGAAGAGTGGTTCAACTATGCTCCTTTAAACACGAAATAGTACGAAGGCCAAAGCTCTTTTATCCCTTATTGAGTTAATTAAAACATTTATTAAGCATTTAGTAGTTCAAGTACAGTTTGAATATTTCTTTTGTTTCCTATTCGAATTGTTTATTCATAATTTGCTTTAAAAAATGTACAGCTATTTAAAATAATCGGTCTAACTACAGAAAGTAGTTTTTTGATAGTCTTGGTTATACTCAAGAATTTTTACGTAAGAGTTGGCATATATTTAGGGGACTTCTTTACTGAAACATAATTTAGTTTAAGCCTAAAACTATACCTTTTTTTGTAATAAGGCCGATTATATCATTCATTGATGCACAATCTCAGGTTGGTGGGATTAGTTGAAGTATCACTGCATATTCCGTTACTGGGCGAATATTTATTGATAATTTAAAGTTTATATTAAAACAGTTTATTAGAGAAATGCAGAAATGTACGGTTGGACCGTACACTGCTATCCATATAATATGTGCAGATAGACAACGGTGATCCTTGTGCAACTGCAAGTAAAGAAGTCTATAAAATGATTATCCATACTAAAGATATATGATTAAAAAATTCACAATTTTGTAGCCTCTCTGTTATTACGTCATCTTATGGCTTCTGTTTATATATGATATGTGTTACCGATTTTTCTCCAGAAGTGTGAGAAATTTGGTCTCTGAAAATCAAAAACCAAGAAAGGTCAGTTTATAGTGGCGGAGCGAATACAGGCAGTAAATTATTTACTTTATGAGAATTAGCTCAACTAACACAAACGGGTTACTGTAAATAAAACTCACAATATTGCTGATTTAATGTAATTTTTCACTAATTCAGTCACTGCTGGTCGCTCGACGTTTGGAATACCAAGCTTGCAATGTTTTGATTTTATCGCTTCAAATTTATGCAATCATAATTTATTATTTAACAAATATATTTATATTTGTTAAATAATAAATTAATGAAATTTTAACTAGGCAATATTGGAATGCAATATCAACAAAAAATTAAGCCAATTCGCTCAAAACATAAAATTGCTGTCAACAAAGCTGTGTCGATAGCACTTTGACGTTTTAAATCTCTATTTTGAGTTATTGAATTTTAATAAACCATCATTTTATTATTTTATTCCCATTTCGTTCTCTTTGTTTCAATAGAACATTTAAAATTAATTCATATTGGATATCTGTTTTATATTTGTTATTTATTAAAATTTTATATCCTTTTTTGTAAGTATAAGGCTAATTATCTTTAAAGAAATGTTTTTTAATTATAACTATGTACATTCTGTCATAGTTCTCACCGAGCTTTTGCTAGTTTAAGGGATTGAGTTTTTGTGCACCGTGCGTGCACAAAACTGTCTTCTATGAAATTTGTAATACGCTTAGGAAATAGGAGTACAGAAGAAAACCGTAAAAATCAATAGCCTACGGAGCACACATCTTCAGCTTAACTGGTAACATTAACAAGGACTTGTCCATAATATACACTAGTTCTCGCCAGTCTGTGAAAGACAATAGCGAAAAAATTGTTGATGGAGTTATTAAGTGCCTACCTACGTCACCATTACAGATATCAATAAAACAATTTACTATGTTTTATCTAAATAAGGTTATGGCCTAACGAAATATGAAAAATATTATCATACATAATTTAAAACTAAATTGAGTAGTGATTTCTTATATTTACGCGAACACTACACATTGAAATAATACTCGTTTTTACGGAATTTATCGCGTATATTTAACTTTTTAATACCCGACGTTTCGAGAGCTTTACAGCACCCATGGTCACGGGAAGGACTGAGATGTTTAACGTCCAGATGTCATAGTTAACCGCGGTTACCATAGATTAAAATTTAATTTTTGTTCCGATCTACACAGTATGAACTTATGGTATCATGAAGCCTTGCAGTTGTATGCTTGGGTTGGGATTTAATTTTATTTATTATAGGATCCCAAGCAGATGGTAGCACCCAGCCATCTTCTCTATTGAAATTAGGGTGTTTTTTGATTTCAATAGCCTCGCGAATCATCCTTGGAAGGAATCGGTGTTCTTTAGCGAGGATTTGTGGTCTATCAAATCTGATGTAGTGACGGGGGCGATCCTGTACATGTTCACAATGATGATGTGAAGAATCGACGCTCCGGGAAGTCTGCAGTCTGTGAACATGTACAGGATCGCCCCCGTCACTACATCAGATTTGATAGACCACAAATCCTCGCTAAAGAACACCGATTCCTTCCAAGGATGATTCGCGAGGCTATTGAAATCAAAAAACACCCTAATTTCAATAGAGAAGATGGCTGGGTGCTACCATCTGCTTGGGATCCTATAATAAATAAAATTAAATCCCAACCCAAGCATACAACTGCAAGGCTTCATGATACCATAAGTTCATACTGTGTAGATCGGAACAAAAGTTAAATTTTAATCTATGGTAACCGCGGTTAACTATGACATCTGGACGTTAAACATCTCAGTCCTTCCCGTGACCATGGGTGCTGTAAAGCTCTCGAAACGTCGGGTATTAAAAAGTTAAATATACGCGATAAATTCCGTAAAAACGAGTATTATCTAAATTGAGTAGTTGTTGTGTCAATTTTTAGAGGGAATTAATAAGCGTATATCTTATTATCATTATTACAGATATCAATAAAATGATTCACTATGTTTTGTGTAATCAAATCTAAATCTGGAAAAAAATAATTATACATAATTTAAAACTTAATTGATTAGTTGTTGCAGTTGATTTTATTCTCCAATTAAGGCAAGCAAATGTCTTATATCATACAACCTAGTCTGGTTGTATGATTAGTTGTTGCAGTTGATTTTATTCTCCAATTAAGGCAAGCAAATGTCTTATATCACACAACCTAGTCTAATGTGTATTTTATTCGCAAAACTCTTCCCAATATACTAATCCGTTATTTCTCTTTGGCGGCTGCTAAAACCAGCGGACAGTTAATGACGATAATGTATTACAGAACGGATAAAAAACTTAAGATATATATCACACCAAAGCAATTCTTACATACTTTCAACTAACGATTAACATAAACACATTTATTATTACACCATATATTTATTTAATACACCAAGTCACTCCACTTTTCCGTATCAAACTTCAGATAAAACTTTTATTCGTATGATAAAACAGGACCAGCAATTCATCGGAACCACCATACCTACTGTTTTATTGAACCATCATAAATTGATTAATTTACTGATGATAAAATTTATTAAGTTTTTGTTGCTTGGACATGACCAATTCACATAAAAATAAAAATATTGGGCCGACTTACATAATATATAAATAGCTTTTTGTTACATATTGAATTAATGTATTGACAAATTTAATTCTATATTAGAAAAAATTGAAAATAAAATAATTATGTTTGTGCTTACAAAACGAAGAGATTTCATTAATAAATTTTACAATCTGTTTTCCATACTATAAAAGTTTCGTAAGTAATAGACCATAAAATTCCACTGCTGAACATAGGCCTCCGTCATATATTGCCTCTGGAGTTGGCACTTGCAATTTCTTATTTTTAGTCATTATTAGAAAGTTAGGAAGACGTTGTGGTTGTAACGATTTGCCAATAAAGACAGCCAAGGTTAGGCAATACAGCCAAGCTTTATGTGAATTTTGTTCAAACTGAAATTTCTTTAATTTCTGACTTCCTGTAGTGAGATGACTGAAGACAAAATTGTTCGGAATTTCTACTCTATATTTTATAATATTGCATGCCTCTGCCTCATAACGCGAAGCGTTATGAAGTAACGCTGTACTCTCGACACTTCAAGGTCAAGCAATTTTGTGTTCTTCAAATGCCTCTATCATAACCTTATGCACTTATACGATAATATGAGTAGCTGTGGCCCAGGACCGTGCTTTGTGACATTCCTTGGGAAAGGCCTATGTTCAGCAGTGGGCTTGTGAAGGGCTGTAATGATGATGGTGATGTATTTAAAAAAAATAGATGTTCATTTTGTGTGTGGTCATGTTAAATCCCAAAAAATTGATGTATCGAGACTGGGTTATCTTATTAGCTTCAGAATTACATCAACTGGTTTCCACTATCATATCAATAGCCTAAAATGATTTTCAACTGTTATAAGTTTTATTGCTATTAAAAAGTTAAGCACGTTTTGATTTTTTTGTCCGTGATAGACAAAAGAAATGAACCACACAGCCTATTTTATGAGTATACTTTATGTAATCGATTATTTATTTTAAACATTAATATTTTTTCCCTGTAAGTGACACTCCATGTTAAAAAAAACAAAGCGCTAAATTTAAACACTTAATAATATATTTTGAAAATCAAGTATAAAATTTATTTCTTTAATCATTAAATGAAGCTCTCATGACGCGTGCCTTTTTGGATTTTCCAAATTATAGTAGTGATCAATAAAATTTGCCCATCTATCAAACCGGTTTCTCGTGACTGTATTACAAAATGTGTTTCAAAAACATTTTTAATATTTTTTTATTTTGTTTTGATTCCTAAATTAAATAACGCTTTTCTAAATAACCAACCTTTTACATTTTCAACAGATGGATGCTACTAACAAACCATATATCAATGTATTTATGATAAATATATATTAAGAAAATTAATATTGGTATATTATGAGCCATTTTACCAATGAGTAATGACTATTTGTATGAGTGCTATTAATATGATTAGCAAAAAACAATCCACTTCCTTGCATCAATATTATCTTTACGGATCTACAAATTGTGTAAAGATTGTTTTGAAAATACGACATTTACAGACGTGCCTAATATATTAAAATATATTGCAGCTATATTATAGCTGTAGCACGAATGAATCGACTCGACCGCCGAAGGAATACGCTCTCGCAGAACACCGGTGCAAAGTAACAACTAAATGCTGTTGTGTTTCGTAATGTGAGTGTAATGTAATGTCTCTTTACTGGAGATGAGTTATTTTATTTTTGTCTACAAGAGTGATAATGCATCTGCATTTTGATGCTTAATCGAGAGTAAATGTAGATGTCTATGGGCTACTTACCATCAGGTGAAGTCTGTGCTCGTTTGTTACACTTCTTTTATGAAAAAAAAATTATATTTCCATATTTAAGATCATATAATTAATAAAAATATAATCAATTAATTTCTAAAAGCTCCTATTTGTCTATGAAATCAAGACGTCATACTCCCCAGTCCTCTCATCTGGCTCTTAAATTTGAGAGATTAAAAACGTCAGAAATAAAAAGAAAACAATTTATTAAACCATAATATGCTAAAACACCATTATTGATCCGCTTTTTGAAATCAGAGACGCTCCTTTTTATTGTCTTTTTTTATTAAACTAAACGCAACTGTTTTCATAAAAGTAGTTTATCCAATGCGAAGTGTACACATAAATTGAAGTAATTATTAGTTGCCAATATTCTTACAAGACCGAAAAGCCATCGATATTTATTTAAAAAAAAATTCATTAGCAACACTAAGTACAATACACATAAAAATTACTCAATAAATCGCCGAAATACTGAAATGCTTTTGGTGTTATATTTTTCCACATTGTCGTCCCGGGAAATCTTTTATGGAAAAACGCCATTAAATCCGAGATGAAACTGCTGTCAGGGTTTAGGTTTTTCGCGGAGAAATGAAACGTCCCGCGTGTAAACTATACGTGAAGCGAGCAACTTCACTGTTTATATCATAACCAATTTAAATTTAGGTCGTTTAAAGATCTTCCATCCATTACAGCAAAAAATACCATTGCTGACTATAAACTGGTAGAACATGCCGAAAGTAAATGGAACAGGTGTTCAGGATCGTGCTTTGTGGTACTCCTAGGGGTAGGCCTATGTTTAGCGGTGGACTTGTGGAGGGCTGTAATAAATAAACGAAAAATTATGAACGCAAGAGATTTCATTTTATTTTAAGGCCTTTAAAGTATTTTATAGTATTCTTTATTACTAACAAATATCATAAGTCTTCTTTAGTTCGTAGATGTATGTATATTTAGAAATACAAAAACCGCAGTTTTATATTAGTAAAGTTACATCCGTCTTTGTCAGTTGTTATTGTAAAGGAGCATTAATTATAATAGTCTCGAAACGTCTTACTGTTCCAATTAAGATTTAAATATCATCACCTAAACCTATTTCTTTATGATTACTATAAGATTTCTTTTTTTTTATTTTGTACGCGGTAGAGCCATGCTGCAGCTATATTACGGTTGTAGAACTATGGTTCGGCTCGACCGGGAAAAGACCACGATCTTCCAGAATACAAGTGTAAATTAGCAGCTTAAAAAGTATTATAATTTAATAACATTAGTTTTAATTTAATTGTAAGTTAATGATTTGAATTTTACTATTATTTAATAATAGTAATTTACAGAATTGCCTGATATATGTGACACATTGTAATAATTTAATAATTTGATAAGATTAGTATATTAAATTATAATTTTGACATTTAATTTGTATGACAATATTGATATGCACTATTGACTCAACTCAACTATTGACAATACTTTTCTAATTTTTTTCTTCTTATTAATTATTTTATTTCAATGCACCTTTAATGAATTAGTAATGTGTAGTCTAATATTATAGTGTATTTGTAGACTAAATTAAGGTAATAATACAATGTACATATTTCAAATGATTAAGGAATTTAAAAGGATAGGATCATGGTGACAAATATAATTATAATTCAATTATGCAATTGAAACAATTAGAATTTTTTACACCATCAAGGTCTCGGCCTACTACAATGCTTTACTCTCCTTCATCACACTATGCGAACACCATGTGTGGGCGAGTAGAGATTGTCACCAAATAATTTAAAGATATTGCCAAAAAGTAATTACTGACAGATTGACTGACTGAGTTGTTAATTTTGTGTGATTTCGAATGTTGTTTTTCTAGTAGTATGTGGAGTATATTTCAAGACAAAAGATCGTTTATTTTAATTTTTAGCACTTTTACAATTAGAATTTTTTACACAATCAAGGTCTCGGCCTACTACAACGCTTTACTCTCCTTCATCAAATTATGCGAAGACCATGTGAGGTATAGCTTCGTTAATATACAAACCTAAAAATTTATTTATTAAATTACTGTCCTATCATAATGTATCACTAAGGTTTTATCTTAAACCTCAGGGGTGAAAACTTATTTAAATTTTGATTCATAATCAATGTGGGTGTTTATGCGCTTCAGCATTCACTTAATATTGGCCGTGTGTTTGGCGGCTCGCCCTTGTTCTATTCATTAAAAATGTATAGCTCAAGCAATTAGTCTATGATATACTGGCGCCTCGAGTTTGTCAGTATGACTAAATTTTATTTATATTTTGTGCATAGAGCAACAAGGGCCATTGTTGTATCGGTGGGGAGGTAAATTATAAAAAAGTTTAGCCTTGACTTTCAGCATCAATGAAGAAGTCACAAATGTACCAGAGGACTTGTGATGGACACAATTAAAATGTATAGGATGGTTGCCGTTTAGACCTTAATAATACCAAAAATAAAATCATTAAAATAAAGAACAAACAGATTTCTTACTTATAAATCCTCGTAATACAGTGAAAATAAAAAAACAACATCGTTATTTTATACTAATTGGAATGTAGCAATGAAAAGGCTTTCGACTTGTAGAACAACCTAAATGAAATTTGTGGTGACCGCAACATATTAAACTAAACCAAACTCGCTAATTTGGCGATTTTACGTTATTGAACGACTATATAGAGTTCAAACTTGTGTTTTGGTAATGATTTTTTAAATTTGCACGAATATTTTATATTGAATCAAACTTAATAAATTACGTTAAATGTAATTTCAAGAAATATTCTATTACTAAAAGAAAATAAATACATCTTTACGTGGTAGGGACATGCTGCAGTTATATTAGTAGTATAGTTGTAGCACGAATGGGTCGGCTCGACCGGGGAAGGACCACGCTCTCACAGAATACCAGCGTGAAATAGTAGCTTAATGCTGCTGTATTTCGTATGGTGAGTGTAGAGAACCGGAGACCCTTTTTACTGGAAATGAGGCATTCCATCTCAGTCCTCATGGGTGACAACGCATCTGCATTTTGATTTGCATTGGAAGATAGATGTAGATGTCTATGGGCCGCAGCAACCACTTACCATCAGGTGGACTGTGTGCTCGTTTGTCACCCTATTCTATATAAAAAATCTAATTTTACGGATTTTGTAAGGTTTAATTTAACTTATTTAACTTATTTTCAGTTTTCGACATTTCACCCACGGTGACGGAGGAGGACTGAGGTGTTTGATGACTCAATGTCAAAGATAGCTTTCAATATTCTTTTTTGTTCTAATCTACACACAACTTATAAACGAAAAAAAATCCACCTCAGTCATTAACGTGACATCGATTGCCGAATTACCCAAAACGTCGGGAATTAAAAATAAGTAAAAGAAATTCGTTAAGTTTTAATCATTGTGTTTTCATAATATAATATTTATTTCATATTATTACTTGAAAAATACTTCCACTTCAATAAAAAAAGACTCAATCGAGTCACAGAAAATCAAGGTACTCAAGTGACCACAAAAGAGTAAGGCACTCATGAGACGTTTGAGCAGCCTAGTGAGTAACAAATTGACTGCAACGCTGCGAAACCAAGGCTTCGTATCCTGCTCGGAACTAGTGTTCATACAAATAAATATTCTGAGCCTGGATGCATGTCATTATGCCCACATGCAGTTAATTCGTGTAAAGCGCCTGTAGCGCAATAATGGACAGTAACATGACATTTTGTGATATCCTTTCTGATAAGAATGTGACAAATCAAATGTCAATCAAAGCGATGTCATAGTAGGTAAGGTTTGATTCCATTGCGTTCATTACATTAATCAGCACGCAAAACCTATCAAAATTACACTGCTGAACATGGCCTTTAAATAATTATTCCGAGCCGGAATGTTTGTTCATATGCAGTTAATGTGTGTAAAGAACATCTACGTCATAAAAGAAAACTTTAGTAATCTACTGCAACGTGTGACGTTACAGTAAAATAAAAAAAAGAATATTGTGTCCATTTGTTCCATAGTGTTTATTTCATTCTACAGCAACCACAGTCTATCAAAAGTCAACTGCTGAATATAAGTTTCCCCATAGATTGTCCCACAGGGGGAATACTCATAGTTACCACTCTTAGCAAGGCGGGTTGGCAACTACAGTTTTTTTTTTATTATTACTCTTGTTAGCTACTCTGCTATCGCTTAGTGTCGTAATTATCGCCACAATACGTGAATAGTTTCATTGTGTAACATATTCTACATTTGTGTACATGAGCTATTTAAAAGAAATGTATATTTGTTATTCACAAATAAAATATTCTTCTCGCTTAATTATGGATTCCGCTCGTTCTTTTAGCTAACAAAATTTGAGTCGTGTTCTGGCTTAGCATCTAACGAAGCGAAAACAAGGCCACTAAAATATACAATGCCACGTTATGAATGCCAGCAAATAAAAAAGTAATTTCGAGTTGCCGTTTATTGTGGAAATAAGACTAAAATCATTTTAAATAATGTGCAAGTTGCATTATGTACTGCAGTTTTGACTACCTCATTTGTTGATGTGTATGAATAATTTCAGTCGGCAGACCACCCCACATGTCGGTCACCTCGAGTGTCAGATCCAGATATTTTGTTTTCTTATCTGATTCGGCTTTCACTTGGTTCCTCGTCATATAGAATGGTAATGTCGACCAAAATATCCTTGATTGTGCTCGGTCCATCAGGCTTATTCGCAAGAATAGTCCTATCTGTGACGATGGACCGGTCCCAGTGGAGCCTGGCGCGGTCATATCGAGCGCGGCTTCCGGCAGGTATAATAAGTAATAAGTATTTCAGAGCGAGCTCCTGGTGTACAGAGGTTACTAGCACAATATAATAAAAACATACAGTAGGACGACGCCTTTGATCTCGTGGTAAATGCCGACAACGTCTAGACAGCGTATGGAGGTTAGCGTTGTCACAAATTAACAACTTTTACTAATTTCATTATTTGTTTTAGATCTACATCGTGATCAACAATATGATTACTAATATAAAGAATAAGTATTAATTTGTTCTTACATTTTTCCTGAAAGTACTCAAAACGCTAATTGCACGCCTCACAACGTGAGGGAGTGCTCTACTCTCGATATGTGGCCATACCTCAGTTTCGCTACATAAAATCGTTCTTGTACTCTTAGCTAAACATCAAATCATCACCCCAATAAACTTCGAAATTGACATCCATATCCTACATATCTAAAAAATTACCGCCATCTTGAATTTGAAATAAATGCTATTTTCGTAATCAGCACACCGACAATCTTGTTCTATCACCGGGAGGGCGACCATCTGTCCCAAGGAGGTGTCGGATTTATCGTCCACAAGTCTCTCGTCAACAACGTTGTAAAGATTGGGAGTGTGTCGACGAGGGTCGCGTACCTGATACTCAGAATCACCAAACGGTATTCGCTGAAGGTCATTCAGGTTTACGCACCAACCTCGGCACACCCCGATGAGGAGGTGGAGGAAATGTATGAGGATATTTCCAGAGCCATACATTCGTCCAAAACCCACTACACGGTGTTGATGGGAGACTTCAACGCAAAACTAGGCACAAGAGAAAGCGGTGAGCTGAAGGTAGGGAAATTTGGAGTAGGGCAACGGAACCGAAGGGGCCAGCAGCTGGCCGACTTTATGGAGAGAGAGGGACTCTTTATGATGAACTCTTTCTTCCAGAAGCGGCCCCACAGGAAGTGGACCTGGTCGAGCCCCGACGGTTCGACAAAAAATGAGATTGACTTCATTATGACGACCAGACGCCAACTGTTCAGTGATGTCTCAGTGATCGCAAGGGTGAAAACTGGCAGCGATCACCGAATGGTTAGAGGCACACTGAACCTAAACGTTAAGTTGGAGAGGTCTCGTCTAATGAAGTCAACGCTCCGTCCCCCTCGTGCTCTAATCCAGAATCCCGAAACCTTTCAGCTCGAGTTACGTAACCGCTTCCAGTGCCTAGAAGATTGCAATGCAGTGGACGATATGAACGACAAGCTCGTGGAAACTGTCCATGCGGTCGGAGCTAAGTTCTGCAAGACCCGCCGCAGAAGAACACAAAAACTCTCCGATCACACTCTTAATCTCATGGCTGTTAGACGGGAGATGAGGCTGCAATCGTCAACAGATTTGACAGCATACAGGCAACTGAACAGACAGATCTCCAAATGCATGCGGCGAGACTTACGCAACTTTAATACTTCTCGTATTAAAGAAGCGATCGAGCGGAACCAGGGCTCCAAAGTCTTTGCCAGAGATCTGTCTGCCAGTAAGAGCCAACTGTCAAAGCTGAAGACTGAGTGTGGCAACATCGTTTCCGGGACACCTGAGATTTTGAGTGAGATTGAGAGGTTCTATGGGCAGCTGTACACATCATCGTTGGAGCCACACGCAAGTGTGAGTAACGATCCAAGAGCAAGTCTTATCCGACACTATTCCGATGATATCCCGGACGTCAGTCTAAGCGAGATTAGAATGGCTCTCCAGCACCTTAAAAACGGCAGGGCCCCAGGCGAGGATGGAATTACAGCGGAGCTTCTGAAAGCGGGTGGAACACCGGTACTTGTAGTCCTTCAGAGGCTCTTCAATTCCGTCCTCCATGGTGGCACTACTCCAGAGGCGTGGAGCAGAAGTGCGGTGGTCTCGTTCTTTAAGAAAGGCGACAACGCTCTCTTAAAGAACTACAGACCGATTTCCCTTCTGAGCCGCGTCTACGTGCTGTTTTCGAGAGTCATTACGAATCGTCTCGCACGCAGACTTGACGACTTCCAGCCTCCCGAACAAGCCGGTTTCCGAAAAGGCTTCAGTACCATAGACCACATACATACCCTGCGGCAGATTGTACAGAAGACTGAAGAGTACAATCTGCCACTTTGCCTGGCGTATGTGGACTATGAGAAAGCCTTTGATTCCGTCGAAATTTGGGCGGTGCTACAGTCCCTTCAGCGGTGCCAAGTTGACTGTCGGTATATCGAAGTGCTGAAGTGTTTGTACAGTAGGGCTACGATGGCTATCCGAGTACAGAACCAGAGCTCGAAACCTATCCAACTGCAGAGAGGTGTAAGACAGGGTGACGTTATATCCCCGAAACTCTTCACCGCTGCATTGGAAGACGTTTTCAAGCTACTGGACTGGAAAGGATACGGTATTGACATCAATGGCGAGTACATCACTCACCTTCGATTTGCCGACGATATAGTCCTTATGGCAGAATCGCTGGAGGACTTAAGCACTATGCTCAATGACCTCAATAGTGCCTCCCAACGGATAGGTCTTAAGATGAACATGGACAAAACAAAGATCATGTTCAATGTCCATGTCACACCTATGCCGGTAGTTGTTGGGAGCACTATGCTCGAAGTTGTTGACGAGTACGTTTACCTGGGACAAATAGTCCGACTAGGTAAGTCCAACTTCGACCGAGAGGTCAATCGACGGATTCAACTCGGCTGGGCAGCGTTCGGGAAATTACGACATATCTTTTCGTCAGGTATACCTCAATCTCTAAAAACTAGATTGTACAACCAGTGCGTGTTGCCAGTGATGACTTATGGATCTGAGACGTGGTCCTTCACTGCTGGCCGTATGAGGACGCTTAAGGTCGCTCAGCGAGCTATGGAGAGGGCTATGCTCGGAGTTTCTCTGCGTGATAGACTCAGAAATGAGGATATCCGCAGTAAAACCAGAGTGACCGACATAGCCCAACGGATTAGTAAGCTGAAGTGGCAATGGGCCGGCCATATAGCTCGAAGAACCGATAACCGATGGGGAAGAAAGGTTCTCGAGTGGCAGCCTCGTACCGGTAGGCGTAGTGTAGGGCGACCCCCCCACTAGATGGAGTGACGACCTGGTAAGACATGCAGGAAGTCGATGGATGCAGGTGGCTCAGGACCGTGCTTTGTGGCATTACTTGGGGGAGGCCTATGTTCAGCAGTGGACTTGTGAAAGGCTGTAATGATGATGATGATGACACCGACAAACTTAAAAATTTACCCCTAAATCTTAGTATTTTATAAAAAGAACTTCGAAAGGCCGAAGAAAGGCACTATAGTATGGTCTGAAACCTTAGCCTGTCCAACCACACGATTTAGATGGAGAAAAATCAGTAATGCCCAGCGACTAGTACCTATTTTTTACGTCTGCTATTTCTTTTACGTTGGCTATTTGGCATGACATGACAAAATATACAATGTAAAAAATAATAATATTTAATAACCTAACTTCCGTGTGCGGAATTTGGTGAAATCGCAGATCATTATTTATGCGAGATGACGACTTGCAATCTCTCACAGCACACGTCCTATGAACCATTTTAATTATAATTATCAACACTTAATTTAAAAGTAATAAAAGCAAGCGCGCGTTAACCCTGGAAGTCGTGTCCCGACCTACTAATACGATTGGCATAAGCAAATCGGGCTCGTCCTTCCCGCGTCTCACCCCACACACCCCGCACGATTGCCCCGTTTAGACGTCTTCGTCGGACGACTGTATGGATTTATAGACTGTGTAACTAGGTTGTGCCTGTGTAAATGGTAAGATTTAGAAAGCACCGAACAACCGGAGAAGACATGCTTGAGTGCTTCACCGAAATGGCGACAAGTTAGACAGATGCCGACGATGCCATCCTATGGAAATTATCTCCAATAATTGTTGGTCTAAATAACCTGATCTAGTATTGCACAAAAAAAACCCTCAGTTTCTCCAAAGAGTTCACCGAATCGTAGCCAGTTGAGGGAAGCGACTGTATCTACGAAGGGCTCATGTAATACCTCCCGTCGAGCTACTTCTACTTCCATACGGTCTCCCGGTCTGAAATGCTAAGTACTGTTGTGTTCTGCCATTGCTCTTTAGCTAAGGATAGAGGGGAAAGCCCTTTATCACTTTATCAGAAATGACCTCATTATAGAATAGATCATCAGATCTCTCCAGGAAGTAATGATGGAAAATTGCCAGAAAAATCTTACAACTCACGTTAGTTACTATACCGTGTGACTTATGTCGGACGTAATATACCCTGGCGACGGGGAACAGCTTTAAAGATGCGGGAAGTCTGGTACTGCAGTTATCAATCTGCCTGCCAACTTTAACGGGCTGACATATAAAAAGATTCATTATAGGTTTTCCCATGATTTTTTATAAAACAAAAATTGCCAACGAACGTACACAATAATATTAAAAACGCCAGAATAATAAAAGAACAAGAGCGTGGGCCGGTAAGGACCGCGACCGTGGCAATATTGAATTGGCGATTCAAGTGAATACTTCGAAGCGATATAACTGCGAATTAATGTGTTTTATTATAAGTGTGTTTTAAGTTGTAAATGGTGCTCGATAATTAAAATGTCAAGTTTGGTAATTCAATTGGCAGTTTTTATTGTCACGAACCCTAACCTCGTTACAATATACACAAAATAATTCAGTTTTTACCCACTTCCTGACATCAGAATAAACTAAAATTTTACAGAAATGTTAAGAATCGATGACAATATAGGTAATCATTTTATTTATTTTACCTATTATTCTCATTAGGATCATAACAACTCCTCATCAATGCATATTGTTTAGATTTCTTTAATTTAATATTTTACATGTCAATGTCAAAAATATCTACTTCACTATTGTTTTGCGGAAAAGACACAGGAATTTCGAAAATGGTACAATATTAAATCTTTTGAATATTGGAATTTTAATCAAAGCATTTAGAGAAATATTTTCCGTTTTACAAAGCTTTAACTTGGTTATTGATGTGAAAATTGAATACCTGCCTATTATAGTGTCAATCAAGATGACTTCCTAGCAGATTTTGAATACAAATCTGATTTATCAATGAAATTGAGGTGTCTATCTGTAATGTCAAAATATCTGCCGTTTATTGAGATGAGGAGGTTATTTTTTATGCTATTAAGACATGAGTAACATTTAAAAAAATTGTCTGTCTGTCTGACGATCTGTCCTGGCTAATGTTTGGAATGACTGAAACGATTACAATGAAGCTTCTCAAACAGATAACAGTGCCAGGAGTGATGTAGGGTACAATTTATTTGAACAATTTGGGGTTTCTTAAATCGAAAACATAATAAAATTAATAGTTGTTTGATTATCTTAAATCTTAATAACGCCTTACCCCACCTGGCCAGAGGAGATCGCTGGTTTTTTTAAGAATAGTATACATAAATTTGTTATCTGGTGAAGATTATTTTTCTAATTTATGGACTTTACATGAACATAAAATATATTGCTGAGAAATGCATGATTGCCCAAGATGTTTTTTCTATAGTCACCAGCACATGGTAAAACAGCACTTAAAATTTCAATTGGAAGTCACAGGAGTCGGAGGGGACTGAACTAAAACTTTCACGCGTACTTTAAAATTTATGGTAAGAGTTTAGAGCCACAACGGCTTAGAGCTGAAAGTGTTAAAAAATGTTATACATATAAAGGTTAATAATTTGGCACCGGTAATGTTAAACTATCTATGGAATTTAGGTTTGTCATTTTTAAGTAGAGTTTTGCGTCACCAGTCGGTCGTTAGATGCTTAAGTCAATCACTAATCTGCATTGCGTAACAGGTGAAGTAGGTAGTAAAAATATTTCCCTTAACAGCCTACTAATATTCATGGTGAGTAAAACTCGTATAAAAATATTCAAGAGAAAGAGAAGCCACCGGAAATGTGTATTTAGGATTAAGTGCCACCGATCCCAGTGGGATTTCCTTCATTTTAAATATAACTCATAGACTAGAGTAAATTTTCGTAGCTTAGCTTCATTTTCTTTAAAAACCGAGATTTTACGCAGTAAAATTTATTACTGTATTTGATTATTTATTTACACTTTACACTTACAAAAAAAAAACTTGACAACTTTAAGTTTGATTGGTAAAAATTGCCATAAGACATTAAGCTCACCCATCGTTCCCCTCAGTTTTAGGTGAATTACAATAAAGATAACAAATAAATAATAAAAATGGCCAAAATATGTCTGCCAGTCACACGAAATAGTAGAAAATAAATCAAATTAGCTCTGCTCATGCATATTATTTCAAAATTTGGTTTGTTTACTTAATGAAAGTACTTTCTTCGTCTCAATACGTGTGACGTGGGTTCGCTAACTTGTTAACATCTTCACTCACGTTCCTTGGGACCAACTTTCAATTGAGTTTGAAGACTCATTAAAGTTGTTGACATAGTTATTCACCAAAAGGCTTACTTAGTCCTACTTGAAGCACATAATTCGGCGGCGTCTTTCTTTCTATCCGATTACAATGTGAGTACCTACGATGCAAGAATAAATAGACTTTTGTTAAGCAATATGCGTATGCTTTACCATCTACGACAGCATCGCCACTTAGCATCAGGTGAGATATACAAACACTGGGATCTCCCAGTCGGTTAAAAAAACATGCGTACAGCTCACACGTGACAGAAGTGAAACCTTCGAATGAAATGAAATATAAAGTAAAAATACTTTACGGCAAATGATTTATTTAATTTTATAATTTAAAGTACAAGTTCGGCATAAAATATAGTAAAATTTAATTTTATAGTAAATAAATGTAACAATCCTTTTCATATATATATATATATATATATATATTAGACACATGGATATTATATTTTCTTTCGAGTAAAATTATAATAGCGCCACCTACTTCCTAATATAGGTAGTCACTTTATCGAACAACAGATTGACACCCAAGGAAATCATGAACTTTTAATAAATGTTTTTCTCAATATGGGTAATTGTTTGTTAATGTTTTTACTGTTTACTGCCACTGCCAAGTGGCTGCTATTTCTATATGAAAATCATAGATTATGAAAAGTGAACCATACAAATGGGTAACGCACTAAACTACCTACTACTGGCTTCAATAGTTCTTTTTTTATCAAATTCATAATGGGGTGTTATTGTAATGGCTCCAATTTCACTAATTGGAAATTTTAACATATATTCACGTTTCAAGGTCTTTAGAGTCGAATAGTACGGTTTTTAAGAAGATATCCGTGTGTACACATATACGTATGTATGTTTGTATGTATGTATGTTCAGATTCAATTTTTGCCTAGTGTATCTCGATAATAAAGATTGACATGGGACCAGTATCATATAACGCATAATTATGTAGCTTAGACCTCATTAAATTTTAAACAAAATCGACAAGTCGTTTTTGTGCCAATCAAAAATTGTATAAAATAATTAAACATATAATATTTTTTTATTCTCTCCACTGGGAAGTTATATGTGTATTGTGGACCTTTCGGGTAGCACCGCTTTTTCAAATTAGTATTACTTGGACTCATTTATTTTATTACTTATTTTATTTAAACGACATATTTCAATCCGAACATGTTTAAATATCTAAAAAAAGTCTTCGATATTGTTAATATACTTTTAAAAGTATGAGACAGCCACTAATTTTTACGACGAGTAATTTTCCTTCGAATATTTATACTCTTTTCGATACATCTTATACAACGTGCAGCTACAATGGTGACTTTAATTTTACACACGGGTAGGGCTAGTGCCCATTAACCATATTAAATTTGGTAGGTTAAATAACTCTTAAATTGAAAAAAGTTTTTTTTTCAAACAAACTAAATAATAAAAATTTTACTAAAATTGGGATCATCCTTGCAAAAATTCGTCCATAAAATTACCTAGTTAAATTGGAGCGGCTACGCTTTGTTTCGCGAGCTAGCAACCGCGCAACGTGTCTGGTACCGACAACCTTGTACTCGTAATGGTCCGTAATCCGTATCTACTGATGTGATAGGTTTACTCCCGCTTAATGCGCAGATTTTGGTGTTTGAGTGCCCAATAGTGCTGATTGTGCTGGTTCCACATGCCATTTCTGCTGAACGTGCTTTCGTCAGTCCTACAAACTTGGGAAAGAAAGTCACAATCCTCTTCAATTTTACTCAGTAACCACTGACAATAATTCACTGTTATTAATTTATCACGCGTATGTACTTTTCTAACCTTGAATGGGTACCACTTTTTGCGCGTTAAATGCCATTCTTCACTGTTTGTTTATTCCATAGGCACACGACACTTTCGTACCTTCTCGAACAAAACACGTAAGCGACGCCGGCGTTCGTTTCGGCGGCGTTTACGACTTTTTTCTCGTAAGCATGAGCTATAACGCTGCTTATATCATTTTTCCCACGCAAAATCTTATGAATTTATGTGTCTGTCTCTTTTTACTGTCGCTTTTTTGTTTCGTAGACTTTCAAATCACAATGATGCTAAAATAGTTTTCAGTTCAAAAAGTGTGAGATTACATTTTGCATGGATAGTATTGAATAAATCATTTTGGATTATTCGATTTACTCTGGGAGTATAAAATATGATTTTAATGAAATTGTTGGTAAATTATGATCGGTTTCGTTATCTCAGCTAAGTAAAGAAATCAAAATAGGGATAAGTTGCTCGCATTTGTAAGCCTCGACCACCTAATCCTAGGCCCACCTTACACGTATCCCCCGGGTAGTGCTAAATAAGCGAAGAGCTGACAAACCGAAAGTACAGACTCGGCTACTCGCCGTGTAGTATTGGCGTAAAATATACCAACCCATGGTTTCGCATCATAAGGCATCAGAAAAAATAAATGGCCTTGAGTTCCCGGTGCTCATCAGGCACCGGGAACTCGAGGCCGGTATGATAGAGTTTCACTCGAAATGCTTAGGGCTGGAGAGAAAGTAGTGGAAGGCCTTCTGTACACCTTGTTTATTTATGTTTGGAATTGAAACGGGTACCGGCAGACTGGTACAAAGCCGTGATAGTCCCAATATGTAAAGGAAAAGGGTTGCAGCAGGACTGTACAAACCACCGTGGTATCAGCCTTCTTAGCATTGTGGGGAAACTGTATTCTAAAGTACTAATTGAAAAAGTCATGAAAGAAACTGATGGGAAAATTTAGGATGTGCAAGCGGGATTTAGAAAGAGAATGGGGTGTACGAACAAAGTCTTTTCCGTGCGCATGATCGCGGTGAAATTTTTAGCCGAAAACTAAAAAGTTTTTGTGCGTTCATGGACTTGGAAAGGCTTATGACAGAGTGGACAAGGATGTGTTATGGAATATAATACTGAACTCATTTGGGTTGAACGCTGGGTTGATACATGCTTTAAAGTCTCTTTATAGGGACTCTATTGCTTGTGTTAGGATCAACGGAGTCTACTGGGACTGGTTTGGCATCCATAAAGGTGTCAGACAGAGCTGTGTGGCTTTCCCGTGGCCGTTCAACCTATTTATGGACAGTTGTTTGGAAAATTTGAAAGTTGAAAAATGTGGATTAAGAATGGGTGAGTTAACTGTTAACTGCCTTTTGTACGCCAATGATCAGGTTAGGTTTTCCCGTCGTCGGCAGCCGAGTGGCAAATGATAGTTACATTAATGAACAGATCATTTAAAGAAAAGGGTATGAAAGTGAACACAAGTAAGACGAAAGTTATGGTTTTTGAAAGAGAAGAAAGTAAAACGATTTGTAAAATAAGAACAGAAGAAGAGTTTATAGAGCAAGAAGATGAATTTGTACATTTAGGATGCTTATTTACGAAGGATGGGAGATATGATAAGTATATAGAACGACAAGTGAACGCAGGAAATAGAGTATATGGGAATGTGTCAAAAAAGGCACGTATGGCAATTAACAAAGATCATTTGGTACCCACTTTAAAGTATGGTAACGAAAGTTGAGGTATGTCAGAAGAAGCACGAGAGTAGAACATAAAAGAAATTTTCTTATGCAAAGATAAGTTCATAGCTGTGCTAGGATCCAATAGGTTCAACTTATTAACATAGTTTGATGAACCGAAATAACTTAAATTCACAATAAATATTATTTTGCTTTTGTGCCACCAAATATAAACACAAAATATGCACTGTAATCAACATGAAATCTGCGCAAATTATATTACTTTTATTCTGAAATACATATAATAATTTTATTTGATCATTACAAAACAGAAGCGACAAATGTACTTATAGTCCACCTGATGGCAAGTACGCTTGGCCTTTGGACGCATGCAATCAATTTAACTTTACTGAGGGTTAAGATGAATGCTTCACAGCCTGTAATCATACTGGCTCTCTATACCCTTCGGAACAAAACACAACATTGCAGGCATACTATTTAGCGGCAGAAATAAAAAAGTGGTTATTATCTACCCAGATAGACTCCTTGGCAGAAAAGGAGACTTTACCACCTTTAGTACTTATTTAAACAGGCCTAGTAAATTTCGAAGCGGCATGTTTTTTATCTTTTTCTATACCAATTCAAACATTATATAATGTAAGAGCATTCATGCAGATGTGCTGTAACGTGGCAGTTAATGGGTTAATACAATTATGGTTAATGGTAAAAAAAATTAATACAATTTTACAGATAGACACTTTAACTATATTTATATGTATAGATTAACTTTTGCACACGTCTATATCAACGTAGTAGACCAAAATAATGGTTTTGTTAAAATAATCCAGGCCTGGTTGTTGCAAATGTCATGCAGGTTTAATTTTGTGACCTCTACCACCCGCTTGTGCGATATCATGCGCTCAATCGACTCGCGCTGCTTTAGAGGAGCTACTTTTACTGATGTTTTACGTTGGCATTTCTTGGTTTGTTAGATTAAGTACCAACTTTAACACTATGTGAAGGAATATTATAGAATTACACTCAATGCTAAATAGCTATTCCAACGTTACCGTATATATTTCTGAAATAAAAAGTATCCTGTATTTCAAGACAATTTTTAATTTAACCATTTTCATATGAAGAGATAATTACAGAATATACGTTTCCTGTAAGATAGACCACAGAATCCGTTTATTGTTCGGAATAAAACGTAAGCTATATCACTCTCCGACCCACAAACTACCACGATTAACCTTTTAGTATTCGCGCTGTTTTTGGTAAAATACTGTCTCGCGTGGAGTCACTGAGATATCAAATAAAAATTATGTATTTAAGGAAATGCTAGAAAGAGATATTTATGCTTTCCTCAGAAGAAAACCAAATAAAGAAAAACATCACGGACTTACCGTACTAACACTGTATGAAAATTTAAAAATCCGTATTCATAAAACTCAAGTTTATAGTATAGCTTGGTTAAGTAAAGCTAAGAAGCTTTGATTGAAATTCTTATAATATTATAATCTTTTAAAAGTTAGACTTATATAAATTTAAAACTTTTCCGTTAGACAACATAGCGAAAAAATCAATGCTTCAATATTTCTAACAGATCATGATAAGAGAGGTACACGATAAAAGATTTCCCTGGATAGCCATGACTTGTAATGTCGTAGGCTCTCAACTATCGCTCTAAGTAATAAGTTTTGTTTGTAAGTCCATTTAGGCTTTTATACCTTTATACGAAGTTGAAAGTGAGTTTTAAAAAGGTGTTCTGAAAGAGGACAAAGGATGAATATTTTGAAAATAATAATTTGTTGTTTATGTAACAATAATTAGTATGTAAATATTTCTAGTATGTAGTTTATATTCCAATATCGGAAAATCCCGCGCAAGATCGACCGATTTTTTGAGGAATAGGAATGAAAAACGAGCACACAGTCCACCTTATGGTATGTGTACCACAGATATCTACATTTAATCAATTAAGAATCAAAATGCAGATTCGTTGTCCCCCGGAGGACTAAGATGCAATGCCTCGTTTGTAGTAAAAAGATCACCTACACTTACCATGCGAAACACAGTGAGCTGCTTTTTCACGTGGTATTTAGTGAGAGTCGTTCTTTCCTGTCGAGCCGTCCCATCCGTACTGAAATCATAATATAGCTGCAGCATGCTGCAACGAGTGGTTTTGCTCAATCGAAGCTGGATCAAGCTCTCACAGAATAGCAACTTCAAATAGGTTTGTGGGAATAAATTCTACACGACTGGCTCTTCTAAGTTAACACATGACCTATAGATCATCATCAGTCAGTCAGTTACCATTTCTTTTTATTTCCAAAGCATGTTACATCGGTGAGCCATGATTCTACTACGTACAATATCCTCCACATCTTTGTTAAAAACATGCCATGCATATGAACCTAACGCGTGTTCACGAGTGTCTTTAAGACTATTATAATGAATACGCTTTTGTTAAGCTGTCTCAGTGCGCTCTATCTTTAGTTGTTACAATCAAGTGAAACAGTATAGTTTCACTCAGACACGTACCAATTGCTCAGCGGTAAAGAAATACCGCCGAGAACGTGGTAAATCAACGTTTAATTATTTAACTACTTTATTCATTGTAATACACAGTTATATTGCTGCCGGTGGGGATTGACAGGCTCTTGTACTGTCCAATATCCATCCATCCATCTATAAAAGGCCATTGCTGAACATAGGCCTCCCCTGTATAATACCTCATAGGAGGGTTTTGCCATAGTTGGCACGCGTGGCTGACGGGTTGGCAACCACAGATTTTTTATTATTTTGAGTTGTTAGCAGAAAAAGGCTGCTGCACATCATCTGTTTCAATTCCACTCTGCCATCTCTTGAGATACCCACGGGACGATGTGGGGAAGTGAACATTCTTACACCGCCACCACACTGTTCAATTTACGACGCACAACCCTGAGCTCTCAAATCAATTTTGAAATATTTAATCATTTATTTTATTTAATTGACACCATGTAGAATGTAGAATATATAGCAGCACTAAAAGCTATTTGTTAAGCCCTTTGTTAGTGAAGAAACTTCATTAAAAATTAATGTAATCGAACTAAATGACAATATAATTATTAATGTAACAATAAAGTTGTAGGTGAGGATTATCTTTTTTTTAAATCATAGTGGTGTTTAAAAGGTAAAGTATTATTTGTTTTTCAGTTTACCAACAATGATGTCAAGCACTAAATTATAACTTATTACAAAGACAAGACAATACATAAATTGATGATAATACTGCTTTTTCCTTTGACCGATATCCTAGAAATATCGTAATACGAGTTCGTCAAAATATGAACACATGAAGCCGTTAAATTATTTTCAGAGAGTTTAGTAAACTATATAAATTAAGTAATAAATCCCATGTTTTGGCTCGCCGCTCACTTAGCCGTCAGCCACCGTAGTCTACATCACCTGAGGATGCCTCGTGTAGAGGCAAAACACGTGTTGTATTATCGTTGATGGTGTGTCTTTCCTAGTGGGAAGTAGTGGTACTGGGATCAATGGTGACGGGATTAGTATACTCAATTGAGGGAGGGTGAGAGATGCTCTTTAAACTGGGTAAGACACATCATTTCATTATATTGAGCATATTTGGGCGAAATAATACTAACCACATATAATATAGTGGATTTCCGCAAAGTAATGCATAGTTCTATTATTTACGAATTCGAATTTCAAATTGATTTTATTTAAAAACATGGAATTCTTTTTTCAAATTTAGTCATTTTTTATTAGCGTTATGTTTTCAATGCATTTCAATCTTTTTTGTCATCGTGGATGTGTTAAAAATGGAGTAATTATGGAATAAGAGTACTGTCTTAGCAGCATCGCGGTATCAGTGGCACGCAACATCAACGACGTTTACGAAACGAATACTACAAACGAATGCACCACATTTTATTGATTTCCCGGCTTCCGTTATGGAAATTTCGATCTGAAAAATGAACCTCGTGTTCACCCGAAAACTTTAGTCGACAATGAAGAACTAAAGGCGATTTTGGAAGATAGTGATCTAAGGGTGAACTAGCACCGGATTTTGACGTTAGCATCCAATTTTTTGTGGTCAATGTTCGTCAAATTGGCAAGGTAAAAAGCTTGACAAACGAGTGCCCCACGAACTCAATGATCGCCAGCGCTAAGTACGCGTGAATACGTGCCTTGTACTACTTAACAGGCACACAAAGGTAGAAATTTAGAACCGCATTAGTACCTGCGACGAAAAATGGATTATGTTTGATGATAGCAAGTGCTCAGGAAGTTGATTGGATCCTGGTTCAGTACCTTAACATTGCACTAAACGAAAACTTACCTATGAAAAGTGATGGTCTTTATTTGGTGGTCTAGCACCGGTGTGATTCATCACAGCTTCTGACGAAACGGGATGAGCATTACTGCATATGTGTACTGTGACAAACTAAACAAAACGATGGGGAAGCTTGTAGGTCTCTTATTAGATTTGGTCAATCACTCATCTTGCATGACAACGCGCGACTTCTTACTGCACGACAGACGTTCTCTACGTTTTTAGAGCTGGGGTTAGAAGCTTTCCATCATCTGCCGTACTCACAAGACCTTGCTCCTATATACTTCTACCTTTCCAGAATTTTGATAAAATTTAGCGGGAAAAATATTCAGTACCGGAGAGGCAGTACAAAATGTATTTGAAGAATTTGTGGCCACCCGTCCAGATGGTTTCTTCAAGAAGGGCATCATTAAACTGCCACTGCATTGTTAAAGATGCATCATAGCATGGACTACTTTGATTAATAGAAATAAACAATTTAGATAAAAATTACGTTAACTTATTTCATAAAAATTATCGGCATTTTAATAGGTAAAGATCTAATAACATGTGCACGTATTATTATAATATGTTGTAGAATTTTAGCGTTAACTTGACTGCCGGCAGATTGCTGCTCCTAAATTATTGCTTAACTAATGCTTTGAAGTTGATTTCGATTAGTAAAAGTGGTGCAGTTTTTTGTAATGAATGTAGATATGTGCACTATTAATGGAAATAATAAAACAATTTTAAAGTTTATGTATATATTACGTTTATGTATATTTAGTAAAGTAGTGGGTAAATCTGACGTACCCACAGTCCAATTGCTGACGGTTAACTCAAAAAAGGTTTTTTTTTTTCAGAAAAGGTGAAAAACTTATTACCGTATTCCCGTGCAGTGCAGGAATTTTTTGTATTGATTAATTCTTTTGTAAAGCAGATAAAACATAGATGTTATAAGAATTTTGTGTTCTAATCGTACATTATGGCTCAAAATAGGATATTTGTAAATAATTCCCTATTGCTTAACAAATGTATGAATATTTTTTGTTATTTAAGAGTTGAACATATGTTGGAGAATTTAATTTTTAGTTGACGCCCTTTTGAAGAGTCAATACACTATTAAATGTAACAGCATTTTGAATTTATTAATGATTATTCATCTTATATAGGGGTCTGTGACCGACAGTAGTCTAGTAGTTTTTACTTTTAGTTTTTATGTTGCAAATTTTTTTACCTTAAAAACATTTTTCATACTTAACCACAAAAACATAAAAAAATGGGTAGTATAGTTGCTTTATACTTATGCTTATATTTTAAATACTAACAATGGCACTTTGAGATCATCATAGTTAAGTAATTAATTGACTGTTTTTAATATGTCCTTACGTATGAAATTGGCGTTTTGTTCGGGAGGAATATAAAGTCAATTTTTTGTAAAATATATTTAATTAACCAAAGTATGCATCGTTGCTATTTACGAACTTTTACCATCTCACAGGTAGTTCATTGACCCCTTTACTAAAAAAAACCATGGGGACGAGAATGAAAAAAACTCTTTGAAGGGGGTTTGGACTTCCGCATCTGAGTTGAAATTTTTTCCTTGTAAAAAGTTACCCAAATTCCGGAAAAATGTAATCTGTTGGAGCAAGGTCTGGGGAGTACGGTGGATGTCGCAGACATTCCAACTGTAGCTCATCTAACTAAGGGGTTATTTGTTGTGCAGTGTGTGGTCTTGCATTGTCGTGAAGCAGCAGTGGCCTAGAGCGATTGACCAATCTCGGTTGTTTAGCAGCTAGTTCTTTCTTCATAGTTTGCAGTTGCTGACAAAATATATCTGCCGTAATTATTTAGCCAGATTTTAGAAAGCTGTAGTGAATGACACCAGCGCTAGTCCACCAAAAACTCACAAGTAACTTTTTCTGAGTCAATTTTCGTTTAGGGCAGGATTTGGCTAGGTCTCCGGGGCTTAGCCATTGCGACAAGCACTTCTGATTATCGTACAGTATCCACTGTTCATTAGATAAGAAAAGATAAGATGCTTAATTTGCCAGAATATGGTACATTACTATTTTTACAAAAGAATTTCGATCCTAAATATTCTGCCGTTTCCGGCGTACAAATATTTTCAAAAAGATAATTTTTAATTTATAATTAAAATAATAATTTTTAATTTATAATTACAACAATACTTTTTAATTACAAGTAATGATTCCATTTAAAATCCCTTCATTTTTGTGTTGGTTGAGCAAAGTAACATAGCAGTTGACGCGTGTTTGCAAGTTCAATTCAATCAATTCAACCCATCATTCAATTTTTTTTACTTTCCCGATCTGCTGCAGGTGAACTAATAATTTGTGAATTAATAGTTGGTTGATGGCCATGTTTTCCTTTTAAATCAGCATGTATAACTCCTGATTTCGACTTCTTGGAAGGTGCCTTTTGCACCGCTTTATAGCTCAAGATAAAAGTGGATGTGAAAAACGGGATGCAGACCCTAATTTTGAATCCATCAACCTCAAAATAAAAGGCGGTGTTAAGAGCTCTAAAATTTTGTGTGCTGAGTATCGATATTTAGGCTTTACTTTTTGTGAGTGTCGTACCACAAATTCCCTCTGCCTTTCAAGATTGCCGAGTCTCCAAAATGCATCAAAAACGGTTGCCTTGATATTTCATCTATCTTATCTTTACATTTTAACCGACATTTTTCTCCACAGGGGGGTCCAACTTTTCTCTCTGGCACTTGTACTTTCGATTTTGACAAAGACAGGTAGGTTCTACCAGAATTTCTCAAAACTTTTGCTCTTTTGCTTTTCTGGAGCCCATCTAAAGAGCTCTAACTTAAAGATGTTCAGTAAAATACAACAAACTGTGTAGTTATTCCCAACACAAGTGAAATTTTATTTTTTATTTTAGTAGGACGATACTAAAATATTTATTTATTTATTTAAAGGCTTTATTGCACTTAAAATGTACAATTGGTGGACTTAATGCCTTTAAACATTCTCTACCGGTCAACCACGAACTAAGCAGAAAACTTAAGCAGGTGCCATAAAACACGATAATAATCTACGTGAATGTAAATATAAAAATATGTACAAACCATACGTGTAAATACAAAAATAAATAAACATGGCTCAAAATAAGCTAAAGATTATCTCAATACCTAATAGATTACATACAAAATAGACACTTTTTATGCATACTTACATCCAAACATATTACACAAAAACAACTTAAAATAATTTTTAATATCGAGTCACACATATGCAGAAGCATTTAAATATTTAAGTTAGCTGCTGGAACAAGAAATGTCACAAGGTGGATCAGTCGCCATCCTCTTGAAGGCTGCAACAGAAGTCGGTTTCCTGATATGAGGGGTAGTTTATTCCATAGCCTTATGGCCTCAGCGGTGAAAGAATGAAACTTAAATTTGGCATGGCGAGGAAAAGCACATAAGGTAGTAGTACCCTTTGAGGATCACAGGTCACGATCTTGAGAAGAACCCAAATATTGAAATTTGCATTTCAGGTACTGGGGATTGCATGGATCATATAGGATTGATAATAGTGAGCGAAGAATTTTGATACATCAACACTGATTGATAGGGAGCCATTTAAGATACATGATCGTATTTACGAAGGCCAAAAATAAAACGGTGCATCCGTTTCATTTTTTATCAAACGATCCGATTTGCATAGAAGTACTTGACTCACATCAGGGTAACCAATGACCGGTAAAAGTCATTAAGGTAAAAAGAATACAATCGCCACTTGCAAAAAAATCAGTCTCATTTGTTTTTAAAGAAATATAAGAGTTTAAAAATTGATTCAACAGACTAGACAGACAGATAGACTCAATTACAAATTTAAAAATGTTTCTACAACACAAACAATTCTAAATAAAGTCAAAAACTTCACTAACCTTATTCAACACTGGTTCAACTCATAATTTTGCTTTAATTTACTCAGCGCTAACCATTAAAATGGCAACAACTCTAAATAATCTTACTATAATTTCTATCTTTAACTCAACAATACGGAATTAAATCAAAATAACCACTAATTCGCATACGATGGCGTTTCGCTTGTAATACTGGTTGTAACTAGCGATGTTCCTGTGAGGAGCTGTGGCTACCTCGTGTGACAAAAGCGGCTTTTAGGGTCATCTAGCGTTGAGTTGTGTAACTATTTTTAAACCTATATAATAAGTAAGACAGTAAAGCCAGATGGGCTCTTAAAAGAAACGGAGTCCTATCATATTTAAACACGATCTATGATATCGTATTAATCAGATGTATAATACCTGGACAGCAACAGTTATGGAGAGATAACTGCGATTGCAATTCCACCTGTGAAGTGTTGCGATTTTGACAAATACTCTATACAATAGAAGAGGCCAATGTCCATCCGTTGGAAGGGCTGATGATGACGCAGAAGAAGTTACTATAGTTCCTACTTTATTTTTTATTTTATCACGGACAAATAAATTTGTTTATTTAAAACCCGAAGCGAATAAGTATAAGCCTTTCCAGCTCGCTTCGCCTTCAAATTTTAGAACAAATTACAGAATAATGCGAATATGAGATACCTAGTGAAATGCTTAGGGGAAAAAATTCGAAAAAGCTTTTAGCCTTGAGTAATTTTAAATGAGGGAATGTTCCATTTTTATTTTTTATCGTATGAGAACTTTTTTCGCTCTCAAGGTAAGAGATTGGTTTCACTGCATCTGCCTTTACTAAGGAGGGATGAGCAAAATCACTTAGTGAGATGTATTTTTTATGAAAATAAGCTTATTTTCTTTTAACCGCATGCTCGTTGGCCTCCCAAAATGAGCATGTAGCTCACCTAATGGTAAGTGTCAATCGCCACTCATGAACAGCTGCAAAACCAGGGGAATAGCATATGCGTTGCCGAACTTTTAAAAAAGAGTAAGCTCAATACTAGAAGGTCCCTAAGTCGTATCGGTCCGAAAAAATCACCAAATTCTAAGACATAGCAAAGTCATAATCTATATATCCATAGCCCTATATCGGAAGCTATACTTTTATTGCCTTTCACAAAGTCACTTTTCAAGACAACTAAATCGAATCGGAACACAACTATATTTTAACTCACCAGGTAATCTATTCCATTTATTAGAATTATTTTTTAATATAGCCGTTAAACAATGTTAGTTAGTCACTTCTTTAAATAGGAATTTTCAAAGCACTTGAATTACAATTTAAAATGATCTATGCTTGCTATTGATAGCAAAACTTTGAGCGTCTGCCAGTAATTTACAGTGAAGCTTTTGGTAACAGTGCATTTGTTTCAAAAACCAATATTTTACCTGATATTTAAGCATCTTCGAAAATGGTTATCCTGTGATACTCATAAATATAAATTTTATAATAAGTGAATTTTATGATAAACTTGTGCATAGAAAAGGCCTATTCCGCTAATAATGCCCTTCAGACGTAATATCGGTCACGGCGGCCAAACTTAACCGAGAGTTAAGAATGTTGTTGTAGTTTTTATCAATCCGCAATATGTAATATCCCTCTATAAGATGTAAAAGTGTACAAGTTATATAAATGATGAACGTGGTTTTAAAAGAAAATTAAAATATCAATGACAGCCTACGTAAATGAAAATATAGCTGATAATCTTAATTCCACGACCTGTAATATATGCCATAGTCCCCTTTTACAGGTCATGGAATTAAAATGTGGCGGTATTTTTTCAAACAAAGGGCTATTATATGTTAAACGTTATCGGTCTGTGATAAAGTAGCCCCCAAAGGGATGAACTGACTTAATTTTAGTTTATTTTTGTTTGAAAAGTGAATAAAAATCTTTTCGGCCGTTTTAAAGTCACCAGCTCTTTCTGTTTCAGGGGTTTTCAAAATATGCATTTTAATGATCTACACATTTAAATAATACTAGTTTTTACGAGTTTATCGCGTATATTTAACTTTTCAAACACCCGAAGTTTCGAGCACTTTACAGCGCCCATGATAACTGGGGGGGGGGGGGGTACCAACGTCCATATGTCATAGTTAACCGCGGTTACCATATATTAAAATTTAACTTTTGTTCTGATCTATGCAGTATGAACTTACGGTGTCTTGAAGTCTTGCAGTTGTATGCTTGGGTTGGGATTTAATTTCATTTATTAAAGGATCCCAAGCAGATCGTAGCACCCAGCCATCTTCTCTATTGAAATGAGTATGTTTTTTTATTTCAATAGCCTCGCAAATCATCCTTGGAAGAAATCAGTGTTCTTTAACGAGGATTTCTGTTTTATCAAATCTTTTTTTTATATTATAAGGGGGCAAACGAGCAGTCGCAGCCATTTTCATGACTACCGACGCCCATAGACATCTGTCTGGACGTTATACAGATGCGTCGCCCTCCTTTCCCCTCCCTACCCCAAGGGCCACCGGATACTTACACACCGCACGAAACGCGACAGCTCAGCTGCCACTTTACGCCGGTATCGTGTAAGCGAGAGGTACTTCCCCGGTCGTGCCGGCCCAATTTGGCTACATGCATGCATGCAGCATGGCACTACCTCTTTCAAAAAATCTGATGTAGTGACAGAGGCGATCCTGTATGTGTTCACAGACTGCAAAATTCCCGGAGCGTCGATTCTTCACATCAGCTGTATGTTCTTTAACGCGGGTTTTAATTGATATTTTAGTTTTTCCTATATAGGGAGAGACCACAATTATAATCAAGCTTGTACACTCCTGCATCTTGCAGAGGGTCATTACACTTGACTGCTCTATAGTGCTCGAAACGTCGGGTATTTAAAAGTTTAAATATACGCGATAAAATCCGTAAAAACTAGTTTTAATTTAATCTTCATTTTAATCTTATTTACCATTTAGATTAGGTAAGACGTAAAAAACCCAGAACGGCAGTTGAATAAAAGCGTGATGGCTAAGGCAATTCCTACTTACTGAGAAAAGCTCTTAAACTGACTTTTATGGGCTGACGATGATAAAGAAAAATAGACAAAATAACACAGAGCTTACACATTTTCTTTCGCGTTTTACACAATTGCAGTTGTGTCCATTTAAATATTTAAAACCAAACATTCGCGTTATGCGAAATAAATCAAAATAATAAAATACCAACTCATCGTTGGAAGCATGAACATTTGAATTCGAAACATTACAGGGTAATTTTAAGCAGTGTGCCGATCAAGTTCAGAGAGAAAAAGTCGCACCGATAGTGAAAATATTTACATAAACCCACATAGGTACTTGTAATTTCTAACAAAGCTGCTTTAGATACCTAAAACCCCAAATTTCATGTATAAGATAACAGTTTTCGAACTATAAAGGAATACTAATCAAAAAGATGATCCAACTTTTAGATGTCTTACGAATTTAAAATTTTGCATAAGGTCGACTTTTAGCATGCACTTAGTTAATATTGAAAAAAGGTTAAAACTTTTCAAAAAAGAATGAAATACCACCAAAAACATAAATGTGATAAAGTTCAGTACAAACGACGGAAGTCGATAAAAGAGTTGTGTGATGAGAACGGGTGCCAAGTTCTAAAGCAGTTTCTTAAATTATTGTTATATGAGTGTTAAACCCACTTCAATTGATTTAAAATAAAATTTGTTACGTTTTAAACATTGAATAACTTACCAAGTATTCCTATCTAAAATTTAAAACTTGATATAAAAGGTAAAAATCTTAATCCTTTATCGGTAAAGACGAAAATCCTTTACGATTGACTTTGACCATTTTTAAGAATTTTATGATGAACAAAATATATTCTCTTAATGGAGTACATAATTTTTTCTAGTCTTTTCTCTAATGAAATATAAATTTCGTTTGTCACGCAGTTCTAAATTATGATAATGTAATACAATCTTCAATTACGTTAACAATTTTGCATGAAGAGCCATAAGCGAAAAACAGCAGGGTCAAAATGAAGGACATTTTACTTAATTCAGCTAATTTGGACTCAGGGCATTGATACTATCTCAGTCGTGATGTAAATTTGTTGTCAAATACTTTTTACTGACTTTTACAAGATCAATATGATTTAAAATGATTCAGTGGTATTAAGAAAAACGGTACAGTTAATTCGTTGACTATAATTGTTTCCTCCCTACTATCGCACTTAGAACTTTTACGTTGTAGTGAGAATTTAGCTTATTCCCTGAGCATGTCAGGTGGAGCACCTTTGATGTTTTCAAATTTCTCGTATATTTATAAACATCAGTAGGTATTTCAGGAATAAAAGGTCAACATATTTAACATATGATTTTTTTTACTTTAATTTGCACAAGGATGTCAACTATATAAAATAGAATTATTTTTATGACTGATGATGAGAAGTCTATCTGGGTACCAGGTAAGAGATTTATTACAGGCTTCAGAGACATCTGTAGCTTTCTTTAAGTTGGTTGCTATCTATCTATGGTAGATTGTCAGTTTGTTTGGCAATACAATTTTTAAATAAAAGGTATTAAATTGTAATTTTGAAAATAATTAGAGGTAGTATGTAGTTTAGCAGAAATAAACAAATCCATAAAAACCTAAGATATGGATTTGTTATTATATTTTCTTAAAATAAGGTTTAATATTTTAGGGCTACTCTTTACTTCAGTGCATTGTTTAAAAATCATAACATAAATATTCAATTTTCATTATTTGACACAGATATATATATATATATATATTTAATAAATCTAAACCCCCTCATAGCACTCACAAAGCATAAACATACTTTGACTATAGAAATAAGTAAAAATATTCTATTAACTGTGTCAGATTCGTAATTATGGATTTATACATTGTAATACACAAATATTATTATCTTTTTTTAAATTATATAGCGCGAAAGTAAATATTAAAAGGTGTCGAGGTAGACCGAGACTAACTTTCGAAGACCATGTGAGCAAATTACTCGAAAAAGGGAAGGTCAAGAGTACTCGGATACCTAGACGTGCATGTATAAAGAAGTTAATGAACCTGAAAGAAGCGAAAGAGGTACGTAAGGATCGTGACACTTGGCGATTTGTTCTCTCCGGCTACCCCGTTAGGGATTGTGCGTGAAAATAAGTAAGTAATATATATTTCACATATGTCACAAATGTCACCAGAAGGGTGGCCAGAAACTATGAAATTCTATTTGGTACGATTTAGACACACTTTTCCAGCTTCTTTCATATCTATATCTATGCATACATGCTTGTATAAAAGTACTCGATACTACCATCTAGGGCGTTTCTCCGACTCAGCCATTTACTTTTACAATATTTTTCTTTCTGCTCTATCCTCTATCATTCTTTCAATAAATATATAAATATTTATACATAATTAAACTTTTGTAAATTGAAATAAAATTAAAATTAAATCCTGCCCACTTTGAGAACATCAATCAATGTCGAGTTAAACCTCGCTCCAATTTTAAATGAATCTGCCTATCAGTTTGGGGCGATCCGATTTTCAGTGGTGGTTTTGATGCATCACAAAATCACTATTAATAGCAAATCGATGATTTTTTTATTGTTTCTTTTTACAATTATCGGGAGTTTTTTTTAATGATTGATTTCTTATCATTTGAAAATATGGCATTATTGTGGTATTCTTCGTTAAGACCTTCATTAACAACATTATCAAACATCAGCATCAGTAATTGGGATAAAAGCTCAAATGGCAGTCTATTCCAGTAGGTAACATTAAAATTTTCGTAAACATATGTTTTTTTATTTGCCTTAAGGAAATAATGTTTGATACTCTGTACAATTTGGGCCGGCATTTTTAATATACTTTTAACCAACAGTCGGCCCACAGAACCCCAATGTCACTTAGCAGAGTACCACGTGCAGGTGGAGTTGGTATTTGGTGGTCGCTTTTGTTTATATTTTTTATAGAATTAGAGTGACAAGCCCACCTGACTGATAAAAATCTGCATATATTCTCGATTAAGTATCAAAATAAGATGCGTTGATATCCCTGTGGACTAAGATGGAATACCTCGTATTCAGTAAAGTCTGTAACACGTAAAAATTCTTGAAAAAAATTCACATATTTATCAGTCTATAAGATTCTACTGTTGGAGAACGATTATACGAAGGATTTGTCTTCACCATCACGTTTAGCAGGCGGATTGACAATCACATTGACAGAGGTCTCCCTCGTTTGGTTGTCTTGTGCACGTGATTATACCGTTACGTGTTGAAAGCCATGAAGAACTGGCATTACCTATAAACATCTCTTAC
Source organism: Parnassius smintheus behrii (assembly GCA_036936625.1). Taxonomy (NCBI): domain Eukaryota; kingdom Metazoa; phylum Arthropoda; class Insecta; order Lepidoptera; family Papilionidae; genus Parnassius; species Parnassius smintheus. The sequence goes on along the minus strand of JAUPFT010000004.1, from coordinate 9,936,339 downwards.
GACACCAACGGGACGAAACTGTGTGACGTATCGTCTTATACCGCCATCAAACGAACAGGAAAAAAATTGGCTTGTATTCATTCTAGTCCAAAAGCACATAAAATAAGAATTGACGTATAGTAAAGAAAGTAAGTAAGAGATTACTTGAGTAAAGGATCGATGAAAATTTTTGCCATTTGAAATTTTAAGTACAAGTGTCACGCCTGTAATCTCCAAAAAAGAGGGCGGCGAGCTACATGGACTACATTTAGCCAAAAAAACAAGGGTTGTGATGTGAAAATATGTAAATGAAGTGACAGGTGGCTAGACATTCACCTACAATCACGTATCCTTAATCCTATTAGTTGCTTTTTACATCATGGTAGGCTAGTGACGCAGTTCGCATATTATATTTCGGGTACTACAAAAAAAATTGATAAAATGTATATAGATCTAGAAAATAATCTTACCAATAATCTCTACTTTATCACAGTGTATAATAAATATAATACGTGACGTACGTTTTTGCTATTTGTTTTGAAATAAGTACAAAGAAAGTATGTATTACGGATTTGCACCCAGAAATTCCGAAAAGATATATTTAAGCTTACCTTGAAGGAAAACGAAATAAACTAAAACATCACGGACTTTCCTTACGACTACTATTTGAAAGTTGAAAATTCGTACTCATAAAACTCGTGTTTAGAATATAGCTTGGAAATTTTAAGTTCATAAGCGTCAAATGTGAACCTTATGTGGTATTTTTTTAATAGAATGGGGGCGACAAATGGGCACACAGTTCACCTGTTGGTAAGTGGATAATGTGGCTCATAGACATTCACATTTATCTTCGATTAAGATACTAAATATAGATGCGTTGACACGCCTGAGAAATACGATGGAATGCCTCGTGTCCCGTAAAAAGGGTCTCCGGTTCTGTATATTCTCCATAGTAACACAGCAGATGTAAGCTGCTATTTTACGCTGGTATTCTATGAGAGTGTGGTCCTTTCCCGATCCATTCGTGCTGAACCATAATATAATGTTAGCATGGTTTTACCCCGTAACAAAATTTAATCTTGATTCTTCAAGCGTGCGATTCTTTTATATACTATGTTTTATCTAGATATTATCATCCCTTAGAAAATTTTATAACTTTTACCCCAATCCCAGCGAAGCTTCTGTCGCGCAAGTATGATATTTATAATATATTATTTATACTCCATGCATATAATTGTTTTATTTCAAATATATCATACATTATAGGGAAAAATATTACCCTTTTTGTACTCTGCCGCAGTAAGGTAAAAAGTGCAACAATTGTTATTATTTAATGTTCTACTACTATCTGTTTTTTTTTATAACAATCCAAAAAATTACCAAAGAAGTCGAAAATTAATTAGCTAATATCCCCGTAAATATTGATAAATAAAATGGTGTGTGATTAAAACTAATTTTACGGATTTTATTGCGTTTATTTTTACTTTTTATTTTCAATTCCCGACGTTTCGGGCGCTTTCCAGCACCCATGGTCACGGGGGACTGAGATGACTGACGTCCCGATGCATTTGTTAAACCCGGAGTACCTTCAGCTTTTTTAATTATTGTTTATGGTCCGATTTATGCAAAATGAACTGACTATGTCCTGAGGTCTTGCAGTGGTATGCTTGGGTTTAGTTTTAATTTTATTGATTATAGAATCCCAAGCAGGTGGTAGTACCCAGCCTCCTTCTTTTTATTATTTTGTGATCCACAAACAAAATATCCTAATTTCAATAGAGAAGGAGGCTGGGTACTACCACCTGCTTGGGATCCTATAATCAATAAAATTAAAACTAAACCCAAGCATACCACTGCATGACCTCAGGACATAGTCAGTTCATTTTGCATAAATCGGACCATAAACAATAATTAAAAAAGCTGAAGGTACTCCGGGTTTAACAATGACATCGGGACGTCAGTCATCTCAGTCCCCCGTGACCATGGGTGCTGGAAAGCGCCCGAAACGTCGGGAATTCAAAAATAAAAAATAAAAATAAACGCGATAAAATCCGTAAAAGTAGTTTTAATCATGTGTAGTGTTCGCGTAAATATAAGAAATCATTAACATGGTGTGTCTTACCCAGTTCGCCTATTTCTAACATATTTAATATAATGGATTTGCGTAACGTAACGCCTGATTCTATTAACTAACTCATCAATAAGCAGACCTTCCATATGTACATAATTTCATCTTATTATCATGTTACTATTATGCCCATATAGTTAAGCTTATATTATGGCTTATGTTATTATGGATAAATATTAAAAATTATTTTTTAATATTTTAAGAAACTGGTTTGTTATTATTACAGCCTATTAATTCATTATTAAAATTCAACAGATTAATATAGGCCTCCGCCACAAACAATTGCCTTATAAATTGTGGTTATACTTGCCGTAGTTGCCTCGCCAGGCAGGCGGGTTGGCATTCACGTTCTTTTTTCTTTTGTAAGTACAGCAAATTATTTTATTATACTTTGCCGTGACTGTTGAAATTACAGCACGTATGTTTTAAATATTAAGGAATATCTTTTTACGAGGGTTTTAGACTCTCACAACACTCTTGGGTAATAAGTCTCAAAAAACTTTGTAGCTTTGTACCTATTAAAATTTTCTTTTTAACTCTGGATAACAACATTTTCAAACAAGGACACTTATGCTCTGTGTAATTTCCATAGAACAAAAGGAAGTGATAACAATAATTATCACGGGGACTTAAAGACGTCTCGAAGTAAGATTAAGTTTAATTTGTTTTGGTAGTCTTTGTTACATTAACGAAGCAATTTACTGAAGCTTTTGTGAAATATTTGTTGTTTAAATCTTAATCCTGGCATAATGTAAATCGGAGTTAAAGTTGTCCTTATTTAAAAAAAATACCTTAAATAATATTTTGTTTTAAAGTAATGTTTATTTTTGGGTTTCACTGTGTTTCAAATCCCTTATTTCTAAATTCTAAGTGTTATACATATTAATACCATCATCTACAAATTTAAACAGTTTCAATATTCCCTCCCAGACAAAGGAGAATTTATTTTCTGTCAGAAATAAGAGCATTGGTTTGTAACACAAATGAAAAAGGACCCGTGTTCAGCATTTGGTCGTATATAGGCTGTGACTTTACTTTTTATAGTGTTTTATAATTTTATAATTTACATATAATTTACATACAATATACATATAATTTTTGTATGACATATTACTGCTTCGAACTAGCTGTGGCGACACTTCGCACTAGCTGTGGCGACACTTTGTAATAGCTGTGGCGAAACGTCGTATATACTATTTAATAGATAATTCCCATAAATACTAGATGTATACGAAAGTAGCGACGGAGGGAAACTGAAACTGAGAAAGGCAGTGACATCTTACTGATACTAGCTCAAAATAATAAAAACCTGCTGTTACTAACCAACCTTTCAAGCGTGACAACTATGAAGTCTTCGAGGAAGTCTATTTTCAGCAGTGGACCTTTAATTGGCTGTAACAAACTTATGACAATGAAATAAATATTAAATATGCCCAAACGATCTATCCTATCTGCATCCGTAGACTTCTCTTACGATGCCAAAGATATTGCACTTAGACTTATTATTTCATATTTAAATAACAGAACTCAAAAAGTCGTTATCGACGGTAAAGGTTCTTCCGGATCAATAGTATCAACGGGCATTGATCAGGGCTCGATTATTAGCTCATTCCTGTTCTTAGTCTATATTAATGACTTACCTTATCTTGTAGGGGATAATCACGCTAAAGTATTATTTGCTGTCGGGCTGGCATGGGCAGGAGAGAATATATCCACGGGAGGAGGATAAAAATGTTATACCTTGCCCAGTATTATCTACACTGCGAGCATGGGCAAGAGACAAAAGTTACATCCCCCGATTATATCCACTGACAAGAGATAAAATTAAAGATGGCCTTAAATTACCCGATGCCCTTACACGTTTTAAAACAGTTTATAACGCCAAAACATTCAGATTGAACAAACTTCCATATAAGGAATTCTGTTTTTATTAAAAGTTTATTTCCAACGGATCGTCGGGTCCTTTAACCGACTTTCCTAATCTGTTAACAATTAAACATATAAATATCGTCACTGCTTGCAGTATACATGCAGTTGCCCTAAGGTGTTTACTGAAACTACTCAAACGTCCGTAGTCGGGTAGACATGGCGATTTTCTCTTCTTTATCGTATTTATGCTCTTTGGTGATTTTTCTTCACCCGTTTCTAAATTTCCTTTAATGTCCACTTGAGTTGGCTAAAATTCGGGACATAGCCTGAGAAAATTAGGTCCTTTGAACCAACGATGATTATCGTCTAAAGTCGACGAGGCGTCATCTGCTACGTTTTCTGACGTCGGTACCCATAGCCATTCACATGACCTGCTGTGATCTTAAGTCTTAGCTATTTGATGAGCAACAAATGATTTGAAGATGCGCGGATTTGTCCTGATGAAAGTCAGAAAGGTATGTGAGTCTGTCCATAATATACATTCTGATACCACGTATCTAATCTCCTTCTGAATTGATGCAGAGAGTCTGCTGCCCATAAGAGCTGCTTGCAATTCAAACCTTGGAATAGAAGTTGGCTTTAATGGCGCTACTTGTGCCTTCGCAGTGAGTAGTGTAGCTTGTTTTTCCGCGGTGGCGGCGGTGGTGGCGGTGGTGGCGGTGGCGGCGGTGGCGGTCGTGGCTGCGGTGGCGGCGGTGGTGGCGATGGCGGCGGTGGCGGCGGTAGCGGCGGTGGCGGCGGTGGCGTGGTGGTGGCGGTGTTTGTAGTGAGAGAGCGTCCATGAAAATATGTAATTCCCTTGAAATAATACTAGTTCTTACGGAATTTATCACGTATATTTAACTTTTTAAATACCCGACGTTTCGAACGCTTTACAGCACTCATGGTCACGGGCGGGACTGAGATGTTCAACGTCCATTTGTCATAGTTAACCGCGGTTACCATAGATTAAAATTTAACTTTTGTTCCGATCTATACAGTATGAGCTTATGGTATCTTGAAGTCTTGCAGTTGTATGCTTGGGTTAGGATTTAATTTTATTTATTATAGGATCCCAAGTATATGGTAGCACCCAGCCATATTCTCTATTGAAATAAGGATGTTTTTTGATTTCAATAGCCTTGCGAATCATCCTTGGAAGGAATCGGTGTTCTTTAGCGAGGATTTGCGGTCTATCAAATCTGATGTAGTGACGGGGGCGATCCTGTACGTGTTCACAGACTGCAGACTTCCGGGAGCGTCGATTCTTCACATCAGCTATATGTTCTTTAACGCGGGTTTTTATTGATATTTTAGTTTGTCCTATGTAGGAGAGACCACATTCACAATCAAGCTTGTACACTCCCGCATCTTGCAGAGGGACATTAAATTTGACTGGTGGTAAAAACTGACCAATCTTCTTCAGCGGCTTGAAGTATGTTTTGATAGAAGCGCGCTTCAAGATGTAGCCAATCTTGTTAGTGACTCCTCTAACATATGGCAGTACAGCAGGTACACGCTCGACTGTGGCCGGCTTCACTCGTTCACTGTGACGTAGGCACGGGTCTCGAAGCTTGTTGTCATGCAAAACTTGCTTGACATGGTGGAGCTCGGCAGCCAGATGTTTACTGTCACAGATCCCTCGTGCTCTCTGAAACAAAGATTTACCCACGGTAGCTAACTGTGAAGGATGGTGGTGAGAATCACCGTTTAAATATCTATCTGTATGGGTCTTTTTTCTATACACAGTATGGCTCAAGGTGTTATCAGGATTCCGAATTACTAACACATCTAGAAAAGCTAAGGAATTGTTTGCCTCTAACTCCATTTTGAACTGAATTTTGGAATTTATAGAGTTAAGATGGTCTAAAAATGCAGTTACTTTATCTAAAGGTAGAATTGTGAAAGTGTTGTCTACGTACCGCTTGTAGAATCTTGGATTTATGGGAGAACTAAGCAGGGCTTTCTCCTCAAAGTCTTCCATGAATATGTCGGCGATAATGGGAGATACAGGTGAGCCCATCGCCACACCATCTACTTGCTTGTAGAACTCCTATTTCCACAATAGGTAGCCAGATGTAAGGCAGTGTCTGAGTAATACTGCATATTTTACGGGCATGTTGTTTTCTTCCAGCATTCTAGTTACAATTGAGATGCAGTCTTCAACAGGTAAGCATGTAAACAAAGACTGCACATCAAAACTGACCAGAGTTTCATTGTCTGCCAGATGTAGGTCTTTAATCTCGCTGACAAAATGGTAGGAATCCTTTATGTGTGCTCTTGTATGTCCCCTGCGCGGTGAGAGTATTCTCACTAAGTGTTGAGCCAATCTGTAAGTTGGTGAATCGATTTGGCTCACTATGGAACGTAGTGGAGCATTGGGCTTGTGTATTTTTGGTAAACCATACAATTTTGGTGATTTGGCGCACGTAGGTATTATCCATTTTACGTCCAGATTTAATTTTTCGGAGTGTTTCTTTATGAGGTCACTAGTTTTTTTTAGTGTGCTATTTGTTGGGTTGTTTTTAACCTTTTTACGTACTTAAGTACTTATAAAAAGGTTAAAAACGACCCAAGTAGTATAGGTACTTATAAAGTAGTACTTAAGTACTTATAAAAAGGTTAAAATACATAAATTTTACAAGGACAATTATTCAGACCTGGAACAATTATTTGTACGCCATACAAATATTGGTTCCTTGCAGGATTCAAACCCGCGGCACTCACCACCGAAATTCATTATTACGCCTCACCTTACATCTGAGTATAAGACAGATTCGAGTGAGTCAAAGTATATTTACACAATTTAAATAAAAAATATAATTTTTATTGAATAAAACAGAGATATATATTTTATCGAGCAAAGTCTGAGAATAGATTGACTAAATAAATGGAAAATAACTTATATATAGTTGGAAACAACAGCTAAAAAGGGTGTTTTATAACTTATTCTCAAAAAACTCAGCATAATTTGTTCCTGACATTTAATTATGCATTTTGCAATATTCAATACTAGCTGTGCCCGCGACCTCGTTCGCGTGGAATCAGTACTTTTGCTACTCTAAGTGATGATTATTTATTAGTAAAATTAAACTGTCGCTAAGACTTAGAAATACGCTGATCTGAATAAAAACAGTCAATCAGACACACAAACGAACGATCAAATAAACTGACCCACAAACGAACCAAGAAACGAATAAAGGCAACTGTACGCTTGTGTTTTGTTTTGTAATAAAAAACAAAATAACCCCAATAACGTAATTCCTAACTTTCTCCCGAATGTCTCTTGCCAATACTTGGTTTCCATACAACAAATAGGAGATTGCCCTAAATAAACAAGCAACATCACCAATTATTGATTTTAATAAAAAAAAAACTACACTCCAATGCCTACTTAAAACTAAGTACCTACATTAATAAAATAAATAAAATTGCGTAAGTATCTATATTTGCAAACATATGAAAAATTTAACTAAACTCAACCTAAGTTTTTTAACCTTTAAGTGATAGTTGTGCGGTCTTAAAATCAGTTGAGTTGAGTAAAAGTAGTTAATGTGTAGTGTTTGCGTAAATATAAAAAATCATTATAAAGGAAGCTATATTATATTGCTTGCACCTTCAAAGATGGATAACTTTAAAGTGATACCGTCGTATTTTATACCACATGGTGTAATTAGGGAAGACAAACTTACACCCGCTTTTTCCTTAACGACATTCTTTTTGGTGAACGAAATTTACAGGGCAATCTATTTAATATAATAGTAAATTTTCGTTTATTTCCTCTTGCAATATCCGCTGATATCCATCAAAAGTTTTTGAATTGGGGTTCGTGAATGCGATCGTCGATTCCAGTGCATTTTTATCGCTTTAACCCAAAGGAGTCTCTAAAGGTGCCTGAATTTAACCACGTTTGCTTTGGCTTAAAGTCAAGTCCATTTCATGCGCTGCGCACTGTGAAACAGATCGCTGCTGATGATGACCCTAAAGCTAGGGAGGCAATTGAGAGTGGTCTGTATATGGACGATTTCGTTTACTCAGTTGATAACGAAGAGGAAGCGATCTCAACCACAGCCGACGCTATAAAACTCATGAAAGCAGGTAAATTCGATCTCATCAAGTAGACGAGTAATTCGAGTACTGTTAATAATAAAATCCCACCATCACATCGTCTTTCAGCTGTAAATGAAGTTGACGATTCTGAGTCGCCAGGTGTTTGGTTTGTGTTGGTTGCCTGATTAAGATGTGTTTAGTCTTAAGGTAAAAACGCCGGCTGAGACCTACACAAAGCGCACGATATTATCATGTGTTGCTAGATTGTGGGATGTCATAGAATTTGTAGCACCTGTGGTATTGTGTGCTAAGCTTTTAACGAAAATTAAATGACTTTGGTTGTGTGAATGTGACTAGGATGACACAATACCTTATAACATTATTCATTCGTGGCTAAGCTTTAGGAAGGAATTCTCTTGACTAAGTGAAATTAAAATACGACGTCATGTAAATATCAGTAAGGATAGCGTCGTCACTGTCGTTTGTTTTGAAGACGCTAGCGAGAAAGCTTACGCGGCGTTGTATATTTCCACGTCCAAAATGATTATGAGAATTTGGTCAGCTTTATTAGCTCTAAATCAAAGGTTTCCTCTCATATGTTTGTGTGTCTGTCTTTGAGCTTTGCGCAACTTTGGTTCTTGCCAAGCTTATTACAGCTGTTGTCAGTGCATGTAATGGCCGTATTCGTATCGATAAAATATTTGTCCTTTCCAACTCAATAGTCACTTTACGTTGGGTTCGTTTTTTGCCCTATCATCATAAACGAGTCAATTTCGCGAAATAATAATGATAAATAAATCATTTTATTTTTCTCTTCACAAAGGTATATAATTTCACATTATTTCTCAAATAATACGATTGTAGATAATTTTGACTTTTGTGAGAGACTGGTATCCATACTAGGGTAATCCCTGTGTTATAGATCACCAGGCCCTCACCCTAACGGATAGTACGTATTACATTTTCAAAAATACCACAAGAGAAATACAAAATAGGAAATATTTCAACAAGGAAAGATTCTATAATGTGTGTGTGTGTGTGTGTGTGTGTGTGTGTGTGTGTGTGTGTGTCTGTGTGTGTGTACACTCATTTGTGTAGGGTTATGTGTTTTTAGGATAATACTCTCAGTAAATTTTCAGCAGCCATATAATCGGTATTTAGCAACCACTTTTGTAATTTTTGTTTACATGCATGTTTTGGTAGAGAGTAAATTGACAAAAGTTTATTTAATTTATTATAAAGGTAACCTCCCAGGAAGCAAAAATGCTTATGCGAAAATTTTGTCTTTAGAAGCTTACTGGGATAAACTACATATTTCCTTCTTTTGTCATTATTATAGGAGGACTCATACTATATAAGAGAATGTTGTAGCAGCGTAGTGTGCAATATAAACAGTTTACGAATAGATAAGACATTACAATGTTGATAAAGGTCAGTTGTAGGACAACGGAATGGAAGAGAATTGCTAACTTTTAATAGTGCCCTCTGAGCCCTTTCTAATTGCAATATGGTCGTTTTAGGTGCTCCTCCCCAGATGGTAATGCAATATGTCAACAATTTTTGGCACAGTGCAAAATATACCATTTTTCTTACATTAAAATCTGCAACACGACGCAGATTTTTAAAAATATAAATTAACTTACGTATCCTTGTAGTTAAGAGGCCAATATGAAGGTGAAAGCTTAGGGTGTTATCTATCATTACGCCAAGATATTTTATGCAATTCGTTCTAGACAGGGTAGGACAGGAGCAAGGGCTTTCAATTTGGGAGCAGCAGTGAGCTGTAATGTGAAAGTATTCTAACTCAGATACATTGATGTTTTGGATAGTAAATTCTATGTATTTAGTTTTATCGACATTTAATGTAAGTTTATATTCTTTTAGCCATTTAGTTATTAAATCGAACCCATTTTGTGCGAAGTTAAATACCTCAGACCATGTATCTGCCTGGAAAAGAAGAGCCGTGTCATCCGCAAAGGCAATGATCCTCCCATTGTGAATTTTTAGATTACATAGTGTATTAATATATGTAAGAAATAGCGTGGGACCAAGCACACTACCCTGTGGTACACCATATGATATGGGAAGGTCATCACTGTAGCAACCACCAATCCTTACCCTCTGATATCGATCCGTTAAGTAGTCAGAGAAAAGTTTCAGCTGTGTATTTCTTATTCCAAGATCTTCTAGCCTATTCAACAAGAGCGGGACGTAAACTGTATCAAACGCTTTAGCTAGATCAAGGCATATAACAACTACTTTCTTTTTACGGTCAAGGTTTGTAACAATGAAATCTGTTAGTTCATGAACTGCATCCTGAGTTGAACGTTTTGGTCGAAAACCATATTGGCATTGTGATAACAGATCATGTTTCTCTAAGTAATTAGTTAAACGTTTGTTGATCACTTTTTCAAGAATTTTTGACATAGTGGAAAGAATGGAAATGGGTCTATAGTTATTGACACAGCCCACATCACCACTCTTGTAAATAGGGTGAATTTCAGCTAGTTTGAAACACTTCGGGAATTTACCAGTTTTAAGGGAAAGGTTACATATATATGTAATGGGAGGAACTAGTAAATGTCTATTCCTTTTTAGAAATAAAGTAGAAATAGTATCTCTACCTAAGCTACAATCAGATTTCATATTTAAAATAATTGTCTCTATTTCATGTTCGTCCGTGTCAATAAGTACCATGGAGTGTTGATATATGTTTGTAGGAAAAATGCTACGAGTGTTTTTGTTAACGTGATGTTTTCCGCCAAAGATTTACCTATATTTACAAAAAATGAATTAACATAATTAACTGAAGTTTTAGGGTCAGATTTGTTTAATAATATATCGGCATTATTATTTAATTTAATGGTATTTGTGACTGCTTTAATTGTGTTCCAAAGTTTTTTACTGTTTGTTTTAACTGCTGTTGTTAATTCTGCTTTCTCATATTCTTTTTTCAGTTTTTTAAGTAGTTCATTACAATAATTACGGTAACGTTTGTATGTAGTAACGATTAATTTCGCGAAATGTCTATTATGTGCCCAGTGCAGAAAATTCTACCGATTGTTTGTCGCGTGGACTTACTACGGTGCAAGTTATAGATCACCCGCTTTGGTTTCAAGGACCTTCTCGGATTTAGTTAGAACCCTCTCAATGGCTCATAGTTGATTTTAATATTTCTTCAATATCGCCACCCCCGAAAAAAATAAAGAAACACTCTCTGGTTGCGAATACTTCAAGTGAAGTTTCTCCAAACATTATTTTTGCAAGTCGTTTATCTTCCTTGTCGAAATTATTGAGTAGCGTAATTTACGTTTTTTTTTTCTTTAGAAAAACGTTACCCCTACACTAAGATTTTGCTCCTGTATCGTGGGGGCAGTTTACAAACATAAATTGAACAAGGACAAACATCCAGACCCGGAACAATTATTTGTAGGCCATACAAATATTTGTTCCATGCGGGATTCGAACCCGCGACACCCAGCGCAGCCACTCATTGCTAAGCTACTGCGCCACGGAGTTTGCCTATTTATAAAGCTTTTGCCACTACGTCATTATATCACAGCAGCCATTTATGAATATGCAGAGTTATTAATATTTCGTGAATTTCAACGTTTATACTTTACCGATGACATTGCAAGTTTGCAATCAGGCAATGTTTATAGTGGCACTTTTCAACGCCTAAAACTATTTTTACAGAATGGAATTATTAGAGTGGCTGGTCGTTTATTTAACTCGCATTCAAGTCTTGCTCAACGACAATCTATTGTTTTACCGCGAAAGGATCTTATTTTGAATTTATTAGTCGATTATTACCACAAATTGAATCGTCACGCTGGCTACAAATTGTTGATATCTATTTTGCGTCAGAACTACTGAATTTTTTCCACTCGCAACTTAATTCGCAATCAGGTGCATGAATGTATCTTATGTTTTCAAGTTCGCCCCAGGCCGTCATTCCCATAAATGGCGGACCATAGGTCCTGTGACGTAACACAATCCGCAAAGCCATTTACGCACACTGGCCCAGATTTTGCTGGCCCGTTTAAGATTACGCTTGTTCGCGGACGTGGTGTAAAATCCGCGAAGGCGTATGTTTGTATTTTCGTATGTTATGTATGTTACGTATGTTTCGTACGACTCTACTCGCGGTGTACAAATAGAGCTTGACGTTCATCTTAGCACGGCTAGCTTCATGGGTGCATTTAAAAGTTTTCTTTCTCCCCGCGGCTCCATTGGTAGAGTGTACTCAGATAATGGTATGAACTATGTCGCAGCAAAACGTGTTTTATTAGAGTTTCACAGGTTTTTAACTTCTGAATATTATAACTCAGAGTTCGCACATGTTTTAGCTGAAAACTGAATCGAGTGGTCGCTTAATGTCTTCGCTGCATGTTATTTTGGGGGTAATTAGGAAACCAATATTAAAAGTCTAATGAGTTATTTATATTGCGTGTTCATCGGTGGCAGTACTCACTTACCATCGGTTACCACTTACTCATTTACATTATCTACATTAGTGTTGGACTCAGTAGAGAGACATGCCAAAAGGCTCTTTGGTAACCTTGGTTTGGTTGAAATCAACCTTGTCAGCCTCGAGCACAGGCGCAAAGTAGCCAGCCTCTCGGTGTTTTATAGGAAGTACTTCTGAGAGTGTGCACAGGTATTATATGCTTTGATTCTTCGCTCTCTTTTCCGACTGGGACAACGAGACCGTCGGTGGGTCTTCACTCTTTTGTTGTCGGTAATCCATGCATTGAAACCAAACTGTTTGCTTCATCTTGTGTAACGCAAACAGCAAAGTTGTGGAATAATTTGCCGGCATCTGTCATTCCATCCATATACAATCTGAGCGTCTTCAAGACCATCTAGTACTTCATCACCACTTACCATTAGGTGGGATTGTGGTCAAGCACTGCCTTATTTTAAGTAAAAAGAAACATTAAAAAAGGTCTCTTATATAGCTTTGGAATATGCTATACACATATTTTAACGTTATAGAAAAGACTTTTTTAATTCGAAATTCAAACGGAAGAAAGAAATTTCTAGTAATTTCTACCGTATCAAATTTGAAAATAAATACAAATTGTTTTAATCTGTTATCTCATGGTTTAACCCTGCTTACAGCTTACAGGAGATTAAGGTTGGCGTCTGCAAGTCTAAAATATGAGTTTTCTCAACGCCCGTGCCTAAATATTAGGGACGATGTTAAGCGATGGATTCCTTTTAATGGCTACCATTTCGAATGCATTTCAACCTAATAAAAAGAAAAGACGGACGTTGCTTGAAGCGGCCAGTATACGTCAACCCGTATGTAATATACAATTATTATTTTTGGATTTTATGATATACATAAAAATCGAATGGACATATTTCGTAAATAATTGAAGAAGTGACCGTTACTGTTGTAGCCTGTCAAAAAAGTTATTAATAGGAAGACGCTTCTGCCCACCTCCTGGTTTTTTTCTTATCTGTCGCCTCTTACGACATCCACGGGACGATATGGAGAAGGGGATATTCTTACACCGCCACTACATGTTCATTAGAAAGTGTTAAGTCCGGCTATCTATCTCTGTATTACTTGAACGTCTGTAATAAAGCACTTTGTAGCAGAGTTAGATTCTTTTTTAATTGTATTATAAAATGCGATTGAATTTATTATGAAAACTAGACGACAACTGATCAGTGACTTTGCAGTGATTCCGGGACTAAAAACTGGTCGCTGTAGATGAATTTATATCAAGAATGAAAATATTTAGCAAAATTGTCCTTTACAGCACATATCACTTCAACAAGTCCCTACTGAGGAAGACATTGTAAGAAGAAGCTGCAATAAACTTACATGTAGTTTATGTTTATCTTATCCGCTACAATTTGACCTTATAAACGTCTAATAATTTGTAAATGTTTTTTAAAGAGGTTTTCAAACTACTGGATGATGGCTATCCGAGTACGGCACCAGAGTTTGTAACCGGGTGATATTATATCCCCGAAACTTTTCAACGTGCTCTCACTACTATGCCAATAGTTTTCGGTAGCACAAAGTTTGCAGTTTTTAACGGTTAAAGAGAGTTTAATTTTTCTATGAGTTTTATCTTTTTATAATAATGATGATTGAAAAGTCTATTGCTAAATTAAGACATTCAGCATAAGACTTTTTAAGAACCGTAATTTTGAAAAATGCTAGTTAAATTAAAATATATTGTTTTAATAAGCTTGCTTTTATAAGGTAGTCACAAGCACTACATCATACTATATAAATTCTGTAGATATAGACTATAACCTCGGCAAATTGGATATTTTAGTTATGAAACTGTGCACAAATTCGTCTAAGTTTTCTCAAATCATCTCTTAACTGACCTAGTTTACCCTGCCTGGAAGCTAAAGCAAAATTCAATTTCAGCAATTAATTCATGTTTTTTGTAGTAAATTTGTTTCATAATAACATATTTATTTGTCGTGACGTGTTATAAATTTAATACATTTAACATCTAGGACAAATTATTCGACTAGATAAGTCCAACTTCGAACAGATATCAATCGACTTATCCAATTATGCTGGGCAGCATTCAAGGAGAATGCGACATATCTGCTCATCACATCATACATGCAAACTTAAAAAAAAGTGTATAACCAGTATATGGTTTTGAGACGTGGCTTTCAACGCTAGCTGGAAGTTCGAAGTCACTCAGAAGTAAAATAAGAGCTTACAACATAAGCTTTGGGACTTTAAATAAACTTAGAGAGTTCTAAAAAGCCAGAAACGCAAATTGGATTCCAGTGTCGGATTGTTAACTCGCTTGTCTATCCTATTTTATAATAATAAAAACAATCAAAGTTCATGAATTTTGCGAATCAAGTATTATGTGAAGATTATTATAAGTATTCAATATTTCCTTTCCCTGTTAAGCAAAGATATTTAAATATTAACGAGCGATGAATGGGACAAAGCGACCAAAATCGTAATCCATTACTTGTAGGATAAAAATTTGCTTAGTCTAGTTATATAGGAACGCGAGAGGTCGTATTTGTGTGCAATAACTTTGATTAGATAATTTTAACACGTTTATTTGCTATTTAAAGCCAGATAACGTTACTGACGTAAGAGATTAAAGTTTTTCTATGAGAATGTTCCCATTAATCACTGTATAAACCTTTGAATATCTTTCTTGCCATTTAATAAGTATTGAAAGCAGGTAATGTAATTTTATACTATAAAAATGGTAAATAAATATTAATAATGTAATATGTATTCGATCCGCTCGTTGTATCGGCTCGTCTACGCGAGCTGCATAGAAATTAAGACATGACGAAAAGGATTCAGAAGAAATTTATTATAACTGGCTGATATTGGCGTTATTCTTAATATTATTTTTCATGAATCAAAGTAGTAGTGGGAACAAAGTCTAAAATGTTATTAAAAACGACAACTTATGTTTGGTTACAATGTTTTCTAAAGATTTTCCAGCCAGTTATAATTTTAAATGGTTTTAAGTCATGAGATATTTTTCACAAATCCTAATCTTGATCTTACTTTTTTATATTAAGTTTTCATAACTTTAAGTATTGCTATAAATTTTCAAGTATATATTAAATAACTATTTTAATGTGGTGATTTTTCTTTATGCGATTATTCACAGAAAATTTTAGGGAAGTTTAATTTAAATACTTGATAATTCCTTAAACCGTTTTATTTCTTCATGTATGCATTTGCTATAATAATTAGAATTTGTCGTAATCGAGCCATCAGGCAGATTGACAATTGTATTACGCGCAGATGTCTGGTTCTCTAATAGCCTTTTCTCTTCGTTGCTGGGTAAGGGTGATGTCTACAATAATATTAAGCAGAGCAGAACAGAACAGAATACAATGTATTCCATTCTACCTATTTTACCGTGTATTATATAATAGCGGTTAATAACTGTGTAGTAACCAAGTAAGGAAATCCACTGCCCCATATCATCCAGTGGTGACACCCAGGTGGCGTCAAACAAATCAGAAAATGAGCAGCTGTGCCCCCACAATAACACACGGGCCTATGCCCAGCAGTAGACTGATAGGGTGGAATAAAAATAATAAAAGAGACTATTATTGTTTTTAATTTACTCTAATTCGCAAAATACCTCTGTCTGTGTGAGGAAAACAAGCTAGTGACCCAACGTGATTAGTTCCTAATACATATCATTTTAAAATAACATCGTTAAATTACATATTTGAATTTTATTAGAACCAGTATGGTAATTATAACCTCATTCATAAGGGTTATTTTTATGCTTGAATATGGAAAAAAACACTTGTACGATAACTAAGTTATATGTAACCTATCTTAGGAGACTACCGTTATGTTAGACGTTGGACGATCAATTGGTTTTATCAAGCGACTGTCTGCGCCAGGCGATTGGTAACGATTGATGAGCAACCAAAGATTAGAGTTAATGTTATGCCTTGGCATCGGGAGAATCATTCTGCGCAGATGATAGTAATTTTTCATCATCATTTCAAATAACACCGCTATCTATCGGATACCCAACTATTTGAGGCTTTCCTTTCTTACGATACCCACAGGTAAAATACTTTTCTTCGAAATTGAAATGACAAAAGAACGTATAGCTCATGTTATCTTAAGTGACTACTGCAGCTTTTGGACACTTCAAACACACTACAAACAAAGAAGGCTACAGATACATTGTCATCCCTGAAGAAAAAGTTCAAATGCCTCACAGTCTATAATTACAGTGAAACAAGGGGGTTTAAACTGTGGTGTGCTATTAAAAATATATTTTGTCGAGATAAGGATGAAACTGCGTATCATTTAAAAATAGTAATTAACTTAGCATCACAAGCAAAATGGAAACAAAATATAAATAAATAAAAATTTAAAACACAAAACCGAGTGTTCCGCTTTGTATGTAACACAGACTAAGACACGATAGAGATAATAAAAATAAAAATATTCCTTTTATATATTTATTCAGCCCAGCCAGATGAGAATTCTCTATAAAGACCCCATAACAATAATAAATGTATTTGACATATAATATATTTAACAAAAATAAGCAAGAACATTGTGCTAAACATCCAGACAATGTTTAATATAAGATATAAAATATTATCCGGTGAACCCTAAACTAGAATGAACCTGTATGCTGGGGTTCGAGAGCGTAAGTTAACTAGAAAATTGTACACAGTCTAATGAAAAAGAATAACATATTTTCATAGTTAAATATCACAGAGTAGTATAATTTTACTAAATGTACGTGTGTATTTTAATGTTACGAGTATTTTCATAACCTTTTTTTTAAAATGTTGGTAGTGCGGCAGGTTTGGAGTGTTTTACTGACATCTCTTTATTAATTTTAAAATGTACAATAGGCAAATAGATAGAACATGAGAAAAATTGAAGACCTCTCTGGTGGGGGATGACACTGGCTTTTTTGAGCATGACCTTAAGCAAAGTTTTTGCAGCACCCCTTATTGCGTAATACAGTTTTGAGTATTTTTAACAATGTGTAGTGTTCGCGTAAATATAAGATATCATTAATCATGTGCATCAACGGTTCCAGTTGTTTACAATAGATTTTATTAATGAAAGGGTATAACTATCAAAACCAGGGGTACTTTCACTGTGTGACACAATCACTGGAGACTTCAGTTGAAGAGGTAAATTCAGAAGCCAACATTTCCTTTGTAATATGTAAACTATTGAGGATTTTATCAGCTTATATTTATATATTGTGAAGAAGTGTTGATTACATGTGTTCAATGAGTTTCGCGGGTCTCCCATAATTTTTGTGGGTTCACCGGCCTCTGTTTTTTTTATAAACTGACAGAGTTTTCTAGAGTTATTATTATGTTTAGGTAGTTCTGTATTTTATATTTCGCTTTGATTTTATGTAATAAATCATTTCATTGCAGAAATTATGGTACCGTTTGTATTTTATTTCTAAAACGAGATCATTTGGGTTCTTTTTTACTCGACTATGCAGCCTGTCGCGATGAAGAATGCACCTCATTAGGTCAGGAGTAATCTAAGGCCTGAGCTTTAATTTTGAGTGACAAATCCTAACTCGAGAAGTGTGTAAGCGTATAAACGTTTCAATCAAGCTATGAATGCTAAGCAAGTAGCGGTGCTCGCACTTGTAATTAATGACCACTCTTTGTTTTTCAAATACGTATGAACCCCAATAAATACGTTATAAATCTCGCTCTGATAATCTTAATCGGTTTTCTGTTAGGCAACCCTAAGCCTGTCATTGTTAATTTGTGATCAGTTCAGAGTCACCACATATACGGTATCATAAACTAAACTAATTCTTCTTTTGTGGAATTTCTAAGGATGTGATCCAGATAAGCATTGTTTCCCGTGAGTATGGTTATAGACACGGATAATCAGATTGGTGAGAGTCTAATTCATTAGATGGCAGGCTTACATTAATGTCTCCAACTATAATAATAGGAACTTTATTATTTGAATGAATTGTAGAGTCAAGTGATTGTATAAAATGGTCTGGATTATTGAAAGAAGGAGATCGATAAATCCCAAGAATTGTTAGTGTATTTTCTATGGCTATTAGCAGACAATTTGCTTCATCTAATGTAGGTTCCGATACAGTAACATTCCATGCATCTTTAATGTATGTATTGACACCGCCAGTTTTATTTATAAATTTATTGTTACGAAATGATTTGTAACCTGTAATTTATTGAATGACTGCCACTTCATTTAATAACACTCATATAAAATAATTGCGTCAAATTTTACATCGAGTCTTGATGTTTCCTTATTTTACAGATATAAATGTAAAATTATAGTAAGACTGTAATGTATTTTCAAAAAGTTCCAGATTAGGAATTGAGTGACACGCTATAGAGAATGTTTTACTAATATCCTCTTCTATGTCTATAGTGGCCGCTTGGATTAGTAATTGTACAAAGGGGAAATATAAATATTATTACTTCCATGTATAAAGTTATTCATGATAAAAGATGTGAGTAAACACCAATATCTCTCAATAGTTAAGTTAACCTAAGAGAAGAGCTTGTTTATCGTGTAAAAATTTTTGTGTTTGTTTGTTATGTAGAGTTTTTTTTGTAACAAAGTATTAGAAGTGTAATAAAGAAGATAGTTAAATATTTTATTTAATGTAGTACTTTATGAATGTTATATAATATGAGTGTATGTATTGTATTATGGTATTTATGTATGTTAAAAGGTACACTAATTGTAATACAATTGCGTGATAAATACCAAAGAAATTAAATTTCATACTTTTTAAAAATTTGGAATATAGATATTATATTAATTGAGCTATTATTTTGAATTAAAAACATACAGTATACACAATAAATAAAGAAATAAAAAATAACCTAAAGAAAGTTAATGCAGCATTTATTAATTGCTGCTACCGTAGCGAGCTGCGGCAGCCGATTCCTCAGAATCGTATATATAATCGTAATGGTAGAACTTCCTTTCCACCTACGAATGTTGATGTAAGCCTGCTTAACACGATAATACGTATGGTCGACCTCTTTAGCTCGTATTCTTGTCTCTGGAAATAACCACCGGTTATGTTTCGTGGGACAAATAGTCCTACTAGGTACGTCAAATACCGACCGAGAGGTCAATCATCGGATTTATCTTGGCTGGGTGACGTTCAGGAAATTACGACACATCCTCTCGTCAGCTATAGCTCAAAACCTGAAAATGAGACTGTACAACCAGTGCATGTCGCCAGTGATGACTTATGGAACTAAGACGTGATACATCACTGCTGGCCGTACGAGGACGCTCAAAGATGCTCAGCGAGCTAAGGAAAGGGCTATGCTTGGGATTTCTCTGCATGATAAGCTTAGAAATGAGGATATCCGTAGTAGAACCAGAGTGACTGACATAGCCCAACGGATTAGTAAGCTGAAGTGGAAATGATCCAGCCATATAGCTCGAAGAACCGACAAATGATTAAGTGAAAAGGTTCTCGAGTGGCAGCCTCGTACCGGTAGGCGAAGTGTTTGGTTTGCCACTAGATGGAGTGATGACCTGGTAAGACATGCAGGAAGTCTATGGATGCAGGTGGCTCGGGACCGTGCTTTGTGGCATTCCTTGGGGGAGGCCTATGTTCAGCAGTGGACTTGTGAAGGGCTGTAATGATAATGATGATGATGATGTCTCATTAAATGTTTATTGAAATAAAGTTTTCTGGTGGGGCTCTGCACTTCGATGCCAGAAGTGTTGAAGTCACGCCTGGTCCTAGAGGCTTTAAGAAATTCTTCAATTCAAATTCAATGTATTACTGGAAGTAGTATTATTTATTTACTGGAAGCGGGGGCGTACTTTCCGACGCTAGAACCTTCTGCTGCCTTAATCCTGCTCGGATAACGTAATGGATTTCCTATGTTAACAAGCTCACCCCAATTTTGCTGGCGGTAACAAATACTACGTGCTCAAGACTTTCACTTAGATTTCCGTTGATTCCTATAATTTCTTACTCATTTTGAGTAGCAGATTGAGCCTGGGTGTTGATCTGTTCCTGGAGACAAGATATAGTCCAATTAAGCTTGGCCATTTTTGATCATATATTACAGCATATCATAATTTTGTGATATGCTCTTGAAACTATTAAGGAAATAAACCCAAAGAATTATATTTATTAGGCTGACTTAACATCATTGTAAGATTATATTATGGAAAATATAATTTCGGTTTTAGACTCCCTGTATTTTAATTTATAATATTTTTAATATGTACTTACATATTTAGATAAAACATTTTCAGCGTTATACATTAAATTAATTTTTGTGCATTTTCTTTTTGAGTTTGAGTACTGTGATACAAGATGGCACATCCTGCATTTGCAGAGTGGTCTCGTTTGTGCTTCGTTAAGCACTGCGATGGGATGCGACAAGAGGTATGTCTCTAAAGGGAAAGAGCTAGACTTTTAACTCATCATAGACAATTTTTGTTTACTTTGTATTCAAAATGAAGACGAGGAACATTCCTGCTACATTTGAAGTACAAATATAATTTTAAAAAGTGTTTTTTGATCAGAATAATTTATATTTATTGTTATCACGGGCTTATAAATTTTATATAAGTAAAAGATAATTGCATGCGTTATAACCGTAAGTTAAAAACGTAGCTCTTAGATGTACAAAGCAGATGTTAAGGAACATAACTCGTTCGAGCTTAATGTAATTAAAAGAGAAAATAAATACAAACATAGCTATGTTTAAAATTATAATATAATTAAAGGTATAGTTTCTACTTTTATAATTATTTCTTTGCTTCTTTTAGCTAAGCTTAATCTGCTCCGGGTCACAAGGCAATATTCTGGTCAGATAAGGATAGTTTACACGTCCAGTGAGCCAAAAACGCGAGAGACCTAAATTCAGTTGGTTTACTTTAAACGAAAATTAGCAAAAAATCATTCTGTTATTTATTAAACAATAACTTATGAGCAAAAGCAAAAGCTTAAAAAATTATAAATATATATATATATATATATATATATATATATATATATATATATATATATATATATATATAAACGTGTGTCTGTTTTTCCACACCGACTTACTAAAAATATATATATCAAGATTAGTTTTTTTTTCATAGAAGAGGGGCAAAATAGCATACGGTTCACCTGATGTTAAGCGACTACCGCCGCCCATGAACATGAATTGCAGGTACATTGCCGGCCCTTTTGGAAGGAATAAGGATTATTAAGAATAATTCTTGAAGGTCTCCAGGTCGTATTGGTTCGGAAAAATTACCGATAGTAAACGTTTCCATAGAGAGGTCGTACACGGAAGAAAACTCCTTGTGAAACATACAGTGATGGACCGCCAAGCATCCAGATGGTGTGGATAGTATCAGGAGGTGTTCCGCGTAGTGCGTTCATGAAATTTGGCGGCTGGGATTGATCTGAACAATTCCTCAGAGCACTCCCCGTGATAGATGCGATAAAATAGGCAAAGAGATGGAATGTCTTTTCGCAGCGCCAATAAATCGAGCTGATCGGAAAGCACTCGGTCATCGACGATTCGAACTGCTCTGCGATGGATGCGGTAAAGTAGAAGGAGCTTGCACTGAGTACTGCTCTGCTGAGCACGCCAACTTTTTAAAGGCCAATTTGGCCTTCTCTTACAAGTGACCACGAAACTGCACGTCACTCGATTTGTCGACGCCGAGAATTCCGATACTGGCTGAGGCAACAAGGGGATTGTCTTGAAACTGAGGGGATACGACAAAGGGGTTCTTTTTAGCGGTTAACCCGTAAATCCCCATAAAATTCCCATGCAGTCGCATGCGCCTGACAAATCTCGAGCGGTCGCATGCGACCGCACCCACCCACAGCACTAAAAACTTATATTTAGAGACTACTTTTCTATGAAGAAGTTTGGCATTATAAAATCTATACAAAATTTTCTATTATGTAGTCTAAACAAAAGTCAGGTTTTACTTTATTACAAAAAGATATTATTGTATTTTGACAAAAAAACATACCAAGCGGATGTTGGCAGCGTGAAAATTCAATTATTTCTATATATAACTCGAAATTATTTACGCTAAATGATAAATTATATTCACACAAAAACTTTAAAAATAATTTTACAATTAAACACCATACTAAAATTCAATAAAACACTAGAAAAATCTAAAAATCAAGACAACAACATCCAAATGAAAATGGCGTACGTAATGAACGTAGAATATAAATTAATATCCATAGACTGACTGTTTTTTAATTCCACTAGAGGATAGAAAATTTGATACTGATTCTATAATGCCAAACTTCTTCATAGAAAAGTAGTATTTTGACGATATATCGAAGCGGTCAAATTTAGACGCTTGGCGTTTGAGAGGCTAACGCGCAAAGTTGTTTTTTCTGAAAGTTAAGCCGGACTAGATTTAGTCGTCCCCAATCCGAGACTTTGTTCAGCAGACTCGACTTCAGACACAAAGTTTTCCCTGCACTCGGAGACGTTTTCCATCACCAATGATGTGTGATCTGCATAGCACTGAATGTTGCCGGTTTGCAAAATATCTCAAATTTATTTAAAAAATTGTGGAAATGTGGGGGAGACAAACGGCTCAAGGCACGCACGTTGTACGCGGTGAGTGCCAACCATTATGATGCACTCCTCCTAAAGGGAACGTTTAATCAGAAAATGGACCGTAGTCCACAGCAAAATAACCGGAGAACCAGTAAAAGAGGCTTGGCTTCTTGATAGTGCGTAAGCACAATAATTTACCGAAATCGCGCATGTCAATGCGTGTAAACTCCATACAGAATACGATGGAATCCAGCCACAGTGAATGTGCGTCACACGGTTTTGGCAAATAAGCACACTGGCGGTAAGCCCTCCGTGAGCGCCACCACCTGCCAGACCGCCACTCCAGGACGTGATGTAAGTGTATGGCATCACCACCAACTGCATGATCAGCACGGCCAATAGCCGCAGAGCGTGTCATGACTCTACCGCTCACCTCAAGGGAATGGGGTCCCACATTGTACGGCTTTCGGCCGCCGCCTTTAGGGTCTCCTCAGATCCTCCCTCCAGCTACCACCAGCATTAGGGTCAACACATATGCTTCACCAACCAATACAACGGCAATTATATCCAAAAGACAGTAATAGGATGTTAGTAGTAATTTGCCATCAGAAAGAATTTGTGTAACTGACGTTGTGTATATGCATTTTCGATCACGTTTGTCTCACCCACTAACAAGTTCCTTCAATCATTCAAAGGTGAGAAAGTTACAGAGATATAATATTATGTTGTTATATAAAACATCATGGAGGTCAGACAGTCTGCAGCCCCGTAATTAAGGGGCCCGACTTGTGCAAAGCTACTTAGGTGTGAGTCAAACCAAGACGCAGAAAGCACCATTGGCGTCCCACAAAACAACCTTCGCAAAGACGCAATGCTGCAGAACGCCAAAAGCATCAATACGACTATCGTCGGGCTTACACCATCCCAAGGTCCCTCATACATCCCAGCAGACATCACCATCCACATACCTCCATCGACAAGAATCACAAGAATGCGTCGAATCAGGCACAACACACCCGCAGATCCATTACAAGACGCAATACCGAAAGTAGCAGCAAGCAATGCATCTATCATACGGATAGCGCTCCCTCACAACACACCCACATGACCCTTTCGACTCAGGTAACAATATTTGTATTGTTATTAACTAAAAAATAACACCAAAGTATCATATCAGCAAGCTTGTAAGACATGAAGTTGAGTTTGGTTGTTACATTAAAAGTGCTATCAAACACACTTATCCAAATCCTAGATGACGCATCGCTATGCGCTACGACGCCGCCCACAAACGGTATGGGTTTACGATATCCACGGGAAAGCCGTTTGGCTACAACAAACCCGCGTACCACAGGCACTAAGATATTGTTAACTAAAAACTGCACCAAAACCAACTATATCATCGTAGCACGCCACTAAGACGCCAGTGTAACTCTGGTATTGTAATGCGTATACTTCATAGAGACCTTCTATAATAATGCTTAAGTATAATAGAGCTTACTATCACAAGTACTTAATATAGGACTAGTCATTCAGCTACAGTTCTTCAAGCAGTCGTTTACCCGACCACCCCGAGACAATTTATTTTTGTATGTAGAATGGGCCCACTACATTTTTTAAGGATTCCTAATGAAATGCATATCAATTTATTCCCTATAATCTATAGATTACGATAGTGTTATTAGTTTTACTGCATCTGAACAGAGTATTGAGAAATTAACAAATAAAATATGAATCTAACAATAACCTAAAAACAAACTGAAAGCTATTTTCTATTAACTTTCACCGGTATTATAAGTTAAAAAAGTGAATATTATAGTATATATTACATTCACTATTTTAACTTATAATACCATACAGTTGAATAATTATAGTACATATTAAACAAATTTGTATGTATATTCAGCATTTATAGGTACCTACTTTAAAAACGATCGAAAATCTTTTTACTAATTCCGGCAAAACATAATGCTTGTCTGTGCATAAATATAGTATGAATTCTATTTTTGACATGTATTGATTGATTGTGAGTGTAAATTCCAAATACCAAGATGGCTAAGGGATAATATTATGTCCATTTATATTTATAATATTACCAACACAGGATAAAAAATATGTTTTAAACTGGTTGCACTACAAAAACAAAATATAATGTATTATTGTAAATCATAATTTCTTTAAGTATTCTGTTAATAGTAGTAGGTACAGAAACAGAAACCTTTTATTCAATATGGATTATAAATAATATTTATTGAAAGTCACTTTTTTAAATTTGCCACTGGTTCGGAATAAACCTCTATCCTGAAGAGAACCAGCAAAATACCTAGTGGGACTTTAAAAAAAAACAGCTTACAATCATTTTTGTTATAATTAACAACACAGAACAAATTAGAAATAGCTTGGTAGCAATCACCTTACCCACGGGTTATTATCATTCATTAATTCCTTTATATTATAATAACCTTTTTTAAACAAACTTATTTTAATAAATTTTTTGAACTTTGATGATTGACTGAGATAGATAGACAATAGCAATGTCAAGACTTTGTTTTAATATGTTTTGGTTGATTAGTGAGTACTTATACATAAGAATAAAATGACTGGGAATCAACATGCTTATCAACGTTATTACACAATGAAAATAGTTATAAAGTAAGATGTTTTAAATTGCTTGTGAAAGGATTACAAAAACGCAGGCATAATTTAAATGTATTTATTACTAGCGATGCGCCTCAGCTTTGCACTGGTGATTTATGGATCTCGACAACAGTGCCATCTAACGGATCCAAATGTAAATAAAAACTATCTAAGGATCCTTTCAAATACACACACAAACATTTTCATTAAAATTGGTTGGATGGTTTCTTATGTTTTGGCTATAACGGACATAGGTAGAAACATTTTTGTGTTAGATATATTTCTAAAGGTTTCTTGAAAATAACTTGATGGTAACATAAATATTTATGATATTGTAAGCAATCTAAGACCGTTGTCTCTGCAAGCTTTCAGCCTGCAAGGCATACATATTTGTTATAAGCGATGCACCTGAAAAGTAGTTAATAAATATTATAATGGTATCTTAATTAAATAGTAATTCTTATCAATATATTATTTTTTTCTATATATATATATATATATATATATATATATATATATATATATATATATATATATATATATAGGAATCAAAAGGACATTTTCAATAATAAGTGATATGAGATAAGACTATGCCTTCAATGTCAATAAACTATATTTACATATTTCTGTCAGCATTTTCTTATATCTGCATATACATATTATGTTAAATAAAAAAGAAATTATTATGAATTATACAGCATTAAACAGCTTCAGCTGATCAAATACAGAAGCATTATTGATTAACATCAACGATATTCGACTGTGTAAAAGTTGTCTCACATTTTATTTTCACTGGTTTCATGTACATAGGAGAAAAAGATATTATTGTTATATTAAGTATATCTGATTCTAGATGACAAAATAATATTCCTTTCTGCAAAGTGAACAACACAGCTGTCTAAGCATAATACATATAACCATTACACTTTTATATGCAAACTATTGTTATTCAAACTTTATATTTGCTTCTAGTACAAATAATTACTACATTTTTACACATAAATATATGTACCACTTATATTGCCTATCTACTATGGCTGGTATAAATTCAGGATTCGTGTCTGGTATTACAAATAAGCCATTTAGTATTAAGCAACTTGCTTAATACATAAGGTACCAATTTCTACACAAATGCAGTTATATGAATTGCTCTTCAAAACCCTCTTTAAATCCCTCGACCCAATGATTCTAATTATCTTTTAACATTATAATAACTTCTTTTGTGTATTTATTCTACTTATTATTTAATTCAGATTTTACTAATATCATAAACTTATTACTTTGACACTTTTAACAAAGTAATTAGGTTCTAAGACCTGTTTATTATTTGTATTTGTTTTAGGTAATTCCACAAACTTAATAATAGATTTTCACAAATTCTAGATGTAAATTGAAAACTCTTATATTATTGAATAAAACTAAATTTATGGATTTTATCGCGTTTATTTCACTAATTTTACTTATTTTTAACTAAAAATAAGTAAAAGTAAATTTTTAAATAAAAATTTTAATTAAAAATAAGTAAAAGTAGTGAAATAAACGCGATAAAATCCGTAAATTTAGTTTTATTCAATGTGTAGTGTTCGCGTAAATTTAAGAAATCATTAACTCTTATATTAACCTAAACTCGTCAGTCTTATTTGCGAATTTTACCACAAAAAATAAAAAGAGAAATACATACGTAATGTGTCAATTAATATTTGGCTAACCTTCATGATAATTGATAATATCCATATTCTCTTAAACATTAGTCTTTTAATTCTTGTAAATAAAAATCAAACATGTATTATTGTGCGTTTTGTTCTTACTATAATGATGTGACTTGAACCATGTTTTATTTCACTAGAGTGAATTTGCCTACTCGACAATCGAGAGAAAATAAACTTTATTTATTATTTAGTGAAAAAGGCCTATTTAAAGCCGTTGAAAGCGGCGATCGAAGTAGTATTGAATTGACGAATCGAGCGAAGCTTTCGGAGTGAAATAAAGTGAACTAAAGTGTTAAGTGTGAATAATTATTAGTGTGATTTAATTGCAGTCGGTAATTAAAGTGTCAATTTTGGTAATTCAAACGGCAGTTTTTACTGTCACGAACCCTAAGCTCGTAACAATAGTCGATTTACTCGAAAACTAGTGTACAACTAGAATGGCATACATATATAAATTAACCCGAGTGGCTCGAGTCACAAAATTCTACTCGAGTCGCATCTTTATCTTACGGCCAACGGTCTGTCTACAATTTAGTGATGAAATCGACTTACTAATTCGAGCAATTTATTGATATGTTATATTATTGTTGTGTGAATAAGTCAACTAGCGCCATCTAGTGTCAGGAACGAGAGCGAGGGGAGCTCTGCAGAGAATGACATCACACTCTCAACCGACAGCGCCATCCGAAGAACTAAGTTTCTAGAAAATCTATATTCGCAAACTCGTCCCTTTGCGCGCATTTACCTGAAGATTCGGGATGTTTCTTTGCTTATTTAAATAAATAGGCGCTGCAAGATGCGATCGGGGCACAGAGTTTAACTCGGCGACACAAGCGAAGCTTCGGAGCGGAATTAAGTGAATTAGTGTGTTTAATTATTAGTGTTTTTAACTTTAATTTGTATAAAGTAAATTAAAGTGTTAATTTAGGTAATTCTATCGGCAATTTTTATTGTCACGAACCTCAAGCTCGTAACAATTGATGTCAGAAGTGGGATAAAATAATACCGATTTTACCTAAGGAGGAACCGGAGGGTGTCCGTACCCGAAGTCAACGCCAGCAGGAGACGGACCAACGAAGATTTGGTGGTGCAACGCCACAGACGTCGGAAGGCCAGCCACCGGCTGCAGGCCCGTCAGTAGCTCCGACATCTGCAGCACCCGACTTAGGTGCTCTGATGGTGATGTTGCAGGAACAGGCCCGCCGACAGGAGGAACATGCCCGTTGGTTGAAAGAGCAGCAGGAGGAACAGGCCCGCCGACAGGAGGAACAGGCCCGTTGGTTGAAAGAGCAGCAGGAGGAACAGGCCCGTCGTTTAGAAGAGCAACTCCAACGCGATAAGGAAGAGCAGATGCTCCTCATGAAGGACCTTCACGCTATTTTCGGAAAAGAGATACGGGAGGTGAAGGATAAGGTTGCTCAACATGACAACCGCCTGTCGGAGGCCGAAGCCCGAATCGACCAAGTAAACAATCGGGTTGACAACGTAATGGCTGACGTGAAGAAAACGCTGGACGACCTCAAACTTGGGGATGGAACAACAGCTCCCGTAGTAGTTACAACACCTTCGCTACGTGGATTCAAAGTGCCGCCGTTCGACGGTACCTCTTCCTGGTCAGCCTACAAGATCCAGTTCGAGGCTGTTATGAAGGCGAACGGCTGGAATAAAAGCCAGACCATGACTGCTCTCACACTAGGCCTGCGCGACCAGGACTTAACAGTTCTGAAAGCTCTCGGTGAGGATGTGACTTATGAGCTACTCCTTGAGACATTGGAGGCGAGGTATGGCGACGCTCACCTGGAACACGTCTTTCGTGCGCAGCTTAAAGATCGTGTGCAGCGCATCAACGAAAACCTGCAGCAGTGGGCTCTAGAAGTGGAGAAGCTGGTGCGAAAAGCATACCGGTCTGTACCTGCGCTCATTGAAGGGAACCTGGTGCAGACGTTCATAGACGGCATACGCGACCTAGAAGTCAGAGCTGCTGTGAGGCTCGGGCACCACGAGACGCTTAAGGACGTCTTGGCTCATGCACTGGAAGTGGAAGCCGTGCGGCAGGATCACCGTTCCCATCGCGTCAGGGAGGTTGCAGCAGCTATAGTTCGCGACCGCAACAAGGGATACAGCCCTAGGTGCTATGGCTGTGGGGAAAAGGGCCATCTTCGATCCAGCTGCCCTAAGCGAACCCTAGAAAGGGAAGGTGAACGATCCCAGGAGGGTAGTGCGGCCAACAGCACCGCCCAGCAGCAGCAGGGAAACGAGTAAAAGCCAGAACTGCGGGGCGGGTGCTGGCTGATGTTAAAAGAGCCCCAAGGATCTCGATCTCACAAACTAATGATGGGAACAGTCTAATCATCAAGGGCGAGGTCAACGGAATGCCGTGTAAACTGACCATAGACACTGGAGCATCTCGAACGTTTGTTAGTTCCCAACTTATAAGTCAGTTCCTTGGGGACTCCGCATACAACCGAGAACGCATTAATTTGGTAACAGCCACCGGTCAGCGTATACCCGTCCGTGGAGAGAAGGAGATGGAGTTGAAGCTAGGCAACGTGATCTACCTGCATAATGTCATCGTGGCTGTTATAATGGACGACTGCATCCTAGGCCTAGACTTTATGAGGAATAATTGTTGTGAGATCGACGTTAAGCAAGGTGTTTTGAAATGTGGACAGGAAGAACTTTTTATGGAAGGTGCGTTACCAGGGAACGTGTACAACATTAAGAAGATTATTCTTCCGCCAAGATCGGAAACGATTGTTCCAGTTAGTCTTCCCCGAAACGCTGGGCAAGCTCACCGTTGTGTACTTGTGGAAAGGGTAAACAATGACCTTCCATGGAAAGTAGCTCGAACCTTGGTCAGGACCACTGACATCTCAGGAGTACGTGTGCTGAACCCTTGCGACCGGGACCAGATTATAGAAAAAGGCACACTAATTGGTACTTGTGAGGAAGTGGATTGGTTACGTCGGTGTCAATATATATCGAGTGGGACCCCCAGCAAGGATGCAGAAACGATAGTGACCACACTTTTGGAAGACTGTCGCAGTTTTCTCTCCCCAAACGAATTGGTCAAGGCGAAGAAGTTGTTACTCAAGTACGCCGATGTATTCTCATCAAACGATGCTGACATAGGAAAGACTGGTTTATTTCAACACAAAATAAACACAGGTGAGGAAGTGCCTATCCGTCAGCGGCCAAGAAGATTGCCGGTAGCACGTGAAAAGGAAGTGGAAACCATGATTGAAGGAATGGTGAAGGATGGTGTTATTGAACCTTCCTCTAGTCCATGGTGTTCACCAGTGGTGCTGGTGAAAAAGAAGGATGGCAGCATGCGGTTCTGTGTTGATTACCGCCGTCTGAACGACGTTACAAAGAAGGACAGCTATCCCTTGCCAAGAATTGATGACACGCTGGACATGCTTACAGGAGTAAAATGGTTTAGCACGCTGAATCTAAAAAGTGGCTACTGGCAAGTTGAAATTGACCCTAAGGACAAGGAGAAAACTGCGTTCTCGACGGGAAAGGGTCTGTGGCGATTCAAAGTAATGCCGTTTGGGTTGTGCAATGCTCCAGCAACGTTTGAAAAGCTGATGGAACTTGTACTTACCGGACTAATTGGCGATGCCTGTCTGGTCTACTTGGATGACATCATCATCGTGGGCCGTACGTTTGAGGAACACCTTCAAAACCTGGAACGCGTGCTTATGAAGATTCAGAGTGCCAACCTCAAGTTGAGCCCGAAGAAATGTTCATTATTCCAACGGCAAGTTAACTTTTTGGGGTTTGTAGTATCGGAAGAAGGTATCCGCACAGATCCAGAGAAAATCGCCGCTGTCAAGGATTGGCCGGTTCCAAAAGACAAGACGCAGGTTAGAGCATTTTTGGGTTTGTGCTCCTATTACCGGCGATTCGTGAATAACTTTGCAGATATAGCCAAACCTCTGCACAAGCTAACCGAGGAGAAGCGACATTTCTGCTGGGATGAAAGTTGCAATATCGCATTCCAGGAGCTCAAGGACCGTCTGTGCAAAACACCTATTTTGGGATACCCTGATGCAAGCAAAGAATTTATAGTTGACACAGACGCAAGTGATATAGGACTTGGCGGTGTGCTGTCTCAACGGAATGGTGACCAAGAGGTCGTGATAGCGTACTTCAGCAAGTCGTTGTCAAAACCGGAAAGGAACTATTGTGTCACAAGACGCGAATTGCTCGCTGTGGTAAAGTCGTTGCAGCATTTTAGCAAATATCTTCTGGGGCGAAAGTTTCACTTACGAACTGACCATGCTGCACTAAAATGGCTATTGCAGTTTAAAAACCCAGAAGGACAAGTTGCGAGGTTGATCGAACTACTGCAGGAATACGACTTTGAGATCGAACATCGCAGCGGGAAATCTCATGGCAACGCAGATGCATTGTCAAGAAGACCTTGTCCTGAGGATTGCAAACATTGTACTAGGCAAGAGAGTAAGGAAGTGGTATCCGTGAGGATGCTAAGGGCAGACCACCTCAGCAACGAGTGGAAGGACAGCTTACTACATGCACAGCAGGAAGATCCGGACATCAAGCCGATTCTGGAATGGATAAAGGCGAGTGATCCCAATCCCAAGTGGAGTGGCGTCTCAGCGATGAGTTCGACCACTAAAAGCTATTGGGCCCAGTGGGACAGCTTGCTGCTTCAGGATGGAGTTCTGTGTCGTAAATGGGAAAACGTTCGGGGAGACAGCTGTCATTTGCAAATGGTTGTCCCTAAAGCTAACGTACCGGATGTTCTACAGCTGTACCATAATGATTGTTCAGGAGGCCATCTGGGAGTTAAACGAACTCTACTGAAGATCCGAGAACGGTTTTACTGGGTCCACTGTCGAAACGATGTCGAGGACTGGTGTCGCAAATATACAAGTTGTGCGGCTGTAAAGGGACCTCAGACTCGTAGTAGAGGTGCATTGAAGTTGTACAATGTTGGTGCACCATGGGAGAGAATAGCCATTGACGTGGGGTGGCCGTTTCCGGAGAGTGAAAGCGGTAACAAGTATTTCATAGTTGTGATGGATTACTTCACTAAGTGGCCAGAAGTCTTCGCCATTCCAAATCAAGAAGCTTCAACAGTTGCAGATAAACTAGTTCATGAGGTCTTCTGTCGTTTTGGAGTACCTTTAGAGATTCACAGCGATCAAGGAAGGAATTTTGAGTCTCAAATATTCCAGGAAACTTGCCGAGTTATGGGTACTCATAAAACAAGAACGACTTCTTATCACCCGCAATCTGATGGAATGGTGGAACGAATTAATCAGACATTGGAGAGGTACCTAGCAAAAGTTGTAGACAATCGGCAACGAGATTGGGACAAGCACATACAACCGTTTTTGTTGTCATATCGAAGTTCTGTTCACGAAAGTACAGCAGTGACACCAGCTTTCGCAAACTTTGGAAGAGAATTACGGCTGCCTGCAGACCTGATCACCGGGATACCACCTGATGCCCCACGCAGTATAACCGATTATGCAAATGACTTGCGGAACAAAATGAATGACATTTATCAGCACGTCAGACAATCGGGCCAGCAAATGTCTGAGAAAATGAAAACCCGGTACGACCGCAAAATGAACAATAAAGGGTTCAACGAGGGTTCATTAGTGTGGTTGCACAATCCAGTCCGCAGCAAAGGGAAATCTCCTAAGCTTCAAGCTAAATGGGACGGCCCGTACCGGATTGTAACCAGGATCAACGATGTGACCTACCGGATACAGAAAGGCGCAAGAGGGACTCCTAAGATCGTCCATGTGGATCGCTTGGCGCGTTATTATGGGACCGATAATGCTCGGGACGAGCATGTCTTAGGAGGGGGCAGTGTTGTGTGAATAAGTCAATTAGCGCCATCTAGTGTCAGGAACGAGAGCGAGGGGAGCTCTGCAGAGAATGACATCACACTCTCAACCGACAGCGCCATCCGAAGAACTAAGTTTCTAGAAAATCTGTACTCGCAAACTCGTCCCTTTGCGCGCATTTACCTGAAGATTCGGGATGTTTCTTTGCTAATTTAAATAAATAGGCGCTGCAAGATGCGATCGGGGCACAGAGTTTAACTCGGCGACACAAGCGAAGCTTCGGAGCGGAATTAAGTGAATTAGTGTGTTTAATTATTAGTGTTTTTAACTTTAATTTGTATAAAGTAAATTAAAGTGTTAATTTAGGTAATTCTATCGGCAATTTTTATTGTCACGAACCTCAAGCTCGTAACATTATTATAAATTGATATTACGTGATATGGTTATAATGTAATATCAATTTATGTTATATATAATATAAATTGATTAAGTATACTTTGTGATAGTGAAATTATTAACAACAGAGTTACGTCATAAGGTTAGAGTGATATTATTTTATGCAGATTGTCGATACGAGAACCAAAAATAATATATAACTACCTATTAAGTTTAGTAATAAAAATTGTGTTGGATGGATGAACAATTATAAAAATAATTTGTGACAAATTGACACCGCTTCGATCAGTATTTTGAATTGCGTAACTTGAGCTTAAAATCGAATTACCAGAATTTCAACCCGAAGTTACTCGAGTCGATTTTTTTTTCGAGTTATCACGGTACATATCTAAGACAATTATTTTTTAAATATTACATTACCAGAACCGATGACCTGAACACGAATATCAAAACGACTCCTTTTTTTCACATTTCTTGATTCCGTTTAGGTTTTCAAAAACTCTTTATGCTATATATAAAAAATCAATTGGTATCTTTTTTTTTGTATATGGTACTTAGCTTTGGCAATGATTCATTTGAAGGACCTGCAAGCGAAATCATACTTTTTTTTAGAGTGCTGGTGTTTACATCCTGGGACGTTGATGCGTCAGCCCAGGCTTGTTAACACTCCTGTTTTTAGTATGATGCTATTACAGGAGCGACCAAACCATGGCTGAGATTTGCCTACGATCTGTACCATAGAGGAAAGAATAAAAAGTTCCATACCCTGAAGTTTCACATAAGCGACAGAATCAGCAACAACGTTGGGATCGTCCAGTGAGAAGCAAACCGTTTCTCAAGGGTAGGATGCAAAGAAAGACCATCCTATCTCAATCAGCTGGCCTATAGTGCCAAACACAGTGGCAGCCTGCGGAATGCAACCGCGATTTCAGCGTGAGTCAGGCACCCCACTCCGGACCAGACAATTTTCCATAGAGACTAAAAGGGCGTCGGCGGAAATCTGATATCCGTCCGGATGAGAGGCCAGCAAAAACTCCTACGGGGAAGGTATCTGATCCTCCATAACTGGAATCCGCGTAGGCGAAGTATTCAATTGTGTCAGAATATGCCAAGAAAAAATCATAAACAGATCCATCCGCATGATTGGTTGAGCGTGAATCAAGCCATTTGGCGTGGTGGGCGTTAAAATCGCCAAGTATCAGGATCTCTGCGGAGGAGATCTCCTATAGCAACGAACCTGTAGCCATTTGGACGTGTTCGAAGAGTCGGTATGTTTCAGTATTCCCGTTATGGGAGCTATAGAGGCACCCGATAACGCGCGGATGGTCGTCGCTCTCTACGCGTAGCCAAAGAAGTGTTCTAGTTTGTATCTCGGGTAGGAGAGAAGCATCAGCCGAAGAGGACACCTGCATCTCGATCAGAAAGAGCAGAGCCGGCCTCACCGTCTCGTGGTGGTAGTGGACGGCGTTTAGGTTAGAATGAAATTCCCTGATATTGCAGACATTCACCGATAGCGTGGCAGGGGTCAGGGGTGGATGCTCAGTGAGGGGTTGTCCAGGGGTGCTGGTATCCCCCTGGGGTAGATCTTCACTACACACTTACCAGACAAAATGCGGAAGCAAATCTTCCACTTCACACCGGTATTCTGTGAGGTCGTGGTACCACCCCGGTTTGAGCCCACCCATTCTTGCAACAGCAAAGCTGCCGCGTGACTCTGCCACTGTTTGTTTATAAACAATCCATTAATTAAGGGGAGGGAGGTTTTTGACGGCATATCGTTAACGAAAAATTTTGAAAACAATTGAATATTTTTTTATTACTCCACTATTTCATATTCGACGTTATGATTTGTTGAAATTTGTAGCGCTCTGCATTTGAATTAGCGGAAAGTTCCATTGATGACCTGCATGTTAAACCATTTTTTTAAATATAAAAGGCTCACGTATCATTTTTGGTACGAATGGATGTTCTTTCGCCAGGATTTGTGGATTTGTGGCAATGGTGGGGCCGTCTAGGATTTGAGCACAAATTGCAGAATTCCCGAAGCGTTGGTATTTCACATGAGCTATATGCTGCACAAGGTACATTATGTTCATTCTGTGTTTGGACCAAAAGGAATAATTAAAAAATTGAAGGTGGTCCAGGGTAACTCTCGTAAACGTAAACGTCAATCACCTCAGTCCCTCATGACCATGGGTGCTGCAAAGCACATAAAACATCGAGAATTAAAATAAGCATAATTGAATGCGATAAAATCCGTAAAATTAGTTTTATTCAATCGTTTCCATGTTTCACATAACTATAAAAATGCCTCCTTTACCATACACGTTTATAGCAACTTTCTCTAAAAGTTCACTAAAAATAATTCGTTTACCTTGAATGGTTATTTGTAAATAGACATAGTCAAGTGTAAGCTTTGGACGGTGATTCCGTATAAAACGCCATTACAGCTACTAAGGATATCACGTAGTCATAAAAAATAAAAATATAAATTTCTTTGCAACTTTCCGCTAAACATATAAAATGATGTGTCTTACCTGGATTGAAGCGCACCTCCCGCCCTCCCTCAATTGCATACACTAACTCCGTCACCACTAGACCAAGCACCACTACTCTCAACACCACTATTCCAGGCAAGACACACCATCGACGATAATACGACACGTGTTTCGCCTCTACACGAGGCATCCTCAGGTAATATAGACTCTACGGCGGCTGACCGCTAAGTGAGCGGCGAGTCGAAACAGTTGCTATTTATACACGCTGACACAATCGCTCCCTACCAAAGTAGCGAGTGACCGCGTCGTGCGATAACAAACCTGCCAACAGTTATTATTATTGTTATGATTATTTTTAAATACTATTATTATTATTGTTTTGAGTGACCGCGCCGTGCGATAACAAATCTGCTACTAATTATTATTATTGTTATGATTAATATTTTAAATACTATTATTATTATTGTTTTATTGATATCATTATAATTATTTATTATTATTAATCTTAAAATTATTATTAAAGATTGGCCTTAAAGATGTTTAACAAAGGTGAATTAGAAACATTTGTTTGTTCATTCAGCAGTGTATAATTACCATTATTACTTTTTAAAATCTCCAACTGCTCCAGCACACACAGTCGCAGCCCCTTATATATTACATACCTGTAGGTATGTAAGACTTCAAAGGAATGGTCGCTAGCTAGGTTGTGTCCAAGAGATGTTTAGCAAAATGGGATTTATCAGGATTGCAATTTCTGTACGCGGCCATATGTTCTTTATAGCGCGTCCCGAAATTGCGACCAGTCTGACCCACGTAAACGGCGTGGCATTCGTCACAAATAAGTTTATAAACACCCGATTTTTGACTAATATCTTATCTTTATTGTTACAAATATTTCTAAGCGAATTGTTTGTTTTGAATGCCACGTTAACGCCGTTTTTCTTAAGACTATTAGTTATTTTTTCCGATATGGGGCCTAAGTAGGTCAAACTACCCACATACCGCCGGACACTTTGAGATCGAACCGCGTACAAAGAATTGCGAACAACATGCTTTTGTTTCTTTTTAATAAGATTATCAATGAGACTTTTTGAAAAACCGTTAGAGACCGCAATTTGATAAATTATATTAAGTTCTTTTAAATAATTTTCTTTATTTAATGGAACAGTAGACAGACGGTTAATGTAACAATAAAAAGCGGCTAATTTATGTTGCCATGGATGACACGATGATGCGGGGATGACCGTGTCGGTATGAGTTGGCTTTCGATAAATTTGAAAAACATGTAACGACTCTTTTCTTGTTATTGTTAAATCAAGGAAATTAAGGGAGCCATCTTGTTCCAATTCAAGTTTAAATTTAATTTTTTCGTGGACTCTATTTATTTTATTAAGGAAAACATCCAGTTGTCTCCTTGTGCCTGTCCAGCAAATAATTATGTCGTCTACATATCGATAATAGTATAAGATATTTTGGTTAACAACTATATGTTGTTTTTCGAAATCATCCATGAAAATGTCCGCCATAAGTGGACTTAGAGGGGACCCCATAGCTAACCCTTCTTTTTGTAGATAGAAACGGTTATTAAACCGGAAATAATTTTGTTTCATACAGAGAGAGGTTAAATTAAGAAGATGACGACATTTTTTAAAGAGATCTGAGAGTATACGCAAACAGTCAGGGAATGGGACGTTTGTGAAAAGACTATCAACGTCTAAAGACAACAACATAGATTTAGGTGGAATACGAATATCTTTTATTTTGGAAATAAG
This sequence comes from Parnassius smintheus behrii, assembly GCA_036936625.1. Lineage (NCBI taxonomy): Eukaryota > Metazoa > Arthropoda > Insecta > Lepidoptera > Papilionidae > Parnassius > Parnassius smintheus. The sequence continues at coordinate 9,898,386 of JAUPFT010000004.1, read as the reverse complement.
TTCTAAACTATTTTTAAGGCTGTAAGTAGGGTTGAAACCAGATTTCTCCCGAAGGAGGAAGTTTAATTTTTTAGCAAGGAAATAAGCTGGTGCACCTATATATGAGACAACTGGACGAATAGGAACATGTTCTTTATGTAATTTAGGTAACCCATATAAAGTGGGTGCTTGAGGATTCATTGGAACAAGATTGCTCCGAGACAAGTTGTGATCGGGAAAAACATATGACGAATTTTGTATACATACTTTAATATCCGAAGTAAACTTTTTGGTTGGATCAGACTCTAACAGCTGAAAGTCATCACCTTGGATAACATCGTTAACCTTCTGGCTATACCCGCTACTCTCCATAATGACAACAGTATTTCCCTTGTCGGCCTTAGTAACAATAAGGTTATTGTCTTTTATTCTATGTTTTAGTGACATAAAAATGGGAACTCAGGATTGCAATGGGAAGATGCGGGTGCCTCCTGAATTTCTTTAGCTAACAAACTTTTAACGATGTTATCTTTCCTCCCGATCACAACAGCCACCTCCGCGTCAACGGCTACAGTCTCTAACGATCTTTGGGAGACCGAAGGTGTTAAATTATACTTTAGGCCTTTGTGTAAAAGGGACAACTCATCCGTTGGAAACTGGACATCGGAAAGATTTTTAACACGGGGATAAAATTGGTGATATTCAGTATGTATGTCGTTGTTACGTTTACGACGACGTTAACGACACACATACTGAATATCACCAATTTTATCCCCGTGTTAAAAATCTTTCCGATGTCCAGTTTCCAACGGATGAGTTGTCCCTTTTACACAAAGGCCTAAAGTATAATTTAACACTTTCGGTCTCCCAAAGATCGTTAGAGACTGTAGCCGTTGACGCGGAGGTGGCTGTTGTGATCGGGAGGAAAGATAACATCGTTAAAAGTTTGTTAGCTAAAGAATTCCATCTAAGTCCTCAAGGATGACAAAGCGTCTGTACTTAGATTTTTGATTGAGGATAAATGTAGATTTCTACGGGCCACAGCGTCCACTTACAATCAGGTGGTCTACGTGCTAGTTGTCACCCTTATTATATAAAGAGATGTGAACATTGATTAGCTAAAATCCGAGTAAATATAAAATGTGTCTTTTCTAGTTTGAGGAGCACCTCCCTCCCCTCAACAATAATTTAGTTCATTATTAGTTTCATCACTAAAATGAAAACCACCCACAACCACCTCTTACCAGTAACACAACATTCCTTGATATTTAATGAAACTTGTATTTAAGAGTTATTTATAATAATTCGTAATATTATAATAACCTGCCAAATTGAGGTTAAAGTATAGTGATTGATAACTTTACATCGCATATAATTAGAAAACTAAATCTTAAATAGAAGTAGGGATGAGTAATAATGAGTACAAAATTCGCCTGTTGGTAAACGGATTCTATGGCCAAACGAAAAGAACAAAGGTTTTTTTTTCCGAACCAATGGTAATATTAAAATACCACTCAATAAGAATTACTTGTAATCCATATAGAATAAAAATAGTCTATTCTATTCTCCTTTCGGCTGTACAATATATATATATATATATAAAAGTCAGCGCCAATTTTACTAATGTGTACGCTTTTATTGTATAAAAGCTGCAAATATATATGTGTGTGTGATCCAAAAAATTAAGATAGAATGTCTCGTTACTAGTGTAAAAAGTATTCGGTTCTCTACATTCATAATTCAGAACAGCATTTGGCGCGTTGTAGTGGCGTTTGTGAATTCATCTTCCCATCATATCGTATAAGGCGACTATGGGAAAAACTGGAAAAATCCATTGTCTTCCAATTATTGCGGTATAAACATCTCGTTTACTTCAGACGTAAAATAACCAGACCCGCAGCGGAGAGTAGCGTGAAAGTTGGTCTTTTTAAGTTGGTGATTAAGGCAAATCCCTACAACGAGAGAGGCCTTCGTATGGTAGTGGAATTCCATCGACTGATGAAAGAGAAGACTGCATACATGATGTTTGCGTAATAGAGCTACAGCGTTGCTCCTCTTTTTTCTCTATTTTTCTCAATATCTTCTTCTTGATAATATCCCTTGGAATAAAACGTTTGCTTCCAAGCTGTTTCTTAGATACATAGAATATAATAGTTTTGTAAGTAGTTTGTACAACCTGTGTTTTTTTACATATTATATTTTGAAAAAAAGTCCCGATGGTTTACTTGTTGGTTTTTCCCAGAAAAAGGTTTTTTTCCGAACCAATGGTAATATTAAAACACCACTCAATAAGAATTACTTGTAATCCATGTAGAATAAAAATAGTCTATTCTATTCTCCTTTCGGCTTTACAATATATATATATATATATATATATATATATATATATATATATATATATATATATATATATATATATATATATATATATATATATATATATATATATATATATATATATATATATATATATATATATATATATATTATTAGTAAAATTGGCGCTGACTTTTGTCAATAAATAAAACATTTTTCTGAATTCTAATACACCATTGACTTACGCCACAACAAATAGGAAAGCTATAAGGTGGACTCAGGACTGTTATTAAGGTGGTAATTTGAGGAAATAAAACGGAGTGGCTAAGAACGTTGTAATTTATTTCAATAGTTTTTGGTCATACCTAAAGGGTTCCACGTAGCTTGTTTGTAGTAAAATGTTATAAAAATAGCAGAAATATTAAAAAAAAAACTTAAAATATATCATTAAAATATAATATTATTACATAACCCGACCTACCTGTTATATTTTTCATTCATTCATTACGCAAGTCCACTGTTGAACGTAGGCCTTCCCTAATGAATGCCACAAAGCACGGTCCTAAGCCACCTGTATCCATCGACTTCCTGCATATCTTACCAGCACGTCAGTGCATCAAGTGGGGGGCTGCACTACGTAAACTTCGCTTACTTCAGCTTATTGATCCGTTGGGCAATATCGGTTGCTGTGGTTCTACAGCGGATATCCTCACTTTTAAGTCTGTTATGCGGAGAAGTCACGACCATAGCTCCTTCATAGGTAGCTTAGCGACCTTGAGCTGTGATAACCAACCTGAAATACGTTCCTTTCTCAAAATCCATCAATAAAGAGAAAAATTAATAGAAATCTAGACCAGCATTTCATATACATGTTTCTGTTTTCAGAATTAAAAAAAACCACAAAAATGTAAATTTTCGCAAAAATTTTACTGTACGTTACTTTATTTCTATTTTTTAGAAAAGGTACACTTTATATTTTTTTGTTGATAGCTCTTACGTGGTAAAGCGTCGCTTCTGCTATGCTAGCTATACATAGCTGTAGCACGAATGGGTCAGCTTGATTTTGTATTGTGATGTTTCGTATTGTTAGTTTAAATAACTGGGGACCTTTTTAAAAATTCCATTCTTTATTACTTCTCAAGGAGACAACGCACCTGAATTTTGAGTCTTAATCGATGATAAATGTAGGTGTCTATGGGCCATTTCACTCACTTCTCATCAGATGGACTGTGTGCTCATGTGTCACCCTTATTATACCTATGAGAAAAACTAGCAGTCTGTTGCCTGATTTGACCATCTTTCATATTTGCAAGGACTTGCTTTCCTCTTTACCTCTGTTTAATGTGCAATACACTTTTGCTTGTAATTTTTTTAATTAAAAATTAATTTTTAAATTTTGAAGTTTGAATATTTCATGTGTGGCACGATAAACGATGATTATGCAACAATCTAATATTCCACATAACTGACCGAATTTCAAGTACTAAGACTAACGTATAGCTTACTGAGTAATGTTTAACGATATGAGGAGTAAAACCAAAAAAACCCATAACCAAGTTTATAGAACACAAATTAAAGGGATGTTTTCGTAACAGTGAAACAAAAATATGTAGGCTAAAAATAATAAATTATAAGCATAAATATATGGTTTTCATTTTTGTAATACATGGGACAATCATAAATACATTTTTTTAAACTGAAAAATGAAAGCTAATGCTTTTAATATAACAAACACTAAACGTTTTTATTTTTAAAGATTTTTGGCTTGGATGCTTGTCCTTTAAGCCATGTCTTCATTTATTTCGGAATCTTTGTTTTTTTCTTCTTCACAATATGCTAATGCATCATGTAGCGAAGTTATCGGGAGATTTTGACGGTAGCTCAACCTAGCGGACAGTCGATGACGACAATCACTCTATTTCAAAATTAATCTATTAAAATAACTTGAGGTTTATATCAACATCGAAGCACTTGTTTCGTTGTTTTCTATAATAGTTTACAGGCAGATACTTAATACACAAAATAGCATCAACGTGTCAAAATCCAATTCAAACCATTATTTCAACAATACCATTGGAGCAACAATCCGTCGGCGGTGAAGTTTCCGCCAAAACCACCATGTTTTAAATATATTTTTTGTATTTTATATTTTATCTAAGGCAGTATGGACTGGCTTGAACAAGGGTAACACAATGACCCCACAGAATACCAGTGTGAAGTAGAGGTTTACTTCTTCGTTTCACTTAGTAGCGAAATAAAATAAAAAACTATCCCAGGAGGGTACCAGTTCTCTTGTGACGGAGAATCCCTAGCTGAACATCAACGACCAAGTTATCCTACTCTTCCTGAGCATGGGTCCTCAGGCCGCCACGCGTATTCTGGGGGGGGGGGGGATTCCGCTCATGAACATAACTGCTCGGGGCAAGCTGAGCAATAAGACCAGGCGACCTCTGTCACGCTATACGTGAATTTCTGCAACATCAGGGAACTGGGACTTCATTCTAACCTAAACGCCGTCCACTACCATCACGAGATAGCGAGGCTCTCCAGCTGATGCTTCGTATCTCTCCTACCCGGGGTACAAACTGGAACACTCCTACAAAGGAGTACGCAAACTCGTAAATACGCAAATACGCAAACTCGCAAATACAAATACGCAAATACGCAAACTCCAGCCCGAGGCTTGTGCCTCGGGCTGGAGTTTGCGTATACTTCAGAGAGGACATTTGTTCTCGACTCCTCGGCAGTCTTGAAGGTTCGAACCTGTCCATCCTTTCACTACGCGTAGAAAGCGACAACCGTCCTCGCGTCTACGGGTACCTCTATAGGTCCCATCTTTTGGCTTTGTGTAGAGAGCGACGACCATCCGCACGTCTACGGGTGTCTCTATAGGTCCCATAACGGTAATGCCGAAACAGACCGATTCCTCGACCACGTCCAAATGGTTACAGATTCGTTGCTACAGCAGATCTCCTCCGCAGAGATCGTGATCCTCGGCAATTTTAATGCCCACTACGCCAAATGGCTTTGTTCAGGTTTAACTGATAATGCGGGGAGAGATTTTCATGATTTTTACTTTGGCCTATTGTCTGACACAACTGGTTACGCAGTTACCTACGCAGATTCCATATGTAGGGGGATCATACCTCCCCTGTTGGACCTTCTGCTGACCTCTCATCCGGACGGATATCAGATTTACATCGACGCCCCTTTAGGCTCCTCGGACCATTGTCTTCTCCGAAGTGTGGTGCCACTCACGCTGAAATCATGGCTGCATTCTGCAGGCTGCCGCCGTGTTTGGCACTACAGGTCAACCGATTGGGATAGGATGTGATCTTTCTTTGCATTCTACCCTTGTGGGCGGGTCTGCTTCTCACCGGACGATCCTATCATTGTTGCTGACTCTGTCGCTGATATGGTACTTCAGGGTATGGAACGTTTTATTCCTTCCTCTGTGGTGCCCATCGGAGGCAAATCTCAGACATGGTTTGGTCGCTCCTGTAAAATAACATTAGCTATAAGCAGGAGTGATACCAAGCCTGGGCTGATGTACCAACGTCCCAGGATGTAAGCACCAGCGCACCAAAAAAGAAGTGTAACTCCGAATCCAGTTCCTTCAAAACAGTTATTGCCAAAGCAAAGTCAGAGTACATAGGCACAATTGGCGAGAAACTAGTTCACCCAATTTCGGGAACCCGTGCACTCTGGTCTCCCGCCATGGCTGTCCAATGAAACTTCTATCAACCGTCTTTCGATATCTGCACAGAGATGACGATTTACTGGCCCACGCTGCAAAAGAAAAGGCCAATCTAATAGGCTCTCTCTTTGCGTCCAACTTGACTCTTGATGACGTGTGGAATACACCGCTGATCATCCCGTGGTTTTAGTGATCTATGCTGGATGTGCGGCTTCCACAGCGCTGGATTCGCAAATATTACTCTCCCTGGATGTCAGCAAATTGAGTGAGACTAATGGATTCCCTCCCATTGTGCCGAAGACGTATGCTTCGGAGTTGGCACCCGTTTTAAAGCATCTTTTCCGGTACTCCTACTCCCAAGGGGTAGTCCCAAATTCATTGAAGACAGCTTTGTTCCACCCGATCTCCAAAAAAGGAGACCGCTCAGACCCGTCCAACTACAGGCATATCGCTATCACTGTCTTGGTCTTCAAAATAATGGAGTTCATTATAAATTGCCAGCTTATAAATTACCTTGAGGATCACTAGCTTATTAGTGACTGCCAATACGTTTTTCGTCGTATTTGGTCAGCTGATGATCTTCTGGCCTACTCATAGACGGGTGGAGGTAGTAGAGTCCAAGGGGAGGCAACGGCCGTTTGTTTGGAGATAGCGAAGACCTTTAATCAGGTTTGGAACAAAGCGCTTCTTTCGAAGCTCCATACCTGAGCTGCGCTTACCGAGAAATTTTGCAATTGTATCACCAGTTTCCTTGCTATTTGGAGTTTTATGGTCGTAGTAGATGGTAAAATGTTTGATTATAGGCCTATTAACTCTGGTGTTCCACAAGGCTGCATAATACCACCAACGCTGTTTCCTCTGCATATCAATGATATGTTGCAAGCTAGTAACATTTATTGGTATGCAGACGACAGCACTGGTGATGCTTTATATTGGATGGTATGAATGATGCTATATTTCTCGGGAAAACTTCGCCGAGTACCGGGACTGTGTGTGTCTGAATTCAGGTCTTTGCTGACCATAGTTTCGAATTGGAGGTGACTAAATCTAGTCCAGTTCAATCAAAAGAAGATACAAGCGCGTTTACCTCTAAAAAGAATCCTTTGTCGTATCTCCTCAGTTTCAAGGCACACTCCTTGCTGCCTCTACTACCATCGGAATCTTCGGCGTCAACATATCGACATACAGTTTCGAGGTTATTTTGAAGGGAAGGCCAAATTGGCCTCTAAAAAGCTTGGCGTGCTCAGCAGAGCGAGACAGTATTTTATGCCAGCACATCTCTTGCAACTTTACAAAGCGCAAGTTAGACCTCACATGAAATACGGAGATGAGAACTCATCTCCGGGCCGGAGCACCCCAGTGCCAACTTCTTCCACTTGACCGCATTCATCGAAGAGCAGTTTGAATCGTTGACGACCGAGTTTTTCTGATTGGTTCGATTCACTGGCACTGCGTAGGGATGTTGCAGCCCTTTGCATTTTCTATCGCATCAACCACGGGGAGTGCCTTGAGGAATTGTTCGAATTAATTCCATCCGCCAAATTAAATGGACGCACATCGCGTCATAATTCACGATACAATCCTCACCATCTGGATGCTTGGCGATTCACCACTGTACGTTTCAGTAGGAGTTTTTCTCCGTGGAATCGTTTACCACCGGCGATTTTTCAGGACCGATACGATTTAGGGACCTTCAAGAAAAGTGCTTATTCTTTTCTTTAAGGCCGGCAAAGTACTTGCAATTCCCCTGGGGTTGCGGTTGTTCATAGGTGGCGTTAGTAATTTACCATCAAGAGAGACGCATGCTCGTTTGCCCCTTCTTCTGTAAAAAAAAATTAGAAAAACAGTTGAATAGGCTGATATACTAAAAAAACATTTGACTATTATCTAACCTGACTGAGTAGGCTGTATGATCATTGATAATTATATTATTGAGTTTCATTTATAATTTCTAGTTAACTCTTACCTATTCTATTTATCTTAGTCCAAACATACTTTGTCGATAAAAAATTTAACTTTAAGGACACTGCTTAAGCAGAAAATGTTATTCAATTGAGCTGAAAAAAAAATCGGTTTATTGACTTTAAACATAAGGCACTAATCCTGCGCTATTAGAATTTAAAATAGGAAAAAAAAATTTTTTCATACAACGGCGCTCCACCCAAATATACAATAAAAAGACAAAATGAAAAAAAAACGATATTATATGACAAATATAAAACTAAAAGCCTAAAATCTAATAATTTTGTGAACTCCCGTCGCCAATGCCGAGCAAATAGTCAATCGCACGTTTGAATTCTAATTTACCTTTTGCTTGGCGGAATCCGCCACCGCACCATCCAAACATAACAAGGATATATACATGTCTAGAACTCGGAACGCATTTAAATATTCACTACATTTAAATTAACACTAAACTCAACAACGCGGTACCAATAAAACTGTTAATTGCAATTTTAGCGGCTATTTTACCACGTGCTTGAAGGCAAAGGAAAACAGCAATGGGAAACCTAAACGTCTAGGGTATAAAGAGATTTCAAAAATAATTTATACGTGGCAGAGCCACAATGCAGTTATATTATTTGTAGCAATAAAGGGTCGGCTAGACTGGGGGAGGACCGCGTCCTCAGAGAATATCAGCGTAAAATAGCTGTTCAATGCTACTGTGTTTCGTATGGTGAATGGCTTTACATACTACTACTACACTGTATATTTTTTCACTGGAAATGAGGCATTCCATATTAGTACTCAGGGTGATAACCCATCTGCATTTCGATCCTTAATCGAGGATAAATGTCACTTGTTAGCTGCCAGAGCCTCGTCCCTTTAATAGTATACATCATGTGGATTGAGGGTGACACTTGATACACCACTACTATTTAAAATACATTACTATTTAAAATACATATAGTCAACCAAATCTAAGAAATACCTTTTGAAACTTCACATTAATCATTCAACAATAACTTTGCACGAGCTTTCTTACACGATTTAGATTAACCTTTTACGTAAGTCTGAAAAATTATGAAGTTATTAATATTTCATAATAACGTATATAGTTTTTTATTACTTATTTAAATTAGAATCTTTCAAATAAAGCTAAATATAAAAAATAACCAGTATCAACTTTTTCACTTGACGTCGTTTCAATGATATGTCGCTATGTACATAACCGTAGTGTTTGGATGATAAAAATTCATTATGCAAATAATCGGTAATATATTCAAATAATCGAATCATTAATTTTTTAAGTATTATTTGTTTATATTAATTTTTATTTTTAAAATTCCTTAAATTACATAAATCATGAGTAAAACAATTTATTTTGTTTACTTTGTCAACTTAAATTTGTGTAGGCAAAAAATGCATATACAAGCCCGCGCTATAAAAACTACTACGTAATCTCAATATCCCGCTATTTCGGAACTTATTAACTACATTTTGTGGTTTTTGTTTGTCTTCTTATTTTGTGACTCGGCTTTAACTTTTGGACTGTTTCTTCTATACTCGTTGAAGCATGTGCCCTTGTCACAAAGAATAATTGGGCAAAAGTGATAGTACAAAAAATTAAGGATGACTTTGAAAGATACATTTTGATTTTGACTGCATTATTGAAAATAAAATAATAATTAATCTAAACAACGACAGCTCAACTAGTTGTACTGAAAGTGATTGAATAAATTTATTTTTAATCTTATTTCAATCTCAAATTTTTATAAATGTACCTCTAGAAATAAGCAGTAAAAACAAATACGAAGAAACTGATAAATCCAGTGTTTAAATTATCCGTTTTAAATTTATTCTGGAATTATTCAAACCAAACTCTTAATCATTACCAACTCTTAAAAATTCATATCGATTTTTTTGAGATTCGAATATTTTATGTTCCCATTTTTGGGTTGGCATGCTTATTATTACTTACATTTGGTAGACCTTGTAAATGAATTATAATTAATGAATGATTGGCCAGATGGAGAACCAACTTCATCTTGCGCTTCAAGAACTCAAGGCGTTCAGGGAGCAGTGTGAGCTGTTTTTTAAAGAAAACGATGACAATGAAAAGGAAATAATAAGTATAATTTCTAAAAATTCGCAGTTTAAAAGTGATATGGTAAAGTTACATAAAGACTTTACAGATATTTTAAAGGAAAGGGATCAGCTCCAGCATACAGTCAATATGTCTGACCGATGCAGCAAAAATATGACGAAGCCCTCAGATTAATGCTGCATTGAAATTACAGTTAACTAAAGTTACTGAAACTGTAACTGCCAGAACTCAAGCTCGTGCAAGATGTTACCACAAGATGGAATAGTACTTTTTTATGTGACAAACAGATTGTTAGACCAAAAAAGGGCAATATATCTCTACATCTCAGACAATTTAAGTACAGCCAATCTACAACAAGTCTGTCTCAAGTCTGTCAGACATGCCCAAATATAGCAGATATGAAACAAAAGTTTGAAGATGAAGTTCAGGGTTGCTTTCAAGGGTTAGAAATGACAAATATTGTAGTTGTGCAACTTTGCTAGACCCCAATTCAGGATGCGATTTTTTCATCCAGTAGAATCAGTATAAAGAGGTAACATTTCAGATATATTTATTTCAGAGAGTACTAGCAGCAGTGAAGAAAACGAATCTAAACGATTACGACAATTACAAGATCCTCATTCATATTTCTGGAATTGCTTCAAAGAATTAGCTTCCACCCAGCCACTAGAGCGCGATAATCCTAAAAGCCCTATTGCTTGACAAAAAGATCACTATTTAAAATAAAATTTGTTGGCAAAAGACAACAGTCCTTTTAGTGGTGAGCAAGGCATCAAACAAGGTATCCAGGGCTAGCACGTTTAGCACGAGTATTTCTATGTACACCTGCAAGCACCGTGTGTAGCGAGCGATTATTTTTGAAGGCTGGTAATATCTACGAAGGAAAAAGGAATAGGCTGTTACCAGAACACGCAGAGAGCCTTGTGTTCCTGCATCATAATTCACCTTTATTAGATTTTTAATATTGATTTTTTGTTAATCTTTTTCTAATTTTGTCTAATTATTACTCATTCATTATCATAATCGATATTGTCAAAAATTTCCCAAATTAATAATAAATACTTTTTGATTAACACTGTTGTTTTAATTAAATCTACCAAAATATATTGTTTCACTTAAACCGAGTATACTCGGCATTAAAACCGAGTTATTCGGCCTAGTACAAGAAATTAAAAAAACCCGCCGGGTACGCCAATTAGCGCCTATTAACCGAGTATTTGGCCCATCTCTAAATAAAATACATGTAGATACACATATAAATACGTGAAAGATTGTGCTCTTTAACTCGCCTTTTAACACTGAAACTGTGTGAGCCTGACGAATTGCAGCAGGAAGAGAATTCCATAACCTAACTGCATGTAATGTAAAAGAGTGAGAATAGTACTTAGTTCTACATCAGGAGAATGAGCAAAGTAGAATCGATCATGTAGTTATGGTGGTGATGTTTGATTGTATAGTATTTTAAATATTAGCATAGTATTCGGGTATTCCTGCAAAGTCGGATTGGGAGTCACTTAAGCTGTTCGCGATATGAGGAGACATGGTCATACTTTCTTAGCTCAAAAATATAACGAATGCATAAGTATTGCAAGTGCTTAAGTTTGTTTGATTGCTCCCAAGTCGCATCCTAGTAATAGACATCAGTATAATCAAGAATCGGGAAAATAAGTGTACAAGAGAAATCTTCGTTGATAAAGGCAAATAATTTTGAAGACATTTTAAGGAATGAAAAGTATAATTGATTTTCCGGCTAACTTCTGTAATATGTGCATTCCATGTCAATTTACAATCCATAATGATGCCCAGATCCTTAACAGTTTCTGAAATGCTTAGTGGAGTGCCATTAGTTTGCAATGCTGGGAGTGAAGTAAAATAATATTATTATAATAATATTATTAGCTTATAATCATTGCTTGTGATTTTTTTACGGTTTATAACAAGTCCATATGATCTACACCACTCATAGATTTTATTTAGATGTTTATTTATTTCAAACATTGCTGAATTTGCTTCAGTCCCTAAAAAATGACGATACAGCTGCAAATTGTCTGCATAGAGATGAAAGTTTGAAGATATTACCTTAGTGATACAGTTAATAAAGACGGAAAAACCAAAGAAGAAAGGACGCCACCTTAAGGTACACTCGTAGCTAGGTTGCACCACTTAGTTAAAATTTCATTTGAATGAATAAACTGAGAACGACCACGGAGGTAGGAATTAAACCATTGAATGGTTGAAGGAGACATATTAATAGAATGACTTTTCGGTCTAAGTTGTCTCCTTTCTTCTCTTCCTTTCGTTTTATTACCACTGCTCTGTCATTTAAGTAAATTACGGCATTTTTATAATTAATTTTTATTTTTATTTCAGATTATATTATAATTTATCGTGCACTATAACTATTTATACTTTTCTTTTTTTTGCTTTTAAGGTTGTCTGGAAGAAATTGCAGCTATAATACTCTTTTATTTTTCTCTCTGTTTGTTTCTTTTTATGTTTTATTAAAAGAGCCTATTTCTTTTTAAAAGGCCGGAAACGCAATTGCAATCCCCCTGGTGTTTCCGCTGTTTCATGGGCGGCGGTAATCACTGACCATTAGGTGAGCCGTATGCTCGTTTGCCCCATCTCCTGAAAAAAATGTTTTCTAATGTTGTGAATAATAAAAGTAAAATATTGTATTGTATTATATAAGTAAGATCTCTATAGCGTTTTACGGGTGTCACACAAGTGGATGGATGGTAGATATACCACGCATGCACAGAATATCATAGAGAAATAGCAGTATAATGCTGCTGAGTTTCGTGTGGTTGGTCATGGAAATAGGAGACCCTTTTTCACTGGTATCTTAGTCCTCATAGTGACAACGTATTCTGAATTTTAATTATTTATCGAGAAGTTGTCGTATAAGGGCCAAAGCCTCCACCTACTATCAAGTGCTTATTTGCCCTGCTGCTCGTTTATGATCCGATATTCTAATAAAAGCATGTTTCCTCCTATTATTTTCTATAATCGCTGAGTACGTGGTAAATCAGCACTTACACAACCGCAATTAATAATGTCATTGACGTTGGCGGGGATCACCAGGGTAGTTCCTGTTATTTGCGACGAGCGTTTAGCTTCTAAACAATCAAAACTATGTGAAGCTGGGCTTATTGTTTACAATATTTTATATGATTATAATATAACCTTAATTCTTGTTTCTGCCTTTTAGTGGTGACGAGAAAGAATTAGTCCATTTTGTCGACTATGGATTTGGCCAAAATATCTTATGAATTCCGATAGGCAGATACCTCTACACGTAAAATACCCAAACTGGCGACGGAAACAGCGTCCTAGGTGCAAACTTTTTGCATTCGTCATTTGCTTTCTGTTTCCGTCTCTTCATGACTATGGCAAATACACCCTAAAATGCTCATGTTCTGTAGTGGATTTTTGCGGACTAGCGATGCTATTATAGCCTATATAATTCCTGTCCGAACAGAGTCTTCAATCACCGATTGCCTCACATAGTTAGGATTTTGCCATAATAGTAAATGGGCTTATGATGATGACAATGTAATCTTAGTAAAGCCCACACATTTTTTTATAAAATAAGGGTGACACACGAGTCCACCTGATCGTAAGTAGATGCAGTGGATAATATACCTCTACATCTATCTTCGATTAAGAATAAAAATGCGGATACGTTGTCACACCTGTTCATTATACTCATCATACGACATCCAACAATAGCAATATATATATATATATATATATATATATATATATATATATATATAACAGTATAAATTAACATAAACATAAACACTCATGCCTGTCACCCAGAGGGGTAGGCAGAGACTACAAACTTCCATTTAGCACGATCCTGACATGCCTCTCTCGCCTCTTCCACATCCATATACCTACGCATACATGCTCGTCGGTTAAGGGTACTCTTAATTTGGCCCATTTCTAGTATATCGCCAATTTGGTCGACAAACTTCCGCCTAGGACGTCCCTTTCCGACTCTTCCATTCAATTCTGCAACATATATTTGCTTTGTCAGTCTTTCCGTATTCATTTTTTCTACATGAACAAACCACCGAAGCATTCCTTTCTTAATCCTGGTCACTGCATCATCTTGCAAACCACACTCTTCTTTTATCACACAGTTTCTCGCCCTTTCACTCAGATTCAGCCCTAAAATACTCCTTAGCGACCGCATTACTACTGCATTTATTCTACTCTCGTGCTTCTTCTGCCACACCTAACTTTCACTACCATACGTTGTAAATGAATGAACAACAAATTTTTATACTAAAATCATCAAAGAAAAAACTAATAAAACAATCATAATTCATGATCAAATCATTACGTAAAAAAAAATCGTCAAAAATGAGGCAGCGTATAATATACCCGAGACAGGTTTGCCCACGAATATATCGGCCGGTGTCCCACGCCACACTGCGATAACACCACTAACCCGCCCCACGCGCCCAGCACTCCAGCTACTGAGCGAGTTAGAGTTTCCAGACGAGGATTTTAAAAAATACACCACCTTGAAATTTTATCAGGGTGTGTGATACCCTGGCTCATGCTCGCCGCGATAAATATGTAGCTTTATATGCATGTTGCCGTCTAGCAGAGGTTGTTCTTCATGTTATTGGTAAACATACATTTTTTGTAACCCGGTTTTTGTTATAATCAGTGGCATTATAAATGGTAACCATATGCTGTTTAGTAACTAATTTCAAAATGTACAGTTGCCTCACAGTTAATACTCGACATATCTCATATAATTCTTTAGTGGGAAATCTGTATGGCCTATAGGTCATGACTTTTAAGAGGGATCTTTGTACCCTTTCCAGGTGGATTAGAAAGGTCTTACAGGCTCCTCCCCAGACGTTTATACAGTACCCTATTACGGACTGAACTAAAGCATAGTAAATTGAACGCAAGAGAGGTAAATCAGCAGAGTATCTTAACTTTTTAAATACCCAAATAAATTTTCTAGTACGTTCAGTTGTAAGCTCTATGTGTGAGCGCCAGTTAAATTTGTCATCCAGTATTATACCAAGATATTTAACACTATTGGATTTAGTGACTACAAGACATGAACATGGAGGGGTAGTATTGGTTAGTAAGGGTTTGTACACGAGTGGACCTTAAGATCAAGGTTTACGGATCCAGTGTTTCCCAAGGAAAACTGAATGTATGTAGTTTTGAAATATTTAAGTTAGTTAATTTTAGATTAGCGCCGAGCCAATCGCCAACTCTGTGAAGTCCTAGCTGAGCGTTATGTCGAGCCTCATCCCAAGTATATCTTTGACAAGCACAAAAATATTGCCGGTCAATTCTACTTTCATTTTCTAATATTTTTAATTTCATCATGCTTTGCAGCACCCATGGGACATGGGACTGAAGTGATTGACTTTCCGATATCAAAGTTAACCCGGAGTATCCTCAGCTTTTTTAATTATTACATTTGGTCCAATCTACGCAGTCGCCGTCTAGGATATGACCAATGCTCCGGGAAGTCTGCGGCTTGTGACCATATCCTTGACGGCCTCCGTTATTTTATAAGATTTGACAGACCACAAATCATAGTGAAAGAACATCGATTTCTACCAATAATGATATGTGAGGCTATTGAAATTATAATGTTTTTTTTTTCTAATTTCAATAGAAAAGGAGGGTGGGTCCTACTATTTGTCTGTGATCCTGTAATTAATTAAATTAAAACTAAACTTAATCATACCACTACAAAACTTCAAGACACAAGTGTATTCATTATGCGTAGATCGGACCAAATGTACTTTGATATCAGGACGTCAATCACCTCAGTCCTAAGTGACCAAGGGTGCTTCAAAGCACCTGAAATGTCGAGAATTCATTAGGAATGTCATGCACGATGCACTAGGTGGATTGGCGTTTGTAATATTTAATGATGTATTTCACCTTAACACAGTCATATACTATATCTGAAATTAATATTGGACATCATAAAATGGATAATTCATTCATCCATTAGAGCCAAAAAGTTCACCACTGAACGTAGGTCTACCCCATAGATTGCCTCACAGGCGGAATTTTGTCATAGTTGCTACACTAACTTGACGACTCCGTGGCGTAGTGGCATAGCAATGAGTGGCTGCGCTGGGAGTTGCGGGTTTGAATCCCGCATGGAACAAGTATTTGTATAGCCTACAAATAATTGTTCCGGGTCTGGATGTTTGTCCTTGTGCAATTTATGTTTCCAAACTGCCCCCGCGATACAAGAGAAAATCCTAGTGTAGGGGTAACGGTTTTTAAATAAAAACTAATTTTTTTTTAATTTTGTGTTCTGATCAGGAAAATGCTGCTGCTTCAGTCCCTCTGCCTCTCTCTCTGCTTACCTTTTACGGCACCTTACGACACACTATGGGATAGTGGATATTTTTACGTTGCCACTACACGGTTAGAACTAAAAACACTGTTACATATAGTCTTTAACGCTGCTAAAATATGGCTAGATCCCGTCTGATAGTAAGATTGGTCTAACATTGTATTTCGTTTTTGGATAACTACGAAATTACCAAGATATTTAGGAAAATAAGAAAAACAAACGTCGATGACGACAGCTGCTTATTCCTGAGTTATGTCATTTTGAAAGCTTATCTCATAATCCGTCCGCAAAACGTGGCTCCATTTCTTGACCTAGGGAAAAACTAAGTAAAATTTAAGTAAAGTACCGGTTTATTGGGATTAACGGATTAAAATGTATTTTTATGTGTATTTAATTACGTACCTATTTCTGTTTACCGAGTACTCTGTTTAAGAAGTACTTATGCCGTTTGATTATGTATTTAAAATTTTGTTTAGTTTTCTGATTTAGAGTAGTCTCCTCTAGAATTAAAACTGATAAATAATCACTTAACTCACCAAACGGTAAGTTTTTTTATAGAATAGGTGGTAAACGAGAATGCGGCTCACCTGATGGTAAGTGACAACCGCCGCCCATGATCAACTGCAACAGCAAGGGAATCGCAGGTGCGTTGTCGGCTTTTTAAAAGGGAGTGTGGCCCTTCAAGTGGCAACGTAAAAATATCCACTATCCCATAGTGTGTCGTAAGGTGCCGTAAAAGGTAAGCAGAGAGAGAGGCAGAGGGACTGAAGCAGCAGCATTTTCCTGATCAGAACACAAAATTAAAAAAAAATTAGTTTTTATTTAAAAACCGTTACCCCTACACTAGGATTTTCTCTTGTATCGCGGGGGCAGTTTGGAAACATAAATTGCACAAGGACAAACATCCAGACCCGGAACAATTATTTGTAGGCTATACAAATACTTGTTCCATGCGGGATTCAAACCCGCAACTCCCAGCGCAGCCACTCATTGCTATGCCACTACGCCACGGAGTCGTCAAGTTAGTGTAGCAACTATGACAAAATTCCGCCTGTGAGGCAATCTATGGGGTAGACCTACGTTCAGTGGTGAACTTTTTGGCTCTAATGGATGAATGAATTATCCATTTTATGATGTCCAATATTAATTTCAGATATAGTATATGACTGTGTTAAGGTGAAATACATCATTAAATATTACAAACGCCAATCCACCTAGTGCATCGTGCATGACATTCCTAATGAATTCTCGACATTTCAGGTGCTTTGAAGCACCCTTGGTCACTTAGGACTGAGGTGATTGACGTCCTGATATCAAAGTACATTTGGTCCGATCTACGCATAATGAATACACTTGTGTCTTGAAGTTTTGTAGTGGTATGATTAAGTTTAGTTTTAATTTAATTAATTACAGGATCACAGACAAATAGTAGGACCCACCCTCCTTTTCTATTGAAATTAGAAAAAAAAAACATTATAATTTCAATAGCCTCACATATCATTATTGGTAGAAATCGATGTTCTTTCACTATGATTTGTGGTCTGTCAAATCTTATAAAATAACGGAGGCCGTCAAGGATATGGTCACAAGCCGCAGACTTCCCGGAGCATTGGTCATATCCTAGACGGCGACTGCGTAGATTGGACCAAATGTAATAATTAAAAAAGCTGAGGATACTCCGGGTTAACTTTGATATCGGAAAGTCAATCACTTCAGTCCCATGTCCCATGGGTGCTGAAAAGCATGATGAAATTAAAAATATTAGAAAATGAAAGTAGAATTGACCGGCAATAGTTTTGTGCTTGTCAAAGATATACTTGGGATGAGGCTCGACATAACGCTCAGCTAGGACTTTACAGAGTTGGCGATTGGCTCGGCGCTAATCTAAAATTAACTAACTTAAATATTTCAAAACTACATACATGCAGTTTTCCTTGGGAAACACTGGATCCGTAAACCTTGATCTTAAGGTCCACTCGTGTACAAACCCTTACTAACCAGTACTACCCCTCCATGTTCATGTCTTGTAGTCACTAAATCCAATAGTGTTAAATATCTTGGTATAATACTGGATGACAAATTTAACTGGCGCTCACACATAGAGCTTACAACTGAACGTACTAGAAAATTTATTTGGGTATTTAAAAAGTTAAGATACTCTGCTGATTTACCTCTCTTGCGTTTAATTTACTATGCTTTAGTTCAGTCCGTAATAGGGTACTGTATAAACGTCTGGGGAGGAGCCTGTAAGACCTTTCTAATCCACCTGGAAAGGGTACAAAGATCCCTCTTAAAAGTCATGACCTATAGGCCATACAGATTTCCCACTAAAGAATTATATGAGATATGTCAAGTATTAACTGTGAGGCAACTGTACATTTTGAAATTAGTTACTAAACAGCATATGGTTACCATTTATAATGCCACTGATTATAACAAAAACCGGGTTACAAAAAATGTATGTTTACCAATAACATGAAGAACAACCTCTGCTAGACGGCAACATGCATATAAAGCTACATATTTATTCCGGCGAGCATGAGCCAGGGTATCACACACCCTGATAAAATTTCAAGGTGGTGTATTTTTTAAAATCCTCGTCTGGAAACTCTAACTCGCTCAGTAGCTGGAGTGCTGGGCGCGTGGGGCGGGTTAGTGGTGTTATCGCAGTGTGGGGTGGGACACCGGCCGATATATTCGTGGGCAAACCTGTCTCGGGTATATTATACGCTGCCTCATTTTTGACGTATTTTTTTTACGTAATGATTTGATCATGAATTATGATTGTTTTATTAGTTTTTTCTTTGATGATTTTAGTATAAAAATTTGTTGTTCATTCATTTACAACGTATGGTAGTGAAAGTTAGGTGTGGCAGAAGAAGCACGAGAGTAGAATAAATGCAGTAGTAATGCGGTCGCTAAGGAGTATTTTAGGGCTGAATCTGAGTGAAAGGGCGAGAAACTGTGTGATAAAAGAAGAGTGTGGTTTGCAAGATGATGCAGTGACCAGGATTAAGAAAGGAATGCTTCGGTGGTTTGTTCATGTAGAAAAAATGAATACGGAAAGACTGACAAAGCAAATATATGTTGCAGAATTGAATGGAAGAGTCGGAAAGGGACGTCCTAGGCGGAAGTTTGTCGACCAAATTGGTGATATACTAGAAATGGGCCAAATTAAGAGTACCCTTAACCGACGAGCATGTATGCGTAGGTATATGGATGTGGAAGAGGCGAGAGAGGCATGTCAGGATCGTGCTAAATGGAAGTTTGTAGTCTCTGCCTACCCCTCTGGGTGACAGGCATGAGTGTTTATGTTTATGTTAATTTATACTGTGTTATGTTAGTCGCAACAGTAAACGATGGGCTACGACTTTATTCTATAGTGTCTTGAACATGGCAGCCATCAATGCTTGCATTATATTTATATCGAGCAAACAAAAACGTCACAATCAAGAGAACGGAATTCATTCGTAATTTTATTTTTTTCGTGATTAATAATTTTTTTAATTCGTGATTTACGAACACATATATTCAAAAAAATCAAAAAAGCATATTCTAAGCTACACCCGCCAGCGAATCTTAAAACAGTTCGGTGAGCCCTCGCCTAGATATGTGAATATACCCGGGCGATAAGTCAGATGTCAGGATTGTCCATACAAGAAGGATAGAAAAACCAAATATTCCTGGAATGCTTGTGCCAAGCTCATATGTATGGAGCACGCAAAATTTATTTGCGAAAATTGTGCTGATCTCGACAGTGGTGATTAATCATAGTATTTAATTAGAAAAATAATAATAAGTTTTTTATAGGGAGGATCTCACTATGTTTTAATTTTGAGTTGATTTACACTCCAAAGAATAATATTTTTGTTAAATTACAAATTTTTGTAAGTCCTTAAACTTTTGTTTCTTTATTTACAAAGTTTACGAAAAACATGATTATATAATAATAATTTCAAAATTAAGAACTTGTTTCATTTAATTCTATTAAACCATTCATTATTGTACATAATAAAATCATCTAAGTAATAATAATAATAAGAACTTAAATATGGTACATTAAATTGTGGGTATGTCCCACCCTACCACATTCTCGATGTAACTTTTTTTAACCTCATGCTCGCCGGGTTATAAAACAAAATTAATAAATTAACAAATATATATCCCTTAACTAGTAGAAAAGTGAAAATTAAAATTAAGAATTGGCTATTAGGATTAGATTATGAACAAACTGTATCGATATCAGTATAAAAAATTTATAAACATGCAAACAAAAAATCGTTTAAATCTTATATTTCAACCACACACACACGAACACACACACACACACACACACACACACACACACACACACACACACACACACCGGTTTTAAAATTGCTTTATTTACATAACATAAGTAGCTGTCATTATATTAGGGAGATCGCTGACTCTCGTAACACAGGTTTTCTAACCTAGCTCGGGAGTCAGTGGCTTAAATAATATTGTAACAAATTTTATGCCAATAAAGATTTTTTTAAATACATAATATATTCAAAAATAAATATGGCTTGGCTTTGTATTTTGATAGATGTATATTTATAATTATATACTTTTGAAAGTAATGAATTGTGTAAATAAATCTTAATCTCTTGCTTAACATTTTTTTAAAAACTCAACTATTTTAATGGTAATGACGTGCAACGATAGGCAATCAATCGTTATGTTCTGTGCCTTTAAATTACTTTTCGATAATTACCGGTATAAATTACAGTACCCGGTTGACCGAGCTTTGCTCGGTATTTTTCGCTCGATTTTTTTAATTCGTGTGTTTTGGAAATTATATTTAGATACAAATTACATACTGATGAATTATAAATAATATTTTTTGATCTTAGCGACATAACAGAAAAAACTGAACTGGTTATTTGAATAAAAAATCATGAGTGCAATTATTTTTATTTAAATTTTCGTGTTTTTAAAAAATACTAAAAAAGGGCTCGAAAAAAATATATTTTCTCAAAAAAGAAAGAAACTTGAAAAAAAAAATAAAAAAGTCGGTCGGTCGGTCTGGGCTCGAACCGGGGTTTTACGATTTTGTGACCGCCCATTATACCAATAAGCTATTTATAATCATTACCAAACTGTCAAAATTTACCTTCTTATTCTAACTATATTGTAGCAGTTTTTAATTGCCTAAAAACACGGACAAAAAGACATTTTCTAAAAATAAATCTTAGCTAGATCGATTTATTATCCCCGAAACTCCCTGGACACTAAATTTTATGAAAATCGTTGGAGCCGTTTCCGAGATCCCGATTATATATATATATACATATATACAAGAATTGCTCGTTTAATAGTATAGGATTACCTTTATATTCCAATTTACAGAGAAAACAAAGAAAAATTTATTAAGTGCTACTAAATTGTGGGTTTTACGGTTCTCATTAATTCACTTCAATATAATGTTTAATTTGTTTAAAAAAAGAAAATAAGCATTTAATAAGAGTTAAAAATATGATCGAGTAGTATAGTACTACTACGTCAAATTTTTTAAATTATTTGTAGTTTAGACCTAACTAAATATATGCTATTTGTAAAAGGTAAATGATATCGAGTCTTAAGAATACAATATTTTGTAGCAGTACCAGCTATTGTTAAAAAACTTCGTTAAAAAAACATTTGTATGCATATATGAGTAAATTTAGTAACATAATTGAGTATAAATAAATTTTTAACAGTGCCATCTAGTGGCACAAATTTGTGGTTATAACACATTTGTATGCATACATATGTTAATGTTGTAATATAATAATGGCGTTGAACGTTCCGCCCATCAAGAACTTTATAAGACTTTCTTTTCATTCCGCCCACCATGACATAGTTGGGCACTAGGTTTTATTTTCATATGTGTAGGTTTCCTAGTCATCTAACAAACTTAATCCAATTTAAGTAGCAACTATTGCAACCATGAGATAAATAATGCTCATTGTGTAACCGGTAAAATTCATAACCTTCAAGTTGGTCTTTTTAAGAGAGATTGACCACACTTCAAATTCATAACGTAAGTGACTTGGTCTAATCCAGGATGCTTGGCACCACTCTTCCCAACAGCCAACGGGCTGTATTGTCCTCCTTAATTATAACGATGTTTCCGATTTCACGTTTCGGAATTACCTTTGACCATTTATATCTCTGTAAACAAATCACCAACTTATCTTTGGATCACCTTCGCCAAAAATCTTCCACCATTCCTTGAGTACTTTGCCAGCTTCTTACCGTACTGATGTTACTCTGCTCATAATTCCGCTCAGGTACGTCTACCAGAGCTTCGCCAATGAGGAAATTTCCTAGATTTAGATGCGCGAGATCATTGTGATTATATATTATATAGATAATATCGATAAGGGCCTTCAATTTAGACACACTTCAACTTGCGTTAAAACGGTGAATAAATCTTCGTATGTCATTGAGAAAACGCCAATTACTCGTATTAAATGACATTTCACAGCTTTCACGCCTGTTTTCTACAACCCGCCAAAGCTGAATTGGATCCGAGACTTTGCTCAACAAAGTCTTGGATTGGGGGCGACTAAATCTAGTCAGTTTCTTGTGTCTTTTCTCATGGGATCTCTCATATTGCCATAGTTGCCACGCTTGGCGTGCGGGTCGGTAACCGCAGTTTTTTTATTGATTTTTTCTGTTATAAGAAAGATGCTGCTGCCCATCTACTGTCTTAGTTTCTCTCTGTCGCCTCTTACGACACCAACGGGAAGATATAAGATAGTGGTTATTCTTTCCCGCCACTACACGGAAGAATGCGGTCTATGGTACTGAACAAGCCGAAAAAGCTTGTTCAGTACCATAGACCGCATATATACCCTGCGGCAGATTGTACAGAAGTCCGACGAGTATAATCTGCCACTTTGTCTTGCGTATGTGGACTATGAGAAAACCTTTAATTACGTCAAAATTTGGGTGGTGCTGCAGTCCCTTCAGCGGTGCCAAGTTAATTGTCGGTATATCGAAGTGGTGAAGTGTTTGTACAGTAGGGCTGCGATGGCTATCCAAGTACAGAACCAGAGTACGAAACCTATCCAACTTCAGAGAGGTGTAGGATAGGGTGAGTTAATATCCCCGAGACTCGTCACTGCTGCATTGGAAGACGTTTTCAAGCTACTGGATTGGAATGGATACGGTATTAACGTCAATGGCAAGTACATCGCTCATCTTCGATTTGCCGACGATATAGTCCTTATGGCAGAATCGCTGGAGAACCTAAGCACTATGCTCAATGACCTCATAGTGTCTCCTAACGGATAGGTGAGATGAACATGGACAAAACGATAGTCATGTCACACCTATGCCGGTAATTGTTGGGAGCACTAAGCTCGAAATTGTTGACGAGACGACGAATATGTTTATCTGGGACAAGTAGTCCGTTAAGGTAAGTCCAACTTCCACCGAGAGGTCAATCAACGGATTCAACTCAGCTGGGGCGCGTTCGTGAGATTGCGGCACAACTTCACGTCAGGCATACCTCCTAATCTCAAAACTCGATTGTACAACTAGTGTTGCCAGTGATGACATATGGATCTAAAACATCATCCTTCACTGCTGGCCGTATGTGGAAGCTCAAAGTCGCTCAGCAATCTATGGAGAGGGCTATGCTCGAAATTTTTGTGCGTGATAAACTTAAGATGAAAAGCATGAAAGTAGGTAAGGCAGCCGGATATGATAGAGTTTCACTCGAAATGCTAAGGGCTGGAGAGGACGTGGTGGCAGGCCTGCTGTACACCTTGTTTAATTTATGTTGGGAACTAAAGCGGGTACCGGGAGACTGGTGCAAAGCCGTGATAGTCCCAATATATAAGGGAAAAGGGTCACAGCAGGACTGTAAAAACTACCGTGGTATCAGCCTTCTTAGCATTGTGGGAAAACTGTATGCTAAGGTACTAATTGAAAGAGTTATGAAAGAAACTGATGAAAAAATTTGGGATGTGCAAGCGGGATTTAGAAAGGGAATGGGGTGTACAGATCAAGTCTTTTCCATGCGCATGATCGCGGAGAAGTTTTTGGCGAAAAACCAAAGAGTTTTTTGTGCGTTCATGGACTTGGAAAAGGCTTATGACAGAGTGGACAGGGATGTGTTATGGCAAACGCTGAACGCATTTAGGTTGAGCGCTGGTTTGATACAGGCATTAAAGTCTCTGTATAGGGACTCGGGTGCTTGTGTTAGAATCAACGGGGTCTACTCGGGCTGGTTTGGCATCCATAAAGGTGTCAGACAGGGCTGTGTAGCTTCCCCGTGGCTGTTCAACCTATTTATGGACAGCTGTTTGGAAAATTTGAAAGTTGAAGAATGCGGGGTAAGAATGGGTGAGTTAACCATCAAATGCCTTTTGTACGCCGATGATCAAGTCATACTTGCGTCGTCGGCGGCCGAGTTGCAAATGATGGTTACATTAATGAACAGGTCATTAAAAGAAAGGGGAATGAAAGTGAACGCAAGTAAGACGAAAGTGATGGTTTTTGAAAGAGATGAAAGCAAAACGGTATGTGAAATAAGAATAGAAGGAGAGTTAATTGAGCAAGTGGATGAGTTCGTATATTTGGGATGTGTATTCAGCAGGGATGGGAGATATGATAAGGACATTGAACGACGAGTGAATGCAGGAAATAAAGTAAATGGGGCTCTACACTCTATTGTGAAAAGTCAGAATGTGTCAAAAAAGGCACGTATGGCAATTCACAGTGCTGTATTAGTCCCTACTTTAACGTATGGTAGTGAAAGTTGGGTGTGGCAGAAGAAGCACGAGAGTAGAATAAATGCGGTAGAAATGCGGTCGCTAAGGAGTATGTTAGGGCTGAATCTGAGTGACAGGGTGAGAAACTGTGTGATAAAAGAAGAGTGTGGTTTGCAAGATGATGCGGTGACCAGGATTAAGAAAGGAATGCTTCGGTGGTTTGGTCATGTAGAAAGAATGAATGCGGAAAGACTGACAAAGCAAATATATGTTGCAGAAGTGAATGGAAGAGTCGGAAAGGGACGTCCTAGGCGGAAGTTTGTCGACCAAATTGGCGATATACTAAAAATGGGCCAAATTAAGAGTACCCTTAACCGACGAGCATGTATGCGTAGGTATATGAATGTGGAAGAGGCGAGAAAGGTATGTCAGGATCGTGCTAAATGGAAGTCTGTAGTCTCTGCCTACCCCTCTGGGTGACAGGCGTGAGTGTTTATGTATTATGTTATGTATAAACTTAAGAACGAGGTTATCTGCAGTAGAACCAGAGTAACCGACATAACCCAACGGATTAGTAAGCTGAAGTGGCAATGGGCCGGCCATATAGATCAAAGAACCGATTACTGATGGGAAAAAAGTTCTCGTGTAGCAGCCTCGTACCGGCAGGTGAAATGTAGGGCGTCACCCCACTAGATGGAGTGATGACCTAGTAAGACATGCAGGAAGTCGATGGATGCAGGTTGCTCAGGACCGTGCTTTGTGGCATTCCTTGGGGGAGGCCTATGTACAGCAATGGAATGGTGAAGGGCTGTAATGATGAATATGATGAAATCTAGTCCAATTCAACCCCAGAAGACAGAAGATAGTTTGCGCGTTTACCGCTAAAAGAAACCCCTTTGTCGTATCTCCTCAATTAAAAGGCACTCCCCTTGTTGCCTCAGCCAGTATCGGAATCATCGGCGTCAACATATCGAGTGACGTGCAGTTTCGTGGTCACTTGGAAGAGAAGGGCCAGTTGATCTGAAACAGGGCAGTATTTCATACCGGCACACCGCCTGCAACCTGCCGTTTGATAATTCTTAGTATAAGGTACGCAACCCTCGTCGACACACTCTCAATCTTTACAACTTTGTTAACGAGAGACTTATAGATGACAAATCCGACACCTCTTTTGGACTGATATTTACCTTCCCGTTGAGAGAGCAAGCTGCCAGATTAGAGGATTACCGTGTCTTTTCCCTCTCTTTGGACCTTTGTTAATCCTATAATATTCCAGCGCAACTTGTCTATCTCTTTTGTCGTACCATGTGCAGATGTAACTTCTTTGATTTGATTTATTGTGTAACTTCTGAACGTGTAACTTCTGTTATCAACGGCTATATACAAAAAAGATGAAAAATTAATAAAATATTCAATTAAAAATAAGGATAATATAATCACTATGAAATAAAGCTTTTAATAGGGATAGACGATATGCCTTACTAACAAGATTGTTTCAAAATATTTTTGAAAATTT
Organism: Parnassius smintheus behrii; assembly: GCA_036936625.1. Lineage (NCBI taxonomy): Eukaryota > Metazoa > Arthropoda > Insecta > Lepidoptera > Papilionidae > Parnassius > Parnassius smintheus. The sequence goes on along the minus strand of JAUPFT010000004.1, from coordinate 9,871,737 downwards.
TTAGAGTCTAAATTAAGCAGAAGTAAAAATATCTATCAGACTCTAACACAGTACTGTATTTTTTTAAATCTAGTTCCGTATTTAAGAAGTAAGTGTCATAAGAAAGCATACAGTTAATTTAATGGTAACTACTGATACTGGTAGATACTGTGATATGTGGACAACCACATCAATCATCCATTAAGAATTAAAATGCAGAATCAAAAATCAATTTAATTCCAATAACGCACATCGCTCTCTCAAAACTATCCACACCATCTGGATGCTTGTCGGTCCACCATAGTGCGATTTACTAGAACGCACCTTCCTCGCACTACTTCCTTTTGGAATCAGTTACTACTGGCACTTTTACTGAACCGATGAGACTTAGAGACCTTCAAGAAACAAGCTTAGTCCTTTTTAAAAGGCTGGTCATGCATAGTAATTCCCGGGCAGCGGTTGACACCTACCATCAGGTTAGCTGCATGCTTGTTTATTCCCACTTCTATAGAAACGATGCCACAGTTGTGAGAGCATTGCTCTTTCCTGGTCGAGCTGATCTGTTCCTGCTATAGTATGGCAATAACAAGTGCAACGTATAGGCGAACACATATAGGAATCTTGCACAGCATGGTTTTAGTAAAGTAATAAATAAGCAGCAAAGATTGTATTGATTTCTACAACAGGACAAGAAAAGAAGGGTTAAATTAAAATTTTAAACCTATTTTATATTAAAGCCTGTTCGAAATTTTAATAATGCGACTACTCGCAGTTGAAATATTCAAATCTATCAATAAAAAATAACAAAGTAAGTTCTCTTCAAATTGATTAGTAATAATCAACGTACTCTTGAAGCGAAGTTCGTTAGGAATTATATACCTATCCCTTTTTTCAGGTTTATATTACTTTGACCTGTTGATCGTATTATATAATGTAAGAGTATGTGAATTGAATGGAATTATAAACTTCACTTTCCACTCACATCTACTTCCAGTCACCTGAATAATTTGAAAATTTGAAGACGTATTAATGGCAATACAATATTTTTGCCTGACTATGACCTACGATTCTCAGAAGGATCATCGTAACTCATGATCGATTCATGCGTGTTTTTTTAAACTAATATTATTTACGTGATAGAACAATGCTTCAGATATATTATGGTGGTAGCACTCGACTGGGCTCCCACAGAATACCAGCGTAAAATAGCAGCTTAATACTGCTGTGTTATGTGGTGAGTGTAGCGAAACCAGGAACACGTTTTACTGAAAACAGGGCGGTGTGTCTTAGTCCTCAGAGGTGACGACATATTTACAATTTAATTCTTAATCGAGAATACACGAAGATGCCTATAGGCCACAGCATCCACTTAGATACCAAGTGGATGCTGTGTGCTCGCTTGTCACCGAATTTTTATTTATTAAAAATTATATAAATTTAATAAAAATTAAGAAGGAGTAAATAAAAAGGGTCGCATTATTTACTTTACTGCATGTACTTCATCGAAACATTCATTTAAGTGCCATTTTATAAATTAGAAAATCGCTTACCAAAACTTTTTTTACCTTGTGTGAGTAAAAATATTTTACTACCTTAGTATTAACACGTGAAAATAAATATATATTGACGTTAAAAATTGGTTCCCGAAAATAACAACCGATGAAAACCAAGCACGAAAAAATCAATATCCACTGTTTGCTTTAAAGAAAGAGCAAAAATATTCACTGTTAAATGGTTGTGCTTTCTAGTGTTAAAGCACGTTGCATCTCTTCCATTAAGGTTTTCCTGCTAATAGCAAAACGCTTTTATTGCACTTCTGTTTCCTTTTCTCCCCGGATTTTTTTTGTTATGTTGACTATCAAATGGATTTTACGGTATGATTATTAAAACAGAAATGATTAAATGTTAAGGAAAGAAGGATGTTTGAAAATATTATAGATATTTCTGCGTCTCATATACACTTTTTTTTTCTTAAAATTGCTGTGACAAACGAACTTATGGACCACCTAATAATAAATGGCTACTGGGGTCCATGAACACCAGCTACTAGCAGAATAAAACCAATTTTACGGATTTTATCGTGTTTTATTTTAACTTCTTTAATTCCCGACGTTTCCAGCACTTTCCAAAGCCCGTGATCACTGGTGGGACTGAGCTTCTTCACATCAGCGATATGTTATTCTCCGATATGCTCCGTAAAGTCTGCGGTATATCAACATGTTCAGCATCATTCCAACCACTATCTCAGACTTGATAGACCACAAATCTTTGCAACAGAATATCTATGCCTACCAAGGATAATTTGCAAGACTATTGAAATTAAAACAAAACATCCTAACTTTAATAGAGAAGATGACCATATGCTAAGTTCCCACACTTAATAAAATTAAATCCAAACCAATACAAGATTTCAAGATGCTGTGGGCTCGTTCTGCGTAGATTGGACCAAAATTTAACATTTTAAAAGCTTATTAATAAATATATTAAAATTCTTTGTTTCAAATAGCACAAGGGATCTGTAACAGTAAAAATCTAGCCACCAAGCATCACGTCAAGCAAGTTTCGCACGATAACAAGCTTCCGGTCCCAAGCTTCTGTCAAAGTGAACGAGTGAAACCGGCCACAGTCGAGCGTGTTCCTGCTGTATACCCATATGTCAAAGGGGTCACAGACAAGATTGACTACATCTTGAAACGGGTATCCATAAGAAACAAACTACAAGCCGCCGAAGAAGATTAGTCAGTTCTTACCATCCGTCAAGTGTAATATCCATAATTTGATATGAAGCACCGACGTTCTGAGAATTCTTCGATATTTCAACGTGTTCAGGATCGGCCCAACCATTATATCGGATTTGAAAGACTACAAATTCTTGCAAAATAACACTGATAACTATCAAGGATGATTCGCAAGACTATTGAAATTAAGAAACATCCTAATTTCAATAGAGAAGATAGCTGGGTGATACATCTGCTTGGGATCCCATAGTTAACAGACATAGTGAAGGGAAACATCTCATGAGAATCAAGATGATAAAAAATCATCATGAGAAAAATATGGTGACATTGTTAAAATGTTAAATGAAAACAAAACCTTATTGTTGCTGATATAAATATCACACAGAGCCCCTCCTCCAAAGAGCGGCTAGCGCTGGTGAGGTCGCAGATGGATCAATATCAACAGAACAGCAGAGTACTGGATTTTAGTAAGTATAAGTCTAATATAAGACGTCGTTGCTCCCACGACGGGGCATTCGCATTTCTTTTGTGTAAGTAATGTTTTCAACAAGACAGCGTTTTGCTTATTATTTATAAATATTATACACAAAATATGAACTGTCATATTATATAAAACGTAGTTTATATATAATCTTAGTTTTAAACTTGAGTCTGTGTCAATAAAGAAGTCTCGGGGGAAAAAATGTATAAAATTTGCCAGCAAATTTTCGTGAATATTGTGGCGCATCTCATCTCATCCATCTCATCTCATTCATCGTCATTAATATTAAAACTTAAAAAACGTGCATTGATTGTAAAGTGTGATGATTTTGGAGAGAATTATTCTGGTGCTCCTGAGCAGGATACTAGAATAAAGTTATTTAATTGTTGTATTGTCACCGGTCCTTAATACGAGTGCAAATTTTTCAGTCAATCTGCAGTCTAAAAGTTGGTGAAAATTACATTCATTACATGGATAAATAGATATATTCGAAGCTTATAAAAGCGTGTAAAAATTCTCTTCGTTATAATTAAGAGTATAACTAAACAATGTACTCATTCTAATATTATTATCATTACAGCCTTTCCAAAATCCATTGCAGAACGTCGGTCGCCTCCAAAGATTGCAAATATACCTTCTATAAAAGAGAAGATAATTGCGTAGTTTCCACGCTAGAATTGGCAAACGTAGTTTTTAAATTATTATTTTTCAGGAAGATGCTACTGCTCATCTCCTGATTCATTTCCCTCCATCAACACTTACGACACTCAGGTGATATATGTGAGACATAAATAGACTAGATATAATATTAATATGAAATAGAGTATATATATATATATATATATATATATATATATATATATATATATATATATATATATATATATGTATAGATTATTGTATATTAATGTCTAAAAACATTGCAAATAATAAAGCTATCAGCACAGCCAACCGCGGGCTTGAATCGAGCACGGGTCAAGTGTTTGCACGTTGTCGTGTCAAATGTATGGGCGATCAATGAAAAATAAAAACATAGTGTAGCAAAATTGTTATTTTCAGTTGACGATGAATTGCCCTCACGTAATAACATAAGCCAATTATTGCAAGCCATCTGCTCCACGGGTGCTTGTTTGTAGGCACAGCAATTTTGAAACATAAAATGATAGCACACCCAAACTCATTTTAATACAACGATACGAGAAAGTTTTTATATTGGAATGATTTTTTAAACGTTTTTGACATATTCACCGTGACCGTGTGTAAGAATATTCACTGCCACATATGTACCGTGAGTGTCTTAAGAGGTTATATAAAATAATAATTTAAAAACTGCGGTTGCCAATTCTAGCGAGGAAACTACGCTAATATCTTCTCTTTTATAGAGGGTATATTTGCAACCTTCATAGGTTTGCAAATATGGAGACCGACGTTCAGCAGTGGACTTTGGAAAGGCTGTAATGATAATGATATTGAAATGATATTAAAATGATTATTGATAGTCTTAAGTATAACGAATAGTATTTTTAACACGCTTATATTATCTTCGTATATATCTATCTATCTATCCATGTAACGATATATTCTAATGTAATTTTGACCAACTTGTAGACGGTAGATTGAATTAAAAATTTGCACTCGTATTAAGGATCGACGAAAATACAACAATTTAATAACTTTATTCTAGTATCCTGATCAGAATCACCAGGATAATTATCTCCAAAATCGACACATTTTATGATCAATGAGTGTGTTTTAAACTTTACTATTTTTACGAAGAAATCCCTTAGTCGCGGCGCCACAGTCTTCACAAAAATTTGCTGTCAAATTTTATACCTTATATTATAGTTTACATTTTACCCACGAGACTTCTTATTTGAAACAGACCCAAGTTTAAAACTGTTATTAAATATATACTACGTCTTTTATTATAAAACTGTTCTATTTTGTGTAAAGTAATAAATAATAAGCAATACGCTGTCTCTTGTTTAAAATACTAACTTATATAAAAAATATGAATGCCACCTCGCGCGAGCAATGATATCATATATATATCAGACTTACACTGACTAAAATCCATTACTCTGATGTTCTGCACATATTGATCCATCCGCGACGTCACCAGCGCTAGTCGCTCGCTGGAGCAGGGGCTGGCTCCTCAATAGTTGAAGTGTGATTATTCGTGATATTTTATACTAGCAGCAATTAGGTTTTGTTTTCATTTAACATTTTCAACAATGTCAACATTTTTTTCTCATGATGATTTTTTTAATAATCCTGATTTTTCATGACATGTTTTCCTTCACTGCCGAGGACATGGTAAGTCAGCACTCAATATTGTGCTACAAAATTTCATTGGTATTTTTTTAATTATAAAGAAATCGTCTTTATTAAGCAGCATACATGTTGTTAGCCCATTCACTACGTAATGTTTATATTGCAGCTGGAACGTAACAAGTAAACAAAATACGGGAGTTTGCGCCGTGAATTTCGCTCTAACGACTATAATGCCTTTATTTCATGCCAATGTTGTTTCTAAAACAGACATGGAATTGAATAATATTAATATGGAAGGTTCCGTGTGAGAGCTGCGTCGGCTTATATTTTGTTCCGTTGAGAGCCGTAGAGAGCCGCTATAAGGGAAGACTACAGAAAGATATATACATAGCATCGGATAAATTACGTATACGGATACGGATATATTAGCTATATTATAGTTGTAGCATGAATAGGTTGGCTCAACCCGTGTAGGAATACGCTCTCACAGAATATCAGCATAATTTTGCAGTTTAATGCTGCTGTGTTTCGTATGGTGAGTGTATAGAGCCGGAGACACTTTACTGAAAATGAGGTATTATATATTAGTCCTCAGGGGTAAAAACACATCCGCACTTCGATTTTTATATAAATAAAGTATTTATGAGCTACAGCATACACTTACAATCAGATGAACTGTGCTTTCGTTAGTCAATCTTAGTCTATAAAAAATACATATTGTTGATTAAAAGGTGTCAGATATCTAGCATTGCGGTCGCTAATCCAATTATTAAGTAAATAAAATATGTTGATAAATCCTTTCTACAACGGGAGAGGCCTATGATCAGCTGTGAACTTTAATTGGCGACGTTAAAGAAGAAAAATGTGTATTACGTATGGTGCAGTTGAATCCGAGGTGCATAGATAATGACGTCATTATCCTAGCCGATTTCAACTTCAGAATTTACTTCTGAATACCAACAATCACCTTCAGACCAAAATTCAGTCAGGGCGGACAGTCACAACGAGGACTAGTCATCTGCGTCAAACAAGATTATAGTGCACGAGTGTATTTTATTTTATTTTATTTATTTACACTTTATTGTACTAAAGGTACAAACGGCGGACTTAATGCCATATGGCATTTTCTACCAGCCAACCGGAAAGTTAGTGGGAGATGTGTGTACTGCAGTGGGCTAAGATGAAACCTAAAATTGATAAATTTCACATACATATATGTACAAACACAGGCGCAATCTATAATTTTTACTCGCATAGTCCGATGGTGTGGCAATCTGACACGATCGTAGAGATACCTGGCGCAGGATCAACGGCTTTATGTGCTTTCCAAGGCACAAGGGTAAAAACAGCCAATTTCCTGACATTAGGCTGTTACTGAATCTTCTTAACAGAAAATAAAACAAATATTTTAGTCTGACCAGGATTCGAATCTGAAACCTCGGGGTCGGTATGTAACGGCTGTCAAAATACAGATGGTAACTACCCTCTGAGAAGGAGAGTTACGGAGACAAATATTTATATTAATTTATCCGCGTCGGTTATAATATTTATGCGATGTGATTCAGTACGCTTAATCGTGAATTATTAATATGGTTTGGTGCGAATTCAAAGCAATAAGAATGAATTAATGCGTTTAAAAAATTTTTATAACCGGCTGTTCGACAAACTTCGAAGGTAAGGCCGCTACCATTGTGGCTCTGCGGCTAGTAGCCGTGGTGATCATGCAATTGGTAGTGATACCTTACACTTACGTTACGTCTGCAGTAACGGCGGTCTGGCAGGTTGTGCCGCTCACAGAGGGGTTTTTATGGCCAGTGTGCCTATTTGCCTAAGCCGTATGACGTACATTCACTGTGGCTGCAATTTATCGTATTCTGTATTTACATTGACATGAGCGACTTCGGTCGATGTTTGTGCTTACGCACTATCAAGGTGCCAAGCCCTCTTTTACCGGTTCGTCACTTATTTTGCTGTGGACTACAGTCCAGTTCCCTCCCCTTTACGTCCCTTTCGAGGTGAGCGCATTAGTTGGTTAGCGCTTACCGCACACGGGGTGTGGCGGATTATATAGTGCAACCCATCGATTATCAATTTTGATTTTTACTGTAAAATCCTCTCTCACTTGGCAGTCGACCTCTATATTTAGGTTATCCACCTTCACCGTTTATTATTCGTACAGAACATATTTAGTGTTCCACAGGGGTGGAACATGTCCCGTCGGTTGGAAGAGCAGTTGCAGCGTGGAAAGGAAAAACAGGCCCGTCGTTTGGAAGAACAGCTTAAACGGGATAAGGAAAAGCAGACACTCCTCATGAAGGACATTCAAGCTATCTTCGGGAAAGAGATAAGGGAGGTGAAGGATAGGGTTGCCCAACATGACAACCACCTGTCGGATGCTGAAACCCGAATCGACCAAATGAACAATCGGTTTAATAAAGTGATGGATGAAGAAATCGTTGGATGACCTCAAACTTCGGGATGAGATTACAGCTCACGTAGTAGCTACTACACCTTCACTACGTGGAATCAAAGTGCCTTCTAAGGCTTTCGACAGCACTTTTTCCTGGTCTACCGACCAAATCCAGTCCGAAACTTTTACGCGAACGGCTGGAATAAAAGTCAGGCCATGACTGCTCTCACACTAAGCCTGCGCCACCGGGCCTTAGCTGTTCTGGAAGCTCTCGGTAAGGAAGTAACTTACGAGCAGCTCCCTGATGCATTGGAGGCGAGATATAGCGACGCTCATAATCCTCTTTCGTGCGCAGCTTAAAGATCGTGTGCAACACATCTACGAAAACCCAATGCTGCTGATGGGGCCCTTGTGGTGGAGAAACTGGCTTGAAAAGCATACCGGTCTGTATGTTCACTCATTGAAGGGAACCTTGTAGAAACATTCATCGACGGGACATATATCATATTTATTACAATTATTTCATACAAAATAGGATCATCAACCGGGTTTGGGATCTCTGCCTTTATAACATCATCAATTCGATTTGAATGAATTTTTTCTTAGAGTCAAATCAAGTTATATGAGTGTAGCAAGCCTCTTTTTGACATTCTTTTAAGTACATCTAACTAATAACATCTGCAAAAACAGAACTTCTCACAATTTCACTTGTTTTTGTCTAAACACTCGTGCAATTATATCAAGTTTATCGTGTGGCTTTTGTCCATATTGTAACTTACTTTGAATTTATTTCTACGATGGATTACAATAAACAAATAAACAAATCAGGACGATCATATGTTCTCACAAAATCATTGCGTCTTTTGCATATCTCTGCGTATGCCAAAGGCTACCAGTAAACGAAGACCGTATCACAAGTACCAAATCATAACATGGACGTTATATATGACTTTTGTTTTGTCATTATTCAGCTTCGCGCTAATCTGTGAGCCGGTTCACAGCTCTGGCTCAGAAACCTTAACCTTGATCTGAGCTGGTGCTCATGTACATCTAATAAATTACCTTTGTCTAATGTCTTCGTTCTATCGCTATTCCTATAATCACTACGCATTGATTATTTCATATGATCTAAGCCAATCAATATTTTGACAACTATATAAACGATTTTGCTTCCAGAAAACAATGTGGCATATTGTGACATTCGCCAAGACGCCCGTAAAAAGTGATAATAAAAAACAATATTACTTTTATTGCGCATTTATATCGAAATAATCAAGGAAATGTCTTTCTTGACTAACCGAGTATATCGTACATCTAAAACACAATTTCTGCAACTACAATCTAATCTGACACACTCGAATTGACATTACACATTAACCGTTACAATGTTGTACCTGAGATAGCGTTAGCGATAGAAAATATTACAAATATTTGCTATCGTTTATTCACCCGGTCCCACACATTCCTAACTCAGAATATAGAATATTAATACAATCGCTGTCTCAAATAACCAACTAAAATCAATTTAGATTACTTTCTTCACACGTAACGCGGCATTTTGTAAGCATTTTACTTTTTTTTGTTTTAATGACGTTACGTCGGCTGATAAATTCCTGTATCATTGAGATGGTTTCCATTTTAGCTTTAAAAGTCCACTGCCAAAAATAGGCCTCTCCAATAAATTATATAATAGGGGGAACTTTACTATAGTTGTCATGCCTGTACTATGGAGCCGTTAATCGTTTTAAATGTTATAGCTTTGTTGAACAACTTGTTAATGATATTTAGCCACAAGTGTATATCACTCTGTATTTCATCTATTGACGACTCCGTGGCACAGTGGCTAAGCTCTGAGTTGCGGCGCTGCGAGTTGTGGTTTCAAATCTTGCACCAAACAAACTTTCTTTGCGTGGAAGAGCCACGCTGCAGCTATATTACGGTTGTAGTATGAATGGGTCAGCTCGACCGGGGAGGACCACGCTCTCACAGAAAACTAGCGTAAAATAGCAGCATAATGTTGCTGTGTTTCATATGGTGAGTGTAGAGAATCGGAGACCCGTTTTGCTGGGATCGGAACACTTCATCTTAGTCCTTAGGGGTGACAATGCATCTGCATTTTGATTCTTAATCGAATGTAGATCTATATGGGCCACAGCATCCACTCACCATCGGGTGGACTGTGTGTTCACTTTTTCACCCTTATCCTATAAAAAAAACAAGTGACTTTCAAATAAATGTTCCGGGTTTGGATGTTCATCTTTGTAAACTGTTTTTACGTAATACAAGAGACATTCTAGAGTAGAAGTAAAATGTTTCAAAAAATAAATTAAGGAAACAATTAAACTGACTACCCTCTGGCGTGCTTATGTATATTATGCGAGACGATAAATTCAATGTACGGTTTAAAAAAGAGGTAACTAACTATTAAAAATATTTTTTGATAAATTACAATTCTTGCAAGAGAACAACGATTGCTATAAACAACTTTAATAGAGAAGATGTTATGCCGAAGATGATAGGCTGGATGTTACCATCTGCTTGGGATCCCATACTTATAGGGAAAGTAAATCAGAATATAATTATCCTACAGCTGTAAGATACTATAAGCTCGCTCTGCGTAGATCAGGTAAAACTTAAGTTTATAGGATGAAGGTAGTTTGGGTGAACGATGATATTAGCTCTTCCGGCGAGGAGTCCGTCTGGGTAGGTATTATATCTGAGTAACACCCTCTAAATTATTTCTGCCGCCAAAAAGCAGTACTTGCACTGCTGTGTAACGGTCTGAAAGGTATAGAGAGCAAGTAGTATCACAGGATTTCTGGTGTTCCATCTTAGTGATCAGAGGTGAGCACGCATTTGCAGTTTTCTTCGTTTCATGTTGAGGCTGTTAGTACTCACGGATTGCAGTAGCCGCTTACATCAGAAGGACTGTAATTTCGTTTTCATTATTCCGATTTACAATAAAGAAAATAACTCAGTCTTCCAAGATCGTTGGTGATGTAAATCACCTGAGTTCTGGGGTAGTAATATTTTAAAATAAGACGCGATAAATTTAGCTAACTTAGTTATATTCAATATGTGGTATAAGTAAATGTTCAATTATAGATTAACTATTACAGCCTATAAAAATTAATTGGCATAGGGGTCACTCATCTACTGTCTTATTCTCTCTGTCACCTCTTACGATACCCGAGGGATGAGGTAATTGAATCTCTTTACGCCGCTATTTCACAGTGAAGCGTACATATAGTAAATCTTATTAGTTATTACTTAATTCTTTTAATTATTATTATAAAAAATTCTTAAAAAATCTTATTAATATTCTAAACATCCTATAGAATTAAGAAGGAAACGTAAAATTTCGAATATTAAGCATTATACATTTTAATTTTATTGTCAGCAATTTAAAAAATAGATACAAATCGATCTGAACACAACCCTTACTGTCTTCATCCCATTTGGTGACTTATCGTATATTCATTTTCTATACGCTTAGTATAAGCATGTATATTGATTATAATGATAATATTTCCTTTACATTAGTAAAGGAAATATATAATATTTCCTTTACATTAGTAAAGGAAATATTATAAGTACTTTACATTCAATGTAAAAGAAGACTTCAAGTAATTTTTATTGTTAGATTTTTTATTTGAGTTACCTAAAAATTTTAAAGCAGACGTATAAATTTAATAATATTAAAAACAATCATCACAACACATGAAAAATGCGTGTTGCTTAGATACACTAAACTAGAATTGTTTTCGGGCTTAATAAAACCTAAAAACGCAAGGATGCCAGCATTAAATCTTAGGAGACTTAAAAAAGCACAATTTTAAAAATATATCGGATCCAATATCTTAATTTAAAATTATGGAATCATAATATAAAACTTGTTTTATATATTTAGTAAACATCCACGGATACAAAAATTATAAGAAATATAAAACTATAGTGTATCAAGGCAATTTTCATCAAAATAAACGAGCATTTGTATGTTGGGATAATGTAAACGTTCCTTATGTACAAATGTAATAATATTTGTACAATAAAAATAACACAGCTAATGGTGGCGGGTAAATGACTTCATATATCACGCCACGGGCACTTAGAAGAGGATTTTATTTAACCGGATAAGAACACTAAAGTAGTGTAAAGTATTCCATCGTGAAGTACATTTTTATGGGCTTGAAATTTAGTTTTAGTGAAAATTTATATAATTTTAGGATAGTATAAAAATTGTATTTTCCTTATAACCTATATATTAAAATAATAATAATATACCAAAATAGATAATAAATAAACTATATTTTCATGCACATGTTGTACGTGGTAGAGCCATGCTGCAGCTACGCTATGGTTGTAGTACGAATGGGTTGGCTCAACCGGGGAAGGAGCACGCTCTCACAGAATACCAGCGTAAAATAGCAGTTCAATTCTACTGTGTTTCATATGGTGAGTGTAGAGAATCGGAGACACTTTTTACTGGAAACGAGGCATTTTATCTTAGTCCTTAAGGCTGGTAACGCATCTGCATTTTAATTCTTGATTGAGGATAAATGAAGATGTCTATGGGCCACAGCACCCACTTACCATCAGGTGCACTGTGTGCTCGTTTGTCACCCACATCCTAATAAAAAATGCATTTTTTCCTATTTTCGTAGAATACTGTGTGTACGTTTGAACACTATTGTTCGTAACACACATAAATACTCACGGCTGTCACCCCGAGGGGTAGGCAGAGGCTACAGACTTCCATTTGGCACGATCTTCAAACGTCTTTCTCGCCTCATTCATATGTATATATATATATATATATATATATATATATATATATACCAACATACATATATACCTACGCATACATGCTCGTCGGTTAAGGGTGCTCTTAATTAGGCCAGTTTTCAATATATCGCCATCGTTTCGATAAACTTTCGCCTAGGACGTCCCTTTCCGACTCTGCCTTTCACTTCTGCAACATGAATTTTCTTTGTCACTCTTTCCTCACTCATTCTTTCCACATGACCAAACGACCGAAGCATTCCTTTCTTAATCCTGGTCACAACATCATCTTGTAAACCATACTCTTCTCTTATCACACAATTTTTTACGTAGTCATTCAGATTCAGCCTTAACATATTTTATAATAACATAATTCTCACAATACAAGCTGACACTTTTGTTATAGGTGCGAAATGTCATGTGCAAAACGTGTATCTTATGATATTAAAGCTGCATACAAAGTGAGAGGCTCATATGCAGCAGTGGAGTTTTACAAGCTATTGAAGGAGTGAAAGAAACATAGGATTCATCGTTATAAATCTGTAGCAACATCGACATAGCCAATCAAAAGTCCACCGCTGGAGAAAAGCCTCCGCATGTAGTACCTCATATGGGTGATATTTGCCATATTCGCCACGCCAGGCGTGTTGGCAACCGCAGGTTTTTTTCTTTTTTAGTTGTAATAATAAAGAAGCGGATACCCATCTACTGGTTTATTTCTATTTGTCACATTTAACGTAATGCGTATTTTTACGCCTCAACTATACGGTACACGGTGGCAACATCGGTTTTCTGATGTTCGTGATCAAAGGTGGTCTTATCTAACGAGGTATCGTGTCACGACTTTTCACTTCTCACTATTCACCTTGAATACTGAGACAAAACGAATTGATCTTCTTTATTGAAGTGCTGCTAAGATGTGCTATGAGGAGACGGTATGATGCTGTGATATGAGAAGTGTACAGTGCTCTATTACCTGTAGTGGCATTTTTATCACCAAAAGAGCAATCGTTTATAATAACAGAATAATGTTCTTGCGTTTCAATAGATACGAGATGAGAACCAGAGAATTCCTTGATACTTTCTACAACTGGTAATAAGATAATACGAGTTACCGAGAATTAGTGACCGCCAATACGGTTTTCGCCGTGGTCGGTCAGCTGGTGATCTTCTGGTCTACCTAACTCACAGATGGGCGGAGGCAGTAGAGTCCAAGGGAGAGGCATTGGCCGTTAGTTTGGACATTGCGAAGGCCTTCGATCGGGTTTGGCACAAAGCGCTTCTTTCGAAGCTCCCTTCCTATGGGCTTCCCGAGAAATTGTGCGATTGGATCACCAGTTTTCTTGCAGATCGGAGCATCAAGGTCGTTGTAGACGGTGCGAGCTCCGATTGCAAGCCTATTTATGGTGTTCCACAGGGCTGCATGCTATCGCCAACGCTGTTTCTTCTGCATATCAATGATATGTTGCAGACCCGTAACATTCATTGCTATGCAGATGACAGCACTGGTGATGCTCTTTACACCGGCCGAGCCAATATTTCTCGGGAAAACGTCTCTGCGTGCCGGGACAAACTTGTGTCTGAAGTCGAGTCTCTGCTGGACAGAGTCTCGGATTGGGGGCGACTAAATCTAGTCCAGTTTAACCCCCAGAAGACACAAGTTTGCGCGTTAATCGCTAAAAAGAACCCCTTTGTCGTATCCCCTCAGTTTCAAGGCACTCCCCTTGTTGCCTCAGCCGGTATCGGAATCCTCGGCGTCGACATATCGAGTGACGTACAGTTTCGTGGTCACTTGGAAGGGAAGGCCAAATTGGCCTCTAAAAAGCTTGGCGTGCTCAGCAGAGCGGGACAGTATTTCATGCCGGCACACCGCCTGCAACTTTACAAGGCGCAGGTTCGGCCGCACATGGAATACTGTTCCCATATCTGGGCTGGGGCTCCCCAGTACCAGCTCCTTCCACTTGACCGCATCCAGTGCAGAGCGGCTCGAATCGTCGACGACCGAGTGCTTTCCGATCGGCTCGATTCACTGGCACTGCGAAGAGATGTTGCATTGTTCGGATTAATCCCAGCCGCCAAATTTCGTGAACGCACTACGCGGCAAACGTCCCGATACCATCCACACCATCTGGATGCTTGGCGGTCCACCACTGTACGTTTCAAAAGGAGTTTTCTTCCGCGTACAACCTCTCTGTGGAATAATTTACCACCGGCGATTTTTCCGGACCGATACAACCTGGGGACTTTCAAGAAAAGAGCTTACTCCTTTCTAAAGGGCCGGCAACGCATCTGCAATTCCCCTGGTGTTGCAGTTGATCATGGGCGGCGGTAGTCACTTAACATCAGGTGAGCCACATGCTCGTTTGCCCCCTCTTCTATAAAAAAAAAACATCTTAGCCCGTATAATGTGGAAGTAAAAATATATTTTGACCAGTCAACTTTAAGCCGCCGTTAAGTCTCATGCTGCCTTTATCGCTGTAAGTAAAAGTGACTGTGACCCCACAAAACTTAACGGCGTCTTAAATTTGAGTAGCATTTGAATATTTCCGCATAATATGAGTCACAGTATACTTAATATGTGGTGGACTGCGTCTTATTTTGTCACTTTTATTTACATTGAAAACACAATTTTTCTACGAAATATTTCGAATACAGTTGCCAGGCTAAATGTTTTTTTTTATTGGACGCACAGAACAAATGGATCCCTTAAAGAACATTAAGAGTTAACTAAGTAAAACCAATATTTTTAATTGATGTGTAAAATATTATACCTATAAGTGTGCAATTTGATGTGCTTTATAATAAGAGGATTGAAAAAAATGTGCGAAAATGTTGCTTAATGATGGAAGGTGGATTCACTCTGTAAATTAGATTTATTTTTTTGTAATTTCTAAATGGAATTTTACTTTCACAGCACGTCGTAAGAAATTCATCCGCTCGTTCAAACAAAATGAGGCAACATCATTTCGAATGCAAATACCAAACGCTATTTTTTACTTTTTACTATTTCTTACGCAAGTAAAAAATTATTGTAGTAAATTTATCCATTTAACAAACATGCTTAGTATAATATTACACAAAAGGAGACAATCCTTTTTGGATCTATTAGAAATTTTAACATTATTTAATGGTTTTGACACATAAAAAGATTCACATATTACATATACCAAAATCCAACCGGAATCATAAAATCTGAAAAAAAAAGTTTTTCTTTTGATATTCGTGTTCTGGATAATGTATCATAAAAATGCCGTGTAACGATGCATTTTGCGGATTGTATAAAAAATTAAAAAGATTATTATATACATATACGTATTTGTATATTATATAATTATTACTTTTTTATATAGAATAGGGTGACAAACGAGCACACAGTCCACCTGATGGTAAGTGGTTGCTGGGGCCCATAGACATCTACATCTATCTTCCATTACAAATCAAAATGCAGATGCGTTGTCACCCGTGAGGACTGAGATGGAATGCCTCGTTTCCAGTAAAAAGGGTCTCCGGTTCTCTACACTCACCACACGAAACACAGCAGCATTAAGCCACCATTTCACGCTGGTATTCTGTGAGAGCGTGGTCCTTCCCCGGTCGAGCCGACCCATTCGTGCTACAACTATACTACTAATATAATTGCAGCATGGCTCTACCACGTAAAAAACGAGTAAAAAGTACTTAAGCGAGATATCAATGAAAACTTTGTGTTTTTCTCTATTTTTTAAAAATATTGGCTAATATTATACACTATGATTTTGATTTTTATTCTTAGAAAAAGAGCTTTGTCGCTGATGCGATTATGATGCCCTGTTAAGTTACAACAAAATTCTTAAAAAGGATATGTAGTAGTAGTAGTAGTAGTAAGAGTATATAAAAGTACACACACACAAGTGTAATAATAATCCTATATAATCAAATTTATTAATACAATAAAGAGAGTCTTATATCATCATTCGTTTGTTTAACTCCTCTCCTAACATTCGCCCTACATGGCGACCCTGCCGAAGTAATTCGCGACGCGAATATGACACCCTCAGCCGTATTTGAAGTGGAACATTTTTTCTTTGTGCAACTGATGAACTAAATCAAGCTATGGCGTTCTGCTGTGTGTTCAGAGATAAACAGAAATACCCTAAGAAGGTCTATTTTTCGGCAACCACAATCCCCCACAGATATGGAAGAGGCAAGTCAACCAAGGGCGTATTATAAAGTATGACCGGCGCTGATCAGTGTTTCAAAATGGCGTTTAAGTGCGTATAAAATGAGTAAAACAGTGCGTGTCTATTAATAGTGCAAAAATAAGGGTATTGTGTTTATAAATCAACGACGTAAATCTGGAACTCTAGCCTATATTACTGAACTTTATATTTTAAATTAAATCATGTATTCGTTGTACTGTCTTTAATCGTCATTGAACCGTATTATTACTATTTATTTTTATTAAATATTTCGTAAAATTATTTATAGTATACTCTATTCTACGTATTGGTGGTAAGTTATGAATATTTCTTTAGAACAGTTATATGAGAAATTAAAAGAAGTGAGAACATATTTAATTAAAATTGGACCGAGTAGACGTGAAGGAAAAGTTTTAGATACTAAACTTAAAGAGGCCAATAAAATATTTAGTGACTACATATTCTAAGTTGTTAATAAATTTTAATAGTAAAGTAAAGGAAGGTAACATTAAATCTACTGATATTCCATCTTATCAAACCTATTGTAAGAATTTTGAATCATTATATCAGGATAATAAAAAGTTGTGTAAGCCCGAGTGTGTACAATCTGAAAATCCGAGCAATATGGATACTTTCGATTTGAAAACGGCTTTTGACTTTATTACCTGTTATGTCAGATGACGAAACAAGTGTGAAACAATTAGTAGACAATATTCTGTATTATAATTCTTTGTTAACAAAACAGGAATGCAAAAAGAATTGAATTAAATTCATATTAAAAAGTAGATTATCTCAATCTGCTAAATTACGTCTTCAAGACGATTACTCTAATGTTGAAGACTTGGTTAGTGACATGCAGAAAGAGTTGTTGCCAAGAAAAGGAGCAGCAGCAATTCAAAATAAATTGCAAAAATTACGCCAAAATGATATGTCAATTGCTGATTATGGAAAACAAATAACAGAGTTATTTGTAGACCTTACGATATCGCAAGCCAACAGTAGTACCGAATATTACAATATTTTGAAAACTGTTAATGAAAAACAAGCGATCAAGCAATTTTCCGATGGCTTACGAAATCGTCGAATCAGCACAATAATTTCTGCTAGAAATCACAGCTCTCTGAAAGATGCCATTCAAGCAGCTCAAGATGAAGAGACTTCATCATCATCGGCCGCAGGAGAGGTGATGGGTATGTCGAGTAAGAAATTTTATTATCCTAGGAATTTTCATCATAATTCTAGGTATCCACGCGGCAACGGGTGTAATCGGCAAATGTTTTCACAGCGAGGACACTACCATGGAAACTCGCAGTGATCGAGTTCATGGAACCACTCGAACTCACGTGGCCAAGAACAGCGAGGACGATATAATCGAGGTACGTTTCGTAATTATCGCGGAAATCAAGGGATAAAAAGAAATGTAGTCAATCTAATTAATGAAAAGGAATCAACTTCAAATGAACCCCGACTATATAAGTTTTTTCGAGAATAAACAAAATCATTTAATTTTGGCTAGTAGTAACAGCAATTGTTTTGTTCATTTACCAGTTTCATCATGCAATAAAACTTATTCTTTCTTAGTCGACACGGGCGCATCTTTATCCGCCGTAACATATAAACATGCTTTCGAATTAAGTGTATCATTACATAAAGAGAATGTAATTATAAACGGTCTAGGTGGCGAGGTGCAAACAATCGGATATGTTTATGTTCCATTAATGATTCATGGATCTGTTATTAATCACAAGTTCTTTGTTTTTAATTCGTTACCAATTTCGTCGCATGGAATTCTAGGTAGAGACTTTTTGAATAGATTTGGAGCATGTTTAGATTTCGAGAAAAATATTTTATCTTTGAAGTTAGGGTCAGGCCACACTTGTTTCTTGCCTTTCACTAATAATTATAATATTAACGTATTGGAAATTCCCCCAAGAAGTGAATCTATACATTATATTCAAACTGATTTTCAAACCGATTGCATTATTTGTTCACAAGAATTACAAGATGGTGTTTATTTGGCTTGCTCGATAGCGACACCAATTAGGGGAAAATACCAATAAATGCCTCGTTGCCAGTAAAAAGGGTCTCCGGTTCTCTACACTCACCACACGAAACACAGCAGCATTAAGCCACCATTTCACGCTGGTATTCTGTGAGAGCGTGGTCCTTCCCCGGTCGAGCCGACCCATTCGTGCTACAACTATACTACTAATATAATTGCAGCATGGCTCTACCACGTAAAAAACGAGTAAAAAGTACTTAAGCGAGATATCAATGAAAACTTTGTGTTTTTCTCTATTTTTTAAAAATATTGGCTAATATTATACACTATGATTTTGATTTTTATTCTTAGAAAAAGAGCTTTGTCGCTGATGCGATTATGATGCCCTGTTAAGTTACAACAAAATTCTTAAAAAGGATATGTAGTAGTAGTAGTAGTAGTAAGAGTATATAAAAGTACACACACACAAGTGTAATAATAATCCTATATAATCAAATTTATTAATACAATAAAGAGAGTCTTATATCATCATTCGTTTGTTTAACTCCTCTCCTAACATTCGCCCTACATGGCGACCCTGCCGAAGTAATTCGCGACGCGAATATGACACCCTCAGCCGTATTTGAAGTGGAACATTTTTTCTTTGTGCAACTGATGAACTAAATCAAGCTATGGCGTTCTGCTGTGTGTTCAGAGATAAACAGAAATACCCTAAGAAGGTCTATTTTTCGGCAACCACAATCCCCCACAGATATGGAAGAGGCAAGTCAACCAAGGGCGTATTATAAAGTATGACCGGCGCTGATCAGTGTTTCAAAATGGCGTTTAAGTGCGTATAAAATGAGTAAAACAGTGCGTGTCTATTAATAGTGCAAAAATAAGGGTATTGTGTTTATAAATCAACGACGTAAATCTGGAACTCTAGCCTATATTACTGAACTTTATATTTTAAATTAAATCATGTATTCGTTGTACTGTCTTTAATCGTCATTGAACCGTATTATTACTATTTATTTTTATTAAATATTTCGTAAAATTATTTATAGTATACTCTATTCTACGTATTGGTGGTAAGTTATGAATATTTCTTTAGAACAGTTATATGAGAAATTAAAAGAAGTGAGAACATATTTAATTAAAATTGGACCGAGTAGACGTGAAGGAAAAGTTTTAGATACTAAACTTAAAGAGGCCAATAAAATATTTAGTGACTACATATTCTAAGTTGTTAATAAATTTTAATAGTAAAGTAAAGGAAGGTAACATTAAATCTACTGATATTCCATCTTATCAAACCTATTGTAAGAATTTTGAATCATTATATCAGGATAATAAAAAGTTGTGTAAGCCCGAGTGTGTACAATCTGAAAATCCGAGCAATATGGATACTTTCGATTTGAAAACGGCTTTTGACTTTATTACCTGTTATGTCAGATGACGAAACAAGTGTGAAACAATTAGTAGACAATATTCTGTATTATAATTCTTTGTTAACAAAACAGGAATGCAAAAAGAATTGAATTAAATTCATATTAAAAAGTAGATTATCTCAATCTGCTAAATTACGTCTTCAAGACGATTACTCTAATGTTGAAGACTTGGTTAGTGACATGCAGAAAGAGTTGTTGCCAAGAAAAGGAGCAGCAGCAATTCAAAATAAATTGCAAAAATTACGCCAAAATGATATGTCAATTGCTGATTATGGAAAACAAATAACAGAGTTATTTGTAGACCTTACGATATCGCAAGCCAACAGTAGTACCGAATATTACAATATTTTGAAAACTGTTAATGAAAAACAAGCGATCAAGCAATTTTCCGATGGCTTACGAAATCGTCGAATCAGCACAATAATTTCTGCTAGAAATCACAGCTCTCTGAAAGATGCCATTCAAGCAGCTCAAGATGAAGAGACTTCATCATCATCGGCCGCAGGAGAGGTGATGGGTATGTCGAGTAAGAAATTTTATTATCCTAGGAATTTTCATCATAATTCTAGGTATCCACGCGGCAACGGGTGTAATCGGCAAATGTTTTCACAGCGAGGACACTACCATGGAAACTCGCAGTGATCGAGTTCATGGAACCACTCGAACTCACGTGGCCAAGAACAGCGAGGACGATATAATCGAGGTACGTTTCGTAATTATCGCGGAAATCAAGGGATAAAAAGAAATGTAGTCAATCTAATTAATGAAAAGGAATCAACTTCAAATGAACCCCGACTATATAAGTTTTTTCGAGAATAAACAAAATCATTTAATTTTGGCTAGTAGTAACAGCAATTGTTTTGTTCATTTACCAGTTTCATCATGCAATAAAACTTATTCTTTCTTAGTCGACACGGGCGCATCTTTATCCGCCGTAACATATAAACATGCTTTCGAATTAAGTGTATCATTACATAAAGAGAATGTAATTATAAACGGTCTAGGTGGCGAGGTGCAAACAATCGGATATGTTTATGTTCCATTAATGATTCATGGATCTGTTATTAATCACAAGTTCTTTGTTTTTAATTCGTTACCAATTTCGTCGCATGGAATTCTAGGTAGAGACTTTTTGAATAGATTTGGAGCATGTTTAGATTTCGAGAAAAATATTTTATCTTTGAAGTTAGGGTCAGGCCACACTTGTTTCTTGCCTTTCACTAATAATTATAATATTAACGTATTGGAAATTCCCCCAAGAAGTGAATCTATACATTATATTCAAACTGATTTTCAAACCGATTGCATTATTTGTTCACAAGAATTACAAGATGGTGTTTATTTGGCTTGCTCGATAGCGACACCAATTAGGGGAAAATACCAATAAAAATATTAAATGTTACCGAAAAATCAGTAACATTGTCAGGAATAAATCCTGCAATTCATGATCTTAACGATTATAATGTTTGTAGTTTTGAGAAAAATGAGAATAATTCAGACCGAGTAAAACGATTATTTTCCTCATTAAAATTAAATAATTTAAATGACTTAGAAATTCAAAGCATTCAAAATATTTGTGCAAAATATGCAGATGTTTTTTATTTAGAGGGCAATAAATTGACAACAACAGATACCTATTTACACTCACAATATTTTTTTGAAACCAAACGTTAGTCCAGTGTTTTCAAAACCCTATAGGTTACCAATTAGTCAGAAAAAGGAAATTAATCGTCAAATTAGCAACATGCTTAAAGAAGGGATTATAGAACCTAGTAAAAGCGACTGGTCTAGCCCAATATTATTGGTGCCTAAAAAATTAGATGAATCGGGTAGTAAAAAATGGCGATTGGTACTGGATTACCGTAAATTAAATAACTGTATAGAGGACGATAAGTAAGGGGGTACTTATCGGAGGTACCCTGATATTACTGAAATCTTAGAATCTTTGTCTGGAAGTGTATATTTTACACATTTAGATTTATATCAAGGGTATTACAATGTTAATTTAGATAAAAGTTGTCGAAAATTTACTGCTTTTAATTCTGGTCAATACCAGATGACGAGAATGCCCATGGGATTAAAAACAAGTCCCAGCTCTTTCTCGCGAATGATGAATTTAGCAATGTCAGGACTAAATAATGAAAAATGCTTAATTTATTTAGATGACGTCATTGTTTTTGGTAGACAACTAGACCACCATAATAAAAACTTACAGGATGTTTTTGAAAGACTTCGTTCAGTAAATTTAAAATTAAATCCTTCAAAATGTACATTTCTTAAAAAACAGATTTTATATTTGGGACATTGTATACCTAACGAAGGTTAACGATTTTACCTGATCCTGAAAAAATAGATACAGTAAAAAACTATCCTTGTCCGCAGAATTCCGAAGAATTTTAAAGATTTGTGGCGTTCACAAACTACTATAGAAAGTTTATACCCAAGTTTGTTGAAATTGCGCAACCATTAAACCAACTTTGTAGAAAAAATACTAATTTCGTTCGGACTGAAAAATGTCAAAAGTATTTTGAAACACTCAAAAAACGTATTATGTCCCCCCCAGTTTTAGATTACCCTGATTTTTCAAAAGAAAATTATTTCATTTTACAAACCGATGCATCTAATAAAGCAATTGGAGCAGTTCTGCCGAATAAAAATGGAAGGCCAATAGCATTTACTAGCAGATCTCTGAATAAGGCTGAATCAAACTATCCAGTTATAGAAAAAGAGAAGTTAGCGATAGTATGGGCCATCAAACATTTCAGACCGTACCTGTATGGGCAATATTTTAAAATCAGGACTGACCATAAACCTCTAGTATACCTATTTGGCATGAAAGATCCATCGAGCAGGCTTATGAAGTTTCGTTTGGTATTAGAGGAATATAATTTTGACGTAGAGTATGTAAAGGGTTCAGATAATGCAGCTGCAGATGCGTTATCTAGAATCTGTTTGAGTTCCAAAGAGTTAAAAGAATTAAATGAGAACATCGTTAGTGTCATGACACGAGCAAAATCGCGAAAATTAAATAAACCAGGATCCTCCTCGTTGGACATGATACACACAGACTTGAGGCCTGATCAACCAAAAGTCGTAAGTAATCATGTCAAACCAGCAGAATCAGTGGAGTTGAGTATGGTTAATAAAGATGATTTGAAAACATTAAGAAAATTAAGAGTTATTAGTAAAGAAAATAATGCATTTTGTTACGTAGAAAAGGAAAAGATAATTTATATTAAATATATAAGTTCCGACTCACGAATGACGCGACGCGAATTTGTGAGGGAATCAGATGATTTTTGTAAGTTAATAAATATTAATGAAGTATGTATAGTAAAGAAGGATGGTAATAAGGAAGTTATTAAAAAAACTAGTTGAAGAAATCAAATCTATGAATGATAGGACCGATCCACGTGTACATATAATAAGTAATGTAAAAACGATATATAATAAGGATGACAGAAAGGTGATATTAAATGACTTCCATCTCCTACCTAGCAGTGACCATACAGGTATAAGAAGGATGGTCAACAATATAAAAAAGTATTATTATTGGCCTGGGTTAGATAAGGATGTAAAAAACTTTGTTAGGCGTTGTGACAAATGTCAGCGTCAGAAATTTTCGTTACCCGTAAGAGAGCCATTAGAAATAACAACGACAGCTAACACAGCGTTTGAAAAGATATATTTAGACTTAGTAGGTCCATTTGGAATTGATAATAATAATAACTCTTATGCTTTAACGCTACAATGCGAACTCACTAAGTATGTCGAAGCATATCCCTTAATTTCTAAAAAAACCAACGAAGTAGCAAAGAGTTTTGTTACTAACTTTATTCTTAGGTATGGCGTACCGAAAGTAGTAACTACTGATAGAGGAAAAGAGTTCATCATTATTCCAAGAGGTATGTAAATTACTTCAAATAAAACAATTGAATTCGACTGCTTACCACCACCAATCACTAGGTGCGTTGGAAGTGTCACATAAAAATTTAAATGCTTTTCTTCGCATTCAAATTGATAATCACCCTGAAACATGGAGCGACTGGTTACCATTTTGGTCTTTTGCCTATAATACGACAGTTCATACAGAGACGAAATTCAGTCCTTATGAACTTGTCTTTGGTAAAAAATGTTCACTTCCTAGTAATTTGTCAGTAGATTTAGAGCTACTTTATAACTACGATCATTATCCTTGTGAGCTCAAATACAGGTTACAATTGTCACAAAGAGAGGCAAGAAATAATTTGATAAAGTCTAAAGAAAAAAGAAAAATTATATTTGATAAATATATAAAGCCTATAAAATACAATGTAAATGATTTAGTACTCTTAAAAAATGAGTCAGGTAATAAACTAAGTGATCTTACTCTGGTCCTTATAAAGTTGTTAAAGATGAAGCACCAAATGTAGAAATAATTAAGAATGGTAAAAATGAATTAGTACATAAAAACCGCACGAAATTGTATATCCAATAATAAATAAAACATATTTTATATGCTTTGTATAAGTACATTTATTATTATTATTGTGGGGTATCTATATAATTTTCTCACCTGGTTGGGTGCTACAAATATATAATTATAAATTAAAATGAAAAGATAAATTTACATAAATATCAATAAAATAAAATAAATACAAAAACTACCTAAATAAATAAGATCCAACCAGATGGGAGCCCTCGGCAGGGGAGACCAAACGGCCGAGGGTTAGGGGGAAAGGGAAAGAAACCGGCGGACGATGCGGGCGGTATCGAGAAGCACCGCCTTCTGCATTTGAGCCCGGAGCGGTCACGGAGTCCCAGTCGCCTCAGATGACCCGAGAGGCTGACTGGGATTAGCCCATTCGCAGAGACGACTACAGGAATAATTTCGGTCGGCATACCACCCCACATGCCGGTCACCTCGTGAGCCAGGTCCAGATATTTTGTTCGTTTATCCGTTTCAGCTTTCACGAGGTTCTCGTCATACGGAATGGTAATGTCGATCAAAAATATCCTTGACTGTGCCCGATCCATCAGCACAATATCAGGCTTATTCGCAAGAATAGTCCTGTCTGTGATGATGGCCCGGTCCCAGTAAAGCCTGGCGCGGTCACTTTCGAGCACGGCTTCCGGCAAGTACTTGTAATACGGCAATTTTCGGTCCACGAGACCGTATTTCAGAGCAAGCTCCTGGTGTAGAATTCTGGCTACTAGGTTGTGCCTGTGCAAGTACTCAGAGTTAGAAAGCGCCGAACACCCGGAGATGACATGCCTAAGTGACTCCCCGGGATGGCGACAAGCTCGACAGACGTCGACAGTGCCATCCTTTAGGATGTATCTCCGATAGTTGTTGGTCTTAATAACCTGATCCTGTATTGCACAGACAAAACCCTCGGTTTCCCCGAAGAGGTCACCGAAACGTAGCCAGTTGAGGGAGGCGGCTGTATCTACGTGAGGCTCATGTAGAGAGCCCTGTCTCTCGGTCTCCCGGTCGGAAATGCTCTGTACTGCCGGGTCTTCCCATTGCTCGTTGGCTAAGGATAGAGGGGTAAGTCCTTTATCTCTAGAAATGACGTCATTATAGAATGGATCATCCGATCTCGCAAGGAAGTAATGACGGAGGCTGCACACTTCGCGATTATGCATGGTGAGCGCGCCCAGGAAGCCACGCCCACCATGCTTTCGCGGCAAGTACAGCCTCATTACCGACGATCTCGGATGATGCATCCTACGGGACGTCATTGTAGTGCGGACTTTTTTATCCAGGGCGTTAAGTTCAGTCTGACTCCACCTGAGTATGCCAAAGGTATACTTGAGAACAGGCATGACCCAACCGTTATATGCATGTGTCTTATTCACACCGGACAAAAGGCTGTTTAGCACTTTTGTCAAGCGTGCATAGAACACGTCGCAAACTGACTGTTTCATACCAGCCTCATCGATACCGATGTTCTGTGACATACCCAGGTATCGGTACGTTTCAGCCTCGGAAAGGGTTCTTAAGTTGACGGGCATAGATAAGTCTATGCCCTCAGAGTTAGCAACTCTTCCCCTTTCAACATGGAGGACCGCATACTTATCCGTCCCCAGCTCCATTCTAATAGAATTGCTAAATTCACACGTGAAGTTTAGCAATTCCATAAGATGGGAGCGACTGGAGGCGAATAATTTGAGGTCATCCATATAGAAAAGGTGGGTCACTTTTGTACCTCCTTTCCGAAGCTGATATCCCCTCCCGGAGCCCTCCAGTAAAGTACTGAGAGGGTTCAAAGAGAGGCAGAACCAGATTGGACTCAGACAGTCGCCCAGGACAGTCTTATCCTTATGCGGCATTCCGCAGCCGTCATCCGTTCGCCTAGATGACAGAGGATCGTACTCCACTGCCCCATACACTGCTCGAGGAAGTCTCGAATTGTACAGTCAATCTTGTACAGCTCGAGGACCCTCTTTAGCCATGTATGGGGCACCGAGTCAAATGCCTTTCTGTAATCTATCCAGGCGGCGGAGAAGTTCCGACGGTTGCGTTTCACCACTTTGCCAATGACCGCGTCAATGAGGAGTGGTTCCTTGGTTCCACGACCGCCGCCCCGACATCCATTTTGAGCGCGCGACATCACCTGATTTAAGTTCAGTTGACGAGCGATTCTCGCGTTCAAAATGGATTTTAGTGTCTTATATATGGTCGGTAGACACATACTATTATTATTATTTCTTTCTGTAGATTACTTAATATTATGTAATTATAAATATTCTAAATTAAATAATCATTAAAAAAAATAATGTTCTTAAAATAAATACCTTATATATTATTTTATAATGTAACTGTTCTTAATATTTACAAAAATAAAATCTTTTAATGTATCGATGCCTAAAAAAAAAAATGTATCCTTGTATTGTCACATTTATTTTCTTTTGGATGGAAGGTGTTGTAGTAGTAGTAGTAAGAGTATATAAAAGTACACACACACACAAGTGTAATAATAATCCTATGTAATCAAATTTATTAATACAATAAAGAGAGTCTTATATCATCATTCGTTTGTTTAACTCCTCTCCTAACATTCGCCCTACAGATAAATACTAACAAATAAATTTATTAGTTACTTAATCTCTTATGTTTTTATAGAAGAGGGGGCAAACGAACATACGGTTCACCTGAAGTTCAACCTGATGTTAAGTGACTACCGCCACCAACAAACATCCGCAACACAAGCGGAATTGCAGGTGCGTTACCGGCCCTTTAAAAAGGAGTAAGCTCTTTTATTGAAGGTCTCCAGGTCGTATTGGTCCGGAAAAATTGCCGGTGGTAATCTTTTCCACAGAGAGGTCGTACGCGGAAGTAAAACTCCAGATGGTGTGGAGGTATCGGGAGGTTTGCCGCGTAGTGCGTTATCAGTTGTCACGCTAAATTATATTTCTTTAATTGGCTACACAGAAGGTATGTACCCCACAACGAACCTTAAGGTTTAACTTCGTAAAACCAATATTTTAAGTGATGCGTAAAATATTCTACCCATAATGTTAGAGTACAATATTATGCTTTACATTAAGAGAATTGAAAAAAAAATGCGCGAAAATATTTCATAATTCATCTATTCTTTATTTTTTTACCAGAATTTTACTTTAATAGCACGTAATCGTCAATCCATCTGCTCGTGCAAACGAAATGAAGCAATATCATTTTGAATGCAAATACCAAACGATCATGAGCGATATCTAAGCCTACTAATATACATAAACAGTTTTGGGAAATGGTAAGAATGGTGTTGAGGAAATGTAGGGAAAATGAAAATATTATTATGTTAGGAGACTTTAAAAGAAAGGTTGGAGTGAAGAGGTGTGGTTATGAAAGGATATAGGGAACGTTTGGGGATAATAGTATAAATGAGAATGGTGAAGGCCTCCATACCGTATGTGTGTGAAAATAATCTTTTAGCGACGAACAATTTCTTTCATCATAAGAAGATTCAGATGTATTTATGGGAAAGAGGTAATGATAGAAGCATGATAGATTTTATAATTGTGGATGAAAGAATAAGGAGCGCTGTAGTAGATACAAAGGTTTACCGTGGGCCCAACGTAGGGACGGATCATAAATGCCTTGTTCTTATGCCGAATTAATGGTCTATTCAGCTGTTGGTGACATCGGAAATCTGTGCCTACCACTGAATTATAGCGTAGAAGAATAGAAAAGTTGCAAGATGTAGATGTAAAAGAGAAGTGGAGTTGTTGAGCAAATGGATGAGTTCGTGTACTTGGGATGTGTATTTAGCAGGGACAGTAGATATGATAAGGATATAGAACGACGATTGGATGCAGGAAACAGAGTCAATTGCGTTATACACTCTATTATGAAGAGTCAAAATGTGTCAAAAAAGGCACGTATTGTAATTCATAATGCTGTGTTAATTAATTCATACTTTAATGTATAGTAGTGAAAGTTAGATGTGGCAAAAGAAGCGCAAAAGTAGAATAAATGCTGTATAAATGCGTTCTATAAGAAGTATGAATATGAATATCTAGGGCTGAGTCTGAATTACCAGGTGAGAAATTATGTGATAAGCGAAAAATGTGATGTGCAAGATGATGTTGTGACCAGAAAGGAATGCTTCTATGGTTTGGTCATGTAGAAAGAATGAATGAGGAAAGAGTGACAAAGAAAATTTACGTTGCAGAAGTGAACGGCAGAGTCAGAAAGGGACGTCCCAAGTGAAAGTGTATCGACTAAATTGGCGTTATATTTAAAACGGGCCAAATTAAGAGTACCCTTAACCGACGAACATGTATGCGAAGATATATGGATGTAAAGGAGGCAAAAGAGATGTGCCAGGATCGAGCCAAATGGAAGTTCGTAGTCTCTGCCTACCTCTCTGGGCGACAGGTGTGTTAATGTTTATGCTTATGAACGCCTCTCAGAAGTGTCAACAATTCTGTATCAATTCGTGTATGGAGGAATAATTATGGATAGTACCAACCAAGTCTGAGTTCCAAGCTTTACAAGAGCTTTGGGTACATCTGAATTCCCAACAAGATTTGTAACATCCATTTTCGATCAATTAACATAATAACATTTCGGCCATCTGGCGAGGGGAGGCACACCCCATCCGCAAGTATCGCGTATTTTATCTGCTGATAATGCAGGTGAACCTAACGTTTATGTCCGCGCTTTGTAAGACGCTCGCAAAAAGTTTCTTTACTCTCGTCCTATACTAGAGCAGTATACTAGTGACGATTATATCAATTATTGGTGTTAATATGCAAGAAAAGATCAATGACGATGTACGATATAACGACGTATTTTATGCATCATGCAGAAAACCTCCGCGCCATTTCCATAGCTTGCCGAGCGATTTTAATTTTTCTCATGTATCCAACAGTAAAGTTACACGCATAATTGCCTGTGTTGTGCTGTCTAGCTAAGTTGGTTCTGTCGAAGACCTTTTAGTTAAGTTGAACTTGCCAAGTTACATAGTTTGTAATTTGTGAACATACTCGTCAAAAATTTCAAACGTTATGTTCCCAATAACTTTGCATTGTCTATGTTTATCAACGAATTTCATTAACTAATAACCAAACTAATTATAAAAGCTAAATGTTGAAGTTTGAGGTTCTTAAGATTTAAATTTTAAAATTTATACCATCAACTCTATACGTTAAATCTCGGAACAACATAGCATTTGAGACAATATTTTGCTCTTGATAATAATTAGATACTACTGTTAAAGATGCAAAATGTTTAGTTTTAGTTTAAGATGAATATCATAAAAGGATAGTGTAAAATAAATTGGTACGTTTCATTGCAGTAAAGTATAAGCTTTATAGCATCACAATTCTGTCACCACACACAATAAAATTAGACGGTCACAAAATGGCGCACTTAAATTAAAACATCAAAACAGCTGCCTTGTGCTTGTCTGAATAATTGTTGAACTTTGTGCATCCACTATCGGTGAATAGTTTCAAACTTGACAACTGGATTAGCCGAGATGCAATAGGCACTTTGAATTTCTGGTTTAACTCACAGTATATATAACAAATAGTTTTAAATAAATCACACAATTTAGCATGTCCGCAGTAAAATTAATTTTATCAATATCTGTCGATAATTTGAGACGTAAATTTGGTATTGCCTCTGCGTCTAGTAATAATAAAAAATATTTCGGTATTTTTGCAACTATTTTATTTTTACTTATTATAAGCTAGTGCTTGACCACAATCCCATCTGGTGGTTAGTGTTGATGTAACTCTAGATGGTAAATCGCACTGTCTTGGCGTAACAGAAGCCTATTAACTCTTACCATATAGGATTTGATTGAAAGAAAGACGCCGGCTAATTATTCCATTCCTTTGATGTACGCAATACAAAAGATGATTCAAACCAATATTCTCATGCGTGGAATATCTACAACTAAGGGGTGAAGACCCCGCAACCGCCTGGTTGTCCGACCATTTTACGATTTATGGCTGTATACCGGTATGATGGTGTTTCAATCGTCATCGTCTTATGTCCAGAAAAGGATTTTACGAGTGATGGTAAAAATGAAAGAAAGAATTTATGATACGCATGTTCTTAAGCTATATATTATATGCTTAAAAATATAACGAATTCGTTAAATTACAGTATAGTGCACGCGTGGGCTACATAATATGTAATCCAACGTATAAAACTACACAGCTCCAAAGTTTTGTGTATTCCTCAAATGATAATACCCCATCTTATCACTTCTGTGTCGTCTCTCGCGATAAACAGACGACAGATATGCTGAGTAAATTGTTGTTCAAGTCCAATGCCTAGCCGCACCAACGTGCGCGGATTTTTTGATTAAATGCCCAATAATAGATATAAGGTGAACTTGGTATCATTTTTATAGTATTTCTTTAAAACGTAATGGAAAAAATTAATTGAATATCTCGTGCAATTATGGATATTTCATGTAAATTTATTATATTTTGCTACTCTTTAGATGGTGAGTTATTTAAATAACTTATATGAACAAATACAAAGATGGCTGCTAGAGAATAACGAAGATTATGTCGTTTTGATTGAAGGTGAAGAAGAAGGAGGGTTCGCCGAGCAAAGTGTAAAAGAGCAACAAGGCTCACTTCAGGAGTTTGATACAGAACAAGAATGCGAAGATGATGATGATGAAGATATACCTTTGTTGGGCTTACCTGCCAATCAGTCACATTATGGTAGAAGATGGAGTTAGTTTGTACTGCCTATTTTGAGAACAAAATTTCTTAGGATTTTAGTCCATGCAACTGGCCCAATAGGTGTGGCAAAGGATGGCAAAACAACTCTTATATAATTTCTGCAAATTTTTGATGGTACTGCTTAAAACGTTTTCGTCGATTTTACAAACATTTGTATTGATACGATCATCAGATTATATTGTGATGATACTGTTTACTAAAAAATCTGCACAGTATAATATACCTGTTAAGGAAGCGTAAGTCGTTGTTGTCTTTGAAGCAGGTCTCGCGATCGCAGTACGCGCAAACAATGCAACAAATGCATGCGACGTATTTGGAGTGCTAATAAGGCAGTTGTGTGAATTCGTAGCAACAGATTGATTTTATAAGAAGGGATTAGATTGTTGGTTCAATTTTTTACAGCATAAGGTGACAAACGAGCACACAGTCCAGTTGATGGTAAGTAGTTGCTGTGGCCCATAGACTATTTATTATGAAGTTTAATTTGAAAGAAAGAAAGAAAGAAAACATTTATTGCTCAAATACGCCACATGTACATTTAAACCATAAACATAAAAAATACATGGTAAAAAGAAAAAAAAAGAAGAATAAAAAAATATTAAACACATCACACATTTTACGCACACAAGTGTGTGTGACACGGCAAACAGACCGCACTCAGCTTAATGCCGCAGACGATACGAGACTACAGCGCTGGTTTTCAGTGAGCCTGTAAATTAAGTTACGTGCGGACGTTCACACCGTCATTGATAGACTAATAATAATTAACATAGATCACACTTTTATTTCAGCCTTTAAGTATCAAAAAAAGTATTATGCACTCATATGCTTTCCGTATGACCCCGCTGGTAAGCGCTAAGTGTCTGTAATTATTTAGGTAGGTAAATATCAAGCCATAGCTTTTTGAACAATAATTAGGTGAGTTTTATATTTTATTTTAAATGTATTTAATGTTTTTAGACTACGAAGCGGTGGTGGCAGGTTATTCCAGCATTTAAAGGCAGAATATTTGAAACTTCCACAAAAGGCGATGGTACGATGGTAGGGAACAACCAAAGAGTAACATGACGAGCAAGTGATCTTTGATTGTACGTCGCGAGACCACACTAATTTGTGATAAAGATAAGGTGGTACATTATATTTAATTAATCCAAATAGAAATGCTAGGTGGTGTTCTCGCCGATACTGCATTTTTAAAATATTGTGCTCGTTTATGTACGGCGTAACGTGAGCGCGGGGAGGTATTTTAAAACAAAATCTCGCACAAGCATTCTGCACCCTCTGGACAAGTTTCTTGCTACGCACAAGCAGACGAGGGCCATACACTATATCCATATAATTAAATTTAGACAGAATCAAAGAATCGCACAGTCTTATCCGCATATCGGTATGTAGGCAATTTCTAATTTGATATAATACTTTTAACCTATAAAAACATGTTCTTGCAGTGTTTATTATGTGACTTTCAAAGCGTAACTTATCATCTATCAACAAACCCAAATTACGAGTCTCAGTCACGCGCTCAATTCTTTCGCTCCTTATGGTTACCTTAGCTTCATGTTTTGCTATTTTTGGTATTTGCTGAGCCGTACCTAGAATCATATATTTAGACTTGCTTCCATTAAGGACTAATGCGTTCGAATCTGACCAAGCTGCAATTCTTTCGAGATCGTCATTTAATTTTTCCACCGCTAATTTAGTCTCCCCCGGTTTACATTTGTTGATTTTTGTGTCACTATAATAAAAATAAAGATGTTTGGTAAACATATATTGTTTTTTATCATACTTTTGGCCAAATTAGAAAAACATATGATTTGCAAGTGGGCTACGTTTGTAGTAGATAAAGGTTGAGTATTTATGGGCGCGTACATTCTGGTGTTAAAATATTGGACGTGCAAGTTTCAGACGATTGTTTTCCACATTCAACTCAAGCTTACGGCTAGTCCTTCCCGTGAGTTGCCACAGTTTCTTAAATATAAAAATGAACGTATGGATTCAGGGAGCTCGGAAACACTGAAACTAAAAATTTTAGATTAATATCTATTACCTTATTGACTACAACGTAATAAATTGGAATACATGTTGGACAAAATATTTGCGGTTTTAATTGGATAACACACCATAATATTTAATTTTTTTTTTATAAATGAAATTCACCCAAAAATAAATAACACAGGCTTAGCTTCAGTTGTAAGCTAAAATATATATATATATATATATATATATATATATATATATATATATATATATATATATATATATATATATATATATATATATATATATATATATATATATATAAAATAAAACTTAACAAAACATAAATGTGAAATCATAAGATTATTTTATTCAAGTATCCGTCATTTAAAATTTATTTTTGTTTTATTTTATCCCATGAATATATTTTATTCGATGATTGAAAAATCGTCCTTCTAAAGGCTAATAATTTTAAACGTGATAGAGCCACGTTGTAGCTATATTTTGGTTGCACCACAAATAGGTTGGCTTGAGCGGGGAAGAACCACGCTCTCACGGAATAATAGCCTAATATAAGAAGCTTACTGCTACTGTGTTTTTTATGGTAAACGTATGGAACCGGAATTCCTTAACTTTACTGGTAACGAATCATTCAATCTTAGTCTTCACGGTTCAAAAGGCATCTACATATAATTTATTGATCGTGAAGAGATGTAGGTTTCTATGAACCAGAGCATCCGCTAACGAATAGGTCGACTTTGTGCTCTTTGGCAAGCTTGTTCTTTAGAAATGCTTGGTTTTATGGATTCATTAATTTTTAGCTAAATTAGGTTAGGCATTTTATAATCCATTTATTAAAACATGTACTTAGTAATGTTCTTGGTTTATAAATCTAATGTTTATTAGTCTAAATGAATGCAGAATGACTTTGCTGTTAATTAAGTGATTCAAATTATTATACAAGTAAAAAATATTATTTTAGATCAGTTCATGTGGGTTTAATTCTTGATCCCTTTCTGTTTCTTGTGTATATTAATGAGTTATTTTAATAGTAGGAGATGACCATAGTGTTATTTGCTGATGATATTTCACTCAATTATAATATATAATAATAAATTTTCAAAGTAAAAAGACAGTTACCAAGTTATTATGTAGTAAATAAAGCTAAAAATTTTACTTCGTTGTATATAAATTAGTTCGTGTATAAATTAGTAAATTGGTTTATTGTTGATAACTTGTATATAAATGGCCCTAAAACTAAATGTATGAGCATCATAACTACAAATGCCAAACATATATTCAAATTATTATGGATTTTAAATGAAGAAGAACTGAGTTTTAAAGATACCACAATCTTTCTTGGAATCACACTAGAAGCGAAGTATCAATGGGACCCCCATTTATCAAAATTTGCAAGCAGACTTAGTTTTGTAGTATATGGTGTAAAATGTTAGAAGTGTTGAAACAGCTAGACTAGTTTTATTTAGCTATTTCCATAGTATAATAACGTATCGTACTTTGCTATGGGGACATACGACCGACACTGAAACTATATTTGTTTTACAGAAGAGGGTCACAGCTCTTATGAAAAACAAATAATATATATCAATCTATGATTTGAAACTTTACGAGTTGCTTAGACAAAGGGAAATTATTATATTAACGTTAGTCTCTCAATACAACATTATGAAAATGTAATGTATGTACACAAAAATAAAAGCAGTTTTACAAAATCAAGTGAGATTCGTTCTGTTAATACTAGTAATAGACACAAGCTAGTAGTAACAGTTCGATTCAGCAATTCATTCTTGGGGCAACGTATACCCTTTTACAAGAAAATCTCAGAAAATATACAAAATTTCACCCGCTGAAAGTTCAAAAACTTTACGAAACAAAGGTTTTATAAAAAACGGTTATTATAATATTTATAACTCCTATTTTTTATCACCTGCAAATTATTATTAATTATAAGGGTAAGCTGATATTTTTTAAAAGTCCGCTGGGTTTCTTGCTGTTTCTTTCCAAGACAGAAGATTTTGTCGAACCAGTAGTAAATTGATTAAATGAGTGACTTTCAAACAGCATTGGTTACAATCTTTTTTTTCATAAGAATCTGTAAGTATATAGTGTTCAAAGTCAGGTTAAAAGCTATTGTTTTCTAGATAACAATATAACATCAAAATATATTCTTATTTACAAACATCGGTTGTCGATTCTTCGGGCAATACGGCCGGCCCATTGCCACTTCAGTTTACTAACCCGTTAGGTTACGTTGTTTACTCTGGTTCTACCGCATATATCCTAATCTTTAGTTAAAGTTAAATTGCACTAATCCTTAAGTCTATCACGCAGAGATAACCTGACTATAGCCCTTTCTATAGCTCGGTGAGCATTTTGAGGTTCCTGTTATAACATATTATTATAATGAAAAAAATTGTATTGGTCGTCGTTCCTCCTGTATGTATTGGACTGGTATATATTTATCTGCGAGGAGGTCATGGCGGGCAATTTAAATTAGACTGCATACCTCACGAACGAAAGCCAATTCATATATTTGCGAGATACCAAGAAATGTCTACCTGGTGAAATTTCTTGCAGGAATTTTGAGTCAATTCTGTTCATACATAAATCACAAGCAGGCGAAAGCTTAATTTCCCTCGAGACTTAATTCTTGTCCTTCAGACGGTGAATCATTTAGCGTATTAATATCTAATTAGTTTTGTCATGCAATTTTATATACATCTAATGATTATACTTTAATCTATTATAGTAAATTTACATATAAATTAAAAGGTCCTTTTTTGGTTAAGTGACAACGCATCACAAAAATTCTTAATTGGGGAAACATATGGTTGTCATTGGGCCTCAGGTGCCATTTACCATCAGACAGATGGATTGTGTGCTTATTTAACACAATAAGAAATTTCTATTCATTAAAAGAAAAAAATGTCTTGTTACAAAAATAAGAAAAATCGACTTCAAGGAACTAAAAGGAATAAAATAATTTCTACATTACAGCTTTTGATGTCGCTGGTAAAACTTAATATGTAAGATATCGAAGAATTAAGGCCTTACAACAACTAATACTTTTTGTTATAATTTCAAGTTTTTTTCTCTTTTGAATGAACTTAGGAATATCGGACGCTTGGTGTGCTAAATTTAGTGTTACTAAATTAAAAAAAAAATGTACCTATTCCGGTTTTTGTACCGAAAAGTAGAATTTGTCTTAAATCATAAGTAGAAGTTTTGTTTAAATTTAAATTAAAAATATCAGTTGCCTATTGGCAAAAATTTCTCGTGACATACACACAAAAAACGAGAGTTGAAACTTAACAATAATTAATATAACACAGTGGGTAGTTTTATCTCTTTTGAAGCGATTGCTTTTAGAGAACGAAGAAAATATGTTTGTATTTGAGCATAAAATACGTGGTTTAACATTAAAATATATGTGTGAATGTTGCTATGTAGTTTGTTTATTAACGAGAACAACTCAAGGAAGTCTGTAATTTTAGCAGATGTAAAAAAAAAACAAAAATAATATATAATAGATAGACTAATGATCAGGCTATTTACAGATGTAACTGAGACTACTTATTCAGAGCTGTGAAGAAGTATAATTAAAATATGATTCTCTTAAGAAGAAAGAAAGTTGAATTTACAAGAAGTTGATACATGTAAATAGGTTTCGTTTCTCTCAAAATACTTAGTCCTTTATATCCGCTTAGAATAAAAATGTCATCAATAATCAAATTTAGTTTGTTTCACATTTTTAACGAATTCACATCAAACATACGCTGACGAAATAATTAAACTCGAGAATTTTTTGGTTCAGTGGACAAGCAAGGAAAGGTTGACAATTAACTTTCAGCCAGCAAATTTGCTAAAGTCGATTAAATGGTAATGTATAATAGTGTAGGTAATAAAGTTAGGATATAGAAGTGATTAATTTCAGTCATAAAATATTAATTTTTTTTGTAAAAATATACTTAGTAATTTTCTACTAAACGAGCACCTCTCCATATTTTTTTACAAATTTTAGAATGGATAACAATCTCGAAAAGGTTACACCTTAAAAATCTCTTACTAATGGGTGCATGCTACTCATTTCGTTTATAAGAGATTTATAATAATAATATTCTTTTTAAGTAAATAGATACCTGTTATAGATGGCCCCGCTCTTCCTTATTACATTTATATTACTGCTATAAATTAGAATTAAATAAAAAAATCATAAATAAATTAAAAGATAAACAATTTAAACTGCAAATAAGGTATAATTAACGATATTTGTGTGATAATGTGCAAAAATGTGTGTTAGGATGAGCGTGAAAATATTCCTAACCAGTCTTACGGTTTTTTACAGTCGTGGTAATTCGTAGGGATGGTAGTATGGATTTTTTGGTTTATTTTATAAGTAAATTGAACTTCTATTACACTGTTTCAACGTAAATATATTGTATACTGTCATATATAATATATATACAAACAGTCTTAAATTAATTTTTGTATACATATTTACAACGTCTGCTGATTGATGACGAATAGTAATTTAGGGAACTAAGAAGTTTTAAAACAGTTGCTTAAATGTAAAGTTTTCTTAACCAAAATAAATTACTCAATTCATAAAGTTTAATTGTAGGAAATCTATAGGGCTTTAAATAAATAACTTTAAGTAATCACCTTTGAGCTCTTTCAAGCTCAAGGAACCTGGTTTTAGCTTAGCTTAGCCCCATATAGGAATACAGTAGCTCACCGTTGGCTGAGTCCGAGCTATGTATATTTTATAAAGTAAAGACTTCGTGGAGATATGATCGTAGAGACTAATATTCTCAAATAAGTTTCCTGAACTGAGTTTCCATTAATTCTAGGTGTGAATACCTAGACAGTCCTTGGTTAACTATGACTCCAAGATACTTTATACTTTAAAATTTATTTATTTCAGAGCATTTAAAATTAAAGCTTAGGGCGATAGAGCAACCGTGTACTCGTATATTCAAGTGTAAGTTGGGTACATAGTTAAGCAGATATATTTAGTTTTGGATTTATTTAAATTTAGTAAATTCTGATTGAGCCCATTCGCCACCCTATAAAGGCCTAATTCTGCTGTTTTCCTTACAGAGTTTTATGTATCTCCTGTAAGTACAATAGCGGTGTCATTCGCATTGGAAAAAATATACCCACTATTATGTTTCATTTTACACAGTCCATTAACGTATATCTGAAACAGAGTTAAGCCCATCACACTTCCTTTTGAGACTCCATAGTCAACAGTTTCATTTTCACTTACAGTTGTTCCAATTTTTAGTGACAGTTTTCTGTTTCTAAGATAGCTGCCAAAAAGTGAGAGAGTTTTATCTCTCAAACCAATGCTTTATAGTCTTTTTATCATTATCGCGAACTAGTTTCTAGCTATTGGCACAGGCTAAAGGCATCCGCGTTTAGGAGAAGATTAGCTAGGAATTTTAGGGGCTTTAAATTGTGTTATGTCGTTGTGTTTCGTAATAGTTTAGTGTTAGTAGTCGAAAGCAGTAGTTGTTTTTTGTAACAGTCGTGTAAAATTTTTTTGTAATAGCCGGTTATTGCAGAAGTTTCTGTTTCCTTTCTTACTTGGATGCAGCGTAAAATTCCCTCAGTTACAAATGATTTAGGTAGGTGTTTATTACTAGTAAGAGGGGAGGGTGATTGTGGTCTGTACCTTTAGGGCTGTTCGAATCTTTATAATTAATATGTTTGCAAAGGTATTGAGGGTTGCTTCGTTTTTGACTTAGCTTGTAGCACTGAAAGATTTTGTACAACTAAGCTATGATAAGCTTCGTCAAAGTTTATGACAGTTTTGTTAAGCCTATTCTCAATCGATATTAAAATCATGAAGTTATTGTGAAGTCAAGAACAGCAGTAAAGGTAGAAAACTTCGATTTTTTAAGTGTTACAATAAAGTGATCAGTGTAGCTACATTCCCTTGTTGGTAAGTGGTGTCCAAGAAGTAGTAAACGTGTGAGCGAAACAATAAATAATTACATCTATTGATTTCTTATATTTACGCGAACACTACATAATTAAAAAAGCTGAAGGTACTCCGGGTTTAACAATGACATCGGGACGTCAGTCATCTCAGTCCCCCGTGACCATGGGTGCTGGTAAGCGCCCGAAACGTCGGAAATTAAAAATAAAAAGTAAAAATAAACGCGATAAAATCCGTAAAAGTAGTTTTAATCATAATTACATCTATTGTTTCCCTCTACGTTTGTGCCGATGCTTTTGTAACTATTTACTGGAAACGAAGTATTCCACCTGTCTCCACAAGAATGACAACGCACCTACATTGTGATACTTAATTGATGATAAATGTAGATGTTTATGGGCCACAGCATCCACTTACTATCAGGTGGACAGTGAGTGACAACAAAACGCAAAATGAACACAATTCTTACTAGAGATACACCATCGTACTGTTAACCTAACTTTTTTATCGTAATGACGATTACGATAATTATTTATTAAATTGTTAGCATGAAAATACAATATGACTTTGTTTATTTTAAACTTTTCTATTCTGACAAAATTTCTTACCCCTTAAAGCTAAAATATCACTCGTTATGTTTATGTAGCCTGTAAGTAAAATATTTCATCGAGATTTAAGCAGCTCTAGGTTGTTCATAGAGTTAATAAAATCGTCTGCATTATTGTTAACCATCGATCGATAAACACCTAAAATCGCAAAGAAATCCATAGTAATTTTAACACAAGAAGCTTTGGTCTTGAACGCCATTTCTGATAAATATGACTTCCTCGTTGTTTTGATTCGCGTGATTTATCGTCGAGTATATTTTATAGTTATCAAGATTTGGAATAGGTTTATATCTATGAATTCTGCACTCGGTAAGAATCATTATATCCTTAAATTTAAATTCAAGTAAGTTTAAGGTTAGATCGTCAAGGTAGGTACACACATCTTATATTTTGGGCCACGACAGTGAATTTTACATTATTGTAGTTTTCAGATAAATCATCTATATTGCAATAAATAGAGGTAGCAGTTTCGCTACTGTCTATGTTTTTCAAAATGTGAAGTTTATTATTCTGTAGAGACTTTTAACTTACGATTTTTTTTATAAAACTCAATATTTTTTAATATTTATAACTAACGAAATTCAGAAACCAAAGAAGAAATCTCTTACACTTTTAGTTTTACTTGACTTTAGTAGTGCTTTTACCTCAGTAGACTTTGATATTCTTCTCCGGATCCTGGAATCTATAAACATTTCCCCATCTGCCGTCGCATGGTTTGATTCATATCTTCGTGGTCGATCACATTGTGTCCGTATTAATGACACTCTTTCCGATTGGTCTGGCATCACTACGGGTGTATCCCAAGGGTGGCGTTCTTTCCCCCTTTTATTTTCCATATTTATTAACTCTATTACGAGTGTTATTACATCTAATTGCCATCTCTACGCGGATGACTTACAGCTTTATCGTCATTGTGGGTGATACAAATAATGCAATTGCAGCTATGAATGCGGATCTGAGCCGCATCTGTGAATGGTCTGCATCCTTCGGACTAATAGTTAATCCCACAAAATCTCAGGCCATCATAATAGGCAGTACGCAATTGCGTAAAAAATTAGAATTTACATCACTACCTTTTGTTTGTTTTAATGGCGTTCCTACACCCTTCGCCAATACTGTCAAAAACTTAGGAGTCATATTTGATCACCATTTAACATGGACCACGCATATCGCTGAAGTTAGTCGCAAGGTCTACTTTACTTTGCATTCGCTTAAATGTCTACAAAATTTCTTACCCCTTAAAGCTAAAATATAACTCGTGCTTACTCTTATCCTACCTCTCCTTGATTATGCGGATGCCTGTTATTTG
Source organism: Parnassius smintheus behrii (assembly GCA_036936625.1). Taxonomy (NCBI): domain Eukaryota; kingdom Metazoa; phylum Arthropoda; class Insecta; order Lepidoptera; family Papilionidae; genus Parnassius; species Parnassius smintheus. The sequence continues at coordinate 9,830,408 of JAUPFT010000004.1, read as the reverse complement.
GATGCTACAGAGGAGCTTCTTAATAAACTTGAGCGCTTGGAAAATCAGTGTATCCGTTTTATATTTGGGCTCAAGAAATTTGACCGTATATCTCAGTTTCGTAAGCAACTCAAGTGGCTCCCAATTCGACTTCGAAGGAACACTCGATTGTTATGTCTCCTCTACAACATTTTGCACAACCCTTCCTCTCCCACTTACCTCAGAAGCCGATTTTCCTTTACCCATCCTCCGGACAAACCATGCAGATGCCTTGTTAAAAATCTTCTTGACTTTCCCGTCTATAATTCCGGTTTTTACTCCCACTCCTTTTCAGTTCACGCGGTAAGATTATGGAACTCACTACCGTCAAATATAAGAAATTCCGAAACTTTGTTGGTATTCAAGAAACGTCTTAGAGATAACTACTTTGCGTCCTGTTAATTTATATATATTATTCTATTATATTAGTTTTAGTTTATTTATATCATATGTAACTATAATATTTATTATTATTATTATATATTGATTTATTTTATTTTTATTTATTGTTTTATTTTATATAATTTACGTAACATTGTGTATATTATTTATTTTTAGTAGTACTAATGTATGCACTAAGTTTGCAATTTCAATATAATTTCCTTTATGGGTCTACTGGAAGATATTTCAGATAATTTGGAATAAGTAGAACCTTTGTACGTAATTACTATAAGACTGCTTTTGTATCTTAATGTGTGTACATAAAAAAAAAGAAACTGTTGTATGCCTTAAAGTAAAGTAAAAGTAAAGTTACAGCCTATATACGTCCCACTGATGGGCACAGGCCTCCCATCATTTCTGAGAGGGTTTTAGGGCAAGGAAGTGTCCACCGCGCTGCCCCAATGCGTGTTGGCGAACTTCACATGTCTTCGAAATATTTTTTATTCCTCAGACATGCAGGTTTCCTCACGATGTTTTCCTTCACCGCCGAGCACGTGGTAAACCAACACTTAAAATTGCATTTAACAATTTCATTGGTGCCGGCGAGGATCGAACCCGGGTTACTCGCGTTCTCTTATATTTACAGCGAGCGGGTTACCGCTGAGCTACCACGGCTCTCTGTTATGTCTGATCTCTGTTATGCCTTAGTACTTCGCAATAAATGATGTTGTTTATTTGGCTTGTGGTATGTATTGCGTGTGTATTTAAAATTATTATGCGTTTGTGAAGTTATTCATGGCAACAATAAGTACTATGTTAATATATGCTTTATGATTAGATATTTTATAATAAATGTAGTGACTGAGAAAATCAGCCCTATTACCTCTGAATTAAGTTATTTACATAATATAATCATTCCTTTTGCATCATTTTTAATATAAATAAAACGCGAATTTTCATTTCTCCTGATATATATTTTACCGAAGGCCGTCGTTCAACAGAACTTGTAGTTTTTAGACTAGGCAAGATCTCTAAAAAGAATCACTAAAAAGAAATTCAACTTTGTTTTTTATTAAACCAAAATTACAAAAACTCACTATTCAACTGATGGTAAGTAGCTGCACCTCATTGAAATTTGCAGCTAATGTCAAACAAAAAAGGCCACCGATGCGTTGTCACCTTCTGGAGTAAAGGTTCAAACTCATAGGATCATGGTGCATGATGCTAACTGTGGACGAGACTAATAATCGCCCACAGTCAGCTATATCTACCCTGAGCCTATGAGCCTATGAACACTGTAGAGCCACGTTGCAGCTATATTATGACTCTAGCACGAATGGGTCGGCTCGACCAGGGGAGGACCACGCTCTCACAGAATAAAAGCGTAAAATAGTAGCTTAATTCTGCTGAGTTTCGCATGGTGAGTGTACAGATCTAGAGACCCTTTTTAACTGGAAACGAGGCGTTCCATCTCAGTCCTCAGGTGTAAAAACGCATCTGCGTTTTGATTCATAACCACAGCATTCACTAACCATCAGGTGGACTATGATCTCTCTTTTGCCACCCTTATTCTATTAATAAAATCGACTGATGGCAGATGAAATAAATCTAAAAAAGCCAAATCTGATTCCAGTATCTCACACATTTTTGGTGGGCAAGGTTTACAAAAATGTAAACCAGTAGGTACATTGATAAAATAAACAATATCTAGCCGGACATATAAGAAATTTGAGGAACTTATTTAGTACTTAAGAATAAAATTAATTATTATAACAATTGAAACAGCCTAACTAACTAAACAAAGTAAATCAAAGAACAGGACCGGAATTAGTTTAACAAACTAAAAACCCCGTTAAGTTCATTACGCGTGGTTGTGCAAACTGAATTGTCTGGGTGTTTAAATCAAATTTTGCACATTATAAATTGTTAAATCCATTTTTTTATCTGATTTATATAAGTCAACTACAATAAAAGTAAGTTTAACTTCAAGTCTAGTACTTATTGGAGACGCCAGTAACTTAAGGTATCTTCGATAAAGATTTAGTGGACTGTAATTTTGGTGCATACGGCAAAGGGGAAAATAAATAGGTGGGATAGCACGCACTGACCTGATGAGGGCTGCCGCGCCTTCCTCCTGGAGTGTCTGCTATGCAGCGAGCTCGCCACGTGGTTCGGCGCACACGCACTCTCGGAACAGTCTCGTGAAGTCCCACACTCTCCACCTTTGCCCTTATGGGGGCGTCTCACACTTTTATGAGTTACAAAGACACAATGTCTGATGCGGTGAATATTAAACATAAACAGGAGAACTCAATGTTCGTCCTGCGCGGTTTGCAGTTAATATATATAAGACGCGACGGGTGGCCGTGCGCTGCGGATGGCGTAATATCGCTTAGTATAATGACGCGCGCCGAGATCCTCTTTTTCACCTGGGCGGCAGCGCGTGCGGTAAGAAAGGGAAGGAAGGAAGGAAACAAAAAATATGCACTAGTCATGTTGATAAAGTAGATATAACTTAGGACGAACTCAATGCGATATGTAATGTAATGTTGATAAAGTAGATTGTTAACTGGCGTTACCATTTCCTCCCGCCCTTAAAGGGTCACCTTTAAAAGACAACCGTAATATAAAAGTAAAAGGAAAACAAATAAATAAGCGGTATATAAAGTGAGAGGATGCGCTCAATGCGCATGTCTCATCTACTAACCTTACTTGGTAAGCGAGAAAATGTATACATAAATATAATATTGCGGTTTAATACTTTTTTAATATATATAAATATAAACTTAATTCCTAATTTAGATAAATAATTATAATCAAAATAATCGTGATTTATTGTCTTGGGAGAGGGCAAATACGAGCAACAGGACGGAGATATGTTCCCTTAGTAGTTCTCACGGTCACTACTCGAACTACGCCATCCTTCGAAGGATGAACAGACTCGACAATCGCTAATGGCCAAGCAAGGGGCGGTTTATTATCATTTATCACAATTACAACCATGCCTGGTACGATAGCCGTAGACGGGGTGTTCCACTTCTGACGAACTTGTAATCCGTGAAGGTATTCCGTCCTCCACCGGTCCCAAAACGACTGAACTAATTTATCCAGTAAAGAATGCCTGTGTAACAGACTGGTAGAGTCAGATTTGACTTTGGGTGCGGGTAATGACAATAAAGGTGCGGTATTCAAAAAATGACTCGGAGTAAGAGCTGAAGGCTCTGCAGGATCAGAACTTAATACTGTCAAGGGCCGCGAGTTTAGCAAGCACTCAATTTGCGCAAGAACAGTATTAAGCTCTTCGTATGAAAGTAACTGATGTCCGATAACTTGGAACAGATGCGTTTTTACGACTTTGATCATACTCTCCCAGGCGCCTCCAAAATGAGGAGAGTTGAGACAGATGAACTTCCATGTTATACGATTCTCAGCACACTCTTGCTCAAGCTTTGGGCGGTATTCAACGTTTAGAAATTTATAGAGATCGCGAAGATACGAAGCGGCACCTTTAAAATTCGTTCCATTATCCGAATATAAAAACTGAATCGGCCCTCGTCTAGAGAGGAAACGTTTAAGCGCAGCGAGGAAACTAGAACTACTAAGATCTGTAGCGATTTCTATATGTACAGCTCGAGTCGTGAGGCATGTGAAAACACATAAGTACGCCTTCTCGCTGCGTACACCACGACGACGTACAGGAGTGTATGCGATAGGACCGACATAATCGCAGCCCGTGTGTGTAAATGCCTTAATAGCTTGTCTTACACGACTATGGGGAAGATCAGCCATCAAAGGGTAAGTTGGACGGGGTCTAAGCCGGAAACATATATTACACTTGTAGACTCTGCTTCTCACAGTGCGGCGTGCGGAAAGTATCCAAAATTTTTGACGGAGCAATGACAATAACAATTCAGGCCCAGCGTGTAAATTTTTAATATGATAATAGTCAATGATCATGTTCACTACATGATCACTGCGCGGGAGTATAATTGGATGTTTTTGTGTGTAATCTAATGCGGAGTTCGAAAGACGACCACCAATGCGGATTAAACCATTCTCAATAAAAGGCCTTAAACGATTGAAAGCGGGCGAGCAAGGTTTGTTACCTTCAATATTTAAATATTCCACTGCAAAATGCTGTTTTTGCAGGGCGCGGAGGATTATAACCTCAGAGAAACTGAGATCATCAGCAGTCACTACAGTAGTGTTGCGGCGGGGCAATAATTTAGCAAACTTACACACGTACGCAATTATACGTAGAAGTTTACTCCAAGAAGAGATGCGGAGTGCGAGCTCATAAATCGCAGAATTACAGACGGATGTGCACACAGTGTGCGACAAAATCTTCTTCTCAGGCATATTTGCAATAACCTCATTGTCTAAAGTACGAAGAGGCCATTGAGATGGATCTAACGAAGTCCACTGAGGCCCATGGAGCCACAGGGGGTTTGAAACTAATTTATTTGGCGTAACGCCACGTGAAAGTATGTCAGCGGGATTCTCAGTACCTGCGACATGATAAAAGTTATCAGCGCAAATATTGTCGGTAATCTGAACAACGCGGTTTGCAACAAAGGTCTGCCACTTGTGTGGCGAACTCTTTATCCAGTACAGAGCTACTTTTGAATCTACAAAGGCATAGACTGATATTGCAAGGTCAAGAGAATAATTGTCGAGTACTCTGCGAAGCAATTTTGAGAGTAAAACCGCTCCACAAAGCTCAAGGCGTGCAATAGATAGTGGTTTCGTCGGTGCGACTTTAGTCTTTGCACAAATCAACTGGACGGTGTTACCATTGACGCTCTTTACATGTATGTAGACTACGGCACCGTATGCGTGCTCGCTGGCGTCGGAAAACCCCAGGAGTGACGCAGTACAGTTTTTGGATACACCAACATGTCGCGGGATACGTAAATCATTAAGAGCTGGTAATTCAGCACAGAATTGCCTCCACAACTTAATAATTGGCGGTGGTGGTATGTCGTCCCAATCTAAATTAAGTTGCCAAAGCTGCTTTATTAACAATTTGGCGTACGCGACTGTGGGAGCAACGAAACCCATTATGTCCCACAGGCGAGCGACAGTAGATAAGATGGCGCGCTTAGTGCACGTCACATCAGCGGGAACAGATATCTTAAAATAAAAGGCGTCACTATCGGTAGACCAATGCAAGCCTAGTATTTTATGTGGCATTGATTTATCGAACTCTACTTCTCCTGTAATTTTATGGGAAGTAGGGAGGTCATCTAAAACAGATCGACGGTTGCTATGCCATTTTATCAGGTCCCATTGGGCACCCTTGAATAAGTCTATCAGCTGCCGAGAGGTCTCACTGGCCTCGGATTCACTGGGCATAGAGAACGCGATGTCGTCCGTATATAGCGAAGTAAATGCGATACGACTCGCAAGCGGATACTTTGCGCCGTCGTCATCAATGAGCTGTCTTACCGTGCGCAATGCATGGTATGGACTCGAAGTTAAACCGAAGCACACGCGATTGAAGTAGTATAACACAAGTGGGTCTTGTGGACGGAAGCGGTATAGGAAGCATTGGTAACGACGATCAGAATCGCGAACAACTATTTGCAGAAATTGTTGGCGAGAGTCGGCTGTCATAGCGATTGGATGTAAGCGGAAAGTTAAAATTATATTGAACAAGTTGCCTTGCAAATTTGGTCCTGAATGTAGAATATCATTTAATGATCGCTCAGTGCTAGTCTTACTGCTAGCGTCCAGGACGATGCGCAGACGCGTTGACTTCTTATCTTCGCGTAAGACTCCATGATGCGGTATGACATATATTGGAGCGGGTTCATGAGAGTCATACGGCGGTGCGGGGGATATATAATTTTTAGCTAAGTATTCCTTTATGACGTCATCATATGCTAACCTTAATGTAGGCGAGGCTTGAAGTTTCCTCTCCAAGCACATGAATCGTCGTCGAGAGGTTTCATAAGAATCTCCGAGAGAGTAAACGTCATCTTTAAATGGCAGGCCAATAATATATCTACCAGTAAAAGGATCGCGGGATGTCGTAGATTTATAAAACTCTTCACATTCAATGTCTGAAGGACACTGAATGGGCGGTGCGGAGGGTGGCTGTTCAAGCTCCCAAAATCGTTGCACTAATTTGTCAACGATAGGAGACTCTAGAACTGAGCAGCACGTTAAAGAATGATTTACCTGAAGTGTCGGCACTGAGCCCATAATAACGTAACCAAATACCGTATTCAAAGCCGAGGGCCCGGACAAGTCGTTAGACGAATAAATTACGTCTGGACATAGTAAGTGCGGGAAAAGGGGTGCGCCTATCAAAACATCAATTTTATTAGGCATGCTATAACATTCATCAGCGAGTCTTATGCCATGGAAGTGTGATAAGACAGATGTGTCTACCACAGCGGTGGGCAAAAGGTCGGTGATTTGATCAACAACTAGCGTTGAAATATTGAAGTTAATATTCGAGTCGAATCGTGAGAAAATTTTAATATCAATCGATTTCGATTTTACAATTTTTTCAACTCCACCGAATCCCTTTACTACAGTACATTCGGTATCGTGTTGTTGAACGCCTAAACGATGACAGCACTCTTTAGTCATAAAATGGCTTTGAGCCGCGGAGTCTAATAATATACGAATAATTTGTTTCTCTCCCTTAGCATCGTAAGCAAATACTTGAGCGGTTGATAATAAAACAGTTCTCTGCGAACGACTTGCGCGCGCGGGAGGCGGTGAACGTTGAGAAACATTCTTGAACGAAGTACACAGCGCGACGTCTGAACGCGTACCTGCGGTGAGGGGTGGCGAGTGTGCGGGCGCGGGGGTTGTAGACTTCAGTGTAACTGGCTGAAGCGGTGGAGAACGCGCCAGCGCAGGGGAAGCATTATCGCTTCTGCGGTGGAAGTGCAACAATGTGTGATGTTTAAATTTACAAACTCGACAACTATAATTTGAAGAGCAACTAGACACTCGATGACTTAAAATGAGACAATTCACACATGCATTGTTACTCTTTACGCATTTAAATCGTTCCTGCGGCGTCATTTTATTAAAGTCTGCACACTTAAATAGGTGTTGATGCACAATATTATCGCACAGACACTTTGAGCAACTAGTCGTCGTGCTTACGTACGCCTGATACTTCGGCAACGAAGTATTATTACAGCGACGATTATTACCGTTACCTCGTCGATTGTTTGGTGCGCTATTAGAATTTGTACTAGAATCGGTGCGTTGCAAAACTTTGGAGCGGGTCCTAATAAAATTTACTAAATCATCAAAGGTAGGTACCATCGAGTTATGACTATATTCGAAAGAGCGAATGGTATCCGGGTCCAGCTTCTTAAGCGCGATATGAAGAACAATTAAGTCCGCGAGATTATCTAACTTTAAGTTTTGTAAAGCGCGCACTGCACTTATAAAGTTATCAGTAAATAAATCAAAATTATTTGCGGTGGCCGATTGCAATGGTTTAAATTCGAACATCTGATTAATATATGTAGATGCTAGCATACGCCGGTCTTCATATTTGTCAACGAGTGCTTGCAATAAAATTTTATAATTTTCAGCGCAAGGAGTTATACCTGAGCATACAGATAGGGCTTTGCCCGTTAGTTTACCTAGCAAATAGTATAACTTTTCAGCGTCGGTAAGCGATGTGTTGTCATGGACGGTTGATTTAAAGCTAGCATAAAATAAAGGCCATGAGCGAATGTCACCCGAAAATGGCATAAGTTCGATAGGCGGAAGTGTGAATCTGGCTTTAGATGGTGTACTAGCACTTTGTGAATTAGATTGCGAATATTGTAAATAAAGCCTATTTATTCTACCGCAAAGAGACTCAAACGCAATGAGGCTGTTATAATCAGGTTTAGCAATAGGGTTTATTTTTAATAAATGTGAATTATAATTATCTAAGACCTGTTTAAACTCAATTCGTAAAGCATTAATATTAGAACTTCCATCGAGAAAACGCTCCATCGTGGAAGTGTTTGTGAGGATGTCCGAGGATATATCATATATTTTTTGCACTATTTCAAATAAAGCATCTCGTTTAGCTAACAATAAAACCAACTCAGTATCAGGTGTGCCCTCATTATCCGAGGAATCGCTATTATTCGATGCTATTTGTTTTTTAGGCGGCATTACAACTTAAGTTATGCGGCAAAAATAATATAATTATAAGCGGGTAGTCTGTAAGCGACCTCGCTACGCGGTTGAATTATTAAATATTAGTTTTGTTAACGATGAACTTTAATTGTTAACTTTTATAATAATTATGAAGTTATTTATAACGAATATAATGCTTAAATATATGTGCAAATAATAAATGTAATTTAACAGTATAATCTGTAGATGTAGTTAAAAGTTGATGACGTGATGTGAACATACAACAAATAATTTATATAGATAATTATATGCTTATTCATTCTATGAATATAGTTTTAAAATTACTATGAATGTCACCTATTAGGACCTATTCTAGTGTTCTAATAAGGGCGGGGTTAATCTGAAGTCGGATTAAAATATAGATAATTAATTATATAAACGCTTATTACGATAACGATCTAATAAGGGCGGAAAGTCAAGGTCAATCCAGCGAGAAGTGACCATTAAAAAATGGAGACGCCAGCAACTTAAGGTATCTTCGATAAAGATTTAGTGGACTGTAATTTTGGTGCATACGGCAAAGGGGAAAATAAATAGGTGGGATAGCACGCACTGACCTGATGAGGGCTGCCGCGCCTTCCTCCTGGAGTGTCTGCTATACAGCTAGCTCGCCACGTGGTTCGGCGCACACGCACTCTCGGAACAGTCTCGTGCAGTCCCACACTCTCCACCTTTGCCCTTACGGGGGCGTCTCACACTTTTATGAGTTACAAAGACACAATATCTGATGCGGTGAATATTAAACATAAACAGGAGAACTCAATGTTCATCCTGCGCGGTTTGCGGTTAATGTACATAAGACGAGACGGGTGGCCGTGCGCTGCGGATGGCGTAATATCACTTAGTATAATGACGCGCGCCGAGATCCTCTTTTTCACCTGGGCGGCAGCGCGTGCGGTAGGAAAGGGAAGGAAGGAAGGAAACAAAAAATATGCACTAGTCATGTTGATAAAGTAGATATAACTTAGGACGAACTCAATGCGATATGTAATGTAATGTTGATAAAGTAGATTGTTGACTGGCGTTACCACTTATTATTTGTCAAAATTGTCCAAATTTGGGATTTTGAAAAATTTTAAAAATTCAATCACTCCGAAAATATTTATAATATCGTAAAAAGACACGGGACCCTTTTTATTCGTATTTCATCAAAAAATATTTAAAAAAACTGTCCCGTGCGAAAGTAAAAATTACAGCAATTGAAAAAAATCGACTTATACAATGTGCTATCAAGTTGCCCCATGGCAACATACATTTATATCATCAGTAGGACAATTTAAAGAGAATTGCATAAAAAAAGACGTGTGGCACTCGGGGACTGCCGCGGTAAAGCTATTGCATAGCATTTTTTATCAACTTATGCAATTATAATTAATTATTTATTTTATTTATGCAGTTAAGTCTTTCATATTAAATCAAGTTACACTTTTTGAGCGTGGTGAACGATAAGAAAACAATTTTTTTCTCTTATTGTATAAATGAGAAGTTAATACTGTTTAAAATATTTTTAATATCTTACAATACATGTAGGTTATTCAGGAATTTTTATCATTCAGTTAGCAGCTAGTGTACACGCATACGACTAGTCGCACGCACACAAACACCGTGCCGAAGTCTGCCGAGTGCCGAAGTCTGCCGAACTGAAACGACGTTAGACGATGCACGGCTTTCAACGCCACACCTCCGTGCCCGTCGGAGTTATATTTTCATAGTTATTCATGTCAGCAACAATACGCCACGGTCTATTGTAGAAATTAACAACCCATTGGCAGTCATTGCAGTAAAACCTTATATTAAAATGAGTTTCTTCCCAAGGTCATATTAGGTTATTAGTCACAATATAAGAAAATGAACTTCTATTAAACCTGTCAATATCTACAATTAGTACTTATTTACAATAGTAAAATAAATGATAATATAGTCAATCTGTAATGTATCACGGCTGGGGAATCCTAGATATTTTTTCATATTTAGTAAACGAATAACTAGTTGATAAATTAATCATGATATATATCTTTTTTTTCGCCGGAGACTAAAATGATATTGCTTTTTTTCGTAACTGCAGATTCTGTGGATTTATTTCATTATTTTGAACAATATACGAAACTTAAGTGACTAAAATTAAATGTAATCTGAACAAGAATCATAAAAACTGTATTATTCGGGCTAAACGAATCTAATAAAGATCTGTTATTTTTGTCTCCTGCGAAAAAACAGACTATAGGAATCTATCGAATATCTACATAAACAAAATATCACCTATAAATAAAATATTACGAAGCGGAATAACTAATAAGAGTGGCAACGTCGCACTATACAAAGGAATTGCGTTAAGACGACACCTCGAAAGGGCTATCGCCGGGCTGATCCGAGTGAATGCATAATTTCTATAAAAACTTGAAAAAATCGCCCTCATAAGGTCTAAAATAGCGTAGCGCCCGCGACGATTAAAAGCGCTTAGAAATTCTCAGAAACCTTAAAATATTTTTGTAAAAATTATTGATTTGAGTAATCAAAATAATAAGCAAGTAAATTATGAATATTAATGTTATGAATATATTTGAGTGATTTCGAAGCATATAGATTAAATAATTTCGTTGTAATTTTAACTATAGTGGTTTTTTAGAGGTGTTTTCGCAAATAATTATGATCGAGTCAAAATTATACTATCGTGTTTTTGAGCAATCAAATTCAAGATAAAGACATGAATTTACCTATATCAAAATTTCACTTCCCTTAGTGGTGTCATAGTCCTATCAATTATTTTATTATTATAATAGTACATGATATTCCCTTTAAAATGACACCAATATGAATAATATTTTATATCTATATCTACAAATAAATAAAATTGAAGTGTCTGTTTGTAATGTTAAAATAACAGCTTTTTATTAAATGCATATGAAATAACTACTAATAACAAAAACACAATTTTTAAATTTTTTGTCTGTCTGTCGGTCTGTCTGTCTGTCTGTCTATCTGTTTGTTCCAGCTAATCTCCGAAACAGCAGATTATAATCAATAAACGATAATCGCGTATAGTGAATTTCGAGGTAAATTATTATATGTAAACATTTTTGAATCGTCGTAATGAAACATATTTCCTAAAGTAAATATCTTCACAATTAATTTGGTGTAAAATAACATTAGAAATAACGTATAAAAACAGAAAAATTATCAAATTTTTGATCGAGTTCCTAACCAGTACACAAACAAAAATGGCGAAATATCATTTTTGGATTTTTTTTCTATATTCTATATAGTTATTTGTTACAGAGTACACAGATAAAATTCACTCTCACAGATGACAAATTTCAAACACCACAATCTCTAATTTTTTACTCTGCTATCTTCAGCGCTGTACACGAACTGAACGATGCCGTTAAGAGCCGTGGTAGCTCACATGGTTAGCGCTCGTTATAGGTATCACAGTACGGGAGCAACCCGGGTTCGATCCCCACTGGCACCAATGAAATTGTTGCGTGCTGATTTAGCTATCAATTGGAAAGTCTGTTTTTCTGGGCCGTTTTGTTTTGTTACACTGACATCTCGCAAGTCACCTAGGGACCTAGGAGGTTGTCGGTTGCTTATTTTTTATTTTTCTTTAAAATTTTCGTCGGTGAAATAACATATTTATAAAAGTAAAAAAAGTAAAGTTACAGCCTATATACGTCCCACTGCTGGGCACAGGCCTCCTCTAATTTCTGAGAGGGACCCTAGATTCATAAACTACATTTAGGGTTACATTGTTCATAATCATATGTCTCTGATACACCTTACTTTTAAAGTCACCTAATTTAATGATTACGGTAGATATTGAAAAAAACTATGAATATTAGTTATAATGAACTTTTATTGAGGATTATAACGTAAAAAACAATTATAAAAAAATCAATCCTAGCATTTTAGGCACAAATTACCGCGATGTTCCAAACACATATTACGTTTGCTACTGGTGCAGATAAATCTGGTCACACGTTTTTTTTTTACAACAGCAGAAGTTACATAATTTCCTGGTTTGATTTTCGCGGATAGCTGGGACATCAGGCAAAGTATCGCCTAAAATGAAATCGATGTTCTGTTTTAGCCATCGCCTCAAAGTTGGTGTTTCGCGGCGTTGCCGTAACCAGGGTTCTATCATTTTATCTGACACTTCTTTGATAAACTGCAAAAGTTGCGAGGGGATCTCGCGCTTGTTAGATCTAATTGAACCTACAATTGTTAATTTGTATGGATTCTGCAATAGTTCTTTTGCTAAAGACACTGACGTGAACCAATTATTCATGGTCTCATTACGATTACTGCCCTGAATAGTTTCGGAAAGTTGCTTCACAAAGAAAGATGCTAAGGGTTCTCCATTTGTGTTTATAAGGTACATCTCTCATCTGTTACATAGGTCGGGCATTATCCGATGAGTCAGTAGAATTTATTCGACGTCGGCGACTAATATTTGATGCTCGAAGAGGTTCGTCATCAGAATCGCTTGAAGCATCTGTAGGTTCCTCACTATCTCTCTCTAAAATATCCTCAACTTCACTGTCCAAATCATTTGGAGGAACCGCTTCTTCCTCGTCTCCCACTTTGGATAATATTGCATAAATGTCATCTTCATTCAAAGAAGCCATGCTGGAAAATAATACCATGCATATGCATACCAGTAAATAATAACAGTAATTAAAAAATTAATACCTAGTAAAATATTTTACTAGATAGTAATTAATTACATAGAATATAATAGAATTAATACATACCTTTTTTTGAAAAATTCTTTGAAGTTCTTTTGTTTTATAAGACCAACAATAAAACCATCTACCTTATAAATTTGTTACACTAATCATAAACATACGTATCTCAAACACCTCGGGCTTAGTGTATCCAAAACTATTCATGTACGCGCCAAAACTACAGGCGCCGAAGTGAGCTCTCGTCGTTTTAGGAAGGTACTGAGAGGTTTGTATTTCCACCTCTTTCGCGCCACGCGCTGTAAGAGTTTTATTACTTGAGGGTGTATGAGAGACGTGTGTTTATGAATCTAGGGTTACAAGGAAATGTCCGCCACGCTGCCTCAATGCGTGTTGACGAACTTCACATTTCTTCGAAATATATATTTTTTAATTTCTCAGACATGCGCTACCAGCATGAGACAACGCGGCCCGCGCCTTGCCGCCACTTGCATTTGTCGCGCTTTGTCTCGTCACAGAGTGGCGAAATCACAGTAATATAGGTATTTTATAAACAGCACCTGTCTAATATTATGAAATATGTAGATAAAACTTAAAACTTACCTTGATAAATGTATACCCTTTCGTTTGTAATATTTTTTAGACCTCTCTTCAATCGTTTCTGCTTATTTCCCATGTTTTACAAACTAAACTTAAACATTAATAAAACTGTACAATTAATATAACTATAAAACACTACTATTAAACAAGAATCAGAAAAAACCTACTCCACTATTAACAAAATTAAATTTTTGCAGTAATATTTTACGATTTTATTTCGTAGTGCTGAGCTCTCGCAACGCGGCGTATGTCCACCTAGCAACACGATGCGCCCTGCACTGAATTCGTGTACGAATGCGGGGGTGATCTAGACGCAGTATTTAATCGGGACGCATTTTTAATTTATTATCATAAAAATAATACATATTTCTAAAAAGTAACCAAACCAAATTATTTTATTTTGTATTTTAAAGCAGTAGATATTTTTTTTATATTCCTTTGATAAACAATGAAGGAGTAAAGCGGTTTCATCTCAACGATTTGGAGGTAATTTGGGTATTTTTTTATTTATTATGTGACATCGATAGAAAAATTATGGCTAAACCAAATTACGTATCAGATCATATAGATTACTAGCTATTTTTTTCATATGTAATTTCTCTGTAATTGTCGACGAAAAGTTGGTTCATCTGCACGCTCTTTTCAAGCTTTTTGCGAGAGAGCAGCCTTAATAAATGCAATTTGTTCATTCATATTCAAAATTTCAAAACTCTTCGACAAAGACAACAAAGACCGAGGAAAAGAAACGACGTTAGACCATCGTTAGACAATGCACGGCCTTCAAGCCACACCTCCGTGCCCGTCGGAGAGCGTGAGGTTTTTTTCGTTACAAAATTTCTGGATTTTCCCGCACTCAAAGCCCGCGATAGAAGCTATGCAATAGCTTAAAAATTGAGGTGAAACAGTTTTCGACACTCATGCCGATTCCTCCTGGAATATTACTACAGTTGTTCACTCAACATTTTAATAAAACCTAATATAGTTATAAACTGTATACGTTAATAGAACAAACTTTTATACTGATGCATAAATATTAACACTCTTTTAATATGGAATAAGAAATAATAAATAAAGAACGGTCATAGCTTAGGGGCTAAGCGATCGCCCTAAATTTTACAAATCGCGGTGAGCTTAGGTTCGTCCCCGCTGGTATTTTTTAAATAGTTGTGTTAAAATTATTAGCAATAGATAAATGAAATTTTAAATGATGATTTATTACGTGCTAGTCGATGGACCAATTTTAAATACATTTGAAGTTCGATAATGTGCTTATATATGTGCATGTAGACGTAAAGCAGGCTGCAAATTTACATTTTTTTAAATAACTTAAAAAGACAAATTAATTTATTGAACACTATTCAACACCTTTGTACTTTGATTCTTAATGATGGATAAATGTCATTAGGTTGACTGTGTCCTCGTTTGTCACTCTCATTCTATAAAAAAAAACACAATTATAAATAACCAACTGCAGCAAAACTTATGTTGCTTATTCCGCTTAATAATGTTCTATGTCTCACATCAAGACGTTCTCTCCTTGATAATTAGAAATTATACACTTATTCACAATATTACCACTATAAGTACAAGTATACGTTTATCTTCATACATTGAACTATCGCAATAAATGCTTGCTGGACTAGGACTTCCTACAGTATGTAGAATTTGTCGTCGACGCCCATTGATTTATATACCTATTACTAGCGTATTGACGCCATGTTAGAAAGACGAACTGGCAATCGAAGTCTGATACTCCGTTTTCTGATTGATGATTTATACTCATGTCTCGCACCACAGAATATTAGTAGGCAAACAGACGATCGAATTCTTATTTTTCGTTTCTAGAATTTACTTTTTAGTACTTGTTCTCCCATAACTATTCATAGGCAAAGTATTGACAGCTCTATAAGTATTTGTGACTTGTGTTTGATAGTTATTTCGTATATCGGAAAATTCGATACCGAATATCTGTTTTCATTTAACGTAGGACACAGTTTAATGCAGAGTTCTTTAGAAAAGCTTTGTATGGACCGTTGACCGCTCCACGGGCTGAATATCATGAAGTTTCCCCTTTTCTTTCCACAATATAAACAAGAAAGGTGGAAAATTTGAAATTGCCGTTTGAGAATTGAATAATAATAATTCTCGATTCACTTATAAAATGCGCCATTTTATAACAGTTTAAAACAAATAGAACACAATTTCCTGAAACAATTCCACGCGGACTGACTGTCGCGCTATATTATTGTGCATATCACTTACAGACTATTACGACAAAGAAGAACAACAAGTAACATTTCGTTATAGTTTTCTCTATTTTAATATTTGTTTTTATAATATAAACACTCACGCCTGTCACCCAGAGGGGTAGGCAGAGACTACAGACTTCCATTTAGCACGATCCTGACATACCTTTCTCGCCTCTTCCACATCCATATACCTACGCATACATGCTCGTCGGTTAAGGGCACTCTTGGTGTTTTTATATAAAGTATATAATCTAAGTTGTGCATAATGATATGGCAGAGTATAAAACATTGTCAAAATTACAAAACGCTCAATTGATCCGACCATTTTATTTATAAAATAAATAGATTACAAAATATGAAACAGGAACCTTATTGTCAATATGGAACTGTATTCGTGACTTGTCGTCACCACTGGTGATAGGTTAGATGGCTGGATTTTTCACTCAAAGTAGAAATATACTTTATACTTCTATTGTTTGTAATAATCTATATAAAGTACAAGACAAAGTATTTTTCTAAGGAAAAACTTTTGTTTACTTTATACCATCTTTATAACCTAACGATATTTATCAGATATTCACCCGAAACTGTTCATTGTTCTTAGATAAATATCAGTATTTTTCGATTTTAAAAAAAAGTACTGCATTATTTTCATGACATTGCTTCTCTGTTTGTTTGTGATATTTAATAATACCTCGGTTTAGCCATTCCAAAACTTAACTTGGATAGACAGGCTAGGGTTTTTTATCCAAAAAACTTGTAATAACGAAAAAACTGATCAAATGAGTTGGAGTTTATTATTATTTAAAAAAAACATTATACCGGGAGAAGCCGGCGCAGGTTGCTTGTAATTATACTCGTTCGTAGTTCAAGCGGTCATTCCCTGAATCTTTCTTTTAGGAATTATTTACTAGCATAATTTTTTTTTAAATAATTAAGAAATAATTATTAAATTGTGATGGGTATTGATACATTGCGTATATAAAACATTTTGAAAATTATCAGCAACGTCTAAAACATGACTAATAAATTTCCGTAAAACTACACAAAATAAATTAAGTTAAAGATAGGTGGGTGGTTCTTTTTTTTGGACCGGAATATCGACTCAATTATTCATGTGGTTCACGGGTAATTGATGGAGTCAATTTGATTCCGATGCGTTCCATCCTAGAGTGAGTGGTATAATTCAATCAGTGGTTTAGATAGGAACGTGTCGCATCTATTGTGTACGTGTTATGTTTTTTTTTGCTACAGTGTTCTACGCGTCTGTGAGATTTTATTTCATACACTTATCGAGTAAGTATTATATGTTCGAAAATTTTATTTAATTTATTTTTAAACAAATGAGGTCAAATAGCTCGCACCCAAATAACCTGTAATGATAAGTGGGTTCCGATAGTTCATAGGTACCACTATCTCTTCTCGATTAAGAATCAACATGCAGTTCTGTTGATAGCGCCAAGTCTGAGGACTAAAACGCAATACTACATTATACGTGAATACTACTCGATGATGATTTATTTATTTATTTTTTTTATTTATAGGATACGGTGACAAACGAGCACACAGTCCACCTGATGGTAAGTGGTTGCTGTGGCCCATAGACATCTACATCTATCCTCGATTACGAATCAAAATGCAGATGCGTTGTCACCCGTGAGGACTAAGATGGAATGCCTCGTTTCCAGCAAAAAGGGTCTCCGGTTCTCTACACTCACCATACGAAATACAGCAGCATTAAGCTACTATTTCACGCTGGTATTCTGTGAGAGCGTGGTCCTTCCCCGGTCGAACCGACCCATTCGTGCTACAACTATACTATTAATATAACTGCAGCATGGCTCTACCACGTAAAAATGATGGCCATGAAGATAGAATATGTGAATAATTTGACGAAACTTTATATCCCCTACGCTAACTTTTTCTCCATACATCATTTATGTTTGTAAAACAACTCCAAAATAATAAGAAAACGAATAAAAAATCGTACACCAGAATACTGATATGCGTACGTATGTAAGTTTATCGGCAATCTTCCTTAATACAAAGCGATATTATTCAACGTCGGGCGAAAAGTACGGTCGTATCTTTCGTTTGTTAACGTTGCACGTTGCATCTCTTCCATTAGGCCATATACGTTAGTACCTTTTATTCTTCTTAGTGTTCTTCAAGTACTATTAAAACATATATTATTAACATTAAAACACAATTTATAATTTTTGTAATCCATTCAGATCACAATAAAATTTACAATCTACAAAGTAAGCCTTTACATTCCTTCAAGTTTTTCGAATTCATTGATATCTATATAATTATACGCAATATATAATTATACGTGGTAGAGCCACGCTGCAGTTATATAAGTAGTATAGTTGTAGCACGAGTGGGTCGGCTCGACCAGGGAAGGACCACACTCTCACAGGTAATCGAGGATAGATGTAAATGTCTATGGGCCGCAGCAACCACTTACCATCAGGTGGACTGTGTGCTTGTTTGTCACCGTATCATATAAAAAATCTTATTATCTATAATTGATGTTGTCATGAAGATCTTTTCGTTCTGCAGTACCTATAGATTAGCAGTGTTAATTCAGATACTTTATTAATTCCAGAGTCTTGTAAACTTACCGATTATACACTGCGCTAATGTTTTTGGGAAAGGTAGGAGGGAATCTCGATATAAGTGCAATATAAAATTTTTTAACGTCAGAATTATAGTGGAAAATTTCCGACGAATATTTTTATATTATGCATGAAATAATAATTTTCATTCTTTACATACTTTCGTTATGAAAATTACATGCTAAGTGCGTGTTTTCTTAGACTGCGTTAATCAATTCGTGATAACGTAGTGTGACGGCCCAATATTATTATTAATGATTACATTTAATATAAAGGGGCATCAAAAATAGTCTTAAAATATATATTAAGCAATAACATTACATTAATAAGCATAAAGTTAATATAAATACATTTCAGACATTAGACCAATAACATAGTAAATTAAAGGCAAAAATATTGTCTTCCATAATAAATAAATTTATTATAAAAACGTGTAAAAATATTTAAAACATGATAAACAATAGAAAGACAAATAACGTTTATAAGATAATTAGAAAATTTGTTAAAAATTGTCTAAGTTGTGAAAGGAGTTCATGTATAAAAGAAAATTTTCCTAAGTTATGGAAGGTGTTCATGTATAGATGTCTTGTATGGAAGAGCTGCCGCAGATACATGCCTGCAGTTGTGCATATATATGGGATGGTCGGGAGCCCGACTGCCTGAAGTACTGTAGCACAATGACTAGTCCTATATTAGGGACTCAATGATACAAAAGCAATACTATAGAAGGTCTCCATGATGAATTTGCATTACAATAGTAGGGTAGTGGGTTCGAACCCTATATTATATTAATGACTTATGAAAGTAAGGTCTATGATACAAAAGCAATACTATAGAAGGTCTTTATGATGAATATGCATTACAATAGTAGGGTCGTGGGTTCGAACCCTACATATTAATGACTTATGAAAGTAAGGTCTATGATACAAAACAATACTATAGAAGGTCTCTATAATAAATATGTATTACAATAGTAGGGTCGTGGGTTCGAGCCCTATATATGAATGACTTATGAAAGTAAGGTCAATGATACAAAAACTATAGAAGGTCTCCATGATGAATTTGCATTACAATAGTAGGGTCGTGGGTTCGAATCCTATATATGAATGACTTGAATGACTTATGAAAGTAAGGTCTATGATACAAAAGCAATATTATTGGAGGTCTCCTTGATGCATAAACATTGTATGGGGTGGTCGGGTGACCGACTGCTCCTAGTACTGTAGCAAAATGACTAGTCCTTATTAGGGACTTGAAAAGGAATATTATGGTGGCGTGTATGCTGCTTCACGAGCAATTGGTCCGAGGTAAACTTGGGCTCGCTAACCGATGTGTCCTAGACATATCATCTTAGTGCCGGTTGTAAGCGGGTTTGTTGTAGCAATACGGCTTTTCCGTGGACATCGCACAGCCATACCGTTTGTGGGCGACGTCGTAGCGCATAGCGATGCGTCGTCTATCTTTCGGATTGGGATGAGTGTGTTTGGTAGCACTTTTAAGTGTAACCAGCATACTGAACTTCATGTCTTAGTGCACTAGCGCTATGATACATGGAGTTTTGTCTACTGGCGTCTTAGTAGCGTGCTACCATGATACGTTGGTGATATTTTTTAATTAACAATAATACAAACTTTGTTACCAAAGTCGATAAGGATCATGTGGGTGTGTTGTGAGGGGGCGGTATCCGTATGATAGTTACTGCTACTGGCGGTATTGCGTCTTGTGATGGATCTGCGAGTGTGCTGCGCCTGATTCGACGCACTCTTGTGGTTCTGGTCGATGGAGGTATGCGAGGCGATGCTCTTTTGAATTTTTAGTGAATCAATCAATTACGTCAACTGATGTGCTGTTGCGAAATTTTTGCCATTAGATACTCAAGAAAAAAGCATTTTTTCATGTAAATATTTTAAATATTATTTCCTATGTTGTCAAAACATAACAATTTATATAGTAAAGATTCGAAGATTCCCAAGGACGTTAATAATTTTTTTTATACTTAAGTCCAATAATGTGCGAAACATTAATTAATACGCGAAGTATTATAAACTAAAACTACATATTTGATACATGTAGGGAGCCTTACTAAGTCTATCCTAATTATTATTCTAGAACATTAACCTAAAGAACAGTCATCAATATCACAAGCATTATAATAACAAGGATCACCTGTGATATGTAGAAGAAACAGCGTTGGCGATAGCACGCAGTCTTGTGGTACACCAGCGTTAATAGGCTTGCAATCGGAGCTTGCACCGTCTACAACGACCTTGATTCCCCGATCTGCAAGAAAGCTGGTGATCCAATCGCACAATTTCTCAGGAAGCCCATAGGAAGGGAGCTTCGAAAGAAGCGCTTTGTGCCAAACCCGATCGAAGGCCTTCGCAATGTCCAAACTAACGGCCAATGCCTCCCCCTTGGACTCTACTGCCTCCATCCATCTGTGAGTTAGGTAGACCAGAAGATCACCAGCTGACCGACCACGGCGAAAATCATATTGGCCGTCACTAATCAGCTGGTGATCCTCAAGGTACCTCATGAGCTGGCAGTTTACAATGGACTCCATTGTTTTGGAGAACAAGGAGGTGATGGCGATAGGCCGGTAGTTGGATGGGTCTGAGCGGTCGCTTTTTTTAGGAATCGGGTGGACGAAAGCCGTCTTCCATGATTTTGGGACTACGCCTAGGGAGTAGGAGTACCGGAAAAGACGCGTTAAAACCGGTGCTAACTCTGGAGCACACGTCCTTAGCAAAATTTGGGGGATAGCGATAATCCCACTTGACTTGTGGATATCCAGGAAAGATATCCAGAAAGAGCCTAGAAGATCGGCTTTCTCCTTTGCGGTATGGGCCAGAGAGTCGTCCTTCCTATGCAGAGATGGAAGAGATGGCTGACAGAAATTTCCCTGGACAGCCTTGGAGAGAGACCAGAATGCACGGGTTCCAGAAGGAAGGTGAACTAGTTTCTCGCCAATTCTGCCGATGTGCTCTGACTTTGCCTTGGCAGTGAGTCTTTTGAAGGACCTAGAGGCGGAATTAAACTTCTTTTTTAGAGCGCTGGTGTTTACATTCCGGGACACTGATGTGTCAGCCCAGGCTTGGTAGCACTCCTGCTTATACCATGATGCTATTTTACAGGAGCGACCAAACCATGGCTGAGATTTGCCTCCAATGGCCACCACAGAGGAAGGAATAAAAAGTTCCATACCCTGAAGCACCACATCAGCGACAGAATCCGCAACAACGTTGGGATCGTCCGGCGAGAAGCAAACCCGCCCCCAAGGGTAGGATGCAAGGTAAGACCGCATCCCATCCCAATCGGCTGACCTATAGTGCCAAACACGGCGGCAGCCTGCAAAATGCAACTGCGATTTCAGCGTGAGTGGCACCACACTCCGAACAAGACAATGGTCCGAGGAGCCTAAAGGGGCGTCGACGGAAATCTGATATCCGTCCGGGTGAGAGGTCAGCAGAAGGTCCAACAGGGAAGGTGCATGATCCTCCACATCTGGAATCCGCGTAGGCGAAGTAACCAGTTGAGTCAGAACATATGCCAAGGCAAAATCATGAACAGATATCCCCGCATAAACGGTCGCCAAGGATCACGATCTCTGCGGAGGGGATCTGCTCTACGAATCTGTAGCCATTTGAACGTGGTCGAAGAGTCGGTCTGTTTCGGCATTACCGCTATGGGACCTATACAGGCACCCGTAGACGCGCGGATGGTCGTCGCTGTCTACGCGTAGCCAAAGGATGGACAGGTCCAAACCTTCAAGTCTGCCGAGGTGTCGAGAACAGATGTCCTCTCTGACGTAAACGAAAACTCCAGCCCGAGGCACAAAGGAGTGTTCCAGTTTATATCCCGGGTAGGAAAGATACGAGACAACAGCCGGAGAGGACACCTGCATCTCGGTCAGAAAGAGCAGAGCCCGCCGTCTCGAGATGGTAGTGGACCGCGTTTAGGTTAGAGTGAAGTCCCCTGATATTGCAGAAATTCACGGACAGCGTGGCAGGGGTCGCCTTGGTCTTGTTGCTCCGTTTGCCCCGAGCAGTTGTAGTCTTGAGCGGAATTTTGCCCTCCCCAGAATACGCAGGGCAGCGTGAGCACCCACGCTCAGAATAATAATAATAATTATTATTATTATAATAATAGTATTAATATTGGCGTAGAGAATTGACGACCCCATCGCCCGCTGACGTAACAGTTAAGTGACAAAACTGCTACGTCAACGCAGTCAGTCAGCGCCTTGCGAGAGGTGTGAGCGCCGTGCCTCGACAGAATTCAGGGTGCAAAGGCCCGTTTGTGCTTATGGCCTTCCACGATACGGTGCCGGGCCCGGGCGTCTCCCGTTAATGGACGCCCATATTGTGGATGATGGAAAAAAAGATAGTGCGCAAAGGGCCGCTGCCTGGAGGTCGCCAGGGCGCGTCTGGACCTGGCGCTGGACGCGACAGCATGCGGGCCGCCAGCCAAGCGCGTGGTGTTGCAAGACCACCTAGCAGCCCCCCGCATCCATCATCCCCACCAGAAGGCTTGGTATCGGCTGGGTCTTCTCGGACTCAGCAAGCGGCACCCGCCGCTGGTGGAGCACGTCGCATGCGTTGGTCTAAATCAATGAATGAAAACGCACTGCGGGCGTATTTTAGGGCAAAAGGGGAAGAAACTGGATGTTTGGCGTATCGGGCTTGGATGCATCGCTTTTTTGCATGCAGAGCTGGAGAGCTGGAGCCATCTTTATCCGTCACTGAGCAAAACCGGGCAGACCGAGTTAGGTACATCCTGCGCTCCAACATATTTGGTGACGCCAAACTCGAACGACTACGACGTGAGGCTATTCCTTCATCGAATGGAAATGCTACGGCTGGGAATGCGGCGCCACTAGATACGCAACAAACTGCATATGTGGATGCTGCCGTAAACATTCCATTTGTGGCTAATTCAGACGATGATGGAATAGTCTCCCACGAACTAGAGAAAATGAGGAGCATATTGGAAGAGTCGATGCTGGAAACGCGCAGCATGCCTCTCGAAAATCGACCGCGACTTCCCCGCATACCCCGTAGCAAGCGAAATCGGGCTGTCATGCGGGCTCTTAACCCAATGCTGGTGACCTATTTGGAAGCCAGCCGGGACCTTTGCGAGACGGATTCAATTCTTTTTGGTGCCGCACTGGCAGTATGCCGTATTATTGGCGCCAAACTTCCCGTGGCTGGACGTGCTACTCAAAAAAGTAGCGCCATCCCAGCCTGGAGAAAAAGAATTGAGGACCGTATCGCAAAGGCAAGGGCCCTTATCGGCAGACTGACAAGCTTCAGGTCGGGTAATAATAGACCGAGAGTTGTGCGCGTCGTTAGAATGGCGTTTGCAGGGACAAATTTTAGTTTGTCCCAGCCGGATATCACGCAAAAACTAACGGAGCGCATAGATGACCTGAAGCAAAAAATCGCTGCTTGGGGGAAGCGGATTTGACGATTTAGCTAGAGGTCAAGGCGGTTCAACCAGAATCATCTCTTCCAGAGTGATCAGAAGAGGCTCTTTAAATCATTGGAGCGACCAGAGGTATGTGGAGCGGGCCCAGGACCGGATCAGGCTGACACTGTCGCATTTTGGCGTGGCCTGTGGTCAGAGCCCGTAAATTACAGCGAGGGCCCTTGGATGGAAGTTGTGGCGAGCCAGAGTGCAAGTGTTACGCCTATGGACCCCGTCACCATAACGCCCGAAGACGTGGCTGAGGCGGTCCGTAGGGCCCCGAACTGGAAAAGTACGGGGCTCGACGGGCTGAATCATTACTGGCTGAAGGGGTTCGTAGTGTGTCACACTGTGCTCGCCCGACAGTTTCAAGAGGCTCTCGATCAGAAGTTGCTCCCGAGCCTCTTCACTACTGGGATCACTCATTTGGTTCCTAAAGATCAGGATACCACAGACCCGAGCAAATACCGCCCCATCACGTGTCTACCCACCATATATAAGACACTGACATCTATTTTGAGCGCGAGAATCACTCGTCACCTGGAGCTAAATCAGGTGATGTCACGTGCTCAAAATGGATTTCGGGGCGGAACCAAGGAACCACTCCTCATTGACGCGGTCATTGGCAAAGTGGTGAAACGCAACCGTCGGAATTTCTTCGCCGCCTGGATAGACTACAGAAAGGCATTCGACTCGGTGCCCCATACATAACTAAAGAGAGTCCTCCAGCTGTACAAAATTGACTGTACAGTTGGAGACTTCCTCGAGCAGTGTATGGGGCAATGGAGTACGATCCTTTGCTATCTGGGCGAGCGGATGATTGCTGCGGAGAACCACATAAGGATAAGAAGGGGTATCTTCCAGGGCGATTGTCTGAGTCCAATCTGGTTTTGCCTCTCCCTGAACCCTATCAGTACTTTACTGGAGGGCTCCGGGAGGGGATTTCAGCTTCGAAAAGGAGGTACAAAAGTGATCCACCTTTTCTATATGGATGGCCTCAAGTTATTCGCCTCCAGTCGCTCCCATCTTACGGAGTTGCTAAACATCACTTGTGAATTTAGCAATTCTATTAGAATGGAGCTGGGAACGGATAAGTGTGCGGTCCTCCATGTTGAAAGGGGAAGGGATGCTAACTCTGAGGACATAGACTTATCTATGCCCGTCAACTAAAGGACCCTTTCCGAGGCTGAAACATACCGATACCTGGGTATGTCACAGAATATCGGTATCGATGAGGCTGGTATGAAACAGTCAGTTTGCGACGTGTTCTATGCACGCTTGACCAAAGTGCTTAGCAGCCTTTTGTCCGGTGTGAATAAGACACACGCATATAACGGTTGGGTCATGCCTGTCCTCATGTATACCTTTGGCATACTCAGGTGGACCCAGACTGAACTTAACGCCCTTGATAGAAAAGTCCGCACTACCATGACGTCCCATAGGATGCATCATCCGAGATCATCGGTAATGAGGCTGTACTTGCCGCGAAAACATGGTGGAAGTGGTTTTCTGAGCACGCTCACCATGCATAATCGCGAAGTGTGCAGCCTCCGCAATTACTTCCTGGTGAGATCGGATGATCCATTCTATAATGACGTCATTTCTAGTGATAAAGGGCTTACCCATCTATCCTTAGCCAACGAGCAATGACAGGACCCAGCAGTGCTTAGCATTTCCGACCGGGAGACCATATGGAAGGAGAAGGAGCTCCACGGGAGGTTCTACAAGGCTCTACATGAGCCTTTCGTAGACACAGTAGCCTCCCTCCACTGGCTACGCTTTGGTGATCTCTTCGGGGAAACCGAGGGTTTTGTCTGTGCAATACAGGATCTGGTTATTAAGACCAACAACTATCGGAAATACATCCTAAAGGATGGCACCGAGAACATCTGTAGAGCTTGTCGCCATCTCGGGAAGTCACTTAGGCATGTCATCTCCGGTTTCTCGGCGCTTTCTAACTATGAGTACTTGCACAGGCACAACCTAGTAGCCAGAATTCTACACCAGGAGCTCGCTCCGAAATACGGTCTCGTCGACCAAAAAGTGCCGTATTACAAGTACTTGCCGGAAGCCGTGCTCGAAAATGACCGCGCCAGGCTCTACTGGGACCGGGCCATCATCACAGACAGGACTATTCTTGCGAATAAGCCTGATATTGTGCTGATGGAGCGCGCACAGTCAAGGATATTTTTGGTCGACATTACCATTCCGTATGACGAGAACCTCGTGAAAGCTAAAACAGACAAGCAAACAAAATACCTGGACCTGGCTTACGAGGTGACCGACATGTGGGGTGGTCTGCTGACCGAAATTATTCCTGTCTCTGCAAACGGGCTAATTCCAGTCAGCCTCTCGGGTCATCTGTGGCGACTGGGACTACGTGGCGGACCGCTCCGGCTCAAATGCAGAAGGCGGTGCTCCTCGATACCGCCCGCATCGTCCGCCGGATTCTTTCCCTTTCCCCCTAACCCTCGGCCGTTTGGTCTCCCCTGCCGAGGGCCTCCATCTGGTTGGGCTTTTATTTATTTATGTATTTTTATATTTATTTTATGTTATTGATATTTATGTATATTTATCTTTTCATTTTCATTTATAATTATATATTTATAGAACCCAACCAGATAAAAAACTATATAGATACCCCACAATAATAATAATAGACACACACATAAGGAAAAGTTACACAATTTACAATTTTACAATTTTATTACATTTGGTACAAAATAAGAAATCTCTTTTCTATATTGTACATAATGTATTACTAACAGTGTACAAAAATTGTGTATGTACTCCTATGTTGGTTGTACTCTTAGGTCGTGTGTGTGTGTGTGTGTTTGTGTGTGTGTGTGTGTGTGTGTGTGTGTGTGTGTGTGTGTGTTTGTGTTTGTGTGTGTGTGTGTGTGTGTGTGTGTGTGCGTGTGTGCGTGTGTGTGAGAGTGTATGTGTACTTGTGTGCGTTTCACTTTATACTTTCCATCATGTGTTCTGTATCTTTGTAATTTAATTTATACATAAAGTCCTCTACATATTTCTTTAATTTATAGGTATTAAATTTTCGTAAATGTTGAATATTACCTAATTTTTTATACACCCGTGAAGTCAACGCATAATATTGGCGCTTGGCAAACTCCGTACGAGTCAGTACCATGGGGCATGCCTCTCTTCTTCTCTGAGACGTTGGCAAAGACGGCACATTTTCCCTATGGTACGCGAGAACTATAGATTTTTAGTATAATTGTCTCACAGTGAGGACCCTACAGTGTTGATACAAAGCGTGTGAGCGATATTTGAAAGGGAAGACAGAAGACATAGCACTTTTAGAATGGCTCTTTGAGCCCTTTCCAGTCCCAGCATATGAGTTTTCGCTGCACCTCCCCACACTGCAATACAATACGTTATGACAGATTGGCAAAGAGCCTTGTACACATATAAGAGGAGGTCGCTATCTGCAATTTCTCTTAGATTCTTAAAAATATAAATGAGCTTTCTTACTCTACTCGTGACATTTGAAATTTGACAGTTCCAAGTTAGCTTCTCGTCAATTGTCACTCCTAGATATCGCACGTGTTTAACCATTTCTAGTTCTTTACAACTACATTGTCTGCCAGGAAGTAAGGGATTGTATTGCATGGGAAAGTGTGCATCTTGACTTTAAAGCTGCTGGAGGGTTTACTAGCCTCTGGTATCCTGAAACATAGATATTTCGTCTCTTCTATATTTAACGATAGCAGACAATTTTCCAGAGCCTTCGAAACTTCACACAGTCCTCTCTCTGTAAGTTTTTGCACACCGTCCCAAGTCTGATCATGAAATATCAGGACAGTGTCTTCTGCGTACATTAATAAATCAGCTCCTTCTAATTCTATGTTGCAGAGATGGTTAACGTAGAGCAGGAAAAGAGTTGGTCCAAGAGTGCTTCCTTGTGGGACTCCGTAATCACAGTTTGTTTCGTCACTAATGTCTTGCCAACTTTGATTTGCTGGCTTCGATTATTTAAGTAGTCTGAAAACCAGTCATAGGGGATCCCACGTATACCCATTCTCTCCATTCGTTTCAGAAGTATCCTCGGTGACACAGTATCGAAAGCCTTTCGTAAGTCTAAAAAGACACCAACACAGTGATAATTGTTATCTAAATAGTTTGTCACTAGTGTAGTAAATATTCTTCCTAAAGCCATACTGACTAGACGAGATGAGGTTTTTTTGGTCAAGAAATTTCTAAGTCTAATATTAACTATTTTTTCCAGAATTGAGAAAAGTGGAGAAACATGGTCGTGGATGCTCAGCGTGGGATTCTCCAGGGGTGCTGGTACCCTCCTGGGGTAGTCTATCATTATTTAATTCCGCTACCTTGTTGATGGAGGGGGGGATTTGGGCCTCCGGCCACCTGCACTCACCAGACGAAACGCGGAAGCAGAGCTTCCACTTCACGCAGGTATTCTGTGAGTTCATGGTACCACCCCGGTTTGAGCCGGTCCGTATGTGCAACAGCATAGCTGCCGCGTGGCTCTACCACAGTTAACACAAAAGGTTTAGCTGATGCTCCCTCGGAAGAATCAGAATGTGTAAAAAAGGTACTTTTGGCAATTTACAATGCTGTGTTTGTCCCCACGTATAATAACGTATGTTGGTGAAAGTTGGGTGTGGCAGAAGAAGCACGAGAGTAAAATAAACACAGTAGAAATGCGGTCGTTAAGGTGTATGTTAGGGCTGAATCTGAATGACAGGGTGAGAAATTGTGTGATAAGAGAAGAGTGTAGTTTGCAAGATGATGTTGTGACTAGGATTAAGAAAGGAATGCTTCGGTGGTTTGATCATGTGGAAAGAATGAATGTGGAAAGAGTGACAAAGAAAATTTATATTGCAGAAGTGAATGGCAGAGTCGGAAAGGGATGTCCTAGGCGAAAATGTGAGTACCCCCATATTACACTGTGAAATCACAACTCCTGAAAAATATGGCGATGATATTTTAAATCCAGTCCAATCCAAACGCATGTTGAGTAGACTTTTCAACTAATCAAAAACTAAAACGATTACTTTTGCAATAAAAGATATTAGGAAAAGGAAATACTCCTAAAAAATTGTTAGGCGCCATTTTTTCAGTATGTTGACGCGAGCGGCAAAATACGAGGTGAGAAAGTAGAAATTCAAAAAGAACCCATTATAACCTATAAAATAACCAATTTTCAAAACTCCCAGAAACCTTATATATTTGTAAATTAATAAAAAAATTTATCATTTCGGTCACCAATGTCATTTTTCTATTTAATGATCTTGATTTAATTTTACATAATTTGTTAAAACATCTTAGATTATGACATCATCGTTATCCAAATTACCAGTTGAAAGTGTAATGGGAGACCAAGAGAATTTAAAATACCGCGTGTAACCCTTTTAGATCGTGGTTGCGCGGAAAAAACCATTGGATTATTATATTTGACGGTAGAGGTGCCAAGCTGCTTGTTCCTTTCCGACAAAACGATATCATTCATACCCTCCTCGATCCTCCATCGACACATCGGGGTGGTGGGGTGGGAGGGGCAAGAAGATGATTCTAGAATGTCACGTAATCATCGGGGCTGAGGACATATAAGGCACGCGCGACCATTGCGCGGCCTCTTTCCACTGCAGTCGTCGCTGAAACCACAACGCTTCTCTCCCGACGCACCCCTGGGGCCCCAGAGTGTCTGTCTAGAAGAAGTTCCCTCACCTCGTGTGAGATATAGTCGCGCACCGCCTCTCTCCGGAGTGTTCCAGAAGAAGTTCCAGAAGTTGCAGCTATAGTGCTCAACAGGATAGAAGAAACCCCGGTGAGTCAACATTCCTTAATTTAGCTCCTGCCTTACATAGTTTTAACCCGCTCCAATTTTTTTGTTCTCCTAATAAGGCAGGATTCCTTTTCAGCGATTTGGCACAATAATAGTTTAGTTTTAGGGAAGAGCGAGTGCATTATACCGCATGCTATAGTAGTCGCCTTTACGTAAGCGTAGAAGCAACCGCATATACAGTCCACTTTAGTTAATATCTCGCGTAATAGGTTTAAGGTTCGACCGGGGAACTAGGCTTCGGCAGCCTTAAACACGTGGCTCCACCATTTTATGGTCACTTCGAGCAGGATTTTGGTCGAATTGTTGAATTAATTAATTAGATAATGCACTCCAATTTATAGAATAGACTTAAATAGTGTTCGTTTAAATTTAAATTTTGATTAGGTACTCGCAAACAGAATTATTCGTTTTATAGCGCTCGTATTTGATTAAATTTAAAGCCTATTAAATAATTGAAACAGTGTAATAGGAACCGTTTGATACGCTTACCCACAATCTTGATAAAATTATTGAGTCTAGCAAATGACGCGTCACCTCGACTCGCTGCGCAGGTGTTCGATTTAATTACGTAATACGGCATACCGAGTGTCCATCCTTTATTGTATGTGCGTTGTGAGATTAATTGTGATTGATATAACTTTATTATAATAGTTTAAAATGGCAGTTAGTGGAAGTGAAATCAAAATTGGAACGCTTTATGCTAAGAGGGACATACTCTTTTCGCGTATGCAGAATATGAGTGATTGTATAAAGGGCATCCATATGGAGGCAGTGCGGGAAACTTTTTTGACCGAAATCGAAACGATAGATTCTTTACGAATAGATTACGAAAAAGTATTAGACCAAATTAATCATTTGGAATTACAAATCGACCCGAAATACATAGTGAACTACCAACCGCTGCTGGCATTCGAAGATATGTTGTGTCGCGTGAAAAGAATTGCGAGATCCCTATCTCAAAACAAAGCAAAGCCGGAAAAACAGGTACGTCCAAGCGACTCGATTAGGTTGCCGCCAATAGATATTCCGGTATTTAATGGTGATATTAAGACGTGGCCCTTCTTCTTCAGTAGTTTTCAAAACAATATACACAATAACCCATCGTTATCGGACGCCGAAAAATTATATTACTTAATCAGTAAACTTAGTGGCAGGGCACAGTCGATCTGCTCTGGTTTTACACCTACAGCAAACAATTACTTATTAATATTCGAAACGCTTAAAACTAAATATGAAGATAGGAGAATGTTAGCTTCCGAATATTTGAACCAGATATTCGATCTTAAATCTATATCATCCGCGAACATCAACGGCTTAGAGCAATTTCTAGATAAATTTGTGGCATCGGTGGCGGCACTTAAGAATTTGAAATTTAATGATCTTATGGACGTGGTGTTTCTCCATATTGCACTGAAGAAGTTGGACCCCGACACCGTGCGTGCGTTTGAAATGGAGCATCGTAGCTCGGAGATGCCTTCCTTTCATTCATTAGCATCGTTCGTGCGAGATCAAATAAAGGTGATGCAGCGCTCTCCGAACGTTAAACAGGAGATTAAAAGGTGCGTCGACCGTAGACAGACTCAACCATCTAAAATAGCAGGGTCGTTAACTTACGTAACCGCTACGCCAACATCACTCCAGCATACTTGTTTAGTATGTAAAGATAGACACGGTAATTTATATAATTGTGCGACTTTTCGTAAATATTCACCAAGCGAGCGTTATAAATTAGTAAAGACAAACAACCTATGTTTGAACTGCTTAAGCGATAAGCATTTAGTTGCAAAATGCAATTCGAGTTCGGTATGTAGCAAGTGCGCCAGGAAACATCACACGCTATTACATTTTGAAAATAGCAACATAGCGGCGTCAAGTAAAGCGGATAAGGAATTCGCCCCTACTAAGGTCAACGATTCTAGCGGTCGACCTGGTGATGTCGCTCTGTGCTCATTGGCAAATATGGGAGCACAACCTCCTTCAACCGTGTTACTGGGTACGGCACGTATTTTGGTTAGGGATTCGCGTGGAAACGAACAAAGCGTCCGTGCACTGCTGGACAGCGGAGCCCAAAATAGCTTTATAACGCGACAATGTTGTCAGCGCTTAGGCTTAGTAATAAATAGGTCACTTTCATTTCCTGTAATTAAAGGCATCGGAGGCACTAGTAAATCGACACAGGGATATATAAATTTAAAAATTTATTCTCGGATAGATCGTAATGTTAACTTTGATATAAATGCACTAGTAGTAGATAGGGTCACTGAACGGTTGCCAACCGTTTTGGTTGACACCTCGGCAATGACTGAATTTAAGAATTTGACTCTGGCGGACGACACTTACGCCGTTCCTGGAAACATAGACATGCTCATTGGAGCATCGCTTTTCCCTTATCCTTTGTTAAACAATAAGGTCAGGGGCAACTCTTCGCATACCGCGCCTTACGCACTGGAAACCGTATTGGGCTATGTGATCCTTGGCTCCGCCCCCATCATAGATAGTATTTCGGCAACCTCTTATTGTGGTATGGCTGTCGAACCGCTCGAGTCGTTAGTCCGCAAATTTTGGGAGATGGAGGAGGTGAACGTTCCACCCATAGCTAGCTCAGATGATAGGTTATGCGAGGAAATTTACGTCCGCACGACCATTCGTGATCGCGACGGTAGATATAGTGTAGCGCTACCTTATAAAGGAGGTGTTTTATCTCTCGGCGATTCGCGTCAAATGGCGGAAAAACGTTTCTACAGCTTGGAGCGTAGGATGCTCGCTTCACCCCAGTTAAAGGAAGCTTACGACGGCGTCATTAACGAATATATAAGAGAAGGTTACATATCACTTGTGGCTTCGAAATTAGATGACTACGAAGACACACCGTCGTATTTCATACCAAACCACGGAGTCATTAGAGAGGACAAACTTACATCTAAGTTACGTGTAGTGCTCGACGCTAGTGCTAAAACTAGCACTCACCTGTCGCTTAACGATATCCTCTATAGTGGGCAAAATTTACAGGGCAGTTTATTTAATATAATAGTCAATTTTCGTTTGTTTAGTATAGCACTATCCGCCGATATTCGTCAAATGTTTCTTTGCATAGGGGTCCGTGAATGCGACCGTAGATTCCAACGCATTTTATATCGTTTCAACCCAAAGGAACCTCTAATGGTGTTTGAATTTAATCGCGTTTGTTTTGGTTTAAAGTCGACCCCATTTTATGCGTTACGCACGGTGAGACAGCTCGCTCACGATGAAGGTCCCTCTTATCCTAAAGCTAAGAGGGCAATTGAGAGCGGATTATATATGGATGATTTTGTGTACTCGGTCGATAGCGTGGAGGAGGCAACCCTAACCACCGCCGAGGTTATAAGGCTCATGAAATCGAGTCAATTCGATCTTGTGAAGTGGACTAGTAATTCGCGTCCGGTTTTGGATACAATCCCACTATCACACCGTCTTTCGGCGATAAAGGAATTCGACGATTCTGATACACACAAGGTGCTCGGTCTGTGTTGGTCACCAGAGTCCGACGTGTTTAGCCTTAAGGTAAATCCGCCCGTAGAGAAATGCACAAAGCGCACAATACTGTCATGCGTTGCTAGATTATGGGACGTCATGGGTTTCGTAGCTCCGGTGGTATTATACGCTAAGCTTTTAATTAAACAACTTTGGTTATTGGAATGCGACTGGGATGACTCGCCGCCTGACAGCATTGTTCGGTTGTGGCAGCGCTTTAGAGAGGAACTTCCTTTATTAAGAGAAATTAAAATACCGCGTCATATAAACGTAGATAGAAGTAGCGCCATAACAGTCGTTGGGTTTGCAGACGCCAGCGAGAAGGCTTACGGGGGCGTTGTATATTTCCACGTCCAGAATAATGGTAGAAATTCGATTAGCCTCATTAGTTCTAAGTCGAGAGTCTCCCCCCGTAAGGTTGTCTCTCTGGCACGCTTGGAGCTTTGCGCAATATTAGTACTCACCAAGCTTATTACCGCAGTTATCAGCGCATGTAGGGATAGAGTTCACATAGAAAGGATACTGGCCTTTTCCGACTCCACCGTCGCCTTATGCTGGGTTCATTCTTCACCTCACCGTTGGGATACGTTTGTTGCGAACCGAGTGGCCAAGATACAAGACGAGTTAGAAACGCGGAACTTTTATCACGTGTCCGGTACGGAAAACCCCGCCGATTGTCTATCCCGTGGACTCACCCCGATGCAAATAATGGACCACCCGCTTTGGTTCCACGGACCTGCTTGGGTTCACTTGGATCCCTCGCAATGGCCAATAACCGACTTCGAACCTTCGTCAGTGTCACAACCGCCGGAAGAGAAGAGACACGCTCTAGTGGCGAACGTTTCGAGTGAGGTTTCTCCAATTATTGCTTTGGCGAACCGCTTGTCCTCTTGGTCGAAATTATTGCGTAGCGTAATTTACGTTTGTCGATTCGCGAAGCTGTTACCGCGACGTTCGTATGTCTTAGCATCCGATTACAACTATGCCGAGTCGCTAGTATTACGTGAACTTCAACGTGCGCACTTCTCTGAAGAAATTAGAAGATTACAATCGAATAGAGCTTGTAGTCGCGCCTTTCAACGCCTTAAGCCATTTTTACAGGATGGGATTGTAAGGGTAGGTGGACGCTTGTCCAACTCGCAATTGAGTTTCGACCAACGGCACCCTATTGTTTTACCGCGTAAAGACCATATCATGAACTTATTAGTCGACTACCATCATAAATTGAACTCGCACGCTGGCCCCGACTTGTTGATGTCGATTTTGCGTCAGAATTATTGGATTCTTTCTGCACGTAGTTTAATACGCAATCGGGTGCACCGATGTATAGCTTGCTTTCGGGCACGCCCCAAGCCGTCATTTCCGGAAATGGCAGAACTTAGATCTTGTAGAGTAATACAATCGGTAAAGCCCTTCACGCACACCGGGTCTGATTTCGCTGGTCCGTTTAAGGTCACGCTCACTCGCGGGCGTGGTATAAGATCCACAAAGGCTTACGTCTGCATTTTCGTATGTCTAACTACTCGAGCGGTGCATATAGAACTCGTTGGTGATCTAAGCACAGCAGGCTTTATGGGTGCATTTAAAAGATTTCTTTCCCGCCGTGGCCCTGTAAGTAGATTGTATTCGGATAACGGTACGAACTACGTCGGTGCAAAACGTATTTTATCGGAACTACATGAGCTCTTAGCTAGCAAATATTATAATTCGGAGTTCGCTCACATTCTAGCCGAGAACCGCATTGAGTGGTCTCTGAACGTCCCAGCCGCGAGCCATTTTGGGGGCAATTGGGAGACTAATATCAAGAGTCTAAAGAGTCATTTATACCGAGTAATAGGAGATCAAATTTTGTCCTTCGAAGAGCTAAGTACGGTGCTCGCTCAAATTGAATGCGTAATGAATAGTCGCCCACTTTGTCGTACGTTGTCTAGTGACCCCTCGGAACCGCTGGCTCTAACTCCAGCACATTTTTTGAATTTAACGCCTTTAAAGTATTTGCCAGCCGCAGGTATGGATGAGAACAGACTTAGCACTTCCGCACGCCACAAATTATTAGATCGGTTAGTGCAATCGTTTTGGAAACGATGGAGGATGGAATACTTGCATACTTTGCAGTCTCGGCAAAAATGGAACACAGCAACTGAGCCTTTAGCTGTAGGAACTGTAGTTGTGCTCACCAAAAAGAATACGCCGCCTCTCCACTGGCCGTTAGGAATTGTCGAAGAGGTCTTTCCCGGTTCCGACGGAGTAGTTAGGATAGCTCGCGTTAAGACCACGGTTGGGTCTTACTTGCGTCCGGTTGTCCGTTTGTGCCCCCTGCCTCTTCCATAATTTAAATTAGCTTTCTAGATTAAATTGTAGTTGAATTTAAGTAATCTTAGCGTTAGTTAGTTATTTTGTTAGTTGATCTTAGCTCTAGTTGTATTAGTTAATTTTGAAGGAAATCCTTCAAGGGCGGGGGAGATGGTTGCGCGGAAAAAACCATTGGATTATTATATTTGACGGTAGAGGTGCCAAGCCGCTTGTTCCTTTCCGACAAAACGATATCATTCATACCCTCCTCGATCCTCCATCGACACATCGGGGTGGTGGGGTGGGAGGGGCAAGAAGATGATTCTAGAATGTCACGTAATCATCGGGGCCGAGGACATATAAGGCACGCGCGACCGTTGCGCGGCCTCTTTCCTACCGCGCCAGTCATTGGAACAACAGCTCTTTCCACCGCAGTCGTCGTTGAAACCACACCGCTAGTAGAAACCGCTTTAGCCTGGGAGCAGTCGAGCTCCAGAAAACCCGCCTCACCTCGTGTGAGATATAGTCGCGCACCGCCTCTCTCCGGAGTGTTCCAGAAGAAGTTCCAGAAGTTGCAGCTATAGTGCTCAACAGGATAGAAGAAACCCCGGTGAGTCAACATTCCTTAATTTAGCTCCTGCCTTACATAGTTTTAACCCGCCCCAATTTTTTTGTTCTCCTAATAAGGCAGGATTCCTTTTCAGCGATTTGGCACAATAATAGTTTAGTTTTAGGGAAGAGCGAGTGCATTATACCGCATGCTATAGTAGTCGCCTTTACGTAAGCGTAGAAGCAACCGCATATACAGTCCACTTTAGTTAATATCTCGCGTAATAGGTTTAAGGTTCGACCGGGGAACTAGACTTCGGCAGCCTTAAACACGTGGCTCCACCAGATCGTAATGATTGATTTAATTTTCTAGAATATTTTGAATGGTTATATTTTGGATGTAATCTATATGATTTTGAAATTTTTATATTTTGGATTTAATTATCTTTTTTTTAAAGCTATCCGCCAAATAAGTATTAAGGTTACCGAACCGATTATTATTAATAAATTCTACATCATCGCAAATTAAACTAAATTCTAATATTTTAACTAAAGCCCATTTATCGTTACCAATGAGAGCTTGTCCATATTTTATTGGTAGTATGCATGAATTGCAGGCAATCGGTTTACATAGAAAACCCTGGATCCTGAGGAATGGCAGCAAAATTAGCACGTACCTATGGACGACGTTTTATATCCTTATAGTGGTCTTTTATACCCTTTTATTTTGACCATGGTATTTAACTGGTACTACATTCCTAACTATATCTGTTATGACGTCTGCTTTTTCGTAACGCACTTTATCTTAGCTTCTCCTTACATTCATCCTTTTTATAAATATTATGTCACTGTTTCAATTTTAAACTCTTTTTTTTTTCTTTAATAATTTGTTTTCTGTTTAAAATAGCTTTATTATTTTAATAGTGAGTTCACCGTTTATGATCTTGTAGTAATTTTTGTATGTAATTTTTGTTAAAGTCAACAACAAAAGTACGTGAGTAATCAGTATGACCAAACATTTCTCCGAAAGGCGTAAAGCCTGTCGTTGAATGTATAGTTTGGTTGTATGACATAATGGTATAAGTCATTAGAGATGCGGCATCTATTTTTCCCGTTCATACTTCGCTAATCGACATAGTTCTAGTTGAACATAATGCAAACGTTCGACGTATGTGTTCACATTTTAAGGAGTGCCGATATGCAAATCAATTATAAAAACTAAGTGTTTCTTTCATTACTACCTTATTATATACAATTTCTGAATCTGCACTTATTTTATGTGGTCTGCCATGAAGAACTATTTAATAGTTTGTGGCATAAATAATACGTGGCAAAAACGAAGGGATAGTTGTAAGCCAAATTTTCGGGAACTTTAAACTTTGACTTTATTGTTGCCGTATGTTTTATGAAACGGCAATGATTGACGACAGAAGGGGGACTTTTTTTACTCATTTCTCTATTGATCGTTTGCGCAGGTGTAGTTATGGCACCAAAACTCTACAAGCGACCACCCTAAACTGGATTCTTTTGAAATTTTAAACTGACAATGCATTTTATTCTGTTCATGAATTCCTTCAATTTATGTGATATTGATTAATTTAAATACAACTAAATCTCCTCCTACTGACATTTCTATAAATATTAATTTAAATTTTATTATTTTATTTTATTTATTCCACTTTCGAACGAACTCTTCTTTTAGTTGAATTGAGGCCGTCTGTTTTAATATATGCATGCGAAAATGAAATTATATTTTAAATTTTACTTCAAATAAAAATATATTGCTGCTCTACTAAATTTCTTGCTTGGTGGGTACAAGTTGGTTATATATTGTTACGAGCTTAGGGTTCGTGACAATAAAAATTGCCAATATAATTACCAAAATTAACACTTTAATTCACTTTACACTAATTAAACTTAAAACACTTTTTCTCCGAAGCTTCGCTTGTCTCGCCAAATTCAATACTTCCCCGATCGCATCTTGCAGCGCCTATAAATACAAATTAGCACCGAAACATCCAGAATATTCAAGTTAACATGCGCAAGGGGCCGAGAGTTCGAGTGTCGACTTCTAGAAGCTTAGTTCTTCGTTTCGAGACTAGATGGCGCTGTCGGTTGAAAGATTAGTGATGTCATTTTCTGGAAAGCTCCCCTCGCTCTCGTCCCTGACACTAGATGGCACTAGTGCCGGATACATGACGTCGACTTATTCGCGCAACACTGCCCCATCCTAAGACATGCTCGTCGCGAGCATTATCGGCCCCATAATAATGCGCCAAGCGATCCACATGGACAATCTTAGGAGTCCCTCTTGCGCCTTTCTGTAACGGCTCCGCAATGTCAAGGGCTATCCTATCTTATCCCTATCCTAGGGCTAGGCTATAATATCACATGGTGCACCAACATTGTACGATTTCGATGCTCCTCTACTACGTGTCTGAGGTCCCCTCACAGCCGCACAACTTGTATATGTACGACACCAATCCTCGACATCGTCACGATAATGGACCCAGTAAAACTGTTCTCGGATCTTCAGTAGAGTTCGTTTAACTCCCAGATGGACTCTTGAACGATCATTATGGCACAGCTGTAGAACATTCGGCACTTTTCCTTTAGGGACAACCATTTGCAGACGACAGCGGTCTCCTCGACCATTGTCTCATTTACGGCACAGGACTCCATCCTGAACCAGCAAGCTGTCCTATCGGGCCCAATAGCTTTTCGTGGTTGAACTCATCGCTGAGACGTCGCTCCACGTAGGCTTAATAGCACGGGCTTTCATCCATTCCAGAATCAGCTTGATGTCCGGATCTTCCTGCTGTGCATGTCGTAGGCTGTCCTTCCACTCGTTGCTGAGGTGGTCCGTCCTTAGCATCCTCACGGATACACTTCCTTACTCTCTTGCCTAGTACAATGTTTCCAATCTTCAGGACAAGGTCTTCTTGACAATTCATCTGCGTTGCCGTGAGATTTACGATAGTAAAGTCGTATCCCAGCTGCTGCTGGGCGGTGATGTTAGCCGCACTTCCCTTCCGAGATGGTTCATCTTCCCTTTCTAGGGTTCGCTTAGGGCAGCTGGATCGAAGATGGCCTCTTTCCTCACAGCCATAGCATCTAGGGCTGTATCCTTTACTGTGGTCGCGAACCGTAACTGCTGCAACCTCCCTAGCGCGAGGGGAACGACGATCCTGCCACCACCAGGCGATGCCGTTAGCTGCACTACCCTCTTGAGATCAATCAACTTCCCTTTCTACGGTTCGCTTAGGGCAGCTGGATCGAAGATGGCCCTTTTCCCCACAGCCATATCACCTAGGGCTGTATCTTTTGTTGCGGTCGCAAACTGTAGCTGCTACAACCTCCCTGACGCGATGGGAACGATGATCCTGCCGCACGGCTTCTACCTCCAGTGCATGGGCTAAGGCGTCCTTAAGCGTCTCGTGGTGCCCGAGCCTCACAGAAGCTCTGACTTCCAGGTCGCGGATGCCGTCGATGAATATCTGCAACAGGTTCCCTTCAATGAACGCAGGTACAGATCGGTATGCTTTTCGCACCAGCTTCTCCACCTTTAGAGCCCACTGCTGCAGGTTTTCGTTGATGCGCTGCACGCGATCTTTAAGCTGCGCACGAAAGACGTGTTCCAGGTGAGCGTCACCATATCTCAGTTGAGTTGCTTATAAGTCACTTCCTCGCCGAGAGCTTCCAGAACTGTTAAGGCCTGGTCACGCAGGCGTAGTGTGAGAGCAGTCATGGCCTGACTTTTATTCCAGCCGTTCGCCTTCATAACAGCCTCGAACTGGGTTTTGAAGGCTGGCCAGGAAGAAGTCCCGTCGAACGGTGGCCCTTTGAACCCACGTAGCGAAGGTGTAGTAGCTACTACGGGGGCTGTAGTTCCATCCACAAGTTTGAGTTCGTCCAGTGATTTCTTCATGTCAGCCATTACGTTGTCATCCCGATTGTTTACTTGGTCGATTCAGATTTTAGCTTCCGACAGGCGGTTGTCATGTTGAGCAATCTTATCCTTCACCTCCCGTATCTCTTTTCCGAAGGTAGCGTGAAGGTCCTTCATGAGGAGCATCTGCTCTTCCAACCGACGGGCCTTTTCCTCTTGTAAGCGGGCCTGTTCATCCTGCCCGCCCCGCAGCTGCTCTTCCAACCGACGGACCTGTTCCTCCTGTCGGTGGGTCTGTTCATCCTGTCCGCCCCGTAGCTGCTCTTCTAATCGACGGACCTGTTCCTCCTGTCGGCGAGCCTGTTCTGCATATGTAGGAGCTACTGATGACCTGCAGCCGGTGGCTGGCCCTCCGACGTCTGCGGTGTTGCACTAACAAATCTTCTTTGGTCCGTCTCCTGCTGGCGTTGACTTCGGGTACGGACACCCTCCGTTTCCTCCTTCGGTAAAATCGGCATGATTTTATCCCACTTCTGACACCAATTGTTACGAGCTTGAGGTTCGTGACAATAAAAATTGCCGATAGAATTACCAAAATTAACACTTTAATTCACGTTACACTAATTAAACTTATAACACTTATAATTAATCACACTGATTCACTTTATTTCGCTCAGAAGCTTTGCTTGTCTCGCCAAATTCAATACTTCCCCGATCGCATCATGCAGCGCCTATAAATACAAATTAGCACTAAAACATCCAGAATATTCAAGTAAACACGCGCAAGGGGCCGAGAGTTCGAGTGTCGGATACATGACGTCGACTTATTCGCGCAACACAATATTAAAAGGTTTTTGGTTTCATTTGATTAACAAATTTCTTGTTTTAAATTTGTCGTATACTTTTAAAAACTGCTCCACCAGATCAGATTTGTTCAGTGGAATAATGTTATTATTCTGTAGTAGAATAATTAATTAAAAATGATTAACATAACAATAAATAATATTTTTAGAATAAAAAAAGAATAAAAAATTGATAAATATTGTTATATAAGTTACTAGACTATAATATCATCATCATCATCATCATTACAGCCCTTCACAAGTCCACTGCTGAACATAGACCTCCCCCAAGTAATGCCACAAAGCACGGTCCTGAGCCACCTGCATCCATCGACTTCCTGCGTATCTTACCAGGTCGTCACTCCATCTAGTGGGGGGTCGCCCTACACTACGCCTACCGGTACGAAGCTGCCACTCAAGAACCTTTCTTCCCCATCGGTTATCGGTTCTTCGGGCTATATAGCCGGCCCATTGCCACTTCAGCTTACTAATCCGTTGGGCTATGTCGGTCACTCTGGTTTTACTGCGCATATCCTCATTTCTGAGTCTATCACGCAGAGAAACTCCGAGCATAGCCCACACATAGCCCATAGCATACTATAATATCATCTATATCTATTTCATGTACTGAATTGATACTGTTCATAGTGGTTGAAATAGAAAATAATGATCTTTTGTTTTCAACACACGGAATAGA
This sequence comes from Parnassius smintheus behrii, assembly GCA_036936625.1. Lineage (NCBI taxonomy): Eukaryota > Metazoa > Arthropoda > Insecta > Lepidoptera > Papilionidae > Parnassius > Parnassius smintheus. The sequence continues at coordinate 9,788,616 of JAUPFT010000004.1, read as the reverse complement.
CTTTTTTCTTCAAATCTGGTGATATTTCTGTTGAATTTGTTTTCAAATTGGATGAATATAGATTCACTGATAACAGATACTTGTTATCGTTAATCCACGAAATACTATAATAACCAAGAGAACGGTTGTCAACCTTATTTAGTACGATAACCAGTATCACCGGGAGCACGCATGCAGGCGGTTACGTTGTATTATCACTACTAGAAGCCCAATTCGCTTCTTGGTAAAACAAATTTCAATAAATAAATTTTACGAATGTACTTTGATATGATACAAAATCTGAATTTATTCCAAGACTATTACGACGGATTTGCAACGAAACTTTTCAAACCGTCTCTTTCTACAAAGACCACTTTTAAACACAATGGAATCGCTCTGTATTAAAAGGGCATTTTCACCATTTTTAAGAAATTAATTACTGGCGCCATCTATTAGAAAACACTTCAATACACCTTTACGAGATGTTTTGGCATCAAACGAACATCAGTCGATTCAAACGCAAACAAAAACTTAGGAGTCTAATTCAAATTTCATGTCAAAAAGGCGTCAGCCCACTGATTGTTGCCCTTTTTGCAAGGAATCTTTATGGCAATACTAGAATTGTCATAGTGTCTAAAGAGAATTACTCAGTTTATTGTCCAGTCGTGCGACGCTCGCGCATCTACCCGGTCGCGCTGTCCGTTGTGCGTGTTGTGTGTAAAGGATTTAAAATGTCCTCAAAGGTGTTGAAATGTTCGAGCTGCAACATTGTAATAAACGAGACTCTAGCTTTTATCGATAACAAGAAAGATGTTATGGACGACGAAAGTCTTATAAATATATGTGTGAGTGCTTTCTCAGAAAGTGATATTGAAACGGCAAAGAACTTGTTGTTTGATTCGATCCCGGAAAAGACGCGGAAAATAGTTCGGAGAAAAGATAGTCGAAAAAAGGACGGCAAGGCTCGGAAAGATCTGGACGATATTATCTGTCTGCTACGGAGTACACATTCCGAAGATATTCCCGTTTTTACTGCTGGGGCTCTTGAAAAACTCCCTCCCGTCTTATGGGACCATGTAGATGTGACGAGAATTCTAAAAGACATAGTCAAAATGCAACGAGATATCAGCATGATTATGAAGGAATGTGCGAAGCAGGAGGACTTAGACCGGCTGAAGTGTGAGGTAAATATCCTTAAAGATACATCGGTGGTAAATAACTATGGGCGCAACATTAACTTGCGTCGCGGAGGCTTCCTACAAAACAGCTTCGAGTGCCAAAGTGGTCCTATGGGATTGCCTCCCTTACCTAGTGAAGGGCCTAATGATGTAAACGATATCTCATTACGAGAATCAATATATCGGGACATGGAATTGAAATTAAAGTCATCTGAAGGTAGTCGTATCGCGCCGCTATCCGACAATAGTAAGTTGCGTGAATCACCCGAGATAGCGGTTACGATGACTCACCCGGCACAGGCTCAGCTGAGTCAGCCGCCGCCACCGGTGCCTACAGCTCAGGAAGTAAACACCGAGACTTGTGCCGACGAATGCGCGAAACACACGGCCGCCGCACGCTTAAAACCGAGTGACCCAATATTATTGCAGGTTAATAAAAGCGTAAACGCTGATGTACTCGCAACGAATTTACAGAATACACGTAGTGAAGAGCATGCAAAGTCTATGTCAGAAATTGTCCGTGAAGGCAATTGGAGATCAGAAGTAAGTAGTGATGAGTGGATAAAGGTTCAAAAGAAAAGGTTGCGTAATCGTTTTTCTGGATACAGAGGGAAGGCTATTTCAGAGCCTGGAGACAATTTCAGAGCGGCAGAGATTAAGGTCCCGGTATACATTTATAATGTGGCGAAGGGAGTGTCTGTGAGTGATATAACCAAAACCAAAAGAAAAAGAGTAAACTTGACGTCAACGTAGAAAAGATGAAAATGAAAATAAAAAAAGATTACGAGTCGTACAAAATATTTGTACCTAAACATAAATTAAATGTTTTTATGTCAGAAAACTTTTGGCCGGAAGGAGTAGCCTATAGGCATTTTATTGACTTCAAATATCGTGAAAAAGGAAGCGCCGTCAAGGCCGGGGTGAAAAATCAACTTTCAAAATAGGTTACACCAAATTAGTCAGTTTTAACTGTAAGAACGTAGTTCGATCAGTGGAGTGTGTGCGACGGCTATGTCGCTCAGCGGACGTGGTCGCCCTACAGGAGACCTGGCTGCTGTCATACGACCTCGCTTTCCTAGGAACCATCGACAGTGATTTCGCTTTCGCGGGCACCTCAGCTGTCAATACTGCGGACGGTGTGTTACGCGGGCGACCATACGGAGGTGTGGCCCTTCTCTGGAGAAAAGCTGTGTTTCCTTATGTAACCGTAGTGAAGTGTAGAAGTGTCAGGCTTGCGGCGATTAAAATCGAGCTAAGTGATCGTTGTTTTATAGTCTTTTCAGTGTATATGCCGATAGATAAAAAAGAAAATCTAGTGGAATTCACAGAGTGTCTTAGTGAGATGGCGGCTATTATTGAAAGTCATAATGTGGAAACTGTGTTTATGTTAGGGGACTACAACGCGCACCCTGGTGAGTCTTTTGACACAGAACTATTGTCATTTTGCTCTGAACAATTATGGACGTGTGTAGACAGAGACTTGTTGCCATCGGATACCTATACTTTTGTGAGCGAAGCGCATGGTAGTTTAAGGTGGCTGGACCATGTTGTGGTCACGACCGCGGCGAGGCCTACTGTACTTTCTGCATGTGTGCTTTACGACACGTACTGGTCCGATCACTTTCCTGTATTGATGGAGTGTAATTTCAATATTGTAACACCAAAATTAGCTCAGTCAAATAATTGTATTAATAAAATCATATGGGGAGAGCGTGATAATGATCAAATTGGTGAATATTACAATGAATGTAACTCCAGGTTAAAATTAATAGATTTTCCAGCAGAATTTTCGGATTGTTGCGATAGTATGTGTAGTAACCATCAACACAAAATAGCGCTTGACAGATTGTATGAACATATTGTGTGTATACTTTCGGAGGCCGCTATTTGTAGTTATAGTATTAGGACTGGGCGAAAAGGTAAATACTTACCTGGTTGGAACAAACACGTTCGCGAGGCACATGGAAGGGCTCGACGTTGTTTTCAAAGTTGGTCACTACATGGCAGACCCGGCTCTGGTCACGCATATAATGAAATGTGTGAATCGAGACGCATTTTTAAAGCTAAATTAAAATGGTGTCAAAATAATCAAACACAAATAAAAATGGACATAATAGCTGAACACCACAAAAGAAAGAACTTCGGTCAGTTTTGGAAAGCCACCAATAAAATGAATCATAAGTTGAGCCTTCCCGTGAGTGTTTCGGGAGCTTGTGATCCTAGTGATATTGCTAAGGTGTTCAGAGAATACTTTAGAGTGGAATCACCACTGGGACCGGCAGAGCCGCTGGTGTCTGATTCTGAGGCAGGTTGTCTGAAGCGTAGTGTATTTTTTACCGCCAAAGATGTAGCTAAAGTCATTAAGGGCATGGTGAAAGGCAAGTCGCCTGGGCATGACCACCTCAGCATTGAACACCTGCGGCATGCTGGAGTTCATTTGCCAAGGGTTTTGTCCTTGTTGTTTAATTTGTGTATTGGGCATTCATATCTCCCTGACAAATTGATGCGAACTATTGTTATTCCTATTCCAAAAAACAGGACTGGTGACGCCTCTGATGTGTCCAACTATAGGCCCATCTCCCTTGCTTCTGTGATCGCTAAGGTACTGGACAGTTTGCTTAACGGGTTACTGGATAAGCACATCACGCTCAATGATGCTCAATTCGGTTTTAGACCAGGTCTTTCTATCGAGAGTGCTATCTTGTGTCTCAAGCAGACTGTCCAGTATTACACAGCAAGGAAGACACCTGTGTTTGTTTGCTACCTGGACCTATCAAAGGCGTTTGACTTAGTGGCTTACCAACGCATGTGGGATAAGATGAGATCTGAGACTAGCCTGCCCGAAGAAGTTGTATTGCTCTTTCAGCACTGGTATAGCAACCAAAAGAACAATGTCAGATGGGCTGGCTCGCTCTCAGAAGAATACAGATTAGAATGCGGCGTGAGGCAAGGTTGTTTAAGCTCTCCTATGCTCTTTAACTTATATATGAATAGGCTCCTTGATGAGCTCAGCAGTACCGGTATCGGTTGCCACATAGACGGAGTTTGTATTAATAACATAAGTTATGCAGATGATATGGTGCTGCTGAGTCCATCAAGTGCAGCCTTAAAGAAAATGTTAACTATATGCGAATCTTATGCTGTGGCACAGGGACTCAAATATAATGCTGTTAAGAGCGAATTCATGATGTTCAATCCGGACCACAAGCGATACACTAATGTGCCAATTTTTTTGTTCCACTCTGTGGAACCCCTTTGAAAAAAGTTGAGAACTTTAAGTACCTGGGCCACTGGGTCACAGATGACCTGAAAGACAACCAGGATATTGAGAGGGAGCGGAGGTCGCTGTCTGTCCGCTGTAATATGTTGGCCCACAGATTTGCTAAATGTACTGACGAAGCAAAGATTACGCTTTTCAAGGCTTACTGTCAGTCATTTTATACGTGCAGTCTGTGGGTTAACTTTACGCAGAGGGCATACAGTGATCTTCGCGTACAATACAATAACGCGTTCCGGGTATTGATGGGGCTGCCGCGTTTCTGTAGCGCTTCTGCTATGTTTGCGGAGGCTCACGTAGATGGTTTCACCGCCATAATGCGTAAACGTTGCGCTTCACACCTTAGGCGCTTTCGCGACAGCCCCAACAGTATCTTGTGTGCTTTGGCAGACCGTTGGGACTCGCCGATGCTTGCTCGATGGATACGGCTGCGCGCAGTCAAGTAGTCATCTTGCGGGCGGGGCCGGGTGCCATTTTTGTTTGTGTGGTTTTTCTGTTTGTCCTTGTTTTATGTTATATGTGTTATGTTTCAATTGTCAATTACTAATATTAGTCATAAGCTCTAAAAATTGTTACTAACCTATAATATGGATCATGATGTCCGAAATAAACGTTTATTATTATTATTATTATTATTGTGTCTGTCAAACAGCTGTGAGCGTTGAAGTTATACGGCAGTTTTTTTGTGAGCTATTTTTGTAATAATTAACGAAGAGCCGAAATCAAGAAAACGGAGCTAAATTGGGATTATTACAAGAAAAATGTGATTAAACGAGCAAGAATCAAAGGCACCAGTTACGTCAACCACAAAGAGGTTGTTCGAACTGGCCGAGCTACAGAATCCCAATGTAATTGCAAGCAATCTTGCGTTGAAGGCTTTAGTAAACAAGAAAAAAGCTCTGTTCTACAACGTTTGCTCAGCATGGGTACAAAAATGAGCAGGATATATTTTTGAAACGTCTTATTACTGTTTGTCCTATGAAAAGACGTCACCCACGTACAGAGGAGCCAAGACATAGCTCGGCTGCATTCAAATACCATGGAATATTTAATGAAGATAAGAAAGAAGTTTGTCTAAAGGCTTTTCTAAGCTTTGAAATAATACTAGTTTTTACGGAATTTATCGCGTATATTTAACTTAACTACTAACTAAAATTTAACTTTTAATCTATGGTAACCGCGGTTAACTATGACATCTGGACGTTAAACATCTCAGTCCTTCCCGTGACCATGGGTGCTGTAAAGCTCTCGAAACGTCGGGTATTAAAAAGTTAAATATACGCGATAAATTCCGTAAAAACTAGTATTATTTCAATGTGCAGTGTTCGCGTAAATATAAGAAATCATTATGCTTTTCTAAACTTTTACAATTTGAAGGAAAAACAAGTCAGACCAAAGGTGAAGCACCAAAGAATATGCGTGGAAAACATGACAATCACAGATCTTTGTCCTCAGATGTGCGAATGGAAGTTGTAAATCACATAAAATAATTTCCACAAAGAGAATGTCACCAGAAAGGGCATACTATAGCATATTGAGATATTAAATTAATTGCCAAAATAATGTAGGAAGTAATAAAGATATTAATAGTTATTTTGCAACCATCCGCTAAATTAAATAAAACGATGTGTCTTCCCTTATTTGAAGACAACCTCCCGCCCTCCCTCAATTGCGTGCACTAATCCCGTCACCACCAATTCTAGCAACACTACTCCCAACACCACTATTCTAGGAAAGACACACCATCGACGATAATACGACACGTGTTTCTCCTCTACACGAGACATCTTTAGGTGATGTTGACTCTACAACGGCTGACTGTTAAGCTTAGCGGTGGAATTATTTAATAAAATTTATATTTAGAATTCAGAACTAAGTCAGAAGTTCAGAACTAATATGGTTATTTACTTAATATTACGCAGTTGAAAATCGTATAAATAATCCCTTATTTATGCCAAGTTTCGTAATTTACACTCTATTTCAACGTTCCATTTTCTTTATTTAAAGTAAGTAAATAATTAAGATATAACATGATAACGTGGAAAGGAGTAATAGGAAACAAAATACTCAAATGAATATTTTGTACACTTAAAATTAGAGCTTGGTTTTACATATCTGTAATGAACTTTTTTATGATATTATCGTAAAAAAACTTTTAATTTAAAATCAGAGCAGAATTGAAACAACCATGAAGCAAATAATAATTTCACATACTAAAATCGGTGTTCGGACAAAGTGTATAGAATAAACCAAAAGCCCAGACTTCAGAATGAGTAAATAATTTTTTTTTAAGTTGGGCTTTGATTTTTATTACAAATTAACTTTTTTTACCCTTTTGAGTGGATTACGAAATATTATAACTTCAATGTCGTCTAAAAAGTTACATTAAAACTTTCATGTCCTACTCACTTCAGGGATATTCCCATACCTACTCTACTCTTAAGAGTGGAATTTTTCCTCCAAATTTTTATTGAACCTCTTTTAAAGCATAACCTATTTATTGAAAAGAAATTATCTACATCGGTTATGTATTAATGAAAATATCGCGTATCGTAGGTACTTATTAAAGAATATAGTCGAATTGTAAGCCTCCTCATTTCTTGAAATGGACTAATAATAATCATCAATCCACCTAATAAAGGATAACTATGCTTTAGTAAAAACATAACAAAACAATATTTTATTAAAGTGAAATGATTACGATGTAGCGTACATGTAGGTGATGCTTAATAACTACATTTACAAGTAATTGCATGAGTAATTGCTCTTGCTTTACTACCTTATGGTAGGAGGATTTTGTGTCCCGTACATATCCCGTATATATCTACCGTTTACATCTACATTACAGATTTCGAGGTAAAACATAATATGTGGTCTACCGGAGAATTAAGGTCTTCCTATTACTACTAATACTTTTTGTTTAAATTTCTAATTTTTTTTCGCTTTTGAATAATTTTAAGAATATCAGGCGCTTGGTGTGCTTAATTAAGTGTTACTACATTAAAAAAATGTACCTATCCCCGTTTATGCACTGAAATTTAGAATTCGAAGTTTTATTTAAATTTAATAATAACAAAAATAAATTGGCGAACATATCTCGTGACATATACACAAAAAACGTTAGAGTTGAAAGCTAACAATAATTTAAATAATCAGTAAAAAAAACTAGAACCTACACAGGCACCCGTAAACGCGTGGATTGAACTAGCTGTCTACGCGTAGCCATGGGATGAACTGGTTAGAACCTTCAAGACTGCCGAGGCATCGAAAACAGATGTCCTCTCTGACGTACACGCAAACTCCAGCCCGGGTCTGAAAGTAGTGCTCTGAACTGTACGCTGGGTGGGAGAGATAAAAAGTATCAGCCGGAGAGGACACCTGCATCTCGGTTATATTATATAATATATCATCGGGACACTCACGGACGCTTTACAGCACTCATGGTCACGGCCGTGACCATGAGTGCTGTAAAGCGTTCGAAACGTCGGGTATTAAAAAGTTATATATACGCGATAAATTCCGTAAAAACCAGTATTATTTCAATTATAAAGACGTTAGTGCATGAGGAATTTCACCTATATTATTTGGCAGACATAAATTGCACCAAGACAAACAGCAGACCGTAAATAATTATTTGTCTAGAAAAAGCAAAGACTTTAGGTTAAAATTTACAATATTATCTTTGTCCTTTTTTAACGATAAATTTACTACAGAACTGAAAAAGACTCGTTAAAACCGGTGTCAACCCTTTAGCACGTCTTTAGCACAATAGAAATTACGTCATCAGGCTCACGCCCACGGAAAGAAGTAATATACGCATCGAGCGCTGTGTAAACAGCAAATCCTGCATGGAACACTAAAACCGCGGAATAATCAGCCTTCTGTTCTCCCCGTCATTAAGGTCGAGTTGGGCGCAAAGAGAGCGCTTAAAAGATCTGCTGTGTCCTTTGCCGCGTGGGCCAATGAGTCGTCTTTCCTATGCAGAGATGAGAGCAATGGCTAATAAAAGTGCCTTTGGACAGCCTTGGTGAGAGACCAGAATGCACGTGTTCCCAACGGAAGTCAACCTAGTTTCTCTTTAATTCTGCTGATGTACTCTATTTTTGTCTTGGAAATGACAATATTGAAGGACCTGGAGGCGGAATTATACTTGGTGTTTGCATCTCGAGCCGTCGATGCTTGAGCTCAGGCCTGGTAGCACCATGCCTAAGCTCACACGTCGAGATTTCCTCCTCAACCTGGCCGTGGCTTGGTCGCTCCCGCACTTTTGCAGGAGTGATTAAACCATAACTGGGGTCTGCCTCCCATAGGTACCACAGAGGGAATTGGGCCGCCGCCTACCTGCAATCACCAGACAAAATGCAGACGTGGAGCTTCCACTTCATGCTAGTCTTCTGTGAGGTCGTGTTACTACCCCCGTTTGAGGTGGACCATGCGTGCAACAGCGAAAACTGCAGCTTGGCTATAACACTGTGAAAATATTGTTTGTACAAACACACGTTATTTATTGTGCTTACACTAATAGTTAAAAATATTTAAAAACATTCTTCACTAGGTTATAATATCTTTGTTCGCTTATGCGTCCGTCTCAGTCGGCACTACGCCGCACTCTTAACTTTTCTGCCTAGATGTCTTTTAGGTAGTCTTTAAAGTTTATTTGAAAAATATTGCTGGCATATACAATATGTACAATAATTATATTATTAAATAATTAATTTATGATGATTTCTTATATGAACGCGAATACTAAACGTTGAATAAAACTAGCCCACGTTAAAGAAAATATCGCTGATGTGAAGCACCGACGCTCCCGAAAAACTACAGAATGTCAACATGTTCAGGACCGAATCAACCATTATATCTCTCTCCAACTAGTTTTGTGTAGATAGGACCAAATTTAATAATTAAAGTTGAAATGAGCCTTCGTTATCTATGACATCGGGACGTCAACACCTCTGCCCCCTCCCTCCCCACCTGCCGTGAACATGTGTGTAACGAAGTGCTCAAAACGTCGGGAATTAAACAAGTTATAATTAAACGAAATTAATTCATACTGCTGCTGCATAAATGGGCATTATCTTTTTAAAACAATGAGCGTGGGTGGACAAAGGCGAGAAATAATTGGGTCTGTCCACTGTTAATGTAAGTTATGTGTGTGTGCAACGGACAGTCTTTAGCTTGCTAATTAAAATGTTTCCTTTGTGACTCCGGAACATAAAACACATAATTTTTTGTTGTTTATCCAATTTCAAACTTTCAGTTATTATGGGAACATTGAACTATGTATAGCCAAGTTATCCTATAATTCGTAGGTGGTCTGAAAAGTGTTCCACCTAACAAAGATAAAAGTAATTTTTTCTTTAAATTTATTTTTATTTTTCTACATAGACTCCTTGTAACCCTACACGTTTCTCTCAGCGATGCTCCCATCTCTCTAACCCGAAAAATAGGACTTGATGTTTTTTTTTAATTTTTTTTATAGAATATAGGTAACAAACGAGCACACATTCCATTACATTTATCCTCGATTAAGAATCAAAACGCAGATGCGTATTCACCCTTGAGGACTAAAATGGAATGCCTCGTTTCCAGTAAAAAAGGGTGCAAAATAATTATTCACGAAGATAATTGCCTCCTTATTTGACAAAAATCTCTGTCTTCCGAGCCTGGTTTAATTATGAGGGAACAAAAAAGTCGCTTAGGGCCAGATCTGGTGAGGAAGGCGAAAGTCAAGCAGTTCAAGCCGTAATTCATGGATTTTCGCCATGGCAACCATGATGTGAGACGGCGCGTTGTCTTGATAAAAATAAATTTTCTTTTTCTGCAAATATGGTAATTTTTCCCGCAATATCTGCATTCTATATGTCAAGTAACAGTACGTAGTATGCTCCTGTAATTGGTTTTCCTTTATAAAGATAATCGATTTAGATTTGGATTCGGAATAATCGATATCGGGTTCAGAATTCGGATTTATTGCGCCTAAATTGCGCCAAAAGAAAATGTTCATTCAAACACGTTTTTGATCTCAAGCAAGCAAAGGCGCTGACGGCTTTCTCATGCTTAATCTTGATATAATATGTGACATCAAGTTTTCATAGACTTTGCTATTTCTCTCACTTTAATTCGGCGGTCATATAGAAATATATGACCGAATTGATGATTTTCAGCGAGGTTTTCGTTATTGTTGCAGGTTTTGGACATCTTGGACGTTCAAGCTCTCACGGCCACGTTTGAATTCAGCTCCCAGTACCTCACTGTAACAAAAGATTGTGCAGTGTCCCTACATACAGAGTCCAACACATATTTGATTTGCGTAGGCGTATTGCTTTTCAGAAACAAAAATTTAGTGAAAGCTCTTACTCAATTTTTCCATTTTCACAAAAACACTTTCATGGACTCACTCAAATGACTCTCAAATAAAAACTATGAATCCAAACTGACTGAAATTTTGATGCATAACTGTCAAAAGATGCCATCTTTACATTGAGGTTGAAAACTTTTCAGACCTCCCTGGTATATTATGGCTGTAGCACATACGGTTCGGCTCGACCACGCTCTCACATCCTCTACCAGTGTAAGCTGCTGTATTTGGTGAAGGTAGAGAACCGGAGAGCCCTTTTACTGGAAATGAGTATGAGTCTCTTTAACTTTCTTTTATTTTATTACAGATTATCAGGTACCACAACATAAGATTGTTTTTCTGTTTTACGAATTAAAATTCACTAATTTTTAACGAAGAATTCAAAAATACTGACGATCCTTTTATTTCTGAATTACGAAATAAAAAAAGATTGCTGAGAAATTAGTAGTCTTTTAAATCATAGCCAGTACCTTAATTTCACTTAAGATTTTAACCTCATTTTTATCAGAATAATATTCCCTAATTTTGCACTATGTTTTGTTGACGAAAAGAGAGTTGTTTTTGTTTAATATTTATAAGACATACAAATTTTAATAAGTTTTTGTGATATTCACAAATAAATATATTAATAGAAAGTTGACGGCCAACGATTCGTGCAAAACTTTAATATACAATAGAGTTGTTCTGAAACTTTAATATCACGACTTAGGCTTCAGTTGTTGTTTGGTTCGTTGACTCTATCATTAAGGATCAGTGACAGCAGCACTACACCAAAAATGTTTTCATATATACATTATAAAAATTTAAAGGAATATTACAAATTTTCTAAAGCCTCACCTGCTAATGAAAGAAAGCAAGCAAGGAAATAAACCTTTAGATTCATTAGGAAGCCCATTCTTTGTAGATTGGGCCAAATTAATGATTAAAAGATGAAACCAGGGCTTATTATGACATTGGGCCTAAAAATTCTGTCCTCTTTAACAAATGGTACTAGCCGAGTCCTTTTTAGGGTAGCCAATAAAATGGGAAAAATAATTAGAATCAAATCGAAAGCGAAGTGTATCATTATAAAATATAATACGCTTAAAAAATATCGTCGGGTTACAATATTATAATATGTCAAAGTATAAAAGAAATCGGCAAAATGGGTTAACTTAGCTTGTTAACTATTGCATTCATTAAAAGTATGGACTACGAGTCGATTAACAAAGTATTTCTACACATCTTATGGCCAAATACTTAATCATTACTCAATTTTAAGATGTCGTTAAGTAAGGTGCCGTCACAATAACTATGAATGAAAGTGAGAGATATTTGACCATGAGACAAAAGAAAAACTTTATTGTATAAGCCAAAAAGGTTACAAGGGTCGGACTTAATGCCAGTTAGCTTTCTCAGCCAGGCAAACCATAGCGTGGTTATTACCATTTACCATTACCATTAGTGGAAGGTGGTATAAATAACTAAATATAATAAATTTATATAGGTGTAACACATCAGGTGATGCTAAATGCAAGCAACTAAAACCTTTTGCAACCAACAACTTGTTGTTAGATGCATAATAATCTTTTCCAAACTGAATTTCGGTAAAGACAGGCAATCTCAACTGAGAAAAGCCATCAGCGCAGGACTGGATTATAGTACTGACTCTTATAATCTGTTGGGGCAGTAATCGGACATGACCGGAGAGAGATCAGGCGTAGTACGTACGTGGTTTCCAAGGCACGGGGCTCTTACTAAAAATTTCTTGACAGAAAAACCCAATAACTGATATTTGGCCCGACAAAGTGTGTGTGTGTGTGTGTGTGTGTGTGTGTGTGTGTGTGTGTGTGTGTGTGTGTGTGTGTGTGTGTGTGTGTGTGTGTGTGTGTGTGTGTGTGTGTGTGTGTGTGTGTGTGTGTGTGTGTGTGTGTGTGTGTGTGTGTGTGTGTGTGTGTGTGTGTGTGTGTGTGTGTGTGTGTGTGTGTGAATGTGTGTGTATGCGCGCGTGCGCGCGTGTGTGTGTGCATGTATGTGTGTATGTGTGTGTGTGTGTGTGTATGTGTGTGTGTGTGTGTGTGTCCGAGTGCGTGTGCGTGTGCGTGTGCGTGTGCGTGTGCGTGTGCGTGTGCGTGTGCGTGTACGTGTGCGTGTGCGTGTGCGTGTGCGTGTGCGTGTGCGTGTGCGTGTGCGTGTGCGTGTGCGTGTGCGTGTGCGTGTGCGTGTGCGTGTGCGTGTGCGTGTGCGTGTGCGTGTGCGTGAACGTTAAACTAATTGTGATGCGGAAAGTACTTTAATTAATTAAACAAACTAAGTTTTGAAATAACATGCATAAAGTAAAAAAGTAAAGTTACAGCCTATATACGTCCCACTGCTGGGCTCAGGCCTTCCCTCATTTCTGAGAGGGTTTAGGGCATGGAAGTGTCCGATGCGCTGCCCAAATGCGTGTTGACGAACTTCACATGTCTTCGAAATATTTTTTTTCTTATTCCTCAGACATGCAGGTTTCCTCACGATGTTTTCCTTCACCGCCGAGCACGTGGTAAATCAGCACTTAAAATTGCAATTAACAATTTCATTGGTGCCAGCGGAGATCGATCCCGGATTACTCGCGTTATGTTATATTTACAGTGAGCGTTAACCACTGAGCTACCACGGCTCTCTGAGCTACCACGGCTCTAACGGTAAATAACATGCATGACCAGAGCTAATTGGATTTATTTGCTGCTGCTTCATATGACTTTGACGGACTATTATATTCACCATTTTAATTTTTAATTTAATATCTTTATTGTAAGTCACCTAAAATTGAGGGGGACGATGGTTGAACTTATTGGCTGATGGCTTTTTATTAGTCAACCTAGGGAGTAATAAAAAAATAAAAGTTGTCAAATGTATTTTTTTATTATTGTGTTCTTTTGGGAATGATGCTACTGCTCATATTATTTATCATATTATGTACGAGCAGCTATGCATATCTAGAGAAAGAGACACCAGTATCCACTTCACAACAGTAGCATTGCCGAGAGAGCTAGATTTACTGGCTATTTATTTACTGGCTATTCGTAAATTTTCAAACATAAAAATATTTTTATCCAAATTAAATCCGAAAAATATATTTTTTTATAATTTAAAATAACGTTACCCCACATCAGGTGGAGCCCCGGTTGCGTTTCGAATGTAGATCCATGTACCCCTCATATACGCTAATGGTGCCGGCCGTGGGGTTTTAGGCGGTAGGTTACCGGCATATGATTTTCGTTGTTTCCACAGTGGAAGTGGAATGTATTCACGAGGATTTCCAACACGAAGGAAGCAAATCCACGACAAAAAGGAAGCAGACGTAGAGATATAGTTTTTACAAATATATTTTATGTATTTAGAATACACTAGATTACTTTTTAGTGTCCAGAAGCATAACGTTTATATACAATACATTTAATTGATTGTGCAATTAATGTCTATGTTGATGTGTGTATTCTTTCATTGCTGTATTGTTGCAATAATCGTTAGTGTTCTTAAATAAAGAAATAAATACATAAACAAACGAACATTAATTGAATACGGACAAATATCCAGAACCGGAACAATTATTTCTAAGTCAAATTACTTACAGCAGTATCATGTTATGGGTCGCCAATTTTGTTGTGTAATAAAGATCTATTTCTTTTCAATTTTGATAATGTCGTTACCCTTAAAAATGACAAAAAGAGGATACCTAAGGAGTTTCAATTGCCATTTCTTCTCCAGTCAGAGGAACCTTATATTGGAACGGTGGTAGATGAAATAAAATAATAATGGTAAAAATAATTAAGCACTATCATTTATATAAATGCTCTAAAAAGAAACAAAAAAACATTAAATTGAAATCAAACTCATCAGTCTATTACCATACACAATTTATTTATATGATATGTCGGCACCTGCACCATTGCACGTGCAGCAGCGCCTCTGTGGCTAGTCGGAATTATTGTAAAGAACACGTGCACCGCACACCTGCGCGTCGCACCTGCAGTACTACGCATACGATGCTATACGAGCATAGCTACTTGTCTCGATTGTACAAGGGACGGAGCGGCCGCTGTTAAGGCGGTCTTAGCGCTGACGTGGCACGGTGTGCTTGGTGTATCCCGCTGCCAGCTCATCCTCGATTATTCGGATAATTAATTCGTGGTAACGAATACATCCCACGGAGGTAAATACCGTGGGACGAACCCCACCGACACCAATGAAATTGTTAATCTGATGAATTATGTTTAAATTATGATACAGGATAAAAGTATATCAAACGATGTCTATTTTATGTAATACATATTTTTCAATTCATATATATATATATATATATATATATATACATATTTACCCCTTTCTAGTTGTTGTTGACCTTGTGACATTCCTTAGTCGACTCAATAGAGTAAAAAAGTAAAGCAAACATCAATTTACTATATGAATATAATAATTTCCACATATCAGCTTCCGATATCGTAGCTAAACCGATTTTAATTCTTAGTTTTATTCTTTTAGTTCCAATAGTATCAAGATGATTTGTGCTAGTTGCCGCTAGTTACGATACGTTCGCTCCACCTCGCACAGTTTTTCTCACACACACACACAGACATGGACACAGTCTCACGCACACAGAGAGATCATTGTAGTGTGCGCCAATATTACGCCGTTCCATAGCACTCGCATAGATTTTGACTTGCGCATGTTTGAATACGCTCTTAAGTCATTTGTTGTAGACTTCCCATTCGGTGGCGGAAGTAGGACTTAAATTATAGATAATGTTATGCTGCTAGTTATCCACCGCGACCTCGAATAAGATTTCTGAATCTTGACAACGGCGCCACCTACCGGGTCCAATTGTAAATTTAAACCATTCAGGGACCCACTCAAATACAAAAAAGTATTAATCAAAATCAGTCTAGCCATTTTAGTTTTAGCGAGATTAAAGGAAAGCAACTGATTTTTATACATAGAGGGCAAATAAAGCGGAAAAGTGGGAAACATGGTGGCTCTGGCTAGAATAGGAGGAATGCGTGCGCTTGTATTATTGAATAATACGTATTTTAAAAAGATTTTTAAAGTGTATACGATATAGAAAACATATCGTTTAGTTACTATTTAAAACCTGATGACCTTGGTAAGTATTTAAGCCGTATTAGGAGTTTATTTTGTATTTTAGAGATTACGTTGGATTTTTTTATCGAGGTAGCGACACGTAATCGTGTTTCTAAGCATTTATAGAGTAATTCTATAAATATTTATTAATTGCATAGCTAAACATTAATTAACCTTTCCCTTACTGCGCCCGCCATAACAAAAAACAGCTTTGTACGGCGGCCTCTGTCATCACCTCAGCTGGCGGCACTTGTTTTAAATATTTATGTTTCTCACGATCTCTCATTTATGTTTAAAGAGGTTTTAGTTACAGTTATTTAAAGCCGATAAGATTTTCGATAAGTAGAAACAATAACCATAACAATTAAATGTTTATTTTATTATGTACAGCTCTTTGTTTCTAAGGGATCTTGATAAAGAGTACTTACTGACAATAAATTTTGTTTTATGAATGAAATATCGTAAGTTTTTATTTTATTTTTATGTCCTTACAATCAATACAACACATTCTTTCTAAATGAATCAAAATTATGCATGTAATAATTATAATAATTCTACTTTTTCACTTGCAAACATTTGCTAAAAATTCGACAATAGACAGTTTGCGCGCGCTTTGTAGCCTCATTTTCAAAACGATACCATACCACCATATATATTATAGCGTCTTCCTTGATTTTTCTTATACAATCATATAGATATAACATTTAGCAATTCCTAGTAAAAGTATTTACTATGGTATTCGAATAAGAAATATACTATTATTATCTTATTAGAAATCTTGGCCGTTATGAATTGTTCGCGTAGAGGTTTTTTGTTTCTACTTTTTTATCAATTGAAACATAAAAAGTTACTGTTGTTGTAACTTAGATCATTCAAAAACATTACGTAGTAAAGATAAATAACATTACTTACCGTTTTTTGAAAGAAAATCCAACTAAAATCACAATCACAAAACTTCAACGATTACACAACTAACCGCAACAGCAGCGCAAAAGCGAGTGGCTGTTATATTTGATTTTGTCTATGTGACCGAGTGAATATAATTCTTCAGAATATTCTTTAGTTCGTTCAGAATCGAATGAAATAGTGTTCAATTAAAAATATACTGTATTTTTATATCAAGACGAAAATAGCAGCACGTAATGCGGACATGAATTCACGTCCGCGGTACTCAACGGTGTATACCGTGGACATGTCAACATGTCCACGGTACCTTAGGGGTAACGATGCAGCAAGTCATTAAACAAACGCAATTATTTCGCAATTAAGTATCGCTACATCTTGCATTGCATTGTGCATCTTATAATGAACGTGTGTAAATATTGCTACAATAGTTGAATTTATTTCTGTATTTAAAAATTTTCGCTAAAGTATTTGACGGATAATTTTAATGGGCAAAATGTTACAATTTTTATTCAAACGCTAAAAAACTAAGCTGATATTTTTGAGTACTATGTTAATTCTTTTAATGTTAACTTCAAATAAAAGGGTAAATTGCTAAAACTGTATTACTGTGACTAAATAATTATCTGTAATAACACCTGTAAAAGTGAAGACAATAAAAATAAAATATTTTTGGAAGAGAAACTAGAGTAATAAATTTTAATAAGTAAAAATCTCATTTTTCTAAAGAAAATTGTGTTAAACTACGAAAAATTGCTCTAAACCGCAAGTTATAATGTTGCTACCTCAGCCATTTAAACTTTAACTTAAAGTAGCAAGCTCGAAGTGAGTGACTCAGTTCTTGATTCTTTAATACAGTTTGTCAAAGTTACCACTTCACATCGTAGCTTCCCGCGGGAGCTGGATTTATTTGTGGAAAAGTTTCAAACACAAAAATATGGGAATCGATATATTTATATTCTTTTATAATAAAAATAACGAAACACCACCCCACAACAGAAGGCAAATATGGATGAAAAGCTTTTTATGATTATTACCTTAAAGTCTTTGCGTGGAGGAAAAGGTTTTACAAACATTAATTACATATTGAAACAGCTACAAAATACAATAATATCTGAAATACAATAACATGATGTATTCACAATAATGTAGCCCACAACGCTATCCACATATTACTTACAATGTTAATTAAATTGTCGCGGACGCTGAACAAAAACTTAATAACTAAAACTTATAACTTATTTTGGACTTTCTCAATAGCTTCTTTGTATACTATATAGTAAGGATTCCATATAGGTACAGCATATTCAAGCTGGGAACGAACAAGAGTTTTATAGAAGTATAAGTATGCGGTTGTTTGTTTGAAGTCAGTAGAAGATCTCATAACAAATCCGTACATTTTAAAAGCTTGACTATTTTATCAATATGGATGCTTAGTTGTAGCTTAGAGTCCAACTGTATCCCCAAATCCCTTACGTCTGTCACTTTGGCCAAGGTCTTTTTACAGAGGATGTAATTAAAATAGACAATATTTTTCTTTTTGTAAAGTTTATATAGTGACATTTTGGAATGCTCAATTGTAATTTATTAATGATGGAATATGTTGTTTATCTGTCAAGGTCGCTTTGGAAAGATATACAGTCTTCTATATCTTTAATAGTTTTGTAGGCTTTCACGTCGTCGGCATATAATAGGAAATTGGAGTTAAGAAAACATTTGTCTATATCATTAACAAAAATAATAAATAACTATGGTCCAAGAATGGATTCTTGATCCCAATGTTACCAATACGTCCCTTGACTGATATCCATTTACTACAACTTTTTGAGAACGGTTTTGAATATAAGATGCAAACCAGCGCAGCAAATGACCACAAATACGGTTGAATGCAATCTTGTTAAAAAGAATCTCGTGATCCACCTTGTCGAAAGCTTTCTTAAAATCTGTATATACAGCATCTACTTGAAAGCCGTCATCCGCTCTTGCAAATAAATTATTCGTAAACGTAATAAAGTAAGATTACTAGTAGTTGATCTATGTTTAACGAAACCATGTTCTTCAATGATAGCCCTGTATAGAATCGGGTAAATTTGGTTGTGGACTAATTTTCCGAGGACTTTAGACAAGACGGAGAGAATAGAGATGGGGCGATACTGTTCAACATCATGTTTTGACCCACTTTTATGAACTGGAGTTATATTTGCATGTTTCCACCTCCTAGGAAAAACACCCTCTGACAAACACTCAGTATAGATAATGTGTAAAGGCTTATAAATATTTTCAGCAGTTTGTTTGAAAAAGAGTGGAGGAAGGCCATCTGGACCAGGACCGTTGGAAGTGTCTAAATTTTTTAAGTTCATTTAGAATTTCAGTTTCAGTGAAGTAAATATTAGAAATTAAAATATTATCGTGTATATGAATGACAAGCTCGTGGAAACTATCCATGCGGTCGGAGCTAAGTTCTGCAAGACCCGCCGCAGAAGAACACAAAAACTCTCCGATCACACTCTTAATCTCATGGCTGTTAGACGGGAGATGAGGCTGCAATCGTCAACAGATTTGACAGCATACAGGCAACTGAACAGACAGATCTCCAAATGCATGCGGCGAGACTTACGCAACTTTAATACTGCTCGTATTAAAGAAGCGATCGAGCGGAACCAGGGCTCCAAAGTCTTTTCCAGAGATCTGTCTGCCCGTAAGAGCCAACTGTCAAAGCTGAAGACTGAGTGTGGCAGCATCGTTACCGGGACACCTGAGATTTTGAGTGAGATTGAGAGGTTCTATGGGCAGCTGTACACATCATCGTTGGAGCCACACGCAAGTGTGAGTAACGATCCAAGAGCAAGTCTTATCCGACACTATTCCGATGATATCCCGGACGTCAGTCTAAGCGAGATTAGAGTGGCTCTCCAGCACCTTAAAAACGGCAGGGCCCCAGGTGAGGATGGAATTACAGCGGAGCTTCTGAAAGCGGGTGGAACACCGGTACTTGAAGTCCTTCAGAAGCTCTTCAATTGCGTCCTCCATGGTGGCACTACTCCAGAGGCGTGGAGCAGAAGTGCGGTGGTCTTGTTCTTTAAGAAAGGCGACAACGCTCTCTTGAAGAACTACAGACCGATTTCCCTTCTGAGCCGCATCTACGTGCTGTTTTCGAGTCATTACGAATCGTCTCGCACGCAGACTCGATGACTTCCAGCCTCCCGAACAAGCCGGTTTCCGAAAAGGCTTCAGTACCATAGACCACATACATACCCTGCGGCAGATTGTACAGAAGACTGAAGAGTACAATTTGCCACTTTGCCTGGCGTATGTGGACTATGAGAAAGCCTTTGATTCCGTCGAAATTTGGGCGGTGCTGCAGTCCCTTCAGCGGTGCCAAGTTGACTGTCGGTATATCGAAGTGCTGAAGTGTTTGTACAGTAGGGCTACGATGGCTATCCGAGTACAGAACCAGAGCTCGAAACCTATCCAACTGCAGAGAGGTGTAAGACAGGGTGACGTTATATCCCCGAAACTCTTCACCGCTGCTTTGGAAGACGTTTTCAAGCTACTGGACTGGAAAGGATACGGTATTAACATCAATGGCGAGTACATCACTCACCTTCGATTTGCCGACGATATAGTCCTTATGGCAGAATCGCTGGAGGACTTAAGCACTATGCTCAATGACCTCAATAGTGCCTCCCAACGGATAGGTCTTAAGATGAACATGGACAAAACAAAGATCATGTTTAATGTCCATGTCACCACACCTATGCCGGTAGTTGTTGGGAGCACTATGCTCGAAGTTATTGACGAGTACGTTTACCTGGGACAAATAGTCCGACTAGGTAAGTCCAACTTCGACCGAGAGGTCAATCGACGGATTCAACTCGGCTGGGCAGCGTTCGGGAAATTACGACATATCTTCTCGTCAGGTATACCTCAATCTCTAAAAACTAGATTGTACAACCAGTGCGTGTTGCCAGTGATGACTTACGGATCTGAGACGTGGTCCTTCACTGCTGGCCGTATGAGGACGCTCAAGGTCGTTCAGCGAGCTATGGAGAGGGCTATGCTCGGAGTTTCTCTGCGTGATAGACTCAGAAATGAGGATATCCGCAGTAAAACCAGAGTGACCGACATAGCCCAACGGATTAGTAAACTGAAGTGGCAATGGGCCGGCCATATAGCTCGAAGAACCGATAACCGATGGGGAAGAAAGGTTCTCGAGTGGCAGCCTCGTACCGGTAGGCGTAGTGTAGGGTGACCCCCCACTAGATGGAGTGACGACCTGGTAAGATATGCAGGAAGTCGATGGATGCAGGTGGCTCAGGACCGTGCTTTGTGGCATTACTTGGGGGAGGCCTATGTTCAGCAGTGGACTTGTGAAGGGCTGTAATGATGATGATGATGATGATGAAAATATCGTGACTTGAGGTACAAGATGGAGGCTGCCAATGCGAAAGAGAAGGGGGAGAGGGCTCAAACACACTGATTGAAAGAAGTTAGAGAACATATTACATACTGTCTTGGGGTCGCTGGATTTAAGGTTATGGTAATGCAAAGTGGACGGAATTTTAGTCTCAGTTTTGCGACTCGATACATAGGTGTAAAAGTGTTATTGTTTAAATATATATATATATATATATATATATATATATATATATATATATATATATATATATATATATATATATATATATATATATATATATATATATATATATATATATATATATATATATATATATATATATATTGGTCATAACAACATGCAACCGTTAAATCAAGTCGGGAATGGACAGGTCGTCCATTTCCCTTTTAAATAGTCTAGGAGTGCAAGGGCTGCCTCATGCCTTACTTCTGAACAGATGCTGTATGTGCATATTGTTCTGCTGGGGCTTTTTATTCCCTTTATTTTCAACCGACGAAAAAATAAACAGAGGAGGTACTCAGGTTGACGCGTATATTTTTAATGTATGACCACGCATACCTATTTACACAGTAGTCCCATTCTGATAATTCCTTTTTTAGTAGATAAGGTATACCTCAAAATTGGTTTCATTAAAATTTGGAAACCATTTTTACCTTAAAGTTTGGAAAATAGGGATGATTTATTGTTTTCTAACAGATTTAATGCTGAGTTGTGTAGTACAAGATAACAAAATAATTACATTACATCACAAAGAAAAACCTAACGATGAATGAACTTCGGACCTGTAAATGTCTTGTGTCTCAGCCTCTGCATTTCTAAAGCTCATTCATTGTGTGTTTTGTATAATACGCTATTTGTCTCTAGTTTAGTTAAAGCAACCCTACTACCCTCAATTATTTTTACTCTACTTAGTGCCATATATGCCTGCCCTTTGGCAAACGCTTTCCTTTCAAGGTCACACAGCTTTAAACAAACAATAGTTAAACTAAGATTGTGTAACAGTTAATAGCTAAAGTAAGGTAAGTAGCTATTTTAAAAGTAATAAAAATTAGGAATGTAGTAATTAGTAGGTTATATCCACAAAGACTATGAAATAAAAACTTTTTTAACAAAAAAATTAAACCGCCGAAAAAACTGAAAAGCAAAAAATAATGAATATTTTTCTTTTAACTTAATAACTAAGTTCTTAAACTAATGTAAGTTGTGCCCAAGTGTATTTTTGTGTTTATATTGAATTTTTAGTTTAACGTTAATAACTAGGTTCTGAAGCTAATGTAAGTATATCTAACTAATTTTGAGTCGGCGCCATGCAATCAATGAACAAAGATCACTAAATTACCTTAAATTTAAAGAAATATCCAAAGGAAATTAACAATTCAACGTAAAATCTTCAGAGATAACAGAGAGAACACATGGTAGAGCCATGCTGCAGCTATATTAGTAATGTTACGAGCTTAGGGTTCGTGACAATAAAAACTGCCGATTGAATTACCAAAATTAACACTTTAATTCATTTTACACTAATTAAAACTTAAAAGGCACTAATAATTATTCACTTTATTTCGCTCCGAAGCTTCGCTTGTCTTGCCAAATTCAATACTGCCCCGATCGCGTCTTGCAGTGCCTTTAAACCGAAAGATCCAAAATATTCAAGTAAATACGCGCGCCAGGCGCCGAAATTTAGAGTATGGGGCTTCTAGAAAGCTTAATTCTGCTGTTCGATACTAAATGGCGCTGTTGGTCGAAAGTCAAGATTGACATTTTCTAGGAAGCCCTCCTCGCTCTGGTCCCCGACACTAGATGGCGCTAGTTTCAGGTACCTGACGTCAACTTAGGCGTGCAACAGTAGTATAGTTGTAGAACAAATGAATCGAATTGACCGGGGTAGGATTACGCTATCACAGAATACCAGTCTAAAATAGCAGGTTAACTCTGTATACGAAACCCATTTCGTATGGTGAGTGTAAAGAACCGGAGACCCCTTTTACTTGAAAAGAGTCATTACATCTTAGTCCTCATGGGAGATAACGCATTTTCATTTTGTTTCGTGATCTAATGGCAGCAGCATCCACCTATCATCAGATGGATTGTGTGCTCATTTGTCACCCTTACCTTATAAAAAATAACATTTCAAAAATACGCTCTCCCCACGACTGCTCGCAACGACGCTGTCTCGCTAACATTAACTTGGTGAAAGCCTGGCATTTTCCGGCAAAGGGGCGTGTCATGCCGCAAATTCCGCTTTACGTAATTAATTAGTTTGCTTGTTTGGCGCTGACTCAAAACTACTTAGTAAGTATACTTACATCAGTTAAAGAACGTAGTTAATAAAGTCAATTAAAAACTCAAAATAATAACAAAAATATATATTTAGTTACACTTACATTAGTTTAAGAACTTAGTTCTTAAGATAAAAGAAAAAGTTTTATTATTCTTTGGTTTTAGTTTTTTCGGTGATTTAATTTTTTTGTTAAAAAGTTTTTATTCGTTTTTTTTTTGTTGTGTAATTTCATTATATAATTTGATTTGATTTGGTTACCTAAACGTCTATTTATTTCCAAATTTGATAATATCATGGTCCCTTGTAAAATGATAAAAAGAAGATACCTGAGGAACTTCATTCGTCATTTCTTCTCAGATGAAATAAATTAATAATAAAAAATGTTTTAAACAAGTTCATATGTAAATGCTTAAAAAAAGAAGAAAATAAACATGTAATATTTGGAAAATCCAACAGTGCACACCGCGAACGCTCATGTCATGTTTTGAATAATCAATTCACTTTTATTAATCTCAAAAACACGCATTTCTTTTAAAATTTACAAAAAATTCTCTCTGTTTAATAAACACGATTTTTATTGAGATCTTGATACCAGTGATTCGTATTTATTTACCGAAAAAATTGTGAAATAATTAATAATAATAATAATAATAATAATAACTCTTTTATTTCAGACTTAGATCCATATAAGTTGTTAGTAATTGTGCACCTTAAACACTAATGTTAGTTTCTTAAATATGTGTAGTCACTTTTCAACAAATCGTTCCAATATTCTAGCATATGCCCGTCACATCTTTCGGCAAACACGTTCATTATACTGTTGCGGCTGCCACGTATTCTGCTCAACAGCGAGTACACTCTTTTACGTATTATTGCTAAGAAGTCATCTGTTCGTGTTTCTGCAAACATCCCTGATGCGCTACAAAATCGAGGCAGCCCCAACAGGGCCCTGAAAATGTTATTATATAAAACACGAAGGTCACTGTAAGCGCGCTTTGTATACGTTGTCCATAAGCTGCATGCGTAAAAAGATTGACAATAGGTTTTGAAGAGTGTAATCTTAACTTCCTTGCTGCACCGCGCAAACCTACGAATCAACATATTTCCACGGATCGACAGTGCCCTTCGCTCCCTCTCGATGTCCATATCGTCTTTACAATTTTCAGTTATGTAGTGGCCTAGATATTTAAACTCTTTTACTCTTCCTAGGGCAGTGCCATTAAGCAAAATAGGAGGCACATTCTTTGGACACTTTTTTCCAGCTCTAAATACCATAAACTGACTTTTCTTAACATTGTATACTAAACCATGTCTAACAGCATAATCCTCACAAACGCGTAATAATTTTCTAAGAGCGCTAACAGACGGGGCCAGCAGCACCATATCATCGGCGTAACTTAAATTGTTTAAACAAACTCCATCTACATAGCATCCGATATACATGCTGCTCAATTCACCGATTAGGTCATTAATGTACAGGCTGAATAGGTTCGGTGAGCTTAAACCCCCTTGTCTCACCCCATATTCTAGCCTATACGGATTGGAAAACGTATCTGCCCATTTGACATTATTTATTTGATTGTTGTACCAATACTTGAACATGGCAACAAGTTCAGCAAGTATTCCGGTTTTCCTCAACTTACTCCACAATATTTCATAGGAAACCATATCGAAGGCTTTTGACAAGTCTAGAAAACAGGCATACACAGGTGTTTTTCTGTCCGTGTAGTACTCAACGGTTCGCTTAAGGGCCAAGATGGCACTCTCTGTTGAAAGCCCAGTCCGGAAACCAAATTGAGCATCGTGTAGCTGCAAATATTTTCTTAAATACGTATCAAGAAGACTGTCCAGTACCTTTGCTAATATTGTAGCCAACGATATAGGTCTATAGTTGGTTATGTCCGAGATGTCCCCAGTTTTATTTTTTAGAATTGGCACCACAATAGTCCTCATTATATTATTAGGAAGATATCTATGTCGTAGGCACAGTGAAAAGAACAAACCCAAAACTCTAGGAAGATGGCCACCAGCATGTTGCAAATGCTCAATGCTAAGATCATCATACCCAGGAGACCTCCCCCTTTTCATGTTCATAATCACTGCACCCACCTGTTTAGCTGTGAAGCGAACCGGGTTTGTGTCGAAGGGGACTTCCGTGTAGGTTTTACCATTTATGGGTCCTAAAGGAGAGTCAACATTAAAATATTGCCTAAAATTTTCAACAATCTCTTTTTTATCATTAGTGTTCCCAACGCTCACAGGAAGACCAGGCCGCACATTTAATTTATAAGTCCTTATTACAATGTTGAGTAGCTATTACGTCCATTTTAGTTTGTTCTTCCCGATTCTGGCACCATTTTAACTTAGATTCAAATTGACGTCTGCTCTCACACATACGATCATACACAATGCCCTCTTTAGGTTTGCCACATTGTAACTAATTATCAAATTGAATCCTGGACTCCCTATGAGCATCTTTTACATATTTATTCCATCCGACTACAGTTTTCTTTTTGGCAGTAATGGCACTACCTTCATATGTCATAATTGCGGCCTCGCTTAAGGTATTTACTATAGCCTCATACATCTTATCTAAAGTCTCTTTGTGATCTATACATGTACACATAAGATCACAACAATGGCAAAACTCTACGGGTAAATGCATATCTCTAAATTTCGAATTACAACAATAATAATAATAATAATAATTTCTTTATTTGACAATTATAATTTCATACAACATCATTGAGCCCTGACTCACAAACTAGGATACCCTGTTTCACCTATTTTAGGAGTCAGTTCCTTCCCATTCAGTAACTCTTTGTGTCAAAATACATTAGAGAAATGTTGATATATATTTAATACACAGTTAACACTATGTACATCAGTGACAGTGATCGAGCCATCTTCTACTACCGTGTGCATCACTTACATTTGTAAAAGAGTCAGAGTACATACCGAGTTTGTCCATATTGGCGCACTGCCAACACAGCTCACCTGGGTGAGCATTGAAATCACCAACAATGTAAACTGTTTCTATCGCACAACTTTCGATGATAGCACTAATTCTACCTAAACACTCCGTGAACTCAATTAGGTTTTCATTTTTATCCACTGGCATATAAATACTGAATACCAATATGGATCGGTCACCACTGACGGCCTTTATTGCACATACCCTGGGATTTTCACAGTCGAGCACTGTCACCGAAGTAAATGCCACCTTACGCCACAAGATCGCAACACCCCCATACGGCCTGCCGCGAAGCAAGCCAGCAGACGAATTAACTGCCGACGTGCCGGTGCCCGCGAACTCATCGCTAATAGTATTCAAAAAAGGAAGATCATCACACAGCAACCACGTCTCTTGCAGCGCTACAATGTCAGCTGACTGACACAGTGACCTCACACATGCCTCAGAACGCTTAATATTCTTGCAGTTATAAGTTATTAATTTGAAATTATTATCCATTATATTCTTTAAACGGTATTAACATAAAAACCTATTTCTCTCTCTTATTCCTTAAATGAACGAATCTTCTGAAAGAGATTCCATCCGGCCACAAATTATCATCCAAAAAAGTGTTGACTCTATGTTTAGACACCTATAATTTGTAACTATTGTACCCTTTATCCTGTTTCATATCAATCTTTTGTAAGCTTACAATTTTATTAGTTTTTTCTCGTATATAATTAATAATGCCCGTTTCGGCGGAGTCTTTATGGACATGAAATAAAATGATATGTCTTCCCTAATTGGAAGAGCACCTCCAGCCCTATCCATTCGGTCTTACTTACTTACTTACTTAGCGGTACTTAGCGGTCAGCCACCGTAGAGTCAACATCACCTGAAGATGCCTCGTGTAGAGGCGAAACACGTGTCGTATTATCGTCGATGGTGTGTCTTTCCTAGAATAGTGGTGTTGGGAGTAGTGTTGCTGGGATGGGTTCTGACGGGATTAGTGCACGCAATTGAGGGGGGTGGGAGGTGCTCTTAAAATTAGAGAAGACACATCATTTTATTTCATTTAGCGGATGGTTGCAAAATAACTATTAATATATTTACTATAATGGATTTCCGCAAAGTAACGCCTGATTCTATCAATTATAATTGTGGATGAAAGACTGAGAACCGCAGTGTTAGATACAAAGGGTCAAACGTAAGGACAGATCGTTGTTAGTATTTCATGCCGAATTAACAGTCTATTTAGACGTTGACAGCATCAGACATCTCTGTCTACCGCAACGTTACAGCGCATAAGAACAGAGAAGTTACAAGATGAAGGCGAGAAAAATAAGTACAAATGTAGACTTAAAAAGGAAATATAAGTGATTTAGGTGAATTGTTCATAAATAAGTTAGACTTTGTGAATGTATGGCAAAATGTTAATAAAGATTTAGTGGGTGCAGCTACCAAAGTATGAGGTGTTATTAAAAGAACAAATGAAAGAAAAACTAATGCATTATAGTGGAATGTAGAGGTACGTATGAAAGTTGAAGCAAAGAAGAAAACGTGGCTAGGTTTACCAGAAACAACCGCTAGTAATTTTGGTGGTACGAATGATGATATTGAAAGAAAAAAAGGCAGTCTTTAGACATCTAAATAAGAGAGTATAAGAAGTAGTTGAAAAGAAAAAGCAAGAAAGAACGGACGAGAATAAGAGAAGAATATCGGATAAATTCCAGGCAAATATTAAAATGTTCTGGAAACTCGTAAGAACTGCCAGGGACATTCAAAACAGCCTAGAATTAATACTATAAGAGACGAGAACGGATGTATTCTAAGTGACGAAGTTTCGAGTTTAAAGAGATGAAAATAATATTTTTCACGCATATTTATGATTGAGGTAACGATGTAGAAACTAAACGAAATAGAAATCCCGAAAGAAAGGGAAAGAAGTAGATAGATAAGTATAGATGAATTAATGAAAGAAATCAAAAGCATGAACGCAGGTAAGGCAGCTAGATATGATAGAGTTTTTCTCGAAATGCTAGGAGCTGGAGAGGAAGTGGTGTAGGCCTGCTGTACACCTTGTTTAATTTATGTTGGTAACTGAAGCGGGTAAGGGAAGACTGGCACACAGCCGTGATAGTTCCAATATATAAGGGAAAAGAGTCGTAGCAGGACTGTAAAGACTACCGTGGTATCAACCTTCTTATCATTGTGGTAAAACTGTATGCTTAGTTACTAATTGAAAGGGTCATGATAATGTAACGCTTCCCTTCTCTCATAATAACAAGTGTACTGAATATTAAATTTATTATGTGTATAATTAATTTTACCCTTTTCAATATAATTATATATATATATATATATATATATATATATATATATATATATATATATATATATATATATATATATATATATATATATATATATATATATATATATATATATATATATGTGACCAGGATAAATAAAATATGTTTTGATCTTTCTAAATGATCTTTCAAAAGGTTTAATAATAGGCCGTTTGTAATATTTTTGGCGTGATCGTCTTAGTTAGGACCCTAGGAGTTTAGTAACTTTGTTCTTTTAGGTGTCTTTTGGAAGAATTAATATTCACTAGAGCAATTGAAAGCTGTTAGTAGTTCCTTATAAGCTAAGTGACCCCCGTTCACGAAGACAGGGCTCGAGAAAGGTTAAGAACATAAAACGTCCCTATTTCACTTGTAACAGGTTTACATTATTAATTTATTATTATTTATCCCCTCCCGCTTGGAAAAGGCTCACAATATATTTATACAAAATACCAGATAAAAGGGCTTCGCTCTCCTATATTTATTTAAAAAAAATGTAGGGGAAGCACACGGATCCACACACGCCGTGCGCGGTGAGCGCCAACCATTTTGATGCGCTGCCCCCGAAGGGAACGGTAATTCGGGAACTGGACCATAGTCCATAGCAAAATAACTGGCGAAACAGTAAAAAAGGCTTGGCCCCTTGTTAGTAAGCACAAACATCAACCGAAGTCGCGCATTCTCAATGCGTGTAAACGCTATACAGAATACGAACGAATCCAGCCACAGTGAATGTACGTCACACGGTTTAGGTAAATAGGCACACAGGCCGTAAACCCTCCGTGAGCGCCACCACCTGCCTGACCGCCGCTCCTGCAGACGTGATGTAAGTGTATGGCATCACCACCAATTGTATGATCAGCACGGCCACCAGCCGCAGAGCATGTCATGATTCTACCGCTCACCTCAAAGGAATGGGGTCCCACGTTGTGCGGCTTTCGGCCGCAGCCCTGAGAGTCTCTTCAGATCCTCCCGCCAGCTACCACCCGCATGAGGTCGACACATATGCTCCACCAACCAATACAACGGCAGGCATAGCCAAAAGGCAGTTATAAGTTGTTAGTAATAATTTGCCATCAGAAAGGTTTTGTGTCACTGAAATGAACTGCGTAAATGCATTTTCAAACATGTTTGTCTTACCCACCAACAAGTTACCTTCAACCATTCAAAGATGGGAAAGTTACAGAGATAAATTATTATGTTGTTATATAAAACATCGTGGAGGGCAGACAGCCTGCAGCCCCGTAATGAAGGGACCCGACTTGGGCAAAGCTACTCAGGTGTGAGTCAAAATAATACGCAGAGAGCGCCATTGAGAATAGCGTCCAACCAAACAACCATCGCAGAGACGCAATGCTGCAGAACGCAACAAGCATCAATACGATTATCGTCGGGCTTACACCATCTCAAGGTCCCCCATACACCATATACACCCGCATACCTCCATCGACCAGAACCATAAGAGTGCGTCGAATCAGGCGCAGCGCACCCGCAGATCCATCACAAAACGCAATACCACAAGAAGCAGTAAGCATCAATGCAACTATCATAC
Organism: Parnassius smintheus behrii; assembly: GCA_036936625.1. NCBI lineage: Eukaryota > Metazoa > Arthropoda > Insecta > Lepidoptera > Papilionidae > Parnassius > Parnassius smintheus. Next base: position 9,758,261 of record JAUPFT010000004.1, on the reverse strand, counting down.
GGATGGCGCCCCCTCACAACACACCCACATGATCCCTATCAACTTTGATAACAAAGTTTATATTGTTGTTAACCAAAAAATATCACCAACGTATCATAGTAGCACGCTACTAAGACGCCGGTGAACAAAATGCGCTAATGTACTAAGACGTGAAGTTGAGTATGCATTTTACACTTAAAAGTGCTACCAAACACATTCATCCCAATCCGAAAGATAGACGACGCATCGCTATGCGCTACGACGCCGCCCACAAACGGTATGGGTGTGCGATGTCCACGGGTAAGCCGTATTGCTACAACAATCCCGCTCACCACCGACATTAAGATGTTGTTAACTAAAAACTGCACCAACGTATCATAGTAGCGCGCTACTAAGACGCCAGTGGACAAAACTCCTCCCCTTGGTGGATGGTGAGTTCCCGTGGCTGTTCAACTTATTTATGGACAGTTGTTTGAAAAATTTGAAAATTGTAGAAGGCGGATTAAGAATGGGTGAGTTAATCATCAAATGCATTTTTCACGCTGATAATCAAATTATTTTTGCGCCTTCGGCGGCCGAGTTGCATATGATGGTTACTTTAATGAACATATATATATGATGGTTACATTAATTAACATATATAGTACATATGAATTTGGAAGAGGCGAGACAGGTGTGTCAGGATCATGCCGAATGGAAGTCTGTAGTTTCTGCCTAAACCTCTGGGTGACAGGCGTGTGTGTTTATGTTTATTTTCCCTTTGAAAACATCACGTGAGTAACACCGAGCGTTAGAGAAAGATGTAGCAAGCATTAGCAGTGAAAAGCGCGACCGTGCTTTGCATTTCAGCTTGATTAATATCTCTCTGCAATTTGTTATAATGTTGTGCTACTCCTACTTGTAAAAGTATTCTCGTGTTTATTACGTATCATCATCATCATCATCATTACAGCCTTTCACAAGTCCACTGCTGAACATAGGCCTCCCCCAAGTAATGCCACAAAGCACGGTCCTGAGCCACCTGCATCCATCGACTTCCTGCATGTCTTACCAGGTCGTCACTCCATCTAGTGGGGGGTCGCCCTACACTACGCCTACCGGTACGAGGCTGCCACTCGAGAACCTTTCTTCCCCATCGGTTATCGGTTCTTCGAGCTATATGGCCGGCCCATTGCCACTTCAGCTTACTAATCCGTTGGGCTATGTCGGTCACTCTGGTTTTACTGCGGATATCCTCATTTCTGAGTCTATCACGCAGAGAAACTCCGAGCATAGCCCTCTCCATTATTACGTATATGCATCAAGTTTATTAAACCATTTTCTCTATGCGAGATTCAGTGAAATCTTGTGAAATATCACCGCTTTGAAGACCATAATACGAGCTTGGGTTCTAGTGCACGACGTAGAAACATACGCATTGTTTTTGAGGTTCGGATTGCCGAAATAGATAATCGGATCACGGCCTATCTCCACCAGAATCTAGTTCTAAATTATTCAAATTTTATTAGAACTAAAGGTGATTTTCTTCTCTTAAAGGATAGGCAAATAGTGGTTTAAATCGAAATTATTACAATGGAATTCTTCAGGTGGTTTCCATAATAGGTTTACAAAAAAGAAATTGTAAGCAGTAAATTTTTCATATATTAAAATTGATCTCCGGAAAAATAATATCGGAATGTCTGTAACGCTTGATTATATCTCGATCACATTTCTCGATGCGTTTTAATTCAGAAGTAAGCTTCCAAAAAATATTTTAATCGAAAACTGAATTGGATTCAAAATCAATTTTGGTAATAAGCCTAAGTACCTGACATGTACGACCAGTCTGAGAAGTACGTAACTTTTGCCCTGGTTGTTTTACTTATCGCTTTAATGGTTTAAAAGATATTAATTGTAGAAATGTCATTTTCTTATTTATATATATATATATATATATATATATATATATATATATATATATATATATATATATATATATATATATATATATATATATATATATATATAAATAAGAAAATGACGCGGGTAAATGTTTTTGATAAGTAAGTCGGATTGTACAACACTAGGAGAACTATGGATTTCTCGATCGAGATACGAAAATGAAAGACAAACCCTTTTATTACCAGAAACGAATTATTACCTCTTGCAAAGAATCGTACATTAACGATAAGATATTTGTATGAGTAAAATATATAAATTTTAAACATACAACTATTTACAAGTCAGCCGGCTATTTTATCGATTATAAAATCAAAGCTTATCAAGGTTTGTTGTTTCAAAGCTGGAGTATAGCTTTGCAAGTATTTTTTTTATTTCTAAGAAAATAAAACGCAGAATGAGTAGTTATAAGCATAGTAATTATCTTTTGTTAAAATCTTTAATATATTATGTTTGATCATCTTTTAACTAAATGAATTACTGTTTAATTATTTTATACCTTCTCTCTTATCATTAGAATTTGTAGATAGTGTTACCTACATAAATATTAACAAATAAATTGGTAAATTGTTTGGCTTGGCCTCTTAAATCAATTATTTAATTTTTAGTATCTTTTATTTTACTTTCTTTAAAAAAATAGATATTCAAAAGACAATTTAAAAATTGGAAGCATATTGGGTGTTCCAGACTTGTGATATAAATTCAAGGGTAGGTCTTACAAATGAACAGTAATGAAATTACATCCTTTTTAGGCTGATGCAGGCACACGAACCGTGGATAACAAATTTCATGGATATATTTACCCTGGTTGTTATGCTAAATGTATGGTTGTCGCAGATAAATTTAGAGTATTTTATTGCTCTAAGATCTCAGGTTTCATAATATACTTTGAAAATGGACGTACCCTTTAATTAATTTTTATCATTAATTGTATCCCTTTTCATTATAAACAATTAAAAAGAATTTAGAGACGTTTAAATCTAGATTGTTTTTACTGCAATATATTTTGAGCCTTTCCATATGCAATGCAATAAAAAAGTGTTCTCTGTATTGGCGATAAGTTTTATTATTTTGATGTCATCAATGTACAATAGTGCTTTCGAGAACAGAAAAGTTTTATTATTTCGATGTCATCAATGTACAATAGTGCTTTCGAGCACAGAAAAGTTTTATTATTTTGATGTCATAAATGTACAATAGTGCTTTCGAGAACAGAAAATTTTATTATTTTGATGTCATCAATGTACAATAGTGCTTTCAAGCACAGAAAACACTTCACTTTGTTGTTTACAAAGAGAATAAACAGAAGGAAAACAGAGAACCTTGAGATACTCCTGAAGGAACCGGTAGCGAAGTTGACAAGCTAAGCAACAACAAGCTAATCAATACTACCAATTGTGACCTATTTTTAACATTAAAGGAGAATCATTGCAGAAGGTTTCTATGTATACCTGATATTACATATGATGTTCAAAAGAATTTGATGATCTATATTGTATTTATATAGTCGATATAAATACAGTCAACTTGAAAACCGACGTCAACACCTTTTGTGATTTAATTATTTGCAATTATCAGGTTAGTAATACCTATTCTTTTAAAAAATTCGTGTGAGGAATCACTAAGTGCGGGTGAAATGAAATTTGCTTTATTTCACTTTTACTTAGTTTTTGAGATACACGTGGTTTTGGGAGTCACGCTGCAGCTTTATTATGGTTGCAGTATTATTGGGTCGGCTCAACCCAGAAAAAAACACGATTTCACAGAATAAAAGTGCAAAATAACAGCTTATGTTGCTGTGGTTCGTATAATGACTACAGACGATTCGGTATCCTTTCACTGGAAATAAGATTTTCCGTCTTATTTCTCAGGTGTGATAACGCATTTGCATTTTGCAACTTAACATCCGGTGGACTACGTGCTCTTTGGTCACACTTATTCTATAAATAAAATTGATGAAAAATAGGTGTATACCTGCGTATGTACTACCGTTTCAAATAATTTAACAAACAAACAACATGGTCTTAATAAGAGTCGGTAAATTTGTATTTTTGTAGTGTCAAATTTTTTATGAACAGGTGTAATATTACTCGCTCCCAAATTAAAAAAAAGTTTTGGCTATCTGACTAAAGAGAATGAATGAAAAGAGATTCCGAAAGTTCATTGGAGGAACTTACTACTCGTACAATATCTTTAGTTATGTAATAATTTGGGTTGTTTAAATACATGTGATATCAATTTCAATAAATTGATATCACACAATATCATTTTATTATCTCATGCTGTTCTTACTACTATGAGAATATCTTACGGAGATAAAAATGTCGAATATAATGTGTCATTTTGCAAATGAGTTACAAATTTGTAAATTATTTGCAAAATACATAGGCCCGTATTAATAAACGTTACTGATCTCAAGTACACGCTCTTAGCTACAATGTTGAGTTTATGGCCCTATTAATGAACATATCTCAAGGTAAGGCTTAGGTTTACGATATCAGCTGAGTGACGTACAACGTATAACGTACAAAATTTAAAAAAAATTTTACTCATGTCTAAATATCATGCAATAACCCTCATTTCAGTAAATATAAATAATATCATTATTAAAAAAGATCATTAATAAATATAGAATTATATTTGTATTCAAAAATTGCCTAGGAAGTAATTTTGATAGACATTATGACAGGCGGTATTCAAATTTTCACATCAATAACCAAGTTAAAGCATTGTAACACGGAAATATTTCTCGGAATGCTTTGATTAAAATTCCAATATTGAAAAGATTTAATATCATACCATTTTCGAAATGCCTCAGTGTCTTTTCCGCAAAACAATAGTGAAGTAAAAATGTTTGACATAGACATGTAAAATATTAAAGAAATCTAAACAATACGCATTGATTAGGAGCTGAAATGGTAAAAGTAATAAAATTATTATCTTTACAGGTACATACATAGGTAATAATTGCATTACTTTTTTCATCGATTCTTAATATGTCTGCAAAATTTTAGATTATTCAGGTCAGTCAGGGGTACAAAAGGGTACAAAAGGAACTACCAAATTTTATTAGGTACATCTATACATATTTACAGTTGAGCCTCGATAATCCGAACTCCCGATAATCAGATCGAACGCTTATATAATCCAAACGACCTGCTTGTAGATATTTCATTTACAAAAAAAATAATGCCGAAAATTGAGGTATAAAGAATTTTCTTTGTCATCAAACACCACTCGACAAAATATTATACTGGATTTGATTAAAAATTTTATTCACTTTCAATCACAAAATCTGTTCTTCTCTCAATCTCTGCAATTCAAAAACACCTTTTAAAATAATAATGGACAAAAATGTACAGTAGTCAATAGCCCCTAAACTGGGACGTTATTACCTATATTTCACTGGCTATTTTATAAAAATATCTATATGTTATAATTATAATGATTTCTTATATTTACACGAACACTATACATTGATTAAAACTACCTACTTTTACAGATTTTATCGCGTTTTATTTATTTTAATACCCGACGTTTCGGGTGCTTTCCAGCACCCATGGTCACGGGGGACTGAGGTGACTGACGTCTCGATGTCAAAGTTAACCCGGAGTACCTTCAGCTTTCTAAGTATTGTCTTTGGTCCGATCTACGCAGAAAGACCAAAGGTCTTGGGTCCGATCTACGCAGAAAGACCAAAGACAATAATTAAAAAGCTGAAGGTACTCCGGGTTAACTTTGACATCGGGACGTTAGTCACCTCAGTCCCCCGTGACCATGGGTGCTGGAAAGCACCCAAAACGTCGGGTATTAAAAATAAATAAAACGCGATAAAATCCGTAAAAGTGGTTTTAATCAATATCTATAGTGCGTTTCTAGGGCAGGCGGAAAATTACATTGACATTGATTGATATCATCGGGGTAGGCAATCTTTTTTGTTTAGGTTAATTTTTTTATCTTTTTATCATTACATACATCATCAGAGTGAAAGATAAGGGTGCCAAGTGCGAAGTTCTTTACAGGCCCTATGTCTATCATTATATAATAAAGAAAGAAGATTATCCTTTACCTAAATGAATTAAAAAGCAAATTAATATTAACTTCAGTTTTTTATTTATAAATCATGAATTATGACAATTTTCATTATTACGTTAATAGTAGATAAGTACTTTAATAAATAGGTAGGTAGGTATTTGTTTAAAACATAACCACTTCTTGGCAGTCACGTAAAAGATGAACTTTTAATGCTTAGCATTCTTAAGCAGCCAACCATAAAGCATGCATAAAACTTGTCATAATAGATTATCAGATACACTTGACAAACTATTCATCTGTATCTATTTCGGAATCATTTTATGATGATGAAGACGTAGAAGAGCTCGTCACATTGATTATAACCTAAAATATCCGCAGTCTTCTCTTTCATATCCGTTTTCGATGGATAAGCGTCACTAGACCACGTTTATTTACATATTTAAAGATGTTTACAATTATTATTTTTTCGGTTTCCGAAATATGTGACACTTTCCGCTTCTTTCGTGGTGACGTAAAACCTTTATGAGATTTTCATGTCGATGGACTCAATTTCATACTAGTGATAATATACAAAACGTCACAAAACAATAACAAAAATTTATATACAAAAAAGATAAAGTAAGTCCCTAAAAATAACTGTGTGAAATGCGAATGCAATATAAATAAACATTAGTGATACAAAATTTGAAAAAAAAAATATATAAGCATGTCCAAAATCTTCATATGTCATAAATATATTGAATAATGACTGCGCACATTTATTATGTAATTTTTTTTAACTCTATTGGATATCAAAAAAAATCATCATTTAAGAAATTATTTAATGTATACTCGTAATAGATTTTGTCATTAGTCATGTCATTCATTTTTTAAAGATTTCTGCATTTTTTACATCTTTGATTTTTTGAGTATTTTATTATATATTCTTGGCGCCATGCAAAATACCCTTTTATTTAATAGCGCTGTTTTACTTGCAATAGAGCCGAGTTTATCTGTGTATCGCACACTACGTCATGTTCATAAAGATGAAATGTTCAGTTTTACAAACATGGAGAACTTTAAAATATAAACCGAAGTAAGAGTTAATACTTTTAATACTTTTAACGTTTTAAAAAATGGTTTACATGTTTCAATTTGTTGTAGATTGCATATACTCGTATGCACCTCTTTTGTGCTTTAAAAACATATTCTTTATTAACGGAGTTACCCCAAAATAAAGAACCATATCTTAGTGTAGAATCTGCGTAACTGTTTTATGCTGTAAGCCGTGTAGATATATTGACCACAAAGAAGCTGGCTTGGAAGTATAATCGCTCAGATAAATGAATAAGTGCACTAAATTGCTCACTAATTGCTCAATTTAAATCCACATTTGCTCACACTATTAAGGAATTATTTTATTAGTTATTAATAATTAAAAATACAAAATATTTTTCCCTATTATACTTAAAACCAATGAACTTTTCTAAAAACGAATAAATACCATTAATTTCTCAAGAAATGCTTAATTCAAAACCGTATTTGATCACACTATTAATTAATTATTCAATTAAAAATTAATAATTAAAAGTACAAATTTTTTTTTCCATAACCGATCAGAATATTAATTAGGTGCACAAAATTGCTCACTAATTGCTCATTTCAAATCTGCAATTGCTCACAATATTTATCAATTATTTTATTAGTTATTAATAATTAAAAATACAAAATTGTTATTGCCTTAAAACCAAAGAACTTTTATAAAAATGAATAAGTACTCCTAATTGCTCACAAAATGTCTAACCGTAATACGCAATTGCTCAAACTATTTACTATTTATTTAATTAGTAATTAATAATTAAAAGTACAAAATTTTTTATTCCTTAACCGATCAGAATATTCAATAGGTGCACAAAATTGCTCACTAATTGTTCATTTCGAATCTGCAGTTGCTCACAATATTTATCAATTATTTTAATAGTTATAAATAATTAAAAATACTAAATTGTTATTCCCAAAAAACCAAAGAACTTTTTTAAAAATAAATAAGTACTCCTAATTGCTCACAAAATGCCTAACCGTAATACGCAATTGCTCAAACCATTTACTAACTATTTAATTAGTAATTAATAATTAAAAGTACAAATTTTTTTATTCCTTAACCGATCAGAATATACAATAGGTGCGCAAAATTGCTCACTTATTGCTCATTTCAAATCTGCAGGTTATCACAATATTTATCAATTATTTTAATAGTTATTAATAATTAAAAATACAAAATTGTTATTTCCAAAAAACCAAAGAACTTTTTTAAGAATAAATAAGTACTCCTAATTGCTCACAAAATGCCTAACCGTAATACACATTTGCTCAAACTATTTACTAATTATTTAATTAGTAATTAATAATTAAAAGTAAAAAAAAAATTTCCTTAACCGATCAGAATATTCAATAGGTGCACAAAATTGCTCACTAATTGCTCATTTCAAATCTGCAGTTGCTCACAATATTTATCAATTATTTTATTAGTTATTAATAATTAAATATACAAAATTGTTTTTGCCTCAAAATCAAAGATATTTTTTTAAAAATGAATAAGTACTTCTAATTGCTCACAAAATGCCTAACCGAAATATGCAATTGCTCAAACTATTTACTAATTATTTATTTAGTAATTAATAATTAAAAGTAAAAAAAATTTTTCCTTTACCGATCATAATATTGAATAGGAGCACAAAATTTCTCACTAATTGCTTATTTAAAAACTGCAATTGCTCACGATATTTATCAATTATTTTAATAGTTATTAATAATTAAAAATACAAAATTGTTATTTCCAAAAAACCAAAGAACTTTTTCAAAAATGAATAAGTACTCCTAACTGCTCACAAAATGCCTAACCGTAATACGCAATTGCTCAAACTATTTACTAAATATTTAATTAGTAATTAATAATTAAAATTACAAAATTTTTTTTCCTTAGCCGATCAGAATATTGAATAGGTGTATAAAATTGCTAACCAATTGCTCATTTCAAATCTGCAATTGCTCACAATATTTATCGATTATTTTATTAGTTATTAATAATTAAAAATACAAAGTTGTTATTTCCAAAAAACCAAAGAACTTTTTTAAAAATAAATAAGTACTCCTAATTGCTCACAAAATGCCTAATCGTAATACGCATTTGCTCAAACTATTTACTAATTATTTAATTAGTAATTAATAATTAAAATAAAAAAAATTTTTCCTTAACCGATCAGAATATTCAATAGGTGCACAAAATTGCTCACTAATTGCTAATTTCAAATCTGCGGTTGCTCACAATATTTATCAATTATTTTATTAGTTATTAATAATTAAAAATACAAAATTGTTATTGCCTCAAAACCAAAGATATTTTTTAAAAATGAATAAGTACTCCTAATTGCTCACAAAATGCCTAACCGTAATATGCAATTGCTCAAACTATTTACTAATTATTTATTTAGTAATTAATAATTAAAAGTAAAAAAAATTTTTCCTTTACCGATCATAATATTGAATAGGAGCACAAAATTTCTCACTAATTGCTCATTTCAAAACTGCAATTGCTCACGATACTTATCAATTATTTTAATAGTTATTAATAATTAAAAATACAAAATTGTTATTTCCAAAAAAACAAAGAACTTTTTCAAAAATGAATAAGTACTCCTAACTGCTCACAAAATGCCTAACCGTAATACGCAATTGCTCAAACTATTTACTAAATATTTAATTAGTAATTAATAATTAAAATTCCAAATTTTTTTTTCCTTAGCCGATCAGAATATTGAATACGTGTATAAAATTGCTCACTAATTGCTCATTTCAAATCTGCAATTGCTCACAATATTTATCGATTATTTTATTAGTTATTAATAATTAAAAATACAAAATTGTTATTTCCAAAAAACCAAAGAACTTTTTTAAAAATAAATAAGTACTCCTAATTGCTCACAAAATGCCTAACCGTAATACGCATTTGCTCAAACTATTTACTAATTATTTAATTAGTAATTAATAATTAAAAGTAAAAAAAATTTTTCCTTAACCGATCAGAATATTCAATAGGTGCACAAAATTGCTCACTAATTGCTCATTTCAAATCTGCAGTTGCTCACAATATTTATCAATTATTTTATTAGTTATTAATAATTAAAAATACAAAATTGTTATTGCCTCAAAACCAAAGATATTTTTTAAAAATGAATAAGTACTCCTAATTGCTCACAAAACGCCTAACCGTAATATGCAATTGCTCAAACTATTTACTAATTATTTATTTAGTAATTAATAATTAAAATTAAAAAAATTTTTCCTTTACCGATCACAATATTGAATAGGAGCACAAAATTTCTCACTAATTGCTCATTTCAAAACTGCAATTGCTCACGACATTTATCAATTATTTTAATAGTTATTAATAATTAAATATACAAAATTGTTATTTCCAAAAATCCAAAGAACTTTTTCAAAAATGAATAAGTACTCCTAACTGCTCACAAAATGCCTAACCGTAATACGGAATTACGCAAACCATTTATTAATTATTTAATTAGTAATTAATAATTAAAAGTAAAAAAAATTCCTTAACCGATCATAATATTGAATAGGTGCACAAAATTGCTCTCTAATTGCTCATTTCAAATCCGTAATTGCTTACACTATTCAATTATTTAATAGTAATTAATAGTAGTTACGTTGTACCAGTTCTGGCTCACTGAGTCAGAAGTATATAAGCCAGTATATTCTGTCGAATTACCAACTGAAGAAAATAGTATTTTATCTAATAAAAATTTAAATTTCTCTGAGCCAAAATTCCATTCTACCTCTGAAACATATCCTGATATATCAAAACCGTCAAATATTCCAGGCAAAGAAAACGTAGAAAATAAATTTTCAATAGTCTTTGACGAGAAACCGATTAAATTTAAAATTCACGAAACTCAGAAGTCAGTCAAACGCAAACAAATTTTAACAAGTACTCCATGCCCAACAGTCAAACGAGGAACATATGTTGTTCCATTTCCATCTGTAAAAGTACTACATCAAAATGCAGCAGCCAAAAATTCCAAGAAAACTAAAAAGCGGCAAATAATTCAAAATGGCTGCGTCAGTAACCCTCGGAAGGTTGGAAAGTTAAAATTATCAATAAAAAATACTTGCCCATTTGATAGTATAGTTGAACTTTTTTCTTTTGCTTATTTAAACTTCAAAAACTTAAAACTTTTTATTGACAATCAAAAAAGTAAGTCTGAATTCCTAGAAATTATATTATTTTATGCTGAATTTGGAACTACTGCCGCGTTTAAAAGTAAAAGATTTAATTTATTACGCAAGATATATGGCGAACAAAATTACTTAATTGACTGTAAGGATGATGTAACTGAATTAATTCAGAATTTACTGATACATTATGAATCTATCACAGAACAGACATTTTGCGTGACATGTAAATGTTCTGAAACAAAAAAAATCATTATTAAACGTGAACGATACATTAATATGGAATAATGGCTTTGATTTTCTGGAAGAAAGTATTTTGAGTGATATTGAAAATGAAAAGTTTTTCTGTAAAAAATGTAAAGAACATGTAATCGGTCGAACACTAAATTTCGATTCATACTTATGTTTGAACGTGAGTCATTTTTATGAAAAATTACTTTCTTCTAAAACAGATAAACAACAAACATGTTCAAGAAGTAATTTGAGAGAAATCCCTATATGTTTAAATATTGGGGATAAAAAATATTTACTGGCTGGAGTGATTGAATTCCAACCATCGATTATACCAGATGGTGTTGGACATTATATAGCTTATACTAGGACAATTCAAAACAAATGGACCGAAATAAATGATTTAAAACCGACTCCAACAGTTTTAAAAACTACACTACCAGATCTTCGAATTGTTTTATTATTTTATGCCTTAGTGTAAAAAAGATATGTTTAATATTTACTTGATTATATTGTTTTGTTAACTGTGTATAAGATTTTACGTAATTAAATATTTTTGCGGAAAAATATTCTTGTTATTATTTTTTTAACATGATTATATTACTAAATTACATTAAAATCGTTATATAATAAGTAATGTAAAAATTATATAATAAGTAGTGTAAAGTAGAGTAAGAAGTATCAGGGGGGAATGGCAGGCTTGTATGGGAGTTTCGTACCGCTAATAAAATTTCGTGTTTTAGGATATTTTTGGTTTTAATTGGTAGTTAGTAGGATAGACAAATTTTAAATTCTTAGACTTTTAGAACTTGGGACATAAAAGTTGTAACCAGTTTTATTTTTTATGATTATCTACATAGACCATAGACTAATATATAATATTACGTACTACTTATACTATAGCCCGTTCACCGTAAGATGTCCCCTGCTGTGATGTTGGCACTATTGCTTGTCAATCTGTTGTCAGTTTGTGATTATAACGCTCGTTTTTGTGTTATTATTTAAAATATTCCGAATTAATTATGCCGAAACCATTTAGAAGCAGTGCAAGCGAGGTTGTGTTGAAGGTGCGTGCCTTTTGTGAGAGAGAAAAGGCAAACCAAGCCCCGTTAATTCCACTCAATCAAGTGCGAACTCGCGTCGCCGCCATGACAGGTTAGTAAAATAGGGATGCCAGCTTCATGCAAAATGCCTTTAGTAATAATAAGAAATTACTAACATTACGAATAAAAATAAAAAAGTACGTATCTCAGTTAATTTAATTTATTTTTTATGATAATGTCTGTATTTGTATTTTATAAATATTTAATTTTATAAAATGATACAAATTTGGTGTCTATTTCAGGCATATCGGAGAAAACCGTGAGTAGAATATCTAAAGAAGGTGAAGCTGCTGCCTCTACATTAAACATTAAACCTTTGTTTCGTCATTTTCTCTAATAGTTCACAAGCACAGACAATTCACAAAATCGCATCACTTTTACAAATCAAAATCTACTTCAAACCATTATTCTAGCAACAAAACAGAAGCGACAATCCGTCGTTGGCCAAACCTCTCCTAATGTACCTATGTAGATCGTTATATATAGGCAAATAAACATTGCTAGGGTTCCGTAGTCAACTAGGAACCCTAATCGTAGAAGAGAGCTACAACAAACAAAATGATAAGGTGTACGCACACAGTAGTGAAGAAGCGAGCAACCGTATTCCGCGTGTCCAACGAGGTCATTTTCCATCCTCGCTCATGGTATGGTTGGGAGTTTCTTATTGGGGCTTAACAGAGGTACATTTTTGTGAGAAAGGTGTAAAAACGAATGCAGTTGTGTATCAAAATACAGTCCTGACGAACCTTCTGTAACCTGTTTCTCATACCATGTTCAATAACAGGCACTGGGTATTCCAACAAGATTCGGCGTCAGCTCATAGAGCGAAGAGCACACAAGACTGGTTTATAGATAATAAGTAATAAGATTTTGTATTTTGTAAATAAAAATTTTAACAAAATTAGGTAATGTGTTTTATTGATGATTCAGATTAGTGTAAATAGGAACAAAGGAGTATTATACAATAGCACCACGCTGAGGAAGAATAGATAATGACGGTATTCAATGAACAATAGATAAGTAGATAAGAACAATGGAGCGCTAATGACGGTGGAGGCCTTCACCGGATATCAATTAGATAAGAATTAATTGATCTGCACATCTCCGGAACCGTGCATCCTACGCAAAAATGGACCGCAGATTCGTGATCAGAGCATGCCAAAACTTTTTTTTTTAGGATCGTGAGTCTCGACGAACGTTGTACTTGTACCACTTCTGACTCAGTGGGCCAGAACTGGTACAACGTAACTACTATTAATTACTATTAAATAATTGATAAATAGTGTAAGCAATTACGGATTTGAAATGAGCAATTAGAGAGCAATTTTGTGCACCTATTCAATATTATGATCGGTTAAGGAATTTTTTTTTTACTTTTAATTATTAATTACTAATTAAATAATAAATAAATGGTTTGCGTAATTGCGTATTACGGTTAAGCATTTTGTGAGCAATTAAGAGTACTTATACATTTTTTAAAAAATTCTTTGGTTTTTTGGAAATAACAATTTTGTATAACTATTAAAACAATTGATAAATATTGTGAGCAACTGGAGATTCGAAATGAACAATTAGTGAGCAATTTTGTGCACCTATTGAATATTCTGATCGGTTAAGGAATAAAAAATTTTGTACTTTTAATTATTAATTACTAATTAAATATTTAGTAAATAGTTTGAGCAATTCCGTATTACGGTTAGGCATTTTGTGAGCAGTTAGGAGAACTTATTCATTTTTGAAAAAGTTCTTTGGTTTTTTGGAAATAACAATTTTGTATTTTTAATTATTAATAACTATTAAAATAACTGATAAATATCGTGAGCAATTGCAGTTTTGAAATGAGCAATTAGTGAGAAATTTTGTGCTAATATTCAATATTATGATCGGTCAAGGAAAAAATTTTTTTACTTTTAATTATTAATTACAAAATAAATAATTAGTAAATAGTTTGAGCAATTGCATATTACGGTTAGGCATTTTGTGAGCAATTAGGAGTACTCATTCATTTTTAAAAAATATCTTTGGTTTTGAGGCAATAACAATTTTGTATTTTTAATTATTAATAACTAATAAAATAATTGATAAATATTGTGAGCAACTGCAGATTTGAAATGAGCAATTAGTGAGCAATTTTGTGCACCTATTGAATATTCTGATCGGTTAAGGAAATTTTTTTTTACTTTTAATTATTAATTACTAATTAAATAATTAGTAAATAGTTTGAGCAAATGCGTATTACGGTTAGGCCTTTTGTGAGCAATTAGGCGTACTTATTTATTTTTAAAAAAGTTCTTTGGTTTTTTGGAAATAACAATTTTGTATTTTTAATTATTAATTACTAATAAAATAATCGATAAATATTGTGAGCAATTGCAGATTTGAAATGAGCAATTAGTGAGCAATTTTATACACCTATTCAATATTCTGATCGGCTAAGGAAAAAAAATTCGTAATTTTAATTATTAATTACTAATTAAATATTTAGTAAATAGTTTGAGCAATTGCGTATTACGGTTAGGCATTTTGTGAGCAGTTAGGAGTACTTATTCATTTTTGAAAAAGTTCTTTGGTTTTTTGGAAATAACAATTTTGTATTTTTAATTATTAATAACTATTAAAATAATTGATAAATATCGTGAGCAATTGCAGTTTTGAAATGAGCAATTAGTGAGAAATTTTGTGTTCCTATTCAATATTATGATCGGTAAAGGAAAAAAATTTTTTACTTTTAATTATTAATTACTAAATAAATAATTAGTAAATAGTTTGAGCAATTGCATTTTACGGTTAGGAATTTTGTGAGCAATTAGGAGTACTCATTCATTTTTAAAAAATATCTTTGGTTTTGAGGCAATAACAATTTTGTATTTTTAATTATTAATAACTAATAAAATAATTGATAAATATCGTGAGCAATTGCAGTTTTGAAATGAGCAATTAGTGATAAATTTTGTGCTCCTATGCAATATTATGATCGGTAAAGGAAAAAATTTCTTTACTTTTAATTATTAATTACTAAATAAATAATTAGTAAATAGTTTGAGCAATTGCATATTACGGTTAGGCATTTTGTGAGCAATTAGAAGTACTTATTCATTTTTAAAAAATATCTTTGTTTTTGAGGCAATAACAATTTTGTATTTTTAATTATTAATAACTAATAAAATAATTGATAAATATTGTGAGCAACTGCAGATTTGAAATGAGCAATTAGTGTGCAATTTTGTGCACCTATTGAATATTCTGATCGGTTAAGGAAAATTTTTTTTTACTTTTAATTATTAATTACTAGTTAAATAATCAGTAAATAGTTTGAGCAAATGCGTATTACGGTTAGGCGTTTTGTGAGCAGTTAGGAGTACTTATTCATTTTTGAAAAAGTTCTTTGGTTTTTTGGAAATAACAATTTTGTATTTTTAATTATTAATAACTATTAAAATAATTGATAAATATTGTGAGCAACTGCAGATTTAAAATGAACAATTAGTGAGCAATTTTGTGCACCTATTGAATATTCTGATCGGTTAAGGAATAAAAAATTTTGTACTTTTAATTATTAATTACTAATTAAATAAATAAAGTAAATAGTTTGAGCAATTGCGTATTACGGTTAGACATTTTGTGAGCAATTAGGAGTACTTATACATTTTTAAAAAAGTTCTTTGGTTTTAAGGCAATAACAATTTTGTATTTTTAATTATTAATAACTAATAAAATAATTGATAAATATTGTGAGCAATTGCAGATTTGAAATGAGCAATTAGTGAGCAATTTTGTGCACCTATTTAATATTCTGATCGGTTATGGAAAAAAAATTTGTACTTTTAATTATTAATTTTTAATTTTTAATTAAATAATTCATTAATAGTGTAATCAAATACGGTTTTGAATTAAGCATTTCTTGAGCAATTAATGGTATTTATTCGTTTTTAGAAAAGTTCATTGGTTTTAAGTATAATAGGGAAAAAATATTTTGTATTTTTAATTATTAATAACTAATAAAATAATTCATTAATAGTGTGAGCAAATGCGGATTTAAATTGAGCAATTAGTGAGCAATTTAGTGCACTTATTCATTTATCTGAGCGATTATACTTCCAAGCCAGCTTCTTTGTGGTGATATATTGGTTGTTTTGGAAATTTAGCGCTGTGCATAAGAAAATCTATTAAGTTTCGTACAAACTATATCAACATGGAACTTCCATGTTTATATGCTGTCGATTCTCTAACCTAAAAAATGAGTGCTATTAGTTTTAGATGTCGTGTCATGGCAGATCTTTTTCCTTGAAAAGTCATGCTTATTTAAATTTATTTTCACATTATTAAGACGCAAACAATCAACTATTTTATTAAATGTCTCGTTTGTTTCATTAATTAAGGCAGTCAAATCTGTAGTCATGAAAAGGACAGTACAATCATCTGCAAAGCGTGTCTGGAGGTGAGTTGTTAATATATACAAGGAAAAAGAACAAACTAAGCACACTTCCCAGGGGAACACCACAACTCACAATTCTGGATTCGGAATAATGTAGGGTCTCCATATTTGTTTTTTTTCTCTGTTCTTTATTACAGTAATTTATAGAATCAGGTGTTACTTTGCGGAAATCCATTATAATAAAGAAATTAATTAATTTGCAACCTTCCGCTAATCAAATACAATGATGTGTCTTACCTGGATTGAAGAGCACCTCCTGCCCTCCCTCAATTGCATGCACTAACTCCGTCACCACTAGTCCCAGCACCACTACTCCCGGTACCACTACTCCCGGCATCACTACTCCCAACACCAATATTCGGAAAAAGACACACCATCAACGATAATACGACACGTATTTCGCCTCTACATGAGGCATCCTTAGGTGATGTAGACTCTACGGCGGCTGACCGCTAAGTGTAATATATTTATTACAGTAATTTGTTTTCTGTTTACTAAGTAAGATCTTATTAGATTTAAAATGTTTCCTCTCACTCCATATGAGTACAGCTTATATAACACGTTGACTGCGAAACGAAGCTTGAAACATCTCGTCCGTGTCTCGTCGTTATAGCGATAAGGAAAAACTTAAACATCTCTGTCATGCGAGAGGCGTAACTTCCGTTTGCTTCAGTCTAGGAAAGAGATAACTACATCCCACCAAAAACATTCTGTAAAAAACTAGCCAAGTCTCGATGGAGCTGCTTGTTTATCCCTAAAAAGTAATGAAATCTAGACAAAGTCGTGCCAAGTCTAAGGTTCCTTACTGCGATTTCTTTATTATTATAGTTAATGTTGTGTGACTTGGCCGTTGAAGGGTACACAAGGGTTCAAAACCAGGTGCTACATGACACCCTTGCACCAATCTGTCGCCAGAACCGCTATCCATTGACGATGGAAAATTGCCACTTGGAAAACGTTGATTGAATAACCAGTCAATTGTAGGCATCAAATCGACCACCGATCTAACATAAAATAGACGTACAGATGGACTTCTATCAATGATTCGAAGTCCGCCTGTACTGGAAATAATTTTTTATACTGTTTGTTTCAGGCTCGCCTATACAAAAGTATTATTAAAATACGCAGCTTTATCAAGCCTACAATTGACTGGTTATTCAATCAACGTTTTCCAAGTGGCAATTTTCTATCGTCAATGGGTAGCGATTCTGGCGACAGATTGATGCAAGGGTGTCATGTAGCACCTGGTTTTGTACCCTAGTAGCCTTCAACGTCCAAGTCACACAAAATTAACTATAATAATAAAGAAATCGCAGTAAGGAACCTTAGACTTGGCACGACTTTGTCTAGATTTCATTACTTTTTAGAGATAAACAAGCAGCTCCATCGAGACTTGGCTAGTTTTTTACAGAATGTTTTTGGTGGGATTTCACTTCTTTTTGTAGAAACGTGGGCACATTGATTTATTTTATTAGATTTTCTTATTCGACACATTTTTTTTCTTTTTAGGAGTAGTTTTTTTATTATTACAAATCTTTCTTTTCTTTTTTTTTTCCGGTTCTGATTCTTGTACAGTAGCAACAGTTTTTCGTATTGCCCATTCGCGTTCATTATTTATTCTTTTAGACGGTTTAGACGGTTTAAAATCTGAAAGATCGGCGCGGTATTTACGCCTAAGCCGGTTGTATTTGGTGATCGCTGAAGCTTGAGCTTTTATACTCTTGAAGTCGACATTTGAGGTGCATCCCATGAAGATTGGTTACTCGTGAAAGCGCCACGTAGGCTTGGCCACAAGTGAATATGGAGGTGCCAATGTCCATGAGGGCATTTTTTAGACTTAGACCTTGACTCTTGTGAATTGTTAGGGCATACGCCACACAGATTGGGAATTGTTCCCTGCACACGTATGCACGGGGAATGATCTCAAATTTTGACTTAATAGGCAATAATAATTCGTGAATCAAATTATTAGCGAATTTTACTACCAATTGTTTAGGCTTTGTTTGGTCTTTCGGGTCCCACCTCACTTTTTGTACAAAGCCTAATGACCCATTCACTAAACCTAAACTAACATCAATATTTCTCCTAAGCATTGCTTTAGCTCCCTCTTTAATTATTATAGTTTCTTCCAGTCCAGCAGTCATCGACGTATCATGTTCATATTTTTGTAAACACGCCCGGGCTTTCGTTATCATACATATTGAACAATCCAAGGAATCTTAAGCAACTAACTTTATCTCGGGGTGCGGAATCGCTTTTAACATAGCATTATTTAACTGCATACACATATTTCTAGTCGGTAGTAAACAAACAGTATCTTCTGGTAAGTCTAGTGTAATTTGTTTATTTATCCGTTCTCTTACTGCGCCCGCCGTAACAAAAAACAGCTTTGTCACCTCAGCTGGCGGTACTTGTTATAAACATTTATGTTTCCCACTTATGTTTAAAGAGGTTTTTGTTACAGTTGTTTAAAGCCGATAAGATTTTCGATAAGTAGAAACAATAGCCATAACATTTTAATGTACAATTTTGTACAGCTCTTTGTTTCTAACGGATCTTGATAAAGTGTACTTACTGACAACAAATTTTATTTTATGAATGAAATATCATAAGTTTTTATTTTATTTTTATGTCCTTACAATCAATACAACATATTCTTTCTAAATGAACCGAAATTATGTATGTAACAATTATAATAATTTTACTTTTTCACTTGCAAATATTTGCTAAAAATTCGACAATAGACAGTTTGCGCGCGCTTTGTAACCTCATTTTCAAAACCTTTTTGTGTATATATTATAGCATTTTCCTTTATTTTTCTTATACAATCATATAGATATAACATTTAGCAATTCCTAGTAGAAGTATTTACTATGGTATTCGAATAAGAAATATACTATTATTATCTTATTAGAAATCTTGACCGTTATGAATTGTTCGCGTAGAGGTTTTTTGATTCTACTTTTTTATCAATTAAAACATAAAAAGTTACTGTTGTTGTAACTTAGATCATTCAAAAACATTACGTAGTAAAGATAAATAACAATGCTTACAGTTTTTTGCAAGAAAATCCAACTAAAATCACAATCACAAAACTTCAACGATTACGCAACTAACAGCACCAACAGCACAAAAGCGAATGGCTGTTATATTTGATTTTTTTTATGTAACCGAGTGAATATAATTCTTCAAAATACTCTTGAGTTCGTTCAGAATCGAATGAAATAGTGTTCAATTGAAAATATACTGTATTTTTATATCAATTAATGAAGACAATAGCAGCACGTAATGCGGGCATGAATTCATGTCCGCGGTACTCAACGGTCTCAAAACGTGGAGATGAATTCATGTCCACGGTACCTTAAAGGAATTTGAGTAATTTTCGAGTAGAATAAAGTTAACCGTTCGACTATTTTTTCTTGTAAACTTGTAAGTATAAGTATAAAAGCCAATCTAGTGTTATCCAGAGTTTTCCTTTAATTTTATTTATACGCGTATTAAAAGCAGAAGGGGAGGCATTCGCCTAGCAGTGGGGCGCTATAGGCTAGATTAAATTAGATGTGTCCCACTAGGTTGGATTTTCGCAACGACAGTAGATTTTTATGTACCAATTGTAGAAGGGGGCATTACCATATCTCTAATACAGCTGAGACCAGCTGAGGGTTCTTCATCAGATACTTTAGACCTTCGATTTTTGACATCAAATGAAGCGGCTCACCAAGTTGAATATTTTTTGTAAAGGCGGTATGTCGGTCTCTTCTAATAGTTTGGTTGGGCTCTTGTGTTTTCTAATGAGGGTCACCAGGTACTCCAGATGTTCGATTATCCTAGTTTTTATAGTTTTTCCTTTATGTGGCCATTAAATCCTAACTCTGTACCAAATTTCAGCTCTCTGAGTTCATGGGAAGTACTAGTTCTATTCTGATGATCATGAGTGAGTGAGTGAGTGTCATAAATGCGAAACTTTGCTTTCGCTTAACTTCGCAACTAAATGATCTACAGACTTGAAATTTTGGATTTTAAGTATGTGTATACAGTTTACTGGATGACAAAAATTTCCGCGTTCCGGTATTATCCAGAGGTTCTCAAATAGGGGCCTGAAAATGCGTCGAAATGGTTCCAGTAAAGGATGGTACGGCAGTGTTTGCTTCGCGCTCGACTTGGCGGAGGCACTGCCAAGCCCCCCGATATCTGAGATGTACTATTGATGCCAAGTTTTTTGGTGTATCTGCCTTAATACCGGTTTTTTTAGGCCTAAATAAATTAAAGTTTAAAATATTGCGTTACGAGTTTGCGAACACCTCGTACCCCGCACATCTCGTACCGCACCCTACGCTAGCTTTACGCGGTTAGTGTTGTGCAAAACGTTGAACGCTGCATCCGCGACGATATAATAAGATGTCGAAACGTTGCCGAAGGGAGTTAATTAATAATATTATTGATGATGAAGAGGAATTGGGAGGTAAATCTAATTCTAAATGGAGAAGATAACAAGGTTACAATATTAGACTTTTAAGTACGTAGGTAAAAAGTCTAGACCAAACACATAATTCTAGTTTTTATTTCACATCTATCGGTGCACTATTACCGAAGTTATAAGCGTGGAAAGTTTACGTACATTTCTAAAATCTCGCCCGTGCCCACGAGTAGCGCGTGACGTCATTCGTTCCATGCGGCCGCACCGCCATACCGTTCCAGCGCGCCGATAATACGTTTGTAGTAATATTTCGCGGGTGAGTTGTATGCCCTCGTTCGCTCTGGTGTTTTTAAGTATTTAATGATGGAAGAAGTGTTTCAAAAGGGTCAATCTGACAACCTTCCAATAGTCCGTGACATGATGGTGGCGGAATATTTTCTAAGAAACAAAGATTTTGTCGCGTCTGAAATACGCGGAGTCAAAATGAAAAAGATAAGAATAAGATAATATTTTTATAACCTAGGTACCCATTATTACATTAATATTTCTGGGTTTCATTTGCTAATGATATGAATAGGTTCAGCCTCTCGGTCTCCTCTGTGAGGTGGCTGATTTCAGCCAGTAAAAAATTAAAATTAAATTTATTTAAATACGTCATTAAAACAAGGTCGCATTTCATGGCTAAATTCGTTTATTTTTTTATCTTTCTCTGTGGAATAAGACCGTGACTATGTTCATTATAAACTTGGCTGTATGATATACGTTACTACTAGTAACGTCTATAGAAAAAATAAAAAGAATCTTGTCATTGTCATTGAAGTTCCATTGATTTCGTTGAATAAACGTGTGATAATTTTTCTTTTAAAATTGTGAATTACATAAACATCTTTTTTAAGTTTGAGGCGACCACCAACTAGTTTGTACTTCACGTAGTTATCCATATCGTTTTCGACAGAGAACAAAATACAAACTTATTTAAAGTCTATAAAAACGTAAGGAACCTCGTAATTTGTATTCCATAAATATTTATAATATATAACAACTATGTAATACATAAAAATACGACAACACGAAAAAAATTTAAGTGCTCCACTTCATAATCAAACTTAATCCATTATTTGCGGCCCGCAAAGTATGAAAGTTGAACAGCTCTGCGTGTGTGTTTAGTTTTTGCTCGAAATATCGTAAAAATATAAAAACGTTTGTTAACATATTCCATATTTTAACCTTTATATGCATTATAAACATTTTAAAATTTACTGCAAACATAGGTAGGTATCTAAACTTCGAACTCACGACAGCAAGCTTACTCTTGAATCCAATAACAATTTCGATCCAACCTCAATTTCAATCCAATGCTAACAAATTAGCGTACTCTTGAAAACAATTTTGACAACATTTAATTGAAATCGGAGTTGCGCTCGGATTGGCCAAAAAATTTGTTGTACCACATGAAGTTAGCTGCGTTACTCTTAGCAACAGGCATGTTTTATTTATCGTTAAACCGGTAAAGTCATAATAAACCCTTTGTAACTTTCATAAACGAGCGTTTAAGTAGTAAAATACTTAATAAATAGTGTAATTCGTCAAACACAACATCTTTTCATACAGTTTTTATAAAAAAACGCTATATTTGCGAGTTTTAATTAATTATAAGGTTGTATAGGACCTTGTCTTTGCCTCATTTTTTTGTTGTCAGAAAATAATTGTTATCACGACGATCATGAAACAAAGTAAACAAATATCAACTTTCGAAGAACTCTTTTTAAGTTTAAAGGTGAAGTGCTTTTTAAGTATGTGTACAGTGAATTAATAACAGACCTTTCAATTTGGGTATAACTATAAACAGTTTGAAATAGTTCATTACCGCATTAACACAATTAAGCATCATATGAAACAGACGAAATGGGCACTGTTAGCTAATTAGGAGGAGCAAAATAAATAATAATCGTCAAGGATAGGCTAAAGTAAGTACAACAATGTTTTTTAAAAATTAAAAAAGCCCCTACCTATAGTTTGATAAAAATAAGGAACTTGCGATATGTATGTCTTACACTCAAGTGGTAAAAAGGTAATCCGTCATGTTTAATTGCAATAATTTACATAAATTGATGTCATATGTGTTATCTCTTAGTGTAGAGAATATAGATGTTTCAATAAATCTTAAACATCCTTTTAAATGGTTTGTGGTGGATTAAAACTTCTAATTCAAATATTCCACCTTAATTTTGTCATTGATTTATAATTAACAACTATTTAAACATTACACTACAGAGATGAGATGTTATCAAATATTTATTTTCATTTCATAATCACAACTTAATTCCATACCACATTCCCCAAGCAACAACACTCTACCAACAAGAAATGATCAATATATGCAGCATCCGAAAATAAAGTTATAATATATATATAATCAAATGCAATGTCCAAAATAGCCAGGACAATTGAGGGGTTTAATATTATTGTTTTAAATTTTCCAAACAGAGTACAACAACAATAAAAATCCTGTAATTTAAAATAAGACTTTCATTTAATTATATAAATGTTTTAAATTATTTGTTTTCTTTTAATTACTTTTGCAAAAGAAACTGATTTTTGGTTCACTGAAGAAATAATTTTAAGATTTTAATTTCAAAGTGAAATAATAAATAAATAATTATTTGATATATAATCAATATGTTTTTGATTACATATGTTAAGCTATATTATCAAATTTCAAATATGAAAAATAGATTTAATGTAGGTTTAGTACCTAGGTAAGAATATATACTAATAGTAATAGGTTGATAAAAATATGTTTGCATTATATTAAATAAATGATCAAATTTGTATCAGAATTTTAATAACAAATCCTTTTTAAAAAGCAATGAGTGAATGCTGGAAATAAAGTAAATGGGGCTCTAAACTCTATCGTGAAAAGTCTGAATGTGTAAAAAAAGGCACATATTATGGCTGTTAGTCCCTTTTTTAACATATGGAAGTGGAAGTTGGGTGTGGCAGCAGAAGCACGAAAGTAGAATAAACGCAGTAGAAATGCAGTTATTAAGGAGTATGGTAGGTATGAATGTGAGTGAAAGGGTGAGAAATTGCGTGATAAGTGCGTGGTTTGCAAGATGATGTGACCAGTATTAGGAAGGGACGCTTCGGTAGTATGGTCATATACAAAAAATTAATGAGGAACAGGTGACAAAGCAAATTTATGTGGCAGAAGTGAGTGGCAGAGTTGGAAAGGGATGTTCTAGGCGAAAGAATACCGACAAAATTGGCGATATATTGAAAATGGGGCAAATTAAGGGTACTAGTAAAATGATGTGGAGGAGGAAAGAGAGGTGTGTCAGGATTGTGCCGAATGGAAGTCTGTAGTCTTTGCCCACCCCTCGAGTGACAGGCATGAGTGTTTATGTTGTGTTGTTATGTGTTATTAAAATTACGTTAGCTATATAATTTTATTTTTAATTCTTATAAAATTATACATTTATTATATTTATATTTCCTTTACGTGTGAAACCCGCCAATAAACCTCTCAGACAGGATAAGAGACCTCTGACCAGCAGTGGGATGCTTTAGATCATACTTGAGATATCTAAACAATCCTCTTTAAACCTTTGCGCCGCCTAACTATTGAAAATATTTCTTCTACAAAACAACTACTTTAAAACGAGTTAAAAATATAGGCTGTAACAATATGATGTAAAATATATTCTTTACGGAGGGTCATATTTAGGTTTTTATTCATGCACTATTTTCTCACTAAAGTCCTTAATAATACAATTATTAGCTCCATAATCATCATCACTCATAGAAAATACCTTAAGTGCTTAAAACGCATAATTTGAAGCTCATTTCGTCATTTTTTTAATTGCAATGCACATTACGGCGTAGAATAATAGACACAAAAGTTAAACATGTCATTATTTTATCGAAAACAATAAGATAATTGCCGGAAAAAAAAGATTAATATGAACACAATTCATAAAACGTTACTGTTTTGCTATTGCTTTAATTCCAATTCCAACACAATATCAAACACAATACGCTGCTGTTAACTAACTGTCAAAAGTGCGTCGGGAGTACAGATTTCGCTCGGACAATTTCAATTCCAATCCTAATTAGTTCACACAATCACCACGCAATATTAAACTAATTTAGCGCTAGAGTCGCTTTCAAGAGTACTAAACGTCATAATTCCAATCCCGATCGATCGGAATTGTTTTCAAGAGTAAGTTTACAGGTCATTAACTTATCTACATTACATAAGTACTTTACCCAAGTTTGGATGTTTATTTACACTGAAGTAGTTTTAGTTAAATATGTAGGTATTAGTTATTGTTTCTTCATGAATTATAATGATCATTAAGCGTGGAAAGGTTCAATGAATCATTAGTTACTTAAACACTGCGACTCGAGTAAGTACCTACATGCCTAATAGAAAGCATTTACTAGCAATAACCAAGACCTATCATATGAAGGTTATTATTATTTGAATACTTACATCAAAATGATCCTCACAACAAAATGCTACCGTGTTCGGTCCTAAAGGATGTGCTCTTCTCATAGCATTTGTCCATTTTTTTCTGATGGTAGGGTTTCTAGGCACATTAAAAACAACTTTTCAGGTATTTTTGTGGCCGTATTTTTACATTGAGTCACAGCACAATATTTAATAGATGGTGTCATGTTCTATTATAATGTTTCTTGTTAAAAATGGATACATAGATCCGCATGGGACGGGCACATTCGAGTAAATGTTTTGATTTTCTAAGTGCGCGTCGGGTCGCTCGCACGAAGATGGAACTTGTGACGTCATCAACGATGTCGCGCTCGGCCCGCGGCTTAGATCGAAAATGTTAACTTTACGCCTTTATAACTCGGTCAGTTTTGAAGATAGAAAAAATTTAAAAACACAGTTATTCTCATAATTTTTTGTAGAATTTTTTGGCATATAAAACAAAAAATGGTTATCTTCTCGATTAACGATATTTCCAAAACAGGTAAGTTTCCGATCAATATTTACAAATTATACTCAGTCTAAGTGAAATAATTATGTAGGAATGTAACAAATAAATTCAACTGACAAAAGCAAAACACACACAGGCTGTAACGATCCCATACTTATATATAGAAATGCTCTAATAAATCGCTACACCTAATCAACCCGCTTCAAAAATACACTATCAGTTTTTTTTCAGAACCCGCACCAAACAATCCATCTCGAAAAAGGATCAAAGAAAATGAGATGTGTAGGATGCTATGAAAAACTTCGCACCTTCTTATCAAGTCGTGAGGCTGACAAAATAGCAAGGAAAATTCTCACAGAATGTATCGGTTGCAAAAATAATATTGTTTGCCCTGTTTTAATAAAAACATCCATAAGTACAATTAAATAAGATCGATATTTTTTCCCATCTATAAACAATATGAAAAACTGCCCTTTTTCAGTGTGGGGTGTGGAATCTATACTAAATAATCCGCCCACAGGTGGCGGCAGATTTAGGTTAATTAACTCATTCTTAAAGATAATTGCGACAAAAACCACACAATTCGCCGAGTGGTGGAGTTTATTAAGCCTCGTGCCGCCACAACCTCTGGTTCAGAACGAGGTTTCAAACGTCTCGTAACGCAGTAATGGAAAGTACAGAGAACGTGATAAAAGAGTTTGTACAGAACAGTGTGACAGTTTCTCAAATCGTCGAGGGTTATAGTCAACCATATAGAACCATAAAGTCCGTACTTTGTTTACCTTATTATAAGGTGTATAATATAATTATATTAATTAAATTTATACGTACATAGAGCACAGGCTAATATAAAACGTGTAACAAAAGAGTTAAGATTGACGATTTGAGTATGTAGAAATTATAAGAAATATTACTTTTAAAACAACACACTAATAAGAGAACTCCTAATTAATTTATTCTAGTCTACTTACTACTTAGTTCTAGTCTAGAGCGTTGATGATAACATGTAAAGACAAAAACATAAAGTGAAATAAAAAAATAATAAACAAACATTTTTCATTTTTTTTTCTAAATGTTTTGTTTGTTTGTGTAGATTAACAATAAAAATGTACAAACTTCGTTTTACAAATTTCGTGAGACCGCTTTTAGAAATTAAATTACCAACAAATAGACAAAGGCAAAGGCAATTATTACATTCCATTACTTATTTTTAATCACTTTGACTATTTGATAAAGAGAAATGCGAAGTATACATCAAGTTTATCTCTTATCGTTTTAATGATTATAATATTTTGATGTTCTTTTTATAGGATAAGGGTGACAAACGAGCACACACACAGTGACCCATAAATAACTTCATCTATCCTCAATTACATATCAAAATTCAGTTGCGTTGTCACCCGTGAGGACTTAAACGGAATGTTTTTCGTTTCCAGTAAAAAGTCTCCGGTTCTCTACCCTCACCACACGAAACACAGGGACATTAAGCTGCTGATTTCTTATATTTACGCGAACACTACACATTGAAATAATACTAGTTTTAACGGAATTTATCGCGTATATTAAACTTTTTTACCCGACGTTTCGAGAGCTTTACAGCACCCATGGTCACGGGAAGGACTGAGATGTTCAACGTCCAGCTGTCATAGTTAACCGCGGTTACCATAGATTAAAAATTTAACTTTTGTTCCGATCTACACAGTATGAGCTTATGGTATCATGGAGTTTTGCAGTTGTATGCTTGGGTTGGGATTTAATTTTATTTATTATAGGATCCCAAGCAGATGGTAGCACCCAGCCATCTCTATTGAAATTAGGATGTTTTTTGATTTCAATAGCCTCGCGAATCATCCTTGGAAGGAATCGGTGTTCTTTAGCGAGGATTTGTGGTCTATCAAATCTGATGTAGTGACGGGGGCGATCTTGTACATGTTCACAGACGACTCGACAGTTCATCGACGCTCCGGGAAGTCTGCAGTCTGTGAACATGTACAAGATCGCCCCCGTCACTACATCAGATTTGATAGACCACAAATCCTCGCTAAAGAACACCGATTCCTTCCAAGGATGATTCGCGAGGCTATTGAAATCAAAAAACATCCTAATTTCAATAGAGAAGATGGCTGGGTGCTACCATCTGCTTGGGATCCTATAATAAATAAAATTAAATCCCAACCCAAGCATACAACTGCAAGACTCCATGATACCATAAGCTCATACTGTGTAGATCGGAACAAAAGTTAAATTTTTAATCTATGGTAACCGCGGTTAACTATGACAGCTGGACGTTGAACATCTCAGTCCTTCCCGTGACCATGGGTGCTGTAAAGCTCTCGAAACGTCGGGTAAAAAAGTTAAATATACGCGATAAATTCCGTTAAAACTAGTATTATTTCAACATTAAGCTGCTATTTTACGCCGATATTCTGTGAGAGCGTGTCCCTTCCCCGACTCATTGTTGACTATGGTTGTAGTACGCTACAAAAATACCAGTACTAGAGCTGTAGCATGGCTCCAGCCCATAAAATGTGATGAATGTAAGCTAATTCGAAATATTTTAAGATTATCTAATTTTACGATTTTTTTTAAATAAAGATGACAAACAAGTGTCCAAATCCATCTGATAAGTGCCAATAGACCAATGGCCGGTGGACACTATTAAGCTTATTCCCAATTAAGAAATAAAATTAAAGTTTCGTTTCAGAAAGTCCTACAATATGCCAATTTATTTCAAAAATAGCATGTTTCAGTTCGATAAATCTTGACGTATTTATAAGTGATCTCACGTTTAACGTAGCTATATGTAGGTAGATGTCTTTTCTATAAACGACTTCTTCATGTTTACATATCCCACTCCTCCCACGGGGACCAGCCGTGTTGGGAGAGTAAATGTATGTATTGTTAAAAGCAATTTATTTATGAGGAGGGACAGGTGGTTGCTACTGTTTATTTTAAATTTCGTGCTGAGAACCGTGAATTTTGTGCTGGTAGCTTGTAGAAGAAGCGGAAGGTTGGTCTAGTTCAGTTTCTTTCGAAAGCAAATATTTTCTCAAATCGACTTTACTCTTCTTATAAGTTCGATGCGCGTATGAGAGTGATTGTCAGTTTTGTTGTAATGCGATATAGTTGTTGACTTCAGGTGATTTAGATGTTTTTTTTTTTTATATATTAGATTCTCTTTGCTTGTACCTAAGTAGACGATTTTGTCGCGTCTTAGCACAGCATTTTTACCCTGACTTCTAGCCGTGTCAACCTCTTTCTTTAGCTCTTTTCATATTTTCAGTACATGTGGTGTAAAATCTTCTTTAATATAGTAGTTAGAACAGTCTTCTAATCGCTTTTTTGTTTTTAAATTTTTTGTTTTAAGGCTTAATTTACAAAACGTAATCTTAATTGGACTAGGTTTTTTCATCTTCCTACCTAGTCTTAAAGCTGATTCTATATCTGGTAAGTTACAATTTGCGTTCAAGTGTTCATTTAAAAATTTAATAATATTATTTTCTAAATCTTCATAGCTTTTTTCGTTTTCCTCTAGCCCAAATAAAACTATGTTTTTCATCCGTATTTGCCTTTCTATCTTTTCTAATGCGTTTTGTTGGTTATTAATAATTTTCTCAAGCTCTTCATTTTTTGACATAATTTCCTTAAATTTTAAGTTCATATTTTCAATGATAGGCTTTGAAATATTTTCTTGTAAACGTTTTAATTCTTTTCTTTGTTCCGTTATGTCATCCTACATTTTCTTTAGCATATTTGCTAATTATTCCATATTGATAAGTGGTTTTATTTATTTGGATGTTATAAATCGACCTCTTGTGTCAAGTATATTTACTATTTAATTTATTTTTTATTGATTGTATTTGATTCAGTTAGGTTTGTCTAGCATCTAGCGGAGGTTAATATCTTTAAACTCCACTAGATGGGTTTTACTCGTAACTTCATCTAATTAACAATAGATGGCACAAAACTTGATAAACTATTTTTAAATGATTCAACGTATTGGTAATTTGTTTAATTTCATAGGTTATAATTTTGAAAATACAATTATTCAATTATTTTCACCAAATTTTTAGTTTCTTTATATTTCATAAGTTTCCTTAAAGCGAAATTTTAATGTGGATTTTCTTCACTTTAACTATTTTATCATATTTATGGTTATAAAGTTCGAAAAGTTCACTTACATATTTAAGTCTGAATTTACGATTTTCTTTTTCACACTAATGTTACATTATTACTTGTCTAATTTAAACACTTTTGTATTCACTTATAAACACAAATTTAAATTTCTTTTGACAAGAACAACAAATTTTAAATTCAATAAAATTGAATTTAAAATTTGTTATTCTTACCCTCCATCTTGCCCTTCTTGCCCTCCATCCATCCATCCCATGGAAGTGCGAAGGCACGTGGAAGTATTACAAAGTATTAAAACATATACACTTTACTTAAAAGTTCGTTCTCTACAAAATGTGTTGTCTACGTAACTTTAACATGCGTAAAAAACTTAAACGTGCTGTATTGAAATTCAGGCTTCATAAAACTGGCGGCTCATTTTTATGTAGATGTATTTGTAGTAAGATTCCACGTAAGCACTTTTTGGAGAAATAATTTTACAAATTAGTTGATTATTAAAAAAATAAGTACGCATAGATGTAGTAATTTTTTAGACCTTGTTTATTTTTGTGTATTTGCAATAAGGTAAAATATAACTGCTGTGAGAAAAACAGTCTACTTGTGAGTTTTTTGCCGCTACTTCTCATAAGGCCCTCACGTAGTAAGGACTTGTTGAAGGGATAACGTAGCTTTAGACTTTCAAAAAGTGCTTTGTAAAGGCCAATTTTTAATAACTTTTTTTTTTCAGAATTACACTATCAATAATTACGCCAAAATTGTAATCTGACGGAAAGACTGACGCTCGCAGATTAATTTTTTATATAGATTAATTTACCGACATCGAACTATATTACTAGCGTATAGAACAGACACCCCGAACCAAAAGTTTGCTTCATTTTGGTAAGAGTTAGGAGTTCGCTGCAGCGCTAAAATAATAGTCGTCTAACCAAACTATTAAAACATGCAGTCTCTTACAATACCTTCGGGACGTAGTATGATGTTGAAGTCGCTTTCATCGAGACCACATAAAAAATTTCCTAACGAAAGAGCCCCATGCCCAGTTGTGGACTCGTACGTGTTCACTATGAAGGAGATGTTAAAATGTTTTATAAAACTATCATTTGCGATTTAATATAAAGCTTTGTGTAGATTCATGTAATTATTCATTGAATTATGCGAAACATTCCGCAAACGCAGCTTATATTAAAATAAACTATGGCGATGTCAACTACACTTGCATCACACGGTTAGTTGAACCAACGCTGTCGTTTAAAAAATGAGAACCGATGTCTATTAATTACTTGATTTATTATCATTTCGTGGTC
Source organism: Parnassius smintheus behrii (assembly GCA_036936625.1). Taxonomy (NCBI): domain Eukaryota; kingdom Metazoa; phylum Arthropoda; class Insecta; order Lepidoptera; family Papilionidae; genus Parnassius; species Parnassius smintheus. The sequence goes on along the minus strand of JAUPFT010000004.1, from coordinate 9,726,495 downwards.
ACGCTATAGGCGCGGTTTAAGCGTTTAAAATTTATTAAATTCGTAGAATACGTATATTTAAAAAATACATTGGCATTTATTTTTTTATAGTAACAAGCAATACACTGTCACGTGTGGATATTCCGCTTAGACAGTATTGAACTTTTTGTATTCTCTCAAAAGCAAAAAAAAACAGGGTGAAGTTGCTAATAAATCTAGGTACTACAGATACTGCTCATCAACAATTTTTTTGTTTTCTTTATTTGTAAGTTTTATTTAGTCGTTGATTTCATTATTTATAAAATTATTTTGGTTGGCGTTTTTCTTATTATTATTAATACCCGGTTGACCGAGCTTTGCTTGGTATTTTTCGCTCGGTTTTTTTTAATTCGTGTGTTTTGGAAATTATATTTAGATACAATTTATATCATCACAATCATGTTGAAAAACGAATAATATTTTTTGATCTTAGCGACATAATAGAAAAAACTGAACTGGTTATTTGAATAAAAAATCATGAGTGCAATTAGTTTAATTTAAATTTTCGTGTTTTTAATAAATACTGAAAAAAAGGGCTCGAAAAAATATATTTTCTCAAAAAAGAAAGAAACTTGAAAAAAAATAAAAAAAGTCGGTCGGTCGGTCTGGGCTCGAACCACGGCATCACGATTTTGTGACCGTCCAATATACCCATTAAGCTATTTGTAATTATTAATAAACTGTCAAAATTTACCTTCTTATTCTAACGATATTGTATCAGTTTTTCATTGCCTAAAAACACGGACAAAAAGACATTTTCTAAAAATAAATCCTAGCTAGATTGATTTATTGCCCCTGAAACTCCCTGCACACAAAATTTTATGAAAATCGTCGGAGCCGTTTCCGAGATTCCGATTATATATGTATATATATATATATATATATATATATATATATATATATATATATATATATATATATATATATATATATATATACAAGAATTGCTCGTTTAAAGGTACAGGATTAATAATAGTATCAATAAAAGATTTTTAAAATTTTGTGTATTTTTATTACATGAATATAATTGTCTCGAATCTGTTAATTGTTTATGGATTCTATCATCGGCACCAATACAATAACAGTGCTGCGGTAATTCTGGCGTTGTTTCATGCTGAGTGATTGATAGTAATTTCATTGCTGCAATTCAATATTTTATAATTTTCGCAATTACTATTTTTATAAGTGAATATCCAACAACTGTTTTTGGAATGTTACTGGAAACACTGTATTGTTAAATTTTTTTATCCTTGATAACCCAGATGTAACCTGCGCAGTTTATAATCAAACTGTAATACCTTTTTTGTTTCAAAAGAAAACAGAAGTTGCTACTGGTGAGTGGAAAAAAACCTTTATCGAGACTATTTTTTTTTAGGTTAAAGATTTATTATCTTTAACCGCGCGCGCACAGTCCAACTGATGATAAGTAAATGCTTGTCATAGATATCTACACCACCCTCGATTGTGAATCAGAATGAAGATATTATTAACAGTAAAATCGGTCAAATTGAGTGTACAATAGTTCTTTCACTGTCGAGCTGACGCGAACGTCAAGCCAGATTATGATACAGTGCGGCTCTACCACGTTTTAAAATTTATCTTTATGTATATCTAAATTCGATAGTGATGAAGGAAAATTTTAAATAAAGTCGCCATATTACTTGTGGACATAGCCTGTTGTCCTGATTAACTTCCATGCACAAAATATTCTATGAAAATTTGCTGAAAATTAACCATGAAAATGTACAAAATAAATTGCATAGATAAAAATGTAGCTTATCATTGAATTTTATATTTTAATACAAATAAGTATCTGCATTGGAAGTGTCAGACCCCGCTGAGATTAGCAATAACATTATTAACATTATTCTTAAGAAATCTATTTGTGAAATAAAAATCGTAAGGAAATCTGCGAAATCAAAAAATGAAACTCTCAGTAATTAAATATTTCAAGGATATATGGAGTCTGTTAGCACACACGGGCTCGCACGGTGGACACTTCCTTGGTCAAAACCCCTCTAAGATACAAGAGACCTGTGATGACATAATGTCTGCCACATATTGCTTACTTCATAATAATAACTAATACTAGGCTGCACTAAAAGTATCGGGAATGGAATATTTCCATTGTTCCTGTCATATTAAAATCTTTTTAATTGAAAACTCCTTGGTTTTAAAAATCTAATACCATCTATTTATTTAAAAAAAGATTCTCGGTCTTGTCTCAAGGTTTTGTCCAACTTGTTTAGTCGTTGAGAAAATGAAATTGACTCGAGAAAATTCAAGAGCGATGATTTATTATGACTTTCGAAGTGGTTTAACACAAAAATAGTGGGTTGACCGGATGATTTCTGCATTTGGTGATGAAGCCTCATCCAAAACTACAATTTATCGCTGGTTTGCTGAATTTCAACGTGGACGTGTCAAACACAGTGATGATCGCCGTCAAGGTCATCCAAAAACTGCAGTCAACCAAGAAAACGTTGATGCTGCGCGTAAGCTGATTGAGGAAGATCAACATGTGAGTTACCGCGAAATTCAAGCAACTTTAGACATTGGCATGAGTCAAATACAAATAATCTTGCATGAACAATTAGGTGTAAAAAAAGTTGTTTTCCCGATGGGTACCGCATTCACTCTGTGAGGAGCAAGAAGCGGCTCGCGTTACTTGGTGCGTCAGAACTCTCGAAAGATTCCACGCAGGATCCTCAAATGCTGTATACAACATTCTATCAGGTGACGAATTCAGGATATACGCGTACGAACCCGAAACAAAAAACCAGTCACAAGTTTGGATATTCGAAAATGAGTTAAAGCCAACAAAAATTGTTCGTTCACGGAGTGTTGCAAAAAAAAATGGTGGCAACGTTTGTCTCCAAACCGGCCATATTACGACTATTCCTCTTGAGGGACAAAGAACGGTTAATGCAGAATGGTATGCTAGCATTTGTTTGCCACAGGTAGTTTCTGAACTCCGTAAAGAGAACTGCAACCGCCGCATCATCCTCCATCACGACATTGCGAGTTCTCACACCGCACACAGAACAAAAGAGTTTTTAGAGCAAGAAAACATAGAATTATTAGACCATCCGCCGTACAGCCCCGACCTAAGCCCTAATAATTTCTATACTTTCCCTAAAATAAAGAATAAATTGCGTAGATAGAGATTTTCATCACCTGAAGAAGCTGTGGACGCCTACAAAACGGCCATTTTGGAGACCCCAACTTCCGAATGGAATTGTTGCTTCAATGATTGGTTCCATCGTATGGAAAAATGTGTCAAATTTTGCGGAGAATACTTCGAAAAGCAATAAATACATTTTTAAATAGTAATGTTGTCTCACTTCCTTGATTCCCGAAATTTTCAGTGCCGCCTCGTACACCAACTTTAAATGACGTGGGATTTGTCACGTTATTATCAGAAACGATGTCATAATGTCATGTTACAGTCAATTAGTGGGTTTTGGACGCTTCACACTAATTTATTGCATGTGGTCATATGAACAAGCATCCAGACTTGGAATTATTATTTGTAGGGCATATAAACACTTGTTCGGTGCAGGATTCGAACCATTGGTTTCGCAGCATCGCAGTCAGTTGGGTACTCTCTAAACTGTGTGGTAATTTCCCAGAACACTGCCCAGACGAGTTGAATCCGTCGATTGACCTCTGTTCCTCTGATCTCAGTCGAAGTTGGACGTACTTAGTCGTACTATTTCTCCCAAGTAAACGTGCTCGTTAACAATTCCGAGCGTAGTGCTCCCAACCACTGGCATAGTTTGTGAAATGGACATTAAACATGATCTTTGTTTTGTCCATGTTCATCTTAAGACCTATCCGTTGGGAGACACTATTGAGGTCATTGAGCATAGTGCTTAGGTTCTCCAGCGATTCTAACATAAGGAGTATACCGTCGGCAAATTGAAGGTGAGTTATGTACTCGCTATTGATGTTAATACCTTTCTCCTTTCTTTCCAGTCCAGTAGCTTTAAAACGTCTTCCATTATAGCGGTGAAGAGTTTCGGCATATAACGTCACCCAGTCTTACACCTCTTTCTGCAGCTGGATAGGTTTCGTACTCTGGTTCCGTATTCGGATAGCCATCGTGGCCCTACTGTACAATCACTTCAGCACTTTGATTTACCGACAGTCAACTTGGTACCACTGAAGAGACTGTAGCACCGCCCAAATTTCGACAGAATCAAAGGCTTTCTCATAGTCCCCATACGTCAGGCAAAGTGACAGATTGCACTCTTTGCACTTCAGTACAATTTACCGAAGGGTATGTATGTGGTCTATGGTACTAAAGCCTTTTTGAAAACCGCCTTGTTCGGGAGGCTGGAAGTCGTCAAGGCTGCGTGCGAGAGGAAAACAGCATATAGACGCGGCTCAGAAGGGATAGTCTGTAGTTCTTCAAGAGGGCGTTGTCGCCTTTCTTGAAGAACAATACCACCGCACTTCTGCTCCTCGCCTCGGAAGTAGTGCCTCCATAGAGGACGGAATTAAAGAGCTTCTGAAGGACTTCAAGTTTCGGTTTTTTACCCGCTTTCAGAAGCTCCGTTGTAATTCCTTTCTCGCCGTGTAGTGGCGGTTGACAATATCCGCTACCCCATATCTTCCTGTGGGTGTCGTAAGAGGCGACAGAGGGAGACAGGCAGGAGATGGGCAGCAGCATATTCCTTATAACAACAATAATATAATAAAAAACTGCGGTAGCCAACCCGCTCGCCAAGCGTGGCAACTATGACAAATATCACCCCATGAGCAACGACAAGTAATAACAAAAATAAATATTCTATTCCCAAAAAACAACGATTAAAACTAACTTCACAAATTTTATAGCCTTTAATTTATTTTACTTATTTTTAATTCTCGAATTTTCTTACTTTACGGTACGGTACTTTACAGCACTGATTGTCACGTTATGACTGAGGTGTTTCATATTTTTTGATTTTGATTGATCTACATACACATAAACGACAAAAAATATCAAACTTAATATTTGAAGTCGAAGGCAGCCCGGGTTAATTATGACATTGAGACATCAAACACCTCAGTCCACCTCTGTGACCATGGTAAATTAAGTTAAACTAAACCTTATAAAATCCGTGAAATTAGTTGTCATTTTGCTTTAGTATTAGTATATTACCTAAAAATACATTTTACGTAATATTTTAAGTTTTAATCAAAATAAAGTATTCGTGTAAATTTAAGAAAATCATTACCAAAACACAAGTTTGAATTTGATATAGTCGTTCACTGACGTAAAATCGTCAAATTAGCGAGTTTAGTTAAACATGGAACTACGATCAAGTTAAATATCATTAATATCTAATGCGGTCACCACAACTCTCATTTAGGTTGTTCTACGAGTCGAAAGCCTTTTCATTGATACACTCCAATTATTATAACATAATGGTGTTGTTATTTAATTTATTTTCTCTGTATTACGAGAATTTATAATTAATAAATCTATTTACTTGCTTATTTTAATGATTCCATTGTTGGTATTTTGATGGTCAGAAAAGCAACCATCGACATATTTCAATCGTGACTGTTACAAGTTCTCTAATACATAAATCTATGATTTCTTCATTGATGTCAAAATCAAGGCATTTTTTAATCATTTAACTTATGTTATCTATCTTATTTATTTATTTATTTTATAGATTCAACAGTAACTTTATAAATAAATTTTTAGGTTTGTATATTAAGCAAGCTGTATCGGACTTTCAACTGCACGAAAATATATAAAAAACAAATATCTAATAAGCAAATTATAACATAACCGATCTTTCGTTTTGACATACACTCCACATACTACTAGGAAAAGAACATTTGTAATCACATAATATTCACAGCTCATTCATTCAATCTGTCAGTAATTATTTTTTACACATGGTCTTCGAATACTGTGAAGAAGGAGAGTATAGCATTGTAGTAGGCCGAGGCACTGATTGTGTTAAAAATACTAATAATTTCAATTGCATATTTTAAAATATAATTGTATTTGTGTCCATAATGAATATGCCTGTCCTTCAACTTCCTTAATTATTTGAAACTTTATCAATTTTAAGCTATTGCATAGCTTCTATCGCTGGTTTTGAGCGCGGGGACCGAATCCAGAAATTCCGTAACGAAAAAAACCTCACGCTCCCCACTCCGACGGGCACGGAGGTGTGGCGTTGAAAGCCGTGCATCGTCTAACGTCGTTTCAGTTCGGCAGACTTCGGCACTCGGCTGACTTCGGCACGGTGTTTGTGGGCGTGTGACTAGTCGTATGCGTGTACACTAGCTGCTAACTGAATGATAAAAATTCCTGAATATCCTACATGTATTGTAAGATATTAAAAATATTTTAAACAATATTAACTTCTCATTTATACAATAAGAGAAAAAAATTGTTTTCTTATCGGTCACCACGCTCAAAAAGTGAAATTTGATTTAATATCAAAGACTTAACTGCATAAACAAAATAAATAATTAATTATAATTGCATAAGTTGATAAAAAATGCTATGCAATAGCATTACCGCGGCAGTCCCCGAGTGCCACACGTCTTTTTATATAAGGAACAATTGTGCTTTCTTCATTTTTTGCTAAGAGAATAAAGTAACTCGTATTATTTTATTTTATAAAATAAGAATGAAAAATAAGTACATAGTCTACCTGATGGTAAGTAGTTGCTGTAGCCCATAGACATCTACATCTATCCTCGATTAACAACCAAAGTTCAGATGATGTTGTTCCCCTGAGTACTAAGGGGAAATTCCTCGTTTCCAGCAAAAAGATTCTCAACATACGATACAGACAGCAGTTTTGAGTTGATAATTTACGCGGGTATTCTGAAAGATCGTGGTCCTTCTTCCGTCAAGTCGATCCATTTGTTCTACAACCATAATATAGTTGCAGCATGGCTGTACCGCGTAAAAAGTTAAAAAGATATAAATCGTATAGTAGTCATAAAGATATGGGTTTAAGTGATGAGATTTAAATGTAAATTAGAATGATAAGACTATTCGAGAGTATTATGATTAATGTTCCTTTACAAGAACAACTGAAAAAGACGGATATATATATATATATATATATATATATATATATATATATATATATATATATATATATATATATATATATATATATATATATATATAGAGATCTCTTTACGGTAAATGTTGATCAGACGCGACTTCATGCGAGCACTTTGTTGATCCGAAAATGCATGTTGATCCGGCGCCTTTTGTTGATCCAATATGCATCCCTGGTAACTAATGTGGCTCCGACCAGATCAACATCTGCACTCACAAGACTGTTTGCTAGCGTTGGCCGAAGTTGATCCGATATACAAATCCACCTTGCGATGGTTACGGAAAATGTTGATCCGATTTAAATGAGCCAATCAAAGCACAGCAAACGATAAGATAAACGATCGGATTGGCTGAATGCAGCCGCGACGTTGCCGTTTCGTATCTTTGGCGGTACAAGCTACAGATTAAATGCGTGTTATGTAATGCATTCAGGGTACTGTTTGGTCTAACTCGTTATTGTAATGCGGCGGGTGTGTTCGCGGATGCGCGTGTGGATTGTTTCTACACCACCATGCGTAAACGATGCACATCCCTGGTTCGCAGGGTGCGGGCCAGTTCCAATGGTATCATGAGGGCATTTTCTGATAGGTTTGAGTTCAGTACCTGAACCATTGTCATATGGTGCACGTGCTGACTAATCGGGCCTGTCTTATATATAGTTTTAAAATTAGGTAAATACCTAGTTTTAAGTTTTACGAAATTTGGTTTTAAGATTTGTATTATTACTAACATCTATGATCCTTGTGGTCGAAATAAACGACTTTTTTTAACGAATTACTCAACAACGCCCCTTCTTGTAGCGGAAGTGGTGGCAACGGCGACATAAGGTATTCGCCTGAGTGCGTGTTTGCGTGCATGCGCGTGTGTGTGTGTGTGTGTGTGTGAATGGATGTGCGTCTGTGCATGTGTGCACTGTTGTGTTTGTGTGTGTGCGTGTGTGAGTGTGTGTATGCGTTTGTGCGTGTGCGCATGTGTGCATGTTTGCGCGTGCGCTTGCGTGTTTGTGTGTGTGTGTGTGTCTGTATTTATGTGAGTGCGCGAGAGCGCGCGTGTGTGTATGCGCGTGCGTGTGCGTGCGTGCGGGTGTGTGTGCGTGCGTGTGTGTGTGTTCGTCTGAGTGCGTGTTTGTGTGTGTATGTGTGTGTGTGTGTGTGTGTGTATGTGTGAGTGTCTGTGTGTGTGTGTGCGCGCCCAGAAAACGGAGGCGGAGAATGGAGACGTGACGACGACACAAACTCGCATAAAAACACACACACACACACACACACGCACAAACGCGCGCGAACTAAATGGCACCCCCCCACCCTCACACACACACACACACACACACACACACACACACACACACACACACACACCCACACACACACACACCCACACACACACACTCGCACACCCACACACACACACTCGAGTGACAAATTAATTTGTAATAAAGTACTATCCATCATCTTCTAATTGATCTATGACAAATGAATAAAATAACACAAATTCACTCACACGATAAAAAAAACTCGAACAAACGTCCTTCCACAATAAAACCAGCCAAAGTTTGATCCACAAAATCAGCAGATAACGTATTTTCTTACCTTATTACTATATCGAAGTAGCCTACTGGGTTCTCTGTCACACACAGAGCGCGACGTTGCCGCTTCGTGTTCGAGTACCTATTCGTCAATTATGGCTCCGGATCCACTTAGTCTAAGTAAATGTCGCATATAAATTAAACATATTCAGGATCTAAAAAATCATATTCGGTATGATTTTTTCGACCGTTGATAGATCAACAAATGTTGGTGAAATCGCTGACGAGTATATTGAAATCCTGTTAGTGCAGATCCACCGACGTCACAAGCGCATCAATAATCGGTCAAAGTATATCAGTTTGTGCGACGAGGAGCTGAGCAAACATGTCAAATAGGTGGATCAACAATTGTTCTAACTTCTCACTGGATCAACATTTACCGTGAAAGGATGATTATATATATATATATATATATAGATAGATATACTATATGTAACATAATTAACGCACACCCCAGACACCCCAATTAGTATATTATGTAATAATCATAATACATACACTGAATTTTTAGTGAAAAATTTTTATGCACTGATTATTTATTAAGTTAGTTATACTATTTGCGGAAGAACGTTGTGGTCACAGTACAAATCCACGAACGCAAAGACTTTAACGTTCTTGAAATAAAGTTCATTTTTCTTTATTTTTATTGAAAGTCAGAATTAGTAATAATACAAATAAAACTGCACTCTCAAAAGTCTTATTGCCTTAAGTTACGGTCCATTTCAGTTTGTTTTGACTGTACAGATTTAGTGTGACTGTAATTTACGTAGTTTTAATTATTTTTGAGATAAAAAATTACTTATATTAAAAATGATAGGAATCGATTCGGTAAACGATTCTGAACAAACTACTTTCTCAAAGTGCGAACAAGATTTAAAAGGCCTTAAAAGAATGTTGAATCTCTTGTGGCCATAATTTTTCATTCATTCATTGCAGCCCTTCACAAGTCCACTGCTGAACTGGCCTCCCCCTAGGAATGCCACAAAACACGGTGAACCCCTGCTTCCATTTACTTTCTGCATGTCTTACCAGTTTATGGTCAGCAATTGTATTTTTATGCTGTAATGGATGGAGGACGTAGCCTTTTAACGAACTAAATTTAAATTGGTTATGATATAAACAGTGAGGTTGCTCGCTTCACGAGTAGTTTACACGCGGGACGTTTTATTTCTCCGTGAAACATGTAAACCGCGACCGCAGTTTCATCTTAGATTTAATGGCGTTTCTCCATAAAAGATTTCCCGGGACAACAATGTGGAATACATATAGTACTGAAACCATTTTAGTTTTCCGGCGATTTATTGAGTAACTTTTATGTGTATCGCACCTAGTGTTGCCAATGGAAAAATGAAACAAAATTTTGAAACACAATCGATGGCTTTTCGATCTTGTTAGAATATTTGCAACTAATAATTGTTCAAATTTATGTGTACACTTCATATTGGTTGTACTACTTTTACGAAAATAGTCGCGTTTAGTTTTAAGAAAAAGAATAAACAATAAAATTTAGCATTTCCAATTTAAAAAGCAGACCAATAATGGTATTTTAGCCTATTATAGAGTCAAAACGTTTTTTTTTCATTTCTGATATTTCTCTCAAGGTTAAGAGGGGGGGGTGGGAGGACTGGAGAGTATAACATCTTGATTTCATAGATATATAGGAGCTTTTATATATTAGTTTTTGCTCCGATCTACGCAAAACGAGCTTACAGCATCTTCAAACCTACTAGTATGCTTGAGTTTGAATTACATTATTGTTCAATATAATATGATCCCTTGCTGATGATAACACCCAGTCATTGAAATTTAGATCTTTTTTAATTTCAATAGACTCGCGAATCGTCCTCGATAGGAATCCGTGTTGTTTTATAAGTATTTGGTGTACATAAAATTTGATATTATGGTGGGAACAATCCCGAATTATATTCACAGAGTGCAATTTTCATGGAACGTAAGATCATCACGTCAGCTACACGTTCTTAAACGCGAGTCTGTTTTTTGTTTATCATAAGTAAGACAAACAAGGGCTCACGCCTACTCTCAAGTGGACTGTTTTACAATAAGATGAATTGGTATATTAGGACACACATTTTATAGAATTCTTTTTTATATAATAAGGTTGACAAACAAGCACAGTCTACCTGATGGTTAACTCAACTCAATTAAGAATCAAAATGCAGATGCGTTGTCACCCTTGAGGACTAATATGAATTATCTCGTCTCCAGTAAAAGGTCATCTTCGGTTCTTTGCACTCACTATACGAAACACAGCAGCAATTAGTTGTTATTTAACGTCGGTATTGTGTGAGAGCGTGGTCCTTCGCCGGTCGTGCTGATCCATTCGTGTTAGTAAGTTTTAATATTTGTATTTAGTAATAAATTGCATGTTATTAATTTATTATTTTTTAATTGTTAAAGAAATTATTAGAGAAAAGCTTATTTTAATAACAGATCTTCTTTATTTCGGTTACCAACAAGAAATTTATTTTAAATTGGGCATACCTAAATATACTACAACTTCATAGCACCACACATATGTAATAAAATTCCCACCGAGAATATTGTTAGCCTTACTTTTTTTTTGAATCTATTTTAGATTTTAAAAGTATGTACCGAAATGGCTGCAAAATCTTGACTATGTCCAAACTGAAAATATTCTTACAATATCTAAATAAAATACAATCGTTAAATCACGCACAGACACACTCACATACACACACACCCACACACACACACCACACATCCGCACATACACACAACAACAATAAACAACACATTAAACATTACGTAACAGTTACGGCTATAAACTAATATTAATTAAAGAATAATTATTCGTCTTATATACTTGCCGAATATAGACCTAGAACTAAGAATTAGGGAAGGCATTGTTTCCTGAGATACAGGTGATAACCTAGTTCAAGAGACAGAGCTCCTTTGTATTTAGACATATTTGGTTGCTAATAAACGTTATTTTTATAATTATTATACTTAAATCAAACAACTGAATTTATTTAGCATTAGATTCAGTTTATCTATTTACCGATAGGAGTCACCGTTCACTCTTTATCTACTATATTCTCTTTATAATAAAAAACATGTTCTGAGTGAATGACTTGACCAAGAAGTCTAAAATATGGACAGTTTCTTCATTTTATATCTTAAAAATCCACCAAGAAAAGATTTATGAAAATTCGACCTCTACGAATGTGAAATAGGGTGTATCATTATGAATGAAACTTTTTATTTTACGAGGCGATTGACTTGATACTTATAGAAAGAACTGTGCAAATAAAATAAATAAATTCTTATTTTGCGATTTCAAAAGAACCCCCTACGTAGGAAAGATAGGGGGGTGTAAAATATTTTGTAAGTGCTCAAAACAACTCTTTACGGGAGGGTGAGGGGAAAAATATTTAAATATCCAAAATAAGAAAATTGACTTGATTTTAAAATTAGGGTGCAAATTTTTGTTTGTACGAAAAAATAACTTTATTTGTGTGAAAAAATATTGTATTTAGATGCACAGCCTAACTGCTAGACGCGTGAAATTGAGATAACTTATTTTTAATAAGAGAGGATTTGGGGAAAAACTCTTAAAAATTTAAATATGGTGTTCCAGTTTTTAAGCATTTTTTACGAAGTGATTTCATATGTATGTGTGTAAAGAAAAATTATGAAATTATTTTTGCATCTTGAAAATCAATACAAATACTTTTGATGAATGAAATACGTTTTTTTGTTTTCCTAAAATGCTTTCAATGCTATGTTCTTATTACGTTAGAAAATTTTAAATGTAATTATTTATTTTATCCGACAAAGGCAAAGCAAAGAAGCAGGATGTTTCTTGCTCTCCATGTTTAAATTACTCATAACTCATAGGCGAAACCGCTCAAAATACACTAATTTTTACTTTTGTATATTTACTCTAAATGCGATAATTCTGATACAGAGCTCTTTAATAGCACCCATCTTCTAAAAATACAAACAGAGTAAAGAGTTCATCAAAAAATTAAAGTAACACACATATATGTCCCACGGCTGAGTTTATACATTCGCAGATTGTTGAGAGGGTTTTCTTGGAGTGAAGAAGTGTCCTACGCTCCTCCGTACCGCCTTTCACAAGCCGTCCTGAGGAATTTGTTCTCTTTATGTACCTACTTAATGTTATTATATTTTTACTTTATTTAATTTTAATATTAATAATATTCATCATCATCATCATCATCATTACAGCCCTTCACAAGTCCACTGCTGAACATAGGCCTCCCCCAAGTAATGCCACAAAGCACAGTCCTGAGCCACCTGCATCCATCGACTTCCTGCATATCTTACCAGGTCGTTACTCCATCTAGTGGGGGGTCACCCTACACTATGCCTACCGGTACGAGGCTGCCACTCGAGAACCTTTCTTCCCCATCGGTTATCGATTCTTCGAGCTATATGGCCGGCCCATTGCCACTTCAGCTTACTAATCCGTTGGGCTATGTCGGTCATTCTGGTTTTACTGCAGATATCCACATTTCTGAGTCTATCACGCAGAGAAACTCCGAGCATAGCCCTCTCCATAGGTTGCTGAGCAACCTTGAGCGTCCTCATACGGCCAGCAGTGAAGGACCACGTCTCAGATCCGTAAGTCATCACTGGCAACACGCACTGGTTGTACAATTTAGTTTTAGAGATTGAGGTATACCTGACGAGAAGATGTGTCGTAATTTCCCGAACGCTGCCCAGCCGAGTTGAATCCGTCGATTGACCTCTCGGTCGAAGTTGGGCTCACCTAGTCGGACTATTTGTTCCAGGTAAACGTACTCGTCAACAACTTCGAGCATAGTGCTCCCAACAACTACCGGCATAGGTGAGACATGGACATTAAACATGATCTTTGTTTTGTCCATGTTCATCTTAAGATCTATCCGTTGGGAGGCACTATTGAGGTCATTGAGCATAGTGCTTAAGTCCTCCAGCGATTCTGTCATAAGGACTATATCATCGGCAAATCGAAGGTGAGTGATGTACTCGCCATTGATGTTAATACCGTATCCTTTCCAGTCCAGTAGCTTGAAAACGTCTTTCAATGCAGCGGTGAAGAGTTTCGGGGATATAAGGTTACCCTGTCTTACACCTCTCTGTAGTTGGATAGGTTTCACGCTCTGGTTCTGTACTCGGATAGCCATCGTAGCTCTACTGTACAAACACTTCAGCACTTCGATATACCAACAGTCAACTTGGCACCGCTGAAGGGACTGTAGCACCGCCCAAATTTCGGCGGAATCAAAGGCTTTCTCATAGTCCACATACGCCAGACAAAGTGGCAGATTGTACTCTTCAGTCTTCTGTACAATCTGCCGCAATGTATGTATGTGGTCTACGGTACTGAAGCCTTTTCGGAAACCAGCTTGTTCGGGAGGCTGGAGGTCGTCGAGACTGCGTGTGAAACGATTCGTAATGACTCTCGAAAACAGCACGTAGACGCGAATCAGAAGGGAAATCCGTTTGTAGTTCTTCAAGAGATCGTGATCGCTTTTATTAAGGAAGAATACCACCGCACTTCTGCTCCACGCCTCTGGAGTAGTGCCACCATGGAGGACGGAATTGAAGAGCTTCTGAGGGACTTCAAGTACCGGTGTTCCACCCGCTTTCAGCAGCTCCGCTGTAATTCCATCCTCTCCTGGGGCCCTGCCGTTTTTAAGATGCTGGTGAGCATTTCTAATCTCGCTTAGACTGACGTCCGGGATATCATCGGAATAGTTTCGGATAAGACTTGCTCTTGGATCGTTACTCACACTTGCGTGTGGCTCCAACGATGATGTGCACAGCTGCCCATAGAACCTCTCAATCTCACTCAAAATCTCAGGTGTCCCGGAAACGATGCTGCCACACTCAGTCTTCAGCTTTGACAGTTGGCTCTTACTGGCAGACAGATCTCTGGCAAAGACTTTGGAGCCCTGGTTCCGCTCGATCGCTTCTTTAATACGAGTATTATTAAAATTGCGTAAGTCTTGCCGCATGCATTTGCAGATTTGTCCGTTCAGTTGCCTGTATGCTGTCAAATCTGTTGACGATTGCCGCCTCATCTCCCGTCTAACAGCTATGAGATTAAGAGTGTGATCGGAGAGTTTTTGTGTTCTTCTACGGCGGGTCTTGCAGAACTTAGCTCCTACCGCATGGACAGTTTCCACGAGCTTGTCATTCATATCGTCCACTGCATTGCAATCTTGTAGGCACTGAAAGTGGTTACGTAACTTGAGCTGAAAGTTTTCGGGATTCTGGATTAGAGCACGAGGGGGACGGAGCGTTGACTTCATTAGACGAGTCCTCTACATCTTAACGTTTAGGTTCAGTGTGCCTCTAACCCTTCGGATATCGCTGCCAGTTTTCACCCTTGCGATCACTGAGACATCACTGAACAGTTGGCGTCTGGTCGTCATAATGAAGTCAATCTCATTTTTTGTCGAACCGTCGGGGCTCGACCAGGTCCACTTCCTGTGTGGCCGCTTCTGGAAGAAAGAGTTCATCATAAAGAGTCCCTCTTTCTCCATAAAGTCGGCCAGCTGCTGGCCCCTTCGGTTCAGTTGCCCTACTCCAAATTTCCCTAACTTCAGCTCATCGCTTTCTCATGTGCCTAGTTTTGCGTTGAAGTCTCCCATCAACACCGTGTAGTGGGTTTTGGAGGAATGCGTGGCTTTGGAAATATCCTCATACATTTCCTCCACCTCCTCATCGGGATGTGCCGAGGTTGGTGCGTAAACCTGTATGATCTTCAGCGAATACAGTTTGGTGATTCTGATTATCAGGTACGAGACCCTCGTCGACACACTCCCAATCTTTACAATGTTGTTGACGAGAGACTTGTGGACGATATATCCGACACCTCCTTGGGACAGATGGTCGCCCTCCCGGTGATAGAACAAGTTGCCGGATTCGAAAATCACCGTACCCTCCCCCTCTCTTCGGACCTCGGGTAATCCTAAAATATTCCAGCGCAACTTGTCTATCTCTTCTTCCAGCTTCAGGATCTTCTCGTCAGTCCTCAGGGTGCGTGCGTTAAATGTTGCCAGGTCGAGTCGGCGTAGGTGGCAACCGAATCTCCACCGGAGATTCTTAGCACCCCCTGCCCCGCCATTACCATGGTCGCCACCGTAGCCAGGAATAGCGGGGCCGCCGGCGACTGAGGCCCGTCTATTTGTGTAATTGTTATGTTTATTAATTAATAATAATTACGAATAATACATATTTTGGAACAATACAAAACTGTGTCCATATTTACCCCTTCAAAAATGAAAAATTGTTTTACAAAACAGTAAAGATGTCTATTTATGGTTATGAATAGGTTAGTGTTATTGTAATTCGCAACTGTAGTCTGTTTTTTACAAACTAGTACTGAGTATGTGTCACGCACTTTTTTGATATTGACAGAGGGACATGAGCCATTGTTAGGGGTGGAGCCAACGTCTTTGCTCTTGTTTTGAAATTGTAAAGGCCCGTTCATATTGAATACCTATAAAATTTACTACAGATAAAGTAAAATAATTTTTATTTATAAATAATTTTATAAATAAATAAAAATAAAACAATATTCGATATAGTAAATACTATAAATATAATATTATGCACAAAAACTTATAAATGAAATAATTATTATATAAAATTTAAAAACTATAAACTATCATCATCACTTCCTTCCGTTGAACTTTCTGCAGAACTGAATAATAAATTGCACTAACATATTTTCGACATTATTGTCGACTTCGCACATTTTTGTTTCGATCTCCGTTATCACGTGATTGACATATGAAGACCATTTTTAGCTACCAATCAAAATTCCCGTTCGCTGTTTTCTTGAAAATGGTATTGCGGTCTATCTTCCTGTATCAAATTTGGATTTTCCACGTGCTATTTGTGCAAATTACGGAGATTCATGCAACAGTCTTTTTTAAATGTTAATTTATCAGACTACAGAATTTTTTCAAAGAATCGTGGATTCTCTCGGTGCTTCTGCAACAGCGTTACACAAAATTGCATTCTCTGTGCAAGTTTCCGGGTAGCAGACTTTGTACTAATTTGAATGGATGAAACTCGGTTTTTTTTTGAATTATGATGTGCAGTACTTTTGGAGATTTTGTTGCTCTCTTCAATTCACCGTACTTAGGTAGTCTGGGCTTTTTCAACTGCTTGCAGGAATTTGGCCTATAGGACATAAAGAGATTTTTCTTCGTAATCATTTGACTAGGGAATCGACCCCTTGAGAAAAACCGATACACATTAACAAATACTCCATGATTGAGATGATGCTCAGCATTTGGGTACCTCTCACGATACATTCTTGCTGCAGTATTAGTGTTGCATAAGCATTTTCCATGAATGAGATATATGTTAGTACATTCATGTGTGGTGTATCGAGATGACATGATAACACACTATACAAACACGGGATTGCGATTTAAACAAGTCCGGGGTCGTTAGATACGGTGAAGATGAATCAAAACTACAATGAAAATTGAGTCCAGTAAACAAAGCCACAGTTTTAAGTACGAAATCAACAAATATAGACAGAATACAGAAAGATTCGCAGTAAATGAAAGAGTGTAACGCGCTGCAGAATTAAATATGGCACAATGTGCCTACGAATCCATGTTTCGCCAGAGTGCGTCTCTATCTGTTTCACTCACACAGACGAAATGATGTGTCAATCCGTCTCGCTCTTAGATAAAATTAGCCCCACTATCTATTTTGCTCACACTTAATAAAGTAGCGTCACCATGTGTCTCGCTCACACTAGTCAAAATAACGTCACTCTTCGTATCAATTGAACTTGTATGACATCCGGCTTCATTACAAAAACGTTTTTCCTCGATTAAGAACTAGTTCTTAATAAGTGTCATTTCGGAATTTAGACTAAATGCGCCAACTTTTAAAGTTTATTGCCAAAATTGTGTAGTACATTTTTTGTACAATATAGTCGGTTAAAGTTTGGTAATGTAATTATTTTGAATGCAATGTTGGGAAAAAATCAAACATTTTATTTACAACTGAGGCAGTTATGCTCTAAAGTTTAATTGTAATTTATTGAAGGGCTATTCATGTTTATATCACAGAAGTTGTATATCACGAAAAGTTAATATTTGTAATCACTGGATTTGAAAGATCACCACAAGGTGTCGGTGTTTGAGATGCATTGCGTTGATGATGCGTTTCTGTATTGCCGTTGATTTCTGGGACATTCTGTATAATACACAACAGTACGTTTGTAAGTACTAGAGGAATACTTTAAATGAGCAAAAAAGTGTTGCACTTTCTATTTCCTCACACTCATAGTCAGATGGGTCGGTATACGATACAAATATAGAGAGATTGGACGCAAAAGCAACAGCTTTAGATGATATCTAAGGCACAGGGATGAAACCCCGCTAAAATTCTGACTCCAGGCTGCTACTGAGAATATTTTGATAGAAAACCCAAATAATTTTGGACTCAATCACACCTATAACTTAAAGGTTAAGTTAACTGGATAAGAGCACACGCATTATGAAACGAGATATCTTATTAATATACTTCCGGTAAAAGTTAAAACGTGTTGTGAAACATAGCTGTCTTGGGAAATCTTTTACGTCAGCTCCGAAAACTGTGAAGTGGAGTATTTTTTGTATCAAGTCTTCACACACATAAGAATATAAATTTTTAATGTTTACAAAAAGGAAAAATATACTCTTATATTATCTCTTTATTTTCCTTTGTCTAAATTTTATGCGGAAAATAGAATTATTCTTAACTTTAAAAATATTAAAGTAAGCTTTACTTTGTTGTTGTTATATGTTCACACTCTTACAAATTCGAATGCCTTTCTTCAACGATGTTATCTGGTATATGTTTTTCATCAAACCGTAAAGGTCCACCGCTGGAAATAAGCTTCCCCTGCAACAGGGAGGATTTGGTTTTATCGCCACGCTTAAGGAACTGCTAACAGTCAGATCAACAATCGCAGTTCCAGAGTCCGCACAATTGATGTTGTTCCCTATTAGGGTTTAAGTAGTATACGTCTACTTTTGATAAAATGATTGTGCAGCTATATGGGGAAAGCCATGAGATCATTCTAGAATTTCCCATAATAAATCTTCTAAGGAGAGAGATCTTGGTAAGTGATACTAGAAGTCGATGAATGCAGGTGATTCAGAAATATGCTTTATGATATTCCTTGGAGGACAGGCCTGTAATGATGATTTATTTACTTAGCCAGCAAACAAGATATAAGCTATAAAAATTGTAATAAAATAAACACTTGATATTAGAACTTAGTACGAAAAAATTTTCTTAATCATGAATAATCTTGACAATATAAAAATAACAAGAATGAGACAACTAGTACACAAATAATATCTATCTTAAAAAGGAAAAACTATGAGTTTGCCTTTACTCACAAAATTTTCATTTTAAGATTTCTTTTGGTTACAATTTTCATAAAAATACAAAATTAATAAATTTATAATTAAATTCTTACTTAAAAAAACTAACAGTATTAGTTAAAATAATGCTAAAGAGACTAAGTACATCAAAAAAACATGGTATCCTTTTTCACTTCCTTCAAAACTATTTCTCTTATGCTTTCCATCGGATTTATCTATCTTCATCAAGCAGCAGCTTGCCGTCAAGTTTTCGTATCACCTTCCTCGGTATCTGGTCAATCATTATGTATGTAACATAACATAATAATGTTATGTTACATTTATCTCATCATCCGATTCTGAAGTATCCTCTATAGCCTCTTGAGATAGTGATATTGACGTTTTGGCAGCACAAAATAACTCTTCTTCATCACGATCTTGATGTATAGGTAAAATCACAGAACGAATATAACAATACGATCATTTTATTTTTTATGCACATTTAGGGATCATCATTTTGGGTTTACATCCAAACCTTTGGAATTTTTTTAATAAAATAATGTTTTCCTCCAGTGACCGTGATATTTGTTTCGAAGCTTAGTGCCTAAATCCTTTTTTAACATGTGAAAATGCCTCCTAATACCCGCCTTGCGGGGACAAGGATGGTATGTCGGACTTGCATCGATAATAAAACTCTATAATAAAGCACTAGAAAAATCCAAAATTCAACACAACAACATCCAAATGAAAATGGTGTACGTAATGAACGTAGATTATATATAAATATCCATGGACTAAACGACTTTTTGTTGCACTAGAGGATAGAAAATTTCATATTGATTCTATAATGCTGTGGGTGAGTGTGGTTGGATCCAACCACTTGGGATTTGACGTAATATCATCGTGGTCAGACCCGATCATTTGGATTTTGAGAGGTAAAATAGCTGAAGGTACTCCGGGTTTAACAATGAGTTCGGGCCGTCAGTCATCTTAGCCCCCCGTGACCATGGATGCTGGAAAGCACCCGAAACGTCGGTGACTAAGAAATAATTCAAATTAAACGCGATAAAATATGTAAAGGTAGTTTTAATCAATATGTCGTGCTGGCGTAAATATAAGAAATAATTATAATAATCCTACCTTAAATTTACAAAAAGATATAGCATTTTAATTGATAATAAATATAAAACAGATATCCAATATTAATTGATTTCAAATATTCCATTGAAACAATGAGAACGAAGTGGAAATAAAGTAAAAAAATGGTGAATTATTAAAATTCAATAACTCAACATAGGTACTTAAAACGTGGAAGAGCTGTCGACATGGCTTTGTTGATAGCAACTTTCTGGTTTGAGCGAATCGACTTGATTAATTGTTGATATTGTATTCAAATATCGTATAATTAAAATTTCGATA
Organism: Parnassius smintheus behrii; assembly: GCA_036936625.1. Taxonomy (NCBI): domain Eukaryota; kingdom Metazoa; phylum Arthropoda; class Insecta; order Lepidoptera; family Papilionidae; genus Parnassius; species Parnassius smintheus. The sequence goes on along the minus strand of JAUPFT010000004.1, from coordinate 9,706,004 downwards.
ATTCATTATTTAACAAATAAAAATGATATTTATTTTTAATAGAGGAGGGGACAAACGAGCATGTGGCTCACCTGATGGTAAGTGACTACAACCACCCATGAACAACCGCAACACCAGGGGCATTGCAGGTGCGTTGCTAGCCTTTTAGAAAGAAGTAAGCTATTTTCTTGAAGGTCCCTAAGTCGAATCGGTTCGGAAACCTCGCCGGTGGTAAACAATTCCACAGAGAAGTTGTACGAGGAAGGAAACTTCCGCATATAAGTTCATTTTTCTTTTTCTTATTTTCTTTGCTACAGTAAGGTTTTTTATTAGGTAGAGCATCGCAGAGGAGTATTATAAATGCAACACGAATGGGTCACCTCTAGGTGTCTATGTGTTAAAGAATACAATTACCATTAAGCTGATTTTGAGCTCAATTACCACCACTCCACCTGTAAAAATATCTTTTTTCTGTTGCTTCTGAAGGGAAGTAGTTCCTTTTCATTAAAATTAAAAATTAAAAGTATTTTAAGATTTTTGATTCTTGTTTTATTAGTCATTTGGCAACATGATGATTTATTTAAGTTTGATTTCATATCCTACATTAATAATAATTGGTCTCCTCTGCCGAGGGCTACCATCAAGTTGGGCTTTTATTTATGTATATTTGTATTTATTTTATTTTATTGATATTTATCTTTTCATTTTAATTTGTAATTATATGTACGTGCAGAAAATAAAATAATATATATATATATATATATATATATATATATATATATATATATATATATATATATATATATATATATATATATATACATATATTTCAATTAAGGAACACTCTTTGGATAAACACCTCCTTCATATAACCACCAAAAATCCTACATCACTGTATGCAAATAATTTATGATTATATGAATAATTTTGGCAAGTTTTTTGAACTAGTATTAAGAAAATTGCCAATCCGTAAAATTATTCCTTAATCCTCCCGATTCAGAGTTCAGTAAATAGGCTGCGCAGCAATACGGGTTTCAAAGCCGCAAGCGAGAGGGGCTTCACGGGTCGAGTGCTACGAATGAGCGTCTATTATTCCTGAAATCATAATATGATATATAGTTATTTGGTTGCTCGTTGGTACGAATTGCGATTAAGCTTTTTGATATTCGTGGCAAAGATGAACACCAACTCTATTAATACAGTAAGTTAAAATTGGTTTAAAAATTGTCTATATAAATAAAAACAATTGGTTATTTTCTACAATTTACAAATTAGTACAAAAATATAAATAAAGTTAGTAAGAAATATCTTTTTCTTTACCAAACATAACCTGATGGTGATTGGCCAATGCAGTCTATGCACACCTAAAGCCAACTTCAAACTAAGTAGGCTACAAATGCATTGTCACCTCTACACTCTGAGATTGAATGCCTCACAGCTTGTAAATAGTGATACTCTTAAGCCTTTATACCAGAATAAAGCATTGCATGCCCTGTCTTTTTTCAACCAAAATAAGTGGGAGGATGGTACCTACTCAGATGGACTCATAGGCAGAAAAGAAGTCCGAACAAATTGATAATGTGAATAAGTTAATAGTGATATATATCGATAGTGAAAAAACAAACCATAAAGCAAGGAATCGCCACGCCTGCACTAATGAAATGTTTGTTATTGCAATTATTATAAATGCAATTTTGAAAGTTGGTTTACCACCTACCTAACACTTGCTCATCATGTTATCATGTAATTTTTTGTAAGACGTTTCTAAAAAAGAAAAAAAGTAATCACAACGGTTTCCCAAAGTTTTATGTATTGATAATTTACGCTTCCAAAGTATGAAAAATAGGGAATGAAGTTTTTATAAACAAAATTCTAGTTGCTTGAGCTTGTGATATTCTTTAGTTCACATTAAAAGGTTATTGAAATCAAAAAATATTCATCTAATTTGGTAAAGTTTTTTGGATCCGTTTTTTGGGTTCCGTAGTAAGATAACCAGGAAACTTTATAGTTTCACCATGTCCGCCCGTCCGTCCACCTGCGATATTACTCCGAGACCTTGTTCGCTATAAATATATAATTCAGCATGGTTCGTCATTCATCATCATCGTTATAGCCCTTCACAAGTCCATTGCTGAACATAGGCCTCCCCCAAGGAATGCCACAAAGCACGGCCCTTAGCCACCAGCATCCATCAAATTCCTGTATGTTTTTCAGGTCGTCACTCCATTCATTGGGATGTCGCCCTACACTACACCTATAGGTACGAGGCTGACACTCGAGAAGCTATTCTCCCCATCGGTTGTCGGTTCTTCGAGCTATATAGCCGGTCCATTGCCACTTCTGCTTACTAATCCGTTGGCTATGTCGGTCACTCTGGTTTTAATGCGGATTTCCTTATTTCTAAGTGTATCTCGAGCATAGCCCTCTCCGTAGCTCGCTGAGCGACCTTGAGCGTCCTCGTACGGCCAGCGGTGAAGGACCATGTCTCAGATCCGTAAGTCATCACTGGCCACACGCACTGGTTATGGAATCTAGTGTTCAAGTTTTGAGGTATACCTGACGAGAATATGTGAGGTAATTTCCCGAATGCTGCCCAGCCGAGTTAAATCCGTCGATTGACTTCTTGGTCAAAGTTGGACTTACCCGTACCCGTACTCGTCAACAACTTCGAGCATAGTGCTCCCGACAACTAATGGCATAGGTGTGACATGGACATTAAACATGATCTTTCTTTTGTCCATGAAAGTCTTAAGACCTATTCGTTGGGAGACACTATAGAGTTCATTGAGCATAGTGCTACGGTCCTCCAGCAATTCTGCCATAAGGACTATATCTTCGACAAACCGGAGGTGAGTGATGTACTCGCCATTGATGTTAATACCGTATCCTTTCCAATCCAGTAGCTTGAAAACGTCTCCCAATGCAGCGGTGAAGAGTTTTGGGGATATAGCGTCAGCCTGTCTTACATCTATCTGCAATTAGATAGGTTTCGTACTTTGGTTCTGTACTAAGATTGCCATCGTAGTCCTACTGTACAAACACTTCAGCACTTCGATATACTGACAGTCAACTTGGCACCGCTGAAATGATGGTAGCACCGCCCAAATTTCGACATAATCAAAGGCAAATTGTTCTCTTTGGTTTTATGTACAATCTGCCGCAGGGTATATAAGTGGTTTATGGTTCTAAAGCCTTTTCGGAAACCAGCTTTTTCGGGAGGCTGGGAGTCGTCGAGTCTGCGTGCAAGACGATTAGTAATGACTCTCGAAAACAGCACGTAGACGCGGCTCAGAAGGGAAATCGGTCTGTAGTTCTTCAAGAGAGCATTGTCGCCTTTCTTGAAGAATAAGACCACCGTGCTTCTGCTCCACGCCTTCGGAGTAGCGCCACCACGGAGGACGGAATTGAAGAGCTTCTGAAGGACTGTAAGTACCGTTGTTCCACCCGCTTTCAGAAGTTCCACTGTAATTCTATCCTCGCCAGGTACATTGCCGTTTTTAAGGTACTGGAGAGCCACTCTAATCTCGCTTAGACTGACGCCCAAGATATCATCGGAATAGTGTCAGATCAGACTTGCTCTTGGGTCGTTACTCACACTTACGTGTGGCTCCAACGATGGTGTGTACAGTTACCCATAGTACCTCTTAATCTCACTCAAAATCTTATGTGTCTCGCAAACGATGCCACCATACTCAGTCTTCAGCTTTGTCAGTTGGCTCTTTTTTGTAGATGGATCTCTGGCAAATACTTTGGAGCCCTGGTTTCGTTCAATTGCTTCTTCTATACTGAGAGTTGTATTGAAGTTGCGTAAGTCCCGCCGCATGCATTTGCAGACCTGTCTGTTCAGTTGCCCGTATGCTGTATAATCTGCTGACGACTGCAACTACATTTACCGTCTAACAGCTATGAGATTAAGAGTGTGATCGGAATATTTTTGTGTTCTTCTGCGGCGGGTCTTTTAAAACTTAGCTCCGACCTCATGGACAGTTTCTACGAGCTTGTCATTTATATCGTCCACTACTTAACACTGAAAACGGTTTTGCATTTCGAACTGAAAGGTTTCAGGATTTAAGATTAGAGCACGAGGGGGACGGAGCTTTGACTTCATTAGACCAGACCTCTCCAAATTAACGTTTAGGTTCAGTGTGCCTTTAACCATTCGGTGCAAGTTTTCACCCTTGCGATCACTGAGACATCACTGAACAGTTGGGGTCCGGTCGTCATAATGAAGTCAATCTCATTTTTTGTCAAATAGCCGGGGCCCGACCATGTCCACTTTCTTTGGGGCCACTTCTGGAAAAAACTATTCAATATAAAGTGTTGATCTTTCTCAATAAAGTCGGCCAACTGCTGGCCCCTAGGGTTCCGTTGCCCTATCCAAAACTTCCCTACTTTCAGCTCACCGTTCTTTCTTGTGCTTAGTTTTGTGTAAAAGTCTCCCATTAACATCGTATAGTGATTTTGGAGGAATGTATGGCTCTAGAAATATCCTCATACATTTCCTCCACCTCCGCATCGAGATGCGCCTACGTTGGTGCGTAAGCCTGTATGACCTTCAGCGAATACCGTTTGGTGGTTCTTATTATAAGGTACTCAACCCTCGTCGACACACTCCCAATCTTTACAACGTTGTTAACGAGAGACTTTTAGACGATAAATCTAACACCTCCTTGGGACAGATGGTCGCCATCCTGGAGATAGAACAAGTTGCCAGATTCGAGAATCACCGTGTCCTTCCTCTCTCTCTTTGGACCTCGTATAATCCTATAATATTCCAACGCAACTTGTCTATCTCTTCTTCCAGCTGCAGGATCTTCTCGTCAGTCCTCAGGGTGCGTGTGTTATATGTTGCCAGGTCGAGTTGTTGTAGGTGGCAACCGATTCTCTACCAGAGATTCTTAGCACTTCCTGCCCCATCGTTACCATGGTCGCCACCGTAGCCAGGACTAGCGGAGCCACCGTGGACTGGGGGCCGTCTATTTGCGTCGTTCCTCATGGGGGATATATTGCCATAAATGCCGGCGGTTTGGCAACCGCAGTTTTTTTGTTGTTTAGTTGCTGCTATCAGGATGATGTTGCTGCCCATCTACTGCCTGTTTCCCTCTGTTGCCTTTTATGACACCCACGTGAAGATATGGGGTAGTGGATATTCTTAACCACCACTACACAGCAAAGCATGTATGGTTATATTCTTACTAATTACGTCAAAAAAGCTATGACACTAAATGTTGAAAAACGATTTTAATTTGCCTACCTCCCACACAGGTGATTTTCCTTTGACCTGTATATTTTTTCATGTTGGGTGTCGTTGGAAATATGAGAGGTCCGTTTGCAAAATATTTAGCTTTAAGTGGCATTTTGAATAAGGTTTTTTGTCCCCTACGAACTAAACCACTGTTTTTAGAAATTTGAAAAGCATGCACGAGTTGGCTTAACAAGTTAATGAGTAACAATCGATTATTTTTAATTCCATAGTGGCTTCATAACACTGCGGCCACATTCCGTCAAATCCCAAGAAGTCTCATGATGAAATGATGGTGAAAGTGCTGTGGGTGTGTGCGACACACCCACAGCACTTTAACCCATTACAACTTATATATAGAGACAACTTTTCTATGAAGAAGTGTGTCATTATGAAATCAATATGAAATTTTCCGTCCTTCACTGTAATAAAATGTGTTATTCTATGGAAATTTATTGATAATCTACACTCATCTCCTACGCCATTTTCGCGTGCATATTATTGTGCTGATTTTTGGATTCTTCTAGTTTTTATTAGTGTTTTAGTACAATGTTTTACTATAGAATTGTAATGAAAATTGTTGTGTAAATATAATTTATCTTTTTACGTAAATAATTTCGATTTAAATATATTGAAATAATTGTGATTTTCACGCTGCCGATATTCGCTTGCTATGTTTTGTTTCTGTTATCAAAATATTGTATTTCTTTTTGTAATGAAGTAAAACCTGACTTTTATATATACAATTTGAATAGATTTTATAATGCCAAACTTCTTCATAGAAAAGCAGTCTCTAAATATAAGTTTTAATTGTTTAAAGTACTGAAGGTAGGTGCGGTCGTATGCGACCGCTAAGGATTTGCCTGGCGTATTTCACTGCATGGGATTTCATGGAGATCTAAGGGTTAAATGCACTTGGATTTGTAAAAATTTTGTTATAATTTCGTAGAAAATGACCGAAAACTAGCTGAATTTGTGATGTTATTGTAGACTGTAAAAGATGAACTCAATAAAATACTTATGCTTTATTATTACCAGCTTTACGTTTTCCTATGTGGCGTATGCAGGAGGATAAATCGACAAGGGACCGATCCTGAATACTACTCCTACTACTTTCACAATTTTTAGTTAGTAGCTATTGTAGGTCTAAATTTCATTCATGGTACTCTATTATGACTGAGGATAGTTTGCCCTGGTGCTTGTAATCTATTCGGCAGAAGTGGTTTACGGGAAGGTTCGTTACTGTCATGTGTATTTTGTAGGTTACACTAACCTTTTTTGTACGAACTTATCTTCAAAATCAATAAGTTTTATGAATCTCTTTAATTACCACTTGCCGTATACGTCTGCTTGGAAATAAATCCTTGAGTTACTATAGTTACACTGGATACACCGTAAACCACGCTGGTGTAGCCACGCTGCAGCTATATTATTGTTGTAGCACGAAATGATCGCCTCGATCGGGGAATGACCACGCTCTCACAGAATACTAGCGTAAAATAGTAGCTTGATGATGCTGTATTTTATATGGTTAGTGTAAAGAACCGGAGACCCGTTTTACTGGAATCGAGGCATTTCATGATAGTCCTCAGCGTGACAACGTATCTGCATTTGAATTTTTAATCAAGGTTAAATGTAGATTTTATGGAGCACAGTATTCACTTACCATCAGGTGAACTGTGTGATCGTTTATAAAAAAACCTCAATATGTTCATACTATCAGGAACACCCTTCCCCTTCTAATGTTCACGTTTGCGAAGAGCTACTGCGGAACCCATTGCGCGTGGCCCTACACGCACTTGACCAGTTTTTATTCTTTTTTAAATTTATAATTATTAAGAACATTGGATTAATTTAAGAGATATGACAGAGAGCGCTTCTCCAACTTTTATAAATATACAAAGATTATTTAATGTTAAAGCCGTATTTTGTTCTACAAAGTTGGGCGCTTGTGTACTATAACAAACGGGTACAGAATAATAGAAAGTCTGAAAAACACACGAGCTTCTAAAACGAATCGAATATTAAACCGCTTTTCGTCATTTAAACTTTTGTTGTTTATTTACATATATCTAGTAGTATTATAATTAAGTCTGGAGTCCTTTGTGTAAGGTCCGAAAACAATGACATATTTATTCTATTGTATATTATGTTTGCCGTTGTGGCGGCGCCGTCGTCACGCCACAAGCGAAATACACCGAAGCCTAAATCATGCTATCAACATTCCGAATCATAAACAGTATATATAGTACATCTCCGAACTATCACACGGAGTGTTGGCCGCTCCCCGGGCAGAACACCTTGCCTGGCGGGAGATCTCCCCTTTTCATTCCACTGCCACAGTGGTGACCACCACGACGTGATCTGAACACGCAACCAACAACTCTCGGAAACTTCAAGCTTCATCATCGTCATAGTTTTCACACCCATTCGCTCCCGAGCAGATATCGTCTGCAGTCTTCATATCCTGCAAGCCATCTAGATTCACAAGGTTCATCGCAGCACTGGAATAATAATGCTTCCTGTTCCTTCAAGCTACTCTCTGCGCTGTACAGTGTTCGGCACGGCTCTGAGCCTTACTGCTCGCCTCTGCTTCACGGCACTCCCGCAGACTACTTGCCTTTTTCTCGACTCACCGCAGACTACAAGGCAATCTCCTGGCACTTGCACATTTGTTGACAACGAGACTGCACTATCGACCTCCGGTCTGAGCAGGGGGGTTATATGGCGGCGCTGTCGTCGCGCTACGAATCTTCCAACCGCCTTAAATCAATCAACATTCCGAATCATAAACAGTATACATAGAACATCTCCGAACTATCACACGGAGTGTTGGCCGCTCCCCGGACAGAACAACTTGCCCGGCGGGAGATATGAGCCGTGGTAGCTCGGATGATTAGCGCTCGCTGTAAATTTGTTGAAATTGAAATTGTTAATTGCAATTTTAAGTGCTGATTTACCACGTGATTGGCGGTGAAGGAAACCTGCATGTCTGAGAAATAAGAAAAAATATTTCGAAGATATCTGAAGTTTGCCAACACGTATTAGAGCAGCTTGGCGGACACTTCTTTGCCCTTAAACCCTCTCAGAAACGAGGGGAGAACTGTGCTCAGCAGTGGGACGTATATAGGCTGTAACTAACTACGTTTTTAAGGGCAGAAAATTCATTTTATGTTTAGTTTTTATGTTAAGCTTATAACTAAATTGCCATATACAATATATTTTTAAATGTAGTAAAATTAATTTTACTGTAATAATGTGTGTTTGAAATAATTTTACCGCATAATGAATAAAAATTACCTAAATCTTATTAAAAACAACTTAAGGTAGTCATTTTAACAATATTAAAATGTTTCGACTAATAAAGACAAGACAGAAACCTAAGGCCGATCTCGAATATAGTACCTTTTTTTGAAACACTACATTTAACGTGGTTTAAAATTTTGAAAGTTTACATTTCAGACTGGCACAAAGGTTTTTAAGTTCATGTTATGTTTTAGTATCAGTAAACTGCAGTAGCCGCACGATTTTACCATCACGCGGTTGCCTTAGAAGACCTTTATCAATAAATGCCATTTAAAGACTATTAATCGATTTTTCTGGTTTCAGACGTAAGAAAATCATCGCGTTGAAATATTTCCGACGTACATGCATTTTTAATTCATAATTTTTCATTGTAGCTTTTAAAATTTATGATACATTTGAAATAAAAATTATTTGAAAACATCGTAGAGTTATCAAAAGAAAAGCTCACCTATTAAGAACTACCATTAAAATTAAAGAAATAAAAATTAAATAATTATTATAAATGTATTCAATTTCGTTTAAAAGTTTTAGTTTGCAAAATACCTAAAAAGTTCTGTCATTAATTTTTATAAACAATTTAATATCCTATACCTTTAAACGAGCAATTCTTGTATATATCTCGGAAACGGCTCCAACGATTTTTGTGCAGGGAGTTTCGGGGGCAATAAATCGATCTAGCTAGGATTTATTTTTAGAAAATGTTTTTTGTCCGTGTTTTTAGGCAATGAAAAACTGCTACAATATCATTAGAATAAGAAGGTAAATTTGGCAGTTTACTAATTATTACAAATAGCTTAATTGGTATATTGGGCGGTCACAAAACCGTAATACCACGGTTCGAGCCCAGACCGACCGACCGACTTTTTTAAATTTTTTTTCAAGTTCCTTTCTTTTTTGTGAAAATCTATTTTTTCGAGCCCTTTTTTGAGTATTTTTTAAAAACACGAAAATTTAAATTAAACTAATTGCACTCATGATTTTTTTATTCAAATAACCAGTTCAGTTTTTTCTATTATGTCGCTAAGATCAATAAATATTATTCTTATTTCATTAGTATGTAATTTATATCTAAATATTATTTCCAAAACACACGAATTAAAAAAAAACCGAGCGAAAATTACCGAGCAAAGCTCGGTCAACCGGGTACTATAATTTTATTGCAGGAAAGGTACAGTGATAACATTGTGTATGGGATAGGATACACTTAAACGAGTTTTTTTTGAACAATTTGAGTATAGAAAGTTATTTTTAGGACTTTCTGATTTAACTATTATAAGCTAGTGGCGTATAATAACGGCTTCCATCTACTACCCCATCAGATTTTTTGATTGATCTTTAATAATTTTGGGTATGCATTTTTAATTTATCACTTAATTAATTTTATCACTAAGTGCACCTCGCCATTTTATGTCTGCCGTTGTAATTCTTTTCTCAGTTCATTTATTTGTTGCTGTTGGTAGGCAATCTTATCGAAGTATATTTTTATTGTACTATCTGTCTGAATTAATTTATTTCGTAGGATACATTTCACGACGGAAGATTTACTTTTATTGGTCGGGTTTTCTTAGGGCTATATTTATTAATACGTCGAACTTGAATAGGTGCAGGACATTCTGAAAATGAAGTTTTTATTATTTTTAAAACTTCACCCTTATCAGACACAGATATTTGTTTGGAGTTTTTTCCTTTGACCTCTGGGACTCCCACAATTAACAAATTTTTCTCTTAGATATCGTTCTTGTAATACAGAAAATATTCGTCGCAGCTTAGATCCATTGCAATACTTTTGCTGTCTGATTTTTTTAGCACTTCAATGTTGGCTTCTAATTTATCTATTTTTTCTTTTATAGCAGTTTGTTATTTTTAGGAATTATATTTTGTGTAGTTAGTTTTAGATTTTTACCTATTCCTTAATTATAAAATAGGAGTTCCCAATACCAACTTGAAATAATATATACTGCGGTTCTAAACCTACCTTCCTAGCGTGGCATTGAACTCTTCATAGGCCACTCTACTCATGGTGAGTGGGTGATATAGATCTTATTGTTGTACCCATTAAGAATGACGACGTAAGCATTATAATAAATACGCGAAAAGAATCAACAATAAAGAGGTGGATTTTTTTATCTGAAGGTGGAAACCTGGATGGAATTAGATCATGTAATTTCGGATGGACCACCACCTGCGATTCTTTGTATAAATGCTCGTTACGGGTAACAATCTCAATATCCAAAAAGTGGTTTTAGTGGGTTGGATTAATTTTGCGTAACTATGACCTATACGACATAAGTCATAAGTCACACTACATTACTCAGCGAGCTTTAACCCAAATTAATTACGGTCTCAAGGGAATGCTATAATTGTGTTTTCCTTTCATGAGACAAACATTGATCAATTGAGTGCGCGAACAACCGCTGAGCAACAACGTTTGTCTTTACTCTCCATGTTTTTCAATAAAATTTATAGTAAAACATTGCAAAGTGCTAAATATATTAGTTTGGTTTTTATGACTGTAAAGTGACCTTCAAAACAAGATATAGTTTGTTCAATTCTGGCGTGAAATTGAAGAGAAAACAGCATATTCATCAATAAAATATTTCGCCGACCCTGACCTACCTCACATAACATCACTTGAATCGTGCAAGTAAACAGGTTTCGTTGCAGCTGCCTGCGCGCATTGTATCTACTACGTCATACGGCCGACCAAGGTACTAACGATACTTTATTAAAACGAAAATAAATAATATTTATTTTTGTTTACATTCTAATCGATATTATTTTGGATTTTGCACGACTATGCTGCGTTCACCATCCAAGCCATTCTCATCTAACCCTGATTTGAGCATAGAAAATGATGCACTACAAAATGTGTCACTGCGGAAACGCAAACAACCTGACTGTGAGTTAACGGAATATTTTAAGCAATTTACACATATGATGCAAAATATGCTCAAAGATTTGAGAGAAGATTTAAATAATAAAATATCAAGCATTAGTGAGAATATCGATTTAATACGGTCCGACTTGGGTACTCTATCTGTCACCACGAAGGACATAAAGGGTGAACTTGCGTCTCTGCGTCATGGCCAGACTAATTCAAAACAGAAATTACACCTAATAGAGAACAAGCATGATAACTTACAAAAAGATGTATTGGAGATCCAGAATGCACTGGACTTTAATTGTGACATGAATGACAAATTGGGACAACGCGTTGGAAAGCTAGAGACTGATTGTGTAAAAAATAATAAAACTATCGAAATCATATCTTCTCTTAAGTCGAAGATTGAAGCTTCGGAGCAGCATGCTAGGAGCTGTAACATTGAGATATGTGGTGTCCCAGAAAAAAGGGATGAAAACTTGATGAAACTAGTGGCAAATATTGGTTAACATATTAATCTATCTATTCAGCAGAGATATATCTTTTCTATTCATCGTGTTCCACAAGTGCAAATCCATACAAATCGACCAAAAATATTATTGTAAAGGTTTCATCACGAATATTAAGAGATAACATACTGAGCAGGTTTCGCAAGGCTAAAGGTGTTACAACCAATGATATTGGCATTTCTAGTGTACCCAAGTTGGTTTTTATGAATGAGCATTAAACATTGGAAAAGAAGAAGCTCTTTCGTGACTGGCCTGAAACTGCAAAGAAAGAGAACTACCAATACGTTTGGATTAAGCACGCTACAATACTTGTACGGGAATCAAACAACCATGCGGCTATCGCTATACAAACTCAGGGAGGCATCTCTAAGATTAAAGCCGGTTCTAGTAAGAAACTTAGCGATATTTCCAAATAGTTTAGCATCTATTTACTATCCTAAAATAGTGTTTTTTCTTTTTTCTATTTTTGTAGTTATATTTGTTTTTGTCGTAGCTCATTTGCTATTGATATGGTGTATCAATTGGATCTAACAAGATTAAGTGTATGTGCAGTTGAATTGTTAATAAAGTTGTTTCATCGCCTTATTAAAGTTGGGAGTGTACGCAATCATCTATTATGTAAAGTATCGTATTGTACGGGGTTCGTATTTATTATATATTTTTTATGCTTAAATGCGACGTTTTCATATCATTGCATGGTTACATTAATTTATTATTCTGACTATAAGAATGGTTAATATAGTGTGTTATTATCAAAACTGCAGAGGTATTCGTACTAAGCTACATACGTTGTATATGAATATTTTATCCCATGCATATGAACTTATTATTCTGACGGAAACTTGGTTAATACCAGAAATTGATAATAGCGAATTCATAGATCAGCGTTATACAGTTTACCGTTGTGATGGCAATCGTAGCGTTACTGGCAAGAGTGACGGGAGTGGTATTTTGATTGCAGTTCTGAAGGGTATAAGACCTATGCCTATTATCCCGGGGTATCAGAATACTTTGTTGGATAGCATTGAGAATGTGTGCGTTTGCCTTCCTAGCTCATGTGGCTTTAAGCGTCATATTATTGCTGCAGTCTATATACCTCCTAAAACTTCAGTTGATACATATTCTGCGTATTTAGAGCTATTAACAACATTTCTTTAAGATACTTCCGTAGTAGGATTATCAAATTTTGGTGATTATAATTTACCTGAGATCACATGGGTTCCTAAAGATGGATATATTGGAGCCTTGGACTGTAGTGCATTGTCACCACTATCTACTCAACTTTCTAACTTTTTGTCGCTTCATGATGCTAGTCAGTACAACTTCATTAAAAACATTCGAGGTAATATACTAGATTTATTGATTTCCAATATTGAATGTAGTATCACTCCGCTTACGAATACTCTTTTACCTAGGGACAGTCATCACCCGCCGTTTAGTATTAATTTCATATTTAATACCACACCATTACCTACTATGCGTCGACAATCTATTTTGAAGTACAACTTCCACAAAGCTAATTACGAGTTTATAATTGAAGATTTGAATAAACTAGACTGTTCTTCATTGCTAAATACGAATGATGTCGAAGAAGCAGTTGAGATTTTTTATAATATAGTTTTTAATATAATCGAAAAACATACCCCACCAATGTCTTCCAGATCTGCAAGATATCCGGTGTGGTTTACATCTTCCCTAATTCACATCGCAAAGATCAAAAGTAAATCATGGGTTAGATGGAAAAAGTATAAAAATGCATCTGATTATGAACAGTTCTCAATTTATAGGCAACGTTTCAAATTGGAAGCTCGTAAATGTTTCTCTAGATATATAAGCTCAATTGAAAATAGATATATAAGCTCAATTTAAAATTATACTTACATATATTTCAATAAAAGCGTATAATTTTTTAAGAAAAAAATGTACAATTTTTTTATACCTTATATAAAATAAAACTTATTTACCAACGTAGTGTAAAATTTTTGTATGGTATTAGAAAACCAAAATTTTTTGTATATTTCTTTTGTAACCTTACAGAAAAACACGACGTCAACAAGTCGAATGGGCTGATGGAGTCCTTCCTGTTGTACTGAATACGTGTGCTCCGGAGTTGGAAATGGCTTTAACGTGTCCTTTTCAGTACTCCTACTCCCAATGTGTAGGCCCGGAATTCATGGAAAATAGCTTTGGTCCGCCAGATCCTTAAAGAAGGCGATCGCTCAAACCAGTTCAACTATAGGACTATAGCCATCAATTTTTTATTTTCCTATGTAGTGGAATCCATTATAATCTGCCAGGTGTGTCATGAGGTATCATGAGGATCACCAGCTGATTTGTGACTGCTAATACGGTATTTGGCGAGATCGATCAGCTGGTGATCTTCTGGTCTACCCAACTAAGACATGTGTGAAGGCTGTAGAGTCCATGGGGAAATATAGGTCGTAAGTATGAACATAGCGAAGGTCATCGGTCGGGTTTGCCATAAAGCGCTTCTTTTGAAGCTCCCATCCTTTAATTTCGCTTCCCACGAAATTGTACAATTGGATCACCAGTTTTCTTGCTGATTGGAGAATCAATGTCATAGTAGACTATTACTAACACTGTTGTTCCCCAAGGTTGTGTGCTATCACTTATAGTACATGCGTAATGTATGCGCAAGCACAGGTGCAATCTCTATTCCCTCACTCTCATAGTCCGATAGTACGGTAAACCGACACAACCGAAGAAAAATCAAGTGCAAGACCAAAGGCTTAACGTGCTTTCTAACACACAGGGTGAGATACCTCCAAATTCCTGATTCCGGGCAGCTACTGAAAATTTCTTGGCGAAAAACTAAATAACTGATATTTTTTATGGCCCGACCCTGTATTCGAATTTGGGACCTCATGATCAGCAGTCGCGTTTACAACCACAGATCAAAAAGTCAGTCATTTATGTAAATATTTTTATGTTAATATTTATGTATAAAATGGACTCAAATTTTGAAATTGTGAAGTTTGTGCTTACATTCTAAATTATCTCTACATACTGACTTTAGTTTCTTACGATATCCCGAGACGAAATTTAGTGATGAACCCTCACATGCAACCACGACACTGAAATTTATTAATTATTAAATATTTGTTACGATTAATGAACTTTCATTAAAACTAAAGTAAAACATGTCATTAAAATATAAAAGTATTTTCTTATCGTCGTAATCTCGGTTTCACGATTGTCGTCACAATCGTGTAAGCTAAGGCTTACAAATCGCATAAACCATTTTTATCTGACCGGAACTGTGGCTTCTAACCCGTGGAACCTTGTAGATTAACGCTTTAACGGGTCTTACAGTTTACTGATAGCTTAACTTTCGTTTAGCACCACCTTTACATGATAATTTTTAAGTTTGACGTTATTTTTTATTTTTGTATTTTATTTTTAAACTAAATGCACTAATGATGCATCTATGATTTTAAAAAATGTTTTTACGTTTTTAACCCTTCAATCTCATAGCGGTCGAATTCGACCGCACACATGCACAGCACTTTAAACCATTAAAACTTATATTTAGAGACTACTTTTCTATAAAGAAGTTTAGCATTATAGAATCAATATAAAATTTTCCATCCTCGAGTGCAATAAAAAAATACTTGTCCTACGTTCATTACGTACGCCATTTTCGCATGAATGTTTTTGTGTTGATTTTTGGAATTTTCTAGTGTTTTAGTATTTTTATTATAAAATTGTAATGAAAGTTTTTGTGTGAATATAATTTATCTTTTTACTTAAATTAGTTCGAGTAATATATATTGAAATAATTGTGATTTTCACGCTGCCGACATTCGCTTGGTATGTGTTTTTCTAGTTATCAAATTACAATAGTCTTTTTGTAATGAAGTAAAACCTGACTGAAATAATACTCGTTTTTACGGAATTTATCGCGTATATTTAACTTTTTAAATATCCGACGTTTCAAACGCTTTACAGCACTGTGACCATGACCACACGGATCTCGCGCCAACTTGTAAGCCATCATCCCAATACATACCAATGAAGCCCAAACACCCGCTCTACACGATGGCCAATGCTAGTGGCCACTACATTCGCCACTGTATTGGCCAACGTGAAGAGCTGCCGTAATAGAATAATTTTTTTACTATTAGAATATTTTTTTATTAACTGGCTGTATCGCTCTGGGTTCTAGCCCTTCTGAGCCTATAAGAATAAATAATAAACCATGGAGGCTAGTTCACTAACCTCCATGTAATAAACCAATAAACCAAAGAGTAAAGTAACTGTCAACTGTCATCGTAGACAGAGAAACCTATAGACGCTTTACAGCATAGAGTCGGTATGCCCTCTGGTCAAAACCTTAAAGGTGGGACCGCAAGAAAACATTGATATTAGGTTTAATATCTTAAAGTTAAAACCTTAATAGTGCTTGAAATGAAAGTAAATCAATAATTTGAATTCAACTAAATATTGAATTCAAATTATTGATTTAATTGACGAAGTGAACAACCAAAGTAAGAAATAAAAAAATCGTTTTTCAAATGTCTTTTTCAAACCATTTTGAAATAACGTTTCTCTGACAGGAGAAAAACGGAAGAAAAGACCCTATGCAGTTGCCCCCTTTTATGTCATTTTGAAGGTTATTTATAAGAAATGAAAAATGTTGGACTATCGGTAACAGAAGCGTGTTTTATTACATTCTAAATTAAATACCTTAATATTTGGAGCTCATCAGCATATAACAGTTAGCGAGCAGACCAATTTCTACAAGCAGCACCTACTTCAAAACTTTGTTGCCGCTAACATGGTTATGTAATTAAGGTTTTTATATAATATTATAGTAACAAATGAATAAATAGTTCACAACAGATAATTTAAAAATTTAAATTCCTCGTTACTCCAAATGATGAATATGGAATGCCACCCAGTCTCTATTAATAAGTGTACTGGATCTCTCACACTGACATCAATGTGTCGATGGTAGTATACAGTATTGGGTACGTTGCTCCTTGCATGGAGTGACGACGAAGATATGCATGAAGGTAACGTGTATGCAGGTAGTTCCGGACCATGTTTTCTGACATTCTTTAGAGCAGGCCAATGTTCATCAGTGGTCTTGTGAAGAGCTGTAATTATGGTGATGATGAATATGATGATTACTAGTCTATTTTCAAACTCGGGCTAAATATAAATTTTACCCAAAAATTTAACCTGTTGCCTCTAAAACCAAGTCTAACGTATTACTAGGAGCTCCAGATCGTGGATTGCTACCCTACAACGCACTTCCCGATATGAGAATATTAGTCTTAAGCCTTTCTTCCCCATTGATTGCCCTTTATTGTTCTATATGCTTGAACAATTGCCACTCCTGCTAACAGTTCGACCACTCTCACTCATGAGCCCGTGTGGTAGAGTTACGCTTCGGCATTATTATGGTTGTAGTACGAATAGGTCGAATCATCTGGGAAGGACTAGATTATCAACCTGAAATAGCAGCTTAATGCTGCTGTGTTTCGTATGGTGAGTTTAGAGAACCGGAGATCATTTTTATTGGAAACTAGGCAAACTATTTTAGTCATCACGGGTGACAACATATTTTGCATTTTGATTTTTAATTACGAATATATGTAGATCTCCATGGGCGTTAGATTTTCGGTACCGAGGTGGCTTGCATGCTCGTTTGTTACTTTTAATTGTATAGAAAATTACACAAACTTGCTCATAAAATCTACCGATATTTTTTCCCGTAGATTAAAAAATGAATACGACATAATATTAATATGACAACGTATTCTGCATTTTGATTCTTAATCGAGGATAGATGTAGATCTCTATAGGCGTTAGATTTTAGTTACCATGAGTCGGCCTGCGTGCTCGTTTGTTACCCTTATTGTATAAAAATTACACAAACTTGCTCATAAAATCGACCGCTATTTTTCCGTAGATTAAAAAAATGAATAGAGAAATAAGAATCAAGTTATCGGTTTTCCATATATCTTACCCGTTTTTAATATTGCTTATACTTTTTCAATTTATTTAATAGAAATTACAATTATGTACTTTGTAACTACTTGTACTGTACTTATTGTAATTGTGTCTCTGTGTAATATAGAGTAAATAAAAAATTAAGTCATTGAATTGTGTCATTGATTTTCCGCAACGGAGGTCATGAACCTGTTACGTAGTTTTAGTTCACATTCAGTTGGTAATTAATTGCGTGAGTGAATATATGGGAGCAATCAATAAAGTAGCCTACGGGTAGTTAATGAAAATCGATTACCTCATTTGATTTACTTTAAGCATAATTATAACCCCAGAAATAAAATTAGATTTGAAGGTGGCGTGTTCAAATTTTTTTGTACGTCGTAAGTAGGTCTTAGTTGAAGCACGAATTGGTCAACAAAAATGACAACGCTCACACAGAGTACCTGTGTAAAATAACACAACACTGTGTAAAATCAACAACGTGTGAGACAACGGTTTATGCTTGCCAAATGATTAATTACAGTTGAGCGGTTGACTAAAGCAGCGCTACTGACTTCATTCTTCATATCGTGTCATGGAGCGCGAGCAAGCTAGTACTAATTTATTAAAATCCCAATTTTAAGTTTCAATAATAAGACAGACATTTTAATTACCTACAAAATTTAAACTATTCTTTTATAACTTTAACGATAATGCAAACAAAATTAGAGGTCCTCTCAAATTTTGTTTGAATTATCGTTAAAGTTTGTCAAAAGTCAACTGTCAAACATGGCCTATGCCATCCATAAATTGCTACATAGAGGGAATGAAAATTTGAGAAAGAAGGAACACATGTGTCTAGCCCATCGCCTTTGATGACATGCTAGGCAAGTAAACATTATTTTTAGCCAACTTTAAAAATGGCAGTGGATCTCAATGCGAATGTACGTTTTTTTTGTATGTATGTTACATGATATCTTCCTTAATTGTGAACTAATTTTTATGAATACTTTTTATAAATAGGTTATACTAGAGGTGTTCCCCAAATTTGGAAAAAGTCCTCTCCTAAGGGTATCAAAATAAATATTGAAGTTTTCTAAATAACTAATAATCCGATATCGAAATTGTGATATTACTTGGTCCATTCATCACCAGAAAAAATAATTCTTAATAAATAGTAAAACCGACTTCAAAGAAATAATTGAAAAAGAAAACAATAAATGTAAAATAATTCTATTCTTTACTTATACTAGATGACACTGCCATTGTATTTACAGGAGACACATGGGACTCAGTAAGAAAAGCAGCAGAATAAGCCTTGCTAGGGTTGCGAATTGGCTCAATCAGAATTTACTGACTTCGAATATATCCAAAATTAAATATATCTACTTTACTATGTATAACAGAACCCAACGTGCACCTGATTTTTATATTAAAATTCACGATTGCTCTGACGTCCAAAGCTTTAGTTGTAAATGCTATCAAATAAATAAAGTTTCAAATATAAAGTATCTAGTAGAAGTATTATTTGGATATTAAGGTCTCTACGACATGTATCCACGAAGTCTTTACTTAATAAAATATACATAGCTCTGGCTCAGTCAACGTTGTGCTACTGTATTCCTATATGGGATGGTGCAGCAAAAACTAGCTACCTTGAGCTTGAAAGGGCTCAAAGATGCTCAATTAAAGTTATGTATTTAAATCCCTATAGATTCTCTACAACTAAGCTTTATGAATTGAGTAATTTACTTTCGGTAAGAACACTTTACATTTTAGCAACAGTTTTAAAATTTCATAGTTCCATAAATTACCATTTGTCTTCAATCACCAGACGTAGAAAATATACAATACCCTACGAAGATTCATTTAAGACTAAGTTTGCATCAAGACAGTATACTAGGCGATCAGTTTACTTATATAATGAAATAAACCAAAAAATCAATATACTATATATAATATTACTCTATGAATTACCATGACTGTAAAAAAACCGTAACAGTCTGGTTAAGATAACTTTCCTATGAAGAAATCGAATCCCTTCTCGAAAACAATATAGTAACTGAACATGAAAACTGACCACAGTTTTGTTGTAAGCGAGATGTAGGTCTTTTATCTCACACACAGTATTTTTGCCAAGTGTTGTGCCAGCTTATCAGTCGGTGAATCATCGCCGACTCAAATCCTGCCTCACATCTGGCTATCTATTGTGAAAGAAAGAGTTCTACAAGCAAGTACATGGTGTGACGACGGCTCACCCGTATCTCCCATAGTTGCCGACATATTCATGGAGGACTTTGAGAAGAAAGACATTCTTACTGCTCCTGTAAATCTAAGATTCTACAAGCGGTACGTAGTCGACACTTTCACAATTTTACTCTCTCTCTCTCTCTCTCTCTCTCTCTCTCTCTCTCTCAAACACACTATTTTACTACGTAAAATCTAAAATACAATACATGATGAAGTTAGAGGCAAACAATTCTTTAACTTTTTAGAGGTTTTAGTGATATAAAATTGTTGGTATATTATCATTAAATAAAAATATATAGTTTTATTTTCAAATATAATATAAGATAAGATAATGCTATTTCCGATACGGCACGACTGATATCGGCTGTTCTCCGAGATCACGATATTAAAGTTTTGGATTGGCTTGCATAGTCGCTCGACTTAAATCCGAACGAGCATGCCTGGGACATATTACAATGAAAAACTTTGAGAGATTTCCCGCCAAATTTGACGACGGAACAACAACTTTATGAACACTTACAAAGAACATAGGACCTTAAACTACCTAGTACTATTATTTTTTTATGTAAGTAAAAATTAATATTTTTAGAAGAAATGAAGTTTTCTTTATCGTTTTTTTCATTTTTATACGTGGTAGAGCAATGCTGCATTTATATTAGCAGTATAGTTGCAGCACGAATGGGTAGACTTGCCCGTGGAAAGACTTCGCCCTCACAGAATTCAAACGTAAAACAGTAGCTTAATGCTGCTGTGTTTTGTATGGTTAGTGTAGACAAGCAGATACCATTTTTACTGAAAAAGAGGCATTTCATCTTAGTCCTTACGGGTGAATAATGAAGTGTATCTAGAGGTATTCTTAATTCCAAGATTTTACAGGGGAAATTTTGTGCAACGTCTGACGCACCAGCTAGTATTTCGTATAGACGTTTGCTAAGATAAATTTGTAAGTTTTTTGTGTAGTTTTTACTACCGGCTAATATTTTAGCTATTAATAATATATATATATATATATATATATATATATATATATATATATATATATATATATATATATATATATATATATATATATATATGCGTCAATATAATAACGAAGCCAGTAGCACACGAACGGCACGTTTTCGATTCCATTTCAAATTCATGGATTATTAATAAAAAAAATCCATAGAATAACATACTTCGTGTGCCTTATAACATATTTTGCATATACATTTAATGATTTGTCATACATAATGATATCAGTGTAAGTATATCGTATATCTTACTTAATTGCATTTAAAATAAAATAAGTAAAAAAAACTAAAAAAAATTATAACATTTGCAATATCTAAAGACAACTGCTGAACATAGGCTACTCGCACGGATTGCTTCACAGTTGGTCCGCTAGTCGAACGGGCTCGCAACCGCAGTTTTTTAAATGTTTTTTTTTTAATTTATATATATCATTATAGTAAATACATGAGTTAAATGTAATTAACTTGCAAAAACCGTGAGGTTTGTCCGCAAGTTACAGTCTCACACAAATTAAAGGTATAGTACAATCACATACATTATACAAACTATTAATACAATCATCTAATTGATGGCTGCTTATAAACAGTAATAATAATATTAAGTAAAAACGTACATATTTTAAGTGATAAATTTCAAATCACCGTAATTGCAAATCACCGGCGTTCTGGACGGGCCGTATTGACAGAAAAACCGGTTTCTGTGGGCCCACGAGTGTGAGTGTGACAATTAGATCGTTCTTATCGGGCGCTCGGATTATCTAGTTGCAGAAGCAGTATACAGGTTGGTGCAAAAACTGAGAGTTGATCTATTTTGATTATTATTTATAGTTTTTCATTTTTGATTTGTTTTTATTTTAGTTGCGAGTATACATATTTAATCTATAAATATAAGAGATATATGTACATATATTTATAAAAATTAGAACAATTAATTGATGATTTTATAAGTATATTATATAATTTTGTATTTAATATTTATTAAATTTACTCCCGTTGTAGCTGTTCATAGAAATATTTTTTGAATTTGTTTTTGTAGTTATCTTCATTGATATCTGAGAGTATCGTGGGAGGTATTTGGTTCATATTTTTACTTACATTTTACACTAAAAATAAATGAGAATTTGATAAATAACACATTTATGAACCAACCTTCAAACTAGGCCTTCCGGAGTTTGAAGTACTTTTGGCAATTTACTTTTCACTTTTTATACCACAAATTATATATCTACGTGTTTACTATATTACAAGAAATGTAAAAAAGTATAATACTTTCGTTTTTAGTCCAGACACTAATACAAAATTCTATAAAAAAGACGGAGCACCTTCATCAAAGCGACACGTGGAACGCCGTAAGTTCAGAGTGATTTCTTTTTTTTTTTTCTAAGAAACATTGCCAGGTTATGGTTTAAAATAAAAGAGCATATCTTTGTCTTTGATACTATTATCTATTGCATAGTGTCTTTGGTTTTGTTTAAAACGAAAGAATAGATTAAAAGAAATATTTCATAGGGCAGTACTTCAGATCTAATTCGCACCGTACTAGAGCCGGCGTAAGATAAGTATTGTATGATACAATTAGATCGATAGCCGAGTGAAAGGGTTAATAATATATCTCTACATTATTATAAATGCAAAAATGTGCTTTTCAAGTCGCATCAGAGCAGCGGATCAACATGACTTTTTGTCAAGATTGTTTATGGGTTGAGAGTGATATAGCCTGCTTTTTATACCAAAAAATATAAGGTTGCTGTGGCTTACCTTACAGGAACCGTACTTTCTGTAATTTTCTCTTCGTGTGGAAATGAGTGAATTAAAAATGGTCTTGAAAAATGTATAGTACCGTTGGGATAGCTTTTCAGCATTGAATATAATTCTATAATTTTCTTTTCATATTGTGTTAAAATTGCCATTTAATCTAATAAGCCAAGAAACACCAACGTGAAACATCGGTAAAAGTAGCTTCTATACAGTAGTGAGACTCGATTGAGCGCACAATGTCACACAAGCGGGTGGTAAGCCCTATTCTGAAGCTTGCAGGACATTCGCAGCAACCAGGCTTGGATTATTTCAACTAAATTATTATTTCTGTCTACTACGTTCACGTAGTCGTATGAAAAAATTAATATATACATGAAAATATTATTAGAGCGTTTGTCAGTAATATTGAAATAACTGCCTCGTATTAAGCTGAGGGAGTTATTTTTATGTTACTTACCAATTCACTGCCACTTTACTACACGAAGTTCATTGCTATTGTCTTTTGTTTCCAAAAATCGGGCAGTGAAAGTGTTAAGATATAAATAAGCATTTATAGAGGAAAATCTGTATATTTATCCGGGCTAATCTTATTGTAAGCTTGTGCCAAACCGATTGTTATGAAACTTGACGAACTGATAAAGAAGAGTGCCAGGACTGATCAAGGTTATAAGATAAACTTGAAGGTTTTTTGGAAAATCGTAAACTTGTTAAAATTATTATTTTGAATATCTTTCGTTTGATGATCATATTAAATCTTATTGAAACCATGATGATAGGTATAGGCAAAGCCAGGCCAGATCACTAGATTATAATAAAAATGCAGGTTAAGATAAAAGAAATGACAAATTTAAGTTTCTCGGTTGGCAATCTCGTACCCGTAAGCGATGTTTGAGGAGGTCTCTCACAGATTGGTTGAAGACATTATAAAGAATGCAAGTAGTCATTGAATGCAGTGCCATTATTTGTGGGTTTCCTTGAGTTCTATGTTTGGCAGTGTGATAAACAAAGATGTACGCGAGTGAAGCAGCGGTCAAAAGCTAGAAAATCATAAAGCACAATAATAATACGTACTATTAAGACTGTGTATATTGTAATAATAATATAATTTTAAAGAAATACTGATAGATGTTAAAAGTAGAAGAAATATTATCTTATAAATAGTAATTATAAGTAAATGTAATTTTCAAAAGGTAACTTTAATTTTGATTATTGTTCCAGAACACTTAGTCAGTAGCAAAGTATTTATTATATTTTGTTCGAATGAACATTTCATGTTAGATATTATGTAATTAGGTCGAAGCTCATTTGGAATCGCAATTTCGTATTAACAAAGCAATATACGACTTCTATCGGATGGAATACGTTGATGGCATACAAAATAAGACATCGGATAGCAATAGGCGGGTACTATGTACACTGATTAATAAACTCGGAAAATGAATTAGACTCTAGTAATGTATTTCATAGTGCAATAGTAAATATGTTATTATAAACTGACTTTTGAGGTTGACTGAGGCGGCTCACTATTTGAATTTATGTTTTTTTTAATGTTACGCGACATCTTTATAACTTTTAGATCAATTTTGACGATTCTTTTTAATTAAATACGAAGAAAAATGACACCTCTATGGGTGGCATAATAGATGACGGAATTTGAAATTGTTTGTTACTTTTAGTTTTTCTAAGTAGTCTTTTATTTTATAAGTACTTTTTATTCTAATATATCAGTCCTTTAAATAAATAAGAAAAAAGTTTTCGCGACATTATAATTTTATTTGTTCAGATGAAATGAAACGAAAAGCAATTGTGGTCTCAATGATTCTGCCAATACCCATAAGAAATGTAAATTTATAATTGGTAAAGAAAATCCCTCAAGATTTTGGTAACTAAAAGGAAGTATCTTTGTATTGACTTATATAAAATAAGGAAACTTGCAAGTAATCATTGCTTAATGAATCACTTTAAGATCCGTTTTAATTTGGTAACTCCATCACGTATAATTCCACAATTTCTCAAAGTTCAGTCGTAATAGTGTCGATAACAAATCTTAGTATGATAACATGCTCTTTAAGTTGAGGTCAAAGCATTTCCAATATGAATTTCTATAGAGACAAGCTAAGGAGGAATTTAGAAACCTGTCCCAAACAACATTAAGATAATTAAAGGTCTAAAGGTAGCAACGAATAGTGTGAGCGTTGAAATGAAATATTCGAAAGCGGTTGTCGCATCAAAACAATGAACTCAGTACGAAAAGTCTGGTGAAACTCTGAGCTGAAGAAGCTTAGAAAGACTAGAAAACTCTACAATTGCTAAGAAAAGCAAATAATGGTATCTCCATAGTGCAGTCCTAACTGAATACAATAAAGAGATTAAGAAAGTTAAGAGAGCGTCGGGGAGAATCGAATTTTCATTACTATCACGCCAGTCAATTATTCGCCTGGCTATGTTAATAGCAAAGGTTATATTTAAAGCTTGTTGCCTAGCTTACATTACTAAAGTTGGTTTACAGACACAGTTAAAGCTTACCAGGCGATTAGAGTTAATTAATTCGGCAGTTAGACATAATTGTCCATCTATTGACATTTTTAAAAGCTATTTACAGGATAACTCTGCAGTACTCTGCGACAGCTAAAACTTCAGTACTTTAGTTAAAAATTTTACATGCTCTGAGTCTGCTGCCCTTAATATTGGCTAAAATATAACAGTAGTCGATAATCCAAGAACTTGGCCGTAAGCCTTTATACTTAGGCTCTTATATGCGGGTAAGGTCAATATTGTCAGGTGTTCAAATTGTAATAAATAAAACTATAATATATGTAATTATTAATTGATACCTTTAAACGAGCGATTCTTGTATATATATATATATATATATATATATATATAATCGTAATCTCGGAAACGGCTCCAACGATTTTCATAAGATTTGGTGTCCAGAGAGTTTCGGGGGCAATAAATCGATCCAGCTGCGATTTATTTTTAGAAAATTTCCCTTTGTCCATGTTTTCAGGCAATAAAAAAACTGCTACAATATCGTTAAAATAAGAAGGTAAATTTTGACAGTTTTCTAATGATTACAAATAGCTTAATTGGTATATTGGGCGGTCACAAACTCGTAATACCATGGTTCGAACCCAGACCGACCGACCGACTTTTTTAAATTTTTTTTCAAGTTCCTTTATTTTTTGAGAGTGATATATCTAGAATGTATGTATCTAGAGTGATAATGAACCACTGTATTTTTATATAATTTTTTTAACTTAATATAATCTATCGTTTTAGATTTTCGCGTGAAAACGCTAGCCGCCATGCTGTTCTACTCGTAACGTCACTGTCCCAGAATTTTGCTGATTTTGCATAGAAAAAAGATACTTTTTAATGTATAATAATGAGATATATATCTAACAATGAGTTAACTATAGTTTATGCAAAACCAAACATCATGAGGTGAAGGATTGTAACAAATTACGTTAACTTAGATATTATAACTAATGATTGCTAACGATTGTAGTTATAAATAAACTAAACTATGATAGCTACTAAACTTTTAACCTTTATACGTGGTAGAATCATGATGCAATTATATTAGGAGTATACTAGTATAGTTGTAGCTCGAATGGGTCGCCTCGACCGTGGAAAGACCGCGCTCTCACAGAATACCATCGTAAAATAGCAGCTTAATACTGCTGTGTTTCGTATGGTAATTGTAGAGAACCGGAGACCCTTTTTACTGGAAACGAGGCATTCAATCTTAGTCCTCACGGGTGATAACTCATCTGCGTTTTAATTTATAATCGAGGATAGATGTAGATGCCTATAGGCCACAGCAACCACTTACCATCAGGTGGACTGTGTGCTCATCAAAAATAACTAAGTTTTATCAAAATACTCTCTGACCTGGTGTTTCTGTATAAACTAAAGTTGGTAATTACATAGAAATTTAACATTCCCTCAACTCAGCAGACCAAAAATTGAGATTGCATGCAAAAATTTTGCCACCATCAGTTTATTTATCCTTGGTAGATTAATACTTTCTGCTTTTATGAATTCGTTTTCCGTGATGCCTCCAATAAAATTGTATTGTAATGATAACTTGAAAATTTTCAAAATGACACAGCACATTAGCTAGTTCTCTCAATCACTGACACAGAACACTAATACCCTTAGGTGGAATCAGTGACTTCACGACATTGTCTAATATGGCGGATAGCGTTTTGCAGATTTGAGGCACAGACGAAAAAACTATTCTTAAATTTGAAATATAAAATTTATAATGCAATTTTATAAATATAAATCAATATTTCTCGTTTACCTTTTACAAAACCTATCGTAAATATATTTTATTATTTTTTTACATGGTGTAAAATACCTTATTCAACATGACCGGAGAAAAATAAGGCCCAGAACCAACAGCTTTCCAAGGCACGGGGGAGAAACTTCACCTACACCCTAACTCCGGGCTGCTACTGATATTTGATTGACAGAAATCTCCATTATCAGATTTTTGGCTTGACCCAGGATTTAAACACGTCCTGAGTTTGAATCCTGGGTCAAGCCTAAGCCATCTAAATAGTCGGTATTCGCAAGGCTGACTGCATCGTTGGTTTAGTGGTTGTTGTAGTGTGACTGCAGATCATGAGGTCTTGGGTTCGAATCATGGGTCGGGCCAAAAAATCAATTATTGAGTTTTTCCGTCAAGAAATTCTCAGTAATTGCCCGGAGTCAGGAAGTTGGCGTTGTCTCACCCCCGTGCCTCGGAAAACACGTAAAGCTGTTGGTCCTGCACCTGATCTCTCTCCGGTCGTGTCGGTTTACCGTCCCATCAGATTATGAGAGTGAGGGAATAGAGAGTGCAACTGTGCTTGCGCATACATTTGGGCACTATAATCCTGTCCTGCGCCGATGGCTAGCCTCCGTTGAGGCAGGCCACCGTGGCCTAAATTCGGTCTGGAGGACATTATTATTCGCAACTACATTTACCTCTTACGACATTCAATATAGCAGCTCGGAGTTAGGGAGTAGGTGAAGTATATTTTGATAAGCGTATAATACAGAATACCTATTTGCCGCAATGGAAACAAAAATAAGTGAATATTCTGGTCGTACCTAGAAATAAAAACGTATTTTCTAGTAATATGAATTTTTAAATTGACAAAAAGTCGTGGATCGCAAAATATTTAAAGGCCGTCTCGTCGTACGGTATATAAGTTAGTACTTAAGAGGAGACAAACAGAAAAATCACATACATACGTCCAACGGCGAAAATGTCTCACTGGTCGAGTCGGGTGCAAACGCTTGAGCTGTTAAGTTTTGCTTATTTTTTTTTCTCAACTTTTTTGATTTAAATACAATATACCTTATCATTTCAAAATTGAGGTCTAAAGAGGCGCCTAAGTAAAAATAGTCTTTTTTAACTTTTTTTTTTAATTTAATAACAACGGTTTATAATCCAATTACAATAATTAATATTTTCGAAATGCACATGAGAATAAACTATGCGAAGAGAAGAAATACAAGCCATATACCATTACTTTTATAAAATCGTAAACAAGCAAACAACGATACAATCCGACTATCCGCAAATATATCAAAGTCAGGTGCAGCCCTCGGAAGAGCAATGATTGCACTTTGCATTCGGCATAGTGGGGAATCACCACGCGACAGCTTGTGCGATAACGCTGTCACGAATAATCTATGCCAGTGAGGTGGCCTGTGTCGCAAGTAGTGGTCAGGCAGTAGTGGGCAGGCAGCAGTAAGTTCGGGGCCATTTATTACACCTCTTAGAATTTGGTGTGCAATTATAAGTAGGTTTCGATAGCGAGAACGACGATTGCAAGAAAATTATACCGTAAGGTGCCAAACATAAATTGTGAGGGATATAAAAACGGATAGTACCCATAATATCTTTTATAAAGGGGACGCCAGATGGCTTTATAATTTTTATCTATGGTCAGAACATACTTAGACTCATAAGGGTTCCAAACACATGCCGCTGATTCCAATTTATCTCTCCCTACGGTGTTAAACAAACGTTTGGTTACTTATGTATTTTGAAAATCGCGGGCATTGCGCAAAACGAATCCCATGTGTTTATAACAGTCAATAGCCAAGGCGGATATACTGACGGATATGAAAAGTTAAAATACAATCAAAAATCACGCCTTTATCTTTCTTTTATGTTTGCCACACGAGTTGGAGTAGTATCTCCTAAAATTTAGATGGCTTGTGAAGGCTGTAATTTGCGACTTAAGGTCATAACATAACACTCACTTATATTAAAAAAAAATTGTCAATACTCCACTGGTAGACTCGATCGATATCACTTTGGAGATGGCTGTGAGCGACATTTTCATTTATTTCGAGTACCGGTTTTAATTCGTCGGCGTAAAGTGAGCATTTAGCATTTTTAACGATGCTAACAAGATCGTTGAACGCAATAAAAATAGGATAACCTTGATTACAGTATGCCATTGTCCACATTATCAAACGCCTTTCTAAAATTAAAGTATAGCACATCTAGCTACCTAACTTAATCGAGACTGCGAAATATAATCCACAAGCGAAAGAAAATTAGTCACGTAAACAGGATTTTGACTCTTCGTAATTCCCTTTGTACTATATGTTAAAAGGCCTTGGCAGGGGATTGGAGAACCTTATGGACCCTAATGGGTCGATAATCCTCAAAAGAGGACCTTTTACTAGTTTTTGGTATGGGAGTGACACGAGATAGCGTCCGCTGTTCGGGAAAAGTGTGCAAAGCCAGGTTAATTATATTATGACTAAAGGTACGGCACAATGAATTACCTACATCCTTTTAATATACCACCGGGTTTTAATTTGTTGACTGCTTTGATTTCTGATAATGTAAAGTTGCGTATGTTTAAATATCCCCCATATGGTGTGATGTTAGTTGTGATCTAGAATGGGGTTATTTGGTAGGTATACACCTGAAATATAGTAGTAGTGTAATAGTAGTTACGTACACTAATGCATAAGCTGCTTCAGTGCAGGAGAATTTTTTATTTTTATACGTCACTACGGATTCAAAACCACCCTTAGATTGTAGGTTATCAATATGCTGTTAAAATTTTTCTTTTTTATTCCAATAAGTAACCCTAATTGATTTTTTATTGGAAATTAAAGGATTTTTTAGAGGAAGGATCATCGGAAAGCGCACAACGTCTGCCTGGCCATCGAAGAGCTATATATAATTAAAGTTTACAACGCTTTGTTTTACCACCGATTTTAGAAGCTATTTAAGAACATGGAAATAATTTTATTCTATTGCATGACTTAATCGTAAAGCGCGTAGGTATGTTCTACTAGCGCCTTTAATCAAGAATCTAATGTTTTGGCGAATGAAATGATATAAAAAGCAAATTATCAGAGATGCAGTCTTCAAATTCAGTTATAACTAGGAAACTAGAGGAAAATAACATGCCAGCAGAATATGCAGTATTACTCAGACATTGCTTTACAGTAGATGGTGTTGCGATGGGCTCACCTGTATCTCCCATTGTCGCCGATATATTCATGGAAGACTTTGAGGAGAAAGCCCTCCTTACTGCACCTGTTACACCAAGGATCTACAAGCTGTACGTAGACGATACTTTCACAATTTTACCATCAGACAAACTAACTGCATTTTTAGAACATCTTAATTCCATAAACTCTAAAATTCAATTTACTATGGAGTTAGAGGCAAATAATTCCTTACCTTTCCTAGATGTGTTAGTCATCCGCAATCCTAACAACACCATTGGTCACACTGTGTATATGAAAAAGACCCATACAAACCGATATTTAAACAGCGAATCTCACCACCAACCTTCACAGTTAGCTACCGTGGGCAAATCTTTGTTACAGAGAGCACGAGGGAAACACCTGACCGCCGAGCTTCAGCACGTCAAGCAAGTTCTGTACGACAACAAGCTTCGGGTCCCGCGCCTACGTCACAGTGACCGAGTGAAGCCGGCCACAGTCGAGCGTGTGCCTGCTGTACTACCATATGTCAGAGGTGTCACAGACAAGATTGGCTACATCTTGAAGCGAGCTTCTATTAGAACATTCTACAAGCCGCCGAAGAAGATTAGTCAGTTCCTACCATGGAATGTACAAGCTTGATTGTGAATGTGGTCTCTCTTATATAGGACAAACAAAAAGATCAATTAGAACCCGCGTAAAAGAACATATAGCTGATGTGAAGCATCAACGTTCCGGGAAGTCTGCAGTTTGCGATCATATCCTAGACGGCCCCAACCATTACATCAGATTTGATAGACCACAATGCGTATGACCCTTCTCCTCCCTGTTCCAGTTCAGCAGCATCCATGCTGGTGTGTTGTTCCGGTGTTCTGGGGGGGGGGGGGTGGATTTAATCGGCGATGGCGATTGAGGTGGTGTTCTCCTAATCGGCTTCTCCTAGATTTGATAGACCACAAATCCTCGCGAAAGAACACCGACTCCTACCAAGGATGATACGTGAGGCTATTGAAATTAAAAAAAACATCCTAATTTCAATAGAGAAGGAGGCTGGGAACTATCACCTGCTTGGGATCCTGTAATTAATAAAATTAAAACTAAGCCCAAGCATACCACTGCAAGACCTCATGACATAGTCAGTTCATTTTTCATAGATCGGACCATAAACAATAATTAAAAGAGCTGAAGGTACTCCGGGTTTAACAATGACATCGGGACGTCAGTTATCTCAGTCCCCCGTGACCATGGGTGCTGGAAAGTGCCCGTCGGGAATTAAAAATAAAAGTAATTAAAAGTAAAATAACGCGATAAAATCCGTAAAAGTAGTTTTAATCAATGTGTAGTGTTCGCGTAAATATAAGAAATCATTATGGGTTACTGTATTGTTTGTTTACAGCTCCGATAGGAGTAATAGTGTTCTGTGGTTTACAGCGGCTCTTGATGAAAAATATCGATCGCTATAGAAATACTAAATATACCCAAAACCAAATCTGATGCATAATTGGCCAAGATAAGATATTATTACTATTTCTATAATCACAGTATTTATTACAATATATTGTTTCGCTAAAAGTACTTAGGATTTATTTATAAATATACTTATACGTCTTGGACTTTATTGAGTGGCCTGAAGTAGTTTGGTAAATGCTAAATTAAATGACTAGATGAAAAAATTTTTGAAAACGAAGTAAAGTTGATGAGAAAAATAAATTACTAACGAGTCAGAAGTACAGACAAAAAAGACTAGTTTTAACGATAATGCTTGAATACAAAGACCTAAAAGTTAAAGTAAAATTAAAGTTTATTTCTGATCGTTTTAAGACAATTCCGTGAAACATTTTTTCAACCAATATTAATTAAAAGAACTGAATCTCAATAATAATAACATAGTAAAAATAAAACAAATGCTATTGTTGATTGAAAATATTTTTCTATATTTTTTACGATTATATGAGCGTTATGAGTTGTGCTTTTTAGGATTTTCCAAACTTTTTGTTATTGAAGTTTGACATAAAGATATCGAAAAATTAGAAGTGATAGTAACAAGGTTATTTGTGAAAACTTGTGTGATTGACGCATAACGTATAACATGAGAGATTAAGGTATGCACATATGGATTTACCAAAAGTTTTTTTACTTCTTTCGAGTGGCTTCTTATTTTTCGAATTTAATTTTATTGCCTAGAAAGCTAGTATGATAGCATACTGCACATGAAGTTTACGTCCACACTGTTGAATTTGTTGACTCATCTACAAAGAAAGGACATTTAGCCTCCATGTCATCACGTGGGTGTCGTAAGAGACGACAGAAGGAAATGAAACACAAAATAAAAAACTGCGAATTCCAATCCGCCTGCCAGGCAAAGCAACTACGGCAAATATCCCCACCATCTATGAGGCAATTTGTGGGGGAGGCTTATGTTAATCCGTTGACTTTTAATAAGCTGTAACGGTAACAAACGAATTTCTTAAAATATTAAAAAATAATTTTTAATATTTTTTTGCAGTAAGTAACAATACTTGAATATTGGTAGAAGATTTCAATGGGTGATTTATGTTTCTAAAGTACGAGTCTCATTTAGTAAATTTTACGACGTTGATAAAATTGCCAGCATTTAAGCAGCGGTGGATTTTTTCGACAGAAAAATAACTAGTCTCACAATGTACTCTATCTCTCTCTCTCTCTCTCTCTCTCTCTCTCTCTCTCACTCGCAGTAATTACATGTACAATATTTCGAATTCGAATGTTCACGCTTCTAATAATGAGTAGGTATTTCGTTATATTGTTTTACTGCGCATAACGCGAAGGTTTGCTTTTATATATCTCAATGGTTTAAACTGCAATTGCATAAAACATGAAAAAATGTTAATTCCGTATTCTTTTATCTACATTTTCTTCGTAATTATCAGCTCGTAAAAGCCCACTGCTGTAAAAAGCTTTTATCAGTAGGTTGAAATTGCCTTAATAATCACGCTTTGATGCTACTGTCATTTACCGGTCTGGGTGTTTTATGTCTTACCTTAGCAAAATGCTAAGTAATATTAAACAGAACATTTTAAAAACCCCTGAAACAAAACGAAGTGATGAACTTCAAATGGCTGATAACATTTTTTGGAATCATAGCTAAGAACACTCTCGACCAAGTCTCCTTTCAAACAAACAAAAAAACCTAATATAAATCGGTTCATCCGTTTGGTGGCTACGATACCACAGAAAAAAAAACAGATGTACACGTTTAACATATAATACCCCTCTGTCTGCATCGGGGGTTAAACATGCAAAGTCTCCTTTTACAGGTCAAGGAATTAAGATTGTCAGATTTTTTAATTTTCTTTAAAGACCACATTCATAATCCAGCTTGAACACTTTTACATCTTATAGATATTACATATCGCTTACATATATAATAAGGTAAACATTTACTAGTCTTTTTTGGCACATTATTTTTTAAGGAAGCTCGCTGCAAAAAACTATATTTACAAGTTAACAAATCCGTGAGACCTGAGAGAAATTGTAGCAGGCACACGCTTGACGCTAACCCTTAATAAAAGTAATGAGGTTCACTATTTTAATATCTGTATGTATTGTCAGGATTTGGTGTAATAACGGGAGCAATTTTGAACATGTTCACCATCAAACATCACGATGAAACTTGCGATGCTATCTACACCATTTAGATGCTTAGTGATCCCCTACATTGCGAATTACTAGGAGTTCTCTTCCTCGCACGACTTTTTTGTGAAATATTTTACCATCGGCGATTCTTCATATAACTTAACGACTTTCAAGAAACGAGCTTTCTACTTTTTAAACGGCCAGGTGCGGTTGTTTATGGGAGGGACTCGACACTGATACTTACCATCAGGTGAGCCGCATGCTCGTTAGGCTCCCCCTTCCCGTTCTGTAAAAAAACTTCATTATTAATTGTCTAATTTGCAGTTAATTAAAAAATTTGAATGGAAAATACAGGTGAGCCCATTTTAACATAACCTAATTACTTGTAGAACTCTTGCTTTCATAACAGATGGTCTGATAAGAGGTATTAAATAACCCGGCGTTATTTAAAAAAAAAATTGAGCAGCGCAAATGGGGACACTTGCTTATTTACAAAATTTTTGCACTTAAATTTATCGTTAAGTAGGGTTTGCGGGTTGGATTGAGCCAAAACTCAGTTATTGGTATTATTGGTGAAGGGATTATCAGACGCAGCCCGGAGTCAGGAAGTTGCCGTTGTTTTGAAAGGTCTGTGAAGTCGTTGGTCTGGTTTTCTGATAATTTCGGATAGCCGCCCTATTGGATTATATTGCGATTGAAAGAATAGAGTGCACCCGTGTTTGCAAATACACTCATGCACAGGTGACTAGTCTCCGTAAAGACCGGCTGCCGTGACCGATATTCGGTCTA
Source organism: Parnassius smintheus behrii (assembly GCA_036936625.1). Lineage (NCBI taxonomy): Eukaryota > Metazoa > Arthropoda > Insecta > Lepidoptera > Papilionidae > Parnassius > Parnassius smintheus. The sequence continues at coordinate 9,671,222 of JAUPFT010000004.1, read as the reverse complement.
GAGAGCATCATTACTCGAAGAGGCAAATTCTGTGCACACATATAAAAGTATAGTATGAGTATCACACGATTACTGTTTTCAAAGATGCTGAAACATCAGTTAAAATATTGGCTTTTGAAACAAATGCAATGTTACCAAAAGCATCACTGTAAAATATTGGCAGCCGCCCAAAGATTTGCTATCAGTGGCAAGAATAAATCATATTCAATTGTAAATCATGTGCTTTAAAAGTGACTTTATTTTATGAAGTGACTAACTTAAAATGTTTAATAGCTATATTATAAAATGATTCCAAAAAAAAAAATCGATTAACAGGCGAGATAAAATATAGTTGCATATAGGCGCTGCGTTAGAGAAATCATCGCCCAATATCGACCAATGGGTGTCGTGAAAAGCGACTTTGAGAAATGCTACAAAACCACGGCTTTCGTTATACGATAATATAATTATTTCTTTTATGTAAGGGCTGCGAAACGTCTGGCACTGCAATTCTCAGTTCAGTGGCCAAGTTTCAGGATTAAGGCAAATCCTCCCTACAACGGGAGAAGCTTATATCCAGCAATGGACCTTAATGAACTAATGAGGAAGAGAAAAATAAAAAATGTATAGATTAAAAACAGTTTTTTTAATAATATCTGTATCCATTAATATTCGATACAAAAAATATATTTTTCTAATTTATATTGATGTGACGCCAACGTTTCCCTGGTGCTAAGTGGTTACTAATAGTAACAGGTGGTAAAACTCCTTTTCTGCCGAGGAATCAGTGTAGGCAGGTAACGACCGCTTAACTATTTCTACCACTAAATAGCGGTCCGTGTACCGTTGTTTTCTACTTTGAAAATCCATAGACAGTGCGTATAACAACAGCCTGAGGGGCATTTCATTTTAGTTCTAAGTCAGAGGTGACAATATATCTGTAGAATTATTTATTTAAAGTTGGTTGGCCATGTGTTGCCCAAACCTGTAACTAACTTCAAGTAAAAAAGCTATTTCTTGAGGAATGAAATTAAAAGTCTCACAGACTGTATTTAGACTAGATTCCTAACCCATCAAACCGGAACACTGCAATTGATGGCGGTATTAATAGTTAACGTTAAGGGAAACCTAACTATTTTCAATTATCTATATCAGCATGTAATTATACTGGCTCTCTATACCATTTAGACCTAAACACAGTAATGCAAAAACATTTTGCTACAGAAATAGGTAAGTGGCTGGTGCCTACCTAAACTCACTTCAAGGCAGAAAAGGTGTCCTCCCATTTCGTATATCATAACGGTATATTACCGGACAGAGACAGATAATTTTAATTACTTATGAAAATATCCATGTGTGCTATTATTACATAAAAGTTAAGTAAGTAACCCATTACCTCAGAAACACACAAAAATCATATAATGTAGACAATTATAAAAGTGAAATAATGATGTAAACGTTAATGCAAAATTCATTGAGCTTGACGAAATTTCGCCTTTACTTCATCATACATTTTATGTGAACGATGTTCACCCATTAATATAAAATATAGTGTAATTACATACGTGTGACACACATTAATACGTGTCTTATATACCAGTAGTGAAGTATTATTTTTCAGATCCATAAGACATCACTGGCAAACGCAAGGGTTGTACAATCTGGTTTTCAGGTTTTGATGTATACCTGACAAAAGAACGCTGTCCATTCGAGCTGAATCCGTTGATTGACCTCATGGTCTAAGTTGGATTTACCTAGTCGTGTGACATGTGTTAATATAAAATGTATGTATTTTCAATCTCTTTATCGTAAATGTTAGTAAGAGATTTTACTACCCCGTCTGTTACCGTGAAGGAAAACATAAAACAGAATATGTGCTGCAGCATCTTCCTTATAAAACTTCAAGACATTATAAAACTGCAAATAAAGGTAGGTGCATTCCCTGCACGGGAATATATGGTTAAGTTAATGAATTATTTACTTTCACATATTCCTATTTGCATATTAATAAAACAATAAATAAATAAATTAGGTACGTCTCAACTAAAATAGACATCTTTTAAAAATTTAACTTACCCCATTAATATTCGATTATATCGACGTCGTCCTAAATTTGATTAAAAAAGCAGTTGAATCAAAAGTAATGGATGGCAGCTCAAAAAATGCATACCGTATTCTATTCTTGGATGATATCCTGGCTCCTCGTAATGTCGAAACTTTTAAAGGCCTTCGTCAGAAGCATGGTTCAAACAATCCTTCTCAGAATTTACCACAGCTTCCCAACACTTCTAAAAAGGACACTTTAAACGCAATCTTGTCATTTTTGAATGGATCTCCTGGCGGTATTGACGGGATTATGCCTCAATATCTTATAGATACCCTATCTACCTGCTGAAAGGAGTGTCTAACGATACCTCCGAAATGAAATGGCCAAAAATTTTACTGACTCAGGTCGATGTTCTGTCAAAAACTTATTTTTTTAAATTATTGAATACTGCCTGGATGAACTTCACCAATTTTAAAAATATTAAGTTTGCACTTGCCGAAACAAAAAAGACATTAATTTTCAAATATGGAGTAGTCGGTCGAAAGAAGATAGAGTAGCGGTTATCGCGTTACACCTCTGTGGTTACGCGCCAAGAAAGATTTTCAATATTCTACAAAAAATTTAAAAAATGCTACGATTTTTATCGCACTATCAAACTCCGACAAGCTCCGATGAACATAAGAGTAGAGTTAAGACACCCGCGATTATCAAAGCAGTCAAGGCGCGAATCCAACGAAATTCTGTTCGTAAACAAAAAATCTTAGCTATTTAGATGGGCCTAAGCACAACTACGGTCAAAAGAGTGATCACTGAAGACATTCCTAGGTTTTCGAGCTTATCGTAAGAAGACCGGACATTTTTTAATGAGCGTTTAAAAAAATAGGCTGGATAGATCCCGTGCTTTCTTATGGCGGTAAGCGAGGAAAAATACCGGGAAATTTTGTTTACAGATATTTTTTTTTACATCGAAGAAAGTTTTAATAAACAAAATGATAAGGTGTATGCCCACAGCAGTGAAGAAACCAGCACGCGTACTTCGAGGGTTCAACGAGCACATTATCCTTCATCACTCATGGTTTGGTTTGGGGTCTCATATTCAGGCTTAACTGAAGTGTTTTTTGTGAAAAAGGTGTAAAAACCAGAGCCAAGGTGTACCAAAATACCGTTCTAACAAACACAGTGGAACCTCTTTCTCAAAAAATGTTCAAAAATAGAAATTGGGTATTTAAACAGGCAGCACGAAAAACTGGTTAACCACCCATGGAATTGACGTTCTCGGACATGAAGACTTGCCCTCTCTAGTCCAGATTTAAGCCCACTGGATTATAAGATATAACAACATTTCGAGGAAAAAGTCATCACATCAGAATTTGGAATCTGTACGAGTATATTTGGCTAAAACAGCGGCAGAAATACATATGAGTGTAGTGCGTACTGCGATTGATGATTGGCCACGTCGATTAAGGGCATATATTGATAATAGAGAGAACATTTTGAATAATTTAAATAAAATTGTATTCTAAATTAAATTACCTTTCGTTTCATTTATAATTTCTGTATAATTGTCAAACAGTGCATCATTGATTTTATAAAAAGTTTTTGATAAACTTATGACCTGACTTAGTATGAGTCTGTGCTCCAGACAGTACAGACATGAAATCTATGTCCTTTGAAAGTACAGATATTCTATATAATAAATTAGAAAAGTGCATATAGCTAGACACTAGGGAATAAAAGTTATGAAGATTTAAAAAGTTGATTTGTCTGTCAGTCAATTAGTCAGTTTTTATCATAATTACACAATTTAGATGTTAATAAAGTTATAATATCATATGTCCCAGATGTTAAGGATGTATCCTAACTGGTTTAGCTTAAAAAAAGGACAGCCGTTTTTTACACTAATTATATTATTACTGTTATTGATCGCAGTAAATTAGACAGAAAATAAAAGAACTTGCACTATTTAATACATTTAATCATTTAATGTTATTAGTAAATTATTATGATATTTATTTATTTATTTGTTTACCATTTACAACTATCATCACAGGTGTGTTACTAAGTTAGAAACCGGAACAAACATAATATAAGGATATTATGCACAACTTAAAGATATTTTACGATAAGCGGCCTTTGTGAATTCATTCAAAGTACAGTTGTACAAATCAAAATGTTGTGAGGCCACGTTAAGTGCACGCAACGCGCGCGTCAAAGACGCGTGCTGTAGCTAGTTGGTGCGCGCTTGCGGCACCGATAAAAGCGTCGGCCGCCGCCGTCTTCCTACGCCCTCATTAGGGACTCACAGCTTAGCTTTCTGTAGAATACCTGGGTTATGTACTTTACCACGGATCACTTTTAGTAAGCGAGTGGCGAGAACAACTTCCTTTCTTATTTCTTGTTTATAATAGCCTATCATGCCTAGTATAAATAAAATAGGATACAACAGTGGATAACCCGGGTACACACCATATTGTTTTAAATACATAAATCTCACAATGTTTTTCTGAATACGTTATAGCATGATTTATATTTGGCTCCCTGTGGTGTCCAAACGACAGCATTCTATTCTAAATGACTTTTAACTAGTGCCTCGCATAATGCTCTCAGAGAACAGATGTCAAAATTTTTAAGCTATTGCATAGCTTCTATCGCGGGCCTTGAGTGCGGGAAAATCCAGAAATTTCGTAACGAAAAAAACCTCACGCTCTCCGACGGGCACGGAGGTGTGGCTTGAAGGCCGTGCATTGTCTAACGATGGTCTAACGTCGTTTCTTTTCCTCAGTCTTTGTTGTCTTTGTCGAAGAGTTTTGAAATTTTGAATATGAATGAACAAAGTGAATTTATTATTAAGGCTGCTCTCTCGCAAAAAGCTTGAAAAAAGCGTGCAGATGAACCAACTTTTCGTCGACACTTACAGAGAAATTACATATGAAAAAAATAGCTAGTAATCTATATGATCTGATACGTAATTTAGTTTAGCCATAATTTTTTTATCGGTGTCACATAATAAATAAAAAAATACCCAAATCACCTCCAAATCGTTGAGATGAAACCACTTTACTCCTTCATTGTTTATCAAAGGAATATAAAAAAAATATCTACTGCTTTGCAATACAAAATAAAATAATTTGGTTTGGTTACTTTTTAGAAATATGTATTATTTTTATGATAATAAATTAAAAATGCGTCCCGATTAAATACTGCGTCTATATCACCCCCGCATTCGTCCACGAATTCAGTGCGGGGCGCATCGTGTTGCTAGGTGGATGTACGCCGCGTTGCGAGAGCTCAGCACTACGAAATAAAATCGTAAAATATTACTGCAAAAATTTAATTTTGTTAATAGTGGAGTAGGTTTTTTCTGATTCTTGTTTAATAGTAGTGTTTAAAAGTTTTATTAATTGTACAGTTTTATTAATGTTTAAGTTTAGTTTGTAAAACATGGGGAATAAGCAGAAACGATTGAAGAGAGGTCTAAAAACATATTACAAACAAAAGGGTATACATTTATCAAGGTAAGTTTTAAGTTTTATCTACATATTTCATAATATTAGACGGGTGCTGTTTATAAAATACCTATATTACTGTGATTTCGCCACTCTGTGACGAGACAAAGCGCGGCAAACGCAAGTGGCGTCAAGGCGCGGGCCGCGTCGTCGCAGGCTGGTAGCGCATGTCTGAGAAATTAAAAAATATATATTTCGAAGAAATGTGAAGTTCGCCAACACGCATTGAGGCAGCGTGGCGGACATTTCCTTGCCTTAAAACCCTCTCAGAAATTAGAGGAGGTCTGTGCCCAGCAGTGGGACGAATATAGGCTGTAACTTTACTTTTTTTACTTTTATAAATATGTTATTTTACCGACGAAAATTTTAAAGAAAAATAAAAAATAAGCAACCGACAACCTTCTAGATCCCTAGGTGACTTGCGAGATGTCAGTGTAACAAAACAAAACGGCCCAGAAAAACAGACTTTCCTGATAGCTAAATCAGCACGCAACAATTTCATTGGTGCCAGTGGGGATCGAACCCGGGTTGCTCCCGTACTGTGATACCTATAACGAGCGCTAACCATGTGAGCTACCACGGCTCTCAACGACATCGTCTTAACACAATTCCTTTGTATGGTGCGACGTTGCCACTCTTTTTAGTTATTCCGCTTCGTAATATTTTATTTAAAGGTGATATTTTTTTTGTTTATGTAGGTATTCGATAGATTCCTATAGTCTGTTTTTTTCGCAGGAGACAAAAATAACCGATTTTTATTAGATTCGTTTAGCCCGAATAATACAGTTTTTATGATTCTGGTTCAGATTAGATTTAATTTTAGTCGCTTAAGTTTCGTATATTGTTCAAAATAATGAAATAAATCCACAGAATCTGCAGTTACGTAAAAAAGCAATATCATTTTAGTCTCCGGCGAAAAAAAAAAGATATATATCATGATTAATTTATCAACTAGTTATTCGTTTACTAAATACGAAAAAATATCTAGGATTCCCCAGCCGTGATACATTACAGATTGACTATATTATCATTTATTTTACTATTTTAAATAAGTACTAATTGTAGATATTGACAGGTTTAATAGAAGTTCATTTTCTTATATTGTGACTAATAACCTAATATGACCTTGGGAAGAAACTCATTTTAATATAAGGTTTTACTGCAATGACTGCCAATGGGTTGTTAATTTCTACAATAGACCGTGGCGTATTGTTGCTGACATGAATAACTCCGAAAATATAATTTATTTACTTGATCGTGTTGAGTTTTTGTGCTCTCACTGCGAGTTTACTTTTTATGATCACTATCTTAAGGAAGAGTGCGAACTATTTACCTAATCTATACAAAATTACTCTATACTTAACTAGATTCATTTTCTTTTTATGTTTGGTTTTGCAGTTATTTGAATTACGTCGTATGACATCAGATTATCGGTAAACTCCGACGGGCACGGAGGTGTGGCGTTGAAAGCCGTGCATCGTCTAACGTCGGTTCAGTTCGGCAGACTTCGGCACTCGGCAGACTTCGGCACGGTGTTTGTGTGCGTGCGACTAGTCGTATGCGTGTACACTTGCTGCTAACTGAATGATAAAAATTCCTGAATAACCTACATGTATTGTAAGATATTAAAAATATTTTAAACAATATTAACTTCTCATTTTTGCAATAAGAGAATAAAAATTGTTTCCTTATCGGTCACCACGCTCAAAAAGTGTAACTTGATTTAATATCAAAGACGTAACTGCATAAATAAAATAAATAATTAATTATAATTACATAAGTTGATAAAAAATGCTATGCAATAGCTTTACCGCGGCAGTCCCCGTGTGCCACACGTCTTTTTTATTCTATCATTTAGCCGTGCACATAACACGAGTCATCATAAGTATTACATAGATGGAAACCCTCTGCAACGTGTTTTTGTGAATAGGGTTGGACAAAACGTGACCAGATACTGGTGTCGCTAAATTTTAAATTCCGCTCATTCCTTTTACCAACAAAATCTGAGTCGTGTTTCCGATTAGCACCCAACGAAGCAAAAATGAGACCACTGGAATAAACAATGCTTCGGCTATGTATGCCAGCAAAAAAAAAGTAATTTCGGGTTATCTTATATAGCAGAAATAAGACGAAAATATTTTTAAATAATGTTAAATTTCAGTATACATATACGGCATTTTAATTGTCTTATTAGTGTTGTAGTTGTACGAGTAAATGCAATTACTGATCATGAGATTTCGTGTTTGAATCCCGGGTCAGGCATAAATCAGTTACTGAGTTTTTTTTGCGAAAACATTCTCAATAGCAGCATAAAGTTTGATGTCTTAACGGCTTGCATCAAAAAACATGTAAAGCCGTTGGTCCTGCGCTTGATCTACCTCCGTTCTTGTCGGATAACCGTCTTTTCGAACTATGAGAGTAAAGAAAAACACTTGGGCACTAAAACCCTTTTCTGCGCTAGAAGACTAGTCTCAGTTAAGACCGGCCACCGTGACAGAAATTCGGTGTACAGGACATTATATTGCAGATTTAATAATAATTAATCATCTCAGTGCTCTTCAGCCTGTTAAAATTCACATCTGAGTCTTTCCCGTTGTATGAAAGATTTCCCCTAAAAATCAGACTTGGCTGGTGGACCGATGATCGCAATACCAGACGATGCTGTTTCCCATCGCTGTTCTGAGTAATTTACGTCTGGTTTAACGAGATGGTATACCGCCATCCATCGGAAGACGTGAAATTTTTCTGACAGTTCCAATAGTAGTAATTGCCTCTTACAACACCCACGGGTCGAAATGAGGTGTTGAAATTTTTTACACTGCCACAACGTGTCAAAACGTCCAACGGAACTATTTCAGGTTTATAACATTCTGCAGGCATTATTATTATACTAGATTTTTTGGGATATAAAGTAAACAAAACTACCAACATAAGCATCACTTATCTTAGAGTATTTTTAAGCAAGTTGACAGACCTATGTGCATTGACAGACTATAAATATTAATAACTATTATTTTCACTACACACTATAATCGAAATATTTTTAATTACTCAATTCGCAGACTTCTTAACAATATTCGGTTATTACGATTCCCATTTAACAATAATATGTAGGTTACATTGCTGATCCTAAAACGGGTTTTGATCGAAACTAAGTCGTAATTGTATAAAAACGTACAATCCAGTTATATGCTAAATTTTTAATTATTACCCTAATCTACTTAAATTAATTTAAGACATTTTTAACAGTTAATTTCCTGCACAATTTTCATAGAAGTACCGGCTGTTTTGAAAATGAAAGTTGCAAAACGTTTTTATTGTAATTGCAATATACGTCATTTCTATATTGTTTTCATTACTATCGAATTTAGATAAATATAATCATAAAACTTAAGCGTGATTAAGGCGCAGTGTATCATATTGGGGCTTAAAGAGAAGGGTTGACTGGACAGGGAAAGGACAAACTAGAATGAACCCTTTTTATTGTTAATAATATCTTCATTTTCATCTATAATCGAAAATTTATGTAGAAATCGATAGGCTACAGTATTAACTTATCAGGTGGACTCTACCCATGACCGTTTATTATACTCACTTTTAAAAGTCACTAGGAGTCTGTAGAGCTCTATTTTATTTTTATCCGCTCACAATTACCACCTACTGTTTTGTTTTGTTAAGAATAATAAGAGATTACAGTACTATTTTAAAGTGGGCAGGTTACACTTCAATTGTCAAGGGTAACAACAAATTAACATCGCAATACTGTGATAAAGTTACAGTGGTAAAGTTCTAAAATTAATAGCTTGTCATTTACTAATAAAAACATTTATTAACAAAATTACACAAGTAGTGAATTACATCATCGAAATAGCTACCGAGTCAGCGCGATGCTACACCAGAATTACAGCAGCGCTAATATTTTATTGGCTCCAATGATGGGAACCCACGGACAGTTAACAGCTACGTGACCATTTCATTCATATGATAAGTAATAATACACACATGTTGCATAATATTTTATTTTTAACAATATTATATTAGAAAAACGCAAAAAATAATTGTGCAATTTTAGTACAAAGTAAAACTTAAAAATAAAGAAAACAAAAAAAATGAATAAGCAGTATCCGTACAGTATCCAGCATCTACCAAACTGTATCTTGCAATTTTCTGTTTGTTTTTGAAATATAAAGAGTATAATACTGTTCTAGTAGAATCAGCACACCTGAAAATATATTGTTTGCTACTATTAAAATAAAACCTAAAAATGTTTTCAATATACATATTCTACGAATTCAATAAATTGTAACCGCTCAATTTAAAGTGTTCCAACGAAATGATAGTAAATCCAGTAATTAATAGACCTCGGTGATCCTTTTTTTGAACGACAGCATTGGTTCAATTACCCATGTGGTTCACGGATAATTGACATCGCCAAATATTTCAATATACGCTTGAATGTTTCGTATAATTTGGTGAACGAAAGCAGAAAGCTACATAAAGCTTTGTATTATATCGCAAAGGATATCTCTATAAAACGTTTAAACATATTCTTATCTCTTGGTGAAAAAGAGAACCAATGAGTTTAATAGGCTTTGAAATCCTATAAAGAGCTTCTTAACCACGTAAATTGTTTTTATTTTCTTTATATATATATTAGTATGTGTACATATATATTTATTTAAAATACATGTCTGTTCGTTTTAATATTTTTAGTATCTACCAACTAGTACCTGTCTAATTCTCTCAGGGTTAACTAATGGAGAATGCCATAAGGCATTAAGTACGGACAATGTAACCCTTAGATTAAGGTGTAAAATAATAAAGATTTAATAAATAAATAAATATAAATAAACAAATTTTATAAAAAGTGTCTTGTAATATTTAAATATAAAGGACGTAAAACTATTGCGGTCCATTTTTCATTTTGGGATTGAGAAAATGCCGATGCATACCACCTGCCTCATGGAGACGCGGAAGATTTATGTCGAACTAGCACCAACTAATATAACTTGGACAGGACCACACTTTGGCACACATCCGCAGCTTTACTAGCGCTAACCGCAGCAGGCTATCTGATATCCCCGCAGCGGTCTGATTTACGGTTCCACCCCGACAAAGTTTTATACCGGCTGTACACGTTCGTCTCGTCGCCTCGCGTGCCTCTCGTCGTGTTGAGGCTCGACACGAGAACACACCATGTACACACTCGTATCATTTGAACTCCGTATTCCTGCTGAGATAGACCTAGATGAAACTGTTGCTGCGTTTTGCCTTTGTGCTATTAGTTATTATAACTTTTTACGCATTTATTAAAAATAAAATTAATAAGCCACGACAAAGAAGAAGATGGTGGATGGTTTCTATTTACCGTAACTGAACCACGTACGGTTAATAAAATATAGTACGCTCTCGTTTTCATCACGAGACTTAGGAGACCCTTTGACTCGAGCGCAAATAACCGACACGCTTCCGAGAGCGCACGAGGGCTACGAGACACGAAGTGACGCGACGAGATCACCATGTACACACTCGTACTCGGCCTGTCTCGTGGTGTCTCCACGAGCGTGTAAAGGCGCCAACATATGTGGAGACAAGGTAAAGACAGGTGTTATGCTTTTCTATCGCGTTTACTCCGCGTTATTTTAGTGGATTTACAGATCATAGGGCGAAAAGCGTGTCTCGAAATATTCTACTATCAATGTACATTAAAGCATGCTTTCGAAGCCGATTCGCCCACCTCAGAGCAACCGTGGTTGATCATATAACGACGAAAAGATGAAGATGCTTTCTTAGTTTTTTGGAGTGCGTCTGCATTTATTTCTTAATCGGGAATAGACTTAACAGTGTCTACCGTTCATTGGTCAATTGGCACTTATAATTGAATGGACTTGGATACTTGTTTCTTTTCTTCATAAAAAAATGGAAATACTACATAATGATTAAAACTACTTTTACGGATTTTATCGCGTTTATTTTTACTTTTTATTTTTAATTCCCGACGTTTCGGGCGCTTTCCAGCACCCATGGTCACGGGGGACTGAGATGACTGACGTCCCGATGTCATTGTTAAACCGTCTAGGATATGATCACAAACTGCAGACTTCCCGGAACGTTGTGATCATATCCTAGACGGCCCCAACCATTACATCAGATTTGATAGACCACAAATCCTCGCGAAAGAACACCGATTCCTACCAAGGATGATACGTGAGGCTATTGAAATTAAAAAACATCCTAATTTCAATAGAGAAGGAGGCTGGGTACTACCACCTGCTTGGGATCCTATAATCAATAAAATTAAAACTAAACCCAAGCATACCACTGCAAGACCTCAAGACAGAGTTAGTTCATTTTGCATAGATCGGACCATAAACAATAATTAAAAAAGCTGAAGGTACTCCGGGTTTAACAATGACATCGGGACGTCAGTCATCTCAGTCCCCCGTGACCATGGGTGCTGGAAAGCGCCCGAAACGTCGGGAATTAAAAATAAACGCGATAAAATCCGTAAAAGTAGTTTTAATCATGTGTAGTGTTCGCGTAAATATAAGAAATCATTATAATACTACATAATCTTAAAATATTTCAAAATATTTAATGCTTGTAAATTTTATCAAAATATTATAAGCATGAAAACAGTAATATTCAAGCTGTAATGTATACTTTGTATTTCTCTTTATCGAATAACGAAAAAGTGTATAAAAATAAGCGATGGAAAGTAATACTAATTGTCTATGGCTTTCTCTGTTTGTTGGTAATTTAATTTCTATTGTCAAACAGTTAGTGTAGATAGCATCAGAATTACCTTAAAAATAAATATATAGTTTTCAACAGTGTGCTGCAAAAGTTCGAAGAAATTATAAATTTAAAAAATTGGGAGGGTTTCTTGCTGATTCTTCTCCGGGACAGAGGTATATTTCAAACCAGTGGTATATTCAACGTAAGAAGGGCTTTCAATAAGCATTATTTTTTAGCTTATGTTTGGCTCCCGACGATTTGAGTGCTTTGCAGCAGCTATGGTTACGGGGGAAACTAAGGTAGTTGTTGTCCCGTGTTGCTAGTAGACAGGTGGCTAAGCATTTGGTTAGTCGATTCGGGCTATGAATTTGATTTCCGCAAGGAACAGTGTATAAATACTCTACGGACGCTTTTACGATACAAAAGAACATTTTATTTATTTATAGTGTGAGAATAGCTTTTTTTTAAAGTACAAAAATAACGGTTGAACAAGTTGTTCAATATTAACATTCCTGTAATACTATATGTTAACACCACAACAACATTAGTAAATCATCCAGAAATCTTGTTTAATACGAAGCGATATTATTCAATGTCAGGAGTAAAGTACGGTCGTATCTTCCGTTGTTAATGCACGTTGCATCTCTTTCATTAAAGCTTTTCCGATACTTGCCGTACAGTGCATAGAAATAAAAACTTTTCTACCCATTTGCCTACTAATACGTAGTAGAATTCTACGAGGAAATAATCATACACATAAAGAACACCAGCGCAAATTAGCAACATAATGCTTTGTAATAATATAATAATAATATACATTTATTTGTACATAGTGTTTTGTATGGTGAGGATAACCAGAAATCCTTTTCCTGGTAAATAAATATTTCCTCTCAGTCTTCAGAGACATCTGCATTTTGATTATCAATCGAGAATAGCCATGTTGTCTACTCGTGAAATAAATGAAACATCAAACTTTAGCCGGAGGTATTCCATAATGTTATACGTATACTCGTATTGCTGAGATAGGACGCTCACTTACCTTTTAGTGTTCCACATGGTGCTTTTAACATTAAAATATTACGTCGCAGTAAGTTTGGGATCCGTTATTAAATTCACTTAACTGACACTAGATGTCGACTACAACTACAATCAATGTACATCAGTATTCGTTTTATGAAAAGTAAAAAAATGCGATATCCAATCCAAGGATATTTAAATGTAATATATATACGCAAACAGATGGGCTTAATACCATTATACGCAAAGAAACCGAATCCCTTATTAGCAGAGTACGAGCCAGCTACAACAGTGTTCTGAGGACCGTAGCGGACAGGTATACATCGCCGCTCTGGAAATGTCTTGTGCAGAGACTGATTACTGGGCCCTATCCAACCCAATGATGGTTTGCTTCGGCACAGGGTAATAATTTTTTCCCTCGACTTAAGCAAACCATGTTTTTGTAGGTCGTATGAATTTTAAATTATATGAAATTAACAATTTTAATTTTATTTATTTAATATAACTCATATATTAACATAACATAACCACTCACGCCTGTCACCCAGAGGGGTAGGCAGAGACTACAGACTTCCTTTTGCACGATCCTGACCTCTGATCCTCTGACCCTCTCTCGCCTCCTCTACAACCATATACCTACGCGTGCATGCTCGTCGGTTAAGGGTACTCCTAATTTGGCTCATTTTCAATATATCGCCGATTTGTTAGATTAACTTTCGCCTAGGATGTCCCTTTCTGACTCTGCCGTTCACTTGTGCTACATAAATTTACTTTGTCACTATTTCCTTCTTCCACTATTTCCTTCCATTCATTCTTTCCACATGACCAAACCACCGAAGCATTCCTTTCTTAATCCTGGTTACAACATCACCTTTCAAACCACACTCTTCTCTTATCGCAAAATTTCTCACCCTGGCAATCAGATTCAGCTGTAACATTTTCTAAATAATTTCTTTTGCCACACTCAACTTTCACTACCTACTACGTTAAAATAGGGACCAACACAGCATTGTGAATTGCCATACGTGCCTTTTTGACATATTCTGGCTTTTCACAATAGAGTGTAGGGTCCCATTTAATCTACTTCCTGCGTTCACTTTTCGTTGTATTTCCTTACCATATCTCCCATTCGTGCTAAATACGCATCCCAAATATACAAATTCATCTACTTGCTCTATCATCTCCCCTTCTATTCTTATTTCACGTATCGTTTTACTTTCTTCTCTTTCAAAAATCATAGCTTTCGTCTTACTTGAGTTCACTTTTTTTTAATAACCTGTTCATTAATGTAACGACCATTTGCAACTCAGCCGCCAAAGACGCAAAAATAACTCGACTATCGGCGTAAAAGGCATTTGACGGTTAACTCACCCATTCTTAATCCGCATTTCTATAAAATTATTGTTTCTTTAACTATACTAACATGATGGAGCGTGAATAAAGCTAATAAAACGTTGTGAAAAGATGATCACTTTTTGATCGGGATGGTTTTTCTTTCTATCCCATCATCAAAGGTATCGTTAGTATTATCGTTTGTCTTCGTTTACGGGAGCGTTTCACAAACATTTGGTATACATTTTTTTGAATAATACGTAGGGAATGTTTTCTGGATATCAGTAGTATGTAGTTGTCATTGCAGCTCATGTGTGTCCCACCGCTAACTAGGCACAAGCCCCTACACATTTTTAGAGAGTTAAAGGTCAAGGTAGTATCGGTCGTGATGCCCCAATGTAATAGGTCCTTACATATGAAATTGGCGTTTTGTACGGGAGGAATATAAAGTCAATTTCCTTTTGTAAAATACATTTAACTATTCAAAGTATGCACTGGTGTTATCTATGCACTTTTGCCATCTCATGGCCACTCAGGCGAACTGGGAACTGCAGTTCCAAAAAAAAGACAACCTCATACGTCCTGGGAACTACAATTACCAGTTGGTCAAATCTGATTTACAACTTTGTTTCTATTTTATTGTGGCATAGAATCGCTTGAAAATTATTCTATGACAACAACATGAATGTATTTCGTTGGAGAATACAAAATCATATAATGAAAACTCAAGGCGCTTTTGTCTAAACAGTGTAGTTGATACGTCGGAGCTCCGTTAATAATGAAGTAATTTCTTTGATTTTTACCTATTATTTCTAAATGTATTACATACAAAAGTAAGCGTGATGATGTCTACTTTGCGGCGGTGTATAGACATCCGAGTCTTAGGACGTTGATGTTAATTTTATCACTGTGGAATATAAGTGGTGTTTTCTCTGGAATAGTGGCGTTATGTATAAGAGGTTTTTTTTTTTAAATTAATTATTTGTGCCATTTTATTGAAATAAAAGCTGTAAAAGGAAGAACAGATCTCGGGTAACATTTAGACACCCTTTTAGTATAAATAGTGCCGGGCACGTGAGTTCCCAAGGGCGTTTTAGTCGCTTTCATCAAATTAGGGACTACTACAGACGGATTTGTTTATTATTATGATTGTAATATTTATATAATTATTATATTATAAAAAACAATTATAATAATTGAAAAATGCATATATAAAAAGATGGTGATGACGCAACGTGTACCTGTGCATCGATGTTTGTTTCCGGGCCTACCACAAGCCGTATTTGATCGAATATTGGCGATAGATTTTACGAAATCAATATTACGATAAAATCCGCTACGCAGATATTGTATTATATATGTATATACATATTTGTATCATATGTATAAATCAACCATTTCTGTGCATCTACAGGTTGTTTGGTAGAGTAAGGGATAAGACCGCCCATTATGCTACCTTTTCTACGATGTATTTTAATTTTTGCTGCTCTATATTATTGGTGTGTAGTAAAGTGTAATTGTATTGAATGGAGAATACAAATATAAGTATTAATAGAATGTCTTGCAAATGTTCTAGAGACGATTGGAATTATATAACATTTAAAAATATACATGATAATGTAAAATTTGTATTATAAATTTAATAAATATTATCTTGTTTCATTGAAGAAAAAGTATCCCTAAATCCAAAAAGTCTGTCTGTAGAGAACCTTATTGGCAGCCATCTTGATAACGAAAGTAGACGTCGGACTGTGTATACCAACGGAACGTAGTAGTAGTTTATTTTATTTAATTTTTCAACACAAAATAATCCTACGGAAGGCAACCAGGTGTCATTTTAATGATAATTTTATCTAGTTAATTCAAAATTGCCTTAATTTTTAACAATTGTAAAGTTTATCGCAAAAAATTTGTCAAAGTAAATATTAATTAAAAAAAAATTGGTATCACAGTTATTGCCATTTTTAGCTTCATGTCTAAGAATTTTAGGCAATGTAGTCTGCAGTATTACCCTATACATAGTATTTTTTATATTGATATAGCCTTAGTAGTAATCCAGATATTAAGTTTTCATAACCAGCGAGGCGGCCGCTCGGCGAGAGTTCTTTGTGATCGCAGCGCTCGAACGTTTCAAGCTTACTTGGCCGCGCGCGCTGAACGTTTAAGTGCCATAAATTTAGTTCATTGATCCCTTTACTAAAAAAAAACCATGGAGGCGAGGATCAATAAATTCCTTGAAGGTGGTTTGGATCCGCCGCCGCATTGGAGTTGAATTTTTTCCTTCTAAAAAGTTCGGTCCAAATTCCGGAATAAATGGTTTTCCGGAATAGTGGAGCAAGGTCCTGGGAGTACGTTGGATGCGGCAGACATTCCAATTGTAGCTCATCTAACTTAGTAGTTGTTTTTTGTGCAGTGTGTAATCTTGCGTTGTCGTGAAGTAGCGGTAGCCTAGAGCGATTGACCAATATCGGTTGTTTAGCAGCTAGTTTTTCCTTCATGCAGTTTCTGCACATTTGCAGTTTGTGATAATAGATATCAGCCGTAATCATTTGGCCAGATTTTAGAAAGATGTAGTGAACGACGCGGGCACTAGTCCATCAAACACTCACAAGTAACTTTTTGTAAGTCAATTTTCGTTTAGGCCAGGATTTGGCTGGGTCTCCAGTGTTCAGCTGTTGCGACGAGCGCTTCCTATTTTCGAACAGTATCCATTTTTATCACAAGTAATAATTCGATTTAAAATCTCTTAATTTTTGTGTCGGTTGAGCAAAATAAAACAGGAGTGGACGCGTGTTTTCAAGTCCGATTCACTCAATTCATGAGGTTTTTATTCATATAAGAGGGGGAAAACGAGAATGCGTTTTACCTTATGTTAAGTGACTACCGCCGCCCATGATCAACCACAAAACCAGGGAAGTCGCAGGTGCGTTGCCGACCCTTTAGAAAGGAGTAAGCTCCTTTCTTGAAGGTCCCCAGGTCATATCGGTCCGGAAAAATCGCCGGTGGTAAACTATTCCACAGAGAGGTCGTACACGGAAGAAAACTTCTTGTGAAACGTACAGTGGTGGACCGCCAAGCATCCAGATGGTGTGGATGGTATCGGGACGTTTGCCGCGTAATGCGGTCACGAAATTTGGCGGCTGGGATTAATCCGAACAACTCCTCAAAGCACTCTCCATGGTCCAAGAAAATGCAAAGTTATACAGCATCTCTTCGCAGTGCCAGTGAATCATTTGTAAGGATCCAGGATATCGGCGAAATGTGTATGTCTTCCGATCTTTTATTTATCATACGTGCAAATTTCAGCAGAAGGAAACGTTAGAAAAATCGATCAGTGTATAAAATCTCAATTCAGAATTTCCTTGTTGCAGAGATCGAACCCAAGCAGCCGGCGAGATTGTGGCTCAGAGACCTTAGCACGGCTAAATAAATAAAAATTTATCCTATATATATGTGTATGTATGAATAATGTAAATAAAGAAAATTAGTACAATCTCAGTAACGTCAGCGTAGTCGACGCTGTCTGGAAAAATTTATGTATCTCATAGACATCATTATTCGTTAAATTGCTCTCCTGATCGAATTTCGGCCTCGAAGAATAGTCGTTACTAAATGATGTTATCCAATTTCCTTAGTAAATTGCTTCGAAAATCGCACATGAATTAAGTTAATATTTCAAGTAATTTGCTATTGACGACTATCTTTCGGTTCGAAGATATAGTTTGATTTTTTTATTTTTTATAATTCAAAAAAAAATATTAACAAAGGCTATAAACATTACTAATACTCTACCACTTATACCCTACCTTAACCGTTTACCACTCGTAGTGAGCTTAATTTGCTTGTGTTACGAGTGGTTCACGCCAGTAGTCGAATGGCGGATTCGAACCCAAGACCTTTTTGAGTTCGCGGTCCGCGCCATGCCATTAGGCTACTGTCGCTTCGAAGAATATCGTAGTGTAACGATGATTTAATCCTTCATATCCTATAAAGTATGTGGTTTCTTTTAGTAGTCAGTTTTACCTTTTTGGAAATTTAATTATTAAATTGTAAAAGCTTCACTGCAACAAATATGTAGACAATGATAAAATAACAGCTTTTTACTAAGTGCATATTATGAAAGTAATAAAAATTTAATTTTTTGTCTGTCTGTCTGCCTGTCTGTATGTCAGTCTGTCTGTTTGTTCCTCCTTATGTCCGAAATGGCTAAACCGATTTTGACGGGACTTTCACTGGCAGGTAGCTGACGTTTTTAGAAGTACTTAAGAAGTACTTCAGAAAATAATATAAGGGGTTTCGCAAAAAAAGACCATGAAATCTAATCGTAACAAATTCCACGCAAGTTAAGTCACTAGGAACAGCTATTCTTTAATAACATTGGTCGGCAAAAAAAATAAAAATCCGGGAGCAAAAAGTTTACTATGTGATTTCTATTGGCTTTGATTTGTTGAGTCCAAATCTGTTTAAAGATTTCAACTATCACCTCTAGCTTTTCAGATATTTACATTTAAATAAAATATCGGTATTGATATATATATATATATATATATATATATATATATATATATATATATATATATATATATATATATATATTTTTTTTTTTTTGAACGAAAAAATTTACACTGATTGATGACTTTTACAACACAAATTAAAATGAAATGTGAATTAAAAAATATAAAAAAAAAACATAAAAATTATAACCATTTGGTAGACCGCTTTCTTTTATACATTTTAACTGCTGTTCCTCGATTTATTTCCCAGCAAAAATCAGCTAGAACTGCTGGGGTCCACTTGCCGCTGTATCTTTTTTCCATATGTGCAATGTCTTGGTGGAATCTTTCACCATGCTCATCAGCCACGGCACCAAGATTTTCTGGGAAAAAATCTAAATCCGAATGCAAGAAGTGAATTTTTAAAGACATATTGCATCCAAGTTGATGATACGACGAAATCAGTTCTTCTATCAGCTCTGTGTAATTTTCAGCCTTTTTATTGCCGAGAAAATTGTGACATACATTTTCAAAAGCTACCTATGCTCTTCTTTCTTTATCTACCAACTTTGAACAGTAGAACAGACTCAGAAGACAACTAAATACATGTACATACCAACGTTCACTAATACCGCTGCCTGCAACTATAGGCAAACAATTCTGGTGCAAACAGAAAATGCTATTGCGTCGAAACTAGACGTGCTAGGTGAATTCTAACTACATATTTGGATTTAACGTAATAACTTCCATATAAACATTTTTTTGCTCTTATTTTGATGCCGACCAGTGTAATTTTTGCCTCAATTTTAAAATATTAAATATCTAGATTATTATAATACTCTAACATGACGATTTCTATACATTGAATATTTTTTGAAATTTGAATTCCAAAAAATAGTGTCCCATAATGTAACCCACACTATGTTATCGAAACAGATGCACAATCGAAACAAGCACCACGCAAAGACCTACAAACTCATTTAGATGATACTTTTACTGCAGTGTTACGTAAGCGTTGGGTCGTTAAAATGAATATATATATCACCACGCTGTCTATTATAGGAGCTGGAATAATGTTCCCTTTTGCAGCTACAAAAGTTTTAAAGTTTACATTGTCGTGGTATACAAAATTTCTACCAGTTATTTTCTAAAAATAACACAAATCGAATTTATCAATATAGATATATTTCTTTTATTCTATTAACAGCAAAAGTAAATACGGTTATTTATTTATTAATTACATGCATTTGCAAAACTTGGACATATAAGGATGGTACAATTTTTAAAGCGCGACATGTTTTGCTACGTGATTGTGAATATAATATGTTTTTGTTAACAAACGAGTACTGAGTATGTTTCTCCCACTTTTCCGAAATTGACAGTGTGAGATGGGTCATTGTTAAGGGTGGGATCAACACCTTTGTTCTTGTTTTGATATTGTAAAGGTCCATTCGTATTGAATACTTCTAAAATTTACTGTAGAGTAAATTGAATTATTTTATATATTAATAATTTCATAAATTAATAACAATAAAACAATATTGGATATAGTTTAAATATATTATGCACAAAAACTTATAAATAAAATAATTATAATATAATGCTTGTAATCTTAAAAACTATCGTCATCGGCGGTGACGACTTTTCTTTTATTCCTGTCGTTATCGGAATTGATCATTTCTGATGAATTTTCTGCAGACTCGTGAACAATATAAATAGCTCCAACATATTTTCTACATTATTGTCGACTTCGTACATTTTTTTTGATCTTGAGTTCAAGCTTCATCAATTTAATAACTCTTGTTAAATTGATGAAGCTAGCTGCCATGTAGCCCTTCACTTGATCCCAAACAAGATAAATTGGGTTGAGCTCACAGTGATACGGTGGCAAACGTATGACGTGACGATTTGTGGACTTAGTCATCTCGTCTACGACAAATTTTTCAAAGCTATCATTGTTTTGCTTAACTAAATTCAAAGGTTGCAAATTTAACATTGATTCGTCACAAGCAATATTTTTCAACATATTCAGTAATGTCTTGTTTGCGAGATGAAGTTGTAGGTGCTTTGTCAAGTTTTCAAACATGACACGATGCTCTATCTAAAACAATAACTACATTCTCGTCCAAATCAGGTAAAGTGTTTTGAAACAAATTTTAAAAAAATTGTCGCACCTTAGCCTGGTGATAGTTACCGGTTTTATAAGATTAAAAATATTTCAAACCTCTTTCTACAAATCCACTAATGAGTGTAAATAATTTTACGCTCACCAGATGTTGGAAGTTGACACTTAGGTAAAGTTTTTTCTCACACAATGTCATTTAATTGATAATTAAGTTTTTCATAAAAGTTTATCAGTTTCTAGAGTATTATATTAATACACAAAACAATGAGTCTGTAGTTTGTTCTGTAGTTGTTTGCACACTTATAACATTTTTATTTTTCTATTTTCATGAATATCTGTGATTTGGTTTATTTATCTTTAATCCAATTAATACAAAATATAACTAATAGTATAGAAAGGAACATTAGCCTTTACAGTTTTCGAACAAATTAACTTCTCCACTATGAAATCTGTCAAATATTACACCTTATTTTAAGTTGTGCTGCCCTGATGGCAGAAAAAGTCGTGGATGCCCGCATTCTGCCGATATGTACAATTATAAGTCGCTTCCCCTTTCCTGCAATAGTAAAAAATAATAAAGCACCCTTAGTGAAATAACGTGTATTTTTCAGAGATGGTAATTCGCGAGCGTACAGTGAAGACGTGTATTTTTCAGAGATGGTAATTCGCGAGCGTACAGTGAAGACGTGTTAATGATTTTGTAAAATTTTACATAAATTCACAAACGGATTTGAAACATATTACGTCAACAGTGGAATACCCATTTTAATTTACATTAAGCAAAGAATATTACACCTTCTTTAATTAAGTGAGTAAGTGTGAGTGTCCGGCGGCCGAGCAGCAGCGCAAAAGCAACACAGCCAGCCAAACATCTACAGTATTTATCCCGTTCACACAAAATACCTAGACGCAATACGTGCTTAGGGCGCGTAGACACCCGGGAAGTTATTTTTTTATCTATTTTTGATTTTTCTTAAACATCGAGCATATTACAATCCCCACCCTGACGTGGAAGCTCACACCCTGATTGATCAATGTTAAATGCTGAAAAAACCGACTTACAATAAATACCTTTCCGGACAAAAAGCAAACGTCCTGAACGTGAATATACCAGCTCTGAACAGTTTACCGATTTTTAGTAAAGAAATTACAACAAACTCTGAAACGTGAAGAATGTGGATTAAGAATGGGCGAGTTAACCGTAGAATGCCTTTTTTACGCCGATGATTAAGACATATTTGCGTCGTTGGTGACAAAAAGTGGTTTGCGTAACCCCGTCTGGCTACGCTGAATGTATGTGGAGCACGATCTATAAGGTGAATGAGGTATGCGAAATGATGAATGAGAGGAATAGATGTGGTATGTGTAAATGAGACGAAACGAAAGGGAGAGGATGCCATTTTACATGGCATGTATAAAGGAGTCGGTACCATCCTTACAGAAAGTATGGGTCAGTGTATGAAAGAGTATGAGTGTATAAGCCTGTGGCTACAATGGATACGAATTAAAGTGGGCTTAAAGAAGCTGCTTGTGCTAGGGGTGTACGCACCAGACATGTCTAAGATCACTGACATCCGAGAGCAGTTTTGGGACATGGTAAGGATGGTGTTGATGTAATGTAAGGAAAATGTAAGTATTATTATGTTAGGAGACTATAATGGAAGGGTTCGAGTGAAGAGGTCTTGTAATAAAAGTATATTGGGAACGTGTGATGATGAAAGTATAAATGAGAATGGAAAGACTTCCTCACCGTATGTGTGGAAAAGAATCTTTTTGGGACGAACACTTTCTTTCGTCATAAGAAAATTCACATGTTTACATAGGAAAGAGGTGATGATAGAAGCATGATAGATTTCAAAATTATAGGTGAAAGAACGAGGAGCGCAGTCGTAGATACAAGAGTTTACCCGGGGCTCAACGTAGGGATGGTTCATTACTTGGCCTTATGTCGAATAAATGATCTACTAACATATTGGCGGCATCGCACATCTGTTTTTTTACCTCTGCATTACAGCGTTTAAGAATAGAGAAAATACAAGACAAAGATGCGAAAGGGAAAACATTAGGTATATGACTGAATTTTGTATGAATGAATTGTGTATGAATGATTTAGACTTGAAGAATGTGTGGGATAATTTTAAGAAAGGTTTAGTGGATGCAGCCACCGAAGTATGTGTTGTAAGTAAGAGAACAAATGAAAGACAAAATAATACATTGTGATGGGATGATAAGGTACGTATGGAATTTGAAGCAAAGAAAAGAGCATAGCTAGATTTAATAGCAAACAAAGCTGATAATTCTGGTGGTATAAATGATGAGATTCAAAGAAAAAAGGCAGAATTTAGACGTCTACATAGGAAAGTAAAAGAAGAAGTTTAAAAGAAAAAGCAAGAAAGAACGGATAAGAATGATAGAAGAATATCTGATGGATTCCAGGCAAATATTAATATGCTTTGAAAACTCGTAAGAACTGCCAGGGAAAATTCAAAACAACCTAGAATGAATGCTATATAAGACGCGAACGGATGTATTCCAAGTGACGAAGTTTCGAGTTTAAGGAGATGGAAGGAATACTTTGAAAACATGTTTATGAGTAAATAGTCGTCTAAATTAAATGAATTAGAAATTCTAAAAGAAGTGGAATGCGAAAGGGAGATAAGTGTAAATGAAATAATGAAAGCAATAAAAATTATGAAATCTGGTAAGGCAGCTAGATATAACAGAGACTATATCACTCGAGATGCTAAGGGCTAAAGAGAGAGTAGTGACAAACTTGCTGTACACATTATTTAGTTTATGTTGGGAATTGAAGCGGGTACCGGAAGACTGGTGTAAAGCAGTTGTCGTCCCAATATATAAAGGAAATGGGTCACAGCAGGACTGTAAAAACTACCGTGGTAACAGCTTGCTTAGTATTGTGGGTAAACTATTTGCTAAAGTATTAATTGAAGGGTATATGACAGAATATGATGGAAAAAATTGGAATGTGCTAGCGGGATTTAAAAAGGGAATGGGAATCGAGATCTTGTCTTTTCCATGCGGCGCATAATTGTGGAGAAGTTTTTGGCCAAAAACCACAAAGTTTCTTGTGCGTTCATGGACTTAGAAAAGGCTTACGACAGGGTGGACAGGACTGTGTTATGGCAAACACTGAACTCATTTGGGTTAAACGCTGGTTTGATACCGGCATTTTGTAAGTACTCTCTTGCTTGTGTCAGGATCAACATGGTCTAGTTTGAATGGTTTGGCATCCAAAAAGGTGTCAAACTGGGCTGTGTAGCTTTCCTTTGGCTGTTCAACCTATTTATGAACAGTTGTTTGCAAACTTTGAAAGATGAAGAATGTGGGTTAGGAATGGGCGAGTTAACGGGAAAATGCCTTTTGTACGCCGACGATCAAGTCATATTTGCGGCGTCAGCGGCTGGTTACATTAACTGGACATTAAAATTATAGGGAATGGGTTTTTGAAAGACAATAATGTAATACGTTATGTGAAATAAGAATAGAAGTGGAGTTAATTGAGCAACTGGATAAATTCTTGTATTTGTGATGTGGATTCAGCAGGAAGGGTTAAATCTGAACGACAGGGTGAGAATCGCGTAATATGAGAAAAATGTGGTATGCAAGATGATCTTGCAACCAGGATTAAGAAAGGAATGCTTCGGTGGTTTCCTAATGTAGAAAGGTACGCCCTAGACAAAGGTTTATCAACCAAATTGCCGATATTTTGAAAATGGACAACATTAGGAGTACCCTTAATCAACGAGCATGTACGCGCAGATATATTGATGTAAAGGAGACGAGAGAAGTATATCATGATCTTTATTGATGATGGAAGTCTGTAGTCCCTGCCTACCCCTCTGGTTGACAGGCGTGAGTGTCTATGTATGTTATGTATAATTGAATAAAACTATTTATAAGGATTTTATCGTGCTTATTTCACTTACTTTTAATTCGGGGGGAGGGGGGGGGTACTGAGTTGCTTGACATCCCGATGTCATAGTCCTTCAGTTTTTGACGTGACAACGTCTTATAAATTGGTTTGCCGGGTGACACTTCAAGAAACTGCGTTACGCTCCGCTCACGTTATGCGCTAACAATGAGAGTGAGTGAGAGGCACGCGTCCCTTCCACTCGGGCATGGTTAGCCCGCCTAAGAGCGAGAGAGACAGACATAAAAAGTGTTATTTCATCCTTCTTCCTACTATACGAATGAATATTCACATTAAAATTATTTTACCACTCAAAGTCGTTGTCACGTAAAACTTTCGCCCGTATACCGACTTTACAGGCAACCAATTTTTTTTCTTCGGTTTTTGAATATTAATTTTTGGTCAGATCTCACGACTCAGAATGAGCTTAAAGCCATGCAGTAATATGCTTTGGTTGGGATCTAATGTTATTAATTATTGGATCCTACGGAGATGATAGTATCCATCCTTCTTCTATATTGAAATTAGGATGTTTTTTTTTAATTTCAATAGCCTCGCGAATCATACTAGGTAGGAATCGTTGTTTTTTTTTTGCGAGGAATTGTGGTCCATCAAATCTAATTTACTGGCGGGGTCAATCTTGAACATGTTCACAGACTACAGACTTCCCCAAACCTCGGTGCTACACGTCAGATATATGTTATTTTACGCATGCTCTTACAGATCTTTTTGTTTGTCTTATGTATGAGAGAGCATATTCACAATCAATCTTGTATACTCCTGCCTCTTGTCGAGGGGAAGCTCGACTCAAGATGTAGCCAATCATGTGTGACTCCTCGGACGTATAACATTACAGCAGTCACACGCTCGACTGTAGCCGGCTTCACTTGGTTACCGTGACGTAGGAGCGGGACCCGAACCTTGTTGCCTTGCAATACGAGTATTTGCTTGACGTGCTGAAGCTCGACGGCCAGATATTTTCTGTCACAGATCCCTTGTGCTCCCTGAAGCAAAGATTTACCCACGGTATGGGTGAAATGGTACGGGTATGGGTTTTTTCCTAAACACAGTATGCCCAATAGTGTTTGTAGTGTTATGCTACTTACATACCATTTTACACTATTTTAAATTTATTTTTCCAATCTGTTTTTGATTTCCTGCATTCATCTCAAAACTGGATATTTTGCATCACCTTTATTTCCATAGGAACCTGTAACATTTTTAAACCATAAGAACACAATAACAAATCATTTTCACGTCGTATTTTCACGTTATCAGCACTTTTTAAATCGATGTCAATGGAGTCTACCTTTTTCGGTCTTTTATTTAGTTCTCCGTAACTCTGCAATTTCGGGCTTCGTGCGCGCTGTTGCGCTACCTTTTTTCCTATATCAATAATATCTCATTTTTCACTTAAATCTTGCCGTTTCTCTATTACGAGCCTAAAACCAAAATTTGACATGTTTTGACATCGTTGTTTATCTGGTTGTCATGGCAATTTTTATTCAAATATCGTTACCGGCCTGATGTTTTTACTTCAAAAATACTCTTTTCTTCTTGGCCATTTACAAAAATTTGCTTTTAATTTAAATAATTTCAAATTTAATTTAAATAATTTCTCGTTCTTATCCCAGATCCGTCAAAAAGTATAAAAGCCGAACAATCGGCCAATAGAGGTTCTCACTTCAGCTTTCATACGAGAAGCACCTCTTAAAGGCTTTATCCGCACTGCCTCGGGATCTTGCAAGCCTCTGCCTTCTCCTGAAGTAGTCGCCTAGCCACGCCTACGCCTCCACCTAATAGTGCCAGCGCTATCTTCGGCCGCTGTGCGTGCTTGCCTCAAGCGCTGCGTGTGCCTACTCCGGACGCTGCGTGTTCCTACTCCAGACGCTGCGTGTCTACTCCGGGCGCTGTGTGTGTCTACTCCGGGCGTTGTGTGTGCTCACTCTGGTCGCTGTGTGTGCCAACTTCAAGCGCTGCGTGTACCTAGATTAGGCGCTGTGCATCTACCACAGGCATAGTCTGTGCATACATTGTTTCAGTACTCATTTATCTTTATTAACTTTTTTTTTTAAAAATTGTAATTCACTATCATCAATACAGCCCATCATCACCTTCATACCTTTTTTTTATAAAAGAAACTGTAAATATTTTTACAAATTTTAAATAAATTATTTTCTTTTTGGTTGTTTCGTTGTTAGGTTAGGTTCTTTAGTTTTTAATTGTCGCTTTACGACATTTTGGCGCCCGACGTAAAAGTTCTTCTCTCTTAATTTTTCTTTTTTCTCTTTTCTTCACCTTATCTACGCCTTATCCATTTCCTTTTGATAATTGCTTTCTCTTTCATTCTTAAGTCTTTATTTACTCATCCTTATCATATCTTCCAAATTCTAAAACAAAACTTCATCTAGTTTTTCAACTTATCTGGATTATATTTAGACCTACATATAACACTTCACTTACATTCATCACTTTAATATTCTTATTCTAGATAACTTAAAGAGGTACAATTTTTTATAAAATTTTTATTTCTTAAACTTAACTTTGCAATGAAAAGGGTTATTAAGTACGAATTCCTTAACAAGACTGAACTCGAATACGAAGTGAAGATTAGATGTGAGGAACCAGCTAATACTGTTTTGCTTCTAAAAAAACAGATTTTGCGTTTAGTTGAGAATTCTCACCCTGAATATATTCTGACCTCTCCAATTCCGATCGAGGATGACTTGTCTCAAATTGGTTCTACTTTGACCTACCTGGACTGTAAAATTGAAAATTTTTTACAAGGTGAAACCAAATACTTACGACTAATAGAAATTTTTATTAATCATGTTTATTACAGATTGGAGCGAATAGATACTGACTTATATCCAGACTTTAAAGCTATTTTCGATACTTTGAAGATGAAATTTGACGCTATTACTAAACAATTCGAATCCTTGACTCCACCTCCAACTGAAAATGACTCTCCATCACTTGACCCTCCTGTTAACCCGACTGTCATGGAACCTCCTCTTGTTTCTCAAATTTCTGTTAAGATCCATACCCCGTATCCTTCACCACCACCTCAATATTTTTCTCCAACTAACGTCTTCAAAGATCTGAAAAGACACACCTTCAATGGTAAAAGCTGTCCAAGATCCTTTCTTCGAAAACTTGAAGAATACTGCTTAGCTCGTGGCTTATCCAAAGACTTGTTGATCTCTCAAGCATTTGAAATTTTCACCGACAATGCTCTTCATTGGTTCAGATTTAAATATAATCAGAGTCCAAACTTAAGTTGGAACGGACTTTCCTCTTTATTAATCAAAGGCTTTGGTGGTTTTATTATGATTATAAACTTCTAGAAGCGATTAGGAACCGAACTCAAGGCCATGATGAACCTATCGTCATCTATATTTCCATCATGTCTGGAATGTTCTCTCGTCTTTCGAAGAAACTTTCTGAAACAGAACAATTGGAGATTATTTTGCGGAATATTCGCCCATGTTATTCAGTCTTCGTAGCTCTAAAAGACATTGACTCTATCGACTCTCTTCTGGCTACTTGCCAAAACTATGAAAAGTTCCTTGACAGAGACAAACAATTTAAAGAACCAAATGTACAACAAAGTCCTCTTATTTCTGAATTCAACTACAAGCATTCCACTTCAAGTTCAGTTGGCTCTTCAAATTCTTCTAATAACTCACAACCTTCTCCTCCCTTTATGAATAAATTCACTTCATCCTACAAATATCCTTCTAGACAAGATAATAGTCTCTCTCAAACTAAAGCTCCTCAAGAAAGCTCTTTTTGTGTTCGCTGTCGTAAACAAGGTCATACTTTGAACACTTGTACTCAACCACGATTCGTGATTTGTTTCAAATGTGGTCTTAAAGGTTTTAAAACTGCAGATTGCCCTACTTGTTCTCCCAAACCACATACTAGTTCAAAAAACTAACTGCTGACTTGAAAAGTAACTTAAACTTTGATAATGACGATTGTGCTAGTTGGATTAAAACAATTCAAAACTTCTTTTCTTGTTACAAAATCTCTTCTACACTCTACTACTCCAAAGAACAAGATCTTAATCGTCCATTCGTTAATGTCAAAATTTATGACTTAACTTTATCTGGTTTACTAGATTCTGGCAGCTCAGTAACTATTCTGGGTAATTCTCATTTGGAAATTCTTAAACTGGGCTGTAAACTTTTCAAGTCAGATCTTATTACTGTCTCTACTGCTAATAATCAAAAAGTTAATTCCTTGGGTTATTTTGACTTACCTGTTCATTTCAATAATCAAACTCATTTGAATAAAGCTTATGTTTTCCGGAAATATTTCCTTCGCTAATACTAGGTATTGACTTTTGGAGAAAATTTAATCTGTTACCTAGTGTTTTATCTTCTCTTAACTTTACAGAATCTAAATGCTGTCGAAACTAAAGATATTAAAATTTTACCTTATGAGCATTTAACTCCTAACCAAAAGAACATCGCTAACGACATCATCCAACGCTTCAAGACAATTTCTTTTAAAGAAAAAGGTATCCTGGGAAGCACACACTTAATCACCCACAAGATTGATACTGGTGATTCTCTTCCAATCAAACAAAGATGTTACAGACTGTCTCCTGAAAAACAAAAGGCGTTAATTAATGAAGTTGATAAGATGCTGGGATGGAACGTCATTGAACAATGCGAAAGTCCTTGGTTATCTCCAGTTCTCATCACTCCGAAGAAGAATGGTGAATGGCGTTTCTGCGTAGACAGCAGGAAGCTTAACTCAGTTACACGCCGTGATGCTTATAGTCTACCACTAATAATCGAAATTTTGGACAGCCTGAAGAATGCCAAATACTTATCAAGCATCGACATAATGAAAGCATTTTGGGAGATTCCCTTGAATCCTGCTGATAAAGATAAAACTGCATTTTATGTACCTGGAAGAGGTATGTTTAGATTCAAGATAATGCCTTTTGGTCTCACTAACTCACCTGCAACTCTACAAAGATTAATGGATCTGCTTTTTACTCCTGAATTTGAGAACAAGGTATTTTGCTATCTGGATGACATCGTTATAATTAGCGAAACTTTTGATGAACACATATCGCTTCTCATGAAAGTTTATGAAAAACTTTCATATGCTAATCTGACTATTAACTTTGAGAAGAGTCAATACTTCAAGAAAGAACTGAAATACCTTGGTTTTCTAGTGGACGAGTATGGTCTACGTGCTGATCCAGATAAAATAAAAGCTATTTTAGAATATCCTGTACCTACTTGCAGAAAAGAAGTACGAAGATTCATAGGCACCTGCAGCTGGTTCAGAAGATTCATTCCAAACTTTAGCACTATTGCCTCTCCACTCAACCGACTAACCTGTTCCGGGAAGAACGCTCCTAAATTTTTATGGAATTCACAAGCTGCAGCTGCTTTCCAGAAACTTAAAGAAGCTTTGGTAACTGCTCCTGTCCTTGCTTGCCCTAACTTCAAACTACCCTTCTCTGTACATTGTGATGCATCAAATTATGGCATAGGAGCAATGCTTACTCAACATCAAGATGACAAAGAAGTCGTGATTGCTTACTTGAGTAAAGCACTAAATAAAAATCAACAGAACTACTCAACTACTGAAAGAGAAACATTGGCTGTAATAACTGCGTTAGAACATTGGCGATGTTACCTAGACAATGGTAAAGAATTTACAATATATACTGACCATGCTGCACTTAAATGGTTTCAGAACTTATCGAATCCATCAGGAAGACTTGCTCGCTGGACTTTACGCTTATCATGCTTTAACTTTCTCCTGAAACATAAAAAAGGAAGGGATAACGTTGTTCCAGATTTATTATCAAGACATAAGAATCAAGAACGTCCTGATACACGAGAAACTTCACCTCAAGGCGTACATCCTATTACGATTGAAGAACCACCTGATCGTGAACTTGAGCACTACAACAAGATTTTTCTCGGATGCTCCAACAACCCAGACGCATATCCCAACTACACTATCAAGGATAACAAACTTTACCGCTGCATCCATTCTCCCGATCGTCTAAACGATGACTTTATTTGGAAAGAAGTTCCACTACCTCAAGATAGACATGCTCTTATTGAAGTTAACCATGGTTACCCTTCAGAACTCCATCTTGGTATCTTCAAGACATTTAAGAAAATATCTTTAAAATACTATTGGCCTGGTATGTTTAAGGACATTGCCAAATTAATCTCGTCTTGTGAAACCTGCTTAAACTACAAACACCCTAATCATTCTCCCTATGGTCTTATGGGTAAACCCAAACTTTGCTCCAGACCTTTTCAAACTATATCCTTAGATCTTATGGGTCCATTACCTATGACTCGTAGACGAAATCAGTATATTCTAGTAATTAACTGCAATTTTACTAAATTTACTATGATTTTTCCCCTTAAACGTGCTACTTCAGCTAATATTATTAATCTTTTGGAAAATTCAGTTTTTCTAGTTCATGGCATTCCCCAAACTATTATAAAGGACAACGAGGTTCAATTTCAGTCGCGAGAATTCCACTCATTCTTAAATTCTTATAACGTTCCGTTGTATTTTTCACACAGCTTTATATTGTCCTCAGGTTAATCCTACGGAGAAGTTTAATAGTACAATTATTACAGCTCTAGCATCTCTAGTAGGAGACGATCATAGATCCAGGGACAACCATCTTGCTAAGATTCAGTATGCAATGAACAGCGCTACAAACGTAGCTACTGGCTTTACT
The DNA here is from genome assembly GCA_036936625.1 of Parnassius smintheus behrii. Taxonomy (NCBI): domain Eukaryota; kingdom Metazoa; phylum Arthropoda; class Insecta; order Lepidoptera; family Papilionidae; genus Parnassius; species Parnassius smintheus. The sequence goes on along the minus strand of JAUPFT010000004.1, from coordinate 9,639,315 downwards.
CCAAACTTTTTAGTCTTTGGCAGAGAAACAATACCTTGTGGTTCCTTCTATACTCCAACTCAGAACCTAGAGGAATTGATATTTATGCCTCGTGATATTTACGCGTCTAATGCTGGTCTCCTCTCAACTATTTTTCACAAAGTTCAAACTAAACTTCACATAGCTCATGCTAAAAATAGCGCTCGCTAGGATCTTCGCCGGTCTTTTAAAGAATTTAATGTGGGAGACACTGTTTGGCGTAAAAACCATGTTTTAAGCAATGCCGGCGCATACTTTAATGCTAAACTTGCCCCTAAGTTCATCGAGTGCAAAGTGATAGCTAAACTGTCACCACTAGTCTATGTGCTTGAAGACCCTAATGGAGTTAGAGGCAAGTGGCATATCAAAGATGTAAAATCATAATGATTTCTTATATTTACGCGAACACTACACATGATTAAAACTACTTTTACGGGTTTTATCGCGTTTATTTTTACTTTTTATTTTTAATTCCCGACGTTTCGGGCGCTTTCCAGCGCCCATGGTCACAGTCTGCAGTTTGTGATCATATCCTAGACGGCCCCAACCATTACATCAGATTTGATAGACCACAAATCCTCGCGAAAGAACACCGATTCCTACCAAGGATGATACGTGAGGCTATTGAAATTAAAAAACATCCTAATTTCAATAGAGAAGGAGGCTGGGTACTACCACCTGCTTGGGATCCTATAATCAATAAAATTAAAACTAAACCCAAGCATACCACTGCAAGACCTCAAGACAGAGTTAGTTCATTTTGCATAGATCGGACCATAAACAATAATTAAAAAAGCTGAAGGTACTCCGGGTTTAACAATGACATCGGGACGTCAGTCATCTCAGTCCCCCGTGACCATGGGCGCTGGAAAGCGCCCGAAACGTCGGGAATTAAAAATAAAAAGTAAAAATAAACGCGATAAAATCCGTAAAAGTAGTTTTAATCATATGTAAAATCATAAATTTTCTTAACTTTTATTAACTGTTAATTTGTATATATGTATAAATATCACCATCATTCTCAGCTTATTATTTTTATTTCTTTGTTTGGTGATCCAGTGTTCTTCAACAAATCTTGCTTTAGGACCTCGAATTTTCGTTGGTTAATCTTCACTTTTTATTTTTATTTCAGACACATCTCGTTAGTGATGTTGCTGATCTCTAGCTTTGAGCCCTACCGCTCTGGCCGTTCTTAATCTTTACTTAAGTCATAGCGACTAAAGCTTGCTTAAGATTAATTTCTTTATTTTTATCTTCACTCAGGAGCGGATGATAACTCCTTAAATAATCCTGAATGTTCTTTCAAAATGTTTTTTTTTTCCACGCAGGAGCGGATGACAACTCCTTAAATAAGCCTGAATGTCCTTTCGAAAACACACTTTTAGAGTGGTAGTCATTGAATGTGAACTCCACCCTTACCTGAATGCAGATGATGAATGTAAGAGATAGTATATCTGATTTTGCCTGGTGATGTCTGTTTCTGCAAAGCTGTGTTTTTATGGTTTATTTTAGAATGTACATGTCAAAATTTTTGCTGAGTCAAAAATTTTCCAGGGTCGAGGGGAAAATGTAGTGTTATGCTACTTACATACCATTTTACACTATTTTAAATTTATTTTTCCATTCTGTTTTTGATTTTCTGCATTCATCTCAAAACTGGATATTTTGCATCACCTTTATTTCCATAGGAACCTGTAACATTTTAAAACCATAAGAACACAATAACAAATCATTTTCACGTCGTATTTTCACGTTATCAGCACTTTTTAAATCGATGTCAATGGAGTCTACCTTTTTCGGTCTTTTATTTAGTTCTCCGTAACTCTGCAATTTCGGGCTTCGTGCGCGCTGTTGCGCTACCTTTTTTCCTATATCAATAATATCTCATTTTTCACTTAAATCTTGCCGTTTCTCTATTACGAGCCTAAAACCAAAATTTGACATGTTTTGACATCGTTGCTTATCTGGTTGTCATGGCAATTTTTATTCAAATATCGTTACCGGCCTGATGTTTTTACTTCAAAAATACTCTTTTCTTCTTGACCATTTACAAAAATTTGCTTTTAATTTATGTTACCTTAGTCACCTGTGATTATCAGTGCTGGAATATCGGGCCGAAACTTTGAAAATTAAAAGCAAGTAAATTAAACACAATAATATCCGTCAGTTTTAATCAATTACTGCAGTTTCATTGTCAGCGAGATGTAGGTCTTTTATCTCACTAAGAAAATGGTATGAAATCCTTTGTGTTTGCTCTATGATGAACATGATGGTGTAATAGGGGTAGTATGCGGCCCACTATTAACATACTCCGAGTGGTTTTAAGGTGGAGAAATGAAACTACGATTTATGTAAAGCCGAATGGAGTGTGACTGTAGAATCTGGAATGGAATATATTTTCGTTAATCTTGCCTATATTTATATGGCTAGTTGCGTGGTTGGTTTACCAATGGTAACAATTTTTATTTTCCCTGGCCAATTATAATTCTAACATTATGACCAATGAAGATTAATCAAAATATACAACTATTATGTACGTTTCGTTTCCCGCCATGACACTCGTGTTATGTTCACGAAGCTACGTCGCTGGAACGGGCTATAAAGGTCATGCAGATCGGTGCGCGTGCGTGCCTGCGCCCTCCTCTCTGCCAAGGAGGGTCGCGTTCGTATACGGCTTAGAGATCTCTAGTTAGATCGTTAAGCCAGTCCCTAAAGGCGGTGTTTAGTGGGTAAAAGTCTCCACATAACCACGCAGCCGGCTGCGTGGTATGCTATGAGCATTTACCGCCTCCCTCCCCCGCTTTCCGGAGGGTTGCCCATATTTGCATCGGGTGCAAAAAAAAAAGTGGGCGCGCGTAGTCGGTGAGCGGCGGCGGCGTGGAACACAGCTCCGGGACAGCAAGAAGAAGCGAGCTGCGGCGTTGAAGAAACGGCTCACAATTGGTCGACGGATACGTGACGATAACGGTGTGTGAAGACAATGTGGCGCTGAATGATATTTGCGGCTGCTTCTTGTTTCTTTATAAGAACGTCAAATTATCTATATGCAGTCCGCAGTATCTCAGTAGCCGGGGACAGTTAGGAAATAAATGTTTTTTATCTTCGCCTTCCGCGTTATGGTAGCAGCAGAGTATATATTATTTATTCCCGTTTAGGGTTGGTTAGCCTGGCTGCTACAATGGTATTATCGAATTTACGTCGAGATTTAATTTTAGGAGTATTTTTTTTAATTAAATGGCTAGTTATTTTAAGTGTAATAGCTTTAGGGTCTGTTTTAACATTTTTATTTATACTTTCAATAAAAGTTGTTGTATTTTAAAATTATACTCTTACGTGGACATTATTATCATAGCATTTTCTTCATCCATCCATGTAGCTCTGGTCTGTTCCGTAAGTTATTCAACCCTTTAAATTCGTCTTTAGGAAGGCTTGGTTTCGGTACAGAAATACGATGTAAAAAGAAGAAATATCTTGCCGGATGGCCTCTAAATCCTCCTTGCCGAAGTTATTTTTAAACAAACAATCCTTAACACTGCAGATAATTCCTTCGTACGTGACGTGATTTTTTGCGATGTTAATGCAAAATTCGTACCTTTCGATAATACTCTTACTGTCGATTCGTCCAGTGTATGTTTCGACAGATTATAGACCATGCGTTGTTTATTATTCGCGTCTGTAGTCAACGATTGTGTTCGGTTTTTGCGTTGATATTGATGTTTGACATTAGATTTTATCGTAAATTTTGGTATTTTTCTATATGTTTAGTTTTGCATTCATTATATTTAGATGTTTCTTATATGTTTAAAGTTTCGATGCAATTATTAAAATCAAATATCTTTAAAACTGGCTTTATTTTAACCGATATATTTGTAATGGTGTTATTTTTGAAATATATATCTTAAAGAAGTTTAAAGATGTTATGGCAGCTGTACACGCTCGTCGAGACACCACGAGACAGGCCAAGTACGAGTGTGTACGTGGTGACTTCGTTGCGTTGCGTAGCGTCTCGTGACCCTCGTGCGCTCTCAGAAGCCTGTTGGTTTTTTGCGCTCGATTCAAAGGGTCTCGTGAGTCTCGCGTAGAAAACGAGAGCGTACTATATAGTATTCACCGTACATATTTCAGTCACTGTAAATAGAAACCATCCACCATCTTCTTCTTCGCCGTGGCTTATTATTTTTATTTTTATGCTAAATGTGTTACAATAACTTATAGTTTACAAAAACTTGTAGTTACAATAACTAATAGCACAAAGTCAAAACGCAGCAATAGTTTTATCTAGATCAATATCAGCGGGCATATGGAGTTCAAATGATACACCGAGTGTGTACATGGTGTTCTCTCGTGTCAAACCTGACCATGACGAGAGCTACGCGAGGCGACGAGACGAGCGTGTGCAGCCGACATTAGATATCTTGCGCGCTTGGTGTTAAGATTTTCTAACCGTCGTATTTTTTCATTCTGTTTCGTACTGTTTCATTTCTTTTTATTTGTGTAGTGTTCGCGTAAATATATTAAATCATTAATTATATAATTATTAAGGTACACCAACTATTTTTACAACAATATAGAAATAGTGTGCACATATTAACCTGGACACTAATTGCATATTCATTAAAGTTATACATCGCATCGTTTTAGATACTAAAAAGTTACCTACTAAATTCTGAAAACAAAATATGTTTGTGAAAGTTTATAACTACTTCCACGTTAGCCTCCTTTGTCTTAAAATGGGGAAATTCCTATTAATATCTTCCGCTGCGGAGGCAACGAGTAGGTCATAACGGACACCTACCGCCTAAAACCCCAAGGTCGTCACTAATCAGCTTATAAGAGGGGTCAATAGATCTGCATTTGGAACACAACCGGGGCTTCAGGTTTGTCTCCAAGTTGGGGTAACGTTATTTTGATTTATAAAAAAATTCGTTTACTATATTCCTGTAGCTGAAAATTTACGAGTAACCAGTAAATAGATAGCCAGTAAATCCTGCTCTCTCGGGAACGCTACGATGTGAAGTTGTAACTTTGACAAACTATATTAAGGAATCAGAACTAAGATGAAGTGAGCTTACTACCTGAAACAAAAGTTTAAATGAATGAGGTAGCAACATTATAACTCACGGCTTAGAGTAATTTTTCATAACTTAACACCATTAAAGAAACTGAGATTTATAGAATGTAAAATTTATTACTATATCTTTCCCTTCAAAAACATTTTATTTTTATTTTCTTCACGTTTACTCGTATAATTACTATATGGAATATAAATTGCTTCGAAAATAATTTACAAACCTGTAAACTTCTAAAAAATTCGATTTGTCAAGCCCATCAAAGTACATAGATCTCCCTCATAGATAACCTCATGGGGTGAAACATTTTTGTTATCTTGTAGCGGCGGAAGAGAATCCACTAACCCATATTATTTTTATGTGGGTATCGTAAGAAAAAACTGAAGGAAACTAAAAAGGTATATAAGCAGCTGCATCTTTCTCGTAACAGCTCTTTGTTAAAAAATACAAATGACGACTCTTATTTTTCTATTTCTCCCTAGGTTGACTACTAAATAATGTCTTCAGCCATTAAGCTCACCCATCGTCCCCCTCAATTTTAGGTGAATCACAGTTGAGATAATTATTTATAAATAAAAATGGCGAAGGTTTTATGTCCGTCAAAGTCATACGAATTAGCAGCAAATAAATCCAATTAGCTCTGCTCATGCATCTCAAAAACTTGAAACTTGTTTTTTTTTACTTAATGAAAGTACTTTCTGCGTGTCAATTACTTTAGCGTAACGTTGGTTCGCTAACTTGTTAACATTTTCGCTCATGTTTCTCAGGACCAACATTCAATCGATTTTGAAGGTCATTTGATTCACCAAACGATAAGCCGTTTGTAATCCTTGAAGCATATAGTTTCGATTTTTTTTCTTTCCATTCGATTAAAATGTAAGTGGCTTCAATGCAAGAGTAAATAGGCATTTCGTAAATTTTAATGCGTATCCCACAATATATACACCATCATATTACGTAGCACACACCATCTTCGATTGCATCGCCACTAACTATAAGGAGAGATAGTTAAACACTGGCTGATATCAGTTAAATAATTGTAGTATAGGTATTGAACAACATATTTAAGTATGGAATTATTGTAGGAGTACATATGATTTTATAATTAAGATGCGTTAATAAAATTGTTGATAAATTATGATCATCTTCATTATCCTAGCTAAGTAAAGGAATCAACCTAGGCCTAGAACCTTAAACTAGATGAATGTAGTTCACGGATCAATATAAAATTTGTAGTCTTATTGATATATATTATATATGTATTCCTTTATATGTCCATCTTATAAAACAAACTTGTTGATATTAAAATGTTGAAAAGTTGGATAGGAAATTAGTTGGTCAAATATTTCTTTTGCAAAGATAATGGTTTATAGTCGTGCTAGAATCCAATGGTGTTAAGCTGTAGTGAAATTTTAACAAGTTTTACTATTATGGACCAAAGTGACCTAAAATTGACAATAAATATAATTTTGTAGTTCACATAAACACAAAATCAATTGAGTTTGAAGGAGAGTTTGAATGCGCGCGATAGACGCCGTTTTATTCGAGTTATTAATAAATATTTTATTTACACCGTAAAGACTCTGAAGTGCATTCGGAGAAAAACTCGTCGCACCTCCTATCAAAAAGTTATTAACGTAATGAATATAAAATCTGCGCAAATTACATTATGCATACAACATTTGAAGAATACAGTGATTTATGTTTATTCTGAAATACATCATACTATTTTATTATATCATTATAAAAATGAAGTGACAAATGAATTTACAGTCAACCTGATGGTGATTGGCTACTGTTGTCTTTGGATATGTGGTGACTCACACATTTATTTATGTTATCTTATTTAAAGAAAGAATTATTTGACAGATATGTATACAATTTAATCATATTTATAAATCTACAATACAATTACAGTTATATATATATATATATATATATATATATATATATATATATATATATATATGTGTATATATATGTGTATATTTCTATTTATTATAGTAAATTTGAAATTAGCGTTATATATTTTTTTATTTTAGTGTTATACAGCACCGGTTGGTCAAAGTACATTAAAAAATATTCGTTTTCATCGTTTTCCAATTAACGTATATAATTTAAGTGTTAACTTCCTATTCTATGCTTGTAATTCTGTACTGTATTTTCTGCTTTCATCTTCTCTATATAATGACTGTACGTATTGTCACTAATATTGTCATTAATATTGAAGGACATAGGTTGAAATTAATCCATTCCACTTTAACTTTCGATTCGTCACTATTATACATCGTATTGATTTCAGTTTCCAGTCATCTAAGAAATGTTTTGCGGTTGATATATCTAGAGCGATCTAACTAAAATACATTTTTAAAGCAAAATTTACAAGGATCAATGTGTGCAGCTTTATATTTTCTTTTAAACAGGTAGGATTGACAAACAAGAACAAAGTTCTACTGATGATAAGTATGATAGTTGTTGTGGTCTATACCTACATCTAACCAAGATTATGAAAATCAATTAAAAATGTGTTGAGTAACACCTGAGGGCTGAGATAAGAGTCTTCAATATTATAAATTCCTGTATGACCGAACTTGTTTGGCGTTAGAAAAAATATTATTTTCTCTGGGATAACTTTTTTCTAGAAAAACTTTTTAAATATACAAAATTTCATCCAAATTGTTAGAACCATTTCCATGAACCCAGTTTCATCTAAATATTTTTTTCTTTTTTATATAATTAAAAAATATTAAATAGATTTGCTTATATATTGATTAAACATCGCAGTGGCTCAGCGATGCGTTACGGCGCTGAGGGCAACGGGTTCGATTCCCGCACGGAACAAGTATTTGTTTGGCCTACAAGTAGTTGTTCTGGGCCTTAGTGTTTGTACTTGTGCAATTAATGTCTGTTCCACGATACAGGAGAAAGTCTAGGTGTGTAACATTTTATAAAAAAAGAAATAAAACAACGATTTTATTCAAAAATACTGTCATCTGTAATTTACAAAAACTATTTTAATGATATTCGATCGTAAAAATGACCGTTTATCACATAAAATGTAGATTTTACTCAACGCTAGTAGTGTACGGCAGCCCGTTTTTTTTAGTTTTTGTGTAGGCGAAGTTAGGATGCATTTTTTTGCAAAACCCTATATTAAAAAATTTAAAGTCAAAATTAACAAGCAATTGGGACAAAACTTGTAAGTAAATTTTAAAAATCTAAAATCCCGTCTTCTCAATAACTGAAGACAAAAAAAATTCATAGCAAGTTTGATAGTCGGGATTCTTTCAAATCTAGATCAGCTCGAATTTTTCCGTAAAAATGGATTCCGACTGTTGACTGTCAAATTCGCTTTGCTGGACTAGTTTTTTTTTTTTCTTTTTAGTAAATGAGCAATCAGGTCTTTTGATTTTTTAAATTCACCTACTTTTTTACATACACTGCTCTTTTGGGCTTCACCGCAGTCGGGTTAAAATAAAACACCAAAGAGTTTTAAAACAGTTATTATTAATTTATAATATTTTATTACTTTTTCAGGCTCCTTTATAGTGGCACTTGTACCTATCAACTAAATATGGGAAAATTACATTTCGTTTTTCTCGTCAGGAATTTGCTATTTTCTCGGCATCTGGAAAAAGAGGTCACTTAGAAAATTTTGAATTATAAACATTCCGTAATTATTACTAGTATAGATTGACAAAATTAGTAAAAAATCTCAGTGTGATTAAATCTATATTAAAACAGAATCATTAACGTAAACCGAAAAACTTATGTTTGGTTTTATTGGAACTAAAATGCAATATGGAGAAATATATTAAAATAAAAACATTTACCGAATTTTTGCAAACTAAAAATTGTTATCCAGACATATACCTTCACACATATTTAGTATTCTCCTATTCATAAGGTCGGTTAAAAATATAATACTGTCTGAATACCCTACGTCAGGCGAAGTTGGGCGTGACGCCATTTGTAAATTGTGTCCTAAGATTGCCTACTCAAGTAACTCGTACAAAATTTAACATATTTGTAAATCATTAAGTTATAATAAAACGTAGATAATATTTGCAAGCTATTATGAAAATTTCGAACACTTATCTTTGTTAGTTTTAGCACAGCAGAAACATTAAGGTGTAGTGGGCGCCAACAGCGGATTTTTCACGCTTTATATTATGTACTTTGTCTACACAATATTTATTTGATATTTCATTTTATAACAATGTATACTATTTTATTGAAAAATACCATAATTCATTCACGTGAACACATAGCCTGAATTTAATTGAAATTGATTTCATTACATTCGAATCAAACTGCTTTTGCCATTTAGTGGACATGCCTAAAATTGTATATTTTGAGGAAACTGTGCGATCTTTTTCTATCAAGCTAAAATGTGTCAATCGTGTTTTTGCCACCATAATTCACTAAGAAAAATCTTTAACTTTCATAATGATTTTAAAAAAAAACTGTGAACTCGTAGTTTTTAATGACAAAAAATTGTACTTTTAAAGCGTAAAAATCTGATTTTGGCACCTACATCACCTTAATGGAGCGCGTAAATATTTTTCTCTCTTCACCAAACCACTCTTACGATGACTGCGTGATAATGGCGTCGAATGTTTTAGTGTCTATGTATTCAGTGTTGCCACATTTGGATTTCCTTTTATACTGTAAACAAATCTTGGTGCTGCTGTTCGCAAATAATAGGATTTTTGTCTTTGAAAATTATAGGTGAAATAAGGCTCACAAGGCGAAGTTAGGGCATTTTACGGTACATTTTAAGTGATGCCTAAACTATGCTCAACCTATCGATACATACTCACGCACACATCTTTTTTATTTATTTAAAAATCCGTAAAAATTAACTTCTTTCTCTTTTGCTATGTTTTTTATCGCTATATCGGATTTATTTTGACTTTAATATGGGGCAGCATATTTTACCTCACGATGCCGTAGTTAGCCTAGCATTTGAATATTAATTTTTGATACAATCTAACGCAGTACGAGCTAATAGTATCTCTAAATCTTGCCGTGATATGCATGCAGTTGAATCTACTTTTATTATTAATACGATCATAAGCAGATGGTAGCATCCACCCATTTTCTCCATTGAAATTTGTACGTTTTTTAATTTGAATGACTTCACGAATCATTCTTAGTAGAAATCGGTATTATTTTGTGAGGATTTGTAACTTATCAACTTATCAAATAGTAATAGGTTTAAGAAATGAATTACATTTTTTAAAAAAAATATTATTAATTTTCAACTGCCGCCTCCGCGCAACCTTGACATTTTCTAAGTTTAAAAGAAAATTTATTTTTCTATCTGTATAATGTCAATAAAACGTTAACAGCACGTGTTGCCCTTTTTCAGAGAAAGACGTAAGTGTAATGGAAAGGTAATTTTCTTCGCCTATTTCTTTGCCTTGATAAGATTTATGTCGATGTGAAATGGATCGCGTCATTTAATGTCAGTAAATAAAAAGTTCTTAGTGATGGGGAATGTTTGTTAAATCATTGAATAAAACTATTATTTACGGATTTTATCGCGTTTAATTACTTATTTTATTTTTATTGACGTTTCGGGTGCTTTACAGTGCCCATGGTCACGGGGGGGACTGAGATGTTTGACGTCCCAATGTCATAGTTAGTCCGGCTACCTTCAGTTTTTTAATATTAATTTTTGGTCCGATTTACGCAAAACGAGCTTATAGTATCATGAAGTCTTGCAGTGGTATGCTTGAGTTTGGGTTTAATTTTGTTAATTATAGGATCCCAAGCAGATGGTAGCACCCAACCATCTTCTCTATTGAAATTTGGATGTTTTTTTAATTTCAATAGCCTCGCGTATCATCCTTGGTAGGAATCGGTGTTCTTTTGCGAGAATTTGTGGTTTATCAAATCTAATGTAATGGTGGGGACGATCTTGAACATGTTCGCAGACTGCAGACTTCCCGGAGCGTCGGTGCTTCACATCAGCTATATGTTCCTTCACGCGGGTTTTTATAGATCTCTTTGTTTGACCTATGTAAGAGAGACCACATTCACAATCTAGCTTGTACACACCTGCATCTTGTAGAGGAATATTACATTTGATGGATGGTAAAAATTGACTAATCTTCTTCAGCGGCTTGTAGTATGTCTTAATGGACGCTCGCTTCAAGATGTAGCCAATCTTGTCCGTGACTACTCTAACATATGGTAGTAGAGCAGGCGCGCGCTCGACTGTGGCCGGCTTCACTCGTTCACTGTGACGTAGGCGCGGGACCCGAAGCTTGTTGTCTTGCAATACTTGCTTGACGTACTGAAGCTCCGCAGCCAGATGTTTTCTGTCACAGATCCCTCGTGCTCTCTGAAACAAAGATTTACCCACGGTAGCTAACTGTGAAGGATGATGGTGAGATTCACCATTTAGATATCGGTTGGTATGGGTCTTTTTCCTATACACAGTGTGACCAATAGTGTTATCAGGATTTCGGATGACTAAAACATCTAGGAAAGCTAAAGAATTATTTGCCTCTAACTCCATTGTGAATTGTATTTTAGAGTTTATGGAGTTAAGGTGGTCTAAAAATGCAGTTACTTTGTCAGATGGTAAAATTGTGAAAGTGTCGTCTACGTACCGCTTGTAGAACCTTGGATTTACGGGAGCAGTAAGAAGGGCTTTCTCCTCAAAGTCCTCCATGAATATGTCGGCGACTATGGGAGACACAGGTGAGCCCATCGCCACACCATCTACTTGCTTGTAGAACTCCTCCTTCCACAATAGATAGCCAGATGTGAGGCAATGTTCAAGTAGTATTGCATATTCTTGAGGCATGTTATTTTCTTCTAGCTTCCTAGTTACAATTGAGATGCAGTCCACAATAGGTAGGCATGTAAATAGTGACTGAACATCAAAACTGACCATAGTTTCATTGTTAGCGAGATGTAGGTCTTTTATCTCACTCACAAAATGGTATGAATCCTTTGTGTGTGCTCTGGTATGTCCTCTCAGTGGTGATAGTATTTTTGCTAAGTATTGTGCCAGCTTATAAGTTGGTGAATCAATCTGGCTCACTATGGGACGTAGTGGAGCGTTTGGTTTGTGTATCTTCGGTAACCCATACAACCTCGGTGGTTTGGCACATGACCAAAAATTAATATTAAAAAACTGAAGGTAGCCGGACTAACTATGACATTGGGACGTCAAACATCTCAGTCCCCCCCGTGACCGTGGGCGCTGTAAAGCACCCGAAACGTCAATAAAAATAAAATAAGTAATTAAACGCGATAAAATCCGTAAATAATAGTTTTATTCAATGTGTAGTGTTCGCGTAAATTTAAGAAATCATTATTGTTTGTTAAATCACTTTATCACAGTAAATTTCGGTTTAAAGAACTTTGTTTCTCATTAAGACAATAAGTCACCTACGCGAGAACAATAACATCTATATTATAATTCTAGTGCGTGTGGGTAGTAAAAAAATAAATAAAAATGACATCGGTCGATCGTTAACCAAGAAACGAGTTCATTGTGTTCCTATCAACTTTAAGGCGGTGGTCCAAGTATAATTTTAATGCATGGTTTCATCATTATAAATATATTCAAATAATCTTCTTTTAAAAATATTGATTGAAGTCGCTTCTTTCACATGTTTTGGCAGTTGATTGTATAACTGTGCTCCCCCAAATGTTATGTTATTTTTTCCATAGTTTGTTCTTACGGCAGGTAACACAAAATTGCTGGCTCGGCGGGTTATATATTTGTTTATTTGACTCTTTGTTGTGAATGTTACGTTGTGTGAGTGAATAAGCTTGTGAGTTATATTGTAGATAAGTAGACATGTATTATACGTAAAAAGTTGTTAATATTTAAAATTTTTGTGTTTTTGTAAATCGTTTTCGATGGTGTTAAGAATTCGTAGTTGTGTAAGATTTTAATTATTTTATTTTGAAATATTTGTATTGGTTTTAAATTACTTTTAGCTGCAGTACCCCATATTTAGATTTGATACAGTAAGTGAGGCTTCACCAACGTATTGTATATTAAAAGTCGAGCATGTTTCGGTATACATCGAACTATTTTATGCAGTGCGCCCACAAGTGAGGAGAGTTTGTTGTGAATATATTGCAAGTGAGCTTCCCATGTAACGTTTTTGTCCAGTGTTAAGCCTAGGTATTTTTCTTGGTTAACTTGTTGTAATATCTCACCGTTAATGCTAAGTTTAGGTCGATCAGGTATTTTTCTATTTTTGGAACTAAATATTATGTCTGAAGTTTTAGAAGTATTAATTGTTAATAGATTGTATTGGAGCCAACAGTGAAGTATAATTTAGATCCTCTTGTGATTGCAATTGAAATTTATATTTAATATCTTATCAGGCGCAACGAAGCAAATTTACTTTTTATAAAAAATAATATAAAAACGTGGTGATTTATTTATTAATATTATTATTTATAGCATTTTTGATAATCGAATCTCTTACGGCATCTATTATGCCAGTTTATTATGAATTTTATTATGTTTATTTTCTTTGCACTGAATCGTTTATACAAAAGGCTTTGTGCTATATGTACGGCATTATCTACCATCTAAACATAGATAAAACAGAGAGTTAGTTACGGGCAGTTAAGATGTTATGATCAAATTCAATTCAAATATGTATATGAAATATACATACAATATTATGTGTGTGTTTATGTATATAATGTGTGTATCAATTAATTGAATATATATATATATATATATATATATATATATATATATATATATATATATATATATATATATATATATATATGTACAAATAAATATAAAAACATAAATATAGTTGACTCAACTTTGTAGGCTATGGATATGTTCGTATAGTTTTCTTTTAAAAATTTTTTGGCGGGTATTATTCGCAGCTGAACAGGCAATTTGTTTCAGAGGGAGATGGAAGTTATTGTCAAAGTATTTGACATAAGTACGGAGTAAAGATTGAGAGAATAAGTGTCGCTACGCAACTTGAAATATTTCTTTTAGATAGAGGGGTGAGAAAGAATCATTACGAACAGAAAACAGAGTGAACAAGATATGGAAATCTTTGCGCTGGCGTATATTCAACCACTTTTACTGAGAGCGAAATTTTGATACGTGATCGTATTTGCGTAGTTGTTATTAAGTAAAAAAATTTGAGAATGGATGAGGAAATGCTTAGCTAAAGAGTAGAAAGAACTTAAGATGATAGATGAAACGAATTATGCCTGAGACTTAACGAAAAACCACTTACTCCTGTAGGCTACAACTAAGAGACGGGTCCACAATTTTCTGTTATTTATCTATATAAAAAGATTTACAATGGACGTACTCTTCCGTAGCCCGTCAACCCTAAAATAATATTACTACGTTAACCATACAAAAAGAGCATTTTTTACATTAAACAAGGAATTAGTTTCCTTAACTAATTAGTTAAGAAAGCTCTTGAAAATACACCTTCGCAACTGGATCCAAAATTTGTGCAAGAAAACAAACTACTTAGTAGCGGTTACCGTTATATTCACGTCTGAGGCTACCACTTTTATACAAATACAAATAAAAAATAAGATTAAATAGAGGATTGAAAATTATAACAACCCAGCATAGCCGATCAAAATTATTAATTGAGAAAAAAGAACGGAAAACGTCATTTTATATAGGAGAAATGTGACAAACGAGCACTCAGTCTACTATTGGTAAGTGGTTGCTGAGGTCGATAAACATCTATCCTCAATTACGAATCAAAATGCAAATGCGTTGTAACCCGTGAAGACTAAGGTGGAACGCCTCATTTCCAGTAAAAAGGATCTCAGATTCTCTACACTCAGCATATGAAACACAGCAGCATTAAGCTGCTATTTTACACTGGTATTCTGTGAGAGCGTGGTCCTTCTCCGGTGGAGTCGACCCATTCGTGCTACAACTATACTACTAATATAGCTATACCGTGAGTCTACTTCTTTAAAATCTCTCTTTTCAAACAAAAGATAAATTAGAGTGAGACCTCCTTTATATCAAAAAAGGATTTAGAGGGCGGAATAGGCTGCCTTATTATTGCAATGCGTGCCCGTGAAGTTCATATATCCTCGTTATGTTTTTCTCTTCTCAGAAAAGCAGGTCTAAGTTTCCATGAAGTTAGTTGATATAATAAGGCGTTAATTTGCGGAAATCCATTATAATAAAGATATTTATTGTTACTTTGCAACCATCCGCTCAATTAAATAAAATGATGTGTCTTACCTAATTTGAAGAGCCACCTATATAAATCGGAACTTAAAATAGCAAAAACTAAATACCGTATGCGTGAATCGAACTTAAATGGTTTGCGTACGCAAAAAAATTAAGGTGACTGGTTAACTGGTTATCTCAGCTACCAAATCTAACGTAATAAACTAAAATCTAAACTCTTAATATATAAAATTCTCATGTCGCGGTGTTTGTTACCAAACTCATCTGAAACGGCTGAACCGATTTATATGAAATTTTGTGAGAATATCGGGTAGATCTGAAAATCGTCTAACATCTATTATTCATACCCCTGAATGATAAGGATGACCCAACCCTAAATATTTTTTTTTATCTTTGACATAATTTCTTATTTTATTATGATTTAACATTGGAAAATACATAAATCTTCAAATTTTCACCCTTCTACAATTAACCCCTATTTTTTTATCGCGATTTTTAAATTATTCTATTCCATCTACAGATACGAAATAGGGTTATAAGATGATAATCGAATATAATAATTGTAGTACGATACATTTTCATGTATAGAAAAACTATTTTTTGAAGTAGCTTTTAAACGGCTTTACCGATCGATTTCAAAACTAACCTCAAAAATGACGTCGAATGCCGTTTGGAAAATAAAAATCGGTTCAATCGTTCGGGAGATATTGAAGGAGAAAAATTTGAAAAAAAAAAAACGTTTTCTTAACATAACTTCCAGATTTCGCAACATGATTTGATGAAATTTGGAGCGCTTTGAATTTAAAATTAGCGGGAAGTTTCAGGGATGGCCCGCAGGTTCAACAATTTTTTTTGAGAAGACGCTGCTACATATATCATGGTTTGATTTACGTATTATTTCATGCGTTGTTTCCAAATTTTTAGCAAAACGTGAAAAATTTGATATCAATCACAAAGAAACTACTTACACCGAAATATTCGTCGGAAATTTTCCATTGCAATTCTAATATTCAAAAGAATTTATATTGCACTGATATCGAGATTTCCTCCTACTTTCCCCACAGAAAATTACCGCAGTGGAAAATCGGACGATTTATATGCATGAAGTATTCCATTTATATCACATTTTTGTACGGCTTAGAACGACTGCAGTGCGCAAATCAGCTGTGAAAACTATTTATTACACTGAGAAATGACCCTTTGTTCAGTTTTATGACTGACTTTCTGGAGAATTTAGAAAATCAAAAATGAATTGGGAGTGAACGGAAGACTCTGGAATGAATAAAGAATGATGAACCGAACCTGCCAAACTGTAGATACCTCAGAATGAAAACGTCTTCAAGATATTGTCCATTATAGATAATTAGATATTAATAAATTCGAAAAACTTGAAATAATGTAAAGGCTTACTTCGTAGATTGTAAATCCTAGCGTGATCGATATGGAATACAAAAATTATAAATTATGTGTTAATATTAATAATGTATATTTAAATATAACTTGTAGAATAATAAATAAATAAAAATGTACCGAAGGATATGGCCTAATGGAAGAGATGCAACGTTGCAACGTTTACAAACGAAAGATGCGACCGTTCGACGACTCCTGACGTTGAATAATATCGCTTGTTATTAAGGAAGATTGCCGGACAACTTAAACACGCTCGCATTACAATGTTCTAGTATACAAATTTTCATTCGTTTTCTATTATTTTGGAGGCGTTTTAATTACATAAATGATGCATGAAGAAACAGTCAGCGGTGTGAATATCTCGGTAATATTTCGTAAAATTATTCACATATTCTATCTTCATCGCTGTTATCATCATCGAGTAATTTAAAGTTTAGTAAGGTATACCATTTTAGGCCACAGACTCGGAACTACCAAAGCAACTCCATTTTGATTTTTAATCGAGAAGGGATATGAACCTATAAAACCTATGAACTACAGAATCCACTTATCATTACAGGTTGTTTGTGTGCACGTTATTCAACCTGCTGCTCATAAATAATTAAAATAAAATGTTTGTACATTAATAAGTATATGAAATAAAATCTTACATACGCGTTCAATACTGTAGCAAAAAAAAAGCACGTACACAATATGCGCGACTCGTTCCTATCGAACTCACTAATTGAATTATAACTCTCACTATGGGATGGAATAAAATTGGCTCCATCAATTACTCGTGAACTACATGATAATCTGGTTCAAAAAAGTGGAACCACCCACCTATCTTTAACTTAATTTTGTTTATGTAGTTTCACGGAAATCTATTATAGTCATGTTTCAAACGTTGCTGATGTTTTATCATTTTCAAAATGTTTTATCTACGCAATGTATCAAATACCTATCGAAATTTATTAATTATTTCTAAATTATAAAAAAAATTACGCTAGCAAATAAAACTAAAAAAAAAGATTCCGAATGACTATACCTACATTAAGCAAGAAATCTAGCCCTCTTACCTATCATCAGTGGTTACTTATTGACAATAATTTTCCTGTTTCGTGTTTTTATAATTTATTTATTTTATAAAGCAAATGTTCGGACCAATCTAGCGTCATGTAACTTTGACGATGTTTGATACTCTGCCATTTTATTATGCATGACTTACATTATACACTTTTTATAAAGACAAATAATCAAATAAAGGAAACTAGAACGAAATGAAACTTGTTTTTCTTCTTTGCCGTTGTAGTCTGTAAGTTATATGCACAATAATATAGCGCGACAGTCGGTCTGCGTGAAATTGTTTCGGGGGATTTTCTCTATTTGTTTATCTATGCTTGTAAAATGGCGCGCACTACATTTTATTAGCGGATTGAGAAGTTTTGTTATTCAATTCTCAAAAAAAAATTGAAATGTTCCCCCTTTCCTGTTCAAAAAAAGAGGAAAGGACAATGTTCAAAATCGCCCTGTGCGGTAAAAGCGTCGGACATACACGATAATTAATTATATGTTTTACTATATTTGTTGCAAATACTTTTATAATATGGACTAACTGCACGCCAAAATGTCCATTAAAAAATTTCTATTCGACTAGTAACATTAATCGCCGCCATTTCGCCAAGCATGCGTTGAAAATGATTAGGGATGCCCAATCGATGGAAATCGATCTTTCGATTATTTTATGAACTGTTGCATGTTTTTTTTTTTTAATATGAATCAGGTATTGAATTTATTTCGTTGTAATTTTTGCTGGTATTATGTTATAAGTACCCGGTTGACCGAGCTTTGCTCGGTATTTTTCGTTCGGTTTTTTTTTACTTCATGTGTTTTGGAAATTATATTTAGATACAAATTGCATACTGATGAAATACGAATAATATTTTTTGATCTTAGCGACATAATAGAAAAAACTGAACTGGTTATTTGAATAAAAAATCATGAGTGAAATTAGTTTAATTTAAATTTTCGTGTTTTTAAAAAAATACTAAAAAGGGCTCGAAAAAATAGATTTTCTCAAAAAAGAAAGGAACTTGAAAAAAAATTAAAAAAGTCGGTCGGTCTGGGCTCGAACCATGGTATTACGATTTTGTGACCGCCCAATATACCAATTAAGCTATTTGTAATCGTTAACAAACTGTCAAAATTTACGTTCTTGTTCTAACGATGTTGTAGCAGTTTTTCATTGCCTAAAAACATGGACAAAAAGATATTTTCTAAAAATAAATCCTAGCAAGATCGATTTATTGCCCCCGAAACTCCCTGCACACAAAATTTTATGAAAATCGTTGGAGCCGTTTCCGAGATTCAGATTATCATCATCATCATTACAGCCTTTCACAAGTCCACTGCTGAACATAGGCCTCCCCCAAGTAATGCCACAAAGCACGGTCCTGAGCCACCTGCATCCATTGACTTCCTGCATGTCTTACCAGGTCGTCACTCCATCTAGTGGGGGGTCGCCCTACACTACGCCTACCGGTACGAGACTCGAGAACCTTTCTTCCCCATCGGTTATCGGTTCTTCGAGCTATATGGCCGGCCCATTGCCACTTCAGCTTACTAATCCGTTGGGCTATGTCGGTCACTCTGGTTTTACTGCGGATATCCTCATTTCTGAGTCTATCACGCAGAGAAACTCCGAGCATAGCCCTCTCCATAGCTCGCTGAGCGACCTTAAGCGTCCTCATACGGCCAGCAGTGAAGGACCACGTCTCAGATCCATAAGTCATCACTGGCAACACGCACTGGTTGTACAATCTAGTTTTTAGAGATTGAGGTATACCTGACGAAAAGATATGTCGTAATTTCCCGAACGCTGCCCAGCCGAGTTGAATCCGTCGATTGACCTCTCGGTCGAAGTTGGACTTACCTAGTCGGACTATTTGTCCCAGATAAACGTACTCGTCAACAACTTCGAGCATAGTGCTCCCAACAACTACCGGCATAGGTGTGACATGAACATTGAACATGATCTTTGTTTTGTCCATGTTCATCTTAAGACCTATCCGTTGGGAGGCACTATTGAGGTCATTGAGCATAGTGCTTAAGTCCTCCAGCGATTCTGCCATAAGGACTATATCGTCGGCAAATCGAAGGTGAGTGATGTACTCGCCATTGATGTCAATACCGTATCCTTTCCAGTCCAGTAGCTTGAAAACGTCTTCCAATGCAGCGGTGAAGAGTTTCGGGGATATAACGTCACCCTGTCTTACACCTCTCTGCAGTTGGATAGGTTTCGAGCTCTGGTTCTGTACTCGGATAGCCATCGTAGCCCTACTGTACAAACACTTCAGCACTTCGATATACCGACAGTCAACTTGGCACCGCTGAAGGGACTGTAGCACCGCCCAAATTTCGACGGAATCAAAGGCTTTCTCATAGTCCACATACGCCAGGCAAAGTGGCAGATTGTACTCTTCAGTCTTCTGTACAATCTGCCGCAGGGTATGTATGTGGTCTATGGTACTGAAGCCTTTTCGGAAACCGGCTTGTTCGGGAGGCTGGAAGTCGTCAAGTCTGCGTGCGAGACGATTCGTAATGACTCTCGAAAACAGCACGTAGACGCGGCTCAGAAGGGAAATCGGTCTGTAGTTCTTTAAGAGAGCGTTGTCGCCTTTCTTAAAGAACAAGACCACCGCACTTCTGCTCCACGCCTCTGGAGTAGTGCCACCATGGAGGACGGAATTGAAGAGCTTCTGAAGGACTACAAGTACCGGTGTTCCACCCGCTTTCAGAAGCTCCGCTGTAATTCCATCCTCGCCTGGGGCCCTGCCGTTTTTAAGGTGCTGGAGAGCCATTCTAATCTCGCTTAGACTGACGTCCGGGATATCATCGGAATAGTGTCGGATAAGACTTGCTCTTGGATCGTTACTCACACTTGCGTGTGGCTCCAACGATGATGTGTACAGCTGCCCATAGAACCTCTCAATCTCACTCAAAATCTCAGGTGTCCCGGAAACGATGTTGCCACACTCAGTCTTCAGCTTTGACAGTTGGCTCTTTCTGGCAGACAGATCTCTGGCAAAGACTTTGGAGCCCTGGTTCCGCTCGATCGCTTCTTTAATACGAGAAGTATTAAAGTTGCGTAAGTCTCGCCGCATGCATTTGGAGATCTGTCTGTTCAGTTGCCTGTATGCTGTCAAATCTGTTGCCGTTTGCAGCCTCATCTCCCGTCTAACAGCCATGAGATTAAGAGTGTGATCGGAGAGTTTTTGTGTTCTTCTGCGGCGGGTCTTGCAGAACTTAGCTCCGACCGCATGGACAGTTTCCACGAGCTTGTCGTTCATATCGTCCACTGCATTGCAATCTTCTAGGCACTGGAAGCGGTTACGTAACTCGAGCTGAAAGGTTTCGGGATTCTGGATTAGAGCACGAGGGGGACGGAGCGTTGACTTCATTAGACGAGACCTCTCCAACTTAACGTTTAGGTTCAGTGTGCCTCTAACCATTCGGTGATCGCTGCCAGTTTTCACCCTTGCGATCACTGAGACATCACTGAACAGTTGGCGTCTGGTCGTCATAATGAAGTCAATCTCATTTTTTGTCGAACCGTCGGGGCTCGACCAGGTCCACTTCCTGTGGGGCCGCTTCTGGAAGAAAGAGTTCATCATAAAGAGTCCCTCTTTCTCCATAAAGTCGGCCAGCTGCTGGCCCCTTCGGTTCCGTTGCCCTACTCCAAATTTCCCTACCTTCAGCTCACCGCTTTCTCTTGTGCCTAGTTTTGCGTTGAAGTCTCCCATCAACACCGTGTAGTGAGTTTTGGAGGAATGTATGGCTCTGGAAATATCCTCATACATTTCCTCCACCTCCTCATCGGGGTGTGACGAGGTTGGTGCGTAAACCTGAATGACCTTCAGCGAATACCGTTTGGTGATTCTGAGTATCAGGTACGCGACCCTCGTCGACACACTCCCAATCTTTACAACGTTGTTGACGAGAGACTTGTGGACGATAAATCCGACACCTCCTTGGGACAGATGGTCGCCCTCCCGGTGATAGAACAAGTTGCCGGACTCGAGGATTGCCGTGTCCTCCCCCTCTCTTCGGACCTCGGATAATCCAATAATATGCCAGCGCAACTTGTCTACCTCTTCTTCCAGCTCCTATCTTCTCGTCAGTCCTCAGGGTGCGTGCGTTATATGTTGCCAGGTCGAGTCGTCGTAGGTGGCAACCGAACCTCCACCGGAGATTCTTAGCACCCCCTGCCCCGCCGTTACCATGGTCGCCACCGTAGCCAGGAATAGCGGGGCCGCCGGGGACTGGGGGCCGTCTTTTTGTGTATTTGTTCATTGGGGGGTATTTGCCGTAGTTGCCACGCTTGGCGAGCGGGTTGGCAACCGCAGTTTTTTATTACGTCACAGTTGTCATCAGGAAGATGCTGCTGCCCATCTCCTGCCTGTCTCCCTCTGTCGCCTCTTACGACACCCACGGGAAGATATGGGGTAGTGGATATTCTTAACCGCCACTACACGGCATATATATATATATATATATATATATATATATATATATTTATATACAAGAATTGCTCGTTTAAAGGTATAGGATTTGTACTTTACTCGAAATAAATTCAAATTAAAAGTAAAATTATTATGTTCGTTTAAAATTTTTAGGTAATCAATGTATTTTAATAATTTATTTTTGTTTACATTGCCTCTTCTTCCAACAAGAATTATTTATGTGCTGCTAGGACAAAACTTACTGGTTAAAACTCAATACATTATATGAATAAAGGATGCTCCAGGCATACAATAATTACTAATCACTTGTCATTTTAAATCGTTGTTAAATTATGCTAAAATTTTACCTATGTCATCACAATATATAATAACTTTATGTTTTTTTAATATTTAAATTACTTTTAAGATTAAATTCGTTGTCATATAGTGTAGTTGTAAATAAGGAGTCATTACTATTTACATTATTATTTACACATATTGTCCCCTATGAACATGGTATGGAGCACTGATACTTATTCCGAATTTTTATTTAAGAGTCAAAGCGCTCCCCACTATAACATGACTTTACCAGATTATTCATGGCCAATATGCAATATCTTTTTTTTTATCATCATGAGCCGATGCATATTTATTTGATATAATTTGGAGGGAGTTTTTATGTGTTAATACTTCTGAATTGAGACACTAATTCAATCTCTTAACAGTTTTTTTTATATTTTTCATCACAACTGAATATAATGATTAATAATTAATTAATTCTTGCTTTTCCTTACATACATTTATGCAATAATTTATATAATTATTTTGTATTAATTATATGATACACCGGTGCAATTTTGGTTAACAAAAGTACCAAATTTGCTGCCAAAGTCAATAGAGATTTTGTGGGTGTGTTGTGAAGGGGCACCATCCGTATGATAATTGCATTATGCTTTTTTATAGGAGAGCATACAGCTCATCTGATGGTGGATGCCAGATATGAACAACTGCAACACTAGGGGAATCGCAGATGCGCTGTCGGCCTTTTAAAAAGGAGTAACCTCTTTTCTTGAAGGTCCCAAAGTCGTATTGATCCGCAAAAATCTCTGGAGATAGTCAATTCCACAAGGAAGTTTTCCGAGTAAGAAAACTTCTTTTAAACTGCACAGTGGTGGATCGTCAGTCATCCTAATGTTATGAATGGTATCACGAGTTTAATCACGATGTGAGATGGTGAAATTGTGCGGCTCTTAGTAAATGCGATAAAATAAGCAAAGATATGCAACGTCTCTTCGCAGTGCCATTGAGTCAAGCCGATCGGAAAGAACTTGGATGCCAACGAGTTGAACAGCTCTGCACTGTATGCGATCAAATGCGAGAAGCTGGCACAGGGGAGCCCCAGCCCAAATATTTGAAAAGTATTTCATGTGCGGCCAAACATGCACCCTATAAAGTTGCAGGCGGTGTGCAGTCATGAAATGTGATCTGCAGGCGTGCTGCACCTAATTTAATGCATCTTGTTGTTCTGGTCAATGGTATTTCGATTATAGCACATTTATTGCAAGACTTTGAATGACTGCAGAGCGCAAATCATCAGTGATTTCTATTTATTACACTGACAAGCGACCTTTTATTCGGTTTAATAACCTACAAGAGGATACAGAATATCAAATTAAATTGAGAGTGGACGTGATAAGACTCTGGAACACACTAGAATGATGAACGAACAGTGCCAGTATCCATAATACTGCATACTGATTAACGTCTTCAAGATGGTCAGATATACATGAGTCTTAAAAACGTGAAAGATGTAAAGTTTACCCGATTAATTAGATATAAATGAATAGAAAAATTATAAATTATGTGATAATATTTATATATAAAAGTGCAATCAAAGCATAAGGAATAAAATGTAACTGCTACTAACGGAGGTGCCCGAATAGAAAAGACGTCACGTACATTATTATACAACTTTTTTTTTATTTTTTTTATTTATTTAAAAAATTATTAAGGTTAAAAATATATTTAAATAACATTAATATTGATAATATATTCCTAACATATGGACATCCTGACGTGTTGCTCAAAATTGATGTCAAAAATGCATTCAATTCGGTAAATAGGGGGACCCTACTGACTGAAATAAATCAACATATACCCGAAATATACAATTATCTTCTTCTCAGTTACGCTGACCCAACAAAACTGTTATATCGGTCTAATGAATTATCCTCGGAAGTAGGTTGTCAACAAGGTGATCCCCTTGGACCAGCAATTTTTAGTTTGGCTATAAATCCCATAATCAAAAGTTTGAATTCTAAATTCAATATTTGGTATCTGGATGACGGAACCTTAGGAGGTGATATGGAAACTGTATTTTCTGACCTTTTTTCAATCAAAAATAAATTTGAAGCCATTGGTTTGGAGCTTAACTTTAGCAAATGCGAACTTTTTATAAATAACTGCAACTTAAATTTAAATGACGTAAAACACAAATTTAATACTTTGGCACCAAATATTAAAATAGTTAACAGTAATTCCCTTTACCTTTTAGGTTCTCCAATTTTTAACGAATCTATGTCTGAATATATTAATAATTCAATTGCTAAATTTCAAAATTCTGCTGACCGTCTCCTTGAAATTAGTCCACATTATGCACTTTGCATTTTAAAATCTTGCCTTTTTGTCCCGAAATTTACGTATGTGCTCCGTTGCTGCTCCTTTTGGAATAACCCAGAGCTCTTGACACAGGTGGACAACTTAATCAAAATTAGTTTAGAATCGATTCTTAATATACACATGAACGAGCAATCTTGGACACAAGCATCCCTACCCATCCGTTATGGTGGTTTAGGAATTCGCAAAATTTCCAGTGTCTCTTTACCAGCCTTCCTATCTTCTGTCCATAGTTCAGCAAATCTCATAAGTAAAATTTTAAGGGCATCCCCTTCAAACTTTGAGATTGATGGCCTGGAAGAAGCTAGAAACGCTTTCTTAATTGCATGCCCTGGTCAAAATTTTCAATTTCCTCTAAATTCACAGAGGAGCTGGGACGACATAAACTGCAAATTGACTTATGACAATCTTTTGAGCTTTAGTACAGGTTCGGCGCGTGCTAGGCTTTTGGCCGTGGGTACGCATGAGGCCGGCTACTGGCTTCACGCGTATCCTTCGTCAAATACAGGAACATTTCCTGAGCCTGACACGCTCCGAATCGCAACCTGTCTACGGCTTGGGGTTCCGGTCTGCGCTCCTCATAAATGTCCGTGTGGCAGTGACGTCGACAAGCTAGGATATCACGGGCTATCATGCCAAAAAATTGCAGGTCGTTTCTCGAGACATGCAGCACTTAACGATATCATACGCCGGTCTCTTGCCACCGTCAACGTGCCAAGTCTACTTGAGCCGTCTGGTATTGCAAGAGACGATGGCAAGAGACCGGACGGTATGAGTTTGATTCCATGGAGGATGGACCGGGTGCTGGTATGGGATGCAACCTGTTCAGACACGCTGGCCCCTTCCCATCTACGTAGAACCAACAACAGAGCTGGTGCGGCTTGTGAAGCGGCAGAAAAGGCTAAAGTTTGCAAATACAGGGGTCTAGGCTCCGAATATATTTTTGTCCCTTTCGGTGTCGAGACCCTTGGTCCGTGGGGTCCTAGCGCTATAAGCCTTTTTAAGGAAATAGCAAAAAGGTTAATCGACGTCACAGGAGACCGAAGAGCTGGCAGTTACCTCGGACAAAGAATTAGTCTAGCTATTCAACGGGGAAACGCTGCCAGTATCTTCGGAACCTTGCCTAAATGACCTCTTTTTTAGTAATTTAATTTAGTTATTATAATATATATTTTTAAGGTTTTTAGTATTAGATTTATGTTTATTAACATATATTATTTTAGTATTAGAATAGATGTTAATGAATGTTATTTTACCCTATGATCCTTGTTGATTGAAATATTGATATTATATATTTAAATAAATATAATATTTAAAAAAAATAAAGTGAAACGTAATAAAATTGAATAAAGCATGGAAGGGCCTAGCTCGTGACATACCGGATTCCTAATTCATGAGCTTAGTTCAATCGTAACCTGTGTATCATTTTTATATGAATCCAATTTATACTAGTTACTAGTAAATAAAAATATTAATATTATTATTATTAACTAGTATTATTTTAAAAATATTACGTCTGACGTCATTAAGATGTGGTTATAACGCCGTCTATCGAAATATCACAAGATTTTTCTGCTCCTACCGTCATCCACGTTACGAAAAGCTAATGGATTTTCAATCATGGTAAGTACAGTGACTCAGATAGTTGTACTATTGAAAAGTTAAAAGACGGCGACGTGACTTATATAAATCAGATTAAAATGGAATGCCTCGTTTCCAATAAAAGAGGATCTTCGAATCTCTATATTCACCGTAAGAAACACAGCAGTATTAATAATAAACATAGCAGTAGCTGCAGTATCGCGTATAAATTTCACAGATAAATTTCAAAGTTATAAATTCAAAGATTTCTTATTTGATTCAAATTAGCTTATTTTTTTCTTTAAACAACAAGTAGGGTATTTCCTTATCTAATTTAATGAAGCCTTTTTATGTTATTTGTTTTTTTTTTCTCTCTCTCTCTCTCTACTTACCTTCAGAGCAATAACTTTTATCTTGTATCCGTAATATAGTTTGTCCGTTTTAGATGCGATTTTAGTTACTCAATATATTAAGTATTTTAGTTTATACAAATTTAAAAAAAAACATTACTCAGTAAGCTATATGTTAGTGTTGGTATGTATGAAAGTCGGTCAGTTCTGTTGAAAAATAGGTCATTACGTAATCATCGCTTATAAAACATTGGAATTATAACATTTATTTATTTATTCTGAACAATACAAATTTTGTTGAATAATTCATGCAAAAATACAATTGAAAAGCTTAACAACCAAATTTACTACTATATAAAATTACAATAAAAATATAAGATTACAATAATTAGTATACAATTAAATTATATAAAATGGAAATGACTATAAAATTACAATTATATAAAAATGACAATAAAAAATAGAAGTCAAATCTCACCACTATCAATAAAATTCAAAGTATTAAATATCACAACAGAATAATTACTATATATGTTAGAAAAAAAATACAATTAATTCCTTAAATGTCATGAAAAGTTTAAAAACATTGAATTTTATGTAATAGTATTAGCATGTAGGAACTCGTCGACACCATAATACAACATATTCAAACTATAAAAAATAAACCACAGGTATAATATTAAAACTATAAAAAATTTACAGTCAAGAGTGTATTACAGATAAATCAGCGGTAAAGAGAAAAACAAGTCCTTGCTTATATGAAAGATAGTCAAATCAGACAACAGATTGTTTGATTTGCTGAATTTCTTATAGGTATAATAGATGAGACAGACGAGCACATAGTCCACCTGATGAGAAGTGGGTGCAATGGCCAATAGGTATCTACATTTATCATCGATTAAAAATTAAATCGCGGGTGTATTGTCTCCTCGAGGAGTAATGTAGACTGGAATTAGTTAAAAGGTCTACGGTTGTTTAAACTCACATTATTCATCATATCATTACAGCCCTTCACAAGTCCACTGCTGAACAATGGGCTCCCCCAAGGAATGCAGCAAAGCATGGTCCTGAGCCGCTTACATCCAGTAACTTCCTGCATATCTTACCAGGTCATCACTCCAGTGGAGGGTATAATTGAGGGGTAAAATTTGAAGATCGCGGGTTCGACGCTTTTCAGGATCAGAAGGAAAAGTGAGTTCTTCCCTGACACGTCTGGCGGCGAGTCCGGCGGGAGTGGTAGGGGATAATTGTCCTTTTCCAACCGATTCCACTCGTGCGAGTTTAATTTATATGAATTTATTTCATTTATTTAATTATAACCGCCCATCCTTAATATTTGGGAAAATAATAATATGGATTCACAACTCCAGCAAAGTTCCTTGGAACACATAGTTAAAATCCTTAATTTACCTTGCAACAAAAGTTGAAAACATATACGTCCGTCGCCAGAATTAACTGGAAGAGTAAAACTAATCAATTTGGTACGGCGGTACATGCTAATAGCAAAAGAGGCAAAAATTAAAGTTATATCTTCTAAGTACAATGAAAAGACATAAAATTACACGACAAAATAACTAGCATATGACATACATTGAATTTACATACTAAGTATGAATTATACAAATTCTTTAAAAAATCAAACTAATGTAATTATTATACTAGTTATATTATAAACTTGCTCACACTTACCCAATATAAGGGGAAGAACATAAATATTTACATAATTATCGAACTTATTAGAAGCAATATAATATAATTATCAAACTTATTATAAGCTATAATTTGCATAACGTATGTGTTTGGGATGATTAAAAAATGCATTTACAGAAATGCATTTAGGCGAGTTGTGCCTTCAAGGTCAGTGAGGTCACAGGCAAACCGCGCGAGCTATCATGCGCCCTCACTTGTCTCCGCACGCGAAGTAGATGACACATTACAGTCTTTCCTGGAATAGTGGTGTTGAGAGCAGTGGTGCTGGGAGTAGTGGTGTTGTGAGTAGTGGGGCTGGGACTAGTGGTGACGAGATTAGTGCATGCAATTGAGGGAGGGAGGGAGATGCTCTTCAATCCAGGTAAGACACGTCATTGTATTTAATTTAGCTGATGGTTGCGAATTGAATTAAAAGTAATAATTAAAAAGCTGAATGTAGTTCAGATTAACTCTGACATCGTGACGTCGAACACTTCAGTCCCCGTGACCGTGATTTATGCAAAACACTCGATACGGCAGGACTTAAAAAAAGAAGTTGAATTAAATGCGATAAAATCCATCGAAATAATCGCGAAAATAGTATAAGAAACCATTACATAGACACTAGCTAAAAACGACCAAGTGTAAGCTATACTTACACACGTAAAAGCTTCCCATGTCGTAAGAAACCTCCTCCCTCGCCTTAAATTATTGAATTGTTCATAAAATAATCCTGATATTTTTCTACTATGTCGGTGCGGAAAAACAGACACATTTTTTAATTTGTTTTAAGTTATTATTATTAAGATTAATTAATAAAACTTGTATTTGGCTCACAAGTTATTATATAATTAATAAGTGAATGATAAAAAATTTGTCTTAAATAAACCAAATTAATTTTGGTCTCTTGCGTTTTCAGCTTACTTGACGTGTAAACTATCCTTATCTAACCAGAATATTGCCTTGTGACCCGGAGAACTTTGCGAATTAACGCACGCTGAATAGTACAAGCAGCTTAAGCTTATCTAAAAGACGCTAAGAACGAATGATAAAATTATTAAACATAATTTAAATTAAATTATAATTTTAAATACAACAATATTTGTATCTATTTTCTTTGTTAATTACACTAAACTCGAACGAATTATATAACTTTAAACCTGCTTTGTATATCCGTTTTTTAACTTACGGTTATAACGAATGCAGTTTTCTTTTATTTGTCTAAATGCCCGGGATAACAGTAAATACATATACAATAACAATACATTTTTATACGTGGTAGAGACATACTGCAGTTATATTAGTAGTGTTGTTGCAGCACGAATCGGTCGGCTCGACCGGGGACCACGCTCTCACAAAATACCAGCGTAAAATAGTAGCTTAATGCTACTGTGTTTCATATGGTGAGTGTAGAGAACCGCAGACCCTTTTTACTGGAAATGGGGCATTCCACTTTAGTCCTCACGGCTGACAACGCATCTGCATTTTGATTCGTAATCGAGGATAAATATAGATTCTAATCCTCATAAATATAATCTGTCTATGGGTCACAGCAACCACTTATCATCAGGTGGACTGTTTGCTCGCTTGTTATCCT
Organism: Parnassius smintheus behrii; assembly: GCA_036936625.1. Lineage (NCBI taxonomy): Eukaryota > Metazoa > Arthropoda > Insecta > Lepidoptera > Papilionidae > Parnassius > Parnassius smintheus. The sequence goes on along the minus strand of JAUPFT010000004.1, from coordinate 9,609,256 downwards.
TTTCCTGTAAAAAAAATCAGTCTAATGCTGAACATAATATGGCAACCCCATAGATTTTACCATATTATCTATGGAAACATTTATCTTACCTGCCACGCTTGGCAGGCGCGTTTGCAAGCGCAGTTTAATTTTTATTTTCTAGTTGTTATTGCGGAGGCACAGCTGTCCATTTTCTGGTTTATTTGTCGCCTTGACATGACACCCACTATACTACTATACTATATAGGGCAGTGCATTTTCTTACCCCGTCACTGCACTGTTATTAACTGCTATTATATAATATGCGGTAGAATAGGTAGAATGGAATATATTGTATTCTGCTCTGTTCTGTTCTGCTTTGCTATGCATTGTTGTAGACATCTCATTTATATCCGATGAAAGTTACTCAGCTACGAAGAGCAATGGGTACAGTATGAGAATTCGACATCTGCCTGTTATTCGATTGGCAGCCTGCCTGATTGCTCGATTACAGCAAATTATATTTATAATAGTTAAAGCACACATCAAGAAATAAACGGTTTAATGCATTATCAAGTATTTAAAATTAAACTCACCTAAATTTTCCAGTGAATAATCACATAGTGGTAAAAATTACCACATTAAAAATAGTTGTTAAATAATAAAAAAATAAAGTTATAAAAATTTAATATAAAAAATATAATCAAGATTTGAATTTTTGATAAATATCTCATGACTTTACAACCATTTCAAATTATAATTGGCTGGAAATAAACTGAAGAAAACCTTGTAACCAAACAGGAGTAGTCGTTTTCAACAACATTTTAGAGTTCGTTCCCACTGCTACTCTGATTAATGTCAAACAATATTAAGAATAACACCAATATCAGCCAGCAATAATGAATTTCTTCGGAATCTTCTTCGTCATGTCTTAATTTATACGCAGCTCGCATAGACGATCCAATACAACCAAAGGATCGAATAAATATTACATTATTAATATTTAGTCACTAGTTTTATATTACAAAGTTACATTATCTGTTATAAATATTTATTAAAAAGCAAGAAATATATTCAAAAGTTTATACAGCGGTCAATGTGAACATTGTCATACAAAATTTTTAATCTCTTACGACAGTTACGTTATCGAGCTTTAAATATTTAACTACCGTATTAAAATAATTAGAACAAACTCCAGCACAATCGTTATATTATTATCGATTGATGTAAAATCGTACTCCACAACGATAGAATCCAATTTGTGTTTCTGGTATTTTGGAATTCGTTTGTTTTATTTAAGAGGTAACAGCAATTTAATAACTATTTTGGTATATCAAGTTACCACTAATAAACTTGATTGTATCTACAGTGTTTAATCATTCGTTTCGTGATTCATATTCAAGAAAGTTAAGGAATTAGACGATGCAAATAATTTTTCAGAAACACGACGGCTTGAAATGTTTTTGGTAGAAAAAAAATCATAGTTACCTCCGTATTTAAAAAAAAAGAAACACTGGTAATCTTTTCATAATTCATGTAAGGTTACAAGATTATCAATATTAGTGTAACTATAACATACCTATGTAAAATATTTTTTAAATTTTCTCGTCTAACCACCATATCCTGAGATGATGCCCTTCTCCTCTCCCCGATCACATACCAAGCAAGTCTAGCTTCGGCTGTCAGAGGGGAAATCTGCGTCACTTGTTGGCGCGCGCGTTTACGTTCGAGTGTATTTTAGTGATATATAATAAAGGGAAATAAATTAAATTTATAAAGGAAAAAAAGGGTAGGCGAAAAAAAAGCACTTGCGGTATCTAAGTGGATACCTTCTCATTAATTTATTTTCTTTTGGTTCCTTAAGGTTTAGTAAAATAATAAAGCAAAGTTTTTAAGAAACCTCGCACGCTCCTCAAAGAAATCTTGCGAGCCTATGGGGCGCGGGAGCTAACAATTTGAGTTAAAGTCCCAAATCCTATGTTATAAGCTCTTGTTTTACTCTTGAGCAACTTTGAGCTTCCTCATATGGCTAGCGTTAAAGGACCACGTCTCAAATCCATATACTGGTTTTACACTCGTTTTTAAGTTTATATGTATATGTGACGAGCGTATGTGTCGTATTCCCCTGAATGCTGCCCGGCCGAGTTGGATAAGTCTATTGACCTCTGGTCGGATTTGGAATTATCTAGTCGGACAATTTTCCTAGCTGTTAATGTCACGACAAATAAATAAGTTATTATGAAACAAAACTCCTAAAAAAAAAAACATGAACTAATTGCCGAAATTTAATTTCGCTTTAGCTTCCATGCGAGATGAATTAGGTCAGTTAAGAGATAATTGGAGAAATCTTAGACGAATTTGAGCACAGTTTCAAAACTTAAATATGCAAAGGTTATAAAATATGCCTACAGAATTATGTAGTATGATGTAATCCTATTGGCTATCTTAAAAAAGCAAGTTTATTTATAAAAGAGTATATTTTAATTTGATTAATCATTATTCATAGTTACAGCCCTTAAACTAACTACTGCTGAATGTCTTAATTCTGGATTGGACTTACAATCATCATCAATACAAAAAGATTAAACTCACGGACAAAATTGAACTCTCTATAACCGTCAAAAACTGTAAGGTTGTGCTAGCAAAAACTACTGACATAGTAATGACAGTTAGGTGAAAAGTTCAGGCATATAATATCGGCCGGTTTTGAACTCTGGTTTTGTACACGGATTGCCATCGTTCACTAGTTTAAAAACGTCTCTTAGTACGTTTAGATGTTTATAACGTAAAGTTATAGCTGATAAGATAAAAATAATCTACATGTGAGTTTGTTGCAGCTTCTTCTTACAAAGTATTCTTCAGTAGGGACTTGCTGAAGCGATATGTGCTTTAAAGACCAATTTTGCTAAATATAATAGTTTTTGATATAAAGTCACCTATAGCGACAAGTTTTCAACCTTATAACTAGTGCAAGATCACTGAACAGTTGCCATCTGGTTGTCATAATGAAGTCAATCACATTTTATAATATTATAAAAAAGAACCAGACTCGGTAAGAAAGTACTTTATTATAGAAGTTCAAATATTGTAGCGCCGGAGATAAGAACAAAATACATATACTTAGCACTTCCTAATGAACGTGTAGTGGCGGTGTAAGAACATCAACTTTTCCATATCGTTTCGAGGGTTTCGTAAGTTGTGACAGAGGTGACAGATGGGAAAAAATCAGGAGCGCCTTTCTATTAATAACTTTTTTGATAGACTACAAAAGTAACGGTAATATTCTCTCTTAATTACTTATAAAATTCTCAGGTGCGGTTTCAATTTATATGTATAGAATAGAACACCAAATTTATATTGTACTGATTACATACAGGTTGATCCATCTTTTGTTTCAATCAGGTCACAATTCATTAGAAACGGTAGTGGAGTAAAAGATTTCATCACATAATGTCGTCCCCGTCGTCTAAGTATTTATTCCCTTTACCCTATTATTTAGATACAAACGTTGAGAAAAACCCATATTTTAAACAGGCTGACGCCAACCTTAATCTCTTGTAAGCCGGATTAAGCCATGGGATGGCGGATTTAAACAATTTGTATTAATTTTCAAATTTAATACGGTAATAATAACAGAAGTTACTAGAAATTTATTTTTTCTGTTTAAATTCAGAATTCAAAAAAGTCTTTTGTACAACTTTAAAATATGTGTAGAGCATATTCTAAAGCTGTATACAAGATATTTTTATATATATATATATATATATATATATATATATATATATATATATATATATATATATATATATATATATATATATATATATATATATATTACTTATAATAATCCAGTGTATGACCACAATCCCACTTGATGGTAAATGGTAATAATTTCTTAGATGATATTTCCTCTTGCCGTAAAAACGCTCAAACTGTATATGAATGAAAAGGCAGATACTGAAAAATTATTCCACAACTTTGCTTTACGCATTAAACAAGACGAAGCGAACAGTTTGGTTTTCATGCATGAATAATCGATAACAAAGGAGTGAAGACCTGCTAACTGCTTGATTGTCCGGGTGGATTGGTGGGGACTTTTCACATATCATTTATAATGATGTTCCCAACAAGCGTAAAATTTTTCAGCCCTGTGTGAATCATTGTAACCTTATATATCTTGTTTGGACTCTTTATAAATATTTTCGATTTATGTAAATTAAAAAAAGACCACATTCAATCGAATGTAAACTAAGTGAAATACGTTGTATTTTACCAACAACTACGAAAACAGCCAACGTGATCTGTTACTAGTATTTGTGCTATTGTTGTATAAGGATCCTGCAAACATACATAAAATCCTTTGAGACGGCGATAGTTCTGGTTCGCATTCCACCTCTGGACGTACTGGCGGTGTAAAAAAGTCCTGCTGGGTTTCATCTTCCCAGGACATAATTTTTACCGAACGAGTGGTAAAAGTGATAAACGAATTTCAATAAGTTACTTGAAATATATAAGAATTAAATGTAAAAAAATATTTTATTATATATACCCTACTATGCTCTACTCTTCTCTAAAATATTCTACCCTACTCCACTTTATTCTGTTCTATTCTACAAGCGGATTTGCGCCTTTTACCAGAGCAGTGGTAATGAGCCAGATGAGGCGCTAGAATCGATTAAACGGGAGGATACAAAGAATGCTGCGGCGACATGGCGCACTCTACTTCACGAGCGCGCGTCAAACGCGTCATTGAAAGATTCCTGCTGATACTCGAAGCATAAATATCGGGTGTTTTGGTGCTTCCACTGCTTTTACTAGGGTGAGCGGGACCAGGATTCCGAGTCCCATATCTGATATTAACAGTTTGCATTTTATTTATTAAATTCATGCAAATAAATGGTTTGATTTTATTTTGATTTGATTGCATTCATCTCATTCCCTACACATCGAATCTTCCCTCGGTATCTAGAGATACTGAAGATTCGATGTGGAAAGCTGTAGCTATATTCTATGAACCCGTTGTGGTCCAGAGGGATGCCGCTAAGCGTATAATATATTGTAGTGTTATGCTACTTACATACCATTTTACACTATTTTAATATAAATATAAGTATAATATAATATAATTATAAGTAGCATAACACTACCATATATATATATATATATTCCTGAATTATATAAAACCAGTATTAGTTCTAACTTTATTTAGGTTTAATTAAGTTCATAATTATAATTACTCAACCCTTACATTTAGAGAGTGCCTAACTTTCTGTTAGGTTAAAATTTGTACTGGAAACAAGTCGACATTGTTGAGTGAAGTTTGTAGTCCCAAGTTGCGGTGTTAATTTGCTGCCTACATATATTTGTTTATATTAAAATTTAAATTAAAACTTATAAGGCCATTGTGTTTTGGGGCTTAAAAGTGTCGGTTATTATCTTTCTATTTACTGTTTTACTCAGGGACAAACATAAATTACAACAATTTTTTTGAACTTTAATATTCACCAGACTGAATTTCGGCCACGTCAGCAAATTTCAATGGAGACTAGCCATCGGTGTAGGATTTTAGTATATGGGTGTGTGCAAGCACAGGTATACTCTTTTCTCTCGCTCACATATTCTGATGGGACGGTAATCCCATTCTACCGAAATGTCAGGTGCAGGACCAACGGCTTTGTGTACATTTCGAGGATTGCATTTTATGCCGTACCTCGACCTGTGTTTAGCAGTGTAAGCTTGCGGAATACCTACTGTAATAATGATGGTGATCATCAAATAGGCTAAAAAGTTCTTGTTGCATGTTACAATGGAACTATTATAAGGATGCCTCCACAACTGAAAAAAAAACAATATAAATTTCACAATACACGAGCAAATCTATTTCGGCCCCTCCAGCACTTGCAATTTTAAGAAACGATTAACCGCATGCTCGGCGATAAATTAAAACATCGTGTGGAAAGCTTTAAGTCGAAGAAAAGGAAAAACAATATTTCGAAGACATTAGAATTACAACAACACAATTCAATTCCCCAACACACATTGGGGCAGCGCAGCGGATATTTTTTTGCCTCAAAACCCTCGAGTAAACAAGAGGCAGTCTCACTGTTCCCAGCAGTGACTGGCATAGGCAGTAAATTTAATTTTAAGATCCTTTTCAGTCATAACTAGTTTCTAATATATATATATATATATATATATATATATATATATATATATATATATATATATATATATATATATTAATAAAGGCTATTAGTATTAGCCATACACTTAGAAATACTTAGCAACTGCACTATAGCGGTAATATCATATTAAAAAAGCATACTATTTATCATCTTCATTTTATCAGCTCGTAATTATAGATTACTATAGAATTAAGGCTTCCAACAACTATTAGTTTTCGTAGGCTACGTTTGAATGTAAAAAACATAAAACGATCGCAAAAATCAATATGGCTCTCGCTTGAAGTACTTTCTGATTCTGTGTCATTTGCCGGTTCCGTGGCGCAAAGATTTAGTATTGCGTTGCGACGTTGAAGACTGCGAGTTTGAATCCCGTATGGATTAAGTATTTGAGTATTATTTTACAAATTATGTTCAGATCTCTGTACGACATTATGGTTAGGCAAGCGGTACAAACGGTCTGATATTAATTGGCCGCGAATGGCTTGGAGTGGAGCAGGAAGTGGGCTAACAAACTTTGCATGGAAACTACATCTGGGCGCTCAAACAAAATCATGTTTTAGTTGCATATATTGTACCTTTGAGTTTCCAAATATACCAATTTTATAAAATTACCACATAGAGAATGATACGTATTGACAGCAGTCCACAATACGAAAATTAAGAGAGAGTTGGAGGCTATACTTAATGCTATTTCCCACATCAAATGAAAATCCTGCAGATTTCGCTTCGCGTGGACTTTCTACATATAAACTATCAAGCTCTTCCTTGTTGTGGTCTGGTCTTCAAGTTCTTGCATCGACAGATATTTCACAGTGATCTTCTTTACCCAAACTTAGTACTCAGTTACTAGAAATCGTAAGTTATCCATTACACCACGATAACATCAACACACAATCATGTTATCATTTAATACCAATAAAGTAAAATAACAATGCACTATATGAATTAATTTCCAAATATTCCGAATTTCAACTCAAAACACGGATCTCTTAAACCGAAAGGACTCTTAAGTTTTCAAGAACTCACGAACTCTTGTAATTATTTGATTAGAATTATCCAACAACAATCTTTCTACGAGCATAGCCCTCTCCACAGCTCGCTGAGCGACTTTGAGCGTCCTCATACGGCCAGCAGTGAAGGACCACGTCTAGGTTCCGTAGGTCATCACTGGCAATACGCATTGGTTGTATAACTTAGTTTTCAGGTTTTGAGGTATACCTGACGAGAAGATACGTCGTAATTTCCCGAACGCTGTCCAGCCGAGTGGAATCCGTCGATCCGCAGTAGAACCAGAGTGACCGACATAGCCAAACGGATAGTAAGCTGAAGTGGCACTGGGCCAGCCATATAGCTCGAAGAACCGACAACCGTTGGGGAAGCAGGGTTCTCGAGTGGCAGCCACGTACTTGTAGGCGAAGTGTAGGGCGACCCCCCACTAGATGGAGTGACGACCTGGTAAGACATGCAGGAAGTCGATGGATGCAAGTGACCCAGGACCGTGCTTTGTGGCATACCTTGGGGGAGGCCTATGTTCAGCAGTGGACTTGTTAAGGGCTGTAATGATGATGATGATGAATCTTTCTACGATGAATATAATTTATTGAAAGTGAGTAAGCAGTTAACACATAATAAAAAGCTGAATTCTTTATAACCGTTCTCGTGTTGGGGCAGAATAAAAAATATATTTATGATTATGGCTTTAAACGTTCCATTCTTATTTTAAGTTTTCATAATATAACAGTTTTATTCTTTGAAATAATTCACATTAAACTATTTCATGCTTGCCCACAATTATTGTTTGCTATCATTCGGCATCATTATTGGCCTATTGATGGCAGAAATTTGGCTCGAAAAATTACACGACAATGCATTAAATGTCACAGGAGAAAGGTGAGTATAATACAGCCATTAATAAGAAACTTGCCAGAGCAACAGGTTCCACTTTCTTGATTCCGGAGTAGATTACGCCAGACTAGTTGTGTTTGCAGATAGAAAAGAGATATGCGCTGAACACGTCAAATGCTTTATCTGTGTATTTGTGTGTTTAGCCGTAATAGCCGTCCACTTAAAGCTAGTGTCCGATATGACAAAAAGTCCCTTCTTGGCTGCATTTAGCCGTTTCATTGCTCGTACGAGAAAACCATGCAACGGCCTTTCAGATAATGGGACAAGGAGCCTTAAATGAAATTGCTCAGCTGCTTTCACAAGACCAACAATTAAATAATATCGATACAGGTATTAATTTTCTTTCATTTCAGCCTATGAACCTCATTTATCAGCTTATCTCATGGTCGTTTAGCAAGTTATGGAGAGGTTTCTTTGTGTGATAATCTTGAAACGAAGATATTTGCAGTAGAAATAGAGTAACTGCCATAGCCCAACGGATTAGTAAGCTGAAGTGGCAATGGGCCGGCTATATATCTCGAAGAACTAACAATCGATGCGGTAGAAAGGTTTTCGCTTGGTAGCCTCGTACTGGTGGGTGAATCGTAGAGCAAACCCTTACTGGATGGAGTCTTGATCGGTGAGATATTCAGTAAGTCGATGGATGCAGGTGTCTCAGTACCATGCTTTGTGACATTCTTTAGACGAAGTCTACGTTCAGCAGTGAACTTGTAACTGTAATGATGATGATTATGAAGGGTTCTTGATGCATATACTCAACATTGTCGTTGTTTGGCGTACTGTAGCGCATCTTATATTATGTAGCTCCCATTGCTACAGTCAAGTCAGGTTATGCTAGGAGGCAGTTTACGGTTCGATCTGCTTATTTATATAATAAAGTTAATAAAGTTTTAAACATTTACCAAATGACTAAATACAAGTTTTATACGTGGTAGAGCCATGCTGCAGTTATATTAGTAGTATAGTTGTAGCATGAATGGGTCGGCTCGACCGGGGAAGGACCACGCTCTCACAGAATACCAGCGTGAAATAGTAGCTTAATGCAGCTGTATTTCGTATGTTGAGTGTAGAGAACCGGAGACCCTTTTTAATGGAAACGAGGCATTCCATCTTAGTCCTCACGGGTGACAACGCATCTGCATTTTGATTCATAATTGAGGATAGATGTGGATGTCTATGGGCCACAGCAACCACTTACCATCAGGTACTGTGTGCTCGTTTGTCACCCTATCCTATTAAAAAAAAGTGCAAAATGAGTTTGACAGCACTATTAAAAACTTGGAGTTATGGTAAAACTGAGTCTTTCCTACAGGACTCAAACTAAGACATTCTTGGATTGTATTTTACACACAATAGAAGTTTGAGAAGTTTGACTTAAAAATAATATTTTATTTAATAAAATAGGAATGATAAAACTCACCTAAACTTAATCCGTTGGGGCCTTAATCTAAATGAAATTTTCTTAATAAACCATAAAGCTCAAACTCACATAAAAACACGCACACACACACACACACACACACACACACACACACACACACACACACACACACACACACACACACACACACACACACACACACACACACACACACACAATACATTTTTTTATTATTATTGTGGGTTATCCACTAACGCTCCTTTTACGATTTTAAGATGCGGCATTGGCTGATCGCAAGATGCCGCTCTTTTGTTTAAATTGTGAGGTGGTGACGTACTATCTCTGTTGTATCCAAAATTACGGCTTTTTGAATTTTGTTCCTCACCCTCACCGAAATGCCCAGCTTAGCTAAATTGTTGTTAGTTGGAACAACTCCCGTGGTAGAGAGAATCAGCGGGACGATAAGTACCTTCTGCTATCGCCTTAACTGTCGGATTTCTTCAGCTAACCGCTGATACTTAGTCAACTTTTCAGTGCTGTACTTCTGCACATTATGCGAGTTTGGAATGCCAATATCCAACAACCACGTCCGCTTCCCCTCCTTTTCTACTAATATTATGTCCGGTCGATTATGCTCAACGGTCCGGTCAGTTAAAATTGACCTATCCCAATAAAGTTGGGCAGTATCATTCTCGAGTACCGGGGATGAATTGTATCTCCAGTACGGTTCTGTCTCCTTAAGGAGAGCGTATTTCATTGCCAGCTCTTGGTGCACAATTTTTGCCACGTTGTCATGGCGCTGGGTGTACTCGGTTCCATCAAGAGCCTGGCAGCCGCCAGTTATGTGCTGGATGGTCTCTGGCTTTTGATGACACCGTCGGCACTGGTCATCTTCGATACCTGTCTTGACAATGTACTTAAGATAATTTTTCGTAGGCACAACCTGATCCTGAATCGCCACCATGAATCCCTCAGTTTCAGCAAAGATCTCACCATACCTGAGCCAGTTGTTCGACGCTTCAATGTCGACATGTTGTTGACTCAGTTCACTAGCGAATCGACCGTGAAGAGGTTTTGAGGCCCATTGCTGGAGTTTGGCTTCTTTGTATTCAGCGTCAGTCTCTAACGGTGGGAAATTGTCGGCATGAAGGAGATCGAGCGTTGATAGACGGTCATCAGTCTTTATTACTGCTTGATGCAGTTGAGAGGACGTTTGCGAAAGGAAATAACTTCGAAGACTCCGAATCTGTTTAGCACACAATCTACGAATATCTATCAGTCCTCTACCGCCATTGGCTCGAGATAGAGTTACCCGCTCAACGGCTGATTTTGGGTGATGTATAAGGTATTTAGAAAGCATGACGCGATTAGACCTCTCAATTTTGGCCAGTTCAGTATCTGACCAGTTAACTACTCCAAACGTGTAAGTAAATACTGGGATGGCAAAGGTGTTAATTGCTTTAGTGAGGTTGCGTCCATTCAGGCCTGAACTGAGTATTCTTTTAAGCCTTTGATTGTATACTTCAGTCATTTTCGACCTAATTTCACCGTGATTGATTCGAAGTGATTGGGTGATGCCCAGATATTTATAGGTGTCATTTTCTGTCATCGCGTCAATCTTTCCACCTCTCTGAAGGTCGAAACCTCTAGATGACTCAATTCGTCTACGGTAAACATTTACGGTTCTGCACTTTTCAAGTCCAAATGACATATTAATATCACTAGAGAACTGTTCAGTGCAGTGAAGCAGCGTTTGGAGCTCTCGTTCATTTGCCGAATAGATCTTAATATCGTCCATATACATTAGGTGAGTCAGCTTTCGGTGATATCCCTGAGCCCCTATTATAAGATATCCATGTCCTGTTTTATTAGGGAGTGAAGAGAGGGGGTTGAGTGCAAGGCAGAACCATAAAGGGCTAAGGCTGTCTCCTTGAAAGATTCCTCTTCGTATCGGTATGTACCCTGTTGCGATCTTCTGGTTAACGCCATGGTTTAGATGAAGAGAAGTTGCCCAATTTGTCGTAAAGTATTCTAGTAGAGTGTTATTATTATTATTTTTGGGTTATTAATAGAGTAATCACATCTGTTTGGGCTGGGTAAATATATAAAGGGAAAAATAAATGTACTTAAATATATATTTAATATATTAACATAAAAAATAAATAATACATAAATAAATAAAAGCCCAACCAGATGGAAGCCCTCGGCAGGGGAGACCAACCGGCCGAGGGTTAGGGGGAAAGGGAAAGAAACCGGCGGACGATGCGGGCGGTATCGAGTAGCACCGCCTTCTGCATTTGAGCCCGGAGCGGTCCGTCACGGAGTCCCAGTCGCTACAGATGGCCCGACAGGCTGGCTGGGATTAACCCATTCGCAGACACGACTACAGGAATAATTTCGGTCGGCAGACCACCGCACATGTCGGTCACCTCGTGAGCCAGGTCCAGATATTTTGATTGCTTGTCTGTTTCGGCTTTCACGAGGTTCTCGTCATACGGAATGGTTATGTCAAACAAAGATATCCTTGACTGAGCCCGGTCCACCAGCACAATATCAGGCTTATTAGCAAGAATGGTCCTGTCTGTGATGATGGCCCGGTCCCAGTAGAGCCTGGCGCGGTCATTTTCGAGCACGGCTTCCGGCAAGTACTTGTAACACGGCAATTTTCGGTCCACGAGACCGTATTTCAGAGCGAGCTCCTGGTGTAGAATTCTGGCTACTAGGTGCATACATATTATTATTATGTGTGGGGTATCTATATAGTTTTCTCATCTGGTTGGGATGTATAAATATAAAATTATAAACGAAAATGAAAAGATAAATATACATAAATATCAATAAAATAAAATAAATACAAAACTACATAAATAAATAAAAGCCCAACCACATGGAAGCACTCGGCAGGGGAGACCAAACGGCCAAGGGTTAGAGGGAAAGGGAAAGAAACCGGCGGACGATGCGGGCAGTATCAAGGAGCACCGCCTTCTGCATTTGAGCCCGGAGCGGTCCGTCACGGAGTCCCAGTCGCCTCAGATGACCAGAGAGGCTAACTGGGATTAGCCCATTCGCAGAGACGACTACAGGAATAATTTCGGCCGGCAGACCACCCCACATGTCGGTCACCTCGTGAGCCAGGTCCAGATATTTTGATTGCTTATTTGTTTCGGCTCTCACGAGGTTCTCGTCATACGGGACGGTAATATCGACCAAAAATATCCTTGACTGTGCCCGGTCCATCAGCACAATATCAGGCTTATTCGCAAGAATAGTCCCATTTGTGATGATGGCCCGGTCTCAGTAGAGCCTGGCGCGGTCATTTTCAAGCACGGCTTCCGGCAAGTACTTGTAATACGGCAATTTCCGGTCCACGAGACCGTATTTCAGAGCGAGCTCCTGGTGTAGAATTCTGGCTACTAGGTTGTGCCTGTGCAAGTACTCAGAGTTAGAAAGCGCCGAACAACCGGAGATGACATGCCTGAGTGACTCCCCGGGATGGCGACAAGCTCGACAGACGTCGACGGTGCCATCGTTTAGGATGTATCTCCGATAGTTGTTGGTCTTAAAAACCTGATCCTGTATTGCACAGACAAAACCCTCGGTTTCCCCGAAGAGGTCACCGAAACGTAGCCAGTTGAGGGAGGCGACTGTATCTACAAACGGCTCATGTAGAGCCTTGTAGTACCTCCCGTGGAGCTCCTTCTTCTTCCATACGGTCTCCCGGTCGGAAATGCTAAGCACTGCTGGGTCCTGACATTGCTCGTTGGCTAAGGATAGAGGGGTAAGCCCTTTATCACTAGAAATGACGTCATTATAGAATGGATCATCCGATCTCGCCAAGAAGTATTGACGGAGACTGCACACTTCGCGATTATGCATGGTGAGCGCGCTCAGAAAGCCACACCCACCATACTTTCGCGGCAAGTACAGCCTCATTACCGACGATCTCGGATGATGAATCCTATGGGACGTCATGGTAGTGCGGACTTTTCTATCCAGGGCGTTAAGCTCAGTCTGAATCCACCTGAGTATGCCAAACGTATACATGAGGACAGGCATGACCCAACAGTTATATGCGTGTGACTTATTCACACCGGACAAAAGGCTGTTAAGCACTTTGGTCAAGCGTGCATAAAACACGTCGCAAACTGACTGTTTCATTCCAGCCTCATCGATACCGATGTTCTGTGACATACCCAGGTATCGGTATGTTTCAGCCTCGGAAAGGGTCCTTAAGTTGACGGGCATAGACAAGTCCATGCCCTCAGAGTTAGCAACCCTTCCCCTTTTCAACATGGAGGACCGCACACTTATCCATCCCCAGCTCCATTCCAATGGAACTGCTAAATTCACAAGTGATGTTTAGCAGCTCCACAAGATGGGGGCGACTGGAGGCGAATAACTTGAGGTCATCCATATAGAAAAGGTGGGTCACTTTTGTCTCTCCTTTCCGTAGCTGAAATCCCCTCTCGGAGCCCTCCAGTAAGGTACTGAGAGCGTTCAGAGAGAGGCAGAACCAGATTGGACTCAGACAATCGCCCTGGAAGATACCCCTTCTTATCCTTATGTGGTTCTCCGCAGCCGTCATCCGCTCGCGCAGATGACAAAGGATCGTACTCCACTGCCCCATTCACTGCCCGAGGAAGTCTCTAACTGTACAGTCAATCTTGTACAGCTCGAGGACCCTCTTTAGCCATGTATGGGGCACCGAGTCAAATGCCTTTCTGTAGTCAATCCAGGCGGCAGAGAAGTTCCGACGGTTGCGTTTCACCACTTTGCCTGTGACCGCGTCAATGAGGAGTGGTTCCTTAGTTCCGCGATCACCGCGCCGACATCCATTTTGAGCGCGTGACATCACCTGGTTTAGCTCCAGGTGACGAGTGATTCTCGCGCTCAAAATGGATGTCAGTGTCTTATATATGGTGGGTAGACACGTGATGGGGCGGTATTTGCTCGGGTCTGTGGTATCCTGATCTTTAGGAACCAAGTGAGTGATCCCAGTAGTGAAGAGGCTCGGGAGTGACTTCTGGTCGAGAGCCTCTTGAAACTGTCGGGCGAGCACAGCGTGGCATATTATTATTATTATTATTGTAAATCCTTGTGTACCATGTAAAATTTGTTGAGAAATGTTATATTTTTATTTTTATTTACTCTTGATCTGTGTCTTAGAACAACTTTAAAAATGTAAATTAAAAATATGTTTTTAGATTAAGTACTGAAGTAAGTAGATATCACATTAGTGTTCGTTAATCAATGTTACGGAGAGGAAGGATTTCTAACACAAGTATTTATTTACTTAAAAGAAGTCCTCATTTACAACACTGCTATGTAAAAACTCTGATACTAAATAAATTATTTGATTTGATTTGATTTGATATTATGTAACAATGACATACGATATTGTTGTTATACCTTTCTCTGTGCAATTTTAATAAAGTATTTTTTATACCTATTTACATAGATTGTTATTTAAGAATTTTAATTTTATACTATTGCGGTCACCTCGTTTTTTGGCTCTAGAAAATCCGAAAAAGAAAACATCCGATTTCGATTATTTTTTAAAATCTTCATTATAACGGCAGATTTATGAAAAAAATTACAAGAATAAAAAAAATTAAAACTTATATTGGTTTCAAGGCGTTCACTTATACTATTCACGTATAATTGTCGATAACTTTTTAAAAATAATCAAATGTTATTTTTTTTCATAATTTACACAAAAAAACGAACAAGTAAAAAGTTTAAAAATGTTTGTCTATTAATTTTTTATTTTGGTTTTTATTGAGTGTAAGATCGAGCGATGCGAGCTCGGGACTTCCCGACGGGACATCCCGAATCGGAAAGGTTAGGTTAGAGAGAGACTCCTTCGTGGTTATTTTTTTATAAATTACTCAGAAGTAGCTGCACCGTTTCGCGGGGCTCCGTCGACCGGAATTTTCTCGACTGTGCTACGTTGAGTGGCGTAGTGCTTCCCTCCCCCAACTCTCTCCCGAAAAAAATGTAAGCTTCGTTTAATACTTTTCAAAAAAGCATTCAAAGTCATAAAATGATACAAAATCTTAAGGTGAGATATTTTTTCCATAAATCCGCCAAAAAGACAAAGATTTAAAAAAAAAATCATCGAAATTGGATGATTTTTCGACTTTCTAGAGCCAAAAAATGGGGTGACCGCGATAGTATAAAATTACCTTAATAATTTGTTCCATCCTCAACATTTTATTTTTTCGTGAGAACCAACTTAAATAATTGTCCTTATACGGTGTAATGCTATAATAACGTCAATGCTTTAACGACATTCGAAGTCGGTACTTATGAAATCTTTTGCGTCATAATATAAAAAAGAGCTTTGTCAGTTGATCCATCACAGCTTACAATGCCCGCTGAAATATCGAAATATTTATATTCGTAAAGTTAGTGAGTTTTTTACAAACCACGTATTTTAGTAATATATTGATATCAACGTTGAGTGGAAAGCGTTCATAAGTATTATTGTCATATTGTCATGTAGACTCACATAATCAAAAAGGTAGTTTAGTAGATCAATCAAAGGTAAAGATTGAGTAAAAACATTTTATTATACAAGGAAAGGCCAGGCGTTATATGCAGTGATCCGAAATAAGGTCGAGAATGACGATTTTAGTCTTGTTGAGAAGAGACGTTGGTAGAGACCTATCAGTAGCTAGCGTGAAACCGTCAAAGTAACCGCAAGTACAACTCTGTCTATTGCAGAGCCCGCCATACAACTCTACCACTCCCGTTCGGACAAAAGTGTGTATATATATATATATATATATATATATATATATATATATATATATATATATTACCGAGATGGTAAGCAATTTAAAAGCAAACCTTTACAAAGGTAACTTATTTAATACATGTACTTATGTTATAGATCCGTGGTAGTTCAGATGGTTAGCGCTCGCTGTAAATATCACAATACGTGAGCAATCCGGGTTCAATCCCCGCCAGCAACAATTAAATTGTTAATTGCAATTTTAAGTGCTGATTTCCCACGTGCTCGGCGGTAAAGGAAAACCTCATGAGGAAACCTGCATATCTGAGAAATAAGAAAAAAAATATTTCGAAGACATGTTCCCTAACACGCATTGAGGCAGTGCGGCGGACTATTCCTTACCCTAAAACCCTCTCAGAAATGAGAGACCTGTGCCCAGCAATGGGACGTATATAGGCTGTAACTTTACTTTACTTTACTGTTTACTTATTTGTATATTATATATTTATTACTAAAACGAGATACTATGAGAACTTTGTTTAAATTCTATTTCTAAAATTGTTAGGTAATATTACATATAACATGGTTCAAAGTGACTGTGGAACTAAACACTATTTTGTCATTGACTTCTGAGTAGGCACTTAAAAATATCGTTCTCCGATTCGTATCCAATCTAACGTACTAGAATCGATTCTTGCTTCTGCTTATAACAGGTGTAGTGTAAATATAAAGATAACAATACTTTAAACAAAAGTGCAAACTGCAACATATATTTCTCGGTAAATCAAATTGAAATGAATACTACAAGAAAACAATACCTTTTTTCGGTACTAAACTTAAAATTATAATGAAATGAGAGGAGGCTTTTGCCCAGCAGTGGGTCGAATATGGACTGTAACTTTAAACTATTGCATCGATAATGTTTTTAGACACGATTTAAATTTACTAGATGTCTTAATCTAAGGCCAGCCATTTTTATATTCTTAGGGTATTCTTATAATATGAGAATGGCAAACGAATTAACAATCCTCCAAGTTCTAGCTCCTGCAGACGTATGTGACCTCTGTGGACTAAGATGGAGTGCCTCACAATCTGTATTTATACTATATACTCGTAGTATTCAGAACAAAACATAGAAGTGTACCAACTGGTGATTTGCGATAGAATTTGATAAGGGTATTACCATCCTAGATGAACACCTAGGTAGGAGGTAGGATCTACTTATATCTAAATTTCAAACCAGCAGTCTGGAATAGTGAAATATTAAGCTCAACTAGGTAAAATAAAACATTGCTTAAATATCTATTATCTTTCAAGATATTTAAGTATAAGTAAGGAAGGAAAATGAACTTAAAGTTGATTTGCTTATAAAAGCGAAAAAATTAAAGTTTCTATCTGAAGGATTTGCCATATTTTTTATTAATTAGTCTAAAATAGATAAACAAAACTGCGGTTAAAAGAGAGATAGAATGTCCAAAAACTTAAAAAGCAGCGTCGTTTTGTATACTAAGTTGTATACGCTAGAAACCATAAAACTTTGTTAAAATCGCAACTTTTCACTTATGATAACACTGTGTAACAAAAAAATTCCCTTAAGTCCCAACTAGCGACATCTAGTGTAGCGGTAAATTATTATTAGCCTTCTATAGTAGAAATTGAAAAAAATGTGCTAACTTAAAATATATTATTTTATATCAAAAAGCTGATATAAAATTATTAACTGACTTCATACAAAGGAGGAAGTACTCAATTCATTTTTTATGTATGTTACATCAGAACCTTTTTCTAGGTGAATCGATTTTGATGATTCTTTCCTTTTTTTTTATAAGCTCTGACCTTTTTGAGTGATCCTTAATATTAATATATTATATATAATATAGCATATTTAATTGACTTCGACTACATTGATGATATTCTCTTATTCAAATTGAAGTCGGCTGTACAAAATTTTTATCTTTATCATTTGTTTATAATTCCAATAATTTTATTCATAATATGTATTGAACAACAATTTACTTAAACAGAAATTAGTTATCCAGGTCTTTATTTCTTTGTTACTTTCTTCTTAAAGTTCTGGCAATAGAATCTAAGCCCACGATATTAATTCTTCGTCATTAGAACATAAAAGTCATGAGACTCTCCCGTTGTAGGAAGAATTTGCCTTAATCGCCACGCTTGAGGTTCGGATTGACAATTATCAAGAAGACACTGACGAAGGGCATACAATTTTATGTGTGATATAAAAGAAGTGGTTTACTGCCATCTATCAGAGTACGCGACTATGGCAAATTCCAGACACATGAGTAAGATTTTTCTATCATTACCTACAGCTAACTCTTACGATAACAACGGTACAAAATGGAGGGATGGATTATCTTATTTTCTAATATATTCATAACTTGAAAATTTTTATATAAGTTACTGTAGTATAAGATGTAACTGAAGTAACTGAAGTATTTATACAAATGTTATAACTCGAATATTCACCGCCGTCTTACCGAAAAATGATATTAATATTTTATAGTCATGTGAAAAGTATGAAAAACAAAGGAAAGTATTGGATCTACTCCCCATCGAGGAATCGATTACTTTATCGTGTCCCTAGTCCCTACTCATTTATTCTCATAGAACAACACTATTATTTATTATTCTTTCTGTTGTATTTTAACAATGTGACGGTGTTTCTTCTGTTTTCTCGTATTTATTTGTGCTTTTATGAAATGCTTTCACTCCAAGTATTGTGCAATATTATTACAATGCAACGTGCGCTTTCCGGGTAACTGCAGATGTGCGCGATGCACAAACTTGTATGTGGATTTTTCGAGAGGTGGATACTTTCAATCCGTTTTGTCTTAAGAACTGCGAAGCATTTCATACATTTTTACTTTCGTATTATACTCTATCTAAAAAAGTTATTTTTTTTTCTGAATAATCCAGTTCTAATAAATCCCGACGTAAAACTGTATAATGATATCGCAAGAGAGCCCTTATTTATACTACTCATTACATAGAACTATATGTGTACAAGAACCTTTGCATCCTATGTAGCTTTTAAATTAAAAGCACACCAAACATTATTTACGTGGTAGAGCAGTGCTGCAATTATTTTAGTGGTATAGTTGTGGCACGATTGGGTTTGCTCGACCGGGGAAGGACCATGCTCTCACAGAATACTAGCGTCAAATAGTAGCTTAATGCTGCTGTGTTTCGCATGGTGAGTGTAGATAACCGGAGACCCTTTTAACTGAAAATCAGGCATTCCATCTTAGTCCTCACGGATGATAACGCATCTGGATTTCGATTCGTGATTGAGGATAAATGTTGATGTCTATGGGCTACCTTCTTTATTATATCTATGGGCCACAGCCACCACTTACCATCAGTTGGACTGTGTGCTCGTTTGTCATCTTATCCTTTATAATAAAAACAAGCCGTGTTGTTATCTCTGCGGAAAGGGATATTATTCTGTCATCTGTTACCAGGTACTAAAATGTTTTTATGCTAAATTAAACTAGTAATAATAAAAAGTCAGTTAACTTGCACTTAGTCAAAGGGTACTGTTTGCAAAACTTGCAAAACTATTTGATTTAACTGGAGCTGATTTACGGTGTAATTTTTATTGAACACACTGGCAGGGATAACAAAATGATAACATATGTGGAAATACAACTTATGACTATTAAAGGCTTACTTATCTTATTGTTATATATATTATATATGCAATTCTACACAGCTGCGCACCCATGCAAACGAGAGTTAGGGCGTCCCCCCAAGGCGACGCACACCAGCTCGTCCCCGTTGGTGTAGAATGCAGCGCGCAAAGCGGCGATGGGGACCGCCACCCGTCACGCACAGCCCGACACGGCGGAAGGTGGAGGACGGAGTGTAGAGTTGGCACGTGGAATATAAGAGGGGGCATGAGAGATAAGACGAGTGAGTTGATTGAAATAATGAAAGAAAAAGAATTAGATGTCGTGTGAATGTCGGAGACCAAACGGAAAGGCAGTGGTACTGAAGAGCTCCCTGGCGGGACGTTAGCTATATGGTCCGGAGTCCCGGAAAGCGAGAACGCCTGCCAGGGAGTGGGGATGCTGTTGTCGTCCCGGTTGGTCGATCTTATGACTGAATACAAGGTTGTGAACTCAAGACTTCTCTGGGTTCACTTTAAACTTGGACTGACGAAGTTATTCCTTTTGGCTGTTTATGCGCCGATAGCTTCGTCGTCCAGGGCTGAGCTGGAGGAGTTTTGAGAGAATGTAAGAGAAGTTCTAGATTTGGTTAAGGGAAACGAAAGAACTGTTGTATGTGATGATTTGAATAGATGGGTAGGTATCGCTCGACCAGGATACGAGTCGGTGCTTGGAAAGTTTGGCGATAAAAGGGTTAATGATGCTGGCAAGCTTATACTGGCTGTATGCAAGGAAAAGGGTCTTCAAGGAAAGGTTTTGCGAAAGCAGGTGATGGATACACGAGTTTTCAGGGGTGCTGACCTGGGAACGAATCACTATCTAGTAATTACTAGATTTAGGGGTTTGTTAGCTAGTTGGCGCTACCGGACGGCAGTAACAGAACCACAGTCAGTCTGTCGCATCCGAAGCTGGAAGTTTCAGGAAGCGGATACTAGGGACAAATATCTCACGAGGGTAGCCGAAAAGCTTGACAACATCGATGGCAGGAAAGAATGTGTGGAGAGAACATGGCAGAACCGTAGGGATGGGATGGTAAGTGCAGCGGAAGAAGTATGTGGAAAGACAAAAAGAGGTAGTAGTAAAAGAAGAGATGCATGGTGGAATGATGAAGTGAGAGAAGCTGTAAAAAAGAATAAAAAAGCATGGTTAGACTACTTTGCCTCTAGTAACGATAAGTGTATGAGAGATAAGGTGAAAGAAAGATATACGCTGCAGAAAGTTCATGCGAAAACATTGATTGAGGAAGTACGTGAAAGGTGTAGAATAGAAGCGGACGAGAGGTTGTCGCACAACTTTAAGGATAACTCCAAACTCTTCTGGAAAGAGGTTGGAAGGTCGCGGAGTGGTGCCACAGCCTTAAGAATGAACAAAGTACTTTCGAGAACTAATGACATCCTCTCAGAAAAATCGGACGTCATGCAGCGATGGAGTGAATTTTATAGAGTGTGTATATTTTATAATGTATGCGTGTCATGATCTGAGTGAAGGATCCGGGGGTGACGCCGTGACTGGCACGCCAGACACGGACCTCGATGACACTGAGGTCATCAGCATGAAAGAGATCGAACGTAGGATTCGAAGTTTGAAATGTGGTAAGGCTGCGGGACTAGACAGAGTTCCTGCGGAAATGGTCAAGTACGGTGGGCCTCGCGTCTGGGACAGCTTTCGTCTGCTGTGCAATTTGTGCTGGCGGACGGGAGATATCCCGGATGATTGGCGATCCGCGGTCATTGTGCCTTTATATAAAGTTAAAGGTTCAAATTTTGACTGCGGGTGCTATCGGGCGATCAGCTTGACCAGTTTAGCAGTAAAGTTTACTCGAAGGTTTTGACACGTAGGATGCAAGAGAAATCGGAAAGGTTTTTATGGGAGGCACAGTAGTATCTTGCTCTCGCCGCGAGCAGACGTATCATTTAAGGCTCCGTACATAAATATTCGTTTTTGTTAAGATCTTTGAATTAGTAAGCGTTTAATCAATATAATTCAGTTATCATTACTATAAGTGATCTATTAGCCCTAATAAACAAAAGATATACAGTGTTTAAGTGCTTAAATAATTCCTTATCTATCTACAAAACAGTGCAGTGGGTGTAAATTAGTTGGTGAATCATCAGTCCTCAAGTCGCTATAATTGGTCTAATAACCAACTAGAGAGGATTACCATATATGGCAATATAAGTTGCATGATCGACGCCTTACACTATTGACGGATCGCTTGACAAATTTCATCGTCTAAACTTAAATCTCCGTGGTACAACGGGTAAGGTTTACAAAGACCGCTTTACCGGACTCGGAATCGAATCCAACATACACAGTTGATTTTCAATTTCTTTTCACCACAATTTTTTAAAATTCGGGATTTTTGATTTGAAATATTTCATTAAAAATTATAAATTGTATAAACATAATCAGAATGGCAGACTCAAATAAATGTAACGCCTGTTTGAGTGAAATAGCAAACATTCCCTCAATATATTGCACACGATGTAAGGCGGGTTATCATCATTCCTGCATGAACTATACATTAACTGAGTATAAGGCGCTATCGGTTGAGTTTAAATCTAAGTGGATCTGCGCGCAATGTCAAAGTAGGAAACGCAAAGGAGGCGATAATTCAAACACTCCGGTTCATAACAAAACTGGCAACGCCCCAATATCACCTCAGCTGGAGTTTGTTACGAAGCGAATGAAGTCACGCACAGGCAGCAAATGTTCTTGTTTAACGGCCAATAACATACGAGATATAATCCGGGAAGAACTACAATTTCATTTCACTCACAAAATCTACCCCGAAATACAGGAGGTACGCATTGCGATATCTTCTCTCGAAGCGTCGGTAGCTCACTTCAATGTAGAACTTGAGAAAGTGAAGGCTGATTGTGTGGTGCAGGCGAAAATAATTGATGTTTTAAAATCAGAGACTGAGCTACTGAAAACTACCAATGAAACGCTTTCATCTCGCCTGTCCCAATTGGACCAGCATGCGCGTTCTTCTAACGTGGAAATTCAATGTGTCCCTGAGAATAAACAGGAAAATTTGATAAATATCGTAATGCAGCTAGGAAAAGTAATCAAGTGCCCAATCAACGACACACAAATTCATTATTGCTCGCGACTAGCTAAGATGAATAATTCTAGACCTCGCCCTCGCTCGATACTAGTCAAATTCAACAGCCCGCGACTACGCGACGAAACTCCTTGCGGCATCAAGTAAGATTAACAGAAACAATCGAGATGACAAGTTGAACACCAGCCACTTAGGAATCCGTGGGACTAAGAAAACAGCTGTATATGTAGTGGAACATCTTACACGCGAGAACAAGCACTTGCATGCTGCAACACGTTCTAAAGCCAAAGAACTTGGGTATAAATTCGTTTGGGTGAGGGATTCTAAGATATACATGCGGAAGGATGAGCATTCAGGACATATATATGTAAAAGACATAGCTTTATTAAATAAGTTGTCATAATGCCGCTAAATTTGAATATGTTTGTACTTAGGGGCCCCTTAAGCTGTTTCTATCAAAATGTAAGAGGCTTAAAAACCAAAACAATTGAGCTATTTAGTAAGGTTGTGTGCAGCAATTATGATGTTATAGTTTTTACAGAGACATGGCGAAATAGTAGTGTTTCGGACACGGAATTATTTGACGATCGTTATATAGTTTACAGACGAGACAGGGAAAGTAGTGGATTTCACAGTAAAAAAGTGGGGGGTGGAGTTTTAATAGCTGTCTCTAAGCGTTTTATATCCTACCGAATGTATGATTGTCAGTCGGACTGTGAGGATATCTGGGTTAAAATCGAAATACTCGATAAGAAGGGTGTAATTGATTATTTGTATATATGTGGCGTTAATATTCCTCCCCTGTACAGCATATTTTGGAACACTTTGTTACAAACACCAACTGTATGTCACAAAAGCTCAGTTCTAATATTATTGTTCTTGGTGATTTTAATTTGAGCAGTCTTTGTTGGAACAAGACGCCTACTCTTGCATTAACGCCTATAACTACAAATAGTTTGTTAAACAATATGATAGTGGATTTCATGTCATTAAATAATTTATTACAATACAATTCATGCCTAAACATAAAAAATCGAATTCTGGACCTAATAATGAGCTCTTTGACAATCTCACACGTTTGTGCAAGTGCTGACCCTTTATTCGAAATTGACCCGCTGCATCCTGCCGTCAAATTCTGTGTTGAAATCGACCATAAAGAAAATTTAAAGTCCCAAGATGTAGCCAGATACCGCTTCCACAAAGCAGACTATGAAAAGATAATAAGCGAACTAAACAACATCCATTGGGTAAAAAAATTATCTAACTGTACTAGCGTTGACGACATGGTGACATATTTCTATAAATTCCTTGGGCTGCTCATTATCAAACATGTTCCAAAATACAAACCGCGCTCTGGTAAATATCCAATGTGGTTTTCCACTGCATTAGTTAGGGTAATCAACGAGAAACTGAAATATCGAAATAAATACCGCAAATATGGCGACCCCCGAGATTTAATCACCTTTGAAGTACTAAGGGATAGATGTACAAAACTTCACAACATAAGCTACAAATTATACATAAAGCGCCTAGAGTCATCGTTGTCTTCTAACCCTAAACTTATGTGGGGCTTTATCAAACATAAAAGAGGTGGGACCAATTCTTACCCTGCACAAATGTCTTTCGGCACAAAGGTCGCTTCATTGGGGACAGGCATTTGCGATCTATTTGCATCTCAGTTTTCCTCGGCTTACAACACTGAAAACTTACCCACCCCAGGGCAATCTCATTTGCCACTAGGTGCTAATTACTTAACTACAATATCGGTAACTAGAGACCAAGTTTTCAGTTTTGTAAAAGACTTGACCCTACTAAGGGTGCCGGCTCCGATGGAATACCTTCTATTTTTGCCATAAGATGTGCTGGAGCACTTGCATTGCCACTTAGTATTATTATTAATAGCTCCTTATATTCTGGCATATTCCCAACAGATTGGAAAAGTGCTCTTGTAATACCTTTATTCAAGACAGGTGACACGAGTGCAGTAAAAAATTATAGGCCTATATCTATACTTCCAACATTTGCGAAAGTTTTTGAATCCCTTTTGTGCCCAATAATTTCATGTCACTTGAAACAGGTTATCGCACCCCAACAGCATGGCTTCGTAAAGTCGCGTTCCACATCAACTAACTTGAATTCATTTGTCGAGGACCTTGTTGAGGGGGTCGATCACGGGAAATCATACGATGCAATATACACCGACTTCAGTAAGGCATTTGACCGGGTAAATCATGAAACAATGTTGCACAAACTTTCCTCCGTCGGAATAGCCGGTATGTTTTTAAACTGGTGTAGATCATACCTTTCAGATAGACAATCAATAGTTGTGGCTGGGGGGTATAAATCCAAAGCATTTACTGCTAAATCCGGAGTACCTCAAGGGTCTCACTTAGGTCCTTCATTTTTCAACATTTTCATCAATGGCATTGAAAAATGTTTTCAGCACTCTAAATTCTCAATGTTCTCTGACGACTTAAAATTGTATAGAATAGTTAACTCATCTGATGATGCATTATTACTGCAGAGGGATTTAAATAATTTAGCGATGTGGTGTACTGAGAACGGAATGAGCATGAATCCTGATAAATGCCAAGTACTGCGATTCAGCAGTAAGAGACATTTACCAACCAGATTCTATCATATCAATGATACGCCGCTAAGAGAGGTTAGCCACATTCGAGACCCAGGAGTCATCATTGACAACAGACTACGCTTCAATATTCATATTGACAATATTATAAATAAGGCTCTTAGAATGTTGGGCTTTGTTCTTCGAAACTGTCAAGAATGTAGGAATCCCATGACAAAAATTACGGTATATAACTGCCTCGTACGTAGTATGTTAGAATATGGCAGTACTGTGTGGAATCCGCACTACGGTACATATATCAGACACTTAGAGAGTGTACAAAAGCGATTTTTATGGCATTTGTCTTACAGTTGCAACTTAGCCAAGAAACTCCCAAGCTACAGCGATCGACTACTACATTTTCGCCTCAAATCACTCAGACACCGTAGGGAATTACTTGACGTCATGTTTCTGTGTAAGCTAATTAATGGAAATTTTGACACCCCTGATCTTTTATCTCGAGTAAATATTGCTGTACCTAGAAAGCCACACAGACTTAAGAAACCTCCTTTTAAAAGTAATTCAGCTAAGTCAAAGTTAGGTCAGTATGCTCCATTAAACAGAGCGATGAGGAGTTACAATCTCATTCACAACTCTATATCTAGTGAAACTGAAAAAAGATCTTCTCAGCTAGATATTTTTTCAAACTCCTTAACACAATTTAAAAATTTTGCAGCTAAAGTAATAACAGAATAATTCGATTATTATGTAATCTTAAATTAAAATATGTGTGAGCGTTATTTTATTTTTACATTCAATTTTTATTTTTGACTTATATTATACATTTTTATTTTAATGACATTTGGCCTTGTTTAAATTTTAATTGAGGTTTTTATCTTTATAAGTTTTTAAATAATATGTTGTTCTTGACATAGTTAAATATATTATTTATTTATTTATTTCTTTATACCTTTTTGTACACCACAATACAGAAACATCGATATAGTTAAAACTAATTAAAGTATGTACAATAGGCGATCTTATCACTGAAAGTGATTTCTTCCAGACAACCTTTGCGTAGAGGAAAGATGCAAACAAAAGTTACAAATAGAGGGGGGCATACAAAATAATAATAAAAAAAATACAATAATACATACAGATAAAAGTAAGTGAAAGTTATATATAAAATATCATATAATAGATTAAATGAAAAGAGTAAGAGAAAGGTAAAGTAATTTATCCAATAGCGTTCTAAATAATACGATTTAACAAGAATTTTGAAAGAGTGAGGAGATTTAGCATGACGAATATGGAGAGGTTAGGAGTTCCACAATCGCACAACGGTTACGGCGAAGGATTTCTTGAAAAAGGAAGAAGAGTGCAAAGGTGTAGAGAGAGAAAGATTGATGGATGATCGAAGGAACCGATTATGGGTAAGAGAAAGATACTGGAAACGGTTTTTTAAATAAAGAGGAGAAGAAGGATTAAACAGCACACTATACAACGCGGAGAGAATGTGAGTATTCCTGCGAAGGCGGATCGGGAGCCATTTGAGCTGTTTGCGAAATTCGGAGATATGATCATATTTGCGAAGCCCAAATATAAATCTAATGCATAAATTTTGAATGCGCTCAGGCTTATTAAGCTGCTCCTCGGTAATGTCAAGATAGCAAATATCAGCATAGTCAAGGATAGGCAGTAGAAGAGACTGGGCGAGCGTAACTTTAGTTGCTGTGGGAAGGAAATTACGTAATCTACGTAAAGAGCTTAACGCAGCAAATATTCTTCTACTGACCTCATTAACCTGTGAGGTCCAAGACATACAGGAGTCAAGATACAACCCCAGGTTTTTAACCTTGTCACTGTAAGGGATTAGAGTGCAGTCTAGTATAATAGGGGGTAGGGAAGACCAGTCAATTTTGCCAATTAATCTAGAACTACCGATGACAATGACCTGAGTTTTCTTAGGATTAATCGTTAAACCATAACATTTACTCCAATTCGAAATACAAGTCAGATCAGCGTTAATAGTGTCAACTGCTTTAGATAGATCTTCAAGAGAGGACTGAGTATAGATTTGGAGATCATCAGCATACAAGTGGTAGGAAGAGGACAAATTATGACTTATAGAGTTAATGAAAATTGCAAAAAGGAGAGGAGACAACACGCCACCTTGTGGTACACCAGCAGCTGTAGTAATCCAGGTGGAAAAAACCTCTTGCACCTGAATTCGCTGTCGGCGACCAAACAAGTAACTTCGAAACCAGTCAACTACAGTTGGAGATATGTTGAGAGAGCGTAGGATGCTTAATATGATATCAAAATCTACAGTATTAAATGCGTTACTAAAATCAAGCAACGTGAGATTAGTAAGCTTTTGTTTCTCCATACCATACTGAATATCATCAGTGATTTGTAAAAGTGCAGTAGTCGTACTATGGCCAGGACGGAAACCGGACTGCAAGGGATTTAAAAGATTGTGTTTTGAAAGATAGGTGCTTAATTGATTGTGCACAAGACGTTCTAGAACCTTGGAAAAGAAAGGCAAAATAGAGATAGGTCTATAATCGGAAAAACTGGAGGGATTTGACTTTTTCGGAAGAGGAACTACAAATGCGTCTTTCCAAGCTGAAGGGAAAGAAGCTGAATTCAGTGATTTATTCAGGATAGACGTGATTATAGGTAAAAGGAGATCAATGAGAGGGATGACCATTTTCCGACTAATGCAGTCACTACCAATCGAATTTGAATGGATGGACATTATGGCTCTCTTAACATCACAACTGTTAAATTGACTAAAATTAAAAGCAGGGGTGTCCGGAGTGGGAGCTTTTGAAAGAGAATCTAAAGTATTATGTTTTGTTTTATCGTTAATGCAAGACAAAGATGAGAAATGCAAATTAAGTTGATTGAGATCAAGGTTATGGTGTGTGAGATTTTGTCGTAATTTCCCAACTCCTAAGGACTTAAGAAATTTCCAGACCCTAGCAGGATCAGGATCTTGTACTGATTCATGAATATGGCGTCGTTGTGCTTTTCTACACAGATTGTTGCAACGATTCCGTACTAATCTATACTTCTCTCTATTCAAATCGCTAGGGACTGACTTGTATTTAGCTTTGGCACAATTTTTAATGTGGATGATTTTTTTATATCATCGGTCAGCCAAGGAGAGGGAGGATGCTTTACACGCACTGGACGAACAGGAGCATGAACGTCGTAAAGCTGAATTAACAGAGAGTTGAACAAAGCAACCTGTTCATCAACAGTAGACGCATTGACGACAACACTCCAATCAATCTTTACAGCGTTATTTAAAAGCTGCTCCAAATCCAAGTCACTAAAGTTACGCTGAAGTAGTATCCTTGACTTAGCTTTAGGGGGACGGATTTTGTACGACAAGTATAAAAGGTCGTGATAGGAAAAAGAATCAGCAGCATGTTGCCCAAATTTAAGAACATGGTCAGGTAAAGACACAATCATTATGTCGAGAAGAGAAAGGGCACAGTTCGGGAAAAAGTGTGTGGCAGAAGTAGGAAGAAGTT
Source organism: Parnassius smintheus behrii (assembly GCA_036936625.1). NCBI lineage: Eukaryota > Metazoa > Arthropoda > Insecta > Lepidoptera > Papilionidae > Parnassius > Parnassius smintheus. The sequence continues at coordinate 9,580,221 of JAUPFT010000004.1, read as the reverse complement.
TTAAATTTGCTGCTTCAATAATAGATTTAAGTTTTATTGATCTAGCGTTGTTTTTTAAAATACAGGTATTAAAATCACACATAATAATACTGTGACAATAGACAGGTGTAAGATTGTCAAGAATATTTTCTAACGTGGTGAAGTAGTCGACAGTGAGAGAGGTACTGTAAAAAACTCCAAGAAGTAATTTTGTATGACCAAAAAGAACTTCGATAAGGAGAAATTCAGCTTCGTTTCCAGTCTGCGAACCATTTGAAACTTGAATTACTGAAAAAGGTATATGTGGGCGCAGATAAATAGCAACACCACCGATCGGTACGGTCGTTACGAATCAAATGAAAACCTGGAAGCGAGTAGGAAGTTGATGGAAGACATGGTTTTAACCACGACTCCGAAACAAGGATAGCGTGTATGATTTTGCTATTAAAACTTGACAACATGTCGGGGTAATGAGCAGGAATACTTTGAGCATTTATGTGAATAGCGTTAAAGTTTTTGTTAGATTCAGAAAAAGTTGAATCTAACATAATATTTAAGGGTTCAATACTTTCAAAGCTGTCAATACTGCTTAATCCATCAGAGGCAGAATCAAAGGCGAAGGAATTGGAACTCCGAACACTATCATCTGAAGAAATCATATTAAATTATATCTGATTACAAAATATATGTAAAATTAAGTAAATATGTATTATTATATGTATGTATTATAATATATATATATATATATATATATATATATATATATATATATATATATATATATAATTCAAAAATAAATAAGTCATCAGTAAACTACCTGCCAGCATTAGGGAAAGAAATGTTTAATTCACTTAACAATAAGTGAAGAAACGGAACGTTAACATACCATAGACACAAAAGTGAGAGGTGTATAACAGATGAGTCAAAGTGTCAAAGTTACAGTACGTTAACTAGCAATTACCTACAATTACCTATCTACCTTACAATATACTTTTATCACTAATACTAAACATTCCAAAGAAAGATTACAATAACAATTACCAACATACAAGAAAAATTATAACACTAAATAATAAACATTCCAAACAGAGATTATTAATCATTACATTTTGCTATCTAATCTACAATTAACAAGGAAAAGTAATGAAGATATAATGATAAAAAGAAAACTAAAATATGAGTCCAGAGAAAAGTTATAACGGAATTACAAAAATTAATAAAATATAAAATAAAATTATTTACGAAATAGTTCATATTTTACCGGCCCTCTTAGTACGCTGTGGTGCACCTTTATCTTCGGGGGCCTTATTTGCCTCAACCACAATAGGATAAACGGGTGAAGCAGAAGTTGACCCGTTGCATAATGCGTCAAGCTCAGACAAGGTCTCAAGTTGGTGCCTTGTGCCATCTGGAGTAAAGATATTGATAACTCCATCCCTGGTCCAACATTTGGTGATGCCATACCTTCGCCTAGCTTCTAGAAAAACACTGTTGCGCCTCCTTGTTAGAAACTCGGACTGGGTTATACCTGTGCCCTTAAGTTTGGTTTTGGAGTACCAAACCTTGTCTCGTATCACAGTATCGCTGAATATAATGCACTGATAACTGTTATTGTTGTTAATAGTACTAATAAGTTAATTAATTGTATAATAACTTCCTTATAATTAATGCATGCATTTTAATATAAATAAATTAAATTGCTTCTCAACATAAGTTAATGTACGAGACTTTAAGAGAATGTTGTTTGCGCCTATAATTGAGGTAGCACTTTGTATGTTTTTTTTTCTTCTTTTTTGTTTTTCTGATATTTTTGCATGTAATAGTGTGTACTTTGTTGGTGCAATAAATAAATAAATAAATAAATGCGGATTTAAACCTGGAAGAGGATGCACGGATCAGATGTTTTCTCTCCGCATGATCACGGAAAAGCTTCTGAGTGTTAACCAGAGGATTTTCTGTGCTTTTGTAGATCTGGAGAAAGCATTTAATAAGGTTATAAGGAAGAAAATGTGGGAACTGTTGCCGGGATATGGTGTAGATGGTCGATTGTTAAGGGCTGTGCAGTCACTTTACTATGACTGTAAAGCCTGTGTGCGGGTAGGGCATGACCTTTCACCCATGTTTAGCATCCAAGCGGGCGTAAAACAGGGTTGTGTCATGTCTTCCTGGCTTCTGGTATTTGAATAGGACGAAGAGAGAACGAAATGTGAAATATGGGTAAATCAGGAAAGTCTAGAACAGGTAAATGAAATTGTGTATTTCGGGAGTGCTTTCAGCCGGGATGGAAGATGTGATTTAGATGTGGATAGGCGTGTCGCTACCGGAAACAAAGTCAATGGTGCCCTGAATGCATTAGTCAAAAGGCAAGGCATGGTGAAGAGTGCACGCCTTGCAATACATAACTCAGTGTTGGTACCGACTTTTATATGGAAGTGAAACCTGGGTATGGCAGAAGAAGCATAAAAGCAAGTTGAATGCAGTGGAGATGCGATCGCTTCGTAAAATGTGTTACCATAGCCGACCGAAAGCGAAACGAAGAGATTCGCAATATGGCAGGATTGAAATATGACCTTATCACAAAAATTGATAAGGGCGTACTCCAATGGTTTGGGCACTTTGAGCGAATGAGTGAAGACCGAATGGTGAAAAAAATATATAGAGCGAAAGTAAATATTAAAAGGTGTCGAGGTAGACCGAGACTAACTTTCGAAGACCATGTGAGCAAATTGCTCGAAGAGGGGAAGGTCAAGAGTACTCGGATACCTAGACGTGCATGTATGAAGAAGTTAATGAATCTGAAAGCGAAAGAGTTATGTAAGGATCGTGACACTTGGCGATCTGTTTTCTCTGGCTACCCCGATAGGGATTGTGCGTGAAGATAAGTATAAGTATAAGTAGTACCTATCTTATTGTTTTTAATTAAAGTTATTCTTATGATTTACAACAATATGATAATTGAGTATATTTTTTTGCCTTTAATGGTGTTTGATAATATAAATTACTAATTAATCTATAGTCTTCACACGCTATCAAGATTGAAATAAATATAGAAAAAATAATATATTGATAAAAATATAATAATTCGTATAGACACTACATTAAGAAATTAATTTTTTTTCATGTGGATTGCTTAGAATAAATGGCTGTAAGCTTGTGTATCTGTCCGAGACAGAAATAAAATGATAACAGAAATACGGAAATACAGTCAATTGATGTTGAAGACAACAGCCTTATCTTATAAATCTTAGTGTTGAAAATGTCCTTGTGATTCATAACAAAATCATAAATAGATATGTTGTCATCAAGTTAATTTGTTTCACTGTTCACACTGTTCTTCTCTCTATGTACTGCTTATAAGAAAAAATATTTTAAAATTATGGTTATTAAAAATAATAAATACAATTACATTTTACATATGTTTTTCTTTTATCTTAAAATAAATAAACATTTTACTAGTCATTTTCTGTTTACTTATTGGTGGTTAATATGGCAAATGTGTATGTTAATACCCAGTAATTATAGTTTGAATGTTATTTACGGTGTATAATGGTTTATATTCACTAATCAATGAAAACATATAATATATGATCAAACGAACTTCTCCAAGTGAAGTTCGATCAGTATTATATGAATCGCTTCATTCGAAGATATAATATTAACAACGTAGTTCCCTTATTCTACAAGGCTAAGTCGCACCTTTAAAGATTTTTACTCTACCCACATCAAAACAATTGCCCCTTCTCACTAACGTCTCTCGCCGTCCGAGCGTACTGCCTCATTCTTTTAGAGATATTATTTTAGGCAAAACTTTTTATGGGTTATGGGTGGGAGGGAAATTATATCTTCGAATGAAGCGATTCATATAATACTGATCGAACTTCACTTGGAGAAGTTCGTTTGATCATATATTATATTTCATCGCTTCATTCTTCAGATATAATATTAACAACGTAGATGTTTAGAGATTAAAGTTTTGCTTATTGGGTTACTTATGTGTACTTTGAACGTTAAGAGAAAAATCATAAAAAATATCATTTATTAGTTCGATTGTAACAAAATAACGTACAATTGTTCACTTGTCTGTCTTATTTAATAAATCAAATTTAATTATTTAGGAGGACAGTTCTCGCAAACTTCGTCAATAATTATGCGATGATAAAATTTTGCAAAGGTCTCTGATACTGACGACCAACCGGCTGTTTTTTTTTGATCGTATCTGGAGAGATTCCAGCGGACCTAGCAGCCGAGGTGAAAGCATGGCGCGTGCTGTGTGCACTAAACACAGTCAAGTCCACGCCGCTCTCCGCTAACACGTTCTTAATCCAGCTAATGATAGATTGAGCAGTGGCCGCCTTGTGTGGCCGCCTGTAGGTTAGCAATAAGTACCGACAATCTGCGAGTCTGATTTTATTTGTAATCTCTTAATAATCTTTTATTTCCGTGGCTGGACAAATATTTTTAATTTTAATAAAATAAGGCAAAATTAGAAGCGGTAGCTGATGTCCCGCTGCAGATGTTTTAATTATATCAGTGATACTGATTCTAAAATCTGAACGTATCTTAATATTGTCTATCTTTATTAAAGATAATGTTTGAGCTCAGTGTGTTGTGCATAATGGCATTAATGCTGCAAATTTTTTTTTTTGTGAGTTTTTTCAATTGAAAGTGTTTCATTGGGAACCCAATCTCGAATATGATTTAATATAATTTTTGGATCCCAAGTAACAGTATATTTTGAAAGGGCTGGTCTTAACATGAATGCGCCCTTTAAGAAATTTTTTATTTGGTATTTAGAACCTAAGCAGTCTCCTAGAATTAATGATAAGGCTGACCTGTGGTTATTGAGCGAACATTGACGGTATAGAATTTGCGTAAGGATCCTAATTATTTTTATGACAAAATTGCCACCACAGCTTATACGAGACGCTATACTGAAGTATTGTATTCTTCGAAAGCGATGCCATCATCACGTGAAGAGTGGGTGATGGAGTACCTCTTCTTACTACTGAGAGCATCGCTGCACCCAGAGTAAGTTGCTTGTGCAGGTGATGAGGAGTTCTGGAAGAAGACCGTAAGAGATCTCTCTGAGGTTTGAAAAACATTATATCTGATCTGAGTACCTAAGTAATTTAACATTGGGTACCAAGGTTGGGATGGCCAATAAAGAGAGACCAAAATGCCTTCGGCTTTATCGCTTATGATTTTTTTTTCAGACATTTGATTAGATTTAAGTATTTAAAGAAAAAGGTGGAATCGCATAGAAATATTTGTATCTCCAATCAATAGTGAAAGCATCTACTAATAAGGCGTCTAGATCCGGTCTCCAAGACACATAGGTCATGCATTTAACATTGGCACGAGAAGCGAAAAGATCTATATCTGGTTCCCCCAATTTTTGTATGATCTCTTTATAAGCGTTATCACTTAGCTCCCATCCTGTATCTAGGTTTAGTATCCTTGATTCTTGGTCTGCTTCTACATTTTCTTTACAATTTATTTAAGATGCGTGTGGCTAAATGTTTCGCTTCTCGCACCATTACCATATTGATTGAGATAACTCGTTCAAATGGGGGAATTGGATTCCTCCCATTCGATTGATATAACTTATAGCTATTGTATTATCTACGCGCAAAATATTACAATCCGACGTATACCTAAGAAAACATTTAATACCTAGGAATATGGCTAGTAATTCTAGGAAATTGATAACATGATAGTCGAGTTCATTGTATGTCCATCCTCCGCCAACACGAATATTATTACAAAAAGCACCCCAACCTGTCGCACGCGTCTGTAAATATCTCATAATTAAATTTAGTTATACTAAACGAATTTTTGGTTAAAAATACATATCTTTTTTCACTATTGTAAATCTGGTAAGATATGTTTTGAAAGTTGAATATTTTTATTATACGTCTTATATTTTTGAAGCGCAATATTTTACCGCATATTTTACCGCAGGACAAGCGGCCGTGAAAACACCTATTAAATGAGCTAAATCTTTGGTCGAACAACTAGTTAAGAAAGAGAACCTTTGTACTTATTGAGCTATATGATTTTGTTTATCTATGAGTAGACTTATAGAAAGTTCCGTGGAATCAAAAATAAATCCCAAATATTTGCAAGATATGTGCTGGCCTAGACAGGACCTATTATAATTAATAACAAAACAAAATTGTAAAAGATGCACAGTCACGTTAACGTTGTCTAAACATTCATTGTAGTCTTTACCTATATTAAGAATGTCGTCAAGATATATGACAGACTTATATCCCCTGCTTCTTAAGTTGGTTATTACCTCTTTAATTATCTTACTAAATATTCTGGGAGCAACGGACAGGCCATACGACATGGCATTTAATTCATAAAGGGTTTTAACTAAATTTTCATTTTCAAATTCAAATCTTAAAAATTTGTGATGACTTAATAGACACTAGTAAGTAAGCCTCCCGTAGGTCAATGGTAGCCATGTAACCATTACGAGGTTAACTTTGAGTCCGTTCTCTAATCCTCCATTTTAAAGTGAGATTTGCAATGAACTTATTAAGGGACTTTAAATTCAGAATAAATCTTTTATCTCCATTAGGTTTTGGCGCTAAGAAAACTGAGTATATGAACTTGTTCTTTAACCGATAACACTTTGATAATGCTTCTGTAATAAATTACTAATAGCTACAGAAATTTATTGTTTATCTTTTGATGACTAAGTTGAATGATGTAATCTACATTAAGTAATTTGTATATTAAATGGTATTGTAAATCCGTCCCGAATCCATCTTAAAATAATTTTATTTTTTGTTAATTTAAGCCAACAGTCATAAAAATATTGTAATCTTCCCGAATGTACCTGTTTTACAGCTAACTGGAGTACTGTTAGATTTGTTGTTACTCCAAGACCTCGTTTGTGGATACACCTGAGAGGGTTGATCCCTGCGGGTCCCCGATGACAACTTCCTTGGGCCCTCCCCCCCTGTTCTGTGAGCGAGAAGGGCCTCGCCAGCTTCCCTGGTAACGATTGTCTCTTGAGGATGAATTTGTTATCTGTGATGTTTGAAACCTTGTTTTTCGATGGCTTTCGACGCCTTAATCTTTTCAGGAAGCTCAATGCCAAAAAAAGTTTCATCTCTTTCACTCTCATGAATGACTTTAAGAAAACACTTGTCTAATCCGGGTGTCACCAATTTAATTCTGGTTTTGGGTCTCAGAGTGATGGAGGTTGGATAGTACGGCAAGCATCAGATAAAATTTTTATCGCTTGAACTTTATTGTTTCCGATGAGAAGTAAAGACATAGCTCTATTAACGGTAGTAATACCTAAGCCCAGTCTTTGTTTATCGACCTCTATTTTCTTGTCCCTATTTCGGGCTGCATCGGTAAGTGCCGCTGCAATCTCGGGATTTAGCGTAGGTGCTCTCAAAAGCTTGCAATTTTCGGGAATTAAGTACTCTTTTAACAAATTTTGGCTTATTTCCTTAGTAAGACCCTTACGTAGAAGAGGAAGCCAACGGTGGGCAAGATCCTGGTGGACATTTTCACCGTATATTTGCTCATCACTATCCGTATCACCCAAAGCTGACAATAGTTCAGGGTCTAATGTAGGAATTGTTTCTTCCGCTTTATCTTCAATTGTCAACAGAGAATGCTCCTCGGAGAGAATGGATGTTACCATGGTGTCATCATTTTAGGCCTCATTACTGTACTTAGTTTCGTTATTTACAACAGAAAATAAGGTGTATATTTCGGAGGTATATAACAAAAAATTGTGATAAAATTAACACAACTTTAAACTTAAAACTGACGCTTTAACATATTTTTACATGAGTATTTAAGTTTAAATAGCCTTCGTGCTAACTCTCGGCTAGCCCCCCGGCTAGGATACCTTCGTACTGACTCTCGGTCAGTCCCCAGGTAAATTTGTATTCGTGTTGATTCACGATCAACGCTAGGGTTTTTAGTCTTAACGTATATTTTTAATGATCAATCAGGCACTAGAATCGAATTACTTAACGGTAACACTTACCAAAATTTTCTTCGGCCTCAAAAGAATCGGAGTAAACAATGACTAGTTTATGTTGCTTTCGTTCTTGTTCTTCCAGTTTTTTGATTTTCTTTTGATAATAACCAATTTTGTCTGCAGCACTGCGTGTCAATATTTTACTATTCTAAGATAATTAAATAAGGTGTGCACTCTGCCTCGCACGAAAAAGGAATGAGGCAGTACGCTCGGACGGCGAGAGACGTTAGTGAGAAAGGGCAATTGTTTTGATGTGGGTAGAGTAAAAATCTTTAAAGGTGCGACTTAGCCTTGTAGAATAAGGGAACTACGTTGTTAATATTATATCTGAAGAATGAAGCGATGAAATATAATAACAAAGTCGTGACTCAGTGCCTGTCTATCTGTCTATTGTTATTTTAAAAGACTACTTTGGAAATAATGACTTTCAATAATAAATTCAGTGGCATTTTATTTTGTGTTTTTTATCTTGAGCGTGTATAGGTAATATTATGAATGGACATATTATACCTTTTTCACCATGTCTGCAAACATATTTCTTTAATGCTGCAATGGTTTTTGGTATCTATATTCACTAATCAATCAATACATGTAAAAAATAGTCTTCACACCATGTTTGTTTGTCTATGCACAATGTTTTACCGGAACTACTAAAAGTTATTTCCATCAATCTTAAAATACTTACGAATGCTGAATGTGCCTACTTCTTTTTTATAAGCTATTCATTATTTAATAGTGCACTATTAAATACTTATAACAATAAAATTATAACAGAACTACTACACAATTTATTTTCTTATTTCTTTTATTCTTATTTCTATTAATTTACATACATATATACCAATAAAGACAATAAATATATACATATACACACACACACACACACACATATATATATATATATATACATACAAATACATACATACACACATACATATATATAAAATTATACATACAAATACATAAAATATGTAAATATTTATGATTCTAAGTTGACAGATAATATTTTTTACTCTGCTCCGAAAAATATCAAGAGAAGAGCTAGCACGTATGTCATGTGGAAGTGAGTTCTATAGCTTGACCGCCCTTACAGTAAAGGATCCACCACATCGGCTTGTGAAATGAGAAGGAGTTTTGAGAAGTAGTTGTTTAGTGGTCCGGCACTGAGTTTCACGAGGTACAAGATACTCAAAACGCTCGCGGGGATATGGAGGTGCAAGAGGATTAATGAGTAGAAAGTATAGAAATGATAACACATGTAAGTCTCGACGTCTACGGATAGGAAGCCATTTTAATTGAGCCCTGTACTCTGAAACATGATCAAACTTACTAGGACCGAAAATAAAACGTATACACAAATTTTGAACACGTTCCAGTTTGTTCAACAGCTCCTCTGAAGCATGCAAAAAACTAACATCAGCGTAGTCAATGAGAGGAAGAAGAAGTGCTTGAGCTAAGGTTATCTTAGTTTTTAACGGTAAACACATCTGGAGACGTTTGAGAGATTGAAAAGAGTAGTTCACTTTTCTGCTAATCATATTAATGTGAGCGACCCAAGACAAATTATTATCAAAAATAACACCTAAGTTCTTAGCGGTCCCTGTATATGGAATTTGAGTATTATCATACGTAACTGCAGGGATCTTCGAACGATCTAATAAATTAAGCATATATATGAGCTGCCGATAATCATTACTTGGGATTTAGCAGGGTTAACAAGAAGACCAAACGATTTAGCCCAACTGCTTATGCTACTTAAGTCAGCATTCAGCTTATTAATAGCCTCATCTATATCTTGGACTTTGAAATGACGGTATAATTGCAAGTCATCAGCATAGAGATGATAATGAGAGGAGAGAACAGTAGTGAGAGCATTGATAAAAATAGAGAAGAGAAGTGGGGAAAGAACACCACCCTGAGGAACACCCGCCGTAAGATCAAACCACTCGGAGAAATCCTCCTCATGGCGGACGCACTGCGAGCGACCCCTAAGGTAAGAATTAAACCAAGAGATTACTGATGGTGAAATGTTTAAGGACGCAAGAATACCAAGAAGTATGTCATAATCAACGGAATTAAATGCACTGCTAAAATCCAATAATGTTAAAACAGTGAGAAGTCTTTTTTCCATGGCCCAGCGAATATCATCAGACACTTTAATCAGAGCGTACTGTGCTATGGCCTGGACGAAAACCAGATTGAAAAGGACTCAGCAGGCTGTGAACAGTTAGGAATTGAGATAGTTGCCTCTGAACTATATTTTCTAGTTCTTTAGATAAGATCGGAAGAATGGAAATAGGGCGGAATTGGGATAAAGATGTAGGATTAGAAGTTTTTGGAAGGGGAATGACGAATGCTTTTTTCCAGCAAGTCGGAAAGGAGCTCGTCTCAAGCGAAGAAGAGATAATGTGAGTGATAATAGGGACAAGTTCATTAGTGATAGGTTTAATCATTTGCATACAAAGATTGTCATAGCCAATAGCTTTAGTGGAAATGGCTAAAAGGCATTTTTTATATCACCAACAGAAACTTTACTGAAATTAAAAGGAGAACACAGCGGTTTAGGAATATTGGAGAGAAGATTAAGAGTAGTAGACTTAATAGAGTCATCAATAGAAATCGGAGGATCAGAAAAGTGCCGGTTGAGTGCAGTCAAATCAAACGAGATATTAGAACCAATATATGATTTGCCAATACCCAGGGTTCTAAAAAATTTCCACATCCGAGCAGAATGAGAATTTTCAACCTCATCATAAATATGTCTCCTCTTAGCATCACGACACATCTTACTACAGCGATTACGCAGTTTTTTATATGTGAATAAATTTTCATTAGTAGGGTGCTTTTTATGACGCCTCTTAGCTTTATCTCTTTTGGCCATTACTGCTTTTATAGACTCTGAAAGCCAGGGGGCTGGAAAGTGTTTAACCCTGACTCGCTTAAGTGGTGCATGTGTATCGAATAGTTTTAAAATGAGGTGATTAAAAGCATAAACCTTATGATTAACATCTTCGGAATTTCGAACAGGGGACCAGTCAATATTACTTACATCATCTCTCAAACGCTCCAGGTTAATTGATTTAAAGCTTCTTAGGAATAAGAATTTCGATTTACGCCTAGGACGTTGAATTTTATAGGAGAGGAAGATAAGATCGTGGTAAGAGAAAGACGCAGATAGTTGTCCATGCGAAGCAACCCGGTCAGCATCAGAAACAAGAATAAGGTCTAAAAGAGAAGGGATATTACTAGGCGAATGGTGAGTAGCAGAAAGAGGAAGAATATGTTAATTAAAAGATGACACCAGGGAGAGCAGTTTTTTGCTACGAGAATCGTTCTTTAACAGGCATGTGTTAAAGTCACCTAAAATAATGGTATTATCATAAAGCGGAGTTAGATTTACAAGTTTTTCTTCCAAAGAAGAAAAATAATTTATATTGCGAGAGGGGGGATAATAGACCCCAAGTAAAGTCCTAGAATGATTAATAGTAATTTCAATAAATAAATGTTCAGCAAAATTTGTGTATATACTGGGTGAATGATCAACTATTTTATAAGGAATGTCAGCTCTCAAATAGATTGCCACTCCACCATAACCTTTGCCGACCCTGTCATTACGAATAAGTTGAAAACCAGGGAGACAATACTGTACCGACGGAAGTTCAGGCTTTAGAAAAGTTTCAGAAACAAGTATGGCATCAACATATTTATAATCGAAGGTTGATAAAAGATCAGCGTAATGAGCATGAATGCTTTGAGCGTTAATATGGACTATATTAAGATTTTTACTATAATTACAGAATACGGCTACTAGTTGATCATGTAAATGAGTGGAATCATGGCTTAAGGCGCTTTTATAGGTCTTATCGGATGAGCTAGAGGAAGAGCAAGAAAAATAACTATCATCAAATTCTAAAATATCACACATGCTAATCAAAACTATAACATAAACTAAGCTATAAAAAAATCAATAAAAATTAAATATATACTTGTATAATGTATAACAAATAAATATTATATAAGTCTGGATATAATACCTACAAAACAGATAATAATATGTTATGAACTATTATGAAACTGTAAATATATTAAAATTAAAATAAAATTGCCAACAATTATGCACTTAACACAATATTTCTTTCATACCTGCCGGCAGTGGCATCGGTAGAATTTTATGTTTAGATAACTTACTTAAGACTAATTAATATAAAAAAAAATATAGAAAAAGCACAGTCTTACCATAAATAATAGGACAGACAAATATTATCTACGGATCTTGTCTGGCAAAAAGACTAGTAGTATAAGCAATCGAATGACAGCATGACAGATATTAATAGCTGTCACTATGATCTATTTAATCACTATCATTGTGTCACATAATAAACAAAATTATGAAGGTAAATTATTATAATATTAGAGATAACTACGAACTACGATGTTACAGTTAACACACAAAAATTGAAGAGATACAACACTATGCAAATGGAGACTACACAAAAATACAAATAAATTGTGGTAAATAAACACTAAGTTAAGGCGAAGACACTATCTCTTGCCTGCGGTGCCAGTACGTCGACTTTTGGAAGCTCCAGCTGGTTCCCTGACCGCGGTCGTTGTCTTCGACTTCGACACAGGAGGCTCAACAATTTTATCGAGTTCGATCACAGAGCTAATGCGATGTCGAACGCCACCGCTACCCAGTACAAAAACACAGCCTTCACGTGTCCAGCAATTCGATATTCCATATCTCCGTCGAGCTGCCATAAAGGCTTCATGTCGAGTTTTAGTTAAAAACTCCGACAGAGTGATACCAGTGCCCTTCAAACACGTCTTAGCTTGCCAGATTTTGTTCTTCACCTCTAACTCACACAACTTAAACAAGATGGGTCTTGGTTTGTCAGAAGAAGAAGTAAGGCCCATGCGATGGCAGCGAGATATATATGTCCGATATATGTCCGAGAAACCAGACAACTTGAAACGGTCAACAGAAGTCTTCACTAATACCTGTACAGTGTCCTCGTTCTTTTCCTCCGGAAGTCCATGAAGTAATAGAATCTTCCGCCGGCTCCGCATCTCCATATTATCCACCTGGTGCATCAACAGGCCCACCTGGTCTTGAAGATTGCGTAGGGCTGTCATGATAAATAATCTTAATGAGGAGAACTCGGATGTCAAATTGGCAATGGAGGCTGAAGGTGCTGCAGCTTGAAGCTCACTTTGATAGATATCCATGCGCTGAGTAAACATCTTCTGAAGTTGTGTTATTGAGTCTTGAATGGCGTCCATTTTGAAAATATCTTGTGCAGTAATAATGTAAGAAAATTGTGAGACAGATTTTATTGACTAAGTTTGTAAAAAGCAAGGATTTTACTGCCTGGCAGGTATAATGGTTAGTACATTAGTTTCCCATATAGTAACAACACTATTGTAACGTTTTATATATTAAAAATTATATTAAATTGGGAGACTTCACTAAAGCAATGTACTTATTGCACCTACCCACATTTGAAAAGCCATGATGTGGAAGATCATGAGAAGGTTCTCTGCTGAACCTTCTAATGGCATCTCATCCAGACGCATATCAGGTCACCACCGATGCCCCTCTTTGCTCCTCGAACCATTTTCTGATCCGGAGTATGTACTCACGTTGCCATCGCAGTTGCGTTCCGAAGGTTGCCGCTGCATTTGGCATTATAGGTTAGCCGATTGGGATGGGTTGCGATCTTTTTTCTGCATTCTACGCGTTGGAGAGCCTATTAGTAATAATGGGCTGTACTAGGCTGGTAAAATAAATTAATTTTTTTTAATGCTGAGCAAAGGGGAAGCGTATTTATTTACATCCACTAATGTAAACACAAAATTTTGTAAATTTAAAAAGTATACATGTTTTTACAATTACTGATGGTAAGTGGCTACCGTCGCCCATGAACAACTGGGCAACGACCTTTTGGAAACGGGTAAGCTTTTTTCTAAAGGGCACAAACACTAGGAGACCATCCATTTTAAGGTCCAGGTAACGAATTCAATCAAAAACTGGTACCCCTTGCAAAAACCTCTGAGCTAGTTTTCATTTTTAAATATTAGTTGCAAACCATAATAAAATATTCCTTTCATATTGTTAAGAGAATTTATCTAATACGGTTTTGCCACGAAATACTAACCACTCCCGTCAGCACCAACGGAATTTTTTGTTGCAATTTAAAAGTTCTGATTTACCACGTACCAGGCGGTGAAAGATAGCATTACGACAAAACCTGCATGTCTTATAAATGAAATATTGGGACGGACTAATCGATCTATAACCCTCACAGTAATTATAAGAGGTCTTTGCCCGGCTGTGAGACGAATAAATGTTGTTTTGAAACTTTTTTATTTACCGATCATTATTTTAACTCATAGAAAGCACATTATTTTTAATATTTTACTTATATGGTAACTTGAACCATTTTTGCTTAAACATCGATTTAAAAAAAAATTCTCGGCGACTTTAGCTATTAAGATTTGGGTTTTCCGTAAAATGACGGTTTATTCTATTAATTATCATGTGAAATCCTATGGTGACAATTGTTTCATTTTACATGATTTAAATACTTTTAGCATTGACTTATATATTAACTTTTAGTGGTTCTTGCAATAATCAGCAAATCATAACACCGATAAAATACCGTCACACCGTCCAATTTTGCCCGTTTTTTTTCAATTATGCTGATTTTCTTAAAAAAAAATTGTATAATATGTGATACTTCTTAATTACTAAGGATGGCCTAGCCAATTATGGAATTGTGTTACGATTGTAAATTCAGTCTTATTTACATAAAATTTCAAGTAATTTGAAATTTTGATGACTGGCAAATTTATCTTTATTTTCGTCCATGTTTACCTGCATCCGTTATTTGCGGAACTATAGCTTCTATGGCATTCTTGTCAAAGAACTAATATAAGTTTAAAGGCAATGTGGACGTTCTATCACGGTACCAAACGCTTTTGCACAATAGATTCACTATAAAACATTTGGGCAATTTTAGCCTCCAATATCCATTTGTTTTCAAATAAGCAATTTGTAGGTGTTAGGGTTGACAAAATCTGATGGGCACAGGTAGGAAAATAATTAAAAATATGCTTAGCAAAACCTTTTATTTAATTATCCACAGTCTTTAATAAAATCTGTCTACAACATATGGCACTATTTTTAAGACTTGGTCGCGCAGGCCTAGGGTGAGTGCAGTCATGGCCTGACTTTTATTCCAGTCGTTAGCCTCCATGACAGCCTCGAAATGGATTTTGTAGGCTGACCAGGAAGAAGTCTTTCTCGATTCGGGTTTCAGCTTCCGACAGGCGGTGTCATGCTTAGCAACTCGTTACTTATCCTTCACCTCCTTTATCTTCTTCCCGAAGGTAGCGTAAAGGTCCTTCATGAAGAGCATCTGCTCTTCCAACCGACGGGCCTGTTCCTCTTGTCCGCCCCGCAGCTTCTCTTCCAAACGACGGACTTGTTCCTCCTGTCGGCGAGCCTGTTCATCCTATCCACCTCGCAGCTGCTCTTCCAACTGACGGACCTGTTCCTCCTGTCGGCGAGCCTGTTCCTCCTGTCGGCGAGCCTGTTCCTCCTGTCGGCGAGCCTGTTCCTCCTGCTGCTCTTTCAACCAACCGGCCTGCTCCTCCTGTCGGCGAGCCTGCTCCTGCAGCATCAATATCAGAGCACCTTAATCAGGTGCTGCAGATGTAGGAGCTACTGACAGGCCTGCTGCCGGTGGCAGGCCCTCCGACGTCTGCAGCGTTGCACCACCAAATCCTCTTTAGTCCGTCTCTTGCTGGCGTTAACTTCGGGTACGGACACCCTCCGTTTCCGCCTTAGGTAAAATCGGCATGATTTTATCCCACTTCTGACACCAATTGTTACGAGCTTGAGGTTGGTGGTAATAAAAACTGCCGATTGAGTTACCAAAATTTACAATTTTATTACCGAACACAAATTAAAAGTTAAAACATTAATAATTAATCACACTGATTCAATTTATTTCGCTCCGAAGCTTCGCTTGTCTCGCCAAATTCAATACTGCCCCGATCGTGGGTTGCAGCGGTTTTATATATACATTTTCTACCGAAACATCCAGAATATTCCTGTAAATACGGGCGCCGAACGACCAGGCGCAGAAAATTTGAGTGTGGGGCTTCTAGAATGCTTAATTCTTCTGTTAGATACTAGATGGCGCTGTTGGTTGACAGATTCGTCATGGCATTTTCTGGAAAGCTCTCTTCGCTCTGTTATCCGACACTAGATGTCGCTAGTTCCAGGTACCAACCGTCAACTTAGGCGCGCAACACTATCGAAATAAAATAAAAGTGTTGAATGCAGTTATTTTTTCATTACATTACATTTCGATCTAATTACATTTACTAGAGCTACAAAGAAAATGGTATTAATCATTTCTCGCTCACTTTACTGACGTTATTATTAGCAATATTAGCAGCGTGCTTTGTCCACAGCTGGATGTAGGACTTTCTAAGAGTTCGTTGACTTTGTGAATTTGAAAATTTTCTTCGTATTGCGCACTAACTCAAATGTGATATGTACGATATGCAAACAATCAAACACAAGTATATTAAATGGATAGAATTTAAATTTCAATTGCTTTAAATTGTATATTGTGATCACATTTTTTTTTTGTAGTTCCCTTAAAATAATAGCCTAATAAAATGGCGATGTGTCATACAAAATACTATTCGCGTCCTGCGCTTAATATATTAAAGTATATTTAACCTCTAACTATGTTCTTAATATCTTACTCATTTAAAAAATGTAACAACAGAACTTCAACACCACGCTAGCAATCAGCAGAAAATATATTTGCGAAGCTGTGTTGACGTGTACGGCAATATAATGTTCCCTCAGAGACCTGTTCCAGCTTTTTGCTTCATTCCACTCGCTCAGTAAATTACAGCAACATTAGCGATATGAACTCTGTAGTTTTATTAGTGAGTTAAATATTTTGCTAAGGACTTAATTATAATGTTTTTATTTTCAGTTTTATTAATTTTATATTTCGATGAACATCAATATTTACTTCCAGTTTAAAAAATATGACCTTAAGTAAGAAGAAGCGAAAAACACTTTTAATGTGTTTGTTTACGCGGCTGTCACACGATTAATCTTTCCACCTTAAGGGAAGGCATATTTTTATTGAAGAGTCGTGGTAGCTCAGAGGCACTCGCTGTAAATTTTACAGTACGCGAGCAACCCGGGTTTCTCGGTGTTAACAACTCATTAATAATAATAAAAAACTGCGGTTTTAAAAAGGCCTGATAAGAGTGGCTACTATGGCAAAATTACAAGGGTTATTAGAGGTTATTTACATGTAACGGATACTTAAATTTAATAAAAAACCAATATTCAAATTTTTGTACGCCTGTATGTCTGCCGGTCTGTCCGACTTTGCCTCTTTAGAATGGCTGAACTGATTGTGATGAAAATTAACAAACATACAGCAATGGCTGGAAGGATTAAGGCTATATTTTATACGAAAAGCTTAATGATTTATATTTTATAAAAAAAATATTGATATTGAGGTGAAATGTCAAGATTAACTTAAACATTAACAAAATCGACATGATTTGATAAAATAAATGGTCTTTTAATATGGTTACGAGCTTGAGGTTCGTGACAATAAAATAAAATTGCCGATAAAATTACCTAAATTAACACTTTAATTTTCTTTACACAAATTAAAACTTAAAACACTATTAATTAATCACACTAATTCACTTTATTTCGCTCCGAAGCTTCGCTTGTCTCGCCGAATTCAATACTTCCCCGATCGCATCTTGCAGCGCCTATAAATATAAATTAGCACCGAAATATCCAGAATATTCAAGTAAACATGCGCAAGGTACCGAGAGTTCGAGTTTCAACTTCAAGAAGTTTAGTTCTTTGGTTCGAGGTTAGATGGCGCTAGTGCTGTTGACTTAGGTGCGTAACACTGCCCCCTCCTAATACATGCTCGTCTCGAGCATTATCGGCCCCATAATATCGCGCCAGGCGATCCACATGGACGATCCTAGGAGTCCCTCTTGCGCCTTTCTGTAACGGCTCCGCAATGTCTAGGGCTGTCCTATCCCATGGTGCAACAACATTGTACAATTTCGATGCTCCTCTACTACGTGTCTGAGGTCCCTTCACGGCCGCGCAACTTGTATATGTACGACACCAATCCTCGACATCGTCACGATAATGGACCCAGTAAAACTGTTCGCGGACCTTCAGTAGAGTTCGTTTAACTCCCAGATGGACTCTTGAACGACCATTATGGCACAGCTGTAGAACATTCGGCACTTTAGCTTTAGGAACAACCATTTGCAAACGACAGCTGTCTCCTCGACCATTGTCCCATTTACGGCACAGGACTCCATCCTGAATCAGCAAGCTGTCCCATTGGGCCCAATAGCTTCTCGTGGTTGAACTCGTCGCTGAGACGTCCCTCCACTTAGGCTTGGTAGCACGGGCCTTCATCCCTTTCAGAATCGGCTCGATGTCTGGGTCTTCCCGCTATGCATGTCGTAGGCTGTCCTTCCACCCGTTGCTGAGGTGGTCTGTCCTGAGCATCCTCACGGATACCACTTCCTTACTCTCTTGCCTACTACATGGTTGCAATCTTCAGGACAAGGTCTTCTTGACAATGAATTTGCGTTGCCGTGAGATTTTCCGCTGCAGTGTCTGATAGTAAAGTCGTATTCCTGCTGCTGCTGGGCGGTGCTGTTAGCCGCACTTCCTTTCTGATACCGTTCACTTTCCCTTCCTAGGGTGTGCTTAGGGCAGCTGGACCGAAGATGGCCCCTTTCACCACAGCCATAGCACCTAAGGCTGTATCCTTAATTGTAGTCACGAACCGTAACAGCTGCAACCTCCCTAGCGTGAGGTGAACGATGATCCTGTCGCCGCCAGGCAGTGCCGTTAGCTGCACTACCCTCCTGATATCGTTCACTTTCCCTTTCTGCGGTTCGCTTAGGGCAGCTGGATCGAAGATGGCCCCTTTCCCCACAGCCATAGCACCTAGGGCTGTATCCTTTGTTGCGGTCGCGAACTGTAGCTGCTGCAACCTCCCTGACGCGATGGGAACGATAAACCTGCTGCACGGCTTCCACCTCCAGTGCATGGACCAAGGCGTCCTTAAGCGTCTCGTGGTTCTCGAGCCTCACAGCAGCTCTGACTTCCAGGTCACGGATGCCGTCGATGAATGTCTGCACCAGGTAACCTTCAATGAGCGCAGGTACAGACCGGTATGCTTTTCGCACCAGCTTCTCCACCTCAAGGGCCCACTGCTGCTGGTTTTCGTTGCTGCGCTGCACGCGATCTTTAAGCTGCGCGCGAAAGACGTGTTCCAGGTGAGCGTCACCATATCTTGCCTCCAAGGCCTCAAGGAGCTGCTCGTAGGTCACTCTCTTACCGAGAGCTTCCAACACAGTTAAGGCTTGGTCGCGCAGGCCTAGGGTGAGTGCAGTCATGGCTTGGCTTTTATTCCAGCCGTTCGCCTCCATGACGGCCTCGAACTGGATTTTGTAGGCTGACCAGGAAGAAGTCCCGTCGTACGGCGGCACTTTGAATCCACGTAGCGAAGGTGTTGTAGCTACTACGGGAGCTGTCGTTCCATCCCCAAGTTTGAGGTCGTCCAGCGTTTTCTTCACGTCAGCCATTACGTTGTCAACCCGATTGTTTACTTGGTCGATTCGGGTTTCAGCTTCCGACAGGCGGTTGTGATGTTGAGCAACCTTATCCTTCACCTCCCGTATCTCTTTTCCGAAGGTAGCGTGAAGGTTCTTCATAGAGAACATCTGCTCTTCCTTATCGCGTTGAGGTTGCTCTTCTAAACGACGGGCCTGTTCCTCCTGCCGGCGGGCCTGTTCCTCCTGCCGGCGGGTCTGTTCCTCCTGCCGGTGGGCCTGTTCCTCCTGTCTACCCCGCAGCTGCTCTTCCAATCGGCGGGCCTGTTCCTTCTGTCCACGCTGCAGCTGCTGCAGCATCACCATCAGAGCACCTAAGTCAGGTGCCACAGACGTAGGAGCTGCTGACGGGCCGGCCTCCGTGGCCGGCGGCTGGCGCTCAGACATCTGTGTTGTGTTGCACCACCAAATCTCCTCTGGTCCGTCTCCTGTTGACGTTGACTTCGGGTAAGGACACCCTCCATTTCGTCCTTAGGTAAAATTGACATGATTTTATCCCACTTCTGACACCAATTGTTAAGAGCTTGAGGTTCGTGACAATAAAAATTGCCCATAAAATTACCTAAATTAACACTTTAATTTTCTTTACACAAATTAAAACTTAAAACACTAATAATTAATCACACTAATTCACTTTATTTCGCTCCGAAGCTTCGCTTGTCTCGCCGAATTCAATACTTCCCCGATTGCATCTTGCAGCGCCTATACATATAAATTAGCACCGAAATATCCAGAATATTCAAGTAAACACGCGCAAGGTACCGAGAGTTCGAGTTTCAACTTCAAGAAGTTTAGTTCTTCGGTTCGAGACTAGATGGCGCTAGTGCCGTTGACTTAGGTGCGTAACAGTATCCAAAGTCTAAATTATGCTTTGTTAATAAATCCTTTCCAGGCGAAGCCAGGGCGTGTCGCTAGTTACTAATAAAATACTATATTATGTCGCAGAAATTTCTTATATACTCATTCATCCATCACACCAAATAAGCTTATAATAATGTTATTTCCTGCGCTGAAAATGTCACCGGAGTTGCCACCAAAAATCAGTGTAAAATGCGGAGTTACTCACTTCATTTGTCGGGAATAACACGAACAATTGCCTAACATAGAGATTTATTTTTCTGAATATTTGTTATTTTCTTGTTTATTAATTTTTTTTTATATATTTTTTATAGGATCGGGTGACAAACGAGCACACAGTCCACCTAATGGTAAGTGGTTGCTGCGGCCCATAGACATCTACATCTATCCCCTATTACAAATCAAAATGCAGATGCGTTGTCACCCGTGAGAACTAAGATGGAATGCCTCGTATCCAGTAAAAAGGGTCTCCGGTTCTCTACACTCACCATACGAAATACAGCAGCATTAAGCTACTATTTCACGCTGGTATTCTGTGAGAGCGTGGTCCTTCCCCGGTCGAGCCGACCCATTCGTGCTACAACTATACTACTAATATAACTGCAGCATGGCTCTACCACGTATAAAGGTATATTAAAGGGTATATTAAAGGTTGTTTATATTTATAGAATTATACATTACTAATTTATTATAAATTGTGTTTTTAGATTTAGAAGTTTTTAGATTTTTATTTAATGACTCCGAGTTACTACTGAGAACTTCTGAATAAAAAACCGAATAATTGATTTTAGCCCGACCCAAATTATGAACCCGGGATCCTAAGATTAGCAGTCGCGCTTGCGACCACTATACCAACGAGGCAGTCAAAATAACTTCTATGTTATGTGCTTGTGGATGAGATACAAACGATTAATATTTTAAAGTAACTTATCATTGTGATATTTTACACACATACAAACGCGCCCGCGCACACACTCACACACTCTCTAACACTCACTAACAACATACGCTATCACACTCATAGACGTGTTCGCTGCCGTTTAAAATCAAAACATGTAAATTTTATTTAAAATTATTTGTTGTTTTGTCTTGTTTTCACTAAACTAAAGTTAATATTAATTATAAGGATTTTTTGAAATTCTTTTCACAAACACAATTAACGATATGTTACAGTAAGGAGCAGTGCCACCTGAGATAATATGGTTATTACTTAATAGGTTGGTTCTATTGACAATTAATGTGTCATTGCCACTGTATTGTAACATTAGTTTTGTATTAAAATATATTAAAAATGCTTTAGAAGCTAGTACAAGAATGAATTCTATCTATTCAATTCAAGACAAATTCTTAATTCAAGCACTTCAAATATTTACTTTGTTGCAACACAAGAGTGTCATAAAGCTCATTTTTGACTAATAGCGTCTGAAGTAGATCCCATTAACTAGAAGAGTGGTTCAAATATGCTCAAATAAACACGAAGTAGGACGAAGGTCAAAGCTCTTTCATCCCTTATTGAGCTAATTAAAAAAATTAAGCATTAAGAGTTCCAGTAAAGAAACATTTTAAAATTTCTTTTGTTTCCTATTTGAATTTTTTATTTATAATGGTATTGTAACGGTAAGTCACGAGGTGCTACGAATCTCCGGCGGAGGTTTGGTTGCCACTTAAGATGACTCAACCTGGCAACATATAATATAATACAAAAAGATCCTGGAGCTGGAAGAAGAGATAGACAAGTTTTGCTGAAATATTATAGGATTATCCGAGATCCAAAGAGAGGGGGAAGACACGTTGACCCTTGAATCCGGCAACTTGTTCTACCACCGGGAGTGTGACTATCTGTACCAAGGAGATGTCGAATTTATCGTACACAAGTCTCTCGTTAACAACGTTATAAAGATTGAAAGTGTGTCCACGAGGGTTTCGTACCTTATACTCAGAATCACTAAACGGTATTTGTTGAAGGTCACACAGGCTTACGCATCAACCTCGA
Source organism: Parnassius smintheus behrii (assembly GCA_036936625.1). NCBI lineage: Eukaryota > Metazoa > Arthropoda > Insecta > Lepidoptera > Papilionidae > Parnassius > Parnassius smintheus. The sequence continues at coordinate 9,557,665 of JAUPFT010000004.1, read as the reverse complement.
CACATCCCAATGAGGAATGGAGGAAAAGTATGAGGATATTTCTAGAGTCAGGCATTCCTCCAAAACCTAATCTACGGTGTTAACGGTAGACTTTAGCGCAATAAAAGGCACACGAATGAACGGTGAGCTGAAGGGAGGTATATTTGAGAGAGGAAAACGGAACCCAAGGAGTCTGCAGCTAGCTGACTTCATGGAGAAATAGGGACTCTTTATGATGAACTTTTTCGAACAGAAGCGGCCTCAATGAAAGTAGATCTGGTTCGAAACCCGACGATTTGACAGAAAATGAGATTGACTTCATTATGACGACTAAATGGAAACTGTTCAGTGATATCAGCGATCAAGGAAATGTTATAAGAACACTGAGCCTGTACGAACGTTAAGTGTGATAGGTCTCTTCTAATTATGTCAACGTTTCGTCCACTTCGTGCTGTAATACAATGTCCCGAAACCTTTCAGCTCGAGTTATAAAATCGTTTTCAGTACCTAGAAGACTGCAATGAAGTGGATGATATGAATGATAAGCTCGTGGAAACTGTTCATGCGATCGGAGATAATTTTTGCAAGACCAGCCGCAGGAAAACACAAAAACTCTCCCATCAAACTCTTAATCTCATGGCTGTTAGATGGAAATGAAGATGCAGTCTTCAACAGATTTATTAGTATACAGGGCAATGAAAAGACAGATCACCAAAAGCATGCGACTGGACTTACGCAAACTTTATACTGCTTTTATTGAAGAAGCGATCGAGCGAAACCAGGGCTCCAAAGTCTTTGTCGGAGATCAGTCTGTCAGAAAGAGCCAGCTGTTAAAGCTGAAGACTGAGTGTGGTAGCATCGTTCCCGGGGCATCTGAGGTTTTGAATAAAATTGAGAGGTGCGAGTCGTCTCACACGCAGACTTGAAAACTTCCAGCCTCACAAACAAACTGGTTTCCGAAAAGGCTTCAGTACCATAGACCTCTAAATGTAGCCTGTGGCATATTTTACAGAAAACCGAAGAGAACAATCTACCGCTTTGCCTGTGGACTACGAAAAATCTTTTGATTCCGTCAAAATTCGGGCGTTGCTACAGTCCCTTCAGCAGTGCCAAGTTGACTGTTGTTATATCGATTCTTTTTAAATAAAACACTAGTAACACTATTAAAAACATTACTAATATTCCTTTTAACCACTCCTGGTAAGCTTAAAGTGCTTGTGTTATTAGTAGTTCACGACAGTAGTCAAATAGCGGATTTGAACCCACGATTTTTGAGATCGCGTTTTTTTATATATCTTTATTATTTTATATATAGAGCGATTGGTGCAGTAGGGATAGATTGGCTATCTGAATACAGAACCAGAGTACGAAACCTATCTAACTGTAGAGGGGTGTAAGACAGAGTGAAGTTATCTGTGAAGTTATCTTATCTCGGATCTCTTCACTGCTGTATTGGAAGAAGTTTTCATGCTACTGAACTGGAAAAGACACGGTATTTGTGTGATGTAACATTTGTAATGATACCTTACTTTCTTTGGAACTTTGACCCTAGGAGTCAATAAAGCTTCTAAAGTTTAGGACCAAAGAAACCTCAACACCCAACAACTCAAGGCAAAAATAATGACATTAGAAAAAATAAAGTAGTAAAAATCCTATCTCCAGAGTTACAAAACTAATTCAAAAGGTTTACTTTAACAAAATGTCTTATTTATTTTGTCACTTTAAAGTTCATAAGAAATTCCATCACATCTTCGTTTCCGGTAATCCCGCTTGTACTGAAATTCACTGGAAAGTCTCCACACGCTGAGCAATAAATAAACAAAAATTCAAACTAAACAATATTCAACGATTCACTGCACGAACAATGAAATGTTATGTTTTATAAAATAGCTTAGCTCATTTATTTAGGAAAGAGAATTAATAAAATATAAACGAACTCTAACTCTGTTTGTGATCGATCCGACTATGGTGATGGATTCTTCACGTCATTTTGCAGAACAAAAATAGTTTAGCCAGGAACAAAATTGCTCAGTTTGCAGAAATATTAAATCTGTTGTATTGCGACATTTAAGACTATAGCCAATAAAGTTAAAGAAGTAATTTTTTAATTTTTTTAGTTTTATTTTTTCAACTTGTTATAACCCAGTATCACTACAATTCCTGTCGATGGCAGGAGATGAGGAAGTGCTAGATGACAAATCCTATTGTCTTACCGTTTCATAAAATAAATAATAAAAGAAAATTTAGAAAATCCTAACATCTGTGACATGGAATTGAAGCTAATACTTTTGGTATCTTGGTGTCTCCAAAAAATAAATAGCTGTTAATATTTCATCGCTTTTCATAAAACTATATTTCTATATAAAAAGCTATCTGTAATGTAAGAAGTAGTAAACTTAGTAAATATTTTCTTTAAATAATATTACCTTCACTTTCACTTGCATGCAATGTATCTACTGTGTTTATTGACAGACGATGACTACCTATGGCAGAAAATCTATCTAAAACCACTGGAAGTAAAATTCACTGACTGGGAGTGAGGAGCATTGAATTTAGTCATGATGATCTATTTTTCGTACATTAATTCCTGACGTCAAAATATTTTATTTTCTAGTTCAGTTAACCATATACTAGGGACCTAGATTAGTTAGATACATACAAAAAGTAGTAGGAATCGTTCTACACAACAGTTGCGGAATATTCACTCAAGAATTATTCTATCTCTGTGATCCTTCCTTGTAACAACACAACCGGTTGTAACAACAAAATCACTTTAGTTAACTGAACCGAAAATTATGTAGCATACTAAGTCTACTACGGTTTGCCTATTTTAGATTGCTGTAGAGAACACTGCATCCACCAAGCCATGACTCTATGATGTAAATTATTCAAGTTCGTCAAAATATTTTGAGTCAAGAATTTAATTAACAAGAATTTTATATTGATTAAAACTACTTTTACGGATTTTAGATGGCCCCAACCTTTACATCAGATTTGATAGACCACAAATCCTAGCGAAATAACGTCGATTCCTACCAAGGATGATACGTGAGGCTATTGAAATTAAAAAACATCCTAATTTCAATAGAGAAGGAGGCTGGGTACTACCACCTGCTTGGGATCCTATAATTAATAAAATTAAAACTAAACCCAAGCATACCACTGCAAGACTTCAAAATACAGTTAGTTCATTCTGCGTAGATCGGACCAAAGACAATAATTAAAAATCTTAAGGTACTCCGGGTTAACTTTGACATCAGGACGTCAGTCACCTCAGTCCCCCGTGACCATGGGCGCTGGAAAGCACCCGAAACGTCGGGTATTAAAATTAATATAAATAAAACGCGATAAAATCCGCAAAAGTAGTTTTAATCATTCTATAGTGTTCGCGTAAATATAAGAAATCATAACAATTTTATAATTACAAAATGTAATTACATTTAACAGAATGTAAAATCAAGCTTCTACTATGTATATCATTGCGAGAAACTTCCACTTTGTAACAAGTTACGCGCGTTCCTAATACTTTCAAATTTTAACGCTTTACATTAACATTTCAGTTTTCCGTGTTGATAATTATTACTTTGTAGTATAAATTCAAAATAAATAAAGTACTACTTTTATATTATAAATTATTTACGTGCAGATAAATAATGGGGTTAGAATTGGTGGCACACAGAACTGTCAGCTTATACTATATCCTAAGCGGTAACGATTGAAGAAGGTACAATGTCTTGTATTCGATCTGCCAAATCTGCCAGCACTTCCAATGACCCGCTGGGTTACGCGGCTAGCATGGCCTGGATACTCCTCGTTATACGGCATGTGCAAATAGTCTGCAGGAAGTCATCAGTTACTTCGGATCCTGCTAGACTCTGGATATGTCGTAAGAACTGAGAAGGCTTCCTGTCACCCAGTTCTTCGTGCATAAGAAGATGCTTCACCTTTTTCTCATGTGAGGTACTCAAACGCTTAATTAGATCCGTCTTAAGCTTTACATATTTTAATTGTCTTGTGGGTTAAAAATTATATCTTTCATCGTTATTGAAAACTGACGATCTGGCAGGCCGATAGCGTAACTGAATTTTGTGGAATCGCTCGTGATACCAGAAACAGCAAACTGACGTTTAACTTGTGCAAACCATCTAACCGTAGTGCTTATACCATCAAAGAGGTAGTACACGCACTCTTACTGGACCTTAAATTGCGGATGACGTATCAGAGGTATCAGTGAAAGCGGGCTCTGAGCTCACCGCTTGTTTGGATTTTTGGTTGTGGCTGCCGCTGCTTGCATCTACAAAATTCTCTCTACCATCAATTGCCTTATTGGTATTCTATACAGATGTCATCTATGTAGGTTTCGTAGGTGAAATAAAAAAAGGTTCTCATTGTTTTTGTATTTACTTCAAATTACACGCAAGAAGCAAGGAAAGTTTTATTTAGTAGGAGAATAGCACAAACATAGAGAGTTTGCAATAATTAAAACATTAAATAAAGGAAGTAAGCAGTATATCAAAGAAGCAGACATAGCTCAGAGTGAAAATTAATAGTTAAAACAAAATTAAAACAGTAATAAGTAAGCGAGTAATTTAGCATCGAATTACATGCACTTCGAGTCGGGAACAGGTTCCGACTGGCGGTAGGTCTTTAGGCACTCGGACGATGTGCGTTAGTAGAATGAGGCGTCGAAAACAAAGTAACAAGTTTTGGTATGTTCGTTTTCATTTAGGATGTACGTGATACTGCTTGAGTAAATATGGGTCATCAAAAATACAGAATAAATTTGTAAATAAATATACTTAATATTTTACATATATTAAAGATATAAAAATTAATAATATTTAATAATGATCAATAAATATAATAGTATGATAACACATCTGAATTTTGGTAGGTACTTAATCCAGGATACACGTGAATGTTTGCAGGTTTCAGCATCGACTTACCATCAGGTGGGTTGTGTACTCGCTAGTCTTGACGATATTCTATAAAATAAAATTAAATAGGAATATAAAAATAAACAGATAATAAATTAAAACACTAAAACCAGTGGATATTAAATACATGAAAAAATTAATTTTATATATTTGGATTTAACTATTCCTTTTTTTTAAGTACGAATTTTACTTAATATTTTATCCGATGCAATTATGCATGATGAATTATTAAAATCCAACATTATACAGATATAATGCGAGAGTGTAAGGGGGTGAAATTTTTCTCCAAATGTGAAGTTTGTCGACGGATCGTATGAGGAAAAAAAGGTTGCTTATTGAGCTATGGAGAGGGCTATGCTCAGGAATTCTCTACGAGATATAATTCGAAATAAAGATATCGGGAGTATAACTCGAATAGCCCAACGGATCAGTAAACTGAAGTGTCAATATAAATAATAAAATAACTGGTCGGCAAATAGATCGACGAACCGACAACGGATAGGGAAAAAAGGTTTTTAAGTGGTAGCCTCGTAATCGTAGGAGGCCCCATACAAATGGATTGACGACCTGGTAAGGGATGGAGTAAGTCGATGGATGCAGATGGAAGAGACTCAGGTCCCCGCTTTGTGACTTTTCTTGGAGGCCCTTCTTCAACAGTGAATTAGTGATGGCCTCTGGCATATTACTGGTGATGATGATGAAAATGATAATCTTCATCTAGAGCATGCTTATTAACGGTTAACAATAAACAAGGGTGTATCTATTTTAAACTCAATATAATCAAAACAATATCCAATATCAAAATCGGGGGAGTAATCCACCTAGCACGTGTGGTGAGTTTGTGTAAATCTTTATTTATGCATGTCAGACCTATAATCGACAGCGTACTAGGAATATTGTTAAAAGATGAGAATATAAAATAATTAAAAAAAGTTAAAAATAGGGCATGAAGTTTTAAGCCCAGCGCCGGCTGTCTAAATAGCACGATACATATGCCACGCAGTTGTATTTTAAATTACAACAGGTACTGTTTTGAGGCAAATATGAAATAATGTTACATAATATTATCTTAAATAAATTTCAAATCAGATTTATAAAGTGCGCACATAAATAATAACAGCGTTTCCTTACTCACATGAAATAAAATCAGTATTAGATTGTTGAAAACAACGTTCGTGGTTTACGGAACAAATATTTAGTCTTCCCTCCCGCTTGAAAACGACTGAATGAGTTACAGAGAATTGACCTTAGCTAACTGCGAAATATGTTAAGGCTGCAGAGCCCGTTTTGTAGTATACGTAGAAATCTTTGTACTTACATTATCAGATAGTCATATATATATATATATATATATATATATATATATATATATATATATATATATATATATATATATATATATATATATACATATATATATGAGTATCTGATAATATGGTACCATGGAGCTGATATGTTGACGGACGCAGACAAGCTGGCCCTACAAAATCCTATAGTTTTTTAAAAATTTTGTCTTAAAAAATATCAATTCTACAAAAACAAAACCTAATAGAATTCCCCAACAAAAAAAGTAAACTATAAACGTATAAAAACACTAATATGTACGTTTATATTACGATAAACCACGAGGTATGAAATATTAACATAATTAAAATTTAATGTTAATTTCTGTTTAGACTTTTTAAACAGTGAATAAATAAAGTCACAAAAAAGTTAGTGCAGGTACTAAACAAGTCCTGGAATTTATTGAGTTACGCAAATAATCAAAGAAAGTAAATACGGCGTGAAATTGAAGGAGACCCAATCGTAAGGAAAGTTTGGCGGATCAGATGTTTAATCTTATAAGAAGGCGCGTTGTTCTTCACTCAATATAAATGACACAAGCTTAAAGTGAATGTATTTTTTAACTGACTTCAAAAAAGGAGATTAAACATTAAAGTATCTATATTTCATATCTATGTTATGCTGTATCTTTTTGAAGATTCTTTTTTTTTAAGATTGCATTTCAGGTATGTTCATATATAAGTTTGGATAGATTTAAATAAATCCCATCCCTCAGGACGGCAAAAGAGAAGATGAACTTTTTAATGTAATTATTCTGACTACATTGAGACTGTGATATTCTTTAGTACACAAAAAGGATAAAAAATAACTCTTTTATAAAAAATAAAAGCCGACTTCAAAGAACTAAAAGAATAAAATAACTTCACATTCTGAAGTCGGAGCTTCAATTCTTCTTTATTAAATACACAGCGTATTTGCACCGACACTAAGAAAGTAATGCAATATTTGGCCGACATAGAATATGACATTAGAATCATTTTTATTCAATATAGGTAACAAGAATACTTGTTATGCCAGAAAAAATCATGGATATAATATACATATTTCAACGTGTTATAATAAATTAATCAGGTTTTTTACAATAACTAACAAATTCCAAATTACTAAAATATTTTTATTTTAATATAATCTCGTTATCGGTAATCTTAAGTTTATTTGCGCTGTTATCGTTTTATACAACGTATATGCTGATTTATCATATTTCTTGCTACGTTGGTCAAACTCATTAACCACTCCGTGTACTTTAGATAACGTATAATATGCTGATTTCTCATATTTCTTGCTACTTTGGTCAAACTTATTAACCACTCCGTGTAGCTGATGTCACTTGTGTAATCTGTATTTAACTTAACCATATCACATTTCAATTGTGTATTTTGGGCAATCATGCGAACTATTCCCTCTTTGCTTAAGCAAGAGTTCACATTGCTTCTTGGACGCCTTAAGTTCTTGGAGCGCAAGCTGGAGTTAGTTCTCCATCTGGCTCGTCATGGCGTTGTGTGTGTTAGTAAACTAGCTGTACCCGCGACTTAGTTCGCATAGATTTTCTATTTTTTTTTGAAGTTTTATTTCTTGGGACTATTATACTTTATAAACTACTTAGTTAGAGCAAGACTATTAAAAATACCCAGACTCGCCAGCAACGTGCGATTGTCTGTGAATCGTGAAGATTATAACAAAACACTCCTGAAGTTGGAGAGGTCCATGTCTTGCAGTAGACTTTTATGGGCTAATGATGAAGAATAAAAGAAGAATTGATAATTTTTACGTCATAAAGTAATGATAAAACTCTGAGCGCCTCCAAACTTCAGAGTAACGCGACTGTCTCTGACACACTCCACACTACGGATCCACATCCACGATGTTACATTAAAACAAATTCTCGGGATAAAACACTTCCTCATCTACATCATAACTGATGTTAATATCTGTGCCTAACACATTATTTTAAGGAAAAACTAATATGTGCAGTATACCATTGTAAGGATTTGGAGTCAAGCGAAGAAGCAGCGAAACAAACTAAATTTCCATTTCAGCCTATAAAAGTCTACTGCTCCGTTTATTTTATCAGAGGTGGCCCACGGACAAAAAACTAAAGTTTTGACCGCAACGAACTGTTGAACTATGTGTTGTTGGGAAAATTTATCGCTAGCATTACAGTGACGATAATAGATATACAATAAATATTAACAGCAAGGTATTAAGTGCAAATTAAGTGTTGAAATTTATAGAGGTTGGATGTAGATGACGGTAATATTCTAGAAAAAATCGGGTTCAGGACATACTATAAGGTATGAATAGCATTGTTTATTCTTTATAAGTATAGATAATATAGGTCGAATCTGTACTAAAACCGAATCAGGCCACCCCGACTCCACATAGTCTTCTCCTCTATAGTATTATTGTTAATCCGTAGGCGCGGAGGGAGAGTAATACCCGACCGCTGTAGTAAATCGCAGGCATCAGTGCGATCCGTAGCAGCTAAGGCTGGTTGCCGAAAGCGACCTTTAATCCAAAGCTACGGAAGTGAGCATGGGTGCATGGAGGTGAGTATTCCTGTGTAAAAAAGTGAGTTGTGTTTTTGAAAGCACTTAATTATCAAATTAATTCTACCTGTGCCTGATTTTGATTTGCTCGTTGTTTCTTTAATACTAGCTGTATTGAAGTTACGTAAGTCCCACCACATACTATCATCTCTATTCAGTTGCCTATATGCTGTCAAATCTCCTGAAGACCTGAATTAGAGATCATTCTTTTCTGTAGCATATCTCACACTTGTGACTTGGTTACTTACTATATCTGCACGTGGTCACATGTTCCGGCTTGGGGTTTTTCTGGGTTAATTTATTGTGGCCTATACCTGTATCAGCCAGTGGCCTGATTCATTCTCTTGTATATGCGACAGATAGATGTTCATGGAGTACCGTCTGAGATGCGTGAACGTTTGTTAGGCAGTCCTTCATGTGAGCTTAGTAGACGACGCTTCGTTCTTATTGATGATGCGATTCAAGTGAGTTCGCGTACAGTTCTTGCCCTCGCATTCAATAGTTTAATTCGGAGACGTTCAGCATTAATGCATCCAATAACAAATTTTACTGCATATTCATCATCTAGCTTGGTAATCCTTTTCCAGAGCGCCTAGGCAAGAGATAGGAATTCATCAAGGTCCTTTGACGGCTCATAGACATGTTGCTTATATCGGGAAATGTCACGAGAATGTCTATTTTCTACCTCAAAATTGGTGACGATATTTTTGCTTAATTCATTTCATGTAGATGTGGTCAACAGTCAGTCGTCAATCTACTTTTTGGCTCTTTCTTTTAGCAAACTACAGGCTTTCATGCTAATATCAAAGTCACCGATTTTGTATGCTACGATTGATTTGTCTTTATGCTGGCACCACGCTTATCCCGACGTTGGTATCCAGTTCAAATAATAGTCAGTAATTATCCTTTATCATGATTTTTGGTTTGGTAGGAGAAGCGCAAAATCGTGTGCGACATATCTGTAATATGTGTTAAGAACTAAGGTGGAACACTGGCCAAAAGTTTAATAGGGTTGTTGATTCTATTCTGTTGCATAAGCTGTAAATTATAAAAACACTAAACTAAAACGCAAAATCCCATTTTCGTTAAGACTAAATCATTATTAAAAAAGTGAAAGTATGGCCTTTTGAAAGCGCAAAACTAGATCTACTTTTTGATACGGGCACTGAAAATTTCGTGATCAAGGAAGTGACACAACATTACTATTTAAAAATGTATTTATTGCTTTTCGAAGTATTCTCCGCAAAATTTGACACATTTTTCCTTACGATGGAACTAATCATTGGAGCAACCATTCCATTCTGAAGTTGGGGTCTCCAAAATAGCCGTTTTGTAGACGTCCACAGCTTCTTCAGGTGATGAAAATCTCTGTCCACGCAATTTATTCTTTATTTTTGGGAAAGTATAGAAATTATTAAGGCTTAGGTCGAGGCTGTATGGCGGATGGTCTAATAGTTCTATGTTTTCTTGTTCTAAAAACTCTTTTGTTCTGTGTGCGGTGCGAGAACTCGCATTGTCGTTATGGAGGATGATGCGGCGGTTGCAGTTCTCTTTACGGAGTTCAGAAACGACCTGTGGCAAACAAATGCTAGCATACCATTCTGCATTAATAATTCTTTGTCCCTCAAGAGGAATAGTTGTAACATGGCCGGTTTTGGAGACAAACGTGGCCATCATTTTTATTGCAACACTCCGTGAACGAACAATTTTTGTTAGCTTTAACTCATTTTTGAACACCCAAACTCGTGACTGGTTTTTTGGTTCAGGTTTGTACGCGTATATCCAGGATTCGTCACCTGATACGATATTGTATACATCACTTGAGGGTCCTGCGTGGAATATTTCGAGAGTTCTGATGTACCAAGTAACGCGAGCCCCTTTTTGCTCTTCACAGAGCGAATGCGGTACCCATCATTAAAACAACTTTTTACACCTAATTGTTTATGCAAGATTATTTGTATTTGACTCATGCCAATGTATAAAGTTGCTTGAATTTCGCGGTATGTCATATGTTGATCTTCCTCAATCAGCTTACACGCATCATCAACGTTTTCTTGGGTGACTGCGGTTTTGGACGACCTTGACGGGATCATCACTGAGCTTGACACGTCCACGTTGAAATTCAGCAAACCAGCGATAAATTGTGGTTTTGGATGGGGCTTCATCACCAAATGCAGAAATCATCCGGTCAACACACTGTTTTTGTGTTAAATCACTTCGAAAGTCATAATAAATCATCGCTCTTGAATTTTCTCGAGTCAATTCCATTTCCTCAACGACTAAACAAGTTTGAAAAAACCTTGTGACAAGACCGAGAATATTTTTTTAAATAAATAAATGGCATTCGATTTTTAAAACCAAGGAGTTTTCAATTAAAAAATATTTATATGACAGGAACAAAGGAAGTATTCCATTCTCGATACTTTTAGTGCAGCCTATGTATTGATAACTTCCGCATATAAGTTATAGTTGCGAAACAGCATCAATTTTTTATTTTTCCACACTTTTTGTCCATAACCTCGAAATATGATTTTGTTGGTTAACGGCATTATAGTTTGCGAACGGCAGAATTGACTACTTGGCGACGTCGGACGTGGAATTACTGGGTCACCCGTCCTATAACTGCGACCTCGCACCTTGAAATTTTTATTTATTACCGAAAATAACAGACAAACCTCGAGGAAAACGTTTTATGGGTATAAGTGGTGGCTGGGCCTAAGGACGAGTGGGCACTGTGCTTTTCTCAGTAGTTCCATCGGATGGAATGATGTGTTGATGTAAATGGACACTATTTTAAAAAGATATAATAAAAGTAATAACTTGCTAGTTTGTTCAGTTTTTGATTTTCTAAGAAATTTCGGTGTATTACCTATGTCGATATCACCGTGTCGCCGTGTCACCCTGCCGTTGCCTCTTTTACAGGTCACTTCAGGTCAGTAAACCAATATTATCCAGGATGATTCATTTCGTGTAATTTTTTAGGCTATATATTTTATTTCAACGATGCACTTTTTTGTATTACTGTTTATTTCACTTTTTCAAAAGATGAATATCAACTTGCATTAACTGCAGTGCTATAAAACTCAAGTAGCTGATCGTCATACCAACACTTCTCTTCCCGGCTGCGACGGGCAAGGAGAAAGAACTACCCTGTTGTCATAGTCCATCAACGCGCATCCGGAATGGGCTCGACAAGTCACCTTCGGGGAGCTCTAATCCTCGGGCCAGCCAAGTGCGTTTCCCTTTGTTCATCGTGGGTGACCAAGCCATGACTAGTAAGCCCACCACTCGCGCCGTGAGAAGACGGAAACCCGTTCGGGGATCCTCACTGTGTAGTATTGATGTAAATATAAGAAATCGCTATTTTATTTATTGCGGAATCATAAAAATTGTTTTTGATAAATTCTAAATTAAATATAACTGTCATATGAAAGGCTTTGACATTAAATCTATAACAGGTATCAGTGACGTAAGAATAGCACAAGTTGTTTGTTACTTTAAATGGCATTACGTTTTCTAAGTGACACTAATGATGCGAAAAACAGATATAATTTCAATTTAACGAATCTGTTAGAAAATTGCAAATTTTCTCTTTTTTTTCCTTAGAAATGTTTTCTAAAAAGCGTTCTGTATAAAACGTTTATCATACTAATTTTGATAACCGTAACAACCTATCTATACGCCATTGTTAAACATAGGTTTTCCCCTGAGATTGCCTCATAGGAGACCATAGTGACCACGCTTGGCAGGCTGGTTGATAACTGCATTTATTTTCACGGAGAGGATATGTGAAAGGGAATTAAGGGAGTCAGCGCTATTGAACTTACCGCTACTTGACAAACAACACGCCTGGATCTTAGGAAACTTGACAAAATCGCACTTCACCAGGTTTGGATGGATTGGATTGGAGGAAGGATTGAAAAGGCCGTCGAAAACAAAGAAAGATGCCGAGGTTCCATCATAGATATAGAAAGTGTTTTTGACATGACGAACTTCTCCAGCACTGATTGACTGGATATTAAACATGCTTTGTACACGAACAGTAAAGCATATCAAAAATTCCATATCAAGAAAGGTTGCCCGCAGAGTGGATTTCTTTCACCTCTTCTGTAGAAAATGTTCATTAATGAAGTCATCAGCAAATTAAATAACAATCACTTCTATACGGTAGGTTATGCAGATGACCTGACAATACTGGTCTCCGGAAGAACAGCAAGTGAGGTGTGTAACCTGATACAAGCGGCTCTCTATATAGTGAAGAGATGGTGCAGGGAATGTGACTTAACCGTCGACCCAAATAAAAAAGTTTCTAGTGATGTTCACACAAAATAATGCTGGATAACTATCACTTCCCAAGTCTTTTCAGCACAAAACTCCAACTATCAGCTGAGGTGAAATATTTAGGTCTTACCTTAAATACCAAACTGAACTTGAATAAACACACATAATACAAAATAAATACGGATATTATAAATTTCTAGCAATGCAAAATCATGTTGGCAAACGGCCCATGATGACATACGAGTACGGTACTCTCATTAAGAAGCTTCAGCGTTATCAGAGACTGGCATATGTGGCTGCCACAGGCTGAATAAGTAATACAATAACAGCAGCCTTAGAGGCAATGTTTTAACTAACATTGATTCACCTGCACATACAACAGAAGAGGATCGGCTTTAGCCACTATAGTGCCAGACCCAATCATTTTAATCCATTTTGGTAACGTTCGTTCACTACTACGTAGAAACTTCACTAAACAACACACTCAGCTCTGAAAATTTTAGTAGACTGAAGATAACCCAGGGAGGCCCTGCCTGACATCAACTACCGTTTCACCAAGGTTTTAATTAGATTGAATAGGCCACAGATCAGGATAGTAACAAGTGCTATCACAGGAAATGGCTCTTTTAGAAAACGTTTCTTTACCACAGGTGTTACAGATAGTCCCCAGTTCAGGGCATGTATGGGGTACTGGTACGTGTTGCTGGCATATCCGGTGATCGCTGCACAGAGAACAAAACATCTTGGAACGCTGGGATCTTTCCCCGAAGTTGCTCGCGACATCAAAGTACTGTTGAACTTCTTCGGGGAGATTTCATGGCTGGAGTAATTGTATTATTCCTGCCCACAAGCAAAATACGCGCTTAGAGGTGGAGTTACGTAAAACAGCCCGTCGTTATCTCTCTATCAGTTTATCGGGTATGAATATTTACTCCTCTAAAATTCTGCGAATATTCTGAGAAGGTCTTATGTCGACCATGATAGCTAATAATGATGATAAAGTTAGTTACTTTAGCAGCCACATCGCGTTTTATTTAAAATGCTGTTAAGTTAATCGAGTAACTAAGTAACAAAAGAAAAAAATGTTTTTAATAAATAAGTAATACATTTTCTGTTTCCGTTTACTAATCAAACTTGTCATTCGTGCAATACGTCACTTACAAAAATAACATCAGTGATAAAATTAATCTATTTATGCTAATAACAGCTCTCGCTGTATTTTTTTTTGAAGTTGTATGAAGTTTCAGCTCATTAAGTATGGATCTTGTGCTGCTTAATTACCCATTCACTTCAGTTTGATTCGAAGGAATGGCCTTCGTAAGCGAAACGAACTACGTCGGTTTTTTCCGTTTATTTTTTTTATTTGGACGAAAAAAATACAAAAGTATTTTTATATTGGAATGCTTTTTGACTTTATTGTTAAAAATTATATAATGTGACAAGACGTTGCTAAAACGTAACGACATTCGCGTAAATTTAAGAAATCAAGACGTTGCTATCGAATAAAATACTCCGCTAAGACTTATTCTCTAGGTAAGGGTGACTAAGAAATTTTATGGTGCATAATTAATTGGATGAGGTGGCAAGGAACCCCTTGGGTGAAAGTTTTTCGATCAAGTTAGTGATATAATGAAAATGTATCAATTTAAGAGTACCCTGCTCGCGCACACTTAGTGTGTAGTTGAGAGAGATGTGTCTCTACGTGCCCCTCTGAATGCCCAGCGTGAGGATTTATATTTATGTTTTATTTAAGTAAAAAAATAATAACTTTCTCGCACTCTCTCTCTCTCACTCTCACTCTCTCTCTCTCTCTCTCTCTCTCTCTCTCTCTCTCTCTCTCTAATCTCCCTATCTTCATTTAATGACAATCTTATGAGACAGATAGGAGATAGTTATCACTAAGAGAATCAGCAATTATATTTGAACCCGTAAGATTTTTGTCCTCTCTTGCTGCAATTCCTAAATATGGCGATAACTACAAGTATGATGCAAATTATCCTTTGATTTTTTAGCGTATAATTCCTATTTTTGCCTTTGAATGGAGGAAACAGTTGCGGATTCCAAAACCGTTTAACAGGGATTTACGTATAACTTGCGCCAATTAATAAGATGAATACTGTATTAAAAATTTATAAATGTTATTCAACATAAGTTATAAAATACGAGCCCATATGTTTTTTTTAAATGGTACCTACATTTATACTATTTATTTCATTTTGACACTAGATAAATTCTAATAAATAGTAAATAATTGGGTATGTAGTATCCATGGTATTTTATGTAAGTTAGCGATATCATAGCGACATCCATAAAATCTTACGTTTTATTAACAGTAAAGTGATCACTTTAAGGGTGACTTAAAGAAAACAATTAGTGATTTCTTATATTTACGCGAACGCTACACATCAGCTAGATGAGCGTATAATATCAGAGCAGATATGAGCATCAACGTTGCGGGAAGTCTACAGTTTGCGATCATATCCTAGACGGCCCCAACCATTGCATCAGATTTGATAGACCACAAATCCCAGCGAAAGAACACCGATTCCTACCAAGGATGATACGTGAGGCTATTGAAATTAAAAAACATCCTAATTTCAATAGAGAAGGAGGCTGGGTACTACCACCTGCTTGGGATCCTATAATCAATAAAATTAAAACTAAGCCCAAGCATACCACTGCAAGACCTCAGGACATAGTCAGTTCATTTTGCACAGATCGGACCATAAACAATAATTAAAAAAGCTCCGGGTTTTACAATGACATCGGGACGTATGTCATCTTAGCCCCCCATGACCATGGGTGCTGGAAAGCGCCCGAAACGTCGGGAATTAAAAATAAAAGTAATTGAAAGTAAAATAAACGCGATAACATCCGTAAAAGTAGTTTTAATCAATGAAAAAAATTAGATTAATGCTTCTGTTTTATCGTATAAATAATAGTTTCATGTGAATTCTGATGCGTAAAAGTGCTGTGATTTTGTGTATTAAATGTCAGCGCATTTAAACCATTAATGGAAATGATGTAACAAGTAAGCGCTTCGATGGTGATATAAATGTTAAGTTTTTTTATCAGTTCCATGAGAAAAGTCTTCATTAACTGTCCGCTGGGTTAAGCTGACACAAAAATCTCCCAACAATAATGTGACGTATAGATAAATCGTGGTCAATTTAAATTATGTATGATGATTTCTTTTCTGAGTTATTTATGCTAAACGTTTCATTTGATAAAACGACGTAGGAAGTATAAATAAGCCATACCTTTTTTACCTTTGTATTTAACTATTAAGTAAACTGTATATGAATCATATGTACCGGATTGCAAAGGAGAATACAAAGAAGAAAATACGCGGAAACTTGATACAATACTATTTTAAAATTTGAATTATTTCTCTGAACCACAACTGAATATTTCACGATGTCTGATGTTTGTCTTGATGTTTATTTAACGATGGTCACAATTTAACTTATACAAGCAAAATTCTGAAAACACGTTGGGGGGCTTATGTGACATTGTTCTTCTTTGTTTATTTATAATAGTGTGTATGTTAAGAATTTAAATTACTTGAAACAAGCAATCTGAGAAATGCCTGGAAATGATCCAAAGTTTCTCTGAGGGCATGTAAGTGAGGATACGCTCTGTCATGCAATTATTTACGTTGTGGTCCTGTATATATTTATAGAATGTTTATAAGTTCTCATTGTTTACAAGTTGTATATGTATATGTTATATGTATATTATTATACGACACATAATGCCTCTTTAAGATCAAAGTTCCTTAAATACTTCAATGTTAAAGTTTTATTCTATTGATAATTATTGTTTAAATCTTAGTAATTATTACATAATAATTTTATAAATATTATAATAAATAATTAGATCAAAAGTAGTAATTTTGTGAAAATTCATTCAGATAAACATATCTTATGTATGTCATTAAACATACAACCGAATTAATACTTAGTAGATAAATTAATTCTTTGACCATGTAGTCAAATTCCAATCTCGAAAATCAATTATTCAGTTCAAGTCAAGCATCAGTTAGAAGGTTTTTTGTCAAGAATTAAGTTTCACCCCTGTGAATGAAAAAAAAATTAAAGCCGATCTTTCTCTGCTCTGACCGAACTTCGGTCATATAATTCGGCGTGTGCTCTAAAAGGCTACAAATGTAAATAAAACAGTAAACGATCAGCAGCATATGCTGAGAATAAAAAAAAATTGCGATTGCCAAATCAGTTGCTAAGCGTAGAAATTATGACAAATATCTTCCTATGAGACAATCTATGGCTAGCAGTGGACTTTTCACTATGGTGCGTAGCGCAAGGGATCCTGAATATTATAGCGGACGAAATTTACTAAAGTTTCTTACAAATTATACAAAAACATGTATTCTATAACATTAAAATACTCTTTTGAAATACAATTAAAAAAATTATATCGTTAGAAAGCACTGGTTTGATAGTTAATTTGGCGCAAAACTTCGTTAGCGTTTAATTTGTGGAAGCTAATCTCGAGACATACACCGACGATTCAGACTTTAATTGCAGGCAACCCTTTAAATGCACTGCTATGTTATATCGTGAATAAGAGTGTTTTCCTTCGTTTTACTTCAAATATAATTATTTCGTATTTTTAAACAATATTTCTACACTTAAACTAAAAGTAATTAAAATTTACATTTACAATTTTTTGCTCTTCTGGCTAAGCATCTCAAAGATGTGCCAATACTATTTCTTAACGAAAGATATACCTCTGCATATCCTAGATTTTAAACTCTTAATGTGCAAACGAAACACTCGTCTGAGAAACTATGTAAATAAGTACATATTTTCCAAGACGGGTGGGCTAAGTTCAGTAGTAGTAAAATAGCTCACATCTAAGCAACTCCCTCAATTCATTGAGTACATAGGGTTTAGCAGTGAATTGTAGCCATAGCAGCGATCACAATAGATCCTATAGGTCGCAGTGATACTGGTCTTTCTAGAGCTACATAGCTGCTAGCACGAAAAAAGAGCAATTATAGTTACAAGAATAACTTTAGTAAGATGTACTTTGTAATTTTATACATCTTCGACCTAAACAAGACTTAAAACATTTGCTATTAACAACAATTTCTGCAAAAAAATAAATAAATAAAGATAAGTAAAAGTTACGCCTCCTCAAAAGTCCACATCCGAACGAAGGTCGGTTCTTGGGGGCAGAAATATCACATAGCACGGTCCTGAGCCACCTGCTTTCATTTACTTTATGCACATCTTTCCAGTCTTTGTTCAGCAGTGGTCTTTTAAAAGCTGTAATAGATGGAAGACGTTGCCTAACGACCTCAATTTGGGTTAGTTCTGATTTAAACAGTGAAGTTGCTCGCTTCACGCGTAGTTGAAGCGTGGGGGCGTTTTATTTCTCCGAGAAACACGTAAACCGTGACCGCAGTTTCATCTCAGATTTAATGGCGTTTCGTCATAAAAGTTTTCCCAGGACGAAAATGTGACACAAAAATAACACCGAAAACATTTTATCTTTCTATCGATTTATTAAGTAAGCATTGTTTGTTGCAAGTGTTGCTAATGGAAAAATGAAACGAAATTTGTCGACGTTATCGATGGTTCTTGGAACTTCTGAGAATATTTGCAATTAATTATTTCTTAAATTTACGCGAAGACTACACATTAAATAAAATACAGATTATTACTTTTTTTTAAAGAATATAAAAAGGAGTGTTTCCCAGTTTAACATCCAATTAATCCGATCTACGTAGAACGAGCTTATTTGAAGTCTTGAAATGGTGTACTTGAGTTCGGATTAAATTTTATCACTCAGACATCTTGATTACTGAAATTAAGATCTCTTTTAATTTGAATAAACTCGTTAATTATGCTTCGTAGAATGCATATTTGTGGTTTATAAAATCTGATATAAGGCAAAGGCACCAAATTCCCAGGGGTTCTAAAGTCTTCATTTATTCTGATTTAAAAACTCCTTTTTACTGCAAAATATCTTATTAAATTGATAATATTACTTTGCGTAGTTACGAGTATATTATAAAAGATCTGAATTAATGTGTATATATTTTAAAATAATTGGTTAATTTTTCATCAACAACTGGTCTGAAACCACGCTTCACATAATATGTAGGACTTTGTTAGCACGTGAATAGTTTTTTCGTTATTTTTCTACCGTGTGTGTATTTATTTTATTTAATAAACTATTTCATGGGTTATATTTAAATCGAAACACTTAAGCTTTTGTACATATTTATAAATAAATTAAGATGAAAATAGTAAACTAAATTTCAGTCGGGTGCTTATTCCAATGTATTCCTTGTAATAATGATTTTAGATACTTGACTTCTGTTTTAGTTTTCTGGGTTATTTAATATAAGTTAATTCCCGCGTTGAGTTTGACAATTTAAAAAGACAATAAATACTAAAATATATTTCTTAGGTATACTTTTACGTTTCATTAATTAATTATAGCATGTTAAATGTGATTTATTTAGGTATATTGTGAATTAATTGTATAGGAAAGCTAGAAGGAAAATTAAAATTCATAAGAGCTTACTCCTTTCTAAAGGGCCGGCAACGCAGCTGCAATTCCCCTGGTGTTGCAGTTGATCATAGGCGGCGGTAGTCACTTAACATCAGGTGAGCCGCATGCGCGTTTGCCACCTCTTCTAAAAAAAAATAGGCATTTCGTGGTAATTTTTAGCAAAATTATAAAATTTGTAAAAATCCTGCATTTTTTAATATTCGGAATGAGGAAACGCCATTTTATCGTACAAAACGCTATACCGATGTATAGTTAATAACGATAAATTTCTATGAGCACCTTATTCCTCGGCATATATACACGCAAAATTAAAAGTGTTCACAACTTAACGGAGCTTGCTATGTATTTTTGTTAGTTTAATAATTTGTAGGTTTCTCTTTGCTTTATTACAACTTAAAACTTTTGTCGGATGTAAGCACTTATAAAAAGGTTAAAACGACCCAACAAATAGCACACTTAAAGCAACTAGTGACTTCATAAAGAAAGACTTCGAAAAATTAAATATGGACGTAAAATCGATAACACCTAAGTGTGTCAAAACACCAAAGTTTTATGAGTTATATATAAATACATAAGCGGAATACTTCGCTACGTCCCATACGTCCATAAACCAAATTAATCCATCAACTTACAGATTAGCTCAACACTTAGCGAAAATACTATCACCGCTCAGGGGACATATAAGAGCACACACAAAGGAATTCTGCCATTTTGTCAGCGAGTTTAAAGACCTACATCTGGCAAACAATGAAACATTGATAAGTTTAGATGTGCAGTCATCGTTCACATGCATAACTGTTAAAGATTGCATATCAATTGAACTAGTAGGCTAGAAGAAAATAACAAGCCCGTAGAATATGCAGTATTACTACTCAATTACTGCCTTATATCTGCCTACCTATTGTAGAAGGAAGAGAACTCTTCCTTCTACAATAGGTACAAGTACAAGCAAGTAGATGGTGTGGCGATGGGCTCATCTGTGTCTTCCATTGTCGCCAACATATTCATAGAATACTTGAAGTAGTAAGCCCTGTTTACTTCTCCTATAAGTACAAGATTCCACAAGCAGTACGTAGACGACACTATCACAATTCTACATTTAGATAAAGTTACTGCATTTTTAGACCACCTTAACTCTATAAATTCTAATATTTAGTTCACAATGGAGCTAGAGGTCAACATTTCTTTTGCTTTTCTAGAAGTTTAGGTAATTCGGAATTCTGATAATTATCCTCGTAGATAGGTAATCCTTGAGCCACACTGTGTTTAGAAAAAAGACCCATACAGAAAGATGTTTAAACGGTGATTCTCACCACCTTTCCTCAAAGTTAGTAAATCTTAGTTTCAGAAAACACGAGCGATCTGTGAAAGTAAACACCTGGCCGCTGAGCTCTAACACGTCACGCAAGTTTTGCATGACAAGAAGCTTCAGGTCCCGCGTCTACGTCACATTGAACGAGTGAAGCTGGCCACAGTCAGGCGTGTACCTGCTGTATTTCCATATGTCAGAGGAGTCACTGATAAGATAGGCTACAACTTGAAGCACGCTTTTATTAAAACATATTTCAAGCTGCCGAAGATTGGTGAGTTTTTGCCATCAATCAAGTGTAATGTCCCTCCACATGGAGCAGGAGTGTTCAAGCTTGATTGTGAATGTAGTCTCTGTTACATAGAACAAACTAAAAGATCAATTGAAACCCGCGTTAGAGAATATAATATAGCCGATGTAGAGAGGCGACGCTCCGGGAAGTCTGCAGTCTGTGAAAACGTACATGATCAACACCTCACTACATCAGATTTGATAGACCACTAATCCGCCTTATAGAACACCGATTCCTTGCAGGGATGATTCGCAAGGCTATTGAAATCAATAAACATTGTAATTTCTTTAGAAAAGATGGCTGGGTGCTACCATCCAAACTCTTAAAAAAGGTTTTCAAGGCTTAAAACGTTCCTAAGGCTATGATAAAGCGTTTCATTAAAGTCAAAAATGATTTGATTAAAGATAACGATGGATCCTACGTATACTAATGCAAGTGCAAAGACACAAATTTGCAGGAGATTGGTTTAAAGGTTCTGTACATTTATTTTCAATATATTTTGTATAATTTGTAAAATAATGTCATTTACATTTATGTAGCAAATCGATAATTTTTTGTTGTTACTTCTTACAATCATCGACTTTTTATTTTATTAATAGGAACATTTGAAAATATGGAATCAATGTGGTATTCTTCTTTATGATCTTCATAAACAATATTATTAATAATCAGCACCAACAATTGAGTGGGATGAAAGGTTCTCGATCTACAGCAGTAGGTCGCCTCAAATTATCAATTTTTGGTAGTCATCATCATCATCATCATTACAGCCCTTCACAAGTCCACTGCTGAACATTGGCCTCCCCCAAGTAATGCCACAAAGCACGGTCCTGAGCCACCTGCATCCATCGACTTCCTGCATATATTACCAGGTCGTCACTCCATCTAGTGGGGGGTCGCCCTACACTACGCCTACCGGTACGAGGCTGCCACTCGAGAACCTTTCTTCCCCATCGGTTATCGGTTCTTCGAGCTATATGGCCGGCCCATTGCCACTTCAGCTTACTAATCCGTTGGGCTATGTCGGTCACTCTGGTTTTACTGCGGATATCCTCATTTCTGAGTCTATCACGCAGAGAAACTCCGAGCATAGCCCTCTCCATAGCTCGCTGAGCGACCTTGAGCGTCCTCATACGGCCAGCAGTGAAGGACCACGTCTCAGATCCGTAAGTCATCACTGGCAACACGCACTGGTTGTACAATCTAGTTTTTAGAGATTGAGGTATACCTGACGAGAAGATATGTCGTAATTTCCCGAACGCTGCCCAGCCGAGTTGAATCCGTCGATTGACCTCTCGGTCGAAGTTGGACTTACCTAGTCGGACTATTTGTCCTAGGTAAACGTACTCGTCAACAACTTCGAGAATAGTGCTCCCAACAACTACCGGCATAGGTGTGACATGGACATTAAACATGATCTTTGTTTTGTCCATGTTCATCTTAAGACCTATCCGTTGGGAGGCACTATTGAGGTCATTGAGCATAGTGCTTAAGTCCTCCAGCGATTCTGCCATAAGGACTATATCGTCGGCAAATCGAAGGTGAGTGATGTACTCGCCATTGATGTTAATACCGTATCCTTTCCAGTCCAGTAGCTTGAAAACGTCTTCCAAAGCAGCGGTGAAGAGTTTCGGGGATATAACGTCACCCTGTCTTACACCTCTCTGCAGTTGGATAAGTTTCGAGCTCTGGTTCTGTACTCGGATAGCCATCGTAGCCCTACTGTACAAACACTTCAGCACTTCGATATACCGACAGTCAACTTGGCACCGCTGAAGGGACTGCAGCACCGCCCAAATTTCGACGGAATCAAAGGCTTTCTCATAGTCCACATACGCCAGGCAAAGCGGCAAATTGTACTCTTCAGTCTTCTGTACAATCTGCCGCAGTCTATGGTCTGGTCTATGGTACTGAAGCCTTTTCGGAAACCGGCTTGTTCGGGAGGCTGGAAGTCGTCGATTCTGCGTGCGAGACGATTCGTAATGACTCTCGAAAACAGCATGTAGACGCGGCTCAGAAGGGAAATCGGTCTGTAGTTCTTCAAGAGAGCGGTGTCGCCTTTCTTAAAGAACAAGACCACCGCACTTCTGTTCCACGCCTCTGGAGTAGTGCCACCATGGAGGACGGAATTGAAGAGCCTCTGAAGGACTTCAAGTACCGGTGTTCCACCCGCTTTCAGAAGCTCCGCTGTAATTCCATCCTCGCCTGGGGCCCTGCCGTTTTTAAGGTGCTGGAGAGCCATTCTAATCTCGCTTAGACTGACGTCCGGGATATCATCGGAATAGTGTCGGATAAGACTTGCTCTTGGATCGTTACTCACACTTACGTGTGGCTCCAACGATGATGTGTACAGCTGCCCATAGAACCTCTCAATCTCAATCAAAATCTCAGGTGTCCCGGAAACGATGCTGCCACACTCAGTCTTCAGCTTTGACAGTTGGCTCTTACGGGCAGACAGATCTCTGGCAAAGACTTTGGAGCCCTGGTTCCGCTCGATCGCTTCTTTAATACGAGCAGTATTAAAGTTGCGTAAGTCTCGCCGCATGCATTTGGAGATCTGTCTGTTCATTTGCCTGTATGCTGTCAAGTCTGTTGACGATTGCAGCCTCATCTCCCGTCTAACAGCCATGAGATTAAGAGTGTGATCGGAGAGTTTTTGTGTTCTTCTGCGGCGGGTCTTGCAGAACTTAGCTCCGACCGCATGGACAGTTTCCACGAGCTTGTCATTCATATCGTCCACTGCATTGCAATCTTGTAGGCACTGAAAGCGGTTGTGTAACTCGAGCTGAAAGTTTTCGGGATTCTGGATTGGAGCACGAGGGGGACGGAGCGTTGACTTCATTAGACGAGACCTCTCCAACTTAACGTTTAGGTTCAGTGTGTCTCTAACCATTCGGTGATCGCTGCCAGTTTTCACCCTTGCGATCACTGAGACATCACTGAACAGTTGGCGTCTGGTCGTCATAATGAAGTCAATCTCATTTTTTGTCGAACCGTCGGGGCTCGACCAGGTCCACTTCCTGTGGGGCCGCTTCTGGAAGAAAGAGTTCATAATAAAGAGTCCCTCTTTCTCCATAAAGTCGGCCAGCTGCTGGCCCCTTCGGTTCCGTTGCCCTACTCCAAATTTCCCTAACTTCAGCTCACCGCTTTCTCTTGTGCCTAGTTTTGCGTTGAAGTCTCCCATCAACACCGTGTAGTGGGTTTTGGAGGAATGCATGGCTTTGGAAATATCCTCATACATTTCCTCCACCTCCTCATCGGGATGTGCCGAGGTTGGTGCGTAAACCTGTATGACTTTCAGCGAATACCGTTTGGTGATTCTGAGTATCAGGTACGCGACCCTCGTCGACACACTCCTAATATTTACAACGTTTGGTAGTCACATAGTGTTTATTGGTCTAAAGGATTTATTTGTCTATTTGATACTCTGTACAATTTGGCCCAGCTTGTTAGTAGACTTTCAGCTATCAGTCAGTGATGTTTTCTTTCTATTTTTTAAAAAAAATAAGGTTGGCAAGTGAGCACACAGCCTACCTGATTGTAACTGGATGCTGTGGTCCATGGATATCTACATCTGTCCTCGATAAATAATCAAAACGCAGATGGGTTGTCACCCCTAAGGACTAAGATGGATTTCCGTAATAGTTACAATATAATTTTGCCTTTATCTAACGCAGTGAAGTGAATATAAGATGGTTAAACAATTATATTCTGGTTTGATGGCGTTGTAACACGACACAATTACGCAAATCGAATGAAAATAAGAAATTCAAAGTCTAAATCATGTTATTAAAGTTTTCGAAGAATTATACATAAACAGTTTTTGCTACTCTACGTGTTGTATAGTGGGACATGCATGTATAGAGAAAAAATATTGTTTTCTTTCGATTTGTAATAGCGGTAAAACGTGCCATATGTTCATATTAACTATAATATTTTACGTGGTAGAACCATGCTGCAGTTATATTAGTAGTATAGTAGTAGCACGAAAGGGTTAGCTCGACCGGGGAAGGACTACGCTCTCACAGAATACCAGCGTAAAATAGTAGCTTAATGCTGCTTGAATGGTGAGTGTAGAGAACCGTAGAACCTTTTTACTGGAAACCAGGCATTCCATCTTAGTCCTCACGGGTGACAACGCATCTGCATTTTGATTTATAATCGATGAGAGATGTAAATGTCTATGGGCCACAGTAACCACTTCTCATTAGTTGACTGTGTGCTCGTTTGTCACCCTATCCTATAAAATGAAATAAAAACGAAAATAAATAATAAAAAGTTTCATAGCAATCGGAAATTGTCTTCTGCCTTTGGATTGACCTTCAATTTCTTAAAAAAATATTACGATACTGAAAACTCAAACAACTTTTTCCTATTATTCGTAAATACAGGGTTATCTAGTACAAGTAAAAAATGATATCATAATAAGCTATAACTCATTTAATTATAAAGGAATCGAGAGGAAAACTCATATTTTTACAATTTAAGCGTATTTTTTATCTATATGAAAAGAGACTCAATCTTCACCTTTATAAAACCTCCATGTACGGATTTTCAGCCAAAGATACTTGCAGCCAGTTTTTACTGCCCTCTCGACTAGCTAAGTGTGACAAGATAGATGCAAGAAAGGTATACTGTTTTCTTCTACTTGGTTGATGAAAGAATCAAGTACTTCGTTGAAAACTTCTTTCAAGGTTGTAGGTTCAGTCATTTCAGTCAGATAATAAGGTCATATTAAACGCCTGCGCTCGTGTTAATCTTGAACCTGAAAAAGTCTAAATATTTTTATTTTTCAGCACGTGTTAAAGATGCGATTCAAAGCTTGATATGATTTTCAGAGAGAAATCTTTATTATCTTGGTGCGGCAGTTCCCTCAAAATACTTTGAAATTTAACTACAGCTAGTTTTTGGAGCCTTCCAATGCTTTTACAAAAGTTCCTGTAAATATTCGTAGAACAGTAGACATACCATCAGTATGAGAAACAAATGACGAAACGGCAACTCTTTCTTTGGGAGTAAGCAAATGATGCACTGTAAGGTTCTTTCTAAATATCAAACCACAATCTGCTACAAGCGTGGGAATACTCTGTTTTTTTTTTTTGTATTTAACAATGTAATATTAATTTGTTTTTTTTTTATTTAAGTGATAAGTTTTAATCATTTGTTGCACTCTTACACACAAAACAGGCTGTAACTACGCGTTCTTCCATATTGTTCCTATTTTTGTCCTAACAATATCAGCTAATTCTTGCAAAGTCGGTTCCTTTTTTGTACTTATTGTACTTTTTAACAAATGACTCGTCCACTGACAAAGTATTTGTAAGATATTTTCCTTAAAGTTATTCGTATCACCAAAAATATGACATTTTCGAATACTTCGGGAATGATCAATGACAGATCACAATAAAACAAGCTTTGGTTTAGTTAAATGCAGTACAAAATATAACTGAAACAGTCAGGTTTTGGTGTAACTTCAACAATTATTCACACTTATCCACAAGGGTTGTGTTGTTGTTTACTATTTCAATGTTATTTGTAATTGTAGATAGTTATGCAGACTCAAAGTAGCCGTAATATCATAACAATCAATTGCTCCCAAAATGTCCTGACTAAGTTTTTGATATTAGGTAAACATAATAATTGCAAGTAACCATAGTTTAACAATAACATGTTGATCACGAATTGTGCCAATTAAGCTTCCGATATTGGACTACTGAAAACATGTTATGAAGTTTAATGTTACAAAAGACGCTGACTCCACTGTAAAATTGTTATTACTGGTCAAACCAAGGTGTTACACTTACAGTCCACAGACTTGTTTTGACCATCCTATAAAAGCCGTGGCATTAGCAATTTTATTTATTATAGTTTTGAACGAAGTAATGTAATTATTTATTTAAGGAAGTCAGTATTGCACTGAACTATACTTAATTTATTATTGTAATGAAATAGTAATAAATGTCATAGAGATGATGAACGTATCGAGTGAATACGTAGATATTAAAAAGCTTCAGCATCGCTCCCGAAACGTAACTAGATATGTTGGTAATATAAACCTAAGCGAAATATAAAGCTCAAAGTGTGTTTAAGTTCTATAACTTGTTTGAAATATTATCAAACAAAATTATTAAATTTTCTATAAATTTTGATGCTTATCCGTAAGCAGTTGCACTAAACTGATTGCAATTATATTTTATACACATCATACTGGCTTGCCAGCATGGCAATATAATATTGCTATTAGAATACATACATAATTTGAAAAAAAGTGTTTTTGACCCACCCTACTGTGTACTTACTTGTCCGGCGGAAGATCTCCAGTTTCCTTCAACACAGCCAAACTGTAATTTTTCACGTATTCTCGATGGGGGATAAATTTCTTACGCAAGCTAGACTATATACAGTTCACTCCTGCGGAACCCACATTAATGAGACAGGTAATAGTTTTAATGAAGTCTTCTATGTGCAGCTCTGTATGTCCCAAAAGTAGACTTCATTTAATGAAGTCTACTTTTGGGAGTCTAATTCCGATATTATAGACATGACTACATTTTCAATGATATTACGTTCAGAACTAAACAAAAAAAAAATCACTGATTTATCATAATGCGGTTGCCACCAACTCTACCAAGGCAGTTTGTTATTGTATTAAGATTAAGATGTATTTCTGTATATCTTAAGTTGTCAGAATGATTCTACTGCCCATCACCTGTTTCAGTTTCGTTGTTTTGCCACTTATGTCACTTACGAGATGACAATATACTGTAGTGAACCGCCATTATACGTCCGAATCAAAATTCAGGTACATATTATAATAAATTAAAGTATAATATTATCTACGTTAAAATAAACCTTACATAAATTTAAAACTTTCCCATTAGAAAATATTGCCAAAAATTCACTGCTTCACTTATTCTAATGGAATTCAAATGTTCTAATGGATCACGATAACAGAGGTACACAATAAAATATTTCCCTAGATACCCATGATTTACCCATGACTTAATGTCGTAGGCTCTCAACTATCACCCTAAGTAACAAGTTTTGTTTGTTGTATAAATGCTCAAATGGACGTACCATTTGAGCTTTTATTTCTTTATACAAAGTTGAAAGTGAATTTAAAGACATTGTTATCAAAGGTGCCAAGGGATGAATATTTTGCAAACAATTATTATTTCTCTTGTCTTCCTTAGTAGAATTAGAAAAAATGACAAGTAGTAAGTGGATGCAGTAAATCACAATAATCGATAAAGTATTAAACCTCTGAGGACTAAGATGGAATTTCGTTTCCAGTAAAAATAATCTCCGGTTCTCTACATTCACCCTCTGACACAATAGCATTAAGCTGCAATTTTACGCCGATGAGCCAAATCATTTGTACTGCACCCATAATATAAATGCAGCATGCTGTCACGAGTGATTATGTTCGATCGTTGAATTAAGATTTCATAGAATAGCAGCTACGAATAGGTTTGTAAATTTTATTTCATTAAATTCTACACAATAGGCTCATCTACGTTAACAAGCTTATAGATCATCATCGTCCATTCTAGTTTAGTCTATTACGTAAAAAACCTCCACCTTTTTGTTGTTAACATGCTATGCATTTGAACCAAAGAATCAAAGGGTGTAGTGATAATTTCTCAGACATTTATAGGTCTATCGCCATCACCTCCTTGTTCTCTAAAATAATGGAGTCTTCTATTAACAGTCAGCTCTTGCGGTTAATGATCACTAGCAGGTTAGTGATCATCAGTACGCTTTACGTCGGGGCGCTCGGCAGATGATCTTCTGGGCTACATAAATCATAAATGGGAAGAGGCAGTAAAGTCCAAGGGGGATACAATGGCCGTAAGTTTAGGCATAGCGAAGGCCTTCAATCCGGTTTAGCACAAAGCGCTTCTTACGAAGCTTTCTTCCTATGAGCTTCTAGAGAAATTGTGCTATTGAATCTCCAGTTTTCTTGCAGATCAGAGCATCAAAATTGTGATAGACGGTGCATGCTCCGACTACAAGCCTATTCAAGTTGGTATTCCAAAAGGCTGCGGGCTATTACCGACGCTGTTTCTTCTGCATATCAATAATATGCAGCAAACCGGTAATATTCGTAGCTATGCGGACAATAGCTATGGTGATGCTTTATACACCGGCCGTGCCAATATTTCTCGGGAAAACGTCACTGAGTACCGGGACAAAGTTATATGCTAAGTCAACTCTTTGCTGAACAAAGTCTCGGACTAGGGGCGAAATAACCTAGTCCAGTTCAATCTCCTAAAGACACAATATTACACGTTTACCGCTAAAAAGAACCCCTTCGTCGTATCTACTCAGTTTCATTGAACTACTCTTATTGCCTCAGCCAGTAACGGAATCCTTGGCGTCGACATATCGAGCGACGTGCAGTTTCATAGTCACTTGGACGAGAAGGCCAAATTGCCCTCTAAAAAGCTTTGCGTGCTCGGCAAAGTCGAACAGTATTTAAGCCGGCATACCGTCTGCAACTTTATAAGGTGCAGGTTCGGCCACACGTGAGATACTGTTACCATCTCCGGGCTGGGGCTCCCCGTTGTCAGCTCCTTTCATTGGATCGCATCCAGCGTAGAGTCATTTGAATTGTCAACGACCGAGCTCTTAACGATCGGCTTGAGTCACTGGCACTGCGAAGAAATGTTGCATCTCTTTGCGTATTTTATCGCATTTACCACGAGGGGTGCCATGAATAATCGTTCCACGAGCCCTACTATTTGGAAGACTAGCGGTCCAACACCGTACGATTTAAAATAAGATTTCTTTCTCGCACAAATTCCTTGTGGAAGCTACTACCATCAAATGATTTCCAGAAAAGAGCCTACCTCTTTTTTAAAGGCTGGCAACGCATCTTTAATTCCTCTGGTGTTAAAGTTGTTCATGGGCGGCGGTAATTACTTACCACCAGGTGAGCCGTATGCTCGTTGACCCTCTATAAAAATGAATGTTTCATTTACCCGCGAGCACGTGGTAAATCAGCATTTAATTACTTAACTCTTTTACTTTAGAATTAACATTAACATTGCTTCCAGTAGGGATTGAACCAGGATGGCTCGTGTACTGTCCAATTTCCATGCATCCATCCATCCATTACAGCCTATAAAAGGCCACTGCTGAACATAGGCCTTCCGCGTAGAGGAATTTTGCCGATGACGAGGCCTAATTTCAAAAGTTTGAAGTTTTGAATATGACGCAGAAGAAGTTATCATAGCTCTTACTTTAATTTTATATCTAATCTAGGACTAACAAATTTTTTTAAAGCCCGAGGCGAACATAAGTCATTATTTTGTAACTCGTTTTAACTTCAAACTTCAAAAAAAATGTTTAGAGTAATGAGAATATGTGATACCTAAAGGAAAGAATTCGGAAAAGCTTTTAGCGTTGAGTAACTGTAAAAATGTTTAATGAGGAAATTCGATCATTCGATTTTTTCTTTTCATCGTATGAGAACTTTATTTGTTCTCTAGGTAAGAGATTAGTTCCATTGCATTTGCCATTAATGAAGAGGGCCTTAGAAAAATAACTTAGCAAGATGGACGGGATATACATTTTTAAAAGAAATGAGCTTACTCCTTTTTAAAGGTCTGCAACGCACCTGCAATTCCCTAGTTGTTGCAGTTGTTCATGGCCACGGTCAACACTAACCATCAAATGAATCGCATGATCGTTTGCTGCCTAAAACTATCATACCGTTCATTTTAAGCAGCAAAGGAGGTTGCATTCTTTAAGCGCAAATCACGTAGGTATGTTATACGAGCACCTAAAAATCAAGAATCCGACGTTTTGTTGCATGAAATCGTATCTAATAATCATATTTTACATGTAAATGATATAAAAAGTACATTGTCAAAAGGATAAATGATTACTGAATTTATTAATTATTTTTTTAAACGAAAAATTGCTATTTGTACATTGAACAACTGGTTTTAGTAGCTTGTGATGTAGATTTATCAAGTTCGCATGGAAGGGTATACACGATATCTTTTGAAACTATCAATTGTTCAACTCAATCTATTTTTAATCTGTTCATTTATGATGTGGGAAGCCATAGAATGTAAATGACGTCTTAATTTTGTTTTGTTTTGCTATAATTTATTTTTTTCGGCTGAGAAATTCCGAAAATTTTGGTATTTTGAAGACCCTAGCTACAATATATTTTACTAAAGATACTTAGACTCATTCCGAGCTCGGATATCGTCGTAAGAGGATTACTCTACTCTACTTACTATATTGTTTTTTTAAAGTGGCTCGTGACGGCAAATATCGATCGCTGTAGAAATACAAAATATTCCAAAAACCAATTTTGATGCATACTTGACTAAGGTAAGATAATATTTTTATTTTTATAATCACACATTTTTATTACAATATATCGTTTCGCTAAAAGAACGTAAGATTTATATACAAATATACTTATACGTCTTGGACTTTATGGAGTGACCTGAAGCTGTACTTCAGTATCTGCAAATGGAAATCCTCGACAAGTAGAACTAGGTGTGCCGAAATTATGCTCGTTATGTTAGTTATGATGAGAACTTACCACCGGACTTGATAGAGTGACTTGAAGGTATACTTCGATTAATGCAACTGGAACACCTCGAAGACTAGTAATAATGATAGGTTTGCTCAATTTGGACACGTTTTGTTAGTTATGGTGAGACCTTACCTCCGGATAGTGGCGGATGATCCTTAATCGATCAAATCGAACTATGATTTAAAATTGACGTATAACATGAGGCCTTAAGGCCATTTACACATGGACATGTACATTTACATTTGGATTTTCTTAAAGTTATTTACTTTAATTACGGTGATATTAATAAATATTATGTTGGATGAAATTCATGAATGAATAAGTAAACGATGAACTTGTAAAAATGAATGAGTGATTATGTGGTAATGCAAGAAAGATCTTTAACGAGTGCGAGCGTTGAGACGTAGAAAAGTGAAATAAATTGTTTGATTTTGAAAATTTGTGCAGATTTTTACATAATATAATAATAAATATTTTTGCTTTAATTACATAAAAATCAGTGTGATTCCTAACGTTATTTAGGTTTTCATGAAGTTAATAAATAAAACTTTTCACCCCTTAATTCAGAGACTGTCTAACTTTCTGTTACGTTAAAATTTGTACTGAAACAAGTCGACATTGTTAAGAGAAGTTTGTACTCCTAAGTTGCGGTGTTTATTGGTTCCTACACATACTTGTTACTATTCAAATTTAAATTAAGAGTTAGAGTAAAAAAATCAAATTTAAATTAAGAGTAGTTAGAGCCCTTGCATTTTGCGGCTTAGTAGCATCGGTTTTTATCTTTATAAATACTGTTTTGCTCACACTGAATTTTGGCTACGTCAGCAAATTTATATATTTCATAGATATGTGCAAGTATAGGTGTACTCTATTTCTTCACTCGCACAGTCCGATGGGACGGTAATCTAAATCTACCGGAATGAGATCTGGCGCAAGACCAACGGCTTTACCTACATTCCGAGGATTTCCGTTTTATGCCATTCCTCGACCTATGTTCACCAGTATAGTGCGGACTTGTGGAGGGCTATAATGATGATGGTGATCATCAAATTGGCTAACAAGTTTGTGTTAATGGAATTATCATGAGGATACCTTTGAAAATAAAAGTGTACTGACAATTGACAAGTGAAATAAATTGTTTGATTTTGAAAAGTTGTTGAATATCATGATTGATAAATTCTTGTTATAGCCGTGGTAGCTCAGGGGCCGTGAAACCCGGGTTAGACCCACGCCAGCAATTTCAATTTTAAGTGCTGATTTACAACCTGCTCGGCGTTAAAGGAAAACAGAGTAAAGAAACATGTAAATACGAGAAATAAGAAAAAACCTAAAGCATTTAATATTCGTCATCACGCATTAGGGTAGCTCTGTGAATATTTGCTTGATCTAAAACCCCTTTAGGAACAAGACCAGGCCTGTTCCCAGCAGTGGAACGTTTATGGGATGTAACTTTAACTTTGAGATCCTTTTCAGTCATATAGACCCTTATTCTATAAAAATACCTTATTTCTTGCTAAAAATAAACCCGTAGCAGTGATTGGAACAGCCAAACAGTTGATGCAGGCGCGGGGCGGGCACGTCGCGATGTACTCAAACATAAAGTCTTCCTTTAAGTGTCCATAATAGCCACGCGTTGGCGGGCGTGGGCTGGTTCGCTCGGTGAGCGCGTAGGCAACTTACGCCATACATCGTTAATACAATTGGCCGCAGTAAGTGCGCGGGCGGCAAGCGGCTAACCACGCGAGGAGCGGGCATATCAAACCACATCGAGCTAACCGCGCGCAATGTAATTGCGTCTTGCGAAATAAATGTAGAAGAATTTATTTTATACGAAAATTTACTATTCTTTCTTCGTTTTCTAATATTTAGTCAAACTTATCCATTGATATTCTCCTATATACAAAAAAATGAGTTTGAGCTCGCAATTTTATACAAAGTGTATGAAATTCTCCTTCATTTTATCTGGGTAAATGGATTTTATTAATTGCATTTTTTAATTGTAGAGGTAAAAGTAAATATTCTTCACCCATATTACAGTTTGACAAACACTTATCACGACAACGCCCGGAACGTATCGGCTTTCGACTGCGGACAGTCACGTCGCGCCCGTCACCCGCGCCCGCGTTTGTAGTCTAGCCAAGCACTTAGAAACACTTGGCAACTAGCGTGGCAAACAGCGCCATCTTAAGTTATATAAATGTCACTACAAATCATCCTCATCTCAGTCAGGTGGTAATAGATAACTGTAGAATAAAAGTATCCAGCAACTATTACAATGTTTTAGATAAATACAAGGCATAGACTACAAAAAAACTATTGTAGTCTATGCCTTGTATTTATCTGACTGATTTAGAAAAAGGGACATTTTTTGAGTGTATATAAAATAGGAGGTGTTTTCATAGGACATGTTTGAATATATACGTAAGAATTTATAACATCCGCAAAAATCAATAGGGCTCTTGCTTGAAGTACATTCTAATGAAAATGTAATTTTCTGATTCCGTGCCGCAGCGTTTTATTATGAAGTTGCGTTGCTGAAGGACGTGGGTTCGAATCCCGTACGGAACAAGTGTTTGTATCGCCTAAAAATAATTGTTCCAGGATTACATGTGTATCCTTTTGCAAATAATTTATGTAAATTTCCTTCTATAAATTTTTCTTTTACGGTGAATCAGATAAACATATTTGTGTGTAAGAGGAGGGAGTAAAAATATCATTTACTCCCTCCTCTTACACACAAATGATTGACATGATTTTTCTGTCTCTCGAAATCGCAGTCAAAATAATGATCACAATCCAACCACACAGACTTTTAAGTATATCTTTGTGCATCTTAGAGTATTATATCAACGTTTGTAACCCTTATTTTTCAAATGAGTTGTAAATTGTTTGACACTTAACAAGGATCAGGCTTTTAGATATTCGAAGAGAAGCAATCTTCAGTAAGTGCATTTCGATTGCTTTAGATATTCATGAGACAGCCCTATCACTGAAGACATCTTAATATATTCCTACTTACTCATGCCTTAAGAGTCAGTGAAAAGTTACTAAATTTACATATTAAAAAGTTCAACGAACTAACATTAATCGTTAAATATAATGTGAATGATCTAAGAATAGCCAGGCTATTAAGTCTTTAAGTTACAAATGTCGATGAGATTAACTTTTATATAGTACTTAAAATAAAATTAAAGTAGTAAAAGGAAGTGCCTTGGTTTTGCGGGCTCGGTTTTCGAAAACTACTTTAATTCATATTATATCATCATAATCATTACAGCCCTTCACAAATCGACTTTTGAACATAGGCCTCTTCCACAGGATGCCAAAAAGCAGGCTGATTCCTGTGCCATCTGCATTCATCGACTTCCTGCATGTCTTACCAGGTTGTAATTCCATCTAGTGGAGGCCATCCCACGCTTTGCCTACCGGTACGAGGCTGCCACTCGAGAATGTTGCTTCCCCATCGGCTGTCGGTTCTTCGGCTCTATACCCGACCCATTGTCACTTCAGATTACTTATTCGTTAGGCTATGTCAGTTGCTCTGGTTATACTTTAGATAACCTCTTTTCTAAAATTATCACGTAGAGAAATCCTGATTATATATAAGCATTATGAAAAACACGTAGTGAAAGCACATACCCGAATCCTAAATTCTTTGCCATAAGTACAGCCCATTTTAAAGATTTTGATAAATTAATTAGGACCCGAATGAAATAAATAATTGATAATTTATTTTTAATAACTAAATGATTCATTTGTTTCATTTTGAACACTGTACATTGAGAATTTCATTTTAAACGATAAATATGACATTGATGTTGACAGCTGCATGACATATACTGTCATTGTTGGTTTTTTTAATTTAACTGGCTTTACGGCTCTGGGTACTAGCCCTTCTGAGCCTATCATTTCTTTCAGAATCTTCATTTTATATATTTTTCCTTTACAATATGCTCATGCGTCGAATTGCGAAGTTTTTGGGAGATTTTAACGACAGCTCAACCCAGCGGACTGTTGATGACGACAGCCACTCAAGTTCATAAAGCGCCCAAGTGATCAAATTTTTACTTTTATTTTTACTTTAGATTTATATCAACATCAAAACACTTGTTTCGTCGTTTTCACTAATAGTTTACACGCGCAGACACCTAATTAACAAAATCACATCACTTTTCCTAATTAAAATCCACTTCAAACCATTATTCAAGCGACAAAACAGGAGCGACAGTCCATCGTCGGCCAAGTTCCTGCCAAAACCTGTCATTGTTGGCAGTTAGCTGCGTACAAAGAGTATATAATCACTATATTTAGCTGCTTAGCGAAAGGACTTTCACAGATGATGAAGAGTACTTACGTATAAGAAGCGAAAAATTTAAGCTCCTTGGCTTTAAACTTAAGATAATAATGGGCCGCCACTGCACACAAGGACGCTCAGGGTACTCATATATTATATATCCCCACTCCCCATATTTCGCTGAGTGACCCTGAGCTCTACTACTCTACTCATACGGCCAGCAGTGAAGGACCGCGTTTTAGATACTTAAGTTATCACTGGCAACACGCACTGATTGTAAATCTTGTTTTTAAATATTGAGGTATACCTGACGAGAAGATATTTCGTAATCTCACGAACGGCTGGACAGCAGGGTCAAATCCGTCAATTGACCACTAGGTTGAATTTGGACTTACCTACGTGGACTATGTGTCCCACGTTTTCTATTTTATAGGACAGGGTGACAAACTAGCACACAGTCCACGTGATAGAAAGTGGTTGCTGTGGCCCATAGACATCTACATCTATTTATTTATTTATTTAATTAATTATTTATTTATTTACTTATTTATGTATGTATTTATTTATTTATTTATTCATTTATTTGATTGTTTATTTATTAATTTATTTATTGATTTATTCTTTTTGTACACCACAATACAGAAACATCAATATAGTTAAAACTAATTAAAGTATGTACTATAGGCGGTCTTATCACTCTGAAAATGATTTCTTCCAGACAACCTTTGCGTAGAGGAATGATGCAAACAAAAGTTACAAATAGAGGGGGGCGTACAAAATAATAATAAAAAATATAATAATACATACAAATAAAAATAAGTGAAAGTTATATATAAAATATCATATAATAGATTAAATGAAAAGAGTACGAGAAAGGTAAAGTAATTTATCTAACAGCGTTCTAAATAATGCGATTTAACAAGACTTTTGAAAGAGTGAAGAGATTTAGCACGACGAATTTGGAGAGGTAAGGAGTTTCACAATCGCACAGTGGTTACGGTGAAGTATTTCTTGAAAAAGGAAATACACATCTATCATCGATTATGAATCAGAATTGCGATGGATTGTCACTCATGAGTACTGAGATAGAATTCCTTGTTCCCAGTAATAAGGGTCTCCGGTTCTCTACACTCACCATACGAGTCACAGCAGTATTAAGCTACTATTTTATGCTGGTATTCTGGGAGAGCGAGGTGCTTCCCCGGTCAAGCCAACCCATTCGTGCCAACTATACTACTAATATACTGCAGCGTGGCTCTACCACGTAAAAGGTAGTCAAATACTTTTAGCTTAGTGCTCCCTAAAACTAAGGGCATAGGTGTGATATGGACGTTATATATATCTTTGTTTTGTCCTTGTTCATCTTAATACCTATCCGCTGGGAGGGGTGCTGTTATATTATTTAATATTATGTCATTTTTTATATATTACATATCCCCACTCTCCATAGTTCGCTCAGACCTTGGGCTTTCACATACGACCAGAGGTTAAGGATCACGTTTCAAATATATAAGTCATCACTTGCAACACGCACGGGTTGTAAAATCTTCTTTTTAAGTTTTGGGGTGTACCTGACGAGTAGATGTGTTGTAATCTCACGAACGCTGACCAGTCGAGTTAAATCCGTTGATTAACCACTCGGTCAATTTTGGACTATTCTACGCGGACTCTTTGTCCCAGGTAATCAAATAATTCTCGCTTAGTCCTCCCGAAAACCAATTGCATACGTTGTGATATGGACGTTACATATGATCTTAGTTTTGTCCTTGTTCATCCTAAGACGTATCCGTTTGGATGGGCACTATTATATTGTTCTTATACTGTGTCATAATGATTTCTTATATTTACGCGAACGCTACACATTGAAATAATACTAGTTTTAACGGAATTTATCGCGTATATTTAACTTTTTTACCCGACGTTTCGAGAGCTTTACAGCACCCATGGTCACGGGAAGGACTGAGATGTTCAACGTCCAGCTGTCATAGTTAACCGCGGCGGATTAGATCCACTGAAATTTTAGTCATCTTATTTGATAAAAAATGGTAGTTATAATATTAAAGAATATAATTATGTAGAAATTAAAGTTATCCCTGGGAACCAGGTGATCGCCACCATGCTGGTTCTAAAAGTCCTGCTGAGTTTCCTGCTAGTTCTTCCCAGGACAGACGTTTTTTCCGAACTAGATCTATATTAAATAAAAATCATTCATTTCATTTGATATTCTTGTAATTTAATTTAATGAATGATAAAGTCAAACGCTTTGACCAATTAGTAAAAAATATTTATAATAATATCTAGATTTTGTTTACTTGACCATATATTCCCAGGGAAGACACCTGCCTTTACTTGCAGTTTTTTACTGTCTTGAAATGTTAAAAGGAAGATGCAAGATGCAGCACTGTAGTGTGTGCTTATACATGTACAGGATAGAATACGAGATAGTAATAAATCTACAGTCAAGACCACTAGACGTATTATCATTTATTCCTAGAACCTCCCAACATTACATGGCGACCCTGCCAGGCGGTGCGCTGCTACAATGCAAGCGCACTGCCAGAACCTGTATAAGAAATAAAGTAATTTATTGATGAAAATAAAATAATCAAAATAAATATATGAAAATAATATAATAATAAAATGAGAATAATATCAAACGTGAAAAATAATTTTTAAATACGAATATAAGAGGAGACTACATTTAAAAAAAAATCGAAGTCGATTATACGCTTAGAGAAAAAATGTTATAGAAAAAAATGAAGAAAAGGCCTGAAAAACAAATTATACAAGAAGCTGCAGTCACATTGTTTTAACAGCAAAATCGAGATTGACAAGTTCCAAGTAAGAAGATTCCAAGAACAGAAAACTTCTTAATCAAAATTTCTTCAAGAGAAGAGTAAAGAAGTTAAGAAAAAAGAAGCTTACGAGGAAGTCCAGGCCAAACCACATCGGGGAGCTAACAACATCTTCGAGTGCCAGAGCAGCAGAAAGAAGTCAGGGGTACAACGAGCGACTAGCCAAGTTGTATAGCAGGTACAAGACATCTCGAAAGCACCGAATGTAAGTTTAATTATGTAATAGTGTCGATGTCTATTGTCAAATTATATTATTAATTATATAATGTTATACACAGAACTGGAGAAAGAAATTTTTTAAAACATTCATTAAAAATAGGAAAAACATTAGTACTATTAATAGAAAAATTCAAAATTATGTATTATACCGCAATAATTAATCGGTAAATTACTACTTAATAATGATAATAATAATATTAGTTTTGCAATAATATGGCTGTTGTGCAATGGTGTTTTAAGTATAATTTAGTTCTACATATTCTACCATAGTAATGTGTATATTATAATGGACAAATAACTACAACAATATTGATCGAAATTTTAACAACATATAAATTACTCAATATTTTTTCATTGATATGGTAACAGCATCAGTGGAAATACGAACTTTAGATTATTATTATTGCTCTATGTCATAGAGTTGGTATAATCATTAATTTGTCAATCATTATGTATTATAAGTTATAAATGTTACATCCAATTATCATTATTTTTTTCTGTTTTCATGCCAAAATTATTAATTCACTATTCCATTTATAATGAACTAATGCAAATAAGACAAACTAGTAGTTCCCTAGATAATTTTGGCAGTAAAATCGAAAAATTATTCGTAGATTTGACGATTTCCCAAGCCGATGGTGACCAAAACGCGCCTTAAAATTTTACGTCCTATAAATGAAAAGATCGCTATTAAAAGTTTCACAAATGGCTTGCGAAATCGACAACTCAGTATTATTTTGTCAGCACGTAATTATAGTACGTTAAAAGAAACAATTAGAGCTGCAAAGGATGAGGAGGCGTCTAGTGTTCGACTTAGCGAATACACCGAACCATCGATTTATTTCGGGAATCGAGGTGGTTCAGGTTCCAATAATGTACCACGGCAAACATACCCTTTGCATTCCCAAGCAAAAAATAACGTGAACAGGAGGAAACCGGTACCCCAAAAGTTTTTGCGTGGAAATCAACAACACCGCGGAAAAAAAAGGTAATTACCCTCTCAACTGCGGATGTTCAAGACTTGGACACGAAAATATCTCCGTTGACTGCGGGCGTCCAAGTGTTAGACATTTTTTACCCGCTCTTTTAATGAAGAAACAAAGCATTATGTGCTATTTCTAACTCATTCTACCGTATTTAAATGTGTACAGGATAAAAAAGGCTAGCATAAAAACCCTCACAGCTTTATACACTTTAGAAGTATATTTTATTTAAATCATTCTTAAATGTCGTCCGTTCCTTGAGTCAGCCATGATTGACGCGCGCAAACAACGAAGTTGTTTGTAATTATTTTGTATTATTGTGTTAATGTGTGAATTGTGTTAAAACAATGGCTGGGTAAGTAACCTTCTTATTTGTAATCTCATTTTGTGTTTTATCTTATTAAGTACGTGTAAAATCGTTTTTAATATGTATGAAGCAAACTGCTATCTTAGAACTAACGTACTGGTTATATTATATTTAGTTATACTAATTACTTTAAAACTTTATTAAATATATGTACTCGTTTATAGGAAATTTCATAGAGAATTCAGAAATGTATACATATTATAATATTCGATATACCAAAATCAAGATATTTGCGTTTAAACGGATTGGGCCCAATCAACCGTCCATTTTATTAAACAGCTCCGCAGTCAACGGAGTATTACGGTTAGAGTCTCCGCAGCTTTGTGTTGAGTTAGCAATAGATAATATCAAATGTAGATGGCTCGTAGATACCGGCGCTTCCGTATGTGCGATTAAATATGACACGCTTAGTAAACTAAACATTTTATTACAAAAAGAAACCGATTACAATAAACGGAATTGGAGGCAAATTATGAACCATGGGATTTATTGATTTAACATTGTCTGTTGACGAGCTGAAATTTAATAATAAGTATCATGTTATAAAGCAGTTGCCGTGTGAAATTTCTGGAATTTTAGGCACAGATTTTTACGTAATTTTAATTGTAGCATAAATTTTGAATTGAACAGTATTACACTGCATAATATGAATGAATTAGTAACTTTGCCATTACATATGGGTATTTTGGGAAATAATAATTATTTGAGTATACCTCCGAGATGCGAGAATTTATTTTATATCAGTGCGAGTATGAAAGAAAGAAATGTTCAAAAATGGGAATACGAATGATTGAGTGGTTAAGTTTCGTCAATGTTGGACTGCTCACCCAAATATTTGATGATGCTCAAACTAGTAGTATTGAATCCATTAAGAGTGAGAATTATGAAAGCATGAAAGGAATAAATATAAAAGAAAATAATAAATTTTCTTTTATATTTATCATTGGATCACAGTGTGAACTTGACCGTGACAATTGTTGGAGTCCTTTTAAAATGACTTAAACGTAGACCTCAAGGTTGTGCGCACAACCCAAGGTACATTTTACCTTGATATAGAAAAAAAAGTTTATGTACCAATAAAATGAAATGAATGTTACGAAAATATAATATAATACCCAAATAAATGGGGCGCTCATATTAATAAAGTACCCGCGTGATAAAAATCACGAAATAAAATATAAATGAAATGAATTAATACTCCGATTCCCGGTATCTAATAAATAAATAAATATATCAGTGAATTGAGTGAAAGAGAGCCAGCTAAAGGTCAAACATATTAAGAAGAAAGAAAGTACTTACAAGAATTATGCAAAAAAAAGGCGTGTAAAAATTGTGTAGATATTTTGCATTTCCGTATTAGGACTATTAATGCTACCCAAAATGCGACTAACTAGTTACACATGTAATAATTATAGGGATCGATTAACACAACTACGCAAGATGTGTTGTACGTATTGTGTGCGTAATTGTTTAACCACATTTGTATATGAATTTACGAGATATTTTTTTATATTTAAGGCACATTGATTGATATTTACTACAAATCTGCTTAAATTTTTGTCATATGTTTTATATGTAAAATTTGTACATTTTAAACTATATTTGGTTTATATTTTGCTCATAAAGTAAAGTCCAGTGTCTATCAATACACTATTATTATAAATTTATTAATGTAATAGTATTCTTTTTACGTTTTTTCTTTAAAAACGAAAACGAAACCTAAAATTATGTTACCTGTTTGAAATAAAATTTCCTTTTTATTATTAATAAATATTCCGTAAAACAAACTTGAGCTGTGTACTTAGTAGTGTTTTCTTTTTTTATATAAATTTCATGTCATGAAAAAATGAGTTTTCGAAATTATAAATAACTTAATTATTGATTTTTTAAAAAGTTAGTAAAAGTATAATACTTTTACAAAATGAATTTAAAATTGAATGAAACAATCTATATTTAGAGGTACAAACTATTAGAAAGTTAAATTCATTTTATTTATAATATCATTTTAATGCATGGTTAAAAATAGGTACCATCATACAAAGTAATCGAAAAATCGTTCCCATGAACATACTTAGAAATTAAAACAAACGTGTCACAAACCGCTTACGCGACTGAGATTGTAAGTTGTATTTGATCCCTGTTGTTATGTTAATGATTATGATTATGTTGCACTAGTACCGCCGTGAGACATAACGTGTAATATTAAACGACTATCATTTTTTGCCAACTAACAGTCTATATGTAATGCAAATAAAAGATTCTTTTGACCAGAGTTAGATACTACATACATAATTAGTAGCATCCTACTAATTATGCAAATCGATACAAGTGTTGCGACATGCGATTTAAACGATTCATAGGATATTCCACTTTTCATAGAGTTTATTTAGATTTAGTAGGGCCCTAATGTAAGAATAGTTTTAATAGTTTTTATATACTTACAATACAGTGTGATTTAAATAAGTATGCTGAAGTTTATCCACATAAAATTAGGATACTATTTCAATGGCATTAGCTTCTTTTAGATTTATTGAGATTTAAAATGAATAATATAGTTTAAGTTTAAGAATATAAAAAAAAATTGTAAACACATTATAATATTTATTGATAACTATTTTGTTTTAAAAACTGTATTTTTAGTCTAGTGAATTAATAGTTATATATGAAAATTTTAAAAGTTATGCAGTAATCATCGGCGAACTAAAATTATTTCACAACAAAAACTTAAAGATTCAATACAATTACGTAAGGAATTTGATGATTGTTTAATAAATTTGAATACAGATGTAGAAAGTTATTTTTTTTAAATTACGGTGTTTACGATATTTTATTTTTATTTTATTATGTTATAAATGTGATATAAAAGGTATAAGAATATTAATATTTTAAAATAATGTACAATTTTTTTATACACCGAGTTATGTTACATTTAAAAAAATATTTTTGTGAATGATTTTTTTTTGATGGGCGTGTAGTGTGTGCTTATATATATGTAGGATAGAATAAGATAGAGTTAGTAATAAATCTACAGTCAAGACCACTAGATGTATTATTATT
Source organism: Parnassius smintheus behrii (assembly GCA_036936625.1). Classification (NCBI taxonomy): domain Eukaryota; kingdom Metazoa; phylum Arthropoda; class Insecta; order Lepidoptera; family Papilionidae; genus Parnassius; species Parnassius smintheus. Next base: position 9,514,095 of record JAUPFT010000004.1, on the reverse strand, counting down.
TATCCCTAGAACCTCCCAACATTACAGCACATATTGTATTTTAGTACGTTCATTATGTATGATTGAAAATGCACGTGTTTTAATCGCCACAATGCGATTTAAAACTCAATAAAATAGATAAACTGGTGAGATAAAATATTTGCGTGTAGGAGCGACGTTATAGAATTCATCACCCGATTCTGTGGAGTCATAAAAAGCGACTTTGAGAAAAGCTATAAATCTATGGCTTCTGATATAATATGATTATATAACCATTTCTTTTATGCCAGACGTAAAATATGCGGATCTCCCTTAAAAAGGAAAGGCAACCCATGTCCAGCAATGGTCGTTTACGAGCAGATGAGGAAGAGAAAAGAAATTATATAGCTTAAAAAAAACGTTTTAATAATATGTGTATCCATTAGTACTCAATAGAAAAATAACTTTTTATATTATATTTATGAGAAGCCAACATTTCCCTAGTGGTAAGTGGTTACTTATATTAATAGGTGGTAAGTCGTCTTTTCAGCCGATGAATTCCATTGGGCAGATATCATTTTCTTAACTATTTCTACTACCAAATAGCGTAACATGCCGGTGTATGTAACGCTGTAAAGTGGACAAGCACAGTGCTTCAGCTTCAAGATGGAACACTAACAAAATGGTTTGTGTTCCACTTAGAAAATATAAAGTGAACGAGTATAATAACGGGCTGTGAGGCTTTTAATCTTATTCCTAAGTAGTGTGAGGTGACCACGCAATTGTAGCCCTATTTACTTAATGTTGGTTGGATTGCCAAAACATGTGACAAATTGATTTCTTATATTTACGCGAACACTACACATTGAAATAATACTAGTTTTAACGGAATTTATCGCGTATATTTAACTTTTTTACCCGACGTTTCAAGAGCTTTACAGCACCCATGGTCACGGGAAGGACTGAGATGTTCAACGTCCAGCTGTCATAGTTAACCGCGGTTACCATAGATTAAAATTTTAACTTTTGTTCCGATCTACACAGTATGAGCTTATGGTATCATGGAGTCTTGCAGTTGTATGCTTGGGTTGGGATTTAATTTTATTTATTATAGGATCCCAAGCAGATGGTAGCACCCAGCCATCTTCTCTATTGAAATTAGGATGTTTTTTGATTTCAATAGCCTCGCAAATCATCCTTGGAAGGAATCGGTGTTCTTTAGCGAGGATTTGTGGTCTATCAAATCTGATGTAGTGACGGGGGCGATCTTGTACATGTTCACAGACTGCAGACTTCCCGGAGCGTCGATTCTTCACATCAGCTATATGTTCTTTGACGCGGGTTTTAATAGATCTTTTAGTTTGTCCTATGTAGGAGAGACCACATTCACAATCAAGCTTGTACACTCCTGCATCTTGCAGAGGGACGTTACACTTGACTGATGGTAAAAACTGACCAATCTTCTTCGGCGGCTTGAAGTATGTTTTGATGGAAGCGCGCTTCAAGATGTAGCCAATCTTGTCAGTGACTCCTCTAACATATGGCAGTACAGCAGGTACACGCTCGACTGTGGCCGGCTTCACTCGTTCTCTGTGACGTAGGCGTGGGACCCGAAGCTTGTTGTCATGCAAAACTTGCTTGACATGTTGGAGCTCGGCAGCCAGGTGTTTACTGTCACAGATCCCTCGTGCTCTCTGAAACAAAGATTTACCCACGGTAGCTAACTGTGAAGGATGGTGGTGAGAATCACCGTTTAAATATCTATCTGTATGGGTCTTTTTTCTATACACAGTATGGCTCAAGGTGTTATCAGGATTCCGAATTACTAACACATCTAGAAAAGCTAAGGAATTGTTTGCCTCTAACTCCATTGTGAACTGAATTTTAGAATTTATAGAGTTAAGATGGTCTAAAAATGCAGTTACTTTATCTAAAGGTAGAATTGTGAAAGTGTCGTCTACGTACCGCTTGTAGAATCTTGGATTTATGGGAGAAGTAAGCAGGGCTTTCTCCTCAAAGTCTTCCATGAATATGTCGGCGACAATGGGAGATACAGGTGAGCCTATCGCCACACCATCTACATGTATGTCCCCTGAGCGGTGAGAGTATTACAAGAGCACACATAAAGGATTCCTACCATTTTGTCAGCGAGATTAAAGACCTACGTCTGGCAGATAATGAAACTATGGTCAGTTTTGATGTGCAGTCATTGTTTACATGCTTACCTGTTGAAGACTGCATCTCAATTGTAACTAGAAGGCTGGAAGAAAACAACATGCCCGCAGAATATGCAGTATTACTCAGACACTGCCTTACATCTGGCTACCTATTGTGGAAGGAGGAGTTCTACAAGCATGTAGATGGTGTGGCGATGGGCTTACCTGTATCTCCCATTGTCGCCGACATATTCATGGAAGACTTTGAGGAGAAAGCCCTGCTTACTTCTCCCATAAATCCAAGATTCTACAAGCGGTACGTAGACGACACTTTCACAATTCTACCTTTAGATAAAGTAACTGCATTTTTAGACCATCTTAACTCTATAAATTCTAAAATTTAGTTCACAATGGAGTTAGAGGCAAACAATTCCTTAGCTTTTCTAGATGTGTTAGTAATTCGGAATCCTGATAACACCTTGAGCCATACTGTGTATAGAAAAAAGACCCATACAGATAGATATTTAAACGGTGATTCTCACCACCATCCTTCACAGTTAGCTACCGTGGGTAAATCTTTGTTTCAGAGAGCACGAGGGATCTGTGACAGTAAACACCTGGCTGCCGAGCTCCAACATGTCAAGCAAGTTTTGCATGACAACAAGCTTCGGGTCCCTCGCCTACGTCACAGAGAACGAGTGAAGCCGGCCACAGTCGAGCGTGTACCTGCTGTACTGCCATATGTTAGAGGAGTCACTGACAAGATTGGCTACATCTTGAAGCGCGCTTCCATCAAAATATACTTCAAGCCGCCGAAGAAGATTGGTCAGTTTTTACCATCAGTCAAGTGTAACGTCCCTCTGCAAGATGCAGGAGTGTACAAGCTTGATTGTGAATGTGGTCTCTCCTACATAGGACAAACTAAAAGATCAATTAAAACCCGCGTCAAAGAACATATAGCTGATGTGAAGAATCGACGCTTCGGGAAGTCTGCAGTCTCTGAACATGTACAAGATCGCCCCCGTCACTACATCAGATTTGATAGACCACAAATCCTCGCTAAAGAACACCGATTCCTTCCAAGGATGATTCGCGAGGCTATTGAAATCAAAAAACATCCTAGTTTCAATAGAGAAGATGGCTGGGTGCCACCATCTGCTTGGGATCCTATAATAAATAAAATTAAATCCCAACCCAAGCATACAACTGCAAGACTCCATGATACCATAAGCTCATACTGTGTAGATCGGAACAAAAGTTAAAATTTTAATCTATGGTAACCGCGGTTAACTATGACAGCTGGACGTTGAACATCTCAGTCCTTCCCGTGACCATGGGTGCTGTAAAGCTCTCGAAACGTCGGGTAAAAAAGTTAAATATACGCGATAAATTCCGTTAAAACTAGTATTATTTCAATGTGACAAATTTCATGCAAGAAAATTCGTATCCTTGAGTACTAAGATTTAAAGTCTCACATACTATTTTTAGACTGGCTTCTTTACCCATCAAACCAGAACACAGCAATGGATACGCTTCTACGTGGCGTTATAAATAGTTAACGTGGTGGTACTCATCTGGACGAACTCTAAGGAAGCAAAAAAGGAGCTCTTACTTTTTTCTATTATCCATCTTACGTTCAGACCAGAGCACAGCAGTGCAAACATTTTGCTGTAGAAATAAGAAAAGCGACTCGTACCCACATAAACTCACTTCAAGGCAGAAAAGGTGTTCCACCATTTTGTTTATCATAATCGTATTATTACCGAACTGAGTCAGGTAATTTTAAACAAGTTCAGTCTATCGAGGTATACAATGGTCTCTCATCAAGGATGTCCAAGGAAACTTCTGTCAGCCTTTTAATAGTGGTAGAGCCTGCTAGAGGCGGCAGCTTTTGCTGTCGCACGGACGCCCCGGCTCAAACCGAGGTGGTACCACGACTTCACAGAATACCAGCGTAAATTAGATAGTTACCTCTGCGTTTCACTTGGTGAGTACAGATGGCCGGAATCCCAATTCGCCCCACACCCCTGGTACAACATGGTAGCGGAATTAAGTGAAAATCTATCACAGGAGGGTACCAGCATCCCTTATGACGGACAATCCTTCGCTAAGCATCCACGACCTAGTTATCCTATCCTCTTCCTGAGCGTGTGCAAAGACCAGCGCTCTTTTAAAGGAATATAATTCCGCCTCCAGGTCCTTCAAACTAGTCATTGGCAAGGCAAGGTTCAGACCTTGCGCTTAGGCACATCGGTAGAATTGACGAGAAGATAGTTCGCCTTCCTTCAGGAACCCGTGCATTCTGGTCTCTAGCCAAAGCTGTCCAATTGAATTCTGTCAGTACATCTCTGCACAGAGAGTACGACCCACTGGCCCATGCCGTAAAGGGGAAAGCCGATCTGTTAGGCTTTCCCTTTGCATACAACTCGACTTTCGATGACGGGGGGAACACACCGCCGACCATCTCGCGATGTGAGTGCTCCATGTCAGAGGTGCGGTTTATCTTTTTAATCTTCTATATCTATCTTTTTAATTTAGATACGCTTAAGTTGAACAATAAGATATTTTTACACCAATCTTCTAAAAACTTGTCATATGGTCTTTTTGATTTTATCTTTTTCATTTTTACATATGCTAAGTCGTTCCATAAAAATAGTAGTCAAAATTCGTATTAAATTTTATAATTCAAAAACCAAACAAAAAGTCACCCGGTCCCACAGACATATAGTTCCGGGACCGGATGTCTTGAAAACCTCGAATAACTTTTTCACCCGCTGTCGATTTTCGTCGCGATTTCGAGTAGCTGCCAGATTTCCCCTGTCCAAGCGCCAATGTACCCCGCGGAGTCAGAGCGGGCGCACGATCCTTAGTTTTGGCGCCAACTCTCTGTACACCGGGGTCACCGAATATGTAAGTAAAATAGGCAGAGTTCAATTATTGATTATTGGTTTTTTGTCTGGTTTAGGTACATTTTTTAATTACTTTTGTTATTGTATTATTGCACTATCCTATAGTGAGTAAGTTTATTCCATGTTTTTATCAATTTTATCGAAATTTAACAAAATTATTATATCTTGTTTATATATTATATCTTGTTTACAAATATATACTTTGTTACAGCATATCGTACGAAAAGGAACATCATCGTTTAGAGTCACTTTTTCATGAACCGCTTGATGAAGATAGACCATTAATGTTTTCACCAAATGAAAAGGAATTAAAACGGTGAAGAGGAAAGAATAGTGATTTTCAAAGAATTTTTTTGTTATTTTTTGTCGCTAGGATACCATTTTTTGTTTATAATAAATAACATACTAGAGTCTACAAACATAAAAGACTGAAATAATTTCAAAAATATGTTGATTGTTGTGTTCTCAAAGCTATGTGTAAAAACTAACTAAAATTTTATAGGTTCAATGTGAAGTTGCCTAATAATACGATTAAGTAAATAAAAGAGGCTGTGAATAATGAAATATCGTTGTGTTAGTGTTCATTAAATTATAGTTAATAAAAAATTGTTAGTTAATAAAAGATATTGAAAATTTTTCCATTAAAAACTCCGGTGCATGTGACAGGAGTCATTGAATATGTAAGTCAAATCGACGTCACCGTTGGCGTATTTTATACTAATAATCATTTTTATAATATTATTTTACAATGGCTTGAACACAAAATTTAAATATAAACCTCAGCTCACTCGAAACACGTCATGAGTTTGTGGTGGCAGTATACCATTATCATAATAAATTAGAATAGATATTGAACATAACTATCATATAGAAGAAAAAATAATAAGACATTTACAAGCTAAATGATTTACAGCCTGAAAGATATAGGAATCAACCCTCGAGGGAAATTAAGGGTTATAAACCTTTGATTTATGTAAAGAACTTATTCAAACGTAAACACAATAAGAAATTTCTGCATTCGCTGATGTCTTTACGTTATGTTACTTGATATTATATTATAATGAATTATGTTGCCTCGTTTGAACTTAAAGAGTGTCGTGACCGTGTAAAATATATATCGTCCCGCATCCATATCATCCATTTGTTGTCCCGTGGGTGCGTAAGAGACGACAGAGGAACCTGAAACAGGAGATGTGTAGCAGCATTTTTCTGATAACAACTCCTAATAATAAAAACTGCAGTTGCCCTCCTGCCTGCCGAGTGTGTCAACTATTACAAAATTGGGAATTATTTCATAGCTGACACGCTCGGCAGTATGATACTGCGCGAGCTACGAGCAAATGAAAATCGTATCAACTATTGCAAAATTCCTTGAATTTGCCGTAGTTGCTAAGCATTTTATTAAAGAATCTTTTTTTTTTATAAGATGGGGTGACAAACGAGCACACAGTCCACCTGATGGTAAGTGGTTGCTGAGGCCCATAGACATCTACATCTATCCTCGATTACAAATCAAAATGCAGATGCGTTGTCACCTGTGAGGCCTAAGATGGAATGCCTCGTTTCCAGTAAAAAGGGTCTCCGGTTCTCTACACTCACCATACGATAGCATTAAGCTACTATTTCACGCTGGTATTCTGAGAGAGCATGGTCCTTCCCCGGTCGAGCCGACCCATTCGTGCTACAACTATACACTATATATACAATGTATATTATGTTCAGCAGTGGACATTTATAGGATGTAATTGATGAATAGATCGGAATTTGTGTTATGTGTGTTACACAGACATATTATTTGATTAGCTGTGCCCCGCAGTTTCACCCGCGTATAACACGCGTCTGATTGAAGCTGAAGCATTTTATATAGCAATGTTTGGAAAAATCGCTAAAATTAATGAAGTATTTTTATCGGCGTATAGCAAAGTTACATTTTATCTTCCACACTCCCCCTCCCGGGTGAGTACTAACCCCAGCCTTCGCTCTCACCCAAAAGGTGTCTCAAATCGAGATTTATTCAAGTTTCAAAGGCAATCGTATTAATGAAATATGTGTAGGTACAAAATAATCCATTATAAATTTGCTAACAATTTCTAACAAATACAAAAGCAATATCACTTAAAGTTTCCCCGCAATCTGCCACGAAATATGAACATTTTTTATCAATTATCTATTTTTTTTGCCTAAAGTTTAGTTTTCTCAAAGATTTCCCATTTTGCTACCTAGATATTTTTTTTATATATGATGGTAAGTGTATGCTGTGGACCATACACATCTACATTTATTTTTGATTCAGATGCATTGTCATCTCTAAGGACTACGATGGATGGACTCGTTTCCAGTAGAAATTGTTTCCGGATCTCTACACTCACCATAGAAAAAACAGCAGAAATAATCTGTTATTTTAAGCCGGTATTCTGTGAGAGTCCTTCCCCGGTTTAGGTAACCCATTCGTGCAACAACCATTATATAGCTGCAGCATAGCTACACCACGTAAAATAAGACCATACTCTATTATTTCAATTATTTATAACTAAATGAAGTAATAGAGTATGGTCTTTAAAAAGCTGTACGAGCTGTACTCGTATAACATATTTCTAAACTCTCTCATTTCACATTACTTTGCTAATTTGAAAATTTAATTTTTGCTTCACTGAATGGCTTATATTTCGTGGCAAATTGCGTGAAAACTGTAAGTAATATCGCTTTTGTGAGTGTAAAAATTGATAGCAAATTTATCTAGGTTCATTTTTTACCACCCCAGTTTTCATGTATTCATTATTTGGGATGCGGGGGGTGTGGTTTGTTGAAGATCCCCTAGGAGGGCGAGATAGAGGAGATAAAATTTAACTTCATTCTATAACGTACATATGCCAAAGGATGAAAATACTCCATTAATTTTGTGTTTTAGCTAAAATTATTGAACTAACCTCGCTCATAGAAGCGTTTACTGCTGGTTCTTTCGGCTCTAATCGGACGGTTAGAGTTTATGCGTCGTTTGCCAATCCAAGTGTTGAACTATTTCAGTTTTTCATTATATCTTGAAATATATGTCAAAATAACATGGTATAAAGAGCAAAGTTTCATCATCATCATCATCATTACAGCCCTTCACAAGTCCACTGCTGAACATGGGCCTCCCCCAAGTAATGCCACAAAGCACGGTCCTGAGCCACCTGCATCCATCGACTTCCTGCATGTCTTACCAGGTCGTCACTCCATCTAGTGGGGGGTCGCCCTACACTACGCTTACCGGTACGAGGCTGCCACTCGAGAACCTTTCTTCCCCATCGGTTATCGGTTCTTCGAGCTATATGGCCGGCCCATTGCCACTTCAGCTTACTAATCCGTTGGGCTATGTCGGTCACTCTGGTTTTACTGCGGATATCCTCATTTCTGAGTCTATCACGCAGAGAAACTCCGAGCATAGCCCTCTCCATAGCTCGCTGAGCGACCTTAAGCGTCCTCATACGGCCAGCAGTAAAGGACCACGTCTCAGATCCGTAAGTCATCACTGGCAACACGCACTGGTTGTACAATCTAGTTTTTAGAGATTGAGGTATACCTGACGAAAAGATATGTCGTAATTTCCCGAACGCTGCCCAGCCGAGTTGAATCCGTCGATTGACCTCTCGGTCGAAGTTGGACTTACCTAGTCGGACTATTTGTCCCAGGTAAAAGTACTCGTCAACAACTTCGAGCATAGTGCTCCCAACAACTACCGGCACAGGTGTGACATGGACATTAAACATGATCTTTGTTTTGTCCATGTTCATCTTAAGCCCTATCCGTTGGGAGGCACTATTGAGGTCATTGAGCATAATGCTTAAGTCCTCCAGCGATTCTGCCATAAGGACTATATCGTCGGCAAATCGAAGGTGAGTGATGTACTCGCCATTGATGTTAATACCGTATCCTTTCCAGTCCAGTAGCTTGAAAACGTCTTCCAACGCAGCGGTGAAGAGTTTCGGGGATATAACATCACCCTGTCTTACACCTCTCTGCAGTTGGATAGGTTTCGAACTCTGGTTCTGTACTCGGATAGCCATTGTAGCCCTACTGTACAAACACTTCAGCACTTCGATGTACCGACAGTCAACTTGGCACCGCTGAAGGGACTGTAGCACCGCCCAAATTTCGACGGAATCAAAGGCTTTCTCATAGTCCACATATGCCAGGCAAAGAGGCAGATTGTACTCTTCGGTCTTCTGTACAATCTGCCGCAGGGTATGTATGTGGTCTATGGTACTGAAGCCTTTTCGGAAACCGGCTTGTTCGGGAGGGGAAGGAAAGTTTATCTTCATAAAATTATGTTTATACTAAAGTAAGTTTTGTTCGTAAGCATTAGTATGCCATGCCTAATAATAATGCTCATAAATCATTTTTTGACTTTCAATAATTTTTGTCTCAGAATACCTTATTGTGGCTTATGAATAAAAAAGAGCAAATAGTATCGCAGACTTTTTTTAGTAGATAGAGTAAAGATTTTAATTTATGTAGAACATCTGGGGCATGGTAGTGCCTCAGCGAAGACCAGACAACCAAACCAAAACGAAGCACTACTTACCTTTAATAAAACTACTTCCTACTACTACATTTCCGCCTTGGCAATATTTTACACGATATTATTTTTGGTGGGATTGTATTCACGCACGGGCATTTGGTGCATTTCGAGAGTGCTTTTTCTTCTGACTTGCTTAACAAAATAAATATTTAAGCCTAGCTGAGAAATATAGCCTAATGCTAAAAAGCCTCTACTATTTATTGCATAAAACTATATACTATATTATAACTATAGATTCTACCCCGTTTAATTTACTTATTTTTATTTCTCGATTGGGTGCTCTAAGGCACACTTTTTGGGTGCTTTACAGAACCCAGTCGGGAAATAAATGATAATTGGGGGAGGGGGGGTACTAAGACGTTTGATGTCCCAATGTCATCGTTAGCCCGGTTACCTTCAGTTTTGGTAAGGATCGCACTTTATTTGTTCCACCACCGCTGGCACTGACATACTTGAAATTTAATAGATGCGTCTTTGCGTAATATATATATAATAAATATCCAATATAATATATTATTATGTAAAAATTTTATCATTTACATTTTAAATTCTAACTATTCGATTATCTTTTGAATCTAATTTGTTAATGAAAGAGCGAAAAAGCTCATTTATAATTAACAAAAACTAGTTCACTTCTCATCAGTTAGTAAAAGCGTTTGCATGCACTAATTGGGTAGCTACACTTGATAACAAGATTATCAATCAGATAGGAATTGTTCACGTACCTTAACTCAGTTTTAGTTAATGTTTTGTTCATATAATAATTTATTTAATGATACTGTACAGTGTAAAGTACTGAATAATTTTCACGAAAGAATAATATCCTAAACCACTTAGTAAAACTACTGCAATTGAGTTTAGTGTGAAAACTTATTTCTACTTTATCATCATCACCATCTACATTACAACATACAATTTCACTGCTAAACAAGTACCTTCCCCAAGGAATGCTATAAATCAATTCAACCTGCATCCATCGACATACAGGAAGCATCTCTTACCAGGTCACTATACTAATTGGGAGGACAAATACTTACTATTGCAAATCTTTTAAATTGGACCAATTTTATATGCAGTTGTTAATCGGAAGTGATAAGAACTTTTGGCATATTTTTAATAATTCCTTAGTCGTTTCTTAGGCCGGAATTTAGAGACAATTTCGAGTTTCAACTCAAAATCTATTAATGATGTCTTAAATTTACGCGAATACTACGCATTGAATAAAAATATATTTACGAATTTTATCGCCTCTAATTAACTATTTTAACTTATTTATGCGTAACTTATATTTATGCGTTTCGGGTGCTTTACAAAATCTATTCTGTCAACATTTATATAAATACTATAAGGTCAACATTCATGTATAGTGGACTTAAATTTTGACATTGTGAAGTGAGTGTTAACATTCGAAACTATCTTTGAATACCGATCTTTGAATGATTCTCTTACGATATCCTCTGTTGAAATGCGAAGATGGATTCTATGATGCAACCACTGCACTACAATTTGCTAATTTTAATAATGTTTAATGATTTGACTGGCCTGTTGGTCTAGTGGTTAGTGACCCTGACTGCTATGCCGGAGGTCGTGGGTTCGATTCCCACCCAGGACAAACGTTTGTGTGATGAGCACGATCATTTGTTCTGTGTCTGGGTGTAATTTATCTACAATATTTATGTATTTAGAAATATATAAGTATGTTTATCAGTTGTCTAGTACCCATAACACAAGCTCTGCTTAGCTTGGGACTAGATGGCGTTGTGTGATAGTTGTGGAATATTATTATTATTATTATTATTTTGGGGTATCTATATAGTTTTCTCATCTGGTTGGGTCCCATAAATATATAATTATAAATGAAAATGAAAAGATGAATATACATAAATATCAATAACATAAAATAAATATACAAATACATAAATAAATAAAAGCCCAACCAGATGGACGCCCTCGGCAGGGGAGACCAAACGGCCGAGGGTTAGGGGGAAAGGGAAAGAAACCGGCGGACGATGCGGGCGGTATCGAGGAGCACCGCCTTCTGCATTTGAGCCTGGAGCGGTCCGCCACGTAGTCCCAGTCGCCTCAGATGACCCGAGAGGCTGGCTGGGATTAGCCCGTTTGCAGAGACGACTACAGGAATAATTTCGGTCGGCAGACCACCCCACATGTCGGTCACCTCATGAGCCAGGTCCAGATATTTTGTTTGCTTGTATGTTTCGGCTTTCACGAGTTTCTCGTCATACGGAATGGTAATGTCGACCAAAAATATCCTTGACTGTGCCCGGTCCATCAGCACAATATCAGGCTTATTCGCAAGAATAGTCCTGTCTGTGATGATGGCCCGGTCCCAATAGAGCCTGGCGCGATCATTTTCGAGCACGGCTTCCGGCAAGTACTTGTAATACGGCAATTTTCGATCCACGAGACCGCATTTCAGAGCGAGCTCCTGGTGAAGAATTCTGGCTACTAGGTTGTGCCTGTGCAAGTACTCAGAGTTAGAAAGCGCCGAACAACCGGAGATGACATGCCTAAGTGACTCACCGGGATGGCGACAAGCTCGACAGATGTCGACGGTGCCATCCTTTAGGATGTATCTCCGATAGTTGTTGGTCTTAATAACCTGATCCTGTATTGCACAGACAAAACCCTCGGTTTCCCCGAAGAGATCACCAAAGCGTAGCCAGTGGAGGGAGGCTGCTGTGTCTACGAAAGGCTCATGTAGAGCCTTGTAGAACCTCCCGTGGAGCTCCTTCTCCTTCCATGCGGTCTCCCGGTCGGAAATGCTCTGCACTGCCGGGTTTTGCCATTGCTCGTTGGCTAAGGATAGAGGGGTAAGTCCTTTATCACAAGAAATGACGTCTTTATAGAATGGATCATCCGATCTCACCAGGAAGTAATCACGGAGGCTGCACACTTCGCGATTATGCATGGTGAGCGCGCTCAAGAAGCCACGCCCACCATGCTTTCGCGGCAAGTACAGCCTCATTACCGATGATCTCGGATGATGCATCCTATGGGACGTCATTGTAGTGCGGACTTTTCTATCCAGGGCGTTAAGTTCAGTCTGACTCCACCTGAGTATGCCAAAGGTATACATGAGGACAGGCATGACCCAACCGTTATATGCGTGTGTCCTATTCACACCGGACAAAAGGCTGTTAAGCACTTTGGTCAAGCGTGCATAAAACACGTCGCAAACTGACTGTTTCATACCAGCCTCATCGATACCGACGTTCTGTGACATACCCAGGTATCGGTATGTTTCAGCCTCGGAAAGGGTTCTTAAGTTGACGGGCATAGATAAGTCTATGCCCTCAGAGTTAGCAACCCTTCCCCCTTCAACATGGAGGACCGCACACTTATCCGTCCCCAGCTCCATTCTAATAGAATTGCTAAATTCACACGTGATGTTTAGCAATTCCATAAGATAGGAGCGACTGGAGGCGAATAATTTGAGGTCATCCATATAGAAAAGGTGGGTCACTTTTGTACCTCCTTTCCGAAGCTGAAATCCCCTCCCGGAGCCCTCCAGTAAAGTACTGAGAGGGTTCAGGGAGAGGCAAAACCAGATTGGACTCAGACAATCGCCCTGGAAGATACCCCTTCTTATCCTTATGTGGTTCTCCGCAGCCATCATCCGCTCGCCCAGATAGCAAAGGATCGTACTCCACTGCCCCATACACTGCCCGAGGAAGTCTCGAACTGTACAGTCAATCTTGTACAGCTCGAGGACCCTCTTTAGCCATGTATGGGGCACCGAGTCGAATGCTTTTCTGTAGTCTATCCAGGCGGCGGAGAAATTCCGACGGTTGCGTTTCACCACTTTGCCAATGACCGCGTCAATGAGGAGTGGTTCCTTGGTTCCACGACCACCGCCCCGGCATCCATTTTGAGCGCGTGACATCACCTGATTTAGCTCCAGGTGACGAGTGATTCTCGCGCTCAAAATGGATGTCAGTGTCTTATATATGGTGGGTAGACACGTGATGGGGCGGTATTTGCTCGGGTCTGTGGTATCCTGATCTTTAGGAACCAAATGAGTGATCCCAGTAGTGAAGAGGCTCGGGAGCGACTTCTGATCGAGAGCCTCTTGAAACTGTCGGGCGAGCACAGCGTGACATACTACGAACCCCTTCAACCAGTAATGATGCAGTCCGTCGAGCCCCGGACTTTTCCAGTTCGGGGCCCTACGGACCGCCTCAGCCACGTCTTCAGGCGTTATGGTGACGGGGTCCATAGGCGTAACACTTGCACTCTGGCTCGCCACAACTTCCATCCAAGGGCCCTCGCTGTGGTTTACGGGCTCTGACCACAGGCCACGCCAAAATGCGACAGTGGCAGCCTGATCCGGTCCTGGGCCCGCTCCACATACCTCTGGTCGCTCCAATGATTTATAGAGCCTCTTCTGATCACTCTGGAAGAGACGATTCTGGTTGAACCGCCTTGACCTCTCGCTAAATCGTCGAATCCGCTTCCCCCAAGCAGCGATTTTTTGCTTCAGGTCATCTATGCGCTCCGTTAGTTTTTGCGTGATATCCGGCTGGAACAAACTGATATTTGTCCCAGCAAACGCCATCCTAACGGTGCGCATAATCCTCGGTCTAGTATTACCCGACCTGAAGCTTGTCAGTCTGCCGATAAGGGCCCTTGCCTTTGCGATACGGTCCTCAATTCTTTTTCTCCAGGCTGGGATGGCGCTACTTTTTTGAGTAGCACGTCCAGCCACGGGAAGTTTGGCGCCAATAATACGGCATACTGCCAGTGCGGCGCCAAAAAGAATTGAATCCGTCTCGCAAAGGTCCCGGCTGGCTTCCAAATAGGTTACCAGCATTGGGTTAAGAGCCCGCACGACAGCCCGATTTCGCTTGCTAAGGGGTATGCGGGGAAGTCGCGGTCGATTATCGAGAGGCATGCTGCGCGTTTCCAGCATCGACTCTTCCAGTATGCTCCTCATTTTCTCTAGTTCGTGGGAGACTATTCCATCATCGTCTGAATTAGCCACAAATGGAATGTTGACGGCAGCATCCACATATGCAGTTTGTTGCGCATCTAGTGGCGCCGCATTCCCAGCCGCAGCATTTCCATTCGATGAAGGAATAGCCTCACGTCGTAGTCGCTCGAGTTCGGCGTCACCAAATATGTTGGAGCGCAGGATGTACCTAACTCGGTCTGCCAGGTTTTGCTCAGTGACGGATAGAGATGGCTCCAGCTCTGCAAAAAAGCGATGCATCCGAGCCCGATACGCCAAACATCCAGTTTCTTCCCCTTTTGCCCTAAAATACGCCCGCAGTGCGTTTTCATTCATCGATTTAGACCAACGCATGCGACGTGCTCCACCAGCAGCGGGTGCCGCTTGCTGAGTCCGAGAAGACCCAGCCAACACCAAGCCTTCTGGTGGGGATGATGGATGCGGGGGGCTGCTAGGTGGTCTTGCAACACCCCGCGCTCGGCTGGCGGCCCGCATGCTGTCGCGTCCAGCGCCAGCTCCAGACGCGCCCTGGCGACCTCCAGGCAGCGGCCCTTTGCGCATTATCTTTTTCTCCATCATCCATAATATGGGCGTCCATTAACGGGAGACGCCCAGGCCCGGCACCGTATCGTGGACGGCCATAAGCACAAACGGGTCTTTGCACCCTGAATTCTGCCGAGGCACGGCGCTCACACCTCTCGCAAGGCGCTGACTGACTGCGTTGACGTAGCAGTTTTGTCACTTAACTGTTACGTCAGCGGGCGATGGGGTCGTCAATTCCCTACGCCATTATTATTATTATTATTATTATTATTATTTAAATCATGTATTAAAAATTATAAGTATTTTCGTATACGCAAGCAACGTAATCTCGGATCCATGACAGTCATTACAATCGATTAAATTAAGGCTTACTGAATGCGTAAACTATTCTTATCTGAGCAGAACGGTGGCCTCCGGTCTGGGCAACTACGCAGATTAACGCTTTAACGGGCCTTACATTTCACTGACTTTTTAGGTTTCGCGTTATTTCTTTGTTTTTTTTTTGAATTTAAATCACAAATGCATTTAACACCTAAAACTTTAAAAAGTTTTTTTTTAGATAAGTCAGGACTAAAATTGGAAAATAAACGTCAATCATTGCAAATATATTTAAAACATATCATTATCATCAATACAGCCCAAGGAATGCCACGTAGCATAGTCCTGCGCCAACTGCATCCATCGACTTACTGCATGTCTTACCAGGTCGTCATTCCATTTAGTGGGGGGTTTCCATACACTACGCCTACCGTTACGAGGCCCTTTCGCGAACCTTTTTCCCCGTCGGTTGTCGGTTCTTCGAGCTATATGGCCGGCCCATTGCCACTTAAGCTTACTTATCCGATTGGCTATATCAGCCACTCTGGTTCTACTGCGGATATCCTCGTTTCTAAGTTTATCATGGAGAGAAACTCTGGGCATATCCCTCATATTTTTTCAAGAGAACGTTGTCGCCTTTCTTGAAGAACAAGACCACCGCGCTTTTACTACACGCCCCAGAAGTAGTGCCACCATGGAAGACGGAATTGATATACTTCTGAAGAATGTACGGTTGTTCCACCCGCTTTCAAAAGCTCCGCTGTTATTCCAACCTCGCCTGGGACCTTGCCGTTTTTCAAAGTGTTAGAGAACCATTTTAATCTCACTCAGATTTATGTCTGAGATATCATTGGAATAGTGTAGGATAAGACATGCTCTTGGATCGTTACTCAAACATGCGTTTGACTCCAACGATGACGCGTACATATGCCCATAGAACCTCTCAATCTCATCGTGTCCCGGAAACGATGCTGCCATACTCAGTCTTCAGCCTCGACAGTTGGCTTTTCCAGCAGACAGATCTCTGGCAAAGACTTTGGAGCCCTCGGTCCGGTCGATCGCTTCTTTAAAACGAGCAATATTAAAATTTTGTAAGTTCCGCCGCATTAATTTGGAGATTTGTCTGTTCAAGTGTATGTAAGCTATCAAATCTGTTGAAGACTGCAGCTTTATTTCCATTCTAACAGCCATGAGGTTAAGAGCAGTGGGTCTTGCAGAACTTAGCTCCGACCGCATGAGCAGTTTCCACGAGCTTGTCATTCATATCGTCCACTGCATTGCAATCTTCCTGGCACTGAAAAAGATTTTGTAACTCGAGGTAAAAGGTTTTGGGACTTCATTAGACAAGATCTCTTTAACTTAATGTTTGCGTTCAGTGTGCCTCTAACCATTCGGTGATCGCTGCCAGTTTTCACCCTTGCGATCACTGAGACGTCACTAAATAATTACCGTCTAGTCATCACAATGAAGTCAATCTCATTTTTTATCGAGCTGTCGTGGCTCGACCAGGTTCTGTTTCGATGGGGCCGCTACTGGAAGAAAGAGTTCATCATAAAAATCCCTCTTTCTCCATGAAGTCAGCATCTACTGACCCCTTGGGTTCCGTTGCTTTATCCCAAATTTTCCTACCTTCAGTTTACCGTTCTTTCTTGCATATTGGGTTTCGGAGGAATGTATGGCTCTAGAAATATCCTCATACATTTCTTCCAACTCCTGGTTGGGATGTGCTGATGTTGGTGCGTAAAACTCGTATGACCTTCATCGAATATCATTTGGTGTTTCTAAGTATAAGATACGTAACCCTCGTCGACACACTCTCAACCTTTGTAACGTTGTTAACGAGAGACTTGTGGACGATAAATCCGACATCACCTTGGAACACATGGTCGCCCTCCCACTGATAGAATAAGTTGCCGGATTTGAGAATCACCGTATCTTCCCACTCTTTTCGGACCTCGGATAATCTTATAGTATTCCAGCGCAACTTTATTATCTCTTCTTCCAGCTTCTGGATCTTCTCCTCAGTCCTCAGTATCTCAGATTCTTTTACATCCACATAACTTGTACATTTGCGACACCAGTCCTCGGAATCGTCACGTATCACACTCCAACCTAAATTCGGACGTTTTTTTGTGTTCGAACCCATCGCTGATACGTCGTTCCACTTGGTCTTAGGAGAACTGGCCTTCATCTATTCCAGAATCGGCTTGATGTCCGAATCTTCCTTTTGCGCATTTTGCAGGCTATCCTTTCAGTCATTGCTGAGCTGGTCTGACCTAAGAATCCTCACAGATTTTTTTTTTATAGAAAAGGGGACAAACGAGCATACGGCTCACCGGATGTTATATGACTACCGCCACCCATGTGATCTATTGAAATTAGGATATTTTTGATTTCATCAGCCTCGCAAATCATCCTTGGAATGAAATCATCCTTGTTATTTAGCGAGGATTTGTGGTTTTCAAATCTGATGTAGTGACGGGGGTGATCCTGTACCTGTTCACAAACTGCAGGCACCTCAGAGCGTCGATTCTTCACACCAGCTATATGTTATTTAACACGGGATTTAATTGATCTTTTCGATTGTCCTATGTAAGAGACACCACATTCACAATCGAGTTTGGACACTCTTGCATCTGGCGAAGGGACATTACGCTTGACTGATGGTAAAACTGACAAATCTTCTTGGATAACTTCAAGCATGTTTTAATAGAATCGCACTTCAAAGCCAATCTTGTAGGTAGCTCCATTGACACAGGACAGTACAGCAGGTACACACTCGACAGTGGCTGGTTTTACTGGCACACTTGACGTAGGCGCGAGACTCGAAGCTTGTTGTCATGCAAAATTTGCTTGACGTGTCAGCGGCCAGGTGTTTACCGTCACGGATCGCTCGTGCTCTCTGAAATAAAGATTTACCCACGGTAGTTAATTGCGAAAGTTAGTGGTGAGAATTACCGTTTAAATATCTATATATATATGGGTCTTTTTTATACACAGTGAGGCTCAAGGTGTTATCGG
This sequence comes from Parnassius smintheus behrii, assembly GCA_036936625.1. Lineage (NCBI taxonomy): Eukaryota > Metazoa > Arthropoda > Insecta > Lepidoptera > Papilionidae > Parnassius > Parnassius smintheus. The sequence continues at coordinate 9,495,660 of JAUPFT010000004.1, read as the reverse complement.
GTTACAAAATTACTAACACTTAAGTGTATTTACTTTATCTAAACGTAAAATTTTGAAAGTGTTGCTTACATACCGCTTGTAGAATTTTGGATTTACGGGAGAAGTAAGCGAAACTCTTACTTCAAAGTCTTCCATGGATATGTCGTCGATAATGGGAGGTACAGGATCTAATTGCGTGTAGAATTCCTCCTTCCACAATAGGTATTTATTTTTATTTATTTTATTCTTTATTATATCCTTAACAAAAGAATACAAAGGGCGGACTTAATGCCTAGAGGCATTCTCTACCAGTAAACCCATGGAGTGATGAGAATTTGACGTAGGTGTGGCAATACAGCTTACTAATCCGTAAGGATTACGGATCCTACGGATTAGTAAGCTGAAGTGGCAATGGGCCGGCCATATAGCTTGAAGAACCGATAACCGATGGGGAAGGAAGGTTCTTGAGTGGCAGCCTCGTACCGGTAGGCGTAGTGTAGGGCGACCCCCCACTAGATGGAGTGACGACCAGGTAAGATATGCAGGAAGTCGATGGATGCAGGTGGCTCAGGACCGTGCTTTGTGGCATTACAGAATAAGATAATACAATACAAATGATAATCAATTACATAATATATACAAACTACTAATAAATAAACTATACATATATGATCTACCCTTACATATATACAAATATATAAATAAATGGATATACATACAAGTAAACATATTTAAATACATACATAATTAGTATATACATATATTATATATATATATATATATATATATATATATATATATATATATATATATATATATATATATATATATATATCAATAGGTAGCCAGACTTAAAGCAGTGTCTGAGTATAACAGCATATTCTAAGGGCATATCGTTATCTTCCGGCCTTCTAGTTACAATTAAGATGCAGTCTTCAAAAGCTAAGCATGTGAACAATGACTGCAAAACATAACAGACCACAGTTTCATAATCTGCTAGATGTAGGTCTTTAATCTCTTACTTACTTACTTATCGTCACGCACAATCCCTAACGGGGTAGCCAGAGAGAACAGATCGCCAAGTGTCACGATCCTTACATACCTCTTTCGCTTCTTTCAGGTTCATTAACTTCTTCATACATGCACGTCTAGGTATCCGAGTACTCTTGACCCTCCCCTCTTCGAGCAATTTGCTCACATGGTCTTCGAAACTTAGTCTTGGTCTACCTCGACACCTTTTAATATTTACTTTCGCTCTATATATTTTCTTCACCATTCGGTCTTCACTCATTCGTTCAACGTGCCCAAACCATTGGAGTACGCCCCTATCAATTTTTGTGATAAGGTCATCTTTCAATCCTGCCATATTGCGAATCTCTTCGTTTCGCTTTCGGTCGGCTATGGTAACGCCATAGATTTTACGAAGAGATCGCATCTCCACTGCATTCAACTTGCTTTTATGCTTCTTCTGGCATACCCAGGTTTCGCTGCCATATAACAAAGTCGGTACCAACACTGCGTTATGTATTGCAAGGCGTGCACTCTTCACCACGCCTTGCCTTTTTACTAATGCATTCAGGGCACCATTGACTTTGTTTCCGGCAGCAACACGCCTATCCACATCTAAATCACATCTTCCATCCCGGCTGAAAGCACTCCCCAAGTATACAATTTCATTTACCTATTCTAGACATTCCTGATTTACCCATATTTCACATTTCGTTCTCTCTTCGTCCTTTTCAAATACCAGAACCTTAGTTTTATTAGCATTCAAACGGAGACCTTTAATTTCACATTCCTCTTTCATACACGTGACTAATGCCTGCAGTTCCGCTTCTGATGGTGCAATAAGCACTGCATCATCAGCATACAGCAGACAATTAACTTTTATGTCACCCAATTTCACACCCAAACAGCTATCTTTCAGCTTCTGTAAACAGCTGTCGAGATACAGTATGAATAGCCAGGAAGACATGACACAACCCTTTTTTACGCCCGCTTGGACGCTAAACATGGGTGACAGGTCATGCCCTACCCGCACACAGGCTTTACAGTCATAGTAAAGTGACTGCACAGCCCTTAACAATCGACCATCCACACCATATCCCGGCAACAGTTCCCACATTTTCTTCCTTATAACCTTATCAAATGCTTTCTCCAGATCCACAAAAGCACAGAAAATCCTCTGGTTAACACTCAGAAGCTTCTCCGTGATCATGCGGAGAGAAAACATTTGATCCGTGCATCCTCTTCCAGGTCTAAATCCGCATTGTGCCTCCCATAAGAATCTTTCCGATTTCTCTTGCATCCTGCGTGTCAAAACCTTCGAATAAACTTTACTTGCTAAACTGGTCAAGCTGATCGCCCGATAGCACCCGCAGTCAAAATGTGAACCTTTACCTTTATATAAAGGCACAATGACCGCGGATCGCCAGCACAAATTGCACAGCAGATGAAAGCTGTCCCAGACGCGAGGCCCACCGTACTTGATCATTTCAGCAGTAACTCTGTCTAGTCCCGCAGCCTTACCACAATTTAAACTTCGAATCGCACGTTCAATCTCTTTCATGCTGATGACCTCAGTGTCATCGAGGTCCGTGTCTGGCGTGCCAGTCACGGCGTCACCCCCGGATCCTTCACTAAGATCATGACACGCATACAATTCTCTATAAAATTCACTCCATCGCTGCATGACGTCCGATTTTTCTGAGAGGACGTCATTGGTTCTCGAAAGCACTTTGTTCGTTCTTAAAGCTGTCGCACCACTCCGGGACCTTCCAACCTCTTTCCAGAAGAGTTTGGAGTTTTCCCTAAAGTTGTGCGACAACCTCTCGTCCGCTTCTATTCTACACCTTTCACGTACTTCCTCAATCAATGTTTTCGCATGAACTTTCTGCAGCTTATATCTTTCTTTCATCTTCTCTCTCATATGCTCATCGTTACTAGAGGCCAAGTAGTCTAACCATGCTTTTTTCTTCTTTTTTACAGCTTCTTTCACTTCATCATTCCACCATGCATCTCTTCTTTTACAACTACCTCTTTTTGTCGTACCACATACTTCTTCCGCTGCACTTACCATTCGATCCCTAAGGTTCTGCCATATTCTCTCCACACATTCTTTCCTGCCATCGATGGTGTCAAGCTTTTCGGGTACTCTCGTGTGATATTTGTCCCTAGTATCCGCTTCCTGAAGCTTTCAGCTTCGGATGCGACAGACCGACTGTGGTTCTGTTACTGCCGTCCGGTGGCGCCAACCCGCGAACAAACCCCTAAATCTAGTAATTACTAGATAATGATCCGTTCCCAGGTCAGCACCCCTGAACACTCGTGTATCCATCACCTGTTTTCGCAGTCGGTCATCCACCACGAACAAATCAATCATACTTCTCTCATTCTTTCTTTCTCTAGTGTACATATGGATCTTCCTGTGATTAAACATGTGTTTGTCACAAGAAGACCCTTTTCCTTGCATACAGCCAGTATAAGCTTGCCAGCATCATTAACCCTTTTATCGCCAAACTTTCCAAGCACCGACTCGTATCCTGGTCGAGCGATACCTACCCATCCATTCAAATCACCACATACAACAGTTCTTTCGTTTCCCTTAACCAAATCTAGAACTTCTCTTACATTCTCGCAAAACTCCTCCAGCTCAGCCCTGGACGACGAAGCTACCGGCGCATAAACAGCCAAAGGGAATAACTTCGTCAGTCCCATTTTGAAGCGAACCCAGAGAAGTCTTGAGTTCACAACCTTGTATTCAGTCATAAGATCGACCAACCGGGACGACAACAGCACTCCCACTCCTTGGCAGGCGTTCTCGCTTTCCGGGACTCCGGATCATATATGTCTTTAATCTCGTTGAGAAAATTGTACGTATTCTTTATGTTTGTTCTTGTGTGTTCCCAGGAAGGTAAGAGTGTTTTGCTAAGTGTTCAGCCAATCTGTATGTTGGTCAATCGATTTGGCTCACTATGTGACGTATACAACTTTGGTAATATCGATAATACGTACAGCTTCAATTTTTCGGAGTGTTTTATATGATTACTTTATTTGTTTTAAGTGTGCTATTTATTGGGTCATTTTTTACCTTTTTATGAGTGCTTACATCCGACAAAAGTGCTTGTACTTTAGATATATAACCAGACTTATAGATGACTTCCGTTGTATTTTCCTTATCTACGCGGAGATGTATGAGTTCTGGTTGATTGCGTATTATTTAACGCTTTAAAATCGTCTTTCGATAGATTCTGTTAGGGCACTGAACTTTGACGTAAACTTAACGAAATGTCTTGAAGAATCGCCTTCAAAACCTTTTTCTACATATTTTTTTTAAATATACAATACACGACACATACCATAATTTCTTCGTACCTTAATGTACGCGGTGTTATAGCAATTAATACCTGATGATAATACTCTAATTTTTTTGACAGATTATAGAACGAAATTAATTTATGATCTCTCTTTTCAGTCAACGGTTGCGTATGGTTCTGAATTTGAATCAGATACTTGACATTTGTTTTGCTTGTTAATTTTTGATATTTTTCTATATGTTTGTTTTTGATTTATTTATATTTACTAATATTGCTTTTATGTAACGTTTCAATGCAAACATTACAATGTTTGAATAATGTTTTTTGTCGCCACACGCATAGTACCCACCACATTTATTTATGGCCTCGCACATTGGCATGTATGCACCCGTATGCGCTATATGCAAATCGTTTGCATTGCCAACGACTTTTGCAGCTCTTTCCAACCACTAGTATGAAATAGTACAGTAACTCTAAATCACTCAGATTTCTACGCATAAATTTCTTGTAATAGCTTGCTTATTGGCAGTTAAGGAAGAAATTAAAAAGCGACGTAAAAAGGATGCTGCATACACTACATTAATTAATGAAAAAAATATAAAAAAGAAAAATAGGACGGTTTTTGAGATATTTGCATATGATAGATGGATCGTCTTACGCATATCTTGTCTAACGACTCATTCTTTCGTGTAAGTGGGTTCATGGTGGAGTGATAATCTTGCCACTTATTGAAACCTTATTCTAAAGAACCACTAGGAAAACACAAGCAAATACTGTATACAATATTTCTCCATTAGAAGGGTAGTTGAAATAAAATACCTTAGCAAAATAGGCAAAACTGAGTGTGAAATGGCATCAGCACGTACCGAAGGCGCCACATTATGCTGAATGCACATTTGTCAGCACCGTACTCACCGTTGTACCACATCTTAGAATTCATTATATGAAATCATATGAAACCTCGCACATCGCGGCAGGCCTGTATGCGCCGTTTTTGTAAAATGTGGTAGATATTTGAATATTGAAGGAGTCATGCTGGTTACGGCGCGTTCGGCACATGTCGGTAATCAGTGTTGTCTAATGTTGCCAACTCAGTGGATTTACCACTAAACGTGGTGGTTTTGACTTTCATTTCGAAATATATTTTTACCTCATTTCAGGAGTATTTACTTTGACTTCGTAGGGAACAAAGAGTTGTCAAGCAAATCTTTTTATAAATTTTAATTAATTCGTAATTAAATATACATACATTTATTGCATCAATTATCAATATGAATACTTAGTGACAACTTATTTCAATACAAGAAACGATTATAATTAATTTTAATTCCAAAACCCAATTATACCTGTTAACTAAATTATCAATAAACAAAATTATCTCGAACATACAACAAGTCTTTTCTCTGGTCCAATTGTCCTTCTTAATCTTGAGTTTTCCATAGAGAAATGTGGTTTTAGTATATGTAACATTTCTTGAAATTTCTTGCATGGTAAATGCAAATTTTTGAAAAATCATTCATCTTCATCTAAGACGTTTTAATATAGTATAATATTTTCAATACATATGCCTATTTAAATTAATATTGTTAACCAAGAATCTTCGTTTTCTTCGAATTTTATTTTCTTCTTCCTCTGCCAATAAGCAGGCTATTACAACATTTTTTCCATAGCGATCCAAGCGATTCCAAGTGACCAATATCACTTTATCGTTTCACACCAGCGGTTAGAAAAAACTGTAAAAGTCAATACAAAATAATTGCTTACGACGCTTACGGCGCCCACGTGCAAATGTTAGAGGCCATCCGAAAATGCGGCGCTTACGGCGCGTATAGTGTCAACAAATGTGCGTTCAGCTTTATATGATATCATCAGCATGCTTCATTTAATATTCGGTAATTACCGAATTTCGTAAAATACGGCACGTAGCCAACGGCTATATACCGACATAAGAGTGCAATAAGTGATTTTAGCCTAAGCTGGGATTCCAACCCAGGACCTTATAATTAGCCACCACTTTTATGGCTGTGGTAATTTTAGAGAGAATTATCTTAGTAATCTTAGTCAGGATTAGTGTCATTGGAAGTTCTGCTTTTTCTTAGATTTGGACGCTTGCCATTCAAAAGGTTAAAATAATTAATCACTAAGTACTAGTACACTAGTACGTAAAAAATTAAATGTATGTGTTATTAATTAAGAATCAATTAAATGTTATAAAAAGACTTGCTTGACGACTCATTGTTGCCTACGAAGTCAAAGTAAATACTCCTGAAATGAGGTAAAAATATATTTCGAAACGAAAGTCGAAACCACCACGTTTAGTGGTAAATCCACTGAGTTGGCAACATTAGACAACACTGGCTATCGACACGTACCGAACGCGACGCAACCAGCATGATATCTACAATAGTTTATAAAATACGGCGCGTACAGGCCTGCTGCGATGTGCGAATTTTCATATGATTTCATATAATGAATTCTAAGATGCAGTACAATGGCGAGTACGGTGCTGACAAATGTGCATTCAGCTAAATGTGGCGCCTTCGGTACGTGCTGCTGCCATTTCACACTCAGTATTGCCTATATTGCTAAGGTAGTTTATTTCGACTACCTTTCTAATGGAGAAATATCGTATACAGTTGCTTGTGTTTTCCTAGTGGTTCTTTATAATAAGGTTTCAATAAGTGGCAAGATTATCACTCCACTCCACCATGAACCCACTTACATGTTTCGTAATATATTTTTACTTAATTTTGAGAGTATTTACTTTTAATTTGTAAGAAAGAATGAGTCGTTAGTTAAAATATACGTGTGACGATCCATCTATCATATGCATTAATTGTTTTTTAAATTAATATTGTAAAAGAAGAATCTTCTTTTACGTCGCATTTTATTTTCTTCTTTATCTGCCAATAAGCAGACAACAACTTTCAAGAAATTTTTGCGTATCAATATGAGCGATCAATGTTACTGTAGCATTTCACACCAGTGGTTGACAAGAGCTGCAACAGTCGTTGGCAATACAAATGATTTGTGTACAACGCATACGGGCGCATACCCATGTGCGAGATCATCAGTATGGTGGGTACTGTGCGTTTGGTGAAAAAAAATATTGCATACATCACTTTGTTTTTTAATTATAATCTAATTGTATTATTTATTCGCGTCGTACCGGTAGGCGAAATGTAATGCGGCCGAATAAGGAAGTCATGGATATAGATAGCTCAGGACTTTACTTTGTGGCATTCCTTGGAGGAGGGCTATTTTCAGCATAATATAAAATAAGTTACATAATATACGCGATAAAATCCGTAAAAACTAGTTTCATTTTAATTTGAGAGATGGTTCTATTCCTTAAGACGAAGGTGCATTGCGATTTTATCATACGTGATCGCAATATATTTCAAGTGTAACTTTATGTCTATCGTTTGAATTTATTCAATGATATTTGAAGCTTCTAAGTATTCAAGTTGGGGTTTCTCACGGATTAACCGCTTTGGTAGAAGCACCAAAACGTGCTTGAACCAACGTCCGCTTCATGAACTTCAAAGCGGCATATAGATGCATCCATAAGAGATGATGGCGATTGACGCTAAATGGAAAATGCCGACGGCTACCTTTAAATTTATTAGAAGACTGAATATCTAACTAAATATTTTTGCCAAGTAAATATATTAGAATAGCTGACTTGGAAGATGTTTTTCTGTCCTTACGAAGTTACAATATGTATTTAGAGGGTCAAAATTCAGTATAAATTTTTACAGTGTAAATTAAAAATATATTTATTTATTGTTGTGAATATGAGTTATCATTGTAGGCAAATATTGATTTTATTGATAACTTGACTGCAGGCTATCGAATTCTAGTACAGGTATAACCTCTAAACTATCATCTCGATAGAAAATGTATCGTGTGTAGATACGACATTTGTCGGTCAAGTCGTTAAGAAGGTACACAATAACTAACAGCTATACGATTACATATAAAGATACAGAAAACATTATTTCAAATTTAAAAATGGTCACATGTCATACCAAGGAAAACTTTGTAAGGGCTTACAAATGTACAATAGTAAAAAACACAAAAGTTTCAAATAATTGAAGTTTATGTCTCGAAGGTCTCGAAACAAATTAAGTATAATCATAGTTTGGGTTATGCGCTATGCTCAATGGCCTCAATAGTGCCTCCCAACGGATAGGTCTTAAGATGAACATGGACAAAACAAAGATCATGTTTAATGTCCATGTCGCACCTATGCCGGTAGTTGTTGGGAGCACTAAGCTCGAAGTTGTTGACGAGTACGTTTACCTGGGACAAATAGTCCGACTAGGTAAGTCCAACTTCGACCGAGAGGTAAATCGACGGATTCAACTCGGATGGGCAGCGTTCGGAAAATTACGTTACATCTTCTCGTCAGGTATACCTCAAAACCTGAAAACGAAATTGTATAACCAGTGCGTGTTGCCAGTGATGACATACGGAACTGAGACGTGGTCCTTCACTGCCGGCCGTATGAGGACACTCAAAGTCGCTCAACGAGCTATGGTGAGGACTATGCTCGGGGTTTCTCTACGTGATAAACTTAGAAGTGAGGATATCCGCAGTAGAAGCAGAGTGACTGACATAGCCCAACGGATTAGTAAGCTGAAGTGGAAATGAGCCGGCTATATAGCTCGAAAAACCGACAACCGTTGGGGAAAAAAGGTTCTCGAGTGGCAGCCTCGTACCGGTAGGCGTAGTGTAGGGCGACCCCCCACTAGATGGAGTGACGTCCTGGTAAGACATGCGGGAAGTCGATGGATGCAGGTGGCTCAGGACAGGACCGTGCTTTGTGGCATACTTTGGGGGAGGCCTATGTTCAGCAGTGGACTTGTGAAGGGCTGTAATGATGATGATGATGATAGTTTGGGTTTCCTAAGGATCCTATTATTATCTTCCATATTTCTATACCAAGACTAAATCGAATTATAAGTATTATTTTAGTATATATTTTTAAATTTTAAGTAAAAAAATTATAAAATAGGTATAAGTATAATAATATAAGGTATATTAAGTAAGATAGCTGTACCACCATCCATTGAAAATCATTAGATCTCAAAATCAAAGTCTAAAAATTTCAAAAATAGCTTATACAAAGCACTTTTTGAAAGTAATTTTACGGATTTTATTGTGTTTAATCATCGTGGGGGAGATGAAGTGATTAGAAGTGGTAAGTAAAGTGTAAGGAGGCCCCCACTAGATGGAGTGATGATCTGGTAATTCGATGAATGCATGTGCCTCAGGACCGTTTTTTTGTGGCATTAATAGGGGAATGCCTATGTTTATCAGTGGACTTGTGAAGGGCTGTAATGATGAATCTGATGTTTTTAAATTTGAATTGCCTCACAAATCATCTATGGTATGAGTTGGTGTTCTTTTACGAGGTTTTGTGGTCTATCAATGTAATGGCGTGGACAATCTCGAACATGTTCACAGACTGAGGACTTCCCGGAACGGCGACGCTTCTTGTCAGCTATATGTTCATTTAAGCGGGTTTTTTCAGATCTTTTTATTTGTCCTATGAAAGAGAGACCACATTCACAATCAAGCTTCTTCACTTCTGCATTTTGTGGAGGGGTATTATACTTATTTCTACGTAATTTATTACACGTAAAAATTGACAAATATTCTTCAGCGGCTTGTAGGTTTTAATGTGAGATCTCTTGAAGATAAAAAGATGTAAAGCACTCAAAAATTGAGAAATAAAAATTTACAATTATGCGTGATAAAATAATTGATATTAGTTACATTTAATGTGTAATATTGGCATAAATATAAGATCATTACTTTTGAAAGTCAAATGCCTAGCCATCGCTTTTACAAACCGCTACTGCCGGGAGACCCTGTGGAAAAAAGCGGCAAGAAACTTACACGCAGAATATTATTCTCCTATCAGTTACAATATTTTCCTATTAAAATATTAGTAAAAACAATTTAGGAAACAAATAACATCCAAATATTCTTATCTTTAAAATATTCAAGTAATTTACAATATGCTTTCTTCATAAGAGTGCATTTTATATGCGCTGTAAATTTATGCAATCTCAAATTATGTAATATAGTCCTAAAGGTGTCATGAGATGCGACAGCGGGAAATTAAAAAAGAAGATGGGCAGTAGAATCTCCCCGATAATAAATCAAAATAATAGAAAACTGTGAAAGTGCTAGAACAACCCAACTGTGGCAACTATTGCAAGGTCTTCCCGATGAGGCAATCTATTGGGTAGCTCTATGTTCAGCAGTGAACTTTTATAAACTGTAATGGTTGAAATGGAATTTCTAAACCTCTCTCGTCTATCCCAAGATTGCCTCTTACGTCCAACCATGGGATTGGAATGACGGATTTTCGTTACACCGCGTTCACACAGTAAACGCCAACACTATGAGAAGCGGAATAATATCTATATTTATTTTTAAAGTATGCCTCTTTAAATTTGACATGTATAATTTTGCGATAGGAATTTTAATTATGCGATACTGGAAGTCAATATCAGCAAAATGTCAGGTCAATTTACTCAAACCAAAAAGTTGCTGTCAATAAAGCCGTGTCAACAGCTCTTACACGTTTTAAATCTCTACTTTGAGTTATTGAATTTTAATAAATCAACATTTCGTTATTTTCATTCACTCTTCGTTCTCATTAATTTAAATAGGATATTTGATATTCAACTATCGGTTTTTATTTTTATCTATTATTATTGTTATATTCTTCTGCTTCACAATTTTCTGATGTTCTTAATCATTTCAACGTCATTCACATAAGTGGCCAAAACATTCCGGCTCGCTTTTCAGATAAGCTGGCTACCTTTGACTTTGAGGTTATTCATACTATTATCGTTTCTGAATCATGGCTTAAACCTTCTCTACCTTCCACTAATTATTCTTTACCTGGCTTGCACCTCATAAGAAATTGTTTAAAATTTTTGTAAAGAATAATAATGTTATACTTTTGTAAATATTAATGAGTATAGTGTGCAAATAAGTTGATTTCGATCTTTTAATTACCCCTCAGATGTTGCAGTATACGATAGGCATAAAAATTATTATTAAGAACTGTTTATGAATTCATTATAACAAAAGATAAATTTTAGCAACATGTAATTAGCACGTAGAAGTACGAAGGTAAGATCGAAATTACAAATATAATAATCTGAAACGAAAGGTTTTCGGTTGCGGCGGGAGAAAGTCGCTTCGGCTGCATTCGATCGACACGAATATCTTTATGGAAATTTTTATTCCGTCTCCTTATTAAAAAGTGATACAAAGGCGGGACTATATGCCTAAAAGCATTCTCTACCAGTCAACCCATTGTGTGATGAGTGGTGAGAGTTTGTCGAAGGTGCCTCAATTTAAAGAAAAGAATAAAAAGACATGAACTAAAATTCAACAAAATTGATTATGATATTATATATATATATATATATATATATATATATATATATATATATATATATATATATATATATATATATATATATATATATATATATGTATATATATATGTATATATATATATATATATATATATATATATATATATATATATATATATATATATATATATATATATATATCCATACATTCACATATCCTAACATATATTCATAATATAAATATATTTATATTCTAATAAACATATATAAATACACATATATGGATATATATACATAAGTACAAAGTTAATACATACGTATAAAAACGACTATTTAACAATATTGTAATTCTAATAATTCTTCAGTAAACGCTCGTGTTCCATCTTTTTAAAGGACTATTTGTTAGGCGCTTTTCTGATATCATCGTGCAAGGAATTCCAAAGAATAATAGCCCAAACAGTGAAGGAGTTACCATAGAATCCGGTAAAATGAGCAGAAATATAAATCTGGGTGTTAGAAGAGGATCCTTTCAATCGTTTTTTGAGGTAAGAAGGCAAATACCGATCATTTAGAATCGAAAAAAGAACAATTAATATTATGGATTTGCGCCTTTGGTAAGCCACTTAAGCTGAGCTGAAAAATAAATCTAATACAGTTGTTAAGCTGGCCTTTCAGCTTGTTAAGCAGTTCTTGGGGCAGCTCTAAGTAGCATACATCTACGTTATCAAAGATAGGTAGAATAAGAGTTTGAACAAGCACAAGCTTGGTCTTAATAGGAAATAAGTATTTGAGGCGATCAGGGGAACGTAACGCGGCAATAAATATATAAACGTAAGGTGGCAATGAATTTCCGACTTAAATCGGTAACCTGCACTTTTCAGTTCAGAGATCTATTAATATACAATCCAAGGTTTTTAACAGACTGAATAAATGGAATAATAAAAAATATTATCATAGCAAGTAGTAAAAAGTAAGTCTGTTTGGTTAACTCCGGCTAGCAACTTCTTACTGCCCACTAAAATTGCTTGGCATTTACTGGATTCACACGGAATCCATAATGCGAGGACTAATCTATAATTTTGTTTAAATTCTGATTTAATTTTTGAATTCTAATATGTAAATCTTTTACGACACAATGTGCATACAGCTGCAGACCATCGGTGTATATATGGTACAAGCAATCAAGATTATAAGTGATCAAGTTTATACAAACTGAGAGAGTACACCGCCTTACGGTATGTCACTTTCAACTTCAGCTCAATCTGAGGTCATTTGACCTACGTGAACTGACTGCTGACGCCCGCGAAGATATAATGCAAACCAATCTAAGGCATTGGGCTCAAAATTAAGATGGAATAGAATGGAAAGAAGGATATTATGATCAACCGTGTTAATAGCATTAAAAAAGTCAACTGGTACTAGCACTGCTATCTTTTTTTTCATCTATACCTTTTCCAATGTCTTCAGTGACTTTTATTAAAGAAGTGGTAGTGCTGTGATCTGGACGAAACCCGAACTGAATTGGACTGTGTATGTTATATTTTAGATTTCGAATGAAACGGTATTAGAAATGAAGCATAGATCGAAAAATCAAGAATTATTAGGCTTCTTTTTTCTGTGGTAAGTAGGATAGGTAGTTTTTTTGTGGTAATTTGTAACTGTGTGGCAATTTTTAACTGAAATCAGCAAGTGTTTGACTATCTCACCCGATGGTAAGTGGTGATAGAGTCGAAGATGGGAAAGCATAAGTATTAAGCTTAATAAAAGCCTATTCACTCTTGCAATGACATTATGATCGGACGGAAAGAAAGATCCTGCCAAATTATACGCTTCAATAACGACAAAGTAAACCGTATGGTGAATAACTACGTCAACAACTTTAATTAGTCTTTAAACTCGATTGAAAGTTCGTTCCAAGAAACATGTGTGAAAATGTTAACAAGATAGCGAACCAACGTTACGCTAATTGAGACGCAGAAAGTACTTTCATTAAGTAAACAAACTAAGTTTTGAAATAACATGCATGAGCAGATCTAATTGGATTTATTTAATTCTACTGCGTACGGATATGACTTCGCCATTTTTCACAAGTCACGTAATACTGAGGGACACAAGGGTGGTCTTAATAGCTTACGTAATTTTTTTCCATTTAACATCGGGAGAAATAGAAAAATATAAGATGTCAAGAGTATTTATTGAGCTGTTATGAGAATGAGGCTGCTTCTTATATTCCTTTTTAGTTTCCTTCTCTTTACTCTTACGATTCCTACGGGTTCATATGAGATAGTGGATTCTCTAATGTCAGCACTAGATTACAAATACGCTAACTTTTATCTCTGTGAGGCAGATCTATATGTTTTTGATAGGCTGTAATAAATAAATAACTACACATATAAATAACTAGCTGAATTGGTAGACGTTATTTTGCCCTTTCTGGTTGGTTACGCATTGAGTTTCATTTTCACACACACTTTTTTATAGATTTGTTATACGTATATCTAAATCCTCTTTATGACAAATATAACCACTGCAACCAATACACCAGTGAACTTAACCAGGTGAGCATGAGGTTAAAAAAGTTACATCGAGAATGTGGCAGGGTGGGACATACCCATAATTTAATGTACCATATTTAAGTTCTTATTATTATTATTTTTACTTTGACGATTTTATTATGTAAAATAATGAATGATTTAATAGAATTTAATGAAACAAGTTCTTAATTGTGAATTAATTATTATATAATCATGTTTTTCTATATTATTATATTATAATTCTATATAAACTTTGTAATTAAAGAAACAAAAGTTTAAGGACTTACAAAAATTTATAATTTAACAAAAATATTATTCTTTGGAGTGTAAATTAACTTAAAATAAACATATAAATAACAAAGTGAGATCTCCTTTGCAAAAAACTTATTATTAAATTTTTTCAATTAAAAATTATGATTAATCACCACTGTCGAGATCAGCACAATTTTCGCAAATACATTTTGCGTGCTCCATACATATGGGCATGGCACAAGCATTGCAGGAATATTTGGTTTTTCTAGCCTTCTTGTATGGACAATCCTGACATCTGACATATCGCCCGGGTATATTCACATGTCTAGGCTAGGGCTCACCGAACTGTTTTAAGATTCACTGACAGATGTAGCTTAGAATATGCTTTTTTATTTTCTTGAATGTAGGTGTTCGTAAATCACGAATTAAAAAAAAATATTAATCACGAAAAAAATAAAATTATGAATGAATTCCGTTCTCCTGATTGTGACTTTTTTGTTTGCTCGATATAAATATAATGCAAGCATTGATAGCTGCCATGTTCAAGACATCATAGAATAAAGTCGTAGCCCATCGTTTACTGTTGCGACTAACATAACACAGTATAAATGAATGAACAACAAATTTATATACTAAAATCATCAAAAAAACTAATAAAACAATCATAAGTGATCAAATCATTACGTAAAAAATACGTCAAAAATGAGACAGGGTATAACATACCTGAGACAGGTTTGCGCACGAATATACCGGCCAGTGTCCCACGCCACACTGCGATCACGCCACTAACCCGCCCACGCGCCCAGCACTCCAGCTACTGAGCGAGTTAGAGCTTCCAGGCGAGGATTTTAAAAAATACACTACCTTGAAATTTTATCAGGGTGTGTGATACCCTGGCTCATGCTCGCCGGGTTGAAAAAAAAACCATTAATTTGATTTGATTTGATTTGAAAAATATAACAATTAATTTTACACTACCATAAGCGAATTTGAAGTTGTCTATATGTTATATGTCATCATTTACGGCCTACACAGCAAATTTCATGAAAATCCGCCCAGTAATTTTTGCATGAATCGTGAACAAATAGTATTTCTACGGATTTATTATATGTATAGATTCAACGTTCGTCTACCTTAACGAGGCCTGTTTGAATTTAGTACTATAGAGGCTTGTTGAAATTTAGAACTACTGATATTAGGATACGTTTTCGGCGTAAGACACCGTTTGGTTGGCCTCTTTCCTTATTCTGCCGCCAAATAATAGTGCTCGCATTGTTGTGCTCCGGTCTTAAGTGTTTGAAGAGTCAGTATTATAACAGAGTCATAATAATTTCATCTTAATCTTCAGAGGTTAAAATGCATCTAGACGCATTAGTCAAATGCCACTACTAAAAGGGAAGTCTATGCTATTTTGATGGACTGTGATACATGAATAAATAAAAAATAATTCAAGTTTAAAATAAATTAAGTTTAAAATAACTTTACAATGTTTTAAATTATTTGTAAAGTTGTTAGTATCCCTTAAAGCTTAAAGTTAATGAAAAGTGTTTGTCTCTCTTATTATATCTATAAAAGTAAAAAAAATATATTAGTGTTGTGTAGTGTTTTTTAATAGTTAAATTTTGTTTAATTTTTATCTTAAATCTATTATTTACAATATTTTACTTACAAAATCATATGCGACAATACAATATTTTATCATAAAACGCAACCCACAATTACCCAAAATACAACCGCCACATTCTTACACGGATAAAGAATGTAGTTCAAACTGGATGCAGCATCAATGCATAGTAAAAAAAATACATGGAGGATTTTGTATTTTGGATAACTTTTAGACTTACAGAAATAAAGAACGTTATCCGCATTTCTATAGGAGCTGGACTTGACTTTTTTTTCATGTCCCAAAACAAACTATAGTTAGATCGTTTTTTTTATGTTGCTAAGAACATCACGTTTAAAAATGATATCTATATAGCCACGCTTTTTATAATAACGTTATCAATATTTTTGACGCTGAATCAACAACTATCGTTTCCTTTTTTTATTTATTTATTGACCATTTCGTTACATACATAGCATTGGTATGTCAAAATTATAATTAAAATTTTATAAGATAAAATATTACTAGTTTTTACGGATTTTTCGCGTTTATTTAACTTTTTAAATACCCGACGTTTCAAGCATTTTACATCACCCATGGTCAGGGAAGGGGGACTGAGATATTCAACATCCAGATGTCACAGTTGACCGCGTTTACCATAGATTAAAATTATTTCTCTATCGAAATCAGGATGTTTTTCGATTTAAATAGCCTCACGAATCATTCTTGGAAGGAATCGGTGTTCTATAGCGAGGATTTGTGGTCTACCAAATCTGATGTAGTGAGGGGGGCGATCCTGTACGTGTTTACATGCTGCAGACATCCCGGAGCGTCGATTCTTCACATCAGCTGTATGTTCTTTAGCGCGGGTTTTAATTGATGTTTTAGATTGTCCTATGTAAGAGAGACCACATTCACAATCAAGCTTGTACACTCATGCATATCATATATATATATATATATGTATATATATATATATATATATATATATATATATATATATATATATATATATATATATATATATGTATGTAGGCTACTATCCTACATACACAAACATATGCCACACAGATACACACATACATACTCTCTCACACTCAACATATACAATACTTTTACACGAATTTTTTTTTTGCGCCCGAAGCAAATATGGGCAACCCTCCGGAAAGCGGGGGAGGGAGGTTGGGAATGCTCATAGCATACCATGCAGCCGGCTGCGTGGTTATATGGTGACTTTTACCCACTAAACCCAACCTTTTAGGAATTGGCTTAACGATCTGACTAAAGATCTCTAAGCCGTATACGAACGCGACTCTCTTTGGCAGAAAGGAGGGCGCACTGCCACTTTTACTTTACAGGACTATATATTACACCACTATATACTCTCAACACAATGCACGTAGCAACAGCCGGGCGTTGAATGCGCCGCCCGGAATTCCGTTAACACAGCTGGCAAAAGGATCGCCTGCGTCGGCACACCGCGTTCACCAGTCGTTCTACCGATACGACGCGGAACGCATGTTGCTCGCTAACGCTAATCCTTTGTTCTCGCCATAGACTTTAAGTCATCATCATTCTCTAGACCATTTCCCATTATTTGGGGTCGGCGCAGTAAATCTTCTTGTTCCATTCCTCTCTATCAGCCGTCATTTCCATACTTGCTCCTTTCATTCTCATATCACTCTTCACACAATCGATCCATCTTTTATTCTTCCTTCCTCTGCCCGTGTGTCCATTTATAGCCATAGACTTTGAGTATTACGGTTAATATTGATTGTGCTTTTTCTAGACTGTATTTTTATTATAAACTCTTTTATCTTGGCTTGTGTATCTTCTGCTTGTTTGTGCTAAATTGTGTATCTCCTGCTTGTGTGTATTAAAATAAACATTTTAACTGTCAGTGTTGTGGAATTATTTGTATACACTATTTATCTCGCTAAACTGGTGACCCCGACGTGATCTGAACATGCAACCTTCTGATTTGGAGTCAGAGGAGAGGAGGAGGAAATTGCAGGAGCCACAAAAGGTTCACAACCAATAAATTTAACAGGAGGTGCTAGTAAGGCTTTTGACGATTGTAGGCTAAGCCTATCTGTAGCAGCTTTGCTAGCTCACCCTGATACACATTCCAAGCTCGCTCTTGTTACTGACGCCTCAGATATAGATTTGGGTGCGGTATTGCAGCAGTACAAAGACGGCACGTGGCAACCGCTTGCGTTTTTCTCACGCAAAATGAGTTCTGCGCAGCAAAAATATTCGCCATACGATAGAGAGCTTCTTGCCATCTATGATGCCATTAAGTATTTTCGGCATATGTTAGAGGCGAGACATTTTATTGTCTATACCGACCACAAGCCTATCAGTTTTGCTTTTCGCGAGAGGAAAGGCAACTGTTCGCCTAGGCAGTATAGACATCTAGATTACATTTCACAGTTCACGACCGACATAAGGCATATATCTGGTAAAGACAATGTTGTTGCCGATGCATTATCTCGAATTGAAGAACTGCAAGCGCCCGTCAATCTCAGTACATTGGCCGAAGCTCAAGCATCAGATCTCGAACTGACTGAACTTCTCAAAGGTGGATCATCTCTTCGCTTAGAGAAGTATGACATTCCTGGGAGTAGAACATGCATGTACTGCGATGTCAGTACACCGACTCCCAGACCATTTGTCCCTAAAGTGCTGCGCAGACAAGTTTTTGAAAGTCTGCATTCTTTGAGCCATCCAGGCGCGAACTCTACAGCAAAACTAGTTGCAGAGCGTTTTGTGTGGCCTAGCATCAGGAAGGACTGCAGAGAGTGGTCACGTGCCTGCTTGGCTTGCCAACGTGCCAAAGTGACGCGACACGTATCTGCGCCTTTAGGCACATATAACCTACCGCGTGCAAGGTTCAAGCACGTCCACATCGATTTTGTGGGGCCTCTGCCTCCATCGCAAGGCTTTAGATACTGCCTCACTGCAGTCGATCGCTTCACACGATGGCCAGAGGTTTGCGCTATCGTAGATATAACTGCGGAAACCCTTGCCAAAGCACTGCTGTCTGGATGGATAGCTAGGTACGGCCGTTAAGTAGACATTGTTACAGATCGCGGTCGACAGTTCGAATCCGCTTTGTTCCAATATTTATCGAAGATAAATGGGTCCTAGCATAAAAGAACAACAGCTAACCATCCGGCATGCAACAGTTTAATAGAGCGTTTCCACGGGCAGCTCAAGGCAGCAATCATGTTCCATGCAGATAAACATTGGACTTAATCTTTACCTTTAGTTCTCCTTGGCATTCGTAGTGCATTTAAGGAAGACTTGCAGTCTTCGTCTGCCGAACTGCTATATGGAGAACCACTTAGGCTACCTGGTGAATTTTTTGACCCCACCATAAATGTTACGTCGGATATAACCGATTTTACAGCCAGGTTGCATAATTTTGTTAAACATTTGCAACCTGTCCCAGCTTCACGCCACACAAAAGAAAAAACTTTTGTATACAAGGATCTCGCAACTACTGAACACGTCTTCTTAAGAGAAGACGCTTCGCGTACGAGTTTGCAACCTGCGTACTCGGGTCCGACAAGGTACTCGCCAGAGGAGATAAGGTATTTAAACTCCTGGTAAAAGGCGAAGAGATGAATGTTTCAATCGACGGACTTAAACCGGCTTACATTTTAGCTGACGGTAGCAGCTACAATCCCATTCAGGCCGCTTCTTCAGAGAATATTAAAGGGTCCCATCCGGGTCCAATTACAAGGTCTGGACGCCGTGTTAGGTTCCCGGACTATTATCGACCATAAGATCGCCTCTGGGAGGAGTGAATGTAGGCTACTTTCCTACATTATAGGTACACACACATATGCAAAACTTTTACACTTTTACACTCAACATATACAATACTTTTACACGACTATATATAACACCACTATATACTCTCAACACAATGCACGTAGCAACAGCCGGGCGTTGAACGCGCCGCCCGGAATTTCGTTAACACAGCTGGCAAAAGGATCGCCTGCGTCGGCGCACCGCGTTCGCCAGTCGTTCTACCGATACGACGCGGAACGCATGTTGCTCGCTAACGCTAATCCTTTGTTCTCGCCATAGACTTTAAGTATTACGGTTAATATTGATTGTGCTTTTTCTAGACTGTATTTTTATCATAAACTCTTTTATCTTGGCTTGTGTATCTGCTGCTTGTTTGTGCTAAATTGTGTATCTCCTGCTTGTGTGTATTAAAGTAAACATTTTAACTGTCAGTGTTGTGGAATTATTTGTATAGACTATTTATCTCGCGAAATATATATATATATATATATATATATATATATATATATATATATAAATGTACAAAAGTTCATGTTTTAAATATTGTTTTGGTCGTCCCGTAAAAAAATAGTCTGATTTGTGTCTGTAATATTTTTTGTTACCATTATTTCTAATTTTTTTTTTAATTTATAATATCTGTTTTTTTTTCTTATTGTAAATATGCAAGGGCTTATTTTTTATTAACGAAAAATCAAACGTTAGATACGTTGTCACGGCTGACTACGGTCAAATGACTCTTTACCTTTCTCAGTATTTCATAAAATAGATACCAGCTTCTGTTTCTCTTTGAAAACATCACGTGAGTAACCCAAATCGTTAGAGAATAGGTGCAATAAGCATTAGTGGCGGAAAGCGCGACTGTGTTTTGCACTTCATCTTGATTAATATCTCTCTGCAATTTGTTAGAATGCTGCACTGCTCTCACTCGTGAAACTATTCTCGTGTTTGTTATATATATGCATCAAGTTAATTAAACCATCTTGTTAACCCTAGAACCGTACCCATAATAGACTTTAAATAACAGTACCCAGGGGTTCTAGTGTACCCCATTAAATAAAACATTTTTTTACGTAAGAATAGACATTTATTAATCATCAACATACATAGTCTTTTATGGCACTTATTTCAGTCTCACGTTACATAATTAAACAAAAAATTAACAAACTTAAATTAACAATTTTGGCAAATTTTTTTTTTGGTGCTCTAAGCATATAAAACTTTTACATTTTTCACATCGAGTGCGTGATTTACGGTCTTTTGACCTGGGACAAAATGAACATCTACCAGATTTTGAATCTGATGATAATGGAGCACTATAAGGTCGTGTTTTTTCTAAAATACCGCCAATACTTATTTGTAGATGCATAGGCAAAGTTTTATATAAAAATCGGTCCTCCAAATAAGGTTTTATAAGGTCAAAAGCTAAGGCCTTCAGAAAACTCCGTCTGTTCTTGAAAACTTGTTTACCATTGGCTTTTGATGAATGCAGTAATATCATGGAGTTAATTCCCACAATGTTCAAAATTCCGTAGAATACACAAAGGCTCCAGCGACGAGTTTTGCGAGAAACACTGTATGTATGGCAAAGCTGATCAAAAGTGTCCACTCCTCCTTTCGTTTGATTATAAAAACTTATTATTTCTGGTAAATCAACTGATTTGTCTTCGTCTGGTTGATAGTGCATAGTAGAAAGCATAATCACGTTTTCTTTTTTCCTTTACTTAGCTTTGGAGGCACATATGATAACAAAGTAAGTTCGTCATGAAAAGCAAACATTGATGTGTTCTTGAGGCGGTTTTTGGTTTCCAAAAAATGAGTAGGGATTTCTGTTTTGTTTTTTTTTTCATTGTTCCAACTGTTGTAACATTTTTGGTTAAGAGTTTTTCGGCAGCAGGGATTGAAGTAAACCAGTTATCGTACGTGATATTTCTATTAGACCCATGAATAAAAGTTGAAAGCTCCAATGCGTAATACTCAGCCACTGGTAATTCACGTGGTGTAGAATCTTTTCCAGTCTATATAATACTATTTATCATATAATAAGATTTTGCATCACAAAACATTAACAGTTTTATTCCATATTTATCGGGTTTTGATGGAATATACATACGGAATGGGCATCTACAGCGAAACCCAAGTAATTGCTCGTCAATCGTTGTGCAATCTGAAGGTGAATAAAGACTTTTTGAAGTTTCAACAATGTGATGGAACAGTTCTTTTATTGGTGCCAATTTACTATGTTGTCTTCTTTCAGCTCTGGTCGGACGATCATCAAATCGAAGACAATTTGTCAAAAATTCGAATCTTTTCTCACTCATAGTAGACCGAAAATAGTTGATGCCCGTATTTTTATCAAATATTTCTTTGACAGACAAGTGATTAATTTTTAAAACTCCAGCTAAATAGTATAAGCCAAAGAGAGCTTTTAATTCGGTTACGGTTACATCTCGGACAAAAGAAGATCGAATACTCGTAGGAACAGAATTATCATCATCATCATCATTTTGAGATGCTATTGGCCTGTCTGACTTATACTTCTTGTGCTGTTCAGATATCTCAAGATTAGTATTAGTTACTATCATATGCAAAATCTCATCCGTAAAAAATAATTTCCAACTATCTAAGGCACTGGTAGTAAATTTAGCAAGAGCTTTATTTCCTGGTGCATGAAATATTATATTTCTTTGTGGAGTACGCGAGGAACGGCGATGAGTCCCATACCATAGAAATTTTTCGCTAGTTCTTTGCTTTTTTGTTCCTTTACCTCGCAAAACTTCGGGTACTGTAAGAACTGTTACTGGAGAATTTGTGATTCTAACCTGGACAATATCCTCTTCAATTTCTTCTTCCGAACTTTCAAGATCTGTTTCATGGTTAGAGCCATCCTCTTCGACAGGAACCTGTTCATCGCGAAAATCGGGAATAATTTCATCCAGTTCATCTTCTAATTCATCCCCAAGAAACACTTCATCTTCATCACGAACGTCCAGAAGGAGGTTTTGAATTTCATTTTCTGAAAGGTTTTTTCTTGACGCCATCTATAAAGAAGAATTACAAAAAATTCGTTACTAAACAAAATAACGTAAATAAAATTGTATAAATATTGCAAATAAATATTAAGTACAAACACATCGTATGCAGACAAAGTTACTTCTAAGGTAATATTGCAATGTTAAAATTAAAATCATGAATCAAACAAAAAAATAGCATAGCTTATTTCATAAAAAACATCCAGTAATTAGTAACTAATATAATTACCTTAACTGTACCCAGGGGTGCTGGAGTACCCCACACACGCGTTGCCACGATCGCACGCTAACAGAACTCGCGCCCGACTGATGCTTCGACACAACCCCCCGTCCCCCATAAATACGCGCCGGTGCGAAAAGATCCGTTTTAAAACAAAAAAGTTATAGCCAATTTTAAAAATATTTTTGCAGTTGTACCCCAGGGTACGGTTCTAGGGTTAAATATTATCATCCTTTTTAACTATAGTACGGACACGATGTAGAAACATATATCATTCAACAGTCTATGTTTGGGGTTCATTCGTTCGAATAACCGAATTAGAGAAGCAGATCACGGCTTATTCTCGCCAAATCGAGTTCTGAATCAATCGAATTTTATTTGTACTCAAGGTCATTTTATACTCCCAAAATCGAAGCTAGAACTCAATCGAATAGTCCGCCAGTTGATAATCGTAGTCGCAAGCTACGAGAGTGCTATTTTTTAATAAGTAATTTCTATTTATTTTATAAGATTTCCGGGTAAATAACATCTGTAAGTGACTAACGGTGTTGATAGCTTGAAGTTGTTAGAAGCTGTTCAGTCTGAATAGCCCTTCCAACCCCCCTTAATTGTGTGCACTATCTCTGTCACCACCAATCCCCAGCTAGTTACGACAAACCACCCTCGATAATACGTCACTTACTAAAACACTCGAATAAATTAATATACTCTGAGTAGACCGCTAAGTGAATTAATAGAATCGGGCGCTACTTTACGGAAATCCATTATATTGAAGTTGTTAGAACATAATTTTCTCATTCCCACGTAATAAAGTAACGTGATGTGACCTACCCAGTTTAAAGAGCACCTTCCACCAAGGATTGCAATTGCATTTTTATTTTCTGATTTACTATCTATTTTCTGTGATGTTGGTGCTGTTAGTCTATACGGCTCTTACAGCTTCATCTGACTCAGGAACTAATTAAAAGCGGAACAGCGATGGTAATGATGATCATGATGGCTTATGAATTATGATGTACCAATTATCTTAGTTTTTTGAGCTATCTAACCGTTGTACGAGTTGAGGAGTGCGCATCTCGCCTCTGACTGCTTAGCTCATGTCCGACGATATATCCTAATCTATCACGTGTTAGTGGCTACAGGAAAACATTGTAAGCAAACCTGCATCTGCGTAATATTGTAGTATATATATTTTAAAGGTTATATAAAACCCAGCACTAAAAGTATTTATGAACTAGTTCCTGGGTGGGCCTATTTATGTGGCGTTAAAAATTTGTCATGTCTTGATAGCATGCTTATAAACCCATCCACACAATAAAAAGCAGTTATTTAAATATTTTTGACAGATACTTCAATTTTATTAATAAGTACAGAATTAGATATGAATGCAAAATCAGGAAGGAATTCATCTTGAGAGACATTATGATAGACAGGCATTCACATTTTCACATCAATAACGAGGTTAAAGCTTTCTAACATGGAAGTATTTCTTGAAATATTTTGATTAAAATTCCAATATTCAAAATATTTAATACCACACTATTAAATACTACTATACCACTTACTGCTTCCTACACTATAATACTACAAAATATTAAATGTATCTATGTAAAATATTATGGCTAAATCACGCATATCAGTGAAGTCACAGTTCCGGCAACGAGTCGGCACAGTTTCTTATCAGTGCTACAGTGATGCGGCAGTACTTCAATTTACACATGTCAGTATTCAGGTTACGGACCTTCAGGCAAAATGTATGCTACGTTCCGAGGTAATTTTGATTGTTGATATGACTCTGTTCAATAATTCGGCAATTGTAGCCATTACTTTAGACGAAGAAAAAGAGTAGCTTCGAGTAAAAAAGGTAAAGTGTGCATGAAACATGGCAATTAAGAAAAACCGAAAGAGAATTCATGACATCACTCCATTCATTCATTCATTCCCCCAAGGAATGCTATAAACACGTACATGTTTTGTACAGATTTTATAAATGAATAATTGTCACGTTGTGGTACTGGGTCAGAACTGCGACTTCACCGATATGTGTGAATCGGTCATTAGAGTACAGAAACCTAAACAAAAGGCATTGATAAGAAGCTGTGATGGTTCTACACACTACGTAAATGAAATGAAATTTAGCAAAATTTAAAATAAAACAACCGTCTGAAAATGGATGAAAACTAATCTACAAATTCCGTTACATTGATACATAAATAATATATACATACAACTAGGTCATACTAATATAAAGCGTATCATAAAATAAAAATGTGTGTTAAGATTGCTTTAAATATATCAATTTTAAAATTATAAGTAATATTACTTCTAAAACATTTATAATAATAACACAAACATGGTATAGTAACAGACGACCATAAAATGCAAAGGAGAAGAATATTTCTTATGGCAATATAGCAAGATGGAAGACGATAACAAATTTCATACCTCTGTGACTGATAGTGAATGACGGATCAGCACAAGTCAAAACGCAAGGCAAACGCAACTCAAAAAATCCAAAAAATCAAGGAGCTCCTCTTCCTTGATTTTTTGGATTTCTTGAGTATAATAGTGGTTATTTTTAGTAAGTAACTAATTATCTTCAACAATGGTTATTTGTTTTGTGAGTGACTGCGGTATTAATAATAGAAATAATACTGATAAATGCACATTTCACTGGTAAATTCTCAAGACGTCCTTGCTGCTATGACGCGTTTATTTTTGGTTAAAATTATGTTATATGCAGTTAGTATAAAATACCATTTAAAAATATTTTTTATATATTTTTCAAATAAAGAAGGCACTTTATTGATAATTTGCATGAATTTGTTGAATATACTTTTCATCAACAAATTTTACATGTACGCTAAGGATTGGCTTAACTTTTGTTGTGTGTACCTGTTAATATTTCATCATTACATTCATGATAAACAGTTTATGGTGTTCCGGAACTAAAATAAATGAATCAATGCGGCGATGATAGTAGTCTCCCGCATAACTTCTAAGTGAAATATCAGTGTTAGCGGACTTTGTATACCGGCCGTCTAGATTACTATAAACTCACTGTTTCATTGGCGCACTCTGAAAGTACATACACGTGTGGTTAATACAATATTAATGACTGTAAACATTTTTCTCTATAGGTGACTTGAAAATACAACTATTTGATCCGATTCTTTGGAAAAATTGTTTGATTTTATGGGTAAACTCGCCACTCTAGAGAATAATTGAAATCAAGTCCAACAAAAGACAGAGAGGTTCAGCTTATTCCTGCTATCATGTTTTTGAAATAAAAATAAAATAAAATTATAATTAATTATATTGGAATTATTATACTAAAACATCAGTTCATTTTTGAAGTTATTCAGTACTACTTTCGCGTACTTATAGTTGCAGTATTCACGTCGCACTTAAATCATTTATCGAATGTCTTTATAGGTAAAATATACATCACTAGTTAACGCACACAATGAGAAATCAAAGTCAGATCATGCATACGCTAGTGTATTCTTAACCTATAAATATAATAAACCTGTAATAATTTTATAATTCACATTTGGCAGATGGATTGGCTATAGCATTTTTTAAACTTCACATAAAATTCATACTTACTGGTGTACATTTAAATTATATTATTGGTCGGCGTCCAGTATCAATTAAGTGGATTTAATAACGAAACATATACTTCCTACGGAATTAAATTTTAATTAAGTGATCGTCCTACCTCAGCAATAAAAAAATCAACCAGCTAAAGTTTAATCTCTCAACCCCCTAGCGGTCTCATAAGACCGCGGCCATATTATACGAGTTTATTTTTATTATAGTTTATTATTCAAATAGTTGTGACTTTCACGCTGCCGATTTCGATTCGCTTAGTATGTTTTTTTTTTATAAAAATACAATAAAATCGTTTTGTAATGAAGTAAAACCCGACTTTTGTTTAGACCACGAGATAGAGAATTTTGTATAGATTTTATAATGCTAAGCTTCTTCGCAGAAAAGTGGTCTCTAAATATAAGTTTTAATGGTTTTAAGTACTGTGGGTGGGTGCGGCATGTAATTTTTATGGCGCTCGAAGGGTTAATATTTCTTTTATTTCATGGGTAAGGGTGACAAAATAGTACATGAGTGTAAGTCAATGCCCACCTCCCCTCTGAAGAAAGAAATGGAATTATCAGTATAAAGTGTCTTTGTTTATTGATACTCAACATACAAAATACAGCAGCATTGAGCGCCGGTATATGGTGAGACCGTTGCAATTTTGCGTTGGTGTTCTATGCTTGTAAGATTCTTTCCGATCGAATCCTTCTACGTATGAATACCTAATTGGTAGAGTAGTTTTTATTTCTATATACTACTCTGCAAGTAACGTAAAAGCCCTAATTAAAGAGATTCAACGTGCATTTACAACGCGAGATACAATCGTAATTTACGCTTAACATTAAATAATATTACATCCTATTAAGCAAGATTGCTGGACCATTTACACACTGTATTTTGATGTTTGTATATAACAAAAATGCTAAGATTTAACAGCAACTAGTTCATCCGTTATTTTTTTTATTTTTAAATAAAAATTTATTTTCACACAACGCACACATTCACGACAGTCAAAGTCATTCTTATGTATAATTAAGCACTGGTTCGAAAAATACCTCTGTAGGAAGCACCAAGAAAAGCAGTGGGGCATTTTTTTCATAACTGATTATTGCTTCGAACTTTGTCATTAAATGTTCACAGTTGAAAACATATATTTACAGTTACCAACTGATCACGGTTATCAAATTAAATTAACGAACAAAGAAAGTCATAGAAAATTATTATTACTTTACTACACTTTCAATTTTCTTTGGCTATTCGATAAAAGAGAAACACGAAGTATACATTAAGTTTTTTCTCTAGCTGCTTTTATGCTTACAATATTTTGTAATAACTTACTTCGAAGTACTCAATATTTAAAAATAATTAAAATTATGTAATATTTTTTCTTCTTTCATTGTAAGAATAGATTATAAACAAGTACTCAACCCACCTGCCAATAGACCAATAGAGAGTAAAGTCTGTCCTGGATAAAATAAATAAAATACAGAATACAGATGCGCTCCACAAGATTAAGAAAGCGTCTCTGGTTCGTGTCTCTCACTATACGATACATTTCATTATTATGGTTGTTCATAGAATAAGGTGACAGACAAGTCTACATGATGGTATGGATGCTATGGCTCATAGACATCTACATCTACTTAATGATTTCTTATATTTACGCGAACAATATACATTGATTCAAACTACTTTTACAGATTTTATCGCGTTTATTTATGTTATTTTTAATAACCGACGTTTCAGGTGCTTTCCAGCATCCATGGTCACGTGGGACTGAGGTAACTGACGTCCCGATGACAAAGTAGTTATGGATGCACCCCGTCCCTCTGTTTTAGACTAGTATATTAATATATATTATATTGTATTATTTAGGCAAAGCAATAAAAATAACACATCAGCATTTAATATAAGATTCCTAGTACTTAGTTGATGAGTCGAACGTCTGCGTACGAACACTTTAAGATTGATTCATTATTAAAGTCACCTCCAAATCGGTGAGACGTATTAATTTAGTTGTAGTTTAGTTTTTTAAAACTCCTTTCGACGTTCCCGAAATCTGACTGGCGCAGCCGGTAGGATTTGCTCGTGAAAGCTGTGCCGTCTCCCGATATATTCGGGTGTCCAAATTCGCCTGGATTCGTGATAGCGATGCGAATAGCTGTTGGGCAAATTCAAGAACCAAATAAATTTGTCATCGAGGGAAGTGGAAGCGGAAGGCATGGGAATAGCAGCTGGTTGGTGAGTATAACTCTTCACCATCCTTGATACCACTGTTATCCTTCACTTTTAATTTAATTTGTTATTATTGAGATCGGACTTCTCTCATTATAATGCATCTGGTTTTTAATTAATTCCATTTAGTAAAAGACACTCCGTTACTGTAGACATAACATAGCGCTGATAAGCTTAAGGGACGCAGAGTGCCTTTCGCACAGAGATTATTGAACGCTTTAAAAAAAACATAAGACTTTTATAAAAGTAATAAACTAAAATCTAATTAAAAGTTTACCATAATATAGTAGATAATTAATTAATGTATGTTTTATTAATGCTAGAGATATAATACAGTTTTATTTCATTTATTTTCTTTTTATAATATTTAAACATTTTACAAATTTTACGGTTAGATTAACTTTTATTTTATAAATTATAATGTTATATGCTTTAGCGTGTTCTACCTTATATGTTTTGTTATTGCATAAAATAGTGCACTATATTAACTGACTCCTCTGACACGTGCATTACTCTATGACGATGAAACAACCACAGGCAGCAGAACCACAAACCGTTGTAATTAATCCCATACCTACAGAAATGCTACGGCTTATTCCACTTTTTAATGGCGATAAAAGACAGCTAAATTTATTTTTGAGGAAATCTGAATATGTCATCCGTAGTTCTAGAGGTGACGAAGAACAAAATTTATATGTATATCACTCCATAACTAGTAGGCTTACAGATAACGCGGCATCGCTCTTATCGGAACGTGAGGATGTCGTGACATGGTCCCAGTTGAAAGATTTGTTAACACAGCACTTCGGAGACCCGCGCAGCGAAGAGTGTATTAGTATTGAATTAGAATCCTTAAAAATTAAATCAGGTGAAAGCTTTCAAGATTTTTGTAACCGCATTCAAAGTATTCGATCATTATTAATTTCAAAAGTAAACATATCCGATGATAGTAATCTTAAAAGCGCTAAATTGGCAATTTAAAATAATACGGCCCTAAAAGTGTTCCTATTTAATCTTCCCGAGAATATGGTTCGAATAGTGACGTTAAAGAAGCCAGCGACTTTGGAGGACGCGCTGAGCATTGTACTAGAGGAAGTCAACTTCCACGATCAATACAATATGCAAAATCGTGTCCACGGTAGTAGCGGTTTAGGTTTAAGGCAGCCTTAAACATCAGTCTCCACGCAAGGATTTAAATTTAGTGGTACGCCTCACACAGTAATGCAACCTTACAGATACAAACCAGTATTACCAAATAATAGTACACTAAAATTTAATTTCGGCATTCAAAATCAAAGCCAAATTAGGATGCCCCAATCTTTCTTTCGGCCTCAACTAATGCAGCAGATTAGTTACCGTCCACCTCAATTCGGTTATCGGCCACAACTTGGCCAACAATCACCACAGTTCGGTTATCGCCCACAATTCGGATCTCAGCCACAGCAGTTCGGTTACCGTCCACAATTGGGCTTTCAACCACAACAGTTTGGTCAAAGACCTCAACAGCAATTTGGCCATATGCCAACTACGCAATTCGGCAATAAGCCACAAATTCGGAAACCCAATTTTCAGGAGACTGACGTTTCCATGAGGACAGCCCCTCCAAGGCCACAGCCCGGCTTTAGATTAAACGAGTTAAGTTTAAGAGAAAATGACGGACAGTATTATGACGAGTACTATGACACTGACGAGTATGTAGAACAGTATGACAATGAACTGACAACATCCGCTGAGGAAACTATTGACGAAACAAATTATAACGAACTTACAGACGAAACTCAAACTCAAACTATTGAAAATGTTCACTTGAAAGCCTCGATAGGAGACAAGAAGTTATAGAATTAAATTGTGATCCTAACCTCAAGTTACCCTATATTTATATTCCTGAAATAGATGCAAAATTAATGGTAGATACAGGTAGTACTAGATCCTTTATCAGCCCCCGTAAGCCATACCAACACTTTTATCAATATATAAGACATGAACCATTCGAAGTAGTCAGCACCCACGCCTCTAGCAGACACGTTGAGGTGATACAAATCCCTCTACCACCCACTTTTAAGAGTTCGGATTGTCATAAATTTTACCTATATGATGTCGACTCTCGTTACGACGGCCTCATAGGTAATGACCTATTGAAACAATTAGATACAATAATAGACCTTAAAGACCTTGTACTTAAAACCAAAACAACTTGCATACCAATAGTCAATAATAATTTAAATTACGTTTTAACACTACCACCACGATCAGAACAGCGCGTAAAGTTGCCAACAGACCAGTGTTCTGGAGAGGCAATCATTGATTATTAGGAGTTTGTCAGCGGTGTACGAATGCCCAGTGCATTGGTAAACTGCGTTAACGGTTATGCCACAACAGTCATACGGAATGTTCTTGACAATGAAATGATATTGACAGTAACACGACCTTTTACCGTTACTAAGTACGAGACTACTCAATGTGACATAAACTTCACAAGTACCTATGACGACATAGAGATCGATAAGACAATCGAAGAAAATCTACTTAAGCAAAGACTTGATCACACTAACGATGAGGAACGCGACAAAATTTTTAGACTATGCCAAGAATTTAAAGACATATTTTACTGCGACAAACTACCACCGACCTTCGCTAATAAAATTAAACATAAAATACGTACAAAAAATGAAGACCCAATTTACGTCAGACCTTACCGACAGGCATCGATGCAAGTAGACGAGATAAATAGCCAAGTAAACAAGCTATTAAAGGACAGTGTTATTCAGGAGTCACATTCGCCATGAAATGCTCCTGTACATCTGGTACCCAAACAGTTAGATTCATCTGGCGAAACTAAATTTCGTATAAAAAAATACTTACGAGTGAACCATTACTACAGTACCCGGATTTCGAAAAGACGTCCATCCTTCCTCATCCTCACAACTGACGCCTCAAATATAGCTTTAGGAGCAGTTCTATCACAGGGCCCTATTGGTAGCGATAGACCTGTTGCATACGCTAGTAGAACGCTTAGTGACACTGAAAGTAGATACAGCACCATCGAACGCGAACTTTTAGCTATTATTTGGGCTGTAAAACATTTCCGGCCATACCTTTACGGACGGGAATTTGTAATTTACACTGACCATCAACCCTTAGTTTGGCTTTATTCATTAAAAGAACCAAACAGCAAACTCACCAGATGGCGACTACAATTACAGGAGTACGACTTTGAGATTATTTATTAAAATGGAAAACAGAATACAAATGCCGACGCCCTATCCGGAATTAAAATTAATGCACTAAATTCAGACGATGAAGGTCATTCTATAGACGTTAACTTCGACAGCAAAGAGTGTAAGCTTAGGGACCATTCAAAAGACGTTGTCAAGGAAATTGAAAAACTAAACGCTGAAAATAAAAGATATAATGACACGACGTCCACTGTAATAATATCAGACTCAAGAACTGTTCCCGCGAGCCCTATGTCTCTTTCCGACAAAATATTGTTTAGTAGTTCAGAAAGGGTTTCCGAATACCCAATCCGATCGCCTACAGAATCTAGTAAATCCCAAACTGTGCATTCAGCCGTAGATTTAGAGTCAAACGGTATACCAATATTACATGAGGCTATCGATGCGAAGCAAAATCAAATATTAGTATTTTCGTGGTTCAAAGATGAATGTCAGGTTAAGGATATTTCTTAAAAGAAACAAAAGGTACTAGAAGTATTTTACCATTAGATAATTCCGAGTTAATAAAAGAATTTTTAAAGAAATATATTAGGCCTAAAATCAAATATTTTATATATTTTGAAGGGGAAGAACATCGAAAATAATTTAGGAATATCATTATACACTTATACAAAAAGGACATGGTTCAATTTTTCGAATGTACGGAACGAGTAGTTTTTATTGAAGATGAAAAAGAACAAAGAGCGATTGTAGTCAAATATCACGAAGGATAGACATGCCACCGGGGCATTAAAGAGACGCTAGTCAGAATCCGCAGAAATTACTGCTGGGATAATTTACAAGAAACTGTTGCGGCAATAATAAATAGTTGTACTGCGTGTAAAAAATGAAATACGACAGGAAGCCAATCAAACTTATACTTCAATTAACCCAAACACAAGATGCTCCGTTTCAAGAAATATTTATAGACCTGTTTAACATCGAAGGAAAGCATTATCTCACCCTTATAGATGCGTTCAGCAAATTAGGCCAAGCGATAGAAATTTTAAATAGGTCTACCCCCAAAGTAGTCCGAGCTTTGATGAAGTACTTTTTACGGAATACCCAAAAAGATAAGTTCAGACCCAGGCTCTGAATTTAACAATGAATTAATTAAGGAATTCTTAAGTTTATATAAAATTGAACAACACATCGGAACCCCAAATAGCCCAAACTCGATGGGGAATATAGAACGCTTTCACTCGACGATTATAGAAATTTATAGATTGGCAAAATACTAAAGAAAACCTACTGATGCGACATCAGTTATGACGTATTCCATACTAGCTTATAATAATACCATTCATTCGGTAACAGAGCATACACCTTTCAAGTTAGTTTTCAGACACACCGACACGGGTAGCCCATTTGATACAAAAATTGATAAGCAGTATTTCCAACACTTAGTAAGAGACCATGCAAAGCGAACAAAATTCTTATACTTAGCAGAAAAGATGGTAGCGATCAAAGAAAAAATTAGGGAAAAGCGAGGCAGTGAAAATGATATAGCATTTCCGTGTGGTAAGACTGTATTTGCTAAAGAAACCAACAAAAGAAAAATCAAAGACAGACCGCGATATGTTAAGGCTAAAGTAGGAGGCAAAGCCGAAAGAAATGTAGTGCCTATAAAAGTAGGTGAAAGAAAGACTAAAGCCCCGATTAAAAATATCAAACGCCCTCCACAGGTGGTGCACACTGATGATTGCGATGCCGATCCTGGGCCATCATCTGCAGTTACTTGAAGAGAACCCAGGGATACTTCCGGTAAAACAAGGACAAGCATATGCACAAACAGATCACTGGACTATAATAAAGATTTTAAATTTAGAGAATATTTATGACGACCTAAATCTAATTATTGCTCAATATCGTAAACTCAGTAAACTAATTGAAGTAAAAGAACCATACCCTCGCGAATTTATAAGCGTTAAAACCCATACAGATCACATAGGCGATTTAACCGTTAAAAAATTTCAACAACTTATGCCGTAACGTTTTAAGAGAGGGATCCTAAATCCATTAGGTTCAGTTCTAAAAATTATTACGGAAAACCTCGATCATGAAGATGCTCTAAAGTATGATAAACTTACCTCGGAGTTAAGTCACAACCAAATTATCGTAACTAGAAAACTCACCTTAGTCTCTAAAATGTTGGACAGTTTTATTAATGCCACTGAAACCTTAAATAATAATTCTGTTATGCTAGATGCACGCCTAAAAATTGTAGAGACAATGCTAAATCATCTAACAACTAGAGAAAAATACTGGGTTTTCTCTACATATATTTTTGGATTATTTAATTTATTTACAAGCAATTTTCGATCTACATTTGATAAGTTAAATGAAATAGAGACTGTCCTAGCTTTTAGTAGAGTGTCTATACTTCATCAATCTATTGTAAATTCTACAGAACTCTTAGATCATTTAAAACTAATATCCAATACCGAAAATTTAGTGTACCCACCAACCGAAACTAATTTGGTAAAATTAGAACAAACCATAAAAGTAAAATCTTACCTTAAGAAAAACCAGATATCATTTATAATGGAGATTCCATTAACTGATAATAATACCTACAATTACTTTAAGATTTATTCCGTACCTATTTTCCGCGAATGCGAAAACGAAACAATTACCATATTCCCAAAATATCCTTACCTCCTGGTGAAAGGGACGAAATACTTACCAGTTACGAAACCCTGTCGTCTGCTTGCTACTGGTAATGATTTCCTGTGTACCGAAGAAAATAGAGCCCTCTACCCTGGACATAGATATAGCATAGAACAGTTGATGAAATTTGAGAATAACCTTACTTGTTGCACGCAATATGCTATTATAATTGAAGACATTAAAGTACAGCAAATTAAAGCAGAAAATTGGATTATTTTTACAACTTTCTGGTCTCTCGCCAAGGCTGTCCAGGGGAATTTCTGTCAGCCATCTCTTCCATCTCTGCACAGGGAGGACGACTCACTGGCCCATACTGCAAAGGAGAAAGCCGATCTTCTAGGCTCCTTCTTTGCGTCTAACTCGACTCTCGATGACGGGGGGAGTACGCCGCCGACCATCCCGCGGTGTGAGTGCTCCATGCCGGAAGTGCAGTTCACACAGCGCTCGGTTCGCAAAGCACTCCTCTCCCTGGACATCCACAAGTCGAGTGGGCCTGACGGAATCCCCCCAATTGTGCTGAGGACGTGTGCTCCAGAGTTGGCACCGGTTTTAACGCGTCTTTTCCGGTACTCCTACTCCCTAGGCGTAGTCCCAAAATCATGGAAGACGGCTTTCGTCCACCCGATCCCTAAAAAAGGCGACCGCTCAGACCCGTCCAACTACCGGCCAATCGCCATCACCTCCTTGTTCTCCAAAACAATGGAGTCCATTGTAAACTGCCAGCTCATGAGGTACCTTGAGGATCACCAGCTGATTAGTGACCGCCAATACGGTTTTCGCCGTGGTCGGTCAGCTGGTGATCTTCTGGTCTACCTCACTCACAGATGGGCGGAGGCAGTAGAGTTCAAGGGGGAGGCATTGGCCGTTAGTTTGGACATTGCGAAGGCCTTCGATCGGGTTTGGCACAAAGCGCTTCTTTCGAAGCTCCCTTCCTATGGGCTTCCCGAGAAATTGTGCGATTGGATCACCAGCTTTCTTGCAGATCGGAGCATCAAGGTCGTTGTAGACGGTGCAAGCTCCGATTGCAAGCCTATTAATGCTGGTGTTCCACAGGGCTGCGTGCTATCGCCAACGCTGTTTCTTCTGCATATCAATGATATGTTGCATACCCGTAACATTCATTGCTATGCGGATGACAGCACTGGTGATGCTCTTTACACCGGCCGAGCCAATATTTCTCGGGAAAACGTCTCCGAGTGCCGGGACAAACTTGTGTCTGAAGTCGAGTCTTTGCTGAACAGAGTCTCGGATTGGGGACGACTAAATCTAGTCCAGTTTAACCCCCAGAAGACACAAGTTTGCGCGTTAACCGCTAAAAAGAACCCCTTTGTCGTATCCCCTCAGTTTCAAGGCACTCCCCTTGTTGCCTCAGCCAGTATCGGAATCCTCGGCGTCGACATATCGAGTGACGTGCAGTTTCGTGGTCACTTGGAAGGGAAGGCCAAATTGGCCTCTAAAAAGCTTGGCGTGCTCAGCAGAGCGGGACAGTATTTCATGCCGGCACACCGCCTGCAACTTTACAAGGCGCAGGTTCGGCCGCACATGGAATACTGTTCCCATCTCTGGGCTGGGGCTCCCCAGTACCAGCTCCTTCCACTTGACCGCATCCAGCGCAGAGCGGCTCGAATCGTCGACGACCGAGTGCTTTCCGATCGGCTCGATTCACTGGCGTTGCGAAGAGATGTTGCATCGCTTTGCGTATTTTATCGCATCTATCACAGGGAGTGCTCTGAGGAATTGTTCGGATTAATCCCAGCCGCCAAATTTCGTGAACGCACGACACGACAAACGTCCCGATACCATCCACACCATCTGGATGCTTGGCGGTCCACCACTGTACGTTTCACAAGGAGTTTTCTTCCACGTACAACCTCTCTGTGGAATAGTTTATCACCGGCGATTTTTCCGGACCGATACGACCTGGGGACCTTCAAGAAAAGAGCTTACTCCTTTCTAAAGGGCCGGCAACGCACCCGCAATTCTCCTGGTGTTGCGGTTGATCATGGGCGGCGGTAGTCACTTAACATCAGGTGAGCCGCATGCTCGTTTGCCCCCTCTTCTATAAAAAAAAAAAAAAAAAAAAAAAAAAAACAAAGCTAAGAATGACACTTACCAAACACTGCGATAACGAGATAAGCACGCAACCCACTTTTGGAACCTATATACTAACCAGTGATAAGCCCTGTGACCTGGAGATACATGGTACTTACATTCATCACAACCGTGTTTACACAGAATACGAGGCAGCACTACCAGTTCCAGTCATCAACTTACCTCAATTACGTTCAACTACCAATGTAACAAGTACACGCGTAATTAACATGAATGGTGTCAACTTAGACGAAGTGAAGTATATGTCAAATGCTTTAAAACACAGTGAAATCTATTACACAGATTCAAGTGTCTTCAAAAGAGAAAAAGACTCTAAATCCAGTGTTCTAACATATGTAATTTTAAATTTTCTAGCCTTAAGTTTCCTATTGTTTTTAATATACTTAGTAAGAAAAAAATGCATGCCTCACTTCCAGAATTATCGTAAAAACATTAAAAATGATATGTCCGATAATTTTCCTCTTAGGGAGGGAGGAGTTATGGATGCACCCCGTCCCTCTGTTTTAGACTAGTATATTAATATGTATTATATTGTATTATTTAGGCTAAGCAATAAAACTAACATCAGCATTTTATATAAGATTCCCAGTACTTAGTTGATGAGTCGAACGTCTGCGTACGAACAGACTCTTTAAGATTGATTCATTATTAAAGCCACCTCCAAATCGGTGAGACGTAATAATTTAGTTGTAGTTAAAAAAACATAACATAAACACTCACGCCTGTCACCCAGAGTGGTAGGCAGAGACTACGGACTTCCATTTGGCACGATCCTGACATACCTCTTTCGCCTCCTTTACATACATGTATCTACGCATACATGCTCGTCGGTTAAGGGTACTTCTAACGTGGCCCATTTTCAAAATATCGCCAATTTGGTCGATAAACTTTTTTCTAGGGCGTCCCTTCCCTCTGCCATTCACATCTGCCATATAAATTTGCTTTGTCACTCTTTCGTCATTGATTCTTTCTACGTGACCAAAGTTGTTGTTTAGTTTTTTGTAGTTGTAGTTTAGTTTTTAAAAACTCCTTTCGACGTTCCCGAAATTTGACTAAGTTAACCCGGAGTACCTTCAGCTTTTTAATTATTGTCTTTGGTCCGATCTATGCAGAATGAACTAACTGTATTTTGAAGTCTGGCAGTGGTATGCTTGGGTATAGTTTTAATTTTATTAATTATAGGGTCCCAAGCAGGTGGTAGTACCCAACCTCCTTCTCTATTAAAATTAGAATGTTTTTTAATTTCAATAGCCTCACGTATGCTTGGTAGGAATCGATGATTTTTCGCGAGGATTTGTGGTTTATCAAATCTGATGTAATGGTTGGGGCCGTCTAGGATATGATCGCAAACTGCAGACTTCCCGGAACGTTGATGCTTCAACCGGACGAGAATCGTGACATCCACCCTTAAGTATGTTGTCACCCCTGAGGACTAAGATTTCAGTTTTATACATTCACCATACAAAATACAGCAGCATTGAGCGCTGGTATATGGTGAGACCTTTGTCTTTCCCCGTTGAATCTACCCATTTTACTGAACTTTATATTTTATTATTTGATTATTTTTCACGTATGATATATTATTTTAAGGAAGTATAAATTTTATGAATTTAATATTAAAGCTGACAAAATTTTTCGATGATATGTGAAGTCCGTCAACAAGCGTTTGTGCAGCTCGGCGCTTTTTAAGTTGTCATGAAATCCTCAGAAATGAGTGGAACAACGTACCCAGCTGTAGCACGTGTAGAGCCTGTAACTTTACTGCATCTAAATGTTTTAGGATAATTTAAAATGAAAGTTACCGTAAATTTAGCAAGAAATAAAAAACTAAAATAAAATGTTTATGTTATAAATTGATGTATAAATTTATAAATAATGAGAGGAGGATTAAGCATCTCTTAAACATTTACACACATAAAACTATCCTTTGCGATATAGTAAAAAGCTTTATGTAGTTTTATTCTTTCGTTTACCGAATTGTATGTAATATTCTGTAAATTAAGCGTACATTGTAATGTCAACAAAACGTTAACCACACGGGTAATTAAACCAATGATGTCTTTCAAAATATGAGCACCGGTGTCTATCAATTACTTGATTTATTATCATTTGTTAGGCACACTGTAAATTGAGCGATGAAAAGGAAACGGGCGAAAGTTCATAGAAAGCTGGGCCTGATGTTACAGTAACGATTACTGCATTATTTTATTTATGTACCAATACCATTTCCAAAAAACAAAAATGTTTACGACTGCTTCATGGTGGAAAAAAAAAAATAGGATGTTATTGGTTTGTATAAAACAATGTTATTGATTACGTTTTGCTTGCAGTGTTATTCTTACACTAAGCTCTCACATCACACTTTAAGAAAATAATTATTAGACTTTATTGTAAAATAGACTTTGCCATAACTATATGTATTGTAGAACATTCACACAGAGGATTCAGACGCCGCCGTCCAATTAAATTCTAGAGGTTTGAAATAATTATAAAAAAGCAGAGGGAGTATGAATTAAAAACACTTTCTCTTTTAATGATTTATTAATCGTCCACTTCATCATAAACGAATACAATATCGTCCAAAAACGGTGCATGTGGTACTCAAGTCTCTTGATGCCTTGCCCAGCTTAAGTACTAATTATGGACATTACATGACAACAGCAACCTACATTCTTTTTCCTACCAAACAATTAAAATAATACTATTTGATGGCCTCTCTACCATTAAGAGTACTGTCAACTAAAATATATGTGAAAAACATAGACTGTAATATTACTGCGTACATTTATATCAATGGTAAAATATGTTTTTGAGCTTAAGTATGTCTCGATTTTATTCGACCTCATAATAGCCAGCTAAAATGGTTGGATATTGGCAGTTCTCTTAGCAGGTTGCTGACCGTTTCTCGACACACTTTTATTTCGTATCCCCCATCTTGTCGTATGTGTTCTCCATAATGGGACCTAGCCTACTTAATTTGATAAATACCTAAAGATATTTTTAATAAATCACTATGTGTAAGCAGGGGAAAATCATTTAAGTTATCATTTTGCACATATATTCTTGTAAAATCAGAAAAGAAACCGTCAGAATCCTTTATACGTAGCCAGAGTCGTTAAAGATCAGAATATTATTACATCATACAAAAACAACAGAAAATATTCACTATCACCGCAAGCTCAGATCCAAACAAACCTAACAAATGATTTGATTGACATTTGATTTTTTGAACCATGAAGGTCATGTTTTGAACTAACGTTGACATTTCCGCTTTGTGGCCTGTATAAAACATTGATAATCGATTGTGGAATCGATTTATTAATCCAACCAGTCAATTTATTTTTACAACTCTTTTGAATCGTTGAAGTGTCAGGGGGAAACCATTTTTTAAATAATAAGTTTCTTAAACTTACCTAAAGAAGAAAACACTGAATAACTTTTTAATGTCTTTTTTCTATATTTGTATTAAATCGATTAACTAAACTATTTCATCCGGCAGCATTGTTTAAAAATGAAAATAACGGAAGTGGGTATTATTTTTATAAAATATTTAATTTCTTTTGCCATGATAAAACTGCTTAATATTTCATTATTAACTACAAAAAAATATTGATAAATATTTCACTTGTGTAACGTTAGGCCCAAATTCGCCCGTCTCCAAATTTATTAAATTCGTGGAATACGTGTATTAAAAAAATTATTGGTATTATATTCAATTGTAGC
Organism: Parnassius smintheus behrii; assembly: GCA_036936625.1. Lineage (NCBI taxonomy): Eukaryota > Metazoa > Arthropoda > Insecta > Lepidoptera > Papilionidae > Parnassius > Parnassius smintheus. Next base: position 9,454,947 of record JAUPFT010000004.1, on the reverse strand, counting down.
AAACAATATACTTTTACTGGTTGAGATTCTGCTAGAATAGTATTTTAAATTCTTTATTTCAAAAGCAAATAGAAAACTTTAGGTTACGGTTTTATACATGCTGGCTTATAATTTTATAGTGTTCTGAATAATTATACCAAACTGCATCACATAATAAATAATAGTAAAGTTGCAGTCCATTTATGTTGACTGCTTACCGACGTTTATTAGCTTACATAAATATTATTTGTTATAAAATTGTTTTTATTAGTAAATCTATAATTACAACAGGCTGGTAATATTTCAGAGAGACAAAACCAAATTGGACAGAAATGAAGATACACCTTCCTAACCTTATTCTGTTCTCCGCAGCCGCCATACGCTTGCCTAGATGACGAGGATTGTACTTTACTGCCTCACACACAGCATGAGGAAGTCTCTCACTTTAAAGTCAACCTCGTTCAGCTCAAGAATCCTCTTAAGTCATGTATGGGGCACCAAGCCGAATGCTTTTCAATAGGTTCTTGTCTATCCAGGTTGCAAAGTTCCGACGGTTGCGCTTAACTACTTTGCCAATGACCGCCTCAGTGAAAAGTGGTAAATTGGTTCCACGACCACGCCCCGACATTCATTTTGAGTGCGTGACATCGCTTGATTTAAATCCAGGTGACGAGTGTTTCTCGCGCTCAAAATGTAGGTCAGTGTCTTATAAAAGGTGGGTAAAGACGTGATGGGGCGGTATTTGCTCGGGCTTGTGGTATTCTGATCTTAAGGATCCAAGCGAGTGATCCCAGTAGTGAAGAGGCTTGGGAGCTAATTATGGTCGAGAGCCTCTTAAAACTGTCGGCAAGCACCTTGTGACACACCACAACCCCTTTAGCCAGTAGTGATGCAGCTCGTCGAGTCCCGGACTCTTCCACTTAGGGTCTCTACGGACCGTCTCAGCTACGTCTTCTGGCGTTATGATGACGGTGTCCATGGACTCGGAACCTGGCTCACCACAGCTTCCGTCCAAGGGACCTCGCTGTAGCTAACGTATTCTGATCACATGCTACGCCAGAACACCACAGTGTCGGCCTGATCTGGTGTTGGGCCTGTTCCACATAAGTACTATTGGTCAATCCAAAATTTTCATAGAGCCTCTTCTGATCACTCTGGAAGAGAAGATTCTAGTTAAACACCTCACGGTAAATCGTTGAATCCGCTTCCCCCTCTTGTAATATTCGCCGCTTTATTACTTATCAACGTACCAGGCGGTCCCATAATGAACTGGCCTGATATAGTTCAACGCGACATGTCGCTACATGTTGTGTTGCACTAAATAGTACGTTTATCGTGCACTTAATATAAGAAACATGCATCGACATGAAATGCTTAGTCTTAGTTTAACAGGCATTTGAATAACGAGAGTTTTTTTTTATTTTTTTTTTATAGTATGGGGTGACAAACGAGCACACAGTCCACCTGATGGTAAGTGATTGCTGTGGCCCATAGACATCTACATCTATCCTTGATCAAGAATCAAAATTCAGATGCGTTGCCACCCGTGAGGACTAAGATGGAATGCCTCGTTTCCCGTAAAAAGGGTCTCCGGTTCTCTACACTCACCATACGAAACACAGCAGCATTAAGGTACTATTTTACGCTGGCATTCTGTGAGAGGGTGGTCCTTCCCCGGTCGAGCCGACCCATTCGTGCTACAACTATACTACTAATATAACTGCAGCATGGCTGTACCACATCAAAAAGAGAGTCACGTCTTTTTTCAAAATGTCGAAAACTGAGTATCGAAATGTCATAAAATTTCTGTTTAAAGAAGGTTTATCCCCTGCCCAAATAAAAGAACGATTGGATGGCGTGTATAAGAAGTCTGCCCCCTCCTATAACACAGTGAAAAATTGGGTGAAAGAGTTTCGCCTCGGGTGAGAAACCGTCGAAGACTTTGGCCACGACGGTCGACCTGTGGAAGTGCTCACTCCCGAAACGATTGCTCTTATCTAAGAGGAGGTTCTGAGTGACCGCCGTTTGAAGATTAGAGAAATTGCAGCAAGGCTTGGGCTCTCTAAGAGTACCGTTCATCGCGCGATCCATGAACACCTTCACATGCAAAAAGTGAGTGCAAGATGGGTACCGAAACTTCTTTCAGCGGTACAGAGACAGGAAAGAGTGCGCTGCGCTTCGGAGTTTTTGGATCTTTGTGGTGAAAATCCAAAGACTGTGATCGAGCGGCTAGTGACTGGTGATAAAACTATGATCTTGTATTATGATCCACAAAGCAAGCGCGAGTCAATGGAATGGCGTTATAAGGGTGAAAAGCCCCCTAGAAAGGCAAAAGTGCAACAATCGACTAAAATACTGATGTGCACAATATTTTGGGATTTTCAAGGCATTTTGATGGCGGATTTTAAAGAACGTAATACAGTCGTGAACGACGAATATTATGCTTCTTTAATATATAAATTACGAGACAAGATAAAGGTAGAAAGAGGCAAGCTGTCTAAAGGTGTCCTGTTGCTCCATGACAACGCCCCTGTTCATACCGCTGGTGTTTCGAAGATGCAGTTCGTCAATGCGAGTTCACAGAAGTTCAACATCTACCTTACAGTCCAGCCATGGCCCCGTCCGACTATTATTTATTTCCAAATTTAAAGCGGGACTTAAGAGGAAGAAAATTTTCAAGCGATGAAGAGTTGCAGGCGGCCGTCTTCAGTCATTTTGAGGATAAAAATGTGATTATTTTTATAAAGGTTTAGAGATGTTGATTCACAGATGTCAGAAGTGTGTTAGTATTCATGGTGATTATATTGAAAAATAAAATTGGTTTCGTTTCACTTCCTTCATTGGTTCATAGTTAGGGCAATTCATAATAGGACCGCCTACGTACATTTATTTATTTTATTTATTTACACTTTATTGCACCATAAAAAGATTACAAAGGGCGGACTTAATGCCATTAGGCATGCTCTCCCAGTCAACCCGGGACGTGTGGAAATTATGTGATAGGTGACAAAATAAAATGAACAATAGAGTAAATCAAGGAAAACAACTACTGATAAACTTAAAAACAAACTAATATTATATATACAAATACAATAAACTTATATACTCCAAAATATAATACAGATAATATATAATATATACATACATATTTATAGATACATAAATATATACATATTTTAAATGCAAATAGATATATAATATAAACCTATAAATAAAATAACAACAAAGGTAACCAAAATTAACCATATTAACTATCATCTAATATTTTCATAAAATGCTTATGTACCAATCTTTTAAAGGCAGTCTTATTAGATGTTTTTCTCACGTCATCGGGCAAGGAGTTCCAGAGCAGTGCAGCCTGAATTGTGAAGGATTTACCAACAAAATTAGTGGAATGTAGAGGGATACTAAGTTTATTATTATATGAGGAACGCAGAGTTCTATCATGCGTTAGGGAAATATATTGAAATTTCTCCTTGAAATAAGAAGGAGTGGATGGATCATTTAAAATAGAGAAGAGAACAAGCAAAATTCTAGAGTCACGCCTCTGTTTAATAGTGAGCCATTTTAGCCGACAGCGATAGTGAGAAATATGATCAAATTTACGGAGATTGAAAATGTATCTGACGCAGTTGTTGAGAAGGCGCTCTAGCTTGTTGAGAAGATTTTGGTTTAAATCCGGGTAACACACGTCTGGATAATCAATGATTGGTAGTATAAGTAACTGTACAAGCAAAATTTTAGTCTTAAAGGGAGAAAATTTTTCAATCGATAAAGAGAACGTAAAGAACCAGAGACTTTACAACATGTTTCGGAGATATGAACTCCCCAGGACAGAGTACTATCAATATGGAGACCAAGATTTTTAACTGAGAGAGAGAACGGTATCAGACGATTATTATAATAGACGGGAGGTAGACTAGCGGCATCTATTTTAGCAAGCATCCTTGAGCTACCCACAATCATCGCTTGGCATTTCGTAGGGTTGACAGACACTCCAAAACGCATAGACCAATCACAGACTGACTTGAGATTTGAATTCAATTTGTTAATCGCATAATGGATGTTAGAAATGTCAGACTGTACATAAATTTGTAGGTCATCAGCATACAGATGGTACGAACAATCAATATTAGATGTGATGGAATTAATAAAAATAGAGAAGATTAATGGAGAAAGTATACCGCCTTGCGGTACGCCAGAAATCAGGTCAACCCACTGTGAAGTCATTTGCTCCACGTGGACAGACTGTTGACGTCCGCGAAGATAAGATGAGAACCATTCCAGGACTGACGGTGCAAACCTATAATAAGAAAGGATAGCAAAAAGGATATCATGGTCAACTGTGTTAAAAGCATTAGAAAAGTCAACGAGCACCACAACTGTAACTTTCTTGTTTTCCATTCCTTCTCTAATGTCTTCAGTTATTTTAAGTAAGGCAGTTGTAGTGCTGTGACCAGGATGAAAGCCGGACTGAAAAGTACTTAGCAGGTTGTGTTTATATATGAAATTGGAAATTTGCTTATGAACACAGGCTTCCAAAACTTTAGCTAGGAAAGGTAAAACTGATATGGGACGGAAGTGATTGGGAAGTGTGGGATTGGATACTTTAGGAAGGGGTCTAACGAAAACATTTTTCCACTGACTCGGAAACTGACCCGAGTCAAGCGAAAAATTAACAATATGTGTGATTGCGGTGATAATGTGTTCTAGAATATTAACAATCATGGCTCTGCTAATATCATCGCAACCGACAGCCTTGGATTTTATTGCCGGAAGGATCTTTCTGATTTCATCCTGATCTACAGGGTTAAAAAGAAAGACTGGTAAGTGTGGAGACGGAATTGAGGCTATGTAAGCGACTGTTTGGAATCGGATTGAAAGGTCCAACGCAGAAGCAGAAGCAAAATGAAGATTTAAAGCATCGTGAGAAAGCGATAAACCACAATCCAAAGAGGGTGTTTTGCCCACACCTAGAGAACTAAGAAATTTCCACACATCAGCTGGCGAAGAATTACATATATTGCTATGGATAAATCGGCGTTTTGCGGAACGTACCATCTGATTGCATCTGTTTCTGGCCTTCTTAAAAGACAACCAGTTTTCCTCAGATCTGCTCCTCTTGAACCGGGAAAATGCTCGATTTCGCCTAGTCATGGCCTTCCGTACCTCTTCAGTCATCCAGGGAGCTGGTGGCCGTCGTAGTTTCACTTTACGTACAGGAGCATGGATATCATACAAAACATGAATTATGTTATTGAAAATAGTTACTTTATCATCTACTGTTGATGCAGTTGCTAATGGCATAAAATCTATAAGCGATGCGTCTTTCAAAAGCTTATCCATATTAATTCTACTAAAATTACGTAGGAATAGTACAGTAGGTCGATATTTGGGAGGTTTAAGGTTGTATGATACATAAATAAGATCATGGCGGGAAAATCCCGGCGCTTCAAGTTGCCCATATGACAGCACCCTGTCAGAGGAGTCAGTTATAATGAGACCAATCAGAGAGTCATCAGTGTCGATATTATGATGAGTTGCCTTTAAAGGAAGAATGTTGAGATTGACAGACTCAATGATTTTACGAAGCTTTTGAGACCGGACTGAATTTTTCAGTAAATCCGTGTTGAAATCTCCCATGATTATGCAGTGGGTGTACTCAGAACCAATGTTATCAAGAGCCTCATCTAAATTGGTGAAGTAATCAGTGGAAGGAGGACAATACACTGCTCCAAGAATCATCCATGAGCCCTTTACATCAAGTTCTATAAAAAGAAATTCTGCAGAAGCAGTGTAAGGAGAAGGGGATGCTAATATGATTTTGTAAGAAATAGTAGCGTGGAGATATATTGCAACCCCACCTCCTCCTTTATCTATACGATCATTGCTAATCAGCGCAAACCCAGGAAGAGGATACAATGCCGAATTTAAAGACGGTTTCAACCAAGTTTCTGAAACTAAGATAGCATGTATATTGTTGTTAGAGAACGATGCTTCTAGCTCAGAAAAGTGGCTGGGAATGCTTTGTGCGTTAATATGGCAAATATTTAACGTTCTATCAAAAAAGTGAAAAATGCTATTCAATTGCCTACTTAAAGAGGGCACACTATAATTCGTCTGATCGTCAAAAGATTCAAAAGAACTCTCTGACTCAATAGAATAAAAAGAGTCAGAGTCAGACATGATAAGTTAAAAGCATAATATACACAATATAAAAATAAATAAAATAAAAATATATAAAAATACGATATTAAATAAAAATATTTATCAATAATATATATAACAAAAATACTACCAAGATATAAAAGAAACAATGACTTAAATAGTAATAAATCATTAAACATCATCCCACCAGTTAACTGTTTACATAATATAATCAGTACTAAATAACAAATAAAACAATTGTACTGAACTATCAATTAAAAAAAAAACATAAGCTAAGTAATTAAATAGCGTGCCAACACAGTGATTCAATTATAAACAAAAATAACATAAATATTAAAATAAGACAGCTAAATATTTTAATAGCAGGGCACTACAGAATTAATCAAAAAATTAGCAATAAAAATCAGCTTAATCACAAGATTTTGAAACCCACTTAGTTAAAAGCATCCAGAAAATTTAAATCTCACAAGAGTACATAATTCAGCTGTGTGGCAAAAGGATCTGTGCCCATGTTACCATCACTGTGTTGACAGTAAAAGTTATTATCTATGGTCAACAGTCTTTGCCTTGTCTTTGCAACTGTCTATGCCTAGTTCTAGCATCTACGGACTATAATAACATTTATCTATGATATTTGGTTACATTTTAACACTTTTACATGATAAAAATTATAAACACAAACTAATTTACTAAAGTTTACAAATATAATTAAAGTTACTACAGTATAACAATAAAATAATAAAACTAGCTAATAACATAAAACTATTGGAATATGAATAAAGGAAAATACTAAAGACAAGTTATAGCAAATTAGTTACATACAATTGGACTACAATCGATTTATATTCTTGTCTAATGCTGCCGGTTAATAAAACTAAAAATAGTTATTATGTTACCAGACAAAGTAATCTATAAGAGAAGGAAAAAATACGAAAGGAGATGAACATAACCAAAATATGATAACAAGAATAACAAGGATATCTTGGAAAGTTAATAGCAATGTAGGAATTACTTCTTGCCTACCAGTCGTCTAGATCTCTTTACGTCATCAATTTTAGTTACCGCTGAAGTTTGAGTGCGACGTGCTGCATCATTTTGCCGATTCGAAGAGCTCTGCTGCGTTGGGGTGACCTTTGTATTAGGAGCCTTGTTAGAACTCTCAGGGGAACCATCCATGGGGTACTTGGCTATTAGATCGTCCAATTCCTCCTCAGTGGAAATCTTCGTTCGGCCTCCCGAGTGCTTTACATAGATTGCACCATCAATTGTCCAGACATTTCTAATTCCGAAATGCTTACGGGCATTCTTATGTATGGATTGACGAAATTTAGTGAGGAATTCACACATTGAAATGGCAGACCCTTTAAACTTTGATTTTAAATTCCAAATCGCAGACTTAGTGCTATGATCATTAAAGTGCACAAGAATTGGCCTTGGACGGGTACTGGATTGAACACCAAGTCTGTGGCATTTCTTGAGAGAGTCATCAGTAATATGAGTTAGACCCAGATACTTGTGCAACGGTTGTAAAATTTGCTGTTTTAGGTCAACTTCAGAAGCCTCAGCCAATCCATGAAAAAGCAGAACTTTTCTCCGGTGATACATACTGATTGCATCGACACTTTTGTTGCATTCCCGAATTTGCTGTTGCAGCAGGCTAAACATGGAACTAACAAGTACCTTGAATGAATCAAACTCCTCCCGAAGCTGCAAAACTGTTGGGTTAGTTGGAGTAGTTGCAGCCTTCAGACGTTTCTCAAACTCCATCATCTTCCTGGTCAAGCTCCCTTCCAATTCCTTTTGGATATTCACAACTTCAGAGACATTTGCCATTGTAGTAAAGTGAATTAACCGAGGAGAGATAGAAAAATAGTAATTTTTATTTAGTGTGACAGATGTTATGGAGGGAAGATGAATATAAATATTTAAACTAGATTAAATTCACATTCCTATAATTGATAATAATGCTAAAACTTATTCTTCCAAATTGGAGTTAAAAATTAAACAGCTAAGTTAATTATACTTATTTTTAAATGTAAATAAAACACAAGAGATAATTTCAGCTGTTATCTGTTTTGCACCTACCCTCGAAAAAAACATCATTATTATTAAGAATAATGTATGTTTATGATGTATATTAGTTATTTCCATTTAAATATTTATAAGCTCAACCAGATGGGAAAACTAATTGAATAACCCACTTTTATATAGTTTGCAACTTTTTTGTATTGTGTATTACATAAATAAAATGTTCAGATACTCGTGTATCGACTATTCGTGGGTTGCTATCGTCTCTGTCAATGAAATAACTGATTTTTCTGCGTGGGTAGGTGCAATAAGTACATTGCTTTAGTGAAGTCTCCCAATTTAATATAAATTTTAATATATAAAACATTACAATAGTGTTGTTACTATATGGGAAACTAATGTACTAACCATTATACCTGCCAGGCAGTAAAATCCTTGCTTTTTACAAACTTAGTCAATAAAATCTGTCTCACAATTTTCTTACATTATCACTGCACAAGATATTTTCAAAATGGACGCCATTCAAGACTCAATAACACAACTTCAGAAGATGTTTACTCAGCGCATGGATATCTATCAAAGTGAGCTTCAAGCTGCAGCACCTTCAGCCTCCATTGCCAATTTGACATCCGAGTTCTCCTCATTCAGATTATTTATCATGACAGCCCTACGCAATCTTCAAGACCAGGTAGGCCTGTTGATGCACCAGGTGGATAATATGGAGATGCGGAGCCGGCGGAAGATTCTATTACTTCATGGACTTCCGGAGGAAAAGAACGAGGACACTGTACAGGTATTAGTGAAGACTTTTGTTGACCGTTTCAAGTTGTCTGGTTTCTCGGAAAAAGATATATCTCGCTGCCATCGCATGGGCCATACTTCCTCTTCTGACAAACCAAGACCCATCTTGTTTAAGTTGTGTGAGTTAGAGGTGAAGAACAAAATCTGGCAAGCTAAGACGTGTTTGAAGGGCACTGGTATCACTCTGTCGGAGTTTTTAACTAAAACTCGACATGAAGCCTTTATGGCAGCTCGACGGAGATATGGAATATCGAATTGCTGGACACGTGAAGGCTTTGTTTTTGTACTGGGTAGCGGTGGCGTTCGACATCGCATTAGCTCTGTGATCGAACTCGATAAAATTGTTGAGCCTCCTGTGTCGAAGTCGAAGACAACGACCGCGGTCAGGGAACCAACTGGAGCTTCCAAAAGTCGACGTACTGGCACCGCAGGCAAGAGATAGTGTCTTCGCTTAGTGTTTATTTACCACAATTTATTTGTATTTTTGTGTAGTCTCCATTTGCATAGTGTTGCATCTCTTCAATTTTTGTGTGTTAACTGAAACATCGTAGTTCGTAGTTATCTCTAATATTATAATAATTTACCTTCATAATTTTGTTTATTATGTGACACAATGACATTAGTGATTAAATAAATCATAGTGACAGCTATTAATATCTGTCATGCTGTCATTCGATTGCTTATACTACTAGTCTTTTTGCCAGACCAGATCCGTATATAATATTTATCTGTCTTATTATTTATGGTAAGACTGTATATTTTTTTAATTATATTAATTAGTCTTAAGTAAGTTATCTAAATATATAATTCTACCGATGCCACTGCCGGCAGGTATGAAAGAAATGTTTTGTTAAGTGCATAATTGTTGGCAATTTTATTTTAATAATAGTTCATAACATATTATTATTTATTTTGTAGGTATTATATCCAGACTTATATAATATTTATTTGTTAAACATTATACAGGTATATATTTAATTTTTATTGATTTCGTTATAGCTTAGTTTATGTTATAGTTTTGATTAGCATGTGTGATATTTTAGAATTTGATGATAGTTATTTTTCTTGCTCTTCTTCTAGCTCATCCGATAAGACCTATAAAAGCGCCTTAAGCGATGATTCCACTCATTTACATGATCAACTAGTAGCCGTATTCTGTAATTATAGTAAAAATCTTAATATAGTCCATATTAACGCTCAAAGCATTCATGCTCATTACGCTGATCTTTTATCAACCTTCGATTCTAAATATGTTGATGCCATACTTGTTTCTGAAACTTTTCTAAAGCCTGAACTTCCGTCGGTACAGTATTGTCTCCCTGGTTTTCAACTTATACGTAATGACAGGGTTGGCAAAGGTTATGGTGGAGTGGCAATCTATTTGAGAGCTGACATTCCTTATAAAATAGTTGATCATTCACCCAATATATACACAAATTTTGCTGAACATTTATTTATTGAAATTACTATTAATCATTCTAGGACTTTGCTTGGGGTTTACTATCCCCCCTCTCGCGATATAAATTATTTTTCTTCTTTGGAAGAAAAACTTGTAAATCTAACTCCGCTTTATGATAATACCATTATTTTAGGTGACTTTAACACATGCCTGTTAAAGAACGATTCTCGTAGCAAAAAACTGCTCTCCCTGGTGTCACCTTTTAATTTACATATTCTTCCTCTTTCTGCTACTCACCATTCGCCTAATAATACCCCTTCTCTTTTAGACCTTATTCTTGTTTCTGATGCTGACCGGGTTGCTTCGCATGGACAACTATCTGCGTCTTTCTCTTGCCACGATCTTATCTTCCTCTCCTATAAAATTCAACGTCCTAGGCGTAAATCGAAATTCTTACTCCTAAGAAGCTTTAAATCAATTAACCTGGAGCGTTTGAGAGATGATGTAAATAATATTGACTGGTCCCCTGTTCTAAATTCCGAAGATGTTAATCATAAGGTTTATGCTTTTAATCACCTCATTTTAAAACTATTCGATACACATGCACCGCTTAAGCGAGTCAGGGTTAAACACTTTCCAGCCCCCTGGCTTTCAGAGTCTATAAAAGCAGTAATGGCCAAAAGAGATAAAGCTAAGAGGCGTTATAAAAAGCACCCTACTAATGAAAATTTATTCACATATAAAAAAACTGCGTAATCGCTGTAGTAAGATGTGTCGTGATGCTAAGAGGAGACATATTTATAATAAGGTTGAAAATTCTCATTCCGCTCAGATGTGGAAATTTTTTAGAACCCTGGGTATTGGCAAATCATATATTGATTCTAATATCTCGTTTGATTTGACTGCACTCAACCGGCACTTTTCTGAGCCTCCGATTTCTATTGATGACTCTATTAAGTCTACTACACTTAATCTTCTCTCCAATATTCCTAAACCGCTGTGTTCTCCTTTAAATTTCAGTAAAGTTACTGATGGTGACATAAAAAAATGCCTTTTAGCCATTTCCACTAAAGCTATTGGCTATGACAATCTTTGTATGCAAATGATTAAACCTATCACTAATGAACTTGTCCCTATTATCACTCACATTATCTCTTCTTCGCTTGACACGAGCTCCTTTCCGACTTGCTGGAAAAAAGCATTCGTCATTCCCCTTCCAAAAACTTCTAATCCTACATCTTTATCCCAATTCCGCCCCATTTCCATTCTTCCGATCTTATCTAAAGTACTAGAAAATATAGTTCAGAGGCAACTATCTCAATTCCTAACTGTTCACAGCCTGCTGAGTCCTTTTCAATCTGGTTTTCGCCCAGGCCATAGCACAGTCAGCGCTCTGATTAAAGTGTCTGATGATATTCGCTGGGCCATGGACAAAAGACTTCTCACTGTTTTAACATTATTGGATTTTAGCAGTGCATTTAATTCCGTTGATTATGACATACTTCTTGGTATTCTTGCGTCCTTAAACATTTCACCATCAGTAATCTCTTGGTTTAACTCTTACCTTAGGGGTCGCTCGCAGTGTGTCCGCCATGAGGAGGATTTCTCCGAGTGGTGTGATCTTACGGCGGGTGTTCCTCAGGGTGGTGTTCTTTCCCCACTTCTCTTCTCTATTTTTATCAATGCTCTCACTACTGTTCTCTCCTCTCATTATCATCTCTATGCTGATGACTTGCAATTATACCGTCATTTCAAAGTCCAAGATATAGATGAGGCTATTAATAAGATGAATGCTGACTTAAGTAGCATAAGCAGTTGGGCAAAATCGTTTGGTCTTCGTGTTAACCCTGCTAAATCCCAAGTAATGATTATCGGCAGCTCATATATGCTTAATTTATTAGATCGTTCGAAGATCCCTGCAGTTACGTATGATAATACTCAAATTCCATATACAGAGACCGCTAAGAACTTAGGTGTTATTTTTGATAATAATTTGTCTTGGGTCGCTCACATTAATATGATTAGCAGAAAAGTGAACTACTCTTTTCAATCTCTCAAGCGTCTCCAGATGTTTTTACCGTTAAAAACTAAGATAACCTTAGCTCAAGCACTTCTTCTTCCTCTCATTGACTACGCTGATGTTAGTTTTTTGCATGCTTCAGAGGAGCTGTTGAACAAACTGGAACGTGTTCAAAATTTGTGTATACGTTTTATTTTCGGTCTTCGTAAGTTTGATCATGTTTCAGAGTACAGGGCTCAATTAAAATGGCTTCCTATCCGTAGACGTCGAGACTTACATGTGTTATCATTTCTATACTTTCTACTCTTTAATCCTCTTGCACCTCCATATCTCCGCGAGCGTTTTGAGTATCTTGTACCCCGTGAAACTCAGTGCCGGACCACTAAACAACTACTTCTCAAAACTCCTTCTCATTTCACAAGCCGATGTGGTGGATCCTTTACAGTAAGGGCGGTCAAGCTATGGAACTCACTCCCACATGACATACGTGCTAGCTCTTCTCTTGATATATTTCGGAGCAGAGTAAAGAAATATTATCTGTCAACTTAGAATTATAATTTTTTTTTATGTATATATATATATATATATATATATATATATATATATATATATATATATATATATATATATATATGTGTGTGTGTGTATATATGTGTATATATGTATATGTTTATTGTCTTTATTGGTATATGTGTATGTAAATCAATAGAAATAAGAATAAAAGAAATAAGAAAATAAATTATACTTATATGTTATACACTTATATGATAATTGTTAACTGTAACTTATAGCCAATTTCTATTAAGTAGTGTTATGTTAATTATTAAGTACGCACGCTGCTACCTACTTGCTTTATATATAAAACTATTTCTCTCTCCCAATAGGTTTGCTGGAAGAGAACTCTTATTAGGGTTAAGCTCGCCTTTGTACATTTATTTAAATATTTCATAATTGTTACCAACTTATTGTGTGTACAATAAAGAATAAAGAATAACAGCGCTGCGGTCACACTGCGAGAGCATCATGCTGAGTCTGTGGCCAATTGCTGCTTCGTTGCTGCACTTCAGTACTTATATATTTTATGGAATATCTACTTTTTTAGTAAATGTCTAGCTATTAATTTTGAACGTTACCGGAAATTAAACTGCGATTTCTTGTCGTTCCAAATAAAGTATAACACTATATTATTACTAATAAAAAGGGTCAATTTCAGCGTAAAACAGTCCCTGTCGAGCCGACTTTTTATTTAAAGCGTAATATGTTAGAGTGCGGCTTTATCACATTTAAAATTAAGCTTTAAATTTATTCAAACTCTAAACTGATGAAATAAAGCTCGAAATAAAGTTCCCATAATTCTTGTAGATATGAGATCTGTGCTTATGATTAACATCCAAGCTCGAAGTAGTCGATCCATCCATTAAAATTTAGTTGAAAGTTAACTACATATTTATAATATTCGACTATAAGAATGTCCAAAACGAACGCGGCGATACGCGGCAACTATAAATAACTTTTTTATTTGCTGTCATACGTAGCGGCAACATTATTTTTTCAGTGGTCTACTTTCCTCTTCGTTAGGTGCTAAGACTCAGATTTTGCAAGCAAAAGAAACGAGCGGAATTTACAATTCAGCAGTACATTTTTTACGTGAAAGAGCCATGCTGCAGTTATATTAGTAGTATAGTTGTAGCACGAATGGGTCGGTTCGACCGGGGAAGGACCACTCTCTCACAGAATACCAGCGTCAAATAGTAGTTTAATGCTGATGTGTTTTGTATGGTGAGTGTAGAGAACCGGAGACTCTTTTTACTGGAAACGAGGCATTCCACCTAAGTCCTCAAGGATGACAACGCATATGCATTTTTATTTTTAATCGAGGATAGGTGTAGATGTCTATGGGCCAGAGCAACCACTTACCATCAGGTGGAGTGTGTGTTCGTTTGTCATCCTGTTCTATAAAAAATTTAGAATTCGACTACATTTTATTTGTAGATAACACGTTTACACTTTTTTAAATATCTCACGTAAACATAAATGGAACAGCTAGCACAATGGAAGTTTTTGCCGTGTAGTAGCAACGTAAGAGAATCTACAACACCACATAATTCAGATTGTTACAAACGTCTTCCTGACAACAACTCTAAATAATAAAAATAAACTATTGTTGCCAACCCGCCTAGCTAAGCGTGGCAACTATGAGTATTTCTGTAAGCTGTGAGGGAATCATATGTTTATCAGTAGACCTTTGATAGACTGTAATGGGAATTACTGAAATAAACAGTGGAATCATAATATATTACGAAGTCTCTTAAAATGTCACGCTTTCGTTTTCATTTTTATACTTTTTTTCAGTAGGTAGGATTTGGCTGGATCTCCAGGGTTCCCCCATTGCGACGAGCGCTTCCGATTATCGTACAGTATTCACTTTTCATCACAAGTAATGATTCGATTTAAAATCCTTTTACTTTTGTGTCGGTTGAGCAAAGTAACACAGCTGTCGCCGCGTGTTTGCAAGTTCGATTCATTTAGTTCATGAGGTACCCATCGTTCAAGTTTTTTTTTTAATTTTCCTATTTGCTTTAAGTGTATTAATACGGTTTTATCACTTACCTTGAAGCGTGCAGAAATCTCTGAAGTACTTTGTGATGGATCCGCTTCCTTAATAGCCGGCCGTCCACGGGGTTGCTTCTGAAGGTCGAAATATCCAGAATGTAAACATTGAAACCAAAAACGTACCGTACATATCATTAATCCTTCGAGCTGTTTCTGCAGCATTGGTGCCACGGTAGATATCGTACTTGTAAATATACCGATATTTCATGTTTTCCATTGTGCGGTAATAAGCGACGCCAAAAAAAATTAGAAAAAAAACAAATGAATGACTGTTTTCAAAACTCAGATATACCAGCTTAATGAATTTATATATATAAATTTGGAATTATTAACTAAAGAGGGGACATTTTAGATCAAAGTGGTCAGTACATCAAAACTAATTTCATATGTAAGGACCCAATTTCATGGTGCTGCTTTTTAATTTATTTTTTCTAAGTATACCATTTCTGGTAATGAATAAATCATGTTATTGCCCCATTTTTAATTTTGATTGTTGGCATTGTAAAGGTCAAAAAAAAAACATCAAAAAGAAAACTATTCAATATATTTTACCCATCACAAGTCATCTGTTATACATCATGTTTCTTCATTGATTTCAAAAATCAGGGCTTAAATCACCTTTATCCAAAGGACTTCATGCGTATCTCATCGGACATTAAATAGTACCAAATAGAATCGCTCTACACTACGCTTGGTAGAAAGCTGTATTTTATAGTATACCACATTTTTTGATAATACTACAAACTCTCGTATATTTTCAGTCCATTTCCACTTCAGTCTTTAGAATATTCATCCATAATACTAATACGATTATTATGGATCTGCGAAGACGTTCGTTAAAGATTCTGTCACATAAGTATATTTCATTCATTTACACCAGTGCCAAAGTTATAACTCCTGGTTATAGTATTAGTATAAGTTCCTACCTAGAGTTTGATGATATAGAAAATATTATTGAGGTCAAAAACCTTAAATAACAGACCTTAATTAAATACATCAGTTAACACACACACACACACACACACACACACACACACACACACACACACACACACACACACACACACGCACACACACGCACACACACACGCACACACACGCACACACACTCGCACACACACATGCACACACACACGCACACGCACACGCACACGCACACGCCCACGCACACACGCACACACACACACACACGCACACACACACACACACTATTTATATTTTGATTTGCATATACTTGCATGTTTTAATTTTAACTCTTGCTTGTAAAGATTTTAAATATAGTTTACAAAAAAATTTGTATAAAAACAAAGTAATATTATTTGAACACCCAGAGTGGAAGGCGCAGGCGGCCGTGGTACTGTTTATACTAGTACGGCTGCCAACGTTTACCTCTCAATGTAATGAATGGAAATTTTTATTTAAATAGTGTTAGTAAAGATGTTTAAATTAGTGGAGTGAATAAACAAATATTTATTTATTATTATTAGTAAAGGTTTGGTGCTTGAATAGAATATAATAGAGTAGAATGGAACAGATCCGAACAGATTAGAATAAAGCGGAACATAATAGAACATGATAGAAAATAATAATTTTCTATTCAATACATATTCTAAGTAATACTTCTAGAAATTATTTTTTTTACTTTTGCTTTTAATGGTATATGTTAGTAAAATAAATAAAATAAGTAAAATAAACTGACCGATGGACATCAGGTGCGAGACGTCTAAAACTGCAATCGTCAATCTGCCTACCAAGCATGACGATTAAGTTCGCATATGTGTAGTGATTGTCTCATAGACAGGTTCATCACTAGCAGTGTAGTTCTATGGGCTAATGAAGTAAAGAAGATTATTTAATAATGACATATATTGAGCAATAAAATCAGAATGACCGACATAGTCCAACGGACAAGTAAGCTGAAATGGCAATGTGTCAGCCATTTAGCTCGAAGAACCGACAATCAATGAGAAAAAAAAGGTTCTCGATTGGCAACCTCGTACCGTAAGGCGAGGCGTAGAGCAACTCGACACTAGATGGAGTTACCTGGTAAGGAATGCAGAAAGTGGATGAATGTAGGTAGCTCACGACCATGCCTTGTGGTCTTCCTTCGAGGAGGCCTATGATTAGCAGCGGACTTGTGAAGGGTTATAATGACGATGATGACGATAAATTTAACCACCGTGTGGAGCCATGGAAGATTTGGGGCTATACCGTCGACGTTGAATTTCATAATACGCTAACAACCAGAGTTCTATTCTTACTGGCATGGAATTGTTTCTAATGCTATATTATACCGAGTAAGAGCTTCTAAAATTATTTCTGACGTATCGTGATGAAGTTATATGTGTCAGGCGTTACTTTTCGTAAATATATTACACGTCAAATGGAGTTATAAAAATTCAATTTACTAAAATATGTATATAAATTTAAAATTCGTTTGTATTTTTAGAAGATTGACATCAAATTAATTTTATACAAGCTACAAATTGATAGCTTGGAAGCACAGTGGTTAATTGTTTGGATGCGGCACTGCAAGGTTCCGTGTTTGAATTTCGCGCGTAATAAGTGTTTGTATTTACCATAACAGCCTATCAGAAGTCTAATGCTGATCATAGGCCTCCTCTATTAGATTATGTCTCATAAGGATATTTTCCATAGCCGCCACGGTTGGCAGGTGCGTGGGTCACCACAGTTTTATTTTATTTTGTAGTTGTTATCAGAAAGACGATGCTGCCCATCAAAGGGTTTTTTCCTTGTGCCACCTCCTACGACACACACAGAACGTTATGTGGTAGTGGATGTTTATACATCCACACCACACGTACCGTACCGTACGTAAAGCTGGAATAATTATTTGTAAACATATAAAAGTACATGATAATATACCTAATGACACAAATTCTTCACTTTTTTCGAAACAATTATACAATTTGTATAGTAACGTACCAGTGCAACTTGCTAAAGCATTATCATTAACTATTCAAAATTGTCTAACGAATTGTGAAAAAAGTTGGCAAAAATTATTTACATTCGCGTATTCCCACTTTCATTTTAGTAAAACAATAAATAAATCAATTACGTCTCAACTGAAAGAAAATTCTTTTCAAAATTTGAATTACCCGATTAATACTCATTTCTCTCGACCTCATCCTAAATTTGATTTAAAAAAGTAGTTGAATCAAATGTAATGGACAGCGACTTAAAAAATGCATCCCGTATTTTATTCCCAGATGATATCCTCGCTCCTCGTAATGTCGAAACTCTCGAAGGCCTTCGTCAGAAACATCCTTCGGTCAATCCTTCCCAGAATTTACCGCTGCCTCCCAATACTTCTATGCAACCATTACAAGTTTCCGAAAAAGACACTTTACACGCAATATTGTCATTTTCGAATGGCTCTGCCGACGGTATTGACGGGATTACCCCTCAGCATCTCAAAGACCTTGTAAGCGTATCTGCCGGTGACGCCGGTAGGGTACTTGTTAATGACATAACAAAATTATGTAATTTTATGCTTTCTGGTAATGTCCCACTGATAGTTAACCAACAAAAACAGTGGGATATTCCCTTGGTACAGAGTGTCCAGAAAAATTTATTTCAAAATTTCCATATTCAACTAGATCAGGCTCGCCTTCTAGCTGTTTCGACTAAGGAATCTAGCCACTGGCTACATGCTTTACCATCAAGTAATCTCGGCACATTGCTTGATGGGGAAAGCTTGCGCATCGCCGTAGGAATCCGGCTAAGAGTGGCTATTTGTCAACCTCACCAGTGCCCCTGTGGTAGCAGCGTCGATGAGTTTGGGTTCCACGGACTTTCATGCAAGAAAAGTGCAGGTAGGTTTTCCCGTCACGGTTCTTTGAACGAAATCATCCAAAGGGCTCTTGTCTCTATAAATATCCCCTCGGTTTTAGAGCCTCGCGGGATATTTAGAGACGATGGCAAGAGACCCGACGGTATGAATTTGGTCCCTTGGGAGAGAGGTAAAGCCCTAGTGTGGGATGTTACTTGCGTTGACACTTTGGCGGCCTCTCATCTCAAGGGTACTTCTTTTAGAGCTGGGGCGGCATCAGAGGCAGCCGAATTAAGGAAATGGCGCAAATATGAGTCTTTGAGAAATGACTACATATTTGTGCCATTTGCTGTAGAGACTATCGATCCGTGGGGTCCACGTACAATGAAGTTTCTAAAGGAACTGTATCCACGACTGGTCGTCGCTGCTGGTGATAAGAGGGCTGGTTCTTTCCTCGCTCAAAGGCTAAGTATAGCTATTCAGCGAGGAAACGGAGCCAACGTTCTTGGCACTATACCACGGGGAGCAGGTCTTTTTGACAATTTAAATTTTTAGTTTTAGATTTTCTATCTTATAGTTTCTTCTTTTATATTGTATATAATTAATTTTAATCGTAAATATGTAAAAATAATTTTAATTATTATTTTAGTTAGGTTCTTTATTATAATTTTTGTAATATCAAATAAACTATTTCAGTTAAATTAAAAAAGAGAACATGTATTTTTATGTATTTACAAATAATTATTCCAGCTTTGGACGCGAGTTCAGACATAATTTGCCATTGTAAAATACTTCCATGATACTAAATCATATTGTTTTTTTATTAAACTGAAGTGACAATCAAGCTTTCAGTCCGACTTATGATATAAATAGTTCATGAAAACCCGCATCTAACTTCAAACAAAGAAGGCTAAGATAAGATTCGTTAAGGCCAGGCGTTGTCAACACTGAGGACTATGATACAATAGAGTCTTTCCTTGTTTTACATGATACATTCAGAGAATGTGCGCAGAAATTGCATGTTTTAATTTTTTCCACTTCTTTCTATAATTTTGCAACCAGACGCTTAACTGGCCTTTTACCGTTCGTTGTCGACATGCCACTTAAACAAAACAATCGATTTGCTTAGTCATTATTAATGCAAAGAAGCAAAGGAGGGGTAAAATATGCCAGTGTCCGATTATAATCTGGGTATCTTCAAGGCAAGAATGAAAAGGCTTTTTTCATTTTAGTTCCCAGCATAAATGAAACAAGGTGTGCAGCAGGTCTGTCACCACTTCCTCTTCAGCCCTTAGCATTTCGTGTGAAACTCTATCATATGCGTCAGCCTTATCTTCTTTCATGCTTTTCATTGCTTTCATTATTTCATCTATACTTATCTCGCTACCTCTTTCCTCTTCTATTGGATTTTTTACTTCATTTAGTTTATACGTTGTCTCCTCACTCATAAACACGCTTTCAAAATATTCCTTCCATCTCTTTAAACTCAAAACTTCATCATACAGAATATAACCATTCTCGTCCCTTATAGCATTCAATATAGGCTGCTTTGAATGCCCCTGGCAGTTTTTACGAGTTTCCAGAACATTTTAATATTTGCCTGGAAGTTATCCGATATTCTTCTATCATTCTAATCCGTTCTTTCTTGCTATTTCTTTTCAACTAGTTCTTTTATTCTCTTATTTAGATGTCTAAAGACTGCCTTTTCCTTTCAATATCATCATTCGTACCGCTAGAATTACCAGCCTTTGTTGCTAGTAAATCTAGCCATGCTCTCTTCTTTGCTTCAAATTCCATACGTATCTCATCATCTCACCATAACGTAATATTTTTCCTTTAATTCTTTCTCTTACTAACAC
Source organism: Parnassius smintheus behrii (assembly GCA_036936625.1). NCBI lineage: Eukaryota > Metazoa > Arthropoda > Insecta > Lepidoptera > Papilionidae > Parnassius > Parnassius smintheus. Next base: position 9,434,287 of record JAUPFT010000004.1, on the reverse strand, counting down.
CACATACTTCAGTAGTTGCATCCACTAAACCTTTCTTAACTTTTTGCCATACATTCTCCAAGTCTAACTCATTCATACATAATTCATTCAAACCACTTATATTTTCTTTCACTCTACATTTGAACTTGTTTTTCTTACCTTCCTCTTGTACCTTTTCTGTTCTAATACGCTGCAACTCAGTGGTAGACACCGATGACCGATGGCGACAACGCCTGAATAGACCATTAATTCGGCATAAAACCAAATAATGATCTGTTCCTAAGTTAGACCCCCGGTAAACCCTTGTATCTACCACTGCGCCCCTCATTCTTTCATCCACAATAATGAAATCTATCATGCTTCTATCATCACCTCTTTACCAAGTATACATGTGAATCCTCCTGTGATGAAAGCAAGTGTTCGTCACAAAGATATCCTTTTCCATACATACGGCGATCGACCTCTTGAATTTTGATGGAAAATCGAAGCGGTCAAATTTGGACGCTTGGCCCTTGAGAGGTTAAATTATATGACTATAGGCTACAGTATCCACTTTGCATTAGGCGAATTCTGTGCTCGCTTGTGACCCTAATTCTATAAAAAAATCCTCGTGATGGAACACCCATTCCTACCAAAGATGATATGCGAGGATATTGAAAATAAAAAAGTACATCCTAATTTCGATACAGAAGATGGCTGGGTGCTACCATCTGCTTGGTGCGCCAAAAAAATAAAATAAAATTAAATCCAAACCCAAGCGTATTAATGCCAGACTTCAAGACACTGTAAGCTCGTTCTGCGTAGATTGGACAAAAAGGTAATATTTAAAAGTTGAAGGTAGCCCTCGACATCGGGATGACATAAATCTCAATACTCTCTGTGAAAGTACCTGAATCGACGAAATTAAAAAAAGTTAAAAACGCGATAGAACCCGTAAAATTAGTTTTATTCCGTGTGTAATATCCGCATAAATATAAAAAATAAATATGTGATAATTCTGCAAATTTTTTAAGTCGGTATTCCCGCTGTTTCTTCTTGAACGCGGGACGATTGCTAGAGTTCCTTATTTCAGGAATAAGTTAGCGCAAACTACGGCAAGACGAATAGGTAACCATCTTAATAAAGATGTATACGTAAGATAAATCACGTAGGTCATACTTTATATCACTGGTTCGGAAAATAACCTCTGTTCTGGGAAGCAACAGCAAGAAACTCAGGTGAGAAAGTAGTCAAGCACTGACTTAAAATAGTTAAATAAATACATAAATGCTTTACGCAGGAACATCCAGCCGGGTCTCATAAATAAAAATGTTAAAATCTGTGGACCGTTGAGAACCATCGGCTTGTGACTTAGAATGTAGGTTTAATTTTACTGCGTTGTTGATCTCGTGGTTGCAACTGCACGTCATGTGGTCTCCAATTGGATTCCATGTTTGGTCCAAAAATAAGATATTAGGCTTTTTGGATAGATTTTCTCAAGAAAAGCCTGGAGTAACGGTGTTTCAAGTCATAATCACCGTCATGATCCTAAAACGCTACAATTTTTCGTAAGTCTTGGCATCATTAAAAATCTTCATCAATTTCATTCTACCTCTGGCCTTCTAGATAATGTTATTTCTAATATTATGTTGTCCATTTTTAAAAAGTCATCATCATCATCACTCCTTGACAAGTCCACTGCTTAACATATGCCTCCCCAAAGGAATGCCGCAAAGCATGGTTCTGAGCTACCTGCATCCATCGACTTCCTGCATGTCTTACCAGGTCGTCACTCCATCTAGTGGGGTGTGCCCTACACTACGCCTACCAGTACGAGGCTGCCAATCAAGAATATTTTTTCCACATCGGTTATCGGTTCTTCTAACGGACCCATTGCCACTTCAGCTTCCTTATCCTTTGGGCTATGTCGGCCATTCTGGTTCTATTGCGGATATCCTCATTTCTAAGTTTATAACGCAGATGAAGTTACATAGAGTTTATCACGAAGAGCACTTCATAGCACGCTCAGCAAACTTGAGCGTTCTCATACGGTCAGCAGTGAAGGAATATGTCTCAGATCTGTAAGTCATCACTGGCAACAAGCAATAGTTGTAAAATCTTGTTTTCAGGTTTTGAGGTCGTAATATCCGGAACGGTGCCTAGCCAAGTTAAATCAGTCGATTGACCTCTCGGTCGAATTTGGACTTACCTAGTCGGAATATTTGTCCAGGTAAACGTACTCGTCAAAAACTTCGAGCTAGCTGCTCTCATCAACTATCGGCATATGTGTGAAATGGACATTAAACAAGAATCTCTGATGGAGGTTTGGTTGCCACCTACGACGACTGGACCTGGCAACATATAATGCATGCACCATGATGACTGACGAGAAGATCCTGGAGCTTAAAGAAGTGATAGACAGGTTGTGCTGGAATATTATAGGATTATCCGAGGTCCGAAGACAGGGGAAGTCACGGTGATTCCCAAAACCAGAGACTTGTTCTATCACCGGGAGGGCGACCATCTGTCCAAGGAGGTGTTAGATTTATCGTCCACAAGTGTCTCGTTAACAACGTTATAAAGATTGTAAGTATGTCGACGAGAGTTGCGTAGCTTATACTCAAAATCATCAAAAATATTCCCTGAAGGTCATACAGATTTACACACCAACGTCACCAACATCCTTATGAAAAGGCGGAGAAAATGTATGAGGATATTTCTAGAACCATGCATTCGTTCAAAACGCAAAATACGGTGTAAATGGGTGACTTCAACGCAAAACTAGGCACAAAAAAAAAGGTAAGCTGAAAGTAGAGAAATTTGGAATATGGCGACAGAGCCCAAGAGGACAGCAGTTGGTTGATTACATGGAAGTATAGGGACCTCTTTATTATGAACTCTTACTTCTGGAAGCGGCCCCACAGAAAGTAAACCTGGTCGAGCCTACTCGTAGACGGTTCGACAAAAAGTGAGATGGACTTCATTATGACGACTAGACGGCAACTAATCAGTGATCTCTCAGTGATCGCTGGGGTGAAAACTGGCAGCGATCACCGAATGTTTAGAGGCACACTGAACCTAAACGTTGAGTTGGAGGGATCTCGTCTAATGTAATCAAGCCTCCGCCCCCTCGTTCTCTAATTCAAAATCCTGAATCCTTTCAGCTCGAGTTACAAAATCGTTTTAGTGCCTAGAAGATTGCCGTGGACTACATGAATAACAAGTTCGTCGAAACGGTCCACGCGGTCGGAGATAATTTTTGCAATACCTACCACAGAAAAACACAAAAACTCTCCGATCACACTTTTAATCTCATGGCAGTTAGACGGGAGATGAAGCTGCAGTTCTCATCAGATATGAGAGCATGCAGTCAACTGAACAGACGGATCTCCATATACATGCGGCGAGACCAACGCAACTTTAATACTGCTCGTATTGAAGAAGAAATCGGGTGGGACCAAGGGTCCAAAGTCTTTGCCAGGGATCTGTCTGCCAGAAAAAGCCAACTTTCAAAGCTCAAGACTGAGTGTGACAGCATCGATTCCGGGACACCTAAGATTTTGAATGAGATTGAGAGGTTCTATGAGCAGCTGTACACATAATCGTTGGAGCTACACGCAAGTGTGAGTAACGATCAAGGAGAAAGTCGTATCCGACAATATTCCGATTATATCCCAGACGTCAGTTTAAGCTAGATTGGAATGGATCTCCAGCACCTTAAAATAGCAGGGCCCCAGGCGGGATGGAATTACAGCTGAGCTTCTTAAAGCGGGTGAAACACCGGTACTTAAAATCCTTCAGAAGCTCTTCAATTTCATCCTCCATGGTGGCACTACTCCAGATGCGTGGAGCAAAAGTGTGGTGGCCCTGTTCTTCAAGAAGAGCGACAACGCTTACTTGAAGAACTGCAGACCGATTTCTCTTCCAAACCGCGTCTACATGCTGCTTTCGAGAGTCATTACGAATCGTCTCTCACGCGGATTTGACGACTTCAAGCCTCCCAAACAAGGTTTCCGAAAAGACTTCAATACCATAGACCACGTACTCACCCTGTGGCAGATTGTACAGAAGGCCAAATAGTACGATCTGCCACTTTGCCTGGCGTATGTGGACTACGACAAAGTCTTTGATTCCGTCGAAATTTTGGCGGTGCTTCAGTCCCTTCAGCGGTACCAAGTTGACTGTCGATATATGGAAGTGCTGAAGTATTTGTACAGTAGAGGTATGATAGGTATCCGAGTACAGAACCAGAGTTTGAAACCTATTCAACTGCAGAGAGGTTTGCCGCTGCATTGGAAGACATTCTCAAGCCTCTGTGCTGGAAATGATACGGTAATAACATCACTCACCTTCGATTTGTCGACGATGCAGTCCTTATGGCAGAATCGCTGGAGAATCTAAGCACTATGTTCAATGACCTGAATAATGTAGCTCAACTGGTAGAAAATAACGAAACAGATTAAAAATATTGAAAGTTTATTGCATCGAAAATGTAGATATTTTTATGGAATAAGAGTGACACAATCAAGCACACAATCCATCTAAATCTACCCTCGAATAAGAATCAAAATGCAGATGCATTGACTGATACCAACATAAAATTCTTTGTTTCCAATAAAATGTTTACCTTCCCTCACCATGCACAGCAGCATTAAGCTGCTATTTTACGCTTTTATGAAAGCGTGGTTCTACTCTGTTTGAGCTGAATTCCTCGTGATTTAACCATAATATAGCTGCAGCATGTTCGTACCACGTAAATTAAAGATAATTTAGGAAAGGGAATTACCATTTTCGGCTAAGCGTGGACAAGATGTCTGGTGAAAATATTTTTTACTAAACAATATTACAAACTCTGAAAGAAATAAGTTTGGACAACACATATTGGCCAGGTGCACGTATAAAAGTCGAAATATAGAATATTTAAACTGTATCCAACAGTTACAAGCATAGACTTATATGAAATATATGAATAAGCCACTCAAACCAGTTCAATATGATTGTTAGATACGATTTCATGCGAAAGCATTGCATTCTTAATTTTTAGGTGGTAGTAGAACATTCCTAAGAGCTTTGCACTTAAGGCATGAAATAATTTTTTTTTTTGAAATTTTTGATACAGTAGTCATAACTTGGCAAGTTATATATAATTCAATTTAGTTGGCACATGTTACTTATTGGAACTTGGTAAAAACCCTAATCGATTAATTTCTAATTTTAGGGAGTTTATGGAGTTATAGGAGTATAATTTTTTTTTCTATTCTTGTCTCTTTTGAAATATAAATTTCTTTTGTCACGTACATATTTCTCAATAATGATAATGTAATACAATCTTCAATTACTTTCACAATTTTACATGAAGCGTTCAAAAACTGCAGGGTCAAAATGAAGGGCACTTAACTTAATTTAGCTGATGTAGCACTCAGGACATCGATCCCTTCTCAGCCGCGATATAAATTCGTTGTCAAAATACATTTTACGGACCTTTACAAGATAAATTTAAAGATAAATGATGAACCAGTGGTATTGGGAAAAAAATCTGACTTTAAATGATTCCTCGTAAGTGCCACATTTGGACATTTACCGTTGTAGGGATAATTTGTCTTATTCGCTTAGCTTATCAATAGCAATAGTAGAAAAGTGTTTTGAGTCAGGCCTCAGAGATATCTTTAGTTTTCTTTGTTCGGAGTTATTTACAGACATCCATGAGCTACATTGGCCATGTATTATCTATATATTTATGGTAGACTGTGATTTTGCTTAGCAATTCAATTTTGTAAAAATATGGTTGGTGGGTGGACACGATTGCCTTGCTGGAAGAAGATATATATATATATATATATATATATATATATATATATATATATATATATATATATATATATATATATATATATATATATATATATATTCTACGGTAAGTGATCGCAGTTCTATTTCCACTCCTCTCTCAGAGTTTCTTGTTACGCATTTTTCTGATGACCCTAAAATTTTAACGCTGTTCATATTAAATGCACAAAGCATTCCAGCCCACTTCCCTGATATGCTGATGATATTTACCTGTAAACATATACATTCTGTTCTTATTTCTGAATCGTGGCTAAAGCCATGTCTTCCCTCCACCTCTGTGTGATCTTCCTAGCTTCCAACTAATTCGAAACTATCGCTTAGTAGGTGGTGCTGGAGGTGTTCCCATTTACCTACGTTCACACATTCCTTTCACTATCGTTGATTTGTCTGCACAACTACTACTGCCACATGCCGGTGAGCACCTTTTTATTCAAGTCACACTGTCCCATTAAAAAGTTCTTTGTGATGTTTATTACTGGCCTTCTATGCATATTGGATTCTTCAACTCATTTCAAAATATCATATATAAACTTACTCCCTTTTTTATATGAGGAGGAGGGGGGCAAACATGCATACGGCTCATCTTATGGTAAGTGATTACCGCCGCCCATGAGCAACTGCAACACCAGGGGATTGCAGATGCGTTGCCGAAAAAGGAATAGGCTCTTTTCTTGAAGGTTCCGAAGTCGTTCCATCGATTCCACAAGGAAATTGTGCGAGGGAAAAAACTTATTTTAAATCGCAAGGTGGTCAAACGTCAGTCATTCAGATGGTATGGATGATATCGCGAGTTTTGTCGCGACGTGCGATCGTGAAAATGTGAGGCTGGAATTAGTTCGAACAATTCCTCAGAGCACTCCCCGTGGTAAATGCAATAAAATAGGCAAAGGGATGCAACATTTCTTCGCAGTGCCGGTGAGTCAAGCCGATCGGAAAGAGCTCGGTTGCCAATGATTCGAACAGCTCTGCGCTTGATGCGATCAAATGGAAGCAGCTGGCAGTGTGGAGCACCGGCCCAGAGATGGGAACAGTATTCCATGTGTGGCCAAACCGGCGCTTTGTTAAGTTGCGGGCGATGAGCTGGCATGAAATACTGTCCCGCTCTGCTGAGCATGCCAAGCTTTTTAGAGGTCAATTTGGCCTTCTCTTCCAAGTGACCGTGAAACTGCACGTCACTTGATATGTTGACGCCAATTCCAATTCAAGATTCGAGATTTGAATTCGCGGATTCCAATACTGGCAAAGGCAACAAGGGAAGTACCCTGAAACTGAGGAGATACGACGAAGGGTGTTTTTTGAGTGGGAAATGCGCAGACTTGTGTCTTCTGGGGATTAAACTGGACTATATTTAGTCGCCCCCAGTCCGAGACTTTTTTCAACAAAGCTTCGACTTCAGACACAAGTTTGTCCCGGTATTCTGCGATGTTTTCCCGAGAAATATTGGCACGGCCGGTGTATAAAGCATCAGCAGTACTGTTATCTACATAGCACTTAATAGTTCCGGTTTGCAACATGTCATTGATATGCAGAATTAACAGCGTTGGTGATAGCACGCAGCCTTGTATAACACCGACATTAATGAGCTTGTAATCGGAGCATGCACCGTCTACTACGACTCTGATGTTCCAATCAGCAAGAAAACTGGTGATCCAATTGCACAATTTCTCGGGAAGTCCATAGTAAGGAAGCTTCGTAAGAAGCGCTTTGTGCCAAACCCGGTCGAAGGCCTTCGCTATATCCAAACTAACGGCCAATGCCTCCACCTTTGAGTCTACTGCCTCCGTCTCTCTTTGAATTTATGGGCTAGTTAACCTAGAAGATCACCAGCCGAGCGGCCGCGACTGAAACCGCACTAGCGGTCACGAATAAACTTGAGAGCCTCAAAGTACCGCATGAGCTGGCTTTTAATAATGAATTCCATTATTTATAGAATAAGGAGGTAGTGCCAATAGGCCTTTAGTTGGACAGGTCAGAGCGTTACCTTTTTTAGGGATCGGGTGCACGAGGGCTGTCTTCCATGATTTCGGGACAATGCCGAAGGAGTAGGATTACTGAAAAAAACGCGTTAAAACCGGTGCCAACTCCGGAGCACACGTCTTCAGCATAATAAGAGGGACGCCATCCGGCTCACTCGACTTGTTGATGTCCAGGGAGAGGAGTGTGCAGAGCACTGAGCGTTAGGTAACCCAGAAATCCTGCATGAAGTACTCACTCTGCAGGATGGTCGGCGGTATGCTCCCCCGTCATCAAGAGTTAAGTTGGATGCAAAGAGAGAGCCCAGCAGATCGGCTTTGTCCTTTGCAGCATGGGTCAATAAGTCGTCCTCCCTGTGCAGAGATGGGAGAGATAACTGACAGAAGTTCTCTTGGGCAGCCTTGGCGAGCGACCAGTATGCACGTGTTCCCGAAGGAAGACGAACTAGTTTCTCGCCAATTCTGCTGATGTGCTCTGAATTTGCCTTTTGAAGTACAATGATACTTTTGAATTACTTGGAGGCAGAATTGTACTTCTTTTTAAGGGCGCTGGTATTTGCATCCCGAGACGTTGATGCGTGAGCCCAGTCCTGGTAGCACTCCTGCTTATGGCTTAATGAAATTTTACATGGTTCTGCCACCGATAGGGACCACAGATGATGAAATGAAAAGTTCCGTTACCTGTAGCACCACATCAGTGACAGTACCTGTAACCAGACCTGTAAGTGTCTTTCGATCAATGAAATGACGTTGACGCCTCCTCTATATACAACCCTATTCCTGTATATTATTACCCACCTTTAGGGCTTGCTTTCGTTTTAATTATTTTTTCCTAATTCTAATGGATATAAATTCCCGATGACATGAGTTCTATAGTGTTGCTAGTGAGAGATCATATAGTTTGGGATACCAGCGAAAATTTTAAGTTTCCCCAGAAGGGTAATACTCGTGGGATTCGGTACGTCAATATACTATACACTACATACATAGTATACAAACAAAGAGGAGGCGTCAAATTCATATTATTTTGATCGAAAGACACTTAAAGGCAAATTAATAATTATGTAAGTTTAAAAAGTTGCTAAATCTAAAATAAAAATGTGCTTTAGAAGACACCAAATCTTAAGAAATTTAGGAAAAACAAGAAATTTATGGCAAAAATATCTTTTTTACGTTAAAAAAACATATTAAAATCATGATTTTAGAGTTTATATTATTTTATTTCATTAATAAAATTATAATAGGGTCTCAGATTTTTTATATAGTTTAAAACATACTTTTTCGCTTCTATCTGCGTACTTATTCACTTTGAATATTTTAAGTCCTTTAGAAAGGTGTTTATGGATGTTTTAATTGTAAATATAGTAGAGAATTATTGTTGTTCTGTTGAATAAGGGGAACCAGAACAAGAAGAATAATTTGAGAAAATCACAACACTATTGAAATAACTGTTGATATCCCATATATCTATTTAATTTAAAAAAAAAACACACACACACACACATAATAAATTTTTAAACAAAATTCATTGAACCACAATTAGACAAAAGTAAAAGTTAACCATAATTACAATTATTTTTAAATATACTTAAAGGGACGTCAGAGTGGTCTGCTATTTCCTCTGGATCCATATTATATGTGTGTAATTTTGTAATTTTTAATTATGTAATTTTTGTTGTAATACGCTAATATACATTTAGTGTGAATTACGTCGTTTAAATCTCCTTTCATGATTACCCAGGTCTAATTAAAGTGGTGTTGGGAGTAGTGATGCTAGGATGGGTGGTGACGGGATTAGTGCATGCAGTTAAGGAAGGGCGGGAGGTGCTCTCCAAACTAGGGAAGACACATCATTTTTAATTTAGCGGATGGTTGCAAAGTAACTATTAATATCTTTATTATAATGGATTTCCGCAAAGTAACGCCTGATTCTATCAATTACCTTAGTGATTAAAATTTGACCTTTGAATTTATTGTTAAGTTTCATCTGATTGCGCTCGTTGCTTCATATAAAAACATACTCGCCTACAGGGAAAGGCTTCACGATTGCCTTGCCTCATTTGAACCGTTCTTTCTGCTGAAGCTGCTTTCGCAATGTTCTCAACAGCGTTACGTCTGATGTTGTCTAAGTCTGGTTCAGAACTTAATACAATTTCTGACATACCTAAAGATTGAGCTTTTATCCCAAACGTTAGTTCTGTTGGCAAATATCCAGTTCCTTAGACCGTGTACTATTTAGAGCTAACAGCACACAAAGAAGTTCATCTCGTCAAGTTTTGTTCAGGCCGTTCTCAACTATAGTGAGTATGCTTTTCAGAGTGTGCATTACGCGCTCTACCCGGCTGTTCGCTCTACTAGATCCTGTCGTGATAAAATGGTCTATGGAATGGTCCCTACAAAATTCTCTAAACTCGGCACTTATAAAGCATCTCCCTTAGTCAGCTATAACGCGTTTTGGTGTTCAAAAAAGGCAAACCGATTTTTTTAGAGCTTTAATAGCACTTGGTGAATCTAACGAGGGGGGCATATTCAAGAAGAATGTATTTGGTGAAGGAATCGATAATAACCGACGAATATTCTTTGCGATCGCTTTTTCCACTGAGTTTTCCCGTGATATCAATGTGTATGGTATGTCAAATAGTGGAAACTTTTGGAATCGGATGAAGTCTTATCTGGGTAGCGCCTGACGGGCCTCTCGAAGCTTTGCATACTATACAAGAATCTACAAATTTGCGCACTAGCTTTGACATTTGTGGGAACTTATATTATTCGTAAAGTTTGTTTAGCGTTTTCTCAGTGCCGAGGTGCTTAATCTATGTAAGAACGTGGTTGATTGAAGTCCAAGTGAGGGAGCGCGGTACAACTGAAAGCCAGTTCAGGCTTCAGGCAGTTCTTTGTTGTTGTACTTGTTAATTAGGTACTGTATTTCGTTATGCCTCTTTTGTTCAACCATCAGCCAACCCTGATGAAGTTCAACGAATTGTACGGACTTGTATCTCTTATACGGATTGATACCGGGATAGTTCACGGTAGGTTCATCAGTGAGTTTCTGGATAGGAAATTGGCGTGTTCCATGCTAATTCCTTGCTTATAGACTATGTCAAAATCGTAAGCTTGGAGGATGACCCACCAACGGTGTACTCGGGGTGTAAGATCGGTTTTAGACTTCGACGCCTTAAGAGAATTACAGTCCGTGAAAACTGTGAAGTGCTGTCCATACCATGTAAAGGTATTCCTGAGGAAAGTCTGAGAAATCTTTCTACGGCATCTTATTTCACTGCGATCAAGCTCTCGACCAAGTGGAACCTGATTAGTGTAGTTAATGCAGCTAAAATGATTTTTTTTTAATTATTGAAAAAAGCTGCTAGGAAAGAAGTGGATGACGCAGCCGAATTATATTTTGACAATTCACGTCAAAATTTACTCATTTCTGTTTGAAATTATTCACACATCTCGATAAGTGATCGCGTCAATGCGTCCATAATTATGTTGTTGTAAGAGTGTCAAGTTTTATTAAATTATATTTGGAAATACGTTCTGGTAGGTACTGTTACCTTACGTGGAAATGTAAGGCATTTAATTATAAAATAAATACTTTATTTCAATGTAAATTACAAGAGCTAAACTTTGTTCTACTTTTATTAAACCTACCCACTATATAAAATTGATTGAATTTACATGATCTAACAGCACCAAGTCTTTTCCTTTTTTCAACATGTTGATAACAAATTGATTTCGTTCACTAGCACAATATATAAATACGCAACGCATGCAAAACGGCGATATTGTATTACTTATACAGCTTTAAAGTGTACTATGGCTGTTATTTTTTTTTAAATTTTATATCTCCCTTATAGATAGGAGGAACAAAACTACTGTATCTATAAGAGTGCACAATTACGCCATAAAAATAAGTTTTAGAAGGCAGTTTGCATACATCATTATTCGAAAATAAGATTTAATTGATACTATAATAGTACTTAGAGCTGTAACAAGCAAGCGACAGCTTGCAAAAAACAGCTTGTATAAAGCTTTAATGATAAAATGAGATTGAAGTGTTACAAAATACTACTCTGATTAAAAAACCTAAGATTACTCAGATCTCATAATATAGACTTTATGCAGCTGAAGCTGTAGAATAACGTATAAACTACTCTTAAAAGGATACAACCTCCTTTCTACACTCTTATACGTTTCTAAAAGTGGGCTAATATATTGATATTCGTAACGCTTTTGTGCTGTTTGAGTTCCTTCCTTACACAATTTTTTGTGGAATCATTCGCCACCGGTGATTCTTCCGGACCTATAGGACCTATAGAATATTCAAAATATGTACGAGCTTACTACTTTTTAATAGGGCGGGCTAACAGGTAAGCTGCATGCTCGTTTGTTCACGTGTATACGAAGTGAAACTTCTTTACGAAATATCATTCTGTTTTTATTTCATATTTTACATGAGTAGAATAAATAATAATATTCTCAAGCAGCCCTAGCGGAGAAACATTACAAGAAAACGTGATGTTTTCTTATTTGTATCCAATACTTCGGTAAAGAAGTTTCACTTCAAAAATATGCGTTGCAAATTCAATTTATGAAGATAAAACGGTCAGTCTAAAATTGAAGTTACTTTAAATAATTTAAATGGAAGATACCGGTGGTCTATTGCCACTAAATCTACTTGCTTTTAAGGAAATGGAAACCTTTGATTTCATTAACGTTAATGACTATACATCTCCATGAACAATTCAAAATTCAAACCCACGTGCAAGCAATATTCAAACGAGGATCCCTTAATATGTTTCATAAAACTGACTTTGATAGTGAAATAAACGAAGGGACTTTTCTAGCATATAACCATTTAAAAATTTAAAAATAAACAGTTTCTGTAATAACGTCTAGAAAAAAAAATCCAAGAGGCATAAAAACTTCAAGAAAAGGGAATATACTGAAAAAATTTGGCAAATTTATGCTTCCTTTTAAGCAAATGTTTTGGAAAAGTTTACCTACCAATGAAATAACAATGAAGAGACTGATTCTGATATGAAATTAATTATTAACAATGTAGGGACTCCACACTGAGATCAGCAATCATTATTTAAAAAATAATGATTAATGATCTCAGTGTAGAGTCACTCTGTGACGATAAATAATATTTAAAAGTATCTCTTTAAAAGGGTGTTGAAACTCTGGTTATAATATACACGATTTAAGAATTTAACTTCTATTTGTTGATTTTTAAAATATTTTTGTTTAGTTTTTTCTTTAAAATTATGTATTAATGTAAGATTGATAATTACTTTCTTACTTTCGAATGAAGATATGAGTAAAAAGTCTGATAACCAGATATAATAAAATATAAATATAATTTAATAATTAAAAATAAATGTTTTGTTATACAAAAAAGCTTTAGTAACAAAGTCAAAAGGTTGTCTACCCAATTTTTGCAAGTAAAGCAAAAGCAGCGCTTTGTCTTACCATTCTGAAGCCTCTTGACCGGGAGACAGTAACTTTGTTAATTTGTATAATGCCTGAGGCTTACGTGTATAATACTACTACTATAGTATTTTTCTACAACAGAGCATTTTAAGAAAGGCACTGAAATACCTCATGCATGACATAAATTAAATTACAGTTATTTCCTTTTTATGTTAGTTATCAACTGTTTTATTTTACATGTGATGAATTTACTAATTATTGCCTATTAAGGGTTCATCATTTGAAACCTAATAGATAACAAACCTAATATAAAGTAAATAACTATGTAAAATGTCCATAATTTCATTTTTTTCTGATTTGTTTACTGTTATATTCATTGTGTAGGGACTGATGAATAAATCATTCGTTCATTTATTGTATTTGATGAATGCGGTGAAAAGTGAAAAATATATTGGTTGTAAATGAGAGAGAGAGCAAATGGACTCTAAGTTTATTCGATGTATGTAGGAGAACAAATATTCATTAATTATAATATAATCTTTATACAATGCGGGATGCCTGCGGTTCAAATTCCTCGGCGTGGCGGATTTCTGAGGTACTCTACTGAAGACAGCTTCAATAGTACATAGTAGCAAAATGCGTCATATAATATATACGATGCGGCGGGCAGAAAACGACCACTCACCACTATGTACTTATTTTTATTTATCATAGGCCCAAACAACTCCACTTCCTCCCCCCGCCTACAAGGACAAAACCCTTTGTGCTTCAAGAAACATTAACTGTTATGCAGTAAAGTAAAATAATACGTCTAAATTACATAGGCCCCTATAGACCGGGAGCTGGTGACAGGTGACGTTCCACGATTTTGTCGTGCCCGCCTTTTTAAGGCTTGATAACTAACCCTAAAATATCAAAGATTGTCGGGGCTTTAGCCCCCCTCCACCCCGCGCGTCCTCTTCATAAGGAAAAGCGCTTTTCTTTGTGTAGCGAATTTTCGTGTTTTTCCGTGATAGTATACCGCATGCTATTGTAGTATATGGAAGTTCAAGCAAATTGAAGCTCTAATAATTGATGGCATGCACCCCGCAGCGGCCCAAGATGATCAAAAGGTTCTGAAAACCTGAAAAAAATTAAAGGGCAATTCCGTGTTTTCAAATTGCATGACTATGTAAAGAATGGAAGTTTTTGTAATAAAAAAACTGTGGAAAAACTGGCATGCACCCCTCGTATGACCAACGGTGGAAAATTTCCTGAAAACTCTGTAAAATTGAACTCCGATTTTCCGTGATTCAAACTGCATGCCATTGAAAGTATACTTAATTTGTATCATTATTTAATAGTAAGAAATTTGGCGTGCACACCAGGGTGTTGCAAAATAGAGGCATGCATGGCGAAAGTTGCAAAAAACACTGTGCAAATTCAGGTGACTTGTTTTTGCATGCCGTTTTGTATTTCATGAATTTACATTATTTCAAGTCATGAACGTAAATGGCATGCATGTAGCTACAGCCCAACATACCAAAGTTGTAGAAAAATTGAATAAACATCAATTTTTCAATTGAAACAAAAAAACTGTAAATGTTAGTAGATACTATTTTAAGCCAAAATGCGAAATGGCGTGCATGTAGCTTCAGGAAAATTGTTTAAATAAACAAAAAACGAGATTCAGTATTTTATAAGAATAAGATAAGTTATATATGAAATAAATATTAACAAAATTTATTTTAATATAGTTATAGGGTTATTGATAAGCTGCATTTTTCTCATTGCATCAATCAATGTTGATAAAAAAAATTTTTAGAGAGCATTTTCGAATTTGAAAACCCCGCGAATCTAAAAGTATTGTTGAAATTATTATTAATAGTTGAAAATAGTTTGATAAAATCAGAAAGCACTGAAAATAAGTTTCTATCGAATTTTATAAGACTTTTGTATGAAAAAAATTAAGTTTTTTTAATTACATCAGTTTTGAAGTTCGAATTTCGCGCTCAAGTTCCGCATTTTTGGGACGCCCATGTAAATTCACCCGTGTACGTCGACTAGCAAGAGAGGTCGCTACTTCCCTAGGATAGACGCTACACTAGACGCGGGCGTTATTTCACGTCACTAGATACAATAACTGGCTACGCGGCATATAACCGAATCACTAGTTTCGAGTCATTTTACAACTAGTGATTTTTGTAAATGCGTTACTTATTGCTGTTAACTGGGACGCAAAAAATGCTCAGGCTTTCCGGCTTTCCATGCCTTAACCGGGTGAGATTTCAACCCTGCATTTTACCGCAGGGGAAAAAGGAAACCGTGGGAACTGTATTCTGCCAATGAAGATTTCTAAAAAGCTTTCATCGCATTGCAAAGCCCAGATAGCGACAATTACGAAAGTGTGTTTACCACGATGAAGGACTTTGTCTGCAAAATGTACGCAACAGCGAAAAATGGCCTCAGAAAATGCTCTAATGTAGACGAGGCTCGTCTACGAATATTTACGCAAACATATACAAACAAAATAGAATCCACAGACGAGTTCAAGCAAAAGTTGATGAATTTCGATGCTTGCATATTACCACCTTGTAAACGTGAACTTCAACAACAACTTCTTTGAGCAGCGTGCACTGGACATATGTGGAAAAATTCTTTTTCTCCAGTGCCCAACGATTCATTGAATGTAGAGGAATTCGGCTGGAAACTGGAAAATAACAGCTATTCCTTCCGGTGGTTCGAGTACAGGAAATTATTGAAGGTACTAAATTCTTTCTACTCATGCTTTTATCCTTTCTCATTGGAGGTCATTATTCTACCAGAAATTTCATTAATGTACGATCAGTTGTTTTTTACTTATGTTTAACAAATACGTAAAATCAGAATGATAACTGAAAAACATGTTTTTCTTTAATTTTCATAGACCGAAAAGATAGCGGCGCTAATAACAAGGAAGTCATATCGATGTATCCAAATTTTGATGATGAAGAGGATGACGAATCGAATAATGATGATGACAGCGATTGCCAATCCGATATTGGCTACACAACGGAAGAAGATTCCGTACATAGCCACGATGATGATGACGATAATGATAATGATAATGTCGATAATGATGATGAAGCGGTTGATGATAATGATAATTAATAATACTTTACGTTTAAAATAATTATCCTGCTAATAATTTTTTACTTTCATTTTTCATAAAAAATTTAGAAAAAAAATAAAATTATAAAATCGGACCATTTTTTTGTTTACTTAATCAATTGTCATAAAGCTACATACATGCCATTCTGCATTTCAACTTGAAATAGTATCTACTAACAAAATACAAAGCGGCATGCAATAAGAAGTCACGGCATTTTTCCGATTTTCTTTCAATTGAAAAAATTGATGTTTATTCAATTTATTCACAATTTTGGTATGTCGGGCTGTAGCTACATGCATGCCATTTACGTTCATGACTTCAAATAATGTAAATTCATGAAATACAAAACGGCATGCAAAAACAAGTCACCTAAATTTGCACTATATTTTTTGCAACTTTTATTATTATTTATAATACGATGGGCTTATTCAACATGCATGCCATTTGAATTAGATAATTATTTCGTTATAAAATTAATATTCATTCTTATTAGGAGTAATTTGGAATCACGGAAAATCGGAGTTCAATTTTTACAGAGTTTTCCGGAAATTTTCCACCGTTGGTCATACGAGGGACGCATGCCAATTTTTTCAGAGTGTTTTTATTACGAAAACTTCCATTCTTTACATCGCAATGCAATTTGAAAACACGGAATTGCCCTTTAATTTTTTTCAGGTTTTCAGAACCCTTTGATCATCTTGGGCCGCTGCGGGGTGCTTGCCATTAATTATTGGAGCTTCAATTTGCTTGAACTTCCGTATACTACAATGGCATGCAGTATACTATCACGGAAAAATATGAAAATTCGCTACACAAATAAAAGCGCTTTTCTTTATGAAGAGAACGCGCGGGGGGCTAAAGCCCCGACAATCTTTGATATTTTAGGATTAGTTATCAAGCCTTAAAAAGGCGGGCACGACAAAATCGTGGAACGCCACCTGTCACCAGCTCCTGGTCTATTACAAAAATTGCTGAAATAGTACCTATATAAGTATGACGTTTACTGTAAAGGCAAAGGAGCCACCTTTACCACTGGTCTTTTATGAGAACCGCGCTGCACACTAAAACAACTCTCACGCCGCCGTCTTCACCCAGGAGGAAGACTTTATATTTATTAACCCCATAGGCCATTTTAAAGGTGGCTTATGATTTATGTGTAAAAGTAACACGGTAACTATTTTAATAGGTTTTGTTCGAGTATTCCACTTCTGTCAAGTCTGAAGTGTATTCTGCTATTTTATGTATTTCTGTATTCTGTTATCCATGAATTGAAATCCATAACAGAAGTCCCAAAGTCATCCATGTAAAGATTGCAAGAGGCAATCTTCCCGATATTAGGAAACTCTGCTCCTTAATCTTCTATTAAATGTTTGCTTGTGTGCATGGCTAGATCAGAGCTGCATTTAAGTCCAAAACAAACACGATTCAATTCGTATAGCTTATATTTAAACATCAATTATTTAAAACTTTTTATAGAGGCGTGGTAGCTCAGACGGTTAAAGCTCGCTGTAAATATAACAGAATGCGAGTAACCCAGGTTCAATCCCCGCTGGCACCAATGAAATTGTTAATTGCATTTTTAAGTGATGATTTGTCACGTGCTCGACGGTGAAGGAAAACGTAAGGAAACGTGAAGGAAAAAAATAAGAAAAAAAATATTTCGAAGACATATGAAGTTCGCCAACACGCATTGGGGCAGCGCGACGGACACTTGCTAGCCCTAAAACCCTTTCAGAAATGGAGGGAGGTCTGTGCCCAGCAGTGGGACGTGTATTGGTTATAAAAATATTTTAACTTTTGTCAATTTTTATATATTAAATAATAACTTCAATAGCCGGTGGATTTAGAAATGAAAAAATTAGTATTGGGCTTATCATTAGAGACTGTCCGTGTCTATAAACACAGTATTACACAAAAGTCATTTATTCTTCTTTCCATACATTCAAAGTCACAGCTTCTACTCTAAACTTATTCCCTAAAAATTTATAGACCCTTTCCAGTTCAGTAGCCTAAAAACATCTTCCAATGCAGCGGCAAAGAGTTTTGGGGATATAACATCACCCTGTCTTACTTTTTCACTAACAGTTGAATAGGTTTCATACTTAAGTTCTGTACTCGGATAGCCATCGTAGTCCTACTGTACAAATACTTCAGCACTTCGATATACCGACAGTCAACTTGGTACCGCTAAAGGGACTATAGCACCGCAAAAATTTCAACCGAATCAAAGAATTTTTCATGGTCAAGGTCAAAGTGGCACTTTGCCTTGCGTATGTGGACTTTCACTTTTTCACTTCTCACTTTTTTTATTTAAATAAACGAAATTGCGAAACTTCAGAATGATAGGCATGGTTAAATTGCCACTCTGTAGACATTCAAGACGCTGCGGTTATCTTGTCATGTTACTTTTGTAAGTCGGGAACTTTGCAGGAAAGCGTTGCTTTAACTCGATGTTTGTTGTTTGTATACGAACAAAAGCGACGGGAATAGTGAATTTTAAAGTGAAATGTGATATAGCGAATCACTCCATACTTAGCATTATTATGCGCGAATAAATCGTTTAAATAGTTCGTTTTCTGTAAGAATATCTTCTAACCTAGCTATACTCAACCTGCGGCCCGCCGGGCCTTTGTGATTGGCCCACCTGAATTTCCGAATTTATTATACAACTATTTTAAATTTCGCGCCCATCAGAAAACGGATGATTCGGAACGAGAATGTGAGCCGAGCGTTATCAGAAATGTTGGCGTCAATCGGATCTAAGCCTATTATTAGTCATCTGTGGTTGCAAGAGCAAGACGGAACGCGCGGCATGGACCCTGTGCGTGTTAATTTTTTTGCCGATCATAAATTATTTTAAATTTGTTTACATACAGTCTGGAAGTAGTCGCAACTTCATAAAAACGAGCTGGTTTCAAATTGTTCCGATTAAGCTTTTGGTATTAGGTTACTCGTAAACACGATACTTTCAAGTACCTATAATTTTACAATAACGTGTTGTTCACGAATTGTGCCTACTAAGTTTTTAATATTAGATTACTGAAAATATGTTATGAAGAATAACGTTACGGAAGACACTGAATGTATTGTATAATTGATATTGCTGGTCAAACCAAAACCTCATACTTTCAGTCAACGGTGGTAATCTCACCCAGAGTTTTCAAAATAATGTCATAAGTGTCTTCTAAGTTTAAAAGAAAAATATCTAGTGAAAATAGATTGTTTCAAGATGACTGGGAAACGGATTATTTTGTTGTGCCAAACAAAAGCAATGCAGCTACTTGTTTGATGTGTTGTGAAAATATTATATTGAAGAAATACAATATTTTGCCTCATTTTACCACAAAATATAAATCTTTTTTAATTATTCATCCTGGACCTTCCTTGAAAAAGAAGAAATTGATTTTTTTAAGAGATCGTTGCATAAAAAACAAAATATTATGTTTGTGGCATTGTCACAAGCTCCACGGTAACTAAGGCATCATATGAAATTTGTCATATTTTTGGTAAACATATGAAACCATTTACAGATGCAGATATTGTAAAGTAATGCTTTGTTCATGCTGTCAATATACTTTTTGGTAAATTCGGTAACAAAAAGCAAATAATATCTGCTTTAAACTATATATTATCTGATACAGCTCTCGGATTCAACCTGTATGAGGCGTATTGAAGACATTTCTAAACTCATTTGCGATGATATATTAGTCAACCTAAGAAAGTGTAATTATTTTAGTTTTACATTCGATTCCAGCACCGACATTTCAGCAAAATGGCAATGCTCGGTGTTTGTTAGATATTGTACAGAAAACAACATAATACAGAAAAAAAATTTTAAATTCCTATAAATGAAACGTCAAACATACAGATAACCTTAATACTATTCGCATTTTAAGAGCAGAATGAAATTGACATACGAAAAACCGAAAATGGATTTATTTCTTTTTTTATAAAATAATTTATCTAATTAAATAACATTTCATTGCATTATCCACCAGGAAAACTTTGCGGCGCGTGTTGTAAATCCAGAAATAGGAGCTGAAGGGAATAGAAAATTTCATATTGATTCTATAATGCCAAACTTCTACATAGAAAAGTTAAAGTGCTTTTGGTGGGTTTAGTCGTATTTGACCGCTTGAATTTTGACGAAATATCGAAGCGGTCAAATTTGGCCGCTTTGTGTTTGAGAGGTTAAGAAACGTTGATAATTGCTTGTTTACAATTGTACCATAACATTAAAAAGAAATAAAAAGATAGGAAATAACGAAATAGGACAGTAGTATACTCTAACTGGGAGAGCATTAAAAAGACAGTCGTTTCTCAGTACGTCGTTTATTACAATGAGAACAACTCGGGTGCACGTCACACCGCACGTCTATTACATAAATAAAATAAATAAATAAAATAGCCTTTATTTCTACTACAATACAAACTTGACTTATGATTAATGTAGGTAATAATAGTAAAGAATAGTTAATAAGTATTTTTTTACGTATAATAATGTATGTATAAATATGACTTAGTTAATGTTAGTAGTAGTCGCCTCTGCGGCGTAGGCCTCTCCCAAACCTTTCCACATATCTCTATCCTGAGCCAATCGCATCCATAGCGGTCCACATCTCTGATTAAAAATATCTCTCCACCTTTTACTAGGTCTCCCTTTTTTTCTTTTTTTGTCTCTTGGTATCCATTCTGTTAAACGCTTGGGCAATCTGTTATCATTCATTCTACAGATGTGTCCTGCCCAGTGCCATTTCAGTAGTGTTGTTCTTTTTCTTACATCTATTATTTTCGTTTTTTTCCTGATGTGGACGTTATTAACCTTATCTGATATTTTTAGACCAAGCATGCTTCTTTCCATTTTACGTTGACATATAGCAATTTTTTCTTCGTCAATTTTTTCTTCGTCTTCTTTTCTCAGTGACCACGTCCGGCAGCCATATGTCAGGCATGGCAATATCGCTAATTCGTAGAGTTTTTCTTTATATTTATACTAATATCTTTATTTTTCATTATTACTTTCAATCCCCAGTATTTATTCCAGGCTAGAGTTATCCTTCTTTCTATTTCTTTTTCTGTATTGTTTACGAATGACACTAGCTGTCCTAATTATACATATTCCTTTACATATTCAATTTTTTCATTTGCTATTCTAATATCCTGAGGTAGTCCGTTGGTTAAAATCTTGGTTTTCATCGTGTTCATTGACAATCCTACCTTTTTACTTTCCATTGCTAGTTCGAACACCATATTCTCCAATTCATTAGCGCTTTCCGCGAAGACCACTATGTCGTCCGCGAAACGCAAATGGTTCAACAGTTCTCCTTTTACCTGTATTCCTTTCTTTTCCCAATTTAGACGTCTGAAAATAGATTCGAGCATCGCTGAAAATAACTTCGGGGAGATAGGGTCTCCCTGCCTTACTCCTTTTTGTATAGGAAATTCTGTACCTTCCTGTTCTAGGCGCACTTTAGCGAGACATTTTGTATAACTCTCAATTATATTTATATATTTCTGATTCACACCTTGTTGTATAAGTGATGTCCATATAACTTCGAATTGTAAAGAATCGAATGCTTTTGTGTAGTCTATAAAACACATATATAACGTCTTCCCATATTCCTTTGCTTTTTCAATAAGTTGGGTTATAACTTGTATGTGATCCACAGTTGAGTAACTTTTGCTAAAACCTGCCTGTTCCCGCGGTTGGTTGTCATCTAGACTGTTTGTTATCCTATTTAATATGATCTTTGAAAAAAAATTATATAAATTTGACATGAGACTGATTGGTCTATAGTTCCTTAGATCACTTCGATTTTGATTACTTTTTTTCTTATTATTTTTTTTATTGACTTAGATTTTGACCATTGATCTGGTGTGTTTTCAGTTCTAAGTATGTTATTGAACAATGTTTGAAGAGGTTCCAAAAGTGTAGCGATTAGCGCTTTAAGAACTTCGTTAGCTATATTGTCACTTCCTGGAGTCTCTTCGCTTTTTTGAGATTTTATTGTGTGTTCGATTTCTGATCTGAGAATGATTGGTGTTTCTGTGTTTGCATTCAATGTATTATAATCGTCTGTTTTATAATCGTCTGTTTTTTCACTTAAGAAGGAGCAGCTGCTATCTGTGGTGGTATATAGCCTTTTATAGAATTGTGTGGCTTCGTTTATAATATCAGGACGTCGTGATTGCATAACTCCCTGTTTGTTTTTCAGTTTTCCTGTCCACTCTGATTTGTCGCTCAACTCTTTATAAGCTTTACGTAGAGCCCCTGTCTTACCTATGAATTTTTCGAATGTTCTTTGTCGTATTCTTCTTTTTTGTTGGGTAATATTTATGTTAATTTTTTTGCTTATTCTTGTTATTTCACATTTTAATTCTTTTTTTCTTTTCTTCTTGTATAATTCTTTTCTCTGTTCTAAGAGATCTTTTGTTTCTTCGTTTATATATTTGTTTGCATGTTTCTTTTTCCGTGGCAGCTGTTTCAAAAACTCTTGCAACTCATGTTCTAACTTATCATATTGTTTTTGGACCTCTGTTTGTGTACTAACTGCTTCTATAAATTTATTTCTCCAATAGTTAGCGTTGTCTTCTGAAACATCTATTGATTCTCTAGTGTAGACGGCAGAGCTTAGCTTCCTTCTTTTTGATTTTGAGGTCAATGATATTTCACATCTGATCATCCTGCGATCAGAATTGAAGTTTAAGTTTTTTATTATATCGAAATTCTTTATACTGCTCGGTTGATTTGTTAATATGTAGTCAATTTCGTTAAAATGTTGACTATTTGGGGACCGCCATGTCCATTTTTTGTGTGGTTTACATGAGAACATGCTGTTAATGAAGTAGTAATCATTTTCGAGTACAAATTCTACTAGTCTCTGGCCGTGTGGGCTTCTTTTTCTTTCCATCTCCTCGTCCAGTATTCTTTCCTTCGTTTTTTCGAGCTTTCCCAATTTTTGCATTGAAGTCTCCAAGTAAAATTATATTTTTTGTGTGAATAGAATCTAAGGCAGATTGCATTGTTGTATAAAAATGCTCTATGTCTTCTTTAGTGCATTGCTCTGTGGGGGCGTATGATTGGACGAGTGACCAGGTAGAGTTATCAGATGTTTGTATTTCAAGTAACGATACCCGATCCGAGAAACTTTTTATATTCACTATATTATTCTTTAAATGTTTTTTAATCAAGAATCCCACTCCATACGTCTATTACATAGTACCCCCTTAAATACTACAATCCCTCCACCTACATTTACCAAACAAACGAAATAAAATAAACAGTTAAAATTACAAGACTAAACATTTCAAGATCGGGAGCTTAAAATAAGATTTTTTTACTATTGCGACAATGGTATACGTTCTCGCCTTGGGTTAAATTATCTGGGTGGTATATCGTCGTCTTCCGATATTGTCACACTTTGTTCTCACAATTAATCCGCCTCATCTGCGCTCTGCTTGAAATCTGAAGAAGAGCCACTCATTCTCATAGTGGGAAAAAAGGATAGTCTTTCTCATCCTGTCGATCTAGAACGTATCTATTCATTCTATCCATATTGGTTAGTATCGTCTTCAGTGACTAGAGCCAAACTAAATGTGGTACCATGTAGAACTGCATGCCTAGTCAATTCTAACGTTGCCCTCGTTTATCATGCGTAGAAACAAAAATAGGAGGGCAAGATAAATGTTGGATGAGAATGTTTAAGTCTATGTCTACACGGAAAGGTGTCGGTAACTTTCCAACGCAAACAGTTTTAAGAAATCTCCAGGCTTTTATGGGATCACATTTGGTAAGAGTGTCATAAAAATAACTTCTTTCTGCATCTCTGCACAAACGATTTCTACAGTTACGCACAAACTTATAATTTGTTAAATTACTCTCCAATGGAAATCGCTTGTATCATTTTTTGGCTTTATCTGTACGTTCCATGAGCGCCTTTAAAGTTGAAGTTAGCCATAGGACAGGATTATTTTTATTTGTGTTTTGTTAGATTCTTTTTCAACGAATCAATTCAATCGTTATTAATGCCGTGTGGTGGAAGACGACTGTGAACTTTAAGAAAAATCTTATGATTTCTGATAGACGTGATATGTGATATAGAATGATTCTCGTTTATACTGGAAGTAGAAGTCTCAGAACGAAGACGGGCAGAAGAATAAAGTTAAAGGACGTGTATTACTGAAATTGTTAACCTGCCTGAAAATCGTGGAGATTGAGACAATGCGCTCAAAGGGGGATGTCAATAACTTTTTCAAGCTAGTGAAAAAGTAGACGAGGTATTTAAACCTAGCAGAAAAATAAAATGTCATCATAAAAAAAATCACAGAAATCACTAAAGAAACTTGTGCGTAGAATACGTAATAGCCAAATAGTTTTGTTATTGAGTTAAGTAGTAAAATTTTTAAAACGTAAAAGCCGTCTACATAAAGGCTAAAACGAAATCACGTAATTGTATACTAAGAAGTTAGGCCTTTAATTCTCGATACAATGAGTTTTAGTTACAAAACTTTAAGTCATCAGAAGCAAGAAGCAAGAAACGCGTTTACTTAGTCATGTGTAACGTTGAATATAATGTTCGTGCGATTTTCGAAGTAATTTGACAAGAAAATTGAAAAACATCTTTCGTAACGACTATTAGTAAGAAATTCGATCAGGAGAACAATTTTATGAATTGTGATGTCTACAAGAGACATGGAAATTTTCCAGACAGCTACGAATACCCTGCAACTTAAATCAGTAACTGATTTAATGCTAATTTTCTTTTTTATTTTTATTTTTATTTAGTATACTTTAACATTTTTATTTATTTGGCCGTGCTTTGCTTCCGGAGCTCACACTCGTTACTAATTATACATTGCGTAAACAGATCGGATTCAGTCTCTAGCAGTATCAATGAAATTATCAATTTTGATTGTATATGCTGATAAATCCTTTATGAATAAATGAATATACTTTATTGTACACCACAAACAAATTTAAAAAGAACATAACAAAGAGCAGATTACATGTACAAATCCTTTCTAAGTTTGATAGTTGAAACTAACTTAAACTTCTAAAAATGAGGATAGGTTTGGCCCTATCAATGGAACGCCTATGGGTTGTAACTACTTCTAGTAGCTGTAGACAAAAATAGTGGTGAAGTATGTTTATATCCGTGTTGGTAGCACTCATAATATTAACCATGCGTATTATTTGTTTAAAATAATGAACGCATCAGAGCATATTTTTTTAATGAATACCACAATTTGGGATTGTAATAAGAACTGCAGTTCTGTAAATACTCAAAACAAGCACTAGCTAACAGTTACTCGACTCCAAAGATTCAGTAATTCTTTCGTGGGATAATGTTTAATCCCAAAAAATATCTAAATAAATTTAGGTGCTAATATAAATATCTAAAAATATATACAGTAAGAGTACTTATTATGTTTGTAGAACGAATAAATTAGCTCCACTGACTAAGTACCACACTCTCAGAATACGGGAATAAAAGAGGTCCAACTTCGACCGAGAGGTCAAACGTCGGATTCAATTCAGCTGGGCAGCGTTCGAGAAATTACGACACATCTTCTCGTCAGCTATACCTCAAAACCTGAGAACGTGACTGTAAAACCAGTTGTTGCAGGTAAACCTTTCGAACTGAGACGTGGTCCTTCACTGCTGGCCATTTGAGTGTCCAAATTCACTCAGCGAACTATGGAGAGGGCTATGCTCAGAGTTTCTCTGCGTGATAAACTTAGAAATGAGGATAATCGGAGTGGAACCAGAGTGATCGAAATAGCTCAACGGATTAGTAAGCTGAAGTAGCAACGGGCAGGTTCGAAGGATCGACAACCGTTGGAGAAAAAAGGTTCTCGAGTGGCAGCCTCGTACTAGCAGGCGAAGTTAAGGGTGACCCCCCACTAGATGGAGTGACGATCTCGTAAGACATGCAGGAAGTCGATGGATGCAGGTGGCTCAGGACCGTGCTTTGTGGCATACCTTGGGGGAGGCCCATTAAATACAGTGTAATACGTAATTAGTTTTAAAATATAATTATGACATAACCACTGAGCGAATTATATTCTAACGATATAAAAATATTTCAGGATAGTCTTAGCATTAACTGACCGCTGGCGGGTAGTTGCTTTTTTTATATGATTGGGTGACAAACGAGCACACAGTCCACGTGATGGTAAGTGGTAGCTGTGGCTCATAAACATCTACATCTATCCTCGATTATCACTTTCACCTCTGAGGACTAATATGAAATACCTCGTTTCCTGTAAAAAGGGTCTGCGGTTCTCTACACTCACCATAGGGAACACAGCAGTATTAAGCTACTATTTTACGCTGTTATTCTATTTCCTTCCCCAGTCGAGCCGAACCATTCGTGTTACAACTATACTACTGCTGTATTGTTGTTTCAATTGTGCTTTAAAATGGGTTTCCAAACGTAAAAGTTGTGCAATTATGTGTATTAAATGTCTATGTTATGAAAATAAAAGAAATTTAAAATTGACGAAATGTATAAATCAGTAAATCTGACGAACCCAAAATTCAACTAATAGTAAGTGGTTACTGCAATCAACTTGAATAAAAGAAGGCTACAGATGCATTGTCATTTTTACCTTTTAGGATGGAACACAATAGTGCATGCACCGGTGTTTTGCGCCAGAAAGATACAAAGGTGTGGTATCTGCATAGACGTACTTAAGACAAGAACAGAGTTCTACAACCTGGGAATGTGGTCTCAAATAGATGGTGATCTTATATTATATACCAGATGTGAAATACACAAACAGCCGCAATAAATGAGTGATACATTTAAGTGCAATGAAATTCGATTTAGTCAAATACTCTTTACAATGGAAGAGACCTATAAACGATATCCAGCAATTGTAAGAGCTGACTCAGTAGGATATAGCAAAATTCATCATAAACAAAAAATTTGTTCATTAAAAATCCAAAGCGAACAAGTATAAGTCATTATTTTTCATCTCGTACAGACTTCAAATTATAGAAAAAGTATAGAGTAATGCGAATATGAGAAACCTCGGGGAATGAATTCGGAAAAGTTTTTAGCGTTGAGTAATTTATGTGAAGTTTTCAAATGAGGGAATGTTCGATTTTTTTTGTTTTGTTGTATGAGAGCTTTCCGTTATGAGAAATTTCCGTCACTGAGAAGGGCCTGAACAAAATCACTTAGCGAGATGGACGAGATGCATTTTTGTGTAGAAGATAGGGCAAACGAGCATGCGGCTCACCTGTTGATAAGTGTCGATGGCCGGACATGAACAACTGCAACACAAGGTGATTTGAGGGGCGTTTCTTGTTGTTTAAACGTTTAAACAAGAGTAAGCTCATTTTTAGGAGGACGTATCGAATCGGAGAAATCGCATAGTTTTTTTACCTAAGTAACTCAGCAAATTATCATAACTTTATCATTGTGCATAATATGTTAGTGTGGGTGCCTTACTGAACTTAGATTTTCTCTGAATTTAGACCGAAACGTCATGGTTAATGTTGGGAAAACCTCAAAAATACGCATTTTTTTATTTTAAAAAATGTTTTTCTTTTTCAAAAATCGACGTCGATTTCCGTAAACCGCATCAAAATCGATTGATTCATTCAAGTAATGTCGTTGTCGAAAGAAATCTCGAAAGAGTGTTTTTTGAAAATAAATCGAAAAATTTATGCCAAATCATTTTTTTGTAATAGGTTTTTTGTTAAGCTAAAAAGATTCCGTCGATTGTCGTAATTCACATCAAAATCTGTTGATTTGTTCGTGACATATTTAATTTTGAAAAAAAAATAAAAAAACGTTGTTCTTCAAAATTATGAATATTGAAAAAGGTGGAATTTGGATCGCTTTGCATTGAAATTAGCGGGACGATCCAGGCATGGTCTGCAGGGTCAACAAATTTTTTGTGAAGATTTTAGACTAGGAAGCATCACGTTGCGCTGATCATTTTCATGGCGGACTACGATTTCTATAATTATTTTCAATTTCTTAGACATGCAGATTTATGAGGAGATTGTTGTAAATCAGCAATTAAAATTGCGAGAAACAATTTCTCTGACCTCGGTGGGGATCTGATTCAGTTTGCTGTGAAATTTAAAGCTGCCAGAAATTTTACAAACTATTTCTTATTATATCTTTAAAATGTATTATGCTATACGTTCAGGCAGGCTAACAACACTAGGTTAAAACTTCTTTGTTGAAGAAATTTTATATCCTAATGTTTTCCGAGTAAAGTGCATCATTAAAATAATATGTATGTGTGAAAGCGACCATAATGTCATGATTATAAGTAGAAGTTACGGTCCATAGACACTTTGATTTAGAATTAAAATTTAGATGATTTTGTAGTATCAACAAAGAGGTTCTCTCGGCACTAACGACATTATTTGAAAACTAGTAGCATTATGCAGCTTTGGTGAAGTAAACTTATCCATACTGATACTGATGATTTATACGTGGTAGAGCCATGCTACAGTTATATTAGTAGTATAGTTGTAGCACGAATGGGTCGGCTCGACCGGGGAAAGACCACGCTCTCACAGAATACCAGCGTGAAATAGTAGCTTAATGCTGCTGTATTTCATATGGTGAGTGTAGAGAACCGGAGACCCTTTTTACTGGAAACGAGGCATTCCATCTTAGTCCTCACGGGTGACAACGTATCTGCATTTTGATTCGTAATCGGGGATAGATGTAGATGTCTATGGGCCACAGTAACCACTTACCATCAGGTGGACTGTGTGCTCGTTTGTCACCCTATCCTATAAAAAAAAAATACTGTGACCTTGATACATCTGAAGCGTGGCTTACCATTTAATGAAGTTTTCTAGAATTAAAAATGAAAGTTGGTAAGAATTACTTCGCCCATATTCGCTCAATGAAATAAAATGATGTGTCTTGCCTTGCTTGCTTTTGTTTTAAAAACACCTCTCACCCTACCTAAATTGTACGCAGTATCCCCGTCAGCACTAATCCCAGCACCACTACTCCCAACACCACTTCACTAGAGAAGACACACCATTGACGACAATACTACACGAGTTTCACCCCTACATGAGCCATCCTCAGGTAATGTAGACCCTACGGTAAATAACCGCTGTACCTCTATAGCGGTCAGCCACCATAGAGTCTAAACTGAGGGAGGGCGGAAGGTGCACTTGAAAATAAGTACCACCAACTTTAATTTAATGGGTTTCCGCGAAGTAACGCCTGATTCTATTTATTAACTTTAAAGTGATTTCTTATTAAAAACATTTTAATAACGATATTATTAATAGTAATATTATGTGGAACGAAATTCATATGAGTGAATGAATTAGTGAACAATGATCTTATACGTGGTAGAGACATGCTGCAGTTATATTAGTAGTATGGTTGTAGCACGAATGGGTCGGCTCGACCGGGGAAGGACCACGCTCTCACAGAATACCAGCGTAAGATATTAGCTTAATGCTGCTGTGTTTCGTATGGTGAGTGTAGAAAAGCGAATACATTTTTTATATAAAAATTTCCCGCTGGTTTTCTTGCTGGTTCTTCTCAGAACAGAGGTTTTTTTCCGAACGAAAAGTGGTAAATTAAACAAAAGAGTGACTTTCAGTAATTATTATTTGTAATCTTTATTGAGTAAAAAATTTCTGTTTCTGTTTAATATGTTTTTGTTTTATTATTTTCTTGTTTAATTACTTAAGTTCATAAATAAAATTATTCACCCTTTTCATACAGAGACTGCCAAAAAGTCTGCCAGTCTCTGATAAGTTAAAATTTGTACTAAAAACAAATCAGTATTGTTGAGAGAAGTTTGTACTCCCAAGTTGCGGTGTTAATTAGTTGCCTACATATATTTGTTTATATTAATATTTAAATTAAGATTAATAAGGCCTTTGCGTTTTGGGGTTTAGCAGCAACGGTTTTTATCTTCCTTAATACCGTTTTGCTCGGGGACGAACATAAATCATAATAAAACTTTTTGAACCCTTATAATATCCACCAGACTGAATTTCAGACTACGGTAAATTTTAATTGAGACTAGCCATCTGTTCATGATTATAGTACACCGGTGTATGTAGGCACGGGCGTACTCTATTCCCTCACTCCTACATTCCGATGGGACACTACCACTACATTTACAGTAGTAGAGCCACGCGGCTGGTTCGAACTGGAGTATTACCACGACCTCATAGAAGACCATCGTGAAGTAGAAACACTGCTTTTCCATTTCATCTGGAGGCAAAATCCCCTCTCCCCTTATTATGGTAGTGGAGTTAAATGGAACACCAACACCCCTGTTGACGGAGAATCCCTCGCTGAGTATTCACGCCCAAGCTTCCCAATTCTTCCTGAATGTGAATGCTCAGGCTGCTCCGCGAATACTTGGCGTAAGTTTTGCTTGAGAATTAGCCTGCTCAGGGCAAATGGAGCAATAAGACAAAAGTGGCTTCCGTTACGCTATGATTGAATTTCTGCAATTTGTTTTGCCCCGGGATGGAGTTTGTGTGTACATCAGAGAGGACATCTGTTTTCAACCCCTCGGCCATGTTGAAAGTACTGACCTGTCCATCGTATGGCTCCAAGAAGACAGTGACGACCATCCTCACGTTTACGGGTGCCTATGTGTCCTAAAGCGATAATGTAGACACAGACCGACTAATCGACCACGTTCAAATGGCTGTAGACTCCGTGCTACAACAGCTCCTACTCGCAAAGATCGCGATGTTAGGTGATTTTAACACTTGGCTTGGCTTAGTTCCCGTTTAACCAATATGTGGATAGATCTGTTTATGACTTTGCTTTGGCATATAATCTGACACGACTGATTACCTCGCCTACGCGGAACCTAAATGTGGAAGATTATGTACCTTCCTTATTGGATCTGCTGATGACCTCTCATTCGAACGGATATCAGGTTTCCGTTGATGCCGCTCTTGGCTTCTCATACCATTGTCTGATTCGCAGTACGGTGAAATTTACGCTCCCATCGCGGTTGCATTCTGCAAGTTTCAGAAGCCGCAAAATTTCACCATCGCACCTCGCGACAAAACTTGCGATAGCATGCGTACCACCTGGATGACTAACAGTTTACCACTATACGATTTAAAAAAGTTTTCTTACTTGCACAACATCCTTGTGGAATCGATTACCACGAGAGATTTTTCCGGACCGCAATGACTTAGGAAGCTTCAAGAAAAGCGCCTACTCCTTTTTACAAGGCTGGCAATGCATCTGCAATACCCTTGGTGGTGCAGTTGTTCATGGGCGGCGGTAATCATTTATCATCAGGTGAGCCGCATGCTCGTTTGCCCCTTCCATTATAAAAAAACATGCATGAGACCAGGCGCATGACCAACGGCTTTAAGTATCTCATTCACTCAGAGACTCATTTTATACCATTCCTCGGGAAAGCTCTATGTTCAGCAGTCTAGTGTAGACTAGTGGAAAACTGTAATGGTGATCATCAAATAGGTTAAAACGTGCGTGTAAATTAAATATCATGAGGATACCCTGTTTGAAAAAATATCGACGATTTAATATACATATAAGCGTTCCAACGAAGTTCAATACTACGTTTAAATATTTAAAAGTAGTATTGAATTGCGTTGCTAAGGGCCGCGGATTCGAATCGTGGATGGAACAAGTATTTGTACGGCCTACAAATAATTGATCAGAAATTGGATGTGTGTTCTTTTGCAAATTATGTATTTAAACTTACATCTAGGCTCATTGGTCATTTCAGTTTTATAAAAATAAAATTAATTAAATTCTTCCTTTACGATAAAAAATCCTCCTATATTAAAAAATCCTATTATAAGAGTGTGTGTTTGTATATGGAAAAGGGAAGTTGGGAGAATAACGTGTTTAAAATTAAATTAAAAATACTTACAGATTGTTCTATCACTTAATATATTGAGCAAAGTAGGATGGCCAAATCGTACCGGACAACGAAATGATAACGTCTCATTATGAAATATTTATGTAAAATACCCTTATTGTTTAAGGTCATACACAGAAGAAATACCTCTCTAAGTAGCCACTAAAAAGATGTTATCCATTTATTTCTATTTTTTTAACTGTTCAAAGTTATTTCGAATAATAGTTTTAGAACGCATCTAATGACGACTCACCTCGTATGTGAAAGGACCTGGTGTTAGGCAGCCCCCTACTAGATGAAGTGATGATCACGCAAGACATGTATGTAACTAATGTATGCTGATAGCATATCTCTGACATTCTTTGGGAACGCCAACATTCAGCAGTTGTCTTATAAATGGATGTGTTATGGCCTAAAGTTACCCTGACAAGGTCGTTGAACTCGGGCCCTTCAGGAGTCCAACTCGACGAGTAACGGAAGGTCGAGCCCAAAATGGCCTATGGATAAGTAAATTAGACAGGTTAGGTACACAAAAATAAGACTTACCTATTTCCAGAAGTGGGGTTAACCACAGGAGTAGTCAGGTGAAAGTGAGGTGAACGTGAGTTGTGTTCAGTAAAGTGTTCAAAGTGTAACCTGACACCCCCGCTGGTGCTGGACAGCAGATCCCAAGGCTGGTCTCTCTCCAATTGTGGGATCCATCCAAGGGGGGTTCAACAATGGAACACTTGCGCTTCTACTTTCACTATACTAGTTTATTACCCTATTGTACACTTAACCAACTTCAAGTTAAACCAAAAAATGTTAAATCGACGTTGAACTGCGACACGCGTCACAACTCAAGGATGGCTGGTCAAAGTTCAATATCCCAGGTCAACGTAGCACAAACTACTAACGCGTCGATGCAATCAACAGCATAAAAATTCCTTAAATCACTACAAATTCCAAGTAGGCTTCCGTCACGTAACGCGTTTAAAAAATAGACACTAAATTCGAAGCGTTCCAGATTATGTTCTACTATTCAATAATAAATTCGAAATGTCGCGCACAACCGTATGAGTCACAAAACTCAAACTCAAACACTTCAACGTATATTCGACCCGGGCTTCGCCCAAACAAACTAAAGAAATAAGCCTCTAACTCGACCCGGGAACGCGGGTGTTCAACTGTATCAAAAACCTACGCGCGACTTCTTAGCGCCACGGCTAGCTCACCAAGCCGTTCGAGAGTCACCGGCGCGGCAGTCCGCCGCACCTATGATGTTGATGATAATGATAATAACAAGTCACACGTAGATTCTACTCGAAATCCTTCACAAAATGGTTCTATAACAGCAGCGCCTATAGACACCAACAAGCACGAATTACTAGGTGGTACATATCGTTGACGGCTACCTTACGTTCCGCTTGAATTTAAGAAGTTTTTTCTTGATTTTCGTGCTACATATGAGTATATCGCCGAACCAG
The DNA here is from genome assembly GCA_036936625.1 of Parnassius smintheus behrii. Lineage (NCBI taxonomy): Eukaryota > Metazoa > Arthropoda > Insecta > Lepidoptera > Papilionidae > Parnassius > Parnassius smintheus. The sequence continues at coordinate 9,400,607 of JAUPFT010000004.1, read as the reverse complement.
ATTACTAGACAATTCATCTACGTCCATTAATCTCGTTCGTTGCAGTTTCGTAAAGCCGTTGCAGTTCCTGCCGTGTAGTGGCGGTTAAGAATATCCACTACCCCATATCTTCCCGTGGGTGTCGTAAGAGGCGACAGAGGGAAACAGGCAGGAGATGGGCAGCAGCGTCTTCCTGATGACAACTGTGACGTAATAAAAAACTGCGGTTGCCAACCCGCTCGCCAAGCGTGGCAACTACGGCAAATACCCCCCAATGAACAAATACACAAAAAGACGGCCCCCAGTCCCCGGCGGCCCCGCTATTCCTGGCTACGGTGGCGACCATGGTAACGGCGGGGCAGGGGGTGCTAAGAATCTCCGGTGGAGGTTCGGTTGCCACCTACGACGACTCGACCTGGCAACATATAACGCACGCACCCTGAGGACTGACGAGAAGATACTGGAGCTGGAAGAAGAGGTAGACAAGTTGCGCTGGCATATTATTGGATTATCCGAGGTCCGAAGAGAGGGGGAGGACACGGCAATCCTCGAGTCCGGCAACTTGTTCTATCACCGGGAGGGCGACCATCTGTCCCAAGGAGGTGTCGGATTTATCGTCCACAAGTCTCTCGTCAACAACGTTGTAAAGATTGGGAGTGTGTCGACGAGGGTCGCGTACCTGATACTCAGAATCACCAAACGGTATTCGCTGAAGGTCATTCAGGTTTACGCACCAACCTCGGCACACCCCGATGAGGAGGTGGAGGAAATGTATGAGGATATTTCCAGAGCCATACATTCCTCCAAAACCCACTACACGGTGTTGATGGGAGACTTCAACGCAAAACTAGGCACAAGAGAAAGCGGTGAGCTGAAGGTAGGGAAATTTGGAGTAGGGCAACGGAACCGAAGGGGCCAGCAGCTGGCCGACTTTATGGAGAAAGAGGGACTCTTTATGATGAACTCTTTCTTCCAGAAGCGGCCCCACAGGAAGTGGACCTGGTCGAGCCCCGACGGTTCGACAAAAAATGAGATTGACTTCATTATGACGACCAGACGCCAACTGTTCAGTGATGTCTCAGTGATCGCAAGGGTGAAAACTGGCAGCGATCACCGAATGGTTAGAGGCACACTGAACCTAAACGTTAAGTTGGAGAGGTCTCGTCTAATGAAGTCAACGCTCCGTCCCCCTCGTGCTCTAATCCAGAATCCCGAAACCTTTCAGCTCGAGTTACGTAACCGCTTCCAGTGCCTAGAAGATTGCAATGCAGTGGACGATATGAACGACAAGCTCGTGGAAACTGTCCATGCGGTCGGAGCTAAGTTCTGCAAGACCCGCCGCAGAAGAACACAAAAACTCTCAGATCACACTCTTAATCTCATGGCTGTTAGACGGGAGATGAGGCTGCAATCGTCAACAGATTTGACAGCATACAGGCAACTGAACAGACAGATCTCCAAATGCATGCGGCGAGACTTACGCAACTTTAATACTTCTCGTATTAAAGAAGCGACCGAGTGGAACCAGGGCTCCAAAGTCTTTGCCAGAGATCTGTCTGCCAGAAAGAGCCAACTGTCAAAGCTGAAGACTGAGTGTGGCAACATCGTTTCCGGGACACCTGAGATTTTGAGTAAGATTGAGAGGTTCTATGGGCAGCTGTACACATCATCGTTGGAGCCACACGCAAGTGTGAGTAACGATCCAAGAGCAAGTCTTATCCGACACTATTCCGATGATATCCCGGACGTCAGTATAAGCGAGATTAGAATGGCTCTCCAGCACCTTAAAAACGGCAGGGCCCCAGGCGAGGATGGAATTACAGCGGAGCTTCTGAAAGCGGGTGGAACACCGGTACTTGTAGTCCTTCAGAAGCTCTTCAATTCCGTCCTCCATGGTGGCACTACTCCAGAGGCGTGGAGCAGAAGTGCGGTGGTCTTGTTCTTTAAGAAAGGCGACAACGCTCTCTTAAAGAACTACAGACCGATTTCCCTTCTGAGCCGCGTCTACGTGCTGTTTTCGAGAGTCATTACGAATCGTCTCGCACGCAGACTTGACGACTTCCAGCCTCCCGAACAAGCCGGTTTCCGAAAAGGCTTCAGTACCATAGACCACATACATACCCTGCGGCAGATTGTACAGAAGACTGAAGAGTACAATCTGCCACTTTGCCTGGCGTATGTGGACTATGAGAAAGCCTTTGATTCCGTCGAAATTTGGGCGGTGCTACAGTCCCTTCAGCGGTGCCAAGTTGACTGTCGGTATATCGAGGTGCTGAAGTGTTTGTACAGTAGGGCTACGATGACTATCCGAGTACAGAACCAGAGCTCGAAACCTATCCAACTGCAGAGAGGTGTAAGACAGGGTGACGTTATATCCCCGAAACTCTTCACCGCTGCATTGGAAGACGTTTTCAAGCTACTGGACTGGAAAGGATACGGTATTGACATCAATGGCGAGTACATCACTCACCTTCGATTTGCCGACGATATAGTCCTTATGGCAGAATCGCTGGAGGACTTAAGCACTATGCTCAATGACCTCAATAGTGCCTCCCAACGGATAGGTCTTAAGATGAACATGGACAAAACAAAGATCATGTTCAATGTCCATGTCACACCTATGCCGGTAGTTGTTGGGAGCACTATGCTCGAAGTTGTTGACGAGTACGTTTACCTGGGACAAATAGTCCGACTAGGTAAGTCCAACTTCGACCGAGAGGTCAATCGACGGATTCAACTCGGCTGGGCAGCGTTCGGGAAATTACGACATATCTTTTCGTCAGGTATACCTCAATCTCTAAAAACTAGATTGTACAACCAGTGCGTGTTGCCAGTGATGACTTATGGATCTGAAACGTGGTCCTTCACTGCTGGCCGTATGAGGACGCTTAAGGTCGCTCAGCGAGCTATGGAGAGGGCTATGCTCGGAGTTTCTCTGCGTGATAGACTCAGAAATGAGGATATCCGCAGTAAAACCAGAGTGACCGACATAGCCCAACGGATTAGTAAGCTGAAGTGGCAATGGGCCGGCCATATAGCTCGAAGAACCGATAACCGATGGGGAAGAAAGGTTCTCGAGTGGCAGCCTCGTACCGGTAGGCGTAGTGTAGGGCGACCCCCCACTAGATGGAGTGACGACCTGGTAAGACATGCAGGAAGTCGATGGATGCAGGTGGCTCAGGACCGTGCTTTGTGGCATTACTTGGGGGAGGCCTATGTTCAGCAGTGGACTTGTGAAAGGCTGTAATGATGATGATGATGATGATGTTGCAGTTTCGACCACGCTGTGAACCTAAGAATGAAGTAGTTGCTGATCGATATTGAACGTTTTATACGTGGTAGAGCCACGCTGCAACTATATTATGGTTGTATCACGAATGAGTAAGTTCCACCGGGAAAGGACTATACTCTCACAGAATACTGGCATAGATTAGCAGTTTTATACTGCTGCGTTTCGTATGGTGAGTGTAGAGATTTGGAGACTCTTTACTTGAAACGAGGCATTCCATCTTAGCCCTCAGGCACGGCAACGTATCTGCAGCATGATACTTAGTCAAGGATAAATGTAGATGTCTATGGGACACAGCATCCACTTACCATCAAGTGCAATGTGTGCTCGCTTGTCACCGTTATTCTATTCTATAAAAAAACTTACTCATTCGCCCAGAAGTAATTACTACGTCTTAACTCCATAGATCATCACTGGCAACGCGCAATAGTCATTTTGTATTCAAAGTTTAAGAAATACCGGACGAGGAGATGTGATTTGAGCTGTGGAAAAACAGTGTCTACTAGCACAGATATTCAAATGTGGCTCCAATTAGTATTTACAAGTAATTTCTGTATTTACTTAGATACAGATATTTTTTAAGATATTTTTATATTTACCAGTCACATGATTCGCTTTTTTGGCTTCATTTTATTATACTTCTTATTCCTGGTAATCACCTTTTTCTTTGTACTTGTTCTTTGTTTATTATTTTTCGTTCAGTAATATTCGACAATCCCATCTGGTTCATCCTTCGGATGATTATTATAATCTTCGGCTGATTATCATAGTCTTCGCCAAATGTTTCTCCATATTCTTGTCTTTCGGCGGCTCTCTAAGCTTACATTTAAAATTTTTGTGTAAAAATTATTATATAATAAGTAAATTTTTATTTATCTGGTGTATATGCCAAATATAGAGTACCCAGACTGTTGACGGGAAGTAGCGTATTTTTTTTTAAATAGGTTAGGCACACTTCCTGCTTTACTGAACTTTAATATTTTTACGTAATTCGTTCTACAATATTTTTGCAAAAGTGTTTTGACATCTATTGGTCATAAGTAATAACTTAAAAGTAACCAAAACACTTCTGAGATGGATTATGGTGAAACTGGCGAAAATGGTTACATAAAGTCGCCCATAAAATATATCGTTATTTTTCCCGTAGTTTTGAAGAATTGATTGTGTGTTATGACACGTTTTTATATTGTTTATACTTGTTTATTTAATATATTTATCAAGGTATTTTATTACAAGTATGTTTGTAATAAATAGTAAGTAAAATGTAAGGTTATAAAAATGTGTTATTTATTTTTCTACAACTGATTAACAAACCTGTTACGTTAGCTTTAGCTCATATTCAGTAGGTTATTACATGCTCGACTGAGTATACGTGATCAATCAATAAAGTAGCCTACGGGTAGTGAATGAAAATCGATTACCTCATTTGTTTAACTTTGAGGATATAACGAGTATATCGGTAATAAATATGTAAACACCAGAAATAAAATTAGATTTGAAGTTACCACATATAAATTTTCTACGTGGTAAATTCATGCTGCAGCTATAAAGTTGTAGCTTGAATAGGTCGGCTTGACCGACAAAGGAACACGCTGTTACAGGATCAACTTAATACTGCTGGATTTCGTATAATGAGTGTAGGGAACTACTATTATTTTTACTTGAAACGAGGCACTCCATAGCCCGGTTTCAGAGCTTGACCGACCCGTCAGTGCGTACCATCGGTCCTGACGATACGCATAACCGATCGTCAGTTTGTGGCGTTCAGAGCTTTCCTGAGCAACGAAACTGGCCGGACTGGTACAGTCACAAACACGTACACGAAATGGACGCGTTAGTTGTTTAATTGCTGCTTACTATGTTCTTAAACGTATAAGGAACAGAAAACTTAGATATCAGGTTCACTCAATCGTCGCCCAAAGAGCACTTCAAGGGGAATTTACTGCTTTATATTCATTATTGCGTGAAGATGAAGAAAACATTTTTAATTACTTTAGAATGTCAATCAAAAGTTTTGATGAATTGTCAGTGAAATTATAAGACAACTTAAAACATCGGCGAGGCGTTCGGTGTCGATATATACCATGTTTGATAAAAATTACTTAAATCACTAACACTACTCAATACCTATAAAATCATACAATATTATTAAAGTTTAGGTTTGATTTTCTTGACGATGATACACGCATCCGTACGGTCGGTGTAGCACTGAACGCGTCAATTATGTTTTCATAGCGCGTCGGTCGACCGACGGTCCTTGTACGCAGTGCGTAGCTACATACGCGTGCGTACGGTCGGGCAAGTACTGTAACGACTTGTGAATTTTCATACAAAAGGCAGGCGCGACCGACGTACGCACTGACGGTCGATCGAGCTCTGAAACCGGCCTTCCAGCCACACAAAAATCACTAAAAAAATACTATTATTGAAACAGAGTATCAGCATAGTCAGTGCAGATAAGTTTTACGTAATGTAAAATAAGTAAGTTAGAACTAATGTCTACTCCTATGCATGATATAACTTATGTTACATCACCAAGAGAAAATATCACATTATAGTAAAGAGCGTATGGAAGCAACATAGATATTTTTACTTGAAAAGTGATTAACTACTGTTGAGCAGTTGACTAGAGCAGCACTACTAACTTCATTCTTCATATCACCGTGTCATGGAGCCCGTGTAAGAAAGTGCTTATTTATTAACTTCACATTTTGAAGTTTTTATACTTAGTCAGATATTTTAAGTACTTACGAGTACCTACAAAATTAAAGCTATCTACACGTTTTAGAATCCGTAGAGAGGTCCTATTAAATCTAATTTGAATTATCGTTACAGCCTATCAAAATCAACTTCTGAACATAAGCCTCCCCGATAGGTTTACTCATAGAGAGGATGGAATTTGAGAAATAAGTAAAACGTGACATTCCCATGACCTACACATTTATAAACCTAATATACTACTAGTCGCCTTTAAGAACTTGCTAGGTAGGATAAACAGTTGATACATTCTTTTCAGCCTATTTCACGAATCAAGGTTACAGGACTCGTCCTAAATTAGGAGAAAATATTTACTCTCATATTGCTATCTAAATAGGGAATGAGGTTTTAAAAGTAACTACTAATATCACATTGCGATTGAAATATTCCTTAGTGCAAACAAACCGGAAAAATAGCTTTAAAAAGTTAAACCAACTTATAAGAATAAAATAATTAATGATTTCTTATATTTACGCGGACATTACACATTGAATTAAACTCATTGTACTTATTTTATCACGTTTTATTTACATGTTTTTAATATCCAATGTTACGGGTGCTTTCCAGCACCCATGGTCAGGGTGATTGAGTTCCATATGTCAGAGTTAACCCGAATAAACTTTAGCTTTTTTGTTATTACTTTTGGTCCATCTTTTATAAGTGGTAGAGCCACGCTGCAACCATATTATAGTTGTAGCAAAAATCGGTCAGCTCGACCGGGGCAGGAACACACTCTCACAGAATATCAAAGTAAAATAGTAGCTTCATGTTGCTGCGTTTCTTATGCTGAGTGCAGAGAACCGGAGACCCTTTTTACTGGAAACGAGGCATTTTATCTTAGTCCTCAATGGTGACAATGGATTTGCATTTTGATTTTTAATCCACTTACCATCAGGTGGACTTTGTGTTCGTTTGTCACCCTATTTTATATAAAAATAATCTACGCAAAATGAATTTTGTATTGAAGTCTTGCAGTGGTATGCTTAGGATTAGTTTTAATTTTATTAATTACAGAATCAGAAACAGTTGGTAGCAACCGTTGCGGAGATGATCACTCATTATTACTAGCTTTTTACCGTAATGATCATAGTATTTAATCTCGATATATATTACCCACAATATATCTTTTCACATTTATTTTCAGTCTATGAAAATAATTTTCCGTATATTAAAAGTATTCACGTGATTAGTTTTGTTGGTTACGAAATTATTATTTATTTTCTCAAGCTCATTTTACATGACTTAAGTGCTGGCCTTATAATTATTAGTATAAATTTTGTACGAAGTATGATGACCAACGAGTTTATATACTAGTTTTGCGCGCCACACTTGATGCCTTGTACATGGCGCTATTGCCATCTAGTATCGAATATAAGAACTAAGCTTTCTAGAAAACTCCACACTCGAATTTTCTAGATGTTTCGGTGCAAAAGGCCTATATAAAGCCGTTTAGGGGCGCGAACGAGGCAGTATTGAATTAGCGACACGAGTGAAGTCTCTGAAGTATATTTTGGTTTTTTAATGTCACCAATTGGCAGTTTTTAATGTCACCAACGTTAAGCTCGTAACACTATCAAAACTGCCGTGGTGTAAGAAAAAAATTAAGTACCTTGTACAGTAATATTCTACTTAGAATGTTACGTGAGGCTATTAAAATTAAAAAAAAAACATTTCAATATCATTTGAGAAGGAGGCTGGATGCAACTACCTATTTGGGATCCTGTATATTATTAAATTAAAACTAAGCCCAAGCTCAGCACTGCATGACTTCAAGACACAATAAGTACATTCTGCGTAGATATCGGAACAAAAGTAATAATTAAAAGGCTGAAAGTACTCGTGGTTAACTCCGACCTCGGAACGTCAGTTACATCAGTCTCCCGTGACTGTGAGTGCTGAAAAGCATCCCAAACGTCGCGTATTAAAATCAAGTAAATTTAGGGCGATAAAATCCGTTAAAGTAATGATTTCTTAAATTTACGCGAACACTACACATTGAATAAAACTATTATTTACGGATTTTATCGCGTTTAATTACTTATTTTATTTTTATTATTATCCCGACGTTTCGGGTGCTTTACAGCGCCCATGGTCACGGGGGGGACTGAGATGTTTGACGTCCCAATGTCATAGTTAGTCCGGCTACCTTCAGTTTTTTAATATTAATTTTTGGTCCGATTTACGCAAAACGAGCTTATAGTATCATGAAGTCTTGCAGTGGTATGCTTGGATTTGGGTTTAATTTTGTTAATTATAGGATCCCAAGCAGATGGTAGCACCCAACCATCTTCTCTATTGAAATTTGGATGTTTTTTAATTTCAATAGCCTCGCGTATCATCCTTGGTAGGAATCGGTGTTCTTTTGCGAGAATTTGTGGTTTATCAAATCTAATGTAATGGTGGGGACGATCTTGAACATGTTCGCAGACTGCAGACTTCCCGGAGCGTCGGTGCTTCAAATCAGCTATATGTTCCTTCACGCGGGTTTTTATAGATCTCTTTGTTTGACCTATGTAAGAGAGACCACATTCACAATCTAGCTTGTACACACCTGCATCTTGTAGAGGAATATTACATTTGATGGATGGTATATAATATAGATTAGTCAATTTTTACCATCCATCAAATGTAACAAAATTAAACCCAAACCCAAGCATACCACTGCAAGACTTCATGATACTATAAGCTCGTTTTGCGTAAATCGGACCAAAAATTAATATTAAAAAACTGAAGGTAGCCGGACTAACTATGACATTGGGACGTCAAACATCTCAGTCCCCCCCGTGACCATGGGCGCTGTAAAGCACCCGAAACGTCGGGATAATAATAAAAATAAAATAAGTAATTAAACGCGATAAAATCCGTAAATAATAGTTTTATTCAATCCGTTAAAGTAGTTTTATTCAATATAATAATATCCCATTCTGAAGTCAGGGCTTTAATATTTTTGTACATTATGTTTTAGCACCGAATTTAGAATGTGAAATTATTTTAGATTCACGTTTTATGCTATAAAGTCAGGGTCACTTATCTTTTATTTTTATTAAAGTTTTTTTTTTTGTAGGAATCTCACATAAATACGGGACAAGTCAAAATCTTATGGTGATGCACCATAAGATTTTGACTTATCACTAATAGTTCAAAATTTTCTTAATAAATCATTAGGTTAAATATAATGTTTTCGACGTACTTCAGGCTATTTAAATTTCTTTTTAAATTCCAACTATTCGATTAGCTTTTATATAATTTGTTAGTGAAAAAGTGAAAAAACTCACTTATAATTAACAATAACTATTTTACTTCTTGTCAGTTCGTAAAAAGCGAATGCATCCATTAATATTGTACACACGTAATAACAAGATTATTTATTCAAATGGAAAATTTTATAGTCTCTAAACTCACTTTTATTTAACATTTTCCTCATAACGTAATTTATATAATGATCTTTTACATTGTAATTTACTGAATAATTTTCAGCAAACATTATATCTTAAATCATATAGTTAAACTGCTGTAATACAGTTAAGTCTGAAATCTGATTTCTACTTCATCATTACGATCAACATCACCAGTGCACTTCTTAACAAAGTCCTTCTCCAAGGTATGCCACAAAACAATGCCACCTGCATCCATTTTTAGAAAAGGGGGCAAACCAGCATGCGGCTCACCTGATGGTAAGTAACTACCAGCAAACTAAAGTAACCCATGTACAACTACAACACCAGAAGAATTTCAGGTGAATTGCCAGCCTTTTAAAAAGAAATAAGCTCTTTTCTTAAAGGTCCCTAAGTCGTATCGGTCCAGAAAAATCGCCGGTGGTTAATTTTCCACAATGAGAATGTACAAGGATGAAAACTTTTAGTTACACAGAAATTTGGCATTGTGTGCGTTCTTGAAATTTGGCGTTGTGTGCGTTCGTGAAATTTGGTGGCTGGGATTAATTAGACGATTCCCCAGAGCACTCTTCGTGATAGATGCAAAAGAAAATGCAAAGGGAACATCTTTTTGCAGCGCCAGTGAATCGAGCCGGTTGGAAAGGATTCAGTTGTCGACGATTCGAGCTACTCTGCGCTGGATGCGGTTAAGTGGAAGGAGCTGGCACTGAGGAGCCCTGTTTAGAAATGAGAACGGTATTTCATGTGAGACTGAACTTACTGTCCCGCTTTGCTACGCGCCTAACACATACACACACACACACACACACACACACACACACACACACACACACACACACACACACACACACACACACACACACACACACACACACACACAGAATACGCGAGGCAATGAGCACCCACCTTCAGAAGAAGTAAAATAGCTTGAGCATGAATGCACAGAGAGGGATTCAACATTACCATCCACATACAAGATGTATTTTGTACCAGGTCGTCACTCTATCTATATATCTAGTTGGAGGTCCATCTAGTACCAATTTGTAAAAATTTTTAAAATTTTATTTAAATGTTTTACAAATTTTTACGTTGTTGTACATTGGAAGCAAAAATAACTTTTGGGATTTTCGTGTCATCATTCCATAGTCGTTTCCTTGGCTGTTATTTAGAGACAATTTGAGTTTCAACTCATATTCTATTCTGTCATTATGTATATTAATAGAATGTTCTGGACCATGGAGTCAACCTTGAGCTTTGACATTGTGAATTTTGTGTTTGTTTTTGAAATTTTGTCTGAATACCTCCCTTTGTCTCTTACGATATCTAAGAATGAATTCTGTCATGCAACCACGACAACGTAATGTGTTTATTTTTAAATATCACATATTTAAAAAACTTAGTAAAACATTGTATTAAAAATATAAAAGTATTTTCGTCTACGCAAGCAACGTAACCAAGGTTCCAGGATTGTCGTTACAATCGAGTAAGCTAAGGCTTACTGAACGCGTAAACTATTCTTATCTCACCAGAACGGTGGCCTCTGATTCGGGACACTACGTATATTAACGCTTTAGCGGGTCTTACAGTTCACTGATAACTTTACTTTCGTTTACTACAACATGTTATTCTTTTAAGTTTTACTTTATTTTTTATGTTTGTATTTTGTATTTCAAATTTATAATATAAACACAATTACAACTAAGTAAAATTTTTTGACAAATGAGTAAGGTCTAAAACAATATTCTTTATTTTTGTTAATATCAAGTAGCTAAATATTTAACATAGGCAGTATTGTATTATTGTAAAAAAAACTCATCACCCCATATCGTTCCGTGGGTCCCTTAAGAGACGATTATAGGAAATGCCAATAAAAACTTATGTATTTCGATATATGATGACTAATTCAAATATCGGACGGAAAATACCCAGACCGGCGAAGTGCAGCAACGTCTATTCGCTTACTAAACGTGACGATTATGGACCTCCCTACAAAGGAGAGGATTACATTCATCAGTGGACTATTATGGGTTGATAATGACGAAAAATAAGAAAAATTGCTTTTATTAATATCCTTTAAGTTATTACTGGTTATCACTCATTTTTATTACGTAAGAGACAAGAGATCAAATAAGATCCGCCGGATTGAAATTCGTGGCTTCAGGGATGATCACAGGTGCTCTCCTATATCTCGTTGACTCTATTTCTAACAGAAGATTTTAATTGGCTAGTTGGAGTAGAGACACAACTCAAGACTATGGTTGAGTCACACCAGAATCTATATTGGCGAATGTGTAAAATTAGCGCTTCCTGAACCTTAGTACACAGCCTGACACCTAACAAAGCTCTGCCAAGTTCAAGGCATGGTATTGTCGTTGGCATGATGGGTGCTACACGATTTCTAGAAACTAGAAGTTGTATGCCAATAGATTTACTGCTACTACATGGTCACACATGTGCCATAAACTCGGATTGCAACGGTGAAGACGTGTACTTCATGCGTTATAGAGTCCTCACACAAATCCCAACGAGTAATTTTTAAATTATTTAAGGATATTATTGTATTTTCGAATGTTGAACAAAGGTTTCTTACCTCAAGAGATACGTCGTCGTCCCATTCATAGTTTTGTAGCCATAAACTAATAGGTCAAAAATCTGACTGATAACTGAAAAAAACTTGACGTTAACTGCCTTTACTATCTACTTTATGTTAATAGTATAAGCGATTCAAAATCACAAACCAAGTTAAGATCTAAAGTTTAATATTGAGAGGAATTTGAATCCTCCCGAAAAAATGCAAAATAATGATTTCAACGCATTTATATTATATATGATTCGCTAATGTTTTCAATTTTATTTAGAATTCGAGGATGATTTGAGCGCCATTTACAAAAGTTAAATGTAGCAGAAGATAGAACCCATTGTGTTCGTTTTGTAATTGCTATAGTGTCACCTACGATGTTTCCCCCATTGAAATAGTCATCCACTTAGAAGTCACTGCAAGTGGCCCGCTGGACATGTCTCTCCTCGATGTTATCAATCAGACTTACCAAGCACTTTGTGGCCAAATAAGGAGCAAAAGCGGTACCATAAGCGACCGTTGTTAATGTATAGGTTCTAAGAGGTTCTGAAGGATCAAACGGAATTTTTTTTGTAAAGGGCGTTGGACTGGGCTTAATTAGATGGTTCTATACATCTTCTGTACATCACCTGAGACTACGTACCTATGCTGACGAAATTGTATTAAAATGGAAAACAGATCGTCTTACATTATGGGACAGATCATCTGAATGTCATTATGAGACATACCCGAACGCCTAAGACTGATGTGTCGAATACTACGCGTAGCTGAGTAGTAGTACTAGAGCTACGAATGACTACATGATGTAGAATAAAATATCTGATCAAGAAGTTGTCAAGCGTAGAAGTATATTTAGAGTCTTAAGTCGTATGACATAAACGCTCATATTCTTTCATAAATTCACAATATTTAATTTAAATTGAAGAATCGCATTTAAATCGCCGCTCCAAGGATAGAACACGATTTCATGCGTTTTCATACGATTGCAACGGCATCGTCATGACAAACATATCATCGTTTTTACGAACAGTGGTTTGAGGAAAAAGTCCTTCGCAGATTCTTTCTTCAATAGAAAGTGAATGTTTTGACGACTCGTTGTCAAACTCATTATTGAGTTTAGTCAGAAGTGACGTTAAAATGATTGCAAAAAAATGCAAAAACAAAATTAGAGTCATGCGAAATACTATCAGAGATAAGCCATCAAAATTAAGTTTCGCACAATTTAGGTAGATGTTTCCCTAAATTTATAATTCTGCTGCCTAAAACAATTCAAGACACCTCAGCCCCTATCAGCATGTCTACTACCGGTGGCACATTTAAGCTCAGGTCGAGATTTATGTACACGAACGAAGATAGTAGAACATTTGTAATTTCAGGTGAAATATGACACTCAACATCATGTGCGGTGACAAGACTGTGTACTGGTGAATATGTGATTATTTATACCCGTTACCATGGTGCTCGTACAGCAACGTGACAAGCCCAGTTTATCTGATAGTCTCTGCGTAACAAAGTACAGCCACGTACTACCATTGTCCAGCTGTAGCCGCGCAGTATACATCCTACTCGTTCCTCAGATCACGTACACCATAACTATGGACAGTAAAACATGCGTAGAAGTAGAAATCTGCAAGGAATTTGTTGATAGTGCGATATTTAGTGCAGAATACAAAGCAGAAAGTATAGAAGAAGGCAACGGTATAGTAAATGGTTTGCGTTCAATGCAAAAACGTATTGTCCTTTGTTTTGCAATATTTGCAACGTGTGAGTTTACATTGCTTAGCAGAATATCCGAAGCGTAAGCAATTAAGACAGACATCAATTTTATTTTACAGGATAATTTTGACAAAACAGCACACAATCCATTTGATGGTAAGTTGTTCTTGCGGCCCATAGATATCCACATCAATCCTCGATCACAAATCAAAATGCAGATGCGTTGAGAGGACCGTGAGCACTAAGATGGAATGCATCTTTTACAATGTAAGAGTATCCGGTCCTCTACACTCAGCATACGAAACACAGCAGCATTAAGCTGCTATTTTACGCTAATATTCTGTGAGAATTTGGTCTTTCCTAGGTCGAGTCAACCCATTCGTGCTATACAACTATACTACTAATATAGCTGCAGCAATGACTCTATCATACTCACTCTCTCATACTCTCTCTACCATAGAAATTGTAATCGTTTGCCTTTTATATACAATCCTCTAATATTATATACACAGAAGACCTGGAAAATACTCACCTGCGTAACCTTTGTGCTGCTCTACATTTGCTGGCCTCGATGTGATGTAACTTCTGGCCAAATGTGTCCACTAATTATTTTTTCACCGGTCAGGTGTGAAAATCTGCCTTAGCCGCTCAATCCCCTAGCGGTCTCATGGGACTGTAGCCATACTTCGACAAATCCCTAACGGTCTCATGAGACTGCACCCATCCACAGCACTATTACTTGTAAAAACTTATATTTAAAAAGGATATCATCGGCATGCGCTTCGATTTTAGTCAGTAATTCATCAAATTTGGAATGTTAGGTTTCAAATTTGGTAAAACGCCCCGCTAAGTCTAGACGTTGCAACTCAGAAATATCAGAAATACTTTTAATTCGATATAAATAGTTGCTATAAATTGTAAGCTTTGATTTTATCGACTTACGCATCTTCAATTTAGTTTATAAATTATCTGTTATTGATTAAAACTACTTTTAATAATCAGTTAGTGATCACATCCTAGGCGGCCCCATTTATTACATCAGGATTGATAGACTACAAATTCTTGCGAACGAACATCGATTACTACCAGCGATGATACGTCAGGCTATTGAAATTAAAAAACATCCTATTTTCAATAGAAAAGGAGGCTGGGTACCACCTACTTAGGACCCGGACAGAGTAAATTCATTTTGCACAGATCGGACCAAAAACAATAATTTAAAAACCAGATGGTACCCCGGGCTTACATTGACATCGGAACGTCAGTCACCTCAGTCCCCCATGGCGATGGGTGCTGGAAAACATTAATTAATATTAAAAATTAATTAATTAAACGCGATAAAATCCGTAAAAGTAGTTTTAACAACAACAAGAACGTTGCACGCAGATAATAATATGAATCAGCGACAAGGTCAACGAACTGAAACCTGATTTACGCTCTAACTAATTGAAACTTGATATTTGTAACGGAATAAGCATTTAAATTTAAACAAGCGAGTTTTGCAGTGACAGTGCAATTTTTGAAGCGCTGAAGGTAACAAAATAGCTAATTATTTAAAAAAATGTACTTAGCTAATGAAAGATGTGGAAAATAATTTTTTCAGCAATTAAAGAAAACGGTAAAATAACTAATTGGAATGAATTTACTCAAATACAGTTTTTATACTCTCAGGATGAGATCAGCGTTTTTAATGATGGTGCAGGCTGCTACGAGAATAACTTCCTTCTTCAATATATGTGGCCATGGATTCAAATTTCACTCAACGACCATTGACGATGTCGATTTTAATTGCGGCAAAAACTGGTTCATATTTTGCGTGAACGAAGTACCATTAGTTTAAGCCTTATCGGGACTTTTAGAAATAAAGCGAGCAGACTGTGTTAACAATAGGTTTAATACTGTTATACATCTATACAAACGTATATTGAAAGGTGAAATGCCCGTCTGCTGCCACATCTCAGAGCTGAGTGAGGAACGGAGCCCCTCGCACTGCAAGGGGACAGCATCCGGCCCGCGTCCCCTGCGTACACCGTTGCAGCCCGAGGTGCAACGAGGTGCGCAGACACATTTTCAAATAGTGTCTTTGTTAACAAATAATCAACCTTAAGTTATAGAAATAATTTGCAATTTGTAATTTCTTTTGGATTTTACTCACTTCGTTTTTAGTGCTACAACTGATTATACGTTTCCTAGTTATTACTAACTTTCACGTTACCGAGTTGTTTTAATTATTTAACGGCGAATCATCCCATGAACTTTGTACAGTCAACTACTACAATTATTATTACGATTTTTACTCTACAATTTATGATCTTCTATAAAGTCTTCACGCATGCTTTGCATTTATGTAGTTTTTTTTGCAATTTTATGAAATGACTAGCAATCCGAATCGGCGTCACATGAGTGATTTCTGAATCTCGACAACAGCGCTACCTATCGTGTTCAACCTTTGCTAAGAACCAACCAGGCTACCCCATGAATACCGAATAAAATATCATTAAAATCGGTCGAGCCGACTTGCATTGGAATAATTACCAACATCGGAAATGGAATTTTATATTTAAAGATGTTTATAGGTGATGATTAGAGGTTTAAAAGAGTTAATTACAATTGTAAAATGTAGTACAATATAACTTAATTATGTACAGATATTATTATTAACAAACCTTGGTCTCTAACGAGCTCATAAAAAAGACGAAAACGCTTTTCTAGGATTTCATGCGACACTTTTAATATATAAAGAAAATCTTTTAAAACCTATATTATGTTAACAAATTTCAATAAGCGAGAAACACATTTGAACAAAATAGTGACAACCATTTTTTTGTTTAACCTTTTATGATAACGAGGCAAGGCATATCCGCATATAGTTTTGCCTCAGATGGGAAGGTGTCGGATGTTAAGTAAGTTGACTATACTAGTATTGTTTCGATTATATAAGGAATGCATCAATAGGTAAAGAATAAAACATTAAAAATATCAAATTTGAATACGAATTTTCCATATTCGGAAGAGTTAATACGGTGAGTGATTAAATGATGAATGAATGAATGAGTGCTCTAATTATTGCTTATAATCAAAGTAAAAAATGAAATGTTTAAAATATTTATGCCTGATATATATTATATATACCTATTAAAATTTAGTTTTTTATGAAATAAATTAACGTAATTTGTTTTCCACATTTTTTCCTATTATTAGATTACAAAGTAATTACTCATGCGATTGATGCATCTTTTCCAGTGACAGTTTATGCACGCTTTATTCTACGTGCTTCTTGAAGAAATCAGCTGGACGGGAAGCAAAAAATTCTTCAAGGGCTTTTTGTACTGCCTCTCTGGTATTGAATTTTTTCCCGACAAAAAGTAGTCCAAATTCTAGAAAAAATAATAGTCTGTAGGCGCAATGTTTCGTAAATACGGTGGATGACGGAGAGCTTCCATTACCAGCTCTTTTGACTTAGAGACCGTGTATGTTGTGCAGTAATATGAAGTCACGCGTTGTAGTGCAGGATCAGAGAGGACGAGCGATTGACTAAAGCTGGTTGGAGGCGTGCGAGCTTCTCCATATATTTTGTTCAGTTCTTTAGAGTGTTGATCATCCCCTTTGGCAAGAATCAGTGATGAATCACACCAGCGCTCAACTACCAAAGAGTGACACTATCACTTTTCTAGGGGTATGTTTCAGTTTAAGTCATTGTTTAGGTGCTGAACCGAGATCCCACAAACTTGATGAGCACTTGCGATCATCAAACAGAATCAAATTTTCGTTGCAGGTAACAATGCGTTCTAAAATTCCTTCGTTTGTGCGCCTGTTGAGCAGTACAAAGCACGTCTCGACGCGTACCTAGAACTGGTGGTTATTTAGTTCATGTGGCACAAGTTTTCCAAGATTTTTACCTTGCCAATTTGACACAAATTAACCAATATTGTTTTATCCTAACGTCGAAAGCTGCTGCTAATTCAACCGTAGATTGAGTATCATCAGCTTCCAAAATCGCCTTTATTTCGTTATTGTCGAAAATAATGATGAAAAAGATTCAAGTGGGCTAACTTTGAAAAAATAATACCATGTTATTAAAATAAAATTTGTTTGAAATCATAATTATTAGCCAAACATAAATTATTTTGGTTTTAAATGGCCGGTACTGCAGAACGGCAATTTCATAGGTAAACACATATCATCAAAAATAGGTATTCGTCTTTACTAAATTGATGTTACCAACGAACTTGCAGTCTACCTGATGCATTCCATAGAAGACAACTGGAACAAACTTCGAGCGAAAAATATAAAGGTAAAAATATATCCTATTAATAAAAAATATACAGCGTTTAATGTCGCATTTCACTGCTGATGATTTGGTGCTAAAGATACACGCCCATTAATGTGCGACTGCTCACACCACCACTTATTTAAAATTAAACACTGTACTAGAATTTTTGTTCAATTAGTTAAAAGTCACAGTTATTCAATGTTAGCACAGTTTATATAATCATTAATATTTTAACTGTAATTAACTTTATCTGGCGCTCGTATGACTATAGGAATTATTTGAGGTTAAAATTATTTCTACATGTGACTTCCACCATTGTTGGACATAAAAACGAAATTTACTTGTAGAAACAGCCACCATTTTACCAGCGGCCTTTTGAATTTATTTCAAATTTGAGATAGATGTAGCCAACTGACCGTCAGGTTGACTGTGTAATATTTTATCGTCCAGATTAAAACATCTCCCGTTATGCCAGGATTTAATCAAAGGTATTAATTGTCCCTCTGTGGTTATTTGAAATAATTTAAAAGTTAGGAAGTGTCTGTATTTTTCTTTTTGCATCATTATAGTTTTTGTGTTATATTCATTGAGTAGTAATTCAAAAGGAGGATACGCATAAACATAGATAACAGAAAATATAGGCATTCTCTGGTACGACTTCCTGCCTCTGAAACTGAGACTATTTGATAATTATCACTTGACGTGGAAAACGTAATTAAAATGTAATTAAAAGCTATGTTGTGATTTACATTCAAATAGTTATTAAAAAATTATCGTTTAATAATTAAAAATATTTAAATAATATAACATTTGTTATATTTGCATGATTTACGTATTATTACTATTATTAATATATAATTTTCAGTAAAATGTTTATTTTAGTTATGTCCACATTACGCTGTGTTATTGTAATCACATATTATCATTAATGTTTATTTTTTTTTCTATACAATAGAGCCAGTACTTGTGCTGAGGCCACTGTGCATGATTATTGCTATTAGAATAAATTTAAAATTTCACTTTAAAATCTTATCATTTATATAAAACACATATTCACCTTTTTTAATTATATTATTTACAACAAATCAAAGTATTTTTACGTAAATCTAAACTTAGCTTAATAACGCAAGCTTGTATATACTAAATATACGTGTGCATAATTTTTCTTAAAAATGATAATTTGTTTTTCGTTTTTTCTATGCAATTTTTATCCATTTTGCAGAATTTTTTTGTCAATGGCTCACAAAGGAAAAGCAGCACGGTAGTACATCAAAATAGAATAAATAGAACATAATACTGTCTTTAATCCGAACATCTAAAAATTTAAGAAATATTTTGGGACCTTTGCGTTTACAATGTTCTGTTTATATGATACAAGTATTTTTGTCGTTATTTACTCACATTTCATTAAGAGTTCGTGTAATCAAACATACCACGTTTTTTTTTATTAAAAGTGTTGAAATTAATATAACCAACCTAATCTAGAAATAAGTCGGGAAACGGAAATTAAAATCGTTTAAGGTATAAAACGAAATATTTTTTACTTAGTCAAATGCGTCAATCAATGTCCATCGGAATCCTCGCTTCAATTTTAACGAATCTCTGAATTCAATTCGTCCAATCCGATTTTCTTTACGTGAACACATAGTATTTCAGGCTAGTTTTAATAAGAAGTATAATGACTTTTTTATAAATAAAATAAAAATGAAATTACTACAGGACTTATATAAATGTAGAAATAAAAATATAATAATTCTTATATTATAGATACTTACGAGTATCTGTGAATTGCGTTTGCTTGCTTTATAAAACTATACGCAATTTTTTTACAAAAAGTTCAATCTAAGCTTCCATTTTTAATATAGTAGCTTATAGCCAGATTATGATAAGGGTAACGCAAGTAATTTTGTTTAATTATTCACAGTAAATGTTTTCACACATTCTCTACAATATTGCTACGAAAGATTTTTTACGTGGTTGCTGCAGCATAGCAGCTATATCACTCGCCACGACTGGGGAAGGACCACGCTTACACTGTTTTATGTAAAGTGTTTTATGGTGAATGTAGAGATACGGAGACCCCTTCTACTGGAAATGTGACATTTCATGTAGTCTTTAGGTTAGACAATGCATCTGCATTTCGATTTTTAATCGATGAAAGATTTATATATCTTTGAGCGCCGGCATCGCCATTAGGTGGACTATTTTCTCGTTAGTCACCAGTAATCTGTAGAAAAAAATTGAATTAGTCGTAAGAGGCATTCGAATGATTTTAAAACTAATTGTCGTGGGAGAAAACATTGTTTGAAAGTATGCGACCAGAAATATCTTTAAAAATATGGAGAAAACGAACAATGGTGATTTTAGCCGATAGTAATCCGGAATAATCGCACAGTTACTTACGCGCTAGAATGCTATTTACGAGAATTTCCTAACGAAAAATAGCTTAATAAATAAACACAAACAGCAAATGTTTTTCATGTTAAATCTACTTAAAATGTACTCAAAACTAAAAAAAATATTCATTTAATTTATCATAATTTTCAATATTATTAAAGTGTCATAACATGCGTGTAAGTTGTCTTTGCCAACTTTAAGCAAGGGTGATCATAGATGCGATATTTCTTGTTGCCTCCGAGGACTGTAATGACATCAACGAATAAAATTATTAAATTAGAATGTTACTTTGTAATGGAAATGTATACTTTTGCATTCGTTTTAAATTGTTTTTCTGTTGTCGTTTCGTTTTATTTTAAATTAAGCTAGTGTTAAAATAAAAAGTGATGCCTTTTTTCGTTAGTAAATATTGCCCATACGATAAGGCCAGAATATTACTTACCATCAGGTGGACTGTGTGCTCGTTTGTCACCCTATTCTATAAAAAAATTTTTCAGAAATAAGTAAATGAGATACCGACTCTGATGAATTTATAGGGAGAATAGGACATAATTTTATCTTGTAAAGGCATGATATGTTAGTGTATAGTTTGTGACAGTAACGAAACGACTGACAAAACGCTAGAAAAATCATATGGCTTACGATATATGTGGCCCAACTATCCTGTATCCTGAGCCTTTCGAAAAATGCCCAGACTAGCGTTAGTCAGCAGCGCCAGGTTTAGGGCACTGTGACCTTCAATTTGTCTGTCTAAGGCACATTCTTCCTACAATTAGAGAAACACATGTATAGCAGTCGAATAGGTTTTACGGGGTTATGGCGAAGAAGGTAGTACAAAAAATATTTGGACAAGACATCGTATTATAGACAACTTAATTGTATGGTATTGTTCAAAGAAATAATATTTTATTTTAAGACGTGCTAACAGCTTGAGGGTCGAAAGATAAAGGTGCCTACGAATTATGTGTCTCATGACTGTTATAATGGCTACGTATGACATGTAATGTTTTGTTTGTTTAAATTGTTATCAGGAAGATGCTGCACATCTCATTTCATTTTCCCTCTGTCGGCTCTAACGACACCAATGATACGATATGGGGTAGTGAATACTCTTATGCCGCCACTACAGGGTTATGATACATCTTAATAACAATAATTTGCACGTATGATTTAGAATTATTATTATGATATATAACGGCGTGAACAGTAATTATTAATATTTCTTCGTAATAATTCTCACCAAGCGATATATTTCCTGTAAGGTCGTGTTAAACAGTAATTTTATTCTTTTTCTCGTGTATATCTCTCCCGCAAGTACCACCGTAAAAATCAAGGAAAACCTTTATATAAAATTTCATTAGATTCCACTAGCAAGCGCCCACGTTAATCTCTTGTAAGCCGGATTAAACCGGGAGAAGATTGATAAAACCAATTTATATTGCTGGCTGGAAATTGCACTTTTTCGCTGCGATGTATAATTTGCCCGTACAATATCGATGAATGATGACGAGCATAATTGGTGTTGCTATTATGATCTTTTTTATTTGTTACGGCTAATTTTAACACATAAAAATTAAAGAAAAATAGGATAATCCAGCTAAATTCAAAAAGTGTTTTTTTACAAAACAATTAAAATATGACTTATACTGTATTCGTATGCATCTCAATAAATTTGGTAATGAACTACCGCATAGCATGATAGTTATTTTTATGACGATAGTTATAATTCTTAATTTAATTAAGAAAATCGATAAACAATTAGATTAAATAGAGGCTTCGTATGCATTGTCAGATATTAATCTGACAATGCATATGAAGCCTTCTTAGTTTTCAGTTGTTTACCGGTGTTCATGCTAAAGTAACTACTTAGGCGGACTGTAAGTTGACCATCAGACTGCTAGACTTTCGACTCCTCTCCATCCGTTTTTCCTAGACATACCACACATTCGAACCAAACGTGTTGTTTCGCTATTGATAATTCTTGCAGTATAGGAGTGGAATAATTTACCACCATCTGCCTTTTCATCGGTTTATAATGTTGGTCTCTACAAGACAAGAGGTATAGGCTTTTGTAACCTTCGGCTTCATTCACACTTTCGATCAAGTGGGATATAAGCCAAGCACTAGCTTATAATAATTAAAAAAAGTTTTTAATTATTATAAGCTAGTGCTTGTTATAAGTAAAAAACTTGACTTTTTTAATACCGCACTAAATTTCTCCACTACATCGATAAAGTTGTTTCACTTCAAAAGAACTTAAGTCTTTTGAATTTTCGTTTTGGCTTAAGATTTACTCACAATAACTATGGTATGTTAAGTAAATCTGAATCCGTACAATGCATTTATAATAAACATACATAAACACTCACGCCTGTCACCCAGAGGGGTAGGCAGAGACTACATACTTCCATTTAGCACGATTCTCACATATCTTTCTCGCTTCCTCCACATCAATATACCTACGCATACATGCTCGGCAGAGCGTCAAGCTACTTTAAGAGCTTCTGAAATACCGTTTCAAAGTCAGCGAAGGCGTCTTGAACAGGCAGAGCGTCAAGCTACTTTAAGAGCTACTGAACCACCTGCTCAAAGTTAGCAAAGGCGTCTCGAACAGGCAGAGCGTCAAGCTACTTTAAGAGCTACTGAAACACTTGATCAAAGTCAGCAAAGGCGTCTTGAACAGGCAGAGCGTCAATCTACTTTAAGAGATACTGAAACACCTGCTCAAAGTCAGCAAAGGCTATTCGAACAAGTGGAACGTCAGGCCACTTTAAGAGCCGCGGAAACACCTGATGAAACTCAACACAGACTCATTGAGCAAGCTGACCGTCAATCTACTATAAGGGCATCTGAAACACCAGAACAGACACAGGCGCGAAGAGATGCAAACCCACAACTCCAAGCTGAACATCGACAAAATTTTTAAAGGAACAATTGATCGGTTTTTAATAACGCAGCATTCAATTATAATCCGTTGATTGATTTTAAAAATCACATGTTAGATGTTATCGGACTGATGGACAGTTTCTTTCATAACTCTTTCAATTAGTACCTTAGCATACAGTTTTCTCACAATGCTAAGAAGGCTGATACCACGATAGTTTTTACAGTCCTGCTGCGACCATTTTCCCTTATATATTGGGACTATCACGTCTTTGCACCAATCTCCCGGTACCCGCTTTAGTTCCCAACATAAATTAAACAAGGTGTACAGCAGGCCTGCCACCACTTCCCCGCCAGCCCTTAGCATTTCGAGTGAAACTCTATCATATCCGTCTGCCTTACCTACTTTCATGCTTTTCATTGCTTTCATTATTTCATCTATACTTATCTCCCTATCTATTCCATCTTCTTTCGGAATTTCTATTTCATTTAGTTCACACGTCTCCTCACTCATAAATACGCTTTCAAAATATTCCTTCCATCTCTTTAGACTCAACACTTCATCATTCAGAATACAGCCATTCTCGTCTCGTATCGCATTCAATCTAGGCTGTTTTGAATGTCCCCCGGTATTTCTTACGAGTTTCCAGAACATTTTAATATTTGCCTGGAAGTTATCCGATATTCTTCTATCATTCTTATCCGTTCTTTCTTGCTTTTTCCTTTCAATAAATTCTTGTACTCTCTTATTTATACGTTTAAACTCTGCCTTTTTTCTTTCAATCTCATCATTGTTACCGCCAGAATTACTAGCTTTGGTCGCTAGTAAATCTAGCCATGCTCTCTTCTTTGCTTCAACTTCCTCATCATACTACCATAACGTATTGTTTTTCCTTTCATTCGTTCTCTTACTAACACCACATACTTCGGTAGCTGCATCCACTAAACCTTTTTTAACATTATGCCACACATTCTCCATGTCTAACTCATTCACACACAACTCATCCAAATCACTTATGTTTTCTCTCAGTCTACATTTGTACTTGTCTTTCACACCTTCATCTTGTAACCTCTCAATTCTTATAAGCTCTAACGCAGTGGTAGACATAGATGTCCGATGCCGCCAACGTCTGAATAAACCCCTAATTCGGCGTAATACCAGGTAGTGTTCCGTCCCTACGTTGACCCCCGGTAAACCCTTGTATCCACCACTGCGCTTCTCATTCTTTCATCCACAGTTATGAAATTTATCATGCTTTTATTATCACCTCTTTCCCAAGTATACATGTGAATCTTCTTATGATGAAAGTGTTCGTCACAAAAAGATTCCTTTCCACACATAAGGTGAGGAGGCTTTCACCATTCTCATTAATTCCTTCATCACCAAACGTTCCCAGTATCCTTTTATAGCCAAGCCTCCTCACACCAACCCTTCCATTAAAATCTCCTAACATAACAATATTTTCATTTTCTTTACATTTCATTAACACCATCCTTACCATCTCCCAAAACTGCTCTCGGATATAAGTGGGCTTAGACTTATCTGGGGCGTGGACCCCTAGAACAAACAACTTCTTTAGGCCCACTTTTTTTCGTATCCATAGCAGTCTCGGGCTTACACATTCATACTCTTTCACACATTGACCCATTCTTTCTGAAAGGATGATACCGACTCCCTGGCATGCTCGCTCGGTCTCGTCTACACCGGACCAGTACGCGGTATATATGCCATATGTAGTGACATCCTTTCCCTTCCGCTTCGCATCATTTACACATAATACATCTATTCCTCTATCATACATCATATCGCATACTTCATCCATCTTATCATTCATTACTCCACATACATTCAGCGTAGCTAGACGGGCCTCCGCAATCCTTTTTTCGCCCCGCCGGGAGACAGAACGTGACGGGTGGCGAACCTCGTCGCTGGTTTTCCTCCCGGAGATTCTTCGCACCCCTATCCCATTAAAGGGGCGCCGGGAACACCGGGGCCATTTCTTTTCTTTTTTGCCTCACGATGCGAAAACAAGGGGATGGTATATTTTATGCCACTACCACACGGCGAGTAGCCGAGTCTGTTCTTACGGCTTTGTCGCTCTTTTAGCACCACCCGGGGGAAACGTGTAGGGTGGGCCTAGGATTAGGTGGTCGAAACCTACGGACGTGAGCGACTTATCCCCCACTAAGTATATATGTAAGTGTAAAAGCAAGTATGTTAGTAAGTATAGAAGCAATTCTAAAAGTATTTAAGCAAGTTATTAAGTATGTATATAGGTAAGTATGTAAGCAAGTATATAAGTAAGTATATAAGCAGGTATATAAGCAAAATATATGAAAGCATATATTTAAGTATATAAGTAAGTATATAAGCAAGTATACAAGCAAGTATGTAAGCAAGTATTTAAGCAAGTATATAAGTAAGTTTATAAGTAAGTATATAAGTAAGCCTATAAGCAAGTTTATAATCACGTCTCTTAGCAAGTATATAAGTAACTATAAATGCAAGTACAAAAGCACGTATATAAGCATGTAAACTAGCAATTATATAAGCAAGTATATAAGCGAGTATATATGCAAGTGTATAAGCTGGTGTATAAGCAAGTATATAAGTGGATATATAGGTAAGTATATAAGCATGTATTTAACCTTAAATTTAGTATTTAAATTTAAATTAGAAAGTATATAAAAAGGAGATAAGCAACTATATAAGCAAGTATATAAGCAGTTATATAAGTAAGTCCATAAACAAGTATATAAGCAAGTATATTAGCAAGTATATCAGCATGTAAATGAGCAAGTATATGAGGTATATAAGCATATATATCAGCAAGTATATAAGTAAGTATATAATTAAGTCTATAAGCAAGTATATAAGAAAGTTTATAAGTAGATATAAAAGTAAAAAGTAAATTTACAGCCCATATACGTTCCATTGCTGAGCACAAGCCTCCCCTCATTTCTGAGAGGGTTTTAGGGCAAGGAAGTGTCCGCCGCGCTGCCCCAATGCGTGTTGGCGAACTTCACATGTCTTCGAAATAAAAAATTTTTTCTTATTTCTCAGACATGCAGATTTCCTTACGATTTTTTCCTTCACCGCCAAGCACGTGGTAAATCAGCACTTAAAATTGCTATTAACAATTTCATTAGTGCCGGCGGGGATCGAACCCGGTTTACTCGCATATTGTGAAATTTACAGCGAGCGCTAACAATCTGAGCTAACACGGCTCTTCAAGTAGATATATAAGTAAATATATAAGTAAGTATATAAGTAAGTATATAAGCTAGTATATGAGCAAATATATAAACATAATATACGAAAGTGTATAAGTAAGTAAATAAGCAAATTTATAAGTAGATATAAAAGTAAGTATATATGTAAGTATAAAAGCAAGAATGTAAGTAAGTATAGAAACAATTCTTAAAGTATGTAAGTAAAGTAAGCAAGTATATAATTAAATAAATAAGTTAATAATTAATTAAATAAAAAAGTTCTGTATTTCTCCGTCAAACGCAACTAATTCTATAGGTTGGAGTCTAAGCTTAGACCTAAGAGTCGTGGTATTGGTGCTATCTGACGAGGATGAATTCGACAACTTCATCATAACGCTTTTAATATAACAGAACAAATCCTCGAACGATCCATAAGCTTGATAACTGGGTTGAGCATTCGGCTCTTTAATTAACAATTGCTTATTATACTCGTCCAAAATGAACATGTACTCAGAAATTTAGCTGAACTATCTTGAGATAAGTGGGCACTCTTAGCATTTTCATAAATACTTTGAGCACGTTCGAACAACGCGTCACGCTTTGCTATAATAATGGCCAATTGTTTATCGTCATTAATATGCGCTTTAGTTGCCATCTCAACTTATTTAAATTAAATATAACTATAAAAGATTTATAAAATCAAGAGGGTAGATAATACGCGGGGCAAATTGTAATGCGAGTTCAAACATTAATAATGACTTGCATAAATTGTTAACGTAATGTAAAATTGTTAACGTAAATACACCAATAAATTGAGTAAGTATATAATATAATATTAAATAATATACTATTAAATGAGCAATTCTTGTATATATATATATATATATATATATATACATATATATATATATATATATATATTTTTAGAAAATATCTTTTTGTCCGTGTTTTTAGGCAATGAAAAACTGCTACAATATCGTTAGAATAAGAAGGTAAATTTTGACAGATTGTTAATGATTATAAATAGCTTAATTGGTATAATGGGCGGTCACAGAATTGTAAAACCCCGGTTCGAGCCCAGACCGGCCGACCGACTTTTTTAATTTTTTTTCAAGTTCCTCTCTTTTTTGAGAAAATCTATTTTTTCCAGCCCTTTTTTTAGTATTTTTAAAAACACGAAAATTTAAATTAAAATAATTGCACTCATGATTTTTTATTCAAATAACCAGTTCTGTTTTTTCTGTTATGTCGCTAAGATCAAAAAATATTATTTATATATCATCAGTATGTAATTTGTATCTAAATATAATTTACAAACACACGAATTAAAAAAAATCGAGCGAAAAATACCGAGCAAAGCTCGGTCACCCGGCTCAACCGGGTACTATAATATATATATGGGATATAATAGTTGAGGTCATATGTTTATATAAGAATTGAAATGCAATTAATAGTATGCCTATATATATATATATATATATATATATATATATATATATATATATATATATATATATATATATATATATATATATATATATATATATGTGTATGCGGTTAATGTATTATTATATTGGTTATATAGGCAACACTATTTATAAGGGTGTTGGCAGATTGTTCGGGTAGGGTGTTACCACCACGTTGGTAGAAAGAATATAGGTAGTATAGAAATGCGGTAAGATCCGGCTCGCAATGAACTATAAATAATATGTTGCAGAGAGAGAGAGAGAGAATTGAAGAATAGCAAAGCTTGTGGCCTTCGATCCTGGACTGTAAAGGAATGCTGGTTGACAAGGAAGGGCGTTCGTAAAATAAATGGCACGCCTACCTTATCACCGCCGTCGTCGCAGGTCTTCCACGCTCAGGAGACAGGTTTTGCTAAGTCGTAGACGAGCTAACGCCTCTTCCTTTCCTTTTCGGACACTAAACTTCACTACTTTAATATATTTATACGCGGCACGGTTTCTTCTTCGTTTATGGTTTGATTTATAAGGCAGTTCTCAACGGTCCGATATATATATATATATATATATATATATATATATATATATATATATATATATATATATATATATACTAGGCGTGCGGTTGAAGGGGAAACGAACGCCCGAAATATAAATTTAAAGGAGGGTAAATTTAGACAAATGCATTATATGTAATAAACTAGATGGCGTCAACACCGAAGGTGAAGTTAAGTTGGAGGTTGGATCATAGTTCACAGCAAAATAACTGACAAACAAGTAAAAGTCCCTAGGTAGTGCGTATGCGCAAATATCGACCGAAGTCGTACATGTCAATACGTGTAAACGCCATACAGAATACGATCAAATCCAGCTACAGTGAATGCACGTCACGAAAATTTA
This sequence comes from Parnassius smintheus behrii, assembly GCA_036936625.1. Taxonomy (NCBI): domain Eukaryota; kingdom Metazoa; phylum Arthropoda; class Insecta; order Lepidoptera; family Papilionidae; genus Parnassius; species Parnassius smintheus. The sequence goes on along the minus strand of JAUPFT010000004.1, from coordinate 9,371,764 downwards.
GGCAAATAAGCACACTGGCCATAAAAAGCCCTCGCGCGCACCACCTGCCAAACCACCGTTCCTGCAGACGTGATGTAACTGAATGGCGTCACCACTGATTGCATTATCTGCACGGCTACTAGTCGCAGAGCGTGTCATGAGATCTACCACTCACCTCAAGGCAATGGGGTCTCACGTTGTGTACACCTTGAGCGTTCCCTCAGATCCTCCTCCCAGCTACCATCCGTATTAGGGCGATATACATTCTGCTCCACCAACCAATACAACGGCAGATACAGCTAAAAGGCAGTTATAAGATAACAGTAATAATTTGCCATCAGAAAAGGTCTGTGTCACTGATGTTGGGTATACGCATTTTTCGATCATGTTCGTCTCACCCACCAAAATATCTGCGTTTAATGTAGGTTTCTAAGGGTTCTATGTATTTGTTATTCGAAAAAATTTCAATATTGTTAATATGGATAACCTTTAGCTAATTTTTATAAGCTTTAAGTAATTTTTAATACATAATTTTACTGCGGTAAATTATTAAAAACACATAATTTTACAGTAAACTTATTTGGATAAATTCATACACATTAATTCCTTACCGCATATTATATATATATATATATATATATATATATATATATATATATATATATATATATATATATTTCATCATCCTTTGGAAGAAAAATATATATTATATAGCTGTATATTTATGAGCTTAACATAATATATTAAATGTTATCATATTATGTTGCACATAAAATGTTTTCGGACATGATACAAAAGATTACAGGCTTAATTATAATGCCATTAAAATTATTTCGATGAATTACAAAAGCGGTTTTTCGATTCATTTTAGAAGCTCGTGCGTGTGTCAGACTTTCTATTATTCTGTACCCGTATATAATAGTAGCAACGTTCCCAACTTTTAAGAACAAAATACGGCTTAAATAACATCTGCATGTTTTATAAACGTTGGTGAAGCGCTGTCATATCTAATAAACTATTGGAATATTTGTAATAGTAAACACAAGTAAATTATAATTATACTTTAAAAATAGTAAAAACTGGCTCCAAAACACTTATTCAATAAAGTTGATTTTTATAATCTGGTAGATCATATTTTGTAAGTCCAATTGTTTAACCATTTTGAGTGGAATACGGCATATCACAAGCTCAATATAACAACAACTAATATTCCGTTTATATTATATATTATATACATTCTTAGCTTAATCCCTTTCTTCACGTTAAAACTTCATTTATTGAATTTTACACAGCTTTTTAGGAAAAGGGGGGGGGGGAGGGTTGACATTTTTTAAGCTTAAAGGACACCACTCAAGTAAAGCGCAATTTTTTTAATAAATTTAACGTAAATAAACCTTAAAAAATACCGTTAAGATATTGCAAAGCCGTTGTGATTTCTTTTTTATTTTTGTGAAACAACTTATAAAAACTACAAGGACAAACAAGTATTAAGAAGGTGTTAAAGCAATTTTTAAAATTAAATCTAACAATTATTTCATTACTGCGCAGCAGCTTCCTTCTCTATGATTTCTTTTGTCACTATTGATACATTCCACTTGATAACGTATTCTGTTTATTCTATGAACTTATATATGTTTACAAGGAAGTTGGACTCCTTTTCTGCCTAGGATTTTATCTGAGGATATCCGCATTAAAACCAGAGTGACCGACATAGCCAAACGGATTAGTAAGCAGAAGTGGCAATGGGCCGGCCATATAGCCCGAGGAACCGATAACCGATGGGAAGAAAGGTTCTCGAGTGGCAGCCTCGTACCGGAAGGCCTAGTGTAGGGCGACACCCCACTAGATGGAGTAACGACCTGGTAAGATATGCAGGAAGGCGATGGATGCAGGTGGCTCAGGACCGTGCTTTGTGGCATTACTTGAGGGAGGCCTATGTATCCACAGATGACAATACTGCAATTAGTTTTACTTCCCTTTAACGGAATACTAAAAAATAAAAATTAAAATATGAATCTAACAATAACCTAAAACAAACTGAAAATGATCTAGTAGTTTTCACCGGTATCATAAGTTAACCCTCTGCGACTGACTATATATTCTTTAGGAGTTGTGGGTCGTAAGAATCTAACTGTATTCTTACGACCCACAACTCCTGATGAAATTAATAAAATTATATTATCTCTTCGAAACACTAATTCGGTGGGGTACAATGAGTTTACGAAAAAATATTAATATTAAGTTCTATAAATATAGCACCAATACTTAGTCATATCATAAAATTATCTTTTATCCAAGGAATTTTAATGCAGATCTCAAGTATTCAGTTTTAAACCCCACCTGCAAAAAGAGCGATACTAAAGATATTAATAATTACAGACCTATTGCAATAGTACACATTTTTTCAAAAGTTTTTGAAAAAGCAATACTTAAGATACCTAATAGTTTTATGGAAAAATTTAATATTATTAATACCACATGAAATGGTTTTGTAAAAAATGACTCCACAACATTAGCGACCTTCTAACTCGTTTCGTCGTTCGTAACTAAGTTTTTTACAGAATGCATTAATGACGATGTACCGGTGGTAGCTCTTTTTTTGGATATGATTAAAGCATTTGACTCTGTTCATAATGGAATACTTCTCAATAAACTCGAAGGATACGGAATACGTGGGAAAGCAAATGACGGGTCAAAGACAGCAATGCACTGAAATATCGAAGCTGAAAAACTTTAAAAAAGTGCATATTCGGTCCTAATATCGGTTAAACAAATATAGTGTATAATGAGCTACCAACAAGAACTCCTCATAAAATGATTCTTTTCACTCATGACGCAACAATCATTCTTTAATGTACGAACAAAAAGCTTTTTTAATTTGATATCAATAGTACACTAAAAGATATAATTGATTGGTTAAATTCTATCAATATGACTGTAAATATAAATGAAACTAAAATAATGCAATTTCAGACGACTAGAAGTAAGCAAATTAAATTCAATAATATAATGTATAATGAAAAAGTGCTGCAAGAAGTTGATTATTACAAATTTCTTATAATCACTATTGACAAAAATTGTAATTGTAAATAAAATTAAATAATTGTAAATAAAATCCAGGAATAAAAACTGTCAATTCGGAATCGCTTTACCTGCTTGGTGCTCCGTTGTTTTTCGATAGTATTAAACCTGTTTTAAAAACAAAATTTGATCAATTTTTAAATCACGTTGATAAATTATATATTTTAAATCCCCATATTGCCCTTACCATTTTAAAATATTGTGTCCTTGTACCTAAATTTACATACTTGTTACGCTCAAGTCCAGTCTGGAAATGTTCGGATATTTTAAAAGATATTGATAATAATCTTAAAATTGCTTTAGAAAACATTCTAAATTTGAGATTAAATACAATAGCCTGGAATCAAGCCACTTTACCTATCAAATTTGGTGGAATTGGTATAAGAAATATTTCTAGCGTCGCATTGCCTGCTTTCCTTGCTTCCGTGCATAGTGTCAATGACCTATGTAACACAATTTTAAATAATAAAGTAGACCTATGCTTTGCTGCAGAGGCAAAGCAAATATGGCTAACGCTCTGTCCCGGCGAAAATTTCCCACTGGAAGTTAACCAACAAAAACAGTGGGATATTCCGTTGGTACGGAGTGTCCACAAAAATTTATTTCAAAATTTCCATATTCAACAAGATCAGGCTCGCCTTCTAGCTGTTTCGACTAAGGAATCTAGCCACTGGTTACATGCTCTACCATCAAGTAATCTCGGCACATTGCTTGATGGGGAAAGCTTGCGCATCGCCGTAGGAATCCGGCTAGGAGTGGCTATTTGTCAACCTCACCAGTGTCCCTGTGGTAGCAGCGTCGATGAGTTTGGGCTCCACGGACTTTCATGCAAAAAAAGTGCAGGTAGGTTTTCCCGTCACGGTTCTTTGAACGAAATCATCCGAAGGGCTCTTGTCTCTATAAATATCCCCTCGGTTTTAGAGCCTTGCGGGATATTTAGAGACGATGGCAGGAGACCCGACGGTATGACTTTGGTCCCTTGGGAGAGAGGTAAAGCCCTAGTGTGGGATGCTACTTGCGTTGACACTTTGGCGGCCTCTCATCTCAAGGGTACCTGTTTTAGAGCCGGGGCGGCATCAGAGGCAGCCGAATCTAGTAAATGGCGCAAATATGAGTCTTTGAGAAATGACTACATATTTGTGCCATTTGCTGTAGAGACTATTGGTCCGTGGGGTCCACGTGCAATGAAGTTTCTAAAGGAACTGTATCCACGACTGGTCGTCGCTGCTGGTGATAAGAGGGCTGGTTCTTTCCTCGCTCAAAGGCTAAGTATAGCTATTCAGCGAGGAAACGCAGCCAGCGTTCTTGGCACTATACCACGGGGAGCGGGTCTTTTTGACGATTTAAATTTTTAGTTTTAGGTTTTCTATATTATAGTTTCTTCTTTTATATTGTATATATAATTAATTGTAAATTGCATGTTAAATCAACATGTGACAAATTAAACAGATTTAGCGTTAAACGCCTATCATGGCTACGTTTCATCGATATTGCAGTACCAACTTCTCATATGGGGCAACTGTTCTGAAATAGAACGCGTATTTAAAATCCAAAAATATGCATTCCAGCAATCTGTGGAGCACATTCCATGACATTGTGCAAGCCATTATTTAAAAGACAAGCATCCAATTCAAAATTATTAATTAAAAATTTAAAAAACGTTTCGTTTGTGCTAAAGAAAAAGTATTAGCTTCCATTTTTCAGTTTATAAAATGTTTTTATGATTGTTCCAAGCACAACAGAAATAAAAACCAATTAATTATGCTTATAATTTATCGTTTTATTACCTACATATTTTTGTATAACCGTTCAAAAAGATGTCAAATACCCAATTTCGTTCATCTCATTTGAACGCCTCGATAAGGCAGAATGTATAGGAACTTTTATGTTTTAATAATACTATTGTAATGTCTACCTGCATTCTATACAAAATAATAGTAATTATTATTATTGAAAAAAACATTGAACTAAGAAATGATTTAGAAAATTGACTGTATTAAAACTGTCGACTTTATATTTATTGGGATACAAATAATTAAAAACAAAACGAAAATGTTTTATTTTGATTTTAATTTTTCAAAAATTTCAATCAAATTTAAAGAATATATACGTCCATTTGCAAATTAAATATATTATTCGCAGATGTAAAAAAATAAACCAACATTTTTATGACAGTAAATAACTATATGACAGTATAAACTAACACTGAAAGTCATCTCATTTTAAAACTTGATTTGACGGTTTGAACAACTAGACTACTAAAACGACCTATTTCCGACTTTTCGACTCCATTTCATATGCGTGTCGTATAATTGATTCTCGATTAAATGGAGCATTTTAAGAATATCCGATTATTTTTGTGTAAAATAAGGAAATAGAAAATAAATAATTACAAAATAATAATAAAAAATACAAAATGTCAACATGCCAACAAATTAATAATAGTAACAACAACAATTCAAGCAGGTAATCGATCTCAGATCGACATGCCTACTATTCACTTTACTTCTTACTTGTTGTTTGTTGTCATCTTTCGTTATTAATTTCACCACTTCATTTTCTTGATAACCAAAACGTAATACACTTGATAAAGGTATGCGAAACTATAAGATTTTCGTGAAAAATCGGTACCGTTACAGTGTAGTGCAGTATTAAAATGTATGAAACGTGGATTCAGACCAGTTCCTAACGAGAAGAAAGTAAGCAATTATTTTTAAATGTATGGACATTACTCCAGACTTTTGATAATATAACTATTATATATATATATATATATAAGATGATGTGGTGACCAGGATTAAAAAAGGAATGCTTCGCTGGATTGCTCACGTAGAAAGAATGAATGCGGAAAGACTGACAAAGCAAATATATGTTGCAGAAGTGAAAAATGGTACAAATTATATATATATATATATATATATATATATATATATATATATATATATATATATATATATATATATATATATATATATATATATTAATATCTGCGTGCGTGCGTGCGTGCGTGTGCGTGCGTGCGTGCGTGTGTGTGTGTGTGTGTGTGTGTGTGTGTGTGTGTGTGTGTGTGTGTGTGTGTGTGTGTGTGTAAGTTATATTATCAATTCAGTAAGAGATCTACAGTAAATGTAGTTTTCCTGAATACTTCGGAATATTAGTGCCACCTCTTGTAATAGGGTGTTTTTACCTTTTTTAAATGTTTATATGCTTTTAAGGAAAATCTCTTTCATTATAAAAAAAATTGTAGGCAAACGTTTGAACACAGAAATCGAGTATTGATACGACATTTATACCCAATTTTTATGTTGGAGGCTATTTAGATCCCCAATTTGTTATCGTTGTATTTTTAGATTAGGTGTGGCTACAATAAAAAGCTTACGGAAAGAAAATTGAATAGGTACTGAATGGAGAGCATAAACACAACAAAGTAAAGAATGGAGAAAAATGCATTTTATGAAAGGTAAGATTGATCTTCCTTTTAGGAATATATATATTGTCCTTATAGGACCTCATAAGTAAAGCTCCAGGTCGCTCAGTAAGCTACGTAGTGGTTTCTCTGCGTAATAAACTTAGAAATTATAATATCCACGGTAGAACCAGAATAACCAACATAGCACATCATCATCATCGTCATTACAGCCCTTCACAAGTCCACTGCTGAACATAGGCCTCCCCCAAGTAATGCCACAAAGCACGGTTCTGAGCCACCTGCATACATCGACTTCTTGCATGCCTTACCAGGTCGTTACTCCATCTAGTGGGGGGTCGCCCTACACTAGATGGAGTGATGATGACATCACAACGGATAAGTAAGCTGAAGTTGCAATGGGCCAGCCATATAGCATGAACGACCGACAATCGATGGGAAAGAAAGGTTCTCGAGTGGCAGCCTCGTATCATTGCATGCATTATAGAGAGGTCCCCCACTACATGGAGTGACGATCGGTAAGATATGCAGAAAATCGATGGATGCAGTTAGCGCAGGACCGTGACCGTAATCAGGACAGTGGACAGATAGGTCTGTGACTGTAATGATGATGATGATAAAGGGTTCCTTGATGCATATAAATGCAACGCATAAACTCATCATACAAAATCACTAGCAGTATTGTAACACTGTAGCTCATCTAGTCATAAGTAACAGTTATAATATACGATATTGTGAGTATACAGATCTTTGTGCAATTTTAGTAAGATCGAGAAAGATTGAAAAAGATATTTTATTAGATAAGGAAATGCATGACCCAGCCAACTAATACAAACTAAGCTTTATTAGTATTACCAGTTAAAATACAAAAACTTAACATCAGCTTTACTGCAGAAACTTCACAATCATCATTTTTATAACAAAATCCTATTTGTTATTATGTATGTAATATTACTAGTTATTATTAATAGTATGGAAGACCTACATTTCAGTCGGATGTATAGGCAGATACTAGCAAATTATTTCACTTTTTCGCTCTTTATATTATGTACGACGAAGTAAACTGTTTAGTATATTAAATACACACACTTCGCTACATATATTCATTCATACACACACACAAACATTAACCACGAGAGTAAGCAGAAACCACGAATATTCATTTGAAAAGATTTTGATACACCTAATATTATAGGACCTACAAACATAATTTACAATTTTCATAGTAATGTTTGATAAAAAGTGAAACAATACTGCATCTATAATATGGTTGTAGCACGAATTGGTCGTCTGACTGGGAAAAGAACACGCTCTCAAAGAATACCAGCATGAAATAGCAAATTAATACTCATGTTTTTTTTTTTGGTGAATGTGGAGAACAAAAGACCCTTTTTACTAGAAATGAGACATTCTATCTTAATCCCCATCATCTGCATCTGAATTTTGATTTTTAATCGAGGATAGATGTAGAGTCAAAATATTCACTTACCATGACGTGAACTGTCGGCTAGGTAGTCACCCTTATTCTTAAAAAAAAGTTTGATCGTTTTGTTTCGTTTCTATCATCTACGTTTACACTCAGAGAATATCCAAAATGTCAGACAGAAAAAATAACACTGCAGTAAAGTGCTCTAATTCCTGTTCTTAGCATTTGTAAGTAAAGACTCAAGCCAACTTATTATTCATAGAATTATAAAGCATGTTTCGTAATTTAGCGAGACTTCGTTGAAAAAAAAAACAAAGCAACAGTACTAGGTTATATGAAGCATTGTTTTACTGAAAACTCAAAAAAGAAACTGTAAAAATGAAATAGAATCAGACAATAGAAAACCGCGTAGTATGAATAGACAATAGAAAGCGGTTCGTCCTGTATACGGGAAGTTTGTTGTTACGTGTTTCAGATGTAAGTTAACGTGGTTACAATTCACTCGGTTGCAAAATTTCTATTGTAAATTTGTTAATTAAAGTAAAATATTAAGTTAATTTTATGTGGTATTTATGGGGTTACTTGGATGGTTCTTATCTATATTTGGGACTGGTAAGTGCTCGTACATATTTTGCTGTAGCAATTAATAACACAACTTGGTCTTCGTTGATCTTGTCGCAAATAAATTAAAAAAAAAACATCTAAATATACCATGAGCTGTCTTGCAATAAATTATATTATGAAGGGAAATTAAACCAAAAATGTTAGAAATATGTCAATGTATATACACTGGAAAAAAACTTCTATAACATTGTTTTTATACGTACGGTAACATCATGTAATCAATCAATTAATATCAATCAATTCAATCCCTCCATCAATTACAGCCTACAAAATTCCACAGCTCAACATAGATTTCACTCACAGATTGCCTCAAAGGGGTGAATTTGCCATATTGCCACGCTTATCAGGCGGGTTGATAAGCGTGGCAATATGGCAAATTCACCCAGACATTCAGACAAAATGCGGTTAGTAAATATTCTTAGACCGCCACTACACAGTTAGACTACTTTATGATTTTGATGATTAATTATTTATCCAATTAAAAAAAAATTGATGATATTCAGGATAAGCGAATATCTTATTTTATAATTATTTTATAAATATTGGTCTTACATATACCAGATGTGATACTAGTATTAAGTAAATGTGTATGCCTTATGCACTCATGTTATACCTCAATTTTTAAAACTATTTTTAATAAACACAAGTTTTCACATATAATCTTATCTTCATAGTTCGATTCCATTTTCTTTTTCGTATAAAAAACTTCTTCGCAGGTCCTTTTTTAACGTCGCGCCCCTCGCCACGTGACAAGTTTGCCTTAGGGGTAATTCGCCACTATCCGAAGGTAAGCTCTCATCATAACTAACAAAACGAGCCCAAGCTCAGCAAACCTATTACTATTATGACTCTTTGAGGAGTCCTGGTTGCATTCACCCAAAATACCTTCAGGTCACTCCATCAAGTCCGAGGGTAAAGTATCATCATAACTAACATAACGAGCACAATCGCGGCACATCTAGGTCTATTCTTCGGGGATTTCCAGTAGATACTAAAGTAAGCCCCCAGGTCACTCCATAAAGTTCAAGCGATATAATTATATTTATTTATAAATCCTACGTGATTTAAGCGAAACAATATAATAAGTATCTTCCATTATAAAAATAATAATATCTTATCATGGTAAAGTATGTATGAAATTTGGTTTTTGGGATATGTTGTATTCCTACAGCGATCAATATTTTTCATCACGAATCACTGTTAACAAACAATAAAGTAATCCACTCAAGATAGCGGCCGAGCCCGAAATGAGTCGAATTGTATTTAGTAGAATATTATATTCTACTAAATACAATTTGAATTATAACAAGGCTCCTCAAAATACCGATTTCGGTATTTGTCAACCGAAAAAACTTATTATCATTAAACAAAACAAAATTAAACTGCCATTTACATTCCATGGTTTCCCACATGATAATGAAGAGAGATAAAAAGATTTAGTTGAACAATTGATATTGTAAAAATAGTAATTTATCGATTTAAATAAAAATTTTATAAGTTCAACAATGATTTGTCTTTCCGATAATTTACTATTTATATCATTTATATGTTCAATATGATTGTCATACGTAATAATAGATACGATTTAATGCGACAAAACGTCCATACTCTTGAGTTTATAGGCGCTAGTAAAATATTGTTACGAGCTTGAGGTTCGTGACAATAAAAATTACCGATAAAATTACCTAAATTAACACTTTAATTTACTTTACACAAATTAAAGTTAAAACACTAATAATTAAACACACTAATTCACTCAATTTCGCTCCGAAGCGTCGCTTGTGTCGCTGAGTTCCACTCTGTCTCGATCGCATCTTGCGCCACCTATTTATTCAAATTAGCAAAATATCCGGAATGTTCAAGTAAACACGCGTAAGGTACCGAGAGCTCGAGTATAGATTTTCTAGAAACTTAGTTCCTCGGGTGGCGCTGTTGGTCGAGAGATCGGTGATGTCATTCTCTTCAAAGCTCCCCTCGCTATCGTTCCTGACACTAGATGGCGCTAGTTGACTTATTCACACAACACTGCCCCCTCCTAAGACATGCTCGTCCCGAGCATTATCGGTCCCATAATAACGCGCCAAGCGATCCACATGGACGATCTTAGGAGTCCCTCTTGCGCCTTTCTGTATCCGGTAGGTCACATCGTTGATCCTGGTTACAATCCGGTACGGGCCGTCCCATTTGGCTTGAAGCTTAGGAGATTTCCCTTTGCTGCGGACTGGATTGTGCAACCACACTAATGAACCTTCGTTGAACCCTTTATTGTTCATTTTGCGGTCATACCGGGTTTTCATTTTCTCAGACATTTGCTGGCCCGATTGTCTGACGTGTTCATAAATGTCATTCATTTTGTTCCGCAAGTCATATGCATAATCGGTTATACTGCGTGGGGCATCAGGTGGTATCCCAGTGATCAGGTCTGCAGGCAGCCGTAATTCTCTTCCAAAGTTTGCGAAAGCTGGTGTCACTGCTGTACTTTCGTGAACAGAACTTCGATATGACAACAAAACCGGTTGTATGTGCTTGTCCCAATCTCGTTGCCGATTGTCTACAACTTTTGCTAGGTACCTCTCCAATGTCTGATTAAATCGTTCCACCATTCCATCAGATTGCGGGTAATAAGAAGTCGTTCTTGTTTTATGAGTACCCATAACTCGGCAAGTTTCCTGGAATATTTGAGACTCAAAATTCCTTCCTTGATCGCTGTGAATCTCTAAAGGTACTCCAAAACGACAGAAGACTTCATGAACTAGTTTATCTGCAACTGTTGAAGCTTCTTGATTTGGAATGGCGAAGACTTCTGGCCACTTAGTGAAGTAATCCATCACAACCATGAAATACTTGTTACCGCTTTCACTCTCCGGAAACGGCCCCGCCACGTCAATGGCTATTCTCACCCATGGTGCACCCACACTGTACAACTTCAATGCACCTCTACTACGAGTCTGAGGTCCCTTTACAGCCGCACAACTTGTACATTTGCGACACCAGTCCTCGACATCGTTTCGACAGTGGACCCAGTAAAACCGTTCTCGGATCTTCAGTAGAGTTCGTTTAACTCCCAGATGGCCTCCTGAACAATCATTATGGTACAGCTGTAGAACATCCGGTACTTTAGCTTTAGGGACAACCATTTGCAAATGACAGCTGTCTCCTCGATCATTGTCCCATTTACGGCACAGGACTCCATCCTGAAGCAGCAAGCTGTCCCATTGAGCCCAATAGCTTTTCGTGGTTGAACTCAGCGCTGAGACGTCCCTCCACTTAGGCTTGGTAGCACGGGCCTTCATCCATCCCAGAATCGGCTTGATGTCCGGATCTTCCTGCTGTGCATGTCGTAGGCTGTCCCTCCACCCGTTGCTGAGGTAGTCTGTCCTGAGCATCCTCACGGATACCACTTCCTTACTCTCTTGCCTACCACAATGGTTGCAATCTTCAGGAAAAGGTCTTCTTGACAATGCATCTGCGTTGCCGTGAGATTTCCCGCTGCAGTGTCTGATAGAAAAGTCGTATTCCTGCTGCTGCTGGGCGGTGCTGTTAGCTGCACTTTCTTTCTGAGACCGTTCACCTTCCCTTCCTAGGGTGTGCTTAGGGCAGCTGGACCAAAGATGGCCCCTTTCCCTACAGTCATAGCACCTAGGGCTGTATCTTTTATTGTGGTCGCGAACCGTAACTGCTGTAACCTCCCTAGCGTGAGGTGAACGATGATCCTGTCGCCGCCAGGCAGTGCCTTTAGCTGCACTACCCTCTCGAGATCGATCAACTCTCCTTTCCACGGTTCGCTTAGGGCAGCTGGATCGAAGATGGCCCCTATCCCCACAGCCATAGCACCTAGGGCTGTATCCTTTGTTGCGGTCGCGAACTGTAGCTGCTGCAACCTCCCTGACGCGATGGGAACGATGATCCTGCCGCACGGCTTCTACCTCCAGTGCATGGGCCAAGGCGTCCTTAAGCGTCTCGTGGTGCCCGAGCCTCACAGCAGCTCTGACTTCCAGGTCGCGGATGCCGTCGATGAATGTTTGCACCAGGTTCCCTCCAATGAGCGCAGGTACAGACTGGTATGCTTTTCGAACCATCTTCTCCACCTCAAGGGCTCACTGCTGCAGGTTTTCGTTGCTGCGTTGCACGCGATCTTTAAGCTGCGCGCGAAAGACGTGTTCCAGGTGAGCGTCACCATATCTCGCCTCCAAGGCCTCCAGAAGCTGCTCATAGGTCACTTTCTTACCGAGAGCTTCCAACACAGTTAAGGCTTGGTCGCGCATGCCTAGGGTGAGTGCAGTCATGGCTTGGCTTTTATTCCAGCCGTTCGCCTCCATGACGGCCTCGAACTGGATTTTGTAGGCCGACCAGGAAGAGGTCCCGTCGAACGGCGGCACTTTGAATCCACGTAGCGAAGGTGCTGCAGCTACTACGGGACCTGTAGTTCCATCCCCAAGTTTGAGGTCGTTTAGCGTTTTCTTCACGTCAGCCATCACGTTGTCAACCCGATTGTTCACATGGTTGATTCGGGTTTCATGTTCTTCGATTCGGGTTTCAGCTTCCGACAGGCGGTTGTCGTGTTGAGCAACCCTATCCTTCACCTGCCTTATCTCTTTCCCAAAGGTAGCGTGAAGGTCCTTCATGAGGAGCATCTGCTCTTCCGACCGACGAGCCTGTTCCGCCTGCTGAAGGGCCTGTTCCTCCTGTCGGCGAGCCTGTTCCTCCTGTCGGCGAGCCTGTTCCTCCTGTCCGCCCCGCAGCTGCTCTTCCAACCGACGGACCTGTTCCTCCTGTCGGCGAGCCTGCTCCTGCAGCATCACCATCAGAGCACCTAAGTCAGGTGCCACAGACGTAAAAGCTGCTGACGGACCGGCTTCCGTGGCCGGCGGCTGGCCCTCAGACATCTGCGGCGTTGCACCACCAAATCTCCTCTGGTCCGTCTCCTGCTGGCGTTGACTTCGGGTACGGACACCCTCCGTTTCCTCCTTAGGTAAAATCGGCATTATTTTATCCCACTTCTGACACCAATTGTTACGAGCTTGAGGTTCGTGACAATAAAAATTGCCGATAAAATTACCTAAATTAACACTTTAATTTACTTTACACAAATTAAAGTTAAAACACTAATAATTAAACACACTAATTCACTTAATTTCGCTCCGAAGCGTCGCTTGTGTCGCTGAGTTCCACTCTGTCTCGATCGCATCTTGCGCCACCTATTTATTCAAATTAGCAAAATATCCAGAATGTTCAAGTAAACACGCGTAAGGTACCGAGAGCTCGAGTATAGATTTTCTAGAAACTTAGTTCCTCGGGTGGCGCTGTTGGTCGAGAGATCGGTGATGTCATTCTCTGCAAAGCTTCCCTCGCTATCGTTCCTGACACTAGATGGCGCTAGTTGACTTATTCACACAACAATATTGCCTTTCCACTTAAGACACGCAAAATATTAATAAATTCAGTGTAATATGGAGGTGATTTTTATTTAAGCTTTAGGTAAACTTACTGCATACCATAACCGACTAAATTTTTCTAAATTTTGTTGACTTGGTTATTGGAAAAAGTTTTATTTAGCTTAGTGCGGGAAAGTTAAAAAACTTTTCAAGCTTATTTCCTATTTATGATATGCTTTCGATTGTTCTAGATTGAAAATTAAATGATATATATTTTGTTTTTAAAACGTTGTTGATACGTTATTTATATGCATTGTTATACCATTCTTTCATTCAAACGTCCCTAGTGTAGTAGTCTTACATAACAATAACGTATTCAATTTAAATACGGTGCATTAGCTCAACATCACATATAGTCCACTAGCTCCCCTATGCACTTTAATTATTTGGTCCGTTGACGCCGGATTACTACAAGAAGATCATTATAGAGGAACGGCGGTCAAGATAGAAAAGCGTCGGTCAAGAGAGAAAATCGTTGTTCAAGACAAAAGATCGAACAAAGCAAACTTATCCCCGTTTTTGAGCATAGTCCGTCATCGTCAGCGTCATACGTCACTGTCGAACGTCACACCCCTTCTTGTTTCTTAACGCGTTTACGCGCCCGCGCTCATGCTCGCGCCGCGAGTAACATGCAAGCGGGATAGTAAAACGGTGTTGCATTTATCGACCGTTGGAAAGGGGAAGAAGTAAAGACGTTTATTAGTCCAGACTCAGGAGGCAGACAGATCTACTCAAGAGGCAATACGAGATAGACTCCATCAGTATCTCGCTCAAGAGCAGATCAAGGCGCGAAAAGAAACGCGCTGTAGACGTTTTTCAGCGTACCGTGAAGAGAGTCGGCGAGCAATACCAGGTTAAATTGCCGTGGAAGGATGACGACGTCAAGATGGCACTAAGTTGGCACTAAGATGGCTTGAAGTCTTCAAGCCATCGAGAGAAAAGATAGGCCGGCTGCTGTAGTTTAGGAACACGTGTTATGCCCCCACGGGGGGAGTGATATTGAACCAACCACACAATAATAGGGTAAGTGCGCATCGCAACAGTACGGTTAAGATCGCGTTATCAGCGGCCGAGGCGAAGGTCGACCTAATAAAGGCGGATAACATGCAGCAAACGGACGAAAAGTCAAAAAGTGATAACATGAAAGAAATCGTGATGCATCATCATGAAATAAAGGACGCTTCACACTTGCCAGATACATAGATTTTCCTCGTATGAAAGATTAATAGGAGCCACTGCAAGGGCGATCCAGTTCGTCGACACCGAGTACGAAATTACGAGGACGGGCTCAAGATTTGACCATACAACACGTCGAGAAAGAACTCGAGTGAAGTGAAGCGAGTGGCTGTGGATACTACGAAGTTAGCAGAATATCTTATCTGATAACATGTACTTACCTATAGAAGAAGGAGCCTAATAAAGCTCGATCTGATTATAAAAGACGGGATACGGCGAGCAAGAGGCAGAATAAACGCAGCCGATGTAGATGACCAGATGTTGCAAACAATAATAATGGATAGAAGACACCAGTTTATGAAACTGCTCGTGGAGAAGGCAAATTAAGTTGCCAGCCAAGCCTATAGAGAATGGGTGGTCAACAATTTTCGTATGAGGTACCATATCACCGATTGAGATCGATGGTTGTTTTTGTTTAAAAAAGTGTATGCTCTGTAGGGTCCAAAAGCAACACCACGACCGGCAGTAACAGGAAACTTTCCTCCCGAGAGGTAAGGAGCGTTTGCCCAACCATTCACGTTTAGCGGCTTGGATTATTTCGGGCTACTAATGGTAATGATATGGTGACGAAACGAGAAGATATGGTTTGCTTTATTCATCTGTCTAACTACTCGCGCGGTACACGTAGTATACCACTCGGCTTAACCACGGACTTGGCAATAATGACACTGCCTTAGTGTCATTATTGCCAAGTCCGTGGCATGGCAGCTAAGTGCAGGTCGCCTAGGATGATCTATTCAGATCTATCTCTACTAAAAGACAGACAGACTCTCTACTGAAGCATCGCACAGACTGGAAATTTGTTGCACCGGGTGTGTCCAACCAAGGAGGTGCGTTGGAATGACTTGGGCAGATGAGTATTGGTGAAGCTGGGTGCGACAGTACTTTCCTACATTGATACTACGAGGAGATTTGAGGAACACCTAGCAGAAAGAAATAAATAAAGATCATCTCGTCGTAATAGTAGACGCCAACCTCCCCAGAAATGTGTAGCCAAGAGGAATCATCACGAAGTTTTTTCAAGACCGGAAGGGATAGTTTTTAATGTAGAAATTGGATCGTGATCATCATCCTCCCTAAAGAAGATTAAAGCTAGTGAACTACGCCGGGGGGAGAATTGTTACAGACAGCAAGGGGCGTCGCCGCCCCGTCACTCCGCATACATCACACCACATTGCGGCACGTCCCCCGTACCCCGCGCCGTAACGACTCGAAGAGCAACAAACCACGCAGCTATTCAGCGCACAGCCGATGCCGCAAGTTTGTGAGGAGACGCGACGCTCACGCGACGCCAGCAGCGGGAATAAATATGAAGAGCCCGGCCAGCGAAATTCATACGCGGCAGAGAAGAGCTCCAGCTAAGAAGAAAAACAAGAAAGAAGAAAACCCTTAGTGCCCTCTATTAAATTAGGATAGATTAGATTAGAATACTGCCTCAATTTTGAAAATAGTCAATAAATTTTTAGTTTATTTGTTGTACCATTCGAACGTCCCTAGCGTAGTCAGTTTCACATAAAAGTAAATATTAACACAATCCAATAGTTTCGAATAGCTCTAAAAGTAGATTCAACGTCTCAGCTTTCAACATATAGTTCACTAGCTCCCTCTATCCACTTCACTTAATTCATCATTTGAATATGCTGTAAGGAAGATTAGAAGTCTCACAAATAATGATTTCTTATATTTACGCGAACACTACACATTGAAATAATACTAGTATTTTTTACGAAATTTATCGCGTATATTTAACTTTTTAGTTACCCGACGTTTCGAATGCTTTACAGCACTCATGGTCACGGGCGGGACTGAGATGTTCAACGTCCATATGTCATAGTTAACCGCGGTTACCATAGATTAAAATTAAACTTTTGTTTCGATCTATGCAGTATGAACTTATGGTATCTTGAAGTCTTGCAGTTGTATGCTTGGGTTGGGATTTAATTTTATTTATTATAAGATCCCAAGCAGATGGTAGCACCCAGACATCTTCTCTATTGAAATTAGGATGTTTTTTGATGTCAATAGCCTCGCGAATCATCCTTGGAAGGAATCGGTGTTCTTTAGCGAGGATTTGCGGTCTATGAAATCTGATGTAGTGACGGGGGCGATCCTGTACATGTTCACAGACTGCAGACTTCCCGGAGCGTCGATTCTTCACATCAGCTATATGTTCTTTAACGCGGGTTTTTATTGATCTTTTAGTTTGTCCTATGTAAGAGAGACCACATTCACAATCAAGCTTGAACACTCCTGCATCTTGCAGAGGGACATTACACTTGACTGATAGTAAAAACTGACCAATCTTCTTCAGCGGCTTGAAGTATGTTTTGATGGAAGCGCGCTTCAAGATTTAGCCAATCTTGTCAGTAACTCCTCTAACATATGGTAGTACAGCAGGTACACGCTCGACTGTGGCCGGCTTCACTCGTTCACTGTGACGTAGGCGCGGGACTCGAAGCTTGTTGTCATGCAAAACTTGCTTGATATGGTGGAGCTCTGCATTCAGGTGTTTACTGTCACAGATCCCTCGTGCTCTCTGAAACAAAGATTTACCCACGGTAGCTAACTGTGAAGGATGGTGGTGAGAATCGCCGTTTAAATATCAATCTCTATACAAATTATGGTTTAAGGTGTTATCAGGATTCCGAATTACTAACACATCTAGAAAAGCTAAGGAATTGTTTGCCTCTAACTCCATTGTGAACTGAATTTTAGAATTTATAGAGTAAAGATGGTCTAAAAATGCAGTTACTTTATCTAAAGGTAGAATTGTGAAAGTGTCGTCTACGTACCGCTTGTAGAATCTTGGATTTATGGAAGAACTAAGAAGGGCTTTATCCTCAAAGTCTTCCATGAATATGTCGGCGACAATGGGAGATACAGGTGAGCCCATCGCCACACCATCTACTTGCTTGTAGAACTCCTCCTTCCACAATAGGTAGCCAGATGTAAGGCAGTGTCTGAGTAATACTGCATATTCCACGGGCATGTTGTTTTCTTCCAGCCTTCTAGTTACAATTGAGATGTAGTCTTCAACAGGTAAGTATGTAAACAATGACTGCACATCAAAACTGACCATAGTTTCATTGTCTGCCAGATGTAGGTCTTTAATCTCGCAGACAAAATGGTAGGAATCCTTTATGTGTGCTCTTGTATGTCCCCTGAGCGGTGAGAGTATTTTCGCTAAGTGTTGAGCCAATCTGTAAGTTGGTGAATCGATTTGGCTCACTATGGGACGTAATGGAGCATTGGGCTTGTATATTTTTTGGTAACCCATACAATTTTGGTGATTTGGCGCACGTAGGTATTATCCATTTTACGACCAGATTTATTTTTCGGAGTGTTTCTTTATGAGGTCACTAGTTGTTTTTAGTGTGCTATTTGTTGGGTCGTTTTTAACCTTTTTATAAGTACTTACATTCGACAAAAGTTCTTGTATTTTAGAATTATAATCTGACGTATCCATGACTACCGTGGCGTTTCCCTTATCTGCGCGGAGAATCGTAAGTTCTGGTTTATTGCGTGTGTGAGTGCTGTAAAACGTTCGAATCGTCGGGTAACTAAAAAGTTAAATATACGCGATAAATTCCGTAAAAAATACCAGTATAGTCTCTTAAATGTTGAAACAGCTAGATTAGTTTATTTTAGTTAAAAAAGATTCGTACAGGAAATTTATAGCAGAAATTACTGTTACGAGCTTGAGGTTCGTGACAATAAAAATTGCCGATAAAATTACCTAAATTAACACTTTAATTTACTTTACACAAATTAAAACTAAAAACACTAATAATTAAACACACTAATTCACTTAATTCCGCTCCGAAGCTTCGCTTGTGTCGCTGAGTTCAACTCTGCCTCGATCGCATCTTGCGCCACCTATTTATTTAAATTAGCAAAATATCCCAAATGTTCAAGTAAACACGCGCAAGGTACCGAGAGTTCGAGTATAGATTTTCTAGAAACTTAGTTCTTCGGGTGGCGCTGTTGGTCGAAAGATTTGTGATGTCATAAACTGCAACGCTCCCCTCGCTCTCGTTCCTGACACTAGATGGCGCTAGTGTGTCGTCGACTGGAGCGCGTAACACTGCCCCCTCCTAAGACATGCTCGTCCCGAGCATTATCGGCCCTAAAATAACGCGCTAGGCGATTCACATGGACGATCTTAGGAGTCCGCTTTGCGCCTTTCTGTAACGGCTCCGCAATGTCAAGGGATGTCCTATCCCGTGGTGCACCAACATTATACAATTTCGATGCTCCTCTACTCCGTGTCTGAGGTCCCCCCACAGCCGCACAACTTGTACATGTACGACACCAATGCTCGACATCGTCACGATAATGGACCCAGTAAAACTATTCTCGGACCTTCAGTAGAGTTCGTTTGACTCCCAGATGTACTCTTGAACGACCATTATGTCACAGCTGTAGAACATTCGGCACTTTAGCTTTAGGGACAACCATTTGTAAACGACGGCTGTCTCCTCGACCATTGTCCCATTTACGGCACAGGACTCCATCCTGAAGCAGCAAGCTGTCCCATTGGGCCCAATAGCTTTTCGTGGTTGAACTCATCGCTGAGACGTCCCTCCACTTAGGCTTGGTAGCACGGGCCTTCATCCATCCCAGAATCGGCTTGACGTCCGGATCTTCCTGCTGTGCATGTCGTAGGCTGTCCTTCCACCCGTTGCTGAGGTGGTCTGTCCTGAGCATCCTCACGGATATCCCTTTCTTACTCTCTTGCCTACTACAATGGTTGCAATCTTCAGGACAAGGTCTTCTTGACAATGCATCTGCGTTGCCGTGAGATTTCCTGCTGCAGTGTCTGATAGTAAAGTCGTATTCCTGCTGCTGCTGGGCGGTGCTGTTAGCCGCACTTCCTTTCTGAGACCGTTCACCTTCCCTTCCTAGGGTGTGCTTAGGGCAGCTGGACCGAAGATGGCCGCTTTCCCCACAGCCATAGCACCTAGGGCTGTATCTTTTATTGTGGTCGTGAACCGTAACTGCTGTAACCTCCCTAGCGTGAGGTGAACGATGATCCTGTCGCCGCCAGGCAGTGCCGTTAGCTGCACTACCCTCTCGAGATCGATCAACTCTCCTTTCCACGGTTCGCTTAGGGCAGCTGGATCGAAGATGGCCCTTTTCCCCACAGCCATAGCACCTAGGGCTGTATCCTTTGTTGCGGTCGCGAACTGTAGCTGCTGCAACCTCCCTGACGCGATGGGAACGATGATCCCGCCGCACGGCTTCCACTTCCAGTGCATGGGCCAAGGCGTCCTTAAGCGTCTCATGGTGCCCGAGCCTCACAGCAGCTCTGACTTCCAGGTCGCGGATACCGTCGATGAATGTCTGCACCAGGTTTCCTGCAATGAGCGCAGGTACAGACCGGTATGCTTTTCGCACCAGCTTCTCCACTTCTAGAGCCCACTGCTGCAGGTTTTCGTTGATGCGCTGCACACGATCTTTAAGCTGCGCACGAAAGACGTGTTCCAGGTGAGCGTCGCCATACCTCGCCTCCAATGCCTCAAGGAGTTGCTCATAAGTCACTTCCTCACCGAGAGCTTCCAGAACTGTTAAGGCCTGGTCACGCAGGCCTGGTGTGAGAGCAGTCATGGCCTGATTTTTATTCCAGCCGTTCGCCTTCATAACAGCTTCGAACTGGATTTTGTAGGCTGACCAGGAAGAGGTACCGTCGAACGGTGGCACCTTGAACCCACGTAGCGAAGGTGTTGTAGCTACTACGGGAGCTGTAGCTCCATCTCCAAGTTTGAGTTCGTCCAGTGATTTCTTCATGTCAGCCATTACGTTTTCAACCCGATTGTTTACTTGGTCGATTCGGGTTTCAGCTTCCGACAATCGGCTGTCATGTTGAGCAACCTTATCCTTCACCTCCTTTATCTCCTTCCCGAAGGTAGCGTGAAGATCCTTCATGAGGAGCATTTGCTTTTCCAACCGACGGGCCTGTTCCTCTTGTCCGCCCCGCAGTTGATCTTCCAAACGACGGACCTGTTCCTCCTGTCGACGAGTTTGTTCCTCCTGCTGCTCTTTCAACAGACGGGCCTGTTCCTCTCGTCCGCGCTGCAGCTGCTCCTGTAGCATGGCCATCAGAGCACCTAAGTCAGGTGCCACAGACGTAGAAGCTGCTGACGGACCAACTTCCGTGGCCGGCGGCTGGCCCTCAGACATCTGCGGCGTTGCACCACCAAATCTCCTCTGGTCCGTCTCCTGCTGGCGTTGACTTCGGGTACGGACACCCTCCGTTTTCTCCTTGGGTAAAATCGGCATTATTTTATCCCACTTCTGACACCGATTGTTACGAGCTTGAGGTTCGTGACAACAAAAATTGCCGATAAAATTACCTAAATTAACACTTTAATTTACTTTACACAAATTAAAACTAAAAACACTAATAATTAAACACACTAATTCACTTAATTCCGCTCCGAAGCTTCGCTTGTGTCGCTGAGTTCAACTCTGCCTCGATCGCATCTTGCGCCACCTATTTATTTAAATTAGCAAAATATCCGGAATGTTCAAGTAAACGCGCGCAAGGTACCGAGAGTTCGAGTATAGATTTTCTAGAAACTTAGTTATTCGGGTGGCACTGACGGTCGAAAGATTTGTGATGTCATAAACTGCAACTCTCCCCTCGCTCTCGTTCCTGCCACTAGATGGCGCTAGGGTGTCGTCGACTGGAGCGCGTAACATTACAAAGAATCTCTAAGAGAAAAATTTCACGAAATAAACATATTAACTTTGGCATCGCTATATATTTATGAAAATGTAATGGAATGTACAAAAAAAACTTAAATAGCTTTGATAAACATTAAGATGTTCAAACTTTAAACACTAGGAAAAAACATAAGCTTGTAATGAGATTGTACAACCAGTGCGTGCTGCCAGTGGTGATGACTTGTGTATCTAAGACATGGTCCTTCACTGCTGGTCGTATGAGGACGCTCAAGGTCGCTCAACGAGCTATGGCTAATGGCGAATCGGCTATTTTGCGTGATGAACTTATAAATGAGTTTATCCGCAGTAGAATCAGATTGACCAACACACCCCAAAGTATTAATAAGCTGATGTGGGAATGGGGCGGCCACATAGCTCGAAGGTGTTTAGTGGAAATTGTTTTATACTTTTTAATTCTATGAAATTGACTTTTATTTTTCGAAAGTTTATTTTTCAACTCTTTTTGTGGCCCAAGAAATATCACAACCAAAGGTAACAACGAAATAATATCACGTGATTACTGGTAGTTACATTCTATTCTCTTTTCTTCTTTTATCTTGATTCACTATTTTCCCTTCCTTAGGGGTGGATTTTGGGGTGCGAAGTCAGAAGTCCTCCACGTGTGCCTGGTAGTTGCGGGTCCCTCTCGATACGTCTGGAGGGAAGAGCAGCTACTGGGCGGTGCACCCTGGGCGCGGCGTTAATCTTCCTCGAGAAATGAGAAGAAATTCTTATTCCTTGGGGAATGTTGCTGCTGCGGCTAATTATTCTGACGTGGGGGGGGGGTCCGTCCTGGAGCAACAGTGCGTTCCTCTGCGTGACCCTCTGTTCAGCAGAGGGCATAGCAGAGGAGTGAGGGCGGGCTCGGTGTGCACGTACCCTGCCTCCGGGTAGACAGTGAAGGATTCATCCTTTGCTGTCACCGCCGGTCTCGTAATCCCAGTATCGAAGTGTCGTGGATCATGTCTCGCGGCTTTGATAGGGACCGAGGGTCTTGGCTTAATCGCCCGGACCGGGAGGGAGAAAACCTCTATAAAAAGTTACTCCGAATCCCAAGTGGCGACACACCGCGAGGGGATGGATGGCTGACGGGGTTCTATGAACAAATCAGTCGCTAGTGCGTTCCTCGCAAGGGTACCTGCAGACCCCCTGGCGAGTAATAAATCCTCTAAATCTGCTTACCTTGGTACAGGGGTCTCTGCCAAGGTGGACCTTTAATTCCCCCATACTCGTGGGTACAAAAATGGAACAAAAAAAACCAAAACCACCGGCAACGGCAACGTAGAGGAGAGGAGGAATGATGCGAGGACAGAGTCCGACGCCGCATCGAGCAGCGTGGGAGGCTCAGACAGCTCCCGACGCGTGGGGCCTGTGACCGCGGAGACCAGTAAGTTCTTCCGCAAGCGGTCCAGGCGGGATGGCGACCAGGGGCCGTCATCCGGTGAAGAGGAGGTTTCGGACCGGAAAATCCCCACCAACAGTCGGGGCGGGCTGAAAGGCAAAAGGAGGGGGCTCTCTGCCATTCAGAGGGCTGAACGAGCAGCAAAGCTTGCCGAAGAGGGGCGCCACCCGGGCGATACGGCTCGGGTATCAGGCGAAGAGACGAGTGCGACTGGCAGCTCCGAGGTGGAGCGTAAGGCCAGATTCGTAAAGGAGGTGGAGGCTGCGATCAAGGTTGTGGCCTACAAGCATAAGCCCTCCTCGAAGTTTAAGGCCATTCTCGGGGCCTCCGCCTCCATCATGGCGGCTGCGGAGGCCAACTTTGTTGGGGCCGGGCCTAATGCGGACGAGGTTGCGAAGCTGCGGGTGGACGTGGCCCGCCTGACGTCCGCCATGGAGACTCTCCAGAAGGAGAACGAGAAGCTCCGCGCAGACCTGGCCAGTCTACGTGAGTGTGCCTCTCGCGCGGCGCCCCAGACGCAGCGCCCAAGCTGGCCCGTGCCGGTGGAGAACCAGGTTCTGAACCTGGTCCGGCAGGAGCTGGCTGCCTTCCAACACCGGTTCTTTGTGCTGGAGGGCATCGTCCTGCGCCCCCCCCCCCCCAGGGGCAAACAAGACGGTGGCGAGGCCGGCAACGGTCTCGTACGCGGCGGCCACGGCTGCCGCATCCAGGCTGGGGCCGTCCAGCCAGCCCTTGGGCGGGGTGGCAGTTGCCCCTCCCCCCCCCTGAAAGGCCGGCTCCGGCAAAACCGATACCGGCTGAACCGGCTCCGGCTAAGCCGGCGACGGGAAAGAGAGGCAAGACGAAGGCGAAAAAGGGCAAGGCGGCAGCACAGATGGTGGCTGCACCAGCCCCAGTGCCTGCGGCGAATGTGCTAGCGCCAGCGGCAAGCCAGCTGCCGCCGCCGTCACTGCCTCCCCAGCTTCCTACACCTCCCGCGGCTGAAGCCGGTTGGCAGGTGGTCGGGGACAAAAAGAAGGGGAAGAAGGCAGCCAAAAAGGCTAAGGAGCAGGAGCGGCAGCGCCAGTTCAGGGCGCGCAAGATCGCGGCTAGGCTCCGCACCCCGAAGACCGCAGCTGTAGTGATTACACTACAGCCGGACGCGGAAAAGAAGGGCGTTACCTACCGCGACCTGCTCGCGAAGGCGGTGGATCTCGGGGAGCTCGGGATCACCGGGGGCCTCCGGCTCAAAGTCACCCAGACGGGGGCCCGTATGCTGGAGGTCCCCGGGGAATCCAGTGGCGCGACCGCGGACGCTCTGGCTGCGAAGCTCAGAGCGTCTCTGGACGCGGACGAGGCCCGAGTGTCCAGGCCCGTCAGATGCGCAGACCTGCGTATCATAGGTCTGGACGACTCGGTATCGGAGGAAGAGTTGGTGGCCGCCGTCGCCAGGTCCGGGGGGTGCACTACGGACCAGGTCAGGTCAGGCGCCATACGCCCGGACCAACAGGGTATCCATGCCGCTACATTGTGCTCCTAAGCGCATGCTTGGAGAGAGGCCAATTCCCGCTTCGTTGGAAGACGGGGAAGCTGGTCCTCATTCGGAAGCCGGGGCGCCCTGCGGACTCTCCGTCCGCATACCGGCCCGTGGTGCTGCTCGACGAGGTGGGCAAGCTCTTTGAAAGAGTCATTGCAAACCGCCTCGCCGAGCACCTTGCGGGGACGGGGCCGGATCTTGCGGAACACCAGTTTGGTTTCCGCAAGAGGCACTCTACGGTGGACGCCATCATGCGCGTGAGAGCCCTCACGACGGGGGATGCAGTGGCCAGAGGGAGGGTTGCCTTGGCGGTGTCTCTCGACATCGCCAACGCCTTCAACTCCATGCCCTGGAGCTGCATTAGGGAGGCACTCCGGTATCATCGGGTGCCGACCTATCTCCGTCGTATAGTCGGGGACTATCTGATGGACAGGGCCGTCATCTACCCCGGTCGCAACGGTGAGTGGAACCGGCGAGAGATGTCGTACGGTGTCCCACAGGGTTAGGTTCTGGGGCCACCTCTGTGGAACATCGGTTACGACTGCGTGCTGCGCGCCGACCTCCCTACCGGCGTCAGCGTAGTTTGCTACGCTGACGACACGCTGGTACTGGCACAAGGGGGGTCGTACGAGGCGGCGGTGGAAACTATGACACGCGGGGTTGCGATAGTCGTTGAGAGGATTCGGCAACTCGGTCTCGAGGTGGCTCTGCACAAGTCCGAGGCCATGCACTTCCATGGTCCTCGGAACAGGCCACCACCGGGATCCTCAGTGATGGTAGGAGGGGTATCCATCGGCGTCGAGTCGACGCTGAAGTACCTAGGACTCGTCCTCGACGGCCGATGGAACTTCCGACGTTTGGCTCCCAAACGGGAACGGACCGGGGCTGCCTTCAGGCGGCTCCTGCCGAACCTGGGGGGGGGGCCAAACGCCTCCTGCCGGAGGCTCTACGCGGGGATCGTGCGGTCCATGGCCCTTTACGGGGCCCCGGTGTGGGCGCGTGGTTTGGCGCGCCTTGCCGTCCACCACCCGAACACGCCCCAAAGAATGGTTGCCGTTAAAATGGTTCGCGGCTACCGCACGATCTCCCGCGAGGCGGCGAGCCTCCTTGCCAGATTGCCGCCATGGGATCTGGAGGCGATAGTCCTCGCGCGCCTGCACGAATGGCGCGCGGAGGCACTATGCCGGGGGGAAACCCCGCTGCCTCGGCAAGTTGTCGCGCAGTGGACAGACTTCCGGCACGATCTCATGGCGACATGGAGAGAGCGACTGTTGCAACCCCGTGCTGGGCACGCCACTATAGCGGCGATAAGACCCCTCTTTGAGGAGTGGCTTGAGAGACGCCACGGCATCCTCACCTTCCGCCTGACGCAGGTCCTCACCGGACACGGTGTGTTCGGGAGGTTCCTGCACCGAATCGGGCGGGAGGAAACGCCCGGGTGCTCCCACTGCAAGGATAGACCGGAGGACACGGTGGAACACACCGTGGAAGTGTGCCCTGCTTGGGTGGAGCACCGACGTGTCCTCGTAGCGGCGATAGGCGGCGGAGACCTCTCGCGTCCGGCCCTGGTCGAAGCCATGGTCCGGAGCGAGACGGAATGGGACGCCGTCACCACCTTCTGCGAAGCAGTGATGCTAGCGAAGGAGGTGGCGAAGCGGGAGAAGGAGAGAGCAGCAGCTTTCCTCCCCGGCCGTCTCGGGAGACGCCCCGGGCGTCGGGGGCTACGTCTTGGCCCCCGGCCACCGTAGGCGCGGGCCTGTGGACGGCGAGCAATGGGTAGCTCGCCGTCCTTCCGTCTAACGACGACAGGCCTTGTCGACGGCGCGTTTTGTTCCACGCGCGCCTCAAAGAGCTGTCAGCAGCGTGAAGGGGCCCGCAAGGGCCGACGCCTGCCGGGGCTGCGGGCTGTTCGAAAGAGATACCGCGGCTCCGGAACGTAAGGGCACTGAAGGAACACGGATGGTTTTTAGTCAGTAAAAGTCTGACACTCCCTTACGCTCCACCCAGAGCGAAAGGCGTCATTAGATGATTTTCTATCCGCAAAAAAAAGGGTGGATTTTCACATAAAATTTATATAGTAGCACCATTGAACGTATTCAATCAAAAAAAATTATGATAACTGGTTTACAACTGACATAGATGTCGCGTAATTATTGATGTGATATATGTAATATTATGATAATATAATAATATTGTGATTCCTTTTATTTCGTACGATAGGGTCATAATATATCGCTTTTAAATTTGTAGATATAAAAATTTATTTAACCACGTATGGTCGTGTGAACATTTGAAGTAATCTATTTATCGGCGCTAAGTATCCTTCTTATAATAAAGTATATAAAAAAGTTAAAGTAAAAAATCAACCACCGGTTCATAAGACAGATCTATACGGAGAATAACAGGTAAGAAACTATAAGTTTGTAAAAATAAATTATTTTTGTATTAAAGTATACTGGTAATTTTTTACTCTCACGGTTACCTCGTTTTTTGGCTCTAGAAAATCGAAAAATCATTCGATTTCGATAATTTTTTAAACCTTCGTCTTTACGGCAGATTTATGTAAAAAAAAATATGGAAAATATCTTACCTCAAGATTTCAAATAGTTTTATGACTTTAAATTTGATCATAAATGCACTTCTTCCAGTATAATCGTTCATAACTTTTTTGCAAAGCGTTAAATGAAGTTTGTATAATTTTATTGTTATTTCCATTAAAAACAATTCAACAGTAAACTTTTTATATGACATATAATAAATACATCTTATATAAAATTTACAATATTAAAAAAGGCTAATTAATGTAGCGGTTAAATCGTGTGAACGAGGTGACGGGGAAAGAAATAGTCCTATGTCTTTCACTAATTTACAGTTGGTTTATTTTGTGATATCACTTATAGTCCTAATAATACTAATGACAACTTTCTACTTATAAGAAAGATTGGAAAGTAATCAATTGTTTCTTTATAGCCTTTATTTTACGTCGTTTCTTTTGGCACGACCAACGAAGGTATTTCATATTTCATAAAAGGTTACTTTAATGTACTTTTATAATTTTGACATTCCAGCATAGTAGTGGAAGATGGCAAAAAGCTTCTGCCCTCAAAGTTATATTCATATGTTGTCAACGAGCCACTTTTCTGTGGTTTTGCAGAAGAGATGAAATTAAGTTAGTTATTTTCGCTGTATTTATTTTATGGCTGCTCCAAAAATGGAATCGGCTCGACCGGCGAAGGACCAATCCTTCACTGAACAACGACGTAAAATATACCGGTTTAATGCTGAGTGTAGAGTACCGAAAACGCTTTTGCTGGTACCGAGGCATTCCATATCAGTTCCCTGAGGACTGAGAAGGTGACAACGCATTTTATTTATCAAAGATATATTAGTAGTATAGTTGCAGCACGACAGTTCGGATTGACCGGGGAAGGACCATGGTCTCACAGAATACCAGCGTAAATAAAAAAATAGAAGTGCTGATTTTCGTATGGTAAGTGTACGAGTAGGAAACTATAATATTTCACTTCCAATTAAAAACTAGTTTTTAAAGATTAATTTATGTATTAAATCAATATCACAAAAATCATCATTATACAATTCCTTTGTTTAGTTAATGCAAGGATAAAAGAGCTTGTACATAATTTTTGCTAAAAAAGATTGTTTGAATCAAAGGAAAAGGACTAAGACTTAATTAAAAGGCAAGTTGCTTAATGAATTAAATACTATGTTGTTCTGTTACTGGCGCTACGTAAGTCAAGAATTAGTAACTCGTACATCAGAAATCTAATTGAAGCTCACAAAAGCTACTGTTTTTGGGTATAACGCACTTTAAGTTCTTTAAGTATTGCATCTATATATTATATATTAGGCTGGGTATTATATATATATATATATATATATATATATATATATATATATATATATATATATATATACGATACGTCTAAGGGACCTTTAAGAAAAGAGCTTACGCCTTTTCCCCTGGTGTTACAGTTGTTCATGGGCGGTGGGTAGTCACTTACTATCAGGTGAGCCGTATGCTCGTTTACACGTCTCAAAAAAAAGATGAATTACGTAATTGTCAGCTAAAAGGGCCTACATTTAGTAGCCAGCAGCATAAGGCTACTTGCGTACAATATTAATATAAGAAATCTGTAATATGAAAACGATATAAAAATATATAATATAGTGTAACTAAACCGGAAATATATTTTACTTGAATCAATACTCCATTCCGATATAATGAGGTCAAGCCATTAACGTTACAAGCGCCTTTTCGGCAAAGAGCTTGTCAACGAATCCTATAGTGTATTATTTTTGATAAATCTATTGCATTCATTTATTCAGAATTAATTTCTGACTTTGCTTACTTACGAATAAGTTATTCCGACATCTATTGAAAGTCACGAAATCTTTCTAGTATTTCTCGTAGTTTCCTCTTATGACATCCACGAAACTAAACATGAAAAAATCTGGATTACGTAGATACATGAGCGGTGGTACAATTCCTTCGGTGGTGCTAGTTTGAAAAAGAAACATAAACACTCACGCCTGTCACCCAGACGGGTAGCCAGAGACTACAGACTTCCATTTGGCATTATCCTGATACACCTCTCTGGCCTCCTCCACGTCCATATACATACGCATACATGCTCGTCGGTTAAGGGTACTCCTAATTTGGCCCGTTTTCAATATATCATTAATTTGGTCGATAAATTTTTGCCTAGGACGTCCCTTACCGAATCTGCCATTCACTTCTGCTACTTAAATTTTCTTTGTTACTCTTTTCTCATTCATTCTTTCCACATGACCAAACCACCGAAGCATTCCTTTCTTAATCCTTGTTAGTACATCATCTTGCAAACCACACTCTTCTCTTATCAGACAATTTCTCATACTGTCATTCCAATTAAGCTCTAACATACTCCTTAACGATTTCTTATATTTACGCGAACACTACACATGATTAAAACTTACTTACGTTAAGCGTAGTGATTATGGCAAAATTTCGTGATCATGGTAAATGTGAATAAAGTGACATTAGCCTATCCATTAGATAAGGGTTCGGATAGTGAAACACAAAAGCCGAGGGTTCGAATCAACTATTACTTTACCAACCAAGAAACAACAAAGAAAACCACTCCAAGCACAAAAATTTTAAATTTAGTTGGAGTGGTTAATAATTCAGTCATGTTAACATTACTACTAGTTGTCCTTTTAAAAATACCTTATGGGAGGGACTGATTTTTACGGGCTGATAAAGAAAAGAAAGTAATCAGACCGTAAATAAGGGACACTATGCGGCAATTTTCAGAATAACACACAAAAAGTTAAAGTTACCGTTACCGTTCAGCCTACTCAAGTCCCCTGCTGAACATAGGTCTCCCCCAGAGATTGCATGATAGTGGAGATATTTACAAGGTCATTATCAACAAGATGCTGCTGCCCATCTCCTGATTTGCTTCCCTCTGTCGTCTTTTACGATACCTACGGGATGATTTAAGGTAGTGGATATTCTTACACCACAACTGGCTAAAATTCTAAGTTTCGCTCTGCTGCTAATCACAAGTCTGGGTGTTTTACGTCTAGCGTTGACGATATTATTTCCTTATATTGAAAGCCATAAGATTGTTTTTGCTTTTTCTCACAGGCGCTACTTACGACACATATATGACAAAATGGGCTGATGTTTTTTTTTAATTTATTTTATGTACACACATTAAGGTACAGAAACAGTCTTATAGCAATTATTTACAAAGCTTCTACTTATTCCAAATTCACTGA
Source organism: Parnassius smintheus behrii (assembly GCA_036936625.1). Classification (NCBI taxonomy): domain Eukaryota; kingdom Metazoa; phylum Arthropoda; class Insecta; order Lepidoptera; family Papilionidae; genus Parnassius; species Parnassius smintheus. The sequence continues at coordinate 9,341,128 of JAUPFT010000004.1, read as the reverse complement.
AATATCTTCCAGTAGACCCATAAAGGAAATTATATTTAAATTGCAAACTTAGTGCATACAATAGTACTACTAAAAATAAATAATATACACAATGTTACGTAAATTATATATAGAATAAAACAATAAATAAAAATAAAATAAATCAATAAATAATAATAATAAATACGAAAGTTACATATGATATATGTAAACTAAAACTAATATAATAGAATAATATATATATATATATATATATATATATATATATATATATATATATATATATATATATATATATATAAATTAGCAGGATGCAAAGTAGTTATCTCTAAGACGTTTCTTGAATACCAACAGAGTTTCGGAATTTCTTATACTTGACGGTAGTGAGTTCCATAATCTTACCACGTGAACTGAAAAGGAGTGGGAGTAAAAACCGGAATTAAAGACGGGAAAGTCAAGAAGATTTTTAACAAGGGATCTGCATGGTTTGTCCGGAGGATGGGTGAAGGAAAATCGACTTCTGAGGTATGTGGGAGAGGAAGGGTTGTGCAAAATGTTATAGAGGAGACATAACAATCGAGTGTTCCTTCGAAGTCAAATTGGGAGCCACTTGAGTTGCTTACGAAACTGTCAAATTTAAACGGTCAAATTTCTTGAGCCCAAATATAAAACGGATACACTGATTTTGCAAGCGCTCAAGTTTATTAAAAAGCTCCTCTGTAGCATCCAAATAACAGGCATCCGCATAATCAAGGAGAGGTAGGATAAGAGTAAGCACGAGTGATATTTTAGCTTTAAGGGGTAAGAAATTTTGTAGACATATAAGCGAATGCAAAGTAAATTAGACCTTGCGACTAACTTCAGCGATATCAGTGGTCCATGTTAAATGGTGATCAAATATGACGCCTAAGTTTTTGACAGTATTGGCAAAGGGTATAGGAACGCCATTAAAACAAACAAAAGGTAGTGATGTAAATTCTAATCTATTACGCAAATGCCTACTGCCTATTATGATGGCCTGAGATTTCGTGGGATTAACTAATAGTCCGAAGGATGCAGGCCATTCGCAGATGCGGCCCAGATCCGCATTCATAGCTGCAATTGCATTATTTGCATCACCCACCGGAAAATGACGATAAAGCTGTAAGTCATCCGCGTAGAGATGGTAATTAGATGTAACGACACTCGTAATGGAGTTAATAAATATGGAAAATAAAAGGGGGTTAAGAACGCCACCCTGAGGTACACCCGTAGTGATGCCAGACCAATCGGATAGAGTGTCATTAACACGAACACAATGTGATCGACGACGAAGATATGAATCAAACCATGCGATGGCAGATAGGGAAATGTTTATAGATTCCAGGATCCGGAAAAGAATATCAAAGTCTACTGAGGTAAAAGCACTACTAAAGTCAAGCAAAACTAAAAGTGTAAGAGATTTATTGTCCATGGCCCAACGGATATCATCGGTTACTTAAAGTAAAGCAGTGACAGTGCTTTGTCCACGACGAAAGCCCGACTGACAAGTGGAGAGCAAGGAGTTAGACGATAAGAAGAGAGAGAGTTGACCATGGATGATGTGTTCCAAAACTTTAGGAAGAAAGGGTAAAGTAGATATGGGACGAAAGTGGGACAAATAAGAAGGATTAGAAACCTTAGGCAGAGGAATTATACATGCTTGTTTCCAAACTGAAGGAAAGGATGATGACGATATAGAAAAATTAAATATGTGAGTAAGAATTGGTAAAAGTAAAAGTAGAACTAGCAAAATCATCTTCGCACATAGACCACCAATACCAACAGCATTTGAAGAGATGGCTAGGATGGATTTTTTGACATCTTCCGCCGTTACAAGGGAAAGATGAAAAGGACAAACGTGCGGTTTCGGTATACCCGCCAATGCGAGTAGTTTGTTGGATTTGATGTAAGGATCTAAAGTCATAGGAGGAGTAGCAAAGTGATTGTTTAGATCCTTTACTTTAACGTCATTGTATTCTAGGATCGGAGACCTGCCCACACCAACAGAACGAAGGAACTTCCACATCTCAGTAGAATTTTTATTATGGAGAGAGCTGTAAAAGTGGCGTCTTTTAGCATACCGACTCAAGCAACTGCAGCGGTTGCGCAAAAATTTAAAACGATTTAAGTTATTTTCAGATGGGAGACGTTTAAACCTTTGCTTAGCTCTGTCCCTCTGGCCCATAAGTTCTCTTATATCTTGAGTAATTCATGGTGCAGGATTACGCTTTATTTTTACGCGTTTGAGCAAGGCATGGTTATTGTATACCTTCAAAATTATATCATTAAAGTTACAAACCTTCTCATTTATATTAGTATTGTCAACAATAAGTGTCCAATCAACATTACTACGACTCCAGATCTATTCCCTTGTAATTACGAAGGAACAAGGATTGGGATTTCTTTGTAGGTGGACAGAGATGATAAGAGAGGTAGATTAAATCATGATATGAAAAAGAGGCAGTTATTTGTCCATGAGACATGACACTATCAGGAGAAGAAACGATCATAATATCAAGCAAAGAAGGGTTACAGTTAGGGAAGTGGTGAGTTGCCTGAAGGGGGAGAGTGAGAAGATTGAAGGAAGATACCAAAGTCAGAAGTTTTTGGGAGCGAGAATCATTTTTAATAAGGCAGGTGTTGAAATCTCCCATAAGAATAATATGATCGTAAGTAGTACTAAAATCAGCAGGGATTTGTTCAAGCGTATCAAAGTAATCTATGTGCATGTTAGGACTGTAAAATACCGCCAGCAACATTTTTACATGATTGAGAGTAACTTCTATAAAGAGATATTCAGCAGATTGAGAGTAAATAGAAGGAGAAGCACATATGGTCTTATAAAATATATCCGAACGCAGGTATATAGCTATCCCACCACAACCTTTTCCTATACGATCATTATGAATAAGAACAAAACCAGATAAGGCAAACTGCGTAGAGGGGAGTGATGGCTTGAAAAATGACTCAGAAATTAGTAAAGCATCGGGATGTGCACTGTTAATTGATGCTAGAAGATCAGGATAATGGCGAGGAACACTCTGGATGTTAATGTGTGCAACATTAAAATTGTTAGGAAATTTAGAGCGCAGGGATGAAATCTGGTCATACAAAGTTAAAGGTAACTCACTAACCGCACTTGTAAAACTACTTGAAGATGATGAACATGAGAAGAAATTGTCATCAAAAACATCAAGATTATCCATTTAGCAAATAAATTAAGATAATATAATAATGTATAATAATATAAGAATAATATAATGTAAAATGTAAATATAATAATACAGTTAAAAAATATGTATAAATATGATAGGTAAATACAATATATATGTATATATTTATAAATATCAATTTAGCAATTACTTAATTTAAAATAAAACAAAACTTAGGTATAATCTAATACAAACGGAACAGAAAAAAAAATTTAAAAAACATCTAAAATCACCAATCACAGAACTGTCATGAAATACTGAAGAAAAAAAATCTTATGAGAGTATAATTTATACATAAGATTCAATTAAAAAAAAGAAGTTTAAAATGTTATGATAATATCGTAACATTTTAAACTTCTTTTTTCATATTATGAACCTATCTTATAATTATATACATATTAAACTTCCTTAAGAGATAAATAAAAATATTGAAAAACACTATTACATATTACTGCAAAGCAGAATAAATAATACATTTTCCCAAGCTACAACTAAGAGTAGCACTGTGGCCAAAGGGCCATGCGTCACAACTAAGAGAAAAAGTAAATAAAAAAAATGCATTATAGTCATCTCAAAACTCACGAGCGTCAATTCAATGTGAATCACAGACTAGTATGATGCTTACGCAAATGTGAATGATAAAATAGACATTTTGATAACTATTGTGTGTAATTAAATGCTTATCTTATTATGAAAGTACCAGCTGGAAAAATGTATCATGATTACAGAAATATAAAGCAATTATAAAACAGTATTACAAAGTAGTTGTAAAGCGGCTAACAAAAAAAAATGATTACGATATGTACCTATATTTTCTGAAAGAAAACAACGAAACTAGGGATTAATTGCGGCGACGAGCCTTCCGTGGAGTATTAGTAGTCAATCTGGATGCAACTTCCTTTGGAGAAATGGGTTCCTTAGACTGCCCAGGGTCATAGACCGTACTACACTTGACGAGATATCGGCAAATAAGGGGTTTTAGTTCTGCCATAGACTCAATCCTCTGACGTGATTTGTCTGGCAAAATAATAACTATTTTGCCTTCTACGGACCAGCAGTTCTTAATCCCGAAATCTTTACGAGCTGTCATAAATACTTTGTGCCTTGTCTTAGTCAAAAACTCAGATATCGTGATACAGGTTTAACCTTTTCGTGAAGTTTTGTTATCCCAGACAAGACGACGACTCTCCAGACTACCAATTTTAACAAGCACTGGACGTATAGAGGCTTGAGAAGATCCAAGACGATGGCATACTTGTATATCCTCGACTTTCAAATCGGTCACCTTAATTTGGTCGGAAAACAGCTTATATACCGATTCATGCAACTTCTCATTCTGTCTTTCATAAAAACCATGGATAAGCAGTATTTTTCTTCTCATTGCTGTTTCATGTTTGTCAATATTGTATGTAACTAAGTCCAATTGTTTTCTGATCAGCGATAGCGATTGACAAATAAAGGATTTGAAAACGTTGAAGTCTTTGGACAGTGAAGAAATGTCTGGGTGAACTGGCGAGGAAACAGCTGTGGCTTTTAAAAGCTTATCTTCATACTCACCCATGCGAGAAGCAAATAATTTTTCGAGTTCACAAGATTATTTACAAGCTGTGGGTCCATATTAGACTGTTATGCAAAACTGTGCTTTAGCAATAAAAAGATAGAAGTTGTTAAGAACAGCACGTGTTGGTAGACTTTAGCAATGTTTTAACACATTTATTTAGAAAGAACGAATATGTACTTTAAATAATTTAACAAAAATAAATATAATTAGCACACTGAGTTTGCGTGTTTACTTTTTGTTTTTTTTTTTATTTCTCCAGCACACGGATAACTCGATACATTTTACTAGTAAATCAAAATCACTGCATTTTGTCCTTGTGGTTTGCGATTTATTTTAATTAATTATTTACAGTTCCATGTATAGGGTAGAGCGACGCTGCAGCTATATTATGGTGTATCACGAATGGGTCGGCTCGAACGTAGTAGAACCAGACAATATACAGAATTATAGAATACCAGCATGATATAGCAGCTTAATGCCGGAAACTCTTTTAACTGAAAACGAGGCATTCCAACCTAATCATCAGTGGTGACAACGCATCTGCATTTTGATCATTAATCGATAATGAATGTATATGGGCTACAGCAATCACTTATCATCAGGTGTATTGTTTACTCACTTGTTATTCTTATTCTGTAAAAAAATATAGTAGGTGGCAGTAGCATGATTCTTAATATTAAGGATCGGAAAACAAAAAAGTCTATGTTGTAAATTGCTCCTAGTCAACAATTATTTTCATTTAGTGGGAGTGTTAGGAAGTATCTAACAGTGTCAATACCAGTGCTTGTATTTTTAATACAATATATAATAATAATAAAAAAAATAAGTAAAGTGAAGTTACAGCTTATAAACGTCCCACAGCTGGGCAAAAGCCTCCCTTTATTTTTTGAGAGGCTAATATTAGTTCACTACACTGCTCCAGTTATTTCTCGCGAACACATGATAATATAATGTAGTCTGAAGGCTAATTAACGCAACTATTTTTATTTTATATACAAGTGTAGTTGTCAATTCAGGAAGGAAATAAATGACTTTTTCAGAAGGTTCCATTGCATACGTGACAGCACCCAATACAACTTGACCCAGATCACTGTTACAAAAAAAAAGTCTTTCCACGTCCCGCGTGTAATTGGATAGAGCGTAGATAGTGATCGATTTATAAAGGGATTTTATACGTTTCAACGTTCTGCAAACTTTGTATTATATTATGAAATATACCGCGAGTCTATTAGCAGAAAATATCAAATGAGAATATTTATTTAGTACTTAATTTATTAATTTCTTCTTGATTCTTGTACTTGTTTAGTTTGTGAATGGTGCACATAATCTATATTTTTAACAGTAAGGTTTTGTGATTAATTGGCTTCTTTTATAATTATTTCCTAAATTTACGGGAACACTACACATTAAATAAAACTATATTTATGGGTTTGATCGCGTTTAGTTAACTACTTCCCTCATTAACTTATTTTTTATTCCCGACCTTTCGGGTGCTTTACAGCACCCACGATGACGGGGGAGAATGAGATGTATGACTAACTAATGTCATAGTTAGCCCAGCTTACTTCAGTTTCGGTTCGATCTATGCAGAACAAGCTTACGTTATCTTGAAGTATTGCAGTGGTATGCTTGGGTTTGGGTTTAATTTTGTTAAATTATAGTATCCCAAGCAGATGGCAGCACGTCCATCTTCTCTGTTGAAATTACGATGTTTTTTTTTTTTAATTTCAGTAACCTTGCGTATCAACCTTGGTAGGAATCGGTGTTCTTTTGCGAGGATTTTCGATGTAATCTTGACCATGTTCATAGACTGCAGACTTCCCGGAGCGTCGGTGCTTCACGTCAGCTATATGTTCTTTCACGCGGGTTTTTATGGACCTCTTTGTTTCACCTTTGTAAGAAAGACCACATTCACAATCTAACTTGTACACTGCTGCATCTTGTAGAGCGATATTACACTTGACAGATGGTAAAAATTGACTAAAACACCTGAAACATCTGGAATTAAAAATAAGCTAAAATAGTTAATTAAACGCAATAAAATCCGTAAATATAGTTTTATTCAATGGCTCCTGTTATGTTTATAAGATAATCCCGCTGGGTTTCCCACTAGTTATTTACAGGAGAGTAGTATTTACTACCATGTACCATTTGCAAATATCAAATGTCTTTCAATAGGGGTGATGTAATTGTATATAATTTATATAATTTAAAAAATGTAATATTATTATATTTTATTTTTGTTTTTTATTAAATAATGTCACCCTCCAATTTTATTACGTGGAGGCAGTTTATATACATAATTTGCATAAGGTCAAACCAGACTCTGAACAATTACGCAAATACTTCTGCCGTGCGCAACTCGAAATCACGGCTCTCAGAGCTGCAATTCAATGTTAGCGAGCCACCTTTTCTTCATCCAACCATAAAAGCCCAATACTGAACAAGGGCTTCTTCTTCTGTAGAAATCTTTATCCTTTAAGCTTAGCAGAAAATTGTTGATCGAAGGACCAAAATCCTTCCTCATTTTAGAAAATTGTGTAATAAATTGGTAATGCTGCCACTGAGACATTTCTCTTCTTGTTCTTTACCAGTACATAAAAAGACTACTGCTAGACATATCTTTTTAATATAATAAGAGTGGCAAATGAGCACAGAGCTCATAAGCATGTACGTTTATCCTCGATTAAGAATAAAAATGCAGATACATTGTTACCCCTGAGGACCAAGATGGAATGCCTCAACTCCAGTAAAATGGGTCTCCGGTTCTCTACTCTCACCATATAAAACACAGAAGCATCAAGCTGCTATTTTACGCTGGTATTATATGAGAGCGTGGTCCTTCTCCGATTGAGCCGACCTATTTATGCTACAACCATAATATAGATGCAGCGTGGCTCTACCACGTACAAAAACTGTGTTTATTTTTTAAATTGTTTGTATATTTAGTTTTGGACTATGTTTACTGAACCAATAAAAACTGAACAAATGAAATCAATGTAAATCTGAATCCTACGTTTTTGGTTACAAATGAAGATATTGAAAACCGATCCATTTAATCTTAGTTAACCGCTACATCACGATAAAGCCATAACCCTGGAAAGGATAACAATTTTATTTACGGGAGTTAAATATGTATTGATTTTTTGTTACTTTAAGATAAAAAAGAGAAATATAGTTTTTAAGGGCAATTTAAGTGTCAGAGTTGCAAAATATTAAATATCAACTGTGGATAATATATTATTACCAAGGAATATAGAGCCGTGGTAGATCAGGATTTAGGCGGCCGCTTTAAATTTAATAGTACGCGAGCTACTCGGGTTCAATACCTGCAAACACCAACGAAATTGTTGAATTACGACGTGCTGTACGCTGAAGAAAAATGTTACTTAAAATCGCAGATTTATTTTAGACATAGATTTTCGTAACAGTAATTGCGTCCATAATAGATATAATTGTACATCATCTTGCTATTGCTTTTAATGTTGCACGTATCTAGTGCGTCTCTTACCAATTCCCAGTAAAATTTTTGAAATAGTAATTTTTGATCAATTGTGAAATTTTTTAAGACAAACAAATTACTCTATAAAAATCTATTCAGTTTTACACGGGGTCACTCGACGACTGAAGCCGGCGTTGAGTTTACGGTTCATATTTTTAATACATGGGAGATCTTTGGGTATTTTTGCGATTTATCCAAGGCTTCTGATTTAATAAAAATTAATTCGGTTTTACACGGGGTCACTAGATGACTGAAGCCGGCGTTGAGCTTATGATATTTTTTAATTCCTGAGAGATATTTGGGTAGTTTTTGTGATTTTTCCTAAGCTTCTGATTATGTTCGTGACGAAACATTTATCTTAAAACTACAACATTCGTCAGAGTTCGATTCTTGTATCGTTCTTGTTCTTAATCTATAATAATTACTTACCTTATCTTATAGAGGATAATCACGATATTGTATTATATGCTGCTACCTCTTTCATTTTCAAACTCAAATGGCAGTCAATTAATGGCATTGTAAACAATGCTTTATCGAAATTAGTACATCAGTTTAACGCTAACGATTTTCTCTTAAAAGGCAATAACCCAAAATGTATTTATTACACTTGCAATATCTTATGTTAAACTTTCGAATACAAGTTTGCTCCTATATGGGAAGAAGTTGAGTCTTGTGGATATCATATATCCCATATCAGATAATTAGCATGCAGAATTAGTTCTGCAGCATACTGTAAAAAAGTTGGAAGTCTCATCAAGGTTAAGACAACTTTATTGGTTTATTTTAGTTACTTTTATAGCGTAATGGCTTATGGAATTCTTACAGAGTAACGCGACTGTCAGTGAGACCATATTTGACAATAGAGTGACAATAGAGTGAGTGACAGACCTGTTGGTCTAGTGGTTAGTGACTCTGACTGCTATGCCGGAGGTGGTGGGTTCGATTCCCACCCAGGACAAATGTTTGTGTGATGAGCACGATCATTTGTTCTGTGTCTGGGTGTAATTTATCTGTAATATTTATGTATTTAGAAATATATAAGCATGTTTATCAGTTGTCTAGTACCCATAACACAAGCTCTGCTTAGCTTGGGACTAGATGGCTTTGTGTGATAGTTGTGTAATATTATTATTATTATTACGGTAAGTGTTTTCACTTCTCAGCTCTAGGCTGGATTTCAACTACATTTACGGGCCGAAGCCAAAGCAAATGCAGCGTGTGGTGTGTAGTGTAGTTCATGTGATTTGATGAGGTCCTATTTCGTTTTCTTCTATCTGCATGAATTTCCTAACTATTCTGCATGTATTTAATATAGCTGCTTTTTGAAGTGTAATATATAGAGTTTCTTTTAGTTGTAATAATTTTAAGCTACGGAGGAGATGATTTGGGATGACACCTGTTGTGGAGAGGACTATAGGGACCACATATACTTTTTCTTGTTGCCAGATTCTAGTCACTTCATCTTTAAGTTCTGCGTACTTACTAATTTTTTCAGTTATCGTCTTCTGCAAGTTGTGTGTGTTGGGGACTGCAACGTCTATCAGGTAAGTAATATTATTTATTTTATCTTGTAGAATTATATCTGGTCGGTTATAATGGATTGTCCTATCGGTGAAAATGCCGCGGTCGTAAAAAAGTTTATGTGTGGTTTTTTCTAGAGTAGGTTTTGGTGTATAATTGTAGTACGGAGTGTTGGCATCTTGAATGAGTGCGTGTTTGAGTGCTAGTTTTTGGTGAATGACATTGGCCACCTGGTTGTGTCTGTGAGTGTAGTCAGTCTGTGTAAGAGTTGTGCATGCGCCTGTGATGTGTTTCTGGATGTGTGTGGCATTTGCGACATTTGTCATTATTTACTGTAGGATCTTTGATTATATATTTTCTGTAATTTTTTGTGTTTATGATCTGGTCCTGAATAGCTATTATAAATCCTTCTGTTTCTGGGAATAAGTTGCCTATTTTCAGCCACCTATTTGATGCTAACTTATTTATGTGGGATTGCTCTAAGTCATGAGGGTGCCGACCATGGAGGACTTTCTTCTTCCATTCGTCAATTTTGTGTGTCTGTGGGTTACCACTGGTAGTGTTTTGGGGTTCAATCTGATTGCTTAAGTTAAGTGGAGTGTAGTTAATATCATTCGTTACGATGGCTTTATGAATATTGCTAGTATGGGATTTTGTATAGAAGAATGATTTTAATCGACTAACTTGTTTCCGCCATAGGTGTTGGATATCTATTAGGCCTCTCCCTCCATGTTCTCGTCTTATTGTTAGTCTCTCTATGGCGGATTTAGGATGTAGGTTGTTGTGTTTCGTGAGTGTTGTGCGTGTAGTTCACTCTAATTGTTCTGCGTCAGTTTTGGACCATTTTATAACTCCGAAAGAGTACGTTAATATGGGGATGGCATAGGTGTTAATGGCTTTGATGAGATGTTTACTTGAAAGTTGAGTTTTACAAACGGCGTTAAGTCTTCTCTTGTATTCCGTAGCGAGAGAATTTTTAATTCGTACGTGGTCAAGACTTTTAAGTTGGACATACCCTAAATATTTGTATAAGTCAGTCGATTCCATTGCTGTAATAGCCTCCGTTTCATTTACTACATAGTAGCCGGGCCTTACTTTGCCTCTTACAATGTGAAGTGTTTTACATTTATCTAAACCAAAATGCATATTAATATCGCTACTGAATTCTGTTGTTATATCCATTAATTTCTTCATATCCTTGTCTGTTTTTGCATATAATTTGATGTCGTCCATGTATATAAGATGCGATATTGTTGTTTCGTCTGTATTTAGTTTGAGGCAATATCCGGCCCCGCAGCTCTGCAGCAAATGAGACAGAGGGTTTAAGGCGAGACAGAACCACAGTGGGCTCAGGGAGTCACCTTGGTAGATGCCTTTTGTGATTGAGATTTGTCGCTTGGTTACAGTATTTTGGTTACAATTTATTTGTAGTGTTGTTTTCCATTGTAACATTATTCGGCGTAAGAAATCGATTATTTTCGGGTTTATTCTATAAATTTCTAATATTTTTAATAACCATGAATGAGGAACACTGTCTAACGCTTTTTTATAATCTATATAGGTGCAATGTAAATTTCTATTTTTAGAGGTGGCGTGTTTATGAATAGTGAAATCAATTATCAGCTGTTCTTTACATCCCATGTGGCCCTGTCTATATCCCTTCTGTTCTTCTGCTATTATATTGTGGTGTTCAATGTGCGACTGAATTTTTTTTGTGATTGCAGATGTCAATATTTTGTAAATTGTGGGTAGGCATGTAATTGGTCTGTATTGGGAAGGCTGAGGTGAATTTTTTGTTTTAGGTAGCATATAAGTAATTCCTGTAGCAATAGATTCGGGAGTGTTCTGTTGTCCTGTTATTATATCTGTTAAACTTCTTGCTAAAGGTTTGTGTAGAGATTGTATGATGAATTTTGTCTATACCAGGCGATTTCCAATTATGTAACCTAGCTGTAATGAGTCTAACTCTGTTACCTCTTCGAATTCCATTTCGTCAATATCTCTCCATTTTGCTTCCTCTTCAATTATCCAAGATGCTTTGCAGTTATGTTGTTTTTACTCTTCCCAAATACTCGCCCAATATGCTTCTAGTTGTTCTTTTGTAAGTAGGTTAGGTGTATGTGTGTTACGTTCATCGATTGTGTCTGTTTGTGGTTTGTGTAAGTTTCTATAAAACAATTTTTCGTTTGTGGCAAATTTGACGTTATCTTTTTTGGGCTGTTGTGCTTTTTTATACCTTTTGAGCCTATGAACTTTAAGTGCTAACTTTTGTTTTAACGTGTCTAAAAATTCTTCAGGTCTTGTGTTACTCTTTTCCTATCTGGTATGCGTAGCATTATTCCTAAATATGACCTCTACTTTTTCGACTACTTTATTAGATCTACAACCGTTAATATACTGAGTGAGTCTACCTATGTTTGCTCTTAATTTTTCAATGTCTTTTTCTAGTCTCTGTTGCCATGCTGGTTCTGTATTTTGTCTTGTTCTTGTAGTTCTTGCATTGTCTGTGATTTTAAAGTTCAATTCTTCGGATATTACTACCGCTGTGCAGTATATAAGTAAATGTATGTCTTTAAGTTGTGTGCATCAGATACATATTGTGTGAGTATAGTTTCATTAAATAAATTAACCAGTCGAAACAGGTTAGGTCTGTACTTAAGTTTGGGTCATCTTGGTCGCGCTGCGGGATCCATCCCAGAGTATAACATTATTGTTGTTCTAAATTTCTCATTGATTTCTTGAATATATGTATCTGTTGTTAAGTGTTGATCTGGGACAACTATGGTCTTAATGTCATTTTCTAGTGTTAGGATTAAGGCTTCGGTTTGTGTGGATGTGTGTGATATTTGTGTGCAGATTTGTGAATGGTCGCATGGCTGAGATTGTGTATAAATGAGTTGTGATTGACTAAGCAATTGTGGTTGTACTTGGTGATCATTTTCACTTGTGTTTTGTGTGATATTAGTTTCTACATAGCTGTTAGTCGCTTCTTCTTGAATTAATTGTGTTCGTACTTCTTCTTTTAATTGATCTATAATCTTGGGATAGAAGCTTATTCCTAACTATGGTTCTTCTTTGGTCTGAGATTTTTTGTTCTGAAACAGTAATTTCTGGATATTGTCGAGTGAAATGTGCGTGTAATTGTTGTCTGTATGTGGTCATATCGGTCTCTAATTTAGTAATGTATAGATAAGTTCTCATGATAAATAGATTTACTTCTTTACTCCATTTTATTCGAACTCTTGCTTTTCCAGCCTTGGTGGACGCGGGTAAGAAGGTAAATACCTCCCGCGCAGCACTCAAGGTCGGAGTATGTGGAAATGTATTTAAACTAGTAATAGGGGGTGATGGAGGTGTTGGTGACGATGATATGGATGGTGATGTTGGCCTCGAGAGTGTGTATGATACTGTGCTTAGACTATATGGATCTACAGGGGTGTCTGTCCTGTCCGTCAGTCTGTCACCATCGTCAATGAGTTCGGCTGTAGTATCTTTGTGGATGGGAGCCCGCCTGTTCAACTCCTCACCGCTGACGGATCGCATGCTGTGACACCCAGCGTCAGCTCCAGGTGCACCCCGGCGATCGCCCCCGGGCAGCGGCCCTATACGTTTACTTTTAGAACGAGTCTCCATTTTATTTATGGGTTTCCAGAGCCACGTTAGCCACGCCAGTAATTTCTCATTCGTGTGTCCGCCCCCTACGTGATTAGATGGTCAATCAGGACGTGTGGTTGTTTAGGGGGCTATTATTATTATTATTACTATTATTATATTTGTTTTGCAAAAGAGGGCCGTACCGGCGATTTATAACTTAAATTATAACTTTTATAAAGGCGGCGGTTCCGACGGGATTCTTCCAATTTTATTAAAGCACTGCTACAAAAATTATATGAACCACTTTTTAGATTGATTTATCTTTCACTGTAAACGGGAGTATGCCATATGCCTGGAAACAGTCCTTTGTTACACCTGTGTCTAAATCCGGTAATACGAGTAAACAGCATATAGAAAATTATCGTCCGATATACAAACTTAATACTATCCTCAAGCTTTTTGAGTAAATTGTATACGGTGCTATATAACGTCCCGTCTTGTTGTCCCAGCAGCACGGTTTTATGAATTTTTTTTACAGATTACTCTATCTAGAGTAATTTATGCGAATACCTTAAGAATTTATGAGTGCCATCCCATTTAATAAAACTAAATTTACGGATTCTATCGCGTTTAATGGACCATCACCACCCATGATCACGGGGGGGGGGGGACTGAGATGTTTGACGTCCCAATGTCATTGTTAACCTGGCTATCTTCAGTTTTTGCATATTAATTTTTGGTCCGAATTGAAGCTCGTTTTGCGTAAATCTATAACTATAAGCTTACAATGCGGTTGGGTCGTAAATGTGTTATTTTACCAATTCTCATTATTTTTAGTATAAAATGTAAATAAATATGTAATAGTTTTATAATGAATTTCAAATAACTTAACGTTATATTTATTTCAAATTCACACTAAAATATATTTGAAATATTGTTTGAAAATTCGTACAAATAACAATGAATTTCGGATTTCTTTTTTAATTTTTAATTTTTTAATATTTTAGTACGAGTAACAAATAGAAATACGTAAAACATAAAAATATACATATTTACAAACGTCTTCATATAGATTTCTCAAAAAACAAACGTGCTTAAATTATTGGTACTTTTGTGACTAAAAGTGAAATATCTACTACTACTATATTTGAAAGGGTAATTTTGGGTAATTTATAAAATTTATTACATTTTCTAGCAACTAAAATAATTGTATTCGATATTTTACATTCAACAAGAATGTCTGTAAGTTTTATCCATAAACATTTTCTCAAAGTGAAAATATAGTAAAATTTGCATGTTAGCAAAAAATTTGCAATTGCCGCCATTTTACAAAATAGTGTCAATTTAAATAAAAACATCGCTTCATCCGATAGAACCATCCGAGAAAAGCACTTTGCCCACTCATCTTTGGGGTTCTCTTCGACGGAATTTTGAAACGCAGCAACTGCTTCTTCAGCGTCCATGAAACGTTTTCCTCGAAGTTTATCTTTCATTTTCGGAAATAAATAAAAAATCGCAAGATCGGGACTATAAGGCGGGTGACTCAGTAATTCCACGTCTGACGTCGCCAAGTAGTCGATTGTTTGCTTGGCGGTGTGCAACGAGGCGTTGTCGTGGTGAAGGAGGATCCTACTGCAAGGTCGCTTCTTCCAATAAACAATTTGTAGACAAAAGACAGTAGAAAACAATTGCTAGTGTACTACTCTACAGTAACTGTTTTTTGATCTTCTAAAGCAAATGTTACGTAATGACCTGTCCTTCCAAAGAACGAGGCCACCATCTTTTACCCCACGCTTCGACCTCTCTTCACTATAATTGGCAACTCCTTGGAAGGAGACACCGAGACAGCAGACTGTCACTTAATTTCAGGAACATAACAATAAATTTCAGTCACCTCCGTTAAACTTTGTACCATTTAACGACACCAATCAACATGACAAAGTTTTTGAGCCTCCGTGAAATTATGAGGTAACTGCCGGGCACAAAGCTTCCTGACCGTTAAATGATCATGGAGGATTTTGTGCACTTGACTCGTACTGATTTCTAAGCTTGTTCGAATCTACTGATAAGTCACTCATTTGTCAGTCTCTATCATATGCCGCACAACACTAATCTTATCTCAGTCAACGCCGTAGAAGGCCGTCCCTCAATATTTAAAGAGAATATATTTATAGAGATATAGAAGAGATTAGTGCGACCACGCTTAAACTCATCAAACCATTCATCGAAGTGCAATAGGCGGCCTTGAAGTGGCACAAGATGGGGCTACATCGCAAAAGGCAAATCGAAGTCTATGATAACTTTCTTGTTGACATAAACGACATCGAAAGTCATAAAAAATCATTGTACGAAAATTTTCTTGCGTTAAATTGATGCTGACATGACACAGACATTTTTCAACGACCTGATAAGATTTGCAGGAAGTCGATGGATGCAGGTGGCTCAGGATCGTGCTTTGTGGCATTACTTGGGGGAGGCCTATGTTCAGCAGTGGGTTTGTGAAGGGCTGTAATGAAGATAATGATGACGACTACGTTTAAAGGTAAACGCGCCAACTTGTGTCTTCTGTGGAATAAAGTAGAATATAGTTTTAGTTGTCCCCAACTCAAAACTATGTCCAGCAAATACTCGACTTCAGACAACAGTTTCTTCAGTCTTGGAACTATACACGGCCATTATATAAAGCAACACCAGTGCTTCGTCTGCGCAGCAATGAATTTTATCAGTTTTATTTTATTACTGATATGCAGAAGAGACAGCGTCAGTAGCAGTACACAGCTTTGTGGAACACCAGCGTTAATAGGCTTGTAATCAGAGCATGCACCGTCTACTACAACCTTGATGCTCCGATCAGTAACGAAACTGGTGATCCAATTGCACAATTTCTGACGCAATCGAGGGCCTTCACTATGTCTAAACTATCAGCCAATGCCTCCCCCGTGGACTCTACTGCCTCCATCCATCTATGAGTCGGGTAGACCAGAATATCACTGGCTGATCGATCACGACGAAAACCGTGTTGGCGATTACTAATCGGCGGTGTTCCTCAAGGTGCCTCATGAGCTGGCAATTTATAATGGACTCCAATATTTCGGAGAATAAGGAGGTGATTGCGATAGCCCGTAGCTGGACGAGCATGAGCGGTTGCCTTTTTTAGGGATTGGGTGGACCAAAGCTGTCTTCCATCGC
This sequence comes from Parnassius smintheus behrii, assembly GCA_036936625.1. Lineage (NCBI taxonomy): Eukaryota > Metazoa > Arthropoda > Insecta > Lepidoptera > Papilionidae > Parnassius > Parnassius smintheus. Next base: position 9,324,549 of record JAUPFT010000004.1, on the reverse strand, counting down.
GAATACGCCTTTCAAGTAGCAGTACCGGAAGAGACGCGTTATAATCGACACCAACTAAGGAGCACACGTCTTCAGTATAATGGGAGGCCGTTTTTCTGAATCCATAAGGCTAATCCAAATTATTGATGTCCACGGAGAGGAGTGCTTTAAGAACCGAGCACTGTGTAAACCGAAAATCCGGCATGAAGCACCTACACCTTGAAATGGTGTTCTCCCCGTTATCGAGAGTCGTTTATTAAGCAAAGAGAGAGCCTAACATATTATCGGCCTTATTTTTTGTGGCATGGGCCAGTGAGTCATCCATTCTGTTCGGAGATATAAGAGATGATTAACATAAATTCCCTTTGACAGCCTTGATGAGAGAACTTTTTTTACGTGGTAGAGCCATGCTGCAGTTATATTAATATTATAGTTGTAGCACGAATGGGTCGGCTCGACCGGGGAAGGACCATGCTCTCACAGAATACCAGCGTGAAATAGTAGCTTAATATTGCTATATTTTGTATGGTGACTGTAGAGAACCAGAGACCCTTTTTGCTGGAAACGAGGCATTCCATCTTAGTCCTCACGGGTGACAACGCATCTGCATTTTGATTCGTAATCGAGGACAGATGTAGATGTCTATGGGCCACAGCAACCACTTACCATCAGGTGGACTATGTGCTCGTTTGTCACCCTATCCTTAAAAACAACCAGAATGCTTGGGTTCCCGAAGAAAGGCGAACTAACTTCTCACCAATTATGTCAATATGCTCAGACGTTTCCTTGGCAATGACACTTTTGAAAAACCTGAACTTCAGGTGGAACCTGGGACCTGGTGAAATTATACTTATTTTTAAGAGCGCTAGTGTTTACATCCCGAGACCTTAATGTGGCAGCCCAGGTTGATAACTTTCCTGATTATAGAATGATGCTATGTGTGACCAAACAATGGTTGGAATCTGCCTCCGAGGGGCACCACAGAGGATGAAATAAAAAGTTCCATACCCCGAAGTATCACATCAGCAACAGAACCAACAACAAAGCTGGGATCATCAGGCGAGAAGCACACTCATTCTCAAGGGTGGGATGCATTAAAAGACCGCGTCCTGCCCCAATCGGCCTGTAGTGCGAAACATGGCAGCCTGCGGAATGCAACTACGACATTAGTCTGAGTGTAACCACATTCCGGATAAGACAATGATCCGATGAGTCTAGAGGGGCATCGATGGAAACCTGATACCCGTCCGGATGAGAGGGCAGCAGAAGGTTCAACAGAGAAGATGCATGATCCTCTATATCTGGAATCCGCAAAATCCGACATAACTATACAGATCTTCTCGCATGATCGGTTAAATGTAAATCGGGCCATTCGGCGTAATGGGCATTAAAATTCCCAAGGATCACGATCTCTACGGATGGGATCTGCTGTAGCAAGGAATCTGTAGCCACTTGGACGTGCTCGATGAGTCGGACTGTTTCGGCATTACCGCTTTGGTACATATAGAGACATCCGTAGACGCGGGGATAGTTGTTGCTATCTACGCGCAGCCATAGGATGGATAGGTCTCTGTGCCTTCAAGGCTGCAAAGTCGTCGAAAACAGATGTCTTCTCTGAGGTATAATAAAACTCCTGTTCGTGCACCAGGAAGTGTTCTTATTTGTAGCCCATTCAGGAGAGATAATATGAAGTATCAGCTGGAAAGGACTCCTGAATCTCGGTTAAAAAGAGAAAGGCCAGCTTTTCCATCTCCAGATGTTAGTGGACAGCGTTAAGGTTGGAACGAAGTCTCCTGATGTCACGGACAGTGTAACAGGTTTGACCTTGGTTTATTTGCTCTGCTTGCCCTAAATAGTTTAGTTGTGAGCAGAATATCCCCTCAAATACGCGGGAAAGCCTGAGAACCAACGCTCAGGAAGAGAAAGATAGTTTGGAATCAATGAATTTACGCTTTTTCGGATTAAGCCTCAGGCCATCAAGTGAAGTACAGAGGCGAACCTCTACTTCATGATTGTATTCTGTGAGGTCGTAGTAAATTATATTTAGGCAAAAGATAATATTATACTTTTGCAATTATATTGTATTTTGTTTACTCTCTTATATACTCTAATATAATCAGTGAATTGTATCAATTCACAAAAGTCCTAATTTCTCGTTTAATTCTCACAAAGCAAAATGAATCAACAATAATAATAAGGATTTAAAGGAATCTCTAAGTAAAATTAAGCTTAATTTGTTTCAACTGCTTTTGTGACATTTACTGTGATTCGTTAAAACTTAAATTTATTCATTGTTCACGTATCTATTTTAATTTAAAGTTTCCTTTGTCTAGTTTCTATAAGTTTTTCTGTTTCAATTTTGCTGTTTTAAGTTTTTCGTGTTATAACTTATAAAATAGGTCGTTGAAATCAAACTGTCAGAATGAAAATTATTTATTATTATATTTATAAGATAACTTTAATCAAATAGTCTCATATAATTGAGTAATTTTGTATTTGTTTAAATATTGATATGAAAACTGGTTGATATAGTATTTTTACAGTGAAAAAAAGTGTCTATAACGGAGGCTATTATGTTCTAATTTATTTATTATTATTCTTTCCTTCACTATCTTAAGGCAGCACTACAGAATCGTAACGTTACACATCAGTCTCGCTCGCGACGATGTCCGAAATAGCTGACTTGCGTTTATGTCTACAAAGTTTTTTTTTATTTCTACCCCTAGCTTAAAATTATAATAAAAGCAAGGCATGAATGCTCAAATGTGACAAACCAATAGCATGGAAATCTACTATTGTTGAGTAAAACAAATGTTCAAAAACTGTGTTACTGTGCTAACCAACCTGTACCGACCTCACATCTAAGAAATTAGCGGCACTGCGCAACACTAAGAATCTGGAATGCACCTGCGAAGATTATCGCCGTGAAATTCCAAGATAAAAGTCATTAGTCATACAAGAAGAGGAAGAGGACTACGAGGAGGAACTAGTCATAACACAGGGAACTGACAGATCCAACGCAATGATAAAGTTGCTAATCGACATAAAATTCGAGGTTGAAAAAGCAGTAAATAAAGAAAAAGGCTCAGTAAAAGAAGTACTCAGCTCTTGTTTGACAACAAAAAATTCAATACAATTGAAAATGGATGGAATAACGGAAACTTTAGCGATGACAAGCGAAATAATGAAAGAACTAGAAAAAAAAATACATATTTAATGAACCAAAATAAACATCTAGAGCTGAAAATCGATGCTATGGAACAGTGCATTCGAAACCTTGAGCAAAAACAGCTTATTGAAATTGAAGTCGCAGGAGTATCTGAAATAAAGGGCGAAAATACAGAAATTATTTTAAAAACATTCGCAACGAAGCTAAATATTGGGAAAGAAAATAAGAACAACAAAAAAATTATATATATATATAAAATATATATATATATATATATATATATATATATATATATATATATATATATATATATATATATATATATATATATATATATATATATATATATATATATATATTACATATATACATATATATATATACAATTTCTCACCTTGTCATTCAGATTCAACCCTAGCATATTCCTTAAAGACCGCATTTCTACAGCATTTATTCTACTTTCGTGCTTCTTCTGCCACACCCAGCTTTCACTACCATACATTAAAGTAGGGACTAACACAGCATTATGAATTACCATACGTGCCTGTTTTGACACATTCTGGTTCTTCACAATAGAGTGTAGTGCCCCATTCACTCTATTCCCTGCATTTACTCGTCGTTCTATATCCCTATCATATCTACCATCCCTGCTAAATACACATCCCAAATACACAAACTCATCCACTTGCTCAATTAACTCTCCTTCTATTCTTTTCACATACCGTTTTGCTTTCTTCTCTTTCAAAAACCATCACTTTCGTCTTACTTGCGTTCACTTTCATTCCCCTTTCTTTTAATTCCCAGTTAATTAATGTAACCATCATTTGCAACTCAGCCGCCGATGACGCAAGTATGACTTGATCATCGGCATACAAAAGGCATTTGACGGTTAACTCGCCCATTCTTAACCCACATTCTTCATCTTTTAAAGTTTGCAAACACCGGTCCATAAATAGGTTGAACAGCCAAGGGGAAGCTACACAGCCCTGTCTGACACCTTTTTGGATGCCAAACCAGTCCGAGTAGACCCCATTGATCCTGACACAAGCACTAGAGTCCCTATAAAGAGACCTCAATGCCTGTATCAAACCAGCGCTCAACCCATATGAGTTCAGTGTTTGCCATAACACATTCCTGTCCACTCTGTCATAAGCCTTTTCCAAGTCCATGAATGCACAAAAAACTTTCTGGTTTTTGGCCAAAAACTTCTCCGCAATCATGCGCATGGAAAAGACTTGATCTGTACACCCCATTCCCTTTCTAAAACCCGCTTGCACATCCCAAATTTTTCCATCAGTTTCTTTCATAACTCTTTCAATTAACACCTTAGCATACAGTTTACCCACAATACTAAGCAAGCTGATACCGCGGTAGTTTTTGCATTCCTGCTGTGACCCTTTTCCTTTATATATTGGTACTATAACTGCTTTACACCAGTCATCCGGTACCCGTTTTAATTCCCAACATAAATTAAACAAGGTGTACAGCAGGCCTGCCACCACTGCCTCTCCAGCCCTTAGCATCTCGAGTGATACTCTATCATATCCAGCTGCCTTACCTGCTTTCATGCTTTTCATTGCTTTCATTATTTCATCTACACTTATCTCCATACCCATTTCCACTTCTTTCGGAATTTCTAGTTCATTTAATTCAGACGACTCTTCACTCATAAATACGCTTTCAAAGTATTCCTTCCATCTGTTTAAATTCGAAACTTCATCATTCAGAATACATCCATTCTCGTCTCTTATAGCATTTATTATAGGCTGTTTTGTATTTCCCCTGGCAGTTCTTACGAGTTTCCAGAACATTTTTATGTTAGCCTGGAAATTATCAGATATCCTTCTGTCATTCTTATCCGTTCTTTCTTTCTTTTTCCTTTCAACTACTTCTTTTACTCTCTTATTTAGACGTCTAAATTCTGCCTTTTTTCTTTCAATCTCATCAGTCATACCAGAAGAATTACCAGCTTTGGTTGCTAGTAAATCTAACCATGCTTTCTTCTTTGATTCAACTTCCACCCGTACCTCATCATCCCACAATAGCGTATTACTTTTCCTTTCATTTGTTCTCTTACTTACACCACATACTTCGGTGGCGGTATCCACCAAACCTTTCTTAATATTATCCCACACAGTATTCAAGTCTAAATCATTCATACACAACTCATTCAAACATCTAATATTTTCTCTCAGTCTACATTTATACTTCTCTTTCACATCTTCATCTTGTAACTTCTCTATTCTTATACGCTGTAACGCAGTGGTAGACACAGATGTCCGATGCCGCCAACGCTTGAAAAGACCATTAATTCGACATAAGACCAAGTAATGATCCGTCCCTACGTTGGACCCCCGGTAAACCCTTGTATCTACGACTGCGCTCCTCATTCTTTCATCCACAATTACGAAATATATCATGCTTTTATCATCACCTCTTTCCCATGTATACATGTGAATCTTCTTGTGACGAAAAAAGTATTCGTCACAAAAAGATTCTTTTCCGCACATACGGTGAGGAGGTCTTCACCATTCTCAGTTATACTTTCATCACCAAACGTTCCCAATATCCTTTCATAACCAGACCTCTTCACCCCAACCCTTCCATTAAAGTCTCCTAACATAATAATATTTTCATTTTCCTTACATTTTGTCAACACCATCCTTACCATGTCCCAAAACTGCTCTCGGATGTAAGTGGGCTTAGACATGTCTGGGGCGTACACCCCTAGCAGGAACAGCTTCTTTAAGCCCACTTTCATTCGTAACCATAGCAGTCTCGGGCTTACACGTTCATACTCTTTCACACATTGACCCATTCTTTCTGAAAGGATGAGACCGACTCCCTGGCATGCCCGTTCGGTCTCGCCTACACCAGACCAATACGCGGTATACGTACCATGTGCAGTGGCATCCTTTCCCTTTCGTTTCGTCTCATTCACACATAACACATCTATTCCTCTGTCATTCATCACACTCACATTATATATATATATATATATATATATATATATATATATATATATATATATATATATATATATATATAGATATATATATATATATATATATATACATATATGGGGATGAGTCGCTCGCGTCCGTAGGCTTCGACCACCTAACCTTAGGCCCACCCTACACGTGTCCCCCGGGTGGTGCTAAACGAGCGACAAAGCCGAAAAAATAGACTCGGCTCCTCGCCGTACGGTAGCGGCGTAAAATCTACCACCACCCCTTGTTCGCACCATGACGCAGCCATTAAAAGAAGTGGCCCCGAGTTCCCGGCGCCCCTTAAATGGGGCAGGGGTGCGAAGAATCTCCGGGAGAAAAACCGGCGACGAGGTTCGCCACCCGTCACGTTCTGTCTCCCGGAAGGGCGAAAAGTGGATTGCGGAAACCCGTCTGGCTACGCTGAATGTATGTGGAGGAATGGACGATAAGATGGATGAAGTATGCGAAATGATGAATGACAGAGGAATAGATGTGTTATGTGTGAATGAGACGAAACGAAAGGGAAAGGATGCCACTGCACATGGTACGTATACCGCGTATTGGTCTGGTGTAGGCGAGACCGAACGGGCATGCCAGGGAGTCGGTCTCATCCTTTCAGAAAGAATGGGTCAATGTGTGAAAGAGTATGAACGTGTAAGCCCGAGACTGCTATGGTTACGAATGAAAGTGGGCTTAAAGAAGCTGTTCCTGCTAGGGGTGTACGCCCCAGACATGTCTAAGCCCACTTACATCCGAGAGCAGTTTTGGGACATGGTAAGGATGGTGTTGACAAAATGTAAGGAAAATGAAAATATTATTATGTTAGGAGACTTTAATGGAAGGGTTGGGGTGAAGAGGTCTGGTTATGAAAGGATATTGGGAACGTTTGGTGATGAAAGTATAACTGAGAATGGTGAAGACCTCCTCACCGTATGTGCGGAAAAGAATCTTTTTGTGACGAATACTTTTTTCGTCACAAGAAGATTCACATGTATACATGGGAAAGAGGTGATGATAAAAGCATGATAGATTTCGTAATTGTGGATGAAAGAATGAGGAGCGCAGTCGTAGATACAAGGGTTTACCGGGGGTCCAACGTAGGGACGGATCATTACTTGGTCTTATGTCGAATTAATGGTCTTTTCAAGCGTTGGCGGCATCGGACATCTGTGTCTACCACTGCGTTACAGCGTATAAGAATAGAGAAGTTACAAGATGAAGATGTGAAAGAGAAGTATAAATGTAGACTGAGAGAAAATATTAGATGTTTGAATGAGTTGTGTATGAATGATTTAGACTTGAATACTGTGTGGGATAATATTAAGAAAGGTTTGGTGGATACCGCCACCGAAGTATGTGGTGTAAGTAAGAGAACAAATGAAAGGAAAAGTAATACGCTATGGTGGGATGATGAGGTACGGGTGGAAGTTGAATCAAAGAAGAAAGCATGGTTAGATTTACTAGCAACCAAAGCTGGTAATTCTTCTGGTATGAATGATGAGATTGAAAGAAAAAAGGCAGAATTTAGACGTCTAAATAAGAGAGTAAAAGAAGTAGTTGAAAGGAAAAAGAAAGAAAGAACGGATAAGAATGACAGAAGGATATCTGATAATTTCCAGGCTAACATAAAAATGTTCTGGAAACTCGTAAGAACTGCCAGGGGAAATACAAAACAGCCTATAATAAATGCTATAAGAGACGAGAATGGATGTATTCTGAATGATGAAGTTTCGAATTTAAACAGATGGAAGGAATACTTTGAAAGCGTATTTATGAGTGAAGAGTCGTCTGAATTAAATGAACTAGAAATTCCGAAAGAAGTGGAAATGGGTATGGAGATAAGTGTAGATGAAATAATGAAAGCAATGAAAAGCATGAAAGCAGGTAAGGCAGCTGGATATGATAGAGTATCACTCGAGATGCTAAGGGCTGGAGAGGCAGTGGTGGCAGGCCTGCTGTACACCTTGTTTAATTTATGTTGGGAATTAAAACGGGTACCGGATGACTGGTGTAAAGCAGTTATAGTACCAATATATAAAGGAAAAGGGTCACAGCAGGAATGCAAAAACTACCGCGGTATCAGCTTGCTTAGTATTGTGGGTAAACTGTATGCTAAGGTGTTAATTGAAAGAGTTATGAAAGAAACTGATGGAAAAATTTGGGATGTGCAAGCGGGTTTTAGAAAGGGAATGGGGTGTACAGATCAAGTCTTTTCCATGCGCATGATTGCGGAGAAGTTTTTGGCCAAAAACCAGAAAGTTTTTTGTGCATTCATGGACTTGGAAAAGGCTTATGACAGAGTGGACAGGAATGTGTTATGGCAAACACTGAACTCATATGGGTTGAGCGCTGGTTTGATACAGGCATTGAGGTCTCTTTATAGGGACTCTAGTGCTTGTGTCAGGATCAATGGGGTCTACTCGGACTGGTTTGGCATCCAAAAAGGTGTCAGACAGGGCTGTGTAGCTTCCCCTTGGCTGTTCAACCTATTTATGGACCGGTGTTTGCAAACTTTAAAAGATGAAGAATGTGGGTTAAGAATGGGCGAGTTAACCGTCAAATGCCTTTTGTATGCCGATGATCAAGTCATACTTGCGTCATCGGCGGCTGAGTTGCAAATGATGGTTACATTAATTAACTGGGAATTAAAAGAAAGGGGAATGAAAGTGAACGCAAGTAAGACGAAAGTGATGGTTTTTGAAAGAGAAGAAAGCAAAACGGTATGTGAAAAGAATAGAAGGAGAGTTAATTGAGCAAGTGGATGAGTTTGTGTATTTGGGATGTGTATTTAGCAGGGATGGTAGATATGATAGGGATATAGAACGACGAGTAAATGCAGGGAATAGAGTGAATGGGGCACTACACTCTATTGTGAAGAACCAGAATGTGTCAAAACAGGCACGTATGGTAATTCATAATGCTGTGTTAGTCCCTACTTTAATGTATGGTAGTGAAAGCTGGGTGTGGCAGAAGAAGCACGAAAGTAGAATAAATGCTGTAGAAATGCGGTCTTTAAGGAATATGCTAGGGTTGAATCTGAATGACAAGGTGAGAAATTGCGTGATAAGAGATAAATGTGGTATGCAAGATGATGTTGTGACCAGGATTAAGAAAGGAATGCTTCGGTGGTTTGGTCATGTGGAAAGAATGAATGAGGAAAGAGTGACAAAGCAAATTTATATGGCAGATGTGAACGGCCGAGTCGGGAAGGGACGCCCTAGGAAAAAGTTTATCGACCAAATTGGCGATATTCTGAAAATGGGCCACGTTAGAAGTACCCTTAACCGACGAGCATGTATGCGTAGATATATGGATGTAAAAGAGGCGAAAGAGGTATGTCAGGATCGTGGCAAATGGAAGTCCGTAGTCTCTGCCTACCCCTCTGGGTGACAGGCGTGAGTGTTTATAATATAATAATAATATATAATTTATATATATATATATATATATATATATATATATATATATATATATATATATATATATATATATATATATATATATATATATATATATATATATATATATATATATATATATACATATATATATATATACCCTGAAGTCCTGAAAATAGTTAAGCTAGCAGAATATTATACTTGGATTAATGATATTTGGTAATGTGAATAGTGGAATCAAGGAAGCAGCACACGATTTATTCTAGTGCACTTACATTAAATCCATCCAAGTACTCCGCTCATCCAGTACTGGTACAACGATTGGGACCTCCTTTCCTTTCTACCTTCCCTAACTTTTATCGGATTTTATCGCCTTTAATTTTAATTAAACTTTCAGCTTTTTTAATTATTGTTTATGATCCGATCTATGCAAAATGAACTGACTGTGTCTTGAAGTCTTGCAGTGGTATGGTTGGGTTTAGTTTTAATTTTATTGATTTTAATAACATTTTGTACAGTTAAGTGACATCGATGTAATGTTGTGCATTTCCGGTTCCGAATAACAAATAGATTTTTAAGTTACTCCGAATAAGATTCGTATTCCCCAGTAGAATTTTTAAAATATCGGTATCAAAATATCTTAGTAAAGTAGCAATCAAATGCGATCATAATTTTACGTGCATTCGATGATGTAATCGTTGTGATTGTTTTTTTTTTCAACATTTCCAAATGATATTGGAATTTTGTCATTAAATGTGATGTGATATTTTTAAAACGGAAAAATAATATGCGCAGGTCAAATGTACTCGCAAGTTGTGTGATACAACAACAATTCTTTTGATTAAAACTACTTTTACGGATTTTATCGCGTTTATTTTTACTTATTATTTTTAATTCCCGATGTTTCGGGCGCTTTCCAGCACCCATGGTCACGGGGGACTGAAATCTCCCAGAAGTGAAGGGGGGTCAGTCCCCCGTGACCATGGGTGCTGGAAAGCGCCCGAAACATCGGGAATTAAAAATAAAAAGTAAAAATAAACGCGATAAAATCCGTAAAAGTAGTTTTAATCATGTGTAGTGTTCGCGTAAATATAAGAAATCATTATAACAATTCTTTTGTTTAAGGATGCAATAAAGAATAAAATAAATAAACGTTTGGAAACGTTATTTCTATACTCCGAGTACAAAATTGTTATGTTCATACTCCTACTAATAATCATATCTGATTATTAAATAAATAACTTCTAATAACTAATATTTTTAACTTATCTTGATCACGAGATGATGGTTGAGACCCACCACTTGAATGATATTTTTTGGTAATGCTGTTAATGGTTTGTGACGCTTGGAATGCTACTTTTGAATATCATTTACATCCAATTGCACTTTAGCCTCTTTTAACGATTTTTTTTGTATATCTTTTTTTTTTATAGAAGAGGGGGCAAACGAGCATGTGGCTCACCTGATGTTAAGTGACTACCGCCGCCCATGATCAAACACAACACCAGGGGAATTGCAGGTGCGTTGCCGGCCCTTTAGAAAGGAGTAAGCCCTCTTCTTGAAGGTCCCCAGGTCGTATCGGTCCGGAAAATCTATATAGTATATCTATAGTAGTATCTAGAATAGTTTTACATTTTTTCAAAACTTGAAGTGAACGGATGTAGCGGTTCCTTTTTTAAAAACAAAATTTACAAATTGGTTTTGTTTTAGTAGACATTTTGGAGAATATACCTATACTTCTCGACAGGACAGCATAAACAAAATAATGTAGTCAAAATCTCTGCAGAAGAGGTAGCAGCAGTAGTATTTCTCTATCATTTATATAAGCTTGTCTCACTCTATTAGAGTATACTTACTACAGTTGATTCTACCTGAAGTCTAGAAAAATAATTTTTAGGAAAGGTATATTAGAGTAGAGAGACTTTCATTGCTTGAAATTCCTTGATGCTACAGTACATATTAATATAATTTGAAACCGACAAAAAATTAATACATAATATGTGGTGTTATTTATAATAAATCGATATTATACTTATTGAAAACAAAGTATAAGATAATTTGAATGTTAAAAATACGAAAAATCGTTGTCAGCTGATAATTAGTGGGTGCATAGATCGTCAGTTTATTTTCCAATGAGACTATGCAACGGTCAAATGCATACGTTAGTAATATAAGTCAATAATTGATTGCGCAAAATGTTTATTACGCTGACTGACGGTCTCACTCCCGTCAGAAATACAGCTGACGATTTTTTTTATAATTTTGAAAGTATAAAAATTTTGACGTATTAATTTTATAAGGTATGCAATAAATTTGTTTGTCAAATTTTTTATGGAACTCATGCACGTGACTGACATATAACCCTCCCTCGTCAATACAGGTGACGATTATTTCCTTTAAAAATGTGATTAAAACAATAATATAATACATTTTTGCTGGGTATAAAAATCATCGAAGCAGATTTTTTCAATTGGGCTGTTATGTGTTAGGGGAAAACTATTATTTTTATGATTTTCTGCTAGTACTCGTATAATATGACTCGCTCAACTATAGCTCCACCTCTCGGACTATATGTGCACTAAGCCACGCAACTTCTTAAGTATTGTTATTTGATATATAACACTTCCTAAGTATAAAGCAATATTTTCATTACATGTTATACCATAAAGATACAAATTAGTTAAAGAGGTTTATGTTGAATAGTGAGTATATTGAGAGCAACATTACGTGACATGAGCCTGAACATCTGATCCGAAGCTTTACTTACGATCAATTTCACGCCGGATTTTTTTAGCCGTGTTTCTTTACGCGAGTGACGAGTATTATATTTGACGGCCTTATTTTGTCATGTTTCGTAATTCTGAAAATTAGTGAGATGGGAATTATTAATCAGTTTTATATTTATACACCGACAGCCTGTTTTTGTTCTGACTGAAGATTAATAAAGAGCTTTTTAAGATAATGACAGCTGGTAAGCATAACCTGGAAGATTGATCTTTAGTCTAGTTTTCTAATGCCTAGCGTAAAAAATGGTTATACCGTCAGGTATTGGGCGCCATAACATCGTTTTAACTTATCCCATGGTCACCTCCTACGGAAACCACGGAAAGAAATGTATTTTTTATATTTAGTATAATAACTCCTTCATCATCATCATCATCATTACAGCCCTTCACAAGTCCACTGCTGAACAAAGGGCTTCCCCAAGTAATGCCACAAAGCACGGTCCTGAGCCACCTGAGCAGTTCTCACCAAAATTGTACCGCCTTAAATTTAGATGTCCTTTAAGTTCGTGTTTATTTTGTGACTATATAAGACACCATATTTATCTGATTTTTTTCAAATCTTTTAAAGTCATATCTACAGATATAATTAATCACAAATAAAATACTACCAGAAGCGTTTAAAAATAATAAAAAAATATTTTCTGAAACCTGTTGATTTTTTTATATGGATTGTAGATTGTCCTATCCCCTATCACATGATTTGAAAGTTGATTTTACCAAAAAATAAAATTTTAGGAGTACATCTTGACATTTTGATGAATCACATCACTATTTATTTACACAATGATACCTTTGAACATGTATTTACTTATTTAATATATTAATGTTTTCAATTTATTTGTTGTCCTAAATTTAACTCAATTTTGATTATCAACATTGTTGCCATGATATTTCACATATTTTGTTAAAATTACTACTTTTTTGGATGTTTTTAATGCTGTGTAAACATTTTTCTCCATGTCTAAGTCCTTCCATCTTAAATTGGTAGGCTGACATGTATTCTGTGTCAAACAATCCGTGCACGAGTGTCGTGGGTACCGATCAAACTCAAACTTGTTACTGGACTTTAAACGGTAAGTACATACTTTGTTAAAAAGAACATTTTTCTAATGATTTTTATGTGCATTCACTCTTGTTTTCACTATTTTTTACAACGTTAGCTAATAAAATAGTATTTTTAGACGCTAAAGAATCCCATAACCTCAAATTTTGTTACCTCAATTTTATTACTTTTGAGTAGGTAACGTATATGTTGATCTCATTGATAACACAATTGATATCATTAAGGGACGAATACATTAGCCTACTGCCAACGAATAGAAAATATTTAAATATGAAATGTATGTAAGATATGTCGTAATTTCCCGAACGCTGCCCAGGCAAGTTGAATCTGTCGATTGACCTCTCGGCCGAAGTTGGACTTACCTAGTCGGATTATTTGTCCCAGGTAAACGTTCTCGTCAACAACTTCGAGCATAGTGCTCCCAACAACTACCGGCATAGGTGTGACATGGACATTAAACATGATCTTTGTTTTGTCCATGTTCATCTGTTGCCGTGTAGTGGCGGTTAAGAGTATCCACTACCCCATATCTTCCCGTGGATCTCGTAAAAGGCGACAGAGGGAAACATGCAGGAGATGGCCAGCAGCATCTTCATGATAATAGCAACTGTACGACAAAAAAACTGCGATGCCAACCCGCTCGCCAAGCGTGGCAACTATGGGAATATACCCTCCATGAACATTTACACAAATAGACGGCCCCCAGTCCCCGGCAGCCCCGCTATTCCTGGCTATGGTGGTGACCATAGTAACGGCGGGGCAGGGGGTGCTAAGAGTCTCCGGTGGAGGTTCGGTTGCCACCTACGACGACTCAACCTGGCAACATTTAACGCACGCACCCTGAGGACTGACGAGAAGATCCTGGAGCTGGAAGAAGAGATAGACAAGTTGCGCTGGAGTATTATAGGATTATCCGAGGTCCGAAGAGAGGGGGAGGACACGGTGATTCTCGAATCCGGCAACTTGTTCTATCACCGGGAGGGCGTACCATCTGTCCCAAGGAGGTGTCGGATTTATCGTCCACAAGTCTCTCATCAACAACGTTATAAAGATTGTAAGTGTGTCGACGAGGGCCGCGTACCTGATACTCAAAATCACCGAACGGTATTCGCTGAAGGTCATACAGGTTTACTGTCAAACTTGGCACATCCCTAAGAGGAGGTGGAGGAAATGTATGAGGATATTTCCAAAGCCATGCATTCCTCCAAAACCCACTTCACGGTGTTGATGGGAGACTTCAACGCAAAACTAGGCACAAGAGAAAACGGTGAGCTGAAGTTAGAGAAATTCGGAGTAGGGAAACGGAACCGAAGGGGCCAGCAGCTGACCTACTTTATGGAGAAAGAGGGACTCTTTATGATGAACTCTTTCTTCCAGAAGCGGCCCCACAGGAAGTGGACCTGGTCGAGCCCCGACGGTTCAACAAAAAATGAAATTGACGTCATTATGACGACCAGACGCCAACTGTTCAGTGATGTCTCAGTGATCGCAAGGGTAAAAACTGGTAACGATCAAAGAGTAAGTCTTATCCGACACTATTCTGATGATATCCCGGACGTCAGTGTAAGCGAGATTAGAATGGCTCTCCAGCACCTTAAAAACGGCGGGGCCCCAGGCGAGGATGGAATTACAGCGGAGCTTCTGAAAGCGGGTGGAACACCGGTACTTGAGGTCCTTCAGAGGCTCTTCAATTCCGTCCTCCATGGTGGCTCTACTCCAGAGGCGGGAGCAAAAGTGCGGTGGTCTTGTTCTTTAAGAAAGGCGACAACGCTCTCTTGAAGTACTACAGACCGATTTCCCTTCTGAGCCGCGTCTACATGCTGTTTTCGAGAGACATTACGAATCGTCTCGCACGCAGACTCGACGACTTCCAGCCTCCCGAACAAGCCGGTTTCCAAAAAGGCTTCAGTACCATAGACCACATACAAACCCTGCGGCAGCTTGTACAGAAGACTGAAGAGTACAATCTGCCACTTTGCCTAGCGTATGTGGACTATGAGAAAGCCTTTGATTCCGTTGAAATTTGGGCGGTGCTACAGTCCCCTCAGCGATGCCAAGTTGACTGTCGGTATATCGCAGTGCTGAAGTGTTTGTACAGTAGGGCTACGATGGCTTTCCGAGTACAGAACCAGAGCTCGAAACCTATCCAACTGTAGAGAGGTGTAAGACAAGGTGACGTTATATCCCCGAAACTCTTTACCGCTGCATTGGAAGACGTTTTCAAGCTACTAGACTGGAAAGGATACGGTATTAACATCAATGGCGAGTACATCACCCACCTTCGATTTGCCGACGATATAGTCCTTACGGCAGAATCGCTGGAGGATTTAAGTACTGTGCTCAATGACCTCAATAGTGCCTCCCATCGGATAGGTCATAATAACTCCTTATTTATATTTAACAGAACTAAGTAGTAAAAAGCAAGCCCCAGGTTGAACCCTGTCGGCGCTAATGAAATTCTTATTTGTATCTTTAAGCGCCAATTTAATTGTGTTCGGCTGTGGGGCCAAAAATAGTAAGAAAACCTGTATGTCTTAGGAATAAAAATGTTTTGAAACCATGTTAATCTCACCACCGTGTAATATATAATTATATTATATTTAATTGTTATAATTTTTGAAGCTGAAGAAGTAGTCCGAGTCTGTGACATACCTCGACTACATACCTCACGAAATCTGACGCGTTACATACCTCACTAAATCCGTGAACATGCGTGCTGTAAATATTCAAAAATAAAGAATCTTTTAAAATCAATAAAGTACGTAAATAATTATTTCAATCAAAGCGGGTACACATTGCGCGCTCGGCGTTGCGTTGGGCGCGCGCTTGTAGGATACATACAGCGTGCTTAGCACCGCGTTTAACGAGCGTGACCAAGGTGTCCATACTACTAGTTCAGTTCGGAAATGGACGTCGAAGTGATCGCTTGTGTGTGGCTTCTATACCGTCGCTATAAAAGACGACGGCGGAGGCAAAGAGAATATTGGGTGCACCCAATATTACGAGATAGATTGACGCGTGGAATGTTTGTAACATTGTATCCAAAAGTAAGGCAATATGAACCTAAGTTTTTTAATTATTTTAGAATGACCATTAAATCATTTGATGACTTACTCCATGTTACTAAAGTAGATATTACTGGTGATTCAACAATTTTGATATATTCGATTTCCGCAGAAGAAAAACTCGTGATAACGTTAAGGTAAGTATATTTGTTTATTCAAATAAATCTAAGTTGTCTGAATCTTGGCTGGAGGTTGAACGTGACGGTGACCATGATGACGGCGGTGGTGGCGGCGTGGTAGACCACTGTTGTGTTGTTGAGGGTCTAGCAGTAGTATATCCAGAATATGTCGGTGTAGAATATGTGTATTGGTGATGATTAGTTTCTAGTGGTAATGATTGATGATAATTCTGTGATTCTTTAATGACATTGAGTAATTCAATCTTAAAAATGATAAACAGAATAGTTTATCATCGTCTTCTTTAGTTAGTCGCCCCATTTCTATTTGTTCTCTTGCATTTAAAGTTTTCTGTAAAATGTCGACTATTTGTTTATCTACAGCATTTATTTTCTGTCTTTTCCTTGGGCCTTCTATTTGATCTTTAGGAGGTGGCATCAAGTCTGCATTGTCTATAATATTACCTACATCTGAATCAATTGTGCCAGAAGATTGGTAATTGCTCTCTGTGTCGTTATAAGCTGTAGAATTCGCAAGAAATTGTAATTTTCTGTAAAACACATATGGCGTATGTTTGGGGGATCCAGATCCAGATGGAAGCTTTTTTGCCTCTTAGACTCCCTAAGATAATTGTCCCGAATGCTTTTCCATTTTTCAATAAGTGTACCACCTGAAAATAAACAATAACCATTTTTATTTTGATAGATACTTGGCCACAGGCTGCTCTTTCGCTGATTTGAATTACGGCGACCGTCTTGGATAATCGACAATCATAAAGATAGTGGAACAAGTTTGTAAAGTACTATTGAGCAAATTCAAGTTTACATCTATGCCTTAAATGACAACAGAAAAGTGGAAAGAAGTAGAAGAAGGTTTTAAGAAATACGCTAACTTCCCAAATTGTATTGGTGCGATTGACGGGATACATATTGAGCTAATACAACCAGAACATACAGGGTCGCTTTTTTACAATTATAAAACATACTTCTCATCAAGTCTTACTAGCAGTTTGTGATGCAAATTATTGTTTTGTATACGTTGATGTCGGATCCTATGGCAAAACCAGTGATTCTGCTATTTTTAAAAATTCCGAATTTTTAAACGGATTGTGAATAATAAGTTAAACATTCCTAACCCAAAGCCTATATCAAATATCGATAGAACTCCATTGCCTCATGTGTTCGTCGGCGATGAAGCATTTGAAATTATATCGAATGTGATGCGGCCGTATGGAGGAACACAATTCACACACACAAAAAAGTTTTCAATTACAGATTATCGAGAGCAAGGCGCTATATTGAATGTACTTTCGGAATAATGAGCAATAAATGGCGAATATTTCATAGACAGAAAGATGTAAACATATATTTCGCGGAGAGTATCATCAAAGCTTGCACAGTACTACATAATTACGTTCGAATGCGCGATGGTTACAGATATGAAGATACACTTTATGTTTCACCTCTACAATCTATACATTTAGAAAATTTACCACGAGGCAGCTTATGTGCTAGAACAGTAAGAGAAAAATTTGCCAACTATTTTGTGAACGAGGGAAAATTACAGTGGCAAAACAACATGATATAATTATAGAAAACATCAATAAATAATTATACTCACCCAACAGTTTTTTCTTTTCCAAATTGTCTTCACAGTCACTAAACATTTCAACTATTTCCTCCCAATTACGTTTTTTTAATATTTTATTTTTATAATCTGGACTTTGCATGTCCCATATAGCTGGACGCTTTTGGATTTCGTCGATAAATAAATCTGTATCAAAGTGTTCGATCTCCATGATATACGTGCACCCTACACGAAAGCGCGCGATCAAATGTACAGCAAAATGGCGGTGCAGGTATCTACAAGCGCGCAGCTGACGCCCGCGCAACGCGCGTTTCAACGAAATTCTGAGAGCGCGCGTCCGACGCGCGCTTGATCAGAAGTGCGCGCTTGCATGTGTACACTTCACCCTATTGAACTTTTGCATCTCAAAACGCGCGTTAGTAAATCGCTCGTTTCAAAGCGCCCAATGTGTACCCACTCTTAATGTTCAGTCTTATCACATTTTGAAAAGGTATCAAGTAATTTTATCTGCAAAAAATGTTTATGCTGGCAAGTATTATTCCCTTTGATTATAAAATGCTTGCTAAATAAGATAATCTTATTAAACTGTTTTAAGAGGGAGTAATGTTAAAACATTGACCTTATCTAAAACAATAGAAGGGCGACCATAAACTGAAATATCAATTAGATAAGGAAAAGTTGTAGAGAGTCACAATTTTCCAGGTTCCATAAAATAAATTATACCCTTTTGACCTTTATCCGTTTTGTGGTATTGTCAAAACACAGACTGTTAAGACTGTAATCTTTTGAGCCAGTTTTAAATGTTATATTTTAAAGGGTGAAATTTGTAGGTTGGATAGATTTATTACGATTTATTAAGTACTAGGCGGTTAAAGACAATATTGCGAGAAATCCTGCATGTATGAGAAAGAAAATATTTTGACGGCATTATAAAATATTGTGAAGTCCACAAAAGAATCGCTTGAAATAAAATTTTAAAAATTGTGATAATCTGATTGATGTGACGTGGTCATGACCTTAGTCAATTAGTGTGGATATGACGCGCGTGCGCGTGTTTTTGCTCCTCCTTTGGTGTATGTCGCCCAGCCACCGCTACTTGTTGTTTCTCTTGATAATTCCAGGCAAAGGTAATCAATCCACTTAAAATTTACGAATACCATTTAATTAAAATTTAATTTAATTTTTATTTAAATAAATGTTAAATATGTTTCACTTATTCTTTTTTAAATACCATGAAAAATATTTGTTTTGCTGTAAATTTTGCGAGAACACAAATTTTTATAATACTCGGGCCTTAAGCACATATTTATAGGATATAATAAATTTTTTTAGAAATAATATTAGTGATTATCTATACATTTTTTAGAAATTATGTTGAGTTTGTAAATATGCTAATAAATATCCCTTCATATAATCTTTGAATTATAACACTACATATTACTATAATGCATATTACTAATTAATCCATACTTTAATATTATAAATGCGAAAGTGTGTTTGTTTGTTTGTCCTTCTTTCACGTCGCAACAGAGCGTCGGCATGGCATGATTTTTTGTATGGGGATAGTTCGGTGGCTGTAGAGTGACATAGATTACTTTTTTCCGCGGTAAAACATCTCATTCCCGTGGGAAAAACGAATATGTTGCACAAGTTTGTCCTTCTTTCACGTCGCAACAGAGCGTCGGCATGGCATGATTTTTTGTATGGGGATAGTTCCGTGGCTGTAGAGTGACATAGGCTACTTTTTTCAAAAAACATATCATTCCCGTGGGAAAATCGAATATGTTGCAAAATGAAATTCAGCTAAATGTCGTTACTAGGTTTTTAAAACGCGTTATCGAAATGTTTCCTGACATGTACTTAAGTCCCACTATTGAGCCGCGCGTCAACTTATAGTGCATACGGTACCTATACGCTTAAATTGTTTCTATTTCGTAGCTTATTCGACTACCTTCTTTCGATTTCGGTTGTTTGTTTTTTGCTTTGTGATTTAGATAAGGTTGAATGGATTTATATTGGCTTTCATTTTCGGATTTGTGTATTTCCTTGGATCAGTTTTGTTGATTTGGTTGGTATTCCTTTATACATATTTAGACTCTGGCTTTGAATTTGGATTTTGTTTATTTAGTATCTTGAATTTTTTTTCCGTTGTTTTAGGTTGTTTAACAATATTTCAAAGGAAAATTAATAGTATAGATAGGGTATACGGTACCTATACACTTACTTCTTTTTTCGTTGGTTATATTTATATTGACTACTGCTTTCGATTTCGGTTTTCTGCGATTTGTTTTGTGATTTGGTTTAGGTTGATCCGATTTTTTTTAGCTATCATTTTCGGATTCGTGTTGTGTCTTGAATTGGTTTTGTTATTTTGATTTTAAAAAAATATTTAAAAGGAATATTTATTCCTTTTAGATATTTTGGATTTGCTTTAAAAAAAATATTGAAAAGGAAATTTAATTTTAACGTTTATTAAAAAAAAAAAAGGTTTTTGTTACTTCATAATGCCTCGCAAACGTAAGTCCAGCCTTTCAAGAGTATCTTCTTAAAGACAAGCGAAAAGATTAGCTCGATCGATAGAATCTTTAGAAGAAGCTGAGCTGAGAAGGCAAGTACAAGCAGAGCGTCAGCCTGCTTTTAGAGCATCTGAGACACCTTCTCAACGTCAGCAAAGGCGTCTTGAATAGACAAAGCGTCAGGCTGCTTTAAGAGATTCCGAAACACCTTCTCAAAGTCAGAAAAGGCGTCTTGAACAGACAGAGCGTCAAGTTACTTTAAGAGCTACTGAAACACCTGCTCAAAGTCAGCAAAGGCTATTCGAACAAGCGGAACGTCAGGCCGCCTTAAGAGCCGCGGAAACACCTGATGAAACTCAACATAGACTCATTGAGTAAGCTGAACGTCAATCTACTATAAGGGCATCTGAAACACCAGAATAGACACAGGCGCGAAGAGATGCAAATGCACAGCTCCAAGTTGAACGTCGACAAAACTTTCAAAGAAAGAATTGGTCGGTTTTTAAGGACGCAGCATTCAATTACGATCCGTTGATTGATTATAAAAAATCACAGGTTAGTTGTTATCGGACTGATGGACAGGGCGTGTCTTTTTTGCAACGCTTTAAAATGGAAAGATGAGACCGCAGGCATGTGCTGTTCCAATGGCAAAGTGTTTTTTCTGTTACTTGGGGAACCAGATGAACCTTTAAAAACTCTCTTTTTAGATGATGCTAATGAGTCACGGCGCTTTTTAAACAGGATCCATAAATATAACTCATGCTTTCAAATGACGTCCTTCGGAGTTGACCGGGAAATAATAATGCCGGGATTTTCGCCTCCATTTACGGTGCAGGGGCAAAATTTATCACAGAATAGGTTCACTTTTTCCAGCAGAAAACGAACAGCATAAATTTTCACAAGTATATTACATGGGTGACGAAGAAATTGAGGTAGACCGTCGCTGCCAATTTATCCAGGGAGTTGAGAGAGACACAGTGTTCAAAATTCAAAGATTCTTGCATGAACGTAACATTTTAGTCAAAACATTTTAAAACTGCTTTAGGAAACCCCTTGAAGAGGATTATAAAGTCGTCATTCACGCAGATTGGATCCTTCGAAGAGAGCATGAAAGGCGCTATAATGCACCTTTGATAAACGAAATAGCAGCCGTAATTAGTGGTGATAAATTTTCTTCATGAGACATTGTCTTGCGAGCACGTGATAATACGTTGCAACGGGTAGGCGATACACACAAGTTTTATGACGCTCTGCAATATCCATTGATTTATTGCAAAGGACAAGAGAGTTATCATTTTTAAATTCCACTCATTAACCCGGTCACAAAGGAGCCTACTCCGAACAAAAAAGTATCATTTATGGATTTTTATGCGTATCATATGATGTTGCGAGAAAATGATTTTAACCTTTTAGCCCGGTGTAGAGAATTATTTCATCCATTTTTAGTAGACGTGTATGTGAAGGTAGAAAATGAACGTCTCCGTTATATATCTTTAAATCAAAAAAGCTGCGCGTTGAGTATTATATACATTTACAAGATGCATTTTCTAGCGACGCCAATATAAACCCCAGAGATTTAGGTAAAATGGTAATTCGGCCCTCATCATTCGTTATCAGTCCCCGCTGCCTACATGAGTACACACAAGACGCATTCGCCTGTGTACGAACTTACGGAAGACCTGATCTTTTTGTTACTTTTACTTGCAATCCCACATGGAAAAAATAACGGAGGAGCTAATGCCGGGCCAAAAAATTACTGACAGACACGATTTGGTTGCTAGAGTACTTAGATTAAAAGTACAAAAATTAATGTATGTAATTAACAAAGGGAAAATTTTCGGAGAGGTGCAGTGCTTCATGTATTCAATTGAATGGCAAAAAAGAGGAATACCGCATGCCCACATTCTAATATGGCTCTCTTTAAGCTATATTAGAATTTGCGGCCCAGCCAAATAGACGACATAATAAGCGCCGAAATTCCGGATCTTGAGCAAGATAAAGAATTGTATGATACCATCGTCCGAAATATGATTCACGGTCCATGTGGAGCACGAAATTCAATATAGCCATGTATGAAAGAAGGAAAATGTACAAAGAAATTCCCTAAACAGCTATTAAAAGAAACGGTGCACAATAACAATGGCTACCCTTTATACAGACGCAGAGCTCCCGAAGATGGTGCAGGAAAGTTACAATCAAATCTCGATCTGAAGCGTTCGAAACCTTAGATAACAGCTGGATTGTCCCGTATTCGCCCATTCTATGTAAAATGTTTAATGCCCACATTAATGTAGAAGCATGTAGCTCTGTCCGCGCAATCAAGTATATCTGTAAGTACATAAATAAAGGAAGCGAAAAAGCAATATTTAATCTCAGGAGTGAAGGTGAGGAAAATCCCGTTAATGGAGTACAGACCTTTCAAGCAGGGCGTTATGTCAACAGTAACGAGGCAGCGTGGCGTCTCCTTGGCTTCCCTTTACACGAAAGGCACCCAACAGTTACTCACCTTGCTGTGCACTTAGATAATGAAGAGCGTGTATATTTCATCGAAAGAAATTTCCAAGAAAGATTTGCATCACCGCCAAAAACTACACTAACAGCCTTCTTTAAACTTTGTCAAACCGACCCCTTTGCAAAAATGTTGTTATATTCTTAAGTCCTCCGCTATTATACTTGAAACACATCTAGGAAGGAGTGGAAACACCGTATTCATGGCACGCCTGTTGCAAATTGGCCCGGTGTAAAGTCATCAGATGCCCTTGGTCTTGTGTATACCGTCCATGTAACTAATTTTGAATGTTTCTGTTTACGATTGCTGCTGCACCATGTTCGGGGTCCTACAGGATATAAAGACCTTAAAACTGTCAACGCTCAGGAATACGCAACTTATAGAGAAGCATGTGAAGCTCTGCATCTTTTAGAAAACGATAATCACTGGGATGGAACCATGGAGGAAGCTGTGCAGTGCCAGTCACCAGCCAAAATTAGGGATCTTTATGCAACTCTCATATCATCTTGCGGGCTATCTAATGCACATGAATTGTTTGATGATTGTTGAAACGAACTACGATATACCAGCTTTGCAGTAGCAAGTAGCCGAATTTTTACCTCGCTTGCTTCCCGAACAAAAACGAGTTTTTGACAAAGTATTAGGACAAATTGAATCTGGAAATGGTGCACTTTTCTTTTTAGATTCCCCTGGAGGAACTGGGAAGACATTTTTGCTAAATTTATTATTAGCGCAAGTACGGAAAGATAAAAACATCTTCTATCTACTTATTATTGTATTGTATATAATTGAAGTATTTTCGACGGTGATTTATTAAATTGTTACGTTTTAAATTATATTTACTTATTTTAACATTGAGACATTTATTTAACTTGTATAAAATAACATATAGTTGATGTAAAACACCGACGGTCTGGGATCCACAGTCTGTGAATATAATGCCATCAAAAACTTTACTTGTAAAAAAAAACGAGTCTCGCAACTTAGTTCATCTACCGTATAAAGTTGTGAGATCCATGTAATATCAAGTCGGTTAACTTATTCAGTCCCAACTTAAAATTTGTTCTGTTTTAAGTTATTACGTAATAAGATAACCGTACACAATCTTATAGTGAATGAAAATTTTTAATATGATATGAAAATTAAAAATCTGTTATGTTTTAAATAAATAGATTTACTTAGGCCATCGCATAAAAACATAGTAAATCTCACAAGTAATACATATTACATTAAATATTTATTTAAAACATAAAAGATTTTTAATATTTATATCGCCACTATAATACGTTATAAGGTTAGCTAATTACGTAATAACTTAAAACAGAAGAAACCTTAAGTAGGGACTGAATATATTAACTGACTTGGTATTACATGGATCTCAACAATTTTTACAGTAGATGAACTAACTTACGAGACTTGGTTGTTTTTTACAAGTTATGTTTTTGATGACATCTAATTTCTTCTTGTAGATAGGCCTATTTCTTTCTTTTCCGGTACCTTCTACTTCTTGAATACCAAAAACGTACTTATTATTCCATTATATTACACATATTCAGGTACACTGATTCATTCATTGCAAATGTAACTTTTTAAACCTATTTTTTATATGGGATTGAAAAGTTATTTATGCAGTCAGTGTATCTAGAACTACTACACCGATATTGAAAAAAAAAATTAAGTTTTTCCCTAATTAATACACTAAACTTGTATTCCAAACTTAAAGCTTCTATGTCTGCTAGATGTGCCTTAGAGTTTTGATGATCCGTCAGACAGTCAGTGACTAAGTGACAAAACTTAGAAATTTTGACAAGTTATAATATTTAAACTACTGGTTGAAATCGAATACAATTTGAAATATAACGTGGTTATATAATGCCTGTTTGGTTCCTGGAAATTGTAACAGGCTTATAAGTTTATCCACAACGAAGATATAGGGGTTCAAAAACGACCTGAACTACTTCGAGAACAGGATGTTAAAGCCGTGCCGCCTTTTTGCTCGACTTGGCGGGGGCACTGTATTGCGCTCAGATTAAAATCGGTCAAAAAAGACATTTAAGCATACACTCGGAAACATTATCGTCCTTCTGAAAAAGTAGGTATAATAAAATCCAGCCAAAAGCGTGTCGGGCCACGCTCAGTGTAGGGTTCCGTAGTTTCCTGTCCGTCACAATAAGTACTCCCACTTACGGGTTTGAAGGTGGGTATCCATTATGTTCGCGCTCCAGCAGCGCTCCGCGCTCCTGCAACTGCTCCCGGTAGTGGGTACGTGCGCGAACATGGAGCGTGTAACATTGCACGCTCCGCGGCAGGCGCTCCGACTCGTGATGGTTTTTAGCGCGAACACAAAGGGGAGCGCAGTGTGTTAAAGGGGAGCGCATGTAGAAGTGCGCGCGACGTATCCATTGGAGCAGTTGCAGGAGCGCGGAGCGCTGCTGGAGCGCGAACATAGTGGTAACACAACTTAAAAAGGCTCTTTGTTACGGAACTCTAATAATTACGGAACACTAAAAACGGGCCCACAAAGGACGGTGATAACTAAAAAAAGAGTTATAGATTCCAACCACACATGGAAAGTTCTAGAGAATGTTGTCTATTTGAGTCCCACCACGAGTAGTGGGTAGGGGTTGTAACATGGAGTGATAACCATCGTCATTTAGTAATTTAAATACTGCAGTATTGCTGTTACTAAGGTACTGTTATTTCCATCCAAGTTCAAAATGATTTTCCTAGAAATTCCTTATAAAGTTCTACTTTTCAGATTTTTTTCATATTTTCTAAAGTAATGGTTCAAAAGATACAGGGTGGGGGGACACATTGTTTTTTAACTTTGGAGCGATTATTTCCGAAATTATTGACATTATCAAAAAATGATTTTAGTATACCCCTATTCATTTTTAAATACCTTTCCAACAATATATCACACGTTAGGGTTGAAATTAAAAAAAAAATTACTTCCCACTTTACATATAGGGGGGCTACCCTAATAAAACATTTTTTTCCAATTTTTATTTTACCACTTTGTCGGCGTGATTGATACACATATTGGTACCAAGTTTCAATTTCTAGTGCTAACGGTCACAGAGAATAAGCGAGGACGGACAGACGGACAGACAGACATGGCGAAACTATAAGGGTTCCTAGTTGACTACGGAGCCCTAAAAGGAGGTGTATGTTTTATTGACACAAATTTAATACTTCATAATTCATTTCAATAATTTAAAATGTTTTTCTGAAGTTTAAATCAATTACTATAATCCTATACCTTTGAACGAGCAATTCTTGTATATATATAATCGGAATCTCGGAAACGGCTGCAACGATTTTCGTAAAATTTCGTGTGCAAGGAGTTTCGGGGGCAATAAATCGATCTAGTTAGGATTTATTTTTAGAAAATGTCTTTTTGTTCGTGTTTTTAGGCGATGAAAAACTGCTACAATATCGTTAGAATAAGAAGGTAAATTTTGACAGTTTAATAACGATTACAAATAGCTTAATTGGTATATTGGGCGGTCACAAAATCGTAATACCATGGTTCGAGCCCAGACCGACCGACCGACGTTTTTTAATTTTTTTTTCAACTTCCTTTCTTTTTTGAGAAAATCAATTTTTTCGAGTCCTTCTTTAGTATTTTTTAAAACACGAAAATTTAAATTAAACAAATTGCACTCATGATTTTTCATTTAAATAACCAGTTCAGTTTTTGCTATTATGTCGCTAAGATCAAAAAATATTATTCGTATTTCATCAGTATGTAATTTGTATCTAAATATAATTTCCAAAACACACGAATTAAAAAAAACCGAGCGAAAAATACCGAGCAAAGCTCGGTCAACCGGGTACTTCACTTTTAAATAAAACGAAATGAAAATCCTCCAAAACGTTGCCCCTAGGCTACTTTATGGATTGACACTTCTTTTTTCGAATATTCATGACTTAATATATTTGATTTTATATGTTTTTTATTCAATTAATACATTTAATTATGACCCGGACTGATTACTTTTACAAGAGCTACGAACACACGATTTTACTAATACTTTCTCGCTCAATTATCCGACGTCATCATTAGCGTGATAAACAGCATTTTAGGTCCACTGCTGGGCGTAAGACTTTCCGAAAATGAGAGGATTTGCACAAAATTCTATATATGTGAGAGCCATGCTGCAATAATATTAGTAGTATAGTTGTAGCACGAATGGGTCAGCTCAACCAGGGAAGGGACCAGGCTCTCACAGAATACCAGCATGAAATAGTAGCTTAACGCTGCTGTGTTTCGGATGGTGAGTGTAGAGACCAGATACCCTTTTTACTGGAAACGAGACATTCCATGTTAGTCCTTACGGGTGACAACGCATCTGCATTTTGATTCGTAATCGAGGATAGATGTAGATGTCTATGGGCCACAGCAATTACTTACCATCAAGATTATTGTGTGCTCGTTTGTCAATCTATCCTATAAAAACAATCAAATTAAAATATATAAAATAAATACAATTTTCAACCAACGAAAAAATGGAAGAAGTTCTTAAGTAGACATGCAAATTTTTTTATGTTGATGATTCTTTTTTAATGAATAGGGTATATCGAAGTTGGTCCCATATACATTTGGAAAATAATTTTTTACCGGGAGGGTGGAAAAATAAGATTGATATAATTACATAGTAGTCCGGTTTGGGTGGGAAAATGGGGGTAATTTATTGTTTACTCACAGATTTTAATGCTGAGTATTACAAGATAACATAATAATTACATTACATTACAAAAAAAACCTCACGATGAATGAGCTTTAGACCTGTCAGTATCTTATGTGAAGACCTCTCAGTTTTTTTTAAGCTATTGCATAGCTTCTATCGCGGGCCTTGAACGCGGGGACCGAATCCAGAAATTCCGTAACGAAAAAACCTCACGCTCCGCTCCCCACTCCGACGGGCACGGAGGTGTGGCTTGAAGGCCGTGCATTGTCTAACGTCGTTTCTCTTCGGCAGTCTTCGACACGGTGTTTGTGTGCGTGGCGTGCAACTAGACGTATTGTACGACTCTACGAAGCTCGCACGAATCGAGACGAGCTGCTCCGAAATCGGACGAATACATAGCAACTGTTAATGAGAAAGTATATAGGTGTTTAGGTATTTATGTACAACAGTGAATAGCTGTACTTGTAAAATTTGTGTATAAAGTATTTTGAATATGAATAAACAAAGTGCATTTATTATTAATGAAGAAAGTCACGAAAAAATAGTGAAAGAAAATGAGTGAGTACTCTATATACATACATTTTATTATTATCACAAATGCAGTATTAATTTTGAATTTAAAATATAATACTGCTATAAAGATAACCTAAATTTTTGATATTAAAATAAGCGATATTAAAAGTAACCCTCTTTTATACACACAAACACACACACGCGTATAGTTTAAATTCTCAATTTAGATTCTCAATATGTATATATATAAATAAATTCATTCTTCATTATGTATATAACAGAAGCCATCGAACCAAGCACGTGTAGGTACTATTCGGTACCTTCGTTTTTGGTGTATAGATAATGCACATGAATGCCGCGCAGAGAAAGTATATATGATATTATATCTATATAAATGTACATCGCGCGAAATTCGATAATCACTTCTTAATATCGTTATTTTTTTAAATGAATAATTTTGTTTTGGTGTGGCATTACACTATTTATACCTAATTATTTATAACTACTGTTACGCGCTCCAGTCGACGACACACTAGCGCCATCTAATGTCGGGAACGAGAGCGAGGGGAGCGTTGCAGTTTATGACATCACAAATCTTTCGACCGACAGCGCCACCCGAAGAACTAAGTTTC
Organism: Parnassius smintheus behrii; assembly: GCA_036936625.1. Taxonomy (NCBI): domain Eukaryota; kingdom Metazoa; phylum Arthropoda; class Insecta; order Lepidoptera; family Papilionidae; genus Parnassius; species Parnassius smintheus. Next base: position 9,295,531 of record JAUPFT010000004.1, on the reverse strand, counting down.
TAGAAAATCTATACTCGAACTCTCGTTGCCTGGCACGCATTTACCTGAATGTTCGGGACGCTTCTTTGCTAATTCTATAAATAGGCGCTGCAAGATGCGATCGAGAGAGTTGAACTCGGCGACACAAGCGAAGCTTCGGAGCGGAATTAAGTGAATTAGTGTGTTTAATTATTAGTGTTTTAACTTTAATTTGTGTAAAGTAAATTAAAGTGTTAATTTAGGTAATTTTATCGGCAATTTTTATTTTCACGAACCTCAAGCTCGTAACAATTGGTGTCAGAAGTGGGATAAAATAATGCCGATTTTACCCAAGGAGGAAACGGAGGGTGTCCGTACCCGAAGTCAACGCCAGCAGGAGACGGACCAGAGGAGATTTGGTGGTGCAACGCCGCAGATGTCTGAGGGCCAGCCGCCGGCCACGGAAACCGGTCCGTCAGCAGCTTCTACGTCTGTGGCACCTAACTTAGGTGCTCTGATGGCCATGCTACAGGAGCAGCTGCAGCGCGGACGAGAGGAACAGGCCCGTCTGTTGAAAGAGCAGCAGGAGGAACAAACTCGTCGACAGGAGGAACAGGTCCGTCGTTTGGAAGATCAACTGCGGGGCGGACAAGAGGAACAGGCCCGTCGGTTGGAAGAGCAAATGCTCCTCATGAAGGATCTTCACGCTACCTTCAGGAAGGAGATAAAGGAGGTGAAGGATAAGGTTGCTCAACATGACAGCCGATTGTCGGAAGCTGAAACCCGAATCGACCAAGTAAACAATCGGGTTGACAACGTAATGGCTGACATGAAGAAATCACTGGACGAACTCAAACTTGGAGATGGAGCTACAGCTCCCGTAGTAGCTACAACACCTTCGCTACGTGAGTTCAAGGTGCCACCGTTCGACGGTACCTCTTCCTGGTCAGCCTACAAAATCCAGTTCGAAGCTGTTATGAAGGCGAACGGCTGGAATAAAAATCAGGCCATGACTGCTCTCACACTAGGCCTGCGTGACCAGGCCTTAACAGTTCTGGAAGCTCTCGGTGAGGAAGTGACTTATGAGCAACTCCTTGAGGCATTGGAGGCGAGGTATGGCGACGCTCACCTGGAACACGTCTTTCGTGCGCAGCTTAAAGATCGTGTGCAGCGCATCAACGAAAACCTGCAGCAGTGGGCTCTAGAAGTGGAGAAGCTGGTGCGAAAAGCATACCAGTCTGTACCTGCGCTCATTGAAGGGAACCTGGTGCAGACATTCATCGAAGGCATCCGCGACCTGGAAGTCAGAGCTGCTGTGAGGCTCGGGCACCACGAGACGCTTAAGGACGCCTTGGCCCATGCACTGGAAGTGGAAGCCGTGCGGCAGGATCACCGTTCCCATCGCGTCAGGGAGTTTGCAGCAGCTATAGTTCGCGACCGCAACAAAGGATTAAGCCCTAGGTGCTATGGCTGTGAGGAAAAGGGCCATCTTCGATCCAGCTGCCCTAAGCGAACCCTAGAAAGGGAAGGTGAACGATCCCAGGAGGGTAGTGCGGCCAACAGCACCGCCCAGCAGCAGCAGAGAAACGAGTAAAAGCCAGAACTGCGGGGCGGGTGCTGGCTGATGTTAAAAGAGCCCCAAGGATCTCGATCTCACAAACCCATGATGGGAACAGTCTAATCATCAAGGGCGAGGTCAACGGAATGCCGTGTAAACTGACCATAGACACTGGAGCCTCTCGTACGGTTGTTAGTTCCCAACTTATAAGTCAGTTTCTTGGGGACTCCGAATACAACCGAGAACGCATTAATTTGGTAACAGCCACCGGTCAGCGTATACCCGTCCGTGGAGAGAAGGAGATGGAGTTGAAGCTAGGCAACGTGATCTACCTGCATAATGTCATCGTGGCTGATATAATGGACGACTGCATCCTAGGCCGAGACTTTATGAGGAATAATTGTTGTGAGATCGACGTTAAGCAAGGTGTTTTGAAATGTGGACAGGAGGAACTTTTTATGGAAGGTGCGTTACCAGGGAACGTGTGCAGCATTAAGAAGATTGTTCTTCCGCCGAGATCGGAAACGATTGTTCCGGTTAGTCTTCCCCGAAACGCTGGGCAAGCTCACCGTTGTGTACTTGTGGAAAGGGTAAACAATGACCTTCCATGGAAAGTAGCTCGAACCTTGGTCAGGACCACTGACATCTCAGGAGTACGTGTGCTGAACCTTTGCGACCGGGACCAGGTTATAGAAATAGGCACACTAATTGGTACTTGTGAGGAAGTGGATTGGTTACGTCGTGCCAATATATATCGAGTGGGACCCCCAGCAAGGATGCAGAAACGAGAGTGACCACACTTTTGGAAGACTGTCGCAGTGTTCTCTCCCCAAACGAATTGGTTAAGGCGAAGAAGTTGTTACTCAAGTACGCCGATGTATTCTCATCAAACGATGCTGACATAGGAAAGACTGGTTTAGTTCAACACAAAATAAACACAGGTGAGGAATTGCCTATCCGTCAGCGGCCAAGAAGATTGCCGGTAGCACGTGAAAAGGAAGTGGAAACCATGATTGAAAGAATGGTGAAGGATGGTGTTATTGAACCTTCCTCTAGTCCATGGTGTTCACCAGTGGTGCTGGTGAAAAAGAAGGATGGCAGCATGCGGTTCTGTGTTGATTACCGCCGTCTGAACGACGTTACAAAGAAGGACAGCTATCCCTTGCCAAGAATTGATGACACGCTGGACATGCTTACAGGAGTAAAATGGTTTAGCACGCTGGATCTATAAAGTGGCTACTGGCAAGTTGAAATTGACCCTAAGGACAAGGAGAAAACTGCGTTCTCGACGGGAAAGGGTCTGTGGCAATTCAAAGTAATGCCGTTTGGGTTGTGCAATGCTCCAGCAACGTTTGAAAGGCTGATGGAACTTGTACTTACCGGGCTAATTGGCGATGCCTGTCTGGTCTACTTGGATGACATCATCATCGTGGGCCGTACGTTTGAGGAACATCTTCAAAACCTGGAACGCGTGCTTATGAAGATTCAGAGTGCCAACCTCAAGTTGAGCCCGAAGAAATGTTCACTGTTCCACCGGCAAGTTAACTTTTTGGGGTTTGTAGTATCGGAAGAAGGTATCCGCACAGATCCAGAGAAAATCGCCGCTGTCAAGGATTGGCCGGTTCCAAAAGACAAAACGCAGGTTAGAGCATTTTTGGGTTTGTGCTCCTATTACCGGCGATTCGTGAAGAAATTTGCAGATATAGCCAAACCTCTGCACAAGCTAACCGAGGAGAAGCGACATTTCTGCTGGGATGAAAGTTGCAATATCGCATTCCAGGAGCTCAAGGACCGTCTGTGCAAAACACCTATTTTGGGATACCCTGATGCAAGCAAAGAATTTATAGTTGACACAGACGCAAGTGATATAGGACTTGGCGGTGTGCTGTCTCAACGGAATGGTGACCAAGATGTCGTGATAGCGTACTTCAGCAAGTCGTTGTCAAAACCGGAAAGGAACTATTGTGTCACAAGACGCGAATTGCTCGCTGTGGTAAAGTCGTTGCAGCATTTTAGCAAATATCTTCTGGGACGAAAGTTTTACTTACGAACTGACCATGCTACACTAAAATGGCTATTGCAGTTTAAAAACCCAGAAGGACAAGTTGCGAGGTGGATCGAACTACTGCAGGAATACGACTTTGAGATCGAACATCGCAGCGGGAAATCTCATGGCAACGCAGATGCATTGTCAAGAAGACCTTTGTACAAGAACATTGTACTAGGCAAGAGAGTAAGGAAGTGGTAAGTATGGATGCTCAGGGCAGACCACCTCAGCAACGAGTGGAAGGACAGCTTACTACATGCACAGCAGGAAAATCCGGACATCAAGCCGATTCTGAAATGGATAAAGGCCAGTGCTCCCAAGCCCAAGTGGAGTGACGTCTCAGCGATGAGTTCGACCACTAAAAGCTATTGGGCCCAGTGGGACAGCTTGCTGCTTCAGGATGGAGTTCTGTGTCGTAAATGGGAAAACGTTCGGGGAGACAGCTGTCATTTGCAAATGGTTGTCCCTAAAGCTAAAGTACCGGATGTTCTACAGCTGTACCATAATGATTGTTCAGGAGGCCATCTGGGAGTTAAACGAACTCTACTGAAGATCCGAGAACGGTTTTACTGGGTCCACTGTCGAAACGATGTCGAGGACTGGTGTCGCAAATGTACAAGTTGTGCGGCTGTAAAGGGAACTCAGACTCGTAGTAGAGGTGCATTGAAGTTGTACAATGTGGGTGGACCATGGGAGAGAATAGCCATTGACGTGACGGGGCCATTTCCGGAGAGTGAAAGCAGTAACAAGTATTTCATGGTTGTGATGGATTACTTCACTAAGTGGCCAGAAGTCTTCGCCATTCCAAATCAAGAAGCTTCAACAGTTGCAGATAAACTAGTTCATGAAGTCTTCTGTCGTTTTGGAGTACCTTTAGAGATTCACAGCGATCAAGGAAGGAATTTTGAGTCTCAAATATTCCAGGAAACTTGCCGAGTTATGGGTACTCATAAAACAAGAACGACTTCTTATCACCCGCAATCTGATGGAATGGTGGAACGATTTAATCAGACATTGGAGAGGTACCTAGCAAAAGTTGTAGACAATCGGCAACGAGATTGGGACAAGCACATACAACCGTTTTGTTGTCATATCGGAGTTCTGTTCACGAAAGTACAGCAGTGACACCAGCTTTCGCAAACTTTGGAAGAGAATTACGGCTGCCTGCGGACCTGATCACCTGATGCCCCACGCAGTATAACCGATTATGCAAATGACTTGCGGAACAAAATGAACGACATTTATGAGCACGTCAGACAATCGGGCCAGCAAATGTCTGAGAAAATGAAAACCCGGTACGACCGCAAAATGAACAATAAAGGGTTCAACGAAGGTTCATTAGTGTGGTTGCACAATCCAGTCCGCAGCAAAGGGAAATCTCCTAAGCTTCAAGCTAAATGGGACGGCCCGTACCGGATCGTAACCAGGATCAACGATGTGACCTACCGGATACAGAAAGGCGCAAGAGGGACTCCTAAGATCGTCCATGTGGATCGCTTGGCGCGTTATTATGGGACCGATAATGCTCGGGACGAGCATGTCTTAGGAGGAGGCAGTGTTACGCGCTCCAGTTGACGACACACTAGCGCCATGTAATGTCAAGAATGAGAGGGAGGGGAGCGTTGCAGTTTATGACATCACAAATCTTTCGACCGACAGCGCCACCCAAAGAACTAAGTTTCTAGAAAATCTATACTCGAACTCTCGGTACCTTGCGCGTGTTTACTTGAACATTCCGAATATTTTGCTAATTTAAATAAATAGGTGGCGCAAGATGCGATCGAGGCAGAGTTGAACTCAGCGACACAAGCGAAGCTTCGGAGCGGAATTAAGTGAATTAGTGTGTTTAATTATTAGTGTTTTTAGTTTTAATTTGTGTAAAGTAAATTAAAGTGTTAATTTAGGTAATTTTATCGTCAATTTTTATTGTCACGAACCTCAAGCACGTAACACTATTATTTATACATAGATATTTTCGTTTTATAGAGAAGAAAAGCGTAAGGAGCAAAAAGAAAAAAAAAAGAAATACTGCATAAATAAAATAAATAAAAAGTTATTATAATTGCATAAGTTGATACAAAATGCTATGCAATAGCTTTACCGCGGCAGTCCCCGAGTGCCACACGTCTTTTTTTTATAGAAGAAGGGGCAAACGAGCATGCGGCTCACCTGATGTTAAGTGACTACCGCCGCCCATCAGTCTCTGCATTTCTGCTAAAGCTCGTTCAGCGTGTGATTTGTGTAATACTTTATTCGGATCTAAGTCGGACAAAGCAATAAACACAAGTGTTTTTACTCTTCTCAGTGCCACATATTATGCCTGCCCTTTTACAAACACTTTCATTCCGAGGTCGATTACAGTTTTAAATAAATAATAGTTAAAGTAGGATTATATAATAGTTAATAGCTAAAATAAGGTAAGTAGCTATTTTAAAAGTAATCAGAACTAAAGCATGTACACGTGCACGGAAAAGCCCCTGGAGAAAATGAAGTTACAACAGAGCTCTTTAAGGCTGGTTGTCTGGTGAGTTTTTAATTGCATCTTACGAGATGGGAGAACAAGTTTATGAGCTATTTTCGAGGCTCATCACAATTGAACTCGCGGGAAGACTCCACGACTTTCAGCATACGGACAGGCTTGTTTTTGATGAGGATTTGGCATTATAGACTATATTTACACATTACGGCAAATAGTAAAGAAGACAATAGAGTATAACCTTCCCCTGTCTTGCATTTGCGTAATATGAGTAATCCTTTGACTTCATTGAAATTTGGGCTGTTCTGGATTCTTTGCAGTAGTGCCAAATTGACTGGCGATACATCTAAATTGAAGAAAAAAGTGGGATGTCTTTACCGGTGAAATATCTGTACAAGTACAGGATATTTAAAAAAACCAATTCAGTTCATCGCGCAGTGAGGCGGACACATGTTATATCCCCTAAACTGTTTAAAAATGTACTGAAAGATGTTTTTAAGACGCAAGAGTGGAAAGAACGTAAACGGTGAGTACATCTCATACTTACGCTTTGTTGATGATATCGTCGTTATGGCAAAATCGTTACAGAACTTCAGGATATGCTGAAAATACTGAATAAATCCTCCCGACGTGTTGATCAGTGCATGAATCTGAACAAGACAAAAGTTATCTTCAGCGATCACGTCATGTCAGTTCCAATTATTGTTGATGACGAAATTCTCGAAGTTGTCCAGAAATATGCCTACTTCGGGAAGATATTGCAACTAGATAAGAATAACTTCGAGATGGAAGCAGATCTGAGGATTCAGTTAGGCCGAGCAGCATTTTGAAAGCTCCGTCGGGTTTTCTAGTCGCTCATACCGCATAGTCTGAAGACAAAAATCTTCAACCAGTGCGTTCTGTCCGTACTCATTAACGATGCCAAAACGTAGACACTGACGATACGGCTACTCCAAAAGCTCAATTTCAGCGAACAGTAGAAAAAGCTATGCTCGAAAATTTTCTGGTATGTAAATTTAGAAATAAAGAAATGTGCAGAAGAACCAAGATTACTGATATAGCTTTCCGTGTTTGTAAACTGAAGTGGCAAAGTGCAGAAGTGGAAACCCGTGGAGTAGACGTGTTATAACTACAATAATAATCTTAAATTTGCGCCTTATATCATAAGAGTTACTTTGTGCATCATATGCGAAATATATTTAAGTGTACTTACCCCAAAACTCTTCCCTTAATATGCTACCTATGACAAAAAATGTAACAACAGAACTAAAACTCGACGCTAGCAATCAGCAAAAAACATCTTAGCGTAGCTATGTTGACATGCTATGTTCATGGGCGGCGGTAGTCACTTAACATCAGGTGAGCCGCATGCTCGTTTGACCCCTCTTCTATAAAAAAAAAATGCATAACAAAATAATGTTTTCTCACCTACGATACCTATTTCAGTTTTTTCTTCATTCCACTAATTCAAAATATTACAGCAACATTAGCGAAATGGACTTCTGTGATTAGTTTTATTACTGAGTTAAAAGTTTTGCTTAGGACTGAAATTGTTGTTTTAAAATTGTTTTAAAATTATATATTTCTATGAACATCAAAGTTTACTTCCAGTGTCAAAAGTAAGACCTCTAGAGAGAAGAAGCGAAAAATTTTTTATGTTTTATTTCCTTAATTTTAAATTTATAATGATATTATATACGAAGCTGCCACTCAAGAAATCTTTCTTGAAGAAATGAAATCAAAACAATGTTTCAAATTCTCACCTTGAATAAAGGAACGCATCTTTTTATTGAAGAAAGGGTGACAAACGAGCACATAGCTAATCACATTAAGAATCAAGATGCAGATGATGCGTTGTCACATCTGAGCACTAAGATGAAGTTCCTGGTTACTAGACAAAAGGATCTCCGATTTTAATATGGAAATCCTATTAAAAAGAAGGAACAGAGCGAATCAAATTGTGTAAGTTTATTCATTTATCAGTTGTTGTTACAGTTGTTGAATTGTTGGATTAAAGAAGGAAGGAATTTAGGAGGAACTGCTCGATTATATATATATATATATATATATATATATATATATATATATATATATATATATATATATATATATATATATATATATATATATATATATATACAGCCGGACAAGCCGGATACCGTCTAATTTGGACAGACACGAAATCAAAGAGCCTGACTGTGTCCAACTGTGACAATGAAATTGTGAGTATATTTTGGGATCTGCAAAATATTCAGCTCTGGTGATCAAAAAACAGCAGCAGAAAGTGCCACTGGAGAACTTATGATGATGACGCTCATGATATGTCGACAGAAAATATAATGGGTTTTGATGCAAATGGTTGCAATATGATGGTGGGTGGGTACAACTCTGTGGCGAACGCATCTGAACCGTGCAAACAATTACCAAGATGCTGGGAAGATTTAAAAAAAGAGAGATATATAGTTTCCAGTTGTGTAACCAATATATTGCGTCATGGGGGATAATTGCCACAGTTGCCATGCTTGGCAAGCGGGTTGGCAACCTCAGTTCTTTATTTTTTATTAGCAAGAGTCAGCTGCCGATTTCTTAGTTTGTTTCCCGCCGTAACGTCCTACGAAACCAATTATATTTGGGGGGCTTTTGCCAAAGTACTTTATTGTCAATCATACAAAGAGCCCTAAACACCGCAACTAACTGGTGTAGGGATAACAGTTTATCAGTTTACGCTGATAAAACTGTTATAATACCCTTTGCCAAAAAGAACAAATTAGTCACACCAAAACTCAACAGTAAGAGAAATAGAAACAGAAACTTTTTTATTCAATATAGATTAAAAATAACACTTATTTAAAGTCTTTTTTTTTCATTTACCACTGGTACACGTAAAGAAATACCGGTCTCATGCATGATCTCATATATCATGCGTCCACTATACACTTTTGATAAAAAGTGTATAGTGTAACTACCCTCCAGAGAAAACTGGCTGAATGGCCAGGTAACCTGTGAGGTCGGTAGCTTGATATGATATATACCAATGGGTCTAAAATGGGCCTGGCTTAGGAATTTGAAATGCCCTAAATACAAACTTAGTATGAATTTGGATAAGTTCAACCCTATCTTCCAGGCAGAAATTTTCGCCGTATTTCAGTGTATGGAAATCAATCTGCAAAAACAATACATTAACCATATGATTAATATAAATTCCGATAGTCAAGCAGCACTGCTAGCGCTGAGATCAAACTTAGTGAACTTGAAGCTAGTTGGAGACTGCGTGAACCATTTAAACGTTCTGGAGTGTAATAACAGGGTCGTCATAAGATAGGTTGCGGGTTACGTGGCTATTGTATGCAATGAATGTGACACGATTTGCACCTGAGCCATTCTATGGAATCTCAAGAAGCCTAGTCCGGTCAACTCTTGAAACTCTTTATCACAATAAACCACTTAAGATCTGGTATGACACACCAGGTTTAAAACTTACTAAGAACTTAATCCGGGCTTTTGATCGTAAATTCCATTCAGAAGCACTGGGATTAAATAAATATAAATTGCGCATTCTGGCAAGAGTCCTAACTGGATATTATTATCTTAAGTAGCACATGTCCATCCTGCGACTAAGCAACTCAAGGATGTGTCGCTTCTATAACGAAAAAAACGCATTTGCATATCCTAACTGCTTGCAGACCCTTAATGCGCAAACGTAACGCACATCTGGGAAACTATGTACTCAGCCCAGAAGAAGTGAAAAATTTCTCATATCTAAGCAAAATTTTATACTTATTGGAGATGTAGGGCTTAGCAATGAACTATAGCCATAGCGGCGATCACAATAGATATTTTAGATCGCAGTGACACTGGTCTTCATTCCTAAACCTGCATAGCTGCTCGCACATAAAAAGAATGTACGTACACAAAAATAAAAGCAGTTTTGAAAAAATAAGTGATATTCATTCTGTAAGTACTGGGAACAGACAGAAACAAGTAGTACCAGTTACGCGACTTCACTGAGCTTTTCGGGCAATATACGCTTTTACAACAAAATCCCAGAAAATATACAAAATTTTACATATACAAAGTTCGGGAAATTTATTAAACTTTTTTAAAATGCTTATTATAATATTAAGGAATTTATGGATGATAATAACCCCTTCGAAATGTTATCTATCGCTACCAAGCTTTTTTTAATTTATTTTTTGTTATTAATAAACATACATGATTGTAAACTGTTATTAAAAATAACGCCACGCTGACTTTCTTGCTGGTTCTTCCCAGGACAGAGGTTTTTTTTTGCGAACTAGTGGTAGATGAAAAAAGTCGCTTTCTATAAGTATTATTTATATATTTTTTTTGGCAACAAACAGCCGTATACAAAATAAAATAAAATACAAACAAGTCATCTGTTAGAAATTTACTAACATCGCCGAAAAGTTAAACACAATTGAAAAGAAAGTTACATAGTTACACTACATGGTGACTATTTACACAATAAAAAGACTAAGTACAGAAGCATTTACGTAATCAGAATGTCAATTTAAAAGAAAATATGCAACTTACTTTCAAATCTTACTTAAATTACTTTTAATGTCTGTTTTAAGGTAAAATTATCCGTATTGAATTAAAAACTTTCTGTATTTGTTTCTATTATTTATTCTGCTGCAATTTTTGTTATTACTACGTACCATTTCCGTCATACTAACACAAGCATTATTGTTCTCATTCAGTTAATTGTCGATATTACAGCTTTAAGCGTCAATCACAGGTTCGCAGTCAAACTTGTGAGGCCCGTACAGCACTTTCGACGCAAAGGAAAATCGTGGTAGCTGCCTTAAACTAAACTTAAACTTAAATTAAACTAAGTTAATGATTTCTTAAATTTACGCGAACACTACACATCGAATAAAACTATTATTTACGGATTTTATCGCGTTTAATGACATTAATTAATTTTTATTATTATCCCGACGTTTCCGGTGCTTTACAGCGTCATGGTTAAACTAAGTTTGTATAAAAATGGTAATTATAAAATTAAGGAATTTATGGATGGTAATAACCCCTGGGAAAGGTGATCGCTACCGGGCTATTTCTAATTTGTCTTGTGTTGTTAATTGTAAATATGATTGTAAGCTATTATTTGAAAAAAAAAATATAGTCCCGCTGGACTTGCGAACTTTGCGAACCAGTGGTAAATGAAAAAATTGACTTTCAATAAGTATTGTTTATAATCTACATTGAATAAAAAACTTTCTGTTTCTGTTTCCAAGTGCTAGTAGTACTGCAAAGCGGCGCGAAAACAGCTAACGCATTGGCCGGTGTGTATGATAGAAATGGCGAACGATGTACTTGAAGTGAAACAGGTTTCGAAGCACGTACACTATTATTAGTCAAGTTCGAAATCTTTGTACCATTGTTGTATCTCCTCTAAATGATAGGCCAGAGCTAGCCCAGAATATTGGCCATGCGATGGTTGATAAGCGATTACACGATGGCGTCATTCAGTTGTGATTGAAACGTTTTTCGAGATAGACATGGATGCATTCGTTGCTTCAGCAATATATCTATACTGCACGTACTATATTTTCTTAATGTGCACAAGAATAGGGTTTTCAAAAATAAATGGCGTAGAAGAAGATGGTGGATTCTATCTATCTTTAGCACACATTTTTATCGTTGTGTTGTTTGTGTCTTGGATTTTACGTCACGCTTTCTCCCAGATATTGTTATAAATTTTTTATTAATTAGAGGCAACGTATTCGCCATTTTTCAGAAAATTCATAAATTATAAACAAAGCATTAACGTCCACACTCAACCGTCGAGCATACACAACTGTGAAATGGGCCACGCGTAGATGCGTACCGCCATCGCTGGTCCACTACCATTGATGGGCGGCCAAACAACCGACACCACTACGCCCTCCAAAAGCTGACCCATCATAGTGGACCAACGTAAAGGCCGTCGTGTAGAGGAGCTATTAGAAGTTGTTGACACTTGTGTCAAATGAATTATCGGATCGCTATTACAATCAAATTATCCAGCAATTTTCAACGCCTGGCTTGTTCTTAACAAAGTTCGTATACTCAAAATTATTCACTACAATTTCATTTTGAAATTAAGTTGTACTTCTTTTTAGAGTTTTTTTTTTCCATATTTACATAATTATCCTTAAAACTTTCAACTTCGTTTCAGATTATGCGAGTTATATTGATGTGATCGAATGTAACTGAGGGAAGTTTCAACACATCAGAAGCAACAAAAATTAAAAATTTCTCGGGATCGACTTCTTTTATTGTGGTTATTATGTCTTCCGTAAAGTTTTGCCTTCCCATTTTAGAATTACAGTTTTCTTCTTTGTTTTAGGAGAATTATAAATAAGATTCTTCGCTGTACGTATATACTGAAGAACACAATCAAATCATTCCTTCATAGTCCGTCAAGTTACATTTGTTTTGTATAAGCGCTGAAACTTCGTTAATTACAATATTGAAACCAGCGCACTTCAACACGTCGGAGGTTGTTGACCTCACCGGACTGAACATTTCTAATGCATATGCACATAACGACGCATAAGCGCTGACTGATTATTATTATTGTAGAAGGAATTGATCCGCTCGACTGAAGAAGAACCACGCTTTCACAGAATACTAGCTTAAACAGCATTGTTTTATACAGTGAGTGCAGAGAACCGGATACACTTTTTACTGGAAATGAGGTATTCCATCTTAGTCCGTGAGATATATACTGCTGTTATTCTGGGTAAGCGTGGTCCTTTCACGGTTGATTCAACCCATAGCAGGTTTAACATAGCTACAATTAGACGCCGCCACAACCCGTTAACTATATACAAAAATGAAAAAACAACGTGACTTTTTAAGATAATTAATAGAATCAGAAATAGATAACGATAATGAAAAATACTATGTAGCACTTTAAAGAAATAAACATAAAGAGTATTTTCTTATCCCATGAGAAATTTTTCTTTTTAAAAGCCAACAGTGTAGCTCTAACTGGATAAGAGCACAAGCATTATGAAACAAGACAACTTATTACTTTCGGGAAAAGTTAAAATGTGTTGTGAAACATAGCCGTCTTGGGAAATCTTTTATGACATTCCATCAGCTCAGAAAACTCAGAGGTGGAGTATTTTTGTGTATCTAGTCTTCACACACGTAAAAACATAAATTTTCAATGTTTTGTATAAGAAAAATATATTCTTATATTGTCTCTTTATTTTTCCTTTATCTATTTTTGATGCGGAGAATAGAATTATTATTAAGAATCAAAATTTAAAGTAAGTTTTGCTTTGTTGTTATTCATCGTTAGCGCCCTTTGATAATTGAACGCTGGATTTATAAATTTATCAAAAGATGTTACCTCGTTTATGCTTTTTAAAAATCCACCGCTAGACTGGTTGACTGGCCTCCCTCACAAGAGTGAGGATTTAACTTTATCTCCACGCTTAAGCGACCGCTAACGGTCGGACCAATAATTGCAGTACCGGATACTTCTTACATTTGACACGGTTCTATGTACTTACATCTGGGTTAAACAAAATGATTGTATCGTTATCTTTCGGAACCATTCTAGACTTTACCGTAATCATCTTTTAGAAGTGATGTCTTGGTAAGCGATGCAAGTGGTTTAGAAACCTGCTTTGCAGCTTTACTCGGGAGAGGTTTTTAATCACCAGTGGAATTGTGAAAGGCTGTAATGAGTATGATGATGATAATGATACAATTACATCTATACTTCTACCTAACAAAGTGAAGTTAATTATAATAAAGACTAAGTTAAATATTATATTTACTACAAAGTGTGATAAATAAACACAGTCTCATAATGATAAATAGATTCGGTTTACACTTTTATATTTATCGTTGATTGAGATACAAAATTTAGCTAGCGTTGCCACCCTTTAGTGCTAACATGGATTTTTTGCTACCAATAGAAAAAATCTCTGGTTTTAGTCAATTTCATACGAAACGAAAATAAATACTGCTGTTATTCTGAGCAAGCGTGGTCCCGTAAACCCGTCAACTATATACAAAAAATAAAAACAATGTTTGTTTTTATGAAAATAAATATAATCAGGCGTTACTTTGCGGAAACCCATTATATTACAGATGTTACGAGGGCGGCACTGAAAATTTTGGGAATCAAAGAAGTGACACAACATTACTATTTAAAAATGTATTTATTGCTTTTCGAAGCAATCTCCGCGAAATTTGAAACATTTTTCCATACGATGGAACCAATCATTGAAGCAACCATTCCATTCGGAAGTTGGGGCCTCCAAAATGGCCGTATTGTAGGCGTTCACAGCTTCTTCAGGTTATGAAAATCTCTGTCAACGCAATTTATTCTTTATTTTAGAGAAAGTATAGACATCATTTGGACTTAGGTCGGGGCTGTATGGCAAATGGTCTAATAATTCTATGTTTTCTTGCTCTAAAAACTCTTTTGTTCTGTGTGCGGTGTGAGAACTCGCATTGTCGTGATGGAGGATGATGTGACGGTTGCAGTTCTCTTTACGGAGAACAGAAACGACCCACAGGTCGTCGTTTGCCACAGCAAACAAATGCTAGCGTACCATTCTGCATTAACCGTTCTTTGTACCACAAGAGGAATAATCGTAACATGGCCGGTTTTGGAAACAATCGAGGCCACCATTTTTTTTGCAACACTCCGTGAACGAACAATTTTTGTTGGCTTTAACTCATTTTCGAACACCCAAACTCGTGACTGGTATTTTGTTTCGGGTTCGTATGCGTATATCCAGGATTTTTCACCCGATAAGATATTGTATACAGCATTTGAGGATCCTGCGTGAAATTTTTCGAGAGTTTTGACGCACCAAGTAACGCGAGCCGCTTTTTGCTCTTCACAGAGCGAATGCGGTATCCATCGGGAAAAACAACCTTTTTACACCTGATTGTTCATGCAAGATTATTTGTATTTAACTCATGCTAATGTCTAAAGTTACTTGAATTTTGCGGTATGTCACATGTTGATCTTCCTCAATCAGATTACGCACAGCATCAACGTTTTCTTGGGTGACTGCAGTTTTTGGACGACCTTGACGGGGATCATCACTGAGCTTGACACGTCCACGTTGAAATTCAGCAAACCAGCGATAAATTTTGGTTTTGGATGGGGCTTCATCACCAAATGCAGTCAACACATCCGGTCAACACACTGTTTTTGTGTTAAACCACTTTGAAAGTCATAATAAATCATCGCTCTTGGATTTTCTCGTGTCAATTCAACTTTCTCATTGACTAAACAAGTTTGACAATACCTTGTGACATGACCGAGAATCTTTTTAAATAAATAAATGCTATTCGATTTTTAAAACCAAGGAGTTTTCAATTAAAAAGATTTTAATATGACAGGAACAGTGGAAATATTCCATTCCCGATACTTTTAGTGCAGCCTAGTAAGAGTAACTTCCTAGTTTGAAAAGCACCTCCCGCCCTCCCTCAATTGCGTGCACTAATCCCATCACCACCAATCCCAGCACTTCTGCTCCCATCGCCACCATTCTAGGAAAGACACATCATTGAAGATAATACGACGCACGTTTCGCTTCTACACGAGGCATCCTCAGGTAATTAGACTCTCACCGTAGAGCGGATGGTTGCGAAGTAAATCTTCTAAATCTTTTAATCTTTAAGTCTTTTTTTTTTGTTAACATCAACTCGTATAATAGTACATATAAAAATCCCTTGTAATGGCTGTGTCAATCGTTCTACCAATATTGTGCCCTGGGTGTCGTAAAAGTCGACAAAGAAATGAAATTTCTTTTTCTCAAACATTATAAAGTAATCGCTTCCCACACGACATGTTTATAATGACTGGTTGCGTAACACTGGCTAGAGCTTAGGGCTCTTTGTCGCGAATTTGACAAATCCTTAAAATATAGTTGATTATTCGCTGGGTTACTAACTTGGGTAACTTACAGGACTTAATAACAATCATAAGTAATCAAAGTTTGTTATAAAAACCATATTTCTTTATGGCTTAATATAAGGCAAAAACATATATATATATATATATATATATATATATATATATATATATATATATATATATATATATATATATATATATATATATATATATATATATATATATATATATATATATATATATATATATATATATATATATATATATATATATATTTATATAGTGAAGTCAAAATAACAGCAAAAATCTTTTAAACAATTTAGGACTTTTTGAGACTCTATTAACTTTTGACTTTTTGGTGACCAATATTAACATTTCGATCTTTTTACTATTGTCTACTTCGTGGAGAGGAAAACTTTAATATTAAAAATGTTTTATTTTAAAGTGTTTGATGTTATTAGTGCAGTAGGGCTACGATGGCTTTCAAAGTTCGGAACCAGAATTCGAAACCTCTGCAGAGAGGTGTAAGACGGGGTGACTTAATATCCCTGAAATTCTTGACTACTGCATTGGAAAACGTTTTCGGGCTACTGGACTGGAAAGGATACAGTATTAACATCAATGGCGACTACATCACTCATCTTCGATTTGCCGACGGTATATCCACTATGCTCAACGCCCTCTGAGAGACACTATGTCTCTCAACAGATAGATCTTAATATTAACATGGACAAAAAATATCTTTGTCACACTTATGCCGTTGGTTGTTGGGATCACTAAGCTCAAAGTTGTTGACAAGTATGTTTATCAAGGAGAAGTAGTCCGACTAGGTAAGTCTAAATTCGACAGAGAGGTCAATCGACGAATTCAACTCGGCTGGGCAGTGTTCGGGAAATTACGACACATCTAGTAAAGATGTTAATAGTTAATTTGCAACCATCCGCTCAATAAAATAAAATGATGTGTCTTAGCTAGTTTGAATAGCACCTCCTACCACTATTCTAGGAAAGACATCATTGACGATAATACGACTGTACAACCAGTTGGTGTTACCAGTGATTACCTATGGATCTAAGACGCGATCCTTCACTACCGACCGTATGAGAAAGCTCAAAGTCACTCGCTATAGAGAGAGATATGCTCAGATTTCTCTGCGTGATAAACTTAGGAATGAGAATATCCGCAGTATAACCAGAGTGATCGATATAGCGCAACGGATTAGAAAGCTGAAGTCGCAATGCGCCGGCCATATCCATATACCTAGATCGAAGAACCGATGAGGACAAAAGATTCTCGAGTGGCAGCCTCGTACCAGCAGGCAAAGTGTAGGGCGGTCTCCCCACTAGATAGAGTAAAGGCCTAGTAAAACATGCAGTAGACGATGGATTCGGGTGGCTCAGGACCACGTTTTGTGGCATTTCTTTGTATTTTTTGACTTGTAATTGGTTATTGTTACTATATTAACTGGCATAGCTCAATAGTGTGATAATTTAGTAATTTTGCTATAATAGCAAAAAATCACCGTATACCACAAAGAATGGACAACTGATGGCGAAGAGGAAGTCCTCGAGTAGCAGCTTCGTACTGGCAATTGAAATTCAGGGTGGTTGCATATGTAGTGGCAAGATCTGCAAGCAGGGATGTGTTTGGTGGTGTTTGCCTATCTTCAGCAGTGAACTTGTGAATTACTGTGATAATAATTAAAAATAATAATGCTGATGATAATGAATCAAATCAACAAAGAGAAAATCTACTGCTGCCATTTCCAAAAATACGTCAGGTAAAAACTACTAAGATAATTTTAGTTACACTCACCACACTAGTAATTCTGTTTACATTTCATCAGTTTGTAAAATGTGGAATAATTGCAATTAAATGGATTTTCAACTTTCAAGCAATTCCTCTGTCAATCAACATACTGCGCATGTAGGTATTTCGTCGACATTCGAATAAAAATTCAGCGTATTTTTCTTTTACCACTATTTGCTTAGTCATTGCTCATAGGTCTACTGCAAAGATTGCCTTATAGCGAGTGAGAGGATTTAACACAGTCGCCTAGTTTGGCAGGCCAATTGGCAACAAAACTTTTCTATTATAATTAAGTTGCTATCAGAAAAATGCTACTAATATCTTATGTTTCAATTTACCTCTGTCGCCCCTTATAACAACCACGGCATGAAATGAGCTAGTGAATTATGTTATGCCGCCATACACACCACGACAAAATGTGCTAGTTAAAAGGAAAAAAAAACTAAATTTCCTAAAGCTATGACATAAAGATTATGGTGACCCCACCCCATTTGCAACAAATTTCAGATATTTAGCGTTTTATGGCAAAGTTCCATAAAGTAATATAATTGAAGTTTTTTATTTTCGCAAGTCAGGCAATTTTAAGCCACATGAATTCATCAATATGTATATTCTATAATAAATGTTAAAATATTCTTTATGATTTTATGTTTTCCCAGCAAGGAGCGTTGGAAATTTAATTAACCCAATTTAATTTAAATTAAGCACTGTACTCGCACAAATTGAGTGCGTTATGAACAGCCATCCGTTTTGCCTTACGCTGTCTAGTAATCCTATGGAGCCACTAGCTCTGGCTCCAGCATATTTTTTGAATTTAACCCCTTTGAAGTGTTTAACTGCTATAAATATAGACGACGATAAACGCCATGTTATTTCACATCATAACTACGTATTTTTTAGGCCTGGGTACTCAGTGGTTGTCCCTTAACTCCTAGGTCCTATTTATGACGAAACTAGTGAAAAGTGAAAGGTTTTTAAAAATAAACTAAAATTTTGGCAGAAAAATGATGAACAAATTAAAATGGATAGATTAGCTGAATAAAGAGCAAATAGGGACTTTAAAATTTTCTGGAAGTTGACCAGTAAGTTGGAAAATAAACCTAGTCTTGGTACGAGCGTGTGAAGAGTTAGTGAACCCAGTGACATCTTTCATATGTTTATGTAGCATTTTTGGGCCCTCAAAGAAGCTGGATAGTGCTGAGACCGCTTATCGGGCAGAGGAACCTCTTGTGCGTATTTCTACAAAACAGATACGTAGTATCATAAAAGGTATGAGCCAAGATAAATCTCCAAGACACGACGGGCTCTGTTATGAGCACCTGAAGCACGCTGGATTTCACCTGTCGCGAGTCCCGTCCACGTTCTACACAATGTGTATTAGTTGTTCTTACTTACCTAAAAATCTGATGAAGACAATAGTAGTTCCTAATGTGAAGAACAGGATGGAAGACATCACTGAAAAGAGTAACTTTTATCCCATTTCCTTAGCGACTACCATAGCAAAGGTGTTGGACGGTGTGCTTGATACTATCTATATACTATGACATCATTCAACTGCATGCCGCACATTTCGGGCTTAGACCAAGGCTGTCAACCGAAAGAGTTATTTTAAGTCTGAAGCACATCTTGAATAAAAGAATTTAAGAAATCATTCTGAAGCACGCCGTTTCGTGGTTCTGATGGAGTAACCAGGATAGTTCTTGTTAAGACCGTGACCGGGTCATATATACGTCCTGTTGTACGTCTTTGTCCTTTGCCTAATCAAAAGTTTTGAATTATCTGTCTAGGCTAGGTTAGTAATTCAAGTTAGGTTGTAGTAGTAGCTTTAGTTAGTTTTGAAGGGAACCCTTCAAATCGATGGGGGGGGGAGGATAGTTCCACCAAAATACACATTTGCATTGTATTAATTGGTTAGATATTTTATAGTAATTTATAGTATTTTAGTTAGATAATTGATATGGCAATATCCTTCCTTCTTACTTTCTTTCCCCTCCCGCACGGGCATGCCCAACGGGGGCGGCGGCTAGATTAGTGGCCTCATTTGCTCATCGAATGAAAAAAAGTGAAAGGCCGGAAACACGCCGCCGGTAAACCAGAGTCATAGACATGTACCACCACCGCTTGACCAGTTGGAGCGCGATCTTGGCTGTGATATCCTGTGACATTCGAGCCACAGAAAAATAAGAATATTTCGTGGTGACCGCTTGTAAAATGCAATTCGATGTGCACTAGTGCAAACAATTCGTCGTGGCGCTTAGTCAACCCCAGTGCATTTGCCGTCACGCACCACCGCAGTTGCAACGTAGTTTCACCAGCCTCGAGGCCTTAGTAAGAGGCCGTTTGCAGATCACCCCAGGTAAGCACGTTCCTATTTATGAGCTGTTTATCTGCTATTATTTTTACCACATCAGCTAATACTCCTGTCGTGCCGGATAGTATGCTAAATTCGATTAGCGTTAGTATATTATCCAAAACCCACAACGAACCACGCCAAATACAGTCCACTTTCGTTATTCTCGCACCCAATTATTTTGTGGCCATTCGTTCTGGATTCGAACTCAGGAACCATTAGCCCCACCATTTTGCGATTCTAGTCGCTCAACCAGCGTTTTAAAATTGGAAACGCTCCTTTTTTATTCCTCTAAAATATTTTCTTAAGTAATAATCTGTAAAAATAGTTTATTATGTGTGTAGTGTTCGCGGAAATTTAAGAAATATATAACTGCAAATGTTCTTAGAAGATCGAAAAGCCATCAATTATGTCGTTAAATTTCGTTTCGTTTTTCCTTTAGCAACCCTAGGTACCGTACACATAAAACTTACTCAATAAATCGTCAGAGAGCTGAAATGCTTTCTGTGCTATTTTTATGCTACATTGTCGTCGCGGGATATCTTTTATGAAGAAACGCCATTAAACCCGAGATGAAACTGCGGTCACAGTTTACGTGGTTCACGTAGAAACTAAAACGTTCCGCGTGTAAACTACGTGTGATGCACGTAGCGTAACTGTTTACCCTAATTTAAATCGATTAAAGGCAGCATCTTCGATCGCTTGTAGCTTATAAAATACTACTGCTGAACATTACAACAAGCCTGTGTTCAGCAGTGGACTTGTGAATGAATGAAAAATTTGTGGACACATGATATGCAATTAACTTTTTAAGTCTTGTTTACGTAGTAGACGTATAAAAGTACAAAGAAAAATATCAGTTTAATATTATTAAAGTCCTTCTTGTAAGTTCAGTTATTCTTGAAAAGAAACATTAAACATAATCTCGAATAATCTTAAAAGTTCTACCATAGATTTTGATCTCTTGACTGAAATCTTTACGAATACTGTACGATTTGTACTTTCTTCTTTTTTCTTACGTGGCAATCACATTGCAGCTTTATTAAAGTTGTACACAACGCCAGCGTCAATCATCAGTTCAAAACTGCTGTGTTTTGTTTGGTAAATGTAGATAACCAGAAAGCCTTTTTACTGGAAGAGAGGAGATTCCAGCATAGTCCTAAAGGGTGACAACATATCTGCATTTTGATTGTTAATCGAGGGTAGATGTAGATGTCTATGGTTCGCGGCATCCACTTGCGTGATAATTGCCCTAATCCTAATGAAATTTATACGAATTAAGTCATCAAAAAAGCACAATTGTTCTTAATGTCAAAACTGATAAATTATCAAATAATTAAGGAAGTTAAAAGGACAGGCATAGTCGTCATGGTCACAAGTACGATTATATAAAACAGTGCAATTATAATTACTGGTATATTTTACGCAATCCCTTTAAACATTTAACCATTCAAGGTCTCGGCCTGTTTCAAGGGCTCATACTCTGAACGTGATATGAACGTATGAGGTACAAAAGGGACACGCCAGCTACTACAACAACGCCCAGAACGCTTCAACTCCGCCTAAAAAGTTGCAACAACGTATTGTAACGCACACTTCCTCCTCATATATTATATTATATGATATTATTTCCCCTTTTATATATATATATATATATATATATATATATATATATATATATATATATATATATATATATATTCATATGACCAGGATAAGTGAATATATTTTAATCTTTCCCAATGATCTTTCTAAAAGTTTAGTAATGGGCCGCTTGTAATATTTATGGCGTGATCCTGTTAGTTAGGACCTTTATTTACGTCGAATTTGTTTAATAACTTAGTTCTTTTAGGTGCTTTTTTGTAAGAATAAATATTCGCTATAGCAACACTGAAAGCTTTTGGAAGTGCCTTATTAGCTATGTGTACCCCGTTCACGAAGACAGGACTCAAGAAAAGTTAAGAATATAAATCGTCCCGATTTCAATTGTATCAGGTTTAATTTATTAATTTATTACTAATCATCCCTTCCCGATTGGGAAAGGATGACAAAAATATATATAAAAATATCTGATATAAAGGTTTCGCTCTCCCAATTTTATAAAAAAAAATGTGGGGGAGGCATACGATCCCACACACGCCATGTGTGGTGAGCGACAACCGACTAACGCGCTCCACTCGAAAAGGATGTTAAGTTGGGTACTGGACCGTAGTCCACAGCAAAATAACTGGCGAACCAGTAAAAGACGATTTGGCCCCTTGGTAATACGTAAGCACAAACATCGACCGAAATCGTGCATGACAATGCGTGTGAACGCCATACAGAATGCGATCAAATCCAGTCACAGTGAATTTACGTCAAATGGTTTAGGCAAATAGGCACACTGTCCGTTAAAAGCGCTACGTGCGCGCCACCAACTAAAAGATCACCAGCTGCGGAAGTGATGTAATGTGATGTGTATGGCAACACCGACGATTGCATGATTAGCACAGCTACTAGCTACAGAGCGTGTCGTGAATCTACCGCTCACCTCAATAAAATGGGGTCCCTCGTTTAGCGGCTTTTGGCCGCAGCTTTGAGAGTCTCCTCAGTTTCTCCCTCCAGCTACCATCCGCATGAGATCTTATCATAGACTCAACCAACCACTACAATGGCAGATATAGCAAAAAGGCATTTATAAAGTAATATTAAAAATTTTCTATCAGAAAGGGTTTGTGTAACTGACGTTGAGTATACGCATTTTTCGATCAGGTTTGTCTCTCCCACGAACAAGATGTCTTCAGTCATTCAAATGTGGAAAAATTACAGAGATATATTATTGTATTTTTATATAAAACATCATGTAGGTGGGACAGTCTGCAGCCCCGTAATGAAGGGACGTGTCTTAGGCAAAGCTACTTAGGTGTGAGTCAAACCAAGACGCAGAGAGCGCCATTGAGAATAGCGTCCCACCAAACAACCATCGCAGAGACACAATGCTGCTGAACGCAACAAGTATCAATATAAAAGTAATTCAGCGAATTAGGGATTTCAATAATGCTTCTGTTTCGTTATAGTTTAGTTTTTGAATTCATTTAAATAGGGTTTTTTTTACATTGATTCTTATTTAAAATGTATAAGTTCAGTTGCTTACTCATTTAATTGTATATGAATGGACCAAGAAAACAAAAATATTTATATGCATAGGAATGTTTAAAGGTAACATTATGACACAGTGTGTCCGATCTTCTATTTATTAATTAAAATGAGGTAAAATTTAGTAACACGTGTTGTTTTAAAATAGTATGCTAAATATGTAGAACTTCAGACCACAATTCTACTATCACAATGCTTATGCATCACAGAGCTCTCTAATAATAAAGACCTCTATAATAATGCTTTTGTATCGTAGACTTTACTATTATTTGTCGTTAATATATGGGACCTTAACCTACAACTCTACTTTTGTAATGCTTATGCATCATACAGACCCGCTAAAATAATGATTTTGTACCGTAGAACATACTATCATGAGCCCTAATATAGGACTATAAATTGTGCAACAGTACCATAGTAGTCGGTCATCCGATCACCCCATATATATGTACACCCTTGGCTATTCGTCTCCGGCCGTTATATAAATGAGAAATCTTTACACGAACACCCTCCATGTATACATGGACACGCTGCTACTCTACAGGAACATACTCATGCTCAACTAAAAAAGAAGCCGGAACTAAGTAAAATTTATTACGAGTATTTTATGTTCGAGAGTCTTTAGGAAAAATGTCTGAATGCCAAGATAGTGAATTTTTTAACAAGCCCTATTTCATCCCCTACCATGGTGTTTTGCGCGGAGTAGCATGACTACAAAATTAAGATTCGTTTTTAATGCTAGTGAGCCAACTTCATGAAGTGTTTCATTGAACGGTATCCAGATGACAGACCCTACTGTTCAAGACGACCTTCTGTCTATACCCCTCCGATTTCAGCAACACAAATTTATCTTAGCTGCCTGCTCTGGTGACACGTCTCATCTCAACCAGTGAAAATGCACTAATTAAATACTGTGACATACGGAAAGACTAATGCGCCTTTTCTTGCTACTCGATGTATAAACATTTGAAAGGTAAGTTTAAACTAAGAACTAAATATCTAATAATTGTTCTATAAAAAAAATTAATTGTCATGCCGTAATTCCATGTAGTATTTAACGTATATACCGTGTAGTGGCGGTGTTATAATATCCACTACCCATAATATCATCTCATAAGTGTCGCAAGAGACGACAAAAGGAAACAAATTGGGAGATGGGCAACAGCATCTTCCTAATCACGACAAAAAAAAAACTGCGGCTAACAACCCGCCATGCACGGCTACAATGGCAAATAAACCCCTATGAGTCCCTATGGGGAAGGCCTACGTTTAGTAGTAGACTTTTATATAGGATGTATTGGTAATATGTGGGGTTAGGCCTATTTATAGCAGTGATTTTTAGGCCGTCATGAATGAACGAAATTTATTAATGTTGTTATAAAATATGCCTTCAAATAATAAAACATAATAACATAACATAAACATTCGCCTGTCATCCAGAGGGGTAGGTAGAGACTACGGACTTCCATTTGGCACGGTCCTGACATACCTCTCTCGCCTCCTTTACATCTATATATCTACGCATATACGCTCCTCGATTAAAGGTACTTCTAATGTGGCCCATTTTCAAAATATCGCTAATGTGATCGATAAACTTTATTATAGGGCGTCCGTTCCCAACTCTGCCGCTCACACCAAAATCATATAAATTATAATAAAAAGCCAAAATCATTTCACTTGCTACCAATCACTTCATTCATTTCACGCGCACTTTCCCCCTTTTAGAAATTGTCTATCTATAAAAATTTTGAATCTGCACTTAGAATGAATAATGCATTGTTAATTAATTCAATTCATTTATTTGTTTCGAACAATACAAGAGAAAGCTTTTAGCTAAAGCCCATTTGGCAACTAAATGTTTGACCTAACAGTGGCATATTTAGTTCCAACTAAATTGTAATATTTATTTTAATGAAAATTTTGTATTCACTAAGTTCGAAAGGAATAATTCTGCGATATAAAAATCTCGTTAGTGCCAATGACACCTGGGACCAACAGCAGCGTTAAAGATGCAAACCATATGGTACTAAGCTTAAATTTGCCTTCCGTGTGAGTTAATAAAGGCAAATCTTCCGTACAACGAAATTATTGTTTTTCGTTTTTATTTTTCAAAGAACGTTACCTCTACACTAGGAATTTCTTCTGTGTCGAAGGGGCAGTTTAAATACATAAATTTCACAAGAACAAACATCCAGACCCGGAACAATTATTATTAGCAGGCCATACAAATACTTGTTTCGTGCGGGATTTAAACCTACGGCCGCAACTTATTGCTAAGCTACTGCACCACGGGACCGTCAAAAGTTCTTTTTCTATATAATAAAGGGGAAAAACAAGCACATCACCGGATGTTAAGTGGGTACTGATGTCCATAGACATCAGTAACTGTATGATGATGATGTAATCATGATTAAAAATCAAAATATACTTGGTCACCGCTGAGGACTAAGAATTAATGCCTTATCATCAGTAAAAAGTATCTTCGGTTCATTACACTCACAAAACGAAACACGGCAGCATTAATGTCTTATTTTACGCTGATATTCTGGGAGAGCGTGGTTCTTACCCGGTCCGACCTATTACAAAACAAATTTATTGTAAAGTGAAATATGTTTGCAAAAAAAGACCCGCTGGGTTTCTTTGCTGGTTCTTCCCAACACAGTGGATTTTGTTTCCGAATCAGTGGTAAATTATAAAATACTGTAATATATATTAAATAAAAATCGTTTATTTCATTTCATTACTTTATTATGCAAGGGTGAAAACTGGCAGCGATCACCAAATGGTTAGAGGCACACTGAACCTATACGTTAAGTTGGATAGGTCTCGTCTATTGAAGTCAACGCTACGTCCCCCTCGTGCTCTAATTCAGAATCCCGAAACCTTTCAGCTCGAGTTACGTAACCGCTTTCAATACCTAGAAGATTGCAATGCAGTGGACGATATGAATGACAAGGTCGTGGAAACTATCCATGCGGTCGGAGCTAAGTTCTGCAAGACCCACCGCAGAAGAACACAAAAAGTCTACGATCACACTTTTAATATCATGGCTGTTAGACGGGAGATGAGGATGCAATCGTCAACAGATTTGACAGCATACAGACAACTGAACAGACAGATCTCCAAAGCATGCAGCAAGACTTACGCAAATTTAATACTGCTCGTATTAAAGAAGCGATCGAACGAAACCAGGGCTCCAAAGCCAGATATCTGTCTGCCAGAAAGAGCCAACTGTCAAAGCTGAAGACTGAGTGTGGCAGCATCGTTTTCGGGACACCTGAGATTTTGATTGAGATTGAGAGGTTCTATGGATCTATCTCTATCTATCTTCAATAGAGCCACACGCAAGTGTGACTAACGATCCCAGAGCAAGTCTTATCCGACACTATTCCGATGATATCGCGGACGTCATTCTGAGCGAAATTAGAATGGCTCTCCAGCAACTTAAATACGGCAAGTCCCCGGGCGAGGATGGAATTACAGTGGAGCTTCTGAAAGCGGGTGGGAAAAACGGTACTTGAAATCTTTCAGAGGCTTTTTAATTCCGTCCACCATGGTGGCAATACTCAGGAGGCTTGGAGCAGAAGTGTGGTGGTCTTGTTCTACAAGAAAGGTGACAAGGCCCTCTTGAGGAACCAAAGACCGATATCCCTTCTGAGCCGCGTCTACGTGCTGTTTTCGAGAGTTATTACGAATTGTCTCGCACACAGACTCGGCGACTTCCAGATTCCCGAACAAGCCGGTTTCCGCAAAGGCTTCAGTACCATAGACCACATACATACCCTGCGGCATATTGTGCAGAAGACTGAATAGTACTTCATTAGACGAGACCTCTCCAACTTAAGATTTGGGATCGATGTGCCTCTAACCATTCGGTGATCACTGTCAGTTTTCACCCTTGTGATCACTGAGACATCACTAAACAGTTGGCGTCTTGTCGTCGTAATGAAGTCAATCTCATTTTTTGTCAAACCGGCGGGGCTCGATTAGGTCCAATTTCTGTGGAGCCGCTTCTGAAAAAAAGATTTCATCATAAATAGTCCCTCTTTCACCACGAAGTCGGCCAGCTGCTGGCCCCTACGGTTCCGTTGCCCTACTTCAAATTTCCCTAACTTCAGCACACCGCTTTCTCTTGTGCCTAGTTGTGCGTTGAAGTCTCAAATTAACACCGTGTAGTGGGTTTGCAGGAATACATGGCTCTAGAAATATCCTCATATATTTCCTCCAGGTCATCATCGGATTGTGCCTAGGTTGGTGCGTAAACTTGTATGACCTTCAGCGAATACCGTTTGGTGATTCTGTGTATCAGACTCGTCGACATACTCCCAATCTTTACAACGTTGTTGACGAGAGATTTGTGGACGATAAATCTGACACCCGCTTGAGACAGATGGTCGCCCTCCCGGTGATAGAACAAGTTGCCGTACTCGAGGATTAACGTGTCCTCCCCCTCTCTTCGGACCTCGGATAATCCAATAATATGCCAGCGCAACTTGTCTACCTCTTTTTCCAACTCCAGTGTCCTTCTTCTCGACAGTGCTCAGGGTGCGTGCATTATATGTTGCCAGGTCGAGTCGTCGTAGGTGGCAACCGAACCTCCACCGGAGATTCCTAGCGCCCCCTGCCCCGCCGTTACCATGGTTGCCACCGTTGCCAGAAATAGAGGGGCCGCCGGGCACTGGCGGCCGTTTATTTGCGTCGATACTCATTGGGGGATATTTGCCGTAGTTGCCACGCTTGGCGAACGGGTTGGCAACCGCAGTTTTTATTATATTATTGTTGTTATTAGGAAGATGCTGCTGCCCATCTCCTGCCTGCCTCCCTCTGTCGCCTCTTACGACACCCACGGGAAGATATGGGGTAGTGGATATTCTTTACCGCCACTACACGCTTACCTAACCCAACCGTTTCCGCTATTCAGAGGCATCAACAATAATTAAACTCTAAAAGATTGACCCACAATTTGCATCATACTTGTGGTTATCACCATATTTGGTGATTGCAGCAAGGGAGACTACATACCTTAGGGCTTCAATTATAATTGCGGTTTATATCTTAGTGATAAATAACTTTATGAGACAGTAATAGAGATATTTTTATATCTGTCTCATAAGATTGTCATTTAACGAAGATATATATTGAGAGAGAGAGAGAGAGACAAAGAGAGAATTTAAGCATTTCTTAAATGAAACATAAATATATATCCTCAGGCTTGTCATTCAGAGGTGTAGACAGAGAAGACGGAATTCCATTTGGCAAGATCCTGACACACCGCTCTTGTCTCCAGCACGTACATTTACACATACACAGTACTTTTAAGTTGATTAATTTTTAATATATCACTAAATTGACAGATAAACTACCGCCTAGGGGGCCCTTTGCCAACTCTGCTACTCAATTATACAACATAAATTTTCTTAGTCACCCTAACTTAAATTGATGTGGAATTTTATGAGTAAGCGAATACGTTTTAGCGGAGACTTTTATTTAACAGCAAGGTCTTGTCACATTATATTATTTTATGAATAAAGCTTTTTGACTTGTAAAAGAATAATATTTTATATTATTTCGGCCAAATAAAAGAAAAATAATAAATAAAACTGAAAGAACTGACGTAGTTCGTTCTCACAAAGACCATTTCTTTACAACAAACTTGAGCGAGTGGTTAATTAAGCATTACGAGATCCGAGTACTTAATGAGCTGGAACTTCATATAACTTTCACAGAAAACAGGACGAGCTTTAAAAACCTATGTAATTTATGCTTACTTGTAATTTTTGCAGCTGTTATTAGCATAAAGAGGTTAATTTCATCCCTGATGTTATTTTTGTAAATGATGTAGCGCTGTGGCGGAACACATCGTCAGTTGCCAAACGGAAGAGGAACATTTATTTATTAATTTGTATTGCATAACTTATTACAAAAAGAATTACAAAGGGCAGACTAAATGTCATGAGGCATTCTATACCAGTCAACCTATGGAGTTCTCAGAATTTGATAAAGTGGAAAAACTAATTGAAAAAAAAATACACAAAATAGTGTTGATAACTAACTACATAATATAATATACATATACATTTTACTCATAAACTAATTGTACAAATAACTATGAATATGTATGTCTGTAGAAAAAAACATATTAAACCTAGATATTTTGTGAAATGTATGCATGTAAAGTAACCACTATTTAAAAAAAATGTGATATGTCCCAAAACGTACTTTGACCAGTTTATTATTTGCTACCGAAACATTTTTTTAAAATTGAATGCTACAGAGTTCATAAAAAGTTTATCGAAAGTATCCCATAGTAAATATTATTCATGATATTGAAACAAAAATATCAGTGCAGATATTACAGCCTACTTTGGTAATAAAGATTTATTGCTAAAAACAAGTAGTGAAAATCTCGTACACTAAATATAAAGTACTATTTAATCAGCCGCACTCTGTCTATTGAATAAGAAAATGTACAGTCTTTTTTTTACGGAGTGAAAGTAAATAAAACTGTGTGGTGAGTAGGTGAGAACTATAGTACAACACACACACACACACACACACACACACACACACATGCACGTGTGTGTGTGTGTGCTAGTGTGTGTGTGCGTGTGTGCGTGTGTGCTAGTGTGCGTGTGTGTGCGCGTGCGTGCGTGTGTGTGTATGTGAGTGTGTGTGTGTGTGTGTGTGTGTGTGTGTGTGTGTGTGTGTGTGTGTGTGTGTGTGTGTGTGTGTGCTACTTGTCGCACTTACTTGCCTTACGGTAGGCTTGCCGTTTTCCTTTTACTGCACCCGGGGCAGCGAATCTTTAACATTATCGATGTTTATGTAAGTTACTTATGAACCAGTGTCTATGCAATATAAGTGAAAGTTGTTTATTATTTCTATTGTAATACTATAATTTAAATCATTACTTAAAATTATTGTTACTACCTACATAGCGATAGTATTAATTTAGTTTTAGAACTTCTTTTTGACATAAGGAACACAAGAAGACATATCTGCCAAAGTGACTTACCATATTATCATTATCAGTAGCAATTTTAAGGCCTAAACAAGCTTTTGCAAGAATGTTCGTAGAATTTTAGAAGATTTACTGATACTCGTCATACTCCAGATTGCAAACTGTGGGTACTGGTATGCTTCATCACAGATTGATATTTTGGATAAATTTTTTGCCAATAGTCTGTCATCAGACTATTTCCATTTCATTAATAGCTGCAAGCAACAGGCCAGGTTGGCATTTAAAGAAAGTGAAGGAAGAGGCAACAGAATGAAACAAGCCCAGTCCAGGGCAACAGCGTCTTCCTAATAACAACTAAAAAATAAAATATAGGTTGCCAACTCGCCCGCCAAGCGTGGTAACTATGGCAAATATCTCTAAGAGGAAGTCTATAGGAATGCCTATGTTCAACAATTTTGATAGGCTGTAACTGTAACGGTAATTAAAGTTAATACGATAAACGTTTTTATAACCATTTCTAGAACCAGTGGTCAATTAAAAATTACTCAATAAGTATTATTTATTATCCATATTGAACAAAAAAGTTTCTGTTTCTGTTTTTTACTGAACGCTGCTTAGATAACGTCTCTAAAAAAGAAAGAAGAAAATTTACAATTTTCTAGAAGGTCCATTAAATTGATATTACGATTATCTGTGTTTCGCATCATTAATGTCACTTGGAAAGCGTAACGTCATTTAAAGTAACAAACAACTTGTCCTACGATAAGTCTCTGATACCTTTAATAAATTTAATGCTGAAGCTTTTTATATGACAGTTATATTAATTTGGAACTTGTCAGATATAATTTAACGATTCAGCAATTATTATTTCAGCTGTTAATAACAAAACCTACAATAATTGAACTAAATTGTACACAACAAAAAAATTCTTTGTCACGGCGGCTACTTCCAATTCAGGCTAGCCATCTGCAGAGGACAGGATTACAGTGCACAAGTGTGGGCGCAAACAATAGTGAGTGCAGCCGAAGCTCTATTCCCTCACTCACATAGCTCGGTAGAAAGACAATCCGACACGACCGCTAATGTGATTGCTACTGAAAATTTATTGACAGAAACACCTAGTAGGTATGTGACTTTGGTCCGATTCTTTACACACGTATACATACATTCATTGACAATAGGCTGCCGACAGTATTAATTAATGGAGGCGTTTCACCAGATGAATATATAGTAAAAATAATTCGTCTTAAAGGATCACGTAGGTCAAGAGATACAAATGGGAGGACAAAGCGAGCTTGTTTTCTAGACGCTACTAACGCTCAGACTTCAGCATATCTTCAAGTATGTGTCCACGAGAGTTTTTATTATTTTGAAATGTTATCAGGAAAATTTTGTCGCCCATCTCCTCTTTTATTTCCCTTTGTTGTTTTTACGACATCTAGGGGATGTTATGAGTTGTGGATTTTCTTATGGCGCCATTTTACCTATATTACATATCAAATTAGATTTTTAATTAATTAAAGTCACTTCAATTAATGTGTTTGAATATACCGCACTCGCGAAGAAAGCGTTTGAGTCGTTTTAGATTGTAGAATCAAGTGAAAAGTTTAAAAAATCACCAACACACCACAAATCAGAGAATAAGAAAAAAATTCTAGTTTTAAAATAAAATCGCTAACTTAAACTCTTCATTTATTAACTTCATCATCATCATCATCATGACTGCCCTTCGCAATTCCACCGCTTAATGCTCTGAAGGCCTCCCCAAGGACTGCTACAAAGCATGGTTCCGAGCCACCTGCATCAATCAACATCCTGCATGTCTTACCAGGTCGTCACTCTATCTAGTGACGGTTCGCCTTACACTATGCCTAACGGTACGCGACTGCCACTCGGGAACCTTTTTTCCCCATCGGTTGTCAGTTTATCGTGCTATATGGCTGGCCCATTGCCACTTTTGCTCAATAATCCGTTGGATTATGTCGATCACTCTGGTTCTACTGTAGATATACTCAGTTCAAAGTTTATCACGCAGAGAAACCCCGAGAATAGACCTCTCCATAACTCACTGAGTGACCTTGAGTGCCCTTATATGGCCAGGAGTGAAGGACCAAGTCAAAGTTCCGTAACTCATCACTGGCAACACGCACTTGTAGTACAGTTTCGTTTTCAGGTTTAGATGTATATCTGACAAGAAGATGTGTGGTAATTTCCCAAACGCTGCCCAGTCGAGTTGAATCCGTCGATTGATATCTCGGTCGAAGTTGGACTTACCTAATATTTTTTTTGTCTATGTTTATCTTAAAACATATTCGTTTGGTTCTTCAGCGATTTTGCCATAAGAAATATATCGTCGTAAAATCGAAGGTGAGTGATATACTTGCTATTAATGTTAATACCGTATCCGTTCCAGTCCACTAGCTTAAAAACGTCTTACACCTCTCTGCAATTTGATAGGTTTTGTACTCTAATTATGTACTCGGAAAGCCATCGTAGTTCTACTGCACAAACAACTCAGCACTTCCATATACCAACGGTCAACTTAGCACCGCTGAAGGGACGGTAGCACCGCCCAAATTTCGACGGAATTAAAGACTTTCTCATAGTCTACATACACCAGGCAAAGTAGCAGATTGTACTCTTCGGTCTTCTATAGAATTTGCCAAAAGGTTTGTTTGTGGTCTATGGTACTAAAGACTTTTCAGAACCCGGCTTGTTTAAGAGGCTGGAAGTCGTCGAGTCTGCATTCGAGCCGATTCGTAACGACTCAGCACGTTGACGCAGCTCAGAAGAGAAATAGATTTATATCAAAATATTCAAGAGAGCGTTGTCACCTTTCTTGAAAAACAAGATCACCACACTTCTGCTTCACGTCTCCACAGAAGTAGACTATGGAGGATGGAATTAAAGATCTTCTGAAAGATTTTGAGTACCGGTTTTCCACCCTCTTGTAGAAGCTCCACTGTAATTCTATCCTCGCCCGGGGACTTGCCATTTATTAATTGCAGAAAATCCATTCTAATTTTGCTTAGACTGAATTCTGGGATATTTTTTTATTTTTTATTTATTATTTCTGGGATATAATCGGAAAAGTGACGGGTAAGATTTGCTCTTGGATCGTTACTCATACTTACGTGTGGTTCCAACGATGACGTGTTCAACGATGATGTTGCCCACAGAATATCTTAGTGTCAATTAAAAATCTCGAAGTCCTGGATACGATGCCTCCACACTCGGTCTTCAGTTTTGACAGTTAGCTCTTTCTGGCAGACATATCTCTGGCAAAGACTTTAGACCCCATGTTCTGCTCAATCGCTTCTTCAATACTATAGTATTAAAGTCCTCCTCGATAGCTTTTTTTTGAGCCACTCCCTAATTAAACTTTTAAACCGGGTCGGGGTCACCACTTTTTTATAGGACTGGGTGACAAACGAGCAAAGAGTGAGTGGTTGCTGTGGCCCATACACATTCACATGTATCATTGATTACGAATCAACATGCTGATGCGTTGTCACCCGTGAGGGCTAAGATGGAATGTCTCATTTCCAGTGAAAAGGGTCACCAGTTATCTTCAATCACCATTCAATACCCAGCATCATTAGCTTAAGCTGCTATATTTTGCGCTGGTTTTCTGTAAGAGCGTTGTCCTTCTTCGGTCGAGCCGACCAATTCGTGCTACAAATATACTACTTATATAACTGCAGCATGGCTCTACCACGTATAAACTTTTATGTAATTGGGTTGATTTTAGTTAATATTATTTTTGACTCCACTTACTCGTACTGTCCTGTCCCACTTACTCGTATTGCTTGTACTACAAATATATCAGAAGTTGTGAATACGAATAGAACAAATAGAAAACGAACAATTGTATTTTATTTGTGCACATAAAACACAATTGTTCGTATATAAGATTGTACTATCCTTTCCACAATAATTACCTTAATATAAAACTAAATTACCCAAGTTAAGTAAAGCCAAAACTAAAGTCCCACCAAGTTAACTAGCTATTGCTACCAAGGAGGGCGCGTGATAGAGGGCGACTAACTCGCCTTGCGGCGGCTAGCTAAAAATTCTGATTCCAAACTGTAAACGCTGGAGTTTGCTGTGACGTTAAATTCCCGAAACTCTTAATCGCTGCATTAGAAAACGTTTTAAAGCTATTGGACTGAAAAAGATACAGTATTAACATCAATGCCGTATACGTCACTAATTTTCGATTTACCGACAATATAGTCCCTATGACAGAATGGATGGAGCTCTAAGCACTACGCTTAATGACTTCAATAGTGCCTCCCAACGGATAGGTCTTAAAACGAACATGCACAAAACAGAGATCATCTGTAACAGCCATGTCATACTTATGCTGGTATTTGTTGGAAGGTCCTTAGCTCGAAGTTGTTGACGAGTATGTTTAAAAGGAAAAAATAGTCCGACTAGGTAAGTCCAACTTCGACATCTTGGCAGCGTTCGGGAGATTGTAACACATCTTCTCATCAGGTATACCTCAATTCTTGAAAACGAGATGGTATGTGTGAGACCAGTGCGCGTTGCCAGTGATGGCATGTAGATCTAAGACGTAGTCCTTCACTGCCAGCCGTACGTGGAGCGAGCTATGAAGATGGCTATACTCAGGGTTTCTCTGAGTGATGTACTTGGAAATGAGGATACCCGCAGTAGAACCATAGTGACCACCATATCCCTAGAGATTAATAAGCTGAAGAGCCAAGAGCGCAGATAACATTATAGTTTTTAAATCACGACTGATTTTATATCTTCCGTAACATCTTATACTCACATTGGACAAACAAGCTGGTTAGGGCAAGGCTAATAAAAAGTGCTGCACTGATCATGAACTTGTTTAGCTTTTTGGGTTGATTGAACATTACTAGTTTGGTGGTGGGACATACCTATTTAGGTAAGTAGTACTTAAT
Source organism: Parnassius smintheus behrii (assembly GCA_036936625.1). Classification (NCBI taxonomy): domain Eukaryota; kingdom Metazoa; phylum Arthropoda; class Insecta; order Lepidoptera; family Papilionidae; genus Parnassius; species Parnassius smintheus. Next base: position 9,260,399 of record JAUPFT010000004.1, on the reverse strand, counting down.
TAAATAAGTGGAAAGCGAGCCAGAACTGTCACCATCTCAAAGGATTTAATCATCAAATCATCGCACGATAAGTATGAACCCCTATCTTACAATATCACTGTTACGTCACGTTGGTTGTTTTTGTAATTGTTGGTAAAATGCAACTAATAATCCAATAGGTTTGAACTGGATACGTTGTGTTCTTGTATTAATCGTTTACATAAACTGGTACTAAAAGACACGGTTCCTAACAATAATTTCTCTCAAGAAGAAGCGCCTGACTTGTCCTTAACAAAACAAAATATAGTAGACAAACTCAAGTACTCCCATTATGGAACAGTTTTTCGAGAATATTTCTGGCACCAAACCAAGATGAGGCAAGAGATTTATTCTAAGACTTAATAAATTTATCGAACCTGTAATTCAAAATGGAAAGCCAAAAAACCGTTTTAAAAGTTATGCCAAAATATTGATTTTTAAGTTACGATAGACTTGAAAGAGACTTTTCTTATTAATAAATCAACTAGATCGAAAGTTTTTTCATTTTCAATTTAAGAAAATTATTTAAATTTTGAAATGTTCGGATTCACGGCTTTACGACTTACGAGTACCTGTGTAGTGGCGGTCTGAGAATTTCCACTAACCCGCATCATCCCGTGGATGTCGTAAGAGGTGACAGAGGAAAACAAATCAGGAGATAGGCAGCAGCGTCTTCCTACTAACGACTAAAATAAAAAACCTTTAGTTACCAAGCTAATCAACGAGCGTTGGTAACTACGGCACTTTCACTACGGCTATTTTCAGCAGTGTACTTGACATAATAAAATATAGCATTTAGTGTTCAGTGAGATCAGGAAAGAAAAAGTCCCATTCTTAAAAACTCGTGGCTTTAAATCTCTCTAGTATTTCGATGATATCTTTTATTAGCAATATTGCTATACTGAGTGTTTGTAAAAGGTGACCTAAACTATTTTATCTCTTACAGTGTCTGAGATTCATAGTAAAACTAAACTATAAAAAAAAACTATGTTTAAAACTAAAGTCTGCAAGTTTCTAGGCTTTATTATTCACAGAGTTAATCTGCATTTATCGTTATCTAGTAAAAACGTAATATTTGTTGGCCAATTAGTAAAAAAATGTCTTTACGCCGTTGTACCGTGTATTAGATTTTATTCGGGTTATTCCGTTTATACATCCCATAAAATCAACCCTAGGGTGGATACTCGGAAACGCGTGTTCATCTATCTAACCGGGACGGGGTGGATAATCGAAATTTATTTTATTTCCTCTAATGACTTTTAAAACCCCCAGTACAGTTCAACAATAAATATACTCATACACTTTAATTAATAATTCATTTTAATAATCAAAAACTAAACTAAAATCATATTTCCTATTGCCACTACCGTTACTGTAAACCTGTTAAAGTCCATTACGTATTGCATTTAAATCAAATTAAACTTCCTCGTTTTTAGTAATAATATTACGCAATTTGTAAATTCTGCATTATGTTCTTCACCAACTCTACAAAATTTCATTATAGAAAACTTTATTTGTTATCCTGGATGAATTCGTCACTTATAAGTATATATGCAATCGTTTTGTAAATTTCATTGCTATAACAGAAGTTTTAGCGAAAACTGGGTGTTTTGCAAGCATTCCAAAAACGTTACTTTTGTATGTTTCTCTTCAACTTCATTTTAAATTTCTTAACGCCAAGATACCAATGAATCTGTAATCCTGTGAGATATTCCCTTCATTTTAAGGTTGATCTTTCAAACAAGAATATATGTATAAATTTTATAGGTATGCTAATGCTTAGTATGTATCTTGACCAGTTTATATGTTTCTATAAATGACTGTAATAAGCTGAGAGAGAAAATCGTAAGCAAAATTGTGTTCAAATTTCGATTATCCACTCCGTCTGGGGTAGATGGATGAACGCAGGTTTAATTTTATTTTATTTTATTAATTTATAAGGCTTACCGACAGATGATACACAAAAACTAAAACAAGAAGAACATGGTAGAGCCACGCTGCGGCTATATTATGGTTGTAGTACGAATGGGTCGGCTCGACCGGGGAAGGATCACGCTCTCACAGAATACCAGCGTAAAATAGTAGCTTAATACTTATGTGTTTTGTATGTTGAGTGTTGAGGAGATCTGGGGACGCTTTTTTACTGAAAACGACGCATTCCATTTTTGTCTTCAGGGGTGACAACGCTTCTGCGTTTTGATTTTTAATCGAGGAGAAATGTAGATGTGTATGGGCAACAGCATCCACTTGCCATCAGGTGGACTGTGTGCTCGTTTGTCACCCAAATTTGATAAAAAAACATGCAATGTGCAGGCAACCAGCGCTAACACTGGGTAATATTGTGAAAAATTAAATAACGTAAAATTTTGCAACCTTGCAACTTTTGATAGAAAAAAAAGATGGAAATAAAATCTATAGACTAAATAAGCATTAAATAATAAGCCGGGCCCGTCACATACAGGACTAGTTCGGTTTCGCTAAATTCTTTACTTCAATTAACATAAATATGTATTGTTATGGAAATATGTACGATCAGTTTTGCATAGGAGACATTACAACTATAAATTATATTTATTTAAACTTATATTTATAATTATGAAAAAGAATGATTTACATACGTACATATTTTAAATATGTAATTAAATTTTATTTATTTGTTTAATTTTATATTTTCAACACATGTGTCATGAATTCAAAATTCAAACGAAAAAGGTTATAATTTCCAGTAACTTCTGTAAATAATAAATTAAAAAAGTTTATAATTGAAAATTAATACAAATTGTTTTAATCCGTCTTCCTTTGGCTTCCGGCTTACAGCTTACATCAGATTAATGTTAGCGGCTGCCAGTTTAAAGTATAGTATTTTCTTTATGTTCATGCCTAAATAGTCGCTTCTTACAAAACATTCAGCGCGAAATTAGGTGAGGAATTCCCTTACACTGCTTCCATATGGCGGATATGGAAGCAGTGTAAGGGAATTCCTATATTCCAAGTGCGGCCTGATTAACAGAAAAGAAGTACGATTCTTGAAAATGTTAGTTTGCATCAACTCTTATGTAATCTATACAAAAATTATTTGTGTTTAATTGAGAAAATTACAGTTACCGTTACGGCCTATTGAAAAATAAATATCAATTAGGAAGACTCTACTGCCCACCTCCTAGTTTTATTCACTCTGTCGCCTCTAATAACACCCACGAGACGATATAATGAAGTAGATATTCGGTAAAACTACAAACATCGGGTAAGTAGCGGTACGCAAATGCGTACGGGGGTTGGAGGAGGTGGGGGAGAGACAGGGTTCAGGGGAAGCCTTCCCCACTTGCGGAAAATCTAATTATAGTATCGTATTACATATAGTAATGGTTTTAAAAGATGAAGACAAACAATAACAGCTAACACTATAAATTAATTTTGAACACAATAAAATAGATAATGTGTCAAACGCCTTAACAAATGACTCGCCACATTCATTAAATTTTGACCGAAGTGACGATGGTCCGCTTAGCTTTGGTACGAATACTTTTGCAACTATCCTATTTACTTATGTGTAATTATTACTAAATAAATTATTAAGCACTTAATTAGAAAAATACACGTTTTTGCTATTTAAAACTAGATATACTGACGGTTGAGATTAAAATTGTTGTATGACTATGTTTACAATGACCTTTCTATAAACGTTTCAATCTGTTTGCTGCTATATAACAAATATTTATCGAAAGTACCGTAATTTTATAATATAAAAATATTAAGTAAATATTATTAATTTAATATGTATTCAATCCGCTGGGTATATAAGATCGTCTACGCGAGCCGCATAGGAATTAAGACATGACGAAGAAATCCAATATGGCTGGGTGATATTGGTTTTATTCTAAATATTCTTTGACATGAATGCGAGTAACAAGTGTGAAGGAAGTTAGGTTTAGGAACTTATGTTTGGTTACAAGGTTTTCCTAACTATATTTTAAGCGCATTATAATTTGAAATGGTAAGTCATGAAATATTTATCATAATTCGAAAAATTAATCTTATTTATTTTTTGTTTCAACTTTTAATAAATTTAAGCATTGCTATAAATATTCAAGTATACAGGTTGGAAAAACGAACGGGATATGGAAGGAAAGTACAGTAAATATTGAAGGTATTAAATTTCACTCAAGGGAAACATTTCTTTGTTTTTAAAAATAAGAATAACAATATTCAAAATTTTTTTTAAAAAGCTCACCTGTGCTGGGAATTGAACCAACCAAAAAATCAAAAAATAAGCAGTCGCTATTTAGATTCAAATCTTGCAAATGAAAACCGATGGAGCTGAAATTTTTGCATAAATTTGTTAATTAACTAAGACAATCCCTATAACATTTGTTCGAGGACTAACAAACTATCCTTAAGACTTTCAGAGTCATAACTCTTTGAAATTGGTGTGACGGCCATTTTGCTCTCCGCCATTTTGAATTGTTGTTTCACCACCGCCAATATTAGTGCTGACAAAACCCCGCTAAGGCTACCGTTACACCGGGCAGTAGTACACAATCTCCTCGAATAGCTGTTAATTTCATATATATATATATATATATATATATATATATATATATATATATATATATATATATATATATATATATATATATATATTGGTTGGATACCCAGCTCAAGTAAGCTGTTTATAAAATGTCTGAATGTTGTTGTTTTTGTAGAAACAAAGGAATGTTTCTTTTTAGGGAAATTTAATATCTTCAATACTACTTATAGTTTTTTATCTCCGTGTACCGTGTGTTTCTCCCACACTGTATTTATAATAACTATTTTGATGTGGCAATTTTTTCTATATGTGATTATTCACAGAAAACTTAAGGGTACTTTAATTTTATATATTTTATAACTCATGCATCACTTTTCTTTTAGATATGTGCCTTTACTATAATAAACACAGATTGCTTATCGTATTAGCCGCAGATGTCCTTTCCTAGCTTTTGCTTTTGTAACTGGGATTAGAACAGAGCAGAATAGAATTTAATAAATTCTGTTCCACCGTGTGCTATATAACAGTGGTTAATAACCATATAGTAGCGGTGTAAAAAAATCTACTGTCCCATATCGTCTAGTGGCTGTCATGGGAGGCAACAAACAAACCAAAATATAGGCAGCTGTGCCTCCACAATAACTACTCATAAATATAAAATAAACTATGGTTGCCAACGCACTTGCCAAGGCGGTCAAATATGACAAATATAGGAATATTGTGTTGTCTATAGGAAAAGACAATATGAATCAAACTACGGAGGTCTATGTCCTGCAGCAGACTGATAGCCTGTGTATAAAATGATATCACGGATTATTATAGTTTTTTTTAATTTATAAGCGTACTCCAATGGTTTGGGCACGTTGAACGAATGAGTGAAGACCGAATGGTGAAGAAAATATATAGAGCGAAAGTAAATATTAAAAGGTGTCGAGGTAGACCGAGACTAACTTTCGAAGACCATGTGAGCAAATTGCTCAAAGAGGGGAGGGTCAAGAGTACTCGGATACCTAGACGTGCATGTATGAAGAAGTTAATGAACCTGAAAGAGGCGAAAGAGGTATGTAGGGATCGTGACACTTGGCGATCTGTTCTCTCTGGCTACCCCGTTAGGGATTGTGCGTGACGATAAGTAAGTAAGTAAGTAAGTTAATTTACTCTAATACGAAAATAAGTATGTAAATAAAATTTATATATACTATATATGTACGAGGGCGGCACTGAAAATTTCGGGAATCAAGGAAGTGACACAACATTACTATTTAAAAATGTACTTATTGCTTTTCGAAGTATTCTCCGCGAAATTTGACACATTTTTCCATACGATGCAACCAATCATTGAAACAACCATTCCATTCGGAAGTTGGGGTCTCCAATGGCCGTTTTGTGAGCGTCCACAGCTGCTTCAGGTAATGAAAATCTCTGTTCACGCAATTTATTCTTTATTTTAGGGAAAGTGTAGAAATCATTAGGGCTTAGGTCGGGGCTGTACGGCGGATGGTCATATAATTCTATGTTTTCTTGCTGTAAAAACTCTTTTGTTCGGTGTGCGGTGTGAGAACTCGCATTGTCGTGATGGAGGATGATGCGGCGGCTGCAGTTCTCTTTACGGAGTTCAGAAACGACCTGTGGCAAACAAATGCTAACATACCTTTCTGCATTAACCGCCTTTGTCCCTCAAGAGGAATAGTCGTAACATGGTCGGTTTTGGAGACAAACGTGGCCACCATTTTTTTTGCAACACTCCGTGAACGAACAATTTTTGTTGGCTTTAACTCATCATGAGTTAAAGCCAACAAAAATTGTTAACATTTGTTTGCCACAGGTCGTTTCTGAACTCCGTAAAGAGAACTGCAGCCGCCGCATCATCCTCCATCACGACAATGCGAGTTCTCACACCGCACACGGAACAAAAGAGTTTTTAGAGCAAGAAAACATAGAATTATTAGACCATCAGATTATTTTTTTAAACATATACCTACTTTTACAATAATACAGTCAAAAGTACTTGTATGATTTTTATTAGAACCAGCATGGTAGTTTTCACATCAATCCTAAAAGTTATTTTTCATGTATGTGTATAAAAAACGCCTGTGCCATAATGTGTCAGTACTAGCTAGTTGTATCTATCTTAGAATATTAACATTATATGATACGTTGAACGTACTCCTGGTTTTATCAAACGACTGTCTGCGCAATGCGGTGCGTAAGGATTGATGTGCAACTGAAAATGGACTTAATGGCATTCCTTGGGATTAAGAGAAAGTTATGTTAAGCACAGATGATTATAATTTTGCATCATCATTTTGGATGACACCGAAATCTATCGGAAGCCATAACTTTTCATACTTTTCTCTTAGTCGTAAACCATTCTTACGACTCCCAGGTAAATAAAAGTATTTTTTAATCAATAAAGTTTTCGAAAGGACATACATTCCATCTGATGTTAAATGATTTCTGCTGCCAATTAACACTTTAAACTACTTTAAATAAAGAAGGCGACTGGTGGTTTGTCAGTAAATACATGGCACCCCTAAGGATTAATATCGAATACCTCACAGACTGTAATTACATTTGTTGACACCTCTTCTGTATTTGTATATTAAGTAGTCATGAATTGACGGACAGATAGTATATAGGTCCTATCAAGAAGACTAATTAAGAAAATAATGATGCTGTACATGACTGCATTAGACTGTTATGTGACTGATAAAATTTAGGAACAGAGAGAGAGAAAGAGAGGCTCCTTTAAGAACAGCATTACTGTTATCAGAGCTTACCAATGATTATAAAGAAAGCTCTTAAGGAAACCCAAGTAACTTCTTATTTAGTATAGAATTATATCTTAAAGAGATCAAAGGGTATTGATAAATCTACAACAAACATACAGCAACCTTTAAACTATTGAGACCTGTCTCCATCAGTCCCAACAGACTAGGCATGAAATAGCCTTAAGAGGGCCCTTCCCGACCCGTCTGTCGTCAACGCGAGTATGGTTGAAAAGCATGTTGTTTCATCTAGCGCAATGTTAGAAAAAGAAGGAAAGCGAAAAGAGAGAGATAGCACCTGAGCGCTCGGTTGGCGTTCGGTAACATTCGCCGCTGACTCGCGGACGGTCGACCGCTAGTCTGTAAGCCATTCATGATCATGATAATAATATGAATTGTTCGCACGCGTCTCGCTACTATGGCCCCACGTGCGCATAGCCATAGTTTTGTAAATTTCTCTGCATACAGGACAGGTGTACACCTACATTTAGTACCGTTTTATTTTATTATATTACATACTTTGTCTAGTACGGACGACGGAAATTAGGTAATTAATTATTAATTAAACTACACATGTATGTTTGGTTGATCAAATAAAGTAGTCTAAATAAAGTTGGGTAAATATCAAATTTAATCTAAAAAACTTTGTTACACTTTACAAACAATACATAAAACGTCAGAAGTGATTGAAAATTTAGAAAAAAAAATATTATTATCTAATACAGTCAATCATCGAATCTATCTCTCATTGGCAGTTTGCGTGGGAAACGTGGGTCAATAATTTCTGACAGAACACATTTAAAGTAAAACTGCGTCAGTTTCAATATTTTATCATCTGACCAAAAAGTTGGATCTTTGTATATCTTTTCATACAAGAATCCCCAGTATAAAAAAACAAGATCGTTGTAGTAGGTAAAATAGAATTAACTAAAAATAAAATGCAACAGCACATTCGCTTACGCGCAGTCAACAAATTCTATACCTGCTAACAATTCGCGGGAGACCCGAGAGCCGAGCGCGGGTGCACCAGCGTCTCACCCCGCCACAACCCCGCACGACTCGTCCCCCGCATACCTCACCACCACTTGACTAACAAGCGAGTGAGAACGCGATAACAGTCAACGAAAAATAGTGTGCTGAAATTTCATAAAACTTGATCCAGGAAATATAATTTTTCAGTAAGTCTTACTGAAAAACACGTATACGTATACATACAATTAGAAACTCCATTATATTTTCGAGTTTTCTATCAAAATATTTTCATTGGTTTTATTATTTATGAGTACGTTATGAACGGCCAAAGTTCAGGTAATTTTGTGCAAAAAAGCAGATTTTTGGAGGCTTATAGTGAATTTGTTTCTCCAAATTTTTATTTTTTGTTTTGACAGAAACTTAGATATAGTGCACAAAATACCTATTAGTTCAAAATTTTCAAAGAAATATCTATTACAATGCTATAATCATGTACGAGCGTTTGTATGAAAAGTAAGACGGGTTGGCTGCTCTTAAGCAATTGCTCTATACAAGCAGAGGAGTTATTATCAAGTAATATGTGGCAGACGCCAAGCCCAACCATCGAGGAAAAAATGTTAGAGGCAAATACAGCTAAAGAGGTAAGCAAATTCACTTGACCTTAGTTCATTCCAAATGATCTAAGTACTACATTGGTAGATTAGATTGGTAGATTAACAGTGGTAGAGCCACGCGGCAGCTTTGCTGTTGCACGTATGGGCCGGCTCAAACCGGGGTGGTACCACGACCTCACAGAATACCGGCGTGAAGTGGAAGCTCTGCTTCCGCGTTTCGTCTGGTGAGTGCAGGTGGCCGGAGGCCCAAATCCCCCCCCCCATCAAACATGGTAGTGGAATTAAATAATAATAGACTACCCCAGGAGGGTACCAGCACACCTGGAGAATCCCTCGCTGAGCATCCACGACCATGTTTCTCCACTTCTGAGCGTGGGTGCTCAGGCTGCCCCGCGTATTCTGGGGGGGGGTCAAATTTCCGCTCAAGACTACGACTGCTCGGGGCAAACGGAGCAACAAGACCAAGGCGACCCCTGCCACGCTGTCCGTGAATTTCTGCAATATCAGGGGACTTCACTCTAACCTAAACGCCATCCACTACCATCTCGAGACGGCGAGGCCGGCTCTGCTCTTTCTGAAAGAGACGCAGGTGTACTCTCCGGCTGATGTCTCGTATCTCTCCTACCCGGGGTACAAACTGGAACACTCCTTTGTGCCTCGGGCTGGAGTTTGCGTTAACGTCAGAGAGGACATCTGTCCTCGACGCCTCGGCAGACTTGAAGGTTCGGACCTGTCCATCCTTTGGCTACGCGTAGACAGCGACGACCATACGCGCGTCTACGGGTGCCTCTATAGGTCCCATAGCGGTAATGCCGAAACAGACCAACTCTTCGACCACGTCCAAATGGCTGCAGATTCGTTGCTACAGCAGATCCCCTCCGCAGATATCGTGATCCTCGGCGACTTTAACGCCCATCACGCCGAATGGCTTGGTTCACGTTTAACCGATCATGCGGGGAGATCTGTTCATGATTTTGCCTTGGCATATGGTCTGACACAACTGGTTACTTCGCCTACGCGGATTCCAGATGTGGAGGATCATGCACCTTCCCTGTTGGACCTTCTGCTGACCTCTCACCCGGACGGATATCAGATTTCCGTTGACGCCCCTTTAGGCTCCTCGGACCATTGTCTGGTCCGGAGTGTTGTGCCACTTACGCTGAAATCGCGGTTGCATTCTGCAGGCTGCCGCCGTGTTTGGCACTATAGGTCAGCCGATTGGGATGGGATGCGGTCTTTCTTTGCATCCTACCCTTGGGGGCGGGTTTGCTTCTCGCCGGATGATCCTAACGTTGTTGCGGATTCTGTTACTGATGTGGTACTTCAGGGTATGGAACTTTTTATTCCTTCCTCTGTGGTGCCCATTGGAGGCAAATCTCAGCCATGGTTTGGTCGCTCCTGTAAAATAGCATCATGCTATAAGCAGGAGTGCTACCAAGCCTGGGTTGATGCATCAGCGTCCCGGGAGGTAAACACCAGCGCTATAAAAAAGAAGTATAATTCCGCCTCTAGGTCCTTCAAAAGAGTCATTGCCAAGGCAAAGTCAGAGCACATAGGCAGAATTGGCGAGAAACTAGTTCACCTTCCTTCTGGAACCCGTGCATTCTGGTCTCTTGCCAAGGCTGTCCAGGGGAATTTCTGTCAGCCATCTCTTCCATCTCTGCACAGGGAGGACGACTCACTGGCCCATACTGCAAAGGAGAAAGCCGATCTTCTAGGCTCTTTCTTTGCGTCTAACTCGACTCTCGATGACGGGGGGAGTACGCCGCCGACCATCCCGCGGTGTGAGTGCTTCATGCCGGAAGTGCAGTTCACACAGCGCTCGGTTCGCAAAGCACTCCTCTCCCTGGACATCCACAAGTCGAGTGGGCCTGACGGAATCCCCCCAATTGTGCTGAGGACGTGTGCTCCAGAGTTGGCACCGGTTTTAACGCGTCTTTTCCGGTACTCCTACTCCCTAGGCGTAGTCCCAAAATCATGGAAGATGGCTTTCGTCCACCCGATCCCTAAAAAAGGCGACCGCTCAGACCCGTCCAACTACCGGCCAATCGCCATCACCTCCTTGTTCTCCAAAACAATGGAGTCCATTGTAAACTGCCAGCTCTTGAGGTACCTTGAGGATCACCGGCTGATTAGTGACCGCCAATACGGTTTTCGCCATGGTCGGTCAGCTGGTGATCTTTTGGTCTACCTCACTCACAGATGGGCGAAGGCAGTAGAGTTCAAGGGGGAGGCATTGGCCGTTAGTTTGGACATTGAGAAGGCCTTCGATCGGGTTTGGCACAAAGCGCTTCTTTCGAAGCTCCCTTCCTATGGGCTTCCCGAGAAATTGTGCGATTGGATCACCAGCTTTCTTGCAGATCGGAGCATCAAGGTCGTTGTAGACGGTGCAAGCTCCGATTGCAAGCCTATTAATGCTGGTGTTCCACAGGGCTGCGTGCTATCGCCAACGCTGTTTCTTCTGCATATCAATGATATGTTGCATACCCGTAACATTCATTGCTATGCAGATGACAGCACTGGTGATGCTCTTTGCGCCGGCCGAGCCAATATTTCTCGGGAAAACGTCTCCGAGTGCCGGGACAAACTTGTGTCTGAAGTCGAGTCTTTGCTGAACAGAGTCTGGGATTGGGGACGACTAAATCTATTCCAGTTTAACCCCCAGAATACACAAGTTTGCGCGTTAACCGCTAAAAAGAACCCCTTTGTCGTATCCCCTCAGTTTCAAGGCACTCCCCTTGTTGCCTCAGCCAGTATCGGAATCCTCGGCGTCGACATATCGAGTGACGTGCAGTTTCGTGGTCACTTGGAAGGGAAGGCCAAATTGGCCTCTAAAAAGCTTGGCGTGCTCAGCAGAGCGGGACAGTATTTCATGCCGGCACACCGCCTGCAACTTTACAAGGCGCAGGTTCGGCCGCACATGGAATACTGTTCCCATCTCTGGGCTGGGGCTGCCCAGTACCAGCTCCTTCCACTTGATCGCATCCAGCGCAGAGCGGCTCGAATCGTCGACGACCGAGTGCTTTCCGATCGGCTCGATTCACTGGCGCTGCGAAGAGATGTTGCATCTCTCTGCGTATTTTATCGCATCTATCACGGGGAGTGCTCTGAGGAATTGTTCGGATTAATCCCAGCCGCCAAATTTCGTGAACGCACTACACGGCAAACGTCCCGATACCATCCACACCATCTGGATGCTTGGCGTTCCACCACTGTACGTTTCACAAGGAGTTTTCTTCCACGTACAACCTCTCTGTGGAATAGTTTACCACCGGCGATTTTTCCGGACCGATACGACCTGGGGACCTTCAAGAAAAGAGCTTAATCCTTTCTAAAGGGCCGGCAACGCACCCGCAATTCTCCTGGTGTTGCGGTTGATCATGGGCGGTGGTAGTCACTTAACATCAGGTGAGCCGCATGCTCGTTTTCCCCCTCTTCAATAAAAAAAAAAAGAAAAAAAAACATACAAAAAAAACTGTTTCATATTACAAAGTGTGTCGACACCAGTTCATTAGAGTGTGAGTCAAGTATGTCCCCCCACATATATTGAGTTTAGAATATCAGGAAATATTGTATTTAATACAGCTTTAAAATTAATTAAAACTAGACTAGTCTTAATTATGGATTTACTTATTGTTAAATAACATGATATTATATATACATAGATGATAAAATTCAGAAAATAAAAAGAAGAAAGTTCTAGAATTGCTGTTAATTGGATTATAAAGTTAATTCGAAGTAAAAAATAAAAATTACCTGAAAATAAATTTAAATTAGTTGGTCTAAACTTATACAATTACAGCCTTTTCATATCGTAAATGAAACACAAATATTTCACATAAATCAAATGTCAATTATTGAATTATAATCCACTACAATGATGTGGGACATTTGGTTATTTAATACATAAATTAATATCTGTTCGTCCAGCTATCTCTTATAGGTAAATGTATGCAAAACAGTCAAGGACAATAAACATACATTCAAAACATTAACATTTTTTATAATAGGCCATTATTAATTGAGAGAAATATTAGTGTTCGCATTTGAAGGAGTATAAAATAAATAAACAATAATTCATAATGGAAAGTTACGTTATCTAAATTTTAATATTATGTTTATTGTTCGGTTCGTTGTTTATTGTTAATTATGATAATTTATGACAGTAAATTATTAAAATGAAACAATTAAATCTTTCAACATCTACATAGCATAGAAAAACAGAAGAGGCATCAACAATAATAATTATTTGATCATAGTAACTTACCTGTTAGTGTCCTTCGATCAAAGTTATATAAAGTTCAGTTCAAAAGCATACTTGCATTTTTATTATTATTATTTTCCTTATTCTATTGGATTTAAAATCACAAGGACATGAGGTGTATAGTATTGCCCGTGGGAATTCATATAGGTTGGGATACCAGTAAAAAATCTTATTTTTCCCCCAGAAGGTTGAAACTCTTGTGATTCGGTCCGTCGATTCATGACTACATATTATAAAAACAAAGGAGGCGTCAACTTCACATATCTTAAACAATAAAACTGTTTAATTTACGAAATAAAACCTTTAAGCACAATTAAAATTACCTTAATTATCGCATACAATTCTGTTAGTATTATGTTATTTTATTAATAAAGTTTATTACTTTTTTCATATTTCTCATCTTATTATTATATGGAACGTATCTTAAATATTCATTACATGCATTTTCATACTCTGTAATAACAGATATAATTTTTCATCAATATTTTTAAACATTTTTTTCCATTGATTTTTTGCAGTGCTAAACACTCGTGTGAGTTGATAAAACTCAATTCTACACGAATTTTTGGATCAAATGGGAGGGTCTTGCCATCCCTTTCTAATAACGTCCTCCAGTTGATCCTCTAGTAAAGTTATGTACTCTTTGTCCTTTTTGTTTTCGAACTCCAATCGTTCTATTCCTTTTTTTTTGTATTCACAGATTTTGTGCGGCTCATAATGATATAGAGTTTTCTATGTCTTCATTTGTCTTTTTGATGTCTTGAAGGAGTGGATCAATTTTCATAAATTCATTTTGAAACATAGTTTGAAGGGCTGCCATCATTTCATGCTTAAACGCTTCCAAAGTTTCCTCTTCTAAGTCACCTCTCATTATCTCATCTTATAACTTTTGGCGACATAGCTGGGGGTTTTAGGTGTCCCAAACTGCTTCCGGATGAATATGAGAATCAGATTGCGATCTGTTCGTATCACTTTCCATCTTGTAGAAAACAATACAACATACTGCGCAGTTTATTTATGCAGCGATATCGTAGCACACAGATGCAAATATCGTAACCGCGTCGGTTTTTACATATGCCGTAGTAGCCCGTAGTTCGGTCTTCGTAGAGATGATGTACGACCTTGTGCGTTTACGACGCTGCGGCGCGAGAACGGGCCAAAAAATAGCAATTGACACGCTTGCACGTGAGGTATGAGAGGGACGGGACTAAAGATGTTCAAAACGACTATAAATCAATCGCACGCTACAGATTATAAACTAGAAATTTCTAGCGCGCTATTAAATACGCTATGTTATAGCGCACTATTTATACAAAAGTTTGGAGGAGGCCGGCAAGCACGTTAAGTTTAGTAGCACGCTATTACTCGGAGCCCGCTGCATTAAATGTCGTTCATTTGATAGACCGTGTGCTATATAAGAACATTGTTTCGTAATAAGTCGCATTTTAGATTAAAATAAAATAAAGTGGTAAAGAAAATTTAAACAACGCTCTTTCATACTTTTCAGACTTTTAATAATCCTAAAAATATTTTAAGGACTGTACTTTTTAAAACAAATCATTTTTCATTATAATTGATGTAAACGTTATTTTAACCTATTATCATTTATATATTGTAAATTATTAATCAAAGGTGTATTTAAAATTTTATTAATTGTATATACAATATTTACAAACATTATTATATACACTTTTTATCTATATTTTATTTTCATTTAAAAACATTAGTTATGCTTCTTTTGTAGCAGACAGCTGTGTCCTTCGATCACTTATAAATATACAGTATACACTATCTAAATAACGTCTAAACTAAATTAGTTCGCGGGCGATGAATAGCGTGCTGCTAGCTTAAATTTGCGTCACACGTCTACTCCCAACAGCGCTGCTGCTAGAGCTAATTGCCGCTTGATATGAATAGCGCCAAAGTGTCATAGCGTCATAGCGCCATGGCGACAACTTACATAGCACGCGCTATGTGTTATGAAGAGATAGCGCGCTATAATATGGCGCTATGCGCTATATTAACCACCATTAGACGTGACACGCGAGCAGATGTCCACAAATATTTTGTTGTGATTGATTAAATATTGTTAGGTCAATTCAGACTACGTAGATTTTAATGTGCAACGATTGCGGCGGGTTTTTGTATGCGTAT
Organism: Parnassius smintheus behrii; assembly: GCA_036936625.1. Classification (NCBI taxonomy): domain Eukaryota; kingdom Metazoa; phylum Arthropoda; class Insecta; order Lepidoptera; family Papilionidae; genus Parnassius; species Parnassius smintheus. Next base: position 9,245,081 of record JAUPFT010000004.1, on the reverse strand, counting down.
TAATTACGAATTCGAAAATAAAGCGTGACACGTCTACTCACAAACAAGTCTCGGACGAAAGAGGAAATTTTCATTAAATTGCTATTAAGACATTTGTTTTTACATATTGACGGCGGAACTCAGCGGAAGCGGGGCCCAAGTCTTACACTGGTCAGTTTGAAAAATACTGAAAATTTGTGAGCAAATTTCAAATCAAAAATTCCTACCCATCAAATCAGAATCACTCCCATAATTCAATCTAATGGCCCCATATTAGAACAAAGATTTTAATCTTTGCTCTAATATGGGGCCATTAGAATGAAGTGAGTACTTGCACGAGATCGTCCCTGCGGTACATAACATAAACACTCACGCCTGTCACCCAGAGGGGTAGGCAGAGACTACAGACTTCCATTTGGCACGATCCTGACACACCTCTCTCGCCTCCTTCACATCCATACACCTCCGCATACATGCTCGTCGGTTAAGGGTACTCCTAATTTGGCCCGTTTTCAATAAATCCCCAATTCAGTCGATAAATTTTCGCCTAGGACGTCCCTTTCCGACTCTGCCATTCACTTCTGCAACATAAATTTTCTTTGTCACTCTTTCCTCATTCATTCTTTCCACATGACCAAACCACCGAAGCATTCCTTTCTTAATCCTGGTCACAACATCATCTTGCAAACCACACTCTTCTCTTATTACACAATTTCTTACCCTGTCATTAAGATTCAGCCCTAACATACTCCTTAACGACCGCATTTCTACTGCGTTCATTCTACTCTCGTGCTTCTTCTGCCACACCCAACTTTCACTACCATACGTTAAAGTAGGGACCAACACAGCATTGTGAATTGCCATACGTGCCTTTTTCGACACATTTTGACTCTTCACAATAGACCTGCGGTACAATTAAATTATTTTCCAGAAGATTTGGCAAACAGGTATCTAAGTATGCAACTTCATACTCGTTGGCTCACAAGTGCTAATTGAATTCTACGTTTGTATGTAGCAATAGAGAAACCATCAGAGAATTTGATTGCTATGGCTACATTTGTCGTCAAAATTTACGAACCAGCTTGGTTTTTAATTAAGAATGAACCGTCTTTGAAGATGGAGCTCAACATCTATTTGAAATTATATTAGCCTGCTAGAATCCTTTTAAAGAAGTGATAGACCTTGTCATTCAATTTACAGTATTGAGAATTTACTACTTGCAATGATTACGGATGATAAAAAGCATATTCATGAATTGGCTGCCCAGCGTATATTAAAAGCACGCAGTATAGCAATCCCCTGCACCAAGTCATTCGAGATGCTTGATATTAATTTCAGCGCATCAACCTAGTAACCTACAATGCTATGATAAATTGGCAATTCACCATTACTGAACCGCCGATCTTGAAACACATAAGTGACCAAGAAATTCAGCAAATAGTCAAATAGCTAATAGTAGGGTGAACTTTTGTTTTGTCATAACCAAGCTGTTGAGCGAGTTGTAAAGCTGTCGACAGAAGCGGACATTTTTCAATGCAAGGAATAATCACGATTTGGGGCCATAAAAGAAAAATTGAAATCCCGTAAGAAAATGCCAAAATTCGAGATGAAGAGAGACTTTAAGGCAAATTGACGATTTTTTTTAAACATATGATTGAATTATCACTTTTTTATAAAAATACATTATACCTATTCTGATTGTATTATCGAATTTCTTTTATAATGTCTAGTTAACTCTTATTTATTATTTATCTTAGCCCATACATAATATTTTTTTTTCGGTAAAACATTAATTTTGAGACCCCTGCGGAGGCAGAATATGTTATTCAATTGAGCTGAAAAAAAATATAAAAATGATTTTAAACATAAGGCCCTTATACCGCGCTCTTAAAATTTAAAATATGAAAAAAACATTTCATACAACCGCGCTTCATCCAAAATTTTAGTAATGCTCCTGAAGCGCCGCTAACCGCTCGCGCATGAGACGCGCCGTATACTTGCAACGCTCCAAGCCCATTTCATGGAAAATTAAAATATGGGTGTATACTTTATTAAATATCTGCATATTTATATTTAAATAAAATTATGTTACAAAAGGAATTCCGGGTAAACTGTCCATGGTAGTAAATATTTTTTCCATAAGTTAAAGCTCGAAAATGCAACTTTCCGATCCGATTCTTGAAGAAAATTGTTTAAGTTTATGGGTAGACTGACCTCTTCAGATATTATTGGTATTTTGTACATTTTGAATAAAAATCCAACAAAAGACAGGTAGTGGCGTTGAAAAAATATTTACTACCCCATATCGTCTAATAGGTGTCGTAAGAGGCAACAAAGGTTAATTTAAAAAAAATTGCGATTGACAACCTACTCGCCGAGCATCTTAACTATGGCATAACCCTCCAAATAGGGTAATTTATGTTATGAGAGGCCTATGTTCAGCAGTAGACTTTTAAAGTCTATGATGGACACCGGAAAAATAATAATAATAATCTTAAATGATAAACATAATTACATGCTCAAAATTATCAGTGGTCATTCGCGCCTAAACTATAGTCCGATCGCGTTAGGAAAAAATTGAGTCATCGTTGCCCGCCGACCTGGTCACACCCCCAAGCCAATTAAAATGCAAGGAATTAAAAAGTGGAGTTCACAGTGACCAGTTGAAGTCAGGCCTTCGAACAAAACCGTTGTGTATTTTGCGTGTTACTCGTTCAACATCAAATTTTGAAAATGAATACCTCACCTATTCGAAAGAATAAAAGTGGATTAATAATCCATAGCGGAGAGAGACGAGTATTTTACAATGTTTATAAGTACTTTAAACTGGGTGATTTAAATGCGACTGTGGAGAGCACAGTAACAAAAACAGCAAGTGCATGTGGTGTGTCCGAAAATACTGCTTATAAAATTATTAAAGAACAAAAGGATACTAACACATTAAAATCACCCGTGAAAAAAGGAGCTCGACTATCGACGGTCGATAAATTAGATGAACTAGACAAATGTGCAATAAGGAGAAAAGTTCACTCAATATATTAAATAACGACTACCCGACATTGGACAGAATTATGACACTTTGCGAAGCTGACGAAGATATTCCTGTTTTCAAACGTACCACACTTCATAAAATAATGCACGAGCTTGGTTTCGATTTCAATAAACAGGATAGCAGAACATTGTTAGTCGAAAGATAAGATATTGTTTTATGAAGGCATAAATATCTGAGGCAAATAAAATAATACAGAGCCGCTAATAAAACTATTTACTATCTTGACGAAACGTGGGTAAACGCCCGACACGTAAAGACAAAATCATGGTTGGATACAACGGTAAAAAATAAAAAACAAGCCTTTCTAGATGGCTTATCAGCCGGTTCCAAAGCTCCGAAAGGAAAAGGTAAAAGGTTAATTGTATTGTACATTAGCAGCGACAAAGGATTCGTGGAAGACGATCTACTAGTATTTGAATCTAAGTATACAAAAGACTAACATGAAGAGATGGATGATGAAAGATTCCTTAATTGATTCATTAATATAATGCGTAAACTAGAACCAGGAATGTGGTTTTCATGGATAACGCTCCCTATCATTCGGTAAGAGTCGAAAAAATACCAACAACCAGTTGGAACAAGCAGCAAATAATAGATTGGCTGCAAAGCAAAGGCAAATCCATGGACATGACTTATTTAAAAAAGAATTTTAATGAAAGTTGCCAAAATCGCCCCACAATATAAAAAATATTTAATAGATGAGACTGTCAAAAGTAATGGCATTACAATTCTTCGCCTACCGCCTTACCATTGCAAACTTAATCCAATTGAATTGGTTTGGGCCCAAATAAAAAATTATGTTGGTGCCAATAACTCCACGTTCAAAATAGGTGACATAAAAAAATTATTAGATGACGCAATATCATTAATAGACGCTAATCGTTGGAGGAAGTGCTGCGACCACGTGATACGCTAAGAAAATACCATGTGAAGTTTGGATGACATCATGGAACTTACAGAACAAAATTCTTTCATAATTAATGTAACTGGAGAATCTAGCGATACTGATTAGTGATTTAAGTAATTTTAAGAAAATTTGTTTACATTAAACTTAATTAAATGTTTGAAAAAAAAAAAGAGCTTTTACTCCACTGTGAATACATCTTTACCCTGTAGTTGCACTGATGACTCACTATTTTATTAACGCGAATGGACTATAGGATATAATACTTTTATTTCAGGGGCTATTAAGCAATTAGTTGTAGCTTATTCCCGGGAAAATGTTATTTGAATATTTTTTCATTATTTTAGAAACTAGTGGTAAATATTTACTTAATTTTCAAAAAAATATTTATTCATATCTAGCACTAAACTATTTTTAAATCTTTTTATCGCTTCCTTAACAATCATTTTTTGATTGTCATTTTAAGTCAAATGTACATCACTAGACAACGAACACAATGACAAATCAAAATTTGTCACGCGTTTTCGGGCTGTTAGGTTGTCATGCCCTGGTACGCCAGTATATATTTTAAGTATACGATTTAAATGTTAAATGACTCGATTAGGAATGAATTTTTATTTTTAATCTACTTAAAAATTGCGCCATTTTCATATGGTCGGCAAATGTCGTATATAGAATAGAAAATTTAGTACAGATTCTATAATGCCAAACTTCTTTATAGAAAAGTAGTCTATAATGTCTATATATGTTTTAATGGTTTAAAGTGCTGTCGCATGCGACCGCTCGGGATTTGTTGGACGCATGAAACTACATGGGAATTTTAAGAGGATTGAGGAATTAATTCTTAGTTTTGGATCAATGTAGATGTTTACGGGCCACATCATCCACTTACAATCTGGTGGCTTTTGTGCTTATTTGTCACTATTATTTTATAAAAAAAGGTTGTTCATCGCAATTACACTATGAAAAGATGCTCGTGGTACGTATATGATCATGAAATGAAAAAGGTCTTACACCTTTACTGTTTGAGATATTTTACATATTAATATATAATACAATATGATTCTCTCTCGTATCATGGAGGTCTTTTACATATTTAAATTGCAAATATATAATTGTATTGTTTATTTATATATGAAATTGTAATCAAATATCATTTTTGTTAGTTTTTCCTATACATTATTAAATTTCTCAACACTACCGGTTGACTGATAGAGGATTCCTGATGGCATTAAGTCCATATCTTTGTATTATGTTGTAAAAAGGAATGCAGTAAAGAATAAATACAAGGAAAAAATTTCGACTAGGAGCAACTATTAGAAGGATAGAGAATACCCCTAATATACAAAACGACGGATATTAAAACAGCAAGTCATTCCTTTAGTTTCGTATTGCCAAACAGTTTTAATTGTAAAAAAAATACCTTATTATTTTTCAGCCATTTGTTAGCTACCAGATTCTTGTCTGAGGTATCAAGTGTCTCTATTAACCGCACGTGCATCCTACTATTTAAGGGACAAGAATCTGGTAGCTAACAAATGGCGGTATATTCTATTTAAAATGCAGAAATATATAAGATGTTAAAAAGTTAAAATCCTAAGATCCGCTTAGTAAATTTTTAGCTAATTTATTTTTGAACAGCCCTAAATATTTTTGAATTTCCGCAAAGTAATTACTTGGGTTCTATTTCCATAGCATAATGTCGTATGTTATTTTGCTATGGGGATATGCGACTATAACTGAAATTATATTTTTTTACAGAAGAGGGCCATAAGAATAATCAATAATTTATAACATAAAAGGTCACTCAGACAAATTCTTAAGGAAATTAAGATATTAACTTAGGTATCTCAATACATTTGTGAAAATGTAAAAACAAAAATAAAACTAATTTTACAATAATCAGTGATATTCATTCTTTAAATACTAGGAACGTACACAAGTTACCAGAAGTAGTACCAGTTACTCGACTTCATTGTATACGCTTTTATAACAAAATTCTCGAAAGTATACAAAATGTGACCTGTTCAAAGTTAAAAGACTTTATTATTCTAAGCTTTTATAAAAATAGCTTATAAAATATTCTTAGCTCGTGTTCCGAACCAGTGGTAATTAAACGAAGCAGTGATAGTCTATTAATTATTATTATAAGCTTTATAAAATAAAAAAAGTTTCTGTTTCTTTTTATGTTACATACATATTGTGTATGTTATTACTCTAAGGTCTATGTCATACACTTAATAATCTGTGAAAAATAGTTGCGCAGGATTGTCTACAAAGAATTTAAAATGATACCAAGAAATAATTATTGACCGATTGACTCCTTACACTGTAAATTTTGTGTGGTTTTAAATGTTCCTTTTTCAATAGTAAGTGGAATGTATATTATGGCAAAATAGCGTTTATTTCATGTTATTATTTTTTACTAGAATCTTTTATTTTTTTATTTTATTCAACTTCACTTGTATGTATACCCTTGAATTATGTAGCCAATATTTCAACCACTTTTACTAAAGATATCGCATAAGTGTATAATTTGGCATACACTTGTGGTTCTTGTGACAATGCACGATTACTTAAAAATGCCGCTATTTTTAATACAATATGGCAGGCGTTACAAAATAGCGATTTACCATTTCCATTGCAACTCCTGTGTTATGAATATCAAATTAAAGGGCTTTTTAAGAGAAACACAATTAATTAAAAAAAAAAACGTTTTTATTCAAATCCAATATGGCGGACGTTACAAAATTACGATTTATAATTTCCATAGTAACTCCTATGATATGAGTATCAAGTAAAAGGGCCTAATGAGCAAAATGCAATAAGTAAAGTGACGTCATTCTAAATCCAGTAGGGCGGATGTTTAATATGACTAAGAAATATTAAGACATATCTGATCTGATGATGGAGCTAGAATGTAGCCATGGCTAAAAATATGGAAAAAATTGCCGCCAAATTGAAAAAATGTTATAGGGAACAAAAAGAGTCGACGTGATCGTCAAAGTGATGGCAATAAAAAATTCAAACAGGAAATCTAAGTTTGCTTTTAAAAAAATTATTGCTGCACTCCACCTGTAATTTTCCTATACTATATATTGTTCGGGTTCTAGGTATCACATGAAAGGGTTTGCTGATAAGTATACGAAAAATAAAATGTTCACTTCAAATGCGTTATGGTAGACTCCTTAAGATGGCGGAATATGTTTTTATTCAACCCCTTTATGTATATGTATATATAAACGAAGATAATTATTTAAATTACGATAGCAATATGAACCCTTTGTTTGGTGTAAATAATACAAATAAAATAACGTCGAAATTCAGCTCTTCGAGGAAAAAGTTTACTACTGCCCGGCTAAATTAATATATACCATATCTAATATACAAACGCACATATATTATATATAAAATAAACGCTATTTTGCCTCCATATACTGTTAAAAAGGTACATTTTGAAATCTCACAAAATTCACAGTCTTTTCATTCAGTCTGTTAGTAACTATTTTTTGGAAACATTTTAAAATTCTTTGGCTACAATCTCTACGCTGTACGACTGTTTTACCACAGACTGTTAAGTTTTCATTGACATTGACCTTGGTAAAATGACAAAGTACCCACTTTCACACATTTTCAAAATAAACGTCAGGAACGAATTTTTTCGAGCGACAATTATGTGTTCGACATTGCCATGAACGTAAACAATGTATGATTTAATTTATTTAAGGCATTTGTCATGAGTACTGATTATAATTTTAGCTTTGCACCTCATTGTCTTACAAAACTTAAATAGGTATGCCAAATCTCATACTATTCTGTGCATGCAATATGCTTAAAAAGGGTAAACAATTTTCCTTCATTTTACTTTCGTACTATGTAATGAACGTACATTACATACGTACATAAGTATGTAATGAAGTGTTGTTAGTGGTAATGGTATTAGTTTTAATGTTTTCAGTGATAGTGCACGTAATTATTGTTGATGGGAGAGAAGATCATTCCGTTTTAACTTAGTTTTTAGCTAATTAATATTCACATCAGTTTTGTAGAATAAGAATGACAAACAAGCATACACTCCACCTTATGGTAAGTATCCATTTACCATCAGGTAGGCTATAGCCCATAAACATCTACATTTATGCTCAATTATGAATCAAAATGCAGAGGACTTGACGCTCCAGCGGATTTAAATAGAATGACTCGTTAAAAGTTAAAACGGTCTACGGTTCTCTACAATACACAGCATACGAAACACATCATTATTAACCTGTTATTTTACGCTGGTATTCTGCGAGAGCATGGTCCACCCAGTGGAGCCGACTCATTCGTGCTACAACCATAATATAGCTACAGCGTGACCCTCTGACGTAAATAATCTAAATAATATTAGATAGGATGCATTGCATATCTATAATATGTATGTTACCTCTTAAGTTAATAATAATTGTATTTTTTCCGTTTATGTGAATAAATACTTTGCTTTAACAAGTTATACACAAGTTTTATTTGAAATTCTCTTTATTTTGTCACTAAGACCAAACGATTAAGATTACGGAATCACCGTCAAAAACCTACACCTGCCTATAAACTGATCGCATAACTGAACGCATACCTTTTAAGGTATCAGGTAAACGAATCTTATTTATTGAACTCAAAATGCTTATGGAAATGTGCTATATACGGAATATTAAAAGATGCATTTACCCCGTAATGTCAAACATGGATGTTTGGTAAATTTGATCAAGTGTATTTGATTACCCCCCCCCCCCCCTCCTTCATTCATCTCTTGCAGAATTGCTCATAAAACTTGATTTTGGACCAAATTAGTGTGAAAAAATAGACGCTATTTTGGTTTTTATTTATTTTTTAAAGCCATATTTTTATGAGATTGTTTTATAATTGTATATTTCTAAGTAATTATTATAATCATTTAAAGTAAAACCAACTTAATTTAGCTACGTATAATGTTCGTTTCGAGTAAAATAAAACATAATCTAGATTTCTCGCGTTTTCGACTTACGGTACGTGGGAACTATATAATCTGACTAGGATACTGCCCGGTGACCCGAAGAACTATGCGTATTAACGCACGCCGAATCGCGCGAGAAGCTGCTTAGCTAAAATAAGTTTAGAAATAATTAATAAAGGACTCCGTACTAAATCCGCCCTGGCATGAATCTGTCTTTCTCCTTTGCGGCATGAGTCAGTGAGTCGTCCTCTTTGTACAGAGATTAAAGAGCTGACTGAAAAAATTCCCTTGAACAGCCTTGGTGGGAGACCATTATGCACAGATTCCCGAAGGAAGGCGAACTCGCTTCTCACCAATTCTGCCGATATGCTTAGACCTTGTCTTGGCAAAGGCTCTTTTGAAGGACCTGGAGGCGAAATATATACTTATTTTCAAAAGCACTGGCCCTTAAATCCCGAGACGTTGATGCGTCAGCCCAGGCCGGGTAGCACTCCTGCTTGTAGCGTGATGCTATTTTACAGGAGCAACCAAACCATGGCTGGGATCTGCCTCCGATGGGCACCACAGAAGATGAAATAAAAAGTTCTATACCCTGATGTACCACATCAGCAACAACGTTGGGATTGTCCGGCAAGAAGCAAGCCCGCCCCCAAGGGAAGGATGCAAAATAGACCGCATCATATTCCAATCGGCTAACCTATAGTGCCATAGAAGGCAGCAGCCCACAGAATGTAACCGTGACGTTTATGTGACTGGCAAAACACTTCAGGCAAGACAATTATCCGACGAGCCTAGACTTGGACGGTAATCTAATATCCGTCCGGATGAGAGGTCAGCAGAAGTTCCAACATGGAAGGTAGATGATCTTCCATATATGGGATCAGGGTAGGCGAAGTAACCAGTTGTATTAGACCATACGCCAAGTAAAATTAGAGCCTATATACGCCCCTTTGCTGGGCACAGGCCACCTCTCATTTCTGAGAGGGTTTAAGGGCAAGGAATAGTCCGCCGCGCTGCCCCAATGCGTGTTGGCGAACTTCGAACTTCACATGTCTTCGAAATATTTTTTTCTTATTTCTCAGACATGCAAATTTCCTCACGATGTTTTTACATTAACAATTCCATTGGTCCCGGCGGGGATCGAACTCGGTTTGCTGGCGTATTGTGAAGTTTACAGCGAGCGCTAACCATCTGAGCTACCACGGCTTATCGGATACTCACGGGACCACTCTGCGTATGCCAAGGCAAAGTCATAAACAGATCTCCTCGCGTGATTGGTTAAACCCGAACCGAGTCATTCGGCATGGTAGGCGTTAAAATCGCCAAGGATCACAATCTCTTTGGATGATAAATGCAGCCATTTGGACATGGTCATTGAGTTGGTTTGTTTCAGGATTACCGCTATGGGACCTATATAGGCACCCGTAGACATGGGGATGGTCGTCGCCGTCTACGCGCAGCGCACCTTCAAGGCTGCCGAGGCGTCGAAAACAGATGTCCTCTTCGACGCTAACGTAAAACCACAGCCCCGGGCCACAAAGTAATGTTTTTATGTTCTGTCACCAGGGATGCTGGCACCCTCCCACGGTAGTTTTCTTATCGATTCCGCTAACATGTTTATTGGGGGTGAGGGATTGGGCTTCCGTCCACCCGCACTTTCCAAGTGAAACGCCGAGGTAAGTTTCTACTTCACGCTGGTATTCTGTGAGGTCGTGGTACCACCCCGGTTTGAGTCGGCCCATCTGTGTGACAGCGAAAACGGCCGCGTGGCTCTACTACTGTTAAATTTTGTTTGAATTATGTTTTTTTAAAATGTATAAAATTTTATTTATTTATTTATATTACAAAAATTATAATAATGAACTTAACTAAAATAATAATTAAAATTATAATATTTACGATTAAAACTAATTATATACAATATAAAAGAAGAAACTATAATATAGAAAATCTAAAACTAAAAATTTTAATAGTCAAAAAGACCTGCTCCCCGTGGTATAGTGCCAAAAACGCTGGCTGCGTTTCCTCACTGAATAGCTATACTTAGCCTTTGAGCGAGGAAGGAACCAGCCCTCTTATCACCAGCAGCGACGAGCAGTCGTGGATATAGTTCCTTAAGAAACTTCACTGCACGCAGACCCCACGGACCGATAGTCTCTACAGCAAATGGCACAAATATGTAGTCATTTCTCAAAGACTCATATTTGCGCCATTTACTAAATTCGGCTGCTTCTGATGCCGCCCCGGCTCTAAAAGAGGTACCCCTGAGATGAGAGGCCGCCAAAGTGTCAACTCAAGTAGCATCCCACATTAGGGCTTTACCTCTCTCGTGGAGCCCAAACTCACAGGGGCACTGATGAGGTTGACAAATTTATTTTCTATCTTCTTATTTAACTTGAACTCGATTGCGTTAAGTAACTTAAATCCTACCTTAGATATCCGAGGTTTATGTTTTTAGAACGTATGGTTATAATGATTTCTTAAAAACATTCCAGTCCCCCCCGGTGACCATGGGTGCTGTAAATCACCTGAAACGTCGGGATAATAAAAATAAATTAAAGAAGTAATTAAATGCGATAAAATCCGTAAATAATAGTTTTATTCGATTATGGTTATAATTCATGCATCACATGATAACAATAAATATAAATAATTTTGCTAATTGTAATATCTTGAGAAAATCGACTATATTTTTAGTACAGGTAACATCAATGTTTCTCGCCTTTATTTTGAATACAAAACAAACAAAATTTTTCTTTGATGAGTTAAGAGTCTAGCTCGTTCCCTTTACAGACAAAGCTCTTGTCGCATCACGTCGCAGTGCTTAACGAAGCAGGAACGGGACCACTTTGCAAATGCAGGATGTTTCATCTTGGATACAGAGTACTCAAACTCTTAATAGAATGTATGACGCTGAAAATTTTATATCTAAATCTGTACGTATATACTAATTTAATTTAGTTGATAATAACAGGGAACCTAAATTCGAAATTATATTTTATTACTGGGTATATTTCCTTAATATTTTTAAAACCTTACCAAAAAACTATGATAATTATTCTTGATAAAAAAATCTGTTGTGTTTTGTTCTGTGCTTACACATAATGCTTTGTGTTTAATGGTTTGCGTTTTCAATAATTACTTTTTATATTTGTTTATATTTGTTTCCACTTGACTTGCGATGTTTGGTTTATTGTTATATTCATATTACACGAAGCATCATCGTCATTCCTTTTAAACCCACTTTTTTAAGATAATTCATTAGTCATAATACTAATATTTGACGCTTAAGTTATCATTATATTCAGTTGTTGGCGACGCAAGATAACATTTCATTAAATCATTTATTATTTCATGAGATAAATCTTAAAATATTAATATTATTACGACACAATTATGAAACATAAATCAAAAGTGCTTAAAACGAAAAAACATGTTTCTAATATTTAATTATTATTACAAAGCAATCCGCTATGTATATGCCATGTAATATTAAGAACATTTTATTTTAATTTCATACACTTTTGATTAATGTTTACGTAAGGTTTTAATAAGTGATGAGATAGGTATATCAATAATAAGTTAGATAAGGACAGTTTGATGCTAGAGTGAAATGGTGTATTTTTCATACAAATAAAAGTATTAATATTAGAAAGGGATGGCAAGAGCCTCCCATATGATCCAAAGTTTCGTATAGAAATGAGTTTGTCAACTCACACGAGTTTTTAGCACTGCAAAAAATCGATGGCAAAAAGTGTTTAAAATATTGATGAAAAATGACATCTGTTATTTTAGAGTATGAAAATGCATGTAATGAATATTTAGATACATTCCATGTAATAATAAGATGTGAAGTATGTAAAAAGTAATAAACTTTATTGTTAAAATAAAAAAATACTAATAGAATTGTATATGAAAATTAAAGTAATTTTAATTGTGCTTAAAGGTTTTATTTCGTGAATTAAACTGTTGTATTGTTTAAGATATGTGAAGTTATCAATGAAAATTGTATTAATAAAGTTTATATTTGACATTTAAAGTCTATGTCTATAAGAAATGTCTTGTAAAATTGTGATATTTTGTTTAATATTTTATTAATGCTTTATGCAATGTGAATGTTTTAACAGTTTTTGTAATAGTTTTTGTGCTTTGTTTGAAATATAATTGTACAACGATATTGTTATGGGGAATAGAGATATACCTAGGTTAATAAATGAAAATATGGTAGTGTACATTATCAATTAGCTTAATACAATATGGCTTTTCACGCGCGGTTCTTCTTGCGGCTTAGTTTCCGGATTAGGTAAGAAAGTCGCCCGATTTGTAATTGGTTCGGGAAGTTCAGGATAAGTTGCAGTTTCCAGTTATAAATCGAAAAAGAAATCAAAATTAAGGAAATTGAAGTAAAAGTTATAAAAGTAGTGAAATTACATTATTGCATTTTCAAGGGTCATTTACGAACAATTAATGTTGTTTTTATAGTATGTAGTCATGAATTGACGGACCGAATCACAAGAGTTAACCTTCCGGGGTATAAATAAGATTTTTACTGGTATCCCAACCTATATGAACACCCACGGGCAATACTATACACCTCATGTATAGTACTGTTTAAAGATTTAATTGCTTCATTTTAATTATTTACTTACTTACTTACTTACTTATCGTCACGCACAATCCCTAACGGGGTAGCCAGAGAGAACAGATCGCCAAGTGTCACGATCCCTACATACCTCTTTCGCCTCTTTCAGGTTCATTAACTTCTTCATACATGCACATCTAGGTATCCGAGTACTCTTGACCCTCCCCTCTCCGAGCAATTTGCTCACATGGTCTTCGAAAGTTAGTCTCGGTCTACCTCGACACATTTTAATATTTACTTTCGCTGTATATATTTTCTTCACCATTCGGTCTTCACTCATTCGTTCAACGTGCCCAAACCATTGGAGTACGCCCCTAACAATTTTTGTGATAAGGTCATCTTTCAATCCCGCCATATTGCGAATCTCTTCGTTTCGCTTTCGGTCGGCTATGGTAACGCCACACATTTTACGAAGAGATCGCATCTCCACTGCATTCAACTTGCTTTTATGCTTCTTCTGGCGTACCCAGGTTTCGCTGCCATATAACAAAGTCGGTACCAACACTGCGTTATGTATTGCAAGGTGTGCACTTTTCACCACGCCTTGCCTTTTTACTAATGCATTCAGGGCACCATTGACTTTGTTTCCGGCAGCGACACGCCTATCCACATCTAAATCACATCTTCCATCCCGGCTGAAAGCACTCCCCAAGTATACAATTTCATTTACCTGTTCTAGACATTCCTGATTTACCCATATTTCACATTTCGTTCTCTCTTCGTCCTTTTCAAATACCAGAACATTAGTTTTATTAGCATTCAAACGGAGACCTTTAATTTCACATTCCTCTTTCATACACGTAACTAATGCCTGCAGTTCTGCTTCTGATGGTGCAATAAGCACAGCATCATCAGCATACACCAGACAATTAACTTTTATGTCACCCAATTTCACACCCAAACAGCTATCTTTCAGCTTCTGTAAACAGCTGTCGAGATACAGTATGAACAGCCAGGAAGACATGACACAACCCTGTTTTACGCCCGCTTGGACGCTAAACATAAGTGACAGGTCATGCTCTACCCGCACACAGGCTTTACAGTCATAGTAAAGTGACTGCACAGCCCTTAACAATCGACCATCCACACCATATCCCGGCAACAGTTCCCACATTTTCTTCCTTATAACCTTATCAAATGCTTTCTCCAGATCCACAAAAGCACAGAAAATCCTCTGGTTAACACTCAGAAGCTTCTCCGTGATCATGTGGAGAGAAAACATTTGATCCGTGCATCCTCTTCCAGGTCTAAATCCGCATTGTGCCTCCCATAAAAATCTTTCCGATTTCTCTTGCATCCTGCGTGTCAAAACCTTCGAATAAACTTTACTTGCTAAACTGGTCAAGCTGATCGCCCGATAGCACCCGCAGTCAAGATGTGAACCTTTACCTTTATATAAAGGCACAATGACCGCGGATCGCCAATCATCCGGGACATCTCCCGTCCGCCAGCACAAATTGCACAGCAGATGAAAGCTGTCCCAGACGCGAGGCCCACCGTACTTGACCATTTCAGCAGTAACTCTGTCTAGTCCCGCAGCCTTACCACATTTCAAACTTCGAATCGCACGTTCAATCTCTTTCATGCTGATGACCTCAGTGTCATCGAGGTCCGTGTCTGGCGTGCCAGTCACGGCGTCACTCCCGGATCCTTCACTAAGATCATGACACGCATACAATTCTCTATAAAATTCACTCCATCGCTGCATGACGTCCGATTTTTCTGAGAGGACGTCATTGGTTCTCGAAAGCACTTTGTTCATTCTTAAAGCTGTCGCACCACTCCGGGACCTTCCAACCTCTTTCCAGAAGAGTTTGGAGTTTTCCCTAAAGTTGTGCGACAACCTCTCGTCCGCTTCTATTCTATATTCTACACCTTTCACGTACTTCCTCAATCAATGTTTTCGCATGAACTTTCTGCAGCTTATATGCTTCTTTCATCTTCTCTCTCATATGTTCATCGTTACTAGAGGCCAAGTAGTCTAACCATGCTTTTTTCTTTTTTTTTACAGCTTCTTTCACTTCATCGTTCCACCATGCATCTCTTCTTTTACCTCTTTTTGTCGTACCACATACTTCTTCCGCTGCACTTACCATTCCATCCCTAAGGTTCTGCCATGTTCTCTCCACACATTCTTTCCTGCCATCGATGGTGTCAAGCTTTTCGGCTACCCTCGTGTGATATTTGTCCCTAGTATCCGCTTCCTGAAGCTTCCAGCTTCGGATGCGACAGACCGACTGTGGTTCTGTTACTGCTGTCCGGTGGCGCCAACCCGCGAACAAACCTCTAAATCTAGTAATTACTAGATAATGATCCGGTCCCAGGTCAGCACCCCTGAACACTCGTGTATCCATCACCTGTTTTCGCAGTCGGTCATCCACCAGGAACAAATCAATCATACTTCTCTCATTCTTTCTTTCTCTAGTGTACATATGGATCTTCCTGTGATTAAACATAGTGTTTGTCACAAGAAGACCCTTTTCCTTGCATACAGCCAGTATAAGCTTGCCAGCATCATTAACCCTTTTATCGCCAAACTTTCCAAGCACCGACTCGTATCCTGGTCGAGCGATACCTACCCATCCATTCAAATCACCACATACAACAGTTCTTTCGTTTCCCTTAACCAAATCTAGAACTTCTCTTACATTCTCCGAAAACTCCTCCAGCTCAGCCCTCGACGACGAAGCTACCGGCGCATAAACAGCCAAAAGGAATAACTTCGTCAGTCCCATTTTGAAGCGAACCCAGAGAAGTCTTGAGTTTACAACCTTGTATTCAGTCATAAGATCGACCAACCGGGACGACAACAGCACTCCCACTCCCTGGCAGGCGTTCTCGCTTTCCGGGACTCCGGACCACATAGCTAACGTCCCACCAGGGAGCTCTTCAATACCACTGCCTTTCCGTTTGGTCTCCGACATACACACGACATCTAATTCTCTTTCTTTCATTATTTCGATCAACTCATTCGTCTTATCTCTCATGCCCCCTCTAACATTCCACGTGCCAACTCTGCACTCCGTCCTCCACCTTCCGCCGTGTCGGGCTGTGCGTGACGGGTGGCGGTCCCCATCGCCGCTTTGCGCGCTGCATTCCACACCAACGGAGACGAGCTGGTGTGCGTCGCCTTGGGGGGACGCCCTAACCCTCGTTCGCATGGGTGCGCAGCTGTGTAGAATTGCAGCCCTGAAAAGGGCTGGCAGGGGTCGCGACGAGCACGCTTCTACAATGACCCCCTAATTATTTACTGTCATAAATTATCAATAATTAACAATTTACAACCAAACAAACAAAAAACATAATATTTAAATTTAGATAACATAACTTTCCATTATGAATTATTGTTTATTTATTTTATACTCCTTCCAATGCGAACACTGATATTACTCTTAATTAATAATGGCCTATTATAAAAATGTAAAGGTTTTGAATGTACATTTGTTGTCTTTGACTGTTTTGTATACATTTACCTATAAGAGATAGCTGGACAAACAGATATTAATTTATTCATTAAATTAGCAAATTTCCTACATCATTGTAGTGGATAATAATTAAATAATTGACTTTTCGTTTTATGTGAAATATTTGTGTTTCATTTACGGTTTGAAAAGGCTATAATTTCATAAGTTTAGACCAAGTAATTTAAATTTATTTTCAGGTTATATTTTTTTATTTCGAATTAACTTTTTAATCCAGTTAACAGCAATTCTAGATTTTTCTTCTTTTTATTTTCTGAATCTCATCATCTATGTAATATCAAGTTATTATCCAATAAGTAAATCCAAAAATAAGACTAGTCTTGTTTTAATTAATTTTAAAGCTGTATTAAATACAATATTTCCTGACATTCTAAACTCAATATAAGTGGGAGGATATGCTTGACTCACACTCTAATGAACTGGTGTCGACACACTACATAATATGAGACAGTCTTTTTTTTGTATACGGTATTTAAATCATTTGGAATAAACTAAGATCAAATGAATTTGCTTACCTCTTTAGCTGTGTTTACTTGTATTCTTTTTCTTCGATGGTTGTGTTCGGCGTCTGCCACATATTACTTGATAATATCTCCTCTGCTGGTATAGAGCAACTACTGAAGGATATTGTATGCCTAGTGAGTTGTTACTGATGGAGACAGGATCCAATAGTTAAAAGGTTGCTGTATGTTTGTTTTAGATTTATGAATACCCTTTGATCTCTTTAAGATAAAATTCTATACTAAATAAGAAGTCACTTAAGTTTCCTTATGAGCTTTCTTTATAATCATTTCTTTATAATCTCTGATAGCTGTAATGCTGTTTTTAAAGGAGCCTCCAAATTGTATCAGCCAATTAACAGTGTAGAGTATCCAGAGTCTCAAATATTTGCGGAGAATGGATGGGACAGGGGTTGACAAATTTAACAATGTGTCTGAAAAGTTTTTACTTTTTGCAAAACTATGTTCGCTTTGATAAGAAATTAACAAGATAGAAATGTACAAAGCTTGATACCATGGCTCATATCAGAACAATATTTAAAAATTTTGCTAATAGCTCTCAGAAGACTTACGTCACTCACGAATATATGACAAAGATGAAATGTTTTTCGAATTCAGGGGGCGATGTGGATTTAGCATTTACATTTCCAGCAAACCCGCCAATTGTAGCATTATTACAAGCTCTTATTGACGCAAAATTGTTCTGTGCAGTAAATTTGGAGACATTTGCAAGAAAACAACCTAAAGTTACATATTTTGTAAGCAACAATGGTAATGATGTCGTAGAAAGACTGTTTCAGCCCGTATCACGCACGAATCGCGATAAAACTTTTGATAACCGGTTTGCCAGTTAAGAAACGACGATGCGTTTACTGTATGAGCACTGGCTAACTTCGACTGGAAATGTGAGAAAAAAACAAAAGATATATTTCGGCCGCATTTTTGAAAACCACCAAGCTCCAGGAAGTTCCATGTTTGGCAGTCAAAAGCATATTTCTATGGTGACTACTTCTAAAAAATAAATGAAGTGATCGTAGTATTGTCAAGCCTATATCATGACAAAATTGATAGCGCTACAGAAGGCCAGAAAAAGCTAGAGATTATAACATTCTACAATTCAACTAAAGTTCTACACCAACTTGTTATTATTATATATATTATATATTGTTGACGAACTATGTGGTAGTTACAATGTGTCGCGTAATAGCAAGCACTCGTACACAACATTTATTGCGAGATGTTGAATATAGCTGCTGTCAATGCAAACAATATCTTTCATAAAAATCAGGCCAAAGATACCATACGTACCGGTGTCATCCGTAACGGCTTGGCTTTAGTTTACGAACACCTGAAGTTACGAAGACCAAAAAATATCGTATATAGTATGCAACTTTTTTTTGCAAAAACTGCACTGATTTGAACTCCAATTCTTAAAATGACAATAAGATTTTTTTTAGTATACTCATATATAGTTACTTAAATCATGGTTTTTTTATATCATTAAGTTTTTTTATAACATTTGAGTTTTAATTCATTTGTAATTTATTTGAGTGTGAAAATTTTCGTTTAAATTTCATAATTATATGTTTCCAGTTAAGTAAAAATAAAAATTGTTAAAATGGCGCAAATATTTTATTTCCAATACGTTATAATATAGTCTTATCATAATAAAAAGTAAATAAAATAATGCTTTTTCTTAATAAAAATAATAAAAGTTTCAGAGCCAATTTTGTTTACGGGGGTGCCCTGCCACAGACCCCTTGCTACATTTTTTCACCACACTCTCGCTGTGTTAAATACGATAGTCTCAAGATTTTTTTTTATCTTTTGTGTACTATAGATTTATAATCTAAAAAATATATCTATATTTGTATCTAAAACTTTTAAAGTTAATATTTTGAAGTCTTACCTAAAAATATTATACTTATTGGTACAAATAATGTAAGAATGGTTCCTTTTAATTAAATTGTTTTTATTCTGCTTTTTCTTTTATTCTTATCAAGAAAATGTTTGCTTTTAAATGTTGATTGCCTCTTTCAATTTCAATCAACCTGGCCAATTAAGACCAACTATTTCTTTCTAATTATGGAATCCAGAGGGAACCGGTTTGACAAACGGCAAAATGAAATGACGTTTTTAGAACGGAATTCGAGCATATAATTTCATTCCTCTCTTTGTTGTGTAGGCAAGTCTATCGATTCTGTATAAACATTCAAGGTAATTTTCGACATTAATGTTAATTAATATATAGTTGATTCAATCCCTAGCGTACATGTAAAATATTTTGCTTAAAACTGAATTCACCAATTCATACAAATTATCAACAAAGTAACGTTTTTCTTTGCAAAACATCAAAATTAGTAAAGTTATTGATATATTCTTAATCTTATAAACACTATATTACATACATTTCAACCAAAAATAGACGTGTTACAGCAGTAACGATGTCTTGCGAATATACCTGTGAAATGTACAACTGTCAGGATTATTTCTGTTATTGACACCACAGTCACTCACAGAACATGTTACTGTTGTGTGAATAAGTCAACTAGCGCCATCTAGTGTCAGGAACGAGAGTGAGGGGAGCTCTGCAGAGAATGACATCACACTCTCAACCGACAGCGCCATCCGAAGAACTAAGTTTCTAGAAAATCTATACTCGCAAACTCGTCCCTTTGCGCGCATTTACCTGAAGATTCGGGATGTTTCTTTGCTAATTTAAATAAATAGGCGCTGCAAGACGCGATCGAGACAGAGTGGAACTCGGCGACACAAGCGAAGCTTCGGAGCGGAATTAAGAGAATTAGTGTGTTTAATTATTAGTGTTTTAACTTTAATTTGTGTAAAGTAAATTAAAGTGTTAATTTAGGTAATTTTATCGGCAATTTTTATTGTCACGAACCTCAAGCTCGTAACATTACTATTTTGAAAAACAATTAATAACAAAACTTTCTAATATAAAATTATAAATGACTATAATACTCCAAAAGAAATACAAAATATCTAAGAGCTATTTCTTGTGTGCCGAATTGTGCCAACCTATCATTAAAAATCGGTTACCGTCATGAGATTTGATACTTTTACTATCTTGCATTTTTACCATAAGGAATTTTACTGTCCCTTGTACACTGTGGCCGTCTATATATCATTAGTCTATGAATTAAACAAATGACAAGTGAACTTACCGTCCCTCTGATGCTAAGTGGCATTGCAGCGCATGAGCACTTGCAATCAACAAATAGTAGGCTACAGGTGCGTTGTAATCTCTAAGACTAAGATGTGTTGACTCAAATAGCATGTAGTTATACTGGTTCTCCTTATCCTTTAGACCAGAATATAGCAGCCCAGGCACTACTGGTTGGTTGCAAAAAAAGGTAAATTCATCCGCAGATGGATTCCTAGGCTGAAAAGGAGTGCTACCAA
Source organism: Parnassius smintheus behrii (assembly GCA_036936625.1). Taxonomy (NCBI): domain Eukaryota; kingdom Metazoa; phylum Arthropoda; class Insecta; order Lepidoptera; family Papilionidae; genus Parnassius; species Parnassius smintheus. The sequence continues at coordinate 9,224,130 of JAUPFT010000004.1, read as the reverse complement.
GTAATAAATTCATCCTCATCATCAATTCAGCCCTTCACAGGTCCACTGATGAACATAGGCCTCCCCCACGGAATGCCACAATGCACGGTTCTGTGCCACATGTATTCATCAACTTCCTGCAAGTCTTGCCAAGTCGTCTCTTGATCTATGGGTTGCCCTACATTTCGCTTGCAGTAAGAAACTGCCCCTAGAGAACCTTTTACTCCATCGGTTGTTGGTTTTTCGAACTATATGTCCGACCCATTGCCACTACAGTTTACTAAGCAGTTGGGCTATATCGGCTCCTGTGGTTCTACTGCAGATATTTTCGTTTTTAATTCTCTCACGCGGCTTAATGAGCGAGCTTGAGCTCCTTACACGGCCAGCAGTGAAAGACCACGTCTCAGATCTATGTTATAACTGGCGACACGCACTGGTTGTACAAACTTGTTTTTATGTTTTGAGGTATACCTGATGAGATCATGTATATAGACGTAATATGCCGAATGCTATATAAAACGTCACCCTGTTTTACACCTTTGTGTAGTTAGATGTGTTTTGTACTCTGATCCTGTACGTGGATAGACATCACAGCCCTACTCTGCAAACATTTAAGTACCTCAATATAGCAACAGTCAACTTGGTGCTGCTGAAGGGACTTAATTACTGCTTAAGTTTCGACGGAATCGAAGGCTTTCGCACAACCGCTAGAGCCAAGCTGTAGCTGTATTATGGTTGTAGCATGAATGGGTCAGCTCGACCGGGGTAGGACCACGCTCTCACATAATACCAACGTAAAATAGCAGCATAATACTGTTTACTGTGTTTAGTGTAAAGAACCGGAGACACTTTTAACTAGAAATGAGTTATTCCATCTTAGTCCTCAAGGGTGAGGACTAAGAGAGGCTATATATAGATGTCTATAGACCACACTTCCACTTACCATCAGCTGCTGCTGTGTAATCGTTTGTCATACTAATTATATAATAAAACCAAATACGCAAGTAAGTGTCGGTAACAAATGAATAGTAGTAAGTTATTTCTAACAAAATATGCTCTACTTTATAACATACAAATCGTTTCTTTCATAATTCAAGTACATATAATATCTTACAAAGATTTTATATACAATCATTTCTTTTTAGAAAACGATGTTTAAAGAAGCGCTTTACTTTGTATTAAAAGTGCTTATATTCATTTGTCATACGCTTGGTGATAAAAACCACCATCAATTTATGCGTAACAATGGACCGGATAGCAAATAAATTATTGTTTTCTTTGACAATAAAAGAACAACAAGTACAAAGCGTTGTTGCTTCATAACGTTTGAAAACGATAAGGAGTTGCAAGAAGTTCAGGTTTTATATGTTTCAGAACATAATAATAATTTATCATCATTGTCATTTGGAGAAAATCCACTGCTTTACTTGCTCATATCTATTTTTGTCATAAAACTAATTTTATGAACAAACTCACTGTCAACCTGGTGGTGTGTGGGTACTATTGCGGAACATGCTCAATTGCAGTGAGCTTTATACCAAGGAAAATATCATCTTTGTGAGCTAAGATGGAATGCCTCTCAGCCTGTAATTATACTGGCTCTCTATACCCTACAGGCCGGAATACGGTAGAACAGGCACTGCTATTTTGTGCTAGAAATAGGTAAGAGGGTTGTAGTTGTCCGGATCTACTTGTAGGTGAAAAAATGGTTGTACTACCTAGATATTATTTTTTTATAAAAAGTCACCTCTGCACTGGGGCCTTATCCTATATTGTAGAGGTGGTTTACAAACATAATTGCACAATGACACAGATTCAAACCTAGAATAATCATTTTCAGGTCATATAAATACTAAATTCGTGTGGAATTCGAACCCTTGGGCCTCAGCACCGCAACTAAATGCAAAACCGCTGCGTCGCAGAGACGTCAATATAAGACAAAGAGAGAGAGAGAGAGAGAGAGAGAGAAAGAGAGAGAGAGATAGTCTATATACGTCTCCAATGCTGACCACAGGAATTCTCTTATTTCCAAGGGCGTGGGAGCGATAAGTCAGCCGCGCTGCTCCAGCACTTTATTTGGTCCTAACATATCTTCGAAATATCTTATTCTGTATTGCAAATATTGTTAGACTAGTTGGTAGAGTCATGCTATAGCATGTTAAGGCTGCTACACGATTTGGTGGTACACCACGCACGATATATACGAAACTCCACTATGTCATTTCACTGTATTTCAAGCATCGAGCAAGTATAGATTTAATTAATAATAGCTCTTTATTTGTAAAATCTTTATTATAGTTCTTTTGAATTAAACTTATTAAAAGTAATTAGTTTTGCTTTGGTCTTCCGGCGGTGACATCCATAATTGTCGCAATCAGTAGGATACTCGAGTAGTAACAGGGTAGTTTATTAATGAAATCCTTAAACAGAAATCCATATCGCTACCAGTGCCAAGTGTTATTTTCGGTATCCAAAGAAATTGTAGTCCAGATCATCAGATAAACCTAGACATCGATCCCAGAGGAACCAAAATGTAATTCTTGTACTTAACACTCAAAAGTCATTTTTGTGTGTTGCTTTTAATTATTTCCGTAGTCAATTTTATTCGACAAAATTTTTCGTCCTAAGCAAACTAACTTTAGAGAGCCGGCACATGTCATGTTGCACCTGTTAATCTGAAAGAAAACATCGCATTAATTTATATTTAATTTAAATTAAGGTTTATGTATAATAAAAAAATAAAACTTAGTACTAAGACTAAGCAGTACAATACGTATATAGGATGTACTACCTGCTCATAGGATTGAATAAGATAATAATAGAAACATTCGTGTAGATTTAGGTAACTCAATTAACTCTTTAGTTGATTCGATAGATTATCAATCAACTGAAATGAAATACGTAGACATTATATTCAAAGCCTTTCTTTTAGTACCGGATTTTGATAGGAAACCGAATATATTGCCTAGGTTCATTCATTTGTGTCATCAGATCTTTTCTGAATGTTTAAGTGTAAATAATTAAGAATACCGTGATTCTAAAAAAACTACTTGTCTAGCCGCACGTGTTATAAATTCGAATGGCATTTCTGAAGATTGGGATAGCATAAAAATGCCCTCATCAATAATTTTTCAGACCAAAAAGACGAGACGGTTTTTTACAATGACATTATGTTAGCCACACAAGGTAATACTTCGCCCCAGACATTTTATGATCAGTTTGTCAATTAATTTAGCACCTTCACGACGTACGTGACTTTACGCGAAAGCATCGCTACAACTATCGAAGCTAAACGTACTTTTTACCGAAAATTGACAATGCAAGCGTTTGCACGTGGGTTAAAAGAGCCTTTAAGCGCACGTATTAGATGTATGCCACTCGACAGGGTTGAAAAGGCACTCGAGTTCTTGCAAGAGGAATTGAATGTAATAAACCTTCAAAACCGCAACGAATCCGTTTCTAAAAAGAAATCGCAAAAGATACAATTATTTAAACCTATGCCTTTGTTACCTAATAACTAACCCGCGTTTAAGCTACTCAATTTTTTGCACGAACTTCACCATTTTCCATATTTGCGGTCGCAACCACAAGGTTGGAGGCCAATTTCTCAGCCAATGCCAGTTAGACCATTGAACATGCAGTCACATACTCAGCTATTGTTCCGCGCGCCACTCCCAAATTCTCTGTAGTCAAGATATGATAACCTCGCAGCATTGAGCTGCTATTGTACACAAGTATTTCGTGAGAAATATATGTGGTTCTTCCTTGATAGTGCTGACCTATTCGTGCTACACCTACACGTAAGCTGCAGCCTTGCCGTAGCTGCAGCATGGCTCTACTACGTTAGTTATAACAATTTATTACAAAAGTAAATAAAATTACAATTTTATATATTATATTATAACGCATAAAAATGTGCAGGCTGTTTTAAGCGCTTTGGGCGGAACGAAAATTATATTCCTTAGTTTAAATTATATTCCACGGGCGTCCCTTACAGACCTTATCTCGGTGAAAAAGGAGCCCTTCCGAGGATATAGTTAAGCCACAGATAGAGGCATTTTTTCTTAACAGGTTTGTCAGCAGTAGCGTCTGAATAGATTATCATGTCAGCACATATTAGAAAAAAATCTTTGTTATATTAAAAGAAACTAAATGTGTAAATAAAAGTTTCGTCGCGTATTGTGGCTTGGCGGCGTAAGAGAATTCACTATTACTTACTTACCATCCCTTGGGTGTCGTATGAGGAGATAGAGAAAAATGAAACAGGAGACATGGCGACGAGAAGTATCTTTCCGATAAATTAACAAAATATTTAAAAAAAACTGTGGTTGTCAACCCGCGTTCCAGGCGTGATAACTTTTGCATGCAATAGATATTGAATCATGGGAGATAAGAATATATCTATGAATTAATATTCAGTAAAATCCTTTATTAGACTATAATTAATAAATCTATGAGTCGAGAACAAATTGTTTAAATGTTGTATGTTGATGGCTTTTAGAGGAAAAGAAACAAACAAGTTTAATGCAAATGTATTATACTTGCAGCACTTTCCATGAAACTATTTTTTACGGATTGCTTTGATTTTATATTTTTCCCGTATTATATTTATTTAAAATCCTAACCTTATTTATAAGTTTTGCAAATCAAAAAAATGTTTTTGACCAAGTGAGGCAAAACAAGTAGATAAAATAAACTATATAAAATTTCATAAACAGTTTAAATTAAAGGTAATGGCACAATTGATAGGAAAGATTCATCAAAACTTAATATTAACTTCAGAGAAACTCAATAATAAGTTCTTAATGCTAGAGGCGATGCCTTTGAATCATAGTGAAACTAAATATAATAGAATTTGAGAGAAAACGTTCATACTTAAAGGGAAAAAGTTACATAATGTAAAATTTGCATTATTAATGAATTTTGCGCATTGAAAATACTTAGAGAAACTTCTTTTACAAATTTAATTGCACTTATCACAAAAGCTCAATATACCCTAGGTCTTGAGCCACCTGCATCCGTCGACTTCCTGCATGTCTTACCAGGTCGTCACTCCATCTGGTGAAGGGTCGCCCTACACTTTGACTACCGGTACGAGGCTGCCACTCGAGAACCTTTTGTCCCCAACGGTTATCGGTTGTTCGAGCTATATGGTTGACCTATTGCCACTTCAGCTTACTAATCCGTTGGGTTATGCCGGTCAATCTGGAATCCATCTACTGCAGATATCCCCTCGTCTGTCCAAACGCCATATTCTGGCGTCTCAAATAATATGCGCATCTGTCAAACGCCAGATGCGCGTTAATAAAACTACACAACTAAGAGCGAGGAAAACATGAGATGATTTTTTTTAATGTTAATTTAGACGTTTTTATGATTGTGATATTCCTGAATCAATTTAAAATTGTAGAAATTAACTTTGAAAATGTTGAAGCCGACTTCAAATGACTAAAAAAAAACAAAATAATTTCATATTCAGAAGTTAGATTCTTCGCATTCAGATTATTTTACTAATTATCTTGGTACCAACTTCTAAATGTGAAACTATTTTCTTCTTTTTAGCAATTTTAAGTCAGCTTTGACTTTTTTCAAACTTAACGTTTTCCCGTTGTTGTTTTCAGTCTTACTTATTCATCTCGTGATTTTTCACCTTAAAAAAAAAGATCTACTTTATTCACTATCAAGAGATTCTTAAATGATTTTGCACAAATATTTAAGAAAATTTGGTTGGCTTACATAAAATCAATAACAAAGTTTTAGCCTTACTCCTTTCCCCAGTTTTATTATTTGAATATGTTTTAGTATGTCGCAAAAAGAAAGCCAATTTTTTTCTCAAATTACCCCCTTGAATTTTGTTTTATTGTAAATACATTTTGGATGACTTTATTTATTAGTTTTTTTCATTCATAAAATTACTTCGTTCAATGAACTAAGGAACACAAATTTTCAATTTATCAATGGTACCTCTCTATTGATTTCAATAATTTACTGAGAAACGCCCAAAATTGTTTTATAAATTAAATTAGTTTTATTATCTTGTGATATAATTTAGTTGTTAATTATTATATATTTCGAATGGTTATACTTTAGGCAATTTCATTAATTATTTACTATAGGTATTAACAAAGGTAATTTAAGAAATCAAGTGTTTATGTATGTTTTCAAACTCATTTGGTACGTAACATCTCATTTTCAGCACTCTCTTAAATAGGCTCCTATACGTAGTACGCGCACGGTTAGAACGATTTGGTTATTACTTAATTTAGAAATAATATCTTTTTCATAAAATGTTATTCCTAGAAATAGACACATTTTATTCAATATAGGTAAGTATAATATTCAATATAAGCATTATTAGTACGAAGTAGTATTGTTAGCGACAACAAGTGAATCTAAAAACATTTAATCTTAATTGTTTCATATTTGTTTAAAACGTGGTAGAGCCATGCTGCAATTATATTAGTAGTATAGTTGTAGCACGAATGGGTCGGCTCGACCGGGGAAGGACCACGCTCTCACAGAATACCAGCGTGAAATAGTAGCTTAATGCTGCTGTATTTCGTATGGTGAGTGTAGAGAACCGGAGACCCTTTTTACTGGAAACGAGGCATTCATCTTAGTCCTCACGGGTGACAACGCATCTGCATTTTGATTCGTAATCGAGGATAGATGTAGATGTCTATGGGCCACAGCAACCACTTACCATCAGGTGGACTGTGTGCTCGTTTGTCACCCTATCCTATAAAAAAAAAAAAAAAAAAATTGTGATATAAAACTAAGTGTTAGAGGTAAAAAGTGAATTAAGGAACATTACATACATTTAATCTTAATTGTTCCTTATCTGTGATTTGAACTAAGTATGAAAACTAATAGCATTAATACCAAGAAAGTAAAATAATAACTTATATTGGCTTCAAATTCTAGTTTTAAAAACTATATAAAGAAAATGTAAATCTAACAGCTTATTTAGGTTTAATCAGAGTGTTTAAAAATAAGATACGAGACTAGTTACTGATTAGAACCTTCTCTTACTACGATTTTAAAGAGTTGCATTAGAGACATTAACATTTAAGAGTAAATTTAATGATTTGTCTAATTCTCTCTCTCTTATAGTAATTTTACACAATAATATGTCAAACAATCTCTAATGTAATCTAATTACTTATTATAGAAATAGATTTTAATTTAATAAAAATCTAAATATGTTCTGCGAAAAGTTTTAAGCATAATGTTTTAAGCATAATCGTGATAAGCGTTGTGCATTCCTGCCGCCGGGCGGCGCTACTTGTATGTTGAGCGAAAAAACGCTTAGCTACTCCGGAACTAAACCGTGAGGCGACCGCGAAACTATTTTTATTTTTTATAAGTATAAATTAAAGGTTTTATGAATATTTTATGTTCGAAATAATAGAAATAAGTCATATCTATTGTCAGAAATAAGTAAAAATGTTGTAAGGTATGTTTTACCACACTTATTAATAAAAATTGTAAATTTCTCTTAGAAAAGGTTGTTCTGTGCTCTGATTGGTCGATGGGTCATTTGCAAATTCGTGCGAATTTTCTCAATTCTGATTGGTCACAGCTGCCTATAAAAAGAGGCGTTTTTCGTGGTAAAACTTTCCAAATCCGGCAATGTAAAAATAAGGAATCAAGAAAATAAAATAAGAAGAAACTCTCAAGAAGTGTTATTTATTGCTCATCTAACTGCTACTGTATGCACTCCAGTTAACATCCCGCCAGCAAACCCGCTCTATTATTTAACATCCTCACACACGAGCATCTACATTGGTCCTTTGAGAAGCCGGATCGGGTTTAAGGAAAACTAGGAAGATGCCTTCAAATACAAGATCAAAATCAGTACAGTCGAAGACTACGAGTGAAAGTAACGCTACTACGGGTACCAGTACGACGGATTGGAGCATGAACACGCCGAGTGATTCTACAAACACGACGGCTACTAATGCGTCGACTTCAGATCGATCGACGCTTACAAGAACATCACCCAGCAGCGTACACAGACAACCCGTACTTCTTAATAAGAACATTGCCGGAAGAGAATCAACATCGGGGGACGTAACCCATACCACCCCCTCGACCCGCACCATCGAAGCGTCAGTTTCTCACCAAGAAGAGAGTCATCCAACGCCGCAGATTCAAGAAAGAAGTGTCGCAATGAGGACTCTGCAGCAGCGTCACCCTAAAAAGACGACCCGCGATCCAGACACGCTTTCCGTTCGCTCGTCGCATAGGAAGAGAGCAGAAGCGCAAGCAAAAATGACAATGGCATTAAGGGAACTAGAATTGGCAGAAGCTCGGTCGAAAGTTGCTCAAGCGGAGTTAGAACTTCTCACCGCGGAGTCAGAAGAAGAAGATGGTTCCGGAGAAGAACTCTTCAAACGAACTCGAGAAGTCGAACGCTGGTTCATCCAAACCGGAGGTATGCCTAATAAGAACCACAAACCAATAGAGGCAGAAGAAAAGAAAAGTGACATCCAGGAACTAGCTTCAGTCATGCTAAAGCTATCGGTAAAATCACGTGACACCGTTTCACCGAAGCACCTCGAACTCAACTTCAACGGGGCCTGTGAAGAATGGTTAGCCTTCAAAAGATCATACGAGGATACGGCCGCTTCTTTCAGTAACAATCAGAACCTAGCGCGCCTTAGAATAACAATCCAAGGAAAAGCTAGAGAAGCCGTCCAAAGCCTACTGTTCACCACCGAAGACCCACACGAAGTGATCAAGGGACTGGAAGCAAGATTCGGAAGACCTGGAGCACTAGCATTAGCAGAACTAGAAAAAATGAAGAACCTCCCAAGAGTCGGCGAGAACCCAAGCGACATATGCATATTTGCGAGCAAAGTAAAGAAAGCAGTTGAGACAATCAAAGCCCTGAAGAAACCGCAGTATCTCAGTTCACCTGAAACGCTGAGAGTTATTGTAGACAAGATGCCGACGTCAATGAAGTTCCGTTGGTTCGCCTACCACAGAAGCAGAAGAGATGAGGAAATTCAGGAGCTATTACTTGTCGAAGCATTCCTAGAAACAGAAGCCGACATGTGCGGAGACTTCGCTCCGCCTGAAGCGTCCTCAGAACAAAGAAGAGGAATAAGAAAACCCGTTCACCTGGTACAAGAAGCATCAAAAGAAAAATATAAGAAGTCATGTCCGTTCTGTGAGGGAGAACACTTCGCACTAGAATGTAAAAAGTTCAAAGAAGCCAACCTGAATGGAAAATGGGATATGACCAAGAAGGCAAAGATATGCTTCAAGTGTCTTCGATTCAGGCACTCAAGGATCAACTGTAAAGCACCAGTCTGCAAACTGTGTAAAAGATGGCATCATACCATCTTACATTCTGACAAACCACCGGCACCGATAGAAAAAGAATCACAAGACATCAGTAGCACCTCGGAAGAAAAGGTCGCCTCAATTCATAACGCCAAAGGAGAAGAAAAAGCCTACCTAAAGATGATCCCCGTGAACCTCTATGGCCCAAAAGGACAAGTTCGCGTATTAGCACTATTAGACGAAGGGTCAACGGTCACGCTCTTAGACGCATCAATTGCTGAAAAAATCGGAGTCGAAGGAAAGAAAGAAAAACTCACGATCGAAACCGTCGGTGGGAAAATGTTAAGAAAAGATAGTTCACAGAAGATCGAGTTCAAAATAAAAGGGGCTCATAGAAAAGAAAAGAAGACTATCGTAGCGAGAACCATCGACGACCTGAAGCTGTCTGAACAATGCATAAACAAGGATACCGTGAGAAACTGCGAGCACCTGAAGGCAATCGAAAATCAACTCCTCTACGTCACCGAGAGACCCAAGCTACTGATAGGCCAGGACAATTGGGGACAGATAGTGACAAGAAAACTGAAGAAGGGCAAACCATCAGATCCTGTAGCCTCCCTCACGAACTTAGGGTGGGTGTTACACGGATGTGAAACAGGAGCAACTGCCACAGTACACTTCACTCATTACGGCAGAGCGACCACCGGTGAAGAAGACATAGAAGAAATTGTCCGAGAACACTTTCAACTAGAGTTTCTCGGGATCCAGAATCGATCGCCATCCAACGACAGCGACAGAAGAGCATTAGAAACCCTCGAGAAAACTACAAAGAAACTACCAAGCGGTCAATATGAAATGGGACTCCTGTGGAAAAAAGAAGACGAAACCCTACCCAACAATTACAATCAGGCAGTCCGACGCCTAGTTAGCATCGAAAAGAAACTAGATCAAGACCAAGAAGCAAGAAAGCACTACGAGGAACATATCCTAAGTTTGATCGAAAAAGGATACGCGGAAATAGCTCCAGAAACCTCCAACAAAGGAAGAACGTTCTACTTACCCCACTTCGCTGTTGTGCACCCAGTAAAGAAGAAGTTGAGAATAGTGTTCGACGCAGCTGCCAAGTATGAAGGAAAGAGCCTCAACAACGCCTTGCTCTCGGGCCCAAACCTGTTACAATCGCTATTTGGGGTACTGTTACGCTTTAGAGAGGGACCGGTAGCCGTCATGGACGACATACAAGACATGTTCCTCCGAGTCAAAGTTAGAGAAGACGACCGAGATAGTCTCAGGTTCCTGTGGCGCGGAAACCGAAGAACCGGCAAGCCTGAAGAGTATGGAATGTCTTCAATCATCTTCGGAGCAGCGTCATTACCAGCAACAGCGATATACGTAATGAATAAGAACGCAGAAGAATTTAAGAACGCTCATCCCGAAGCAGTGAAAGCAATTAAGAGAAACCATTACATGGATGACTATTTGCAGAGTTTCGCGTCTACAACCGAAGCAAAAAAGATATCCAAAGAAGTGAAAGACATCCACGCGAGAGCAAACTTTCATCTGAAGGGTTTCATCGGAAGGGCCAGTAACAATTCAGAGGTAATATCAGAAGTAGAAGACACCAATAAAGAAAACTCCTTACAACCGACCAACAAAGACGAAAATAAGCGCCTATACCTACCCCTAGAAGAAGAGCACTTAAAAAAGGCCGAAGAATTATTAATGAAAATAAGCCAGAGTGACAGTTTTGCGTCAGACATAAGAAGATTGAAGACAAAAAAACCTCTAGAGAATTCAAGTCGACTTAAGAAAATCGACGTTTACATTGGCGACGATGGAATCATCAAATTAAGGAGTAAGACAATGAAATTCCACGACCATAACGAAAGAAGAATGAATCCTATCGTATTGGACGGGAAACAAAAAATAACCCGTTTAATAATACAATATTATCACAAGAAATTCCTTCACGGAAACACAGCTACAGTAATGAACGAAATTCGTCAAAAATTCTGGATCTTGGGTTTAAGGGCAACTTTAAAAGCGGTTGCACACAGCTGTCAATGGTGCAAGACAAAGAAGAGTTCACCAGAGATACCGCCGACGGGAGATCTACCGAGCGAGAGACTACAGCATCATCAGTTCCCGTTCTCCTGCACAGCAGTAGACTACTTCGGGCCGATGCAAGTCACCGTCGGAAGAAGAACTGAGAAGCGCTGGGGAGCCTTATTCACTTGCCTCACTACCAGAGCAGTACATCTAGAGCTAGTACCTTCTCTCAGCACTAGCTCAATGATCATGGCACTTCGACGAATGGCAGCCAGAAGAGGAACCCCGAAAACTATATTCAGCGACAACGGTACTAACTTCGTCGGGGCAAAAAGGGAATTAGAAGAAGCCGCGCAAGAAAAAGGCATCAAGTAGAAGTTCATCCCCCCGGGTGCGCCGAACATGGGAGGCGCCTGGGAGAGACTCGTACAAACAGTCAAGACGGCGCTAGCAGTGGTTCTCAACGAAAAGAGCCCGCCCGAAGAAGTACTCCATACGCTAATGACCGAGGTTTAACATATCGTCAATTTGAGACCTCTCACCCCGATCAGCATGGACCCAGAAGACGAGGAGAGTCTAACACCGAATTACTTTCTACTGGGAAGATCATGCGGAGCGATGGCACCGGGAGAGTTCAGTGATACGGAGCTCATCGGAAAAGCAAACTGGAGAACCACTCAAAGACTCGCGGATCACTTCTGGAAAAGATGGATTAAAGAATATTTACCGCTCCTGATGCCCAGGAAACTCGACAAGGGAGAAACCAGAGACCCAAAAGAAGGAGACATCGTATTAATAGTGGACTCTACGTTACCACGAAACTCGTGGCCTCGCGGAGAAGTAATCAAAACCTATCCCGGACCAGACGGAAGAACCAGAGTGCTGGACGTGCGGACATCAGGTGGAATACTTCGCCGTCCAACTCGACGTGTCATCGTGCTGGTGCCAGCGGAATCGTCGCCTCCAGAGGATGCAGTGCTACGCACCGTGGGGGAGAATGTTAGCGACAACAAGTGAATCTAGAAACATTTAATCTTAATTGTTTCTTATTTGTGATATAAAACTAAGTGTTAGAGGTAAAAAGTGAATTGAAACATTTAATCTTAATTGTTCCTTATCTGTGATTTGAACTAAGTATGAAAACTAATAGCATTAATACCAAGAAAGTGAAATAATAACTTATATTAGCTTCAAATTCTAGTTTTAAAAACTATATAAAGAAAATGTAAATCTAACAGCTTATTTAGGTTTAATCAGAGTGTTTAAAAATAAGATACGAGACTGGTTACTGATTAGAACCTTCTCTTATTACGATTTTAAAGAGTTGCATTAGAGACATTAACATTTAAGAGTAAATTTAATGATTTGTCTAATTCTCTCTCTCTTATAGTAATTTTACACAATAATATGTCAAACAATCTTTAATGTAATCTAATTACTTATTATATAAATAGATTTTAATTTAAAAAAAATCTAAATATGTTCTGCGAAAAGTTTTAAGCATAATGTTTTAAGCATAATCGTGATAAGCGTTGTGCATTCCTGCCGCCAGGCGGCGCTACTTGTCTGTTGAGCGAAAAAACGCTTAGCTACTCCGGAACTAAACCGTGAGGCGACCGCGAAACTATTTTTATTTTTTATAAGTATAAATTAAAGGTTTTATGAATATTTTATGTTCGAAATAATAGAAATAAGTCATATCTATTGTCGGAAATAAGTAAAAATGTTGTAAGGTATGTTTTACCACACTTATTAATAAAAATTGTAAATTTCTCTTAGAAAAGGTTGTTCTGTGCTCTGATTGGTCGATGGGTCATGTGCAAATTCGTGCGAATTTTCTCAATTCTGATTGGTCACAGCTGCCTATAAAAAAGGGGCGTTTTTCGTGGTATAACATTCCAAATCCGGCAATGTAACAATAAGGAATCAAGAAAATAAAATAAGAAGAAACTCTCAAGAAGTGTTATTTATTGCTCATCTAACTGCTACTGTATGCTCTCCAGTTAACATCCCGCCAGCAAACCCGCTCTATTATTTAACATCCTCACACACGAGCATCTACAAGTATAAATAATAATTACTGAAAGTTGTTATTATGTTTAATTTCTTACTAATTCGCAAAAACCAGTCGCTTTCCAGGCTGTCAGGCTTTACTAGCAAGAAATCCAGCGGAAAGTTTCAGTAATATAAGCCATGGTAAAAATTATTTGAAAAAAAATCAAAAGATATGAAGTCATTAAATATAAGTTAGTGAAAAAGTGTAAGTACTATTAATTTAGTTATCCTACACACACTATGTGTTCCAAATATTAGCTCTTTAAATGAACATAAATCTAAGTCATAAATCGGGTAAAGATTTCTCTATCCGCGTATAAAGGCATCATGAAAGTTTAAAACACAACTCTTGTTTTTATACAATGTAACTTATCTGTGTTGTATTTTCTTGTTGCCGTCCTTATGCGTATCTACTTAAATTTCTCCATATTTTCTTGTATTTTATTCCCTCATCCCATTACAATTATTAATAACTTAAAACAATGAAAATAGATTAATAACCTATTCTTGATCTTTAAAGTTTTAAAAATTAAGGTAATAATTACATTATTGAAGAAATACTGAATAATATTTGTGATTTCTATGAAAATATTCGTATGAAAGTTCCTGACTTACGAAATTGGATGAAAACCGAAGTAATGAAAAAAATTAAATGAGAATGTTCCTTAGCAATTTATTCGAGGTTTTGTACACAGACAATTTTTCATTATAACTTTTTGTACAGAGCGGAAGCGGTTGATTTTTTTTAATATAAATTTCGATATTAATCGAAATAATTAATCATATATATGGAAATAAAAATTTTACTATAGTAAAAAAAACTAAAGCTGAAAACTTAAATTATCATACAGTTCCGGCAGTATATCGCCAAGAACGCTAGCTGCATTTTCTTGCTGAATGGACTTACTTATATACCTAGTTTTTGAGAGAAAAAAGATCCAGTTCTCTTATCATCAGTGACGATGACAAGTCGCGGATACAGTACCGTTAGGAATACTTCACCGCACTCTACAGCAAATGGCCCAAATATGTAGTCATCCTTAAGAGACTCAAACTTACGCCATGAATTAGATATTATATATAAACTTAATTTTATTACATCACAATCTTAATGCATAACCCAAGCATTTTAATTTCTATCGTTTTACAATCCTGTAAATCTAAAGGTTGTCTGGAAGAAATAGCTTTACGTGATAAGATTGCCCAATGAAACACCTTTCAACATTGAGTAATCACAAAAATAATGATTTTCAATAAAGAATATTTTATCATACTATTTTTCTATCAACTTAGCTACTTAAGCTATTTTGTTAAGTTTTTCGTTTCGATACTTCTTAAATTTCGCAAGTACTACGGTATACGATACGATATACAATCTTAAAGAATACCAGCGTAAAACTATATTAAAATCCTCCAAACTTAGTTTTAGTTAAGGAGTCGCAATAGGGGCTAGCCATGACAGGATTAAAGTATAGGTACGTACGTACACAAGCTTAGGTGTACTCTTTATTCCCTCACTCTCATGGTCTGATGGGACTATCACCTGAACGAACTGAGAGAGATCAGACGCAGGAACAACGTCTTTACGTGCTTTGCGAGGAATAGAGGTCAGACACTGCCACCTTTCTTAGTCCGGGTAGCTACTGAGAATGCCTCGCCTCCAGTAAAAAGGGTCTCCGGTTCTCTACACTCACCATACGAAATACAGCAGCATTAAGCTACTATTTCACGCTGGTATTCTGTGAGAGCGTGGTCCTTCCCCGGTCGAGCCGACCCATTCGTGCTACAACTATACTACTAATATAATTGCAGCATGTCTCTACCACGTTGAAAAATTCCAATAAATGACTTTAACCCGACCTTGGATTTAAACCCGTGATCTCGTGGTTAATAATCGCGTTTGAGACCTACGAGGCAATCACACGTATATTAGGTAACGGTAGCGTTACGGTAGGTTAGCGGTAACAATGATGAGGCATCCCATTATAATCGTCGATTTTTCATCAAGGATAGAATACTATAAGTAGTTAAATAGGCCAGAGCGTCCACTTACTATTTAGTGAGTTTTGTGATATTTTATCATTTTGATTCCTATATCAAAAGGATTTTTATATATAACGACTAGAATTTAAAAATAAAAAAAATTAATACATAATGGAATGGCCCTACGGTACTTCTTAATTGGTAAACAAAAATAAGGATGTAATTAATTATAAACAAATATATTTTTAAATATATATATATATATATATATATATATATATATATATAAATATATAATATATATATATATATATATATATATATATATATATATATATATATATATATATATATATATATATATATATATATATATATAAATATATAAATATATATATATATATATATATATATATATATATATATATATATATATAATCAAACCGGTTATTAACGTAAATTCAACTTAGTTTTTCCTTGTGTCGGGAAATAGGGACTCTTTTTGCGGTTGGATCATGAGATAAGCTTTCAAAAACACATAATTCAGGAATTAGCAGCTGTCTTCGTCAGCATCGGTTTTCCTTATCATCCTAAATATCTCGGAATTTATAGTTATCCAAAAAGGAAAAACAATGTAAAGCCAAGCCAGCCAAGTTTCGATTCCTGCCAGTAATAAGGAAATTAGTAATTGCAATTTTGAATGCCGATTTACTGAGTGCTCGGCGGTGTAGGAAAATATCGTGTATAATTGCTTGTCTAAAAATTAAATATATATACATGTAAAGTCTAGCATCAGAAATTGGCCTAGCACGGTAGACACTCCCTTAGTCTAAAACTGGAGTCCTGGAGTGGAAGGTATATAGGTTATAATAATAATAATAATAAGGGGTGTAAGGGAGTCAAACGCGGGAACGACTCCAAGCCAACCTCACCTGCACGTGGTGCACCCTGCTGTCAACAAACGAGGCAGTGGCGAACCGACCGATGGCGGTATACCCATCTAAGCGGCTACGTAAGGCTCTTAGGCACGAGTATCTTATCGAGGCTTAGGTAGTGCAACTGGCATTAGCGTGGGATGTCAGTTTTTGGCAGCGGCGGAGGAGTATCTTGTGTACCAACGGCGGCGCCCACAGGCTCAGTTAGGAAGTCTACTGCGACTCATCACTATACAAACGTGGTGGGTTATTTATGTCCAAAACAAAATTAGATATGAGTAAAAATAAGAAAAACATGCCCCTAGTGCCCGGCTTACGGGGCCAGATGAATCTCCGGGCGGGGATATCTCGCAACTATCAAACGACCAATGCTAGTCTCTCGGACTCCGATGCTTCTGAATCGATTTCTTCGTCAACAGCTACGGATGTTGTGCAGAAGGCAAACGCTGACAATTCTGCACCCGCCAAAGCTTGTAAACGCAGGAAATGGAGTGAAGATATGAATATCTTTATACTGCGCGCGTACCTTACTATCACATCTATGGAAACAAAAAACATTAGTTCATACCTTCCCCAACTTCATGCAAAATTTATAGAAAAATACCCAGACATAGATGTTAGCAGACAGCGAGTAGGTGACCAACGTAGGGCAATAACTAACGGTAGATTATTAACTGCTGAACAGGTTCAAGTAATACGTAAGGAAGTGAAAACCTACTTAGACAATAATCATAACCCGGCACCCGCAAATTAATAATATAGTAACCGGTAACCAAAGAATGCATTAGGACAACGACTTAAATGAATTCATCGTTTGTACAGAATTACTAATGGTGGGACTAACAAAACTGCTTACAGACGTCCTCTACATCAATCTTTTATCACCAAATTCCCACATTTTTGTCACGTATCTGAGCAACTCGTAGCAGATCAATACAGAGCAATCATTAATAATAAACTATTAAGTGCAAGTAAACTCCAAGAATTACAGGATGAAATTGCAATAGAGATGGTTACCCAGAATAAAAACAGAAAATAACGACACAGAACCTGACATATTCTTACAAGATAATTATAGATTTGACTACATCCAACCCGCCACTGAGAATCTCGGGATGCATGAAAGCCTTATCTCACCAAGCAATACACAAATTTGCCCGGATACAATTACACCCACAGATTATAATGCAGAACAAGAAGATGAAAATAATGAAATTCAGCAAAATTACAACAAACTTATTGGGGACATACGAAATAAAATTGATGGGACATTTTTAAATAAATATAAAAACGTTGATCCTACAACTAGACCTAGCACACCTAAACAAAAAAATTCTAAAAAATTGGCGTGCATTGTACATTACATTAACCAATCGCTGCTTCCTGTCCATGTACCACCTGATTCAGACTTTTACACGATTCAAAATGCTATATATTGTGCAGCTGCTACTGTTTGAATTTATAATGGATACAAAATAATGGACCCTGAAAATAACTCCTCATATCGGAAAAAACGAACCCCTAAATGGCAAATGAGACTAGAAGACAGAATCTCAAATCTTAGAGTTAAAATACGAAAACTAACGGAATATATAAATGGCAATACAAGCACTAAGCTCAAACGCGAAACAGAAAAAATTACAGCAGCTTATAAAATACATTCAATGCATGAACACGAAAACAAGAAACTAGCCCATTTCCTAGACACCCTCAAAAAAAGCTTAGTTCATTTGCAAACCGACTACGAAGATATAAAGAAACCACTCTAAGAAAACAACAAAATGCAGCATTTTATAATAATGAAAAAACATTCTACAGAAACCTAACAAACGCACATGATATTACTGATAATAATAAACTAGTAGAAATACCTGAAACAGAACAGCTGCATCAATTTTGGTCCAATATATGGTCAAACCCCAAAACACACAGAGAAAGCGATTGGATTAAACAAGATAGGGAATTATTAGTAGATTTACCAGAAATGATGTTCGATGAAATAGACATGAATCTATTCAAATCAGTTATTAACAAAACACACAACTGGAAAGCGACTGGAAGCGATAAAATCCATAATTATTGGTATAAAAAGTTTACTTCCTTATATCCGCTTTTACTGTCACACATCAACACTTTTATAAAAACACCAGAATCATTACCAAGCTACATTACACTAGGAACAACTTACATGATACCTAAAGACCGAAGTGACTCAAAAAATCCAGCCAAATACAGGCCAATTACTTGCCTCCAAAACATTTATAAGATCATTACGTCCTGTCTTAGCCAATTAATTTACAAGCACGCTATATCTCATAATATATTAGCAGAACAACAGAAAGGATGCAGAAAAGCTAGTCTAGGTTGTAAAGAACAGTTGATAATTGACGCAATCGTCTCTAAACAAGCAGTCACCAAAAAAAGAAATATTTTCACCATGTTTATTGACTACAAAAAAGCATTTGACTCAGTACCCCATAGTTGGCTAATATATATTTTAGAACATTATAAAATTCATCACAAAATTAGAGAATTCTTGAAAAATACAATGCTTCATTGGAGAACTACTCTCAAGCTATACAATGGTGACTCCTGTTTAGAGACTGATACAATAACAATCCGAAGGGGAATTTTTCAGGGTGACGCCTTAAGCCTCGTCTGGTTCTGCCTGGCTTTAAATCCTTTATCTAACCTTCTCGATAGAAATGACAAGGGGTATAAAATCACTAACGGAAATACTCATCATACACTATCTCATTTACTTTATATGGATGACATAAAATTGTATGGGAGTAGTTTAAAAGATTTACTTAACCTTGCTGACATAAAGGAAAGCTTCATACAATCAATTCGTATAGACAAAGTATAATTTATATGAATTATTCATATACTCTCCAGACAGGTGAAACCATTGAACCTGTAGATGAAAACGCTGGTTATAAATATCTAGAATTTACTGAGACACGACAGATTCACTAAAAACACGTTAAAAACATTAGAAAAAGAATTTAAATTACGCCTAAATAGAATACTTAACACACATCTAAATGCACACAACACCATAAAAGCTGTAAACACATTCGCCATCCAAATTTTAACTTATTCATTCGGTAAAATTCATTGGTCTAAAAGCAACCTAATAAATTTGCAACGTCTCATCAATAAAACTATGACTAAATACAGAAAAAACCACCCTGGATCTTGTAGCGAACGACTCACATTACCTAAAGTAGAAGCTGGAAGAGGTGTGATTGATATAAAAAATCTTCATAACTCTCAAATTTCAGCTATGCGAAACTTCTTTTATCAACAAGCCAATAATAGTCCGCTTCATAAAGTTGTTGTTCAAGCCGATCTCGTACTAAACTCACTCCTTTAAACCTCAAAAATGAAAGAAAACAGAAAAACGAAAGTATTGTCTCTGCACAGGATAAAATTAACAGCCGGTTGCGAAGATACCGCCTACATGGAAGACACCGCCGTGACTTGATGAACACAAACGTAGACAAGATAGCGTCTAACATGTGGATCAGGCGCGGAGAACTCTTCCCTGAAACGGAAGGCTTTATCTTAGCGATTCAGGACCAAACTATACACATACTAAACTACAGGAAACATATAATTAAAGACCACACTCTACAATCAGACCTTTGCACAATTTGTCATAATAGTTCAGAAACCATTCAGCATATCACTGGTGCCTGAAGCTCGATAACACAGACCGACTATAAACATAGACACGACCAAGTAGCTGCCATCATTCATCAGTATCTAGCATATAAATATAAACTTATAGATGAAAAAATAGCATATTATAAATACAAACCAGAAATCATACTTGACTCTCGCTAATTCAAACTCTACTGGGACAGAAATATATTAACTGATAAGACCGTGCATTATAATCGACCGGATATTACGCTACATGACAAAAGAAACGAATCAGTTTACCTTATAGATATTGCTATACCAAACACTCAAAATTTGACCTCTACCTACAATGAAAAAATAGCCAAATATACTGATTTATTCATCGAAATATAATCTCAGTGGAAATTAAAACTGTAAAAACTATATTTATTGTAATATCAGCAACTGACGTCATTCCCCATTCACTCTTTCTAAGCTTAAAGGAGCTAGATATCCATAAGCTTATCTTTATATCACTACAGAAAGCCACAATATTGAATACTTGCAGAATAGTTCGTAAGTTCCTGTCTAAAAATTAAAACATTTAACCGATTTCGTTTGATTTACAGCCCGCGAAAAAGGTATAATACCTCGGGAACGAGAGAATACTAAACAATAACAATAATAATAATATATAATTAGGTCGAAGATGACTGAAGTATACAATCAAAGGCTTAAAAGAATCCTCAGTTCAGGCCTGAATGGACGCAACCTCACTAAAGCAATTAACACCTTTGCTATCCCAGTATTAACTTACACGTTTGGAGTAGTTAACTGGTCAGATACTGAACTGGCAAAAATTGAGAGGTCTACTCGCGTCATGCTTACTAAATATCTTATA
Organism: Parnassius smintheus behrii; assembly: GCA_036936625.1. Taxonomy (NCBI): domain Eukaryota; kingdom Metazoa; phylum Arthropoda; class Insecta; order Lepidoptera; family Papilionidae; genus Parnassius; species Parnassius smintheus. The sequence continues at coordinate 9,203,307 of JAUPFT010000004.1, read as the reverse complement.
CATCACCCAAAATCAGCCGTTGAGCGGGTAACTCTATCTCGAGCCAATGGCGGTAGAGGACTGATAGATATTTGTAGACTGTGTGCTAAACAGATTCGGAGTCTTCGAAGTTATTTCCTTTCGCAATCGTCCTCTCCACTTCATCAAGCAGTAATAAAGGCTGATGACCGTCTAACAACGCTCGATCTCCTTCATGCCGACAATTTCCCACCGTTAGAGACTGATGCTGAATACAAAGAAGCCAAACTCCAGCAATGGGCCTCAAAACCTCTTCACGGTCGATTCGCTAGTGAACTGAGTCAACCACATGTCGACATTGAAGCGTCGAACAACTGGCTCACATGGTGAGATCTTTGCTGAAACTGAGGGATTCATGGTGGTGATTCAGGATCAGGTTGTGCCTACGAAAAATTATCTTAAGTACATTATCAATACAGGTATCGAAGATGACCAGTGTCGACGGTGTCATCAAAAGCCAGAAACCATCCAGCACATAACTGGCAGCTGCCAGGCTCTTGCTGGAACCGAGTACACCCAGCGCCATGACAACGTGGCAAAAATTGTGCACCAAGAGCTGGCAGTAAAATACGGTCTCCTTAAGGAGACAGAACCCTACTGGAAATACAATCTATCCCCGGTACTCGAGAATGATTCTGCCCAACTTTATTGGGATAGGTCAGTTTTAACTGAACGGACCGTTGAGCATAATCGACGGTACATAATATTAGTAGAAAAGGAGGAGAAGCGGACGTGGCTGTTGGGTATTGGCATTCCAAATTCGCATAATGTGCAGAAGTACAGCACTGAGAAGTTGACTAAGTACCAGCGGTTAGCTGAAGAAATCCGACAGTTAAGGCGACAGCAGCAGGTACTTATCGTCCCGCTGATTCTCTCTACCACAGGAGTTGTTCCTAAATCCCTTACTGACAATTTAGCTAAGCTGGGCATTTCAGTGAGGGTGAGGAACAAAATTCAAAAATCCGTAATTTTGGATACGACAGCGATAGTACGTCGCCACCTCACAATTTAAACAAAAGAGCGGCATCTTGCGATCAGCCGATGCCGCATCTTAAAAGCCTAAAAGGAGCGTTAATGGATAACCCATAATAATAATAATAATAACCCCATCGCCCGTTGACGTGACGGTTATGTGACAAAACCGCTACGTCCGCGCAGTCAGTCAGCACCTTGCCAAGAGGTGTGAGCGCCGTGCCTCCGCAAAAATTGATGGTGCAAGGGCCCGCTTGTGCATATGGCCTCACCATGAAACGGCGCCGGGTCTGGGCGTCTCCCGTTAAATGACGCCCTGTATGGATGATGGAACACAGAAGATTGCGCAAAGGGCCGCTACCTGGAAGTCGCCAGGGCGCGTCTGGAGCTGGCGCTGGACCCGACAGCATGCGAACCGCCAGCCGAGCGCGAGGTGCTGCACAACTACCCAGCAGCCCCTCGCATCCATCATCCCCACCAGCTTGCTTGGTGTCGGCAGGGTCTTCGCAGACCCAGCAATCGGCACCCGCCACTGGTGGAGTACGCCGCATGCGATGGACCATCAATATGAATACAAACGCATTCCGGGCGTATTTTAGGGCGAAAGGGGGAGAAATTGGGAGGTTTCGCGTATCGGGCTAGGATGCATCGTCTTTTTACTGAGCTGGAGCCATCTATTACTGTCACTGAGCAAAACCTGGCAGACCGAGTTCGGTACATCTTACGCTCAAATATATTTGATGGCGCCGAACTCGAACGGCTACGACGTGAGGCTGTTCCCTCATCAAATGAAAACGCTACGACTGAGGGTGCGGTGCCACAAGTTGCAGAACAACCCGCACACGTGGATGCCGCCGTGAATACCCCAGTGGTTGCTGATTCAAATGATGATGGAACATTCACCCAGGAACTAGAAATAGAGCAAATGAGGAGTACATTGGAAGAGGCGATTATGGAAACGCGCAGTACGCCTCTCGAAAATCGACCGCGACTTCCCCGCATAGCCCTAAGCAAGCGGAATCGGGCTGTCGTGAGGGCTCTGAACCCAATGCTGGTGACCTATTTGGAAGCCAGCCGGGACCTTTGCGAGACGGACTCAATTCTCTTTGGCGCCGCACTGGCAGTCTGCCGTATTATAGGTGCCAAACTTTCCACGGCTGGACGCACTACTGGACAAAGTAATACTATCCCAGCCTGGAGAACAAGAATTGAAGAACGTATCGCAAAGGCTAGGGCCCTCATCGGCAGACTGATATGCTTCAAGTCAGGCAATACCAGGCCAAGGATTGTGCGCACCGTCAGGATGGCGTTTGCTGGGACAAATGTTAGTTTGTCCCAGCTGGATATAATGCAAAAACTGACGGAGTGCATAGACGACCTGAAGCAGAGAATCGCTGCTTGGGGAAAGCGAATTCGGCGATATACCGAGAGGTCGATACGGTTCAACCAGAATCGTCTCTTCCAGAGTGATCAGAAGAGGCTCTATAAATCATTGGAGCGACCAATGATAAGTGGAACAGGCCCAGTACCGAATCAGGCCGACACGGTCGCATTCTGGCGCGGCCTGTGGTCAGAGCCCGTAAACCACAACGAGGGCCCTTGGACAAAAGTTGTGACGAGTCAGTGTGCGGGTATTACGCCCCTGGACCCCGTCATCATAACGCCGGATGACGTAGCTGAGGCGGTCCGTAGGGCCCCGAACTGGAAAAGTCCGGGACTCGACGGGCTGCATTACTACTGGCTGAAGGGGTTTGTGGTGTGTCACACTGTGCTCGCCCGACAGTTCCAAGAGGCTCTCAACCAGAAGTCGCTCCCGAGCCTCTTCACTACTGGGATCACTCATTTGGTTCCTAAAGACCAGGTTACCACAGACCCGAGCAAATACCGCCCCATCACGTGTCTGCCGACCATATACAAGACACTAACATCCATTTTGAGCGCGAGAATCACTCGTCACCTGGACTCAAATCAGGTGATGTCGAGCGCTTAAAATGGATGTCGGGGCGGTGGTCGTGGAACCAAGGAACCACTCCTCATTGACGCGGTCATTGGCAAAGTGGTGAAACGCAACCGTCGGACTTCTCCGCCGCCTGGATAGACTACAGAAAGGCATTCGACTCGGTGCCCCATACATGGCTAAAGAGAGTCCTCGAACTGTACAAGATAGACTGTACAGTTAGAGACTTCCTCGAGCAGTGTATGGGGCAGTGGAGTACGATCCTTTGTCATCTGGGCGAGCGGATGATGGCTGCGGAGAACCACATAAGGATAGGAAGGGGTATCTTCCAGGGCGATTGTCTGAGTCCAATATGGTTCTGCCTCTCTCTGAACCCTCTCAGTACCTTACTGGAGGGCTCCGGGAGGGGATTTCAGCTACGGAAAAGAGGGACAAAAGTGACCCACCTTTTCTATATGGATGACCTCAAGTTATTCGCCTCCAGTCGCTCCCATCTTATGGAATTGCTAAACATCACTTGTGAATTTAGCAATTCCATTGGAATGGAGCTGGGGACGGATAAGTGTGCGGTACTCCATGTTGAGAGGGGTAGGGTTACTAACTCTGAGGGCATAGACTTATCTATGCCCGTCAACTTAAGGACCCTTTCCGAGGCTGAAACATACCGATACCTGGGTATGTCACAGAACATCGGTATCGATGAGGCTGGTATGAAACAGTCAGTTTGCGACATGTTTTATGCACGCTTGACCAAAGTGCTTAACAGTCTTTTGTCCGGTGTGAATAAGGCACACGCATATAACGGCTGGGTCATGCCTGTCCTCATGTATACCTTTGGCATACTCAGGTGGACTCAGACCGAACTTAACGCCCTGGATGGAAAAGTCCGCACTACCATGACGTCCCATAGGATGCATCATCCGAGATCGTCGGTAATGAGGCTGTACTTGCCGCGAAAGCATGGTGGGCGTGGCTTCCTGAGCGCGCTCACCATGCATAATCGCGAAGTGTGCAGCCTCCGTAATTACTTCCTGGTGAGATCGGATGATCCATTCTATAATGACGTCATTTCTAGTGATAAAGGACTTACCCCTCTATCCTTAGCCAACGAGCAATGGCAGGACCCGGCAGCACTAAGCATTTCCGACCGGGAGACCGTATGGAAGGAGAAGGAGCTTCACGGGAGGTACTACAGGGTTCTACATGAGCCCTTCATAGATACAGTCGCCTCCCTCAACTGGCTACGTTTCGGTGACCTCTTCGGGGAAACCGAGGGTTTTGTCTGTGCAATACAGGCTCAGGTTATTAAGACCAACAGCTATCGAAGATTCATCCTAAAGGATGGCACTGTCGACGTCTGTCGAGCTTGTCGCCATCCCGGGGAGTCACTTAGGCATGTCATCTCCGGTTGTTCGGCGCTTTCTAACTCTGAGTACTTGCACAGGTACAACCTAGTAGCCAGAATTCTACACCAGGAGCTCGCTCTGAAATACGGTCTCGTGGGCAGGAAAGTGCCGTATTACAAGTACTTGTCGGAAGCCGTGCTCGAAAATGACCGCGCCAGGCTCTACTGGGACCGGGCCATCATCACAGACAGGACTATTCTTGCGAATAAGCCTGATATTGTACTGATGGACTGGGCACAGTCAAGGATATTTTTGGTCGACATTACCATTCCATATGACGAGAACCTCGTGAAAGCTGAAACAGATAAACGGACAAAATATCTGGACCTGGCTCACGAGGTGACCGATATGTGGGGTGGTCTGCCGGCCGAAATTATTCCTGTAGTCGTCTCAGCGAATGGGCTTATCTCAGATGACCCGAGAGGCTGACTGGGACTCCGTGACGGACCGCTCCGGGCTCAAATGCAAAAGGCGGTGCTCCTCGATACCGCCCGCATCGTCCGCCGGTTTCTTTCCCTTTCCTCCTAACCCTCGGCCGTTTGGTCTCCCCTGCCGAGGGCTTCCATCTGGTTGGGCTTTTATTTATTTATGTATTTCTGCATTTATTTTATGTTGTTGATATTTATGTATATTTATCGTTTCATTTTAATTTATAATTATATATTTATATAACCCAACCAGGTGAGAAAAAAAAATAATAATAATAATAAAGGCGTAGGGAAGTGACGACCCCATCGCCCGTGGATGTAACGGTTATGTGACAAAACCGCTACGTCAGCGCAGTCAGTCAGCACCTTGCCAAGAGGTGTTAGTGCCGTGCCTCGGCAAAAATTGAAGGTGCCAAGGCCCGCTTGTGCACATGGCCTAACCATGAAACGGCACCGGGTCTGGGCGTCTCCCGCTAAATGACGCCCTAAAATGGATGATGGAATTAAATGGAACGCGCATAGGCCGCTGCCTGGAGGTCGCCAGGGCGCGTCTGGAGCTGGCGCTGGATGCGACAGCATGCGAAACGCCAGCCGAGCGCGAGGTACTGCACGACCACCAAGCAGCTCCTCGCATCCATCATCCCCACCAGCTAGCTTGGTGTCGGCAGGGTCTTCGCGGGCTCAGCAATCGGCACCCGCCACTGGTGGAGTACGCCGCATGCGTTGGACAACCCAGATGAACAGCAACGCATTGCGGGCGTATTTTAGGGCGAAAGGGGGAGAAACTGGAGGTTTTGCGTATCGATCAAGGATGCATCGACTTTTTGCTGAGCTGGAGCCATCTGTAACCGTCACCGAGCAAAACCTGGCAGACCGAGTTCGGTATATCTTGCGCTCAAATACATTTGATGTCACCGACTTCGAACGGCTACGACGTGAGGCTGTTCCTTCATCGGGTGAAAATGCTGCGGCTGAGGATGCGACGGTACAACTTGCTGAGCAAACGGCAAATGTGGATGTCGCCGTGAATACGCCAGTTGTGGTTGATTCAAACGATGATGGAACAGTCGCCCAGGAACTGGAACTAGAGCAAATGAGGAGTACATTGGAAGAGGCGATTGTGGAAACGCGCAGTACGCCTCTCGAAAATCGACAGCGACTTCCCAGCTTAGCCCTAAGCAAGCGGAATCGGGCTGTCGTGAGGGCTCTGAACCCAATGCTGGTTACCTATTTGGAAGCCAGCCGGGACCTTCGCGAGATGGACTCAATTCTTTTTGGCGCCGCACTGGCAGTCTGCCGTATTATAGGCGCCAAACTTTCCACGGCTGGAAGCGCTACTGCTGAAAGAAGTGCTATCCCAGCCTGGAGAATAAAAATTGAAGAACGTATCGCAAAGGCTAGGGCCCTCATCGGCAGACTGATATGCTTCAGGTCAGGCAATACCAGGCCAAGGATTGTGCGCACCGTCAGGATGGCGTTTGCTGGGACAAATGTTAGTTTGTCTCAGCCGGATATAATGCAAAAACTGACGGAGCGCATAGACGACCTGAAGCAAAGAATAGCTGCTTGGGGAAAGCGGATTCGGCGATATACCGAGAGGTCGACACGGTTCAACCAGAATCCTCTCTTCCAGAGTGATCAGAAGAGGCTCTATAAATCATTGGAGCGACCAATAGTAAGTGGAACGGGCCCTGCACCAAATCAGGCCGACACGGTCGCATTCTGGCGCAGCCTGTGGTCAGAGCCCGTAAACCACAACGAGGGCCCTTGGACGGAAGTTGTGGCGAGCCAGTGTGCGGGTATTACGCCCCTGGACCCCGTCATCATAACGCCGGATGACGTAGCTGAGGCGGTCCGTAGGGCCCCGAACTGGAAAAGTCCGGGGCTTGACGGGCTGCATCACTACTGGCTGAAGGGGTTCATGGTGTGTCACGGTGTGCTCGCCCGACAGTTTCAAGAGGCTCTCAACCAGAAGTCGCTCCCAAGCCTCTTCACTACTGGGATCACTCATTTGGTTCCCAAAGATCAGGGTGCCACAGACCCGAGCAAATACCGACCCATCACGTGTCTACCGACCATATACAAGACACTAACATCCATTTTGAGCGCGAGAATGGCTCGTCACCTGGACTTAAATCAGGTGATGTCGCGCGCTCAAAATGGATGTCGGGGCGGCGGTCGTGGAACCAAGGAACCACTCCTCATTGACGCGGTCATTGGCAAAGTGGTGAAACGCAACCGTCGGAACTTCTCCGCCGCCTGGATAGATTACAGAAAGGCATTTGACTCGGTGCCCCAAACATGGCTAAAGAGGGTCCTCGAGCTGTACAAGATTGACTGTACAGTTCGAGACTTCCTCGAGCAGTGTATGGGGCAGTGGAGTACGATCCTTTGTCATCTAGGCGAGCGGATGACGGCTGCGGAAACCCGCATAAGGATAAGAAGGGGTATATTCCAGGGCGACTGTCTGAGTCCTATCTGGTTCTGCCTCCCTTTGAACCCTCTCAGTACTTTACTGGAGGGCTCCGGGAGGGGATTTCAGCTTCGGAAAGGAGGTACAAAAGTGACCCACCTTTTCTATATGGATGACCTCAAATTATTCGCCTCCAGTCGCTCCCATCTTATGGAATTGCTAAACATCACGTGTGAATTTAGCAATTCTATTAGAATTGAGCTGGGGACGGATAAGTGTGTGGTCCTCCATGTTGAAAGGGGAAGGGTTGCTAACTCTGAGGGCATAGACTTATCTATGCCCGTTAACTTAAGAACCCTTTCCGAGGCTGAAACATACCGATTCCTGGGTATGTCACAGAACATCGGTATCGATGAGGCTGGTATGAAACAGTCAGTTTGCGACGTGTTCTACGCACGCTTGACCAAAGTGCTTAACAGTCTTTTGTCCGGTGTGAATAAGACACATGCATATAACGGTTGGGTCATGCCTGTCCTCATGTATACCTTTGGCATACTCAGGTGGAGTCAGACTGAACTTAACGCCCTGGATAGAAAAGTCCGCACTACAATGACGTCCCATAAGATGCATCATCCGAGATCGTTGGTAATGAGGCTATACTTGCCGCGAAAGCATGGTGGGCGTGGCTTCCTGAGCGCGCTCACCATGCATAATCGTGAAGTGTGCAGCCTCCGTCATTACTTCCTGGCGAGATCGGATGATCCATTCTATAATGACGTCATTTCTAGTGATAAAGGACTTACCCCTCTATCCTTAGCCAACGAGCAATGGCAACACCGGGAGTGCAGAGCATTTCTGACCGGGAGACCGTATGGAAGGAGAAGGAGCTCCACGGGAGGTACTACAGGGTTCTACATGAGCCCTTCGTAGATACAGCCGCCTCCCTCAACTGGCTACGTTTCGGTGACCTCTTCGGGGAAACCGAGGGTTTTTCCTGTGCAATACAGGATCAGGTTGTTAAGACCAAGAGCTATCGAAGATACATCCTAAAGGATGGCACTGTCGACATCTGTCGAGCTTGTCGCCATCCCGGGGAGTCACTTAGGCATGTCATCTCCGGTTGTTCGGCGCTTTCTAACTCTGAGTACTTGCACAGGCACAACCTAGTAGCCAGAATTCTGCACCAGGAGCGCGCTCTGAAATACGGTCTCGTGGACCAAAAATTGCCGTATTACAAGTACTTGCCGGAAGTCGTGCTTGAAAATGACCGCGCCAGGCTCTACTGGGACCGGGCCATCATCACAAACAGGACGATTCTTGCGAATAAGCCTGATATTGTGCTGATGGACCGGGCACAGTCAAGGATATATTTGATCGACATTACCATTCCGTATGACGAGAACCTCGTGAAAGCCGAAACGGATAAACGAACAAAATATCTGGACCTGGCTCACGAGGTGACCGATATGTGGGGTGGTATGCCGACTGAAATTATTCCTGTAGTCGTCTCTGCGAATGGGCTACTCCCAGTCAGCCTCATCTGTCATCTGAAGCGACTGGGACTCCGTGACGGACCGCTCCGGGCTCAAATGCAGAAGGCGGTGCTTCTCGATACCGCCCGCATCGTCCGCCGGTTTCTTTCCCTTTCCCCCTAATCCTCGGCCGTTTGGTCTCCCCTGCCGAGGGCTCCCATCTGGTTGGATCTTATTTATTTATGTAGTTTTTGTATTTATTTTATTTTATTGATTTTATGTATATTTATCTTTTCATTTTAATTTATAATTATATATTTATAGCACCCAACCAGGTGAGAAAATTTTATAGATACCCCATAATAATAATAATAATAACCCTCGGCCGTTTGGTCTACCCTACCGAGAGCTTCCATCTGGTTGGATCTTTATTTATTTGTGTAGTTTTTGTATTAATTTTATTTTATTGATATATATGTATATTTATCTTTTCACGGGTGGAAGTTGAATCAAAGAAGAAAGCATGGTTAGATTTACTAGCAACCAAATGGTAATTCTTCTGGTATGAATGATGAGATTGAAAGAAAAAAGGCAGAATTTAGACGTCTAAATAAGAGAGTAAAAGAAGTTGTTGAAAGGAAAAAGAAAGAAAGAATGACGAGAATGACTGAAAAACGAGGGAGTGAATGGGGCACTACACTCTATTATGAAGAACCAGAAAGTGTCAAATCAGGCATGTGGTAATTCATAATGCTGTGTTAGTCCCTACTTTAATGTATGGTAGTGAAAGCTGGGTGTGGCAGAAGAAGCACGAAAGTAGAATAAATGCTGTTGAAATGCGGTCTTTAAGGAATATGCTAGGGTTTAATCTGAATGACAGGGTGAGAAATTGCGTGATAAGAGATAAATGTGGTATGCAAGATGATGTTGTGACCAGGATTAAGAAAGGAATGCTTCGGTGGTTTGGTCACGTAGAAAGAATGAATGAGGAAAGAGTGACAAAGCAAATTTATATGGCAGATGTGAATGGCCGAGTCGGAAAGGGACGCCCTAGAAAAAAGTTTATCGACCAAATTGGCGATATTTTGAAAATGGGCCACGTTAGAAGTACCCTTAACCGACGAGCATGTATGCGTAGATATATGGATGTAAAGGAGGCGAAAGAGGTATGTCAGAATCGTGCCAAATGGAAGTCCGTAGTCTCTGCCTCTGGGTGACAGGCGTGAGTGTTATATTTTATATATTATCTTTTCATTTTAATTTATATATATTATATATTTATAGAAACCAACCAGATGAGAAAACTATACAGATACCCCAAGAATAATAATAATAATAATATAATAGAATTATTGACTTCAGTTCAAACCTACATCCAGAAGTCTGAATAATACGAAATTTTGCAGCCTTATTAAGAGCCAATGACAACAGAGTAATTTTTCATGACTGTAACCGAAGATTCTAACTAGCATCATCATAACTCATGATCAATTTGTGATGTTATAGTTTTTTGATCTATAATATTATTTACATGACAGAGAAATGCTGCAGCAATTTTATGGTTGTAGCACGAATGGGTCACCTAAATCAGGGAAGGCCCACCTCTCAGAAAATATCTACGTAAAAACAGCAGCATAACGTCATATACTTATTATGATATGTGATGTATCGGTATATATATGCGGTACCTCTTTTAATAAAAAATTAGGCATTTCACCTTAGTTTAGAGACGTGGCAACGCATCTGCATTTGATTATTAATCGTGAATAGATGTAAATGTCTATAAGCTACAGCATTCACTTAAAATCAGGTGGTCTGTGTGCTCAATAGTTACCCAATTTATAAAAAAATGATGGAGGTTTACATAATAAAGTATCATATTTTCTACTTAACTACATACACTTTATCTGAACATAAATTTTAGTGCTAGTTTATGACTTAGACAAAACTAACAAAGCATTTTTTACCGTGTGTAAGTAATCATAATACTTTGTATGCGAAGATCTTGAAACGCCATCATCATCATCATCATCACAGCCCTTCACAAGTCCACTGCTGAACATAGGCCTCCCCCAACTAATGCCACAAAGCACGGTCCTGAGCCACCTGCATCCATCGACTTCCTGCATGTCTTACCAGGTCGTCACTCCATCTAGTGGGAGGTCACCCTACACTACGCCTACCGGTACGAGACTGCCATTCGAGAACCTTTCTTCCCCATCGGTTATCGGTTCTTCGAGCTATATGGCCGGCACATTTCCACTTCAGCTTACTAATTCATTGGGCTATGTAAAAAGTATGTATCTATGTAAAAATTTACGCACCAACCTCGGCACATCCCAATGAGGAGGTGGTGGAAATGTATTAGGATATTTCCAGAGCAATACATTCCTCCAAAACCCACTACACGGTGTTGATGAGAGACTTCAACGCAAAACTAGGCAAAAGAGAAAGCGGTGAGCTGAAGTTAGGGAAATTTGGAGTAGGGCAACGTAACCGTAGGGGCCAGCAGCTGGCCGACTTCATAAAGAAAGAGGGACTCTTTACGATGAACTCTTTCTTCCATTAGCGGCCCCACAGGAAGTGGACCTGATCGAGCCCCGACGGTTCACCAAAAATGAGATTGACTTCATTATGACGAACAGACGCCAACTATTCAGCGATGTCTCAGTGATCGCAAGGGTGAAAACTGGCAGCGATCACCGAATGCTTAGACGCAAACTGAACCTAAACGTTAAGTTGGAGAGGTCTTGTCAACGCTCCGTCCCCCTCGTGCTCTAATCCAGAATCCAGAGACTTTTCAGCTCGAATTACGTAACCGATTTCAGGTCCTAGAAGATTGCAACGCAGTAGACGATATGAATGACAAGCTTGTGGAAACTGTCCATGCGGTCGGAGCTAAGTTCTGCAAGACCCGGCGCAGAAGAACACAAAAACTCTCCGATCACACTCTTAATCTCATGGCTGTTAGACGGGAAATGAGGCTGCATTCGTCAACAGATTTGACAGCATACAGGCAACTGAACAGACAGATCTCCAAATGCATGCGGCGAGACTTACGCAACTTTAATACTGCTCGTATTAAAGAAGCTATCGAGCGAAACCAGAGCAGAGCTCCAAAGTCTTTGCCAGAGATCTGTCTGCCAGAAAGAGTCAACTGTCAAGGCTGAAGACTGAGTGTGGCTACATCGTTTGCAGGATACCTGAGATTCTGAGTGAGATTGAGAGGTTCTATGGGCAGCTGTACACATCATCGTTGGAGCCAGACGCAAGTGTGAGTAACGACCCAAGAGCAAGTCTTATCCGACACTATTCCGATGATATCCCAGACGTCAGTCTGAGCGAGATTAGAATGGCTCTCCACCACCTTACAAACACCAAGGCCCCAGGCGAGGATAGAATTCCAGCGGAGCTTCTGAAAGCGGGTGGAACACCGATACTTGAAGTCCTTCAGTAGCTCTTCAATTCCGTCCTCCATGGTGGCACTACTCCGGAGATATTATTACTATATAAAAGCGGTGGTCTTGTTCTTTAAGAAAGGTAACAACGCTCTCTTGATATCCCTTCTGAGCCACGTCTACGTTCTGTATTCGAGAGTCATTACGTATCGTCTCCCACGCAGACTCGACGACTTCCAGCCTCCCGAACAAGCCGATTTCCGAAAAGGCTTCAGTACCATAGACCACATACATACTCTGTGGTAGATTGTTTAGAAGACCGAAGAGTACAATCTGCCACTTTGCCAGGCATATGTGGACTATGAGAAAGCCTTTGATTCCATCGAAATTTGGGCGGTGCTACAGTGCCTTTAGCGTTGCCAAGTTGATTGTCGGTATATCGAAGTGCTGAAGTGTTTGTACAACAGGGCTACGATGGCTATCCAAGTACAGAACCGGAGTTCGAAACCTATCCAACTGCAGAGAGGTATAAGACAAGGTGATGTTATATCCCCGAAACTCTTCACCGCTGCGTTGGAAGACGTTTTCCAGCTACTGGACTGGAAAGGATACGGTATTAACATCAATGGCGAGTACATCACTCACCTTCGATTTACCGACGATATAGTTCTTATGGCAGAATCGCTGGAGGACCTTAGCACTATGCTCAATGACCTCAATGGTGTCTCCTAACGGATAGGTCTTAAGATGAACATGGACAAAACAAAGATCATGTTTAATGTCCATGTCACACCTATGCCGGTAGTTGTTGGGAGCACTATGCTCGAAGTTGTTGACGAGTACGTTTACTTGGGACAAATAGTCCGACTAGGTAAGTCCAACTTCGACCGAGAAGTCAATCGACGGATTCAACTCGGCTGGGCAGCGTTCGGGAAATTACGACACATCTTCTCGTCGGGTATGCCTCAATCTCTGAAAACTAAAGTGTATAACCAGTGCGTGTTGCCAGTGACATATATATATATATATATATATATATATATATATATATATATATATATATATATATATATATATATATATCAACTTGTCTATCCAGAAGTGAATTTATATTCCTTACTATTGTAAAAAATCACGTGCTTATTTCCTTTTATGTAAACGTATAGAAAATAATCTTTTTATTTAAAACCCTATATTGTTCATTCATTGATTATTTTATTATATCAATTAAAACTATTATAAAGAAGAAGTCGCAATTTAAATTGGATCGGCGGATCAAACGCTAACTGTTAATTAAAAAATGTCTTAAGGGATTCAATTACTGAGTTATCTACAGAGTTCAGCAGCAACGATTTTCTTTAGTGAATGGATGCAATCTTAGGCTGTCTTTCTAATTTTTATTCTTTTATACTGCAAAATGTTCTGACTAAGTAAAAAGGCACATATTTCTTATTTTTTTTCCCTTTGTCATCTTTGACGACACTCGAGGTTATGATATGGGGTGGTGGATATTCTTACACCACCCATTACACTATAAAAATCAGGAGGTTGGCAGCAGCGTCTTTTTAAAAATTACTAAAAATAAAATCTGCGGCTGCCAACTCGCTTGCCAAACGTGGTAACTATGGCAAATATCCCTCCATGAGACAATCTATGACGGAGGCAGCGTGTGCAGCAGTAGACTTTAATGGGCTGTAATGGTAATGGTAAAGGCTAAAATTTACTGAATCATAAATTATAAAAAGTTGTGTATATCTAATGTCTTATTTTATTATTAAGAGGTCTAATTTTGAACCGTAAAGCTCACGATGAGCTAAAAAATAATCAATAAGCAGGCATAAATAAAATGTGAAGTGATTTACCATCTAATCCAACGATAATATTTTCAATCAAAAGTGTACTTAAGAATTCTTGAAGTATTTACGAACCTTACAAAATTAAACGAAAATAATACTAATTACACTCACTGTCAGTGAAATTTGTGTTCGAAAAAGTTCATGGGAGGATAAAATTGAAACACGCCTGAGGTAGTTTTCTTCTGAAAAATGGCAACGTTTCTAAATAAATATTAGTTTCGATCAATCAATTCTTGCTTAGAATTATGGTCGTTATAGTTTTAATCGGAAGTATTTAGTAAGAGCTATTTAGTAGTGGTGATATTTGCTGCTTTTGTTATTAACGTTAATTTAAAAACTTAAATAACGTTACTTTATTAAGAAATGAAAAATTATCACTATTATTTAAACCAGACTTACCGTTTATTTATTCTTTTGGGATTGAACATCTGATAAAAGTTATTCATTTAATAAAATACAACGTAAACAAATTAAATAATCCTTTTTTACAAATAGAACACAACAATTTTTTCACTTGTATATTCAGTCAGTTTATAATTTGTTTGATCGCTTTCCAATTTTGATTTTTTAATGAAAAACTTTAAAGCTAAAGTCGTTAAATGTTGAAATTATTTCGAAAAACTCATTAATGAATAATTCGATATAGGAAAGGAAAATGATTCAATAACTGCAAAAACACAATTCTGGTTACAGTAAACAAAAGACAAAGGTAGTTTGTTTGTTAATGTTTTTTTTATATAGAAGTTCTTATACAAGGTAGAAATTATGTATTATGTATATTATGTTCTACTATAAAATTTTAACCATAATAAAAAAAACAGTAGTTGCGTTTAGCTCCATAAAATTGCTGAAACAAGAGGGAAAAAACACGAAACCGACAATACTCCAAATCCATTTGCCGCAACACACGTCTGCACAATGTGTGGACGCTATTGCTGTTCTCAGACTGGTCTTTATAGTTCTCACTTAAAATAGGTGTTACCACGCACTGTAATAGTCTGCAATAGACACGGAGCCCATTGTTTTCTGTGTGATAAAATGTTTTCATTCGGGTGCAGTCTAAACTGCGACATTCTTTAAGGAGAGAAAAAAGCTCCATAAGAAATTTTATTTGAAAGGTACTGTGACGTCAATGGAGCATTGATAGGTTCATTTGCAATGTTTTTACGATTTTTACTGAACAGCCTAAATTTAAAACGTTACGAGTGTTTTCCCTCAAGAATATTGGTGTAGACTATACAATTTATAATTCAAAGTATACACGACATATCGAATACAAATTCATATTTTAATAAATATATTATAATACCGGTGCTGTACTTAACCAAATATTTTATAGTGTTCTGTGCCAAATTAGCAAAATGGAATAGTTATGAAATTAATTCGGCGTATTCGAAAAATCTTTTAATAGAAACTAATTTACGTAATAAAATTCAATACAGTTAACGAATATGGTAACACACATACAAGAATGTGAATTCAAAAAATTATGTAAGTAATAAATTATGAAACGATACAAAGTCACTTTCATTTATACAGAAATTAATGTAAACGAGCGAGGACACAGCCCACGTGATGGCAAATGGATGCTAAGTTATCTAGAACCAACATACATCCGCGATTCAGAATCAATATGGAGATGCGAGTTCACCTCTTGTCTAAGATGGAATGCCTGGTTTCTACAAAAAGGGATTTCCGATTCTCTTCACTCACTATTCGAAACGTAACATATTTTAAGATGGTGTTTTGTGCAAAAGTGGTCCTTTTCCGACTGAGTTGACCTATTCATGCTACAACCATAACGTAGCTGCAGCATGGCTCCAGAACATATTAAATAGACTATGTATGGAGCTTAATACTCCATACATAGTCTATTTAATATGTTTTAAAAATATTGCAAACAATAAACCCAGTCAGGAATACGGGAACGCTTATGCAGCCCCTTTAGGTACAAACCCTAACAACCCTATGGTTTTGTGGTTGCATAACTCCTCTCTCTCGCTCTAGGAGCGGAGTTATTGGTTTCAGTGTTTTCACCTGTTATCTGATGATTCTAATATAAATAAATAATTGTCTTAATTACTTTTATATTTTCTTTAAATACTAAGGATAATAACAATAGGTAAAGTGACAAGATGATAATGAGACGGCCCATTATTATTATAAATAATTAAACTCGATATAAAGGGGCATCAAAAATAATCATAATATATATACCTATATATATATATATATATATATATATATATATATATATATATATATATATATGTATATATATATATAGCTGCCGCGTCACCTGCCGAGCGTCGGCCGAGCTCGGCGGGTGACTTTGGCAGCTATGCGTGACATGAAATGTCCTATAATAAATAAATATGTAAGTATATATTAAACAATAAAATTACATTAATAAGCATAAAGTTAAAAATAAATACATTTCAGACATTAAGTATTATAGTAAATTTAAGGCAATACATTGTCTTTCAAAATAAATAAATTTATTAAAAACTTGTAAAAATTTTTAAAATGTGATAAATAATAGAAATACAATTTGAAAATATTATAAAAATAAAGATAAATAACATTTATAAGATAAATAGAAAATTGGTTGAAAATTGTCTTAGTCATGGAAGGAGTTCGTGTATAAAAGAAAATTTTCCTAAGTTATGGAGGGTATTCATGTATAGGGGCTTGTACGGAGGAGCTGCATACCCACGGTTATATATATTGGAAAAAAAGGAAAAGCCTTTTGTTCAATAATTCAATCGGAATAGTACTTGTATAAATATTTAGTGCATTTTGATGGCCTTTAACATCTGTTGGATTTAGACCCTATTGAAACCGTTATCAAAAACCTTTCCGGAACCAGTATGCCCAAAGCAGACTTCAAACTGAGTTAAACTAGTAGTGAAATATACTGTGTGGTTATAAGCCATTATAGCGTAAGTCATAATAGAAGCAGCATTTAAAAATTTCTGCTTTTGCTTAGAAATACGATATATTTCTATTGTTGTTGAATGAAAGCGGACTTCAATACCTATAAAATTAGGATTATGGGGTGTAGTGTTTAAAGGTCTATTTTATGCATATTTGCTAGCTCTCCTAGATCATTGTTAAACCCTTTTTAGGGATCACAAGCTGCCTTTTTTAGGTAAAACACAGAATGAAAGTATTTTGTAAGGGTCTCAACTACCTCAGGTGTGAATCTATCAGAAATTTAAAATGCTTGATCTAATTTATTAAATACATCGAGGTATGAAAATATTTATTTTCTATAAACTATCCATAAAAACTTTTGAAAGGAAATTTTTGGGTCTGCGCCAATTGAAAAACCGCTTTTATTGGTTTTCTATGATATTTTGAAATCTTACAGTTACAGTCGAAACTATTTCCTGCACTTTATCTCAAAAATGTTTCCTCCATACGCTTACCTTGGTCGAAATGTTTACTTTCTTGATATTTTAGAATTATTTCCTTCAGTTAGGCCTTTTCTTCAACGTATACTACACGCTCAGTACACTTGAAGAATTCTACAGTGCCTTTTTTTGAAGTCTATGATAATTTTGGATAAATCTTTTCTATGTGATTTGTCCACAAGGTAAAATATGTAGAAAAGTAAATGAAGAAGTAAAGAATCTTTGGTTTAACAGATACTTTTAAAATTGTTTTATTAAATTTTCGTTATTATTACGTAAAAATACTTCTAAAACTTCATGCTTTTTACTTGAAATATCTTTGACTTTCATTTTATTCCGAAACCAAGTGAATATTAGTACCTGATTAGGTTTAATATTTACAGCTTCTCTTAATATAGGAATACCCGTAAATTCTAATTCTAACGCTAGTGCACTATTTCTGTGCTATTAGATAGGACGGGATAAGTTTGTTTGGTTATATCTTTTGGAATCAGATGCTGAAAGGGTAGCTGAAGTTGACAGATACGGTTATTGTATGGGAGTTCCCATTTGGTTTATTAATCTTTGCGGTAAATTTCCTCGGTCAAGGTGTCTACATAGTGTTGAAGGTAAATACATCATCAAATTGGAAGTATACACTAGGAACTAGATAGAGACCTTCTTTCCACAAAAAAAAGTTACACCTTGAGGTTAGTCTGTCGTAGTCTGTTGAAAATAATGCAAAATGTTTCAATATGTTCTTGAAGAATTTGAGATGGCACAATCATGTCAGCTAAGTAGACTAAACAGTAGCTCACTTGCAGTCCTCTTAAAATGTCATATATTGTGCGCACTGTTCGCACTGAATAAGCGCTTGTACGTAAATTAATGGACTACCCATAAAAAATCAAGTTATAGTGTAGCAAAATTGTTATTTTTAGTTGACGGTGGACTGTCCTCGCGTAATAACCATAGCCAATTATTGCAAGTCATCTGCTCTACGAGCGCGTGTTTGTAGGCACAGTAATTTTGAACATAAAATAATAGCGCGCTAGATTGCATTTCAACCTAACGACAAGTAAACGATTTAAGTCATGATTTCTTATATTATAGTGAACCCTGCTCATTCAACTACTTTTTACGGATTTTATCACATATATTAATTTATTTTATATTCCCGACGTTTCTAGCACTTTATAGCACCCATTATCACGGGAAGAACTGAGGAGTTTGACGTCCCAATATCATAAAGGCGACCGAGGGAAATGAAACAAGAAATTAGCAGTAGCGTCTTGCTGATAACAACCAAAAAAAATGCGATTGCCAAACCTAGCGAGACAAGTACCCATAATATCTCATCTATAAATAATCTAAGGAGAAGGCTTTAATGCTAATGATATTAATACTAGTACATTTTTATTGATATTATCGAGTTTAACGAAGAGTATTTTTAACACGCTTTTATTCGCTTCACGTGTATGTATTGATCTATATGTGTAACGAAATTTAATGTAATTCGACATGAAAATTTGCACTCGTGTCAAGGACAGATGACAATACAACTAATAAAATTTAATAACTTTATCCTAGAATCCTGATCGGCCACACAAAATTGTGAGTAACGATACAAGAGCAAGTCTTATCCGACACTATGCCAATGATATCCTAGCTGCCAATAGAACCTCTCAATCTCATACAAAATCTCAGGTGTCCAGGAAACGACACTCAGTCTTTAGCTTTGACAGTTGGCTCTTACTGGCAGACAGATCTCTGGCAAAGACTTTGGAGCCCCGATTTCACTCGATCGCTTCTTCAATACGAGCAGTATTAAAGTTACGTAAGTCTCGCCGCATGCATTTGGAGATCTGTCTGTTCAGTTGCCTGTATGCTGTCAAATCTGTTGACGATTGCAGCCTCATCTCCCGTTTAACAGTCATGAGATAAAGAGTGTGATCGGAGAGTTTTTGTGTTCTTCTGCGGCGGGTCTTGCATAACTTTGTTCTGACCGCATGAACAGTTTCCACGATCTTCTCATTCATATCCTCCACTGCATTGCAATCTTCTAGGCACTGAAATCGGTTACGAAGCTCGATCTGAAAGGTTTCGGAATTCTGTATTAGAGCACGAGGGGACGGAGCGTTGACTTCATTAGACGAGACCTCTCCAACTTAACGTTTAGGTTCAGTGTGCCTCTAACCATTCGGTGATCGCTGCCAGTTTCCACCCTTGCAATCACTGAGACATCACTGAACAGTTGACGTCTGGTCGTCATAATGAAGTCAATCTCATTTTTGTCGAACCGTCGGGGCTCGACCAGGTCCACTTCCTGTGGGGCCGCTTCTGGAAGAAAGAGTTCGTCATAAAGAGTCCCTTCTCAATAAAGTCGGCCAGCTGCTGGCCTCTACGGTTCCGTTGCCCTACTCCAAATTTCCCTAACTTTAGCTCACCGCTTTATTTTGTGCCTAGATTTGCGTTGAAGTCTCCCATCAACACCGGGTAGTGGGTTCTGGAGGAATGCATGACTCTAGAAATATTCTCATACATTTCTTCCACCTCCTCATCCGGATGTGCCGAGGTTGGTGCGTGAACCTGTGTGATCTTCAGCTCATACCGTTTGGTGATTCTGAGTATCAGGTACGTGACCCTAGTCGACACACTCCCAATCTTTATAACGTGATTGACGAGAGACTTTTGGACGATAAATTTTTAATATTATTTACGAAAAATCCCTTAAGTGGCAGTGCCACAGTCTTTACGATAATTGACTCGTGCTGTCAAATTGCTTACCTTATATTATAGTTTGCATATTTTCTACGAGACATCTTTATTGAAATAGACTTAAATTTAACCCTTTAATACGCTTAAAAATCCCATGCAGTCGCATGCGTCCGTAAAATCCCGAACGGTCGCATTCCACCGCACCCACCCAGCACTTTAAACCATTAAAACTTATATTTAGAGACTACTTTTCTGTGAAGATATTTGGCATTATACAATCTATACAAAATTCTCTTCTGTGGTCTAAACAAAAGTTACGTTTTACTTCATTACAAAAAGATTTTATTGTATTTTCATAAAAAAAAATTATATGAAGCGGATGTCGGCAGCGTGAAAATCACAATTATTTCTAATTATTACACGAAATTGTTTGTGTAAAAAATAAATTATATTCACACAAAAACTTTCATTACAATTTTATAATAAAAAACTAAACTAAAACTTAATAAAAGACTAGAAAAGTCCAAAAATCAACACAATAAGATTCACACGAAAATGGTGTATTAAATGAACGTAGATTATAAATAAATATCAATAGAATAAATAATTTTTTATTCCACTACAGGATAGAAAATTTTATATTGATTCTATAATGGCAAACTTCTTTATAGAAAAGTAGTCTCTAAACATAAGTAATTATAAGTTAAAGTGCTGTGGGTGGGTGCGGTAACATTTGAACTCTTGAAATTTGACGGAATATCAGCGTGGTCAAATTTGGACGCTTGGTAGCTAAGAGGTTAAACCTAAGACTTTTTTTATAGAATAGGGTGACAAACGAGCACACACTTCACCTGATGGTAATTGGTTGCTGTGGCTCATAGACATCTACATCTATCCTCGATTAAGCATCAAAATGCAGATACGTTGTCACCCGTGAGGACTAAGATGGAATGCCTCGTTTCCAGTAAAAAGGGTCTCCGGTTCTCTACACTCACCATACGAAATACAGCAGCATTAAGCTACTTTTTTACGCTGGTATTCTGTGAGAGCGTGGTCCTTCCCCGGTCGAGCCGACCCATTCGTGCTACAACTATACATCTAATATAACTGCAGCATGGCTCTACCACGATAGACTAATTAAATACTAGGCTTTATAGTAGGACAAATTATATTCTGTGTATAATAATAATAAAAATAAGGAATACGACGTCTTTTGTTTAAAACACTAACTTAAAAAAATACAAATGCCCTCGCGGGAGAGAGAACGGCTTATATCAGATTTGCACTTACTGAAATCCGTTGTTCTGGTGTTCTGCTCATATTTAAGGACTTCTGGAACGCTTTCACATACACCGCGGCCTCACCAGTCCTAGCCGCTCTTTGGCGAAGTGGCTGCCTCCTCAAAAGTTGAAGATTATGTGTGATATTCATACTAACAATTGTATTTTGTTTTCATTTAAAATTTTCAACAATGTCGCTATTTTTCCCCTCAGACATACATGAATCCTCGCAATGTTTTCCTTCACTTCGTAGCAACTGGTAAGTCTGCACTCAAAATTGTTATAAAAAAATCATTGTTATTTTTTTTAATTACATAGAAATCGTCTTTATTAAACAGCATCAACCTAGTTAGCCAATTCACTACGTTAAGTTTATATTGCCGCTGGAACGTAACAAGTAAACAGAAATAGTGAGAGTGTGCGGTGAATTTTGTTCTTACGAGTAGTAATGCCTTTATTTCATGTCAAAGTTCTTTATAAAACAGACATGAAATCGATTGATTATAATAAGGAATTTTTCATGTGAGAGCCGCATCTGCTTTTATTTTGTTCCGTAGAGAGCCTTAGAGGGCCGCCATAAGAGACTACTATAGAAAATCCCAAAAATAAACACTGAGCTTTTGGTAGATTATGGTTTAACCACATAAAGTATCCCGGTTAGACCGATTAGAATGTGGTAGAGCCACACTGCCGCTATATTATTGTAGCATCAACAGTCAGCTCAACCGGGTTAGTACTACGCTCTCACTGAATACCGGCATAAAATGGCAGTTTAATGCTTCTGTGCTTCGTATGGTGAGCTTGGAGAACCGGAGACCCTTTTTACTGGAAATGAGTTATTCTATCTTAGCCCTCAGGTCCTGACTATGTATTTACCTTGTCACCCTTGGTCGATAAAAAATATTGCAGATTGAAAAGTGTCATATGTTTAGTATTGCGATCTCCGATGCATTTGTAAAGTATGGCAGTTGTGATAAATCCTATTAACAAAGGGCCTATATTCAGCAACTGGATTTTACCAACTGGTGACGACGTTAAAGAAGAAATATTCGGATTTCGTATGGCGCAGTTGAAACCTAGGTTGAAACATAGATAATGACGTCATTCTCCTAGCCGATTTCTACTTCAGTATCAACTTCTGGATACTGACAATAATAACCTCCAGATTTAATTTCGGTCGGGGCGGACAGTCACAACGGATACATTTGCGTAGAACAAGGTTATAGTGCACGAAATGTAAAAACAGACGCAATCTCTAATTTCTCACTCGCATAGTCTGATGGAACGGCAAACCGACATGACCGGAGAGAATTCTAATGCATCCTGCACTAGAATACGGCAACGACTTAACGTGTTCTCCAAGATAAAAAGGTGAAACGCAGCCAAATTTCTTACTCCGCCCTTTTATTGAAAACTTCTTTACAGAAAAAAAAATTATTTTGGTCTGACCGGGATTTGAATCTAGAACTTCGTGGTCGGTAGTTACACTTACTAATGAGGCTGTCAAAATACCATCAGTAAGTACTCTCCTTAATCCCGTACTTAATCTAACCGCGTCGGTTATAATATTTATGCGATGCGATTCAGTATGCCTAAGCATGAATGTTTAAATTTGGCTTGATGCAAACTTAAAGAAATAATAATTAACAATTTTAAATGCATTGAGAATTTTAGAAATTGTGAAACCGGCTGTTGACTTTCTGGGATTGGGGTGAGGTAACAAACTTTAATGGTAAATTATGCCGCTCCTATAGAAAATATGTTTAAATAAATATTACTTTGAAAAGAACTAAATTACATAATAAATAGTCGCTTAAATATAGATAGTTGCTTTTATTTAGTTGTTTTTTTCCTTTTATATTCCTCACTCAATATCACTTGAATGAAACTAGTTGACAGCTATGCCCTTACAAAATTGCGATAGTCTAGACCCATTGTTAATTTGTGGTTTGTGTAGTAGCTAATATATGCGTATCCTTGACACAATATTCGACGCTACCCTAGAACATTTCGTAAAAGCTTTACTTCAGATAAATACGATAAAGAGTATGAGCATGTTGTAACTATTTATTTTGTTTAAAATTGTAATATTATATTGTGTTATAATAATTCCCTTAACTCGGAGAATATTAATAGTTACAAATATAAAATCTGAAATTTATGTAATTTCTTTGGGGGTCCTATGTTTAACAATGGATTTGTGAAAGGCTGTATTGATGATGATGATAATGACGAATAAATAAACTATTCTCTCGAATGCACATAATATGGTTGGTATTTTGCAAAGATGTATCCCGAAATCTAGGAAACAAACCAGAAATGGGTAGCAGCATTTTCTTAATAACCTAAAAAGCTGTGTTTGCCAACGCGCTTATCACGCATGTCAACTATGACATTTGTCCCTAGGTGAGGCCTTTGTTCAAAAATGAACTTTTGATAAGCTGATACGGTAATGGTGACGGAACACAGAAGACACAAGTTTTCGCATTTACCGCTTAAAAGAATCCCTTCGTCGTATCACTTAAGTTTCAAGGCACTCTACTTGTTACTTCACCCAGAATCGGAATCCGCGGCGTCAACATATCGAGTGACAAGCAGTTTCGTGGTCACTTAGAAGAGAAGGCCAATTTTTTTTATTATTTGGCCTTCTCTTTTAACTGAAAAAAAGATAAGTTTAATTAACCTATAAAAAGCTTGGCATGCTCAGCAAAGCAGGACAGTATTACATGCCAGCACACCGCCTGCAACAATATAAGGCGCAGGTTCAACCGCACATGAAATACTGTTCCCTATTACCCAGTGCCAGCTCCTTCCATTTGACCGCATCCTTTGCAGAGCTATTCGAATCATTGGCAATCAAGCTCTTTCCGATTAGCTTGACTCACTGGCGCTGCGAAGAGATGCAGTTGCATCTCTTTGCGTATTTTATCCATTGGCTTATATATTACTAGCGTAACTTTATCGCATTTACCACGGGAGTGCTCTGAGGAATTATTCCAGCTGCACAATTTCACTATTGCACATCGCGACAAAACTAGCGATACCATCCATACCATCTGGATGACTGGCGTCCACCACTGTGCGATTTAAAAGAATTTTTCTTAATTGAACAACTTCCTTGTGGAATCGACTACCACTACAGATTTTTCCGGACCGATACGACTTGGGGATCTTCAGGAAAAGAGATTACTCCTTTTTAAAAATCTAGCAACGAATCTCCACTGGTGTTGCAGTTATTCAGCGGTGGTAATCCATCAGGTGAGCCGTACGTCATTTGTCTCCTCTCCTTTAAAAATAATGAGGCTACACCCATAGATTGCTTTACATTAGCCGTAGTGACCACACTCGGCAGGCAGATTAGCAACCACAGTTTTTATTTTTTTTAATTGTTATCGGGAAGATGTTGCTTCCCATTTCCTGCTTCAAGTTTTTCAGTCACTTACTCTTTCAATGATGATATTAATGCCACAAGAGATGATATGGGGTAGTAGATTTGTAAGCCACAACTATATGTAGAACATATTTAGGTTAACGTTTGTACAACGAGTAACGTTCCATTTTACCTATACAGTCTACATGGTTCACTGATAAATAAAGGTCTTCTCCATAGATTGCCACAAAGAAGGGATTCTCAATCGGAGGGGATCTCAAGCATAGTAACTGTGGCAAAATCCCTCCTTTGAGACAATGTTTAAATTGCTAGCTTATCTTTATTTTTGTAGTTGAATAACTTTTATGAACATACTTACTTACTTACTTATTGTCACGCACAATCCCTAACGGGGTAGCCAGAGAGAACAGAGTGCCAAGTGTCACGATCCTTACATACCTCTTTCGCTTCTTTCAGGTTCATTAACTTCTTCATACATGCACGTCTAGGTATCCGAGTACTCTTGACCCTCCCCTCTTCGAGCAATTTGCTCACATGGTCTTCGAAAGTTAGTCTCGGTCTACCTCGACACCTTTTAATATTTACTTTCGCTCTATATATTTTCTTCACCATTCGGTCTTCACTCATTCGTTCAACGTGCCCAAACCATTGGAGTACGCCCCTATCAATTTTTGTGATAAGGTCATCTTTCAATCCTGCCATATTGCGAATCTCTTCGTTTTGCTTTCGGTCGGCTATGGTAACGCCACACATTTTACGAAGAGATCGCATCTCCACTGCATTCAACTTGCTTTTATGCTTCTTCTGGCATACCCAGGTTTCGCTGCCATATAACAAAGTCGGTACCAACACTGCGTTATGTATTGCAAGGCGTGCACCTTCTTCACTCCATCTTCACCACGCCTTGTCTTTTTACTAATGCATTCAGGGCACCATTGACTTTGTTTCCGGCAGCGACACGCCTATCCACATCTAAATCACATCTTCCATCCCGGCTGAAAGCACTTCCCAAGTATACAATTTCATTTACCTGTTCTAGACATTCCTGATTTACCCATATTTCACATTTCGTTCTCTCTTCGTCCTTTTCAAATACCAAAACCTTGGTTTTATTAGCATTCAAACGGAGACCTTTAATTTCACATTCCTCTTTCATACACGTGACTAATGCCTGCAGTTCTGCTTCTGATGGTGCAATAAGCACTGCATCATCAGCATACAGCAGACAATTAACTTTTATGTCACCCAATTTCACACCCAAACAGCTATCTTTCAGCTTCTGTAAACAGCTGTCGAGATACAGTATGAACAGCCAGGAAGACATGACACAACCCTGTTTTACGCCCGCTTTGACGCTAAACATGGGTGACAGGTCATGCCCTACCCGCACACAGGCTTTACAGTCATAGTAAAGTGACTGCACAGCCCTTAACAATCGACCATCCACACCATATCCCGGCAACAGTTCCCACATTTTCTTCCTTATAACCTTATCAAATGCTTTCTCCAGATCCACAAAAGCACAGAAAATCCTCTGGTTAACACTCAGAAGCTTTTCCGTGATCATGCGGAGAGAAAACATTTGATCCGTGCATCCTCTTCCAGGTCTAATGTTTTATGAACATGCTCGGACAAATCAATTTTTACCAAAAGTAGAATATATTGTTTTATAGGATAGAGTGACAAACGAGCACACAGTCCACCTGATGGTAAGTGTTTGCTGCGGCCCATAGACATCTACATCTATCCTCGATTACAAATCAAAATTTTGATGCGTTGTCAGTCGTGAGGACTAAGAAGATAGAATGCCTCGTTTCCAGTAAAAAAGGTCTCCAGTTCTCTACACTCACCATATGAAACACAGCAGCATTAAGCTACTATTTAACGCTGGTATTCTGTGAGAGCATGGTCATTACCCGGTCGAGCCGAACCTAGTTTTTATGAATAGTTATTTCTGTACATGTAATAATGAGGATTATCAGAAAAGGACTCGATCTTAAGACTAATTTATTAACTTCCCAGTGGGAAGTTATTGTAATGGGTCCGATTTTGCAAATTGGAAATTTTAACATATCTCCACGTTTCAAGGTCTTTAGAGTTGAATGGTATTGTTTTTAAGAGAATGTCCGTGTGTTCACATGTATGTTTGTATGTATGCTTGGATTAAATTTCGCCTTGTGTATCTCGACAACAAAGAGTGATATTGACATAGGACCAGTTTCATTTAACGCATAATTATATAAATTAGACCTCATAAAATTTTGAGCAAAATCAGTCAAGTCGTTTTTTGAAAAATTGTATAAAATAAAAAAAAACATATGATTTTTTTTATTCCTTCCACTGAGAAGTTAGTTTTGTGGACCTTTCGGGTCGCACCTAGACCGCTTTTTTATTTATTTATGCTTTATTTGCACACCAAACACAAAAAGGTGGACAAGATGCAACAGCTCATTCTCTACCAGTCTACCTCCAGGGAAGATATTGTTGGTTCAAAGTGCAATGTGTTGTTGATAATCAAAGCAAACTAAAGAACAATAAATTTCACCAAGCACTACTTTATTTTCTCTTACAAAAATCTCCAAAAAATATATATATTCAAGTGATCCAGTTTATTGTGAAGGTGAGGCTGATAAATTTTTTTAAGGTTTCTGAGATAAGTTTCGCGTGTATGCTCTGAATATTAAGTTCCTGAAAGTTCATCGTAATGCTGTGGAATATTTTGTACGTTAACGTAACAAACCTTGAAAATTTTATTATAAATACCGAATTTTTGGGTTACAAGAGATAGAGATTTTTGGGTTGGGTGGTTGTAAGTCAGAGTCAGGAAATGAATAAAATGAATCAGAATTAGCAGAGGTGAATTAATTGTTATCGAAAACTGTTATTGCGCTGCAAAGCAGAATATAAAAATAATTAACATATATATAAACGATTGAAATAACTATATAACTTATTTAAGTAAATAAAATTAAATATTTTTTATATATTATGTTTATGCTGTAGATATCGTTGCGCGGCTAAGTTGACATCAGGAATAAGCGCCATCTAGTGTCGGGTAACGGACAGAGGGGAGAGCTTTCCAGAAAATGACATCACTAATCTTTCAACCGACAGCGCCATCTGTTGTCGAAACGAAGAACTAAGCTTCTGGAAGCTGACTCTCGAACTTTCGGCGGTTTGTCGATTGGTGCGCGTATTTACTTTAATGTTCTGGATGATTCGGTACTAATGTGTATTTATAGGCGCTGCAATATGCGATCGGGGAAGTATTGAATTTGGCGAGACAAGCGAAGCTTCGGAGCGTAATAAAGTGAATCAGTGTGATTAATTATTGGTGTTTTAAGTTTTAATTTGTGTAAAGAAAATTAAAGTGTTAATTTAGGTAATTCTATCGGCAATTTTTATTGTCACGGACCTCAAGCTCGTAACAATATTGATTTAGATTATTGCTACCAAACGTGCTGGTAGACTGTTTGAAAACAAAATTAATAAAAAAGAAAAAAAATAACTGAGATAGTTATGAAATCACGTTAGTAATAAAGTTATTAGAAAACATTAAATATAAAATGCATCAAAATTGTTTTTATACACCTGAGTTATTAAACAAAAGTATAAGATATTGAAACACCACTACTAAAATTTTCCATAGTGTTAGCTCGTGACATTAGATATACACACACATGGTTGATAATTACTTAAACTAAAAAGTGCTTTCCAACTCTGCACGGCCAGCGAATAAAAACAATAGATTGCATTCAGTGTACAGAAATACATGGTAAATTTAAATAATTTGTACAACTGACGTCAATATATATAAAATGAGAACATAATCAATGTATTCGAAATCAATTAAATGTGCGTTACTAAGGATAACTCAAAAATTAATGGTCATATTTTTATAAAATATATTGAACCATATAAGAATACCAGCTTTAAAAAAAAGGAATTATCAAAATCGTTTCATCTAGGAAAAAGTTCTGAGGTAACATAAATAAAAAATACGATCTAATTGATTACCTCCTCCTTTTTGAAGTTGGTTAAAAAAGACCTACTCTATAACTTTAACAACAAGTAACCATACGACCGTTTATATATAATAATCAAACAAATCATCGTAACAAGTATTTTATATCAATGTTTTTTGTCCGACCGCCTAGTTTGTGGCACTTGCGCTGCACTGCGCGTGTTTCCTCTAACATATAGATATTCAACAGAAACAGTTTATAATAATTATATTCTTTTATTGGTAACAAAACTAGGCAAGTACTGGCAGGTACTAAATGAACATTTTTATCCAGAATATAATCTCTTTGGGTCTAAGTTCAAAAAATTTGAATTTGCTTCTTTTAAAAAATAAATCTAGTGGTCTATACCAGGCAGTGACGATGTAAAAATATCCACTAAAGTTTTTATAGCAGCTTTTATATTTTTTAGTTTAAATATAAGCAGCATCGTCTTTCCGATGATAAAGAGTCAAAATAATAACATTTGCGGTTTCCAACCCGTGAGTCAAGAGTGGCAACTATGCATTGAATAAAACTATTATTTGCGGATTTTATCGCGTTTAATTACTTTAATTTGTTTTTATTATTATCTCGACGTTTCGGGCGCTTTACAGCACCCGTGGTCACGGGGGGGACTGAGATGTTTGACGTCCCAATGTCATAGTTAGTCCGTCTACCTTCAGTTTTTTAATATTAATTTTTGGTCCGATTTACGCAAAACGAGCTTATAGTATCATGAAGTCTTGCAGTGGTATGCTTGGGTTTGGGTTTAATTTTGTTAATTATAGGATTCCAAGCAGATGGTAGCACCCAACCATCTTCTCTATTGAAATTTGGATGTTTTTTTAATTTCAATAGCCTCGCGTATCATCCTTGGTAGGAATCGGTAACCCACACAACACAAACCAAACGCTCCACTACGTCTCATAGTGAGCCAGATCGATTCACCAACTTATAAGCTGGCACAATACTTAGCAAAAATACTATCACCACTAAGAGGACATACCAGAGCACACAAAAACAATTCGTACCATTTTGTGGGTGAGATAAAAGACCTACATCTCGATAACAATGAAACTATGGTCAGTTTTAATGTTCAGTCACTATTTACATGCCTACCTATTGTGGACTGCATCTCAATTGTAACTAGGAAGCTAGAAGAAAATAACATGCCTCAAGAATATGCAATACTACATGAACATTGCCTCACATCTGGCTATCTATTGTGGAAGGAGGAGGAATTTAGGAAAGTATTTTGAGATATATTCACTTAGTTTCGAAACGTCGGAAATTACTCGTAAGTAAATTAAACGTTGAATAAAACTACTATTTACGGATTTTATCGCGTTTAATTACTTTAATTTATTTTTAATATTATCCCGACGTTTCGGGTGCTTTACAGTATCCATGGTCACGGGGGGGACTGAGATGTTTGACGTCCCAATGTCATAGTTAGTCCGGCTACCTTCAGTTTTTTAGCTTATAGTATCATGAAGTCTTGCAGTGGTATGCTTGGGTTTGGGTTTAATTTTGTTAATTATAGGATCCCAAGCAGATGGTAGCACCCAACCATCTTCTCTATTGAAATATGGATGTTTTTTTAATTTAAATAGCCCCGCGTATCATCCTTGGTAGGAATCGGTGTTCTTTTGCGAGAGTTTGTGGTTTATCAAATCTAATGTAATGGTGGGGACAATCTTGAACATGTTCGCAGACTGCAGACTTCCCGGAGCGTCGGTGCTTCACATCAGCTATATGTTCCTTCACGCGGGTTTTTATAGATCTCTTTGTTTGACCTATGTAAGAAAGACCACATTCACAATCTAGCTTGTACACACCTGCATCTTGTAGAGGAATATTACATTTGATGGATGGTAAAAATTGACTAATCTTCTTCAGCGGCTTGTAGTATGTCTTAATGGACGCTCGCTTCAAGATGTAGCCAATCTTGTCCGTGACTCCTCTGACATATGGTAGTAGAGCAGGCGCGCGCTCGACTGTGGCCGGCTTCACTCGTTCACTGTGACGTAGGCGCGGGACCCGAAGCTTGTTGTCCCGCAATACTTGCTTGACGTGCTGAAGCTCCGCGGCCAGATGTTTTTTGTCACAGATCCCTCGTGCCCTCTGAAACAAAGATTTACCCACGGTAGCTAACTGTGAAGGATGATGGTGAGATTCACCATTTAGATATCGGTTGGTATGGGTCTTTTTCTATACACAGTGTGACCAATAGTGTTATCAGGATTTCGGATGACTAAAACATCTAGGAAGGCTAAAGAATTATTTGCCTCGAACTCCATTGTGAATTGTATTTTAGAGTTTATGGAGTTAAGGTGGTCTAAAAATGCAGTTACTTTGTCAGACGGTAAAATTGTGAAAGTGTCGTCTACGTACCGCTTGTAGAACCTTGGATTTACAGGAGCAGTAAGAAGGGCTTTCTCCTCAAAGTCCTCCATGAATATGTCGGCGACTATGGGAGACACAGGTGAGCCCATTGCCACACCATCTACTTGCTTGTAGAACTCCTCCTTCCACAATAGATAGCCAGATGTGAGGCAATGTTCATGTAGTATTGCATATTCTTGAGGCATGTTATTTTCTTCTAGCTTCCTAGTTACAATTGAGATGCAGTCCACAATAGGTAGGCATGTAAATAGTGACTGAACATTAAAACTGACCATAGTTTCATTGTTATCGAGATGTAGGTCTTTTATCTCACCCACAAAATGGTACGAATCCTTTGTGTGTGCTCTGGTATGTCCTCTTAGTGGTGATAGTATTTTTGCTAAGTATTGTGCCAGCTTATAAGTTGGTGAATCGATCTGGCTCACTATGGGACGTAGTGGAGCGTTTGGTTTGTGTTGTGTGGGTTACCGATTCCTACCAAGGATGATACGCGAGGCTATTGAAATTAAAAAAACATCCAAATTTCAACAGAGAAGATGGTTGGGTGCTACCATCTGCTTGGAATCCTATAATTAACAAAATTAAACCCAAACCCAAGCATACCACTGCAAGACTTCATGATACTATAAGCTCGTTTTGCGTAAATCGGACCAAAAATTAATATTAAAAAACTGAAGGTAGCCGGACTAACTATGACATTGGGACGTCAAACATCTCAGTCCCCCCGTGACTATGGGCGCTGTAAAGCACCCGAAACGTCGAGATAATAATAAAAACAAATTAAAGTAATTAAGCGCGATAAAATCCGCAAATAATAGTTTTATTCAATGTGTAGTGTTCGCGTAAATTTAGGAAATCATTAAGTGGCAACTATGGCAAAATCCTCCTGACGAGGCAGAACAGTCCTATTTTCAGCAGTGGAGTTTTATAGGCTATAACAGATGAGTGGATGAAAATGACCCAGTACTAACCGATATTCCATTTTAAATTAGATTATAGTAATAATATTCCAAAATATCAAAATATATTATATCACAAATTCCAACAAAGTTCCTTATTCACTCACCGTGTGGCTTATTCATTTTGTGACCTTCCGTTTCCGGTTTCGAACCCAGGAACCCTATCGCTCTACTGTAATTTATATTTTAGCATTAAGTAAGAATCGAAAGTTAGTGATAGATGTTATCTGCAGATACAAATATGGCATAGATTTTACCTTCACGACCTGATGAACGAGATCTAGATTTATTTCGTCAAGTTCATCGCTTAGTTCTTCTCACAAAAAGCGTCCGTAGTTTTCACTTCTGATTTTATTTTGAAATTTCTATTACTATAAATTTAAAATTTCAGTGACCATCTGTGTCTAGATACGTTTGACGATTTACACAAAAACCTTGGGGATGCTCGCACCGCGCAGTGGCTTGCTTTGTAGCGGCCGTGTCCGTGACCTCACAGCGACCGTAGATGATATGTGTACATGTCAGTACAGTACAGTAAAAAATAACATTTTTAGAAATATAAAATTTAGTAGGTTATCTGATTAGACATTTTAAAATCTCTTTTAAAGCAACCAAAAAAATTTTTTCTGTATAATAATTGCCACTCCTATGTGTAAACTTTAAACTTCCTTGAAACAATCAACGGGTTTTGTTACATACTTTATATGGGACTATCCCAGTAGTAAAACTTTTTTTTATAAAAAGTGTTATAAAAATCGGTACACAATGAATGAAGTTATGGCGTAACATACATACAAAAATTACCATACACTTGAATTGTTAAAAATAACCATACACTTGAATTTTTAATCTCCTCTTTTATTTGAAGTCGGATAAAAATGAACATTTACCTTTAGCTTTGCCGCTTAGATTTAGTGAGAAAATTATGAACAACGCGCCGTATTACAAGATTAAACATCTGATCCGCCAAACTTTGCTTATGAGTAGTCTCTTTCAATTTCACGCCGTATTTACTTTCTTTGGTCTTTTGGTTATCTCAATTTACTCCAGTACTTGTTAAGTAATTGCACTTATGACTTTTGTGACTTTATTTCATCCTTGTTCAAAAAGCCAAATTGGAAATTGACATCAAACTTCCCAGTTATTTGAATAGTTCGTAGTTTCTCATTCGAGTGTTTATCCTAACGTAAACATACATACTAGCGTTTTCATACGTTTTTAATTTATAATTTAACTAAGAACTTTTTCATGGGGCATTCTATTATGTTTAACGTTATAGAATTGATAAAATTTAAAAAAAATGGCTTTCAAACGGCCAGCTTTTTGGTCCGTCAACCTATACCAGCTCCATTCTACCACATTATCAGATAGTCATCAAAGTGATCTAAGTGTATATACTACTAGATAGGCTCTGCGGCCTTAATATATTTCGCACTAGGTTACGGTTTATTCTCTCTCTTTCTTAAATTCTAAATTTAATTCTAATTAACTTGTTATTAATTAATCATTAACTCTTCGAAGACTACAATAATATGCTATCGTATAAAAGAAGGATTTACACTGATAACTCAATTAAATCATGTTATTAATTAAAAAAAAAATTAAATGATACGTCTAGTGGTCTTGAATGTATATTTAATACTGTCTAATCTCTCTTAGGCTATTGTGTATATACCTACATGAGCATACACTACAGATAAATCTATCAACTGAATTAAGGTCGACTGGTAAAAAATGATTTTATTATTAAATGCGCCTTTGGCCTAACCTATATTAGCATATCTACGGTTCAATAAGGTTAAAGCAAACATATAAATTTGTATCATTCTCTTTCTTATTTCTACCGTCAAACTATAGCCTAACTATAGTCTGTGCCAAATCGATTGAGAAAAACGGACAATGACTTTATATGTGAGCCGAGTGTCAAAAGGCGTAACCTACAAAATCTCAATTCAGATGTGATAACAATATTTGAATATTGATATTATTCACACTTCTAGGTCAGCACATATGTTTTGTTTTTTTTTTGTTTCTTAAATGATATTGTCTGTGGTTTTTACAAATATGTGTTATATTTTATATTTAATAAAAATGTGTTATATTATATATTTAAATTGATGGTAAGTAACGCAGCTATTCATTTAATAACAGTTTCATTTAAAAAAAATATTTGAGGCAATATAATCATCATATGGAGCTTTTGCAAATTAATCCCTTTAAAATAAAGAAAACGCGTGTTACGTCAGTTCGTTTTAAAAGAAACGTAACAATGGTTGCCAGAGATACGTCAATTTTTTGGGCCGGTCCGCATGCACCGAATAAAAAAAAAGTTCTTATATAATATTGAAAATAAAGTTTTATCTTTTGAATAAGTACGTACTTATTCGGTGTCGTTATCACTCGAATCTTTATATGTGTTATAACTTAACTATTTTTGTTGTTAAATGAATAAATTACTTTATAATAATATGTGGTTTTTCTTCTACAGCGATATTTTACATAACCTTTTAATAATATTTAATAAATATTTATTATGTCAATCGTTATAAAACGTGCCTATATATTGAAGGTTTGTAACCCCTGATTAAACGACCGAAAGGTCATTGTCCGTTTTTCTCAATCGATTTGGCACATACTATGCTCACATTTGAAAGATTAGGAGAGCTAACACAAAGCTTAAGTAGTATTAATTGTTTGGATTTAGCATCAAATATACTTGAACAAGGAGTAGCTGATGTAGTGCAAGCCCATTTGACACTCTTTTATAAAATAGTAATGATATATTATCATCATCATCATCATCATTACAGCCCTTCACAAGTCCACTGCAGAACATAGGCCTCCCCCAAGTAATGCCACAAAGCACGGTCCTGAGCCACCTGCATCCATCGACTTCCTGCATATCTTACCAGGTCGTCACTCCATCTAGTTGGGGGTCGCCCTACACTACGCCTACCGGTACGAGGCTGCCACTCGAGAACCTTTCTTCCCCATCGGTTATCTGTTCTTTGAGCTATGTGGCCGGCCCATTGCCACTTCAGCTTACTAATCCATTGGGCTTTGTCGGTCACTCTGGTTTTACCGCGGATATCCTCATTTCTGAGTCTATCACGCAGAGAAACTCCGAGCATAGCCCTCTCCATAGCTCGCTGAGCGACCTTGAGCGTCCTCATACGACCAACAGTGAAGAACCACGTCTCAGATCCGTAAGTCGTCACTGGCAACACGCACTGGTTGTACAATCTAGTTAACAGAGATTGAGGTGTACCTGACGAGAAGATCAGGAAGAAGAAGAAGACTAGAAGAGAGATCTTCCTGGTAACGGTAACTTTACGACAAATAAAAACTGCGGTTGCCAACCCGCTCGCCAAGCGTGGCAACTATGGCAATATACCCCCCATGAAAAATGATATATTATAATATATAATAATAATACTATATTACTTTAATACTGTTTTAAAGTACCAGCAATATCACTCGATATACATTTTGAATAAGATTTTTTACGCAAGTTATTTGATAAGAAGATAAAACTGTCCATAATCCGAATCTTCATGTAATAACAAAGACCCCATTTGCAACAAACTTGGAAATAAAATGTCTGCAAACAGAGATTGGGATCGGGAATATATTGCGTTTTTCGTGGAAATAATATATTCCTTGCAATAATTTTGGTGGTTTATTCTAAAAAGATGGACAATAATCTGTCACAGCAATACGTCAGAATTTACGAATATATAGACAACACAATTGTTTTTAGGGTTCCATAGCCAAATGGCAAAAAACTGAAACCTTATGGATTTGTCATTTCTGTCTGTCTGCCTGTCCGTTCTTATGTCAATGCCACTTTTTCCGAAACTATTAGAACTATGCTGTTGAAACTTGGTAAGTAGATGTATTCAGTGAATCGCATTAAGATTTTCACACAAAAATAGAAAAAAAAAAAACGATAAATTTTGGGGGTTCCATCGGGTGGACTGTGTGCTTGTTTGTCGCCTTATCCTATAAAAAATCATTTCCGATTTAATTTACGAAACGACTTGCTCTAATAGTTTTTATTTTTGTATTTAATAATTATAGCATTTCTAATTTTTATTTTTATTCGTAATTTTATGTTTCTGTTACTGTTCTTGCTTCAATAAATCAGAGACAAACCGCTATAAATGATACTAGTCTGTTTTCTTAATATTCATTATAACAGCTGCTAATCAAATAAATTGATGTGAGACGATATTCAAACATTTTCCGACAAGACTTTTGACATTTCGTTTCGAATAAATTAGATTTATATTTAAAATTTTCATATTTTATAATAGTTCAAAGTTTATTGTGTTATATTCTTGTTTTAAAAATATTAGGTGACTACTATGTAGATTGAAATGAGAGAAATTACTTGATGGAATGATTTTAACGCGATTAGTGTTATTGTAGATAATTTGGCGGTCCCTTATCTCATGGGTACTTTGCTTAATGCCAGGGCGACATCAGAGGCGGCTAAACTAAGTAAATGGCGCAAATTTGAGTCTCTGAAAGATAACTATACGTAATCCATTCAGAAAGTTGAAATTAAGGGAACATTTTGTATATTTATTATGATTTTATGTAAGTTTTTATTAAGATTATGTTATATTTTAGCGCAAACTAAGGGATCTAAGGAAGGTAACCCAAAAGTTCAACTTATGTACTGTCTAGGAACTCCCTTGATTTTAGGGTACGGTTACTTAACATCGTGATGCTGAAAATACTTCTAACAGCCATAAACTTGAACACTTCTTTCAAGAATTTGTTAGTATACGATTCAGCATTGATATTATGTTGTATAGGATACCAAGCACCTGGTCAAATGGAAAATTAAATCTTCCCTGCGCTTTTCAATTACTTTACTACACCTACCAACGTTAATTCATGTTGATGCCGCTAAACAGTCGTCTTGTATTGATAAATCTAAAATTCATCTCATCTAATAAGAATGAAGAAAATGATAAAAAGAGAGATCTCCCGCTAGACAAGGTGTTCAGTCTGAGGAGCGATTAACGCTCTATGTGATAGTTTTCGAAGCTATACTATACACAGTGCAGTAACTTCAGAAGTGTGATAGAGCGATTTATTTTGCGCCCCTAATCACCCTTCAGCTAAGATCGGAAGTCGATAGTGCAGTCTTGATGTCGAAATATGCAAGTTCCGGGAAATGGCCTTTTAGTCTGCGGTGATTCGAAAAGAAGGCAAATAATGTGAGAGTGCCGTGAAGCAGAGGCCAGTAGTATGACTCTAAGTCCTGCCGATCACCGTACTACAGAGAGTAGCTCGAAGCAACGAGAAACGTTAATCCAGTGCGCAATGAACTTTGCAAAGGTTATCTGAAGACTGCATACACTATCTCCTCGGGAGCGAATGGATTTGGTACTTTAAAACGATGACAAAGGCTTGAAGTTGTGGTTTCCGAAGGTTGCAGGTTGGGTGTTTGGATCACGTTGGGGTCACCACAAATCTTCCACCAGGTAAGGTGTTCATACCGGGGAGTGGGCAACGCTTCGTGTGTTAATACAGAACTGTTCTATATAAAGCAGCGGTTATTAGGTATTTTTAGAAATTCGCTTGCGGCGTAATGACATTGCCACCACAATGGTAAACACGCTGAAAAGTTCTTCAAATGTAGTTATTGTGTCACGCGGCTTCATTCAATTGAGGTTGTGCAGCATCCAAAGCAAAACTATCCTCCCTTTGCGAAGGGGTAAAACTCTTCATACATAATTCTCCTATTCTTTAGAATTACATTTTCCCTGTAATTTTTTTTAGCATCGGGTGACAAACCAGCACACAGTCCACCTGATGTGAAGTGGATGATGTGGCCCATAGACATCCATATTTATCCTCAATTAAGAATAAAAATGAAAATGCGTTGTCAACCCTAAGGGCTAAGATGTAATATCTCGATTTCAGTAAAAAGAGTCTCCGGTTCTCGACACTCACCATACGAAACAATGCAGTATTCATCATCATTATCATCATTACAGCCCTTAACAAGTCCACTGCTGAACATAGGCCTCCCCCAAGGTATGCCACAAAGCACGGTCCTGAGCCACCTGCATCCATTGACTTCAGGAAGCAGTATTACGCTGCTATATTACGCTGGTATTCTATGAGAGCGTGGTTCTGCCCCGTTCAAGATGACACATTCGTACTACAGCTATACAACTTTACAACTATTGTAATATAACTACCATGAGCATGGCTCTACCACGTAAATTTCGTAACAGTTTTCATAGGGCAATCTCTTTTTTCTTTAATGAATCGAACGTGTGGAAATTTCTCATACCAGCAGAGCACAGGTCTCAGAACGATTTTTTCGACAAATGATAATTTAAGTCTGTCAAAAGATTAGTCCGGCTTAAGACGGCATTTATAATCGCAAAAACTCATCTCGCGAATGTGTTCCTGAAGCTAATCCATCTTACAGTGAAACACGACATTTCTATTAAGCTTCTCAAACTTAATTGCAATATTCCTATTTTACTTGTAAATAATCGTATTATAAAAATAATTATAAGTGTCCAGTGTAGCAAAAAATGTGCGTGTAATTGTGTACACACGTACGATGTAAAATTTCTATTATACGATT
Source organism: Parnassius smintheus behrii (assembly GCA_036936625.1). Lineage (NCBI taxonomy): Eukaryota > Metazoa > Arthropoda > Insecta > Lepidoptera > Papilionidae > Parnassius > Parnassius smintheus. The sequence goes on along the minus strand of JAUPFT010000004.1, from coordinate 9,164,615 downwards.
ATTACGATATTTTATCTTATACTATCTGTGTCCCCGACTTAGTTCGTGTGCAATTAACAGTTTTGTTCTGATATTGATCATGATTAATTTGCACTTTCCAATAGCGCCAAGATCTAATTCTTAAAAGCCGGCACTTGGTTCCAATACAATAGACAAGATACTGTCCTAACTAAGCAAGTTCCATCACCAATTATTAGTATTGTCATATGAGTCACCATATTGCCATCAACATTAAAAATATTTTAGATAAAAATTAAAATCCAATGCCCACCTAAAATTAATAACTTAGTTTCAGTAACGATATGAATAAACTTAGTACAAATGAAAAATAACACTATAATCCACCAAGAGAATTCGATTGACCTTTAAGTGATAGTTCTCACCCACAACTCATCAGTAGCAGTTCGGAGTCAGTATATTAGCGGTGTTTCATTCCTTTGGTACAGAAAGCACGTAGAGGTGTTAATCCTGCGTATGATCTCTCTGTATACGATTATGTATCGGATTACCGTCACATCGGACTATAAGAGTGAGGGAATAGAATTTGCATCTGTGCTTGCGTACGCACTCGTGATTCATAATCATGTCCTGAGTAATTAAAGGAAGGCGAAATTAAGGTACTCTATTGGTACTTTTTATATAATACTACAATACTTGGTATAATACTGTATAAATTTTAGTTTTTACCGAAAGGTTCGTCATAATATCTCAATTTCCTGCATAAATGGCTAGTCTCCGTTGAAACAGGTTGACATCTTTGAAATTCATTCAACAGAACATAATTGATGGGTGTATTTGATACAGTAAGAAAATAAAAAAATAGAAATACTCAGCCCTTAAACACTTAAAATTTAAACACTCAAATAATAAAATACTTAAAATATTAACTTTATTTATTAATGTGAATTACTTGATACATAATTATAATGTATTTATTAATGTAGGAAAATTATATTTAATTGTTACCAAAAACAAATTTTTGAAGGCGATATAATATGTCGTTCGTATACTTTCGTCAGTGTGATTATAGATTTCTTCTCTGAGGAGATTATTGATTTGTAGCTGGAGGCTAAGTTGCGCGGTTTCTCTGGTTTCGGGATTCCTCTAACGTCCTCTAACGTCTTTCCAGGCGTCCGGGTAGGAGCGGCTGGAGAGAAGGGCGTTGAAAAGGCTCACTATCACATTTTTGGTACTGATCTTATTTTTTATTAGTTTTTGTAATTTTTTCAATAAAAAATAACTTCTATATATTTCTTCAGTTTAGTTCTACTGCATTTTATCCTTACTGGTTTTCCTGTAGTGGAAGAGTCGTCACCTGTCAAATCTATTGTTGCAGATATTAGTTATCTATGTAAGTTGTGATATTTGCTCATTAGCCTCATTCAGCTGTAACATCAATGCAGAAATAAACCTGAGAGCTTTCTCGTATTCCTTGTTCTCTGTAGCTGATCTCTTTCTTCTACAACACAACTGCAATCAGTTTGTAACTTAACCATATCCCTTTTTAATTGTGTATTTTTGCAATTATACTATTTCCTTTTCATTATCATCCCTTTCCTTATGCGATAGTTCACACTGTGGACGCTTTAAGTTCTTGAAGGGCAAGCTGTAGTTGGTTCTCCATCAGGCGCATCTTGGCGAGTATTCATTTTACTATTTATTCTACATATAAAATGAAAACAAAGATCGAGTACAGAAGGAGCAGAGCAACCTAATATCGAGATTTTTTTATTTAAAATTATTATTTACAGATCTCAAATAATAATATCATTAGAATAATTCGAAAATACACCCGCAAAGAATGTAACAATCCGTGAAATATGTAGAATAAAAATTACAATAAGAAAAGAGAATAAAAAAGAAATAGGTACGAATTGCAATAATTTTAAACAATGTTCGTTACCTGTCACTTTTGGTTCCAACACAAAAATGTTGTTATAACATTTATGCACCGACTTTCTTAAACATTAAACATAAAGTAGCAGTAATTTTAACTATTACATAAAGTTGAGGTGCATATAACGAATTTACAATATTCAAATTAATAAAAAGTTTCGGAACCAATTACTTTTACAACTTATCACCGGGGTTGCCACAGGAAAAAAAAAACTAACTGCTAGCTAAGCAGCTTTGGGAAAGCGGTTTCGGCGATATAGTGATAGGTCGACACGATTCAACCAGAAACGTCTTATCTGGAGTAATCAAAAGAGGCTCTATAAATCATTGGAGTGAACAATGGTAAGTGGTAACTACCCTTGGGGGCGCGTTTGCTTCTCGCCGGACGATCCCAACGTTGTTGCTTATTCTGTCGCTGATGTGGTCCTTCAGGGTATGGAACTTTTTATACCTTCCTCTGTGGTGCCCATCGGAGGCAAATCTCAGCCATGGTATTGATCACTCCTGTAAAATAGCATCAGTCTATAAGCAGGAGTGCTAATAAGCTTGGGCTGATGCATCAACGTCCCGGGATGTAAACACCAGCGCTCTAAAAAAGAAGTATAATTCCGCCTCCAGGTTCTTCAAAAGAGTCATTGTTAAGGCAAAGTCAGAGCACATAGGTAAAATTGTCGAGAAACTAGTTCGCCTTCCTGGTCTCCCACAAAGGCTGTCCAGGGGAATTCCTGTCAGCCATCTCTTCCATTTCTGCACAGGGAGGACGACTAACTTACCCATGCCGCAAACGAGTAAGCCGATCTGCTAGGCTCTTTCTTTGCGTCCAAATCGACTCCCGATGACGGGAGGAGTACTCCGCCGACCAAAAGTGTAAGTGTAAGTGCTCCATCTTTTCTAGTACTCTTACTCTCTAGGCATATTCCCAAAAAACATTTAAGACAGCTTTCGTCTGACTAATAAAGGCAACCGCACAGACCCGTCCAACTACAGGCCCATTGCCATCACCGTCTTGTTCTTCAAAACAATGGAATCCATTGTAAACTGCCACTTCAAGAGGTACCTTGAGAATCACCAGCTGGTTAGTGATTGCCAGTACAGTTTTCGTTGTGGTCGATCAGCTGGTGATCTGATTCTGGTCCACCTGACTCATGGATGGGCGGTGTCAGTGGAGTCCAAGGAGGAGGCATTGGCTGTTAGTTTGGACATTGCGAAGGCCTTCGCACGCGCAAAGCGCTTTTTTCGAAGCTCTCTTCCTATGGGCTTTCAGAGAAATTGTGCTATTAGATCACAAGCTTTCTTGTAGATTGGAGCATCAAGATCGTTGTCTACTGTGCAAGCTTCGATTACAAGCCTACTATTGCTGGTGTTCCACGAGGCTGCGTGCTATCACCAATGCTGTTTCTGCATATCAATGATATGTTGCAAACCTGCAACATTCATTGCCATGCAGATGACAGCACTGGTGATGCTCTGTCCACCGGCAGTGCCAATATTTCTCTGGTAAACGTGTCCGAGTACCGGCACAAACTTGTGTCTGAAGTCGAGTCTTTGCTGAATAAAGTCTTGGATTGGGGGCGACTAAATCTAGTTCAGTTTAACTCTTAGAAGACACAAGTTTGCGCATTAACCGCTTAAAGAATCCCCTTGTCGTATCTCCTAGATTTTAAGGCACTCTCCTTGTTGCCTCAGCCAGTATTGGAATCCTCGGCGTCGACATTTCGAGTGACGTGTAGTTTCGTGGTCACTTACAAAAAAAGGCCAAATTGTCCTCTAAAAACCTTGGCGTGATCAATAGAGCGGGACAGTATTTCATGCCGGCACACTGCCTGCAACTTTACAAGGCGCAGTTTCGGCCGCACATGGAATACTATTCCCATCTCTGGGCTGGGGCTCCCCAGTCCAAACCAGCTACTTCCACTTGACCGCGTCCAGCGCAGAGCGGCTTGAATCGTCGATGACCGATTGCTTTCCGATCGGCTAGACTCACTAGCTCTGCGAGAGATGTTGCATTTTTTTACCTATTTTATCGCATCTATCACGGTAAGTGCTCTGAAGAATTGTTCGGAACAATCTCAGCCGCCAAATTTCTTGAACGCACTACCCGGCAAACCTCCTGACACCATCCACACCAACTGGATGCTTGCCGGTTTACTAGGAGTTTTCTTCCGCGTACGACCTCTCTGTGGAGTAGTTTACCACCGATTTTTCCAGACCGATAAAACTTCGGGACCTTCAAGAAAAGAGCTTACTCTTTCCTAAAGGGATCGGCTGCGTACCTGCAATTCCCTTGGTATTGCGGTTGTTCATGGGCTGTCATTTAACATCAGGTGAACCGTATGCTCGTTTGCCTCCTCTTCAATAAAAAAAGAACTACATTTGATGAAATAAATTTCCACATATACTACGCTTAATCATTATTATAAGTATATAATACAATTTTGTTTGAGTTCTTGACGGCTCCGTGGCGCAGTGGCTTAGCAATAAGTTACAGCGGCTAAGGGCCGCGAATTCGAATCCCGCACGGAACATGTATTTGTATGGCCTATAAGTAATTGTTTCGGGTCTGGATGTTTGTCATTGTGAAATTTATGTTTGGAAACTGCCCCCATGATACAGAAGAAAATCCTAGTGCGAAGGTAACGTGTTTTAAAAGAGAAGACAGTAATAAAAAATCTCTTTCAGTAAAATTTTTGCACTTCACAATATCGCATAAACAATGACTGCAATGCAAGATGCAAAATAATCTCGAAATAAGTATAACAAACAATTCAGACTTTTTCATGCTAGATATTTTTCAACAGTTGCTACTAATGAAAATGTATTTCTGACTGTAAACTTTTTATATATTTCTGATCCATATAAATCAAGTTTGAGAAACCCCAACGAAAAAATAACAAAGGAACTGTTTGATGAAGCCAAAGCTCTTCTTGCTGTGAACAAAGTTCTACAAAACTCAAGAAATGTGTTGTATATTTATATGGATTTGATTTGATATTATTTTAACAGTTCATTATATGTAATTTATTTAAAAAAACCTGAAAAATATAAATTAATTTACACAAAAAATTAGGAATTGTATTTGTTTTTTTTTCCGTAATGTAATAAAGATGTAATTCAAAATATTTTTTTAATCAAGACGCTATTTAACCAAGTATTTGTATATAAAATTACAGCTTAATTCATTTTGAAATAACTGAAATTTGAAGTTTTGAGACGAAACACACCCGATTTTCCCATAGTGCGACGCTCCGCTGAGGACTTCGTCACGTGCGCTAGCTAGAGGGCACTTATACTCGTACAGTAGTGAAACTTAAAGCAGGCATGCTCCTAAATTAGCACTGTTATTTTTACACCAAGCAGCACCGAGTGCGCACGTATGTATAAGTGCAAGTAGCATAATATAACCTTAAACTTCGACATAAGGAAAATTTATTTAAAAATTTTTTGTAAAATAAAGAATAAATAGGGTATACATAGGGGTAGAGACAGATAAGTTTCTAGAAAATCACTAAAAAAACGAATAAAATTCACGTTGTTTGGCCGGAAATTCATTTATCGTTTGGGCCTTACCAAAAGAAGGAAGAACAAAGTAATTTAAAACGGAAACTTGTATATCGGAATGCTATCTACAACACATGTATCTTATCAGGAATAATTTCTAATTGATAAAATTTTATATAATCTTTCTTTTTAACATGGTAATAGAATGCAAATAAGTATACAGTTTACGCAATTCTTTTGAAAAATTTGGCTACTTAAAAGCTTTTTGTTTTTTTTCCTAGTAAACATTGAAGGACCGTATTCTTCATACGCGTTGCCTCTTATATCATCATTATTGTCACCATTAAAACCCAAAGAATTCTACCAAATACGATACTGAACCAACTGCATCTATCGGCTTTCTATATATCTTACCTGGTTGTCAAGCCGTCTAGTGGGGGACTGACTAACACTTCGTTTCCCGGTACTAAGCTGTAACTCGAAGCCATTTTTCCACATCTATTGTCGGTGACTACTATATGTATGTATAAGTATGTGGCCGGTCACTTAAGCTTAACGGTTGGGCTACATTGGTTACTTTAGTTATGATTTTACGATAAGTAGATTAGTTATGATATACGAATATCTCCATTACGAAGTCTAACACTCAGAGAAACCCCGGGCATAGCCCGCATCAAAGCAGGCTGATCGACCTATACATCATTCATACGACCGGTAGTGAAAGACCATAACTAAGATTTATGTTGTGTCTAAGATCACTAGCAATACGCACTGGCTGTACACTCTTCTCGTTTTGAGGTTTACGTTATCTTCTGAACGTTACCCATCCAAGCTGAATCTGTTGGTTCTTTGACTTACCTAGTCAGACAATTTTTCCTAGGTAAACATGCTTGACATCAACTTCAAGCGTAGTGCTCACAACAGCAGCATAAGTGTGACACGCATATTACAAATAGCCTTCGCGTGCTTTTTGTCATGGACAACCACGTTTATTTTAAGACCAATGCTTTAAAAAAAACTATTGAGAACATTGATAATATTGCTTTTTCTTAATTAGAATCGCTGCAGCCCTTAGGCTCTATTTTATAACGTATATATTATAATTATTCTACTCTCTATATATAGTCTCTCCCTATATATTATTATTCTTCTCTATGTATTATGTAATATAGTATGATAGTTGGTGCTTACTGCTACTTGCGGTATTGCGTATTGTGATGGATCTGCGAGTGTGCTGCGCCTGATTCGACAAACTCTTGTGGTTCTGGTCGATGGAGGTATGCGGGTGGTGATGTCTGCGGGGATGCATGGGGGACCTTGGGATGATGTCAGCCCAACGATAGTCGTATTGATGCTTGTTGCGTTCTGCATCATTGGGTCTCTGCGATAGTTGTTTGGTGGGACGCTATTCTCAAAGGCGCTCTCTGCGTCTTGGTTTGACTCACACCTAAGTAGCTTTTCCCAAGACGGGTCCCTTCTTTACGGAGCTGCAGACTGTCTGACCTCCATGATGTTTTATATAACAACATAATAATTTGTCTCAGTAACATTCCCACATTTGAATGGTTGAAGGCAACTTCTTGGTGGGTGAGACAAACATGATCGAAAATGCATTTACTCAATGTCAGTGACACAAAACCTTTCTGATGGCAAATTATTATTCTTATCTTATAACTGCCTTTTGGCTATATCTGCCGTTGCCGGTATTGGTTGGTGGAGCATATGTGTCAACCTCATGTGGGTGGTAGCTGGAGGGAGGATCTGAGATGACTCTCAAGACTGCGGCCGAAAGCCGCACAACGTGGGACCCCATTCCTTTGATGTCAGCGGTAAACTCATGACACGCTCTGCGTCAGTGTGTCTATTTGTCATTCTTCCAAAAGACACCTAAAAAACTAAGTTACTAAACAAACACAACGTAAATAAGGGTCCTAACTAAGTCGATCACGCCAAAAATATTACCATCGGCCTATTATTAAACCTTTAGGAAGATCATTTACAAAGATTAAAACATATTTTATTTATTATAGAATGGAATGGTAATTTATAAAGAATGGTACTTAACATTTTGTGATTTTCTAGTAAAAAAGCTGTCTAGGTGCAACCCAAAAGGTCCACACGACTAACTTCCCAGTGGAAAAAATAAAAAAATATCATATGTTAATATTTTTCATTCCACACAAAAACGACTTAACTAATTTTACTCAAAATTTAAGGAGTTCTAAGTTATGTAATTATGCGTTAAATCAAACTGGTCCTATGCCAAATTACTCTTTGTTCTCGAGATATACAAGGCGAAAATTGAATCCGAACATACATGCATACATACATACGTACATACATACGTACATACATACGTACATGTGCACACGCGGACATCCTCTTAAAAACCATACTATTCGACTCTAAAAACCTTGGAGCATGGAGATATGTAAAAATTTCTAATTTGAAAAATCAGACCCATGACAAAACATTACATCTGGGAAGTAAACAATTAAAATTCCACAACTTTTTCATCAAGTGAGCATTAAGATTGTTTACAATTACATACATTATGGAATTTTTATATGTTTTTTTTTATAGAATAGGGTGACAAACGAGCACACAGTCCACCTGATGGTAAGTGGTTGCTGCGGCCCATAGACATCTACATCTATCCTCCATTGCAAATCAAAATGCAGATGCGTTGTCACCCATGAGGACTGAGATGGAATCCCTCATTTCCAGTAAAAAGGGTCTCCGGTTCTCTACACTCACCATACGAAATACAGCAGCATTAAGCTACTATTTCACGCTGGTATTCTGTGAGAGCGTGGTCCTTCCCCGGTCGAGCCGACCCATTCGTGAAATTGCATGTTTTCCAAGTAAAAAATAAAATACACAAGAACCAATAAGGGCTAAAACTGTTTTACGTGGTCCTTTTTACCGTACCATGCTGATACACGTTATTGCCACGAAACATCTTTTTTTTACTCATTATAAGCCAGTGCTCGAATGATGGTAAGTAGTGGTGGAGCCTTAGGTGGTAAATTGCATTGTCTTAGCGTAACAAAAGCCTATTTACTCTTGCTTTGAAGGCGCTCAGATTGTATTCGGATGGAAAAATAGACCCCGGCAAATTACTTTGATGTACACATTACAAAAGAAGAAGCAAACCATTTGGTTCTAATTCGTGGATAACAAAGGGATGAAGACTCGCTGACCTTCGGGTTGTACAATGGTAAAAAGGAAAGGAAGAAATTAAATCGTGTGATTTCCGCGCACGCTCACCGAAATGCATCTTATAGAATACTGAGAGGCTAGCTACTCTGCGCCTGTGCTCGAGGCTGACAAGATTAGTTTCAACCAAATCAAAGTCAACAATTTGCTTCTTGCACGTCTCTTCACTGATAACGTCTTTACGTCGCTGTCAGGTGGAAATTTGCAGCCCATATGTGACAAAAGTACTCCACGCGTGACGGGACTTGCGCTTTATATTAGGCAAAAAGCTACCCCGGCGTGATTTACCGCTATACCCTCGCAAAGATTCCTAGTTTCCTTGCGGCTGCTTTGGCCCTGGACTCTAAGATCGCCCATAGTTGAGTTAGTACGTAATTTTCAATATTATAATATTTATCAATATTAGAAAATTGCTGATTTCATTCAGATCATTGATAGTAATTAATATGTTTTTAGTATATTGACATATTAGTTATTAGTATTTATACACAATTTAGCATTTTTCTAATTATGATTTTTCAGAGTAATTATGGTTTTTTGACTTGCATGTTTCTATAGTTAAGAAATAATAAACCTCAAAATACGAAACAAAACTTTGGGAACTTTCATTTATAGTTTGCAATAACGGATACAAAGTTTATAGTTTCTGTATATTAACATAATATACGTCTCGTCGTGGTGCGCCACATATGGCATAATTTAATACTTACTTTATATGTCGCCACTCGCGTAATTTATTTAGTAAAATAGGTCGTAGCGTGTGCTTAAAATTTAATTTCTGGTGATACTATCAACTAGTCATTTGGATGTAACGTGCACGTCACTTGTTATTTCAGGGTTCTCTTATTGTTCAAACTGTTAGCTGTATAATCAATGTACATATTTTACTAATAGGTTCTTACATATGAAATTGGCGTTTTGTACGGGAGGAATATTGTCAATTTTTTTGTTAAATATATTTAATTAATCAAAGTATGCACCATTGTTATCTATGCACTTTTGCCATTTCGTAGGAAGTTCATTGATCCCTTTACTAAAAAACCATGGGGGCGATAATCAATAAACTCTTTGAAGTTGGTTTGGACTGCCGCATGGGAGTTGATTTTTTTTCCTTTTAAGAAGTTGTCCAAATTCTGAAAAAAAAAATGGTAATCTGTTGGAGCAAAGTCCGGGGAGTGCGGTGGACGTCGCAGACGTTCCAATTGTAGCTCATCTAACTTAGTGGTTGTTTGTTGTGCAGTGTGTGGTCTTGCGTTGTCGTGAAGCAGCGGTGGCCTAGACCGATTGACCAATCTCGGTAGTTTAGCAGCTAGTTCTTCCTTCACGGTTTAAAGTTATTGGCAATAGATATCTGCCGTAAATGTTTGTTTAGTTTTTAGAAAGCTGTAGTGAACGAAAGCGGCGCTAGTCTATCAAACACTCACAAGTAACTTTTTCTGAGTCAATTTTAGTTTAGGGCAGAATTTGGCTGTCTCCAGGGTTCAGCCTTTGCGACGAGCGCTTCAAATTATCGTACAGTATCCACTTTTCATCACAAATAATGATTCGATTTAAAATTCCTTCATTTTTGCGTCGTTTGAGCAAAGTAGCACAGCAGTCGACGGGTGTTTGCAAGTTCGATTCACTCAATTCATGAGGTACCCAACGTTCAAGTTTTTTTTTACTTTTCCGATTTTCTTCAAGTGGATTAATACAGTTTTTTACCTACCGCAAAGCCTACAGCTATCTCTGAAGTGCTTCGTGATGGATCTGCTTCTACAATAGCCTTTAATTTTTCATTTTCCACTTTGGTCTCCAACCTTCTACGGGGCTGGTTCTGATGGTCATAATTTCCAGAACAACAAACTTTAATGGCGTTAGAGGATAAAATATACTCAAGCTCATTTTTCAAACGAATTTGACTCCATAATTTGTGCACACTATTCTCTCTTGTAAGTATAATTATGTTTTTATATATTTCAAGACAAAAAGAGTATATTATATGTAATTGATCCCTGTAGAAACAAAATAGTGTTTTTAGTCTAGAAAGGAATCACAAATAGCTTTTATTGCGGACATGTGGCTCAGCTTCCTTTACTTGAAAATAAATAAAATTGTAGGGTTGACAAAAAGTATCCCTTAATTCAATGTCTGATATTTTAAACTTGTTGAAATTAGTGGACCTGCAATTGTGTAAAATGTTTAAATGGTTTTTTTACATGATGAGGGTGACAAACGAGCACACAGTCTATTTGACGGTACATAGCTGCTGTGGTCTATAGAAATCTACATCTATCCTTCATTACGAATCAAAACGCAGATGCGTTGTCATAGGTGAGGGCTAAAATGGAATGGCTTGTTTCCAGTCAAACGGGTCTCTAGTTCTCTACACTCTTACCTATACCTCACATTATACAAAACACAGGAGCGTTAAACTGCTATTTCACGCTGGTAATGTGTGAGTGCGTGATACTTCCCCGGTCGAGCCGACCCCTTTTTGCTACAACTGTACCAGTAATATAGCTGCAGCGTGGCTCTAACACGTAATTCCATATTTGATTCCCTGCTTTTAATTTATTTAAAATGTGAACGTTTACTCGTGGGTAAAATCAAAGGAATTAAATTGTGTATCGTTGTTTTTCGAAATTGCAAATTCAGTGAGGCTTATATTGTTTAAAAAGTTAAAGTAAAAGTTACAGCCTGTATGCTGGTCACAGGTCTCCTCTCATTTCCTCGAAATGTCCGCCATGCTACGAAGGTATTGTCGAACTTCACATTCCTTCGAAATATTTTTTCCTATTTCTCAGACATTCTGATTTTCTTACAATGTTTCTCTTAACGCCGAGCAAGTAGTAAATCAGCACTTAAAATTGCAGTTTATAATTTCATTGTTGCTTGGGGGGATTGAATCCGGGTTGCTCGCGTACTGTGAAATTTACAGCTATATTGCAGGGTCAAATCGCTCGCTGTAAATTTCAGTCAAATTTATATTATTTTACTCACTCGGATTTGAATCGCCAACAAATAGTCAAGTTACGTGAGGTGCTTACCTACAAATTTAATTCGAACAACTATTAAGTTATATTTGAAAAGTCTATGCGAATGTATGAAAGTCAATATTAAAACAAATTACAAACACTATAGTTGCTCAATGAAAAAGTAAAAAGTCATTTCGATTGCCCGAACAACATTTATTTGAAAAGTCTGTCGGAATCAATGCAGGTCTGCATATTATCAACTCGATAGTTTTTTTATACTTATTACAATCCTACGCTACGAACATGTTAACGTTAGAGCCTATATACGGCCCATTACTGGACACAGGCCTCCACTCATTTATGAGAGAGTTTTAGGGCAAGGAATTGTCCGCCACGTTGCTTCAATGCGTGATGGCAAACTTCACATGTCTTCGAAATATTTTTTTTATTTCTCAGACATGCAGTTTTCCTCACGATGTTTTCCTTCACCGCCGAGCACGTAGTGAATCAGCACTTAAAATTGCAATTAACAATTTCATTGGTGCGGCGGGGTTCGAACTTTTTTGTTCACGTACTGAAAAATTTACAGCGAGTGCTTACCATCTGAGCTACCACGATTCTTGTAAGTAGTTACGAATACGTAGTGGGATAAACATCTAACGATGCAGAAGCAATATTTCAACACAATGGAATTTTTTCTTAAGTTTAATATAAGCAAAGGGTTCACTATTAAAGAAATTTACATTGAAACGATTGTAAAAGACCAAGTGATTCTTTAACATTCCATTCATTCTAGTTTATTCTAGGCTCGATTTTTAGTCAGGTAGATAAGTGTCAACAATCTTATTCATATTAACGTATTGAGCAATAATTAGGGATAGTACCAACAAAGTCTGATTTCGCAAGGAGAAGAAGAGCTCTGAGTTTATCGGAATTCATAACAAGATTTTAGCACTTATTTTCTATCGATGGCACATTATAGCGATATCATAACGAGTACGTGCTTGGCGAGACGCTTGCAATAAGTTTCCGAATTCTCGTCTGCTCAGGCGCAGATAAAAATAATCAAATATTAGTGAAAAAAGAAAAACTGAACTGTTGGAGTCAACGACGATATACGATATGACGACGCACTTTATGACGCAGAAAACCTCCGAGCTCTGTCCATATCCCGCCGAGCAACTTGAGGCTTCTTCATATGGCCAACAGTAAAAGAAAACTACTACGATTCAATAATTATGTCATCACTAGCTGTACGCACTGGTTGTACAGTTTGTTTTAAAATTTAAGAAATATTGAGAGATGATTTTGGATTGTAATTTCGCGCATGCTGTCCAGCCGAGTGGGTTCTGTCGATGACCTTTTGATAAAGTTGAACTCACCTTGTCGGACAGTTTGTATTAGCTATACAAACAACGTGTCAAACACTTAGAGCATAATGTTGCCAAAAAGTTTGTCTTATCTATTTTCGTCAATGACAATAACTAATCATAAATGCTTTACGTTCAAATCTAAGCATTCTAAAAATCTAAATCTTAAAAATTATACCAATAATAAATACTTCAAACTCCAGAAATAACGCACCATTTGAGATAACACTACCATGCACTTGATAATAATAAGACTCTACTGTTGAAGATGCAAAATGTTTAGTGTTATTTTAAGGTGAACATCAAAAAGGATATTGTTTCAAAATGAATTGGTATGTTACATTACACAAAGTTATAACCTTTGTAGCATCACAATACTGTCACCGCAATAAAATTATACGGTCACAATATGGCGTACTTAAATTACAACCTCAAAGCAGCTGCCTTCTGCTTGTTTGAATAATTGTTGAACTTTGTGCATCCGCTTTCGGTGAACAGTTTCAAACTTGACAACTGGATTAGCCGAGTAGCGTTAGGCACTTTGACTTAGGCGATTTGACTCCTAGTATAAATAACGAGTAGCTTTAAACAAATCACTGGGTTTAGAATGTCCGCAGTAAAATATGTTTTATAAATATGTTCCAATGATTTGAGGCTGAAACTTGACAATGCCTATGCAAGATGCGAAATTACAATTTTCAATTCTCAAATATTTTGTTAACAATAAGCATTATTTAGGTACGCAATATGGCAGGATTGAAAGATGACCTTATCACAAAAATTGATACGGGCGTACTCCAATGGTTTGGACACGTTGAACGAATGAGTGAAGACCGAATGGTGAAGAAAATATATAGAGCGAAAGTAAATATTAAAAGGTGTCGAGGTAGACCGAGACTAACTTTCGAAGACCATGTGAGCAAATTGCTCGAAGAGGGGAGGGTCAAGAGTACTCGGATACCTAGACGTGCATGTATGAAGAAGTTAATGAACCTGAAAGAAGCGAAAGAGGTATGTAAGGATCGTGACACTTGGCGATCTGTTCTCTCTGGCTACCCCGTTAGGGATTGTGCGTGACGATAAGTAAGTAAGTAAGTAAGTAAGTAAGTATTATTTAGGTATATTTAATTATGGGATACGTCAAAAAATACCTAGACCGGCAACGACAAGCAGCGTCAAAAGACGGAAACATTTGGTGTTTAGATCGTCAATGGTATCAGCGATGGGATAGGCTCATGTCCAGCAGAGGACTTTTACGGGCTGGTGATGAAAAAAAAGAGAATTTATTGTACGTATGTGACTCACGGGTAGGCTGCCCTTGATTTAGCTACTATAGTTTCATAATTAAAAAAATACCGAGACGTTTCTGTAGCACTGTGCTAAGTAATTTTTAATATTATTTACTACCGTATTGCTTAATATATATATTAGACAATAATGAAAAGTAATAAATTGAATCACCATGTAGTGGCGTTTGAGAATATCCACTACCTCATATCTTCCCGTGGGTGTCGTAAGAGGCGACAGAGGGACACAGAAAGGAGATGGGCAGCAGCATCTTCCTAATAACAACAATAACATAATAAAAGCTGCGGTTGCTAACCCGCTCGCCAAGCTTGGCAACTATGGCAAATATCCCCCCATGAGCAACGACGCAAATAAACGGCCCCCAGTCCCCGGCGGCACCGCTATTCCTGGCTACGGTGGCGACCATGGTAACGGCGGGGCAGGGAGTGCTAAGAATCTCCGGTGGAGGTTCGGTTGCCACCTACGACGACTCGACCCGGCAACGTATAACGCACGTACCCTGAGGACTGACGAGAAGATACTGGAGCTGGAAGAAGAGGTATACAAGTTGCGCTGGCATATTATTGAATTATCTGAGCTCCGAAGAGAGGGGAGGTCACGGTAATCCTCGAGTCCGGCAACTTGTTCTATCACCGGGAGGGTGACCATCTGTCCCAAGGAGGTGTCGGATTTGTCGTCCACAAGTCTCTCGTCAACAACGTTGTAAAGATTGTGAGTGTGTCGACGAGGGTCGCGTACCTGATACTCAGAATCACCAAACGGTATTCGCTGAAGGTCATACAGGTCTACGTACCAACTTCGGCACATCCCGATGAGGAGGTGGAGGAAATGTATAAGGATATTTCTAGAGCCATGCATTCCTCCAAAACCCACTACACGGTGTTGATGGGAGACTTAAACGCAAAACTAAGCACAAGAGAAGGCGGTGAGCTAAAGTTAAGGAAATTTGGAGTAAGGCAACGGAACCGTAGGGGCCAGCAGCTGGCTGACTTTACGGAGAAAGAGGGACTCTTTATGATGAACTCTTTCTTCCAGAAGCGGCCCCACAGGAAGTGGACCTGGTCGACCTCCGACGGTTCGACAAAAAATGAGATAGACTTCATTATGATGACCAAACGCCAACTGTTCAGTGATGTCTCAGTGATCGCAAGGGTGAAAACCGGCAGTGATCGACGAATGGTTAGAGGCACACTGAATTAAAACGTTAAGTTGGAGAGGTCTCGTCTAATGAAGTCAACGCTCCCGCAACGAGGGGGACCCTCGTGCTCTAATCCAGAATCCCGAGACTTTTCAGCTCGAGTTACGTAACCGCTTTCAGTGCCTAGAAGATTGCAATGCAGTGGAAGATATGAATGACAAGCTCGTGGAAACTGTCCATGCGGTCGGAGCTAAGTTCTGCAAGACCCGCCGCAGAAGAACACAAAAACTCTCCGATCACACTCTATATCTCATGGCTGTTAGACGGGAGATGAAACGGGTGGAACACCGGTACTTGAAGTCCTTCAGAAGCTCTTCAATTCCGTCCTTCATGGTGGCACTACTCCGGAGGCGTGGAGCAAAAGTACGGTGGTCTAGTTCTTTAAGAAAGCAGACAACGCTCTCTTGAAGTACTACAGACCGATTTCCCTTCTGAGCTGCGTCTACGTGCTGTTTTCGAGACTCACTACGAATCGTCTCGCACGCAAAGTCGATGACTTCCAGCCTCCCGAACAAGCCGATTTCCGAAAAGGCTTCAGTACCATAGACCACATACATACCCTGCGGCAAATAGTACTGAAGACCGAAGAGTACTGTACTATCTGCCACTTTTCCTGGCGTATGTGGACTATGAGAAAGCCTTTGATTCCATCGAAATTTGGGCGGTGCTACAGCCCCTTCAGCGGTGCCAAGTTGACTGTCGGTATATCGAAGTGCTAAAGTGTTTGTACAGTAGGGCTACGATGGCTATCCGAGTACAGAACCAGAGTTCGAAACCTATCCAACGGCAGAGAGGTGTAAGACAGGGTAACTTTATATCCCCGAAACTCTTCACCGCTGCGTTGGAAGACGTTTTAAAGCTGCTGGACTAGAAAGGATACGCTATTAACACCAACAGCAAGTACATCACTCACCTTCGATTTGCCGACGATATAGTCCTTATACCAGAATCACTGGAGGACCTTAGCACTATGCTCAATGACTTCAATGGTGTCTCCCAACGGATAGGTCTTAAGATGAACATGGACAAAACAAAGATGATGTTTAATGTCCATGTCACACCTATGCCGGTAGTATTTGGGAGCACTAAGCTCGAAGTTGTCGAAGAGTACGTTTACCTGGGACAAATAGTCCGACTAGGTAAATCCAACTTCGACCGAGAGGATTCCGACGGATTCAACTCGGCTGGGCAGCGTTCGGGAAATTACGACACATCTTCTCATCAGGTATACCTCAATCTCTGAAAACTAAAGTGTACAACCAGTGCGTGTTGCCAGTGATGACTTACGGATCAGAGACGTGGTCCTTCACTGCTGGCCATATGAGGACGCTCAAGGTCACTCAGCGAGCTATGGAGAGGGCTATGCTCGGAGTTTCTCTGCGTGATGGACTCAGAAATGAGGATATCCGCAGTAAAACCAGAGTGACCGACATAGCCCAACGGATTAGTAAGTTGAATTGGCAATGGGCCGGCCATATAGCTCGAAGAACCGATAACCGAGGGGAAGAAAAATTCTGGAGTGGCAGCCTCGTACCGGTAGGCGTAGTGTAGGGCGACCCCCCACTAGATGGAGTGACGACCAGGTAAGACATGCAGGAAGTTGATGGATGCAGGTGGCTCAGGACCGTGCTTTGTGGCATTACTTGGGGGAGGCCTATGTTCAGCGGTGGACTTGTGAAGGGCTGTAATAATGATGAGGATGATGAATAAATTGAAAAATATGCCGGACAAAAAAGTTATGAGATCCATGTAATAACTTATCTCTATCTGTTTTAACTTATTTCATAATCACCTAACCTAACAAAATCTTATGGTGACCATATCAATATTACAAATCTTTTATATTTTAAATAAAAAGAATGATTTTGGCCATCCCATGAAAACACAATGTATCTGACAAGTAAAACATATTATGATGAATTAGATTGTTTTATTACAAAGTTATTTATGCAGTTAGTATATTTAATTAACTGAACTGAAATTGCAAATTATTTTCTTTTTCCTCTTATTTTGTACATTAAACACTAATTTTATTCTAAATTTAAGGCCTCTTTGTCCGCAACAAGTGCCTTAGAGTTTTGATGATCGGTCAGTTAGTCAGTGAGTGAGCACTGCCATTCCTCCAGAAATACAAAAATTATATATCTGTGCTATAAATCTAGTAGGTTAGTCTATTTTTTGAATTATTTTTTATTTGTTGTGCATTATATTTGATAATTTTTATATAACATTTCAAGGGTACGTTCTGTCTCCCGGAGGGGCGAAAAGTGGATTGCGGAAACCCGTCTGGCTACGCTGAATGTATGTAGAGGAATGAATGATAAGATGGATGAAGTATGCGAAATGATGAATGACAGAGGAATAGATGTGTTATGTGTGAATGAGACGAAACGAAAGGGAAAGAATGCCACTGCACATGGCACGTATACCGCGTATTGGTCTGGTGTAGGCGAGACCGAACGGGCATGCCAAAGAGTCGGTTTCATCCTTTCAGAAAGAATGGGTCAATGTGTGAAAGAGTATGAATAGTATGATACGAGTGAAAGTGGGCTTAAAGAAGCTGTTCCTGCTAGGGGTGTATGCCCCAGACATGTCTAAGCCCACTTACATCCGAGAGCAGTTTTGGGACATGGTAAGGATGGTGTTGACAAAATGTAAGGAAAATGAAAATATTATTATGTTAGGAGACTTTAATGGAAGGGTTGGGGTGAAGAGGTCTGGTTATGAAAGGATATTGGGAACGTTTGGTGATGAAAGTATAAATGAGAATGGTGAGGACCTCCTCACCGTATGTGCGGAAAAGAATCTTTTTGTGACGAATACTTTTTTTCATCATAAGAAGATTCACATGTATACATGGGAAAGAGGTGATGATAGAAGCATGATAGATTTCGTAATTGTGGATGAAAGAATGAGGAGCGCAGTCGTAGATACGAGGGTTTACCGGGAGTCCAACGTAGGGACGGATCATTACTTGGTCTTATGTCGAATTAATGGTCTTTTCAAGCGTTGGCGGCATCGGACATCTGTGTCTACCACTGCGTTATAGCGTATAAGAATAGAGAAGTTACAAGATGAAGATGTGATAGAGAAGTATAAATGTAGACTGAGAGAAAATATAAGATGTTTGAATGAGTTGTGTATAAATGATTTAGACTTGAGTACTGTGTGGGATAATATTAAGAAAGGTTTGGTGGATACTGCCACCGAAGTATGTGGTGTAAGTAAGAGAACAAATGAAAGGAAAAGTAATACGTTATGGTGGGATGATGAGATACGGGTGGAAGTTGAATCAAAGAAGAAAGCATGGTTAGATTTACTAGCAACCAAAGCTGGTAATTCTTCTGGTATGAATGATGAGATTGAAAGAAAAAAGGCAGAATTTAGACGTCTAAATAAGAGAGTAAAAGAAGTTGTTGAAAGGAAAAAGAAAGAAAGAACGGATAAGAATGATAGAAGTATATCTGATAATTTCCAGGCTAACACAAAAATGTTCTGGAAACTTGTAAGAACTGCCAGGGGAAATACAAAACAGCCTATAATAAATGCTATAAGAGACGAGAATGGATGTATTCTGAATGATGAAGTTTCGAATTTAAACAGATGGAAGGAATACTTTGAAAGCGTGTTTATGAGCGAAGAGTCGTCTGAATTAAATGAACTAGAAATTCCGAAAGAAGTGGAAAGGGGTATGGAGATAAGTGTAGATGAAATAATGAAAGCAATGAAAAGCATGAAAGCAGGTAAGGCAGCTGGATATGATCGAGTATCACTCGAGATGCTAAGGGCTGGAGAGGGAGTGGTGGCAGGCCTGCTGTACACCTTGTTTAATTTATGTTGGGAATTAAAACGGGTACCGGTTGACTGGTGTAAAGCAGTTATAGTACCAATATATAAAGGAAAAGGGTCACAGCAGGACTGCAAAAATTACCGCGGTATCAGCTTGCTTAGTATTGTGGGTAAACTGTATGCTAAGGTGTTAATGGAAAGAGTTATGAAAGAAACTAATGGAAAAATTTGGAATGTGCATGCGGGTTTTAGAAAGGGAATGGGGTGCACAGATCAAGTCTTTTCCATGCGCATGACTGCGGAGAAGTTTTTTGCCAAAAACCAGAAAGTTTTTTGTGCGTTTATGGACTTGGAAAAGGCTTATGACAGAGTAGACAGGAATGTGTTATGGCAAACACTGAACTCATATGGATTGAGCGCTGGTTTGATACAGGCATTAGGGTCTCTTTATAGGGACTCTAGTGCTTGTGTCAGGATCAAAGGGGTCTACTCGGACTGGTTTGGCATCCAAAAAGGTGTCAGGCAGGGCTGTGTAGCTTCCCCTTGGCTGTTGAACCTATTAATGGACCGATGTTTGCAAACTTTGAAAGACGAAGAATGTGGGTTAAGAATGGGCGAGTTAACCGTCAAATGCCTTTTCTATGCGATGATCAAGTCATATTTGCGTCATCGGCGGCTGAGTTGCAAATGATGGTTATATTAATGAACTGGGAATTAAAAGAAAGGGGAATGAAAGTGAACGCAAGTAAGACGAAAGTGATGGTTTTTGAAAGAGAAGAAAGCAAAACGGTATGTGAAATAAGAATAGAAGGAGAGTTAATTGAGCAGGTGGATGAGTTTGTGTATTTGGGATGTGTATTTAGCAGAAATGGTAGATATGAAAGGGATATAGAACGACGAGTAAATGCAGGGAATAGAGTGAATGGGACACTACACTCTATTATGAAGAACCAGAATGTGTCAAAACAGGCACGTATGGTAATTCATAATGCTGTGTTAGTCCCTACTTTAATGTATGGTAGTGAAAGCTGGATGTGGCAGAAGAAGCACGAAAGTAGAATAAATGCTGTAGGAATGCGGTCTTTAAGGAATATGCTAGGGTTGAATCTGAATGACAGGGTGAGAAATTGCGTGATAAGAGATAAATGTAGTATGCAAGATGATGTTGTAACCAGGATTAAGAAAGGAATGCTTCGGTGGTTTGGTCACGTAGAAAGAATGAATGAGGAAAGAGTGACAAAGCAAATTTTTACGGCAGATGTGAACGGCCGAGTCGGGAAGGGACTCCCTAGAAAAAAGTTTATCGACCAAATTGGCGATATTTTAAAAATGGACGTTAGAAGTACCCTTAACCGACGAGCATGTATGCGTAAATATATGGATGTAAAGGAGGCGAAAGAGGTATGTAACAGGATCGTGCCAAATGGAAGTCCGTAGTCTCTACCTACCCCTCTGGGTGACAGGCGTGAGTGTTTTATGTTATTATGTATGTTTATATTTCAAGGGGTGTTTGTGTAATATCTGTCACATTACGCTTTAACTTTCTTTTATGGCCGTACATTAACTATTGTTTGATTTTTGAAAGGATAGCTTTCCGAAAACTAGGAGAAGATGAATTTCTGCAGTACATCATTGATTACTAGGCTTATGAGGATGGATGATCACAAGGACAGTGTTGTTGATCCAGATTTTATTGCAACGAAACAAATGTTTACAATGTACGGAAAGATACCAAAAAGTCTCCCTAAAGGATCCCTTGTGTTGTTTTCAGTTGATCGGACATTATATTCATTTCGGCGAAAATTCAAAGTTTCAGTTGTCACAAAATTTAACGAGCTCTGCCAGAAGGTACCATTGGAAAAGTATCTTTGCGTAGATGTGCAAATGTGCTTAACCAAAGCAAGACATAATTTATAAAGATACAATCCTAAAAAGTCAAATAAATGGGATTATAAAATATATTTTCTAAGTAGTGTGAATAAATTTGCATTAAAGGAGACAATTTATTTTTGTACGAAGAATGGGCCCACTATAAATTTTAGCAAACCCATAATGAAACACATGTAGATTTATTACTTATAATCTATAGGTTAGTGATATTAATTTTACCTGATCTTAACGAGAATACTGAAAAATTAACAAATAAAACAGGAATATCACAATAACCTAGAAACAAACTAAAACCGATTGTCTACTACTTTTATCTGGTATTATACGTTAAAATAGTTGACTGTTTAATAATTAATAGTATAAACAACGTTGCAGGTACATTCAGCTATTAACCGTTCCTATTCAGCTATTATAATATGTACTTTAAGATCGATGGAAAATTATTTCAGTAGTTTCAACAGAATACAATGCTTGTCTGCGTACAAATGTTGTATGAATGGGTACTATCTTTTACGTGTATTGATTGATAGCGAGTATTCTATCCAAATACCATTAAAGTAACATAATTAAAGCCAAGATGAGTTAGGGATATTTTGTCCAATTATAATATTACCTACACACTGTAACGATCCCCCCCCCCCTCTAATGTATTGTAAAATAAAATTTTTATAATATTAAAAATATCCCCTTTTCAATAACATTATATATTTAGACCAGGATTAATAAACTATGTTTAGATCTTTCTAAAATGATCTCTCTAAAGGTTTAATAATAGGCCGTTTGTAATCTTTTGGCGTGATCGTCTTAGTTAGGACCCTTACTTACGTTGTGTTTGTTTGTAACTTAGTTCTTTTAGACTTTGGTAACAAAGTTGGTATTGTTGTTATATTAAAAATATCACCAACGTATAATAGTAGCACGCTACTAAGACGCCAATGAACAAAACTCCACGTATCATAGCGCTAATGCACTAAGACATGAAGCTGAGTATGCCTGTTACACTTAAAAGTGCTACCAAACACACTCAACATCCCCATCCGAAAGATAGACGACGCATCGCTATGCGCTACGACGCCGCCCACAAATGGTATGGGTGTTCGATGTCCACGGGAAAGCCGTATTGCTACAACAAACCCGCTTACCACCGACACTAAGATGTTAATTGTATACCTCCATCGACCAGAACAACAGGAATGTGTCGAATCAGGCGCAGCACACCCGCAGATCCATCACAAGACGCAATACCGCATGTAGCAGTAAGCATCAATGCAACTATCATACGGGCGGCGCACCCTCACAACACACCCACATGACTCCTATCGACTTTGGCAACAAAGTTAGTATTGTTGTTATATAAAAAATTTCACTAACGTATCATAGTAGCACGCTACTAAGACGTCAATGAACAAAACTCCACGTATCATAGCGCTAATGCACTAAGACATGAAGTTGAGTATGCCTGTTACACTTAAAAGTGCTACCAAATACACTCATCATCCCCATCCGAAAGATAGACGACGCATCGCTATGCGCTACGACGCCGCCCACAAACGGTATGGGTGTTCGATGTCCACGGGAAAGCCGTATTGCTACAACAAACCCGCTTACCACCGACACTAAGATGTTAATTGTATACCTCCATCGACCAGAACAACAGGAATGCGTCGAATCAGGCGCAGCACACCCGCAGATCCATCACAAGACGCAATACCGCATGTAGCAGTAAGCATCAATGCAACTATCATACGGGCGGCGCACCCTCACAACACACCCACATGACTCCTATCGACTTTGGCAACAAAGTTAGTATTGTTGTTATATAAAAAATTTCACTAACGTATCATAGTAGCACGCTACTAAGACGTCAATGAACAAAACTCCACGTATTATAGCGCTAATGCACTAAGACATGAAGTTGAGTATGCCTGTTACACTTAAAAGTGCTACCAAACACACTCATCATCCCCATCCGAAAGATAGACGACGCTTCGCTATGCGCTACTACGCCGCCCACAAACGGTATGGGTGTGCGATGTCCACGAGAAAGCCGTATTGCTACAACAAACCCGCTTACCACCGACACTAAGATGTTAATTGTATA
The DNA here is from genome assembly GCA_036936625.1 of Parnassius smintheus behrii. Classification (NCBI taxonomy): domain Eukaryota; kingdom Metazoa; phylum Arthropoda; class Insecta; order Lepidoptera; family Papilionidae; genus Parnassius; species Parnassius smintheus. The sequence continues at coordinate 9,141,389 of JAUPFT010000004.1, read as the reverse complement.
CCTCCATCGACCAGAACCACAAGAGAGCGTCGAATCAGGCGCAGCACACCCGTAGATCCATCACAAGACGCAATACCGCCAGTAGCAGTAAGCATCAATGCAACTATCATACGGATGGCGCCCCCTCACAACACACCCAACATGATCCCTATCGACTTTGGTAACAAAGTTGGTATTGTTGTTATATTAAAAATATCACCAACGTATAATAGTAGCACGCTACTAAGACGCCAATGAACAAAACTCCACGTATCATAGCGCTAATGCACTAAGACATGAAGTTGAGTATGCCCGTTACACTTAAAAGTGCTACCAAACACACTCATCATCCCAATCCGAAATATAGACGACGCTTCGCTATGCGCTACTACGCCGCCCACAAACGGTATGGGTGTGCGATGTCCACGAGAAAGCCGTATTGCTACAACAAACCCGCTTACCACCGACACTAAGATGTTAATTGTATACCTCCATCGACCAGAACCACAAGAGAGCGTCGAATCAAGCGCAGCACACCCGCAGATCCATCACAAGACGCAATACCGCATGTAGCAGTAAGCATCAATGCAACTATCATACGGGCGGCGCACCCTCACAACACACCCACATGACTCCTATCGACTTTGGCAACAAAGTTAGTATTGTTGTTATATAAAAAATATCACTAACGTATCATAGTAGCACGCTACTAAGACGTCAATGAACAAAACTCCACGTATCATAGCGCTAATGCACTAAGACATGAAGTTGAGTATGCCCGTTACACTTAAAAGTGCTACCAAACACACTCATCATCCCAATCCGAAATATAGACGACGCTTCGCTATGCGCTACTACGCCGCCCACAAACGGTATGGGTGTGCGATGTCCACGGGAAAGCCGTATTGCTACAACAAACCCGCTTACCACCGACACTAAGATGATATGTCTAGGACACATCGGTTAGCGAGTCCAAGTTTACCTCGGACCAATTGCTCGTGAAGCAGCACACACGCCACCATAATATTCCTTTTCAAGTCCCTAATAAGGACTAGTCATTTTGCTACAGTACTAGGAGCAGTCAGTCACCCGACCACCCCATACAATGCTTATGCATCAAGGAGACCTCCTATAATATTGCTTTTGTATCATAGACCTTACTTTCATAAGTCATTCATATATAGGATTCGAACCCACGACCCTACTATTGTAATGCATATTAATCATAGAGACCTTCTATAGTATTGCTTTTGAATCACAGACCTTACTTTCATAAGTCATTCATATATGGGATTCGAACCCACGACCCTACTATTGTAATGCATATTAATCACAGAGACCTTCTATAGTATTGCTTTTGAATCATAGACCTCACTTTCATAAGTCATTCATATATAGGGTTCGAACCCACGACCCTACCATTGTAATGCAAATTCATCATGGAGACCTTCTATAATATTGCTTTTGTATCATTGAGTTTAATATCATAAGTCCCTAATATAGGACTAGTCATTGTGCTACAGTACTTCAGGCAGTCAGGCTCCCGACCACCCCATATATATGTACAACTGCAGGTATGTATCTCCGGCACCTCATCCATACAAGACGTCTATACGTGAACACCTTCCATAACTTAGGAAAATTTTCTTTAATACATGAACTCCTTCAACAACTTAGAAAATTTCATCTATACGTGAACTCCTTCCACAACTTAGAAAAATTTTCTTTTATACACGAACACCTCCCATGACTTAAACAATTTTTAACAAATTTCCTAATTATCTTATAAACGTTATTTAACTTAATTTTATAATATTTTTTGACTTGTATTTCTATTATTTATTTTATTTTAAATATTTTTACAAGTTTTTTATAATAAATTTACCTATTACGAGAAACAATAATTTTGCCTTTAATTTGCTATGTTATTGGGATAATGTCTGAAATATATTAACTTTATATTTATTGATTTAACTTAATTGCTTAATATATATCTTTTAAAACTATTTTTGACGCCCCTTTATATTGAATTTAATTATTAATAATAATATTGAGCCGTCACAATCCACCCCCAAATTTTATGTTAATGACCCACACAGTGGAGTCGTTGATATAAAATTTTACTATACTGAGAGCATATGCTCTACACTCAAAATTTTGAACTTATGTGTATCTGTTCTTTCCTCTTTCAATCTTTTACAATTCAGTATATATTTTCACCCCACCTACCCCAGGGAATGGCCGCCCCACACACCCCTTCAACCACATCTATCCAATTGCAATAAACCATAAATTGTTATCTTGCTAATTTTATTGTATATTATGTCGTTGATATAGTGGTTCTCTTTAGTTTTTGACTTACATTTTAAATCTTTAAAATATAAATTCAGCAATGTTATCTTTGTATGCACAGTATTTTGATTATGAGTTGAAATCAGATGGCTACACACCCACAGGATAGATGTGATTGAGCCATTCACCCTGACCCAACTCCCCAAATTTATTCAATAAAAACATATTTTACAAAATTATCTTACAATCAATATTTACAGATAGTTATTAATAAAATCATTACAGCATTTTTCTTATTTTTAATTAATTTGTGTCTTGCTCATAACTTTAATAATTTTAATCTATTTTTCAATAGGCCACCCACGGGACCAAATTATATTTCAGTATTTAATCTAGTATGTATATAAGCCAACCCTATTATTTAAAATATTTTAATAAATGAATAGCATTAAAATTTCCCCTAATTTCATTTGTTTCTGGGTTTGCTAAAGTATATACATTGTCAAATGGTACGGCTGCTATTATATATGGCCCTTCATACGCCAAATTAAATTTACTCATAACTTTGTTATCTGCATCTGATCTACTAGATCTTGAAACTTTTACTAAATCGCCAACATGATATGTCACTAATCTATTGCTCTTATCAAATTTTGTGTTTCTAATGCGGCTTGCCTCTTTTAAATTCTTACGCACTTGCTGTCTAATCTGTTCGACATTGTTTTTGATCTTACTATTAAATATTATCTTGTCGAAAGACATTTCATTAGACTCACCATAAAGAATTTCACATGGTGTAAATCCCGTACTATTGTGATATGAATTATTATACAATTCTTCTATTTTAGGCAATATTATTCCCCAATCTTTGTGGTTAGTATGACAAAGCGTCCTGAATAATCTGCTCAACTCTCTATTTACACGCTCTGTTGTATTTGGCCTAGGATTTCTTACTGTGGTATATATCGGTTTAATATTCAATTCTTTCATTGATCGTTTCCAATGATTACTTATAAACTGCTTCCCATTATCTGTCATTATTGCTTTGGGCTTTATAATCTCAACAAAATGCTTTACTTTCGTTACAACACACTTTGCTGTTGATTGTTTTAAAGGATATAATTTGATAAATTTACTAAATGAATCTTGTATAACAAATATGAAAGTGTACCCAAAGGTACCCGATGCCAATGGTCCATATAAGTCAGCCATAACCATGTCTCCGATATTTTCTGTTATTATAGATTTGCATGGACCCACATATGTTATATTACTTTTCTTTGATAACTGGCATAAATGACACACCCTTAATTGCTTTTTAATGTCTTTTGTTAATCCTTTCCAAAAGAATCTATCTCTCACATATTTAATTACTTTATAGGGCCCTTGATGTCCCATTTCTATATGTACTTGGTTTATAACATCTCGTCTCAAGGGTACAGGTAAATAAATTACTTCCTTTAAATTTGTTTTGTAATATAATATATTATTTCTCAAACTATAACGTTTCAGTTTATCATTTTGTTCTAATGTTGAAATATTTAGTGTCTTTAATTTTTCAATAATAGCCAACGACTCTGCATCTTGTGTTTGGTATACTGATATGGATTTTAACTTTTCTATCAACTCGTCATTCGGTTCACTTTCTGTATAAGCTATTTCTAAACTTTTATTTTTATCCTCTTGTATTAAATCACCATCAGGAGGGTAGCGTGATAGAACATCTGCAACAATATTGCTTCTACCGGATATATGCTGTACTTCGTAATTAAATTGTTCTATATACAATATCCATCTAGTAACTCTGCCATTGAATAATTTCATATTATTAATAAACAATAATGCTTTATGATCAGTTAAAATTATTACTTTGCTGCCTCTTAAATACGTCTCAAACTTCTTTAAACAACTTATTACAGCATAAAACTCTTGTTCAGTGACAGACCAATTCAATTCAGAACCTTTTAAGGCTTTACTGTGATAGCCTAATATTCTCATTTCACTATTATTATCTATCTGATAAAGTACTCCGGCCATACCCACACCGGAACAGTCTGTTTGCAAATAATAAGGTTTACTAAAATCAGGGTGATGCAATTCTATTGTATTAATAAATTGTTGCTTGATAAAATCAAATGCCTTCTGTACCTTTTCGCTCCATTGGAACTTACGTCCCTTTTTTAATAATTCACAAAGAGGTATTATACATACACTATAATTCGGTATGAACCTTCTATAAAAATTGCAAAGCCCCAAAAATGCTCTCAATTGCTTAATCTTTTTGGGTGCTGGAAAATCTTGAATTGCGCGAATTTTATCGGGATCTGTCTTTATGCCTTTTATTGAAATTATAAAACCCAGCATCTTAATTTCTTTACAAATAAATTCACATTTTTGCAAATTGCACGTTAAGCCAGCTTTGTTTAATTTACTTAAAACAATGTCAATGTGCTCCAAATGTTTATCTAATGTTCCTGATGTTATAATAGCTAAATCATCTAAGTAATTCACACAAAATTCTTGGACTTCTGGTCCCAATATTAAGCTCATGGCTCTACTAAAACTTCCTACCGATGTTTTTAATCCTTGTGGCAGAACATTATATACATATGACCTTCCATTGAATGTGAATCCAGTATATTTTCTACCATCTTTATTTATTGGAATTTGAAAATATGCATTATTTAAATCAATGGTAGTAATATAATTCGCTCCATGAAATGAATTCAAAACATCTAATTGTATAGGTGGCTTCTCTGTTTCTGCAATCATCTTCTTATTTATGCTTCTAGCATCTAATAAGACTCTAATTGTGCCATCCCTTTTAAGTGTGAATGTTAATGGGCTACTGTAAGGTGTCGATGCCCTTGTGATGATACCAGCTTGTTCCATCTCACTTAATTTCTCTTCCATTTTCGATCTATATGCATATGGAATTGGATAAGATCTAGTAACTATAGGTTCATCATCGATCATTTCAAATTTATGTTCGTAGCAATTCGCTCTACCCAACTTGCTCGAAAATATATTCTTATGCTTTTCCAAAACCTTACTTAGCGTAGCTTTTTCAGAGGCCTCCAATTTTGATCCTATCTTTATATTTATTAAAGGATCGTCAGTACTTTGTTCAACGCAATTGTTATATAATACTGAATTACAGTTATATTTAAACGGTATGAAGTAGTCTTTGTTTTTCAACTTAAATTCTATACCAATTGCCGTATTTCTAAAATCTATCAATATTTTATTTTTCTTGAGCCAGTCAAAGCCCAATATTAATGGTCTTATTAAATTATTAACAATTAAAGTTTGTGTTTCAAAGACTACTTCATCTATTTTTATAGGCAATATGATCATCTGTTGTATTTTTGTGCTGCGCTGCCCAACAGCACCTTTTATTTGCATTGCTTTAACTGGCATTACTGATATTTTGTGATTACCACTTTTAATTTGTAAAAATAAACTCTCGGAAATGCATGTAATATCGCTCCCAGTATCGAGAAGCGCATCAATTTCTTTATCAAATATTGAAACTTTAAGTTCAGACCTCATATTCCCTATAAATTCCTTTTGATATTTATCTTCGTCTTCCTCGAAAACAGTTTGCACGAATAACTCCGTTATGAGCAAATCTGATTTGGTTTTTAAAGTCTTAATTATACTATTTACATTATTGTTATAACCAAGTCCTTCTCTATTAAAAGTTGCTTTTAAAGAAATAGGTTTTCGCAAACCCCTATTATTTTTGCCAAGAGTTTGACCAAGTCTCCAACCCAGCTTTAATAATATATTTAATGCTTTGTTCCCTTGTACATTATAAGGGATCAAACCGGGAACTAGTTCGACCTCTATTGCTCTAAATTTGGCTCGGGAGCCGAAACATTTACTTGTTCGTTAGTGACTTGTATTTCATTCATTTCGTTAACCTCCTTTCTTCCTTCTTCAGGTTTCCGCCATGATTTATATGATTGCTGTATTTCTTTTTGTTTTCGCTCAGCTTTATTATTAAATTTTCGTTTTTTCTCAGTATTGTAAGGTTCACGATCTTCTTCCTGTTTATCAATGTCATCTAAATTTCTCAAGAAATCTGTTGTATCAATTATTGTCTCAATTTTAGCTATTCTCCATAACTGCTGCACTGTTTTAGGATAATGTCTAATAACATCAGCAACTAATTGTTTTTCTGGTATCGGATATGATAATGTTTGTGCTTTTTCAATGACATAAAGAAAATAACCAACCATGGTGGGGTGCGTATATCTACTCCATTTATTTTGTACAAGGAATCTTCTTACTTTATTTTGTTCCTCTTCTCCCCAAAATACTCTTAGAAAGTCTGCTTTAAAATCATCAAAAGTTGTCCAACGCACACTATTAATTTGAGCCCAATATTTGGCTTCACCTACTAAGCACTCTTGAGCTATTGATATTTCAAGTCCATTAGATGGGACTTTCTTTAAATAATTGGTGAGATCTTCTAAAAATGTTACTGGATGAGTATTCCCATTTTCAAATTTCGGCTTGTTTATTGTCACATTATGTATATTATATACAATATTCTGTTTAGGGTCAGTAACAAATGAGGTGCTCGCCCCGTACACCTCTTCTTGGTTTACTTTAATTTGGTGATCTTTCGTTTGATTGATAAACTTCTCTTCAAGATCTTTTATTTTAACCTCAAAGGTTTTCACTACATTCTTAATTAATTTTTGAAGTATTTTTAATTCATTTTTAGGCTTAGCCTTCACTTAATTCGAACTTTTCTTTGTTTTAGCCATTTTTATATTTTTATATTTTTCCAGTTTTTAGCACTGTTATGTCTTTCACTTATACAAATGTTACTGAGTACCTTTCACTTATTTCACTTTTTAATTTATTTTATCTTAGTTAACTATGCACACACCATCTATAACAAACAAAAATTATATTAATATTAAAGCCCCACCCCCAGACTCTCAACCACCCCCAGCAAACACCATCCTCCTAGACACCTCTCCATTTCACGGACAACAAATTGTAGGCATAATGCCTACTTCATAATTCTTATAAAGACGACCTTCTTTTTAAAATATATCCTGGTCACGGCACCAAATTGTAACGATCCCCCCCCCCCTCTAATGTATTGTAAAATAAAAAATTTTTAATATTAAAAATATCCCCTTTTCAATAACATTATATATTTAGACCAGGATTAATAAACTATGTTTAGATCTTTCTAAAATGATCTCTCTAAAGGTTTAATAATAGGCCGTTTGTAATCTTTTGGCGTGATCGTCTTAGTTAGGACCATTACTTACGTTGTGTTTGTTTGTAACTTAGTTCTTTTAGGTGTCTTTTGGAAGAATGAATATTCACTAGAGCAATTGAAAGCTGTTGGTAGTGCCTAATAAGCTAAGTGAACCCCGTTCACGAAGACAGGGCTCGAAAAAGGTTAAGAACATAAAACGTCCCTATTCCACTTGTATCAGGTTTACATTATTAATTTATTATTATTAATCCCTTCCCGCTTGGAAAAGGCTCACAATATATTTATACAAAAATACCCGATACAAGGGCTTCGCTCTCCTACATTTATTTAAAAAAATGTAGGGGAGGTACACGGCCCCACACACGCCGTGCACGGTGAGCGCCAACCATTTTGATGCACTCCCCCCGAAGGGAACGCTAATTCGGGAACTGGACCGTAGTCCACAGCAAAATAACTGGCGAACCAGTAAAAGAGGCTTGGCCCCTTGTTAGTGAGTAAGCACAAACATCGACCGAAGTCGCGCATGTCAATGCGTGTAAACGCCATACAGAATACGAACGAATCCAGCCACAGTGAATGTACGTCACACGGTTTAGGCAAATAGGCACACTGGCTGTAAACCCTCCGTGAGCGCCACCACCTGCCAGACCGCCGCTCCTGCAGACGTGATGTAAGTGTATGGCATCACCACCAATTGCATGATCAGCACGGCTACTAGCCGCAGAGCGTGTCATGAGACTACTGCTCACCTCAAGGGAATGGGGTCCCACGTTGTGCAGCTTTCGGCCGCAGCCTTGAGAGTCTCCTCAGATCCTCCCGCCAGCTACCACCCGCATGAGGTCGACACATATGCTCCACCAACCAATACAACGGCAGATATAGCCAAAAGGCAGTTATAAGATAAGAGTAATAATTCGCCATCAGAAAGGGTTTGTGTCACTGACGTTGAGTAAATGCATTTTCGATCATGTTTGTCTCACCCACCAACAAGTTGCCTTCAATCATTCAAAGGTGGGAAAGTTACAGAGAGATAATATTATGTTGTTATATAAAACATCGTGGAGGGCAGACAGTCTGCAGCCCCGCAATGAAGGGACCCGACTTGGGCAAAGCTACTTAGGTGTGAGTCAAACCAAGACGCAGAGAGCGCCATTGAGAATAGTGTCCCACCAAACAACCATCGCAGAGAAGTAATGCTGCAGAACGCAACAAGCATTAATACGACTATCGTCGGGCTTACACCATTCCAAGGTCCCCCATACATCCCAGCAGACATCACCACCCGTATACCTCCATCGACCAGAACCACAGAGAGCGTCGAATCAGGCGCAGCACACCCGTAGATCCATCACAAGACGCAATACCGCCAGTAGCAGTAAGCATCAATGCAACTATCATACGGATGGCGCCCCCTCACAACACACCCAACATGATCCCTATCGACTTTGGTAACAAAGTTGGTATTGTTCATCATCATCATCATCATTACAGCCTTTCACAAGTCCACTGCTGAACATAGGCCTCCCCCAAGTAATGCCACAAAGCACGGTCCTGAGCCACCTGCATCCATCGACTTCCTGCATGTCTTACCAGGTCGTCACTCCATCTAGTGGGGGGTCGCCCTACACTACGCCTACCGGTACGAGGCTACCACTCGAGAACCTTTCTTCCCCATCGGTTATCGGTTCTTCGAGCTATATGGCCGACCCATTGCCACTTCAGCTTACTAATCCGTTGGTTTATGTCGGTCACTCTGGTTTTACTGCGGATATCCTCATTTCTGAGTCTATCACGCAGAGAAACTCCGAGCATAGCCCTCTCCATAGCTCGCTGAGCGACCTTAAGCGTCCTCATACGGCCAGCAGTGAAGGACCACGTCTCAGATCCATAAGTCATCACTGGCAACACGCACTGGTTGTACAATCTAGTTTTTAGAGATTGAGGTATACCTGACGAAAAGATATGTCGTAATTTCCCGAACGCTGCCCAGCCGAGTTGAATCCGTCGATTGACCTCTCGGTCGAAGTTGGACTTACCTAGTCGGACTATTTGTCCCAGGTAAACGTACTCGTCAACAACTTCGAGCATAGTGCTCCCAACAACTACTGGCATAGGTGTGACATGGACATTGAACATGATCTTTGTTTTGTCCATGTTCATCTTAAGACCTATCCGTTGGGAGGCACCATTGAGGTCATTGAGCATAGTGCTTAAGTCCTCCAGCGATTCTGCCATAAGGACTATATCGTCGGCAAATCGAAGGTGAGTGATGTACTCGCCATTGATGTCAATACCGTATCCTTTCCAGTCCAGTAGCTTGAAAACGTCTTCCAATGCAGCGGTGAAGAGTTTCGGGGATATAACGTCACCCTGTCTTACACCTCTCTGCAGTTGGATAGGTTTCGAGCTCTGGTTCTGTACTCGGATAGCCATCGTAGCCCTACTGTACAAACACTTCAGCACTTCGATATACCGACAGTCAACTTGGCACCGCTGAAGGGACTGTAGCACCGCCCAAATTTCGACGGAATCAAAGGCTTTCTCATAGTCCACATACGCCAGGCAAAGTGGCAGATTGTACTCTTCAGTCTTCTGCACAATCTGCCGCAGGGTATGTATGTGGTCTATGGTACTGAAGCCTTTTCGGAAACCGGCTTGTTCGGGAGGCTGGAAGTCGTCAAGTCTGCGTGCGAGACGATTCGTAATGACTCTCGAAAACAGCACGTAGACGCGGCTCAGAAGGGAAATCGGTCTGTAGTTCTTTAAGAGAGCGTTGTCGCCTTTCTTAAAGAACAAGACCACCGCACTTCTGCTCCACGCCTCTGGAGTAGTGCCACCATGGAGGACGAAATTGAAGAGCTTCTGAAGGACTACAAGTACCGGTGTTCCACCCGCTTTCAGAAGCTCCGCTGTAATTCCATCCTCGCCTGGGGCCCTGCCGTTTTTAAGGTGCTGGAGAGCCATTCTAATCTCGCTTAGACTGACGTCCGGGATATCATCGGAATAGTGTCGGATAAGACTTGCTCTTGGATCGTTACTCACACTTGCGTGTGGCTCCAACGATGATGTGTACAGCTGCCCATAGAACCTCTCAATCTCACTCAAAATCTCAGGTGTCCCGGAAACGATGTTGCCACACTCAGTCTTCAGCTTTGACAGTTGGCTCTTTCTGGCAGACAGATCTCTGACAAAGACTTTGGAGCCCTGGTTCCGCTCGATCGCTTCTTTAATACGAGAAGTATTAAAGTTGCGTAAGTCTCGCCGCATGCATTTGGAGATCTGTCTGTTCAGTTGCCTGTATGCTGTCAAATCTGTTGACGATTGCAGCCTCATCTCCCGTCTAACAGCCATGAGATTAAGAGTGTGATCGGAGAGTTTTTGTGTTCTTCTGCGGCGGGTCTTGCAGAACTTAGCTCCGACCACATGGACAGTTTCCACGAGCTTGTCGTTCATATCGTCCACTGCATTGCAATCTTCTAGGCACTGGAAGCGGTTACGTAACTCGAGCTGAAAGGTTTCGGGATTCTGGATTAGAGCACGAGGGGGACGGAGCGTTGACTTCATTAGACGAGACCTCTCCAACTTAACGTTTAGGTTCAGTGTGCCTCAAACCATTCGGTGATCGCTGCCAGTTTTCACCCTTGCGATCACTGAGACATCACTGAACAGTTGGCGTCTGGTCGTCATAATGAAGTCAATCTCATTTTTTGTCGAACCGTCGGGGCTCGACCAGGTCCACTTCCTGTGGGGCCGCTTCTGGAAGAAAGAGTTCATCATAAAGAGTCCCTCTTTCTCCATAAAGTCGGCCAGCTGCTGGCCCCTTCGGTTCCGTTGCCCTACTCCAAATTTCCCTACCTTCAGCTCACCGCTTTCTCTTGTGCCTAGTTTTGCGTTGAAGTCTCCCATCAACACCGTGTAGTGGGTTTTGGAGGAATGTATGGCTCTGGAAATATCCTCATACATTTCCTCCACCTCCTCATCGGGGTGTGCCGAGGTTGGTGCGTAAACCTGAATGACCTTCAGCGAATACCGTTTGGTGATTCTGAGTATCAGGTACGCGACCCTCGTCGACACACTCCCAATCTTTACAACGTTGTTGACGAGAGACTTGTGGACGATAAATCCGACACCTCCTTGGGACAGATGGTCGCCCTCCCGGTGATAGAACAAGTTGCCGGACTCGAGGATTGCCGTGTCCTCCTCCTCTCTTCGGACCTCGGATAATCCAATAATATGCCAGCGCAACTTGTCTACCTCTTCTTCCAGCTCCAGTATCTTCTCGTCAGTTCTCAGGGTGCGTGCGTTATATGTTGCCAGGTCGAGTCGTCGTAGGTGGCAACCGAACCTCCACCGGAGATTCTTAGCACCCCCTGCCCCGCCGTTACCATGGTCGCCACCGTAGCCAGGAATAGCGGGGCCGCCGGGGACTGGGGGCCGTCTTTTTGTGTATTTGTTCATTGGGGGGTATTTGCCGTAGTTGCCACGCTTGGCGAGCGGGTTGGCAACCGCAGTTTTTTATTACGTCACAGTTGTCATCAGGAAGATGCTGCTGCCCATCTCCTGCCTGTCTCCCTCTGTCACCTCTTACGACACCCACGGGAAGATATGGGGTAGTGGATATTCTTAACCGCCACTACACGGTGAGTGGTATTGTTGTTATATTAAAAATATCACCAACGTATAATAGTAGCACGCTACTAAGACGCCAATGAACAAAACTCCACGTATCATAGCGCTAATGCACTAAGACATGAAGCTGAGTATGCCTGTTACACTTAAAAGTGCTACCAAACACACTCAACATCCCCATCCGAAAGATAGACGACGCATCGCTATGCGCTACGACGCCGCCCACAAACGGTATGGGTGTTCGATGTCCACGGGAAAGCCGTATTGCTACAACAAACCCGCTTACCACCGACACTAAGATGTTAATTGTATACCTCCATCGACCAGAACAACAGGAATGTGTCGAATCAGGCGCAGCACACCCGCAGATCCATCACAAGACGCAATACCGCATGTAGCAGTAAGCATCAATGCAACTATCATACGGGCGGCGCACCCTCACAACACACCCACATGACTCCTATCGACTTTGGCAACAAAGTTAGTATTGTTGTTATATAAAAAATTTCACTAACGTATCATAGTAGCACGCTACTAAGACGTCAATGAACAAAACTCCACGTATCATAGCGCTAATGCACTAAGACATGAAGTTGAGTATGCCTGTTACACTTAAAAGTGCTACCAAACACACTCATCATCCCCATCCGAAAGATAGACGACGCATCGCTATGCGCTACGACGCCGCCCACAAACGGTATGGGTGTTCGATGTCCACGGGAAAGCCGTATTGCTACAACAAACCCGCTTACCACCGACACTAAGATGTTAATTGTATACCTCCATCGACCAGAACAACAGGAATGCGTCGAATCAGGCGCAGCACACCCGCAGATCCATCACAAGACGCAATACCGCATGTAGCAGTAAGCATCAATGCAACTATCATACGGGCGGCGCACCCTCACAACACACCCACATGACTCCTATCGACTTTGGCAACAAAGTTAGTATTGTTGTTATATAAAAAATTTCACTAACGTATCATAGTAGCACGCTACTAAGACGTCAATGAACAAAACTCCACGTATCATAGCGCTAATGCACTAAGACATGAAGTTGAGTATGCCTGTTACACTTAAAAGTGCTACCAAACACACTCATCATCCCCATCCGAAAGATAGACGACGCTTCACTATGCGCTACTACGCCGCCCACAAACGGTATGGGTGTGCGATGTCCACGAGAAAGCCGTATTGCTACAACAAACCCGCTTACCACCGACACTAAGATGTTAATTGTATACCTCCATCGACCAGAACCACAAGAGAGCGTCGAATCAGGCGCAGCACACCCGTAGATCCATCACAAGACGCAATACCGCCAGTAGCAGTAAGCATCAATGCAACTATCATACGGATGGCGCCCCCTCACAACACACCCAACATGATCCCTATCGACTTTGGTAACAAAGTTGGTATTGTTGTTATATTAAAAATATCACCAACGTATAATAGTAGCACGCTACTAAGACGCCAATGAACAAAACTCCACGTATCATAGCGCTAATGCACTAAGACATGAAGTTGAGTATGCCCGTTACACTTAAAAGTGCTACCAAACACACTCATCATCCCAATCCGAAATATAGACGACGCTTCGCTATGCGCTACTACGCCGCCCACAAACGGTATGGGTGTGCGATGTCCACGAGAAAGCCGTATTGCTACAATAAACCCGCTTACCACCGACACTAAGATGTTAATTGTATACCTCCATCGACCAGAACCACAAGAGAGCGTCGAATCAAGCGCAGCACACCCGCAGATCCATCACAAGACGCAATACCGCATGTAGCAGTAAGCATCAATGCAACTATCATACGGGCGGCGCACCCTCACAACACACCCACATGACTCCTATCGACTTTGGCAACAAAGTTAGTATTGTTGTTATATAAAAAATATCACTAACGTATCATAGTAGCACGCTACTAAGACGTCAATGAACAAAACTCCACGTATCATAGCGCTAATGCACTAAGACATGAAGTTGAGTATGCCCGTTACACTTAAAAGTGCTACCAAACACACTCATCATCCCAATCCGAAATATAGACGACGCTTCGCTATGCGCTACTACGCCGCCCACAAACGGTATGGGTGTGCGATGTCCACGGGAAAGCCGTATTGCTACAACAAACCCGCTTACCACCGACACTAAGATGATATGTCTAGGACACATCGGTTAGCGAGTCCAAGTTTACCTCGGACCAATTGCTCGTGAAGCAGCACACACGCCACCATAATATTCCTTTTCAAGTCCCTAATAAGGACTAGTCATTTTGCTACAGTACTAGGAGCAGTCAGTCACCCGACCACCCCATACAATGCTTATGCATCAAGGAGACCTCCTATAATATTGCTTTTGTATCATAGACCTTACTTTCATAAGTCATTCATATATAGGATTCGAACCCACGACCCTACTATTGTAATGCATATTAATCATAGAGACCTTCTATAGTATTGCTTTTGAATCACAGACCTTACTTTCATAAGTCATTCATATATGGGATTCGAACCCACGACCCTACTATTGTAATGCATATTAATCACAGAGACCTTCTATAGTATTGCTTTTGAATCATAGACCTCACTTTCATAAGTCATTCATATATAGGGTTCGAACCCACGACCCTACCATTGTAATGCAAATTCATCATGGAGACCTTCTATAATATTGCTTTTGTATCATTGAGTTTAATATCATAAGTCCCTAATATAGGACTAGTCATTGTGCTACAGTACTTCAGGCAGTCAGGCTCCCGACCACCCCATATATATGTACAACTGCAGGTATGTATCTCCGGCACCTCATCCATACAAGACGTCTATACGTGAACACCTTCCATAACTTAGGAAAATTTTCTTTAATACATGAACTCCTTCGACAACTTAGAAAATTTCATCTATACGTGAACTCCTTCCACAACTTAGAAAAATTTTCTTTTATACACGAACACCTCCCATGACTTAAACAATTTTTAACAAATTTCCTAATTATCTTATAAACGTTATTTAACTTAATTTTATAATATTTTTTGACTTGTATTTCTATTATTTATTTTATTTTAAATATTTTTACAAGTTTTTTATAATAAATTTACCTATTACGAGAAACAATAATTTTGCCTTTAATTTGCTATGTTATTGGGATAATGTCTGAAATATATTAACTTTATATTTATTGATTTAACTTAATTGCTTAATATATATCTTTTAAAACTATTTTTGACGCCCCTTTATATTGAATTTAATTATTAATAATAATATTGAGCCGTCACAACACGCTAGACTTATAGTAAGAAATTGTTTTAATCTGGTTGTGCTAAGGATAAAAATGCAGTAAACCTATAGTGCTACTGCATTTATAATGCAGTGGCATTAAACATTGTTTTGTAAATCATTTCCAATGTAGAACATTTATATTAAAACAGATGGACAGATATGAACCATGTTAAGACTTTGTTTTAATGTTTTGGTTGATTAGCAAGTTCTTATATATCTTAAATAACATTAAGCTTAAAATGACTAGGTAATAGCATAACCATTATAGCAAGTAAAATATTTTGTATTGGTTGTGTTTAGATAGAAAAAAAATTACATCACTGCTGTAAAAAAGGTGGCATGGACAGTGTTGTGTGGGAACTATGTTTATATTAATTGATTGGTTAGCATATCCTGAACACTATTTAGGTATAATAATGTAAACAGTGACATATATTAAGCTAGACATTTTAAACTGATTATGTAAGAATGAAAAAATTCACTGTAATTGATCATCAGCATAAAGCAGTATATACCGGAGACAGGCGCAGTGTGTAAACTTTCTTTTAAAATAGGTTGAGTGATTAGTTATTATACCCTTAATAGAATTTAAGCCAAAAAGACTAGGTAACATCATGTTCATCTATGATATTATACGCCAATAAATAGTGGGGACATAAGATGTTTTATACTGGTATTGTAAAGATTACGAAAACACATGTATAATTTAAATAGTATTTTTCACCTTTATTAGTAAGTATAAATCCCAAACATTATTAAACGCCAAAAAACTTGAATCATAAAAACATTTTCTATGATAGAAGATTTGATATTATACTTCAGTATCTATACACTGGATTTGCATATTTCTGTTATCATTTTGTATTTACCTTTGGAGAGTTCTGCAAGCTTTTAGCCTGTAAGGCATACAGATTTGTTATAAGCAATCCACCTGAAAAAAGTTAATGAATATTGTAGAGAGATCAAAATGTTATTTTTTCTGTATTTACGGCTTTAAATGCTTATGTATGTATTGATTAAGTAATAATTTACATTTCAAACACTATTATAGCCAAGGAAACATGTTCATTTATGATATTGTTGGGAATCAGTAGGACATTTTCAATAATAAGGGATATGAGATAAAACTGTTGCTTTCACCGTCAATAAACAATATATTTCCGTAGTTCTGTTAACATTTTGTTATCTCTGGCTCTATGTTAAATAAAAAAAAAATAATAATTAAAAAGAACACTAATTAATAATCAGCTCCAGTTGATCAAATACTGAGTAGTAATTATGGATATACGTACAAAAATATTTGACTATGTATAAGTTGTCTTACTTTTTATTTTCACTGGCCTCATATTAGAGAACAAGATATTATTTTTATATTAAGATTATAGATGATAAAAAATGTTTTTATTTAAAATAGTATATGTGATAGAGCCATGGTGCAGTTATTTTAGTAGTAAAGTTGTAACACGAATGGGTTTGCTCAACCGGGGAAGGATCACTCTCTCAGAGAATACCATAATAAAATAGTAGCTGCTGCTGTGTTTCGTATGGTGAGTGTACAGAACCGGAGATTTTTTACTGGGAACGAGGCATTCCATCTTAGTCCTGACTGGTGACAATGCTCTGCATTTTGATTTGTAATCGAGGATAGATGTAGATGTCTGTGGGCTACATCAAGCACTTACCATCAGGTGGACTGTGTGCTCGTTTGTGAACCTATCCTATCATTTAAAAAAATCCGCCAGAGTTAACAACACAGCAGTCTTAAGGATCAAGAAGCATCAATGCAAACTTATATACTATAATATATTATTATTAAAACTGTATTTTTGCTTCAGATTTTTTTGAAGATCGTGGATACGCAAACCAAAAATATATAACTACCTATTTAGTTTAGTAATAATAATTGTATTGAATTGAGGAACTAACATAAAAATAATTTATGACAAATTGACACATCTTCGCTCAGCTAATTTGGATTGCATAACTCGAGTTCAATTCGAGTTACCTGAATTTCAACTCGTGTTAACTCGAGTTGGCACATCTCTTATACAATTATTTTTGAAATATTACATTACCCGAACCAATGTTCTGAACACGAATAACAAAACAACTCATTTTTTCACATTTCCTGATTTAGTTTAGATATTCGAAAAATCTTTAGGCTTTATATTATAATAAATGTTTTTTTTTGTGTGTGATACTTTGAGAGTCGCTAAAATTTTTAATGGGCCCAAAAATGATTGTCTCTTCTGAGTTCGAAACCGGAACAAAAATAATTGTTAAGCTAAGTGAGCCGGATGTGGATTCTGGGTCAAATTTTGTTATCAGGCTTTTCCGTGAAATACCACGGAATCAAAATTGTCGCCTTTATTTTGACAATATTTCTCATTTTTGCCACTCCTAAAATTTCTGACGAAACGGGGAATTCCTAGCTTGGTAACTGTATAACATAGTCGTTTACCTGATTGTAAACAATCCACACACAAAAACATCTCGAAAAAGAATGCAGTTACTCAAGCAAATATATTGCTAGAAGAGATAGACATATCCAAAGAAGCCTGAAAATATACTAAAAGAGTAACACTTACTTCAAGTTCTATGAGTGAGTTACCGAAAATACAAGTCAAGATTATTCGATCAATTTTATTGACAGTATCATGGCCAGATACAAAATAGCACGTTCGGATCTTTCACATTTTTCTTGGATCTTACCATGTCAAATGCCTGGTTGTTATGTAAGTACAATGTTTTAATGCAGGATGACAATGGAGTTAATCTATTGGTTCAAATTTAAGACTTTTATTTAGGGTCAACCCATCTTCATTGTTTACAATATAATAATAGAAAAATTCTGTAGTTTACTAATCGACAACACAAAACACTTTATTAACGTATAGTCGAATTTCAAAGACAGACATTCGAAACGAAGTTGATGAAATTGCATTTTAATGTTTAAAAAACCTCGTATTTTAATGGAAAAAAAAGAAATCAAAACATAATTTATAAATTGAAAATAAAAACAAAAGAACACTACGGAAAAGGAAGCGCGCGAAATCGGTTACGCCTACAATTACGGATTAATTGACTTGCGATAATCGTTTGGCGGAATTGAAATTTATCTAATAATCTTTAGCCGCAATCTGACCTATAAAGTAAAATTACAGAATGAACCATATTTTAAGATTTCTTAATAAAAAAGTTCGGTGGGATATAGTGTCTTCATATTATAGTGGCGGCTTAGAACATCTACTACTCCATATCCTCCACTGAATGTCATAAGAGGTGGCAGAGGGAAACTGAGGCAGAAGATGAGCAACAGCATCTTTCTTATCAAAATCACCCGCTCGCCAAGCATGGCAACTACGGCAAAAGTTACAAGGGGACGGCCTCCAGTCCCCAGCGATCCCGTTTTTCCTGGCTAGGGTGGTGACCATGGTACCGGCGCGGTAATGGTAACGGCAAGCAGGGGATGCTAAGAATCTCCGGTGGAGGTTCGGTTGCCATCTAAGACAACTCGACCTATCAACATATAACGCACGTTTTTTATATAGGATAGGGTGACAAACTAGCAGACAGTCCACCTGATGGTAAGTGGTTGCTCTGGCCCATAGACATCTACATCTATCCTCGAGTACGTTTCAAAATGGCGATGCGCTGTCACCCGTGAGGACTAAGATGGAATGCCTCGTTTCCAGTAAAAAGGGTCTCGGGTTCTCTACACTCACCATACGAAACACAGAAGCATTAAGCTAATATTTGACGCTGGTATTCTGTGAGAGCGTGGTCCTTCCCCGGTTGAGCCGACCCATTCGCGCTCCAATTATACTACTTATATAACTGCAGCATAGCTCTACCACTTATAATCAAGATTGACAAAAAGATCCCGGAGTAAAAAAAAAGATAGACAAGTTGCGCCGGGATATTATGGAATAATCTGGGGTCCAAAGAGAGGGGAAGCACATGGTAATCCTTGAATCCAGAAACTTGTTTAATGATCGGGAGGGTGATCGTCTGTCCCAAGGAGATGACGAATTAAACATCCACAAGTATATCAAGAGCCGTGATAGCTCAGATGGTTAGCGCTCGCTGTAAATTTCACAGTACGCGAGCAAACCGGGTTCAATCCCCGCCGGCACCAATGAAATTGTTAGTTGCAATTTTAAGTGCTGATTTACCACGTGCTCAGCAGTGAAGGAAAATATCGTGAGGAAACCTACGTGTCAGAGAAATAAGAAAAAAATATTTCGAAGACATGTGAAGTTCTCCAACACGCATTGGGGCAGTACGGTGGACAATTCCTTGCAATAAAACCCTCTCAGAAATGAGCGGAGGCCAGTGCCCAGCAGTGGGATGTATATAGGCTGTTACTTTACTTACTTATGTCGTTAACAACTTTGTAAGGTTTGTGTGTGTGTCGACGAGGTTTGCGTACCTTATACTCAGAATCAACAATCGGTATTCGTTGAACGTCATACAGGTTTACGCACCAACGTTGGCACATCCCGATGAAAAGGTGGAGAAAATGTATGAGGATATCTCAAAAATCATACATTTCTCCAAAATCCACTAGAGCGACCTTGAGCGTTCTCATACGGCTAGCAGTGAAGTGCAACGTTTCAGATCTATTAGTCATCACTGGCAACACGCAACTGGTTTTACAATGTCGTTTTCAAGTTTTGGGGTATACCTGACGGGAAGACATGTCGTAAATTCCAAAACGCTGCCGATCCGAGTTGCATCTTAATACCTATCCGTTGAGTGGCATTATATAGGTCATTGTACATAGTGCTTACAGTTCGTAATTACTCTCGAAAACAGCACGTAGACGCAGCTCAAAAGGGAAATAGGTCTGTAGCTCTTCGCATGAACAGGACCACCGCACGTCTACTCCACGCTTTCGGAGTAGTGTCGCCATGGGAGATGGAATTAAAGGACTTCTAAAGGTCTATAAGTACTAGTTTTCTACCCGCTTTCAGAAGCTCCACTGTAATTTCAGTCTCGCCCAAGCGAGAGTGAAATTACAGCGGAGCTTCTGAACCTAACCTAACCTAAACTTGCCGTTTATAAGGTAATGGAGGGCTATTCTACTCTTGTTCACTCGACTTTGACTGTCATTCTAGATGTCGACTAGTGTTTGGCTCCAAAGGTTACGTGTAAAGCTTCCCATAGAAACCCGAAATATGCCGGAAACGGTGCTGATACACTAAGTCTTCAGCTGCTGTTTTGTTGTCGTCTACTATTTTATTCTTTTTTATAGATAATGAAACAAACCATAAATAGGTATGTAGGACCTGCCAATAGTCACTTTTACGGGCTGATATAGATGAAGGAAAAGAAGACCGGTGTGCTGCTACAATAAGTGTAAGCGGACTTCATATGTCATAGAAATATATAAGTTTTTTTTTTCTCCGACATGCTTTGCATGCCTGTTTCTTTAAAATGTTTTCCTTCACCGCCGGGTTCGAGATACATTAGCACTTAATATTGAAATTAACACTATGATTATTGCTATTTATATAGCAGTATTTATATAGCAGTATTTATATAGTAGTATACATAGCCAATACTTTTGATAATAATTCTAAGAAATAATTATTATCAAAAATTATTGGCTGTTAAAATAATTTTATAAAACAATCCTTATCAAATGTCATTGGTGACCAACTACAAATTAGGTATGTTTAAAATAATGAAATGAAATGAAATAAATTGAATGATTTATTTTCAATATAGATTATTCTATACTGGTTCACAAAAAAAACCTCTGTCCTAGGTGCAACCAGCGAGAAACCCAGCGCGACTTTTCTTAAACATACTTCAATGTACAATAAATTTATTTTTTACAATTTTTGCATAATTTTTTATAGAACTAGCATGGTGGTGATCAGCTCATTCCCAGGGTTTATTTTAATTAATGTATTCATTTATATTGTAATAACCCCTTTTGTACAATTTTTCTTTAATAAAACATTTAAATTTGTTTAATGGCAAATTTTGTACATTTTCTGGGATTTTGTTGTTAAAGCTTATACATTGCCCCATAAATGAATTACTAATTCTGTGGAGTCTAGTAACTGGTATTACAAACCTATGCTTGTTCCTAATTATATACTATATTGCTAATTTAAAGTATGAACATCTTTATTCCTATGAAATCTATTTATGTTTGTATGTACATACATTACATTTTCATAAATATATTGCGATGCCAAAGTAAATATGTCTATTTTCTTAAATTTTTTTCTATGAGACTCTTTACAATTTAAGGTATAACTCGCTCGTGCGGCTCACTTTTGCAAAACAAATATGACTTTACCATTAGTCGCATTACCCCGTAGTAAGATTCCATAAGACATTTCGCTATGAAAGTAACTAAAATAAACTAATCTAGCTGTCTCAACATTGGTTAGACTTCTAATCTGTCTTACAGCATATGCTGCAGAACTAAGTCTGCCTGCTAGTTTAGATATATGGGGGCCCCATTGAAGCTTAGCGTCAATAGTAATACCAATAAAAACAGTGGTATCATCAACTTTAACATTAAGTATTGCAAATTTAACCCTTCAATCCCCATAAAATTCCCATGCAGTCGCATGCGCCTTGCAAATCACGAGCGGTCGCATGCGACCGCACCCACCTACAATATAGAACTATTAAAACTAAAATTGAAAGACTAATTTCTATGAAGAAGTTTGGCATTATAAAATCTATACTAAAGTCTCTATCCTGTGGTCTAAACAAACGTCAGGTTTTACTTTATTACAAAAAAGTTTTATTGTATTTTGATAACAAAAAACATACCAAGCGGATATCGGCAGCGTGAAAATCACAATGGCTTCAATATATATTACTCGAAATTATTAACGTATAAAAATAAATTTTATTCACACAAAAACTTTCATTACAAATTCATAATAAAACACTATACTAAAACACTAGAAAAATCCAAAAATCAACACAATAACATTCACACGAAAATGGTGTACGAAATGAACGAAGATTATAAATAAATATCCATAGACTACCTAACTTTTTATCCACTAGAGGATTGAAAGTTTCATATTAATTATTTAATGCCAATCGTCTTCATAGAAAAGTAGTCTCTTAACATAAATATTTATGGGTTAAAATGCTGTGGGTGGGTGCGGTCAAATTTGAACTCTTGGCATTTGATTGGTTAATTTTTCCTACTGCCGTTTAAGAGCAAATTAATCGCGTTAAACCAATGTACTACATTTGATAGAACATTATTTACTTTGTGAAAATTAATTATCTGTCGATTGAGTTTAAAATTAATGAAGTATCATTAGCAAATAAAACTATATCGAGATTGTTCCCTACGAGATGGGGTGAGTTATTAAAATAGACTAAGAACGGGAATGTGGCGAGGATCAAGCCCTTAGGAACGCCCATTGATACAATTGATCCGGAGAATCCTTTACCATTGATAATGAATTTTTGAGTTTTGTTACTTAAATATGAAATAATAAGTCTAAGTGCAATATTTTGCTACCGTAATGTTGTAGTTTCCTGATTAATATCTCATGACGAACGTAATCAAAAGCCTTGGAAATATCACACAAAACACCTAAGGCATCTCATCATCTACTCGTATTGAATTCTCCCAGGCATTAAAAATATATTTCATAAGTTCGACACTTGCGTCAATCGTCGAGTGACCCCTTGTGAAACCAAATTGAATTTTGTGGAGTATTTTATTTTAATTAAAAAAATTACAATTGATCTAAAATTATCTTTTCAAAAAATTTACTGAGAGTTGGTAGTATAAAAATAGGTATAAAATTAGCGGGGTAAAATGTACTACCAGATTTAAATAAAGGTATGACTTTACTACCCGATTCGATACTATTTATAAAAATAATAGCAAGATGATGTGCAATTAAATCTATTATGGACACAATAAATGTAACGGAAAACCCCCATAAATCTGCGGTTTTCTTTACATCAAAGGTTTTGAAATATTTTAAAATATTTTGCGGTAATAGTTTTTCAAAATTTAATTAAGTCAAATGGGTTTTAACATTCTGTTTGAGTAATAACTCAGCCTTCTGTACGTTGTGCACGTCTACAGTGATCTACAGTGACAAGTAATATTTTGCTGTAGTGTCCCATGTAGGAATACAGTAACTAATAATACATTCATCAATAGCTTTAATATTTTGTAATGCTGATTGATATTCAGCATTACTCTAATCCTCAAATACTCAATCACTTCGTAGTTTTAAGATGCCGTTAAATCTTGTGCTCTCCCTATCATTTTAAGTTTAAGTGACTGTGACACCACGAGAATTAAACTTAGCTTATAGTTTAAAATAAGAGTAAATGATTTTTCCCGATTTCATAGACAAGGTGTATCAGAAGTGTAAGTGAATGACTCGTTAAATTCACTCACAATTAATACACAGCACCTATGCAGGTTTTAATACTTTATGTGATCTTGTTATTCGTACTGTTGTGTGAATAAGTCAACTAGCGCCATCTAGTGTCAGGAACGAGAGCGAGGGGAGCTTTGCAGAGAATGACATCACCGATCTCTCGACCGACAGCGCCACCCGAAGAACTAAGTTTCTAGAAAATCTATACTCGAACTCTCGGTACCTTACGCGTGTTTACTTGAACATTCCGGATATTTTGCTAATTTAGATAAATAGGTGGCGCAAGATGCGATCGAGACAGAGTTTAACTCGGCGACACAAGCGAAGCTTCGGAGCGGAATTAAGTGAATTAGTGTGTTTAATTATAGTGTTTTTAACTTTAAATTGTATAAAGTAAATTAAAGTTTTAATTTAGGTAATTTTATCGGCAATTTTTATTGTCACGAACCTCAAGCTCGTAACAATTGGTGTCAGAAGTGGGATAAAATAATGCCGATTTTACCTAAGGAGGAAACGGAGGGTGTCCGTACCCGAAGTCAACGCCAGCAGGAGACGGACCAGATGAGATTTGGTGGTGCAACGCCGCAGATGTCTGAGGGCCAGCCGCCAGCCACGGAAACCGGCCCGTCAGCAGCTTCTACGTCTGTGACACCTGACTTAGGTGCTCTGATGGTGATGCTGCAGGAGCAGGCTCGCCGACAGGAGGAACAGGTCCGTCGGTTGGAAGAACAGCTGCGGGGCGGACAGGACAAACAGAGCCGCCGACAGGAGGAACAGGTCCGTCAGTTGAAAGAGCAGCTGCAGAGCGGACAAGAGGAACAGGTCCGTCAGTTGAAAGAGCAGCTGCAGAGCGGACAGGAGGAACAGGCCCGTCGGTCGGAAGAGCAGATGCTCCTCATTAAGGACCTTCATGCTACCTTTGGGAAAGAGATAAAGGAGGTGAAGGATAGGGTTGCTCAACATGACAACCGCCTGTCGGAAGCTGAAACCCAAATCAAGGAAGCTAAAACCCAAATCGACCAAGTGAACAATCGGGTTGATTACGTGGTGGCTGATGTGAAGAAAACACTGGACGACCTCAAACTGGGTGATGGAACAACAGCTCCCGTAGTAGTTACAACACCTTCGCTACGTGGATTCAAAGTGCCGCCGTTCGACGGTACCTCTTCCTGGTCAGCCTACAAGATCCAGTTCGAGGCTGTTATGAAGGCGAACGGCTGGAATAAAAGCCAGGCCATGACTGCTCTCACACTAGGCCTGCGCGACCAGGCCTTAACAGTTCTGGAAGCTCTCGGTGAGGAAGTGACTTATGAGCAACTCCTTGAGGCATTGGAGGCGAGATATGGCGACGCTCACCTGGAACACGTCTTTCGTGCGCAGCTTAAAGATCGTGTGCAGCGCAGCAACGAAAACCTTCAGCAGTGGGCTCTAGAAGTGGAGAAGCTGGTGCGAAAAGCATACCGGTCTGTACCTGCGCTCATTGAAGGGAACCTGGTGCAGACATTCATCGACGGCATCCGCGACCTGGAAGTCAGAGCTGCTGTGAGGCTCGGGCACCACGAGACGCCTAAGGAAGCCTTGGCCCATGCACTGGAAGTGGAAGCCGTGCGGCAGGATCATCGTTCCCATCGCGTCAGGGAGGTTGCAGCAGCTACAGTTCGCGGCCGCAACAAAGGATACAGCCCAAGGTGCTATGGCTGTGGGGAAAAGGGCCACATTCGATCCAGCTGCCCTAAGCGAACCCTAGAAAGGGAAGGTGAACGATCTCAGGAGGGTAGTGCGGCCAACCGCACCGCCCAGCAGCAGCAGGGAAACGAGTAAAAGACAGAACTGCGGGGCGGGTGCTGGCTGATGTTAAAAGAGCCCCAAGGATCTCGATCTCACAAACCCATGATGGGAACAGTCTAATCATCAAGGGTGAGGTCAACGGAATGCCGTGTAAACTGACCATAGACACTGGAGCCTCTCGTATGGTTGTTAGTTCCCAACTTATAAGTCAGTTCCTTGGGGACTCCGCATACAACCGAGAACGCATTAATTTGGTAACAGCCACCGGTCAGCGTATACCCGTCCGTGGAGAGAAGGAGATGGAGTTGAAGCTAGGCAACGTGATCTACCTGCATAATGTCATCGTGGCTGATATAATGGACGACTGCATCAATGGCTTAGACTTTATGAGGAATAATTGTTGCGAGATCGACGTTAAGCAAGGTGTTTTGAAATGTGGACGGGAGGAACTTTTTATGGAAGGTGCGTTACCAGGGAATGTGTACAGCATCAAGAAGATTGTTCTTCCGCCGAGATCGGAAACGATTGTTCCGGTTAGTCTTCCTCGAAACACTGGGCAAGCTCACCGTTGTGTACTTGTGGAAAGGGTAAACAATGACCTTCCATGGAAAGTAGCTCGAACCTCGGTCAGGACCACTGACATCTCAGGAGTACGTGTGCTGAACCTTTGCGACCGGGAACAGATTATAGAAAAAGGCACACTGGTTGGTACTTGTGAGGAAGTGGATTGGTTACGTCAGTGCCAATATCTATCGACTGGGACCCCCAGCAAGGATGCAGAAACGAGAGTGACCACACTTTTGGAAGACTGTCGCAGTGTTCTCTCCCCGAACGAATTGGTCAAGGCGAAGAAGTTGTTACTCAAGTACGCCGATGTATTCTCATCAAACGATGCTGACATAGGAAAGACTGGTTTAGTTCAACACAAAATAAACACAGGTGAAGAGTTGCCTATCCGTCAGCGGCCAAGACGATTGCCGGTAGCACGTGAAAAGGAAGTGGAAACCATGATTGAAGGAATGGCGAAGGATGGTGTTATTGAACCTTCCTCTAGTCCATGGTGTTCGCCAGTGGTGCTGGTGAAAAAGAAGGATGGCAGCATGCGGTTCTGTGTTGATTACCGCCGTCTGAACGACGTTACAAAGAAGGACAGCTATCCCTTGCCAAAAATTGATGACACGCTGGACATGCTTACAGGAGTAAAATGGTTTAGCACGCTGGATCTAAAAAGTGGCTACTGGCAAGTTGAAATTGACTCTAAGGACAAGGAGAAAACTGCGTTCTCGACGGGAAAGGGTCTGTGGCAATTCAAAGTAATGCCGTTTGGGTTGTGCAATGCTCCTGCAACGTTTGAAAGGCTGATG
Organism: Parnassius smintheus behrii; assembly: GCA_036936625.1. Taxonomy (NCBI): domain Eukaryota; kingdom Metazoa; phylum Arthropoda; class Insecta; order Lepidoptera; family Papilionidae; genus Parnassius; species Parnassius smintheus. The sequence goes on along the minus strand of JAUPFT010000004.1, from coordinate 9,114,403 downwards.
GAACTTGTACTTACCGGGCTAATTGGCGATGCCTGTCTGGTCTACTTGGATGACATCATCATCGTGGGCCGTACGTTTGAGGAACACCTTCAAAACCTGGAACGCGTGCTTATGAAGATTCAGAGTGCCAACCTCAAGTTGAACCCGAAGAAATGTTCACTATTCCAACGGCAAGTTAACTTTTTGGGGTTTGTAGTATCGGAAGAAGGTATCCGCACAGATCCAGATAAAATCGCCACTGTCAAGGATTGGCCGGTTCCAAAAGACAAGACGCAGGTTAGAGCATTTTTGGGTTTGTGCTCCTATTACCGGCGATTCGTGAAGAACTTTGCAGATATAGCCAAACCTCTGCACAAGCTAACCGAGGAGAAGCGACATTTCTGCTGGGATGAAAGTTGCAATATCGCATTCCAGGAGCTCAAGGAACGTCTGTGCAAAACACCTATTTTGGGATACCCTGACGCAAGCAAAGAATTTATAGTTGACACAGACGCAAGTGATATAGGACTTGGCGGTGTGCTGTCTCAACGGAGTGGTGACCAAGAGGTCGTGATATCGTACTTCAGCAAGTCGTTGTCAAAACCGGAAAGGAACTATTGTGTCACAAGACGCGAATTGCTCGCTGTGATAAAGTCGTTGCAGCATTTTAGCAAATATCTTCTGGGACGAAAGTTTCACTTACGAACTGACCATGCTGCACTAAAATGGCTATTGCAGATTAAAAACCCAGAAGGACAAGTTGCGAGGTGGATTGAACTACTGCAGGAATACGACTTTGAGATCGAACATCGCAGCGGGAAATCTCATGGCAACGCAGATGCATTGTCAAGAAGACCTTGTCCTGAAGATTGCAAACATTGTACTAGGCAGGAGAGTAAGGAAGTGGTATCTGTAAGGATGCTCAGGGCAGACCACCTCAGCAACGAGTGGAAGGACAGCTTACTACATGCACAGCAGGAAGATCCGGACATCAAGCCGATTCTGGAATGGATAAAGGCCAGTGCCCCCAAGCCCAAGTGGAGTGACGTCTCAGCGATGAGTTCGACCACTAAAAGCTATTGGGCCCAGTGGGACAGCTTGCTGCTTCAGGATGGAGTTCTGTGTCGTAAATGGGAAAACGTTCGGGGAGACAGCTGTCATTTGCAAATGGTTGTCCCTAAAGCTAAAGTACCGGATGTTCTACAGCTGTACCATAATGATTGTTCAGGAGGCCATCTGGGAGTTAAACGAACTCTACTGAAGATCCGAGAACGGTTTTACTGGGTTCACTGTCGAAACGATGTCGAGGACTGGTGTCGCAAATGTACAAGTTGTGGGACCTCAGACTCGTAGTAGAGGTGCATTGAAGTTGTACAATGTGGGTGCACCATGGGAGAGAATAGCCATTGACTTGGCGGGGCCGTTTCCGGAGAGTGAAAGCGGTAACAAGTATTTCATGGTTGTGATGGATTACTTCACTAAGTGGCCAGAAGTCTTCGCCATTCCAAATCAAGAAGCTTCAACAGTTGCAGATAAACTAGTTCATGAAGTCTTGTGTCGTTTTGGAGTACCTTTAGAGATTCACAGCGATCAAGGAAGGAATTTTGAGTCTCAAATATTCCAGGAAACTTGCCGAGTTATGGGTACTCATAAAACAAGAACGACTTCTTATCACCCGCAATCTGATGGAATGGTGGAACGATTTAATCAGACATTTAGAGGTACCTAGCAAAAGTTGTAGACAATCGGCAACGAGATTGGGACAAGCACATACAACCGTTTTTGTTGTCATATCGAAGTTCTGTTCACGAAAGTACAGCAGTGACACCAGCTTTCGCAAACTTTGGAAGAGAATTACGGCTGCCTGCAGACCTGATCGCTGGGATACCACCTGATGCCCCACGCAGTATAACCGATTATGCATATGACTTGCGGAACAAAATGAATGACATTTATGAGCACGTCAGACAATCGGGCCAGCAAATGTCTGAGAAAATGAAAACCCGGTATGACCGCAAAATGAACAATAAAGGGTTCAACGAAGGTTCATTAGTGTGGTTGCACAATCCAATCCGCAGCAAAGGGAAATCTTCTAAGCTTCAAGCTAAATGGGACGGCCCGTACCGGATTGTAACCAGGATCAACGATGTGACCTACCGGATACAGAAAGGCGCAAGAGGGACTCCTAAGATCGTCCATGTGGATCGCTTGGCGCGTTATTATGGGACCGATAATGCTCGGGACGAGCATGTCTTAGGAGGGGGCAGTGTTGTGTGAATAAGTCAACTAGCGCCATCTAGTGTCAGGAACGAGAGCGAGGGGAGCTTTGCAGAGAATGACATCACCGATCTCTCGACCGACAGTGCCACCCGAAGAACTAAGTTTCTAGAAAATCTATACACGAACTCTCGGTACCTTACGCGTGTTTACTTGAACATTCCGGATATTTTGCTAATTTAGATAAATAGGTGGCGCAAGATGCGATCGAGACAGAGTTTAACTCGGCGACACAAGCGAAGCTTCGGAGCGGAATTAAGTGAATTAGTGTGTTTAATTATAGTGTTTTTAACTTTAATTTGTATAAAGTAAATTAAAGTTTTAATTTAGGTAATTTTATCGGCAATTTTTATTGTCACGAACGTCAAGCTCGTAACAGTACTATTTAACACCTAACAAATTTAATAAAATTGATAAAATTTAAAAATACGAACTAATTGAATCTCATCTGATAAGCACTGAGTCCCGGTTTAAAGGGAAGAATATGCTTCAAATCTATGCAAATAAATAAAATTGAAGAGTATTTTTAACTAAATACATGTGAAAGTATATGTAGTACTTACAAAAAAAAAAACAATTAAAAAAAAATTTTTGTTGTCGGCCTGTCTGCCTATTTGTTTATTTGTTCCGGCTAATATCTGAAATAGTTGGATCGATTTTGACATAACAGGCAACTGACAGGTAACTGATGTTATATGGAGTAACTTGTGTAAGTTTTAATTTAGAAAAAAATTAGGGTACAGCGCAAAAAATTAAAACCCACGAAATCTAATCACAATTGATTCTACGCGGGCAAAATCGCAAGTACCATCTATTGAGTAATATATATATTCAATATAGATTGTAAAAAATGCTTATTGAAAGTCACTCTTATGTTTAATTTACCACTGGTTTGGAAAAAAACCTCTATCGTGGGCAGAACCAGCAAGAATACGCGACGTTTTCTAAAAAAAAAAGAGTTTACAATCATATATTTTACAAAATTAAAAACACAAAACGAATTAGAAGCAGCTAGTTTATTTGTTGCGTAGTTCTTATATGACACACTTAACCTCTACACCACTAGACTACCATAGGTACTATAATAATACACTATTAATCGATAACGATTTAATTGGTGGCATTAGCTTAGAGTCGGTAGGTTCGTTTGAAGGCTGTTTTAACGATCTTCTGTTGTTTGTTACTAGTAGCCGGGAATCCTCGAGTGTCGTTTGTTTCGATTTTTTTATTTGTGTACACTCAACAAGATATAGAAACACAGTCATATAGTGAGTTTGTAAAAAGATTTTACTTTATTCGATAATTAACTGAAATGTCTAAAAAGGTAAATTTATTAAAAAAAGCAAACTTGATTTCAACTTTTGTAGCAAAAATTGTGCGAGTAATTATGTGTACACGTACGAATCTTTATGACGATGTATCATTGTCATCAAGAAAACGTGATTATGTTCAGCAGTGGACTTTTAGAAGCTGTAATGATGTTAACACCTAATAAATAATTTCTTTATTCGGATTAAAATGTTGATTACATATATTTGTTTATTTCTTCCAAAAATTTTTGGTACAATTAAAAATAAAAATAATCAAACGATGTTTTTGTTTTTTTTTATATTAATATTTACAGTTATCTACAATTTTTTTCGGCATGAATGTAGTTTTTTCTTGAATAGGCTTGTGGGATCGAAACAGGGGACATACAACTAACGAAGGAGTAATAATAAAATTACTTTTAAGGCTCGGAAGGAGATGAGTTGTAATTATTATTTTTAACGGAACAAACTTGAATTAATTAGATTACAAATTCTGTATAGCCTATGTTTGTCTCCAGGCGCTGATTAACTTACTCCTAATTGAGTAACGAACTCTCCAAGACTTGTTAAATAGGCGACCCAAGTAACTATAGAGGTTTGTGGTAAAAGCAGTAAAATATTGCGTTATTTCTTACTATTGTTAAAATCTAGTTAAAAAATCCATAAAACATTAATAAAACACTTACAAAAAAAAAACAAACGGAAACAATTTTTATTAAAGATTATATAAAATTAAAAATTATTACAAATGTATTTTTGCCTTCTCAAAGTGGACTATTTGATAAGTAGTCCTATTACATTTTTTATGATATAATAATCCAATTTATCAGCAATATTTTTGTAATGGTTTTGATTTCCAGCATTGCTTAATGTGATTCCGATTATTTTTCACCTGAGGGCATAAAATATCATTGCACTTCTTAGCTTCGAAATATGGCTTTTTCTGACAGACAGATCTCTAGAAAAGACTTTGAAGCCCTGCTTCCGCTCAATCGCTTCTTCAATACGAACTGTATTAAAGTTGCGTAAGTCCCGCCTCATGCTTTTGGAGATTCAGATACCTGAATGCTGTCAAATCTACTGAAAACTGCAGCTTCATCTCCCATCTAATAGCTATGAGATTAGGATTGTGGTCTAGTGGTTTTTGTGTTCTTCTATGACGAGTCTTACAGAACTTATCTCCGACCGCATGGACAGTTTCCACAAGCTTGTCATTTACATCGTTCACTTCGTTGCAGTTGTCTAGGCACTGGAAATGATTTTATAACTCTAGCTAAAGTTACAAACCCCGTGTTGTGGCGAGTAAGAATACCCACCACCCCATATCTTCCTGTGGGTGTTGTAAGAGGCGACAGAGGGAAACTAAGACAGAACATGGGCAGCAGCATCTTTCTGATAACAGCAAAAATCAATAATAAAAAAAAACTGTGGTTGCCAACCCGCTCGCTAAGCGCGGTAACTATGGCAATATAATAAAATAAGTTAACAATCATTATTGAAATATTAAAACTACCGGAGGTATTTTGTTGCAGTTTTCTTACTATTCTGAGATTTTTTTAAAGTCTATATTTTATGAACACGCTTTATGTACGTGTTGACCACCCATTATCGTCAGGTGGACTGTTTACTTGTTTATTCCCCTAATTATAACACTAAAATAGTAAAACATACCGACCTCTTCAGTTAATTAAAATCAAAAATTTTATGAGAGATTTGATATTTAGGTGGCCACAAGAAGTGCGGAGAGATTTCAAACAGCAAGCGAAAAATGAGGGCTCTGAGGGTAGATCAAAGACCATTTACCATCGTAGATCAATGGTCTTTACATTTAAAAAATGGTTTGAAAGAATGAAAAAGTACTTGTCACAAATTGCATTGTCACAAAAACGTAATAAGGAAATTAATTTAATTATACTATCCTTAAACTATTATAAGGTAACCAGGGCTTTGAATGAACGTCTAACGCTTCTTACTTGCGACGATAACAACGTAGCTGAATAATTACCAGTAGTGTGTCTGTGCAAATTCGTTATCTCAGTTATTCTTGTTAAATATAACAGGCTTATAAATGAATTAGCATTAATCAAATTTCGACTGCGGTTAAAAAATTAAGATTAGGTTTTTAATGCAGAAAAAGATTAAAAGATAAAATCCTGTCAATTTCTAGTAATATTTTTCAAATAAACGCGTAAAACGCTAGGTGTCAAAACAGTAAATTAAGTTAATTTCATAGATTTAGTGTAAACTGATGTTAGAATAGATTGGCATTGGAAAATAGAAAGAGTAAAGTGTATGCGTATGTTAGATAGAGAAAGATAGGCTAGACCATACACGTTCACGCTTTGGCCTGTATTGGTCTAGCGTAATTCGTGAACAAATAAAATTCCGCGTGTATTTGCAAAATATCAGGTTCTTAATTTGAAACTAGTGTTTCATAGACCTAATTAGTTATAAATAGTTATGTAGTACCTTATTATCACTACCTCAGAAAGAAATTTCACATTATTGTACATTTAATCCGTGGATACGATTGAAATGTTTAGCTGTCTAAATGATATCTTAGAGCAGGTATAAATAATTTGTAGTTGAATGGATAGGAAAAATTATCACTCTTCTGGTTAGCCCGTTATCATCAAACGTTTTGTGCAAATTGTCCCATACTTCTCTGCGTATCCCACAGTCTCCTCTTACGACGCCGACAGTATGAAGTACAATGTACCAATCGGTACGCCATGGGACACCAAAGAGCAATAGAACAAAGAAAAATTCGGACAAAATAGTAATAATCGTTTATGGGTGTGTAAATATTAATGTCCGCACATGGGTCATTAATCATAAGTCGTTCGCTACAGCCGTAACCGATGGCTCGCATAATTAATCCTGCTATTGAAACATCGCGTTATAAATTGATGTGAAGAAAAAAATTATTATTCCGTTCAGTATTTACTCTATATTAGATATGATGATTCAAATGAGTTAGGTATGGTAATATATAAATTTTGTATTCGTCAAATATTATCCATCCATAACTGCCTTTAATAGCCCACTGCTGAACATAACACCCCCCCCCCATAAATTACCTCACAGGAAGTATTTTTTCATATTTGTGCCAGTCAGATATTTATATACATTGTCTTTAACGTTGTTACCCCATATTTGTTAAACTTTAACCTTTTTAAAAACTTTATTACGTGTTTCTTGTCTAAATTATTATTCAGATTTTATTTATATTGCTTCATCTTAACGCAATATGTTGCTCGTCACCGTTAGGATATTTTATGTTTAGTGTAAGCGAGACTATACTTCCATCTATAAGAAAATAACAAATTTTCTGGCATTTTCCAAAGACGTCTCTTACACACTATAGACATCCTTGGCGCAAAATGGGTTGATGGATTATTATACGCTAGTGCCAAATGGCTTCGCGCAATGCCCTACTTTCTAAATACATTGTGCAAGATCACATAGAGCAAGGTAGTTGTTGAGAAATAGCATCATATTGCATGACATGAAATTATTAATAAGCTTCATATTCAGAATTCAGAACTAGTTATAAACTCATGCATAGTAATTTACATAATATTATGCAATTGAATGCTATTTAAATAATCCTTTGTTTTTGCCAAGTTTTAGACTCTATTTCAACGTTCCATTAGCTTCATTAAAAATAAGAAAATAATGAAACAATAACATGTGAATAGCAATAGTAGAGAATACTATAGAAAAATGAACATTTTAATGCTTAAAATGTAGATCTTGGTCTTATCTGTTAAATGAACCCTTTTTTATATAATTACCGTAAAAGAATTAAATTGTATTATAAAGTAAAAACTTACTTCAAGGAACAAGAAAGAACAAAATAATTTCACATACCGAAGTGGGTGCTAAGACAAAGTGTATAGAAGTAATAAAGACATGACTTAGGAATGTGAACATAATTTTTCTTTTAATTTTTTGAAATCGGATTCGGATTTATATTAGAAGTTAATTCTTTTTAACTCTTTTGACTAGATCAAGAGATCTCACAACTTCAATGTCGTCTAAAGGGATGCATAAAAATTTCTTTTCTCTTAATTTTAAGTGTCATGGCCAGAGGGTCCGATGCCGATCTCTGGGGGTATCGGGCGTCCCCGAAATCTCCATATCAAGATCGCGTGGGCGCAGTAGCTCTGGTAGTATCATTTGGTCGCTAATTCAACACCTCATTGAACTGCCATTCCCCACCCTTATTCACTCTTATCTTAACTCTTAATATGTATTTAAATAAAACTATTTTTTACGGATTCCATCGCGTATATTAACTTATTTTACGCCAAGTCGAGAAACAAAGAAACGCAAGAAGCTTCAAATTTTGAATACAATTAGTATTTAGTGTATAAATAAAAGAAAAACTAAAATATTTTGCAATTTCGGTCCAGTTTACTAGGTACACTAACTGCATCAATAACATCGTAATCCCATATAAATATATAGGATTACAAAGTTACATTTGCAGTGAATGAATTAGTGTATCTGTATATTATGTATAGTATAATGTAATAATAGGTGTAGATAGGTACGATATTGATATTTAAGAAGTAGAAGGTACTGGGAAGGAAAACAAATTGTTCGGATTAATCCCAGCCGCCAAATTTCGTGAACGCACGACACGGCAAACATCCCGATACCATCCACACCATCTGGATGCTTGGCGGTCCACCACTGTACGTTTCACAAGGAGTTTTCTTCCACGTACAACCTCTCTGTGGAATAGTTTATCACCGGCGATTTTTCCGGACCGATACGACCTGGGGACCTTCAAGAAAAGAGCTTACTTCTTTCTAAAGGGCCGGCAACGCACCCGCAATTCTCCTGGTGTTGCGGTTGATCATGGGCGGCGGTAGTCACTTAACATCAGGTGAGCCGCATGCTCGTTTGCCCCCTCTTCTATAAAAAAAAAACGGTAGGACTATCTACAAAAATAAATGAGATGCCATCAAAACATAATTTGTAAAAAAAACAACATTGATATGGTCACTATAAGATGTTGTTAGGTTAGCTAAGTACGTAACAAGTTAAGATAGAAGAACCCTTAAGTAGGAAATAAATAAATTTACCGACTTAGTATTACATGGATCTCACAACTTTTTTACGATAGAAGAAATGAGTTGCGAGACTTGGTTTTTTACAAGTTACATATGTTTTTGAAGGCATTTTATATTACCGACGTTGCTTGCACCATTCCCCATGGTCACGGGTGGGACCGATGTTCAACGTTGCAATGTCACAGTTAAGCACGTGTCAGATGAAAATTATTATCTTTTATTCCGATCTACGCAGTATGAAATATATACAGTATAGTATCTTGAAGTCTTGCAGCTGTATGCTTGGTTTGGATTTTAATAATGACGGACAAATGCACAGTATACCCGATGATAGGTGGATGCTGTGGCACATGTATATCTAGTCTAGTCTAGTCTTCGATTTATAATCAAAATATCGATGTACTTTGACCCCTGGGAACTAAGCTTGAATACTTCGTTTCCAGTAAAAAAGTCAAAGAAAATACCGCACTAAAACCGCGTGATACCTATATGATATGTGGTAGAGCCACGATACAGCTATACTATGGTTGGAGCAAGAAAAGTTAAGATGAACTTGTTTAGGACCAAGCTCTCACTGAATACTAGTGTAAAATAGCAGTTAAATGCTGCCTTGTTTCGTATGGTGAGAGTAGAGTACTGGAGATCCTTTTAGTGGAAACAAGGCATTCCTTCTCAGAACTCAAAGGTGACAAAAAATCTCCATTTTTATTCTTAATACGAGTAGAAGATAAATGTAGATGTGAATGGGCTATAGCATCGACGATGATGAAGAGGATGGACTGTATGCTCGATTGTCAACTTCATTCAATAAAAATACCTATATCTTCATATTAACCAGCTCTAACTGCATCCCCGTAGCCGCTCCTTCAGTGGATTATTTTGGCCTATAAAATTTTATTGAAAGGTTGATGAGGATCAGTCATTTTATTATTTTATTTAAGCAAAATTTCGAAGAAACATTTTCAAAGACTCGTTAGTTTTATTTCCCACCTTGGGTTTTACAATTAATGTAAAATAAAAAATTGCTTATTAGTATTCATACAAAGTTTTATATTAATTACCTATAAATGTAGATTAAAAGGTCATTTTTGCTGATAACGAGGTCATCTTAGTCATCAGGGATGACAATGCACTATAATGATTCGTATCGTAAGTTGATTGATGCAGATATGTTCCGTTCTACGAGTATTTGGAAACTTAGTCCCTTATGTCCGCTTAAATTAATAATGATAACAATTTTGAATTGTCATTGTATACAAAATCATTTACTTCTAGAAATTTTATTGTACGTATTGCTCTATCTCAATATTCATCATACTGAGAGAGAATATATTTCACGTAAAGCCTAATTTACGACCTTTAATTACGTTTAAAGAACAATGTAGAAATATTTATGTCCCATATCGATAGCAAAACTTTGCCAGTATTGGGTCGACGCCAGTGCTTTACATATTACTTTATAGCACAGAGCGTGTGGTTTTAAAAGTTATACATTTTTAATATATTTGTTAAGCATTAAACAAAACAATTCAGATTCGTTCAAAATTTTAGACGAAAATAATTTTAAAATAATTAAATTAATAGGGTTATAACAGGTCGGTGTTTATTTCTCTACCAGTGAGTGAATGTCATCAAGAATAAAAGCTATTTTGGTTCACATTTGAGATGCATTTCTACTCGTATTTATACACAGACACGAAGTGAAACGTAGCTCGAGAATTGTGCTCAAGTATCCAGATATCATAATATTATGCCTTTAAAACGCAACCAAAAACCAAACCGCATAAATAAGTATAGGGCATATAATTTGAACAACGTCGGACTAACAGTTTATAAAAAAACAAACAAAACATAATTATATTATTTATAGAAAAGCCTATCCCTATGTAATTTTGTTAAGTTTCAATTTTGGTTCAGTTAACGAACAAGAGAAGCTTGACAATTAACTCAATGTCAGCAAATCTGCTGAGGGCGTCGATTAAAGCAAATCCACTCTCCTAAGGGGACGGCCAATATAAATCTGCGGACTGTTAATAATGAATAGAATATTGAAGTGATTAACTCTAATTATGAATATATCAGATTTATTTTGTGATATTGTACTCAACAGTTTCCTACTAAGCACCTTTCTACACAATCTAGGAAAGGGGACATCTTAAAATATAATTTTTAATAATTGGCACACGCATCTTATTTCATTTATAAAAAGGTTTGTTATTAATCTATTTTAATTTATTTGGGGTCCAGCTTGTGAGCAATATTTTTTCAGATTTGAAGAATTGATTTTTTTCTGATTTTCAAGCCACATATTTTATATACTAGCTGTAGTAATGGTGACATAATAAGATAGTCTATTTGATGTTAAGTGGACGCTGTGGCCCATAAGCACCTAATACTGTCCTAAATAATATGAATCAAAATGTAGTACTGTCGTCAACCCTGAGAGTGTAGTCTTTCCTCAGTCAAATCGACCTGATTGTGCTACAGATATAATAAAACTGCTACGTGGCGCTATTATAAATCAAAAATCCAAAGAATTCATTTACAACCATTCTGTTAATAATTTTTTAGCGTTATTTCTTAACACTAGTAGCGACATAATTAGGAGAAATGATTAGAATACCTATAGCGTTTACTATACGTCTTTTATAGAAAGGTCTAAATTGACGACAAAACGACAGATGATAAGGAGTATCATAAGTGTCTTTGACATAGATTGAAGTTATGTGAAATAAACAGCACAAGGTGGCTGCCAACAACTGGACGCGCCAAGATCGATCTATTTTATCCTATTTATATATTTATAGGTATTCACTGTAATTTGATATTTAGTACGAGATTTATTTATATTAATTATTTGATATTACAAAGTATTGTTTCCGGGTACTAAGAACAAAATGATTGATTTATTAGTTATCTTTAAAGTATTCGTATTATATCTCCATTTGAATGAATTATAATAATTATATATACAGTGAACCATCAAACAAACAAGAAAATAATCAGTGCATGACATTACTTTATAACGAATTATTATTCATATTTAACTTTTGCTCTGACAATTAAAACATTATATACTAATGGGCTAAGTAATAATATCATTATTTAATATAATATAACTATCTTCAAAATCTTAAGTCGTATTATCGCATTGGAAAGTAATTTCACTTTGTTTTCCATAAAACTAATATGACAAAGAAACTGATAGTCCGCCTGATGATATAAAGCTCATTGAACCTGCAACCAACTTCAAACAACCTCTGATTTTGTTGTCAATTACTCCGCAAACTATTCGTTTTAAACTCAAAGGTTCATGATGCATGTTTTCTGAATGATAAAGAAACTGGTGTACTACTGATGGCTCAAAAATATCCTAAAATACCAATTCTGAATCCAATATCTCACACATATTGGTCGGAAAATCACGTTCTCACCGAGTACCAGATTATAAAATAACAGCTCGATGTAACTGTCTTTTATATGGTGGATGTAGCAAAACACAGACCTTTTTACTTTAAACAAGGTATTTCAATGTAGTCAATAAGTCAGTCTTAGGGGTAGTAATGAATTTGCATTTTAGTTCTTAATCGAGAATAGATGTAGATGTCTATGGGCTACAGCACCCACTTACCATCAGGTGGACTATGTTCCGTTTGTCACAAATAATTAAAAACACTCATGGTGAGCATACGTGATTCTTTCAAAAAATACAAACCAGCTGTTACATTGGTAAAATAGCCTTAAAATGATGAGAGATGAGAGTTCGTGAGATGATTGATGAACTAATTTAACACCTAAAAGTTATTATAACAATTGAGACATCCTTACTCAATAAACAAAGCAAAGCAAAGCAAAGAACATAAACAGAATTAGTTGAACAAACTGAAGACCCCGTTGAGTTCGTTAAGCGTGGTTATACAAACTAAATTGGCTGGGTATTTAAATCAAATTTTGAGCATTGTACATTGTTAAATCTATTTTTTAAATATCAGATTTATATATCAGAGTATATAAGCTGTTTTTAATTTTTAAATTATTCCAGGTGTCTGTATGAGTATATACTTCACGTGTGTGATCCATCAGTCTGAATCCATAGATTTTTTCGATCAGTGGATATTGTAAAATAAGATAATAGTAAGGCCAGAAAAGTTTTGTGTGGCTATCGATAAAAGGCGTTAATATTTATAAGCATTTTTTTTTATAAGACTCACTTAAAGCTATTAAAATTACTAATACTTTCATTAATCACTCTAAATAAGCTTAAAAATGCTTATGTCTTGACGTAGTAGAGCCACGCAGCAGATAATTGCAAAGCAGGTGGTAGTTCCCAGCCTCCTTCTCTATTAAAATTAGGATGTTTTTTTAATTTCAATAGCCTCACGTATCATCTTATTTCTTCTCTCGTTTCGTTCTTCTATCGTTATTTCGCGAGGATTTGTGGTCTATCAAATCTGATGTAAAATTTGGGGCCGTCTAGGTAATGAAAGGAAGTAAGGAGTAAGCTCTTTTCTTGAAGATCCCTAGGTCGTATCGGTCCGCAAAAGTCGTCGATGGTAAACTATTCCACAGAGAGGTCGTACGCGGAAAACTCCTTCTGAAACGTACAATGGTGGACCCTCAAGCATCCAGACGGTGTGGATGGTATCCGGACGTTTGCCGCGTAGTACATTCACGAAATTTGGTGGCTGGGATTAATCCGAACAATTCTTCAGAGCACTTCCCGTGGTATTTGCGAAAGAAAATGCAAAGAGATGCAACATCTCTTCGTAGCGCCAGTGAATCGAGCCAATCGGAAATCACTCGGTCGTCGACGATTTGAACCGCTCTGCGCTGGATGCGGTCAAGTTGGCACTGGGGAGCCCCAGCCCATAGATGGGATCACAAACTGCAGCTGCAATCATATCCTAGACAGCCCCAACCTTTACATCAGATTAGATAGACCACAAATCCTCGCGAAAGAACACCGATTCCTACCAAGGATGATGAGGCTATTGAAATTAAAAACATCCTGATTTCAATAGAGAAGGAGGCTGGGTACTACCACCGGCTTGAGACCCTATAATCAATAAAAATAAAACTATACCCAATCACACCACTGCAAGACCTCAGGACATAATAATAATAATAATAATAATGCCGCAAAAGCATGGTGGGCGTGGCTTCTTGAGCGCGCTCACCATGCATAATCGCGAAGTGTGCAGCCTCCGTAATTACTTCCTGGCGAGATCGGATGATCCATTCTATAAGGACGTCATTTCTTGTGATAAAGGACTTACCCCTCTATCCTTAGCCAACGAGCAATGGCAAGACCCGGCAGTGCAGACAATTTCCGACCGGGAGACCGTGTGGAAGGAGAAGGAGCTCCACGGGAGGTTCTACAAGGCTCTACATGAGCCTTTCGTAGACACAGTAGCCTCCCTCCACTGGCTACGCTTTGGTGATCTCTTCGGGGAAACCGAGGGTTTGTCTGTGCAATACAGGATCAGGTTATTAAGACCAACAACTATCGGAGATACATTCTAAAGGATGGCACCGTGGACATCTGTCGAGCTTGTCGCCATCCCGGTGAGTCACTTAGGCATGTCATCTCCGGTTGTTCGGCGCTTTCTAACTCTGAGTACTTGCACAGGCACAACCTAGTAGCCAGAATTCTTCACCAGGAGCTCGCTCTGAAATACGGTCTCGTGGATCGGAAATTGCCGTATTACAAGTACTTGCCGGAAGCCGTGCTCGAAAATGATCGTGCCAGGCTCTATTGGGACCGAACTATCATCACAGACAGGACTATTCTTGCGAATAAGCCTGATATTGTGCTGATGGACCGGGCACAGTCAAGGATATTTTTGGTCGACATTACCATTCCGTATGACGAGAACCTCGTGAAAGCCGAAACAGACAAGCAAACAAAATATCTGGACCTGGCTCACGAGGTGACCGACATGTGGGGTGGTCTGCCGACTGAAATTATTCCTGTAATCGTCTCTGCAAACGGGATAATCCCAGTAAGCCTCTCGGGTCATCTGAGGCGACTGGGACTACGTGGCGGACCGCTCCGGGCTCAAATGCAGAAGGCGGTGCTCATCGATACCGCCCGCATCGTCCGCCGGTTTCTTTCCCTTTCCCCCTAACCCTCGGCCGTTTGGTCTCCCCTGCCGAGGGCCTCCATCTGGTTGGGCTTTTATTTATTTATGTATTTTTATATTTATTTTATGTTATTGATATTTATGTATATTTATCTTTTCATTTTCATTTATAATTATATATTTATAGAACCCAACCAGATGAGAAAACTATATAGATACCCCATAATAATAATAATAATAATATTTTATTTGCTTAAAACATGGTATATAATAGATTTTACAGAACGTTTCAGATCAGCATGTTTTGCTATGGTTATTCATAGCATGCAATTTTTTTTTTACATTAATATTTTTGGCTACAAAAATCCTTGACACTATAGAAATTACAATTATTTAGCCACTGATACAGTTTTAATTTAAATGATCTTGTATTTAATATTTTTAAATAATTAGGTATGTTATTATATAAGTGAACACACATAAATAAACAACTTTTATTATATTTTCTTATTCTAGGATTATCTTTTAGTACAAGTCTATATGGATCTCGACGATTGCGGGGATTTACATCATCTATCGTTGTAAACAACGTTTTGTGCTTATGTACAAACATGCATACTTCATAGATATAAAGTGATGGTAGTGGTAATAAGCCAAGTTTTTTAAACACTGGTTGACACGATTCATTTGGTTTTTGCCCACATATAGCTCTAATGTATTTTTTTTGCGCGACAAATGCTTTGTTTTGATCAGTGCTGTTGCCCCACATTATAAGACCATACCGTAGCAGAGATTCTACATATGCATGGTAGGACATGACAGCGGTTTTTATGTTTGTTATGTTTTTTATTTGTTTAAGTGCATACACGAATTTATTTATTTTGATAGAGACATCGCTTACATGTAGTTTCCAATTTATATCGTCATCTATAGTTAAACCTAAAAATTTCGTATGACTAGCCGCTTTTATTTTTGGAATGTTAAGTTTAATATTATGTTTATTATTAGTGCATTTATTAAATTGTATATATAAAGACTTGTCTAAATTAATTTTTAAATTATGTATGTCAACCCAGTTAATTAAAGTATCTATTGTATTATTTATGTCAGCTTCGTGGTCACTCAAGTTATTATTTTTTTTATTGGAAGTCACGATTATTGAAATGTCATCAGCAAATAGAATACATTTATGCTTCGTAATATTAACGATGTCATTTAAGTACAACAAAAACAGAATTGGACCGAGAACACTTCCCTGTGGAACGCCATATTTCTTGTTTCGGTATTCGGACGGGTATGGAATTATGTCCCCATTTACATCGGCTTTAGTAATAATAACACATTGTTTTCTATTATAAAGATATGATGTTATCCAGTGAGGGGTTGGTCCTCTAATTCCAATTTTTTCCAATTTCTGTAACAATAGGTCATGTGAAACTAGGTCAAAGGTTTTAGATAGGTCAAAAAATAGTCCCGTTGTGAAATTATTATTATTGATATTTGATACTATTATTTTTATGAGTGAAAATATCGCCAAAGTTGTATATTTATCTTTTTGAAAGCCGTACTGTTCGTTTGATATAATGTGATATTTATTACAAAATTCAATAAGCCTTTTATACACGCATTTTTCATATATTTTTGATATTACGGATATTAGGGTTATTGGTCGATAATTATTAATATCATCTTTCTTGCCTTTTTTAAACAGCGGCTTAACTATTGATAGTTTCAATGTACCTGGAAAGATTCCACACGAAAATGAAAAATTTATTAAATATGTCAAGATTTCAATTAATTCAATTATACATTTTCTTATTATTTTTGTGTTTATGTCATCGTGGCCTTCAGAGCTAGTATTTTTTAATAGCATTATTTCCCTTCTAACCTCATTTTCAGACATAGGTCTAAGAAACATAGAGTTGACATTCGCGCTGTTAATGGTTACATTTTTCGCTTTAGTGTGTGTTGTTGATTCACGGGTCAAATCAATAAAATGATTGTTAAAGGCAGAAGCTATATCTACAGGATTCGTAAGAACTTTGTTATTAGCTATAATTTTTTCTATATTTTTCTTGACATCACAGTCTAAATCATATCTATTATTACATAATGAACATATTGCAGTTTTCTTTATATCAACTAAGTTTTTGCATTTATAACATGTTACTACTATCGGCATCTTGCGGCCGCTATTAGTAGTTTTCACATTGAATTTAGATGTCATGTTGTTGAGTGTTATGTGCCGGTCGATTATACCTTACTAGATGGCACTGTTATGAATAATATTATGATGTATTGTTTATGTAGATTTTTTTAATTTTTTGAGTCTGTCAACGGTCTTGCATAAAAATATTATATGAAATTTTAGATTTGTGTTATTAAATATTGATATATATGCATGATTAGGTATAACTAAGGTAAAAATAAACTCACGGCACTATTCAATTGTTACAATCACTAAGTTTTTATCTCATAGTCAGTTTATTTTGCATAGATAGGACCTTAAACAATAATTAAAAAATCTGAAGGTACTCCGGGTTTAACAATGATATCGGGACGTCAGTCACGTCAGTCCACCGTGATCATGGGTGCTGAAAATGACACGAAACGTCGGGAATTAAAAACAAAAATAATTATAATTAAAAATAAACGCGATAAAATCCGTAAAAGTAGTTTTAATCAATGTGGAGACTCCTTTTATTGGAAACGAAGCATTCCATTTTAGTCCTTAGGGGTGATAACGCATCTGCGTTTAGATTCTTAATCGAATAAAAATGTAGATATCTATGGGCCACAGCTTCCATGTACAATATGCTAGACTGTGTGCTCGTTTGTCACCCATTTAAAAAAATGCTAAGAATCGTTCAATACAGTAGTCAAATGGCGGAGTTTACAGTCCACACACTACCATTTGGCTACTGCCTTTTTATGCCTCAGTTTTAAAACAAGGGTTCAAATTTTGTATAAAAAATATTTTATTAAATCTGCAGCTCAAACCACTGGCTGTATATGGGTGAAATTAGAACAATAACTTCATTCTATTTAGTGGGCATTCACTAAGAAAGAAATCTTGATAAATTAAAATCCTTTGATATTAAAATATAGTTTTTAGAATTTTTTTACGGGTTGATTTCATATAAGTATAGGGAAAAATATTAAATGATTATTGTAACTTTAAAATAAGTACAAATACATTAGTATTAAAATAATGCAATTAGTTTTTTCCTTTATTTTCCTAATATCTCATCTCAAACTGTTAAAACCTGGACACGTGGTTTGGAAATGGTGGTGGAGAAATCCGTAAAAAGAAATAATGATAAATATGAATAATACTCATTATATATAAAATATTGAAAACTGTCTATCTATCACTGTGTGCGAGTTAGTAATCCGTCAAAATTATTGTGATATCAGATACAGATAAAACGGTTTTACGTGCTTTGTGAGGCATAGGGATGAAACACAGCTAAACTCTTGACTTCGGGCTACTACTGGGAATTTCTTGATAGAAAACCCAACTGATGTTAAGCCAGATTACTTAAAAGTATTTGCTATTAAAATGGGGTCTGAAGTACTGTTTATTTTTAGTTAAAGGTTATCTTTTTCTTTTGTAATATTTTTATTTGTTCTTTCCTTCATTATATGCCACATTGTTTTGATTTTATTATTTGATCTTATAATTTTATAACTGTATTCTATTTTCTTTGCTGTTATGACAGCTTTTTTTGGTAATTTTCCATATTTTTTATAATGTTGGTTAAAAATTTCATTACTCGATTTTAATGCCAATACCTTTAGCATTCTTTTGTGTTTACACGATTTTTTCAACCCTACTGTTAACCAACGTTTTTTATATCTTGGTTTAATTATAATTTTCTTTTTGGGTATACATTCATTCAATATATATATATATATAAATATATATATATATATATATATATATATATATATATATATATATATATATATATATATATATATATATATATATATATATAGATAGATGGTATCCGGACGTTTGCCGCGTAGTACATTCACGAAATTTGGCGGCTGGGATTAATCCGAACAATTCTTCAGAGCACTTCCCGTGGTATTTGCGAAAGAAAATGCAAAGAGATGCAACATCTCTTCGTAGCGCCAGTGAATCGAGCCAATCGGAAATCACTCGGTCGTCGACGATTTGAACCGCTCTGCGCTGGATGCGGTCAAGTTGGCACTGGGGAGCCCCAGCCCATAGATGGGATCACAAACTGCAGCTGCAATCATATCCTAGACAGCCCCAACCTTTACATCAGATTAGATAGACCACAAACCCTCGCGAAAGAACACCGATTCCTACCAAGGATGATGAGGCTATTGAAATTAAAAACATCCTGATTTCAATAGAGAAGGAGGCTGGGTCACCGGCTTGAGACCCTATAATCAATAAAAATAAAACTATACCCAATCACACCACTGCAAGACCTCAGGACATAATAATAATAATAATAATAATGCCGCAAAAGCATGGTGGGCGTGGCTTCTTGAGCGCGCTCACCATGCATAATCGCGAAGTGTGCAGCCTCCGTAATTACTTCCTGGCGAGATCGGATGATCCATTCTATAAGGACGTCATTTCTTGTGATAAAGGACTTACCCCTCTATCCTTAGCCAACGAGCAATGGCAAGACCCGGCAGTGCAGACAATTTCCGACCGGGAGACCGTGTGGAAGGAGAAGGAGCTCCACGGGAGGTTCTACAAGGCTCTACATGAGCCTTTCGTAGACACAGTAGCCTCCCTCCACTGGCTACGCTTTGGTGATCTCTTCGGGGAAACCGAGGGTTTGTCTGTGCAATACAGGATCAGGTTATTAAGACCAACAACTATCGGAGATACATTCTAAAGGATGGCACCGTGGACATCTGTCGAGCTTGTCGCCATCCCGGTGAGTCACTTAGGCATGTCATCTCCGGTTGTTCGGCGCTTTCTAACTCTGAGTACTTGCACAGGCACAACCTAGTAGCCAGAATTCTTCACCAGGAGCTCGCTCTGAAATACGGTCTCGTGGATCGGAAATTGCCGTATTACAAGTACTTGCCGGAAGCCGTGCTCGAAAATGATCGCGCCGGGCTCTATTGGGACCGAACCATCATCACAGACAGGACTATTCTTGCGAATAAGCCTGATATTGTGCTGATGGACCGGGCACAGTCAAGGATATTTTTGGTCGACATTACCATTCCGTATGACGAGAACCTCGTGAAAGCCGAAACAGACAAGCAAACAAAATATCTGGACCTGGCTCACGAGGTGACCGACATGTGGGGTGGTCTGCCGACTGAAATTATTCCTGTAATCGTCTCTGCAAACGGGATAATCCCAGTAAGCCTCTCGGGTCATCTGAGGCGACTGGGACTACGTGGCGGACCGCTCCGGGCTCAAATGCAGAAGGCGGTGCTCATCGATACCGCCCGCATCGTCCGCCGGTTTCTTTCCCTTTCCCCCTAACCCTCGGCCGTTTGGTCTCCCCTGCCGAAGGCCTCCATCTGGTTGGGCTTTTATTTATTTATGTATTTTTATATTTATTTTATGTTATTGATATTTATGTATATTTATCTTTTCATTTTCATTTATAATTATATATTTATAGAACCCAACCAGATGAGAAAACTATATAGATACCCCATAATAATAATAATAATAATATTTTATTTGCTTAAAACATGGTATATAATAGATTTTACAGAACGTTTCAGATCAGCATGTTTTGCTATGGTTATTCATAGCATGCAATTTTTTTTTTTTTACATTAATATTTTTGGCTACAAAAATCCTTGACACTATAGAAATTACAATTATTTAGCCACTGATACAGTTTTAATTTAAATGATCTTGTATTTAATATTTTTAAATAATTAGGTATGTTATTATATAAGTGAACACACATAAATAAACAACTTTTATTATATTTTCTTATTCTAGGATTATCGTTTAGTACAAGTCTATATGGATCTCGACGATTGCGGGGATTTACATCATCTATCGTTGTAAACAACGTTTTGTGCTTATGTACAAACATGCATACTTCATAGATATAAAGTGATGGTAGTGGTAATAAGCCAAGTTTTTTAAACACTGGTTGACACGATTCATTTGGTTTTTGCCCACATATAGCTCTAATGTATTTTTTTTGCGCGACAAATGCTTTGTTTTGATCAGTGCTGTTGCCCCACATTATAAGACCATACCGTAGCAGAGATTCTACATATGCATGGTAGGACATGACAGCGGTTTTTATGTTTGTTATGTTTTTTATTTGTTTAAGTGCATACACGAATTTATTTATTTTGATAGAGACATCGCTTACATGTAGTTTCCAATTTATATCGTCATCTATAGTTAAACCTAAAAATTTCGTATGACTAGCCGCTTTTATTTTTGGAATGTTAAGTTTAATATTATGTTTATTATTAGTGCATTTATTAAATTGTATATATAAAGACTTGTCTAAATTAATTTTTAAATTATGTATGTCAACCCAGTTAATTAAAGTATCTATTGTATTATTTATGTCAGCTTCGTGGTCACTCAAGTTATTATTTTTTTTATTGGAAGTCACGATTATTGAAATGTCATCAGCAAATAGAATACATTTATGCTTCGTAATATTAACGATGTCATTTAAGTACAACAAAAACAGAATTGGACCGAGAACACTTCCCTGTGGAACGCCATATTTCTTGTTTCGGTATTCGGACGGGTATGGAATTATGTCCCCATTTACATCGGCTTTAGTAATAATAACACATTGTTTTCTATTATAAAGATATGATGTTATCCAGTGAGGGGTTGGTCCTCTAATTCCAATTTTTTCCAATTTCTGTAACAATAGGTCATGTGAAACTAGGTCAAAGGCTTTAGATAGGTCAAAAAATAGTCCCGTTGTGAAATTATTATTATTGATATTTGATACTATTATTTTTATGAGTGAAAATATCGCCAAAGTTGTAGATTTATCTTTTTGAAAGCCGTACTGTTCGTTTGATATAATGTGATATTTATTACAAAATTCAATAAGCCTTTTATACACGCATTTTTCATATATTTTTGATATTACGGATATTAGGGTTATTGGTCGATAATTATTAATATCATCTTTCTCGCCTTTTTTAAACAGCGGCTTAACTATTGATAGTTTCAATGTACCTGGAAAGATTCCACACGAAAATGAAAAATTTATTAAATATGTCAAGATTTCAATTAATTCAATTATACATTTTCTTATTATTTTTGTGTTTATGTCATCGTGGCCTTCAGAGCTAGTATTTTTTAATAGCATTATTTCCCTTCTAACCTCATTTTCAGACATAGGTCTAAGAAACATAGAGTTGACATTCGCGCTGTTAATGGTTACATTTTTCGCTTTAGTGTGTGTTGTTGATTCACGGGTCAAATCAATAAAATGATTGTTAAAGGCAGAAGCTATATCTACAGGATTCGTAAGAACTTTGTTATTAGCTATAATTTTTTCTATATTTTTCTTGACATCACAGTCTAAATCATATCTATTATTACATAATGAACATATTGCAGTTTTCTTTATATCAACTAAGTTTTTGCATTTATAACATGTTACTACTATCGGCATCTTGCGGCCGCTATTAGTAGTTTTCACATTGAATTTAGATGTCATGTTGTTGAGTGTTATGTGCAGGTCGATTATACCTTACTAGATGGCACTGTTATGAATAATATTATGATGTATTGTTTATGTAGATTTTTTTAATTTTTTGAGTCTGTCAACGGTCTTGCATAAAAATATTATATGAAATTTTAGATTTGTGTTATTAAATATTGATATATATGCATGATTAGGTATAACTAAGGTAAAAATAAACTCACGGCACTATTCAATTGTTACAATCACTAAGTTTTTATCTCATAGTCAGTTTATTTTGCATAGATAGGACCTTAAACAATAATTAAAAAATCTGAAGGTACTCCGGGTTTAACAATGATATCGGGACGTCAGTCACGTCAGTCCACCGTGATCATGGGTGCTGAAAATGACACGAAACGTCGGGAATTAAAAATAAAAATAATTATAATTAAAAATAAACGCGATAAAATCCGTAAAAGTAGTTTTAATCAATGTGGAGACTCCTTTTATTGGAAACGAAGCATTCCATTTTAGTCCTTAGGGGTGATAACGCATCTGCGTTTAGATTCTTAATCGAATAAAAATGTAGATATCTATGGGCCACAGCTTCCATGTACAATATGCTGGACTGTGTGCTCGTTTGTCACCCATTTAAAAAAATGCTAAGAATCGTTCAATACAGTAGTCAAATGGCGGAGTTTACAGTCCACACACTACCATTTGGCTACTGCCTTTTTATGCCTCAGTTTTAAAACAAGGGTTCAAATTTTGTATAAAAAATATTTTATTAAATCTGCAGCTCAAACCACTGGCTGTATATGGGTGAAATTAGAACAATAACTTCATTCTATTTAGTGGGCATTCACTAAGAAAGAAATCTTGATAAATTAAAATCCTTTGATATTAAAATATAGTTTTTAGAATTTTTTTACGGGTTGATTTCATATAAGTATAGGGAAAAATATTAAATGATTATTGTAACTTTAAAATAAGTACAAATACATTAGTATTAAAATAATGCAATTAGTTTTTTCCTTTATTTTCCTAATATCTCATCTCAAACTGTTAAAACCTGGACACGTGGTTTGGAAATGGTGGTGGAGAAATCCGTAAAAAGAAATAATGATAAATATGAATAATACTCATTATATATAAAATATTGAAAACTGTCTATCTATCACTGTATCCGAGTTAGTAATCCGTCAAAATTATTGTGATATCAGATACAGATAAAACGGTTTTACGTGCTTTGTGAGGCATAGGGATGAAACACAGCAGAATTTCTTGATAGAAAACCCAACTGATGTTAAGCCAGATTACTTAAAAGTATTTGCTATTAAAATCGGGTCTGAAGTACTGTTTATTTTTAGTTAAAAGTTATCTTTTTCTTTTGTAATATTTTTATTTGTTCTTTCCTTCATTATATGCCACATTGTTTTGATTTTATTATTTGATCTTATAATTTTATAACTGTATTCTATTTTCTTTGCTGTTATGACAGCTTTTTTTGGTAATTTTTCATATTTTTTATAATGTTGGTTAAAAATTTCATTACTCGATTTTAATGCCAATACCTTTAGCATTCTTTTGTGTTTACACGATTTTTTCAACCCTACTGTTAACCAACGTTTTTTATATCTTGGTTTAATTATAATTTTCTTTTTGGGTATACATTCATTCAATATATATATATATATATATATATATATATATATATATATATATATATATATATATATATATATATATATATATATATATATATATATATATATATATATATATACAAGAATTGCTCGTTTAAAGGTATAGGATATATAATGCGTCTTCCTCTCTTCCATTCCAATACACAGTTATGTTTATAGTATGTCTTGTTTATTGAAGATGCTCTGTATGTTTTGAAATAACATTGTGAGCTGTATTTTTTTACTGGTTTGTTACATTTTATATCAGAACGTGATTTGCATATAGGTTTCGTTACAGAATTATCCTTAATGTCCGAATTATGTATATTATGATTTATGGCAGTACTAACAAAAAAAATGATCGTTGTTAGTAAACACATCTGTCGGGACACAGTGAATATCCTGTTTAGGTAGCCTAAACATTTTCTGTATTTCTTTACTTTGATATTCTTTGATTTTATGTCTTTATAGTCGAGTCGTAATATTTCTTGAAGTATATTCTAGCACAGATATCTTAAGTTATTACGTGGTTGGCCTACACATGAATAGTGTAAATCTATGTAGTGAACATTAGATGCGCTGTATGACTTAAATATTCTATTTATATCTTCAGTATTATGTCACTTATTACCAGTTTCGCATAATATAATATTTGTATTTTTAAGTTGGCTTAGGTAATAAAAAACGTAGGAACTCATTTTTGTTAAATCATTGTCATTTTTTCCTGTTAGGATCAATAAATAGTCCATATTACTGTAAGTTGAGCAATTGAGCTTAATGCCTTCTAGTATTTTGTCCGTTGTAGCTCCTGGTTTTATTTCACCATTCAACTTATATTTATTTCCAAGTAATTTTGATAATTGTGTAGTTATGTGATAGTGCTTAGTTACGTTACCTCGGCCTTGTTCATCTCCAAATATATGTAATCTGTGTTCGTATATGTGTTGTTCTTCTATAGAATCATTTTTTATTGGCTGTCTCTTGTCCGTCTTGGGTTTACGGAATTTTTACTCTCAACGATTTTTTGCTTTTCATACGGTGTTGCGGTTCGTTTTGCTGCGCTTTCATCACGGAGGCTATTCTTTTCTTCCTCGGTGAAGCTAAGCTTAGTTCTATTTAGACTCCTCTGGATTTCTTGTTTTGTAGGCTTTTTTGAGTCCGATGTATATATTTCAGTCAACGTTTTTATTTTTTGCTCATATTCGGCTAGTTGTTTACTTACAGCAGTATTTTCAGAGTGCAGGTTTTCGATTTCGTTTTCAGCAGCCTTCGGTTTCAACTCTACATGTGATATTTTGTATTTAATTTTCTGTGTATCTTCCTCTAGATCTGGTTCTATATTTGGACAACTTCTGTTCAATTTACTGTCTGTAATAAAGGAAGAATATTCTTCGTCTGATAAGAATTCAAAAGAATTTACAGTAGGTATATTTATTTTATATTTATATCGTTCACTTACGTAACAGCTCTTTCCATTCTGGTTTGTATCTGTAAACAACACCCAGCAATATATAATCATTTGCCATAAGGTGAAATATTTTTTCTGTAATATCAGTGCATTCAATGTGATATTTGTTTTTGCAATTGCTACACACTAGATAATGTCGTGTTTCTATTAAATCTTTACACTTTATGCATAATAGTGACATCTTTAATGATTTGTTACTGCGGCCTATAGACATCTATATCTATCCTCGACTACAAATCAAAATGAAGATGCGTTGTCACCCGTGAGGACTAAGATGGAATGCCTCGTTTCCAGTAAAAAGTGTCTCCAGTTCTCTACACTCACCATACGAAACACAACAGCATTAAGCTATTATTTGACGCTGGTATTCTGTGAGAGCGTGGTCCTTCCTCGGTCGAGCCGACCCAATCGTGCTACAACTATACCACTAATATATCCGCAGCATGGCTCTATCGCGTATAAATATCGTATCCCATAAAGTCTCAGTTTTGATTATTTTTAGATTTTAAGTTAATTTTTGAAAATATTTTAAGGCACATCAGAAGTATTCGGCAATCGTATTAAAATTGTAAACACAACCTGAAAAAATATTCATTTGACAAATCTCTAATATCCCATTAAATCTATGTCTCTCGTAGAAAATTTTTTAATTAGTTTATGGATTTCATTATTAATTTGATGTTTATGCCTTTTATACAGAAACTGTAATTTTATTACTCGGGGATTTGAAACTTCTACAATATTGTCGAGTTTGTGTAAAAATAAGCTGTGTCTGGCAGTTGATTGCACCGTAAATTTTACTTTATTAAATTTTCTCCGTGGGGAACCTTAGCGTCACTAAACATTTCAGACAAAATAAATTATTTTTTTGTTAAAAATATAAAATGTTTAAGCGTCATGGTGAAATTTTTATTCTACTATTAATTTACAAACACTTGTATTATCCTATTAAATAATAGATCCCATAGTCTTCGGTAGTTTGCGGTGTAACAATATTTTTTGCTACAAAAACACCATAAAAATGCAGTGTTGCGTTCCGGTTAATGCAAATCAAGACAAAAGCTTTGTTGCAGCCTGGTTGAATCATTCTATAGGTATTGATCAAACAGAGCAAGTTTTTTCATCGATATAATACGACATTTTACTAAAATAAGATTTTTGTAATACGACTTTTCCTAAGATATTGACGTTTTGTTTCACTAGCTTATTCGAACTGTAAATAGCTGTGTGTTTCGACGATTATAGGCTGTAACCCTTATTTTTTAATGGCTTTATTACTAATATGTATCATGGAACATACCTTTTTGATTATGTATCAGCTTAGATTTAGAACTGATCCCACAATCTGATAATGATCAAAGTCCAAACGGAATGCTTAGCCACGTAGGTGATCTTGTAAGACAAACTTGTCTATGGTTCCTGCTCTTTGTTCTGTGCAATGAAGGCAAGGAAATATTAAGCTGGAAACGTTAGCGATATGACAGATTTTTTCTTGCTAATGTAGTTAGATACTTGATTATATTTCAGAGCAATTAGATGCTTAAGACAGCACACTTGGTGAGATTTATCTGTCTAGTACTTAGAATAGTGGGGATCAAAAGCAGTCCCATTAGGGGGCAATTTAAGTGTTGTATCACTCGTAATCTCCAACTTATGCTAACCTTTTTCAACGCTACTGACAAATTTTTTAAACTAAATTTCACCGACTGTTTGAACACAACTTTAACTATGGTTAAGCTGCTGATACAAACCGCTGTTTTACGAACGTAAATTCAGATGTAATTAAAAAGTACGAAATAAAAATAATCTATTTTTGTTTGAAATATAATGCACATAAATCATCTTGACGTGGCAACGTATAAGAATCCACCACAAAAATACTTCCGTCGCTATCGAAAGATGGTACAGAGGGAAATGAAATACGATCAGGAAATATAGCAGGAAGGAGTTGCTCATCTTATTGTAGGCAGCATCTTCCTTATAACTACTTGAAACAATAAAAACTTTGGTTGTCAACATGCCCACAAATTGCGACGACTATGACAAATATTTTCCTACGAATAATCTATAAGGGTGGCATATGCTCTGGACGGAGACTTTGAATTGACGATAATTATTGAATGCTCATAATATGTTACATATTTTTGACGACAAACAGGTACAGTAAAAAATCAATTTGCTTAGATCTACATGCAGTTTCGAATTTCAGTCCATTGTAAGTATCTTACAGTACCGAAACTGAGTGACTTAGTTTTCGATTTGATCTGACACAAAAAAAGCAACTTCACACGTTAGCGTCAAGCAGTGTTATATGAAGCTTGCGACGTTTTTGTCAGAGCTATCGAGAAAATGAGTGAATTATCTGGCAAATATACGAAACCAAAAAAAATTGTCAAAAAAATTATAACAGTGAAACCTATGAAGTTTGGTGAAGCCCATGAACCATAAACACTTTCAATCAACATTACAACACAGAGTTATTTTATAAAAGATTGTGTAATAGATACGTTATCACTCCAACAAGGGGTGAAAGGCCTCACAACATGAAACTATTTTATTTAGAACTACGCTTCTATACAGCTTAAACTGTAACACAAAAATCAGTACACTGCTGCTGATTGGACGATATAATAAAACTGAAACAAAACATTACGTAAAAACTTATGCCTATCACGTCGAGGGGTAGGCAGAGAATATGGACTTCCATTTGGCACGATCCTGACACACCTATCTCGCCTACTTTACATCCATGTACCTACGCATATATGCTCGTCAGTTAAGAGTACTCTCAATTAGGCTCATCTTTAATATATAGTCAATTTTGTCGATAAACTTTCATCTAGAGCTTCAATTCCCACTCTGTCGTTCACTTCTACAACATAAATTTGCTTTGTCACTCTTTACTTGTTCATTTTTTCTATGTGAACAAACCACCGAAGCATTCCTTTCTTAATCCTAGCCACAACATCATCTTGCAAACTACAGTTTTGTCTTATCACACAACTTCTCACCTTGTCATTGAGATTCATCGTATTAAAGAAAGATCATAGATGAAAAATAAGCTCTCTCACCTAGAAAAAAAACAGTAGAGTCTGTTTTTTTGTTATCAAATACTAGCTAACTCTCACGCCTGTCACATAGAGAGGTACGCAGGCACTACTTCCATTTGGCACGATCCTAACACACCTCTCTCACCTTCTCCACATCCATATTCCTAAGCATACATGCTCGTTGATTAAGGGTACTCCTAAGTTGGCCCGTTTTCAACATATCGCCAACTTGGTCAATACACTTTCGCCTAGGACGTCCCTTTCCTTAGCATATAGTTTTTCCACAATGCTAAGAAGGCTGATAGATACCACGGTAGTTTTTACAGTCCTGCTGCGACCATTTTCCTTTATATATTGGGAATATCAAGGCTTTGCACCTGTCTACCGGTACCCGCTTCAGTTCCCAGCATTTATTAAGCAAGGTGTGCAGCAGGCCTGCCACGACTTCCTATTCAGCCCTTAGAATTTCGAGTGAAACTTTATCATATCCAGGCGCCTTACCTGTTTTCATGATTTTCATTGCTTTCATTATTTCATCTATACTTATCTCGCTACCTCTTTCCTCTTACTTCGAAGTTTCTATTTCATTTAGTTTATACGTCGTGTCTTCACTCACAAACATGGTCTCAAAATATTTCTTCCATCTCTTTAAACTCAAAACTTCCACTCTCGTCTCTTATACCATTCATTAAAGGCTGTTTTGAATATCCTCTGGCAGTTCTTACGAGTCTCCAGAACATTTTGATATATGCCTGGAATCTATCCGATATTCTTTTGTGAATCTTATCCGTTCTTTCTTGCTTTTTCTTTTTGTCCATTTTTTTATGCGTTCTTTCGTGCACTGCCGCCGCTCGCCTAGTTAGAGCGTGATCTTGGATGTGACAGCCCCCTGTGGCATTCGATTCAAAAACAGCACAAACTTTCGTGGTGACCGCTTGCACAGTGCAATTTTATCGTGTATAAGTTGCATTTATCGTCGCGTACCACTCGCCCAGTTTCAACGTAGTTCCACCAACCTCAAGGCCGCTTGCAGACACCACAGGTAAGCCCGTTTCTATTTATGAGCTGTTTTTATATGTTATATCCCTTTCTTACAGCAGCTCATGTTCCTGTCGTGCCGCCTAGTATAGTAAATTAGATTAAAGCAAGTTTATTGTCCAGAACCTATGCCACATGCCACGTCCACCATTTTGATTTAGAATAAACAAATTACGAATACACAGTCTACTTTAGTTATTCACACACACATTAATTTTCGGGTTATTATTCCCGGAATCGAACGCGGGACCCTGTGACCTATTTTGTAGTTCCTTTACTCCGAATTTAAAAGGGCAACCTAGTTGTTCTACCATTTTGTGATCCATTCATTCTGAATTTAAATTAGCAACCAGTAGCTCAAACAGTATGTGCTTAACAATTATCACACCTGATGGTAGGTGGTAGTGAACTCGAGATGGTAAAGCGCGGTGAACTTTTTTAACGAAATTTTATTCACGTGATGATGATGGCTACTAGTAACTCTCTCAGTATACCTTTCCATTTAGTCTAAATCTGCAAGTTGTCATTTTGCCGCACCGTACCCGCCCATATATAGAAGCAATGATTCGTGCACGATTGGATTTACGCTTTATAGACAGTAAGGAGCTGTCTTGGCGTGAAGTACCGCCGTTATTTTGTGAGAGCTCTAAATTTCCTGCAGCTGCCCGTGGACTTGTTTAATAAATAGATTTAAAAAAGAAAACATCCCTATAAATGATAAGTGATTTCCGTGTGGTAGTGGCGTAAGAGAACCGAAATGGAAGTGTTTCTCAATTCCATTCCGTGGATCTTGTAAGATGTTAAAATAAGATAAGTCGGAAAATCTTATGGCTTCCAATGGATGGTGGTATTATTATCTTTTTAAGCTATAATTTTTACGTTATATTTGATAACAAAAACAAAACAGACTCTACTGTTTTTTTCTAAGTGAGAGCTTCTTTTTCATCTATGATCTCTGGAGAAAGTCTAAATATATGCCTGTACCCTCTTTAATATGCTGAATCTGAATGACATGGTGAGAAATTGGGTTATAAGAGAAAAGTGTGGTTTGCAAGATAATGTTGTGGTTTCTTTTTTTTTTATAGGATAAGGTGACAAACGAGCACACAGTCCACCTGATGGTAAGTGGTTACTGTGGCCCATAGACATCTACATCTATCCTCGATTACGAATCAAAATGCAGATGCGTTGTCACCCGTGAGGACTAAGATGGAATGCCTCGTTTCCAGTAAAAAGGGTCTCCGGTTCTCTACACTCACCATACGAAACACAGCAGCATTGAGCTACTATTTCACGCTGGTATTCTGTGAGAGCGTGGTCCTTCCCCGGTCGAGCCGACCCATTCGTGCTACAACTATACTACTAATATAACTGTAGCATGGCTCTACCACGTATAGGTCAGGATTAAGAAAAGAATGCTTCGGGGGTTTGGTAAGAACCGAACGAGGACAGAGTGACAAAGCAAACTTATGTTGTAGATGTGAATGGCAGAGTCTTGAAATGACGATCTAGACAAACTCTATCGACCGAATTCACTATATAATAAACATGGACCTAATTAAGAGTACTAGGAATGAACGGGTATATAGGCGTAGGTGTGTGGATGTAAAGGAGGCGAGAGAGGTACCAAATAGAAGTCTTAAGTCTCTGCCTACACCTCTGAGTGATAGACGTTAGTTATTAAGTTATGATTTGTTTATGTTTTAATATGTCCACCACTCAGCGGTAGTGTATGGTATTTTTGTTTCAGTTTAAGCGGTATGGAAGAGAAATTCTCAGCAAAATAATTCCATGAGGGCTACGATGAGGCCTTTCGTCTTATCGTTCAGGGGTTATAACGCATCTATTACAGAACCATTATTATATAACTATCTTTGTTGTAATGTTGGTTGCAAGTATTTATGGGTTGAACTACTTGGGCTTCATGAATATCATGGTTTCGCGGATTTAGTTTAACCGATATAAATTTAAATTTTTTGACTAATGTTTCGTGTATTTGCCAGATAATTTACTCATTTTCTCGATAGCTCTTACAAAAACGTCACAAGTTTCATATAAATCTGCTTGACGCTAGCATGTGAAATTGCTTTCTTTTGTGTCAGATAAAATCGAAAACTAAGTCATTCAGTTTCAATAATGTAAGATACTTGATTGGGTTGAAACTGAAAACTGCATGTGGATTTAAGCTAATTCATTTTTTTAGTGTACTTGTTTTGTTTGTCAAACATTTATATAATTTATTATGAGCATTCATTAATTACAGTCAATCCAAAGTCTCCATCCGGAACATATTCCTCCCCTATAGATTGTTTTACAGGAAGATGTTTGCCATAGTTGTCATGTTTTGTCGACTACAAACTGCCTACTGTTTGTCGTCAACTGTTGGCAACCAAAGTGTTTTTATTATTTTAAATAGTTATAAGGAAGATGCTGCTATAACAGACGGGTGGCACCTTCCTGGTGTTTTCCTGATCGTACTTCAATTCCCTCTGCCACATTTTTCGACAACCAAGGAATTATTTGTGTGGCAGATTATCACACGTTACCCCTACCTGGTGATTGATGTGCATATTATTTACTAAAATGATATGGTAAAAATATTTAATAAATTACGCCCAATAAAATTGCTTTATATCCCCACTTTCCGGGCACTAAACAGATAAATCTTAACAATTGTGTTGTCTCCAGCATCTAGAAATGCTCTTAATAAAATACCAACATTAACACGAAAAAAATTTGTGATACCGGTAAACTTCACAGCTCCCTTCCCTTTATTGCGCAAAATAAAGAACAAGAAATATAGGTAAGTTCGTTCTAAAAGATCGTCTACGTGATCATTGTTATCATATAGTGGGCTCAGTCCCAAGCCCAGGCTGATTTATAGTCAAAAAGGCATGCTCTATGACACGTTTGAGTAATAAACCCATTAAAAGTTAAAAGTTACAGCCGATAAACGTACAACTGCTGGGCACAGGCCTCTTCTCATTTCTGAGAGGGTTTAAAGTAATAAAATGAACAAAACTTTATATACGGATTCGATTTTAATTTACTTATTTTAAATTAATTAACAATATGATTTAAAAATTGCAATTTAGTTAAAATTCGGTTAAAAGAACTTTGTTTCTCATTAAGACAATAAGTCACTTACATGAGAACAATAACATCTATATTATAATTCTAGTGCGTGTGGGTAGTAAAAAAAAATAAAAATTATACCGGTCGATCGTTAACCAAGAAGCGAGTTCATTGTGTTCCTATCAACTATAAGGCGGTGGTCCAAGTATAATTTTAATGCATAATTTCATCATTATAAAATTATTCAAATAATCTTCTTTTAAAAATATTGATTGAAGTCGCTTATTTCACATGTTTAGGAAGTAGATTGTATAACTGTGCTCCCCCAAATGTTATGTTATTTATTCCATAGTTTCTTTTTACGGCAAGTAACTTAAAATTGCTGGCTCGGCGGGTTATATATTTGTTTATTTGACTTTTTGTTGTAAATGTTATGTGTGAGTGAATAAGCTTGTGAGTTATCTTGTAGATAAGTAGACATGTATTATACGTAAAAAGTTGTTTAATATTTAATTTTTTTAATATTTGAAAATAATTAATTTAAAAACCTGAATAAATTAAAAAAATCAGCATTCAGTTTATATACTACTTCAAAACCCCAAAATATTTTATTACAAATTGCTTGATTAAGAAATCAACTCTTTTCGACATCTGTTCCTGATTTATAGATAAAATTCGAAGTACCCGGATACCCTTCGCATTTGCAATGGAAGATGAAAGAATATAATAGACAGACCCGATTTCACATTTTCTCTAGAGACATATTCTCAGTGATCTTACATTACTATAGGAAAAAAGTATAAAATATAAGCATATAAAATTTCGAAAACATCTAGAAATCTGAATTAGTTTTTAATTTTTGATGAAATTGATTGGGTAAATATAGATTGCACAGACTTTGACCATAGTTGCTACGCTTGGTAGAAGGGTTGGAAACAGCAGTTTTTTTATTATTTGTTATTAGGAAGATGCTACTGCCCATCTCCTGTTTTAATTTCCCTCTGCCACCTCTTACGACAGTCACGGAACGATATGGATTAGTGGATATTATTATTCTTATACCGTCACTTCACGATATTATTTTAATAATTATCATGTTATATATTTTATGAAAGTAATAACCCTCTTACATACCCTATTATATACTTGAATATATATTTAATACACTACCGTTTTAAATTTAAAAATATTTGAATATCTTTAAATTCAAAATGGTTTTAATTTATTATAAGCTATAATTATCAAACGTAAAATGTAAACATTATTTTAGATTCGAGTTCTAATCTAGATATCATAGTTACTTCTACATCCAATGATTACATATTTGACGACTAAGTTCCTTAGGTCAATTTGCTTTACATCAGAAAAGATAAAAAGGGACTTATTTTATACATTTTTAATAATTTCTATTATACATACATACATACATACATACACATATATATATATATATATATATATATATATATATATATATATATATATATATATATATATATATATATATATATATATATATATATATATATATATATATAAATATAATTTACTACTATTATATATGTACGATTTTTTCTTTACTTTGATTTTTACACTTACTATTACATTAACGGTGTTTTATTTCCAATGATATCCCGGAAGTCTATCTGAGCGAGATTAAAATGGCTCTCTAGCGCCTTAAATACGGTAAGCTCCCAGGTGGAATTACAGCGGAACTGCTGAAAGTGGGTGTAAAAAAATATTTCGAAGACATGTAAAGTTTGCCAACAAGCATTAGGGCAGCGTGGCTGACACTTCCTTGCCCTAAAACCCTCTCAGAAATGAAACGCCTGTGCCCAGCAGTGGGTCGTATATAGGCTGTAACTTTACTTTTATAGATCCCTCAAATTATGACTATAGGGTGGAAATCTGTGCCAGTAAATTTCCCAGTAGTCATTAGTGTGGAGCTACGGTTTAAAAAAAAAATTATTTTCTTATTTTAAATTGTAATAGCGCGCGATTAGTGCATTATGATTAGAGTCAACTTACTTTTTTTTCAACTCACTTGAATAACATCTTCTGCCTCCGCAGGGGCCTTAAGGTTCAATGTTTTATCGAAAAAGTTTAGTATGTTTGAGTTAAAATAAATAATAAATAAGAGTTAAATAAAGATTATACATGAAAATTAATAATATACTTAGAATAGTTATAATGTAATTTAGTAAAAAAGTTAAACAAAATTAAATCACATGTTTTAAAAATCAAATCACCAATTTGCTTTAAATAATCTCTTCGTCTTGAATTTTGGCATTTCCTTACGGGGTTCTAATTTGTCTTTTATGGCCCCCAATTGTGATAAATCCTTACAATGGGAAATGAACGCTTCTGTCGTCAACTTTACAGCTCACTCAACAGTCTGGGTATGACATTTGAGACGTAAAAACAAAAGTTCACCCTCACCACCAAAATTGGACTATTTTATGAATTTCTAGGTCACTAAAGTATTTCGAAATCGGTGATTCAGTGATGGTGAGTTGCCAATTTATCATATCAATGTAGGTTGTTGCGCTGAAATTAATATCAGGCATCTAAAATAGCCTTGGTGCGGGGGATTGCTATATACTCTGTGCTTTTAATTACGGAGGGCAGTGCAAGTAGCAAAATTCTCAGGATGTGCTAAGTAGTGCGTTGAATGACGGGGTCGATCACTTTTTTAAGGTTCTGGCAGATACCTGCAGGCTAATATGATTTTAAATAGAGGTCGGGCTCCATATTCACATGATGGTTTAATCTTAATCGAGAACCAAGCTGGGGCGTAAACTTTTACGACAAATGTAGCCAGAGCAATCAAATTCTCTGAGTGTTTCTCTCTTGCTACATACAAATGTAGGATTCTATTCAGCATGAGATTGTGTAAAAAAGAATCTGATGATGAAGTACACACATGGAGACCTGTTTGCTAGATCTTCTGCTTAATTGTACCGCGTAGACTGTTCTATTGATCTGTACTCAAATCTGGGGCATTTTTGGGAGTGATTCTGCTTCGATGGGTTAGAATTTCTTAATCGCCATTCGTTCACAAGTTTTCAGTGTCTTTCCTAACCGATTAATGTGAGACTTGAGTCCCAAAATGCCTCCATTAGTATGTAAAAACAAATGCTTTAATGGCAGCTCGTTCATATGCAGTGAACAAATAATCAGTTGGAGGGGCCTTTGTAGCCTTTTTTCGTGTGAGTGGTATGGTATGGAGTTGTATAACACTACCGTACATTTCATATTTTACATTAGTCTTATCACAACCTATTGCTACAAGATGTTTCAGGAAAATACTGTAATACCTTTGCTAAGAACTCTGTGATTGCTGATTCTACTGCTTTCGCCGAAAGAGTGCTGGGTACTACATAATCCATGTAGATAGAACTTGGTTACTGAATTAGGGAAATGTGCTCTCTAACAGTAATTTTTTCTGTAATATTTATTACCTTTTCTCAAATAAGCTGATTCTATTAACATTGTTGTTGAGCCATTTCTTGACATTAATTTCTTATTTATTCATCGTTTGCGAATCATTGCGTTCCTCCATCGCATTCACACGACATTATTCCAAACATCTAAAATCCGTTTTTAGGCAAATATGACAGCAATTTCTGAAGTGATAATATTCTATATGTCTTTATTTTAGGACATTTTGCTTTTTATTTAATATTCTTACAATAGTGAAAATAGAATCCAGTTATTAGCATTTGTGGGAAAACAGTTCGTAAAGCTTACATAATGCCGTCTTCATAATGATTTTTCATCATAGATATCACAGATAAGTTTGGCTACATCTTAGAGTCAGCAATTGTGAATGTGATTTCTCATATATAGGACAAATAAAAATATTAAATAGAACCCGCGTAAAAGAACATATAGCTGACATGAAGCATCAACGTTCCGGGAAGTCTGCAAGATGTGATCATATCCTAGACGGTCCCAACCATCACATCAGATTTTATGGACCAGGAATCCTCGCGAAAAAATATTAAATCGATAATGATTCAAAATTTTTTTGCGATTGGTTAAGGCTATTGAAATTAAAAAAATATCCTCATTTCAAAGCGAAGGAGGCTGGGTGTTATCACTTGCTCGGGACCTTGTAATTGATAAAATTTAAACTAAGCCCAAGCATACCATTGCAAGACTTCATGACACAGTAAGTTTATTCTGCGTAGATTGGACCATAAATAATAATTGAAAAGCTGAAGGTACACCGGGTTACATCGGGATGCCAGTCGTCTCAGTTCCCCGTAAGCGTGGGTGCTGGAAAGCACCCGAAACCTTGCGAATTAAAAATTATTTAAATTAAAGGCTATAAAATCCGAAAAAGTAGTTTTAACCATATCGAAACGTAAAGAATAAAAAATTGCGTTATATATATATATATTATTAATATATATATATATATAAAAGTTATATATCAGATAATATTTGATATTTCATTTGTTAAAGTATGTATTTTTATGTTTGTGTTAAGGTACTATTTTATTTATACATTTTTAATTTAAATTTACATAACAATTAATGAAAAAATCGCCACAAACCGAACGGCATTTTACAGATATTTGAATTTGGGACACAGTAATGGCAGTGTTCAGTACCACGGCTCCACAACAATAAACCGTATGGCCTTGCTCATTCACTTCTGAAGGTATTGAAGTATATGAGTTTCAGTTGCGTACAGATTAAAATGTACTACAGTTTGAACATGGGAAAAATACTGGCAAACGCCCAAAGTTTTGCTATTAATGGTTAACGTAGATTACTTAAAATTGCTCTTCAAGTGTTTTAGACTAGCAGTGTATATTACAAAGCTTTTTCAATTACTGTCCTGTACTTGCACTTACTTATTTACTTTATTTCAAATTAGTTAAGCCTTATATTCTAATTTGAAATTTTTTTTAAAATATTTCAAATTAGAATATAAGGCTTAACTAATTTGAAATATTTTAAATAATTATTTGATCATTCATTAAGGAATCCCCTTGTTTTAAGAGTATATGAAAATCTATCAACCCGTGATTGTTTTATTAGAGAAAATTGATATTTGATTTATGATGAAATGGTGTCGGAGTTCAGACAAGGATATGATGGCTCAAGGCCATTTTTTGTGGCGATCTGCGCAAAATGCGTAGAAATATCAGGCAGTGCACTTGTATCGGGCTATAACGGTGATGTTTATTTCGGTCAAATTTCAGTTACTAGTCTTAATGGAGCCTAGCTATCTGCGTAGGAAACGCAAGTATTTCCGCTAACACAAATGCACTCTCTATTCCCTCATTATCATAGTTTGATTGAATGGCAATCTTATACGACAGGAGAGAGAGAGAGAGAGATAGAGCAGGGATCAGTGGCCTTAAGTGCTTTCCAAAACACGGTGGGAAGCATCGCCAATATTCGGACTCCATGCTGCTACTGAGAATAAGAGAACTTACTTACTTACTTACTTGACAGAAAAACCGAATTACTGATTTTGGCCCGAGTCGGGATTTGAACTCAAGACTACGTGATCATCAAGTAGCAACCACACTTACGACCACTAACTTAACCAATTACCCAGTCAATGGTAAAATTAGTATAATAGGTGCTCTTCAAAAGCATATATGTATGTTGCTTCGCCCTTACTTATTTTTTATTACTTGTTTGAAGACATTTATTAAATTAATTTGAAAGCGAAAGCAATATTTTACATTTTTTAAAGTGCAATTTACAAAAATGCCAAACTGAAAACTCAAATAAACTCTGAAACTTCAAGGCTAACATTATCAGCTATATAATGATGACGAAGGTCATCTGGGTGTTTTGTTTCAATGTCCAATGTCAATATAATTTCCGCGAGTGGAACTTTCAATTTTCCCCACTCTACGTAAAAGAGTGTATTATCAGAAAAAATAGGTTCACTAAAAATAGGTAGACTTAGTTATTTTGAATATTAAAAAATAACAGCGCACGATAAAAATAAACCTAATGTTAAACCGAAATACGTTCAATTGATTTCTCGTCATAAAATAAATTCGTTAATTCATTCTAAATCAGCTGTGATTAAATTAGCACAATATGCGCCATTCCTAAAGGAATCCATACATGTACTAAACATAAACACAATTATATGGCTTTGTTCCGATTCAAAGTAAAACTCCGTAAAATAATACACGGATATACGTAGTAAAAATGGGTGCCTCCGACTTTTTCTTGCGGTACACTTTTAATATGGCCATGTTTTCATTTTATTTCTTCCTTATTGACTGTTAAAAGTCCGCAGGTGCACATGGGCTTCTACCGTTTAAGGGAGGTTTTGCCTTATTCACAATGGTTGGAAGGAGGTGGCTGGAAATATCAAATTTTTCGCATCTGTGACGTTCCTTTGCCCCCTTAAGCGCTAGCTGCTGGCTGCCTAGGCGGTTCGTATTAGCGGCCAGCCGCCTGACGCGGTTGAAATAGCGGCTGACCGCTATGACGGCCAACTACGGTGAAACTGCAACGAAACCGCGATAAGTGGTTATGTTGCTCAATCGGCTTGTTGGGACATAAACGAAATTAATGCCGTTTAGTTAGCTCGTCTATTTTTACTTGTGTTATTTATTTATAATCTCTATTATTATATGATGCTACTTCAAATTTTTATTAACGCCGGTGGGAATCGAACCCGAGTTGTTTGTATGTTGTAAGATTTACAGCAAACTCTTGACCTATGGGCTAGCACAGCTATTTTTATCCCTTTCATTCATTCATTACAAGCTATAAAATCCTCCACAAGGATAGTCTTATATGGAGAATATTTCGCCTTTGTTATCATGCTAGGCAGGGGGATTAGTAACCGCAGTCTGTTATTTTCGGATTGTTATTGGGATGACGTTACCACCCATCTCCTGCTTTGTTTCTCTCTGTCGCTCCTTACGATACCCAAGGGATAATATAGGGTTACAGTTACAGCCTAATTAAATACAGTGCTAAATATAGGCTTCCATAGATTGTTTCATAGGGAGAAAATTTGCCATCATTTTCACCTTTGGCAAGCGTGTTTGCAACGGCTGTTGTCTTTATATTATCGTCATTAAGAAGACGCCCATCTCTCGATTGGATTCCCTATGTCGTCTTTAACACTGACGTCACTTAAATTTCACAGAATGCCTAGCGAAGCCACAGAAGCCTAATTGCAGGGCGCAAACCGAGAACTCATAAGGTCGTGGGTTCGAATCCGCTACTCTAATATTGTCGTGAACCACTCCTAATACAAGCATTTTAAGCTGACCGGTAATAGTTAAAAGGAATATTAGTAACGATAATTAATAGGATTATTTGTATTTAAAAAATATATGGGGTAGTAGATATTCTCACAACGCCACTATACAGTCAGGTTTTTACCGCTTACTTAAATGCTGTACTTATTACTAGTTTTACCACTATTTTACATGCAATTAGCTGTGAGTATCTACCTACATACATATATCGTAGGTCCGTAAGTACACAGTACTTATATAGTACTATAATATATAGTACTGCTCAAGTGTGTTATATGCCAGTAAAACCCTTTATGCTGACTGGATACATCAAAAAAGGGCACGTTTGATGACTGTGTTACGTGTTCTATGTTCTTATTCGCCTGACGTGGGGTTGTTTGTAGGTGTAAATGTATAATAGTCTTGAGTAAAACTACTTCTATGGATTTTTTCGCGTTTATTTTACTTTTAATTACTTTTATTTTTAATTCCCGACGTTTCGGGCGCTTTCCAGCACCTATGGTCACTGGGGACTGAGATGACTAACGTCCCGATGTCATTGTTAAACCCGAAGTACCTTCAGCTTTTTAATTATTGTTTATGTTCCGATCTATGCAAAATAAACTGACTATGTCCTGAGGTCTTGCAGTGGTATGCTTGGGTTTAGTTTTAATTTTATTGATTATAGGATCCCAAGCAAGTGGTAGTACCCAGCCTACTTCTCTATTTAAATTAGGATGTTTTTTAATTTCAATAGCCTCACGTATCATCCTTGGTGGGAATAGGTGTATCAAATCTGATGTAATGGTTAGGGCCGACTAGGATATAAAAGGAAGTAAGGAGTAAGCTCTTTTCTTGAAGATCCCTAGGTCGTATCGGTCCGGAAAAGTCGCCGATGGTAAACTACTACACAGAGAGGTCGTACGCGGAAAACTCCTTCTGAAACGTACAAGCCTATCGGGCACGTTTAGCTTGTACAGCTCGTAAATCAAGCCGTCGTGCCAGACCTTGTCAAATGCCTTCGACATATAAGAAGAGGGCTCCCGTGTTTCGAGACTTTTTTCTTGACAAGTTTTGGTTGAAGCAAGACAGAATGCATTCTGTTAGGCGATGAATCTAAAATCTTTTTTTTTATAGAAGAGGGAGCAAACGAGCATGCGGCTCACCTGATGTTAAGTGACTACCGCCGCCCATGATCAACCACAACACCAGGGGAATTGCTGGTACGTTGCCGGCCCTTTAAAAAGGAGTAAACTCTTTCCTTGAAAGTCCCCAGGTCGTATCGGTCTGGAAAAATCGCTGGTGGTAAACAATTCCACAGAGAGATTGTACGCAGAAGAAAACTCCTCTTGAAACGTACAGTGGTGGACTCCAAGCATTCATACGGTGTGGATGTTATCGGGAAGTTTGCCGCGTAGTACATTCACGAAATTTGGCGGCCGGGATTAATCCAAACAATTCTTCAGAGCACTTCCTGAGGTATATGTGAAAGAAAATGCAAAGAGATGCAACATCTCTTCGTAGCGCCAGTGAATCGAGCCGATCGGAACGCACTCGGTCGTCGACGATTCGAACCGCTCTGCGCTGGATGCGGGCAAGTGGAAGGAGCTGGAACTGGGGAGCCCCAGTCCAGAGATGGGAGCAGTATTCCATTTGCGGCCGAACCTGCACCTTTTGAAGTTGCAGGCAGTATACCTATATGAAATACTGTCCCACTCTGTTGAGCACGCCAAGCTTTATAGAGCCCAATTTGGCCTTCTCTTCCAAGTGACCACTAAACTGCACGTCACTCGATATGTTGACGCCGAGGATACCGATACTGGCTGAGGCAAGTAGGGGAGTGCCTTGAAACTGGGGAGATACGACAACGCGCAAAATTGTGTCTTTTGGGGGTTAAACTGGATTAGATTTAGTCGCTCCCAATCCGAGACTCTGTTCAGCAAAGACTCGACTTCAGACACAAGTTTGTCCCGGTACTAGGAGACGTTTTCCTGAGAAATATTGGCACGGCCGGTATACAGAGCATCACCAGTGCTGTCATCTGCATAGCAATGAATGTTATTTGTATCCAACATATAACAGAAGAAACAGTGTTGGCGATAGAACACAGCCTTGTGGAACACAAGCATTAATAGGCTTGTAATCGGAGCTTGCACCGTCTACAACGACCTTGATGCTCCGATCTGCAAGAGAGCCGGTGATCCAATCGCACAATTTCTCGGGAAGCCCATAGGAGGGGAGCTTCGAAAGAAGCGCTTTGTGTCGAACCCCATCGAAGGCCTTCCCAATGTCCAAACTAACGGCCAATGCCTCCCCCTTGGACTCTACTGCCTCCGCCCATCTATAAGTTAGGTATACCACAAGATTACCAGCTGATCGACCACGATGAAAACCGTATTTGCGATCACTAATCAGCTGGTGATCCTCAAGGTACCTCAAGTGCTGGCAGTTAATAATAGACTCCATTGTTTTGAGGACAAGGAAGTGATGGTGTTAGGCCGGTAGTTGGACGGGTCTGAGCGGTCGCCGTTTTTAGGAATCGGGTGGATGAAAGCCGTCTTCCATGATTTTGAAACTACGCCTAGGGCATAGGAGTACCGGAAAAGATGCGTTAAAACCGGAGTCAACTCTGGAGCACACGTCCTTAGCACGATTGGGGGGATTCCGTCAGGCCCACTTGACTTGTGGATGTCCAGGGAGAGGAGTGCTTTGCAAACCGAGCGCTGTGTGAACTTTACTTCTGACATGTAGCTCTTACACTACCGGACGGTCGGCGTCGTACTCCTCCCGTCGTCTAGAGTCAAATTGGATGCAAAGAAAGAGCCTAGCAGATGGGCTTTCTCCTTTGCGGTATGGGCCAGCTAGTCGTCCTCCCTGTGCAGAGATGGAAGAGATGGCTAACAGAAATTCCCTTGGACAGCCTTGGCGAGAGACCAGAATGCACGGGTTCCAGAAGGAAGGCGAACTAGTTTCTCGCCAATTCTGCCTATGTGCCCTGACTTTGCTCTGACAATGATCCTTTTGAAGGACTTAGAGGCGGAATTTCACTTCTTTTTTAGAGCGCTGGTGTTTACGGATGTAAACGGGACGCTGATGTGTTAGCCCGGGCTTGATAACACTCCTACTTATAGCATAATGCTATTTTACAGGAGCGACCAAACTTTGGCAGATTTGCCTCCAATAGGCACCACAGACTAAGGAATAGAAAGTTCCATACCTTGAAGCAACACATCAGCGACAGAATCCGCAACAACGTTGGGATCTTCCGGCGAGAAGCAAACCCGCCCAAGGGTAGGGTGCAAAGAAAGACCGCATTCCGGTCTTTCTTTGCTCCCTACCCTTGGGCGGGTAGGACAAGACAAGACAATGGTCTGAGGAGCCTAAAGGGGCGTCGACGGAAATCTGATATCGGTCCGGGTGAGAGGTCAGCAGAAGGTCCAATAGGAAAGGTGCATGATCCTTCACATCTGGAATCCACGTGGGCGAACTAACCAGTTGTGTTAGACCATATGCCGAGGAAAAAACATAAACATATCTCTCCACATGATCGGTTAAACGTGAAACAATCCATTCGGCGTGATGGACGTTACAATCGCCGATGATCACGATCTCTGCGGAGGAGATTTACTGTAGCAATGAATCTGTAGCCATTTGGACGGAGCCAAAGAGTCATTAACGCTATGGGACCTATAGGCACCCGTAGAAGCGTGGATGGTCGTCGCTGTCTACGCGTTGCCAAATGATGGACAGGCCAAAACCTTCAAGACTGCCGAGGTGGCGAGAACAGATGTCCTCTCTGACGTAACGCAAACTCCAGCTCGAAGCACAAAGGAGTGTTCGAGTTTGTACCCCGGGCAGGAGAGATACGAGACATCAGCCGGAGAGGATACTTGCGTCTCGGTCAGAAAGAGCAGAGCCGGCCCTGCCGTCTCGAGATGGTAGTGGACGGCGATGTTTAGATTAGTGTGAAATCCCCTGATTTTGCAGAAATTCACGGATAGCATGGCAGGGATCGCCTTGGTCTTGTTGCCCCGTTTGCCTCGAGCAGTTGTAGTGTTGAGCGGAATTTCCCTCCCCCCCCCCCAGGAATACGCTGGGCAGCCTGAGCACCCACGCTCTGGAGTGGCTTCCGGCCACCTGCACTCACCAGACGAAACGCGGAAGCATAGCTTCCAATTCACGCCGGTATGCTGTAAGGTCATGGTACC
Organism: Parnassius smintheus behrii; assembly: GCA_036936625.1. Lineage (NCBI taxonomy): Eukaryota > Metazoa > Arthropoda > Insecta > Lepidoptera > Papilionidae > Parnassius > Parnassius smintheus. The sequence goes on along the minus strand of JAUPFT010000004.1, from coordinate 9,070,265 downwards.
ACCCCGGTTTGAGCCGGCCCATACATGCAAGAGCAAAACTGCCGCGTGGCCCTACCACTCTTTAAAAATTCAATTTTATTTGTAATATTAATTTTATAGTTATTGTACGTTCCTATTTTTTGGTTGGCATGCCTGATGCAATAAGTCTTACAGCTGTCAAAATGTATTTCTTAGATTTGGTTGACTATAGTTTAGGGATTTTTTTTTATTTACTAACTTAATTGTATTAAAAAAGTTGGCAAATTCTTCAAGGCTATTCAGCATTTCTGAAAAGGGGATACTTATCAACATGCCCCATCAAATCTGTAATTAGCTTGGACTTAGTGGGAGCTTTGTGGGTAGATGTTTGAGATAACTGAAGCAACACAAGATTGTGGTCTGTGACTGTCCTGTTGAAAAAGGCAATAAAAGCTGCAATGAGGTTGACCTCAATTTTTATCATTACGTGGTCGAGACAGAATCTCTTTCTCGTAGGTAGAATGTATCCAGGTGATTGGCCTTGCGGGGATAGTGCATCTAAGTAACTGAGTCTATTACGGCGATACTGAGTTCTCTATGTAGCTACGGGCAGACATATTTTTAGTAGTTGAATATAGCTAGTAAAACTATAGGCGTTTTGAAAAGAGGGGGAGCGGTATATAACCAGAAATTCATAGTTATCGGTTTCTATTTGTAGCGCAGTAGCGTCTAAGAGGTGAAGGTCAATAACTTTAGCTCGGTGATTGTTTTTGATATAAGCTACTACACCATCATTCTGATTTAAAAGTTTATTTGATTGGTAAGAGGTGTAATTATTTAAAATTTTTACTTTTGTTTGTTAGGGTCTTATCTGCATTCGGTATTAGATAGACCGGGGTCAAAGCCGTCAAAAATAATTAAAAACGAAATAAAATTAAAGTAGGATGAAACCTATTGGAAAAGGAAGGGAATACCACAAAATGATAGGAAAAATAAATTACGGGCGATCTGAGGTTGGGAAGGGGTAGCGGGGGGTTTTTATGGGTAAAAATCGGTAAATCTTGATTTCCGGCTAAACTACAAGTCCTATCGAAAAAAGTTCAATCGAAAAGTTGTAGATAATAAAAAGATCTACATTTTTTGTATGTATAGTTTTTCTCCATAACCTCAAAATTCATGTGAAAAATCCAAAAAACCACATTTTTGATTTTTTATTTTTATCTTTTACAAAAAAATTGTTTTTTTCGTGATATTTGGTGAAAACTTACCTCTTTATGTCCCAAAAACACTGGAATTTTGAAGATTTAAAATATTAATTTTTCACCCTATTTTGACTCGATATCGAAAAAGCACCCTAATTTTCAGTCGAAAATTCTCACGTCAAAATATCTGATTTTTCAAAAAAGTCGGTGGGCTTTTTGTTCTTTGATATCTCTATTTTCTGATGGTGTAAAAAAATATAAATAGACCTTCGGATTTGCCGGAAAAGGAAAGAAAACTATCGTAAATTCATTATTAGACAATCAAAATTTGTCAAATTTGGCTAATATTTTTTTAAAAAAAGATGTAAACAAAGAGGATATAAAAAATGGATTGAAATTAATTAAATCTATTTATAAATGTAAAAAGGATAATATAACACTGAATCAATTAAGATTTCAAAAATATCAATTGGCAAAAATTAAATCATCTTTCATATTGGCAAATCTCACACCCACAGAAGGTGCAGCAGAACAACATTGTTACAGGGCATATTATCAGCTTCAAACGTGGCTGGGTAATGAATTGACAGCAACAGATTGGGGCTGGAAGAAACATCAACATGGAATTATGCCCAAATTTATAGAAATGGAATTAATTCCGGAAAAACTGCTGAAGACTATTTGCTGCAGCTGTGAAACTGGATGTAATAGTTGAAAATGTGGCTGCCGAAAACATGGTTTAAAATGCACAAATTTATGCTCAAATTGTCATGGTTCTGAATAACGTGCCACTGTGGAGAAAACAATCTACGAGGAAGTTAATGATTCAGATGAAATTGCGGATGAATAACGTATGCATACCGAAAATAATGTTGAAGACGAAGACGATGATGGTCTTGAAGATGTCGAAGATCTACTAGAATCAGAAAGGCCTGTCGAATCTAACGATCAATAAATACCTTCAAAAAGACAGAAACTGATGAATAAGTGATTCGAATTGAATACTATGTTTTTATAAATACAAAGATTAATGATTTTAAAAATAATATAACGTGTAATTGAATCATTAAAAAATATCTCTACTCAATAGAACGATTTACGTGTATATTTCTATCTAATGAGATTTTCTAATATATAAATGTAATGAAAATTTAATAAATAAACTTTTATTACTGAAAAAATAGCAGTAGTCACATTTTTTAATAAAATCCCCTTTAAATCGTATTTTTAATATTTACAACTATGATTTTTGCGATATTTATGTTTAATTGGTTTGTAATTTTTTTGTTTATTAATCTTACATGGAACCTAACGTTTTTCGAGTAATGAAAGTAAAAATTTTAATGAATACCTCAAAATTGTACATAAAGGTTTAAAAAAAATCGAATTTTAGTATTTTTCGTTTTTTTGCATTTTCTGAAAAAATTTTCAATAGTAATGTATATTTTTTTACACCATCGGAAAATAGAGATATCAACGAACAAAAAGCCCACTGACTTTTTTGAAAAATTAGATATTTTGACGTGAGAATTTTCGATTGAAAATTAGGGTGCTTTTTCGATATCGAGTCAAAATAGGGTGAAAAAATTAATATTTTAAATCTTCAAAATTCCAGTGTATTTGGGACATAAGGCGGTAAGTTTTCACTAAATATCATGAAAAAAACAATTTTTTTGTAAAAGATAAAAATAAAAAATCAAAAATGTGGTTTTTTGGATTTTTCACATGAATTTTGAGGTTATGGAGAAAAACTATAGATACAAAAGTTGTAGATCTTTTTATTATCTACAACTTTTCGATTGAACTTTTTTCGATAGGACTTGTAGTTTTGCCGGAAATCGAGATTTACCGATTTTTACCCTTAAAAACTCCCCCCCTACCCCTTCCCAACCTCAGATCGCCCGTAATTTATTTTTTCTATCATTTTAGTGGTATTCCCTTCCTTTTCCAATAGGTTTCATCCTACTTTAATTTTTTTTCGTTTCTAAAATTATCGACCCTGTTCTATAGAACGTCAACTTCAAAGTTCAATACTGATAGGGTAACCAAAAGGTCGTCGAGGTTCTCTTTTATTTTATTTATTTATTATTATAATGTTTTATAGATACTAGCCATATTTTGCGATACAACAAATACATCATTACGAGAGGAAGCCTACGAATGGTAAGTTAGTTTTTCTATATTACATTTGATTGTGTCATTTTCATGTAGTCTAGTTCCTGGTTAGTGAGCTGGCTATCCATTTAAAAACAGTAAGTATAGAGTAAGTCATTACAGAGGTTATTACATGGGGTGAGCGGAGATAATTTTGTTAAAAATACTTGCAAGTAGACAGGAGAATAGGTACGTTTCGTCGATGAGAGTAGTTTATTTACATTGTAGTCTGTAAAAGTGCATGGTTGTTGTAGTATGTTATGTGCATATACTGTCGGTGTAGTTTTTTGTAAACGTGTAAATATTGTATTTGTAAAGTATTGTTGTATACAGGTGTGTTCTTTTGTTGTAGTTAGTCTGCAGTTTTTGAGACTAGATGTATAAGTGTGAAAATGAAAGTTGCACTGCCAGGAGATGCACAGTTTACAGCGGTTGCTTTATCGAGAACAAGATAATAATATTTATATTGAATAAAGCACAGAGTGCAAAATATTTTAGTATAGTCACTTTTGTTGAAGAATTTGGTGGGCCTGTGCATTGATCTGGATGCATATAATTTTAGATGTGTCACCTTTTCTCACAAAAATCTTTCCAAACGCGGTCCAGCAGTATCTATATCGATTGGCGCGATCCCGAGACAAGAAAAGTTGGGCATCTTTAGCGGTGAGCTGCTCTGATACGTAGGTGTTTAGATTGTAATTTGCTCTTATTTTTGGTGTGGAATTATTTTTTATTAGAATTTTTTAACAGCTCAGATTTCAAGATCGTATATCGTAGTTCCAATATTATGGGAGAATTTTTCTTCCTGTCATTACGTGACCATTTTTCTTCCTGTCATTACGTGAACATATTTTGAATATATTCTAATTATCCCGTGCAGACAAATCAAGGTTGATATTTTTCAATAGGCTAGTTATCATACGTATTTAATCATTCCTGTTCTTAGAGGGTTAACGTGGAACATTTTTAGCTCTAGACTTGCTTTGCATGACGTCCCTTGGAGATCTTCAATTTTGTATTCAAGTATATTATGTATTCGGGATCCTTTTTGCTCGAGTTTCCAGTTTCTCAATTTTCTTTTGGAATTCCTCTTTTTGCAGAGTTAAGAGAGAAATGCACTGTTCAATGTTTGAAGCAGTTTGTTGGAGCTACTTAAGTGTGTTCGTGATAAGCTAAAATATCTTTATCCGTTTCTTGTTTTATATGTTTCAACAATCTAAAGAGACTGTATGGCATTTTCTTCTCTTTCTCTTCTTTCGCCTGAGACTAAATATATGCACGATTTTTTTTTTGTAAAAACCATCCTTTTATACCGTCTTTTAAAGTCTTTTGGTTTTTGAATAACCTTTTTTTGTAGATTAAGGGTGACAAGCGAGTACACAGTCCGCCTGATGGAAAGTATATGCTGAGGCCCATAGACATCTACATCTGTCTTCAGTTAAGAATCAAAATGCAGATGTCTTGATAATTAATATGGAATGCCTCATTAGCAGAAATCTCTACACTAACCATACGAAATACAGCACCAGTAAGCTTATTTTACGCTTGTATTCTGACCGACCGAAAAAATAGCAGAAGCATTGTTCTATCACGTAAGAGAATCCTTAATAATTCATAATAAAAATGGATAAACTACGGTGATATCTGTCTCTATTGAGCATTATGAGTTAAAATTATAAACTTAAAATAGTTTAGAGAATAGTAAAAGAAGAGCGACTATACGAAATACGATCACCAATATGTCCGCCAAGCGTGAAAATTAAGGAAATATTTGCCTAGAATAGAAGAGATATATATCCAGCAATTTAATTACGGGCATATAGATACAAAATATTAAGTAGAACATTGTAAGAAAGTTTTGTATTTAACAAATACATTAGTAGAATATGATCAACTGCAATTTGTTTGAAATTATTGTCTTAAATACATTGCGTAAACCAACAATTCAAGGCGCTGCTGGAAGTAATCCAAAGATTTGCCAAATGGCTAAAGCGTATGTAAGCGACAGATGCTTCCGTTTCTTTAAATTTATTTTTCTACATTTCCACTCTATATTTTACTTAATATGTCGAGTTTTTGGTTAGTGTTCTTAAAAGTTTGCACTCTATAGTAAAACATGTAAGGCATCAACGAAGAAAACGAGGAAAGATTTTAAGTATCTAAATTTCATTGAAATATTTGTTTTCATCTATTCAAGATGGCCATGCAAGTTAAAGAGTTGAGATGCATTCAAACAAATGACGCCTATCCAAAGATAAAGTGAAAACTTTTTATAATACAAACGCCTGTCTAAGACTATTAAAACGTCGAAATCTACACCGGTTAAGGAAACGAAAACTTAATTTTTTTTAAATTAATCATATATATTTTATTTGTTAATTACACATAACATTACGATACAATTTTTTTTTATAGGATGGGGTGACAAACGAGCACACAGTCCACCTGATGGTAAGTGGTTGCTGTGGCCCATAGACAGCTACATCTATCCTCGATTACGAATCAAAATGCAGATGCGTGAGGACTAAGATGGAATGCGTCGTTTCCAGTAAAAAGGGTCTCCGGCTCTCTACACTCACCATACGAAATACAGCAGCATTAAGCTACTATTTCACGCTGGTATTCTGTGAGAGCGTGGTCCTTCCCCGGTCGAGCCGACCCATTCGTGCTACAACTATACTGCTAATATAACTGCAGCATGGCTCTACCACGTATGTCAATTATAAAGTTTATAGAAACTTTTTGGTGCTAAACTTATTATTTCTCCTGTAAAATTGTATTAGGCCCGCCGCTGATTGCAATTTTTTGTCGACGTGACTTTTTATCACTTAGTCAAATGTCAATGAAGTCAATAAAAACTATATTGAGTGCGCTCATTATGGTGACGTGATAATACGGTGACAAATAGTTGCAGCGGCAGGCAACACCGGAGTGACGTGACTATCACTCGCCCTGTGAATTACTATGGGAGTCCGCTCACTGGTGACTTTTTGTCACTCGGCCGGCGCCGCGCGTTCGGAGTACACGTATGCTATTTAAAGTATTTGTTAAATAGTATTAATATATGTGTTAAATTACTTTGTAGATCATTGTGATATTGCAATTTTTTATGCCTCTGATTAATAAAGATTTTTTGTTTAATTAAGTAGTTGAGGTAGTTTTTGTTACTTACCTCAAAGTTACCGTTAACCTTTCTTCTGCTGGAATAGCTTTGCAAAGCCAGCAACTCATCAAAAGAGTTTATATATATACGAAGATAATTAAAAACCTTTGGTGGATGCTGACGTAATTCAGAATATATAGTGTAGAATTTTCCTTTAAATAATCTTTCCGTGTATGTAGGATACACCCAGTAGCGTTTTTTCCGTTTCATTTTTCTTCTACGTATTTCAAGAGCACAAATCACGGCAACCTCATTGAAGTCCATTACAAAAATGAACGCGATCTGTTACCGAAGAACAGATTCAGTGAGCGCATCGTGGGTGACAGCAGGTGACACTAATAATAAATCACCGTGACAAAAAATTGCAATCAGCGGCGGGCCTTATTATTCCTGTTTCTCCCATGATTATAATATCATAAATAAGAAGAAGAATAAGGGACGAGAGTAGATAGAAGAAGGAATGTTTTATATTTGTAGTGAAAACTTCTTTAGAATATTTCTAATTCTAATAGAAATCTATAAAATTTAGCCTGAGAAAACGAAATAGAATATTTTATTAAATTATACCACTCGTTGAAAATTAATGTGTTAAATAAATCAATTGCCACGAGATTGTTTTTTCACTTCATTTAAAGGTTTTTTTCTACAGCATGTGAACTGCACACATGTTTTTTTTTCTAATATTTGTATTGTACTCGTTAACTTTATTTTCTAATTACTAAACTTAGTAGGAAAAATAGCTTCTTTTCCTTCACAATTAATCCATTTCTTATAAATTGTATCAATTTTTATTCTTGGAGGATGCTGAAAATTAATTCAGAGTAGATAGAAGTGAACTACCATTTTATAACCTTTTTTTTGTTTCTTTTTGAACTTTTATTTTCACTACAGGCCCAGGGCCGTACTTTGTGGCAATCCATGCAGGAGGCCTACGTTCAGTAGTAGACTTGTGATAGGCCTTATTGACGGTGATAGCAATAAAATGTAAACTAGGTGTGTAAGAAATAGAAATTTGCTAAGTGTTACTTTTATACATATGATGTGAAGGCACATCATAAAAATATTTACTCTTTGGCGATTTTGAGAACGGCAAAAATTTCCATCATTATCGGAAGTCATAAACTAACATTATAATAATGAGTTCTTATATCAAAGCGAACATTACAAATTTAAATAACACATTCAAATACAGGCCTCAGGCGAGCGTGTGCCTCCTGTACTGCCATATGTCAGGGGTGTCACTGACAAGATTGACTACATCTTGAAGCGTGCTTTCACTAAAACATACTTCAAGCCATCGAAGAAGATTAGTCAGTTCTTACCATCACTCAAATATAATGTACTTTGCAAGATGCAGAAATGTACAAACTTGATTGTGAATGTGGTCTCTCTTACGTAGGGCAAGCTAAAAGAACTTAAATTAAAAACCCGCGCCAAAGAACACATAGCTGATGAGAAGAATCGACGTTCTAGGAAGTATGCAGTCTATGAACACGTACAAGATCGCCCCCATCACTATATCAGAATTAATAGGCCACAAATTCTCGCTAAAGAACACCGATTATATTGAAATCTAAAAACATCCTAATTTTAATAGAGAAAATGCCTGGTTGCTGCCATTTGCTTAGAATCCTTTAATTAACAATATTAAATCCAAACCCAAGCACCCAAGACTTCAAAATACTGTGAGCTCGGTCTACATCTATAGATCGGATCAAAAATTAATTTTGAAAAACTGAAGGTAGCGGGGCTAGCTATGGCACTGAGACCTTGAACACCTCAGTCTCCCCTGTAACCACGGATACTGCAAAGTACTCGTTACGGTGGAAATATAAAATAAGCAAAAACTTAATTGATGAAATCCATAAAAACTAGTTTTATTGATATTGTACGAGTATTATTATATTATGATATGGTACAACAACAACACATGCCTTTCTCGTTCCAATTCTTATCCAAACGTGCTTGTCATAAGACTTATTGCAGTAATAGGAAATATGCAGTGTGAGAGGCACAATTTTAATTAGTATCAGTTCTCATATAAGTTTACATTTTTTGGTCTGTAAAATTTCATTGCCTTTGTGTAGGAAGGATATGCCTAAATCTTTGCTGGTGTATACACGATCGCAATTGTAAACCTCCCGCACCTGTCACACTGCTTCCCTTTCCGGTCTGAGTATTTTACGTCTAAGCTAAATAACGATACTGCGATCTATTAGAAGCCGTTAGATTTTTCTGACATTATTCGCCTCAATTCACCCATGGAGCAAAATGGGGCAATGTATTCTCTTAGGTCACCACCACGTAGCGCGTACCACACATATTACGTAGCCTCTGACATTGGAGACCATGACGAATCCAAAGACATCAATTCAATGTCCGTCAATACATTAAAATTTCAGGAGATCACAGAGGAAAATAAAAACATACATACATAAATAATATATAAAAATTATATATACAAACACACCAGAACGACGTAGTCTTTCTGTCAGGGACGACTACCCTGAAATAAAAAGTGATTAACATATTTAACCATTATGTAAATTCACATTGCACTTCAAATATGTAAATTTAATATCTTTGATTCATTCTTAAGGCAGTAGAAATCAGGAATATATTAAAATACTTTCCGTGATAGGACCATCTCATGAATATCAAAAAGCAATTGATTATTATCTGAAGAAGCATTAGCATTAACTGAAGAAGGTTACCCTTTGAATCGCTTAAATGTTTATACAAGCTTCGATTAATTTACAGTTTTAATAGCATAGCAAGCATAAAATTTGAGAGTTTGTTCAATTTATTTTGTAATATCTTGTATTAAACACATTGGTAAAATATATTCCAAAAAAGTGAGTATTAATATTTCATATTATATCCCTTGAATTATATCAATGTAAGATATAATAACAAGCGGTTTAATTAAGTATATTAGCAGACAACTTTACGAAATAATTTTGACTTATTTATATTTAAGCATGTCTAACACCGGAATTAGTAATCATGATGTTGGGATCTCTTAGGGGGTGGATTCAGGCGCTAACTGACAAATTAAACTTTAAGCATTTAATATAAAAATGAAACTGAATTTGATTGAGGTCGGGGATTGATTGCTAAATGCCCGAATAACGTCAATTAAACAATCCTGTCCTACCTTTACACCTTATACGCTAGCTATAATCTCATATTGCCTTAAATATCGTGAAAAATACTCTGGAACATTTCTGCCAAAGTAGTTAAGCAGTAAGTCAAGTCAAACCCTTTATTCAAGACCATTTTAGTGGAAACGAGGCTTCTTAATTAAAGAAAAATTTGGATGTCTATAGGCCATATCATCCATTACTTTGTTAAACCCAAATTATTTTTACAAAAAGTTACTGAAGTAAAAGGTAAGCTGGCGAATGCGTGACGAAAGCGTTACGAAAAGTGTGATCGGACGAGGCGAACAGGAGTTGAGTGAGAGATATAGCAAGAGAAAGCAGTGCGCGCACAAATTTCCTTTCTCTCGTTTTCTCATAGCCAGTTATTTTTTTTTGTAATTTTATTTCGTTTTGAACAATTTTATGAATTAATATTTTGTTCAATACATAAAATAATCTACGCTTAAAGTGAATAAAATTGTAAATTAATTTAAATTTCATGTTTTGTGGATTTTCGGGTGAATAATAACAAATTATGGAAGGAAGGTGACAATAAATTTATATATTGATAAAAATTTAATATATGTATATACATGTACATATTCTAAATATATGCATACATATTATTACAATTTTACATTAGTATTTATTTAACTACGGATATCCTCAACTTAAGTCTATCACACGGAGAAACTAGGACACAGCACAGCCCTCTCCTTAGCTCGTTGAGCGACCTTCAGATTACTCATGCAGCCAGCTGTCACATTTAGCTTATCTAATATTTTTATTTTTTCAAGTGATGGTTTGTCTAACATTTAAAGAAAACATAAACCCAAGAAAGTCGTTGTATAACACTTAGGAAACCACCATTTTTATTTTATTTAAATTGTTTGATTTGATGTTGTAATATTGCATCTAAATATAAGTATCTGTATCTAATTTTGCCAATAATGTTACGTCGTACTCATAAAAACAGAGTTTAATTGTAATACATACATAATTAGAGTCACCTACTTAGTTAAAATATGCAACAATAGTTATTAAAAACTATCGAAATCTAAGTGACGTTGATTATTGAAACACGACCTATATGCTCTATATTGGACGTATTTCAACCATCAACGTCGCCTCGAAAATATCTTCTTGTTTGAAAAACGAAAAACAGTTTACAGTTACCAATTTATAGATATTAACTTCACTAATTATTCAAATTCATATAAATATTTACAAATGATTATCAACTCGTCAAAAACTAAAATGTGTTTGAACGAAGTCGTTCCAACACGGATTGACAACGTGAACCACCCTCCATGATGTCCTAAAACGGTCTTCGATAAAGTTGGCGTGGGATTACAGGGCGACGGAGCAGGCCCGCTTGCGTGAATATATTCAATTTCAGGAAAAATTACATTTTCAGAAGTAAAACGGAATATGAAAATAAAACTCTTAAAAAAATATTAATATACTGCATATTTCGATTTCCGAAAAGCCTTCGATACCGTTGATAACGATATCTTGTTGGTAAAGCTTGCGGAGTTAGGTTTTACACCTAGTTTACTAGATTTCTTTGCGAATTATCTGAGCGGACGTCAACAATACGTAGATTTCGCAGGTTTTGAATCGCAGCCGTATTGTACTTATTCTGGTGTGAGTCAAGGGAGTAATCTTGGCCCTTTATTATTTATTTTAATGGTTAATGATCTTCCTACGGTCGTTAAAGAGGCTCAGTGTTTGCTATTTGCCGATGATTTAAAAATTTTTTTGAAAGTAAACAATGCTTCTGACTGCCAAAGTCTACAAAGGGACATTGACAGATTGGCACATTGGGGAATGGAAAACAAATTGAATTTCAATGTTAGTAAATGTTGTATCATGAGTTATGGTCGTGCAAAAGACCCTCAGAAGTATGCTTATGAAATGAACGGCCTCGTAATCCCGCGCGTAACATATGTTAGAGACTTAGGCGTTGAGATGGTCCCGGAACTTAATTTTCGTAAGCACATTTTAAATATTTGTAAAAAAGCTTTCAGGAGTCTCGGATTTATATTAAGGCAGTGTAGGGATTTTCAGAATTTGTTAGCTATTAAAATTTTATACAATGCTCTCGTGAGAAGTCAACTTGAAACGAACGCAAGTATTTGGAATCCACATGAAAACAAGTATAGTGTCATGGTTGAAAAAATTCAAAATAAATTCATGCGATTTTTATACTTTAAGCAGTACGGGATCTATCCTTGTTTTCCACTGATGTATCCGAGTCTGTTTGTACTGGGGATGGTTGGTTACAGCCGCTTAAGTGTGAGAAGAGACATCACGCTTATTAAATATGTGTGGAAGGTATTACGTGGATGGATATATCACCCAGATGTGCTCGCTTCGTTAAAGATGCGGGTGCCTAATAATTACGTGGGTTCTCGTCGTCGTCCCCCATTACTCCTCGTGCCCGCTGCTAGGACGAAGTTGCTTCAGAATGCACCATTGTCACGTGCTATACACTATGTTAATATCATCTCACAGGATATTGACATATTTGCATGTAGTGAGACGAAATTCATAATTGCAGCATACAAATGCGTCGAAAATTGTAATGTTTTTAATTAGTATTTTATTTTACCATCAATTTGATAAATTTCATATTAGATACCATTATTTATTAGTCAGTAGTTTTCTTATATTTAGGTTAGTTATAGCATCGCATTGGTTTAATAACTGTAATGATGTTATAATTGTGTAATAAATAAATAAATGAATAAAATATCTTAAGACCTTTTTTATCGTCAGTAAAACTATTTAAAAAGCTTGATCCGTTTGAAAAACAGGTTGGCAAAATATAATTTTATTCAATTAAAAACCTTTATCGAATCCTCATCTGTCATCGCACATTTTTCTTTGCGAATTAATTTAACAATTTTTGAGATTTTCTTACTTAAATATCCTAGAAATTAGGCATCTAAACCGCTGCGTTTACACGAAATACTTGTATTACTGTCACGTTTCCGCCACTGGTACTTACTTACTACAGGTTTCATTACAAATGTATTAAGACTCTGCAGTAGAACTTATCGATGTAAGATTCTCTTCCAACACGAGGCGTAATTCTGCGCACAATCGCTTCAAATGGGAACTTTTTTCTCTAATTTACAAAGAACACAGATTTCTGTCACCCATTTCAAATGTCAAGATAATCCTTTAGAATTTATAACATTAGATAATAAAAAAATATCTGAGAGTTAATGACAGCATTAAAAACTTAAATTAAAAAATCAGGCCTGTATCAGCATGATTAAAAGATACTTTAAGCTCTTTCTGTATATGGCGAACAAAAACTATCATTAATCTGAAGGCCGACTGTCTAAGCCCTTTATCGTTACAGCCTATTAAAAGTTCACTGCTGGATAGCCTCCCCCGTAGATTTTTTTAAATCTTTATTTATTATAGAGGGTTAGGATTAGTTCTACTAGATCAAGTCACCCTCATATGTTACACAATCAAACACTAAATCAGACAATGATAAATTCACGTAAACAAAAGATTACCTGTTCTTAATACCTAATAATACAAGTTTATAAAGTTTCCTAGCTTTATCTGACAATGGAAAAGCTAGGATACTACTATATAGTCCAACACTTTTTTGTCAAAACCTAATTGCTTTCTATATGCTTCGTTCCATTCAAATTCCATCATAATATGAATAACATCTTCCACAACTCCACATTTGTCACAATTTGGTGAATTCACTTTTCTTATTACAAACGCAAATTTGTTTAATAGTACATATCCGGAACGAAGCCTCATTGCTGTAATAATTTCTTGCCTTCCCATATTGCATCTTTTAAGCCAAAGGAGGCGGGAAAGATGCGGTTGTATCGTTTTGTACCAAATACCTTTTGACAATGACCTTTCATCAAAGTATTCGGACCACTTTTCTGTACAGTTTCTACGAACTTTAGATAGGAGTTCAGAGAAATAAGGTACACAGTCGAAATTCTCCCCATCACTTATCGCATCATTAGCAAGAACGTCTATTGCCTCATGTCCCTGTAAGCCAATATGGGAAGGCACCCATTGTAAGACAATCCTTTTGTTGTTAGATTTTAACGTTACAATATTACTTAATATGTCGTAAGCCAATGGAAAACTGCGAGAAAATGAAGTACATTTCTTTAAATGTTGAAGAGCACTGCAAAAATCTGTCAATATTGACAATTTACCATACTTAAGTGACTTGACATAAAATAAGGCTTCCACAATTGCAATGAGTTCAGCATTCATAACTGAAATTTCCTTACCTAAGCAAAGCTTAACATATTCTTTGGTTTTAACATCTGTAAAATGCAGCATCCGTTCCCTTTTTATCCTTAGAGCCATCAGTATATACTTTGTAATAATTTGTAAAGTTTTCAGCTAAATATTTCATCATCATCATCATCATTACAGCCCTTTACCACTGCTGAACGTGGCCTCCCCCAAGGTATGCCACAAAGCACGGTCCTGAGCCACCTACATCCATCGACTTCCTGCATGTCTTACCAGGTTGTCACTCCATCTAGTGGGGGGTCGCCCTATACTTCGTCTACCGGTACGAGGCTGCCACTCGAGAACCTTTTTTCCCCAACGGTTGTCGGTTCTTCGAGCTATATGGCCGGCCCATTGCCACTTCAGCTTACTAATCCATTGGGCTATGTCGGTCACTCTGGTTTTACTGCGGATATCCTCATTTCTGAGTCTATCACGTAGAGAAACTCCGAGCATAGCCCTCTCCATAGCTCGCTGAGCGACCTTGAGCGTCCTCACACGGCCAGCAGTGAAGGACCACGTCTCAGATCCGTAAGTCATCACTGGCAACACGCACTGGTTGTACAATCTAGATTTTAGAGATTGAGGTATACCTGACGAGAATATATGTCGTAATTTCCCGAACGCTGCCCAGCCGAGTTGAATCCGTCGATTGACCTCTCGGTCGAAGTTGGACTTACCTAGTCGGACTATTTGTCCCAGGTAAGGTAACTTAAGCACTATGCTCAATGACCTCAATAGTGCCTCCCAACGGATAGGTCTTAAGATGAACATGGACAAAACAAAGATCATGTTCAATATCCATGTCACACCTATGCCGGTGGTTGTTGGGAGCACTATGCTCGAAGTGGTTGACGAGTACGTTTACCTGGGACAAATCAATAGATGATGAAAACAAATTATTTTTATATTTTTATCTGAATTACATTTTAAAAAAATCATGCAAAAAAAGGTAGTTTATCCAACAACGGTGTTGACCGTGAAGTGGCGGCGTAAGTAAATTCACTACCCCATCATATACATTACCCCAGATAATAATCCCATGGGTTTCGTAAAAGAAGTGGGGAAGGGTGACAGAAGAAAAGCAACCAGTGGATGGGCATCATCGTCTTCCTAATAACAATAAAAGAAAAAAAGACGCGGTTGCCAACCCACCAGCCACAGAAAAAAATGTCACATAAAAATGGCAACTATGGCACATATCCCACCTATGAGGCAACCTATGCGGGCAGTCTCACGTCTGGCGTTAAGCGAGTAGCACGCGTTCACGCGCATCGCTATTTGTTTACGTACGTTGCCTGTTATTGCATACTCACGCGTGTGGGTATGTCCGCGCGGCCTGCTTACGCGCAAACTTACTCAGTGGTATTTGCGGGTATACGCAAAATGACAGACGAGAATGAAGAATACAATATATATACAATAATATTATGTATAGCGAAGACGATATTGCAGAATTAGAAGTAGAAGAGTGGGATAGTATTGGTAATAATACGCCTATAATTATTAAAAGAATCAGAGAAACGGAGGAGGGTGATGAGGAGTGGAGGATTGTGAAGGAAAAGGGGAAGAAAAAACGACTGCACGAGGATAAGAACTTAAGTACAAAAACAGATATCGAGGTATACATTGCATGCAGTGAAAAGCTGCCCGAGCAATTTGCTTTGGCACGGTTATTCAAAGAAAACGGAATTGCTGATATAATTGAAGTGAAATACTTAAACCCATTTAAAGTAATATTGCATTTCCGAATGATGAAAATGTTCAAAAATTAAGTACATGTGCAACATTCATTTCTATAGGATGGAGAATTCAAAAGGCAATGGAGGTTAACTACTCTTACGGAATTATAGGAGACGTAGAATTAGAAATGTCTGAAAAAGAAATTATGAGAAATATGTCATGCCCAGATTCTACAGAATTAATATCCGTTAAAAGACTAAAGCGACAAAGTTACACGAAATAAGAAGGGTAGTATCCAAGTGAAACCATACGGCTTTGTTTTAAAGGGTCCTCTCTACCTTCATACGTGTTATATTATTATTATATTTTCGATACGAAAATAACTGTTCAGCCATATGTTTGTCCCGTTTCACAATGCTCACAATGTTGGAGGTTGGGTCACATTCGCAAGTTATGTCCATTTAAGAAAACAATATGCCCAAAATGTGGGGGAGAACACGAGAATTGTGACAATAAAACATTCAAATGTGTCAATGGTTCTGGAAATCAAATGGCTCTAGCTAGTACTTGCCCTGCTTAACTTAAAGAAAAAAGGTTGCGAGAACTTACGGCCGAGTTTAACTGCACATACAGAAGGGCTTTAACAATCTATGTTGCGCTAACACCACATAGACAAATGGACCAAAAATTTATAGAACAAGATAGCATAGTGTAATAATAACACACTGGAGAGGGAAGCGGCTAAAGTCCAAAATGTTCTTACTTTTGCAGAAGTGACGGCCAATAGCATATTGAATAACGAAGACAATATTATCCAATGTGAAAGCTGGTAGGTGTAAAGGTATCGTCGCCCCGCCAGCGCCAAATAAAAAGGAGAAAAGAAGTACAGATCGTGACACGTCATTACAAAGATTTGAACTTAGTACTGCATACATACATACACGGCCATATAGCTCGAAGAACCGATGACCGATGGGGAAGAAAGGTTCTCGAGTGGCAGCCTGGTACCGGTAGGCGTAGTGTAGGGCGACCCCCCACTAGATGGAGTGACGACCTTGTAAGAAATGCAGGAAGTCGATGGATGCAGGTGGCTCGGGACCGTGCTTTGTGGCATTACTTGGGGGAGGCCTATGTTCAGCAGTGGACTTGTGAAGGGTTGTAATGATGATGATGATGATCTATTGATTTTACATATGATTACACGAGGATCGTTTATTTCGTTATGTACGAAAAAAATAAAGCATTACGAGAAATATTTATTTTTCTACTTGCCCAGACTTCTAATTTCAGGGAAAGAATAGAATAATGTGGATATTAGACACCCGCAGGGAATGAATTTGGAAAAGCTTTTAGCGTCGAGTAACTCAAGAGCAATTTTAACCGTAGGAATACTCGTTTTGTACTTATAAACTCGTTTACTCAGTCTTGATAAATGAGTTGAAATGTATATTTTCAAGTATTCGCGCATACCTTTGCCTTATATTTTTAATTACAATTTTTTAATTGTTTTAGAGGAAAAAAATAAACGCTGTCAAAGATTTAAGCACTGTGAAGAACATTTTGTTTCCTTAAAACTTGATGATAAGGTTAATTCACTTTCGTGATAGTTACATAATTTATTAATATAATAACATTTTACCCATAAATTCCACATTATTTAGGAAGGTTATATAAACGGGCTGTACACCATTTTTTCAGGTGTAAAACCATTTTGCAGGTATATTATAGTTGCACCATGAATGGTTCCACCGGGGAAGGACCACACTCTCACAGAATACAAGCGTAAAATAGCAGCTTCAAGCCATTGTTTTACGTACGGTGGGTGTGATGAAACGGATACCCTTTTCATTGGAAACAAATCATTCCATTATTTTCCTTAGGATGACAACTTTAATCGAGGATAGATGTAGATGTCTACGGGTCACAGCAACTACTTACCCTCAGGTGGACTATGTGCTCGTTTGTCACCCTATCCTATAAAAAAATGGCTGTAGATATCTATGGGCCACAACATCCTATTAGCATTAGGTGGACTGTGTGCTCGTTTATCACTCTTAACTTTGAGAAAAACAGACCGTTCTTAAGAAGAGCTTTTTATTCACCAGAAAAACATTGAATAGCAGTTAGTATTCCCCACGCTAACAGCGCAAAGGTCACCGAAAATTACCCCCCATGCTGAAAATATTATCCGTCAGAATACCTCCTCTTCGCGTTATACGTGAAATAACAGAAAACTTAATCGGTTGTAGGTTCGATTTCTACTCCTTCTTCTTCAAAAGCCCGCAAAAATGCAGGACAAAGTTCTCAAAGAAGTCACATTTCAGTACATATTTTTTTTTGATATTTTTTGCTGTCTCTTTTATGATTTATTGCGATAAGTCCTAAGTTTTGTTCATGTGTAGAATGTAACTTTTTTGGATGTTGGTTTGCTGAAAACAATTAATTATTTATATGTTTTGAGCTAATGACCAACCTTATCGTCTGCTTCATTTATGTATTATACCGGCGGATAGTAATTATGAGAGTCTGCTACCCCGTATAATCCCGAGGGTGATGTAAAAGGTACGACAGAGGGAAGTAAAACAAAAGATGGGTAGCAATATCATCCCTAAAATTACACAAAATAATAAAACAGATTCTTGACAATTCGCCTGCCATGTGTGGTAATTATGGAAAAATTCCCGCTATGGCACGTGCAGTGGGTGTTGATAGGCTGCAATGAATGGTGACTGAATAAAAAAACTATTTAAGGAACTTTGTTTGAACATTATGAGTGTATTTGTTTTAATCCATAATAAAGTTAAAGTCTTCATGACTTTAGATTAAAAAAATTAAAAACTGCCATGATTTTATGAATTTGTTATTATGCAAAATATATTTCTTTACGGCATATAGTTTAAATAATATGGTTGAATATTTTATGCATTTAAAGTATTAATTTAACGTGGAAAATATTTTTAATCATTATTTATATAAAAAAAGAAATAGAAAAAAGAAAAATAAAGAAATAGCATCTACCATATTGTCATCTATGGGCCGGGACTCCCTGGTGCCAGCTCCTTCAATTTTTACTTTTTACTTTACAGCGCAGAGTGGTTCCAGACTGAGCTCCTTCTGATCGTCTTAACTCACTGGCACTGCGATGAGATATTGTATCACTTTGCGTGTTTTATCGCATTTACCACAGTAGTTCCTTTAGGAATTGTTCAGACTAATTCGAGCCGCTCAATTTCATCATCGCACATCGCGACATCGCCATCCATACCATCTAGATGATTGGCGGTCTACCACTATGCGGTTTACAAGAAGTTTTCTTCCTCACACCACTTCCTTGTGGGGTTGACTACCACCAGCAATTTTGCGGACCAATACGACTTAGAGACCTTCAAGAAAAGAGCCTACTCTTTTTAAAATTTTGCCCTCACTCCTATAAAAAGCCCGAATCATTACTTTAAAAATAAAGTTACAGCCTAAATACAACCCTGACTTTACTGAGCACTTAATATAAATATGTGCAAGTTTAAATTTTGGATCAATACGGGATGTTTCCTTTAACGATTCACCCAACGCCAAAGTTCATAAATAAAATTATTCACCCTTTACTGAACGCAGCCTAACTTTATGTACGTTAAAATTTGTAGGGAAAACATTTTGGAGCTCAACAATTTTAGTAGGTACTTCGAAGGCGAGTCCTTATTTTTGTATATTTATATAAACGTAAAAGTTATACGCTGAGGAATCTAATCTAAGTAATCTATTATTCTTCTGGTCCCGTCAGTACAGTAAAAAATCATCGCAAATACAGTCCTTGTTAAATTATACACAATATATTAGTTAATGTGTAGTAGTGGTAATAAGAATATCCACTACCCAATAATATGGTCTCAAAGGTGTCATAAGAGGCGATAGAAGAAAACTAAAACAGAAGGTGAGCAGTAGAATGCTCCTTATAACATCTCGAAATAAAATAAAAACATTTAATCGCCAAATCGTTTCTCAAGCATGTCAACTATGACACAATCCTACGTATGAGTCAAGGAGAGGCCTATATCGACAGTGGACTTTTGTAGGCTTAATTGATGGAAGATACATTAAAATAGTACTTCAGTAAATAAGCACTTGCCTTATTATTACAGATTACACGAGCGAACTTTATACGTGGTATAGATATAGTGTCACACTGCAGCTATGTCATCTGTGAACTTCACGCCTCCCTGCATTATTTATAAGGCCTTCATAGCGCGAATATTTACATTATTGCGATGTGTATGGTCTGGGTCGATGGGTCTGGGTTGGTCTGGGGATTCTCACATTTTCCTCTACAAGCACGTGGTAAATTTGTGATTTGATTGGTGCAAGCAGTTTTCAAAATCAATTTGTTTGTGTACTTCGAATCTATTGTCACGATATTTACCTCTAACGTCGAACATGCGGTAAATTAACGATTTGATTGGTGTTCGATAAGCTTAAAAGCGTACTTCAAAGTGTAACAAGCCCTTATTTCCTTAGCTACCAGTCATAAATGTGTTATGATCATTATATTAAAACAAGATCATTTTCAGCAGAAAAGAATGTAACTAAAAAATGTAATTTTGTGCCATTAATGTGCACAAAATAAATCTTTATATATTGCAGTGAAGGCATTTTTTTATAGAATAAGGATGCTACACAAATACATCCTGTCATAAATACGTCCTGAGGTCTTGCACATAGTCAGTTCATTTTGCATAGATCGGACCATAAACAATAATAAAAAAGGCTGAAGGTACTCCGGGTTTAACAATGACATCGGGACGTCAGTCATCTCAGTCCCCCGTGACCATGGGTGCTGGAAAGCGCCCGAAACGTCGGGAATTAAAAATAAAAGTAATTAAAAGTAAAAATAAACGCGATAAAATCCGTAAAAGTAGTTTTAATCATGTGTAGTGTTCGCGAAAATATAAGAAATCATTATTTATAACACATTGTTTTTCTTTTTTTTGAAACAAAATGTGTCAACCAATTAAGTGAGAGAATTTTTATTACGTACATGGTTGTATGACTTAAGATGCTTTTGCATTTCCTGCTTAGAAAAAAAACGCAAACACTTAGCGTTTATTCGGTTATACTAGATTAATTAAAGTAATATACAAGTATTTTATATTACTGTTTTCGGTTGTATGATATATTTTTGATATTGAAATCGATACCTAATGTATTATGGAAATTTATGTAAAGGTATTATAGACACTAATAGGTGTCATGTTCTCGAGAGTGCAGTTAGTCGGTACAATGATCAAAGGCATCCATATTACTTGTATCTAGTGGCAAATCAAATGTATGTAACTGCCCTTGCCTATGTTCTAATACTGTAATAGTTTAATGCGCTAAACTACGTAGGTATATTAGAAGATTTTATTTATCCTTTATTGAACCCTACACAGTATTCAGAAAATAGGCGTAGGCGTACTTTATGCTGAAAGCATAAATTACACCGTTAGTCAATATTAAGAATGAAATGTCGAAGGTGATTTCAAAAAATTAAAACAAAAAAATAAAATTTAAGACAAACTGATATATGATATATAATAGCCCACGGACGAGTAAAAAAGTAAGGACTCCGCGTCACCTACATAAAAAAATGAAGCACCCCAAAACGAGCTAGCTACGTGTAAATACGAACCTACACGCACACACTCACACAAAGATAAGCCGATCGATACGTTCGCGTATCAAAAATTGAAATAATGCAGTTGTGTGTCGTTAAATGGTGCAAAAATAATACCACATTACAAAAAAGTGCCAAAGGTGCCTTTTACCGGTAAGACAGTTCTTATAATATTATTTATTATTACGCACACATATACAGCATAAATGTTGCTTCACTTGCTAGTATCGCGGAGCGGAGTCCTTACTTTTTTTACTCGTCCGTGATAATAGCCATAAGAAGTGACAGAGACACCAAGAAGTGCGTAACAATGCCTTCCCAATTATAACTAAAAAAATGCGATTGCCAACTCATCTGCCAAGCGTGGCACATAAGCGTAAGCAAGTGGAGGTCTATGTAGTGCAGTGGATTTTTGATAGGATGTAATGGGAAGGCAGGAATAGTAAAATATTAATACATTCAATAAATAAGTTATTTAATTAATTAATATAAAGTCATTCTCATATGCTATGTATGATAAAAGTAAGGAGACGACTTATTTTATTTATTTATTAAGAAAATTAACTCAACTCTTCATATATAATTATACGCATATGAATTGCACAAGGATTAACATTCAAAACTGAAGCAATTATTAGTAGGCCAATACACTTGCTACGTGCGGGATTTGAACATATTAATAGTATATAGATAGTGTATACGGTACCTATACACTTACTTCTTTTTTCGTTGGTTATATTTATATTGACTACTGCTTTCGATTTCGGTTTTCTGCGTTTTTTTTTGTGATTTGGTTAAGTCCCCGCAGTACTGCAGTCAAATTCTTAGCCAATAAATACAGAGTTAGTAAACTAATAAACAAAAATCAATACTCATAATATATACAAAATTTACCACTAATCTAAACTTGATGAAGTAAATCTTTACACAGTAACGAGCGGGGCTAACGAAACGTAACATTGAACGTTCCACTTTTATTGCCAAGAAACTTCATTTTCGTGGACCCGTTAGGATTTTTAACGGTCTCCTAACTTGAATCTACGTTAATATTATGTTTTTACCTATGAAATGTTTTTTATGAAGTAAGTTAACGAAATTTTTTCTACATTTCCTATTTAAAAAAAATATAATCACCCTAGCAATCGATGCATATTTGCCGACGCAGTGGAAGTTTATTGATACCATCCTTAAAGAAATCAGCTGGACAAAGGCAACAAATTCTTCAAATTATTTTGTACTGCCTCTTGGGTACTGGATTTTTTTCCCGTCAAAAGATATCCCAAATCTGAAAAAATTAAGTCTGTAGGCGCAAGGTCTAATGAATACGGCAAATAACGAAGACCTTCCAATCCCAGCTTTTGTTACTTGGAGACCGTCTGTAGCGCATTTTGAGGTCGCATGCTGTCGTGTTGGAACAGTGGGGTCGAGACATTTTCCAAAGCTAGTTGGAGACGTGCGAGCTTCTGTTGTAATCTACAGTAATGTTCACCCCTTTTGGTAAGAAGATGTGGTGAATCACACCACTGCTAATTCATCAAACAGTTACCATCACCTTTATAGTGGGTAAGTTTTCGTTTAGGGCATATTTATGCGCTAAAACAGGATCCAACTTACTTGCTTGACGCTTGAGATTTTCAAACAGAGTTCATTTTTCTTCGCAGGTCTCTTTTTCTCTTCTTTCGTGTACCGATTGAGCAGTGCGCAACCCGTCTCGATACGTACTTTGTGCTGGTGATCATTGAGTTCGTGGGGCACCATTTTGTGAAGCCTTTTTACCTTGCCAATTTAACGCAAATGGACCAATATTGTTTTGATGCTACCGTAGAAAACTTCCAGCCATAGTTCGAATATCATCAACTTCCACAATCAAAAAATAAATTAAAAGTTATAATTCTTAGCCTAAAACAAATTATTTTTATTTGAAATAGCCAGCACTACAGGAAGGAAATTTCGTAGGAAAATACCTTTTGTTAAACGACGTAATTCTAGCAAGCATCTATTTTCATCATAATCATTACAACATTTCACAAGTCTAGTACTGAACATAGGCCTCCACTAAGGAATACAATAAGGCCCGGTCCTGAGCTACTTGCATCCCTCGTCTTCCTGCTTATTTTATCAGGTCGTCATTCCATCTAGCGAGGGATACCCCACACTCCGTTTGAATATATTGTTTTGTTCAAAACTTAATAAATAAATGGAGTCAAGGCGGTTGTTGTTTTATAATTTTTATTGTATTCACAATTGATGAGTATTTGAAATGTGGTTTTAACAGGAAAAATATAATCCTTATTTCATTACAAATTCACAAAATATTCGTTATTTAGTTAAGTAACAAATAAAACCGTTTTAAATTAATAAAAATTGACTGATACGAATGATTTCCAAATAAATTATTGAAAACGTGACTGCATTTAAAAGTATGCTGAATATATATACGATAAGCCACTCACAAATGTCCATGTCACTCCAGAATATCGAAAGATATATCAATCTAAGATATAAAGGATATAATATAATCATCCTTTTTCGGGAAGTCAGATAAAAATATTTATTTTGGTACTTATTCACAGAACTCAATTACTCACAACACTATCCTGACGTTTATCCAATATACTCGTACTTATTAAATAAACATTTTCACTTTACACTATAGTCATGGGATACCTATCAAATAGGATATTACTATGGTAACTTCTGCATTATCACACATAATTTATTTATTCCAACAACATACTTGTTATCAATAATAAATAAAAATGTAAATAAAAAATGACTCGGGTTAATTAAAGCAATAGGACGCTGAAAAACTCACTTCCCCAGGACTAATAGGTGCAGCAAATTACTCGAGATGTCGGAAAATAAAGGTAATAATTAAATACAATGTAACCCTTGAATTTTTAATTCAGCATGGATAATATTTCAACTGTTTTATATGCGTGTATCAGTCATTGAAACCTTTGTCTCAAACTTCCAAATATAACAATATATATATTATGATGTCAGTTATTTGAAGCTATCGCTGGTCCATAACGTCGGTTATTCTGATTTTACTATGTATATCCTTATTACGAAGTCTACCATGCAGTGAAACTCCGAACATAACGCTCTCCGTAGCTCGATGAGCGACCGCGAGTTTCCTCCTACGACCAGCAAGTAAGAACCTTATCGCAGTTCCATATTATGTCAATACTGACAACACGCTCCGGTTGCTACACTCTTCGAATTCATTTTTTTTAATTATTTTTTAAAAATAATATTAACAATGCTATAAACATTACTAATATTCCCCTTCACCACTCGTGGTAAGCTTAAATTGCTTGTGTTACGAGTGGTTCACGCCAGTAGTCGAATGGCGCATTCGAACTCACGACCTTTATGATTTCGTGGTCCGCGCCCTGCCAGTAGGCAACTGTCGCTTTTAACAATTATAAAACAGTACTTGACTACTATCTCACCTGATAGTAAGTGTGTTATAGCCAAAGAAAATACTGATTTAACTTTGTAAAATCCTATTCACTCTACCGTTAAGATAACTTAATTATAATCAAATCGGAAGACAGATGCATGCAAATTTTGAACGGTTTTGGAGTATGTATTGATCTAAGGTACTTAAGGTTTTTTGGAAACTGTCTTGCTTGTAAGATTCAAATTCATCACTTCTGCATTCAAGATAATCTGTAAAATGAAAAATAACTCGCGAAAACTGAAAGCGAAATTGGTCTCTAGTCCTTCAGTTGGGCGTTGTCGTGATGTTTGTAAAACAAGACCACCGCACATTTGCGAGAGGCGTGATGTCTCCAGGGTATGCCACCATGAAATTTAGAAATAAAATCTTTCTGAAGGATTTCAAATATTAGTTTACCACTCACTTTCAGAAGCTTCGCTGGAATTCCATCCTCAACCGGTAAAAATATGGTAGCCAACTGGCATGCCGAGCGTAGCATGTATTGTAAACATGAATTCTATTGAGTTACTTCATCATTTTTTTCTTAATCTATTGGAAATTCACAAACATACCTAACGTAATTAAGAACCTCAATTAAGCAGGTAATATGATGGAGGTCCGCTAAGTTTTAGTCATAATTTTGGAAGTTAATTATTAACTTTGCTTACCCTGTCAATAAGAGACTTAATAAGGGGTACTCCTTAACTTCGTAATTGGATAATATTACTTTGATAATGTTCGACGTCTAGAATAACAACGATAATTAATAAATCGGTAAATACTTATAAAATTAATAATTGAATATCATCCAATATCGCTTAGAAAATAATATAAAGATTAATTTAGCAGAGGGATGGAGATAATTTTTTTACAGAATACTACCAATCAAGGTAACAAGTATAAAATATGATTCATACTCCTGTTACCGTTTTTTAATTAGCTGAAATATTTATGCATGAGTAGCGATATCGAACCCACGACTCGATTGTTTCCCGGTTAGTTTTATTAAACATTCCGTTTCTGTCCGTTAAAGTCGTAGCAATAACTTTAATTGTACTGCCGCGATTGTAAATATACCACTGTTACTGTTATACACAACCTATACAAAAAGTACAATGATGAACATAGGTTTCTCCACGTAGATTGCCTCATAACGGGGACATTTTATCAAATTCAGTAGGGTTGGCAACCGTAAGTTATAATTATTTAATTTTTTATTAGGAAGACGCTGCTGCCCATCATATGGTTCCTTTCTCTCTCTCTCTCTCTCTCTCTCTCTCTCTCTCTCTCTCTCTCTTGTTTTTTGTGACATCCGCGGATCGATATGGGGTAGTGGACCTGTACCACTACTTCACGGTCCAAATAATATGTTAATTCATCGCCAC
The DNA here is from genome assembly GCA_036936625.1 of Parnassius smintheus behrii. Classification (NCBI taxonomy): domain Eukaryota; kingdom Metazoa; phylum Arthropoda; class Insecta; order Lepidoptera; family Papilionidae; genus Parnassius; species Parnassius smintheus. The sequence continues at coordinate 9,044,186 of JAUPFT010000004.1, read as the reverse complement.
GTTAACCCTTAAGTGCATGAACTTTTTGTTTTAACTCATTTAAACATATAATTTAGATGTTTAGGTCTTAAATTTGGGAAAAATAAAGAAAAAAAAATATTTTTATTTTTTAAAAGTAATTTTAATAAAAAAAGTTTGTATCATTTTTGATACATTATGCATTAACGTCATTTTTTGTATGGTAAGTTAAGTAACTTTCTTACCTAACCGATTGTGAAAGTAAAAAATGTGGTTTACTTTGCGTGGGATAATCTTCAACAATTTTACAACAGTGTTCCCAACCACTCCCAGATATGGTTCGTTTTCCATCATAGGTTCATTATTTTTTCCTGTATAAATTATAATTTTGTATGCATACCCTACAAGAGAACATAGCATATAAGGTTTGAACCCCCTATTTGTGAGGTTTATTTGGGAGGTATTGTTTTAGGAAGTGACCCATTTTCGTTGCACACATTTTTGTGTGTTCATCTATGGAAAGCCTTTGATCTATATGATCTGGAAACTCTCATTCAGATGTTCTACCACAGGTCGCAGCTTGTGTAGTTTATCGTGGTTGGGGTTGTCTATAGGCAGATGTTTGGAGTTGTCATTAAAATTTAATATAGTTCAAATTTTGTTTATATCTATATAAAGTCATACTCTTTATAAAAGTTGCAGCCTATATACGTCCCACTGCTGGGCTCAGGCCTCCCCTCATTTCTGAGAGGGTTTTTAGGGCAAGGAAGTGTCCGCCGCGCTGCCCAAATGCGTGTTGACGAACTTCACATGTCTTCGAAATATTTTTTTTCTTATTCCTCAGACATGCAGGTTTCCTCACGATGTTTTCCTTCACCGCCAAGCACGTGGTAAATCAGCACTTAAAATTGCAACTAACAATTTCATTGGTGCCGGCGGGGATCGAACCCGGGTTACTCGCGTTCTGTTATATTTACAGCGAGCTCTATAACTTAGGGAGAATATTTTGTCTCGTTCTGAAAACGAATGCTTTCTTCCCAAAACTCTGAGGAACGTTTCATCCATTTGAGTCTAGCAGTTTCAATCGTAATATGACACCTGTTGGGAATATTTTGTGCGGAACCACTACCTTCACTCACTAAGGGAGGATTATCGTCATTTCGCAAATAATTTTCGTCATTTACAAGAGGTGGTATACCTTCGTCCCGGATTTGAGGCTTACGGAAATCACCGGAACCCATTTGTTCTTCCCCGTGATTTACTAAAGCAGCACGAATTTCATCAATATTTGGGTGATAATCTAATTCATAATCATCAGACTCTGCTTTCTCCTCCGATAAAAGTCCACCTTCCAATATTGCTAAAAGGTCTTCAATCTCATTATCTTTTATTTTTCTTTTTTCCATGCTCCAAAAGTGAGGGAAAACATATAACAATCACATAACATACAAGCCTACTATAATAGCGAAAATGTACAAACGGGACCTACTAACTGCATAATGTATCATTTTTGATACAACTGAAATTATCATTTTTTTTAATAAACTCCAGTAAAATTCACTTGAAATATGTTTTTAACAGTGAAACAATACTCTTACCTGTATTTTTAATATTTTTTCGGGTCAGCTTTTGTGTTAAAATCACTAAAAAATAAATCAATAAAAAGTTATAATTCCACGAAAAAGGTTATGACAGACAGGAAAAAAGTTTTCATAGTTACCGCCAAATTATTTAGGAAATTGTCATCGATTACTTAAACATTCTAAAAGATGATTAGGCAAAGGTCATATTTAACATACAGCGTAGTTGTATGTACGTAGTTTAACAAAATTATGAATCGATAATCTCATCGTATCATTTTTGATACAATATGCACTTAAGGGTTAAAGGAAATAGTGATTATGATAATTATCAGTAGCGAAATAATAAATGAAATACTTTTAAGCGTATAATAGCAGGTTACTTTTATATTTCGAATAGATTGCCATGTTTACGTGTATGTCTTATTAGCTGTATTTCTTTTATAGAAAAAGGGTGAGAAACGAGCTCGCAGTACAGCTGGGGGCAAGTGGATGCTATGATCCAAAGACATATGTCCTCGATTTAGTTTCAAAATATATATGCTGGTTGCGCGGAAAACCATTTGCGTTTTTATTTATGACGGTAGGAACTTGTCGAATCATTATTCCTTTCCAAAACAATATCATTCGTACCCTCCTATCGACACATCGGGGTGGTGGGGTGGGAGGGGAAAGAAGACGATTCTAGAACATCGCGTAATTACCCCTGCCGAGGATATATAAGACACACGCGACCGATGCGCGAGCCTCTTCTCCCGCCGCAGCCGTCGTTGAATCAACGCTCCTCTCCTGACGCACCACTGGGGCCCCAGAGTGTCTGTCCAGAGGAGGTTCTGGAAGTCGCCGCTATAGTGATCGACAGGAAGCAGAAACCCCGGTGAGTCAATATTCCTTAATTATACCTGCTTGATAATAGTTTAACCCGCTCCAATCTGTGTTTTTTTTTCCTAATCAAGCAGGATTCCTTTCATCGATTCGACAAGTAATAGTTTAGTTTGGGGAAGAGCGAGTGCATTATACCGCATGCTATAGTAGTTGCTTTTACGTAAGCGTAGAAGCAAATCGCAAATACAGTCCACTCTAGTTAAATATCTCGCGTAATAGGTTTGAGGTTTGACCGGGGAACTAGATTTCGGCAGCCTTAAACACGTGGCTCCACCATTTTATGGTCACTTCGGCAGGATCTGGATTGGTGTTTAGTGGTTATCCAACCATTTTCTGGTCGAATTATTAAATTAATTGTTTAGATAACGCACTCTAACTTATGGAATAGACTTAAATAGTGTTCGTTTAAATTAAAATTTTGATTTGTTACTCGCAAACAGAATTATTCATTTAATAGCGCTCGTATTTGGTTAAATTTAAAGCTTATTAAATAATTGAAACGGTGTGATAGCAACCGTTTGATACGCTTACCCCCACAATTTTATAAAATTATTAGGTTTAGCAAACGACGCGTAGCCTTGACTGCATCGGGCGCTCGATCTGATTACGTAATACGGCACGCCGAGTATTCATCCTACGTCGTTTATACGTGTGAGATTAATTGTAATTAATATAACTTCATTATAATAGTTTAAAATGGCAGTTAGTGGAAGTGAAATCAAAATTAAAACGCTTTATGCCAAGAGGGACATACTCTTTTCGCGTGTGCAGAATATAAGTGATTATATAAAGAACATTCATATAGAGGCAGTGCGGGAGGCCTTTTTAAATGAAATCGAAACGATAGATAATCTGCGGATAGATTACGAAAGAATATTAGACCAAATTAATCATTCGGAACTACAAACCGACCCGAAATACATAGTGAACTACCAACCGCTGCTGGCATTCGAAGATATGCTGTGTCGCGTGAAGAGAACTGCAAAACTGCTACAATCTCAAAATGAAGCGAATCCGGAAATGCAGGTACGCCCTCGTGACTCAATTAGGTTACCGCCAATAGATATTCCGGTATTCAATGGTGATATTAAGACGTGGCCCTTCTTCTTCAGTAGTTTTCAAAACAATATACACAACAACCCATCGTTATCGGACGCTGAAAAATTATATTACTTAATTAGCAAACTTAGTGGCAGAGCACAATCGATATGCTCGGGCTTTACACCTACAGCAAACAATTATTTATTAATATTTGAAACGCTTAAAACTAAATATGAAGATAGGAGAATGTTAGCTTCCGAATATTTGAACCAGATATTCGATCTTAAACCTATATCATCCGCGAACATCAACGGCTTAGAGCAGTTTCTCGATAAATTTGTGGCATCGGTGGCTACACTTAAGAATTTGAAGTTTAATGACCTCATGGACGTGGTGTTTCTCCATATAGCATTAAAGAAACTAGACTCCGACACCGTGCGTGCGTTTGAAATGGAGCATCGTAGCTCGGAGATGCCTTCCTTTCATTCATTAGCATCGTTCGTGCGAGATCAAATAAAGGTAATGCAGCGCTCACCGAACGTTAAACAGGAGATTAAAAGGTGCGCCGACCGTAGACAGACTCAACCATCTAAAATAGCAGGGTCGTTAACTTACGTAACCGCTACGCCGACATCACTCCAGCATACTTGTATAGTATGTAAAGATAAACACGGTAATTTATATAACTGTGCGACTTTTCGTAAATATTCACCAAGCGAACGTTATAAGTTAGTAAAGACAAACAACCTATGTTTGAACTGCTTAAGCGATAAGCATTTAGTTGCAAAATGCAATTCGAGTTCCGTATGTAGCAAGTGCGCCAGGAAACATCACACGCTATTACATTTTGAAAATAGCAACATAGCGGCGTCAAGTAAGGCGGATAAGGAATTCACCCCTACTAAGGTCAACGATTCTAGCGGTCGACCTGGTGATGTCGCTCTGTGCTCATTGGCAAATATGGGAGCACAACCTCCTTCAACCGTGTTACTGGGTACGGCACGTATTTTGGTTAGGGATTCGCGTGGAAACGAACAAAGCGTCCGTGCACTGCTGGACAGCGGAGCCCAAAATAGCTTTATAACGCGACAATGTTGTCGGCGCTTAGGCTTAGTGATAAATAGGTCACTTTCATGTCCTGTAATTAAAGGCATCGGAGGCACTAGTAAATCGACACAGGGATATGTAAATTTAAAAATTCATTCTCGGATAGATCGTAATGTTAACTTTGATATAAATGCACTAGTAGTAGATAGGGTCACTGAACGGTTGCCAACCGTTTCGGTTGACACCTCGGCAATGATTGAATTTAAGAATTTGACTCTGGCGGACGACACTTACGCCGTTCCTGGAAACATAGACATGCTCATTGGAGCATCGCTTTTCCCTTATCTTTTGTTAAACAATAAGGTCAGGGGCAACTCTTCGCATACCGCGCCTTACGCACTGGAAACCGTATTGGGCTATGTGATCCTTGGCTCCGCCCCCATCCTAGATAGTATTTCGGCAGCCTCTTATTGTGGTATGGCTGTCGAACCGCTCGAGTCGTTAGTCCGCAAATTTTGGGAGATGGAGGAGGTGAACGTCCCACCCATAGCTAGTTCAGATGACAGGATATGCGAGGAAATTTACGTCCGCACGACCGTTCGTGATCGCGACGGTAGATATAGTGTAGCGTTACCCTTTAAAGGAGATGTTTTATCTCTCGGCGATTCGCGTCAAATGGCGGAAAAACGTTTCTACAGCTTGGAGCGTAGGATGCTCGCTTCGCCCCAGTTAAAGGAAGCTTACGACGGCGTCATTAACGAATATATAAGAGAAGGTTACATATCACTTGTGGCTTCGAGATTAGATAACTACGAAGACACTCCGTCGTATTTTATACCACACCACGGAGTCATTAGAGAGGACAAACTTACATCTAAATTACGTGTAGTGCTCGACGCTAGTGCTAAAACTAGCACTCACCTGTCGCTTAACGATATCCTCTATAGTGGGCAAAATTTACAGGGCAGTTTATTTGATATAATAGTCAATTTTCGTTTGTTTAGTATAGCACTATCCGCCGATATTCGCCAAATGTTTCTTTGCATAGGGGTCCGTGAATGCGACCGTAGATTCCAACGCATTTTATATCGTTTCAACCCAAAGGAACCTCTAATGGTGTTTGAATTTAACCGCGTTTGTTTTGGTTTAAAGTCGAGCCCATTTCATGCGTTACGCACGGTGAGACAGCTCGCTCACGATGAAGGTCCCTCTTATCCTAAAGCTAAGAGGGCAATCGAGAGCGGATTATATATGGATGATTTTGTGTATTCGGTCGATAGCGTGGAGGAGGCCACCCTAACCACCGCCGAGGTTATAAGGCTCATGAAATCGGGTCAATTCGATCTTGTGAAGTGGACTAGTAATTCGCGTCCGGTTTTAGATACAATCCCACTATCACCGTCTTTCGGCGATAAAGGAATTCGACGATTCCGATACACACAAGGTGCTCGGTCTGTGTTGGTCACCAGAGTCCGACGTGTTTAGCCTTAAGGTAAATCCGCCTGTAGAGAAATGCACAAAGCGCACAATGCTGTCATGCGTTGCTAGATTATGGGACGTCATGGGTTTCGTAGCTCCGGTGGTATTGTACGCTAAGCTTTTGATTAAACAACTTTGGTTATTTGAATGCGATTGGGATGACTCGCCGCCTGACAGCATTGTTCGATTGTGGCAGCGCTTTAGAGAGGAACTTCCTTTACTAAGAGAAATTAAAATACCGCGTCATATAAATGTCGATAGAAATAGCAGCATAACGGTTGTTGGATTTGCAGACGCCAGCGAGAAGGCTTACGGGGGCGTTGTATATTTCCATGTCCAAAATAATGGTATAAATTCGATTAGCCTCATTAGTTCTAAGTCGAGAGTCTCCCCCCGTAAGGTTGTCTCTCTGGCGCGCTTAGAGCTTTGCGCAATATTGGTACTCACCAAGCTTATTACCACAGTTATCGGCGCATGTAGGGATAGAGTTCACATAGAAAGAATATTTGCCTTTTCCGACTCCACTGTCGCCTTATGTTGGGTTCATTCTTCACCCCACCGTTGGGATACGTTTGTCGCGAACCGAGTGGCCAAGATCCAAGACGAGTTAGAAACGCGGAACTTTTATCACGTGTCCGGTAAAGAAAACCCTGCCGATTGTCTATCCCGGGGACTCACCCCGATGCAAATAATGGACCACCCGCTTTGGTTCCATGGACCTTCTTGGGTTCACTTGGATCCCTCACAATGGCCAATAACCGATTTCGAACCTTCGTCAGTGTCACAACCGCCGGAAGAGAAGAGACACGCTCTAGTGGCGAACGTTTCGAGCGAGGTTTCTCCAATCATTGCTCTGGCGAACCGCTTGTCCTCTTGGTCGAAATTATTGCGTAGCGTAATTTACGTTTGTCGATTCGCGAAGCTTTTACCGCGACGTTCGTATGTCTTAGCATCCGATTACAACTATGCCGAGTTGCTAGTATTGCGTGAACTTCAACGCGCGCACTTCTCTGAAGAAATTACAAGATTACAATCGAATAGAGCTTGTAGTCGCGCTTTTCAACGCCTTAAGCCATTTTTACGGGATGGGATTATAAGGGTAGGTGGACGCTTGTCCAACTCGCAATTGAGTTTCGACCAACGGCACCCTATAATTTTACCGCGTAAAGACCATATCATGAACTTATTAGTCGATTATCATCATAAATTGAACTCGCACGCTGGCCCCGATTTATTGATGTCGATCTTGCGTCAGAATTATTGGATTCTTTCTGCACGTAGTTTAATACGCAATCGGGTGCACAGATGTATAGCTTGCTTTCGGGCACGCGCCAAGCCGTCATTTCCGGAAATGGCGGAACTTAGATCTTGTAGAGTGATACAATCGGCAAAGCCCTTCACGCACACCGGGTCTGATTTTGCTGGTCCGTTTAAGGTCACGCTCACTCGCGGGCGTGGTATAAGATCCACAAAGGCTTACGTCTGCATTTTCGTATGTCTAACTACTCGAGCAGTGCATATAGAACTCGTTGGTGATCTAAGCACAGCAGGCTTTATGGGTGCATTTAAAAGATTTCTATCGCGCAGAGGCCCTGTAAGTAAATTATATTCGGATAACGGTACGAACTACGTCGGTGCAAAACGTATTCTATCGGAACTACATGAGCTCTTAGCCAGCAAGTATTATAATTCGGAGTTCGCTCACATTCTAGCCGAGAACCGCATTGAGTGGTCTCTGAACGTCCCAGCCGCGAGTCATTTTGGGGGCAATTGGGAGACTAATATTAAAAGTCTAAAGAGCCACTTATACCGAGTAATAGGAGATCAAATTTTGTCCTTCGAAGAGCTAAGTACGGTGCTCGCTCAAATTGAATGCGTAATGAATAGCCGCCCACTTTGTCGGACGTTATCTAGCGACCCCTCGGAACCGCTGGCTCTAACTCCAGCACATTTTTTGACTTTAACGCCTCTAAGGTATCTGCCCGCCGCGGATATAGATGAGAACAGACTTAGCATTTCCACACGCCACAAATTATTAGATCGGTTAGTGCAATCGTTTTGGAAACGATGGAGGATGGAATACTTGCATACTTTGCAGTCTCGGCAAAAATGGAACACAGCGACGGAGGCTTTAGCTGTAGGAACCGTAGTTGTGCTCACTAAGGAGAATACGCCGCCTCTCCACTGGCCGTTAGGAATCGTCGAGGAGGTCTTTCCCGGCTCCGACGGAGTAATTAGGATAGCTCGCGTTAAGACCACGGTTGGGTCTTACCTACGTCCTGTTATCCGTTTGTGCCCCTTGCCTCTTCCATAATTTAAATTAGCTTTCTAGATTGAAATTGTAGTTTAATTTAGGTAATCTTAGCGTTAGTTAGTTATTTGTTAGTTGATCTTAGCTCTAGTTGTTTTAGTTATTTTTGTTGAAGGAAATCCTTCAAGGGCGGGGGAGATGGTTGCGCGGAAAACCATTTGCGTTTTTATTTATGACGGTAGGAACTTGTCGAATCATTATTCCTTTCCAAAACAATATCATTCGTACCCTCCTATCGACACATCGGGGTGGTGGGGTGGGAGGGGAAAGAAGACGATTCTAGAACATCGCGTAATTACCCCTGCCGAGGATATATAAGACACACGCGACCGATGCGCGAGCCTCTTCTCCCGCCGCAGCCGTCGTTGAATCAACGCTCCTCTCCTGACGCACCACTGGGGCCCCAGAGTGTCTGTCCAGAGGAGGTTCTGGAAGTCGCCGCTATAGTGATCGACAGGAAGCAGAAACCCCGGTGAGTCAATATTCCTTAATTATACCTGCTTGATAATAGTTTAACCCGCTCCAATCTGTGTTTTTTTTTCCTAATCAAGCAGGATTCCTTTCATCGATTCGACAAGTAATAGTTTAGTTTGGGGAAGAGCGAGTGCATTATACCGCATGCTATAGTAGTTGCTTTTACGTAAGCGTAGAAGCAAATCGCAAATACAGTCCACTCTAGTTAAATATCTCGCGTAATAGGTTTGAGGTTTGACCGGGGAACTAGATTTCGGCAGCCTTAAACACGTGGCTCCACCATATGCACTTCATTAATTTTATAATTTATATTTCTTTTTTTTTTCATCATCTAATTTGAGTAAAATAATAGCAATGTTTTGCGTATAACAGTACTTTTAATAATAAATAGCTCGTAGACCGCATACCGCATATACTTATCTGTGCCTATCAGTTTAAGGACCCTTTCCAAGGCTGAAACATACCGATACCTGCGTGTTCAGTAATAAACCGCAACTCGCAAATTTTATACCGAGACACAATGATCTACAACAATCTGAGGGCCGGTGATAACCTGTGGCAACATTGTGACGCATAACGCGCTGCTATAATCTGTGGGGACAAAAAAAGAATAAAAAGGAGGGTAGGAAGCGTAAGAAGACTACATCTCTTTGTGTTATCGTGGAGTGAATATCTCTTCAAAACTAAAAATAAGGACTACTCTAAAGTGTACCGTGTACAATCTAATTACTAGTGTATTCTACCGTGTAGAAGAAGCCACCAGGAGCTGTCAACGTTTGTCGATCTTGGGAAGCTGGCTAGTAAGACCGTGAGTAGTTTAGAAGAAGCCACCAGGAGCTGTCAACGTTTGTCGATCTTGGGATGCTGGCTAGTAAGACCGTGAGCAGTTTTATTGTTTTCTTGGTGTAATTTTGTGATTGCGGTAACTGAACGTTTTAGGGGATATTGAATATCGATACAGTCCGCTATATAATTTAAAAATAATCCCAATCCGCCACATTTCTGGCCTTCGAGCCGCATTTATTTAAATTAGTGATTTTCATATATAAAATTTCTACCCTTAATTAGCGTCCCGTGGACGTCATATACTTGAGTTAAGCGTTTTTTATTTTATTTTATTTTTTTAACACTTATTTAATTCGCCTTTTCTACCAAAATTTCCATTGCTTGCGGTACGTTTATATAGCATCTAAATTCACCTTGTTGTTTTTGTTCATAATTTCGGACAAATTGCAGATAAAAAGGCAAACACTTATTTTTAAAAAGGAATACCTATTTGCTAAATTACAAAAGGTTTTCGTTCTTGCGAAATCCCAAATGAATGATTCCGCACAAATCCAGAATTTCTTAGCTGATTATTCCGAATTAGAAAGTGTCCGCTCAAAGTTTGAAGAAACAGTGTTAAATATTATTGAAATAGATATATCATTAAAACCGGAGACACGATTGTCAACCTGTGAATTAGATACATTTGATGAACTTTATAAGGCATGTAAATTGCAATATTTACGATTAAAACCGAGCGATCAGGCACCCATCAGTGGGAAAAAAACAGGACTGATGTAAGACCGTCATTACCTAAATTGCGATTATTCGAATTCGATGGCGATATTGAGAAGTGATCCACATTCTACGATAAATTTGTATCACTTGTTCACAATCGAGATTTCGACGAAATAGACAAGTTTCACTATTTACTCGCATGTGTTAAAGGTTCGGCGTTAAACATTGTAAAAAAAAACTGCCTATAACATCCGCTAATTATATTCTCGTATGGCAGAGTTTATGTAATAAATATCAAGATGATCGAATACTCGTGGGTAGGTACATCGACAAAATGATAAACTTTACGCCGTTAAATAAGGATACTACCACAAATCTTACCTTATTTATTGAAACATTCGATCAATCTTTTAAAGCCATCGAGGTGTTAAAAATAAAAAATTTGCATGAATATTTATTTTGTCATTTAGCCTTACGTGGGTTAGATGCGCATACTAGGAGGCTTTTTGAACAAAATCGGGATCAAAACTCACTACTCACTACTAATGTTTAAATACTAATGTGTCGAATTATAATAAAAATAAAAATAAATTGATTTGCGCGCATTGCAATCAAAATCATATAATTTACAGGCGCGATCAATTTCGTAAATTGACCGTATATAAAAGGATTGACCGTGTCAATACCTTAAAATTGTGTTATAATTGCCTAAAAGGAAATCATGATACTTCAACTTGTAAAAGTGAGACGTCTTGTGGTGTATGTGCGTCATTACATCATTATCTATTGCATAGGGAGCCTGTGCGGGACGCGGTTTTTTTCATCCACCAGTTTATTGAGCGCTGACTCGCAAGTGCAACAAGCACTCGTTTCTTCTCAGACTACGAGCGACTCGGAGCATTATACGGTAGATACGCCATACAACGACGTTCGTATTGGGAACGGCGCGTGTATTAGCAATTGATAGCAGCGGTGAATATCAATACTGCCGTGCAGTTATTGACTCTGGAGGTCAGAGCTTATTTATTACAACTGAGTGCGCTCAACGTTTGGGCTTACCTCGGAAAAAATGTTCGTTTAACATTTATGGCCTTTGTGGAGGAGCAGTAAAAATCATGGAATGATTTCATGCACATTAAGGTCCCTACGCACTGACTTGCCTAGTTTTAGAGTGAACATGGTCATAGTGACTAAGGTATCGATATGCCTAACGTTCGTTTCCCCTCGGACGTTGTTAATAAATATAAATATTTTAATTTAGCTGATCCGATGTTTTATAAGCGCTCACGTATTGATATATTGTTGGGTAATGATGTAGTTTCGGAACTTATTTATAATAATTGAAATAATACTAGTTTTTACGGAATTATACCCGACGTTTCGAGAGCTTTACAGCACCCATGGTCACGGGAAGGACTGAGATGTTTAACGTCCAGATGTCATAGTTAACCGCGGTTACCATAAATTAAAATTTAACTTTTGTTTTAATCTATGGTAACCGCGGTTAATTATGAAATCTGGACGTTAAACATCTCAGTCCTTCCCGTGACCATGGGTGCTGTAAAGCTCTCGAAACGTCGGGTATTAAAAAGTTAAATATACGCGATAAATTCCGTAAAAACTAGTATTATTTCAATGTGTAGTGTTCGCGTAAATATAAGAAATCATTATTTATAATAAACCTTATACTATTTCATCGGATATACCAAGTGTGATCGATACCGCTTTCGGGTTTTGGTAAGTGGTAAACTTTATTACAATGAAGAGGACAATTTAAGAAATTATAGTTTATCAGTCTCGTTTGATGAACAAGAGTCTTTAGATCAAACGTTGCGTAAGTTTTGTGAAGTCGAATAATTGCCCAGCAAGCCTTCGATAAATCCTTTGGAACAATTAGCAGAAGATATTTTCGTGGCTCGTTCTAGCCGCAATGAGGATGGTAGCTATTCAGTGCCGTTACCATTCATACCAGACCCGCCTCCGTTGGGTGCTTCAAGGGCGGTGGCCGAGCGACGACTCTTGTTCACAGAGCGCAAGTTGAATTTTTTACCTTTATTACAACAAGCATATTCAGAGTTTATGTGCGAATATGAACATCTAGGGCAGAGCTTTATACGGGTGACACACCGAGTAAATATGTGATACCACATCATAGTATACTAGCCCAGTAGTTCCACCACTTCTTTGCGAGTGGTGTTCGATGCCTCGGCAAAAACGTCCACGAATGTTTCGCTTAATGATATTCTACTAACCGGGCCTAATCTGTATCGAGATATTGGGGCTATAATATTGAATTTTAGGTTGTTTGAATATTGTTTGATTTGCGACTTATGCAAAATGTGTCGTGCAATCAAACTGAATCCGTCGGATACATGTTATCAACATATTTTATATCGTCATTCACCTAATGATACCATCAACGTATATGAATTAAAGACTGTCACTTACGGCTTAAGTTGCTCGCCGTTTTTAGCTATCCGCACACTTTTGCAATTAGCCCATGATGAGGGAGAACACTATCCGCTCGCTGCAACGGTTGTGCGCGAGGGCGTGTACGTTATCCTATATTCTTGTAGTTCCTTGTCACAGATGTCTCAGTTACAAGATGACCTTATAGCGATGTTTAATTCCGGCGGCTTTATACTTAAGAGATGGGCGAGTAATAGCGGAAAGGTCCTACGACGCGTCCCGTTAGAAAACCGAGAGTGTCCTGTAACATTCCTGAAAGATGGTAACGAATATTCAGTCAAAGTGCTAGGCCTGAAGTGGTTCCCTTTGACTGACTGTTTTTATTTCGCAGTAGATAAGACTGACAAAGGTAAAAGGTAAACCCCGTAGGTTTTATTTCGCCGTGCATTTTCATCGCGAAAGAAATAATGCAAGATTTATGGAAGCTGGGCATAAGATGGGATGAGCAACTGCCAACTGACATAACTAAGCGCTGGCTTAATTACGTTGATGATCTCCCGCGACTGACGGAAATTAAGATAGACACATGCTGTTACCAGAACAGTCTGAATGTGAACAAGTCGCCTTTTGCGATGCAAGTTCTCGCGGTTACGCTAGTTGTGTATATGTGATCAGTCGTAACGACAGAGGTCAGACTAAAGTACGCTTGGTGATAGCAGAATCTAAAGTAGCCCCCGTCAAACCCTTAACCATCCCGAGGTTGGAATTGATGGCGTCAGTTTTGTTAGGCAGATTAATTTAATATGTCCGTGACATTTTAACTCGTGTAAAAATTAATCGTATCACTGCGTTAACCGATTCGACTATCGTATTGGCGTGGCTTCAGACAGAAGCTTACAAATTAAAGCCGTTTGTTAGTAACCGTGTTACTCAGGTATGCGAAGTGTTACCTCCGCACTTTTGGCGTCACGTTGGTAGTGAGTGCCATATGTCAGACATCTGTTCGCGCGGAGCGTCTCCGTCATAGCTTTTGGAGTGCAAAGAGCAGTGGCTAAACGGCCCATCTTGGTTGTATGATGACTACTCGCAGTGGCCAGTTAGAACATTTATCAACCAAGATGAAAGTAATACACCCGAAATAAAATCAAATTATTCATTAGGTTCCGTTAATTTAATCACTAACGAAATAATTTAAAAGAAGAATTTAAGTTAGAGTTCTGTGACCGAATTTTTTCCCATTTCTCTTCTTATTATAAACTGCAACGTACGGTTGCTCGAATATTGAGATGGTTCCGATTTAAATCCGGTCACTCTAAGTAATCCATACTGACGACTAACGAATTGAATACCGCTCAAGACGTCTTAATTAAACTAGTACAGAGTTCATACTTTGCAAATGAAATAAATAATTTGTCAAAGGGCACAAAGTACGTTCCGTCGTTGAGAAAATTATCTCCATTTATTGACGATCGCGGATCGTCAATAAATGGAGATTTATTCGACCCCCCACGGGTAGGGGGTCGAATAAATTATTCAATATTACCTTATAATGCCCAACATCCCCGTTTTCTTACCTAAAAATAGTAGATTTACACTATTACTTATTGAATATTTACATAAAAAATATGTACACATAGGCCCACGCACCTTACAAAACATTATTAATCAAAACTTTTGGATTTTAGCATCCCGTCGCATTATCCGGTCAGTTTTGTCCAAATGCAAAACTTGTTTTAAACACAACCCCGTGCTCTTGCAGCCTGAGATCGACCTTTGCCAGCAGCTCGATTGATACCTAATAAAGTTTTTGAGTATGTAGGGGTAGACCTCGGTGGTCCGTTCTTTACAAAAGAAAGTTTACGACGAAACGCTAAGATTGAACGGTCATATTTAGCATTATTTATTTGTTACTCGACAAAAGCTGTACACCTCGAGGTCTTATCGTCGTTGTCATCGGAGTGTTTCCTCGCGTGTTTAGACAGATTTGTAGCGCAACGAGGTGTGTGCTCTTTTCTTTACTCGGATTGCGGTACTAATTTTATCGCGGCTAGTAAGCATTTAACCGAAATACAAAGGTTTATGTTCGAGCAAAAAAGCAATATATTAGAGGGTTGCTCAAAGCGACAAATTATATAGAAATTTAATCCCCCCAGCGCACCACATATGGGTGGGCTCTGGGAAGCCGGAATTAAATCCGCCAAGTACCTCTTAGCGCGAGCCGTCGGAGAAAAAGGTTTGACTTTCGAGAAACTCACCACAGTGTTTTGTAAAGTAGAAGCAATTTGCGGCCGCTCTGTCCGTTACCAGCTAGTGATAACCCGGATGAATTTAACGTACCGACAGCGGGACACTTTCTAATAGGAAAAGAGTTAACGGCGGTACCTGAGTTATAATGTAGAAGACATAACGATGAATCGATTGTCACGCTGGCAATATATTCAAAAATGTTCACAAATGTTTTGGCGTAGATGGAGTCGTGAATATTTAAATACGCTGCAACAGAAAGCAAAGTGGTATTCGGATAGATCTAACATTAAAATAGGTGATCTTGTAATGATAAAAACTGATAACATACCGCCTTGCAATTGGCCTTTGGGTAGAATAGAGGCTCTTCACCCCAGCCCAGATGGGGTTGTTCGTTGTGTTACGCTTCGTACCCAAAAGGGTACTTTACAGAGACCAGTTAATAAACTGAGTCCTCTCCCTTATGCAAATTAGCTTACTTGTATTAATAAGCTTCTCGTTGAGACCATTCTATGTCTCAGCGTTATCTTGATAGAGATTAAGTTAGATTAAGTTATAATTTTATCTTATCTTTTGGAGAAACCATCAAGATGGTTTCGGTGGGGGGTGTGTTCAGTAATAAACCGCAACTCGCAAATTTTATACCGAGACACAATGATCTACAACGATCTGAGGGCCGGTGATAACCTGTGGCAACATTGTGACGCATAACGCGCTGCTATAATCTGTGGGGACAAAAAAGGAATAAAAAGGAGGGTAGGAAGCGTAAGAAGACTACATCTCTTTGTGTTATCGTGGAGTGAATATTTCTTCACAACTAAAAATAAGGACTACTCTAGAGTGTACCGTGTATAATCTAATTACTAGTGTATTCTACCGTGTAGAAGAAGCCACCAGGAGCTGTCAACGTTTGTCGATCTTGGGAAGCTGGCTAGTAAGACCGTGAGTAGTTTTATTGTTTTCTAGGTGTAATTTTGTGATTGCGGTAACTGAACGTTTCAGGGGATATTGAATATCAATACAGTCCACTATATAATTTAAAAATAATCCCAAGCCGCCACACTGGGTGTGTCACAAAACGTCAGTATCGATGAGGCTGGTATGAAACAGTCAGTTTGCGACGTGTTTTATGCACGCTTGACCAATGTGCTCAACAGCCTTTTGTCTGGTGTGAATACGAAACACGCATATAACGGTTGGGTCATGCCTGTCCTCATGTATACCTTTGGCATACTCAGGTGGACTCCGACTGAGTATAACGCCCTGGATAGAATAGTCCGCACTACAAATACGTCCCATAGGATGTATCATCCGAGATCGTCGGTAATGAGGCTGTACTTGCCGCGAATGCAAAGTGGGCGTGGCTTTTTGAGCGCGCTCACCATGCATAATCGCGAAGTGTGCAGCCTCCGTAATTACTTCCTGGCGAGATCTGATGATCAATTCTATATGGAAGTCATTTTTTGTGATAAAGGACTTACCCCTCTATCCTTAGCCAACGAGCAATGGAAATACCCGGCAGTGCAGAGCATTTCCGACCGGGAGACTGTATGGAAGGAGAAGGAGCTCCATGGGAGGTACTACAAGGCTCTACATGAGCCTTTCGTAGACACAGTAGCCTCCTTCTACTGGCTACGCTTTGGTGACCTCTTCGGGGAAACCGAGGTTCTATATTGCAATACAGGACCAGGTTATTAAGACCAACAACTATCGGAGAAACATAATAAAAGATGGCACCTTCGACATCTGTCGAGCTTGTCGCCATTCCGGTGAGTCACTTAGGTATGATATCACCGGTTGTTCGGTGTCTTCTAACTCTGAGTACTTGCACAGGCACAACCTAGTAGCCAGAATTCTTCGCCAGGAGCTCGCTCTGAAATACGGTCTCGTGGACAGGAAATTGCCATATTACAATTACTTGCCGGAAGCCGTGCTCGAACATGATCCGCCAGGCTCTACTGGAACCGGGCCATCATCACGGACAGGACTATTCTTGCGAATAAGGCTGATATTGTGCTGATGGACCGGTCACAGTCAATTATTTTGGCCGACATTAAATAAAGGCTTTCATTAAATCAGTGTACATTAACATATTTAACTAAATCACCACTTACCATTTGGTGAAATAGTTGTCAAACATTGGCTTATGACAGTAAAATAACTTTCCAACTGCGTGTCGGGCCACGCACATTGTAGAGGTAGGATTCCGTAGTTGCCCGCGTTGTTCGCGGTTTGACAACTATAACGAATAAAAATGGGTCCTTTTTGAGCAATATTGTAATGCGTATGTGTTGTACGTAAGATGAACAGTATGCATATGGGAGTGAGGTATTTAATAAGTTGTTTAATTTCCATACTTAAACGCGTTCGACAGTGACGTCTCTTATCGTCACGAACTGGCCGGGCGTGACATTACGCTCTGAGCTCCGTACCGGACAACTAGTTTCAAACAAAATTATTGTAATTAACTCATTAAATGTACTATATCCCATCGCGGAGTTTCGTTGTACTTCTAATCCACAAGAAATTGAAGACCAGCGTAATCATAAGTTAAAATGTAATTTAAGGTTCTGTAGCAAATAAACCCCCGTATCATTGATACCTTGTTTCTGTGATCAGTTACTATGAAAAAAGTGAACCTTATTGCTTAAACAGGCCCAAATAGGAAGATGGTGACTATAGGCCTTTTTTTCGAATCAAGATTATAGGGAGGGGTAATCAAAAAAAATTAGAAATATTTTGATCATGAAAATAACACAATTTACATAAAATAACTCACATGCAAAGTCCGTACAAAGATAGTCATAGTAAAGTAAAAAAGTAAAGTTGCAGCCTATATACGTCCCACTGCTGGGCACAGGCCTCCCCTCATTTCTGAGAGGGTTTTAGGGCAAGAAAGTGTTCGCCATATTGGCGAACTTCACATGTCTTCGAAATATTTTTTTTCTTATTCCTCAGACATGCAGGTTTCCTCACGATGTTTTCCTTCACCGCCGAGTACGTGGTATATCAGCACTTAAAATTGCAATTAACAATTTCATTGGTGCCGGTGGGGATCGAACCCGGGTTTCTCGCGTTCTGTTATATTTACAGCGAGCGCTAACCATCTGAGCTACCACGGCTCTCATATATGGTCATAGATTACTATCTAACTATATATTCCCGGCAGTGCATTCAACGCATTTTATAACTTGGTCGACTATTACTCGTTACCTTATTAATTCTACTTAGTTGTGATAATTTTACTTTTAACGTCATTATATATATACTACTATGGTGTACACTTTTCACATTTCCCAAAACAGCGGTTTAGTTGGTTGAGTGGGAGGAGCACATGACTTAAAGGAAAATTACTAATTTAAGTCTAAATTTTTCGTAAGCGGACCCTTGAGTCGAAAATATGTTGTTTCATACCCCCAGTGTTTTTGAGATACCTGTCCAATAATACACGATGGAATAGACGGGTGAAAAAATCATTCTCCATTTGGACCTGTATGGGATGTACCTGAAATAAAAATATTTTTAAGATTTTATTTCACAGTTATGTAGACGTGTATTATTATTATATATGTACAACTATACCAAATTACAGTTTGAAAGCACCTAGGTTCCTTGAATAAAAACGTGACGTGAAATAATGATTTGACTTTGTACGCGTATTTTGATTTCTGAGATTTTTGATGCGGGTTCTTAGTATTGTTTTATGTATAGGCGCAGCACACACAGTATTATCATTATGATGTTCTTCATTTTATTTATATTGAATTGTTTAGGAAGGAAGGTTTTACTTTAATATACCTCAGCACTTTTGTAATATTTTTACATTTTGTTGCAGATATTTTCAAATTATTTAACACTTTGGGGACACTGTGTTGTAAAACTAACTTTTGACTTCTGATAGCGGTATAAAAGCATGAGGGCTGTAAAGAAAACAAACCTTGCTACTAAGAGCTATAGTTAAAAAGTTAGAGAGGCACCATTATGACATATAGCCGTTCTGGGAAATCTTTTATTGCGTACCTCCATTATCGTCAACCATGGGGAATAAACGGAGTAGATTTTCAGCTTATGTATGTAATCAAATGTGAAAGTTTTAAAAACACTCGTATGACAAAAGTGTGTTACGAGTACAATAAACATTATAAAGTTAAAACACTTATATGATTTTACACGGGTTACAGAGCTTCAATATGATTTGTTTGTATAAGTTATGTAAGAAACAATAAATTATTATTATTATTATTACTATTATGGTATCAAGCGAAAATGAGATACTTGTTGTTATTTTATACGTAATATTTGATTGACTGGATAGACAGATCGACTGAGTAGATCTCAGAGAAAAACTAGTTATATGACTTGACTTCTTATTAAGTTTCAAAGCCGTAATAAGTTTCATTAATTATTAAAATATATAATAATCCCGCTGTTTTTTTTTAAGATAGAAAGTCCACGCTTTACCAGTTCAACCAAGGACTAAGTTTATTTACCTACCATTCAGCTGATTTCTTTTCTATATCACAACAGCTTGAGAATTTTATTTTGTCTCACATTTCTTTCAAAGGGAAATATAAAAAAGCGTCAAACACTTCTTGCCGTAATAAAATATGGATACATATCACCAACAATATTTTTGTTATATGTTAAGTGTTTTCTTCCCTACTGAATTACTCACAGTAATTATGACACAAAGTCCGATAATTGGCAATTACATGCAATGTCGGGTATAACCTCGCTAAAAGTTAGTGAAAGTGAAGTTCTTAAGCTTGTCAATTCTATTGACCTTAATAAATTTGTAGGCCCAGATGGTATACCAGCTATTCTTATAAGTAAGTATGCTAACAGCTTGACTATACTGTAAATCACAATACACAGACGTTCTCTTATGGAAGGAACAGTACCTCTTATTCTGGAAATCTGCATTTATTACCTCCTTTCATTAAAAGATCCAAAAGACTGCGTAGAAAACTGTAGATCAATATTATAGCTTTATTTTTCAAAAAAAAAAAGTCAATGAGAAAGTCGTATACTCGTCTGTATTTCATGGCATCAAACCAACACTCAGTGTGTATCAACACGGCTTCTTTAAAAGCAAATCTTCTGTTTCGAATCTTATTGCCTATTCTGAATATTCAACTGATATCATTTTTAGCGCTTATAAGTACATGTAGTCCACACTGGCTACAGTAAAGCATTCAACCGTTTAAATCACGTTGAACTTCTTAGCAAACTAATCGAAATACGTATCAGCGGCGATCTGTTTAGGTGGTTCAAATCTTAAATTGAGATTCATTGTCAGACAGTAGTCTTCAATGGTTATACGACAGCAAATGTGCAAATCACTTCAGGAATACAGCAAGTTTTGCTATTAGGTCCATTACTCTTTAAGATTTTTATAAATGAAATGGGTTCCTGCTTCACTTCTTCAAAATAATCCTTTATGCTGATGATAAGATAATGTTATTCTTATATTTATGTTGGTAAAGGGTATTTTAACAGTTTTATCAGCATTAACTGATAAACTGTTATCCCTACACCAGTTATTTTTGGTGCTTAGGGCTCCATGCTGATAAAGTACTTTGACAAAATCCCCTCGCAATGACCACAAGTTCATCAGCATAAAGCACCATTGTGTCAATGCGTAGGTCTGCCATCTTATATATTTGTTGTTCAACCGTAAGAGTCCAAAGAACGGGCGACAAAACACCTCCTTGTAGGCAGCCTCTTGTAGTTGTGACCTCAATAGAAGTTTGATACAGCGATATTTTTGCTTTTCTATTTGAGAGCATTGACTTAACCTATCTAATGATTGTGGGGTCAATAATTTTGGATGTCAGGCAGTGATTTGGGTAGATTGCGGCAGCTACAGTTCGCGACTGCAATAAAGGATACAGCCCTAGGTGCTATGGCTGTGGGGAAAGGGGCCATCTTCGATCCAGCTGCCATAAGTGGACTGTAAAAATGGAAGTTGATCGGTCTCGAGAGGGTAGTGCGGCTAACAGCACCACCCAGCAGCGGCCGGATTATCGTTCCCCTCGCGTTAGGGAGGTTGCGGCAGTTACAGTTCGTGACCGCTATAAAAGATACAGCCCAAGGCGCTACGGCTGTCAGGAAAGGGGCCATCTTCGATCCGGCTACCCTAAGCGAGATATAAATAGGGAAAGTGATCGATCTCGAGAGCGTTGTGCAGCTAACAGCACCACTCAGCAACTGCAGGAATACGACTTTGTGATCGAACACCGCAGCGGGAAATCTCATGGCAACGCAAATTTTAGAAGGTTCACTAGTGTGGTTGCACAATCTAGTCCGCAGCAAAGACAAATCGAGCTTTAAGCTAAATGAGACGGCCGGTAACGGATTATAACCAGGATAAACGACGTAAACTACCAGTTACAGAAAGGTGCAAGAGGTACTCCTAAGATCGTCTATGTAGATCGACTGGCGCATTACTATGAGGTCGATAATGCTCGGGATGAGCATGTCTTAGTTAGTTTACGCAGTTTTGCGCGCCGTAATTAAGGCTAGGTATATAGCGGGTGATTATAAGCACCATCTAGTATCAAGGAGTAGAAATAGGAGCGTTAAGATCTTTCTAGAACTCTCCCACTAGCGCCCTATGGTATCAAATAGGAGAACTGAGCTTTCCTTAAAACTCTACACTCGAATTTTCTACACCCAGTTGGTTGTGACTGGCATTTTCTGGAACATTATAGATGTTTCTGTGGAAAAAGCTTATATAAACCGTTCAGGGCCACGGCCGAGGCAGTATTGAATTGGCGACTCAACCGAAAACTTCGGAGCAAAATAAGGTGATTGCTAAGTGTGATTAATTACTGGTTTGTTTTAAGTTTTAATGGGTGTTCAGTAACTAAAGTGTCAATTTTGGTAATTCAATCGGCAGTTTTTATTGTCACGAACCCTAAGCTTGTAACAATAGTAACGTGATAAAAGAGTAGCCAGCGATTGTTTTGTTGCGATCGGGTATGTTCATAAAATAACTGCGCAGGCGTGGCCTAAACCTGAAAATACCCCCGATGTTAACTTGCACCAGTGACGTCACTTTTAGGTAAAAGTAGTTTCTAATGAAAAGATTTTCGCTTTCTCATATTAAAAATATACCCAACACTAACACGGTCTCTGACGTCATGAGCGTCGAGTGAAGGTACAAATTCCACATACGCGTTGCCTGAGACACCACCCAACTTTGTTTTTTTCATAGGTTATGTATGTAGTATTTTTCATAGGTTATGTTTTTTTGATAGGTTAAGTCTTTGTTTTAGGCGACCAGGTCTTATGAAGACGTCGCTTAGGGTTTAAATATCCAAGTCGATAAAAAATGCTTACGGCGTTGAAAAGGCTGAAATAGACTTGTCTTGAAACATTTTTACCAAAACTATAGAGGTTGATATCAAAAAATGGAATTAACATTAAATTTCGAAATTAATATTTGATGAATAAAAAATTTTGCGCAAAATCATGTTCAAATTCTCTCCAAATTATTCTACAACAGAACTAGAAAATGAAATTAAACCAATATTAGGATAACTTTGAAAAGATTTCCGCTCTTCCATTAGTGATATTAAAAGAGTTTATTTATTACTTGTGTTTTTCATTAACATAAAATCTCAAAAATTAATTTTTTAAAGCAATTTTTTTAATCTTTTATTCAAAAACAACTAAGAAATATCGGTGAATACTTTATAGCAATGATGGAAATAATGAAGTAGATAATATTTATTCATGTTACCTCTAGATTTGTTGTTAAGAACTTTGATTAATTTTCCCTTTAATATCAAGCACACAACCTCTTTCAAGGTTATATCAAGCAAACAACCTCTTTTATATTTCGGTTTAGCAATAGACCAGCGAAAAATTAGACTTCTATTAGATTAGGTAAACGACAGTTTCAAAGAACTAAATATTTTTGACTTGGTATCATCAGAAGTCGATGTTAGGATAGTGTATAGAAACACTAAGACTCCGACTTCAATTTATTCAGTTATTATGATGAACTAATTTTTTATGGTCATTTAAGGATGGCTTTGATTTTTGTTATAAGTCTTATTTTTGACACCTTTGAGTAGACTACGCTGTATATCACAAGCTCAAATATCGTCTAATCACGATAAAATAAATAAGTAAATATTCTTCAGTCTATTTCGCGGATTATTTTTAATTTTATTATTAAAGATTATTAAAAATTTATTGCAATGAATTTAATATTATTGTCCTCCAGTTTATCTAGGGGCCAGTCTCAACAGGGACTAGTCATCTGCGCAGGACAGGATTAAAGTGCACGAGTGTGTGCGCAAGTAAAGTTGAACGATCTGTTCCCTCACTTTTATAGTCCGATGGTAAATAAATACAATATGAATGGATAGAGGTCTGGTCTACAGGACCAAGAGCTTAATATGATTTTTAAGGCATGGGGGTAAAACACCGCCCTTTTCTTGACTGCCAGGCTGCTGCTGAGAATTTCTTGGCGGAAAAACCCAATAATTGATTTTATCTCGACCCGGGATTCGAACCTAGGACCTGTAACCGCTTTTACGACCACTATAATAACGAGAAAGTTAATACATAATGTATATACGTAGGTATGGCTCTTAGAGTAATTACATGTAGAACTCGAAAATAAAAAATTATTCTATTTACTTATTTTCATATGTTAATGAAAGAATGGGCTTCTCATTGATTAATCCAAGTAAACACATGAAAATTTTAAGTAAAATGGACAGGGTTCCATTTCTTCATAGACAACTGAAGCGTTATCACTACGTTATATTATGGAGTCATAGAGCCAGTTTAGTCACAAGTTGTGAGGCATGATTAGTACTGTTACGCGCTCAAGTCGACGGCACTAGCGCCATCTAGTCTCGAACCGAAGAACTAAACTTCTTGAGGTTGAAACACACTCGGTACCTTGCGCGTGTTTACTTGAATATTCTGGATATTTCGCTGCTAATTTATATAAATAGGCGCTGCAAGATGCGATCGGCGAAGTATTGAATTTGGCGAGACAAGTGAAGCTTCGGAGCGAAATAAAGTGAATCAGTGTAATTATTAGTGTTTTTAACTTTAATTAGTGTAAAGCGAATTAAAGTGTTAATTTAGGTTATTCTATCGGCAATTTTTATTGTCACGAACCTCAAGCTCGTAACAGTACTAAGGGAATACATTACATCTGTAGCCTTCATTAAAGTTGACAATCAACCGTTGATCACACATATTTAAATTTTTTGCGAATTATTTTAGAAAAAAAACATAATAAGAGAAAGCAATAAATGGAAGAATTATACATAACTTAAATATAAAGTAAATTTTTCTTGGCATTTAAACTTCGTTACAAACTTATACAACATTTTGTATCACAGCATTTCCCACACAGTATTATGAATCCGAATTTTCTATTTTCCAGACAATGCCCGCAGAAAACGTTCGCGTTATTTCAATCCATTTCTTTTTCTTTAGAGAAAAGCAAAATACACTACATTAATTCACGCCAGTCCGAGAAATTGCTTCTTTTTTTTTTGTAAAAATAGCGCAATAAGATGACCCAACGCAATTAGTTGCCACTTTATAAGGCTCAATTTACTATTCTTTTGAATAATTGTTCGAACATTACATTTAAAGATCCTTTTATCAACTTGTTAATAGTCGAAAACGACATTACCGTGTTGTGGCGAAATATCCACAAACCGTAATCGTAACCGTCGGTTTTTTTATAGAATGAGGGTGAAAAACGAGCACACAGTACACCTGATGGTAAGTGGATGCTGTAGCCTATAGACATCTACATTTATCCTCGATTAAGAATCATAATGCAAATGCGTTATCACCCCTGAGGACTGAGATGGAAAGCCTGGTTTCCAGTAAAAGGGTCTCTGGTACTCTACACTCACCATACGAAACACAGTTGTATTAAGCTGATATTTTACGCTGGTATTCCGTGAGAGCGTGGTCATACCCGGTTAAGCCAACCCACTCGTGCTACAACCATAATATGGTTGTAGCACGAATGGGTCGGCTGTAGCTGTAGCATGGCTTTACCATGTTTGCTACTGTGACGTAAGATTCGGTAGACGAAAACAAAATCAGAAGATGGGCAGTAGCGTTTCCCTCATTACAACTAAATATAAAAAAATCGCAATTGCAAACCCGCTTGTCAAGCGTGGCAACTATGACAGAATTCTCACTTATGAGACAATCTATGGAGAGACCTATGTTTAGCATTTGACTTTTGTAATATGTATATATACGTATAATGTGCAATAAGTAGGCTACTACTTTAATGAGCTATAACGTAATAGTCCTACATGTCATGTGTCATGCAGTGGTCTTTTCATGCTATAACGGGCCACGCTTGAGACAGATTTAATCAGATGGAAAACATCTTTTTCGGATTTGGTGTCAGGTTTTAAAAAAAACATAGTAATAGTATTCTAAACATTAGCAAAGCACTGTTTGTATTGTTGCGCGCCTAAGTTGATGTCTGTTAACGCCATCTAATGTCGAGGAACAGCGCGAGGAGATCTTTCTAGAAAATTCCATGGCGGAACTTTCCACCAACAGCGCCATCTAGTATCGAATGTAAGATCTAAGCTTTCTAGAAAGCCCCACACTCAAACTTTCTGCACCTGGTCGGTCGGGGCAAAGGTCCATTTAAAGCCGTCGAAAGCCGCGATCGGGGCAGTATTGAATTGGTACTACAAGCGAGACTTCGGAGCGAAATAAAGTGAACTAAAGTGATCAGTGTGATTAATTGATAGTGTGTTTTAAATTTTAATTGGTGTTCGGCAATTAAAGTGTCAATTTTGATATTGTCACGAACCCTAAGCTCGTAACAGTTGGTATCAGAAGTGGGATCAAATCGTGCTGATTTTAGTGAAGGACGACATGGAGTGTGTCCGTACCCACAACGGCAGCAGGGGACGGACCAGAGAAGATTTGGTGGTGCAACGCCGCAGACCTCGGAGGGCCAACTGCCAGCCACTGAGTCTGGCCCGTCAGCAGCTTCTACACCTGCAATCCTGACTTAGGTGCTCTAATGATGATACTGCAGGAGCAGGCTCGCCAACAGGAGAAACAAGCCCGTTGGTTGAAAGAGCAGCAGGAGGTGCAGGCTCGCTGGCAGAAGGAACAGGCCCGCCGGCATGAGGAACAGGCCCTTTGGTTGTAAGAGCAGACGAAGAAGCAGGCCCGCCAGCAGGCGGAACAGGTCCGCCAGCAGGCGGAACAGGCCCGAAGACGGTTCGAAAAGCGTATCGATCTTTACCTGCGCTCATTGAAGGGAACCTGGTGCAGACATTCGTCGACGGCATCCTCGACCTTGAAGTCAGAGCTGCTGTGAAGCTTTGGCACCACGATACACTTAATGACGCCTTGGCCCATGCACAGGTGGTGAAAGCCGTGCGGCAGGATCTTCATTCCCATCGCGTCAGGTAGATTGCAGCAGCTACAGTTCGCAAACGCAATAAAGGATACAGCCCTAGGTAATACAGCTGTGGGGAAAGGGGCCATCTTCGACCCAGCTGCCCTGTGAAAAGGGAAGGTGACCGATCTCGAAAGGGTGATGTGGCTAACAGCAGCGCCCAGCAGTAGCAGGAATGCGACTTTACTATCGAAAACTGCAGCGGGAAATTTCATGGCAAAGCGGATGCATTGTGTAGGTGACCTTGTCCTTGAAGATGGCAAGCATTGTACTAGGCAAGAGGGTAAGGAAATGGTATCTGTGAGGATGCTCCGGATAGACCACCTCAGCAACGAATGGAAGGACAGCTTACAACATGCATAGCAGGAAGATCCGGACATTATGCCGATTCTGGAATGGATGAAGGTCCGTGCTCCCAAGCCTAAGTGGAGCGACATCTCAGGAATGAGTTTGACCACTAAAAACTATTGAGCCCAATGGGACAGCTTGCTGCTTCAGGATGGAGTTCTGTGCCGTAAATGGGTAAGTGGTCGAAGAGCAGCTGTCGTTTGCCAATGGTTATTCCTAAAGCTAAATTGTCGCATGTTCCACAGTTGTACCACAATGGTTGTTCAGGAATCCATCTGGGAGTTAAAAGAACTCTTCTGAAGATCCTAGAACGGTTTTTCTGGGTCCATTATCGTAACGATGTTGAGGATTGGTGTCGCAAATGTACAAGTTGTGCGGCTGTGAAGGGACCTCGGACTCGTGGTAGAGGAGCATTGAAATTGTTGGTGCACCATGGAAGAGGAAACTCCTTGACATTGCGGAGCCGTTTCAAAAAAGTGCAAGAGGTACTCCTAATATCGTCCATGTGGATCGACTGGCGCGTTATTATGGGGCCGATAATGCTCGGGAGGAGCATGAAAGGTGCAGTGTTGCGCGCCAAAGTTGATGTCTGGTACCTGGCACTAGTGCCATCTAGTGTCAGGGAACAACGCGAGGAGAGAGTTCCAGAAAATGCCATGCCGGAACTTTCCACCAACAGCGCCATCTAGTATCGAATGGAAGAACTAACTTTTTTTTTCTGTGAGGGTAGGTCAATTGAGTAGTACACATTTTAGACATCTTAGATTTAAATATATTTTAAAAATAGTTACAGTTTGAATTTCATGTTTATTATTTATATGTAATAAATTACTACCTACCAGCTCTTATTTCCAAGTATTTTCTCTAACATCACTGCACTTTACAACTACTTTCACCATGGAAGCACTGAAAGGTTCACTTATGGAGATGTCAAAGTCATTCCAAAGTCAAATGGATAACTTTCAGCGGGAACTGCAACAATCTAGTTCTGCTGCCACAACTTCATCTTCTTTACCAGGTGATTTTAATGCTTTTAGAAAATTCATCTTGGCTGCTTTAACATCTTTGCATAACCAAGTAGATCTTTTGGGAAGAGAACTGGATCGTAGTGAAATGCGTCGCCGCAGAAAGATGATCCTACTCCATGGAGTTCCTGAAGAAAAATCTGAGGATACTACCGCCGTCATAAGTACACTTATCAGCACTAAACTCCTAGTCCCAGGTTTCAGTAAAACATCCATAAGCCGTTGTCATCGTCTGGGACGCACTTCTGATAAATCTTCCAGGCCTGTAGTTGTCAAATTCAGCGATACTGTGATGCGAGACAAGGTTTGGTACTCCAAAACCAAACTTAAGGGCACAGGTATAACCCAGTCTGAGTTTCTAACAAGGAGGCGCCACAGTGTTTTTCTAGAAGCTAGGCGAAGGTATGGCATCACCAAATGTTGGACCAGGGATGGAGTTATCAATATCTTTACTCCAGATGGCACAAGGCACCAACTTGAGACCTTGTCTGAGCTTGACGCATTATGCAACGGGTCAACTTGTGCTTCACCCGTTTATCCTATTGTGGTTGAGGCAAATAAGGCCCCCGAAGATAAAGGTGCACCACAGCGTACTAAGAGGGCCGGTAAAAAAGGAACTTTTTCATAAATAATTTTATTTTATATTTTATTAATTTTTGTAATTCTGTTAAAACTTTTCTCTGGACTTCATATTTTAGTTTTGTTTTTATCATTATATCTTCATTACTTTTCCTTGTTAATTGTAGATTAGATAGTAAAATGTAATGATTAATAATCTCTCTTTGAAATGTTTATTATTTAGTGTTATAATTTTTCTTGTATGTTGGTAATTGTTATTGTAATTTTTCTTTGGAATGTTTAGTATTAGTGATAAAAGTATATTGTAAGGTAGATAATTGCTAGTTAACGTACTGTAACTTTGACACTTTGACTCATCTGACAACCTCTCACTTTTGTGTCTATGGTGTGTTAACGTTCCGTTTCTTCACTTATTGTTAAGTGAATTAAACATTTCTTTCCATAATGCTGGCAGGTAGTTTACTGATGACTAATTTATTTTTGAATTACTTATTTTAATAATGATACATATTTACTTAGTTTTACATATATTTAGTAATCAGATATAATTTAATATGATTTCTTCAGATGATAGCGTTCGGAGTTCCAATTCCTTCGCCTTTGAGTCTGCCTCTGATGGATTAAGCAGTATTGACAGCTTTGAAAGTATTGAACCCTTAAATATTATGTTAGATTCAACTTTTTCTGAATCTAACAAAAACTTTAACGCTATTCACATAAATGCTCAAAGTATTCCTGCTCATTACCCAACATGTTGTCAAGTTTTAATAGCAAAAACATACACGCTATCCTTGTTTCGGAGTCGTGGTTAAAACCATGTCTTCCATCAACTTCCTACTCGCTTCCAGGTTTTCATTTGATTCGTAACGACCGTACCGATCGTGGCGGTGGTGGTGTTGCTATTTATCTGCGCTCACATATACCTTTTTCAGTAATTCAAGTTTCAAATGGTTCGCAGACTGGAAACGAAGCTGAATTTCTCTTTATCGAAGTTCTTCTTGGTCATACAAAATTACTTCTTGGAGTTTTTTTACAGTCCCTCTCTGACTGTCGACTACTTCACCACGTTGGAAAATATTCTTGACAATCTTACACCTATCTATTTTCACAGTATTATTATGGGTGATTTTAATACCTGTCTTTTAAAAAACAACGCTAGATCAATAAAACTTAAATCTATTATTGAAGCAGTAAATTTAAAACTTCTTCCTACTTCTGCCACACACTTTTTCCCGAACTGTGCCCCTTCTCTTCTCGACATAATGTTTGTATCTTTACCTGACCATGTTCTTAAATTTGGGCAACATGCTGCTGATTCTTTTTCCTATCACGACCTTTTATACTTGTCATACAAAATCCGTCCCCCTAAAGCTAAGTCAAGGATACTACTTCAGCGTAACTTTAGTGACTTGGATTTGGAGCAGCTTTTAAATGACGCTGTAATGATTGATTGGAGTGTAGTCGTCAATGCGTCTACTGTTGATGAACAGGTTGCTTTGTTCAACTCTCTGTTAATTCAGCTTTACGACGTTCATGCTCCTGTTCGTCCAGTGCGTGTAAAGCATCCTCCCTCTCCTTGGCTGACCGATGATATAAAAAAAATCATCCACATTAAAAATTGTGCCAAAGCTAAATACAAGTCAGTCCCTAGCGATTTGTATAGATTAGTACGGAATCGTTGCAACAATCTGTGTAGAAAAGCACAACGACGCCATATCCATGGATCAGTACAAGATCCTAATCCTGCTAGGGTCTGGAAATTTTTTAAGTCCTTAGGAGTTGGGAAATTACGACAAAATCTCACACACCATAACCTTGATCTCAATCAACTTAATTTGCATTTCTCATCTTCGTCTTGCATTAACGATAAAGCAAAACATAATACTTTGGATTCTCTTTCAAAAGCTCCCACTCCGGACACCCCTGCTTTTAATTTTAGCCAATTTAACAGTTGTGATGTTAAGAGAGCCATAATGTCCATCCATTCAAATTCGATTGGTAGTGACTGCATTAGTCGGAAAATGGTCATCCCTCTCATTGATCTCCTTTTATCTATAATCACGTCTATCATGAATAAATCACTGAATTCTGCTTTTTTCACTTCAGCTTGGAAAGACGCATTTGTAGTTCCTCTTCCGAAAAGTCAAATCCCTCTAGTTTTTCCGATTATAGACCTATCTCTATTTTGCGTTTCTTTTCCAAAGTTCTAGAACGTCTTGTGCACAATCAATTAAGCACCTATCTTTTAAAACACAATCTTTTAAATCCCTTGCAATCCGGTTTCCGTCCTGGCCATAGTACGACTACTGCACTTTTACAAATCACTGATGATATTCGGTATGGTATGGAGAAACAAAAGCTTACTATTCTCACGTTGCTTGATATTAGTAACGCATTTAATACTGTAGATTTTGATATCTTGTTAAGCATCCTACGCTCTCTCAACATATCTCCAACTGTAGTTGACTGGTTTCGAAGTTACTTGTTTGGTCGCCGACAGCGAATTCAGGTGTAAGAGGTTTTTTCCACTTGGATTACTGCTGGTGTACCACAAGGTGGCGTGTTGTCTCCTCTCCTTTTTGCAATTTTTATTAACTCTATAAGTCATAATTTGTCCTCTTCCTACCACTTGTATGCTGATGATCTCCAAATCTATACTCAGTCCTCTCTTGAAGATCTATCTAAAGCAGTTGACACTATTAACGCTGATCTGACTTGTATTTCGAATTGGAGTAAATGTTATGGTTTAACGATTAATCCTAAGAAAACTCAGGTCATTGTCATCGGTAGTTCTAGATTAATTGGTAAAATTGACTGGTCTTCCCTACCCCTATTATACTAGACTGCATTCTAATCCCTTACAGTAACAAGGTTAAAAACCTGGGGTTGTATCTTGACTCCTGTATGTCTTGGACCTCACAGGTTAATGAGGTCAGTAGAAAAATGTTTGCTGCGTTAAGCTCTTTACGTAGATTACGTAATTTCCTTCCCACAGCAACTAAAGTTACGCTCTCCCAGTCTCTTCTTCTGCCTATCCTTGACTATGCTGGTATTTGCTATCTTGACATTACCGAGGAGCAGCTTAATAAGCTTGAGCGCATTCAAAATTTATGCATTACATTTATATTTGGGCTTCGCAAATATGATCATATCTCCGAATTTCGCAAACAGCTCAAATGGCTCCCGATCCGCCTTCGCAGGAATATTCACATTCCC
This sequence comes from Parnassius smintheus behrii, assembly GCA_036936625.1. Lineage (NCBI taxonomy): Eukaryota > Metazoa > Arthropoda > Insecta > Lepidoptera > Papilionidae > Parnassius > Parnassius smintheus. The sequence continues at coordinate 9,012,656 of JAUPFT010000004.1, read as the reverse complement.
TCCGCGTTGTATAGTGTGCTGTTTAATACTTATACTCCTCTTTATTTAAAAAACCGTTTCCAGTATCTTTCTCTTACCCATAATCGGTTCCTTCGATCCTCCATCAATCTTTCTCTCTCTACACCTTTGCACTCTTCTTCCTTTTTCAAGAAATCCTTCACCGTAACCGCTGTGCGATTGTGGAACTCCTTACCTCTCCATATTCGTCGTGCTAAATCTCTTCACTCTTTCAAAATTCTTGTTAAATCGTATTATTTAGAACGCTATTAGATAAATTACTTTACCTTCCTCTTACTCTTTTCATTTAATCTATTATATGATATTTTATATATAACTTACACTTACTTTTATTTGCATGTATTATTGTATTTTTTTATTATTATTTTGTATGCCCCCCTCTATTTGTAACTTTTGTTTGCATCATTCCTCTACGTAAAGGTTGTCTGAAAGAAATCACTTTCAGTGATAAGACCGCCTATTGTACATACTTTAATTAGTTTTAACTATATTGATGTTTCTGTATTGTGGTGTACAAAAAAGAATAAATAAATAAACTAAGCTTTCTAGAAAGCCCCACACTCTTACTTTCTGCACCTGGTCGGTCGAGGCCGGTATTTGCTGGAATATTCCGGTTGTTTCGGTGGGAAAAGGCCTATTTAAGGCCGTTGAAAGACGCGATCGGGGCAGTATTGAATTGGCAATACAAGCGAGACTTCGGAGCGAAATAAAGTGATCTAAGGTGATCAGTGTGATTAGTGTGTTTTAAGTTTTGATTGGTGTTCGGCAATTAAAGTGTCAATTCTGGTAATTCAATCGGCAGTTTTTACTGTGACGAACCCTAAGCTCGTAACAGTATGCTCATAAAGTTACAGTTCTTAAGTCTTACTCCTAGAATATTGTGAAAATGTCCTTTTTGAGACAATAATGGAGGAAATTATCATTTTATACTTGGTACAGCCATGCTGCAGTTATATTAGTAGTATAGTTGTAATATTAATGGGTCGATTCAATCGGGAAAGGACCACGCTCTCACAGAATACCAGCGTTAATTAGAAGCTTAATGCTGTTGTGTTTTGTATGTTGAGTGTAGATAACTGGAGACCCTCTTTACTAGAAACGAGGCATTCCAACTTAGTCCTTACGGATGACAACGCGTCTGCATTTCGATTCGTAATCGTGGATAGATGTAGCTGTTTATGGGTCATAGCAACCACATACCATCACGTGGACTGTGTGCTCATTTGTCACCCTATCTTACAAAATAGAAAGAATTTTAGTTGTATATAGACGTATTGAAATTAATTACTAGAGCCAATAATTTCTCGGTACTCACTTCGCTTTTCTTCAGTAATTTTTGTTGGAGCCAACCGCTGCGCTGCAAACAAATTATATTTTATAATAATAGTTCCTCTGCTTTATTTAAATCTTCATGGTATGAAGAATATGGTATGGTCCTTATGGCAGAATCGCTGGAGGACTTAAGCAGTATGCTCAATGACCTCAATAGTGCCTCCCAACGGATAGGTCTTAAGATGAACATGGACAAAACAAAGATCATGTTTAATGTCCATGTCACACCTGTGGCGGTAGTTGTTGGGAGCACTATGCTCGAAGTTGTTGACGAGTACGTTTACCTGGGACAAATAGTCCGACTAGGTAAGTCCAACTTCGACCGAGAGGTCAATCGACGGATTCAACTCGGCTGGGCAGCGTTCGGGAAATTACGACATATCTTTTCGTCAGGTATACTTCAATCTCTAAAAACTAGATTGTACAACCAGTGCGTGTTGCCAGTGATGACTTACGGATCTGAGACGTGGTCCTTCACTGCTGGCCGTATGAGGACGTTTAAGGTCGCTCAGCGAGCTATGGAGAGGGCTATGCTCGGAGTTTCTCTGCGTGATAGACTCAGAAATGAGGATATCCGCAGTAAAACCAGAGTGACCGACATAGCCCAACGGATTAGTAAGCTGAAGTGGCAATGGGCCGGCCATATAGCTCGAAGAACCGATAACCGATGGGGAAGAAAGGTTCTCGAGTGGCAGCCTCGTATCGGTAGGCGTAGTGTAGGGCGACCCCCCACTAGATGGAGTGACGACCTGGTAAGACATGCAGGAAGTCGATGGATGCAGGTGGCTCAGGACCGTGCTTTGTGGCATTACTTGGGGGAGGCCTATGTTCAGCAGTGGACTTGTGAAGGGCTGTAATGATGATGATGATGATGATGGTATGAAAAAGCGCTTGTTAATATCGTATTTGACTGAATGAATTTATTTGTTACAAAAAATACATAGGATAATACAAATCCATTAAAACTACAAAAAATACGTATTACATGTAAGGAGTTTTACGCTTTTTCTTATTTTAATTATTTTCTTATTTCATATATGCATTTGATATAGCTTTTATCCTTTGTATTTTTCTGCTTTTGTGTGCTCCCTAGCACGTTTTTATTCCTATTATCGATTATACGATCATGTTTCGTTAGATGTTTCGTCAAATGAATATTTCTCTTTACTTTTTTATCTCTTATCAGTTGAGTCATCTCATAGAAAACCTTAATCTGATAAAAATGTGTCTGCATAATCATTGTCCATATAATGTAGACAATTTCTATCTAAAATAAGTATTTTCTTGCATTAATTTGGGTAATGCATACTTTTTGTCCTCCATATTTAATTTGCTTCTTATTTAAAATTAGTTAAAAAGATTGGACCAAAAAATTCTACCTGCATTATATAAGTAACCAATTTAAATACTCGTTTGAATGTATTATATAGGCACTGAAATTATAATTTCATCTCACTCTGAGCACTTGATTTAGGGATCAAAATGGACATCGTTATCACATCTTTACAAGGGCCTTTTGTGTAGCAGCGCTCGATGCTAAACCTGGGATTGACATCGAAATTTCATTTGATCTAAACTGTTCTAGTTCAATGATTTCGTATCGACTATTAATTGACTTTGTGGTTGAATTTTTCCTATGTTGCTTTTGACTGCAACAAGTTTTAAAGGCTTAAACGCAATGTTGCTATTTGAATTTTACCACTGATATTAAACAGTATGTTTCGGTGATTTTCTGACTTACAGTTATTCATGTCATTCATGTCATGTCATGTGGTGGTTTGGTCATGTAGAAAGAATGAATGCGGAAAGACTGACAAAGCAAATATATGTTGCAGAAGTGAATGGAAGAGTTGGAAAGGGACGTCCTAGGCGGAAGTTTGTCGACCAAATTGGCGATATACTAAAAATGGGCCAAATTAAGAGTACCCTTAACCGACGAGCATGTATGCGTAGGTATATGAATGTGGAAGAGGCGAGAAAGGTATGTCAGGATCGTGCTAAATGGAAGTCTGTAGTCTCTGCCTACCCCTCTGGGTGACAGGCGTGAGTGTTTATGTATTATGTATTATGTATTATTCATATATAGAATAACAGCAATTGCGATGCCGTGATATATTTTGATATTATCAAGACAATTACCATAAATTTATTAATAAAATATAACAGGAACATATTATATAAAATAAAAATGCCTAAGGTATTAAGACCGCCCTTTGTAATTTTAATAATAGGTCATCATCATCATCATTACAGCCTTTCACAAGTCCATTGCTGAATATAGGCCACCCTCAAAGAATGTCACAAAGCATGGTCCTGAGCTACCTGCATCCACCGACTTCCTGCATGTCTTACCAAGTCAATTGGAAACAATATCCAATATGAGGTTGAGCCGTTCAAAGAGAGTTTAGTGGTTTTAATAATTAAAATGTCATGACAATCAAGTGTGTTTTAAAAGATCATAGTGGACACCGACGGTGTCATAGTACTATTCTTATGTCTGTATAATGTGGAAATTATTAGTAATATCGTAAATATTTGGGCCGCCCTTTGCTGAATGCTGTCAATAAACACACACTGAGGTTCCAGACGTAGAAATGAGAACAGTATTCCTAGAGGTCATAAAGAGGCCGTTAATTTGCAAGGTTTGTGTCGTCAGGAAATACTGTAAAACTAAAAAGTTTGGCCATTCTTTTTCAAATAGCTGGAAACTAAAATTCAGACGATACGTTGACATCGAAGCCTCTGCGGGACAAAGAAGTAGAGGTACCAAAAAAGACGCGTAAAACCAGTACTAACTCCAGTGCACATGTCATGTGGTGGAAGATCGGTAAAGTTTTAGACGCTGCGAATCAACGTTAACGCGTATGTGCCCTTGTGAGGCACGTATAGTAGTTTAACCATGGGGAAAAAAAAAAGTTATACAAATGAATTTAAATTTCATCACAGTTTATTTAAAAAAGGAATTTTTAAACTATGTTATTGAGGCTCCGGATGATGTCTATGAGAATATGTGTAGAAATAAAGGGTCTAAAATCATGACATTAGTTAGTAACATCATTACACTGTGAAAGATTATAATCGATGTCTAAATTACAAGGGATACTGGAATTGTAAATCTTTTTGACTTGACGATATACTACGATATACTACTACGGTAAATTTTCGTTAAAGAATTGAGGGAGTGAATTACGTCCAGAAAATCACCTTTTCGTTATATTTACGGGTTAAAAGTGATGTGAAAACTACACAATAACTATGACGAGCGTCAGTGAGAAGCTGTATGCGTAATATGTTATAATGTGGCATGTTTCGCTGGTGGTCGCTTAGCGATAAATAAATAAATTCCGACATCAATTATTTACGTACATACGTTTTACATTTATTTTGTAAGCATAATACGAACGTTTCCAAAGCAATAAAGTTTCTGAAGGTTGTATGTGTCAAATATAGACTGGTAATTTAAGCCCCAAACGTACGCATGTTTGTGTAAGATATATGTATTTGTACAGAACAGCTCTTCAATTCAAATAAATTCGTGCTTTCAAGCTTTATGAATTTTCATTATCATTTTACCAACAATGTGCGTAAAGAATTAAAATTTTATTCACTTATTTCTCTTTTCTTTAAGAAAATGTAAAATTCTGAACATAGCGCTAACTTACAGAACCACATTCTATAGTTGTTTCCAAAGTAAAAAAAAATCATATAAAATGATAAGTCGAAAGTTTCATGCATTGAATTCCTTTTTAAATTTAGTACAAGTAATATGCAATCAACGCAAACCCCTCGTGCTCTCTGAAACAAAGATTTGCGCTTAATATCAGTGTGACAGTAAACACATGATAGCTAAGCTCCAACACATCAAGCAAGTTTTGAAAGACAACAAGCTTCGGGTCACGCGTCTACGTCACAGTGAACGAGTAAAGCCGACCACAGTCCTGCGTGTACCTGCTGTACTAACATGTGCCAGTGGAGTCACTGAAGAGTTTGGCTACATCTTGAAGCACACCTCCATTCAAACATACTTCAAGCCGATGAAGAGGGTTGGTCATAGTCAAGTGTAATGTCCCTCTGCAAGATGCAGAAGTGTACAAGCTTGATTGTGAATGTAGTATCTGGTACATGGGACAAACGTAAAGATCAATTAAAAGCCGCGTTGAATAACATAATATAGCTGATTTGAAGAAACGATGACGACTGTGAACACGTACAGAATTACCCCCCCTCATTACATCAGGACACCGATTCATTCCAAGGACGATTCGCGAGGCTACTGAAAACTCCTAATTTAAATAGTGAAGATGGCTGGGTGCTACCATCTGCTTGGGATCCTACAATAAACAAAATTAAATCCTAACCGAAGCACACAAATGCAAGACTTCAAGTTACTATAATTTCATACTGAGTAAACCGGATCAAAAATTAATAATTTTAATCCGTGGGTAATCGCGATTAACTATGACATCGGGACGTCGAACACCTCAGGCCTTTCGTGGCCATGGGTGTTGTAGTGCTTGAATCGTGAGGAATATAATGAAATTAATATACGCGATAAAATGCGTTAAAACTAGTTTTATTTAAAATATAATGCGATTCTATAAGATTTCCATTTCCAATTTTTATCAAAATTTTAGCAATCTCTTTTGCTTTAGGATATCCAGTAATTGTTGCTCGCATTTTTTCTGTTAATGAAAATTTAACAATATAATCACAGAACGATAATCGTTTTAAACATGCATTTATTTTATCAGCCTGGAGTTAACTTTGGAATAATCTGTAGCTTTTGTCGAAAATCTTCGGATAATAATAATATAATTCCTCAAGTCTTTTATTTTTCCAGATATCCATATCTATATGTTATATTTAATGCATCAAGAGATTTTCTGTGAACCATTGTATATTCCTCTCATATTATAATTGTACATCCTATCGTAACCTAGCCTCGCAAAGAAGATCTTGAAACATTACAGACTGATAATTCTTGTTCGGCTATATTTAAAGGCAAACTTAACGAAGAATGTGCCGTTTTTCCACCTTCAATTAGTGTGACGGCAATTTTTGATGAAGACAACGCTACTGCAATTTTGTAATCTGCTCTAATTTCAGTTAAGATCATATTTATAAGGAATAATGTGCCAGTTCCTCTTCGTGCATCTAAAAAGTGATTCCTCCTTCACCAGTTTCAATGCGATTTATAATTGTGTCGTATATCATCCGTTGTGTTTGCGTTAATTTTGGTTCATTTTCTTTGGTATACCACTGTAATTCTTTCACAATGTAATTAGATTCCTTCGATAATTTAAAATTGGCCACATATAAATTGATTCTTATCGGAGATTGTACTTAAAGTTCTATCAAACGTAGATTACTTACTGCTAAGCATCGATCTTCCAAAATTATCAGGGCTTAATTATAAGTGTTAACATCAAAAGTAATATTTCTATCACCATCGTCTTAACGCTTTCTGGCCAAAATATCGTACTTACGCTATCGCGAAATTCCAGCCATAGATCATTCATCGCGCAGATTCATCATCAGTTCATCTCTTGCTGTTTGTGCAGCTACTCTCATTATTTTCTTCTAAAAATTATCGTTCTCTAATAAACCTCGACCTTGACATGCTTCACAATATTTTTCGCAAATATAACCATCTGTCTATTGGATCAATGGCATTATCTTTGAATATATCCGTACAATATCTACTAAGATCTCTCTTTTTCGCCGACAAAATACCCTTCGCGATGCATCCCATATGTAATAACTGGAACCATCTATATAAAAAGCGTCCTTGCAAACAGGTCATTTCTACACAATTCAAAAAACGCTTTTAAGGTTGTATTCGAGGGTTATCTTCCAACTTTTTCTGTCTTGTGACTCTTAAAATAAATAGTAAATATTTTTATCTAAACACTTCTGCAATTATATCATGTATAGTATATGGCTTTTATCCATATTGTAACTTATCTTGAATTTCTTTCCACGATGGATTATCTGTATACGTAATAAACCAAACAGGTGGACCATATTTTCTCACGCATTTTTCGGATATTCCTGCTATATGTCTATATTTGTCTAGGGCTACCAGTAACCAAAGAAGGCAAAATTACCAGTCGTCCCATATCTTCAAAGTTTTCATCATTAGCTGTCACATCTTGCAGATAAATGTATTCTTCCGTTCGTAAATTGCTTTGATTAAGGAGTATCTAACAATCTTCTCACTTCTATTTTTGCTTGCATAACGATAACATACTGCACAAACAATTGCCAACAGTTGAGTATATGATTATATTTATTCTCTCTCTTCATTATGCGATATGTAAAAAATTCCTAAGACGAAACTTTTATATAAGTCGGTTGATTCACTTGAGGATCAACTTTCTGGATATTAAAATGGTAACTATCTTTACTTTGCCAAAATATCAAATGAAATTGCAAGGTATTGTTACGAGCTTGAGGTTCGTGACAATAAAAATTGCCGATAAAATTACCTAAATTAACCTTTAATTTACTTTATACAAATTAAAGTTAAAAACACTAATAATTAAACACACTAATCCACTTAATTCCACTCCGAAGCTTCGCTTGTGTCGCCGAGTTAAACTCTGTCTCGATCGCATCTTGCGCCACCTATATATTCAAATCAGCAAAACATCCGGAATGTTCAAGTAAACACGCGTAAGGTACCGAGAGCTCGAGTATAGATTTTCTAGAAACTTAGTTCCTCGGGTGGCGCTGTTGGTCGAGAGATCGGCGATGTCATTCTCTGCAAAGCTCCCCCCGCTCTCGCTCCTGATACTAGATGGCGCTGATTTGAGCGCGGCGTAACACTGCCCCCTCCTAAGACATGCTCGTCCCGAGCATCATCGGCCCCACAATAACGCGCCAAGCGATCCGCATGGACGATCTTAGGAGTCCCTCCTGCGCCTTGCCGTAACGGCTCCGCAATGTCAAGGGATGTCCTATCCCGTGGTGCACCAACATTGTACAATTTCGATGCTCCTCTACTCCGTGTCTGAGGTCCCCTCGCAGCCGCACAACTTGTACATGTACGACACCAATCCTCCACATCGTCACGATAATGGACCCAGTAGAACTGTTCTCGGACCTTCAGTAGAGTTCGTTTAACTCCCAGATGGACTCTTGAACGACCATTATGGCACAGCTGTAAAACATTCGGCACTTTAGCTTTAGGGACAACCAATTGCAAACGACAGCTGTCTCCTCGACCATTGTCCCATTTACGGCACAGGACTCCGTCCTGAAGCAGCAAGCTGTCCCATTGGGCCCAATAGCTTTTCGTGGTTGAACTCATCGCTGAGACGTCCCTCCACTTAGGCTTGGTAGCACGGGCCTTCATCCATCCCAGAATCGGCTTGATGTCTGGATCTTCCTGCTGTGCACGTCGTAGGCTGTCCTTCCACCCGTTACTGAGGTGGTCTGTCCTGAGCATCCTCACGGATACCACTTCCTTACCTTGCCTACTACAATGGTTACCATCTTCAGGACAAGGTCTTCTTGACAATGCATCTGCGTTGCCAGGAGATTTCTCGCTGCGATGTTCGATCTCAAAGTCGTATTCCTGCTGCTGCTGGGCGGTGCTGTTAGCCGCACTTCCTTTCTGAGACCGTTCACCTTCCCTTCCTAGGGTGTGCTTAGGGCAGCTGGACCGAAGATGGCCCCTTTCCCCACAGCCATAGCACCTAGGGCTGTATCCTTTATTGTGGTCGCGAACCGTAACTGCTGCAACCTCCCTAGCGTGAGGTGAACGATGATCCTGTCGCCGCCAGGCAGTGCCGTTAGCTGCACTACCCTCCTGATATCGTTCACCTTCCCTTTCTAGGGTTCGCTTAGGGCAGCTGGATCGAAGATGGCCCTTTTCCCCACAGCCATAGCACCTTGGGCTGTATCCTTTGTTGCGGTCGCGAACTGTAGCTGCTGCAACCTCCCTGACGCAATGGGAACGATGATCCTGCCGCACGGCTTCTACCTCCAGTGCATGGGCCAAGGCGTCCTTAAGCGTCTCGTGGTGCCCGAGCCTCACAGCAGCTCTGACTTCCAGGTCGCGGATGCCGTCGATGAATGTTTGCACCAGGTTCCCTCCAATGAGCGCAGGTACAGACTGGTATGCTTTACGAACCATCTTCTCCACCTCAAGGGCCCACTGCTGCAGGTTTTCGTTGCTGCGTTGCACGCGATCTTTAAGCTGCGCGCGAAAGACGTGTTCCAGGTGAGCGTCACCATATCTCGCCTCCAAGGCCTCAAGAAGCTGCTCATATGTCACTTCCTCACCGAGAGCTTCCAGAACTGTTAAGGCCTGGTCGCGCAGGCCTAGTGTGAGAGCAGTCATGGCCTGACTTTTATTCCAGCCGTTCGCTTTCATAACAGCCTCGAACTGGATTTTGTAGGCTGACCAGGAAGAGGTCCCGTCGAACGGTGGCACCTTGAACCCACGTAGCGAAGGTGCTGAAGCTACTACGGGAGCTGTAGTTCCATCCCCAAGTTTGAGTTCGTTTAGCGTGTTCTTCACGTCAGCCATCACGTTGTCAACCCGATTGTTCACATGGTTGATTCGGGTTTCATGTTCTTCGATTCGGGTTTCAGCTTCCGACAGACGGTTGTCATGCTGAGCAACCCTATCCTTCACCTGCCTTATCTCTTTCCCAAAGGTAGCGTGAAGGTCCTTCATGAGGAGCATCTGTTCTTCCGACCGACGAGCCTGTTCCGCCTGCTGACGGGCCTGTTCCTCCTGTCCGCTTTGCAGCTGCTCTTTCAACTGACGGACCTGTTCCGCCTGCTGGCGAGCCTGCTCCTCCCGTCCGCTCTGCAGCTGCTCTTTCAACTGACGGACCTGTTCCGCCTGCTGGCGAGCCTGCTCCTCCTGTCGGCGAGCCTGCTCCTCCTGTCGGCGGGCCTGCTCCTGCAGCATCACCATCAGGACGCCTAAATCAGGTGCTGCAGATGCAGGAGCTACGGACGGGCCGGCATCCGTTGCCGGCCGCTGGCCCTCCGACGTCTGCGGCGTTGCACCACCAAAGCTTCGTTGGTCCGTCTCCTGCTGGCGTTGACTTCGGGTACGGACACCCTCCGTTTCCTCCTTAGGTAAAATCGGCATTATTTTATCCCACTTCTGACACCAATTGTTACGAGCTTGAGGTTCGTGACAATAAAAATTGCCGATAAAATTACCTAAATTAACCTTTAATTTACTTTATACAAATTAAAGTTAAAAACACTAATAATTAAACACACTAATCCACTTAATTCCACTCCGAAGCTTCGCTTGTGTCGCCGAGTTAAACTCTGTCTCGATCGCATCTTGCGCCACCTATATATTCAAATCAGCAAAACATCCGGAATGTTCAAGTAAACACGCGTAAGGTACCGAGAGCTCGAGTATAGATTTTCTAGAAACTTAGTTCCTCGGGTGGCGCTGTTGGTCGAGAGATCGGCGATGTCATTCTCTGCAAAGCTCCCCCCGCTCTCGCTCCTGATACTAGATGGCGCTGATTTGAGCGCGGCGTAACAGTATCATGCAGATGATGAGTTTCCGCGATACGATATAACTTATACCTTTGTTGATCCACAATATCCCTATAACTAATATAAACATTATGCACCATTACTACCGCTACTTCATTTACATGAGGTGCATTAAACCGTCGTTAATTCTCACAAATTGGTCTTTTATGTGATCGAATTATTACATTGTAATTATCTGAATCGATGTTTTCTATTGCAGTCTTAAACAATTATTAACGTATTACTTTCATGAAAAACCGCTGTATACCCGTATTAAGAATTATATCTCGACTCAACTCTGAAAAACATATTTGCCTTTGTGTCGACGCGTTCGTTTTATTTCCTATGAAGTAAATTTGTAAGAACTTTGGTGATTTATTCGAAAGTGATAATAATGATCAAATTTTATGATATGTTTGTCCTTGGACTCCTAATACTGGATTGATTCCTTGTTTATCGCTTATTTTAGTCGCTCCTAACAAAGTCATTTGGAAACACACATTGTAATTTCTAATTTTTGTAAAACCTCTCTTGAATTTAGTTCTTCTTCTTTCATTAATTTCAAACATTTCGGTGGTGGTGATATTAATTTAGGTAATTTAATTTTTCGCTTTAGCAGCAAATACTTGATGCTTCTCCTTTAATTTTTTGTCGTAAAAATTAACATATTAGATTTATTCTCCCAATCACTATACTTGGATGCTCATTATAAATTCCTAGTGGAATTGTAATGAAATGCTTATTGGTCAAGACTGTAACTTCTTTGACGTTTTCCACGAACCGACCGTACAGTTGTGTCACACTCGACAAAACGTACATTTTGCTCAATATTTGAGCCAAATGTACGTTTTGTCGAGTGTTACTCATTCTCTCTCTAGATTGCTTTCGTTTGTCATCAATTTTAGTCCTTGCTTCTCTTTTTCTCTAATTCAATGTGATTCTCTGTAATCTTAAAATGTGCTTTTCGGTCCGATAATATCGGTGGCCGATAACTTTCTCATTATAATTCTAGACGCGCTCTCTTTTGTCTATAGATTCATTTTGCCGCGCTATCTTTTGCCTTTTGGATTTGTATCGAGAACGCGAAAAGATTTTTTTCGCTTCGACATCGTTTTAAATATTTTAATTTTTGACACCGCAACCATTTACTTTGCTCTACTTGTGTACACTTCTTACTTTGCGTGAGATGAACATACACTTATTCTTACAGAAAATCAACTGAAGGGCGCATGTCTCTCATTTCGTCTTATATACTCTTCAATACTACTCAACCTACTGAAAAAAAAATTCGAGACTAATCAAAAAAAATCGAAATGTTTTGGATAGTTTTTCTTTTTTCGATTATTCGTACAGTTAATAGAATAATCTGGAACACTTTAGATCGATAAGAATAATCGATAAGTTTTTTTTAAATCATTTCAAGTAAGTTTAGAGAATTCCAGATAATTCTTGAATATTTAGAACAATCAATAACATCGAGATTATTTTAGAATGATAAGAATAATTTTTCAAATCATTTCAAACATTGAATATAATTTAAAATTTTCGAGATATAGAGAAAAAGATATTAGATCTTTGGATTATTTTCAAAATTTTAAGAAAAATACAAAATAATCTATAGTTATTGATAATATGTATCTTAAACTAATTAAAAACATTTAAACATATTCTTTAAGTTTCCAGATAATTCACGAAATTTTTAGAACATTCTTAAACGTTGTAGATTAACTAGAACCATCTCAAGTAATTTTAAAACATTGAAATGTATTTCAGAACTCTCAGATCATTCTAGAAATTTAAGAACAATCTAGAACATTCTTGACTGGTTAGAGTCAATTCCGTTTAATTCATAATTAATTAAATTTATAAGAGAACTTTCGAGATCACTGATACCACAATACATAAAATGTATTATGGTATTAATCGATGATATATATAGTGAATCATTTTAGAATTTATAATAAAATAAATAAATAGCCAAGTCGCTTATTATATAATACATGTTTACCGTTGAGTTAAGCGATTTGCCCGCAAAAGTTTTCAAACCTAGTTATTCCCTCTTTACAGTAAGTGACTTACTTTGTAATTTGCTCATTTTATTGTGGCAGAAGTTCGGGGGTAATTTTTTTATTAACTTTTTAGTAATATCAGTATCATAAAAGCTGTCCGCTTGATGGTAATTGCTATTGCGGCCTATTTAACCTTCTGTGCATCTGCAACCAACTTTAAATGAAGAAGGCCACAGATTCGTTGTCACACCTGAGATCTGATATGAATTGTCCTGGCAGTTTATTCTAAGTAACTGGATTACTTAGAATTAGTATAACAATCTTCATATTTGAGTTTCATTTCTTGGAAACCAATTTTAAAAATAAGCTTTGTAATATAATCAATTGATCTCTACTTATATCATGAAAGTGCTGTGAGTGTTACAGGCAAGAAAGAATACAATGGTACCTACTACATCCAATAAAACGTATAAACATATAAACCACATTTCGTACTTGAATGCAACGTTATCAAGTGACCTTATCATCCCTGTTAAATATGGGTAATGTACGTAAATAGGTACGCTGTACTACTTTGCCGTATATTATTACCTTTTAAAGATCTCATTGGGATAACCTTAGGATGGTTTTCTTGAAAATAAAAATAAAAATTTATGTTAAAATAATCAAAACGAATGGTTCGGCTCGACGCGAAAAGACCACGCTCTCAAAAAATACCAGTGCCAAATAGTATAGTTAATAGTTGTGTTTCGTTTGGTAAGTGCAGAGAACCGGGGACCATTTTTACTGGAAACGAGGTATTTCCAACGATTTCAAAAGTAAGGGTAGGCCCATCTAAATATTTTACTCATAGCTTTTTCGTACAAGAAAAAGTAGCGCATCTGTCATAATACAAACGTCATATCAAAACACCACGTAACCAGGGTCGGATTTCGTAGAATAATTGTCCTAATTGTATCATTATTTCATAGTTTGTAGTACATAGTATCGTAATAATACTAAGCACAATACCATAATTTTACCTAAAGGTCGACTTGTATTATTATTGGGTCCTTTTACATTTTAATATTAACCCTACGATGTCGAGAATTTCTGTATTGTACGTGGGTACCGCGTTTTTTTTTTAACAAAATTGGAATTAGCTTCCTTTCTGATCAATCGATTAAAAAAGAAACATAAAACGTCAAACGTGATATAATTTTTTAAATAGTATAATTTTATTTTCCATGTACAATATTTTTGAGGGTCTACATCCAACCCTGGCCTTGGTAACGTAAATAAACTAACTGTAAAATAAAACTTTAAAAATGCGTCTATATAATAATTTAATTGTAACAAAATTAATATAAGGTTATTTACCGATGATACGAAATCCCATGTTTCTTTTAAATCTTTTATCGTAATTTTCCATTATTTTACCATGCAACTAGACATATTTGTGACAAAAAATCAAATCTGTCAATCTGTCAAAAAATCAAATCTGTCCTGTGCGCGCACTACTGTCGACCGATTCGCGTTGGCCCTAAACTGTAATTTTAGGGCCAACGCACTGGTCCGTTTTAATTGTTCTGTCAGCCTGGTCCTTACGCTAGTAATATATAAGTCAATGGGTATTTCACCTTCATCTTTAGGGGAGAAAAGCATCTGTATTTTGATTTTAAATCAAATATATATGTAGACGTCTTTAGTTATTTACTATCAGGTAAACTGTGTGCACAGTTGTCAACCCATTCAATAAAAAGATTTTTTTATAGGATAGGGTTACAAACGAGCACACAGTCCCGATGGTAAATGGATGCTGTGGCGCATAGACATCTATATTTATCCTCGATAACGAATCGGAATGCAGATGCGTTGTCACCCATGAGGACTAAGATGGCATGCCTCGTCTCCAGTCAAAAGGGTTAATCGGTTCCTTACATTCACCATACGAAACACATCAGCATCAAGATGCTATTTTACGCTGATATTCTGTGATAACATGGTCCTTCCCCGGTCGAGCCGATCCATTCGTGGTACAACTATACTACTAATATAACTGAAGCATGGCTCTACTACGTATAGATACGATGACTATTAAAATATGATCTGTGAGAGAAACAACTCTGATTGCTATAATTTTTGGACAGTATATTATACACAGTTGTGTATAATATACTGTCCAAAATTAAACTAAAAACTGATACGAAACAAAATATTCATGCTGTGTATACTGGGATCAAATACAAGTTTGTAGCGACATTTGTAATATAGATTTGTAATATAGTTATTAGGACTAGGAAGTGTCCGCCATGCTGCCCCAATGCATGTTGGCGAACTTCACATGTCTTAAAATTTTTTTTTCGTATTTTCAGACATGCAGGTTTCCTCACGATGTTTTCCTTTACCGCCAAGCACTTGGTAAATCAGCACTTAAAATTCCAATTAACAATTTCATTTTCACATTCAAATTTACTGCGAGCGCTAACCATCTGAGCTACCACGGTTCCGGTTGTTGTTGGTTCTATTATAGTTCATATAAATTATTGTAAAATTTTGTATTTAATTTTCCCCGCTTGGTTCTATTCAGGCTCTTAATAAGTACTAAGTAATTAAATATAATGTAATTACTTATATTAAATAAAAAAACATTTTATTCTATTCTATTAAACATTTATAGAGTCCAATGCGCCCGTGTATGTTCCGACTGGGTAGTGTTGGGTGGCTCCAGAGGAATGTAAATTGCGGTTGTAGCTCGACCAATTACTTTGACGCGCAACGGTGATCTTTTTTTTATAACGGAAGCGGCCCGCACCTAATTTGACGACAAGTGTTGGGAATACGGATGTGCCCTATCTCGGAAATTCGTACAATAACTTTAAGCCTGACGGAGAAACCATTACGTATATCACGTGCAAACAAATTTTACACTAAAAAGTATATTGATTAAAACTACTTTTACGGATTTTTTCGCGTTTTATTTATTTTATTTTTAACACCCGACGTTTCGGGTGCTTTCCAGCACCCATGGTCACGGGGGACTATAATAATTTTAATTGTATTTTCTTCATTTTAAACTAATAAATTATAGACTAAATTAACTAGGTACCCTTGTTATGTCACGTGAAAAATAAGAAGGTTTTTTTGTGTCAGACTATATTATAATTTCTTCTTCTTTTTAGAGTATTTACTTAAAATGTAGTATTTGAATATAAAACAAATTAAATTACTTTCCATATCTTTCCATAAAAGAAATTCAATCCAAGCTTACGCAAATTAATAAATCTTACTTGACTAAGTCAGATTTTAACGGGGTTAAAATATTTTTTTGAGGAAAGTAGTGATCGAATAAATGCCAAGAGGATTATCAGAATTTTAACAAGCAAGAACTCTATAGCTTTGAGGGAAGAAGTAAATTTCGCAAAAGAAGAAACAGTGGTCGCCCAAGTGTTCTGAGTGCTGCTTATAAGTGCTATATCGGATTGCTGGCAGCCCGTGATTCCAACAACCAACGCAACGGCGGCTCCATAGCGCAGTAGTTTAGTAATGAGTATCTGCGCTGGGGGCCGCGGGTTTGAATCCCGCAAGGAACATGTATTTGTATGGCCTACAAATAATTGTTACGGGTCTGGTTATTTGTCTTGTGCAATTTATGTTTGTAAACCGCCACCACAATACAGGAGTAAATCCTGGTGCGGGGGTTAGGTTATAATTGCAAAAAAAACTACATTAAAAACAGAAGCACAGCCACCTCTGGACTTGAAATTAACACTCAGACTATTCGGAATTGATTACACGGCAGAGGTCTTGGCGAGCACCTCTAAATTACGGCAACGTCAGTGACGAAGATCGCAGTGTGCTAGGCTCTGGTAAAATAAAGAAGATGAGTAGGAAAACATTTGGCAAAACTGTATATTCGTTGATGAATCACGAATCAGTACTCATCCAGATACACAAATATCGATGATTTTTCTATGTGTTATAATACTTAATTATAAAACAGAGATTACTTTCCAACCGTAGTACAGTTAAATTCTATCGCTTTTGAATATCCTGTGTACGTTCATTAGATAACCGGTTTTGTGCGTCAGAGTAATGACACATTTTTACTACCCGTGAATGTAGCTATAGTATACGTATGCATTGCGAGCGTGAAGATCTTCGCTACGACTTTAAAGCATATTATATTTACCGTAATATATAATAGATAATGTCTGTACGTAGATTGAGCATCGAGTGCCGTCAATGAAGCATGGTGTACAGATAAACCTTCTTAGGTTTTTGCGACACCGTTATAAAATAATTTAAGCTTTGTATTTGATTTACTTTAAATAAATTAAAAAAAGATTACCGACAAGTCCGTGTTTGAAGAGGACCTGTAGAAAGGCAAAGAACTGCCACTGGAACCGTTCAGTAAGGCAGGAAATTAGTGTCGTTTTAGGGTGGTATTATAATTGGAGCTAGAATGCCTTTAATTCGATATCGAGAGTCCATGACAGCAGATAAGTCGGCGTAGGTAGAAAGTCACTATTGTTGGTATTGTCAGACCATTCCGAGTAAGCTATGTGCACCATTTAGTACTGATCGATAATAATGTGCTCGCATATCGAGCTGAACGACTCAATGCTGCTCTCTGAGAATACAATATCACAAGATTAAACTGGCTTGCCGCTTGCCTCATTTAAACCCAATATAGGGTACGAGGGGGATGATCTTAAGCGAGATATTTGGAACCGTCCATACAATGCTAGATATCAGTGATGCTGCTATTCAAGAATAGCACAAGTTGTCGCAAGAAATGCTGGATCTTGATCTTCAACATGCCCAGGACGATCTCTACATGTCTTCGAGCCAGGGGAGGAATTATATTGTATTCAATTAAAAAATTAAATGTTTTTCATTTTCATTTTGTGATTTAGGCGGGATTTTCACTGACAGATATTTAATATTATAAAGAGTACTAGTATACTTAAGCTACTTTTATTTCAGAAAAACTATTAAGGTTCCGCACAGAAAAATTAAAACCCATGAACTAATATCATGAATTAATAAATTTCACGCGGACGAGTTGGCGGAGAACAGAGAGTTGTCTAACATAATAAAAATTGAGGTAGCTCAGGCACTAAAGCGCTTGTTGAAAATTCCACAGTAAGCGAGCAGTTACTCTTTGCCGGCACTAATCAATTATTAAATGCAATTTTAAATGATGATTCATAACGTGCTTGGCGGTGAAGGAAAGCATCGTGAGTAAACCTGCCTGTCTAAGAAATTAAACTAAAATATCTCGACTAACATATAGTGCACCAACAGGCATTGAGACAATGCGGCGGACATTTCCTTGCCCCAAAACCTTTTCAGAAGTAAGAGGAGACTTAATCCCAGTAGTTGGATGTGAGTGCCTAGTAGCAGGATGTATAAAAACTGTAACTTTACTTAACGTTTTTGTTATAGAATAGAATAGAATGTAAGTAAAGTTTAATTAAAATATAAAAGGGATACTTATTGTCCTCAAAATAATAATATAGTAATCAAGTAACATCCATTCGTTATGCTTGTTTCTCCTTTTCGTTGAATATCGAACAGTTTAATTAGTTTTAAATTAGTTAGAAAATAGCTAGTTTATCGATATGAAAAAATATTATTTCTTTCTTAACAATTGAATTATTTAGAGCATCTGATATTGGCACAAATTTTTTTAAATAATTTTTGTCGAAAATTTTAGATTAAGGACAAACTACGTCCCTGCTTTTCTATAAAACTTATGTCAACATCAGTGGAGAACTAAATCAAAATAAATATTCATATTATTCTCTCCTTTACTATTGAATTTTTGCCGTGTACTTACGAGGTATATCATATTATATATAATACTAGCTTGCCAGACAGACGTTGTTCTGCCCTTTTCTACGACCCTTTGTCATGTTCTATTAAAAATCCTTAAATTCGCGAAAAAAATTGTGAGTCTGTCATGGGCAAAAAAACTATCCTATCTCTCAAGTTAGATCAAACTGCACACGGTGTGCAAATTTGATTAAACTCGGTTCAGTAGTTTAGGAGTCCATCGTGGACAAACAACGTGACACGTAATTTATATATATATATATATATATCGGATCGGAATCCTTGGCGTCGACATATCGAGTGACGTGCAGTTTCGTGGTCACTTGGAAGGGAAGGCCAAATTGGCCTCTAAAAAGCTTGGCGTGCTCAGCAGAGCGGGACAGTATTTCATGCCGGCACACCGCCTGCAACTTTACAAGGCGCAGGTTCGGCCGCACATGGAATACTGTTCCCATCTCTGGGCTGGGGCTCCCCAGTACCAGCTTCTTCCACTTGACCGCATCCAGCGCAGAGCGGCTCGAATCGTCGACGACCGAGTGCTTTCCGATCGGCTCGATTCACTGGCGCTGTGAAGAGATGTTGCATCTCTTTGCGTATTTTATCGCATCTATCACGGAGAGTGCTCTGAGGAATTGTTTGGATGAATCCCAGCCGCCAAATTTCGTGAACGCACTACACGTCAAACGTCCCGATAATATCCACACCATCTGGATGATTGGCGGTCCACCACTGTACGTTTCACAAGGAGTTTTCTTCCACGTACAACCTCTCTGTGGAATAGTTTACCACCGGCAATTTTTCCGGACCGATACGACCTGGGGACTTTCAAGAAAGAGCTTACTCCTTTCTAAAGGGCCGGCAACGCACCCGCAATTCTCCAGGTGTTGCGGTTGATCATGGGCGGCGGTAGTCACTTAACATCAGGCGAGCCGCATGCTCGTTTGCCCCTTCTTCTATAAAAAAAAGCTTCATGTTAGAGCATTAACTTAATTGACGGTTTTATGTCTATTCACGTAGATATCATAATTTTAAGGTTGGTGTTATAATATATACAACTAGATTATGACGTCGTTATAATAAGTCCGTTTTTTCCTTAGTTGTCGCCCTTGAAGTCCTTAGATATTACTTATAAAAGTACTGTTTATGTCGCAACTATGTTTTTCTAGCTTACGTTAACTAGCTTTCTATTTGTTTTATTTATTTATTTGTTTGTTTGTTTTTTTTACCTTTTTTTGTAATATCAAGAACGAATATTTCAATCGTCAGGTAAAAACTATACTTTTTGACGAAAGCATCATTTTTTAATAAAATAAAGTAACTCAAGCGCTCTCGCTTTTAACAATTTTAAAAAAAGAGGAGTTTCTCAATTGAAATGTGTGTTTTTGTGTGTATGCTATGCTAAATCTTCATATATTGTAAATACATTCTAATGATTCACTATTTTATTAAATAGTTTATGGGGGGTCATTGTAGAAGCGTGCTCGTCGCGACCCCTGCCAGCCCTTTTCAGGGCTGCAATTCTACACAGCTGCGCACCCATGCAAACGAGGGTTAGGGCGTCCCCCCAAGGCGACGCACACCAGCTCGTCCCCGTTGCTGTGGAATGCATCGCGCAAAGCGGCGATGGGGACCGCCACCCGTCACGCACAGCCCGACACGGCGGAAGGTGGAGGACGGAGTGCAGAGTTGGCACGTGGAATGTTAGAGGGGGCATGAGAGATAAGACGAATGTATGTCGGAGACCAAACGGAAAGGCAGTGGTATTGAAGAGCTCCCTGGCGGGACGTTAGCTATATGGTCCGGAGTCCCGGAAAGCGAGAACGCCTGCCAAGGAGTGGGAGTGCTGTTGTCGTCCCAGTTGGTCGATCTTATGACTGAATACAAGGTTGTGAACTCAAGACTTCTCTGGGTTCGCTTCAAAATAGGACTGACGAAGTTATTCCTTTTGGCTGTTTATGCGCCGGTAGCTTCGTCGTCCAGGGCTGAGCTGGAGGAGTTTTGGGAGAATGTAAGAGAAGTTCTAGATTTGGTTAAGGGAAACGAAAGAACTGTTGTATGTGGTGATTTGAATGGATGGGTAGGTATCGCTCGACCAGGATACGAGTCGGTGCTTGGAAAGTTTGGCGATAAAAGGGTTAATGATGCTGGCAAGCTTATACTGGCTGTATGCAAGGAAAAGGGTCTTCTTGTGACAAACACTATGTTTAATCACAGGAAGATCCATATGTACACTAGAGAAAGAGAATGAGAGAAGTATGATTGATTTGTTCCTGGTGGATGACCGACTGCGAAAACAGGTGATGGATACACGAGTGTTCAGGGGTGCAGACTTGGGAACGGATCATTATCTAGTAATTACTAGATTTAGGGGTTTGTTCGCGGGTTTGCGCCACCGGACGGCAGTAACAGAACCACAGTCGGTCTGTCGCATCCGAAGCTGGAAGCTTCAGGAAGCGGATACTAGGGAATATCACACGAGGGTAGCCGAAAAGCTTGACACCATCGATGGCAGGAAAGAATGTGTGGAGAGAACATGGTAGAACCTTAGGGATGGAATGGTAAGTGCAGCGGAAGAAATATGTGGTACGACAAAAAGAGGTAGTAGTAAAAGAAGAGATGCATGGTGGAATGATGAAGTGAAAGAAGCTGTAAAAAAGAAGAAAAAAGCATGGTTAGACTACTTGGCCTCTAGTAACGATGAGCATATGAGAGAGAAGATGAAAGAAAGATATAAGCTGCAGAAAGTTCATGCGAAAACATTGATTGAGGAAGTACGTGAAAGGTGTAGAATAGAAGCGGACGAGAGGTTGTCGCACAACTTTAGGGAAAACTCCAAACTCTTCTGGAAAGAGGTTGGAGGGTCCCGGAGTGGTGCGACAGCTTTAAAAATGAACAAAGTGCTTTCGAGAACCAATGACGTCCTCTCAGAAAAATCGGATGTCATGCAGCGATGGAGTGAATTTTATAGAGAAATGTATGCGTGTCATGATCTTAGTGAAGGATCCGGGGGTGACGCCGTGACTGGCACGCCAGACACGGACCTCGATGACACTGAGGTCATCAGCATGAAAGAGATTGAACGTGCGATTCGAAGTTTGAAATGTGGTAAGGCTGCGAGACTAGACAGAGTTACTGCTGAAATGGTCAAGTACGGTGGGCCTCGCGTCTGGGGCAGCTTTCATCTGTTGTGCAATTTGTGCTGGCGGGGGCTGGTAAAGGTTCACATTTTGACTGCGGGTGCTATCGGGCGATCAGCTTGACCAGTTTAGCAAGTAAAGTTTATTCGAAGGTTTTGACACGCAGGATGCAAGAGAAATCGGAAAGATTCTTATGGGAGGCACAATGCGGATTTAGACCTGGAAGAGGATGCACGGATCAAATGTTTTCTCTCCGCATGATCACGGAGAAGCTTCTGAGTGTTAACCAGAGGATTTTCTGTGATTTTGTGGATCTGGAGAAAGCATTTGATAAGGTTATAAGGAAGAAAATGTGGGAACTGTTGCCGGGATATGGTGTGGATGGTCGATTGTTAAGGGCTGTGCAGTCACTTTACTATGACTGTAAAGCCTGTGTGCGGGTAGGGCATGACCTGTCACCCATGTTTAGCGTCCAAGCGGGCGTAAAACAGGGTTGTGTCATGTCTTCCTGGCTGTTCATACTGTATCTCGACAGCTGTTTACAGAAGCTGAAAGATAGCTGTTTGGGTGTGAAATTGGGTGACATAAAAGTTAATTGTCTGCTGTATGCTGATGATGCAGTGCTTATTGCACCATCAGAGATATAGAGCGAAAGTAAATATTAAAAGGTGTCGAGGTAGACCGAGACTAACTTTTGAAGACCATGTGAGCAAATTGCTCGAAGAGGGGAGGGTCAAGAGTACTCGGATACCTAGACGTGCATGTATGAAGAAGTTAATGAACCTGAAAGAAGCGAAAGAGGTATGTAAGGATCGTGACACTTGGCGATCTGTTCTCTCTGGCTACCCCGTTAGGGATTGTGCGTGACGATAAGTAAGTAAGTAAGTAAGTTTATTTTTTAGGAGTACTCTCTGAAATCTGAGATATAAAATAAAAATAAAAAATCTGATTAATGATTAAAATCTGTCTTTTATTTAACTAAAACATGTGATATCTCGGTCAATCCGATCCATTCGTTCAACAACTTTAATATAGCTGCAGCGTGTGACATGCTTTATTTCACATTAAATGTTGAGCAAAAATAATTTTATCACATATTTATTTTGCTTTTTATTTAACACTACCTATTTAAATAAAACTGCGAGTAGTTAAACAAAACTAGTGATAACCTTTTTACTTACTTAGCTTAATGCTGCTATGTTTCGTATGGTGAGTGTAAATAACCGGAGACTCTTTTTACTGGAAACGACACATTCCATCTTAGTCCTCACGGGTGACAACGCATCTGCATTTTGATTCGTAATTGAGGATAGATGTAGATTTCTATGGGCCACAGCAACCACGTACTATCAGGTGGACTGTGTGCTCGTTTGTTACCCTATCCGATAAAAAATACGGATATTATCGCGTTTAATTAACTTATTTTTAATTACCGACGTTTCGAGTGCTTTACAGCACCCATAGTCAAGGGAGGTACTGCGATTTTTAGTCCTATATTTAGCCTTCTACCGGCACCAGCTACCTTCAGTTTTGAATTTTAATTTTTAGTCCCACCTATGCAGAACGCGAACAGTGTCTTTAAAGTATTGCAGTGGCATGCTTGGGCTTGGATTTACTTTAGTGTAGCACTCATATATTTCTTTATGAAATTAGAATGTTTTTTTTATTTCAATAGCCTCACGTATCATCCTTGGAAGGAACCATTGTTCTTTTGCGAGGATTTGTAGTCTATCAAATCTGATGTAATGGCAGGGACGATCTTGAACATATTATTCACAGACTTCAGACTTCCCGGAGCTTCGGTGCTCACGTCAGCTATATGTTCTTTCACGCAGGTTTTTATAGATATTTTTGTGTATCTTATGTTAGAGAGGCCACTTCCAAAATTTACCTTGTACACACCTACATCTTGTAGAAATTTATTACACTTGATGTATGGTAAAAACTGTATAATATTCTTCTACGGCTTATAGTATGTTTTATTGGAAGCCAAATTCAAGATATAGCAAACCTCGTATGTGACTCCTCTGACATATGGTAGTACAGCAGGCACACGCTCGACCGCAGCTGCTTTACGCAGTCACTGTGACGTAAGCGCGGGACCCGAAGCTTATTGCCTTGCAATACTTGCTTGAGGTGCTGAAGCGCGGCGACCAGATGTTTTCTGTCACAGATCTCTTGTGCTCTCTGAAACAGAGATTTTCCGTCGGTAGCTAACTGTTCTGGATAATAGTGAGATAAAGGCCTACCAAATCTGACGTAATGGTGGGGTAGTTTATTCAATTAGACATGTTTGTGGCGCGACAACAGCGACACAAGTGGCTGGAGGGTTGATTGTAAGAGTGAAGGAAGGAAAGAATATTTTGGTATCTAAAATAAAATGTTAATATTATTAAAAAGATGGGCATATAATTCGATGCTTATATAAATATTTACACAATAAATTTAAATCAAATATCAATCGTCTAAACAAAGCCAACAAAATTGAACTGTTGGCTATGATGCTTGGTGTCTTAGGCCTGAATCTCAGACGAAACAAAACTTTGTTCCAAACAGATACTATTAATTCGGATTTCAGTTATTAATTTAACATTTTAATTAGAAGGCACTCCCTAATCTAAATAAATTACAGGTATATTTATAACCTATTAAATTCCATTGCTGACCATATTGGCTTCCCCCATAGATTGCCTTATAAGGAGGATATTTGCGATAGTTGCACCCTTAGTAAGCGGGTTGGCAACCGCAGTTTCAACACTGCCACTACACGGTTCATCAATAATTAACAGCAATAAAATAGCGTAATGCACTACACATTCAGCACAACGCAATTTCAGTCCAACAAAATTATATATATATATATATATATATATATATATATATATATATATATATATATATATATATAATTTTGTTGAACTGACTTGCCGTGTAGTGGCGGTTAAGAATATCCACTACCCCATATCTTCCCGTGAGTGTCGTAAAAGGCGACAGAGGGACACAGGCAGGAGATGGGCAGCAGCATCTTCCTGATAACAGCAACTGTATGACAAAAAAAAACTGCGGTTGCCAAACCGCTCGCCAAGCGTGGCAACTATGGCAATATACCCCCCCCCCCTGAACAATTACACAAATAGACGGCCCCCAGTTCCCGGCGGCCCGCTATTCCTGGCTACGGTGACGACCATGGTAACGGCGGGGCAGGGGGTACGTACGTACGACGACTCGACCTGGCAACATTTAACGCACGCACTCTGAGGACTGACGAGAAGATCCTGGAGCTGGAAGAAGAGATAGACACGTTGCGCTGGAATATTATAGGATTATCCGCGGTCCGAAGAGAGGGGGAGGACACGGTGATTCTCGAATCCGGCAACTTGTTATATCACCGGGAGGGCGACCATCTGTCCCAAGGAGGTGTCGGATTTATCGTCCACAAGTCTCTCGTCAACAACGTTGTAAAGATTAGGAGTGTGTCGACGAGGGTCGCGTACCTGATACTCAGAATCACCAAACGGTATTCGCTGAAGGTCATACAGGTTTACGCACCAACCTCGGCATATCCCGATGAGGAGGTGGAGGAAATGTATGAGGATATTTCCAAAGCCATGCATTCCTCCAAAACTCAATACACGGTGTTGATGGGAGACTTCAACGCAAAACTAGGCACAAGAGAAAACGGTGAGCTAAAGTTAGGGAAATTTGGAGTGGGGCAACGGAACCGAAGGGGCCAGAAGCTGGCCGACTTTATGGAAAAAGAGGGACTCTTTATGATAAACCTTTTCTTCCAGAAGCGGCCCCACAGGAAGTGGACCTGGTCGAGCCCCGACGGTTCGACAAAAAATGAGATTGACTTCATTATGACGACCAGACGCCAACTGTTCAGTGATGTCTCAGTGATCGCAAGGGTGAAAACTGGCAGCGATCACCGAATGGTTAGAGGCACACTGAACCTAAACGTTAAGTTGGAGAGGTCTCGTCTAATGAAGTCAACGCTCCGTCCCCCTCGTGCTCTAATCCAGAATCCCGAAAACTTTAAGCTCGAGTTACGTAACCGCTTTCAGTGCCTAGAAGATTGCAATTCAGTGGACGATATGAATGACAAGCTCGTGGAAACTGTCCATGCGGTCGGAGCTAAGTCCTGCAAGACCCGCCGCAGAAGAACACAAAAACTCTCCGATCACACTCTTAATCTCATCGCTGTTAGACGGGAGATGAGGCTGCAATCGTCAACAGATTTGACAGCATACAGGCAACTGAACAGACAAATCTCCAAATGCATGCGGCGAGACTTACGCAACTTTAATATTGCTCGTATTAAAGAAGCGATCGAGCGGAACCAGGGCTCCAAAGTCTTTTCCAGAGATCTGACTGCCAGTAAGAGCCAACTGTCGAAGCTGAAGACTGAGTGTGGCAGCATCGTTTCCGGGACACCTGAGATTTTGAGTGAGATTGAGAGGTTCTATAGGCAGCTGTACACATCATCATTGGAGCCACACGCAAGTGTGAGTAACGATCCAAGAGCAAGTCTTATCCGACACTATTCCGATGATATCCCGGACGTCAGTCTGAGCGAGATTAGAGTGGCTCTTCAGCACCTTAAAAACGGCAGGGCCCCAGGCGAGGATGGGATTACAGCGTAGCTTCTGAAAGCGGGTGGAACACCGGTACTTGAAGTCCTTCATAAGCTCTTCAATTCCGTCCTCCATGGTGGCACTACTCCAGAGGCGTGGAGCAGAAGTGCGGTGGTCTTGTTCTTTAAGAAAGGCGACAACGCTCTCTTAAAGAACTACAGACCGATTTCCCTTCTGAGCAGCGTCTACGTGCTGTTTTCGAGAGTCATTACGAATCGTCTCGCACGCAGACTCGACGACTTCCAGCCTCCCAAACAAGCCGGTTTCCGAAAAGGCTTCAGTACCACAGAACACATACATACCCTGCGGCAGATTGTACAGAAGACCGAAGAGTACAATCTGCCACTTTGCCTGGCGTATGTGGACTATGAGAAAGCCTTTGATTCCGTCGAAATTTGGGCGGTGCTACAGTACCTTCAGCGGTGCCAAGTTGACTATCGGTATATCGAAGTGCTGAAGTATTTGTACAGTAGGGCTACGATGGCTATCCGAGTACAGAACCAGAGCTCGAAACCTATCCAACTGCCGAGAGGTGTAAGACAGGGTGACGTTATATCCCCGAAACTCTTCACCGCTGCATTGGAAGACGTTTTCAAGCTACTGGACTGGAAAGGATACGGTATTGACATCAATGGCGAGTACAATACTCACCTTCGATTTGCCGACGATATAGTCCTTATGGCAGAATCGCTGGAGGACTTAAGCACTATGCTCAATGACCTTAATAGTGCCTCCCAACGGATAGGTCTTAAGATGAACATGGACAAAACAAAGATCATGTTTAATGTCCATGTCACACCTGTGCCGGTAGTTGTTGGGAGCACTATGCTCGAAGTTGTTAACGAGTACGTTTACTTGGGACAAATAGTCCGACTAGGTAAGTCCAACTTCGACCGAGAGGTCAATCAACGGATTCAACTCGGCTGGGCAGCGTTCGGGAAATTACGACACATCTTCTCGTCAGGTATACCTCAATCTCTAAAAACTAGATTGTACAACCAGTGCGTGTTGCCAGTGATGACTTACGGATCTGAGACGTGTTCCTTCACTGCTGGCCGTATGAGGACGCTCAAGGTCGCTCAGCGAGCTATGGAGAGGGCTATGCTCGGAGTTTCTCTGCGTGATAGACTCAGAAATCCGCAGTAAAACCAGAGTGACCGACATAGCCCAACGGATTAGTAAGCTGAAGTGGCAATGGGCCGGCCATATAGCTCGAAGAACCGATAACCGATGGGGAAGAAAGGTTCTTGAGTGGCAGCCTCTTACCAGTAGGCGTAGTGTAGGGCGACCCCCCACTAGATGGAGTGACGACCTGGTAAGATATGCAGGAAGTCGATGGATGCAGGTGGCTCAGGACCGTGCTTTGTGGCATTACTTGGGGGAGGCCTATGTTCAGCAGTGGACGTGTGAAGGGCTGTAATGTATATATATATATATATATATATATATAATTCCACGCAAGCTCAATATATAGGGGATATAGGGCCAAGAAAAACAAGCACGAGAGCAACGGTTCGCTTGATTATTATGGTCGCGGAGCCAGTCATACAACACCCTCGCATTACTCCCTCAATATAGAGATATCCATCCAACTGATCTAGAGAGATCAGTTCCGAGTAATCGTCCTACTCAGGTATTTCATAACTATGCGTTCTGGGCTCCAGCTCTGCACGTCTGCAATCCCAGAGGCCGTCTCAACCTCAGCTTATAGTATGGTTGCCATGGGGCCGAGCCAGCCATGCTTCAATATCGAACTGTGGACAAAGTGCTTGAATACACATGCGGCTTGAACTAGATAATGATTATTCACGATCAAATACTACTGCTATATGATGTTAAATTTATCATCTAGTG
Source organism: Parnassius smintheus behrii (assembly GCA_036936625.1). NCBI lineage: Eukaryota > Metazoa > Arthropoda > Insecta > Lepidoptera > Papilionidae > Parnassius > Parnassius smintheus. Next base: position 8,984,333 of record JAUPFT010000004.1, on the reverse strand, counting down.
TCTAGTATCTGCAATAGTATCGTAATATTTTACTAAGGGCGCCGGTTACAGCTTCGAAATAGCAAAAATCAAGGGTGTTCAATGAAAATTTTATAAAGTTATAAGGTTGAAGAAATAGTGAATGTTATTAAAAGTTTAAAAATTTTTAAACATTGACGATGACGATAGTGATGAAGCTTTGAACATTTGAGTTTGAATATCTTTAATTTATTTAAAGTTACATTTGTGATGAAATTGAACATAGTTTCTTTTTATAGAATAGGGTGACAAACGAGCACACAGTCCACCTAATGGTAATTGTTTGCTGTGGCCCATAGACATCTACATTTATCCTCAATTACGAATTAAATTGCAGATGCGTTGTCATCCCGTGAGGACTAAGATGGAATGCCTCGTTTCCAGTAAAAGGATCTCCGGTTCTCTTCACTCACCATGCGAAACACAGCAGCATTAAGCTATTATTTTACGCTGGTGTTCAGTTTCTGATGAAGTAAACGATAAATAAAAATATTCTTCCATATAATATATTTTAAAGAATTGAAATCCATGTGTATAGTGATTTGGCAACGAATAGCACAAAACTTACAGAAGTTGATTTATATTTACCTAGGAGATAACATTTAAATTTAGATTTTGAAGATAGTTTTATGCATAAGAATATATTTTTGAATTGAGGATATTCTAACTATTGGGGATTGTGATAATTATGGCGTATTTATTTAGAATTTCTTATCAAAAACCAAAGTTGTACTGACCTACTTACTATAACACATTAAATGTATTACCTTAGCTTAGGATCTCTAAGTACACCGAACCACCAACGATAGACTTATTTTACGCTAAACACTGTTCTGTTTCGTCACATTTATGTTTCTGTAATTCAGGCATTACTCTAATAAACCAAAACAAAAGCATGTCGATTAAAGTATTTTACACGAATTTGCTGGCTTTCGTTCAATTTCTTTGAATATTTTAATTTACATGAATGCAATGTACTCGCATAACGTAATAAATTTTAATATGTTCTTTAAAATGCCACATCTAAATTACGTTAAGTAAATCACCCACAAATCTTCCAATGTCTCCTGCAGTGGTCTGTTGACTGTCTTCAGTATTTGGACTAGGGCCAATTGAATGTAATTTTTAATACTTTCTAGGAACAAAATATCCGAGAGATCGTCGTTAATCGATGGATCCCGTTCAGCTGTGCAGCGTTCGGGAGATTACGACACATCTTTTCAAAATCTTTTAAAAACAAAGGAATACAATCCGGCCGACTAGCTTGAAAAACCGACAACCGATGAGGAAGAAAGGTTCTCGAGCGGCAGCCTCTTACCGGTATACGAAGTGTAGTGCAGCCTCATACTATATGGAGTGAAGAAATTTGGGAGGTCTCAAAGATGCTGGTGGCTTAGAATAGAATATTACTTGGGAGGAAGCGATTCGCGACCATGCATTGTAAGCGCGCTTAAAAAGCGACGCCTACCATGCTTCCGCGGCAAGTACAGCCTCATCACTGACGATCTTGGATGGTGCATCCTATGAATGAAGTGATCGTTACTACGCCGGTTCTATTTTGATTCATATAAATTGTTGTATACTATTAATGTATATTATTATTGTTAATTTTAAGTTGAATAATACCCCTGAGTTCATTTTAGTTCTTTTTAGGCTATCAATAAGCATTATGTAAAAACCAATATTAAATAAAAATATAATATTCTACTCTAGAAAGCCTCGTGTATTTGATCCTAATGTGTTACACTTCCAGAGTCCAAAAATCCCCTGTATGGTCCGACTGAATGGAGGTGGGTGGCTACAGAGAGATGTATTAACTTGCGGTTGTAGACCGGGGTATTATTTTGACGCGCAGCGTTGACCTTTCTCGGAGCGAAAGAGGCCCAGACTTAATTTGACGACAAATATTAGGCATACAGATATGCCTTATCTCGGAAACACATATAATATAGTTTTAAGCTTCACAGATACACCATTACGAATGTCAAGTACAAACAAATTTTAAACTAAAAATGTAATCAATTTTTACTACCGAATTTTTAATTAAATTTATATCGCGTTGCTTGCTAGATCGCGTGAACGATAAAAAGGTATGATATCAACCAGTACTACGTCTAATTTAGAACCGAGGAGCGCAGCCGAGCCAGGGGCACACGTCTCTCTCCTCCATACAAGTAACATTTATCATACACTTATATTCAAAGAAGTTTTCAAATTTAAAATAAGTGGAATTAAAACATATATATATATATATATATATATATATATATATATATATATATATATATATATATATATATATATATATATATATATATATATATATATATATATATATATAAAATAATGGGAAAACATCGTATGACAACCTGCCTGTCTGAGAAATTAAACAAAAGTATTTAAAAGCCATGTAAGTCTAACTTTTCTTTACTTTATCTTATCTATTTTTAATTTAGATTTTATTAGAAATAATTTCGGTGTGCTATATCACACATTTACCTAATTACTTTACTAAAATTAAGATATAATTTTAAAAAGTTAAACTTTAGGTTATAGCCTATATACATCCCACGGTTTGGCACAGGCCTCCCCTCATTTCTGTAAGCGGTGGTAGCTAAGGTACTGAGCGGTCGCTGTAAATTTCACAGTAAGCGAGCAACCCGGGTTCGATCTCCATCGCTGCAACTGAAATAGTCCGTTGCAATTTATGTGCTTATTTACCAAATGCTCGGCGGTGAAGAAAATCATCGCGAGGAAACCTGCATGTCTGGGAAATAAAATGAAAATGTCAAGGGCATATGAAATTTACCAACACCCATTGGAGCAGCGCGGCGGACATTTCTTTTCCCTAAAATCATCTCAGATATCGTTTTACTAAAATAAAAAATGGAGAAGTATTGTTCTCAGTAAAATGGAAATGTATATTAAGGAAAAACTCGTGATACCTATGTTACGTATGTGTACTCGTGATTATCTATTTGGATGCTTGCCGGTTCACCACTGTGGTATTTTTTTTTGTAAAAGAGGGAGCAATTCCCCAGGGTTGTAGTTATTCGTAGGTGGTGGTCGACATTTAGCCTCAGTATAGCCGCAAGCTCGTATAAACCCTCTTCATAAAAAAATACAGTTTTCAAGTAACATCTCCTTTTCGTCGAATATCACACTCAATCAGTCATTTTTTTTCTGAACGTACGTCCCTGTTTTCCTGTAGATCTACTAAATCAACATCTGAGAGAGATTTCATTAAATAATTTGCAAAAAAATCACTGTACACAAAAATAGACTGTTAGCAAATTTTAAGGCGAATATCTGGGAAGACTAAGGAAATACTTTAACTTATATTATAACATTCTCATTTACTACTTAATTCTGAGTTTTAGCTGTGTACTTACGAGGATATAAAATTTATAATAGAGAATTTAATTACATTTTGGATTACAGTACATATTATATTTATTTTATTTAAAAATATAAAATAAAGAATTTCCCGTGTCATACTGGGGGTACCGTAAGAAGAGAAAGTGAGAATTAAAACAATAGATGGGGAGAAGCATCTTCTTGATATCAAAACAAAATGACAAAAAACTGCGCTTGTCAACCAACGTGCCAAGCGTGGCATATATGGTTAATATCCCCTCGATCAGGGTGGCCCATGTCCAACAGTGAACTTTTGTAAAGACTGTAATGATGAAAATGATGAGTTATGAAACACCTCGTAAATATATACACGTTCGTTATATTATATTACATGTAACGATTATAAGGTGATTTAAGTCGTGTATACCTAAGTAAATATTGGTTAAACATACTTTTAAGCGATGTTACATCATGGTTGAGAAGGGATCGATGTTGAGAGTGCTACATCAACTAAATTAAGTTATACGTTCTTTACTTTGACCCGGCGGTTTTTTTGCTTGAGGGGACGTCGAGGAAAATTGTGTACTTAATTGAACGAGGACCGTTACATTATAATATTTACGGAGGGCTTTGAAAGCATAATTAATATCCTGTGAAATTGGATGGACAACAGAAAGTAGTATATATTTCATTTTTAGACAGTTAAAGTAACTTAGTTCATCATATACATTAAAATCAATAAGTCAATTTTTAATGACCATTAATGTAGGTCACATCATAGAATAGATAACTTTGATATTTATATACAGGCTGCCCCAGCACGATGTGACCGCCGGACGTCTTTTGAATATTTGGACAAAACTATCAACAAATGCTATCGAAGTACAGGTCTCATCTATTTGTTTTTTTTTTTAGATTAGGTTTTTTTATTTTTTTCGTAGAGAAACCTGACTTGCTGCATTATTTTCAAGATATGTTTTTTGTTTTTACATTTGTTTTTTTTAATTTGCTTTTCATTTCATTATCAGTTGTTATCATAGTTTAACAATTTGAGGTATAAAATGTACCCAAAATTAAAAAAGACATTAAAAAGAATTTATTACCTCAAAGTTTTAAGAAAAAATTACTCGTTTTTATTTAATTTCGCTAAAAAGTGGAATAAATACCTAATGAATATTATTATTTTATTAATAATTATTAAATTACGTGGTACCCACAAAATCTCATAACGGTGTTTCTAGCTATCTCAAACATTTATCGAAGTACAAACTCAAAACATTTATTTTGTCAGTTAATCAGCCAAATCAACGAACGAAAAAATAGACGGGATCACAAACGTGATAAATACAAACACACGAGCTATTAAAGTATCCAAATGAAAAAGACGCCTAAAACCATGGCTTACGGACGGGGTAGTTAGAGCAATAAGGACTAGGGATAAATTTTATAATAAATATAAAAGATCTACAAATGATAGCACACTTAAATTTAATTCTTTATAGTTAATAGAAACATGGAAATAAAAGAATTAAAACACTTTAAATTAATAATTACAAGCAGCAATTTACAAAACATCTTAAAGATAGTTAGAAAACCTGTAACCTAATTACAGAATTCAAACAGCTGAATGTCTCTTGAAAATTGAACCAAAAATAAAGGAGTCCCCTAATGAAATAAATAATTATTTTATCAGTATTGACAACACTAGCTAATGATACACTCAAGAACCTAAATACTACAGTACGTTTAATCAGCTTTAAATTTTTTACAAAAAGTGCTCCACTAAACTCATTTGCACTTTGTCAAGTTGATCCGGTGAAAGGGTTAAGTACCATAAGTGACCTCAGGAAATTTACTGCAACTGGCTGGGACGACATGCCTTGTAGAGTACTTAAAGGCAGTTGTCATGTTCTGGCGAAACCTATGACGCATTTGTGTAGCCCGAGCTTTATTACGGGTATATTCCCCAATATATTCAAAAGATAAATAATTGTACCGTTATATAAATCAGGTAACAAAAGACTTTCCATCAACTATAGGCCCATTTCATTGTTGACTTCCTTATCTAAGGTTTTGGAAAAAATTGTAAATAAAAGACTCCTAAGATATCTCGAACAACATAAATATATATTCAATAACCAGTTTGGATTTTGACGCGGATGATCAATAGATGACGCCGTTCTAAATCTTACATCACAAATAGGCATATTTTTGGATCTTAAAAAAACATTCGATACAGTGTCTATTACCATCCAACTGGCACATATAGAAGGCCTTAGCATAAAGTTTAAATACTATCTGTGTGAAAGAAAGCAAAGCGTACGACTACATAACTTACTAAGTGACAGCGCATCCTGTACATATTGTATTCCACAATATTCTTGATAAATATTAACGTACCTGTGTACCTGTGTAATACAGTAGTAAACGATGCAATAATTCAGATGTTTGTAGACTATACTGTTCTTCTATTTCGAGAATGTACCTAGAACTCAGTATACAAGTTAACTGAAGAAGGTTTAAAAAAAATTCGCATGGCTGGAAGAGAACCTACTATGACTAATTATTTCTAAAACAAAATTCTTAAGCCTTAGCATTGCAAATGCAAATTCTTGCAAAAAGAGTGTAAATTCAAAATTAGTAATATATAAGTTTCCTTCTAACAGGTTTCCAACCACCACACCTGAATGCAACTGTCCATACTTATTGCGTAGTGATAATATAAAATACTTGTGCGTAATTATTGATGAACTCATATATGTGTTTAAAAACCTAAGAGATGTCTAAGAATATGAGGCTATAATGAAAGTATATAAAGCCATTGCAGAATGTGTTATGATTTAATGCATTAGTTCATGGGGTGAGGCCACTAAAATCTTGTTAAATACATTGTATCTTATTGAACAAATTGTAAATAAACAACAAAATGACCGCAATAACGTAATCCACAATTTGCACTCTAATCTCTCTAGCTAACATCCGTTTACGGAAAATCAATTAACCTAAATAAGCAAGAACTATCACCAATTATTGACACAATTGTATGAAGTGCCTAAACTGCTGATATTCAATAAAATTGAAAAATAAAATATAATGCCTACCTAAAATTGTGATCCTAATTACACTTGCAAAATGAATGAAATTACATAAGTATCTATATTATGTCTCATACTGCAAACAAATAAAAAACAAAACTAAGCTCAAACGAGGAATCTTTTGACCCTTATGTGGGTGTTACGGTATGATTGGGCCCAAAATCAGTGTAATAATATAATATAATATAATGTTCCACAACTATCACACAACGCCATCTAGTCCCAAGCTAAGCAGAGCTTGTGTTATGTGTACTAGACAACTGATAAACATACTTATATATTTCTAAATACATAAATATTATAGATAAATTACACCCAGACACAGAACAAATGATCGTGCTCATCACACAAACATTTATCCTGGGTGGGAATCGAACCCACGAACTCCGGCATAGCAGTCAGGGTCACTAACCACTAGACCAACAGGCCTGTAAAGTTTCGTTTTCTATTAATAAATTTTCATATCGCTAGCAGCCCGGAGTCCAGATTTTAGCGAAGTTTATCCTTATGCCTCTGAAAGCACGTAAAGCCGTTGGTTCAGCATCTGATCTCAGTATATTTGTGTCGGATTAGCATCCCATCGGACTATGAGAGTGGGGGAATAGAAAGTGTACCTGTGACTACACTCGTGATCCATAATCCTGTCCTGTGTCATTAAAGTAAATGTATGTAATCCATTGATACTTACTCCTTACCGAAAGGTTCATATATAATATCTTTAAATCACGTATAGATGGCAAGTCATCGATAAGAAAGGCCTCTATGATCAAAATTCGGCCTAAATGACACTGATGAGTATGTAGGAAACAGTGAGAAAATAACAAAAACTAAAGGTAATCAGCGCTCAAAACACTTAACATCTCAATACTTAATTTCTTGCATACCTAAAATGTAATGCATTCTTAGCAGGAAAATTTCTTCCTTAATTCAGCAGTAACTCTATCTAGTTGCATATAGCTATACTACTAACCTACGCACTGTTTTGTATAACAATTAATAGGGCCCGTTTTTTGTTAAGTTCTAAAATAGATATTCATAATTAACATAATTTCATTTTATGAATTTCTCGCAATTAAAATTATTTTTCTATGCAAACTCTGTACCTTGGTCTTAACACTTTAATGTAAGAATTTAGGAAAATTAAAAAAAAAAACTAATTTCATAGCATATTCAAAAGACGATATTTAAAATGAGTTTCTGGTTTTATTTAGAAAATAAATATTCATTCATTCATTCATTATTCAACCACGTATTTTCATTAATTACGGCCTATCATAAATTCACTGCTGAACATAGAACTTCTCCATAGATTGCTTTAAATGGGGATTTTGTCGTAGATGTCACCCTTGACTGGCAGGTGGGCAACCGCAGTTTTATTATTTTTGGTTGATATGAGGAAGACAGAGTTGTCCATCCTGTTTCAGTTTACCTTTGGCGCCTTTGATTGATTGAGTGATATAATGGAGTAGTGAGTATTCTTACGTCACCCCTACACATCGTACTGTGTGTGTAAGTTTGTTTTTAAGTTTATTTAGTTGTTAATTAGTATTTATTTGTAAACAAGTAGTAACTCTTATTACTTTTCTTTATCTATTTCTTTCTACTTATAATTTATTGATCACGAGTTTCAACAAAGGTACAGTTCTTACACCTAATTTTAATGTTACAGAGTCAAAAAGGGACGCTTTAGACAAAATTGGCGATATATTTAAGATGGAACAAATTAAGAGTACCCTTAAACAACGGGCATGTATACGGAGAACATGGATGTGAAAGAAGTGAGAGAGCGAGTATTTACAATAAAATGAATAAAAATTCATATTTAATACCAATAAAAGCATACTATCACTCTCACAACAGACTATCACAAGTCTGCACATTGAACTAAGCTGAACATCGAAAACCAGTAGGTAGTATCAGGTCATCACTCCATCTAGTGTAAGGTCGCCCACTCACTGTGACTAAGTCCTAGCAATCACAAAGGCCAGTGATTGCTAGCAATACGATGCCATAAGAGAGCCTTTTTTATTTATCGTTTCTCGTTTCCTTTGGCCGGTCCATTGTCACTTCAGTTTACTGATTTAATGAGCTGCCTAACTTTTGTTGTTGTATACCCATAAAATATGTTACAATAATAATACAGCCCATTCATGCAAACCTACAAAATATATGAATTAATATGAATATACTGGACTCAGGACTATAATAATAACTATAATGATACTATAATAATACAGGTCGTAGTAGTAAAACCTCTAAATGGAACATGTGGATGCTCCAATAGAAATTAATGATATTTAGCCGCAGCTTCATGTTAGAGGAAACTAGCTAAATTGTCGATTTAATGTTTACTTTCACGGAGACATCATTATTTAAAGGTATGCACTAGAATTTTGGTGGTATACTGTATAGAATTAGGTTGGAGAGATTTTTTATTTCTACTTTAGAAGTTTTTGCAATAGGTCCGTTTTTGCCTTCCTTGTCAGGTATTATTACCTAAAAAAAAATACTGTTTATGTTGATGTGAACTTAGTTTTGTATTTCTTTCTTATTTTAACGAGCTTTTTATTCCTTTTTAGGGTTCCGTAGTCAACTAGGAACCCTTATAGTTTCGCCATGTCTGTCTGTCCGTCTGTCCGTCCTCGCTTAATCTCTGTGACCGTTAGCACTAGAAAGCTGAAATTTGGTACCAATGTGTATCAATCACGCCGAAAAAGTGGTAAAATAAAAATTGGAAAAAATGTTTTATTAGGGTAGCCCCCCTATATGTAAAGTGGGAAGTGATTTTTTTTTTAATTTCAAACCTAACGTGTGATATATTGTTGGAAAGGTATTTAAAAATGAATAGGGATTTACTACAATCATTTTTTGATAATGTCAATAGTTTCGGAAAGAATTGCTCCAAAAGTAAAAAACAATGTGTCCCCTCCCCTCTAACTTTTGAACTATAAGTTTAGAAAATATGAAAAAATCTGGAAAGTAGAACTTTATAAGGACTTTCTAAGAAAATCATTTTGAACTTGGATGGAAACAACAGCGCTGCTGGAGCGCGAATATAATGGATACCCACCTTTAAACTCATAAGTGGGAACACTTATTGTGACGGACGGGAAACTACGGAACCCTACACCGAGGGTGGCGCGATACACTCTTGGCCGCTTTTATTTTATTTACTTGTCGATTTGTTCTGTTTGACTTTTTTTTTGTAAAATCAAGGACCAATTTTTCAATCATCAGATAATAATAACCACACAGTATACAAACACAGAGGAGGCGTCAACGAATATAATCAACGACGCCAAAGGAATATCATCTTTGAAACGAATTAGTGTTTTTAGCGAGGATTTGTGGTCTATCAAATTTGATGTAGTTACGGAGGATATCCTATCCTTCATATCAACTATGTGTTTAGCTACCGCAGATTATACTTCTCCTGAGGATGCCTTATGCAGATACAAAACACTGTTATCAAAAAGAAGAATATCATTATTCTCTCATAAAATGCTTTGCAATGTTATCGCTTCATGTGTTCACAAGTTTACTATTACAGTTATATATATATATATATATATATATATATATATATATATATATATATATATATATATATATATATGTATATATATATATATATATATATATATATATATATATATATATATATATATATATATATATATATATATATATATATATATATATATATATATATATATATATATATATATATATATATATATATATGGTAAAGCCCTTTTCAAAGAATGTGCCAGCTGGCATCTTACCTATACTCATCACGCTGAGCAGGTGAGTTAATAAGACCCTTTTTAATATTTTTTTAAATAAAAGGAATATTAAAAATGCTAAAACATTACTAATATTCCCTTTAACCACTCGTGGTAAGCTTAAATTGCTTGTGTTACGAGTGGTTCACGTCAGTAGTCGAATGGCAGATTCGAACCCACGACCATTTTGAGTTTGCGGTCCGCGACCAGTCAGTAGGCTGCTGTCGCTTCATACCCTCGACTCTCGCACTGTTAATGTCGTCTTAACCATTGTTCCAAATATTTGTTTCAGGTGTTATGGTCCCACCCTTGGAATCATAAATCTTTTGTCAGAGTATCGTGAGCCATACAGTGGAAAGAGGTGGCTTAAAAAATTCACCCTATATAGCAATCCAACATTTTATGATAAATTAAAAAGTTTACTGCAATGCAGTGTTCTCTCCGATTTGAGCAGAGAAAATATCCTCCGCTAGTTACAGGAGGCTGTCATCTGAACAAAATTTATTATAATGGTTTCTGAATGCGATGGCATTTACTCACAATCACATTCTTTTATTCAATCTTTTTGTGTCAAGAATACAAGAAATAAATGGATTTTATTAAATTCGAAATTTAGGTCCACTGAAAATGTAAATTTGCAAATAGCCCACACGTGACCAAGTAGTTTATTGGTTTACACATTCAGCATAACGGCCATTTAAATTCATTTATAACATATTAAGTAACATTGACGACTCCGTGGCACAGTGGCTTAGCAATGAGTGGTTGCGGGTTCGAATCCCGCACGGAACAAGTATTTGTATCACCTACAAATAATTGTTCCGGGTCTGGATGTTTGTTCTTGTGCAATTTATGTTTGTAAACTGCCCCCACGATACAGGAGAAAAATATACGGTAAACGTTTTATTTTAAATACTAAAAAATTACAATTAAACATGCAGTGCCTAGTAAATGAAATAAAGAATGCAGTTATTTTTTTTACAATGGGGTTAAATGCAAAAGCATCGCTTCGTAGGAGAAATGTTGGGTATATTAAACTCGTACTGATTAAAACTCCATACACCGCTTTCACAACCATTCCATCATCCCATTTCATCCCCCTCGCGACATGATGAAGTTCTCCATCGTTCTCCTGCGGTGCTCTGATTCATGTCCTCTTCTCACTGTTTGGGTCCTGTTACTGTACCAGAGCGGCGAGTGCGCATTGCGGTCAAATCCGATGACAACGCGCTTGCCCTTTAGCTGTTCAAGTACGGTCTCTATGTGTTGTAGATGATGGTCAATACAATCGCTGTATTAAAGTACGCAGAAATGAGGTAGATACCATACTTCTCCTAATGGCAAACCACGCAGTGGGATTTACTAAGGTGGGGCAGTCCAGCCACACCCATGTGCCCTCGTGGGATTGAAATTCCTGCCTGGGGCTCTGCGCCAAACTGAATAAAGTCTTTTGACTTTATTCAGCCTACTGCTCCTGAACAAGGACAGGGTCCATGTAAAGCCTGTAAGCCAGTGAAGGCAGCTCCTTCGTGGCCACCACACCACGCCCCAGGTTAAGTTGCCCAATAATCAAATAGTCAACCTTACCCGTAATGGGTGGTATTTACAGCCCTCTCTTCTGCCTACAACCTAGCCAAGCAGTTCTTCGCCATTGTGGCATGAGTCTTCGCGCCTGGCTTGCCAAATCTTCGGCAGCTACCGCAGCATGCCGAGTTACAGTCCTCTTTACTGTGCCGTTCTTCCCCACGTTTGCCACATGTGGCTTCCTTAGCCCTACAATACTTGGCAGGATATCTGCTGGCATTTTTGGTATCAGGTGACGTCAGCGTGGTTTGTTATGAACTAAAACCAAAATAGCAGACGTGACACGTGGTGGTCTTTGGACAATATAGTTGCTATAACGAGGCGTTGTTGTGGCTATAGGGACTGCGTACAGACCACAATGGATCAATATAGATATATTTATTGACGCTTTAACTGACTCCATTAATTATTTTTCAAAGTATGATTTTATTGTATTGTTGGGAGATTTTAACATTAACATGCTTGTGGAAAGTAATAGTAGTACTGTCAAACTTACTCAATTCCTTGATTACATGAACCTCCGTCAGGTTGTTAGTGAGGCGACTCATTACACATCGTATACTGAGACTCTGATAGATCTTGTTTGTACGAATGCACCAGTTCGTGATGTCACTGTCAACAATATAATGAACTCCAATGGACACGCAATGGTTAATGTTACATTATCGTTAAAAAAGGTTAAAATACCAACTAGAACTTTCAGTTTCAGGCCAATTAATAAAATAAATCTAAATGAATTCAATAATGATTTATATGCAATCAACTGGAACGATGTAATTGAGTTACCTTCAGTGAATATGATGGTGGAAAAATTTAATTCAATGATGATCTCTCTCTTTAATAAGCATGCAGCAGTGAAAACAATAACTCTAAAACCAAAATATTCACTGCCGTGGGTAACCGATGTCTGTAAAATGATGATCGATGAGCGTAATATGGCTTACGATGTCTATAGAAAATCCGGATCAGACGAACATAAAAAATATTACAAGGAGCTCAAAAGTTTAGTGTTAACAAGTATTGCAGGAGAAAAACGGGCCTACTTCAATAGTTTAGTTAATTCTCAAGCTAAAAATAGCAAAACATTTTGGAAAAATTTGAAGGAAAAAATTTTGGTTGACCCCTCTAAAGACAAATCCTTGCCTCCCTATTTCAATGACCCAAACAAAATTAATGATCATTTCTTGAATATTCCGGGAGACAATGTAGTTTCCAATGCAGATATAATATTTTTTGGACATAACAAATTCCATACAGAGGTATTTAAATTAGCTCCCGTAGAATCAACAGATATTTCTAAATATATAATGACCATAAAATCGAATGCTGTTGGATACGATGGAATAAGCAGAGATATGATATTACTCTCTCTTCCTTGCACTCTGGATACAATCACGGCTATAATTAATAAGTCAATTATGACGGGTATAGTTCCTGATAAGTGGAAGGAGGCACTAGTGACCCCAATACCCAAAAATGAAAACCCGATCGAATTAAAAGATCTTAGGCCCATCAGCATTTTGCCATTCCTTGCGAAATTGCTGGAGAAAGCTATTTGCGAACAGTTGACAAAATTTGTTGAAACGACCAACATCTTGCCTCATTTACAATCTGGGTTTCGCAAAGGACGTGGCACATCGACTGCTTTACTTGATGTCACAGACAATATATTAGCTGAACAAGATTCCGGACACAGTACGATTCTAACGCTATTAGACTATTCCCGCGCTTTCGACTGCCTAAATATTCACCTACTGCTTGTTAAACTGTCATATTATGGTTTAGACAAAAATTCGGTCAAGTGGTTCAGTAGTTACTTGAATAATCGGTACCAATCAGTAAAATTGGTAAAAAGTGATGGGTCTATCGTAAGTTCTCAACCAAGGCTTATTAATCGTGGTGTTCCTCAGGGTTCAATACTTGGTCCACTTCTTTTTATAATTTACTGCGCTGATCTTGTCAAAGTTATAAAGTATTCTACGTACCACTGCTACGCTGATGATGTGCAAATATACGTGTCGGACTCACCAGATAAGTTACCACAAGCTGTCACACGGCTTAATGAGGACTTGGACAGAATTGCTGACTGGTCAATAAGAAATGCTCTTATTTTAAACCCTTCAAAGTCAAAATATATGGTCATGGGCACAAAGACGCAAATAAATAGAATTCGTGGTGACCTAGACGTTAAGATTCATGGTAAACACATAATGCGCGTGGATGAATCCAAAAACCTTGGCATTACCTTCGACACTAATCTCAGATTTGAAAATCATGTCCTTAATATGGTAAAAAACTGTTTTTATCGCCTAAAGGTTTTATATCAAATCCGTGACCAACTTTCTGTACCATCACGCATTACTCTTTGCGAGTCATTGGTTTTGTCTAGGCTCAACTACGGGGATGTTGTTTATGGACCCCGGATTTTCAGCAAACAAAAGCGACTAATACAACGCGTGCAAAATGCCTGTTGTCGGTTCTGTTTTGATGTACCTCCCAGAAATCACATTACACCCTTTCTGAACAATGCTTCCATGCTCAATATGGACTCACGTAGAGAGCTACATTTAGGGGGTCTACTCTTTAGTGTTATTAAGTTTAAGAAACCAGAGTACTTGCATGCAAAGATAAATTTTGCTAAGCAAGCAAATTCTGGAAAACAATTGAGATCAATAAGGTCAGCACTCCTATATCACAGCCATAAAACAGCAGCATTTACCGGCAGTTTCCGATATATGGCAACGAAGTGTTGGAATAACATCCCACCACCAATAAAAAATCTTAACACCAACTACAAATTTAAAAATAAATTCAAAACATATCTTCTAGATAAACAAAAACAAGGTATTCCCAAACACTTCGTTTGCCACCTATAAACCATGGCATGTTATTTCCTTTTTTTCTTTTACTAACTCATCATGGTTTTAAATCATTTGGGTACTAGTCTAAATTGGGTACGCAGTTTTACACATCTTTTTCGAAATTTTTTACTAAATTAAACCCAAGATATAAATCATAGAGCTGAAAGGACACATCTTTCAGACATAATTACACTACAACAATATTAACGTGCAAAAAAAAAAAATAATTGTTTTTTCCTTATTTCTTTCTGATTGTACTATTGTGCTCATTTTCTTCTCGCCACCTCGAGGGTAATAGCTGAAAATCAGTGTTTGCTCTCTGAGCAATATTAATCGCTGAGCTATGACCCATTTGTTTAACTGCAACATACATGTATATTTAGATCATAAGTTTATGTATATTTTTTTTCCATAATATCTTGATTGTATATCTTGTTTAATCACTGAATTTACGTGTGTGATTGGAGATACAAATAAACGTTTTATCTATCTATCTATCTATCTTGTTGTACTTACAGGTATTATTAGCCTGACCAGGTACATTAGCCTGACTCCAATAAAACAGACACTAATAGTTTATTCCTGCACACAAGTTTATTTATTTACTTACACAACACCTACAATTCAATATTACTTACTATTTCTATTATTATACACTATTTATTATTTTTAATCACTATATTTCGCGGAGTAAAAAGGGTCAGCGTGGCACGAGCTCCCGCAGCGAATGCATATATTTACTACTAACTAACTTGATCGGTAAAGTCAAAAAACAAGTACTTCGATACAAAAAAATATTGTTAACAACAAATTGGTCGATTCATGCGGAAAAGTTAGTAAGTAGGATTTCTTAAGTATTTAATTAATTTTACATTAAGTTGTTGAATTTATACAAAAAATATTTATTATAATTTAGAATTTTGATTTTATATCTGTGATTTTATAGATGAAATTAATTTACTTTATATTATACTGTATTAACATTAAAATTTATTTAATACACATCACCTATGCCACAGTTGCTATAAATTTAATCTAACACGTTAGCCGGCACGTAGGAAAATGAGTTGCTGTGGGAAAAGGAACAACAAAATAAAAATATCTCAATATTAAGGAACAGGCACTTACCCTGGGAAGTGCCAGGCGGCTTCTGTCAATGGCCTTGTAGGAGTCACGAAAATAGAAAGAAAGTTTGTATGGCACTGGCTTGACTGCCACTGACGCTGTGCGCTGGTGGCTTGCTACTTCCTTTCTCTTTGGCGGAGCGAGCCAACTACTAGATATGGGTGGCCTTATTTTGTAGGAACAAAATAAGGCCACCCATATCTAGTATTCTGTGAGAGCGTGGTCCATACCCGGTCGGGCTGACCCTTTCGTGCTACAACTAAAATATAGCTGCAGCGTGGCTCTACCACGTCTACGTTCTTCAAAATGCCACATTCAAATCACGTTGAGTAAATCGCCCACAAATCTTCCAACGTCTCCTGCAGTAGTTTTTTAACTGTATTCAGTATTCGGACCTGAACTTATTGAATGTAATTTATAATGCTTTCTTGGAACAACAAATCCGAGAGTTTACACGATGGATTCAATTCGTCTAGCCAGCGTTCACGTTATTACGATACATCTTCTCGTCTACCTTACCTTAACTTTGCCACAAAATTTGAGAACAAGACAATTTAAACCGGCCAGCCAGCATGAAGAACAGATAACTGATAAGGAAAAAAAGATCTCGAGCGGCAGACTCGTACCGGTATACGAAGTTTAGGGCAGCCTTCTACCAGATAGAGTGAAGAAATATAGGAGGTCGAAAGATGCGGATGTCTGAGAACCGTACTATGTGGCATTCCTTGGAAGAAGGCCTATGTTCAAAAGTGGACTTTTGGGGGGGATATGTCGCTCGCGTCCGTAGGCTTTGATCACCTAATCCTAGGCCCACCCTACACGTCGTGTCCCCCGGGCGGTGCACAGACTCGGCTCCTCGCCGTGGTAGCGGCATTAAATATACCACCCCATTTCGCACCATGAGGAATCAAATTAAAAAATGGCCCCGAGTTCCCGGCGCCCCTTAATGGGGCAGGGGTGCGAAGAATCTCCGGGAGGAAAACCGGCGACGAGGTTCGTCACCCGTCACTTTCTGTCTCCCGGAGGGGCGAAAAGTGGATTGCAGAGGCCCGTCTGGCAACGTTGAATGTATGTGGAGCAATGAATGATAAAATGGATGAAGTATGCGAGGTGATGTATGATAGAGGAATAGATGTGTAATGTGTAAATGAGACGAAACGGAAGGGGAAGAATGTCACTACACATGGCATGTATACCGCATACTGGTCTGGTGGAAGGGAGTAGGTATCATCCTATCAGAAAGAATAGTCCAATTTGTGAAATAATATGAATGTGTAAGACCAAGACTGCTATGGATACGATTGAAAGTGGGCTTAAAGAAGTTGTTTGTGCTAGGGGTCTACGCCCCAGATATGTCTAAGCCCACTAATATCCGAGAGCAGTTTTGGGAAATGGTAAGGATGGTATTAATGAAATGTAAGGGAAATGAAAATGTTGTTATGCTAGGAGATTATAATGGAAGAGTCGAAGTGAGGAGGCTTGGTTGTGAAAGGATATTGGGAACGTTTGGTGATGAAAGTATAAATGAGAATGGTGAAAGCCTCCTCACTATATGTATGGAAAAGAATCTCTTTTGACGAACACTTTTTTTTGCCACAAGAGGATTCACATGTATACTTGGGAAAGATGTGATGATAGAAGCATGATAGATTTCATAATTGTGGATGAATGATTAAGGGGCGCAAGGGTTTACCGGGGGCAAACGTAGGAACGGATCATTTTTTGGTTTTATGCCGAATTAATGGTCGGTTCAGGCGGTGGCGCCATCGGTCATCTGTATCTACCACTGCTTTACAGCGTATTAGAACAGAAATATTACAAGATGAAGGTGACAGAAACAAGTTCAAATGTAGCCTGAAGGAAAACATAAGTGGTTTGGATGAATTACGTATGAATGAGTTAGACTTGGAGAATGTATGGCAAAATGTTAAGAAAGGTTTAGTAGATGCAGCTACCGAAGTATGTGGTGTTAGTAAAAGAAAGAATGAGAGGAAAAATAATACGTTATGGTGGGATGATGAGATACGTACGGAAGTTGAAGCAAAGAAGAGAGCATGGCTAGATTTACTAGCAACTAAGGCTGGTAATTCTAGTGGTACGAATGATGATTTTGAAAGAAAAAAGCAGTCTTTAGACATCTAAAAAAAAGTAAAAGAAGTAGTAAAATTTTTTTTTATAGTATGGGGTGACAAACAAGCACACAGTCCACCTGATGGTAAGTGGTAGCTGTGGCCCATAGACATTTACATCTATCCTTGATCAAGAATCAAAATTCAGATGCGTTGTTACCCGTGAGGACTAAGATGGAATGCCTCGTTTCCCGTAAAAAGGGTCTCCGGTTGTCTACACTCACCATATGAAACACAGCAACATTAAGGTACTATTTTACGCTGGTATTCTGTAAGAGCGCGGTCCTTCCACGGTCAAGCCGACCCATTCGTGCTACAACTATACTACTAATATAACTGCAGCATGGCTCTACCACATCAAAAGTTGAAAGGAAAAAGCAATAAAGAATGGATAAGAATGATAGAAGAGTATCGGATAACTTCAAGGCAAATATTAAAATGTTTTGGAAACTCGTAAGAACTGCCAGGGGACGTTCAAAACAGCCTATAATGAATGCTATAAGAGATGAGAATGGCTATATTCTGAATGATGAAGTTTTGAGTTTAAAGAGATGGAAGGAATATTTCTAAAGCATGTTTATGAGTGAGGGGACAACGTATGAACTGAATGAAATAGGAACTCCGAAAAAAGAGGAAGGAGGCAGCGAGATAAGTATTGATGAAATAATGAAAGCAATGAAAATGTGAAGGCAGGTAAGGCTGCCGGATATGATAGAGTTTCACTCGAAATGCTTAGGGCTGTAGAGGAAGTGGTGGCAGGCCTGCTGCACACCTTGTTTAATTTATGCTGGGAGCTGAAGCGGGTACCGGGAGACTGGTGCAAAGCCGTAATAGTCCCAGTATACAAGGGAAAAAGGTCGCAGCAGGACTGTAAAAACTACCGCGGTATCAGCCTTCTTAGCATCGTTGGAAAACTGTATGCTAAGGTACTAATTGAAAGGGTCATGAAAGAAACCGATGGAAAAATTTGGGATGTGCAAGCGGGACTTAGAAAGGGAATGAGATGTACAGATCAAGTCTTTTCCATGCGCATGATCGCGGAGAAGTTTTTGGCCAAAAACCAAAAGGTTTTTTGTGCGTTCATAGACTTGGAAAAGGCCTATGACAGAGTGGATAGGAATGTGCTATGGCAAACACTGAACTCATTTGGGTTGAGTGCTGGCTTGATACAGGCATTGGAATCTCTTTATAGGGACTCTATTGCTTGTGTTAGGATCAACGGGGTCTACTCAGACTGGTTTGGCATCCATAAAGGTGTCAGACAGGGCTGTGTGGCTTCCCCGTGGTTGTTCAACCTATTTATGGACAGTTGTTTGCAAAATTTGAAAGTTGAAGAATGCGGATTAAGAATGGGTGAGTTAACCGTCAAATGCCTTTTGTAAGCTGATGATCAAGTTATTCTTGCATCGTCGGCGGCTGAGTTGCAAATGATGGTTACATTAATGAACAGATCATTAAAAGAAAGGGGTATGAAAGTGAACGCAAGTAAGACGAAAGTTATGGGTTTTGAAAGAGATGAAAGTAAAACGATATGTGAAATAAGAATAGAAGGGGAGTTGATCGAGCAAGTAGATGAGTTTGTTTATTTGGGTTGCGTATTTAGCAGGGATGGGAGATACGATAAGGATATAGAACGACGAGTGAACGCAGGAAACAGAGTAAATGGGGCCTTACACTCTATTGTGAAGAATCAAAATGTATCAATAAAGGCACGTATGGCAATTGACTATGCTGTGTTGGTACCTACCTACTTTAACGTATTAGTGAAAGTTGGGTGTGGCAGAAGAAGCACGAGAGTAGAATAAATGCTGTAGAAATGCGGTCGTTAAGGAGTATGTTAGGGCTGAATCTGAATGACAGGGTGAAAATTGTGTGATAAGAGAAGAGTGTAGTTCGCAAGATGATGTTGTGACCAGGATTAAGAAAGGAATGCTTCGGTGGTTTGGTCATGTGGAAAGAATGAATGAGGAAAGAGTGACAAAGAAAATTTATGTTGCAGAAGTGAATGGCAGAGTCGGAAAGGGACGCCCGAGGCAAAAATTTATCGACCAAATTAGCGATTTATTAAAAACGGGCCAAATTAGGAGTACCCTTAACCGACGAGCATGTATGCGTAGGTGTATGGATGTGAAAGGGATGAGAGAGGTGTGTCAGGATCGTGCCAAATGGAAGTCTGTAGTTTCTGCCTACCCCTCTGGGTGACAGTCGTGAGTTTTTATGTATGTTTGGACTTTTGAAGGGCTGTAATGATGATGATATTGACGAGCAACATTGTTGTTTTGCGTTGATAAAATTGTTTTTTGCTATCCAATCTAAAACTAAAGCGTGATATTGGCGGAAGTAATTTCCAATGATATTTTCCGCCAGTCATCTCTGGGAAGGGATAAATTCTAACAGGTGGGAATATTTATAAGACGTAACATATTTACAAAATAGGTAAGACTACACCAAAAGTAAAACTATATATATATATATATATATATATATATATATATATATATATATATATATATATATATATATATATATATATATATATATATATATTATGGTACTCCACATACTATATATTGGAGAAAGTTGACTCTCTGATCATTCAGTCCAGAACTCGAAATAAAAATGGGGCTAAAATCAGTTATTGGGCTTCTTCTGTCAAAAAATTCTCAGAAGTGGCCCGATTTCAAAAAGTTAGAGGTGTTTCACCTATAAGCTGGAAATATATTTAAAAAAGTTGGTCATGCGTCTGACCACTCTCCGGTCGGGTCAAGCTGCCGTTCCATCGGTCTGTGAAAAAAGAATGCACCTGTACTTTTGCACACACTCATCCTGTAATCCTGTCCTAGACTGATACAAAAATTCGGTCTGTAACACATTAAGAAACTTGTAGTAAATATAACAAAACGTGCTGACCCTTTTATACAGAGAGAAATTATTAAAACCGCGACACAAATATTTATAGATTTTAGTTTTGCAATTAAATATTAATTTCAGTAGCAAAATACACGTAAAAAATGAAATTAAAAATAATTTCTTTCTCACTATTTCTCTATTTTGTTCAAGTTTCTTACCTTGGAATTTACCGTCAGAAAAGCTCTTATTCACCATTACTGGTAGGCTAGTGAGGAAAAAGGGTGGGAAATCAATATTTGAAGCTCATCAATTAAGCAATATTATCTTTATCTGACGTCGAAAACTTATGCTTTTGTAATGTCAGAACGAAGATCCATTAGTTATGTTTAGGTTTGATAAATGATGAAACAAATTTGGAGGAAAAATGTTCTTTTACGCAGGAATATTTTATATATAAAAATGTTTTTGCGAATTTCTCGAGATTGAATATTACAGTTGGATTGAATAACTTAATTACGTATGAAAAAAGCTGTTAGGTATCTGTTGTTACTATTACAAAGTTTTCAACATTACATAAACTATAAATTAACCTCTCAACCCCCTAGCGGTCTCATGAGACCGCGGCCATATTCCGTCAAATCCCTAGCGGTCTCATGAGGTCGCACTCACCCACAGCACTATAACCCATAAAAACTTATATATAGAGACTAATATTAATTATAAATATTAATATTAATAATAAAACTTATATATAGAAACTAATAAAATTATTAAGTAGTTTGGCATTAGTATAATCAATATTGTTATCCTGTGAATACAATTAATGAATTATTTATAATCGACGTTCATTTCGTACGCCATTTTCGCGTGAATGTTATTAAGTTGATTTCTGGATTTTTCTAGTGTTTTATTAGTGTTTTAGTATAGTGTTTTATTATAAAATTCTAATGAAACTTTTTTTTGTGAATATAATTTGTCTTTTTACGTAAATAATTTCGACCAATATATACTCACCGGCACGGAAACTTGGCCAAGCGGTTATCTCGCGATAGCAAAAGCTTTAAGTGTTTCTGATGAATGTTTGTTATGCAAGTATGTCAAAAAATGTTTACCCTCAAGTTCAAGAGGGTAATTCATTATGTTTAAGTGCACCATGACGAATTCTTTAATTTTTAGTTGAATCGGGTCATTTGAGCGACTAAGTTCACATTTTAAATTTGTGTATTGTGAAAAGTTTACTGTAAGGTTATTCAATTATTGTGATCTTTTGTCTTAATTAAATAACTAAAGGTGCTTTAAAGCCAATAAAAATGCCATTAACACCAGCACAAGTTGCACAAGCAGTAGCATTAATTGACCAAGGGCTGACACAGCGTGAAGTTGCTATTGTGCTTAACGTACCACGGTCCTCAATGCAGTATTCACTGAAACGATACCAGGAGACAGGCCGCTACACCCGCAGGCCAGGCAGTGGGGGCGTAAGGTGCACATCGGCCCGGGACGACCGTTTTATTGTTATGGAGATTTTGAGAAACCTCTACCTGACCGCTGTTGAGATACGCCAGCGGCTCCAAATCGCAAGAGACGTTAATGTTAGTGAGCGTACGGTGAGAAGACGAATGGAGGAAGTGAATTTAAAAGCTCGTAGACCAGCACGAGGTCCAGAACTTCTCAGACAGCACCGAGTAGCCCGACTTCAGTTCGCAAGAGAACATGTCAATTGGACCCACGAGCAATGGGCTAGAGTGTTGTTCACAGATGAGTGTCGAATAGCTTTACGTGCTCCAGACGGTCAAGAACGAGTGTGGAGAAAAAGAGGAGAGAGGTTTCTACCCATTACCACCACCCAAACTGTGAGTTTCCATGGAGGCTCAATAATGGTATGGGGAGGTGTAAGTTCCGACGCACGTACAGAGTTGGTCATCGTCGATAATCGGCTTACAGCTACTCGATACATCGAGGAAGTTCTTCAGGAGCACGTAATGCCTTATTCGGGATTCATTGGACACGACCAATTCCTCCTCATGCACGATAATGCACGCCCGCACGTCGCACATTGTGTAGAGGAATATCTGGAAGAGGTTGGAATACAAAAATTACAGTGGCCAGCTCGTAGCCCGGACTTAAATCCAATTGAACATGTATGGGGTATGCTCAAAAGAAAGATAAAGTCCAGCTCCAAACCGCCACAAACTCTAAATGAGCTCCGAAATGCAGCGCTGGCCGCTTGGGACAGCATACCGCAAGTTGATGTCAGAAACATCATTCAAAGCATGCCAGATCGAATGCAAGCGGTTATCAGGGCTAGAGGAGGAAACACTCGATATTAAAACTGATAGACAATAAAGAAACAGACTTAATTTTTAACTTTGTAGTGTTTTTAAAGTGACAATGGAAAGATGTTAATTTTAGTGAAAACATGTTATCTTGAAAAGAAAAATTTCGGTGAAGTAAACATTAAATTTCTATGTTCTAAAACCATTAGAGACAATTATTGAATGCATCTACCCTTAATTTACTGTTAAAAAAACGTTTCAGTGCAAATAATCAGCAAATTCACGAGTGGCCAAGTTTCCGTGCCGGTGAGGTATATCGAAATAATTGTGATTTTTACGCTGCCGACTTTCGCTTGGTATGTTTTTTTTTTGTTATCAAAATGCAATAAAATTTTTGTGATGAAGTAAAACCTAACTTTTGTTTAGACCACAAGATAGAAAAATTTAAATAGATTTTATAATGCTAAATTTCTTCATAGAAAAGTAATCTCTAAATATAATTTGTAATGGTTTTAAATACTGTGGGTGAGTGCGGTCGCTTGCGACCGATCGGGATTTGCCGAGCGCATGCGACTACATGGGATTTTTACGGCGCTTGAAGGGTTAATTTCCTGTTGACGTTACAACCTATCAAAATTCCACTGCTGAATACTGGACATGGATAAAACACTTCATATGAGAGTTATGTAGTTATTTTAATTATTATCAATAATGTGTTAGTTAGTTACAATAATCAGTAGAGTAACTATGAATATCGCACAAACGCCCTCGCCCGTAAATATTTATAAAACACACAGAACTTGAAATTTTTTCTTTTCAAGTTCTGTGTGTTTTATAAAGCAAATAAGTTCAGATGGTAGTTTCTACACAAGACGGACCTAATAAAAGCAAAAAGAGCGTAAGAAATGAAGATTTGAATTTTTTTTTAAAAATTTATAAAATTACGACTATAGGAAAACGAATTATGTGAAAATCAATATTTAAGCGGTTGTAATTTACTATAAAAACTTCAGATAAATACGGGGGGGGGGGGGTGTTTAAATACACTATTTACAAAGAAAATTTAAACGGAAAAGGCCACTTTTCTGCCGAGTTATAGATGAATACGTGTTTTTATTAATGAATTTACGTAAATAAGAGACGGAAAATATGAAAATTATATATATAACGTTAGGAATTTACCAAGAAAGCTATATAGGAATACGGGGGGCAGTTAGTTACACTAATTAAATAGAAAATTAAAGAGGAAAAGGCCAATTTTCAGCCGAGCTATAGATGAATACGTGTTTTTATTGATGAATTTAAGTAAATAATAGACTGAAAATATGAAAATTAAATATATAAGATTAAGAATTTACTAAGAAAACTATAAGGAAATATGGGGAGCAATTAATTTTACAATTTAAAGAAGATTTTAACGAAAAGTACCAATTTTTAGGAAAGTTATTAGCAAATTTATAGTTGAATTTATATGATTGTATCGATTAACCACTATACCTCGGTTTAGGTAAATAGTGATTTTTTCAAGTTCTGTGTGTTTTATAAAGCAAATAAGAGTGCAGATGGTAGTTTCTACACAAAGCAGACCTAATAAAAGCAAAAAGAGCGTAAGAAATGAAGATTTAAAAAATTTTAAAAATTTTATAGAATTACGACTATAGGAAAACGAATTATGAAAATCAATATTTATGCGGTAGAAATTTACTATAAAAACTATAGATAAATACGGGGGGCGGTTAAATACACTATTTACAAAGAAAATTTAAACGGAAAAGGCCGCTTTTCAGCCGAGTTATAGATCAATACGTGTTTTTATTAATGAATTTACGTAAATAAGAGACGGAAAATATAAAAATTCTATATAAAGAAGCTCAACCGAAGTTAAAGTTTTATTTTTATTTTATAATGAATCATTACGTAAAAGGGGATGTGGTAGCTTAAGGGCTAAGCGCGGTGAACTTCACAGTAGGCGAGCAAACCGGGTTCAATCCCGCCGGCACAAATGAAAGTTATAATTGCAATTTTAAGTGCTAGTTTTCCGAGTGAGTGAGTAGTTTGGAAATTGCGTAACATTTGAAGTTTGCAACCACGGGCAACCAACACGGGCAAGCTGGACAGAGATTTCATTCTTTTTCCCCAGACAGATGTATATATGCTTGTTTACTAACTTTTAACTACGTAAATTGGTAAAAATAAAAATATATAAAACGCTATTATAATAGGTTGATTTCCTAGCACACAATTTTTAATTTAAAGAGCGTACTTGACTGATTTTCATGAATTTATTAAATAAATTAATAGTACAGTTTTTTTTTTAAAACAAGCTTTTATTCAAATATTCT
Source organism: Parnassius smintheus behrii (assembly GCA_036936625.1). Taxonomy (NCBI): domain Eukaryota; kingdom Metazoa; phylum Arthropoda; class Insecta; order Lepidoptera; family Papilionidae; genus Parnassius; species Parnassius smintheus. The sequence continues at coordinate 8,958,911 of JAUPFT010000004.1, read as the reverse complement.
AAAAAGAAGAACATGAACTTTAAATTACATCAAATTCATAAATAAAATCTTGTCGCGATATATACCAATTTTAAGAAGAACATAATTTTTTTGTAATTCCCTACTTATTTAATTATTTTATTCTTTTCTGCATCCTTAAATCTCGCGGCATGCTTTTATATATATCATATAAATTGTGTAATGTAATGTTTATTTCTATATTCTTCTGTTATTTAAAATGGTTTTTTACTATAAATTATTTTATTTATTCTTTAGTTGTTCTTGATATGTTCTTAAGTTTGTTCGTTTTATTTAATGCGTCTTTTTGTTTTTTGATTGCCATATTAAACCCGAAATCTTGAATTTTTATCTCTAGTGTTCAACCTTTTTCAGTCTTTACAAGATTTGTTCGGGCACCACCAATGTATCCCTTACATTTGCCGAGTTATAAGTCTTTATAATTGATATGGCGGCCACCTTGTATTTCGCCATTTTGCTTTTATTTTCACCACGGCTAGAAAGTTTCCAGGATGTAGCTTCGTTCCTGTTGTCTTCTGCGTGGGCTTTCTGCCCAGCAGGTCTCGGGCCTCGGGGTCTACCCCTTTATTCGGGCATTCTTCACGGGCTACTACAATGGGCCGGTTCTGGGAGCCTTAAATAAGGCTACCTCAATTTAATAGTGGCTTTAGCCGCAGTTGAGTAAATTAATAATTGTGTGAGGTTATCTAGGTATTTTCTTTAATTATAGGATAACGGTGACAAACGAGCATACAGTCCACCTGGTGGTAAGTGGATGATGTGGCCCATAGACATCTACATGCGATTAAGAATCAAAATGTAGATGCGTTGTCACCCCTGAGGATTAAGATGAAATGCCTCGATCCTAGTTAAACGGATCTTTGGTTCTTTACACTCACCATACGAAACACAGCAGCATTAAGTTGCTATGGCGTGAGCGTGGTCCTTTCCCGGTCAAGCCGACCCATTCATGCTACAACAATAATATGGCTAGAGCGTGGCTACACCACGTAAAAAAGTTTAGTCGATGTTAACCTGTCTTTGGCATTGAATGTTTTACTTGAGTCTCTAATCTATGTGGAGAGGAGTTCTCTTGTACAGGGTCGATCGTTCGGGGGCGGTGTGTGTAGCGGCGCTATATTATTGATATGTGGGTGTGACCTGTTGTCAGCGTTGTCAAACATATAGCGTGCCAGCCAGACCACAAATTCTTCTAGGCTCTCCATTCTGTAGTTGGCCGCTATTACATCGTTCCGAACGTAACTACCCGTACCTACTATGATCCGTAACAGCAAATTCTGCTGGACCTGCAGTCACCGCTTCTATCGATCGCTCAGGAGCGCGTACCTCTTGTGCATCTTAGCAGTGGCGATGTGGGCTCTTCTGGATGACGTGAAGTAGGCACTATCGTTGTCTTAGGTGGTACGCTAACTATTATAGTTCTTATTGTTAACTCGGCGTCCTCTACACATACGTAGAACCTCCTAACTGCGAAAAATGACGCCACTAGCCACAACATAACATGAGGGATACCAGTTTGATCTTCTATCTTGTAGGGTAATCCAGAGTGCCACACCCCGTCAAACGCCGTCTCTATGTCGAGAAAAACACCCTACAACGCAAGATAGTACAGCACTCTGGTCAGCTGTGTTGCTGCCGAGTGATCCCTCCTGAATCCGTGCTGCTCCGCCCGAAGGTAGATGCACGGGCGGAAGCGTCTTAGCGCAATCTTTCAAGCAGTTTAGCTATGTGCGTTAGCAGCGGGATCGGCCTGTAGTTGGCAGCTCTACACTTGTCCTTCCAGGGTTTCAGCTACACGATCACTTTGTCTTTCTTCCAGTTCTCAGGGAAGTGAGATGTTCGCAATATGCCATTGTATAGTCGACCAATCTCTATAAGGATTCTGTTGGGAAGCTGTCGGAGTGCAGCGTTGGTTATCCCGTCGTGCAGTGGCGCCTTCCTCGGTTGCAGGCGGGTTACTGTCCTCCGCAGTTCAGCGGTGGAGATGAACCACTTTTCTGTAAGCAGTGGCGCGGGCGACGACAGGAAATCCTGTACACAGCTCTCCTTCTGGGCCTGAATCTCCATGAATTGCTGGGTTCAGAATAAATTACTCCTTGAAGTGCTCTGCTAGAATATTTGCTCTATCCTTGGCATCATAACATTGCTCGCTCGCGTTTTTGGTCAGCGGGCAAACGTTAGGGCGAGTTTACGTTAACTGCCGGTTCAATTTGTAGAGCAACGTATCGTGCTCATCCGCTTTACAGATGCGCTACTCCCACGCCTTACCTCTGTGGTCCTGTATTGCAATCGACAGTGCGTCTGTGAGTTGGTTAAGGTTGGATTTAAATCAGCAGCGAGTCCACGCCCAGAGCTTCCTCAGCACTCATTTGCGCTTTAGATGTACGTTTATCTATCACGGCAGCTCATACTTTATTCCAAAGAGAGGGACGATAATAGAGACCGCATGGAGGGCCTCCTGGATGTTCTTGGAAATTCTAGTTGCAGCGGCCTCTACGTCATCCACTGAGTTAATCGGTAAGTGTACTGGAGGTCTCTCCTGCAGTTATTGGTGGTAGAGCCTTAAGTCGATCTAGGTCTTAAAAGATCTGGATGGCGTGGTGACCACCTTGGTGCCATGGGTAATCGGATTGGGAGGTACTGTGAGTTCAAGTCGTACAACATCTCTACCACTATCGGGCAGTTGACGTTCCTAGAGAGCACGATGTCCAGTACATCCGGACGATTACGTGGTGTCGTAGGAACGTGGGTGGGTTCCTCGGGACCTAAGATATCGTAGATGTAGCTTTCTGCATCTTTATAAAGTTCATGACCCAAAGGGTTGATCATTCTAGACCTCCAGGTGTTTGGCGTTTAGGTCCCCAGCGATGATGGTGGCCGTCATGCCTTCCATTACCGTCCAGAATTCTGAGGATAAAATGGACTCCTTAGCGGCCGAATGCAGCAAAGATTCTTATTTTCTCGCCCGACGCCATTTTGATGCCGATAATTTTTTTTAATTTATTATTTATTAGTGAATTTATAAGACAGTGGTGTTACTTAATTCTAAACTCGCCAAACTTTTACGTTTGATGGCGAGAGGCGCTCTTTTACATGGCAATGAACCACCTTATGTACCCCTAATATTGGAAACAATAATACAGAATTATATAGATAACACAGTAACATATAAACCTATGACATCTTGTTGTTATGTTAACTTTATGATCTTATATATATATATATATATATATATATATATATATATATATATATATATATATATATATATATATATAAAAATAAATTTATTTATATAAATTAAATACATGATAGTTATATATTATATTGTTATGGTTTATTAATATCCTATCGTATTTAGTTCTATAAGCCATCCTGTATAATGGTTTTTAACCCGGCGCCAATGACATAAAAAAATAACGCGGACGATGACACTGGGCCATCGTGACCCGGACTTTTTTGGATAATTTTTCATGAAATTAAAGTAATTTTTTAAATTCAAATAAATGTTTATAAAATAAGGGTTCTTTGCATATGAAATAAAGTTGAAATAATACTTATATAACATTTAAATCATTTTTATTAGATTTTCTTATAACATATGCAAAATCATCATTGTAAACATAACATGAATATGCTTTTTCATTTTTGGTTAATTTTTGGAATTAATAATAGTAATCAATGATTTTATGTACTAAAAAAGAGATCATACAAACTTCTTATTATAAAAATAAGAAAGTATCAGTCATCTATTTTCTCATTTACAGACATGGAACTACTACAATTATTGCAATACGAAATCAAATGATCTGGGCATATGTAAATGTGGCATGCGTGACAAGTATGAGATATTTTCTTATTCTTTTTAGACGGACATACTTGACGTCTTTTGCGACTCCCTGGAACCTTATTAGGAGGTTCCTCGGTAGGTTCTCCCACGAAATCTGGGATTATTTTACACATTTAACGATGTAAATTTACTTGTCTCTCGGATGTGTACAAAGTGTGTCCCAGGTTTTTTAGGAAATGACGCTTTTTCTAACGTGTATCGTATTATTAGCCCGATATATTATATTTATTTATGCCCGATGTATTCAGCATTGCGTAGAAAATTGTCGATGGCCATCGATTTGAGTTTCTGCTTACATTGTAAGTAGCACAAAGTTTGTCAGCTACATCCTCTCCGCCCTTGGTGTCATTATAATAAGTTACTATTTCAGGATTTCGGTTATCGCCAGTAAAATCATCAATGCTGGAATCATGGTGCAAGCTCGATATCAAGAGGACAACTTAATTTTTCTTCGGAATATAAGAGACCAGAATTATATGTTTTTGATATCCAAAAGTTGAAGAGTTTAGCTCTTTTCCACGTGATGTGATAAATTGAAGTAGGATTTGCATCTTGTTTTTGCGTAAGGTGCCCACTAAAGTCAGTTTGTGTTCACTTAGGAGATTATCAAAGGTAACACTACGATGAGTATTGGAGATTGGCAACACAAGGCAATTTACTACATCAAACGGTTTGTAACTAATGGAGTATGGGCCATTTGGTTGCTTTTCGCGGAAAATGTTTTTGAATCTACTAAGGCAAATATATTTATTCCTTATTTTGCTGGTTTAGACAGTTTATATAGCTTAAATTTGCATCGTCCTCTGAATGCATCTAGCATCTTGTCAAAAAACGCTTGAAAAAATTTACGTGTTGGTGCAAAATTATCAAGTATTTGTCTTTTAGGGTTATTTTTTAATGATATTTTTAACAAAAAACTGAAATAGAACAAAGTAAATTAACATCAAACACCAAATAAACGAATAAAATTGAGTCACAAAAATACTACGCCAGCAATGACGCTGGGTCATATTTACCCGTATTGACTTGACGCACGTATATCTCGCTGCGCAGTCAGCGTCACACTGGATGTACCAACGGTCCGAGGAGAGGGAGATGGTATCTCCAGCTACACAAAGTTTCAAACTTTACGACTGAAGCAAAAAAAATCTAAGTCTGCTTAAAATCGCCTCGGGTCAATATGACCCAGCGTCATTGGCACCGGGTTAATTTTCTCTTAAGTGATCTTTTACTAATTTTAACTTTTTTTCTTAATAGATCTATTTTATTAAACACTTTAGCTACCAAATACTTAGATGTTCTCTTACCATTATAGTTTGTTATTTTTCGTTGAACCAGTTTGTTTTCTCTAACCATATGTGTGTTGTACTTGTTTTTAACATTAACTTCATATTCATCATTATAATAATATTCCAAACCTACCAAATAATCTATTTTTATATAGGGAATAATTTTACAAATGGGAAACAACTTATTATAGTCTTTGTTGCGATAGAGCGCATCGTTTGAAAATCTGACAAGTCTAGCTCTTGATGGCGATATCTCCCCTCACTAGAATCGCCGTCCCTCTGTGGGCGATCCCTTGAGGATTGACTTCATCCAGCCTGTAGATAACAGCTTCAGATACATTGTTGGTCTTAACTTTGTCTCTCCCAGCAAGATCACCTAGATGTCCTGTTGCTGGGCGGTTGTGCGAATTTCATGGATCTTCTGCTGTATTCGGGTTCCGATAGAGGGACTCAGGCTACTGACCTTATTATGGCGTGCCTGTAGCGATGACTGCGTACCCTTTTCTCTGACAGTGGCCTTACCATCCACTTGGATTGTTACTCCTCTTTGGCATCTCTGGCAAATCCTCTTCGGTTGCTCCGGGAATAGCCCTGGTAGAGTGATCCCCTGCTTTATTGCAGTCTTCTTTAGGACTGGGCAGCGGCGATCGTTGGTCATGTGATTTTTGGCGCAGTTGGCACTCTTTGGTTCTTCCTCCCCAACCCTAGGGCAATCGCTGGCGATGTGCTCCCCGGCACAACAAACCCACTTCACTGGGCCGAAGCAGTTGGTGGAGGCGTGTCCAAAATCCTGGCAATGGTGGCATTGTACCAGTCCCACTTTCCTTTGCCAGGTTTCGATGACGACCCCTCTCATAAAGAGGAGTTCATCCTTTTTATACAATTCTTGAAGTAGCTCCAGGCTAAGGTGGTCCAGCTTTGCAAAGTAGAGACATCCCGGTCTGCATCTACATGGTGGTATAGCCTTCAAATATTTAATAGGGAAGCCTTTTGGCCTGATAGTCCCCTCTATTGTTTGCGTGTGTGTGCCCACCGGCAGCCCACAGATGCCCTTTTTTGTGGGCATCTCCTCCTTCGAGGTATAGCATTAGCACGACATCGTTGGTAGCTTCTCCGAGAGCTCAACCGTGTAGCGCTGGTTGGTTCGGAACTCATCGGGGCTCTGTGGTGTGAATCTGATACCTTTCCCGAACGGACGACAGACGAGCAGTCATCAAATCCGGAAGACACGCTGCGACTATAGGCGGATATTTTGCCTTCTCTGAGAGTTAAGGCTCTTCCTCCGCCTTGAGTCGTGGCACTGCCAGTGCTGCTGCCATGTGGGCGTAACTTGTTGAGAGCTATTGTCTATCGTCTTGCGGTAGCCCAGACGGATTGGTACCGGTGACGATTGACCGGCGGATTCAGTTAGGGTCGCATAAGTTGTAGACCCCCAGCTGTAGTATTCTTCACCTCCCTGCTCAAACTGGGCTGAGTCGTGACTGCGTCTATCCGGTGAAATGGAGGAAGGTTGCGGTGTTGATGGTGACTTTGGTGGGGATTTATGAACCCTTTTCTTTGTCACTGATTGGGGGTCCTCATTCTCCGATGATGATTAATTTTGGGAGCTGATGCACCGCCTCTTTTCGTGGAGGGAGGCTTCGGTCTCCAGTGGAGTATAAAACGTCTCGTCGTTTTCTTAGCCCACTGCAGTACGAAGTGTGGCGTCAGTTCCTGCCCAGCCGTGTACTTATATGGGGCAGGCGTGAAAGCGGCACTTGGTGTGAGTTCCTTGAATGGCTAAATGGGCTTACATATAGGAATCTGGCTGAACGTAGCTATCTTCGACTGTTCTGGATTAAGCAGGTCACTTATCGAAAGGGACCTATCCAGTTCATCTGGACGGTCAGTTAGTTTGCATGTACAATGAGAGGGAGCTCCCCCTTATCCGACATGACGTTGGTTACTTACTTACACTACCTACGCTGTGTGATGTTCAGTAATCTAACAATATTTCCTATCTGTACTCACCGAACGAGCCTAGCGTTACGCGCAACGCGAGGGTTAGGGGTGGAAGAAGGTGGGTAGACGTAACACTTGGGACACTGCCTGCCCTTTTAGTTACTAAAGGATCCAGGAAAGTGCGTTGGATGGCACTCTAATGTCACGACTGGGCACTAAAAGCACAAGCGCATTAAAGTACTTAAGGTTCTGCCTATGACTGGCCGGTGACCTCGACGCCTTTCGAAGTGTACGGACTCGGTGATCAGCGGAGTATTTCGTACCGGCGGTTGAATGTGAATACTGCTAATCACAAATAACGCACACCCAGATATCATTAGTTAAGACACGGACCCGTTTAGTCTTACCGTGTAGCCGCGCAGTACACTATCTCCTCGAAGAGCTGAACGCGGGCGTTATTATATTCAGATTGTTTTCATTGAACAAAGCAAAGGCTTCATCATGTCATCGTCATTTAAATATCTTTGTCATGGGGGTATATAAGAAACAGTCCGATATCGTTGGAGATTCACCATATTGAATTTAGAGTGACATCATTTAATTTTTTTGCATTTTTTTCCAGCAAATCCTTTCATATAACACATACGTTATGGGAGTGTATAAAAAATAACTAGTCCGATATCTTGGTCGATCCTATAAAATGACGTCACTTAGATAGGCGTATTTTTACAATTCAGGTGCAAAATTTTACCCCAAACATTTGACCCAAAAATCGTTACTTAGGACCCCAAAACCCCTGAATAAGAATCACAGGTGAATTGGAGCAACAAGTTCTTGATCACAAATTTAGATTCGCCATCTAGGAGTTTTTCATTGCCAGCGGTTGACCATTGTTTATTAACCCTAATCTTTACCCAGTTTAATACTCTTTTTTTCTCTGCCATTTCGTTTTCCGCTTTTTTAATCATAGTTTCTTTCCAGCTCCGGCATTAGATCAACTATATGTCATTATAATATTACATTGTCATATTAGATGTCCGCCATATTTGATTAAGTATGACGTTACTTTATTTGTTGTATTTAGCTCATCAAACCCTTTCATTTGATACCCATATTATAGTGGTTGCTGTGGAAATAATAAATCGTCATGTTGTGACGTCCGCCATATTGAATTTAGAATTGCATCTATTTACTTATTGTATTTTTCTCATAAATGCCTTTTAATTTACTTTTGATTTGGTATGCATATCATAGGGGTCACTATGAAAGTTATAAATCGCCATTTTGTGACCATATTAGATACAGAATTACGTCAATTTATTTATTGCAATTAGCTCATCAAGACCTTCCATTTGATACTCATACTACGAGTATGTCAATTATACATCCACATTTTGTATCGTCCGTTATATTGGATTTAAAATAACTTCGCTTTACATATTGTGTTTCATTTATCAAGCCCTTTTATTACTCGTAGTTACCCAAATCACAGAGGTTGCTGTGGAATTGATAAATCGCTATTTTGTAACTTCGCCATAATCAAACGTGTATGTCAAATTTTAGCCCAATAGCTTCAGTGGAAGTGGGTGAAATATCGATTGAATTATAACAGTACATACATACAAATGAAGATAAAAGCTTTTAAAAAATTAAAAAAAATCATGTCATTGATGGGTGGAATATTTTATTTACCTTTAATTATTTCCAACACGAATAATTTGTAGGATTATATTTTAAAAATCGAACATTAGTTTAAGTGGTTGTAAGCGTATGGCCATTTTAAAATGTCCGAAGGGAATCATTATCATCTTATTTTATATATTAGTTATTTTTAATATAAATTAATGTTATGCTTCCGACAGTCATTATCAATATCGTCATTCCAGCCCTTCACAAGTCCACTGCTGAACCTAGACTTCCCTCAAGAAATGCCACAAAGCACGGTCCTGAGCTCCAACGACTTCCTGCATGTATTAGTCTTGCCTTGCCAAGTCTTAACTCGATCTAGTGGAGAGCCACACTTAACTTCGTCTACGGGCACGAGACTGCTATTTATGATATAGCCGTCTCCGTAGCTTGCTGAGCGACCTAGAACTTCCTCATACGGCCATATTTAGGACCACGTCTCAAATCCATTAGTTATCACTGGCAACACGCACTGGTTGTACAAAATTATTTATAAGTTTTGATGTATATCTGACGAGAAGACGTGTTGCGAACTGCCAAACCGACTTCAATCCGTCGATTGACCTCTCGGTCGATGTTGGAATTACCTAGTCGGATTATATGACCTAGGTAAATATACTCCCAACAACTATCAGCATAATTATGTGTGACGCGGACGTTACACATGACATGATCCTTCTTTTGCTCATCTTAATCTTAAGACCAGTCTGTTGGGAGACACTAACATCATGGAGCATAGATCTTAAAGGCCTCCAACGATTTAGGCTTAGGGATTATATCGGCAAATCGAAGTTGAGTGATGTTTTCACCATTGATGTTAAAAACGTCTTTCAATGTAGTGGTGAAGTTTTTCAGGGATATAACCTCACCTACTCTTACAACTCTCTGCAGTTTTGGAGATTTCGTACTCTGGTTTTCACTGGGTATAGTCATCGTAATCTTATCGTATACACATTTCAGTACTTCGATGTACCGACAGTCAACGTTGCACCACTGAAGCGAATGTAGCATCATCCAAATTTTGGCGGAATCCATGGCTTTCTCGTAGTCGACATACGCAAGACAAAGTAACAGATTGTAATCTTTACTTCAATCTGTTACTTTGTTTTTACTGACAATGTAAATACTATTTTTCTAGGTTAAAAAGATTAGATTATTTTAGAGTTTAAGATTACCTTATATTGTTTAAGATTATTGTAAAATACTTATTGAGTAGACATATTCTTAACTGATTATCACAATTAACTTGCCACAAGCCAATCAATTCTTACAACAATCAAATGATGTATGTTTATGCGTAAATCCGATAAGATATGCATGTAGTCTTTCTTATAATTACCATACCTAGAGCGGGAATTCCCCGAGAGCCCCCGCTGCAATAGAAGTCTTGCCGCGAAAATGTGAACTAACAGGAAAACTTTTCTTCTTTTAGCTACAGCGCTGCGTCTTAAAGAAGCAAGGATTATATTACCTACCAGATACGATCAAAAACTGACAGGGTTATATCTTTTTTAAGAAATGCATAAAATTTTGATATATTTTCTTTAATAATAACATCACCCAAGAATTAGTATTTTCTCCTGTGTCGTGAAAGCAGTTTTTAAGCACACACCTGGAACAATTATTTGTCAGTCATAAAAATACTTGTTCTGTACAGGATTCAAAACCCTTAGTGCCGCATCTCAATGCTTAGCCACTGTGCCATGGAGTACGTTGTTTTTAATAACTTTTTGTATGCACGTTACCTACGTGAAATTAATTAAAGATATTATTAATACATTTTATTTACTGTCGTAATAATTAATGTTAAGATCCTCTTGGTCCCCTCTGGCCGGGAGCACCTTCCAGCTAGGGGCCCGTGTTACTTTGCCCAGCTTGCTACCCTAATGTTACCTTTTGCATAATCGCCACGCTAGGTAGGCAAGTTAATAACCACATTTTTTGGTGCTTAATAGAAAGACGCTGCTTCCTATTTCCTGGTTCGTTTCCCTCTCACGCCTTTTACAAAATTCACGTGACGATATGGAGTAGTATTATTACAATACCACTACAAATTATTATAGTGTAATTAATTTAACGAACGAACGTCCCGTCGTAGACGTCCGGTTTTTGAAAGATCCACGCTCCAGCTATATTATAGTAGTAGCATGAATGGGTCGGCTCAACCGGGAAGTACCACGCTCTAACCGAATACCAGCGTTAATTAGCAGCACAATGTTGCTGTGGTCCGTATGGTGAGTGTAGAGAACCGAAGACATAATGATTTCTTATATTTACGCGAACACTACACATTTGAATAACACTGGTTTTTACGGATTTTACCGCGTATATTTAACTTTTACATACCCAACGTTTCGAGCACTTTACAGCACCCTTGGTCACGGGGGACCGAAATGCTCAACGTCCAGATGTCTTAGTTAACCGCGGTTATCATAGATTAAAATTTAACTTTTGCAATCTACACAGTATGAACTTAATACCATTTGAAGTCTTGCAGTTGTATGCTTGGGTTGGGATTTAATTTTATTTATTATAGGATCCCAAGCAGATTGTAGAACCCAGCCATCTTCTCTATTGAAATTGGGATGTTTTTTTTTTGAAAACAATAGCCTCGCGAATCATCCTTGTAAGGAATCGGTGTTCTTTAGCGAGAATTTGTGGTCTATAAAATCTGATGTAATGGTTGGTGCCGTCTAAGATATGATCACGTTCAACGTTCCGGGAAATCGGCAGTTTGTGATGTAGTGACGGGGGTGATCCTGTACGTGTTCGCATACTGCAGTATTCCAGGAGCGTCGACTCTTCACATTAGCTATATGTTCTTTAATGCGGGTTTTAGTCGATCTTTTAGTTTGTCTTATGTAGGAGAGACCACATTCACAATCAAGCTTGTACACTCCTGCATCTTGTAGAGGGACATTACACTTGACGGATGGTAAAAACTGACCAATATTCTTTGGCAGCTTGAAGTATGTTTTAATGGAAGCGCACTTCAAGATGTATCCAATCCTGTCAGTGACTCCTCTGACATATGGCAGTACAGCAGGTACACGCTCGACTGTGGCCAGCTTCACTCTTTCACTGTGACGTAGGCGCGGGACCTAAAGCTTGTTGTCATGCAAAACTTGCTTGATGTGTTTCAGCTTGGCAGCCAGGTGTTTACTGGTCACAGATCCCTCGTGCTCTCTGAAACAAAGATTTACCTACAGTAGCTAACAGTAAAGGATGGTGGTGAGAATCACCGTTTAAATATCTATATGTATGGGTCTTTTATCTATACACAGTATGGTTCAAGGTGTCATCAGGATTGCGAATTACTAACACATCTATCTAGAAAAGCTAAAGAATAATTGTTTGCCTCTAACTACATTGTGAACTGAATTTTAGAATTTATAGAGTTAAGATGATCTTAAAATGCAGTTACTATATCTAAAGGTAGAATTGTGAAAGTTTCGTCTACGTACCGCTTGTAGAACCTTGGATTTATGGGAAAACTAAGCAGGGCTTTCTCCTCAAAATCTTCCATGAATATGTCGGCGACAATGGGAGATACAGGTTAGGCCATTTGCCACACCATCTACTTGCTTGTAGAACTCCTCCTTCCACAATAGGTAGCCAGATGTAAGGCAGTGTTTGAGTAATACTGCATATTCTATGGGTATATTGTTTTCTTCCAACCTTCTAGTTACAATTGAGATGCAGTCTTCAACCGGTAAGCATGTAAACAATGACTGCACATCAAAACTGACCATAGTTTAATTGTCTGCCAGATTTAGTTTTAGTTAGTCTGACGTATCCATGATTACCGTGGCATTTCCTTTATCTGCGCGGAGAATCGTGAGTTCTGGTTTATTGCGTAGGTTCTTTAATGCTATAAATTCGTCTTTGGGAAGATGAACTGCGACGTAATATGTAATCGGTTTGAGCCATAAAATCGGTTTTTCAAAGCAAATAATAAGAAAGCACTTAGCTACAAATACCCCTTAAACTGTTTACACATTCACATATACACATGCGCGCACACACACACACACACACACACACACACACACGCACACCCACACACACACACACACACACACACACACACACACACACACACACACACACACACACACACACACACACACACACACACACACACACACACACACACACACACACACACACACACACACGCACACACACACACTATATAATATAAAGATTATATAGTTATTTCTTACATTTACGCACCATGGTCACGGGGGGATTAAAGTGTGTCATAGTTAGCCCAGCCACCTTCAGCCTTAGAATATTAATTTTTGTTCCGATTTATGCAGAATGAGCTTGTAGTTATTTTCTAGACTGGAATTGGTACGAGTATGCTTGGGTTTGGATTGCAGTTTATTAATTTTACGGTGCAATGAACATTTTACCACTCTCACAATAGCCTTACAAATCATCCTTGGCAAGAATCAGCGTTCTTTTGCGAATATTTGCTGCCCAATAATTTGTAATGGCTGGGGCAATTTGGAACGTGTTCACAGACTGCAGACTACATGAATATAAGAAATCATAATATAAGAAGTCGTGAAACAACTTGGAAGATTAAGTAATATTTGGGTCAGCGATCTCTTAGACATTAAGCCTAAATTATATAGAAGGCATCATTATCATTGTTATCAGCCCCTATAATTTCACATCTGGACATGGGCCGTTCGTGTTATAGGGAAGATTTTCCGTCATGATTTAGTCATCATGCCGCAGTAAGCCGTTTGACGTTCGCAATAAAATTAGCGATATTATGCCACCTAATATTTAAAGCTTTAAATTTTACTTTATATCCTAAGAGGGATAGAGTATGGCCCTGACATTGCTCATTAAAATTAAGAATTAGGGCACCATACGATGAAATGATATAATGGATTCCCTTAATCCGCCATCAGACGGCAAATCACATGTTGAATTTTATTTCAATACAGATAATATACTGCTTGAAAGTTGCACTTTTTGTTTCAAACGAAATGCAAAAATTTAATTTCACTCGAGACAAAGTTTCAAATAGAATTTGAAAGTTGTAAAACTATAGAATGTTTTGCGTGGTGCAGAAGCAGTCAGCAAATGCCTCGAGCAAACGGACTATGTTACAAAAGCGGAGCAAGTTTCTCTTAAATAAATAATCTTAAAGTGCAAAGTTTTCATTAAAAAGACGAAAAAATAGATGGTGTATTTTAGTAGTTTTTATAGCTAAATGTTGTAAAGAATCTTGCTATGGGAAAACGAGATTGACATTGAAACCGTCGTTTTACTCAGGTTTAACTGATCGATTCATACCATGTTCTCAGTGAGATAAAAGACCTACATCTTACTGAAAATGAAACCATGGTCAGTTTTGATGTCCAGTCCCTATTTACATGCTACCTGTTAGAAGACTGCGTCTCAATTATAACTAGGAAACTAGAAGAAAATAATATGCCAGCAGAATATGCAGTATTAGTCAGACATTGCCTTACATCTGGCTATCTATTGTGGAAGGAAGAGTTTTACAAGCAAGTAGATGGCGTTGCAATGGGCTCACCTGTATCTCCCATTGTCGCCAAGACTTTGAGGAGAAAGCTCTCCTTACTGCACCTGTTACACTTAGGATGTACAAGCGGTACGTAGACGATACTTTTACAATTTTACCATCAGACAAAGTAACTGCATTTTTAGAACATCTTAATTCCATAAACTCTAAAATTCAATTTACTATGGAGTTAGAGGCAAATAATACCTTACCTTTCCTAGATGTGTTAGTCATCCGAAATCCTAACAACACCTTTGGTCACACTGTGTATAGGAAAAAGACCCATACAAATCGATATTTAAACGGTTAATCTCACTAACATCCTTCACAGTTAGCTACCGTGGGCAAATCTTTGTTACAGAGAGCACGAGGGATCTGTGATAGCAAACACCTGGCCGCCGAGCTTCAGCACGTCAAGCAAGTTCTGCACGACAACAAGCTTCGGGTCCCGCGCCTACGTCACACTGACTGAGTGAAGCCGGCCACAGTCGAGCGTGTGCCTGCTGTACTACCATATGTCAGAGGTGTCACAGACAAGATTGGCTACATCTTGAAGCGAGCTTCTATTAGAACATTCTACAAGCCGCCGAAGAAGATTAGTCAGTTCCTACCATCAGCTAAGTGTCATATTCCTCTACAAGATGCAGGAGTGTACCAGCTTGATTGTGAATATGGTCTCTCTTATATAGGACAAACAAAAAGATCAATTAGAACCCGCGTAAAAGAACATATAGCTGATGTGAAGCATCAACGTTCCGGGAAGTCTGCAGTTTGCGATCATATCCTAGACGGCCCCAACCATTACATCAGATTTGATAGATCACAAATCCTCGCGAAAGAACACCGATGCCTACCAAGGATGATACGTGAGGCTATTGAAATTAAAAACATCCTAATTTCAATAGAGAAGGAGGCTAGGTACTACCACCTGCTTGGGATCCTATAATCAATAAAATTAAAACTAAACCCAAACATGCCACTGCAAGACCTCAGGACATAGTCAGTTCATTTTGCATAGATCGGACCATAAACAATAATTAAAAAATCTTAGGAGAAATTTGAGGCAATCTGAAAGGAGGTCCACGTTTAGCTTGTGGGCTGTAACAGTGACACTGTTGCTATCTTGTGCTATTATTATCAACATCATCATCATCACGCTGTCACCTTTGAGTATTAAAATAGAACTCCCCATCGGAACATAGCAGCATTATACCATTATTTTATGATGTTATTATTAAAACATTTATCCTAGATTGTTAGATATTCCAAAATTGCTTTATAATTTTGGCTTCGCTTGACTATTGTTATGTTAATTAGAAATCGAAATTTATGGCGTAGTAATAATAAAATAGCAATGGATAATTTGTAATTAGTTTTTAGAAATAAGGAACACGAATAAATTAAATAAAGTATGTGTATGTAAGCGTTAAATGTAACTAGCTATATTTTATTTACTTGTTAACTACACCCACATTTGCTAAATGAAATAAAATGAATGATTTTTATACAATATAGATTATTGCAAAATACTTATTGAATGTCTTTTTATTTATCACTGGTTCAAAAAGAAACCTCCGTCCTCGGAAGAAGTAGTAAGATAGCGAACGGGACTTTTTTTAAACGTATTTAATTTTACAATAATTTATTTTAAAAAAACCAAATGAATTCTTTTAGCGCAAACATTTTTTCATTTATGTATTCCTTGACTTTATAATAACCCTTTTTGTAAAACTTTCCTTTAAAACATTTAAACTTGATTAATGACAAATTTAAATACCGGTGGTAGTTTACTCGTACCGGAAGGCGAAGTGTAGGGCGACCCCCCATAGATGGAGTGACGACCTGGTAAGACACGCAGGATGATGCAGTCGATGGATGCAGATGGCTCAGGACCGTCTTTTGTAGTACGCCTATTATCAGCTTGGACTTGTAAATGATGATTATGATGATGAATGACAATTTTTTTACATTTTCTGGGATTTTGTTGTAAAAGCGTACACATTGCCCCATAAATAAATTTATAAATCTGCATAGTCTAGTAACTGGTATTACAAGCTTGTTTGTTCCTAGTGTTTACTGTAGGAACAACTTTATTCTTATGAAAGCCATTTAAGAATTTATGTACATACATTATAATATTTTCACAAATATGCTCATAATCATCATCATCGTCACAGTCTATCAAAATCAACTGCTCACCATTAGTTTGTCTTAGGCAGGTTGCTTACTGCAGCAACATGTATTACACATTTCAATGTCGCCTCTTGCAAAACTCACGGGTGACATAGGATAGTTAATTTTCTTACCCTGCTACTTCACCGTACGGTCCTCACCAATTAACAAAAGATGCTCTGACAACTGGAATATGTCTGCATTTGTTTAAAATAAAGAAAAAATAACTATAGTGATAAGTATCAGTTTTACTAACACGGAGATTGCGGCAATGCGCTCACCAACCAGCCTGTTTAGTGTGACAACCAATTTTGAACAAAATGCACCAGTTCGCATATCGCTATAAAGGCACATATTTACAATTCACCTGTTGTTTGCTTCTTTGCTTGGCCGTTAAAGGAAAAGAAACTATGTTCAGTTTCTCTTTTATTATTAAAATGTTGTAAAAAAGTGAGACAAAACACGTTGTAAATTTCTACAGTGTAATAATTATTATAACAGGTTGGGGAAAAAGATTCTTCGTATCTTGTTCGTACAAAACTGAATCTGGAAATCTGGAAATTGAACCAGCCAATTTTAATCGATATTAAAATTGGCTGGTTTTAATATCGATTCCTGTAGGATATTAAGAAAAAAGAAAAAACACTTTTCTGTCAGGTTAATTGATTTTCGGTCTGCCAAAATGAGTGAATCTAACAAAGAAATTCGATACATACTGAATATTTATCACAAAAAAAGGAAAAATGCGACTCATGCCGCGAAAAATATGGTAACGTTTATGGACCTAATGCAGTGTCACTGCTATGCATGGGAGAATTTGGCCTTCATCGCCACTTAATGGATAGTAACGTTATACATCGCACCTGTAATGTTGCTGCCCATTACAAGCCTGGGCATTTTTGGTCTGACAATGACATAGTATTTCCCTTTATCGGCTCCTACGACATCCACGTCATGAAAGAGAGTGACTCTTCTAATGTAAATCTATGCTTAGAGTTTCTCTAGTAGATAAAATTCGAAATGAATAAATCCGCCGGAGAACCAAGATTACTGACATAGTTTTCTGTGTTTGTATATTGAAATGGAAATGGACTGGTCATGTCTGTCACAGAGGTGACAACCGGTAGAGTAGACGTGTTATGGAGTGGAAACTACGTCCAGGCAAACGTATTACAATAGTGGTTCAAGCCGAGGTTCGTACCTCCTTCAGAGCCCCCCGCACCCTTTAGCCAGTCGAGACTCACTACAAAAACAGGGGCCGGAGTGCCTCGGGATTGCAGTCAGCGAAGCGCCTTGCCGACGGCAGAACCGTTGCTCTCAATAGCTCGCAGGTCCTCACTCACGAGACTATTTTGATGAAGTTGCAAAGGCCGCAGGGCCAACAGCACACACTTATAGAAAAAAATTGCCGCTCACTTAGCAGTCAGCCACCGCAGAGTCTACAACACCTGAGGATGCCTTGTGCAAAAGCGAAATACGTGTCGTATTATCGTAGTGGTGTTAGGAGTAGTGGTGCTGGGATTAGTGGTAACGGTTATAGTGCACGCAATTGGAGAAGGGCTGGAGGTGCTCTTCAAAGTAGGTAAGGCACATCATTTGACTTCATTTAGCGACATGGGCGAAGTAATTCTTACGGAATGATTTCTTAAATTTACGCGAATACTACACATTGAATAAAACTATTATTTACGGATTTTATCATAAAAATTGTGACTGAACATCAAAACTGACCAAAGTTTCATTGTTAGCGAGATGTAGGTAACCATATGTCAGAGGAGTCACGGACAGATTGGCTACATCTTGAAGCGAGCGTCCATTAAGAAGAAAATTAAAGAGGAAAAGGCCAATTTTCAGCCGAGCTATAGATGAATACGTGTTTTTATTGATGAATTTAAGTAAATAATAGACTGAAAATATGAAAATTAAATATATAAGATTAAGAATTTACTAAGAAAACTATAAGGAAATATGGGGAGCAATTAATTTTACAATTTAAAGAAGATTTTAACAAAAAGTACCAATTTTTAGGAAAGTTATTAGCAAATTTATAGTTGAATTTATATGATTGTATCGATTAACCACTATACCTCGGTTTAGGTAAATAGTGATTTTTTCAAGTTCTGTGTGTTTTATAAAGCAAATAAGAGTGCAGATGGTAGTTTCTACAAAAACAGACCTAATAAAAGCAAAAACAGCGTAAGAAATGAAGATTTAAAAATTTTTAAAAATTTTATAGAATTACGACTATAGGAAAACGAATTATGAAAATCAATATTTATGCGGTAGAAATTTACTATAAAAACTATAGATAAATACGGGGGGCGGTTAAATACACTATTTACAAAGAAAATTTAAACGGAAAAGGCCGCTTTTCAGCCGAGTTATAGATCAATACGTGTTTTTATTAATGAATTTACGTAAATAAGAGACGGAAAATATAAAAATTCTATATAAAGAAGCTCAACCGAAGTTAAAGTTTTATTTTTATTTTATAATGAATCATTACGTAAAAGGGGATGTGGTAGCTTAAGGGCTAAGCGCGGTGAACTTCACAGTAGGCGAGCAAACCGGGTTCAATCCCGCCGGCACAAATGAAAGTTATAATTGCAATTTTAAGTGCTAGTTTTCCGAGTGAGTGAGTAGTTTGGAAATTGCGTAACATTTGAAGTTTGCAACCACGGGCAACCAACACGGGCAAGCTGGACGGAGATTTCATTCTTTTTCCCCAGACAGATGTATATATGCTTGTTTACTAACTTTTAACTACGTAAATTGGTAAAAATAAAAATATATAAAACGCTATTATAATAGGTTGATTTCCTAGCACACAATTTTTAATTTAAAGAGCGTACTTGACTGATTTTCATGAATTTATTAAATAAATTAATAGTACAGTTTTTTTTTAAAACAAGCTTTTATTCAAATATTCTAAAAAGAAGAACATGAACTTTAAATTACATCAAATTCATAAATAAAATCTTGTCGCGATATATACCAATTTTAAGAAGAACATAATTTTTTTGTAATTCCCTACTTATTTAATTATTTTATTCTTTTCTGCATCCTTAAATCTCGCGGCATGCTTTTATATATATCATATAAATTGTGTAATGTAATGTTTATTTCTATATTCTTCTGTTATTTAAAATGGTTTTTTACTATAAATTATTTTATTTATTCTTTAGTTGTTCTTGATATGTTCTTAAGTTTGTTCGTTTTATTTAATGCGTCTTTTTGTTTTTTGATTGCCATATTAAACCCGAAATCTTGAATTTTTATCTCTAGTGTTCAACCTTTTTCAGTCTTTACAAGATTTGTTCGGGCACCACCAATGTATCCCTTACATTTGCCGAGTTATAAGTCTTTATAATTGATATGGCGGCCACCTTGTATTTCGCCATTTTGCTTTTATTTTCACCACGGCTAGAAAGTTTCCAGGATGTAGCTTCGTTCCTGTTGTCTTCTGCGTGGGCTTTCTGCCCAGCAGGTCTCGGGCCTCGGGGTCTACCCCTTTATTCGGGCATTCTTCACGGGCTACTACAATGGGCCGGTTCTGGGAGCCTTAAATAAGGCTACCTCAATTTAATAGTGGCTTTAGCCGCAGTTGAGTAAATTAATAATTGTGTGAGGTTATCTAGGTATTTTCTTTAATTATAGGATAACGGTGACAAACGAGCATACAGTCCACCTGGTGGTAAGTGGATGATGTGGCCCATAGACATCTACATGCGATTAAGAATCAAAATGTAGATGCGTTGTCACCCCTGAGGATTAAGATGAAATGCCTCGATCCTAGTTAAACGGATCTTTGGTTCTTTACACTCACCATACGAAACACAGCAGCATTAAGTTGCTATGGCGTGAGCGTGGTCCTTTCCCGGTCAAGCCGACCCATTCATGCTACAACAATAATATGGCTAGAGCGTGGCTACACCACGTAAAAAAGTTTAGTCAATGTTAACCTGTCTTTGGCATTGAATGTTTTACTTGAGTCTCTAATCTATGTGGAGAGGAGTTCTCTTGTACAGGGTCGATCGTTCGGGGGCGGTGTGTGTAGCGGCGCTATATTATTGATATGTGGGTGTGACCCGTTGTCAGCGTTGTCAAACATATAGCGTGCCAGCCAGACCACAAATTCTTCTAGGCTCTCCATTCTGTAGTTGGCCGCTATTACATCGTTCCGAACGTAACTACCCGTACCTACTATGATCCGTAACAGCAAATTCTGCTGGACCTGCAGTCACCGCTTCTATCGATCGCTCAGGAGCGCGTACCTCTTGTGCATCTTAGCAGTGGCGATGTGGGCTCTTCTGGATGACGTGAAGTAGGCACTATCGTTGTCTTAGGTGGTACGCTAACTATTATAGTTCTTATTGTTAACTCGGCGTCCTCTACACATACGTAGAACCTCCTAACTGCGAAAAATGACGCCACTAGCCACAACATAACATGAGGGATACCAGTTTGATCTTCTATCTTGTAGGGTAATCCAGAGTGCCACACCCCGTCAAACGCCGTCTCTATGTCGAGAAAAACACCCTACAACGCAAGATAGTACAGCACTCTGGTCAGCTGTGTTGCTGCCGAGTGATCCCTCCTGAATCCGTGCTGCTCCGCCCGAAGGTAGATGCACGGGCGGAAGCGTCTTAGCGCAATCTTTCAAGCAGTTTAGCTATGTGCGTTAGCAGCGGGATCGGCCTGTAGTTGGCAGCTCTACACTTGTCCTTCCAGGGTTTCAGCTACACGATCACTTTGTCTTTCTTCCAGTTCTCAGGGAAGTGAGATGTTCGCAATATGCCATTGTATAGTCGACCAATCTCTATAAGGATTCTGTTGGGAAGCTGTCGGAGTGCAGCGTTGGTTATCCCGTCGTGCAGTGGCGCCTTCCTCGGTTGCAGGCGGGTTACTGTCCTCCGCAGTTCAGCGGTGGAGATGAACCACTTTTCTGTAAGCAGTGGCGCGGGCGACGACAGGAAATCCTGTACACAGCTCTCCTTCTGGGCCTGAATCTCCATGAATTGCTGGGTTCAGAATAAATTACTCCTTGAAGTGCTCTGCTAGAATATTTGCTCTATCCTTGGCATCATAACATTGCTCGCTCGCGTTTTTGGTCAGCGGGCAAACGTTAGGGCGAGTTTACGTTAACTGCCGGTTCAATTTGTAGAGCAACGTATCGTGCTCATCCGCTTTACAGATGCGCTACTCCCACGCCTTACCTCTGTGGTCCTGTATTGCAATCGACAGTGCGTCTGTGAGTTGGTTAAGGTTGGATTTAAATCAGCAGCGAGTCCACGCCCAGAGCTTCCTCAGCACTCATTTGCGCTTTAGATGTACGTTTATCTATCACGGCAGCTCATACTTTATTCCAAAGAGAGGGACGATAATAGAGACCGCATGGAGGGCCTCCTGGATGTTCTTGGAAATTCTAGTTGCAGCGGCCTCTACGTCATCCACTGAGTTAATCGGTAAGTGTACTGGAGGTCTCTCCTGCAGTTATTGGTGGTAGAGCCTTAAGTCGATCTAGGTCTTAAAAGATCTGGATGGCGTGGTGACCACCTTGGTGCCATGGGTAATCGGATTGGGAGGTACTGTGAGTTCAAGTCGTACAACATCTCTACCACTATCGGGCAGTTGACGTTCCTAGAGAGCACGATGTCCAGTACATCCGGACGATTACGTGGTGTCGTAGGAACGTGGGTGGGTTCCTCGGGACCTAAGATATCGTAGATGTAGCTTTCTGCATCTTTATAAAGTTCATGACCCAAAGGGTTGATCATTCTAGACCTCCAGGTGTTTGGCGTTTAGGTCCCCAGCGATGATGGTGGCCGTCATGCCTTCCATTACCGTCCAGAATTCTGAGGATAAAATGGACTCCTTAGCGGCCGAATGCAGCAAAGATTCTTATTTTCTCGCCCGACGCCATTTTGATGCCGATAATTTTTTTTAATTTATTATTTATTAGTGAATTTATAAGACAGTGGTGTTACTTAATTCTAAACTCGCCAAACTTTTACGTTTGATGGCGAGAGGCGCTCTTTTACATGGCAATGAACCACCTTATGTACCCCTAATATTGGAAACAATAATACAGAATTATATAGATAACACAGTAACATATAAACCTATGACATCTTGTTGTTATGTTAACTTTATGATCTTATATATATATATATATATATATATATATATATATATATATATATATATATATATATATATATATATATATATAAAAATAAATTTATTTATATAAATTAAATACATGATAGTTATATATTATATTGTTATGGTTTATTAATATCCTATCGTATTTAGTTCTATAAGCCATCCTGTATAATGGTTTTTAACCCGGCGCCAATGACATAAAAAAATAACGCGGACGATGACACTGGGCCATCGTGACCCGGACTTTTTTGGATAATTTTTCATGAAATTAAAGTAATTTTTTAAATTCAAATAAATGTTTATAAAATAAGGGTTCTTTGCATATGAAATAAAGTTGAAATAATACTTATATAACATTTAAATCATTTTTATTAGATTTTCTTATAACATATGCAAAATCATCATTGTAAACATAACATGAATATGCTTTTTCATTTTTGGTTAATTTTTGGAATTAATAATAGTAATCAATGATTTTATGTACTAAAAAAGAGATCATACAAACTTCTTATTATAAAAATAAGAAAGTATCAGTCATCTATTTTCTCATTTACAGACATGGAACTACTACAATTATTGCAATACGAAATCAAATGATCTGGGCATATGTAAATGTGGCATGCGTGACAAGTATGAGATATTTTCTTATTCTTTTTAGACGGACATACTTGACGTCTTTTGCGACTCCCTGGAACCTTATTAGGAGGTTCCTCGGTAGGTTCTCCCACGAAATCTGGGATTATTTTACACATTTAACGATGTAAATTTACTTGTCTCTCGGATGTGTACAAAGTGTGTCCCAGGTTTTTTAGGAAATGACGCTTTTTCTAACGTGTATCGTATTATTAGCCCGATATATTATATTTATTTATGCCCGATGTATTCAGCATTGCGTAGAAAATTGTCGATGGCCATCGATTTGAGTTTCTGCTTACATTGTAAGTAGCACAAAGTTTGTCAGCTACATCCTCTCCGCCCTTGGTGTCATTATAATAAGTTACTATTTCAGGATTTCGGTTATCGCCAGTAAAATCATCAATGCTGGAATCATGGTGCAAGCTCGATATCAAGAGGACAACTTAATTTTTCTTCGGAATATAAGAGACCAGAATTATATGTTTTTGATATCCAAAAGTTGAAGAGTTTAGCTCTTTTCCACGTGATGTGATAAATTGAAGTAGGATTTGCATCTTGTTTTTGCGTAAGGTGCCCACTAAAGTCAGTTTGTGTTCACTTAGGAGATTATCAAAGGTAACACTACGATGAGTATTGGAGATTGGCAACACAAGGCAATTTACTACATCAAACGGTTTGTAACTAATGGAGTATGGGCCATTTGGTTGCTTTTCGCGGAAAATGTTTTTGAATCTACTAAGGCAAATATATTTATTCCTTATTTTGCTGGTTTAGACAGTTTATATAGCTTAAATTTGCATCGTCCTCTGAATGCATCTAGCATCTTGTCAAAAAACGCTTGAAAAAATTTACGTGTTGGTGCAAAATTATCAAGTATTTGTCTTTTAGGGTTATTTTTTAATGATATTTTTAACAAAAAACTGAAATAGAACAAAGTAAATTAACATCAAACACCAAATAAACGAATAAAATTGAGTCACAAAAATACTACGCCAGCAATGACGCTGGGTCATATTTACCCGTATTGACTTGACGCACGTATATCTCGCTGCGCAGTCAGCGTCACACTGGATGTACCAACGGTCCGAGGAGAGGGAGATGGTATCTCCAGCTACACAAAGTTTCAAACTTTACGACTGAAGCAAAAAAAATCTAAGTCTGCTTAAAATCGCCTCGGGTCAATATGACCCAGCGTCATTGGCACCGGGTTAATTTTCTCTTAAGTGATCTTTTACTAATTTTAACATTTTTTCTTAATAGATCTATTTTATTAAACACTTTAGCTACCAAATACTTAGATGTTCTCTTACCATTATAGTTTGTTATTTTTCGTTGAACCAGTTTGTTTTCTCTAACCATATGTGTGTTGTACTTGTTTTTAACATTAACTTCATATTCATCATTATAATAATATTCCAAACCTACCAAATAATCTATTTTTATATAGGGAATAATTTTACAAATGGGAAACAACTTATTATAGTCTTTGTTGCGATAGAGCGCATCGTTTGAAAATCTGACAAGTCTAGCTCTTGATGGCGATATCTCCCCTCACTAGAATCGCCGTCCCTCTGTGGGCGATCCCTTGAGGATTGACTTCATCCAGCCTGTAGATAACAGCTTCAGATACATTGTTGGTCTTAACTTTGTCTCTCCCAGCAAGATCACCTAGATGTCCTGTTGCTGGGCGGTTGTGCGAATTTCATGGATCTTCTGCTGTATTCGGGTTCCGATAGAGGGACTCAGGCTACTGACCTTATTATGGCGTGCCTGTAGCGATGACTGCGTACCCTTTTCTCTGACAGTGGCCTTACCATCCACTTGGATTGTTACTCCTCTTTGGCATCTCTGGCAAATCCTCTTCGGTTGCTCCGGGAATAGCCCTGGTAGAGTGATCCCCTGCTTTATTGCAGTCTTCTTTAGGACTGGGCAGCGGCGATCGTTGGTCATGTGGTTTTTGGCGCAGTTGGCACTCTTTGGTTCTTCCTCCCCAACCCTAGGGCAATCGCTGGCGATGTGCTCCCCGGCACAACAAACCCACTTCACTGGGCCGAAGCAGTTGGTGGAGGCGTGTCCAAAATCCTGGCAATGGTGGCATTGTACCAGTCCCACTTTCCTTTGCCAGGTTTCGATGACGACCCCTCTCATAAAGAGGAGTTCATCCTTTTTATACAATTCTTGAAGTAGCTCCAGGCTAAGGTGGTCCAGCTTTGCAAAGTAGAGACATCCCGGTCTGCATCTACATGGTGGTATAGCCTTC
This sequence comes from Parnassius smintheus behrii, assembly GCA_036936625.1. NCBI lineage: Eukaryota > Metazoa > Arthropoda > Insecta > Lepidoptera > Papilionidae > Parnassius > Parnassius smintheus. Next base: position 8,933,346 of record JAUPFT010000004.1, on the reverse strand, counting down.
AAATATTTAATAGGGAAGCCTTTTGGCCTGATAGTCCCCTCTATTGTTTGCGTGTGTGTGCCCACCGGCAGCCCACAGATGCCCTTTTTTGTGGGCATCTCCTCCTTCGAGGTATAGCATTAGCACGACATCGTTGGTAGCTTCTCCGAGAGCTCAACCGTGTAGCGCTGGTTGGTTCGGAACTCATCGGGGCTCTGTGGTGTGAATCTGATACCTTTCCCGAACGGACGACAGACGAGCAGTCATCAAATCCGGAAGACACGCTGCGACTATAGGCGGATATTTTGCCTTCTCTGAGAGTTAAGGCTCTTCCTCCGCCTTGAGTCGTGGCACTGCCAGTGCTGCTGCCATGTGGGCGTAACTTGTTGAGAGCTATTGTCTATCGTCTTGCGGTAGCCCAGACGGATTGGTACCGGTGACGATTGACCGGCGGATTCAGTTAGGGTCGCATAAGTTGTAGACCCCCAGCTGTAGTATTCTTCACCTCCCTGCTCAAACTGGGCTGAGTCGTGACTGCGTCTATCCGGTGAAATGGAGGAAGGTTGCGGTGTTGATGGTGACTTTGGTGGGGATTTATGAACCCTTTTCTTTGTCACTGATTGGGGGTCCTCATTCTCCGATGATGATTAATTTTGGGAGCTGATGCACCGCCTCTTTTCGTGGAGGGAGGCTTCGGTCTCCAGTGGAGTATAAAACGTCTCGTCGTTTTCTTAGCCCACTGCAGTACGAAGTGTGGCGTCAGTTCCTGCCCAGCCGTGTACTTATATGGGGCAGGCGTGAAAGCGGCACTTGGTGTGAGTTCCTTGAATGGCTAAATGGGCTTACATATAGGAATCTGGCTGAACGTAGCTATCTTCGACTGTTCTGGATTAAGCAGGTCACTTATCGAAAGGGACCTATCCAGTTCATCTGGACGGTCAGTTAGTTTGCATGTACAATGAGAGGGAGCTCCCCCTTATCCGACATGACGTTGGTTACTTACTTACACTACCTACGCTGTGTGATGTTCAGTAATCTAACAATATTTCCTATCTGTACTCACCGAACGAGCCTAGCGTTACGCGCAACGCGAGGGTTAGGGGTGGAAGAAGGTGGGTAGACGTAACACTTGGGACACTGCCTGCCCTTTTAGTTACTAAAGGATCCAGGAAAGTGCGTTGGATGGCACTCTAATGTCACGACTGGGCACTAAAAGCACAAGCGCATTAAAGTACTTAAGGTTCTGCCTATGACTGGCCGGTGACCTCGACGCCTTTCGAAGTGTACGGACTCGGTGATCAGCGGAGTATTTCGTACCGGCGGTTGAATGTGAATACTGCTAATCACAAATAACGCACACCCAGATATCATTAGTTAAGACACGGACCCGTTTAGTCTTACCGTGTAGCCGCGCAGTACACTATCTCCTCGAAGAGCTGAACGCGGGCGTTATTATATTCAGATTGTTTTCATTGAACAAAGCAAAGGCTTCATCATGTCATCGTCATTTAAATATCTTTGTCATGGGGGTATATAAGAAACAGTCCGATATCGTTGGAGATTCACCATATTGAATTTAGAGTGACATCATTTAATTTTTTTGCATTTTTTTCCAGCAAATCCTTTCATATAACACATACGTTATGGGAGTGTATAAAAAATAACTAGTCCGATATCTTGGTCGATCCTATAAAATGACGTCACTTAGATAGGCGTATTTTTACAATTCAGGTGCAAAATTTTACCCCAAACATTTGACCCAAAAATCGTTACTTAGGACCCCAAAACCCCTGAATAAGAATCACAGGTGAATTGGAGCAACAAGTTCTTGATCACAAATTTAGATTCGCCATCTAGGAGTTTTTCATTGCCAGCGGTTGACCATTGTTTATTAACCCTAATCTTTACCCAGTTTAATACTCTTTTTTTCTCTGCCATTTCGTTTTCCGCTTTTTTAATCATAGTTTCTTTCCAGCTCCGGCATTAGATCAACTATATGTCATTATAATATTACATTGTCATATTAGATGTCCGCCATATTTGATTAAGTATGACGTTACTTTATTTGTTGTATTTAGCTCATCAAACCCTTTCATTTGATACCCATATTATAGTGGTTGCTGTGGAAATAATAAATCGTCATGTTGTGACGTCCGCCATATTGAATTTAGAATTGCATCTATTTACTTATTGTATTTTTCTCATAAATGCCTTTTAATTTACTTTTGATTTGGTATGCATATCATAGGGGTCACTATGAAAGTTATAAATCGCCATTTTGTGACCATATTAGATACAGAATTACGTCAATTTATTTATTGCAATTAGCTCATCAAGACCTTCCATTTGATACTCATACTACGAGTATGTCAATTATACATCCACATTTTGTATCGTCCGTTATATTGGATTTAAAATAACTTCGCTTTACATATTGTGTTTCATTTATCAAGCCCTTTTATTACTCGTAGTTACCCAAATCACAGAGGTTGCTGTGGAATTGATAAATCGCTATTTTGTAACTTCGCCATAATCAAACGTGTATGTCAAATTTTAGCCCAATAGCTTCAGTGGAAGTGGGTGAAATATCGATTGAATTATAACAGTACATACATACAAATGAAGATAAAAGCTTTTAAAAAATTAAAAAAAATCATGTCATTGATGGGTGGAATATTTTATTTACCTTTAATTATTTCCAACACGAATAATTTGTAGGATTATATTTTAAAAATCGAACATTAGTTTAAGTGGTTGTAAGCGTATGGCCATTTTAAAATGTCCGAAGGGAATCATTATCATCTTATTTTATATATTAGTTATTTTTAATATAAATTAATGTTATGCTTCCGACAGTCATTATCAATATCGTCATTCCAGCCCTTCACAAGTCCACTGCTGAACCTAGACTTCCCTCAAGAAATGCCACAAAGCACGGTCCTGAGCTCCAACGACTTCCTGCATGTATTAGTCTTGCCTTGCCAAGTCTTAACTCGATCTAGTGGAGAGCCACACTTAACTTCGTCTACGGGCACGAGACTGCTATTTATGATATAGCCGTCTCCGTAGCTTGCTGAGCGACCTAGAACTTCCTCATACGGCCATATTTAGGACCACGTCTCAAATCCATTAGTTATCACTGGCAACACGCACTGGTTGTACAAAATTATTTATAAGTTTTGATGTATATCTGACGAGAAGACGTGTTGCGAACTGCCAAACCGACTTCAATCCGTCGATTGACCTCTCGGTCGATGTTGGAATTACCTAGTCGGATTATATGACCTAGGTAAATATACTCCCAACAACTATCAGCATAATTATGTGTGACGCGGACGTTACACATGACATGATCCTTCTTTTGCTCATCTTAATCTTAAGACCAGTCTGTTGGGAGACACTAACATCATGGAGCATAGATCTTAAAGGCCTCCAACGATTTAGGCTTAGGGATTATATCGGCAAATCGAAGTTGAGTGATGTTTTCACCATTGATGTTAAAAACGTCTTTCAATGTAGTGGTGAAGTTTTTCAGGGATATAACCTCACCTACTCTTACAACTCTCTGCAGTTTTGGAGATTTCGTACTCTGGTTTTCACTGGGTATAGTCATCGTAATCTTATCGTATACACATTTCAGTACTTCGATGTACCGACAGTCAACGTTGCACCACTGAAGCGAATGTAGCATCATCCAAATTTTGGCGGAATCCATGGCTTTCTCGTAGTCGACATACGCAAGACAAAGTAACAGATTGTAATCTTTACTTCAATCTGTTACTTTGTTTTTACTGACAATGTAAATACTATTTTTCTAGGTTAAAAAGATTAGATTATTTTAGAGTTTAAGATTACCTTATATTGTTTAAGATTATTGTAAAATACTTATTGAGTAGACATATTCTTAACTGATTATCACAATTAACTTGCCACAAGCCAATCAATTCTTACAACAATCAAATGATGTATGTTTATGCGTAAATCCGATAAGATATGCATGTAGTCTTTCTTATAATTACCATACCTAGAGCGGGAATTCCCCGAGAGCCCCCGCTGCAATAGAAGTCTTGCCGCGAAAATGTGAACTAACAGGAAAACTTTTCTTCTTTTAGCTACAGCGCTGCGTCTTAAAGAAGCAAGGATTATATTACCTACCAGATACGATCAAAAACTGACAGGGTTATATCTTTTTTAAGAAATGCATAAAATTTTGATATATTTTCTTTAATAATAACATCACCCAAGAATTAGTATTTTCTCCTGTGTCGTGAAAGCAGTTTTTAAGCACACACCTGGAACAATTATTTGTCAGTCATAAAAATACTTGTTCTGTACAGGATTCAAAACCCTTAGTGCCGCATCTCAATGCTTAGCCACTGTGCCATGGAGTACGTTGTTTTTAATAACTTTTTGTATGCACGTTACCTACGTGAAATTAATTAAAGATATTATTAATACATTTTATTTACTGTCGTAATAATTAATGTTAAGATCCTCTTGGTCCCCTCTGGCCGGGAGCACCTTCCAGCTAGGGGCCCGTGTTACTTTGCCCAGCTTGCTACCCTAATGTTACCTTTTGCATAATCGCCACGCTAGGTAGGCAAGTTAATAACCACATTTTTTGGTGCTTAATAGAAAGACGCTGCTTCCTATTTCCTGGTTCGTTTCCCTCTCACGCCTTTTACAAAATTCACGTGACGATATGGAGTAGTATTATTACAATACCACTACAAATTATTATAGTGTAATTAATTTAACGAACGAACGTCCCGTCGTAGACGTCCGGTTTTTGAAAGATCCACGCTCCAGCTATATTATAGTAGTAGCATGAATGGGTCGGCTCAACCGGGAAGTACCACGCTCTAACCGAATACCAGCGTTAATTAGCAGCACAATGTTGCTGTGGTCCGTATGGTGAGTGTAGAGAACCGAAGACATAATGATTTCTTATATTTACGCGAACACTACACATTTGAATAACACTGGTTTTTACGGATTTTACCGCGTATATTTAACTTTTACATACCCAACGTTTCGAGCACTTTACAGCACCCTTGGTCACGGGGGACCGAAATGCTCAACGTCCAGATGTCTTAGTTAACCGCGGTTATCATAGATTAAAATTTAACTTTTGCAATCTACACAGTATGAACTTAATACCATTTGAAGTCTTGCAGTTGTATGCTTGGGTTGGGATTTAATTTTATTTATTATAGGATCCCAAGCAGATTGTAGAACCCAGCCATCTTCTCTATTGAAATTGGGATGTTTTTTTTTTGAAAACAATAGCCTCGCGAATCATCCTTGTAAGGAATCGGTGTTCTTTAGCGAGAATTTGTGGTCTATAAAATCTGATGTAATGGTTGGTGCCGTCTAAGATATGATCACGTTCAACGTTCCGGGAAATCGGCAGTTTGTGATGTAGTGACGGGGGTGATCCTGTACGTGTTCGCATACTGCAGTATTCCAGGAGCGTCGACTCTTCACATTAGCTATATGTTCTTTAATGCGGGTTTTAGTCGATCTTTTAGTTTGTCTTATGTAGGAGAGACCACATTCACAATCAAGCTTGTACACTCCTGCATCTTGTAGAGGGACATTACACTTGACGGATGGTAAAAACTGACCAATATTCTTTGGCAGCTTGAAGTATGTTTTAATGGAAGCGCACTTCAAGATGTATCCAATCCTGTCAGTGACTCCTCTGACATATGGCAGTACAGCAGGTACACGCTCGACTGTGGCCAGCTTCACTCTTTCACTGTGACGTAGGCGCGGGACCTAAAGCTTGTTGTCATGCAAAACTTGCTTGATGTGTTTCAGCTTGGCAGCCAGGTGTTTACTGTCACAGATCCCTCGTGCTCTCTGAAACAAAGATTTACCTACAGTAGCTAACAGTAAAGGATGGTGGTGAGAATCACCGTTTAAATATCTATATGTATGGGTCTTTTATCTATACACAGTATGGTTCAAGGTGTCATCAGGATTGCGAATTACTAACACATCTATCTAGAAAAGCTAAAGAATAATTGTTTGCCTCTAACTACATTGTGAACTGAATTTTAGAATTTATAGAGTTAAGATGATCTTAAAATGCAGTTACTATATCTAAAGGTAGAATTGTGAAAGTTTCGTCTACGTACCGCTTGTAGAACCTTGGATTTATGGGAAAACTAAGCAGGGCTTTCTCCTCAAAATCTTCCATGAATATGTCGGCGACAATGGGAGATACAGGTTAGGCCATTTGCCACACCATCTACTTGCTTGTAGAACTCCTCCTTCCACAATAGGTAGCCAGATGTAAGGCAGTGTTTGAGTAATACTGCATATTCTATGGGTATATTGTTTTCTTCCAACCTTCTAGTTACAATTGAGATGCAGTCTTCAACCGGTAAGCATGTAAACAATGACTGCACATCAAAACTGACCATAGTTTAATTGTCTGCCAGATTTAGTTTTAGTTAGTCTGACGTATCCATGATTACCGTGGCATTTCCTTTATCTGCGCGGAGAATCGTGAGTTCTGGTTTATTGCGTAGGTTCTTTAATGCTATAAATTCGTCTTTGGGAAGATGAACTGCGACGTAATATGTAATCGGTTTGAGCCATAAAATCGGTTTTTCAAAGCAAATAATAAGAAAGCACTTAGCTACAAATACCCCTTAAACTGTTTACACATTCACATATACACATGCGCGCACACACACACACACACACACACACACACACACACACACACACACGCACACCCACACACACACACACACACACACACACACACACACACACACACACACACACACACACACACACACACACACACACACACACACACACACACACACACACACACACACACACACACACACGCACGCACACACACACACTATATAATATAAAGATTATATAGTTATTTCTTACATTTACGCACCATGGTCACGGGGGGATTAAAGTGTGTCATAGTTAGCCCAGCTACCTTCAGCCTTAGAATATTAATTTTTGTTCCGATTTATGCAGAATGAGCTTGTAGTTATTTTCTAGACTGGAATTGGTACGAGTATGCTTGGGTTTGGATTGCAGTTTATTAATTTTACGGTGCAATGAACATTTTACCACTCTCACAATAGCCTTACAAATCATCCTTGGCAAGAATCAGCGTTCTTTTGCGAATATTTGCTGCCCAATAATTTGTAATGGCTGGGGCAATTTGGAACGTGTTCACAGACTGCAGACTTCATGAATATAAGAAATCATAATATAAGAAGTCGTGAAACAACTTGGAAGATTAAGTAATATTTGGGTCAGCGATCTCTTAGACATTAAGCCTAAATTATATAGAAGGCATCATTATCATTGTTATCAGCCCCTATAATTTCACATCTGGACATGGGCCGTTCGTGTTATAGGGAAGATTTTCCGTCATGATTTAGTCATCATGCCGCAGTAAGCCGTTTGACGTTCGCAATAAAATTAGCGATATTATGCCACCTAATATTTAAAGCTTTAAATTTTACTTTATATCCTAAGAGGGATAGAGTATGGCCCTGACATTGCTCATTAAAATTAAGAATTAGGGCACCATACGATGAAATGATATAATGGATTCCCTTAATCCGCCATCAGACGGCAAATCACATGTTGAATTTTATTTCAATACAGATAATATACTGCTTGAAAGTTGCACTTTTTGTTTCAAACGAAATGCAAAAATTTAATTTCACTCGAGACAAAGTTTCAAATAGAATTTGAAAGTTGTAAAACTATAGAATGTTTTGCGTGGTGCAGAAGCAGTCAGCAAATGCCTCGAGCAAACGGACTATGTTACAAAAGCGGAGCAAGTTTCTCTTAAATAAATAATCTTAAAGTGCAAAGTTTTCATTAAAAAGACGAAAAAATAGATGGTGTATTTTAGTAGTTTTTATAGCTAAATGTTGTAAAGAATCTTGCTATGGGAAAACGAGATTGACATTGAAACCGTCGTTTAACTCAGGTTTAACTGATCGATTCATACCATGTTCTCAGTGAGATAAAAGACCTACATCTTACTGAAAATGAAACCATGGTCAGTTTTGATGTCCAGTCCCTATTTACATGCTACCTGTTAGAAGACTGCGTCTCAATTATAACTAGGAAACTAGAAGAAAATAATATGCCAGCAGAATATGCAGTATTAGTCAGACATTGCCTTACATCTGGCTATCTATTGTGGAAGGAAGAGTTTTACAAGCAAGTAGATGGCGTTGCAATGGGCTCACCTGTATCTCCCATTGTCGCCAAGACTTTGAGGAGAAAGCTCTCCTTACTGCACCTGTTACACTTAGGATGTACAAGCGGTACGTAGACGATACTTTTACAATTTTAACATCAGACAAAGTAACTGCATTTTTAGAACATCTTAATTCCATAAACTCTAAAATTCAATTTACTATGGAGTTAGAGGCAAATAATACCTTACCTTTCCTAGATGTGTTAGTCATCCGAAATCCTAACAACACCTTTGGTCACACTGTGTATAGGAAAAAGACCCATACAAATCGATATTTAAACGGTTAATCTCACTAACATCCTTCACAGTTAGCTACCGTGGGCAAATCTTTGTTACAGAGAGCACGAGGGATCTGTGATAGCAAACACCTGGCCGCCGAGCTTCAGCACGTCAAGCAAGTTCTGCACGACAACAAGCTTCGGGTCCCGCGCCTACGTCACACTGACTGAGTGAAGCCGGCCACAGTCGAGCGTGTGCCTGCTGTACTACCATATGTCAGAGGTGTCACAGACAAGATTGGCTACATCTTGAAGCGAGCTTCTATTAGAACATTCTACAAGCCGCCGAAGAAGATTAGTCAGTTCCTACCATCAGCTAAGTGTCATATTCCTCTACAAGATGCAGGAGTGTACCAGCTTGATTGTGAATATGGTCTCTCTTATATAGGACAAACAAAAAGATCAATTAGAACCCGCGTAAAAGAACATATAGCTGATGTGAAGCATCAACGTTCCGGGAAGTCTGCAGTTTGCGATCATATCCTAGACGGCCCCAACCATTACATCAGATTTGATAGATCACAAATCCTCGCGAAAGAACACCGATGCCTACCAAGGATGATACGTGAGGCTATTGAAATTAAAAACATCCTAATTTCAATAGAGAAGGAGGCTAGGTACTACCACCTGCTTGGGATCCTATAATCAATAAAATTAAAACTAAACCCAAACATGCCACTGCAAGACCTCAGGACATAGTCAGTTCATTTTGCATAGATCGGACCATAAACAATAATTAAAAAATCTTAGGAGAAATTTGAGGCAATCTGAAAGGAGGTCCACGTTTAGCTTGTGGGCTGTAACAGTGACACTGTTGCTATCTTGTGCTATTATTATCAACATCATCATCATCACGCTGTCACCTTTGAGTATTAAAATAGAACTCCCCATCGGAACATAGCAGCATTATACCATTATTTTATGATGTTATTATTAAAACATTTATCCTAGATTGTTAGATATTCCAAAATTGCTTTATAATTTTGGCTTCGCTTGACTATTGTTATGTTAATTAGAAATCGAAATTTATGGCGTAGTAATAATAAAATAGCAATGGATAATTTGTAATTAGTTTTTAGAAATAAGGAACACGAATAAATTAAATAAAGTATGTGTATGTAAGCGTTAAATGTAACTAGCTATATTTTATTTACTTGTTAACTACACCCACATTTGCTAAATGAAATAAAATGAATGATTTTTATACAATATAGATTATTGCAAAATACTTATTGAATGTCTTTTTATTTATCACTGGTTCAAAAAGAAACCTCCGTCCTCGGAAGAAGTAGTAAGATAGCGAACGGGACTTTTTTTAAACGTATTTAATTTTACAATAATTTATTTTAAAAAAACCAAATGAATTCTTTTAGCGCAAACATTTTTTCATTTATGTATTCCTTGACTTTATAATAACCCTTTTTGTAAAACTTTCCTTTAAAACATTTAAACTTGATTAATGACAAATTTAAATACCGGTGGTAGTTTACTCGTACCGGAAGGCGAAGTGTAGGGCGACCCCCCATAGATGGAGTGACGACCTGGTAAGACACGCAGGATGATGCAGTCGATGGATGCAGATGGCTCAGGACCGTCTTTTGTAGTACGCCTATTATCAGCTTGGACTTGTAAATGATGATTATGATGATGAATGACAATTTTTTTACATTTTCTGGGATTTTGTTGTAAAAGCGTACACATTGCCCCATAAATAAATTTATAAATCTGCATAGTCTAGTAACTGGTATTACAAGCTTGTTTGTTCCTAGTGTTTACTGTAGGAACAACTTTATTCTTATGAAAGCCATTTAAGAATTTATGTACATACATTATAATATTTTCACAAATATGCTCATAATCATCATCATCGTCACAGTCTATCAAAATCAACTGCTCACCATTAGTTTGTCTTAGGCAGGTTGCTTACTGCAGCAACATGTATTACACATTTCAATGTCGCCTCTTGCAAAACTCACGGGTGACATAGGATAGTTAATTTTCTTACCCTGCTACTTCACCGTACGGTCCTCACCAATTAACAAAAGATGCTCTGACAACTGGAATATGTCTGCATTTGTTTAAAATAAAGAAAAAATAACTATAGTGATAAGTATCAGTTTTACTAACACGGAGATTGCGGCAATGCGCTCACCAACCAGCCTGTTTAGTGTGACAACCAATTTTGAACAAAATGCACCAGTTCGCATATCGCTATAAAGGCACATATTTACAATTCACCTGTTGTTTGCTTCTTTGCTTGGCCGTTAAAGGAAAAGAAACTATGTTCAGTTTCTCTTTTATTATTAAAATGTTGTAAAAAAGTGAGACAAAACACGTTGTAAATTTCTACAGTGTAATAATTATTATAACAGGTTGGGGAAAAAGATTCTTCGTATCTTGTTCGTACAAAACTGAATCTGGAAATCTGGAAATTGAACCAGCCAATTTTAATCGATATTAAAATTGGCTGGTTTTAATATCGATTCCTGTAGGATATTAAGAAAAAAGAAAAAACACTTTTCTGTCAGGTTAATTGATTTTCGGTCTGCCAAAATGAGTGAATCTAACAAAGAAATTCGATACATACTGAATATTTATCACAAAAAAAGGAAAAATGCGACTCATGCCGCGAAAAATATGGTAACGTTTATGGACCTAATGCAGTGTCAGTGCTATGCATGGGAGAATTTGGCCTTCATCGCCACTTAATGGATAGTAACGTTATACATCGCACCTGTAATGTTGCTGCCCATTACAAGCCTGGGCATTTTTGGTCTGACAATGACATAGTATTTCCCTTTATCGGCTCCTACGACATCCACGTCATGAAAGAGAGTGACTCTTCTAATGTAAATCTATGCTTAGAGTTTCTCTAGTAGATAAAATTCGAAATGAATAAATCCGCCGGAGAACCAAGATTACTGACATAGTTTTCTGTGTTTGTATATTGAAATGGAAATGGACTGGTCATGTCTGTCACAGAGGTGACAACCGGTAGAGTAGACGTGTTATGGAGTGGAAACTACGTCCAGGCAAACGTATTACAATAGTGGTTCAAGCCGAGGTTCGTACCTCCTTCAGAGCCCCCCGCACCCTTTAGCCAGTCGAGACTCACTACAAAAACAGGGACCGGAGTGCCTCGGGATTGCAGTCAGCGAAGCGCCTTGCCGACGGCAGAACCGTTGCTCTCAATAGCTCGCAGGTCCTCACTCACGAGACTATTTTGATGAAGTTGCAAAGGCCGCAGGGCCAACAGCACACACTTATAGAAAAAAATTGCCGCTCACTTAGCAGTCAGCCACCGCAGAGTCTACAACACCTGAGGATGCCTTGTGCAAAAGCGAAATACGTGTCGTATTATCGTAGTGGTGTTAGGAGTAGTGGTGCTGGGATTAGTGGTAACGGTTATAGTGCACGCAATTGGAGAAGGGCTGGAGGTGCTCTTCAAAGTAGGTAAGGCACATCATTTGACTTCATTTAGCGACATGGGCGAAGTAATTCTTACGGAATGATTTCTTAAATTTACGCGAATACTACACATTGAATAAAACTATTATTTACGGATTTTATCATAAAAATTGTGACTGAACATCAAAACTGACCAAAGTTTCATTGTTAGCGAGATGTAGGTAACCATATGTCAGAGGAGTCACGGACAGATTGGCTACATCTTGAAGCGAGCGTCCATTAAGAAGAAAATTAAAGAGGAAAAGGCCAATTTTCAGCCGAGCTATAGATGAATACGTGTTTTTATTGATGAATTTAAGTAAATAATAGACTGAAAATATGAAAATTAAATATATAAGATTAAGAATTTACTAAGAAAACTATAAGGAAATATGGGGAGCAATTAATTTTACAATTTAAAGAAGATTTTAACAAAAAGTACCAATTTTTAGGAAAGTTATTAGCAAATTTATAGTTGAATTTATATGATTGTATCGATTAACCACTATACCTCGGTTTAGGTAAATAGTGATTTTTTCAAGTTCTGTGTGTTTTATAAAGCAAATAAGAGTGCAGATGGTAGTTTCTACAAAAACAGACCTAATAAAAGCAAAAACAGCGTAAGAAATGAAGATTTAAAAATTTTTAAAAATTTTATAGAATTACGACTATAGGAAAACGAATTATGAAAATCAATATTTATGCGGTAGAAATTTACTATAAAAACTATAGATAAATACGGGGGGCGGTTAAATACACTATTTACAAAGAAAATTTAAACGGAAAAGGCCGCTTTTCAGCCGAGTTATAGATCAATACGTGTTTTTATTAATGAATTTACGTAAATAAGAGACGGAAAATATAAAAATTCTATATAAAGAAGCTCAACCGAAGTTAAAGTTTTATTTTTATTTTATAATGAATCATTACGTAAAAGGGGATGTGGTAGCTTAAGGGCTAAGCGCGGTGAACTTCACAGTAGGCGAGCAAACCGGGTTCAATCCCGCCGGCACAAATGAAAGTTATAATTGCAATTTTAAGTGCTAGTTTTCCGAGTGAGTGAGTAGTTTGGAAATTGCGTAACATTTGAAGTTTGCAACCACGGGCAACCAACACGGGCAAGCTGGACGGAGATTTCATTCTTTTTCCCCAGACAGATGTATATATGCTTGTTTACTAACTTTTAACTACGTAAATTGGTAAAAATAAAAATATATAAAACGCTATTATAATAGGTTGATTTCCTAGCACACAATTTTTAATTTAAAGAGCGTACTTGACTGATTTTCATGAATTTATTAAATAAATTAATAGTACAGTTTTTTTTTAAAACAAGCTTTTATTCAAATATTCTAAAAAGAAGAACATGAACTTTAAATTACATCAAATTCATAAATAAAATCTTGTCGCGATATATACCAATTTTAAGAAGAACATAATTTTTTTGTAATTCCCTACTTATTTAATTATTTTATTCTTTACTGCATCCTTAAATCTCGCGGCATGCTTTTATATATATCATATAAATTGTGTAATGTAAAGTTTATTTCTATATTCTTCTGTTATTTAAAATGGTTTTTTACTATAAATTATTTTATTTATTCTTTAGTTGTTCTTGATATGTTCTTAAGTTTGTTCGTTTTATTTAATGCGTCTTTTTGTTTTTTGATTGCCATATTAAACCCGAAATCTTGAATTTTTATCTCTAGTGTTCAACCTTTTTCAGTCTTTACAAGATTTGTTCGGGCACCACCAATGTATCCCTTACATTTGCCGAGTTATAAGTCTTTATAATTGATATGGCGGCCACCTTGTATTTCGCCATTTTGCTTTTATTTTCACCACGGCTAGAAAGTTTCCAGGATGTAGCTTCGTTCCTGTTGTCTTCTGCGTGGGCTTTCTGCCCAGCAGGTCTCGGGCCTCGGGGTGTACCCCTTTATTCGGGCATTCTTCACGGGCTACTACAATGGGCCGGTTCTGGGAGCCTTAAATAAGGCTACCTCAATTTAATAGTGGCTTTAGCCGCAGTTGAGTAAATTAATAATTGTGTGAGGTTATCTAGGTATTTTCTTTAATTATAGGATAACGGTGACAAACGAGCATACAGTCCACCTGGTGGTAAGTGGATGATGTGGCCCATAGACATCTACATGCGATTAAGAATCAAAATGTAGATGCGTTGTCACCCCTGAGGATTAAGATGAAATGCCTCGATCCTAGTTAAACGGATCTTTGGTTCTTTACACTCACCATACGAAACACAGCAGCATTAAGTTGCTATGGCGTGAGCGTGGTCCTTTCCCGGTCAAGCCGACCCATTCATGCTACAACAATAATATGGCTAGAGCGTGGCTACACCACGTAAAAAAGTTTAGTCGATGTTAACCTGTCTTTGGCATTGAATGTTTTACTTGAGTCTCTAATCTATGTGGAGAGGAGTTCTCTTGTACAGGGTCGATCGTTCGGGGGCGGTGTGTGTAGCGGCGCTATATTATTGATATGTGGGTGTGACCCGTTGTCAGCGTTGTCAAACATATAGCGTGCCAGCCAGACCACAAATTCTTCTAGGCTCTCCATTCTGTAGTTGGCCGCTATTACATCGTTCCGAACGTAACTACCCGTACCTACTATGATCCGTAACAGCAAATTCTGCTGGACCTGCAGTCACCGCTTCTATCGATCGCTCAGGAGCGCGTACCTCTTGTGCATCTTAGCAGTGGCGATGTGGGCTCTTCTGGATGACGTGAAGTAGGCACTATCGTTGTCTTAGGTGGTACGCTAACTATTATAGTTCTTATTGTTAACTCGGCGTCCTCTACACATACGTAGAACCTCCTAACTGCGAAAAATGACGCCACTAGCCACAACATAACATGAGGGATACCAGTTTGATCTTCTATCTTGTAGGGTAATCCAGAGTGCCACACCCCGTCAAACGCCGTCTCTATGTCGAGAAAAACACCCTACAACGCAAGATAGTACAGCACTCTGGTCAGCTGTGTTGCTGCCGAGTGATCCCTCCTGAATCCGTGCTGCTCCGCCCGAAGGTAGATGCACGGGCGGAAGCGTCTTAGCGCAATCTTTCAAGCAGTTTAGCTATGTGCGTTAGCAGCGGGATCGGCCTGTAGTTGGCAGCTCTACACTTGTCCTTCCAGGGTTTCAGCTACACGATCACTTTGTCTTTCTTCCAGTTCTCAGGGAAGTGAGATGTTCGCAATATGCCATTGTATAGTCGACCAATCTCTATAAGGATTCTGTTGGGAAGCTGTCGGAGTGCAGCGTTGGTTATCCCGTCGTGCAGTGGCGCCTTCCTCGGTTGCAGGCGGGTTACTGTCCTCCGCAGTTCAGCGGTGGAGATGAACCACTTTTCTGTAAGCAGTGGCGCGGGCGACGACAGGAAATCCTGTACACAGCTCTCCTTCTGGGCCTGAATCTCCATGAATTGCTGGGTTCAGAATAAATTACTCCTTGAAGTGCTCTGCTAGAATATTTGCTCTATCCTTGGCATCATAACATTGCTCGCTCGCGTTTTTGGTCAGCGGGCAAACGTTAGGGCGAGTTTACGTTAACTGCCGGTTCAATTTGTAGAGCAACGTATCGTGCTCATCCGCTTTACAGATGCGCTACTCCCACGCCTTACCTCTGTGGTCCTGTATTGCAATCGACAGTGCGTCTGTGAGTTGGTTAAGGTTGGATTTAAATCAGCAGCGAGTCCACGCCCAGAGCTTCCTCAGCACTCATTTGCGCTTTAGATGTACGTTTATCTATCACGGCAGCTCATACTTTATTCCAAAGAGAGGGACGATAATAGAGACCGCATGGAGGGCCTCCTGGATGTTCTTGGAAATTCTAGTTGCAGCGGCCTCTACGTCATCCACTGAGTTAATCGGTAAGTGTACTGGAGGTCTCTCCTGCAGTTATTGGTGGTAGAGCCTTAAGTCGATCTAGGTCTTAAAAGATCTGGATGGCGTGGTGACCACCTTGGTGCCATGGGTAATCGGATTGGGAGGTACTGTGAGTTCAAGTCGTACAACATCTCTACCACTATCGGGCAGTTGACGTTCCTAGAGAGCACGATGTCCAGTACATCCGGACGATTACGTGGTGTCGTAGGAACGTGGGTGGGTTCCTCGGGACCTAAGATATCGTAGATGTAGCTTTCTGCATCTTTATAAAGTTCATGACCCAAAGGGTTGATCATTCTAGACCTCCAGGTGTTTGGCGTTTAGGTCCCCAGCGATGATGGTGGCCGTCATGCCTTCCATTACCGTCCAGAATTCTGAGGATAAAATGGACTCCTTAGCGGCCGAATGCAGCAAAGATTCTTATTTTCTCGCCCGACGCCATTTTGATGCCGATAATTTTTTTTAATTTATTATTTATTAGTGAATTTATAAGACAGTGGTGTTACTTAATTCTAAACTCGCCAAACTTTTACGTTTGATGGCGAGAGGCGCTCTTTTACATGGCAATGAACCACCTTATGTACCCCTAATATTGGAAACAATAATACAGAATTATATAGATAACACAGTAACATATAAACCTATGACATCTTGTTGTTATGTTAACTTTATGATCTTATATATATATATATATATATATATATATATATATATATATATATATATATATATATATATATATATATATATATATATATATATATATATATAAAAATAAATTTATTTATATAAATTAAATACATGATAGTTATATATTATATTGTTATGGTTTATTAATATCCTATCGTATTTAGTTCTATAAGCCATCCTGTATAATGGTTTTTAACCCGGCGCCAATGACATAAAAAAATAACGCGGACGATGACACTGGGCCATCGTGACCCGGACTTTTTTGGATAATTTTTCATGAAATTAAAGTAATTTTTTAAATTCAAATAAATGTTTATAAAATAAGGGTTCTTTGCATATGAAATAAAGTTGAAATAATACTTATATAACATTTAAATCATTTTTATTAGATTTTCTTATAACATATGCAAAATCATCATTGTAAACATAACATGAATATGCTTTTTCATTTTTGGTTAATTTTTGGAATTAATAATAGTAATCAATGATTTTATGTACTAAAAAAGAGATCATACAAACTTCTTATTATAAAAATAAGAAAGTATCAGTCATCTATTTTCTCATTTACAGACATGGAACTACTACAATTATTGCAATACGAAATCAAATGATCTGGGCATATGTAAATGTGGCATGCGTGACAAGTATGAGATATTTTCTTATTCTTTTTAGACGGACATACTTGACGTCTTTTGCGACTCCCTGGAACCTTATTAGGAGGTTCCTCGGTAGGTTCTCCCACGAAATCTGGGATTATTTTACACATTTAACGATGTAAATTTACTTGTCTCTCGGATGTGTACAAAGTGTGTCCCAGGTTTTTTAGGAAATGACGCTTTTTCTAACGTGTATCGTATTATTAGCCCGATATATTATATTTATTTATGCCCGATGTATTCAGCATTGCGTAGAAAATTGTCGATGGCCATCGATTTGAGTTTCTGCTTACATTGTAAGTAGCACAAAGTTTGTCAGCTACATCCTCTCCGCCCTTGGTGTCATTATAATAAGTTACTATTTCAGGATTTCGGTTATCGCCAGTAAAATCATCAATGCTGGAATCATGGTGCAAGCTCGATATCAAGAGGACAACTTAATTTTTCTTCGGAATATAAGAGACCAGAATTATATGTTTTTGATATCCAAAAGTTGAAGAGTTTAGCTCTTTTCCACGTGATGTGATAAATTGAAGTAGGATTTGCATCTTGTTTTTGCGTAAGGTGCCCACTAAAGTCAGTTTGTGTTCACTTAGGAGATTATCAAAGGTAACACTACGATGAGTATTGGAGATTGGCAACACAAGGCAATTTACTACATCAAACGGTTTGTAACTAATGGAGTATGGGCCATTTGGTTGCTTTTCGCGGAAAATGTTTTTGAATCTACTAAGGCAAATATATTTATTCCTTATTTTGCTGGTTTAGACAGTTTATATAGCTTAAATTTGCATCGTCCTCTGAATGCATCTAGCATCTTGTCAAAAAACGCTTGAAAAAATTTACGTGTTGGTGCAAAATTATCAAGTATTTGTCTTTTAGGGTTATTTTTTAATGATATTTTTAACAAAAAACTGAAATAGAACAAAGTAAATTAACATCAAACACCAAATAAACGAATAAAATTGAGTCACAAAAATACTACGCCAGCAATGACGCTGGGTCATATTTACCCGTATTGACTTGACGCACGTATATCTCGCTGCGCAGTCAGCGTCACACTGGATGTACCAACGGTCCGAGGAGAGGGAGATGGTATCTCCAGCTACACAAAGTTTCAAACTTTACGACTGAAGCAAAAAAAATCTAAGTCTGCTTAAAATCGCCTCGGGTCAATATGACCCAGCGTCATTGGCACCGGGTTAATTTTCTCTTAAGTGATCTTTTACTAATTTTAACTTTTTTTCTTAATAGATCTATTTTATTAAACACTTTAGCTACCAAATACTTAGATGTTCTCTTACCATTATAGTTTGTTATTTTTCGTTGAACCAGTTTGTTTTCTCTAACCATATGTGTGTTGTACTTGTTTTTAACATTAACTTCATATTCATCATTATAATAATATTCCAAACCTACCAAATAATCTATTTTTATATAGGGAATAATTTTACAAATGGGAAACAACTTATTATAGTCTTTGTTGCGATAGAGCGCATCGTTTGAAAATCTGACAAGTCTAGCTCTTGATGGCGATATCTCCCCTCACTAGAATCGCCGTCCCTCTGTGGGCGATCCCTTGAGGATTGACTTCATCCAGCCTGTAGATAACAGCTTCAGATACATTGTTGGTCTTAACTTTGTCTCTCCCAGCAAGATCACCTAGATGTCCTGTTGCTGGGCGGTTGTGCGAATTTCATGGATCTTCTGCTGTATTCGGGTTCCGATAGAGGGACTCAGGCTACTGACCTTATTATGGCGTGCCTGTAGCGATGACTGCGTACCCTTTTCTCTGACAGTGGCCTTACCATCCACTTGGATTGTTACTCCTCTTTGGCATCTCTGGCAAATCCTCTTCGGTTGCTCCGGGAATAGCCCTGGTAGAGTGATCCCCTGCTTTATTGCAGTCTTCTTTAGGACTGGGCAGCGGCGATCGTTGGTCATGTGGTTTTTGGCGCAGTTGGCACTCTTTGGTTCTTCCTCCCCAACCCTAGGGCAATCGCTGGCGATGTGCTCCCCGGCACAACAAACCCACTTCACTGGGCCGAAGCAGTTGGTGGAGGCGTGTCCAAAATCCTGGCAATGGTGGCATTGTACCAGTCCCACTTTCCTTTGCCAGGTTTCGATGACGACCCCTCTCATAAAGAGGAGTTCATCCTTTTTATACAATTCTTGAAGTAGCTCCAGGCTAAGGTGGTCCAGCTTTGCAAAGTAGAGACATCCCGGTCTGCATCTACATGGTGGTATAGCCTTCAAATATTTAATAGGGAAGCCTTTTGGCCTGATAGTCCCCTCTATTGTTTGCGTGTGTGTGCCCACCGGCAGCCCACAGATGCCCTTTTTTGTGGGCATCTCCTCCTTCGAGGTATAGCATTAGCACGACATCGTTGGTAGCTTCTCCGAGAGCTCAACCGTGTAGCGCTGGTTGGTTCGGAACTCATCGGGGCTCTGTGGTGTGAATCTGATACCTTTCCCGAACGGACGACAGACGAGCAGTCATCAAATCCGGAAGACACGCTGCGACTATAGGCGGATATTTTGCCTTCTCTGAGAGTTAAGGCTCTTCCTCCGCCTTGAGTCGTGGCACTGCCAGTGCTGCTGCCATGTGGGCGTAACTTGTTGAGAGCTATTGTCTATCGTCTTGCGGTAGCCCAGACGGATTGGTACCGGTGACGATTGACCGGCGGATTCAGTTAGGGTCGCATAAGTTGTAGACCCCCAGCTGTAGTATTCTTCACCTCCCTGCTCAAACTGGGCTGAGTCGTGACTGCGTCTATCCGGTGAAATGGAGGAAGGTTGCGGTGTTGATGGTGACTTTGGTGGGGATTTATGAACCCTTTTCTTTGTCACTGATTGGGGGTCCTCATTCTCCGATGATGATTAATTTTGGGAGCTGATGCACCGCCTCTTTTCGTGGAGGGAGGCTTCGGTCTCCAGTGGAGTATAAAACGTCTCGTCGTTTTCTTAGCCCACTGCAGTACGAAGTGTGGCGTCAGTTCCTGCCCAGCCGTGTACTTATATGGGGCAGGCGTGAAAGCGGCACTTGGTGTGAGTTCCTTGAATGGCTAAATGGGCTTACATATAGGAATCTGGCTGAACGTAGCTATCTTCGACTGTTCTGGATTAAGCAGGTCACTTATCGAAAGGGACCTATCCAGTTCATCTGGACGGTCAGTTAGTTTGCATGTACAATGAGAGGGAGCTCCCCCTTATCCGACATGACGTTGGTTACTTACTTACACTACCTACGCTGTGTGATGTTCAGTAATCTAACAATATTTCCTATCTGTACTCACCGAACGAGCCTAGCGTTACGCGCAACGCGAGGGTTAGGGGTGGAAGAAGGTGGGTAGACGTAACACTTGGGACACTGCCTGCCCTTTTAGTTACTAAAGGATCCAGGAAAGTGCGTTGGATGGCACTCTAATGTCACGACTGGGCACTAAAAGCACAAGCGCATTAAAGTACTTAAGGTTCTGCCTATGACTGGCCGGTGACCTCGACGCCTTTCGAAGTGTACGGACTCGGTGATCAGCGGAGTATTTCGTACCGGCGGTTGAATGTGAATACTGCTAATCACAAATAACGCACACCCAGATATCATTAGTTAAGACACGGACCCGTTTAGTCTTACCGTGTAGCCGCGCAGTACACTATCTCCTCGAAGAGCTGAACGCGGGCGTTATTATATTCAGATTGTTTTCATTGAACAAAGCAAAGGCTTCATCATGTCATCGTCATTTAAATATCTTTGTCATGGGGGTATATAAGAAACAGTCCGATATCGTTGGAGATTCACCATATTGAATTTAGAGTGACATCATTTAATTTTTTTGCATTTTTTTCCAGCAAATCCTTTCATATAACACATACGTTATGGGAGTGTATAAAAAATAACTAGTCCGATATCTTGGTCGATCCTATAAAATGACGTCACTTAGATAGGCGTATTTTTACAATTCAGGTGCAAAATTTTACCCCAAACATTTGACCCAAAAATCGTTACTTAGGACCCCAAAACCCCTGAATAAGAATCACAGGTGAATTGGAGCAACAAGTTCTTGATCACAAATTTAGATTCGCCATCTAGGAGTTTTTCATTGCCAGCGGTTGACCATTGTTTATTAACCCTAATCTTTACCCAGTTTAATACTCTTTTTTTCTCTGCCATTTCGTTTTCCGCTTTTTTAATCATAGTTTCTTTCCAGCTCCGGCATTAGATCAACTATATGTCATTATAATATTACATTGTCATATTAGATGTCCGCCATATTTGATTAAGTATGACGTTACTTTATTTGTTGTATTTAGCTCATCAAACCCTTTCATTTGATACCCATATTATAGTGGTTGCTGTGGAAATAATAAATCGTCATGTTGTGACGTCCGCCATATTGAATTTAGAATTGCATCTATTTACTTATTGTATTTTTCTCATAAATGCCTTTTAATTTACTTTTGATTTGGTATGCATATCATAGGGGTCACTATGAAAGTTATAAATCGCCATTTTGTGACCATATTAGATACAGAATTACGTCAATTTATTTATTGCAATTAGCTCATCAAGACCTTCCATTTGATACTCATACTACGAGTATGTCAATTATACATCCACATTTTGTATCGTCCGTTATATTGGATTTAAAATAACTTCGCTTTACATATTGTGTTTCATTTATCAAGCCCTTTTATTACTCGTAGTTACCCAAATCACAGAGGTTGCTGTGGAATTGATAAATCGCTATTTTGTAACTTCGCCATAATCAAACGTGTATGTCAAATTTTAGCCCAATAGCTTCAGTGGAAGTGGGTGAAATATCGATTGAATTATAACAGTACATACATACAAATGAAGATAAAAGCTTTTAAAAAATTAAAAAAAATCATGTCATTGATGGGTGGAATATTTTATTTACCTTTAATTATTTCCAACACGAATAATTTGTAGGATTATATTTTAAAAATCGAACATTAGTTTAAGTGGTTGTAAGCGTATGGCCATTTTAAAATGTCCGAAGGGAATCATTATCATCTTATTTTATATATTAGTTATTTTTAATATAAATTAATGTTATGCTTCCGACAGTCATTATCAATATCGTCATTCCAGCCCTTCACAAGTCCACTGCTGAACCTAGACTTCCCTCAAGAAATGCCACAAAGCACGGTCCTGAGCTCCAACGACTTCCTGCATGTATTAGTCTTGCCTTGCCAAGTCTTAACTCGATCTAGTGGAGAGCCACACTTAACTTCGTCTACGGGCACGAGACTGCTATTTATGATATAGCCGTCTCCGTAGCTTGCTGAGCGACCTAGAACTTCCTCATACGGCCATATTTAGGACCACGTCTCAAATCCATTAGTTATCACTGGCAACACGCACTGGTTGTACAAAATTATTTATAAGTTTTGATGTATATCTGACGAGAAGACGTGTTGCGAACTGCCAAACCGACTTCAATCCGTCGATTGACCTCTCGGTCGATGTTGGAATTACCTAGTCGGATTATATGACCTAGGTAAATATACTCCCAACAACTATCAGCATAATTATGTGTGACGCGGACGTTACACATGACATGATCCTTCTTTTGCTCATCTTAATCTTAAGACCAGTCTGTTGGGAGACACTAACATCATGGAGCATAGATCTTAAAGGCCTCCAACGATTTAGGCTTAGGGATTATATCGGCAAATCGAAGTTGAGTGATGTTTTCACCATTGATGTTAAAAACGTCTTTCAATGTAGTGGTGAAGTTTTTCAGGGATATAACCTCACCTACTCTTACAACTCTCTGCAGTTTTGGAGATTTCGTACTCTGGTTTTCACTGGGTATAGTCATCGTAATCTTATCGTATACACATTTCAGTACTTCGATGTACCGACAGTCAACGTTGCACCACTGAAGCGAATGTAGCATCATCCAAATTTTGGCGGAATCCATGGCTTTCTCGTAGTCGACATACGCAAGACAAAGTAACAGATTGTAATCTTTACTTCAATCTGTTACTTTGTTTTTACTGACAATGTAAATACTATTTTTCTAGGTTAAAAAGATTAGATTATTTTAGAGTTTAAGATTACCTTATATTGTTTAAGATTATTGTAAAATACTTATTGAGTAGACATATTCTTAACTGATTATCACAATTAACTTGCCACAAGCCAATCAATTCTTACAACAATCAAATGATGTATGTTTATGCGTAAATCCGATAAGATATGCATGTAGTCTTTCTTATAATTACCATACCTAGAGCGGGAATTCCCCGAGAGCCCCCGCTGCAATAGAAGTCTTGCCGCGAAAATGTGAACTAACAGGAAAACTTTTCTTCTTTTAGCTACAGCGCTGCGTCTTAAAGAAGCAAGGATTATATTACCTACCAGATACGATCAAAAACTGACAGGGTTATATCTTTTTTAAGAAATGCATAAAATTTTGATATATTTTCTTTAATAATAACATCACCCAAGAATTAGTATTTTCTCCTGTGTCGTGAAAGCAGTTTTTAAGCACACACCTGGAACAATTATTTGTCAGTCATAAAAATACTTGTTCTGTACAGGATTCAAAACCCTTAGTGCCGCATCTCAATGCTTAGCCACTGTGCCATGGAGTACGTTGTTTTTAATAACTTTTTGTATGCACGTTACCTACGTGAAATTAATTAAAGATATTATTAATACATTTTATTTACTGTCGTAATAATTAATGTTAAGATCCTCTTGGTCCCCTCTGGCCGGGAGCACCTTCCAGCTAGGGGCCCGTGTTACTTTGCCCAGCTTGCTACCCTAATGTTACCTTTTGCATAATCGCCACGCTAGGTAGGCAAGTTAATAACCACATTTTTTGGTGCTTAATAGAAAGACGCTGCTTCCTATTTCCTGGTTCGTTTCCCTCTCACGCCTTTTACAAAATTCACGTGACGATATGGAGTAGTATTATTACAATACCACTACAAATTATTATAGTGTAATTAATTTAACGAACGAACGTCCCGTCGTAGACGTCCGGTTTTTGAAAGATCCACGCTCCAGCTATATTATAGTAGTAGCATGAATGGGTCGGCTCAACCGGGAAGTACCACGCTCTAACCGAATACCAGCGTTAATTAGCAGCACAATGTTGCTGTGGTCCGTATGGTGAGTGTAGAGAACCGAAGACATAATGATTTCTTATATTTACGCGAACACTACACATTTGAATAACACTGGTTTTTACGGATTTTACCGCGTATATTTAACTTTTACATACCCAACGTTTCGAGCACTTTACAGCACCCTTGGTCACGGGGGACCGAAATGCTCAACGTCCAGATGTCTTAGTTAACCGCGGTTATCATAGATTAAAATTTAACTTTTGCAATCTACACAGTATGAACTTAATACCATTTGAAGTCTTGCAGTTGTATGCTTGGGTTGGGATTTAATTTTATTTATTATAGGATCCCAAGCAGATTGTAGAACCCAGCCATCTTCTCTATTGAAATTGGGATGTTTTTTTTTTGAAAACAATAGCCTCGCGAATCATCCTTGTAAGGAATCGGTGTTCTTTAGCGAGAATTTGTGGTCTATAAAATCTGATGTAATGGTTGGTGCCGTCTAAGATATGATCACGTTCAACGTTCCGGGAAATCGGCAGTTTGTGATGTAGTGACGGGGGTGATCCTGTACGTGTTCGCATACTGCAGTATTCCAGGAGCGTCGACTCTTCACATTAGCTATATGTTCTTTAATGCGGGTTTTAGTCGATCTTTTAGTTTGTCTTATGTAGGAGAGACCACATTCACAATCAAGCTTGTACACTCCTGCATCTTGTAGAGGGACATTACACTTGACGGATGGTAAAAACTGACCAATATTCTTTGGCAGCTTGAAGTATGTTTTAATGGAAGCGCACTTCAAGATGTATCCAATCCTGTCAGTGACTCCTCTGACATATGGCAGTACAGCAGGTACACGCTCGACTGTGGCCAGCTTCACTCTTTCACTGTGACGTAGGCGCGGGACCTAAAGCTTGTTGTCATGCAAAACTTGCTTGATGTGTTTCAGCTTGGCAGCCAGGTGTTTACTGTCACAGATCCCTCGTGCTCTCTGAAACAAAGATTTACCTACAGTAGCTAACAGTAAAGGATGGTGGTGAGAATCACCGTTTAAATATCTATATGTATGGGTCTTTTATCTATACACAGTATGGTTCAAGGTGTCATCAGGATTGCGAATTACTAACACATCTATCTAGAAAAGCTAAAGAATAATTGTTTGCCTCTAACTACATTGTGAACTGAATTTTAGAATTTATAGAGTTAAGATGATCTTAAAATGCAGTTACTATATCTAAAGGTAGAATTGTGAAAGTTTCGTCTACGTACCGCTTGTAGAACCTTGGATTTATGGGAAAACTAAGCAGGGCTTTCTCCTCAAAATCTTCCATGAATATGTCGGCGACAATGGGAGATACAGGTTAGGCCATTTGCCACACCATCTACTTGCTTGTAGAACTCCTCCTTCCACAATAGGTAGCCAGATGTAAGGCAGTGTTTGAGTAATACTGCATATTCTATGGGTATATTGTTTTCTTCCAACCTTCTAGTTACAATTGAGATGCAGTCTTCAACCGGTAAGCATGTAAACAATGACTGCACATCAAAACTGACCATAGTTTAATTGTCTGCCAGATTTAGTTTTAGTTAGTCTGACGTATCCATGATTACCGTGGCATTTCCTTTATCTGCGCGGAGAATCGTGAGTTCTGGTTTATTGCGTAGGTTCTTTAATGCTATAAATTCGTCTTTGGGAAGATGAACTGCGACGTAATATGTAATCGGTTTGAGCCATAAAATCGGTTTTTCAAAGCAAATAATAAGAAAGCACTTAGCTACAAATACCCCTTAAACTGTTTACACATTCACATATACACATGCGCGCACACACACACACACACACACACACACACACACACACACACACACACGCACACCCACACACACACACACACACACACACACACACACACACACACACACACACACACACACACACACACACACACACACACACACACACACACACACACACACACACACACACACACACACACACACACACACACACACACACACACGCACGCACACACACACACTATATAATATAAAGATTATATAGTTATTTCTTACATTTACGCACCATGGTCACGGGGGGATTAAAGTGTGTCATAGTTAGCCCAGCTACCTTCAGCCTTAGAATATTAATTTTTGTTCCGATTTATGCAGAATGAGCTTGTAGTTATTTTCTAGACTGGAATTGGTACGAGTATGCTTGGGTTTGGATTGCAGTTTATTAATTTTACGGTGCAATGAACATTTTACCACTCTCACAATAGCCTTACAAATCATCCTTGGCAAGAATCAGCGTTCTTTTGCGAATATTTGCTGCCCAATAATTTGTAATGGCTGGGGCAATTTGGAACGTGTTCACAGACTGCAGACTTCATGAATATAAGAAATCATAATATAAGAAGTCGTGAAACAACTTGGAAGATTAAGTAATATTTGGGTCAGCGATCTCTTAGACATTAAGCCTAAATTATATAGAAGGCATCATTATCATTGTTATCAGCCCCTATAATTTCACATCTGGACATGGGCCGTTCGTGTTATAGGGAAGATTTTCCGTCATGATTTAGTCATCATGCCGCAGTAAGCCGTTTGACGTTCGCAATAAAATTAGCGATATTATGCCACCTAATATTTAAAGCTTTAAATTTTACTTTATATCCTAAGAGGGATAGAGTATGGCCCTGACATTGCTCATTAAAATTAAGAATTAGGGCACCATACGATGAAATGATATAATGGATTCCCTTAATCCGCCATCAGACGGCAAATCACATGTTGAATTTTATTTCAATACAGATAATATACTGCTTGAAAGTTGCACTTTTTGTTTCAAACGAAATGCAAAAATTTAATTTCACTCGAGACAAAGTTTCAAATAGAATTTGAAAGTTGTAAAACTATAGAATGTTTTGCGTGGTGCAGAAGCAGTCAGCAAATGCCTCGAGCAAACGGACTATGTTACAAAAGCGGAGCAAGTTTCTCTTAAATAAATAATCTTAAAGTGCAAAGTTTTCATTAAAAAGACGAAAAAATAGATGGTGTATTTTAGTAGTTTTTATAGCTAAATGTTGTAAAGAATCTTGCTATGGGAAAACGAGATTGACATTGAAACCGTCGTTTAACTCAGGTTTAACTGATCGATTCATACCATGTTCTCAGTGAGATAAAAGACCTACATCTTACTGAAAATGAAACCATGGTCAGTTTTGATGTCCAGTCCCTATTTACATGCTACCTGTTAGAAGACTGCGTCTCAATTATAACTAGGAAACTAGAAGAAAATAATATGCCAGCAGAATATGCAGTATTAGTCAGACATTGCCTTACATCTGGCTATCTATTGTGGAAGGAAGAGTTTTACAAGCAAGTAGATGGCGTTGCAATGGGCTCACCTGTATCTCCCATTGTCGCCAAGACTTTGAGGAGAAAGCTCTCCTTACTGCACCTGTTACACTTAGGATGTACAAGCGGTACGTAGACGATACTTTTACAATTTTAACATCAGACAAAGTAACTGCATTTTTAGAACATCTTAATTCCATAAACTCTAAAATTCAATTTACTATGGAGTTAGAGGCAAATAATACCTTACCTTTCCTAGATGTGTTAGTCATCCGAAATCCTAACAACACCTTTGGTCACACTGTGTATAGGAAAAAGACCCATACAAATCGATATTTAAACGGTTAATCTCACTAACATCCTTCACAGTTAGCTACCGTGGGCAAATCTTTGTTACAGAGAGCACGAGGGATCTGTGATAGCAAACACCTGGCCGCCGAGCTTCAGCACGTCAAGCAAGTTCTGCACGACAACAAGCTTCGGGTCCCGCGCCTACGTCACACTGACTGAGTGAAGCCGGCCACAGTCGAGCGTGTGCCTGCTGTACTACCATATGTCAGAGGTGTCACAGACAAGATTGGCTACATCTTGAAGCGAGCTTCTATTAGAACATTCTACAAGCCGCCGAAGAAGATTAGTCAGTTCCTACCATCAGCTAAGTGTCATATTCCTCTACAAGATGCAGGAGTGTACCAGCTTGATTGTGAATATGGTCTCTCTTATATAGGACAAACAAAAAGATCAATTAGAACCCGCGTAAAAGAACATATAGCTGATGTGAAGCATCAACGTTCCGGGAAGTCTGCAGTTTGCGATCATATCCTAGACGGCCCCAACCATTACATCAGATTTGATAGATCACAAATCCTCGCGAAAGAACACCGATGCCTACCAAGGATGATACGTGAGGCTATTGAAATTAAAAACATCCTAATTTCAATAGAGAAGGAGGCTAGGTACTACCACCTGCTTGGGATCCTATAATCAATAAAATTAAAACTAAACCCAAACATGCCACTGCAAGACCTCAGGACATAGTCAGTTCATTTTGCATAGATCGGACCATAAACAATAATTAAAAAATCTTAGGAGAAATTTGAGGCAATCTGAAAGGAGGTCCACGTTTAGCTTGTGGGCTGTAACAGTGACACTGTTGCTATCTTGTGCTATTATTATCAACATCATCATCATCACGCTGTCACCTTTGAGTATTAAAATAGAACTCCCCATCGGAACATAGCAGCATTATACTATTATTTTATGATGTTATTATTAAAACATTTATCCTAGATTGTTAGATATTCCAAAATTGCTTTATAATTTTGGCTTCGCTTGACTATTGTTATGTTAATTAGAAATCGAAATTTATGGCGTAGTAATAATAAAATAGCAATGGATAATTTGTAATTAGTTTTTAGAAATAAGGAACACGAATAAATTAAATAAAGTATGTGTATGTAAGCGTTAAATGTAACTAGCTATATTTTATTTACTTGTTAACTACACCCACATTTGCTAAATGAAATAAAATGAATGATTTTTATACAATATAGATTATTGCAAAATACTTATTGAATGTCTTTTTATTTATCACTGGTTCAAAAAGAAACCTCCGTCCTCGGAAGAAGTAGTAAGATAGCGAACGGGACTTTTTTTAAACGTATTTAATTTTACAATAATTTATTTTAAAAAAACCAAATGAATTCTTTTAGCGCAAACATTTTTTCATTTATGTATTCCTTGACTTTATAATAACCCTTTTTGTAAAACTTTCCTTTAAAACATTTAAACTTGATTAATGACAAATTTAAATACCGGTGGTAGTTTACTCGTACCGGAAGGCGAAGTGTAGGGCGACCCCCCATAGATGGAGTGACGACCTGGTAAGACACGCAGGATGATGCAGTCGATGGATGCAGATGGCTCAGGACCGTCTTTTGTAGTACGCCTATTATCAGCTTGGACTTGTAAATGATGATTATGATGATGAATGACAATTTTTTTACATTTTCTGGGATTTTGTTGTAAAAGCGTACACATTGCCCCATAAATAAATTTATAAATCTGCATAGTCTAGTAACTGGTATTACAAGCTTGTTTGTTCCTAGTGTTTACTGTAGGAACAACTTTATTCTTATGAAAGCCATTTAAGAATTTATGTACATACATTATAATATTTTCACAAATATGCTCATAATCATCATCATCGTCACAGTCTATCAAAATCAACTGCTCACCATTAGTTTGTCTTAGGCAGGTTGCTTACTGCAGCAACATGTATTACACATTTCAATGTCGCCTCTTGCAAAACTCACGGGTGACATAGGATAGTTAATTTTCTTACCCTGCTACTTCACCGTACGGTCCTCACCAATTAACAAAAGATGCTCTGACAACTGGAATATGTCTGCATTTGTTTAAAATAAAGAAAAAATAACTATAGTGATAAGTATCAGTTTTACTAACACGGAGATTG
This sequence comes from Parnassius smintheus behrii, assembly GCA_036936625.1. Classification (NCBI taxonomy): domain Eukaryota; kingdom Metazoa; phylum Arthropoda; class Insecta; order Lepidoptera; family Papilionidae; genus Parnassius; species Parnassius smintheus. The sequence goes on along the minus strand of JAUPFT010000004.1, from coordinate 8,903,185 downwards.
CGGCAATGCGCTCACCAACCAGCCTGTTTAGTGTGACAACCAATTTTGAACAAAATGCACCAGTTCGCATATCGCTATAAAGGCACATATTTACAATTCACCTGTTGTTTGCTTCTTTGCTTGGCCGTTAAAGGAAAAGAAACTATGTTCAGTTTCTCTTTTATTATTAAAATGTTGTAAAAAAGTGAGACAAAACACGTTGTAAATTTCTACAGTGTAATAATTATTATAACAGGTTGGGGAAAAAGATTCTTCGTATCTTGTTCGTACAAAACTGAATCTGGAAATCTGGAAATTGAACCAGCCAATTTTAATCGATATTAAAATTGGCTGGTTTTAATATCGATTCCTGTAGGATATTAAGAAAAAAGAAAAAACACTTTTCTGTCAGGTTAATTGATTTTCGGTCTGCCAAAATGAGTGAATCTAACAAAGAAATTCGATACATACTGAATATTTATCACAAAAAAAGGAAAAATGCGACTCATGCCGCGAAAAATATGGTAACGTTTATGGACCTAATGCAGTGTCACTGCTATGCATGGGAGAATTTGGCCTTCATCGCCACTTAATGGATAGTAACGTTATACATCGCACCTGTAATGTTGCTGCCCATTACAAGCCTGGGCATTTTTGGTCTGACAATGACATAGTATTTCCCTTTATCGGCTCCTACGACATCCACGTCATGAAAGAGAGTGACTCTTCTAATGTAAATCTATGCTTAGAGTTTCTCTAGTAGATAAAATTCGAAATGAATAAATCCGCCGGAGAACCAAGATTACTGACATAGTTTTCTGTGTTTGTATATTGAAATGGAAATGGACTGGTCATGTCTGTCACAGAGGTGACAACCGGTAGAGTAGACGTGTTATGGAGTGGAAACTACGTCCAGGCAAACGTATTACAATAGTGGTTCAAGCCGAGGTTCGTACCTCCTTCAGAGCCCCCCGCACCCTTTAGCCAGTCGAGACTCACTACAAAAACAGGGGCCGGAGTGCCTCGGGATTGCAGTCAGCGAAGCGCCTTGCCGACGGCAGAACCGTTGCTCTCAATAGCTCGCAGGTCCTCACTCACGAGACTATTTTGATGAAGTTGCAAAGGCCGCAGGGCCAACAGCACACACTTATAGAAAAAAATTGCCGCTCACTTAGCAGTCAGCCACCGCAGAGTCTACAACACCTGAGGATGCCTTGTGCAAAAGCGAAATACGTGTCGTATTATCGTAGTGGTGTTAGATGTAGTGGTGCTGGGATTAGTGGTAACGGTTATAGTGCACGCAATTGGAGAAGGGCTGGAGGTGCTCTTCAAAGTAGGTAAGGCACATCATTTGACTTCATTTAGCGACATGGGCGAAGTAATTCTTACGGAATGATTTCTTAAATTTACGCGAATACTACACATTGAATAAAACTATTATTTACGGATTTTATCATAAAAATTGTGACTGAACATCAAAACTGACCAAAGTTTCATTGTTAGCGAGATGTAGGTAACCATATGTCAGAGGAGTCACGGACAGATTGGCTACATCTTGAAGCGAGCGTCCATTAAGAAGAAAATTAAAGAGGAAAAGGCCAATTTTCAGCCGAGCTATAGATGAATACGTGTTTTTATTGATGAATTTAAGTAAATAATAGACTGAAAATATGAAAATTAAATATATAAGATTAAGAATTTACTAAGAAAACTATAAGGAAATATGGGGAGCAATTAATTTTACAATTTAAAGAAGATTTTAACAAAAAGTACCAATTTTTAGGAAAGTTATTAGCAAATTTATAGTTGAATTTATATGATTGTATCGATTAACCACTATACCTCGGTTTAGGTAAATAGTGATTTTTTCAAGTTCTGTGTGTTTTATAAAGCAAATAAGAGTGCAGATGGTAGTTTCTACAAAAACAGACCTAATAAAAGCAAAAACAGCGTAAGAAATGAAGATTTAAAAATTTTTAAAAATTTTATAGAATTACGACTATAGGAAAACGAATTATGAAAATCAATATTTATGCGGTAGAAATTTACTATAAAAACTATAGATAAATACGGGGGGCGGTTAAATACACTATTTACAAAGAAAATTTAAACGGAAAAGGCCGCTTTTCAGCCGAGTTATAGATCAATACGTGTTTTTATTAATGAATTTACGTAAATAAGAGACGGAAAATATAAAAATTCTATATAAAGAAGCTCAACCGAAGTTAAAGTTTTATTTTTATTTTATAATGAATCATTACGTAAAAGGGGATGTGGTAGCTTAAGGGCTAAGCGCGGTGAACTTCACAGTAGGCGAGCAAACCGGGTTCAATCCCGCCGGCACAAATGAAAGTTATAATTGCAATTTTAAGTGCTAGTTTTCCGAGTGAGTGAGTAGTTTGGAAATTGCGTAACATTTGAAGTTTGCAACCACGGGCAACCAACACGGGCAAGCTGGACGGAGATTTCATTCTTTTTCCCCAGACAGATGTATATATGCTTGTTTACTAACTTTTAACTACGTAAATTGGTAAAAATAAAAATATATAAAACGCTATTATAATAGGTTGATTTCCTAGCACACAATTTTTAATTTAAAGAGCGTACTTGACTGATTTTCATGAATTTATTAAATAAATTAATAGTACAGTTTTTTTTTAAAACAAGCTTTTATTCAAATATTCTAAAAAGAAGAACATGAACTTTAAATTACATCAAATTCATAAATAAAATCTTGTCGCGATATATACCAATTTTAAGAAGAACATAATTTTTTTGTAATTCCCTACTTATTTAATTATTTTATTCTTTACTGCATCCTTAAATCTCGCGGCATGCTTTTATATATATCATATAAATTGTGTAATGTAAAGTTTATTTCTATATTCTTCTGTTATTTAAAATGGTTTTTTACTATAAATTATTTTATTTATTCTTTAGTTGTTCTTGATATGTTCTTAAGTTTGTTCGTTTTATTTAATGCGTCTTTTTGTTTTTTGATTGCCATATTAAACCCGAAATCTTGAATTTTTATCTCTAGTGTTCAACCTTTTTCAGTCTTTACAAGATTTGTTCGGGCACCACCAATGTATCCCTTACATTTGCCGAGTTATAAGTCTTTATAATTGATATGGCGGCCACCTTGTATTTCGCCATTTTGCTTTTATTTTCACCACGGCTAGAAAGTTTCCAGGATGTAGCTTCGTTCCTGTTGTCTTCTGCGTGGGCTTTCTGCCCAGCAGGTCTCGGGCCTCGGGGTGTACCCCTTTATTCGGGCATTCTTCACGGGCTACTACAATGGGCCGGTTCTGGGAGCCTTAAATAAGGCTACCTCAATTTAATAGTGGCTTTAGCCGCAGTTGAGTAAATTAATAATTGTGTGAGGTTATCTAGGTATTTTCTTTAATTATAGGATAACGGTGACAAACGAGCATACAGTCCACCTGGTGGTAAGTGGATGATGTGGCCCATAGACATCTACATGCGATTAAGAATCAAAATGTAGATGCGTTGTCACCCCTGAGGATTAAGATGAAATGCCTCGATCCTAGTTAAACGGATCTTTGGTTCTTTACACTCACCATACGAAACACAGCAGCATTAAGTTGCTATGGCGTGAGCGTGGTCCTTTCCCGGTCAAGCCGACCCATTCATGCTACAACAATAATATGGCTAGAGCGTGGCTACACCACGTAAAAAAGTTTAGTCGATGTTAACCTGTCTTTGGCATTGAATGTTTTACTTGAGTCTCTAATCTATGTGGAGAGGAGTTCTCTTGTACAGGGTCGATCGTTCGGGGGCGGTGTGTGTAGCGGCGCTATATTATTGATATGTGGGTGTGACCCGTTGTCAGCGTTGTCAAACATATAGCGTGCCAGCCAGACCACAAATTCTTCTAGGCTCTCCATTCTGTAGTTGGCCGCTATTACATCGTTCCGAACGTAACTACCCGTACCTACTATGATCCGTAACAGCAAATTCTGCTGGACCTGCAGTCACCGCTTCTATCGATCGCTCAGGAGCGCGTACCTCTTGTGCATCTTAGCAGTGGCGATGTGGGCTCTTCTGGATGACGTGAAGTAGGCACTATCGTTGTCTTAGGTGGTACGCTAACTATTATAGTTCTTATTGTTAACTCGGCGTCCTCTACACATACGTAGAACCTCCTAACTGCGAAAAATGACGCCACTAGCCACAACATAACATGAGGGATACCAGTTTGATCTTCTATCTTGTAGGGTAATCCAGAGTGCCACACCCCGTCAAACGCCGTCTCTATGTCGAGAAAAACACCCTACAACGCAAGATAGTACAGCACTCTGGTCAGCTGTGTTGCTGCCGAGTGATCCCTCCTGAATCCGTGCTGCTCCGCCCGAAGGTAGATGCACGGGCGGAAGCGTCTTAGCGCAATCTTTCAAGCAGTTTAGCTATGTGCGTTAGCAGCGGGATCGGCCTGTAGTTGGCAGCTCTACACTTGTCCTTCCAGGGTTTCAGCTACACGATCACTTTGTCTTTCTTCCAGTTCTCAGGGAAGTGAGATGTTCGCAATATGCCATTGTATAGTCGACCAATCTCTATAAGGATTCTGTTGGGAAGCTGTCGGAGTGCAGCGTTGGTTATCCCGTCGTGCAGTGGCGCCTTCCTCGGTTGCAGGCGGGTTACTGTCCTCCGCAGTTCAGCGGTGGAGATGAACCACTTTTCTGTAAGCAGTGGCGCGGGCGACGACAGGAAATCCTGTACACAGCTCTCCTTCTGGGCCTGAATCTCCATGAATTGCTGGGTTCAGAATAAATTACTCCTTGAAGTGCTCTGCTAGAATATTTGCTCTATCCTTGGCATCATAACATTGCTCGCTCGCGTTTTTGGTCAGCGGGCAAACGTTAGGGCGAGTTTACGTTAACTGCCGGTTCAATTTGTAGAGCAACGTATCGTGCTCATCCGCTTTACAGATGCGCTACTCCCACGCCTTACCTCTGTGGTCCTGTATTGCAATCGATAGTGCGTCTGTGAGTTGGTTAAGGTTGGATTTAAATCAGCAGCGAGTCCACGCCCAGAGCTTCCTCAGCACTCATTTGCGCTTTAGATGTACGTTTATCTATCACGGCAGCTCATACTTTATTCCAAAGAGAGGGACGATAATAGAGACCGCATGGAGGGCCTCCTGGATGTTCTTGGAAATTCTAGTTGCAGCGGCCTCTACGTCATCCACTGAGTTAATCGGTAAGTGTACTGGAGGTCTCTCCTGCAGTTATTGGTGGTAGAGCCTTAAGTCGATCTAGGTCTTAAAAGATCTGGATGGCGTGGTGACCACCTTGGTGCCATGGGTAATCGGATTGGGAGGTACTGTGAGTTCAAGTCGTACAACATCTCTACCACTATCGGGCAGTTGACGTTCCTAGAGAGCACGATGTCCAGTACATCCGGACGATTACGTGGTGTCGTAGGAACGTGGGTGGGTTCCTCGGGACCTAAGATATCGTAGATGTAGCTTTCTGCATCTTTATAAAGTTCATGACCCAAAGGGTTGATCATTCTAGACCTCCAGGTGTTTGGCGTTTAGGTCCCCAGCGATGATGGTGGCCGTCATGCCTTCCATTACCGTCCAGAATTCTGAGGATAAAATGGACTCCTTAGCGGCCGAATGCAGCAAAGATTCTTATTTTCTCGCCCGACGCCATTTTGATGCCGATAATTTTTTTTAATTTATTATTTATTAGTGAATTTATAAGACAGTGGTGTTACTTAATTCTAAACTCGCCAAACTTTTACGTTTGATGGCGAGAGGCGCTCTTTTACATGGCAATGAACCACCTTATGTACCCCTAATATTGGAAACAATAATACAGAATTATATAGATAACACAGTAACATATAAACCTATGACATCTTGTTGTTATGTTAACTTTATGATCTTATATATATATATATATATATATATATATATATATATATATATATATATATATATATATATATATATATATATAAATAAATTTATTTATATAAATTAAATACATGATAGTTATATATTATATTGTTATGGTTTATTAATATCCTATCGTATTTAGTTCTATAAGCCATCCTGTATAATGGTTTTTAACCCGGCGCCAATGACATAAAAAAATAACGCGGACGATGACACTGGGCCATCGTGACCCGGACTTTTTTGGATAATTTTTCATGAAATTAAAGTAATTTTTTAAATTCAAATAAATGTTTATAAAATAAGGGTTCTTTGCATATGAAATAAAGTTGAAATAATACTTATATAACATTTAAATCATTTTTATTAGATTTTCTTATAACATATGCAAAATCATCATTGTAAACATAACATGAATATGCTTTTTCATTTTTGGTAAATTTTTGGAATTAATAATAGTAATCAATGATTTTATGTACTAAAAAAGAGATCATACAAACTTCTTATTATAAAAATAAGAAGGTATCAGTCATCTATTTTCTCATTTACAGACATGGAACTACTACAATTATTGCAATACGAAATCAAATGATCTGGGCATATGTAAATGTGGCATGCGTGACAAGTATGAGATATTTTCTTATTCTTTTTAGACGGACATACTTGACGTCTTTTGCGACTCCCTGAAACCTTATTAGGAGGTTCCTCGGTAGGTTCTCCCACGAAATCTGGGATTATTTTACACATTTAACGATGTAAATTTACTTGTCTCTCGGATGTGTACAAAGTGTGTCCCAGGTTTTTTAGGAAATGACGCTTTTTCTAACGTGTATCGTATTATTAGCCCGATATATTATATTTATTTATGCCCGATGTATTCAGCATTGCGTAGAAAATTGTCGATGGCCATCGATTTGAGTTTCTGCTTACATTGTAAGTAGCACAAAGTTTGTCAGCTACATCCTCTCCGCCCTTGGTGTCATTATAATAAGTTACTATTTCAGGATTTCGGTTATTGCCAGTAAAATCATCAATGCTGGAATCATGGTGCAAGCTCGATATCAAGAGGACAACTTAATTTTTCTTCGGAATATAAGAGACCAGAATTATATGTTTTTGATATCCAAAAGTTGAAGAGTTTAGCTCTTTTCCACGTGATGTGATAAATTGAAGTAGGATTTGCATCTTGTTTTTGCGTAAGGTGCCCACTAAAGTCAGTTTGTGTTCACTTAGGAGATTATCAAAGGTAACACTACGATGAGTATTGGAGATTGGCAACACAAGGCAATTTACTACATCAAACGGTTTGTAACTAATGGAGTATGGGCCATTTGGTTGCTTTTCGCGGAAAATGTTTTTGAATCTACTAAGGCAAATATATTTATTCCTTATTTTGCTGGTTTAGACAGTTTATATAGCTTAAATTTGCATCGTCCTCTGAATGCATCTAGCATCTTGTCAAAAAACGCTTGAAAAAATTTACGTGTTGGTGCAAAATTATCAAGTATTTGTCTTTTAGGGTTATTTTTTAATGATATTTTTAACAAAAAACTGAAATAGAACAAAGTAAATTAACATCAAACACCAAATAAACGAATAAAATTGAGTCACAAAAATACTACGCCAGCAATGACGCTGGGTCATATTTACCCGTATTGACTTGACGCACGTATATCTCGCTGCGCAGTCAGCGTCACACTGGATGTACCAACGGTCCGAGGAGAGGGAGATGGTATCTCCAGCTACACAAAGTTTCAAACTTTACGACTGAAGCAAAAAAAATCTAAGTCTGCTTAAAATCGCCTCGGGTCAATATGACCCAGCGTCATTGGCACCGGGTTAATTTTCTCTTAAGTGATCTTTTACTAATTTTAACTTTTTTTCTTAATAGATCTATTTTATTAAACACTTTAGCTACCAAATACTTAGATGTTCTCTTACCATTATAGTTTGTTATTTTTCGTTGAACCAGTTTGTTTTCTCTAACCATATGTGTGTTGTACTTGTTTTTAACATTAACTTCATATTCATCATTATAATAATATTCCAAACCTACCAAATAATCTATTTTTATATAGGGAATAATTTTACAAATGGGAAACAACTTATTATAGTCTTTGTTGCGATAGAGCGCATCGTTTGAAAATCTGACAAGTCTAGCTCTTGATGGCGATATCTCCCCTCACTAGAATCGCCGTCCCTCTGTGGGCGATCCCTTGAGGATTGACTTCATCCAGCCTGTAGATAACAGCTTCAGATACATTGTTGGTCTTAACTTTGTCTCTCCCAGCAAGATCACCTAGATGTCCTGTTGCTGGGCGGTTGTGCGAATTTCATGGATCTTCTGCTGTATTCGGGTTCCGATAGAGGGACTCAGGCTACTGACCTTATTATGGCGTGCCTGTAGCGATGACTGCGTACCCTTTTCTCTGACAGTGGCCTTACCATCCACTTGGATTGTTACTCCTCTTTGGCGTCTCTGGCAAATCCTCTTCGGTTGCTCCGGGAATAGCCCTGGTAGAGTGATCCCCTGCTTTATTGCAGTCTTCTTTAGGACTGGGCAGCGGCGATCGTTGGTCATGTGGTTTTTGGCGCAGTTGGCACTCTTTGGTTCTTCCTCCCCAACCCTAGGGCAATCGCTGGCGATGTGCTCCCCGGCACAACAAACCCACTTCACTGGGCCGAAGCAGTTGGTGGAGGCGTGTCCAAAATCCTGGCAATGGTGGCATTGTACCAGTCCCACTTTTCTTTGCCAGGTTTCGATGACGACCCCTCTCATAAAGAGGAGTTCATCCTTTTTATACAATTCTTGAAGTAGCTCCAGGCTAAGGTGGTCCAGCTTTGCAAAGTAGAGACATCCCGGTCTGCATCTACATGGTGGTATAGCCTTCAAATATTTAATAGGGAAGCCTTTTGGCCTGATAGTCCCCTCTATTGTTTGCGTGTGTGTGCCCACCGGCAGCCCACAGATGCCCTTTTTTGTGGGCATCTCCTCCTTCGAGGTATAGCATTAGCACGACATCGTTGGTAGCTTCTCCGAGAGCTCAACCGTGTAGCGCTGGTTGGTTCGGAACTCATCGGGGCTCTGTGGTGTGAATCTGATACCTTTCCCGAACGGACGACAGACGAGCAGTCATCAAATCCGGAAGACACGCTGCGACTATAGGCGGATATTTTGCCTTCTCTGAGAGTTAAGGCTCTTCCTCCGCCTTGAGTCGTGGCACTGCCAGTGCTGCTGCCATGTGGGCGTAACTTGTTGAGAGCTATTGTCTATCGTCTTGCGGTAGCCCAGACGGATTGGTACCGGTGACGATTGACCGGCGGATTCAGTTAGGGTCGCATAAGTTGTAGACCCCCAGCTGTAGTATTCTTCACCTCCCTGCTCAAACTGGGCTGAGTCGTGACTGCGTCTATCCGGTGAAATGGAGGAAGGTTGCGGTGTTGATGGTGACTTTGGTGGGGATTTATGAACCCTTTTCTTTGTCACTGATTGGGGGTCCTCATTCTCCGATGATGATTAATTTTGGGAGCTGATGCACCGCCTCTTTTCGTGGAGGGAGGCTTCGGTCTCCAGTGGAGTATAAAACGTCTCGTCGTTTTCTTAGCCCGCTGCAGTACGAAGTGTGGCGTCAGTTCCTGCCCAGCCGTGTACTTATATGGGGCAGGCGTGAAAGCGCCACTTGGTGTGAGTTCCTTGAATGGCTAAATGGGCTTACATATAGGAATCTGGCTGAACGTAGCTATCTTCGACTGTTCTGGATTAAGCAGGTCACTTATCGAAAGGGACCTATCCAGTTCATCTGGACGGTCAGTTAGTTTGCATGTACAATGAGAGGGAGCTCCCCCTTATCCGACATGACGTTGGTTACTTACTTACACTACCTACGCTGTGTGATGTTCAGTAATCTAACAATATTTCCTATCTGTACTCACCGAACGAGCCTAGCGTTACGCGCAACGCGAGGGTTAGGGGTGGAAGAAGGTGGGTAGACGTAACACTTGGGACACTGCCTGCCCTTTTAGTTACTAAAGGATCCAGGAAAGTGCGTTGGATGGCACTCTAATGTCACGACTGGGCACTAAAAGCACAAGCGCATTAAAGTACTTAAGGTTCTGCCTATGACTGGCCGGTGACCTCGACGCCTTTCGAAGTGTACGGACTCGGTGATCAGCGGAGTATTTCGTACCGGCGGTTGAATGTGAATACTGCTAATCACAAATAACGCACACCCAGATATCATTAGTTAAGACACGGACCCGTTTAGTCTTACCGTGTAGCCGCGCAGTACACTATCTCCTCGAAGAGCTGAACGCGGGCGTTATTATATTCAGATTGTTTTCATTGAACAAAGCAAAGGCTTCATCATGTCATCGTCATTTAAATATCTTTGTCATGGGGGTATATAAGAAACAGTCCGATATCGTTGGAGATTCACCATATTGAATTTAGAGTGACATCATTTAATTTTTTTGCATTTTTTTCCAGCAAATCCTTTCATATAACACATACGTTATGGGAGTGTATAAAAAATAACTAGTCCGATATCTTGGTCGATCCTATAAAATGACGTCACTTAGATAGGCGTATTTTTACAATTCAGGTGCAAAATTTTACCCCAAACATTTGACCCAAAAATCGTTACTTAGGACCCCAAAACCCCTGAATAAGAATCACAGGTGAATTGGAGCAACAAGTTCTTGATCACAAATTTAGATTCGCCATCTAGGAGTTTTTCATTGCCAACGGTTGACCATTGTTTGTTAACCCTAATCTTTACCCAGTTTAATACTCTTTTTTTCTCTGCCATTTCGTTTTCCGCTTTTTTAAACATAGTTTCTTTCCAGCTCCGGCATTAGATCAACTATATGTCATTATAATATTACATTGTCATATTAGATGTCCGCCATATTTGATTAAGTATGACGTTACTTTATTTGTTGTATTTAGCTCATCAAACCCTTTCATTTGATACCCATATTATAGTGGTTGCTGTGGAAATAATAAATCGTCATGTTGTGACGTCCGCCATATTGAATTTAGAATTGCATCTATTTACTTATTGTATTTTTCTCATAAATGCCTTTTAATTTACTTTTGATTTGGTATGCATATCATAGGGGTCACTATGAAAGTTATAAATCGCCATTTTGTGACCATATTAGATACAGAATTACGTCAATTTATTTATTGCAATTAGCTCATCAAGACCTTCCATTTGATACTCATACTACGAGTATGTCAATTATACATCCACATTTTGTATCGTCCGTTATATTGGATTTAAAATAACTTCGCTTTACATATTGTGTTTCATTTATCAAGCCCTTTTATTACTCGTAGTTACCCAAATCACAGAGGTTGCTGTGGAATTGATAAATCGCTATTTTGTAACTTCGCCATAATCAAACGTGTATGTCAAATTTTAGCCCAATAGCTTCAGTGGAAGTGGGTGAAATATCGATTGAATTATAACAGTACATACATACAAATGAAGATAAAAGCTTTTAAAAAATTAAAAAAAATCATGTCATTGATGGGTGGAATATTTTATTTACCTTTAATTATTTCCAACACGAATAATTTGTAGGATTATATTTTAAAAATCGAACATTAGTTTAAGTGGTTGTAAGCGTATGGCCATTTTAAAATGTCCGAAGGGAATCATTATCATCTTATTTTATATATTAGTTATTTTTAATATAAATTAATGTTATGCTTCCGACAGTCATTATCAATATCGTCATTCCAGCCCTTCACAAGTCCACTGCTGAACCTAGACTTCCCTCAAGAAATGCCACAAAGCACGGTCCTGAGCTCCAACGACTTCCTGCATGTATTAGTCTTGCCTTGCCAAGTCTTAACTCGATCTAGTGGAGAGCCACACTTAACTTCGTCTACGGGCACGAGACTGCTATTTATGATATAGCCGTCTCCGTAGCTTGCTGAGCGACCTAGAACTTCCTCATACGGCCATCTTTAGGACCACGTCTCAAATCCATTAGTTATCACTGGCAACACGCACTGGTTGTACAAAATTATTTATAAGTTTTGATGTATATCTGACGAGAAGACGTGTTGCGAACTGCCAAACCGACTTCAATCCGTCGATTGACCTCTCGGTCGATGTTGGAATTACCTAGTCGGATTATATGACCTAGGTAAATATACTCCCAACAACTATCAGCATAATTATGTGTGACGCGGACGTTACACATGACATGATCCTTCTTTTGCTCATCTTAATCTTAAGACCAGTCTGTTGGGAGACACTAACATCATGGAGCATAGATCTTAAAGGCCTCCAACGATTTAGGCTTAGGGATTATATCGGCAAATCGAAGTTGAGTGATGTTTTCACCATTGATGTTAAAAACGTCTTTCAATGTAGTGGTGAAGTTTTTCAGGGATATAACCTCACCTACTCTTACAACTCTCTGCAGTTTTGGAGATTTCGTACTCTGGTTTTCACTGGGTATAGTCATCGTAATCCTATCGTATACACATTTCAGTACTTCGATGTACCGACAGTCAACGTTGCACCACTGAAGCGAATGTAGCACCATCCAAATTTTGGCGGAATCCATGGCTTTCTCGTAGTCGACATACGCAAGACAAAGTAACAGATTGTAATCTTTACTTCAATCTGTTACTTTGTTTTTACTGACAATGTAAATACTATTTTTCTAGGTTAAAAAGATTAGATTATTTTAGAGTTTAAGATTACCTTATATTGTTTAAGATTATTGTAAAATACTTATTGAGTAGACATATTCTTAACTGATTATCACAATTAACTTGCCACAAGCCAATCAATTCTTACAACAATCAAATGATGTATGTTTATGCGTAAATCCGATAAGATATGCATGTAGTCTTTCTTATAATTACCATACCTAGAGCGGGAATTCCCCGAGAGCCCCCGCTGCAATAGAAGTCTTGCCGCGAAAATGTGAACTAACAGGAAAACTTTTCTTCTTTTAGCTACAGCGCTGCGTCTTAAAGAAGCAAGGATTATATTACCTACCAGATACGATCAAAAACTGACAGGGTTATATCTTTTTTAAGAAATGCATAAAATTTTGATATATTTTCTTTAATAATAACATCACCCAAGAATTAGTATTTTCTCCTGTGTCGTGAAAGCAGTTTTTAAGCACACACCTGGAACAATTATTTGTCAGTCATAAAAATACTTGTTCTGTACAGGATTCAAAACCCTTAGTGCCGCATCTCAATGCTTAGCCACTGTGCCATGGAGTACGTTGTTTTTAATAACTTTTTGTATGCACGTTACCTACGTGAAATTAATTAAAGATATTATTAATACATTTTATTTACTGTCGTAATAATTAATGTTAAGATCCTCTTGGTCCCCTCTGGCCGGGAGCACCTTCCAGCTAGGGGCCCGTGTTACTTTGCCCAGCTTGCTACCCTAATGTTACCTTTTGCATAATCGCCACGCTAGGTAGGCAAGTTAATAACCACATTTTTTGGTGCTTAATAGAAAGACGCTGCTTCCTATTTCCTGGTTCGTTTCCCTCTCACGCCTTTTACAAAATTCACGTGACGATATGGAGTAGTATTATTACAATACCACTACAAATTATTATAGTGTAATTAATTTAACGAACGAACGTCCCGTCGTAGACGTCCGGTTTTTGAAAGATCCACGCTCCAGCTATATTATAGTAGTAGCATGAATGGGTCGGCTCAACCGGGAAAGTACCACGCTCTAACCGAATACCAGCGTTAATTAGCAGCACAATGTTGCTGTGGTCCGTATGGTGAGTGTAGAGAACCGAAGACATAATGATTTCTTATATTTACGCGAACACTACACATTTGAATAACACTGGTTTTTACGGATTTTACCGCGTATATTTAACTTTTACATACCCAACGTTTCGAGCACTTTACAGCACCCTTGGTCACGGGGGACCGAAATGCTCAACGTCCAGATGTCTTAGTTAACCGCGGTTATCATAGATTAAAATTTAACTTTTGCAATCTACACAGTATGAACTTAATACCATTTGAAGTCTTGCAGTTGTATGCTTGGGTTGGGATTTAATTTTATTTATTATAGGATCCCAAGCAGATTGTAGAACCCAGCCATCTTCTCTATTGAAATTGGGATGTTTTTTTTTTTGAAAACAATAGCCTCGCGAATCATCCTTGTAAGGAATCGGTGTTCTTTAGCGAGAATTTGTGGTCTATAAAATCTGATGTAATGGTTGGTGCCGTCTAAGATATGATCACGTTCAACGTTCCGGGAAATCGGCAGTTTGTGATGTAGTGACGGGGGTGATCCTGTACGTGTTCGCATACTGCAGTATTCCAGGAGCGTCGACTCTTCACATTAGCTATATGTTCTTTAATGCGGGTTTTAGTCGATCTTTTAGTTTGTCTTATGTAGGAGAGACCACATTCACAATCAAGCTTGTACACTCCTGCATCTTGTAGAGGGACATTACACTTGACGGATGGTAAAAACTGACCAATATTCTTTGGCAGCTTGAAGTATGTTTTAATGGAAGCGCACTTCAAGATGTATCCAATCCTGTCAGTGACTCCTCTGACATATGGCAGTACAGCAGGTACACGCTCGACTGTGGCCAGCTTCACTCTTTCACTGTGACGTAGGCGCGGGACCTAAAGCTTGTTGTCATGCAAAACTTGCTTGATGTGTTTCAGCTTGGCAGCCAGGTGTTTACTGTCACAGATCCCTCGTGCTCTCTGAAACAAAGATTTACCTACAGTAGCTAACAGTAAAGGATGGTGGTGAGAATCACCGTTTAAATATCTATATGTATGGGTCTTTTATCTATACACAGTATGGTTCAAGGTGTCATCAGGATTGCGAATTACTAACACATCTATCTAGAAAAGCTAAAGAATAATTGTTTGCCTCTAACTACATTGTGAACTGAATTTTAGAATTTATAGAGTTAAGATGATCTTAAAATGCAGTTACTATATCTAAAGGTAGAATTGTGAAAGTTTCGTCTACGTACCGCTTGTAGAACCTTGGATTTATGGGAAAACTAAGCAGGGCTTTCTCCTCAAAATCTTCCATGAATATGTCGGCGACAATGGGAGATACAGGTTAGGCCATTTGCCACACCATCTACTTGCTTGTAGAACTCCTCCTTCCACAATAGGTAGCCAGATGTAAGGCAGTGTTTGAGTAATACTGCATATTCTATGGGTATATTGTTTTCTTCCAACCTTCTAGTTACAATTGAGATGCAGTCTTCAACCGGTAAGCATGTAAACAATGACTGCACATCAAAACTGACCATAGTTTAATTGTCTGCCAGATTTAGGTAATTAATCTCGCTGACGAAATGGTGGGAATCCTTTATGTGTGCTCTTGTATGTCCCCTGAGTGGTGAGAGTATATTCGCTAAGTGTTGACCCAACCTGTAAGGTGGTGAATCGATTCGGCTCACTATGGGACGTAGTGGAGAATTAGGCTTATGTACTTTTGGTAACCCATACAACTTTGGTGATTTGGAAAACGTAGGTATCATCAATTTTACGTCCAGATTTAATTCTCGGAGTGTTTCTTTATGAGGTCACTAGTTGTTTTAAGTGTTGTTTCAAGTCTATTTGTTGGGTCGTTTTTAACGTTTATATAAGTACTTACATCCGACAATAGTTTGACTTCCACGTAGTCTGACGTATCCATGATTACCGTGGCATTTCCTTTATCTGCGCGGAGAATCGTGAGTTCTGGTTTATTGCGTAGGTTCTTTAATGCTATAAATTCGTCTTTGGGAAGATGAACTGCGACGTAATATGTAATCGGTTTGAGCCATAAAATCGGTTTTTCAAAGCAAATAATAAGAAAGCACTTAGCTACAAATACCCCTTAAACTGTTTACACATTCACATATACACATGCACACACACACACACACACACACACACACACACACACACACACACACACACACACGCACACCCACACACACACACACACACACACACACACACACACACACACACACACACACACACACACACACACACACACACACACACACACACACACACACACACGCACGCACACACACACACTATATAATATAAAGATTATATAGTTATTTCTTACATTTACGCACCATGGTCACGGGGGGATTAAAGTGCGCCCGATGTCATAGTTAGCCCAGCTACCTTCAGCCTTAGAATATTAATTTTTGTTCCGATTTATGCAGAATGAGCTTGTAGTTATTTTCTAGACTGGAATTGGTACGAGTATGCTTGGGTTTGGATTGCAGTTTATTAATTTTACGGTGCAATGAACATTTTACCACTCTCACAATAGCCTTACAAATCATCCTTGGCAAGAATCAGCGTTCTTTTGCGAATATTTGCTGCCCAATAATTTGTAATGGCTGGGGCAATTTGGAACGTGTTCACAGACTGCAGACTTCATGAATATAAGAAATCATAATATAAGAAGTCGTGAAACAACTTGGAAGATTAAGTAATATTTGGGTCAGCGATCTCTTAGACATTAAGCCTAAATTATATAGAAGGCATCATTATCATTGTTATCAGCCCCTATAATTTCACATCTGGACATGGGCCGTTCGTGTTATAGGGAAGATTTTCCGTCATGATTTAGTCATCATGCCGCAGTAAGCCGTTTGACGTTCGCAATAAAATTAGCGATATTATGCCACCTAATATTTAAAGCTTTAAATTTTACTTTATATCCTAAGAGGGATAGAGTATGGCCCTGACATTGCTCATTAAAATTAAGAATTAGGGCACCATATGATGAAATGATATAATGGATTCCCTTAATCCGCCATCAGACGGCAAATCACATGTTGAATTTTATTTCAATACAGATAATATACTGCTTGAAAGTTGCACTTTTTGTTTCAAACGAAATGCAAAAATTTAATTTCGCTCGAGACAAAGTTTCAAATAGAATTTGAAAGTTGTAAAACTATAGAATGTTTTGCGTGGTGCAGAAGCAGTCAGCAAATGCCTCGAGCAAACGGACTATGTTACAAAAGCGGAGCAAGTTTCTCTTAAATAAATAATCTTAAAGTGCAAAGTTTTCATTAAAAAGACGAAAAAATAGATGGTGTATTTTAGTAGTTTTTATAGCTAAATGTTGTAAAGAATCTTGCTATGGGAAAACGAGATTGACATTGAAACCGTCGTTTAACTCAGGTTTAACTGATCGATTCATACCATGTTCTCAGTGAGATAAAAGACCTACATCTTACTGAAAATGAAACCATGGTCAGTTTTGATGTCCAGTCCCTATTTACATGCTACCTGTTAGAAGACTGCGTCTCAATTATAACTAGGAAACTAGAAGAAAATAATATGCCAGCAGAATATGCAGTATTAGTCAGACATTGCCTTACATCTGGCTATCTATTGTGGAAGGAAGAGTTTTACAAGCAAGTAGATGGCGTTGCAATGGGCTCACCTGTATCTCCCATTGTCGCCAAGACTTTGAGGAGAAAGCTCTCCTTACTGCACCTGTTACACTTAGGATGTACAAGCGGTACGTAGACGATACTTTTACAATTTTACCATCAGACAAAGTAACTGCATTTTTAGAACATCTTAATTCCATAAACTCTAAAATTCAATTTACTATGGAGTTAGAGGCAAATAATACCTTACCTTTCCTAGATGTGTTAGTCATCCGAAATCCTAACAACACCTTTGGTCACACTGTGTATAGGAAAAAGACCCATACAAATCGATATTTAAACGGTTAATCTCACTAACATCCTTCACAGTTAGCTACCGTGGGCAAATCTTTGTTACAGAGAGCACGAGGGATCTGTGATAGCAAACACCTGGCCGCCGAGCTTCAGCACGTCAAGCAAGTTCTGCACGACAACAAGCTTCGGGTCCCGCGCCTACGTCACACTGACTGAGTGAAGCCGGCCACAGGCGAGCGTGTGCCTGCTGTACTACCATATGTCAGAGGTGTCACAGACAAGATTGGCTACATCTTGAAGCGAGCTTCTATTAGAACATTCTACAAGCCGCCGAAGAAGATTAGTCAGTTCCTACCATCAGCTAAGTGTCATATTCCTCTACAAGATGCAGGAGTGTACCAGCTTGATTGTGAATATGGTCTCTCTTATATAGGACAAACAAAAAGATCAATTAGAACCCGCGTAAAAGAACATATAGCTGATGTGAAGCATCAACGTTCCGGGAAGTCTGCAGTTTGCGATCATATCCTAGACGGCCCCAACCATTACATCAGATTTGATAGATCACAAATCCTCGCGAAAGAACACCGATGCCTACCAAGGATGATACGTGAGGCTATTGAAATTAAAAACATCCTAATTTCAATAGAGAAGGAGGCTAGGTACTACCACCTGCTTGGGATCCTATAATCAATAAAATTAAAACTAAACCCAAACATGCCACTGCAAGACCTCAGGACATAGTCAGTTCATTTTGCATAGATCGGACCATAAACAATAATTAAAAAATCTTAGGAGAAATTTGAGGCAATCTGAAAGGAGGTCCACGTTTAGCTTGTGGGCTGTAACAGTGACACTGTTGCTATCTTGTGCTATTATTATCAACATCATCATCATCACGCTGTCACCTTTGAGTATTAAAATAGAACTCCCCATCGGAACATAGCAGCATTATACCATTATTTTATGATGTTATTATTAAAACATTTATCCTAGATTGTTAGATATTCCAAAATTGCTTTATAATTTTGGCTTCGCTTGACTATTGTTATGTTAATTAGAAATCGAAATTTATGGCGTAGTAATAATAAAATAGCAATGGATAATTTGTAATTAGTTTTTAGAAATAAGGAACACGAATAAATTAAATAAACTATGTGTATGTAAGCGTTAAATGTAACTAGCTATATTTTATTTACTTGTTAACTACACCCGCATTTGCTAAATGAAATAAAATGAATGATTTTTATACAATATAGATTATTGCAAAATACTTATTGAATGTCTTTTTATTTATCACTGGTTCAAAAAGAAACCTCCGTCCTCGGAAGAAGTAGTAAGATAGCGAACGGGACTTTTTTTAAACGTATTTAATTTTACAATAATTTATTTTAAAAAAACCAAATGAATTCTTTTAGCGCAAACATTTTTTCATTTATGTATTCCTTGACTTTATAATAACCCTTTTTGTAAAACTTTCCTTTAAAACATTTAAACTTGATTAATGACAAATTTAAATACCGGTGGTAGTTTACTCGTACCGGAAGGCGAAGTGTAGGGCGACCCCCCATAGATGGAGTGACGACCTGGTAAGACACGCAGGATGATGCAGTCGATGGATGCAGATGGCTCAGGACCGTCTTTTGTAGTACGCCTATTATCAGCTTGGACTTGTAAATGATGATTATGATGATGAATGACAATTTTTTTACATTTTCTGGGATTTTGTTGTAAAAGCGTACACATTGCCCCATAAATAAATTTATAAATCTGCATAGTCTAGTAACTGGTATTACAAGCTTGTTTGTTCCTAGTG
The DNA here is from genome assembly GCA_036936625.1 of Parnassius smintheus behrii. NCBI lineage: Eukaryota > Metazoa > Arthropoda > Insecta > Lepidoptera > Papilionidae > Parnassius > Parnassius smintheus. Next base: position 8,883,764 of record JAUPFT010000004.1, on the reverse strand, counting down.
TTTACTGTAGGAACAACTTTATTCTTATGAAAGCCATTTAAGAATTTATGTACATACATTATAATATTTTCACAAATATGCTCATAATCATCATCATCGTCACAGTCTATCAAAATCAACTGCTCACCATTAGTTTTCTTAGGCAGGTTGCTTACTGCAGCAACATGTATTACACATTTCAATGTCGCCTCTTGCAAAACTCACGGGTGACATAGGATAGTTAATTTTCTTACCCTGCTACTTCACCGTACGGTCCTCACCAATTAACAAAAGATGCTCTGACAACTGGAATATGTCTGCATTTGTTTAAAATAAAGAAAAAATAACTATAGTGATAAGTATCAGTTTTACTAACACGGAGATTGCGGCAATGCGCTCACCAACCAGCCTGTTTAGTGTGACAACCAATTTTGAACAAAATGCACCAGTTCGCATATCGCTATAAAGGCACATATTTACAATTCACCTGTTGTTTGCTTCTTTGCTTGGCCGTTAAAGGAAAAGAAACTATGTTCAGTTTCTCTTTTATTATTAAAATGTTGTAAAAAAGTGAGACAAAACACGTTGTAAATTTCTACAGTGTAATAATTATTATAACAGGTTGGGGAAAAAGATTCTTCGTATCTTGTTCGTACAAAACTGAATCTGGAAATCTGGAAATTGAACCAGCCAATTTTAATCGATATTAAAATTGGCTGGTTTTAATATCGATTCCTGTAGGATATTAAGAAAAAAGAAAAAACACTTTTCTGTCAGGTTAATTGATTTTCGGTCTGCCAAAATGAGTGAATCTAACAAAGAAATTCGATACATACTGAATATTTATCACAAAAAAAGGAAAAATGCGACTCATGCCGCGAAAAATATGGTAACGTTTATGGACCTAATGCAGTGTCAGTGCTATGCATGGGAGAATTTGGCCTTCATCGCCACTTAATGGATAGTAACGTTATACATCGCACCTGTAATGTTGCTGCCCATTACAAGCCTGGGCATTTTTGGTCTGACAATGACATAGTATTTCCCTTTATCGGCTCCTACGACATCCACGTCATGAAAGAGAGTGACTCTTCTAATGTAAATCTATGCTTAGAGTTTCTCTAGTAGATAAAATTCGAAATGAATAAATCCGCCGGAGAACCAAGATTACTGACATAGTTTTCTGTGTTTGTATATTGAAATGGAAATGGACTGGTCATGTCTGTCACAGAGGTGACAACCGGTAGAGTAGACGTGTTATGGAGTGGAAACTACGTCCAGGCAAACGTATTACAATAGTGGTTCAAGCCGAGGTTCGTACCTCCTTCAGAGCCCCCCGCACCCTTTAGCCAGTCGAGACTCACTACAAAAACAGGGGCCGGAGTGCCTCGGGATTGCAGTCAGCGAAGCGCCTTGCCGACGGCAGAACCGTTGCTCTCAATAGCTCGCAGGTCCTCACTCACGAGACTATTTTGATGAAGTTGCAAAGGCCGCAGGGCCAACAGCACACACTTATAGAAAAAAATTGCCGCTCACTTAGCAGTCAGCCACCGCAGAGTCTACAACACCTGAGGATGCCTTGTGCAAAAGCGAAATACGTGTCGTATTATCGTAGTGGTGTTAGATGTAGTGGTGCTGGGATTAGTGGTAACGGTTATAGTGCACGCAATTGGAGAAGGGCTGGAGGTGCTCTTCAAAGTAGGTAAGGCACATCATTTGACTTCATTTAGCGACATGGGCGAAGTAATTCTTACGGAATGATTTCTTAAATTTACGCGAATACTACACATTGAATAAAACTATTATTTACGGATTTTATCATAAAAATTGTGACTGAACATCAAAACTGACCAAAGTTTCATTGTTAGCGAGATGTAGGTAACCATATGTCAGAGGAGTCACGGACAGATTGGCTACATCTTGAAGCGAGCGTCCATTAAGACATATTACAAGCCGCTGAAGAAGATTAGTCAATTTTTACTGTGCCGGACGGGCGAAACTCTCCGGAGTAAATGTTGTCGAAGATACTTCGCGAGTCGCTCACGTCCTACACCTATAGGTTCCGGTGGGTACTTTCACCGCCGTCTTTGTGGGTGCCGCTGAAATATTGTGGACTGTGGTTCAAATCAAAATGCACGATTAACAAATACAAATAGCAAGGTAGTGGCCAGCGGTTCGACTGAATGATTAGTCGCGAAATTTTATAACTATTGATCACGGTTGTTAAACTACGGTTGTTCACTATTGGTTGGTCACTGTATATTTCGAAAGATTTCTTTAAATTGTACGGTGGTATCAAAGATCTATTGGTAGTAGCTGGTTTTCTAACACTACCGACTAGCAGCTATTATCAACTAAACTAGTTGATTTTATCACTTGTGTAACTGCGGCTATCAGTTACCACTTTCACTATAATATGTAACTGCGAATATCAGTTACGACCTTTTTCGGCTAGCTAACACTTTCACGATATGTAACTGCGAATGTCAGTTACGACCTTTTTCGGCTAGCTAACACTTTCACTATTCACTATATACTGCTACTAGTCACTTCAGCTACCACCGGATACCACTCACTTCACTTCACTGTCACTGGTAGTTCTTCACACTACTACTGGTACTGGGTCCCGAGCCCCTAAGGTAGACTTGGGCAATACTTTGCAGTGAGCCGCTTGCCATTTTCCGTTTGCCTCTTTATTGCATAAACTTTTCACTATACAAATGGCATAAATTGCAATATTTTCTATACAAACTAATTGCTACACTAACATGCTATACATCATTAAATCGGTAGTCTGGTACTTTATTAATACATCATAAATGTTACTCAAAATATTAACATTGTAAAAAGTTATTAAACGAAATGTCCAAAATTTTCATAATATTTGGGTACATTAATTCTTTAATTTTTCTATAACTACGAAATGCGTTTAATTATACAAAAATATCCCTATACTTCTTTAATCTATAAGTCATATGCTAATTGAATGTCGTATTTATAACTCTTTTAGAACATAAAATTATTTTCCTTATTTTAGTATGAACTATTACGCAGTTAATTAAAAACTTTCCACGATAAGACGCGCTGTGATTGGTCGATTTTTTGGTATATAATAAAAGTTGTTTATATCACTTGTTATCAAAACGACATTCTATACAAATATACTAAGAGTTATAAACATGCTAAATAACTATATTAATACACGTTTTCACTCAGTTTTGTCGGTAATTTCATTATTAATACAAAAACAATATTCTTTATAACTTCGTTTCTTAGCGTTGTTAGGCCGTCGCGAACATCTCTCCCGCCGTGCAGCGTCGCGACGATTTTCTCACAGCGGCGCTGCATCCATTTCGGTGAGCGACGTTGCTTCTACTTCGGCAGCGGCACGAGTTTCCTGGTTGGCCTCTTGATTAGGCCGTTTGCTGTGCGTACCTCCACAGTGCGAATCTGTCCGTCCGCACCGGGGTAAACAGCTTCCACCCTTCCTCGTGGCCAGGTGTTACGAGGTAACTGGCCGTCAGCTATGAGGACTGGATCGCCCACCTGGAGATTGGGACCTCGCCCATGGGCCTCCCGCCGGTTTTGAAGTTCCGGTAAATACTCTCGGACCCAACGCTGCCAGAACATGTCAGCGAGTATCTGGGAGCGTCGCCAGTGTCTTTTGCTATTCCTATCCTTTTCATCAAATACTCCAGGTGTCGGCAGTCTCGCAGATCCTCCTAAAAGGAAGTGATTTGGAGTGATGGATTCGTCGTCGTCGCTGTCTACAGAGATGTGAGTCAATGGTCTGCTATTTACTGTGTACTCCACCTCGCAGATCAGCGTGGCTAATACTTCCTCATGCGGAAGTCTCTCATGAAGGACGGTGTATAGTGCCGTCTTCACGCACCGTATGAGACGTTCCCTCTTGGTCGGTGTTTTATGCAGCAAATTGATTGGAAGTCGAGCGAGCTTTAGGTTGAAGCTCAGCTGATCGGTACCTGGTTTCCAGATTAATCCGAGTATCTTTTCCTCGGTTCCTTTGTTTCCCAGATCGACTGACTCAGATGCTTCATGGTCAGGTTCTAATTCTTTTACAACTTCTGGTGCGTTGGAAACCCATTTTCTTAAGTTGAAGTGCGCGTTTTTGTGTATGTCGCGTACTTCCTTCGATATTCGCTTTGCCTCTTCCAGAGACTGGAAACTATCGAGATAGTCATCCATATAGTGGTTTTGGATGATAGCTTCTACGGCTTCTGGATACTTGTCTTTGTATTTTTTAGCGTTCCAGTTCTTCGCGAATATGGCTGTGCAGGGCGAACTGGCTGCACCGAAAATGATCGACGTCATTCTATATTCCTGTGGAGCTTCATTACGTCGATCCCCTCTCCAGAGATATCTTAAGGCATCTCTGTCTTCGGGTCTAACTTTAACCTGCATGAACATTTCGGCTATGTCCGCGGAGACAGCGATTTTATGGCGGCGAAAACGCATCATGACCCCTGGTAGTGATTGCAGTAGGTCTGGACCCGTGAGCAGGAAGTCGTTCAACGACACCCCCTTTGTTTTGGCTGCGGCATCGTGTACTATTCGAAACTTCTCTGGCTTCATTGGGTTATGGACGTCGAAATGGGGTAGGTACCATGTTCTTCCCGGTGTGCTAGTTTTCGGTGCTATCTCGGCGTATCCTTTTTGTACTAGGGAATTCATTTGTTCGTCATACTTCCTTTTTAGATCTTCGTCTCGATCTAATTTTCTTTCGATGGAAACGAGCCGTTTTATTGCTGTTTCATAATTACCAGCCATCTCGATATCCTTTTCCTTCCAGAGAAGCGCTGTTTCTACGTGCCCGTCTTGTAACTGACGGGTGCTGCTATTTAGTATATCTTCAGCTTTCTTCTCTGGATCAGAGTCTGGTCTTCTCGGATTGATAATAAGAGATTCCAGCGCGAAATATTCGCGGAGTTGGTCATCTATAGTTTCCTCGCTCTTGTGCAGCTCATTGGCCGCGTGGACGCGCTGATACGGGGCTTTAGTGTGTGCCCCGTGTAGCACCCATCCTAATTCTGTGAGCGAGGCGATTGGCTGGTGCGGCGGACCTCTTCGGATTTGAGTGGCTATCAGAAGTCTCCAATTGTCCTGTCCTATTAGGATCCTTGGGTTGCCGGAGTCATATATTAGCTGCTCCTTTAGGTCTTTCAAGTGTTTGCACTTGGCTATGTCTACTGCACGCACAGTCTGTGGCCCCAAGTTTAGGCTTGCGACCGTGCGTGCTCTGAATGGCACCCTTTTGCTGTGGAGACTCTTCAGCGATACTTTAATTCTTCGGGATTCCGGTGAATCGAGGGTAGTGTTTCCGATAGCGGTGATCTTAAACGGGTCGAAGCGCCCTTTAGCTCCAATTTGTTTGGCGATCTCTTCATCCATTAGTGAAACTGTTGACCCATCATCCAGCAGGGCGTGTGTGTTTACAGCTCCCGCCGGTCCAATTACTCGCACTGGAATTATTTTTAAATAGGCTTGATGCTTTGACACACCGAATGAGTTAGCAACAGTTTCTTGAGGTTCTTTTTGTTTGACCTCGGTCTTCTCCTTTGTATTGTTATGGAGAAGTCGATTGTGTGTCGCAGTGCATCCTTCTATTCCACACTTATTGGTTTTGCATTTGTGTGTCTGATTTCTATAACGCAAACAGCGGAAACATAAGTTATTTTTCTTTGCGAGTTGCCATCTTTTGTTGATATCTGCTTCCTTGAATGTTTTACATTCGGATCCGTAGTGACCCTCTTTTTCGCACACTCTGCATTTCGGAGACGGCTTAGTAGTAGCCGCGTGTGCTCTATGTACTGTACGATTGCTTTGTGCTTCGTTTATAATTTCTGGAGGCGCAAATGCACTGCAGAAGCGAGCTTGCTCGATAATAAAATCGCTGAAGCAGCCGAGGTCTGGTCTAGAGTCATATTTTTCAGTGTAGATTCTATACCACTCAGCACGTAGAGAGTTTGGCAGTTTGTCGGTGAGGTGTCGTAGCAGCTCTTCGTTGACGAGGTAATGATCTCGCTTTAGGGCTCGAAGAGTGACGACGCTTCCCCTCACTTTACTCGCAAATGTGCAAATGCTAATCCTCGCAACTTCTCGGTTTCTGCTTGCGCGATTGAATCTGGACGCCCAAATTGTAGCTCCAGTTCTCGCATAATCTCATCTGGCTTAGCATGCCCGATGAGTTCTGAACTGACTGTTTCCAAGGCTCTTCCTTGTAGACTTCGTCTTAGTCTAGCTGTGTTTTCAATATCATTGAAGTAGCCTCGGGTTGTTTCGTAAATGGCACGGAATGAAAGCCACTCGGTATGTGCTCCGCTAAAGCTTGGCAGTGTCATTATAGCTTTCGACGCTGTGAAAGTATGCGACGATAGTGGCGCACTCTCTAATTTTGCTTTGTCAGCGAGTGCGGCTATAGCAGATGTGAGCTCCGATATAAATGGACGGAGCCCCCTGTCTTCACTTATGACAGGTTCCTGGCTAGCTTTATTTGGCTTGGGATCCTTTTGTACATCTTCTGGATAGGAATCCTGGTTGGTGAGCTCTGATACAATCGGTAGGAGCCCCCTGTCTTCATTAACGATGGGTTCCTGGCTGAGCTTCTGTGGCATGGGATCCTTTTGTACGTCTTCTGGATAGCAATCCTGGTATGTGAGCTCTGATACAATCGGTAGGAGCCCCCTGTCTTCATTAAAGGTGGGTTCCTGGCTGAGCTTCTGTGGCATGGGATTTTCGTAGTGACCATCTTCATCATAGTCGTCTGATTCGTCTTCTTCTACAGCCATCTGTAAGGAGATCTGCGCAAGTTCTAGTTTGATCTTCAATACTTCTTCACGAGCCTTCAAAATTCTTCTATTGGGCCGAATAGTCTTCATTGACTTCCTACTGCAATCGGTGTGGCCCCTCGGTGGCTCTTCGGTGTGGGTGTCTTCCCGGGCTGTTGGCGATGATGCACGGCTAAAGTCATCGTTGCCTTCTAGATGTTCCCTCTGCTTCGTTGTGCGGGCCGTAGTGGTTGGCGCGGGCAGGGGTATCCCCCCCTCGGGGGGGCAGCATGGCGCCTCAGCGCCCTCTATCGTTGACGGTGAGCGTGGTGGCATCTGGTAGTGGACGGCGGCGTTACTGGCCGACGAACCTCCTTCCAGACCGACGGTCCACGCCTTGGCTTTCCTTCCTTTTGAACGGGTGATCGGCATCTCGAATCTGAAAAATCTGCGGTTTTAATACGGTGGTGACTATTTACCCGGTTCCGAAATACAAACGGATATATCCGGCTCGAAGGACCAACGAATGTGCCGGACGGGCGAAACTCTCCGGAGTAAATGTTGTCGAAGATACTTCGCGAGTCGCTCACGTCCTACACCTATAGGTTCCGGTGGGTACTTTCACCGCCGTCTTTGTGGGTGCCGCTGAAATATTGTGGACTGTGGTTCAAATCAAAATGCACGATTAACAAATACAAATAGCAAGGTAGTGGCCAGCGGTTCGACTGAATGATTAGTCGCGAAATTTTATAACTATTGATCACGGTTGTTAAACTACGGTTGTTCACTATTGGTTGGTCACTGTATATTTCGAAAGATTTCTTTAAATTGTACGGTGGTATCAAAGATCTATTGGTAGTAGCTGGTTTTCTAACACTACCGACTAGCAGCTATTATCAACTAAACTAGTTGATTTTATCACTTGTGTAACTGCGGCTATCAGTTACCACTTTCACTATAATATGTAACTGCGTATATCAGTTACGACCTTTTTCGGCTAGCTAACACTTTCACGATATGTAACTGCGAATGTCAGTTACGACCTTTTTCGGCTAGCTAACACTTTCACTATTCACTATATACTGCTACTAGTCACTTCAGCTACCACCGGATACCACTCACTTCACTTCACTGTCACTGGTAGTTCTTCACACTACTACTGGTACTGGGTCCCGAGCCCCTAAGGTAGACTTGGGCAATACTTTGCAGTGAGCCGCTTGCCATTTTCCGTTTGCCTCTTTATTGCATAAACTTTTCACTATACAAATGGCATAAATTGCAATATTTTCTATACAAACTAATTGCTACACTAACATGCTATACATCATTAAATCGGTAGTCTGGTACTTTATTAGTACATCATAAATGTTACTCAAAATATTAACATTGTAAAAAGTTATTAAACGAAATGTCCAAAATTTTCATAATATTTGGGTACATTAATTCTTTAATTTTTCTATAACTACGAAATGCGTTTAATTATACAAAAATATCCCTATACTTCTTTAATCTATAAGTCATATGCTAATTGAATGTCATATTTATAACTCTTTTAGAACATAAAATTATTTTCCTTATTTTAGTATGAACTATTACGCAGTTAATTAAAAACTTTCCACGATAAGACGCGCTGTGATTGGTCGATTTTTTGGTATATAATAAAAGTTGTTTATATCACTTGTTATCAAAACGACATTCTATACAAATATACTAAGAGTTATAAACATGCTAAATAACTATATTAATACACGTTTTCACTCAGTTTTGTCGGTAATTTCATTATTAATACAAAAACAATATTCTTTATAACTTCGTTTCTTAGCGTTGTTAGGCCGTCGCGAACATTTACCATCCATCAAATGTAATATTCCTCTACAAGATGCAGGTGTATACAAGCTAGATTGTGAGTGTGGTCTCTCTTACATAGGTCAAACAAAGAGATCTATAAAAACCCGCGTGAAGGAACATATAGCTGTTGTGAAGCACCGATGCTCCGGATTAGAGATACATTAGATACATTAGATTTGATAAACCACAAATTCTCGCAAAAGAACACCGATTCCTACCAAGGATGATACGCGAGGCTATTGAAATTAAAAAACATCCAAATTTCAATAGAGAAGATGGTTGAGTGCTACCATCTGCTTGGGATCCTATAATTAACAAAATTAAACCCAAACCCAAGCATACCACTGCAAGAATTCATGACACTCTAAGCTCGTTTTGCGTAAATCGGACCAAAAATTAATATTAAAAAACTGAAGGTAGCCGGACTAACTATGACATTGGGACGTCAAACATCTCAGTGCCCCCCGTGACCATGGGTGCTGTAAAGCAGCCGAAACGTCGGGATAATAATAAAAATAAATTAAGGTAATTAAACGCGATAAAATCCGTAAATAATAGTTTTATTCACTAATTCTTACGGATTTTAATATATTGAATTTCTGCAAAGTAACTCTTGTGTCCATATAAAATATATTTGAAATAACAACTACGTGTTAACACTGACTTCAGAATGTGATAATATTTAACTTTTTTTTTAGTTTTATTAAAGCCAGCATTTAAAGCTTCTATATACATATAATAAAAGTGTAAATTGCAATTGTCTGTTCATTTTAGATTTTTATAATAAAAGTTAATGGCAGGGAATAAAAATGTAATTAAATACATTTCTACCATTTTTAGAATTGTCTATCTTTCTGTCTGTTTGATTGCTAACGTATCGTGTATAAAGTACTAGTTTTAAATAAAATAAAATCAATAAGGAAGTTATATAGCGTACCTTTGTGCTAAATTTAGTTTTATTAAATCGGTTCATTATATCAAAAGTTATAATTTATTATCTCAGGTACAATTTGTTCAATGGTGGCGTTGAGTCATCAACTGTCTTTTTATCTAATATATTATAAATGATAATTTATGGTTTTAGACAATGTTCTATAATGATATAATTATTTATAAAACATAATGAAAAAGACATAAAGAATTGCGTTATAAATACGAGTATATACAAAAATAATTAATCTTTTTACTTAATATATATATATATATATATATATATATATATATATATATATATATATATATATATATATATATATATATATAATATTTAACTTTAAATGTAATAGTTAACCAATGTCATCGATAGATGGTGGTGTTGTGCAAATGTAATACCAAAAGGCAAGGTGTTTTTCTTTTCTGTAGAATTGTTTTCATATTAAATTTTAAATAAATTATTTATTATGTTTAAATAAAGGGGTTTGCTTATAATGTTTTTCTTTACCGCTGAGTACACTATGTACACGTGGTTAATCAAAATTTAGATGAGCTATTTACAATTTCATTGGTTTCGGCGAGGATAGAACTTTCTTTTTTGCATGCTATGTAGACACTGGTTTAAAAGATTATTAGGACAAGGGTGACAAAGGAGCACAAAGTCTACCTGACGGTAAGTGGTTGCTGTGGCCTATAGACGTCTATATCTTTCCTAGATTACGAGTCAAAATGCAGATGTGTTTTCAGTCGTTATGATAAGATGGAATATCTCGTTTTTGATAAAAAGTGTCTTCGATTTTCTACACTCACACACTCGAAACACAATAACATTAGGCTTACAACGTAAATGCGATAAAATACGCAAAGAGATGTTTGTTTATGAACGCATCGCTCCTAAAGTAAATATTTTTTTTTCAAAATTGTTATGAAAATAACATAACGTATCAGCAAATTACATTAAGTCTTTGTTTTATTAAAGTCGGTTGATTATATCAAAAGTTATGATTATTGTTTTGAATTGTAGGTTCGAATTTGTTCAATGGTGCCATAAATACATAAACACGGTAAACAAAAGTGTTTTGTTTAAACTAAAAAAAAATGTTTCAAAGGATCCCTTTCTTATTGCGGTGTTAAGATTCTCCACTGATGAATCGTATTGAGACTCAATGATGAAGATACCAAATTAGAAAATATCTTTCCAAGTTCAAGAAATTCAATGGATTTAAGTAATGTTATTTTCATCCCTAAAACGAAGTGATCGTCTTATGCTCTTTGGTTTTCTTATAGAGTTATTAATTAAATATATTTTCATAGCTGCTGCTGATATTTACATGACTCATAGGCGGAATAACTTATAAAGCAACGTAAACTTTATTAAATATTTCTTTAAATTTATTTAACCTTTTAATGTATAGCTAAAATACGAGTGTCATTAAATCGAAGATTTAATTTGTATAATTTTGTACTCGTGTAGTAGCGAAGTAAGAATATCTACTACCCCATTTTATCCCATGAGTGTCATAAGATGTGACAGAGGGAAACAAATCAGAAGATAGGCAGCAGCGTCTTACTAATAACGACTAAAATATTGAATAAAACTATTATTTACGGATTTAGTTTTATTCAATGTGTAGTGTTCGCGTAAATTTAAGAAATCATTAAACGACTAAAATAATTAAAAACTGCGGCTGTGAAACTGCGGCAAATATCCCCCTTTGAGTCAATCTATAGGAGAGTTTTTCATCTATATAACTGTATTCATCTTCATATTTCTAATAATCAATTTTTTTACTAAAGTTGCAGAATTTTTTGATACATCGTCTATTTTGGAATATAAAAAACTGACTGAATTTCGAACGATTGTTATATATTGCATTGATATTTTGACTTGTTATATAACCAAACAAAATATTTTTTTTGCATTACTTTTTTTATATAATAGGATGACAAACGAGCACACAGCCCACCTGATGGTAAGTGGTTGCTGTGGCCCATAGACATCTACATCTATCCTCGATTACGAATCAAAATGCAGATGCGTTTTCGTCTGTAAGGACTTAGATGGAATGCCTCGTAAAAAGGGTCTCCGGTTCTCTACACTCACCATACAAAACACAGCAGCATTAAGCTACTATTTGACGCTGGTATTCTGTGAGAGTGTGGTCCTTCCCCGGTCGAGCCGACCCATTCGTGCTACAACTATACTACTAATATAACTGCAACATGGCTCTACCACGTAAAAACTACTTTCCGGAAGTTACTTATTTAGAGGAAATTGTTACACACAACACATTTTGCAAAGAAGTTTATAATTTTAATGAAGGCCAGTTCTTTTTCTTAATTACTGCTGCTCAAGGAATTGGCTTAATTCTCATTACGTCTGAATCAGAATTTGCTATCACTCTAAATAAATATTGTCGTTCATCAAAAATAATAATGTAATATTTTACTTACTAAAACTTATCAATAACACTATAATAGTGTACTGTCCTCGTATGCATGACAAAAGTCAGGCAGAGCGCCGAGTTACGTGACCTCTCTCTGTAAAGCCTAGCGGCTAATTTGAATTGGTCCAAAACCTTAGTTTTACAGTACTTTTAAAATATTCATGGAAAAATAATAAAGCTATATTTTTATATTTTATTATAAATTTTAAAGGGTAAAAGTTAAAAAAGAAGTTGTTCTAAAATATTAAACCATTATTATATTACATTAAGTAACATAAATTGATAAAAATAATCGTTTTATCCACAGCATTTTCATAACAATCTCACATAGAAATATCATTAAAATATCTTTTCTAGTAACTATATATCTGGGAGTTTTTCAAATTAATTGAATTTTTTTATGTTTCTAACATTTGTCAGCGATTTGAGATATTTGTAGCTTTGAAATCGACATTAAATGGAAATTAACAAAATATCTCTTTAGTTTTCCTGATAGCATCCTGATAGAACATATAGTTTCCTTAATTTATTAGTAAATAATATTTGTGTAGAATAAGCGGTTGATGAGCATAACAGGTTAGAAAAGAACAGTTTTGTGTTTTTTTCTAACCTGTTACTGTGTGTAATCAGCACTTAGAACATGAATACGTCCATAACATCACGATCATGAAGTCGAAAAAATAAGTAAGAGTGTGTATTTTAGACGCTTTTGACGCTTTCCACTTCGTTTACTTTTCCTTATATCTGTCAACATTAAAAAGCTTTTCTCATCACTTTTCTAAGTCAATTTATACTAAGCCCACGCTACTAAGATATACTTTTCTAAGTTCAAAAGATTAGACGTGACTTTTTGTGACATTTTTTTAAAACCCTATTATGTTTACCGTTTCAGATGCAATTATTTATGGAGGTGGTGACTCGAGAGAAAACATCATCTTATTTCCCTCGGTGTATGTAACGACACTAACACATAATTTAACGAGATGCAACCATGGGAAAGGCTTGATAGATCTCAAATATCCCGAGTCACAAAAGAAGGTTATTTAAATATAATTATTATAATGGAACTATGTATTTAAATTAACTTGGACCACAACCTTAGAGTTAGAGAGGAACATAATGAACTCGCTGCTTGGTTCTATCGACCGATGTATATTTTACCACAGCCACGCGGTAGAATTCATCATTCTTATCATATATAGAATCATTGTTATCATAGTGATCTGTCTTATTTAGAAATAAAGTTCTTTGATCTGAAACCTTACGACACCCGACTAAGGAAGTTGTAGCATTTCCAAAATATAATAATAATAATAATATAATGTCGTCCAAAGCAAATTTCGGTCACGGCAGCCAGGTTCAACGGATAATAACCATCTGCGTAAGACAGCATTATAGTGTCTAAGTGTGTGCATAAGAACAGATGCACTCTCCATTTCTTCTCTCTCACATTCCAATGGGATGGTAATCGGACAAGATCGGATAGAAAAAAGGCGCAGGATCTTACGTGCATTCCGAGACACGGGGGTGAAATACCGCGAACTTCCTGACTCCGGGCTGCTACTAAAAATTTCTTGATAGAAATATGCAATAACTGATTATAGCCCGACCCTGGATTCTAACTCAGGACCTCATGATCAGCTACCACAATTGCAACCAATAGAAAAAAGAGGCAGTCATTTTGAAAATACTTATATTAATGTTGACGAGTGTCAAAAGTGCTTGACATTTAGTACTGCTAAAACCAGCCTGCAAAAGTATTCAACAATATGAAAGACACCTACGTTTATTAAGTGGCAGGACTACCTAGGACTCCATCTGAATAGTTAACACTTAGGTGATCCGACCTTAAGGATATAGAGAACTATAATTACGGACTGTGAGGCATTCCATCTTAGTCTTCAGTAGTGACAACGCATCTGTAGCCTTCTCTAATTTTACCGTCGCTTGTTCACAGGCAAATATATTTCTTTTATACATCTATATAACTTTTTGATCTGTTACTCGTAATGAGCCCTAAACTTTAAGTATCATTTGTTTTTGGTATTGGCTATCAAAACGTCAAATTTATACAACCGACAAAAAAGTCAATTTTCTTTAATTTGATTGCTACTTCAGATTCCGTATTGTAATCTTATCATGACCATTACACTTTTCAAGAATCAGGTTCATATTTTCCGTCAGGAGTAACACCCAGAAATAAAAAATTGCGGTTTATGTTGTTTAGCTTTTATTCAGCTGTAATCGGAAAGGTGCTGCCGCCCATTTCCTGGACCCATTTCCCTCTATCGCCGCTTTCGACTCATAAAAATTGTATAAACACGGTAGCATATGAAATTAAGAGTAAACCAGCGACCGTATCCATATCATGTAGTGTCATTGTTCTTTGCCTGATTATGCACTATAATATTATGCTACATTACATACATATACCTACCGTCGCTGATATTACTATATAGGCGCAATTTTGTATTAGATGCATCGGCTGAATGCCAATCAGGCTGCTAGTTGAACTGCGTTGTAGTATAAAAAGGTTAATCTTTTTACTGAAAAGCTAATGAAGTTAGTTTGCTGCAACAATAACATAGCATATTTTGTCAAAGCAACAGAGTAGCTTCAGTCAAGTTATTAAATAAATATTTCTTGCTAACGCACTAAACTAACTTATACCCCAATCTGTTATGTTGGTTTAGTGCCAAACACAAAATTGCAAAATGTTAAACCGATAGGTGTCACTGCGGTTAAGTTATAAATAAATTTTATAGTTACACTTTAAAAAGACCGAGGGGAAGTCGCAGGGAAAATTATCACATCCGCCAGACCAGCTACTTAAATACCTTTATAGTTTAGTTTTCATTCGTGTAGTTTACAACAATAAATATAAAATTTGGACCATAAAATATTCAGAAACCCCTTTAAATCCTACATCTAAAGTACATTAAGTTAATCGCTCACAAATCTTCCAATATCTCTTTACAGTGGTCTGTTGGCTGTTTATAGCATAAGATTTGGATTGCAGCCAGCCGAATGTAATTTTAACGCTCGTCGTATGAACTATAAATGGCAAAAGTATAAAATATTAAAGAACTGATTTTAAAACTGTAAGTAATAAAATAAAAATAGTAAAAACAACAATACATAGCGTAACAAAGTGTAAAATCCCTGACTTTGACTGTCTTAAAACGTAGAAATTAGTTTATTATTTTTTTTTTGTTTTTGAACAGCTTTTTTGCAAGATGATGTTGTTACCAGGATTAAGAAAGGAATGCTTTGGTGATTTAGTGACGTAGAAAATATGGTCAAAGAGATAGTGACAAAGCAAATTTATGTTTCAGAAGTGAACGACAGAACGAGTCGGGAAGGGACGCCCTAGCCGAAAGTTTATCGATCAAGTTGGTAATATATTGAATACGGGCTAGATTAAGAGTACCCTTAACCGACAAGTAAGTATGCGTAGGCCAAATGGAAGTCCGTAGTCTCTGCCTACTCCTTTGTGTGACAGGCGTGAGCATTTATGTGCTTTTTACTTTTTATTAAAAGTTTAAATTTTTTACCCGTTTGAATTGACTAAACATTATCACTCGCTCAAATTAACAACAAGAATTTCGTCTAAATAGTTACAATAAAACTCCATGGCTAATATTTTTTAAATCTTGAAATATAAACGTATTACCTATAAAGTATAGGCTATTTAAAAAAAATGCATTTAATCAGTTCACTATAGCGGTGTAAGAAAATCCAGAATCCCATATCGTCCCGTGACTGTCGTAAGACGCGACAGAAGGAAACTGAACCAGAAGATAGGGAGGAGCATCTTTCTGATAATAACTCACATTAATACAAAATAGCGGTTGCAAACCACCTATACAAGCATAGCAACTATGGCAAAATCTGCCCTATGGAGCAAAAAATGGGAAATGATTTTTGCTTAGCAGTGAACGTATGGGCTGTAATGGTAATGCTAATTTCAATCGGTAAAGTCATGTACATACCTTGTTTAAAAACGGACTTAACGCCTAATGCATTATCTACCAGTCTACATTGGGTTGATATAGATAAAGGATGAAGTAGGTGTATTAAAAATAAAGCTAGAGTGAAATAACTTTTTTATTACATGGAAATAAAATGCATAGGATATTAACGGTACATCACAAACGATTATAGTCAAAATAATAAAATATATTAATTAAAAAATATATTTGTAATTACTTTTTACATATTATAATATCATTAGTATTTAAACTCATAAATATATACAAACATATTTATAGTCACATAAATTATCATAAATATATTTAGCGTTGCGTGCCACAGTTGATGGCACTAGCGCCATCTGGAATCTGGTGATTTAAGTTTGAATTGGTGTTCAGTAATTAAAGTGGCAATTTTGGTAATTCAATAGGCAGTTTTATTGTCACGAACCCTAAGATCGTAACAATAAAATATATATGTAATAAGAATAAAAAATATATATAAATTGCTACTATGATGATTTACACTCAAAAATCATCTGGACGTTATACATCTTAGTACCCCCCCCCCCCCCGTGATTATGGGTGCTGATAAGTGCTCGAAATGTCGGGAATGTAAAAAAAGTTAATATACGCGATAAAATACGCAAAAATTTGTATTATTTAAATGTGTAGTATTCGTGTAAATATAAGAAAACATTATACTTTCGAAGATTGAAAATAAAACGAGTGCACGTTTTAAGAAGACAGTCATATTCATTGAGATGATCTGCATTCAGGTGAAAATAAAACATTTTTTTATATGAGAGGGGGCAAACGAGCAGACGGTTCACCTAATATTAAGTGACTACCGCCGCCCATGAACAACTGCAACACCAGGGGAATTGCCGGTGCGTTGTCGACCTTTTAGAAAGGATTAAGCTCTTTTCTTGAAGGTCCGTAAGTCGTATCGGTCCGGAAAAATCACCGGTGGTAAACTATGCTACATAGAGGTCGTACGCAAAAGAAAACTCCCAGTGAAACGTACAATGGTGGATCGCCAAGCATCCAGATGGTGTGGACGGTATCGGGAGGTTTGCCACGTAGTGTTTTCATGAAATTTGGCGGCTGGGATTAATCCGAACAATTTCTCAGAGCACTCCCCGTGGTATATGCGAAAGGAAATGCAATGAGATCAGTGATCAGTCAAAAATATCAAAAGTTGCTCAGTGGCTTATGGTCAATAATTTCTTTTTAAACGGTAAACAAATGAAATGTATTATATTTACAACACCAAAATGTTAAGCAGGTGAATACGAGTATCAGTGTGATTCAATGGGGGCTAAACTAGCTAGAGAATTTAGTTCTGCAGCAAACTTAGTTATGTCCAGAGCATAGTGTCATATGGAGTCTTGCTATGGGGTATGGGGCTGGTGGTGTTGTCGATACGAACAATTTATATTCGAGGTATGAAGGAATCCCTAAAGAAAGATTTAAAACAGAAAAATATGTGAACTTTGCCTCTCAATATATATTTACTAAAGTTTTATGTATGTGCGTAAATTCTGTATTCTCTAAATACTA
Organism: Parnassius smintheus behrii; assembly: GCA_036936625.1. Classification (NCBI taxonomy): domain Eukaryota; kingdom Metazoa; phylum Arthropoda; class Insecta; order Lepidoptera; family Papilionidae; genus Parnassius; species Parnassius smintheus. The sequence goes on along the minus strand of JAUPFT010000004.1, from coordinate 8,866,238 downwards.
AGAACAAGAACAAGTTAGTTACACCAATATAGTTACTCAACACCAAAGAGTCAGTGATTTCCTTTATGGGACAATTTATACGCTTTTACAACAAAATCCTTGAAAATATGCAGGCCTTATCTATGAAAAAGTTAAAATTTTTATTTAGAAAAATTGTTTAGTAAGGCGTATCCCTTAAACAGTCAAAAACGCCGGAATGGCGGCCACCAGATAGACCAAACAGCCGCTGCGGCTGTCTATTCATTTACTTTTTTGCCGGTTCCGTAACCTTTTCAGATTTATAGAAACGTTTGTAAAGAGACAAAGCAAGATAATAAATAATTTTTAATCCGTAGTTCGGTGACGAATTTAAAGATTTGCCAGTCAAAAATCGTCAATTAAATCGCGCCAATACAGTGCTTGTTCATTTAATCTTGTATTTTGTGTTTACTTGTTTATTATTGCTGAAAACATCAGAGTATCTAGAAATACAAATTATCTTTTATATTTACAAAAAGTTTTGTATGTTTTAATTTACTTCTGTTGCGAAATTAATGTTTATTTTCTAAGAAAATTGTGTACCCTCATATTTAAGAGTTTATTACTTTGCTTTTAACACTAATGTTATATTATAATATAAAATTAGGTGATATAAACGTTTTTATATAGTTTTTTGTATAAACCACGACATTTCTCCCATAAAATACAAGAAAATATGAATTAAGTAAAATATGAAACTTTTTTGGCCCGGGCAGTATTAGATAGCGACAATGGCGTTTACTGTTGAAGGGTTTGATTCGCTACCATGACGTTGTGTTAAAAGCTGTATTATAAATTAATTTCACTCAAAAAAGTCCCACTGGGCTTCTTAATGCTTTCTCTCAGTACAGAGGTTTTTTTCCGAACCAAAGGTAGAAGTAAAAAACAGCATCATCTCATTGCGTGTTAATCCGGGTTACGCTACATCTATGGAGCTTGACTACGCTTCGACAGTGATCTTTTTCGCACGTTCACCTTTTATCACCAGTGACCAATTTTTTCAACGATTCATCAGTTTTCTTTCAGAAAGCTCGTGCGGTAACCAAATATTGAGCTTTTGTGTATAGCAAGATTTTTTTAATATAGGTCATAACTGTTTCGTGGTCAATCCTCCAATGAGGGCGTCAAGCGCTAGCTGCATCTTTGACATTAAAATTCTTGAACTGAAAACGATTGAATCAACTTTGTGTTAATCTTACTTATAATCCATTAGATCCATAAACGTCACAATTTCTTTTTCCGGTTTAAATCATATTTTTCCCTTTTTTGTAATAAAACTTCAGAATGTATCGAATTTCTTCGTTTGATTCAATTTTTTTGCGCAGAAAAATACAATTGAAAAATGTATTTTTCTTAATATCATATAATCCCTCTAATTTATCCTTCTAAATGTCGTCGTTTGTAATATTTTGCAACCACTACGGCTTGTATTTACTGCCCGGGATATATAATTTACTTAATTTCGTGTTTTATTTAAATATATAGGTATAATGTTATGGTTTATACAATAAAATATAATAAACGTGATTTCCTGATTTGAATTTATATCTTATTAGCGCTAAAAGCGAACTATAATAGAAAATAAAGTATTTTTTTAACAAAATGGCGAAAAATGTCGGAAATTGTAGCACCGCAATGGATGATATTTACTAACAAATAGATATTCGATATGTTTTGATTGTTGATGTATGTATAATTGATATTTAAACCAGCCAGATACAAACTGTGCTACCAAATAGATCTTTCTTTAATATTATATAAAAAAAATACGAAGAGTTTATTTTTTTCTTTTATTAAGATTCCGTTTTAGTTTCATACCCTCTTACCTATTTCTGCCACAAAATAGCGGTTCTTCTATGTTATTGTGTATTGTGATTCCTTTGCTAAGTGAGAGTAATTATGTAATGTGAGGCATTCCATTCTACTCCTCAGATGTGATAACGGATCTGTAGTCTTTTGTTTATGTTGGTTGGAGCTTTCCATGTACACCAGTAGCCTGCAAGGCCGCAAGCCAGTCAAGTCAAGCAAGTCAGTTAGACCGTTGGATGCTCCAATACACGTTATCTTATACATATTGGTACCTCTTGACTACTATTGTTTTGTATAGGGGAATTCCAACGCGTACCTGAGGTACTTGGATAAGGCAAGATAAAATTCAACTCGCTTATCGACGTTAAAATCTTTATACAAAAAATAGAAACAATTTTCAGCCCACTGCTGGACATAGACACACATGACATAGGTAGCAGCCAACACACATTACTTGAAAATTTTGCGCATCCTCAACACACTAGCAAACCGTCTCAATAATTTACCAAAATACTCTAATAACAAGTAAAAAAATGAGGCAATCTCTAGGGGAAGCTTATGTTCAGCAGTGGCCTTCATCACAGGTCCGTGTAAATAGGGTTTAACATATTAATGTGATGAATTTCGAATCATCATTATTTTATTAAACCCTTATTGAGGATGCTTAAAGAAAATATAACTAATTATCACCTTTACCACTAAACTAGACACTCCATTTCTCTGCACTCACCATAAGAAACACATCAGCATTAAGTTGATATTTTATACTAGTATTATGTGAGTATTGTCCTCCCCCGTTCGCGCTGGCCCATTCCTGCTACAATCATAATATAGCTGCAGCATGGCTGTACTATGTATATATTACCGAGTACTTAATCAATTATAACAATTTATATTCAATGCTACCTCGCACGTTAAAGCGCTAACGCCTTTTAACGGGTTAACAAGAAAACCTCTTAAATAATTTAACAGGACCGAAGAAAATCCACTTTCAAATATCGTAGGAACGAAGTATCTACCGCTAAAGGATCCATTTATTAATAATTCAAGGATTTTAAATAGGATCGAAAACGTGCCAAGTAAGCTTTAGTCTCTTTTATGTGGTGCGACTTTCGGGATATCATAAATTATTTATTCCGAGCTTATTAAATTACTCGCTAGCGATTCCACTTCGACATTGAATTTTCAATTAAAGAGCCTGTAAATTAATTTTAACATTTTTTTTAATTTTTAAAACTTTATAATACTTAACGTAAAAATTTCCAAGAATATTAATAATATAATTTAGCATGTATCGTAGTAGAAAAGCATCATGTTGAGCAATCGCTTTGGTAAAAGCAGAACATACACATACTTTGCTAGGTGATAGTATTCCTTCTGTCTAAAAGTTCGTCTAGGTCGCTACACCCATCTTACCTATTACTGCTGCCAAAAAACGCTGCCTACACAATGGCGTTCTGGTCTGAAAGGTGTAAAGAGTCAGTATAATTTCATTCATGAGGCAGTCCAACTTAGCCTTCAGAGGTATCAGCCAAATTCTTACTTGTAAGATACTGGTAATCTGTATCTTACAAGTAAGAATTTGGCTGCAGATGTTTATGAACTACAGTACTGGTGAACAAGTTCGGTTGTCACTTCGCTTTATAGAACAAATAAACCTAATACTTGTAACACTGCATTTAGATACGTAATAGAGCTACGCTACTATACAAACATAACGATGGCGCTCAGCATTTACTTACCATCAGGTAGGTTCGTTTGTCATGTCACGTATTATTAGCCGACTTCAAAAGAAGATGAGGGTCTAAATTTGTCTGTATGCTTGTGACTGAGAATCTATTGTGATGATTATTTTTTATTAAATATATTAGTAGTGTTGTTGCGGTGTAAGAATACCCACTATCCCATATCATCCTGTGGGTGTCGTAAGAGGCGACGGAGGGAAACCAATCAGGAGATGGGCAGCAGTGTGTCCCTAATATGACTGAGGCCATCAATGAGGAAGGCCTAAGTTCCGCAGTGGAATTTGGTAGACTGTAATGGTAACAGCGACGGTAAAAAGATTGTACTGTAGTGGTCTCATATTTATATTTGGAGAAACTATTTAGGCTACATTGAGATTGTTATATACTTTGTCCACAGTAAAAATAAAAGTGGCAAAATTAAAAAAAAATACAAACGACTACAACATAATTAAATTGAAAACATCATCAATGTAATGATTTCTTGATCTTTTTAATTCAATTGAACACTACACATTGAATAAAACTATATTTACGGATTTAATCGCGTTTAATTAACTACTTTAACTTATTTTTAAATTTCCGACGTATCGGGTGCTTTACAGCACCCATGGTCATGGGGAGACTGAGATGTTTGTCGTCCCAATTTCATAGTAAGCCCGGCTACCTTCAGTTATTTTTATTAATTTTTGTACGATCTACCCAGAACGAGCTTACAGTATCTTAAAGTCTTGCAGTGGTATGCTTGGGTTTGTGCTTAATTTCATTAATTATAGGATCCAAAGCAGTGGCAGCACCCATCCATCTTCTCTATTAAAATTAGGATGTTTTTGTTTAATTTCAATAGCCTAGCGTATCATCCTTGGTAGGAATCGGTGTTTTTTTTGCGAGGATTTGTGCTTATATAAAAATACTAGCTGTACCCCGGGGTTTCACCCCCGTATATCACGCGTCTCTGCCGCCCGACATGATATGACACCTCGCTCATTTAGTTCAATCATTTTAGCTAAAAAATTAGCAAAATTAATGGAGTACTTTTATCTATCGGCATATACACGTTATAGAGAAAATTTAAACTTTATCCACTCACCCTCCCCCCCGCCCTATAATTTAGCTTTCTATTGGTAAAAATTGATTAAAATCGGTCCAGTAGTTTCGGACTTATTTGGTACAAACAAACTAACAAAAACATCTTTCCTCTTTATAATATTATATATATAGATATATATATATATATATATATATATATATATATATATATATATATATATATATATATATATATATATATATATATATATATATATATATATATAAGTATAGATAATAATTTTTTAAATTATTTTTACGTATCTTTTTTATTTATTTTTTTTGTTTTTTTTTATTATTTTATTTTTATTTCTAATATTTGTATAAAGATAATATCTACAAAATATTAGCCATTAAATTTATTGGGTCAGAGCTTCCCTGTAAACGATATTTGATGTTGTTTTATTTTGTGGCAGCAAAATAAATTGATTTTTAGGAGCCCCGACCCACGATAGGCCTACATACAATTGGCCATGAATAAAACACTCTTTTCGTAGGTCGAGCCCTACTAATTTGAAGCTTTGGCCTTGGGAATTGTTAATAGTTAACGCGAAAGATGTTTTTACCGGAAATTGAAGCCGTTTAACTTTTTCTGGAAAGTTGAGATCTTGATCTTTTGGGCATTTGTCATTATTTAATTATCAGCAGGTAAAGACAAAATGATAAAAAAATTAAAAGTGCCCTTGTACTAAATTTATATGCTCAACTGTTGAACAGGAATTACCTATATAAAAATGTAATTGAAAAATTATAAGAACTACTAAGTTACTAAGCTGTTTGGATAGTTAAATGTACACAATATTTATTTATCAATTAGTACCTACTGAATATAACATAAAAAATGGGTTTAGAACTGAAAATAACTTTTGTTTGGTTTTAAAAATAACTTTTTAGTTGGGTTTAAATTTAATCAACACCTAATAAATGAATTTAAAGCGAATTCAAAATATTAAATTTGTTGGATTCCGCACACAACCGCTGCGTAAGGGGCCGACCACGCGAGTGGGCCGCGCGGCAATTTATTTTTTGACATAGACTCCCCTCCCACACCCCAGTGACACCCGCATCGCATGGTGCTGGCAGTGTACGCGATATAAGGATTTTTCGACGTTACTATTGAATATTTTAACATAGAAAAGTAGTTATTGTGAGATAACTATAATAGTTAGACATATGGTATTGCAGACTTTTATCTAGATATTGATGTCCTCCATAAAACTGTAGCACATCACTTTGCTCTATTGTCTATAGTTTCCGCAGCGTACGCGATATAAGGTTTTTTTTTGGTATTTTTTTCACACCTTGGGTTACATTAACGATATTTTCATACGGATCCCTAAGGTTTTTGAAAACGTTCTGTCGCCTATGTCCATCAGGAATAATGTAGGATTCTAATGGTGAAAGAATTTTTAAAATCGGTTCAGTAGTTTCAGAGCCTATTCAATTCAAACAAACAAACAAACAAATCTTTCCTCTTTATAATTTAAGTGTAGATATAAAAACTATCGGTCAGATCTTGATCAAATTTATATGGGATCATGTCATGAGAAACACCTGATTGCAAATGAAAAAAGAGTCATCAAAATCGGTTAACCTAGAAAAAAAGTTCTGAGGTAAAACACATTAAAATAATATAGAACCTGCTCCTTTTTCGAAATCGGTTGAAAATTAGTACAAAGTGGAACCAACTTCAAAGAACTAAAAATAATTTAATAACTTTACATTCTGATATTATTTTTTACACTACGTCTTAGAACCGACTTTAGTATGTGAAATTATTATATAGTTTTTAGTTCTTATACTTCGACTTTCAATTTTTATTAAACGTTCTTTAAAAATAACATTCTGTAAAATTTGGATTATTGACTTGGAATAGATTTTCCGCACAGGATATTCATCCACGTGCAGGTGCTTTTGATATTACATTTTTTCATACCAACATTTTGATGAAATATAACATCGAAACGAACTCAAAACGGGGTATCCTTAAACGAACAGAATCTTCGCTTTTCTTATACGTGATAGTGAACGTGTCCCTTTGTATTCAGGTGGCAATAAATTTAAAAATGTATGTACTTGAATGTATCTTTGTAGTATTTATCTCACTTTAGTTTAATTTTGAGAAGACTTTTATTTGCAGTTGTATTTTTGGCTGCAATTTGAAATAGTTGTGGTTAAAATTGATTATTGCTTTCCGACACGAATTTATTTTATAAAAATTAAAAAAACGATATTAAAAAGAAGAGAAGTGAATTAATAGAAGCACAGAGACATGTTTCAAAAATAAGTGTATATTAGGTCATAACCTATTAAATCACCATTTATTATGAAATAAATTAACGTATTTTCTCTTCCTTTTCTATTAAGTAACAGAAACAAAATATATATAAAAAGTATTTACTCATGCAATCCATGCATCTTTGCCATCGCAGTAGTGGTTTATTGAGGCTCTTATTTAAAAAATCAACAAAACGGGAGGCAATTAATTATTCAAAGTCACTTTGTATTTCCTCTCGGGTATTAGTTTTTTTCCTTCCCAAAATGTATCCAAATTCTAGGAAAAGTAGAAGTATGTAGGCACAAGATTTAATGGTGAGTACGATGAATGACAAACAGCTTCCGAGCCCAGCTACCTATATAGCTACCCTAACTTGGAGACCGTTTGTTATGCAGTATAAGCTCGCGCGTTGTTGTGCAAGAGCAGCGGGGACGAGCGATTGACCAAAGCTGGTTGGATACGTGATGGCTTCTCCATCATTGTGTTCAGTTCTTCACGGCTTACTCGTACATCTGTAGTAATTTAATGCCGTTTGGTAAGAAACTGTGATGAATCATACCAGTGCTGGACCACCGAACAGTGATCATCACTTTTCTAAGAGTAAGTTTTCATTTAGGCCATTGTTTATGTGCTGAACCTGCATCCAACCAACTTGCTAAGCACTTTTTATTGTCAAACAGAATCCATTTTTCACCGCAGGTAACAATGCGGTTCATAATTCCTTCGTTTGTGTGGCTGTTGAAAACTGTAAGACACGTCTGGACGTATATTTCACACTGGCGATCATTGAGTTCATAGTTCATACACCCATTTGCCAAGCTTTTTTACTTAACCAATTTGATGCAAATGAATCAGTGTTGTTTTGATGCTAACGTCAAAAACTGCTGCTAATCCAACCATAGATTGAGTATTATTAGCTTCCACAATCGCATTCAATTCGTCATTGTCGACCATAGTTTTTGGGTGACCACGGGGTTCATTTTTTTCACTAGCCAAAATTTCCCGAACAGAAGCGGGCAAACAAATAACTGGTGTTTTATTCGTTTGTAGCGTTTACTTCGTTAACGTTGTTGATGTGGCGTACCGCTTGTGCCGCGTTGCTGCCAAAAAGATACGCATATTCCATAATTATTCGCATTTTTAATGTATCCACGATGACGAAAAAGATTCAAATGAGATAAAATATAACGCTACATAACGCTAATAAATAAACAAAAAAATGATAAAATAATTCCATGGTTTTAAAATTAACTTAATTTTAAATTACTATTCTAATGCCCGACACAACACGGTCAATTCAACTGATCAGTTCATTAGATCAATTCAAACGGAATCCAAAACGGCTTTATATTTTAAGAATTCACAATCATAGTTAGTATTTGGATATACGTCAGTTCAACTAATCACGTCAACAGGCAGTGCGCCCGGAAAAGTCCGTGGATGGCGTCAGTTAAAAATTTTAGCTTGGGATTGCCGTTCTGCAGTTATGGCCATTTCAAATAAAAATATTTTGATTTGAAATGGCCATAACTGCAGAACGGCAATTTCATAGGAAGAGACCTATTATAGGGTCCTTACATATGAAATTAGCGTTTTGTCATACTGACCACTTTGATCTGAAATGTCTTCTCTTTGTTAAAGAATTCTAAATTTATATTTATAAATTCATTTAGCTGGTACATTTTAGTTTTGATTTGTGTGTGAGTCATTAATTTGTTTTTTCATTACCGCACAATGAAAAACATGAAATATCGGTATATTTACGAGTACGAGTTCTACCGTGGCACCAGTGCTGCAGAAACAACTCGAAGGATTAATGATGTGTACGGTGCTAGTATAGAAAAAGAAATCACGGTACGTTTTTGGTTTCAATGTTTTCGTTCTGGAAATTTCGACCTTCAGAACGAACCCGGTGGACGGCCGGAGACCAAAGTGGAAAATGAAGAATCAAAGGCTATTGTGGAAGCGGATCTATCACAAGGCACTTCAAAGATAGTTGCAGGCTTTGGGGTAAGTGACAAAACTATATTAATCCACTTGAAGCAAATCAAGACAGTTAAAAAACTTGAACGATAGATACCTCATTAATTAAGTGAATCGAACTTGCAAACACGCGTCAACTGCTGTGTTACTTTGCTCAACAGACACAAAAATGAAGGGATTTTAAATCTAATCATTACTTCTTATTAAATGTGGATACTGTACAATAATCCGAAGTGCTCATCGCAATATCTGAACCCTAAAAACCCAGTCAAATCCTTTCCTAAACGAAAATTGACTCAGAAAAACTTACTTGTGAATGTTTGGGGGACTAGTGCCGGTGTCGCACTACAGCTTTCTAAAATCTGGTCAAACGATTACGGCAGATATTTTTGTCAGCAATTGCAAACCATGAGGGAAGAACCAGCTGCTAAACAACGAAGTTTGGTCAATCGCTCTAGGACCTTGGTCCAACAGATTACCATTTTTTCCGGAATTTGGACAATTTCTTATAAGGAAAAAAATTCAACTCTGATGTGGCAGTCCAATCTGCCTTCAAAGAGTTTATTGATTCTCGCTCTCTATGAGATGGCATAAGTGTATAGATAACAACGGTGCATACTTTGATTAATTAAATATATTTTACATAAAAATGACTGTATTTCTCCCGTACAAAATGCCAATTTCATATGTAAGGACCGAAGAATTTTATCGTTATTTCAACGACGTCTTGTAAAAAATCTTATATACGAAATCATAAAATTTATCGTTCTACCCAGGATTCACTCATTAAAATTAAATAAATGTCTTTCTTTATCTTTAAAAGTGTTAATTACGCAGGTGCTTAGCTTCATAGTAATTGTAGAAGTACTTAACTGTAAGTTTAGTTTTGTTATTTGTTGTTATCGTGTGTTATATAATCTTTAAGATGAAATAAATATTATTGTTATTATTATTATCTTATAGCGTGATAAATATTTGATTCAACAAAGTGGTATTAAAATAACTACAAAATGGAAAACAATGTACAAACACAAACAACAGTAAATACAGTAAACACTCCACCAAGTAAAAATACCAGGGGACCATAAAGTAATACGAGTTCAGGAATAAAAGACGCTTATTCGTAGCACTCAGCCCGTGAAGCGTCTCTCGCGTCCTCTGTTCTCATGTGCGCCAGCTCTTAAATATTATTGTACTGCTCTGAATATTTGCGGAACTCTGAACAGCAATATTCACAATAGAAATATGTGTCATATTTATTATTCCTGTTTATGATTTCCTACAGCAATTTTATAGAAAGTTTTTATGCTATTGATATAAAAACTATTTTATGGTTCCGTACCCGAAGCGTAAAACGAGCTCTATCAACGTTGTCAGTCTAGCCTCCTGAATGTCACAGATCTTTTAGCTTGTAGAAGGAATGAGTTACATACCTAATATTTAGATATTCTGTGTAGAATATTGCCCTAAAACCGAAAATTGAATTATAATTTCAATTAATTATGTTTATGGTTGTTAAACTAGCACGTGGGGAGTTAGTGCCAATACAAATGTATTTTTGTTCATTTTATTTTCGAAAATTAAGAAATGGGGAGCTGTCACAATTATCAGTATTAGACTAAACTAGAATTTGTTTTTGTTATGGACCATAATGAACACGTGACGAAAAAAACACGTTTTAAGAGTTTTGTTTCTTTCTCGGTACGAAACAAATAAATACCTAATAAAAATGAACTTAATGTTATCTACCAAATAATATTCAGCATCATGAAAATGATTTTATGACATACATTATAGTTTCTTCAAATGAAGCTTAAAGACAATCTATTATAACAAAAGAAAACTAGCCAACATCGTTTGAACTTGAGCTTTCGATACAATGTCTGAAATATATAACACTACTTTTTTTTCCTTTTGAAGACAAATTGCATGCCTGAAGTACGATTTAGGGTTTTTGTTTCAATGTTGTTTAAGTCAATTCGGTGTTGAGTTGTAAAAGTGTGCAACGGCCTTTTCTGCCCTAAACGCCTTTATACTTTAGACTCACAAAAGTGTTAATATTACCCCTAGGTAATATTCCATTCCCGATACTTTTAGTGCAGCCTACTGCACTAAAAGTATCGGGAATGGAATATTTCCACTGTTCCTGTCACATTAAAATCTTTTTAATCGAAAACTCCTTGGTTTTAAGAATCGAATACCATTTATTTATTTTAAAAAAAAAAGATTCTCGGTCTTGTCACAAGGTTTTGTCAAACTTGTTTAGTCGTTGAGAAAATGGAATTGACTCAAGAGCGATGATTTATTATGACTTTCGAAGTGGTTTAACACAAAAACAGTGTGTTGGCCGGATGACTTCTGCATTTGGTGATGAAGCCCCATCCAAAATCACAATTTATCGCTGGTTAGCTGAATTTCAACGTGGACGTGTCAAGCTCAGTGATGATCCCTGTCAAGGTCGTCCAAAAACTGCAATCACCCAAGAAAACGTTGATGCTGTGCGTAAGCTGATTGAGGAAGATCGACATGTGACATACCGCAAAATTCAGGCAACTTGAGACATTGGCATGAGTCAAATACAAAAAAATTGTTTTCCCGATGGATACCGCATTCGCTCTGTAAAGAGCAAAAAGCGGCTCGCGTAACTTGGTGCATCAGAACTCTCGAAAGATTCCACGCAGGATCCTCAAATGCTGTATACAACATTGTATCAGGAGACGAATTCTGGATATATGCGTACAAACCCGAAACAAAAAACCAGTCACGAGTTTGGGTGTTCGAAAATGAGTTAAAGCCAACAAAATATGTTCGTTCACGGAGTGGTGCAAAAAAAATCGTGGCCACGTTTGTCTCCAAAACCGGCCATTTTACGACTATTCCTCTTGAGAGATAAAGAACGGTTAATTCAAAATGATATACTAGCATTTGTTTGCCACAGGTCGTTTCTGAACTCCGTAAAGAGAGCTGTAACCGCCGCATCATCCTCCATCACGACAATGCGAGTTCTCACACCGCACACAGAACAAAAGAGTTTTTAGAGCAAGAAAACGTAGAATTATTAGACAATCCGCCGTACAGCCCCGACCTAAGCCCTAATGATTTCTATACTTTCCCTAAAATAAAGAATAAATTGCATGGACAGAGATTTTCATCACCTGAAGAAGCTGTGGACGCCTACAAAACGGCCATTTTGGAGACCCCAACTTACGAATGGAATGGTTTCTTCAATGATTGGTTCCATCGTATGGAAAAATGTGTCAAATTTCGTGGAGAGTACTACGAAAAGCAATAAATACATTTTCAAATAGTAATGTTGCGTCACTTCCTTGATTCCCAAAATTTTCAGTAGGTATGTCGGATATTTACCGTGAAGTGGCGGTTTAATTTTATCCACTAATCCATATTGTTCCTTGGTTGTTGTAAGAGCCGACAGTGGGAAACTGAAACAGGAGATGGGCAGCTGAATCTTTCCGATAACAACTCGAAATAATCAAAATTTCCGTTACCAACTCGCCTGCGATGCGTGGCAACTATGTCGAAATCCCTCACTTGAGGCAAACTATAAGCCTATGTTCAGCAGTGGACTTTAGTGGGCTGTAACGGTACGTTGTGTATTTTAATTTTTACATTGTACATAGTTATTTTTACGTTGAAAGATTAGGTATTTTGTGGACAATCGCAGTTTGATGACTAGCACTAGTGCAGTTATTATCTATATATAATCACTAATTGCTGCCCGTTAGTCGCCCTGAAACTCAAAAACGGCTCTACCGATTTAAATAAAATTTTTGTGTGTGTTTGGATGGGTTCATTAGATTGTTTATATTCATACTTGGACTCGATAAGTGGCGCTGTTGTAGAGATTCAGAAATCACCCGAACGAAGCCTTGCGGATGGCTGGTACTACTATATATTTTATTCTAATCGCTAAACTTAAAAACGAGAGTGTACAACCAGTACGTGTTCCCATTAATATCTTTTGAATGTGACACGTATGCTAGCACTGCTGACCCTATGAGCAAGCTGAAACGCGCTCGGCCAGCTTTGGATAGGACCATGGTCGGAGTTTACGAAGTTACTCTACATGATAGACTTCGTAATAAGTATAAGATCTGCAGTAGAATCAGAGTCATTATCTTAAATCAATGGTAGTTTTCAAGTTCCGTGTCAGTGCTGGAGCATTCTGTCTTATATATATATATATATATATATATATATATATATATATATATATATATATATATATATATATATATATATATATATACCACTTATAACTCAAGAACGGCAGAACAGATTTGGGTGAAAATTGGTATGGAGGTAGCTTAGAGCCAGGAGACTGAAATAAGATACTATTTACGCCGTTCGACAGCGTTCCCGTGTGACTTGACATGAAACGTTAGTCACTATAAACCGTGATATAACAAAAAAGAATCAGACTTGGAATAACAAAACGCAAATGATAGCTATGTAATTGACGTATAATGACAGCTATGTAATGACGTATAGATGACAATTTGATATTTGTAAGAAATCAATATTCAAACTATTTCTATTAAATAAATAATTAACAATTATAATGTAATGATAGTGCCATTGCCCATTCGTATAAACAGTGAAGTAAACTATAAAACTCGGTATGGTTGAAAATTTGAGTTTGGAAATAAATTTTTAGGTGAATTGAAGTGAAGTGAAGTTTAATTAATAATGCCGCGAGCAAGACGATCGAATCTTTCCCGACAAAGCCGTAATGCAAGAGGAATACGAAATACTGCAAATGAAGGACTGAAGAAGAACAAGAAATTGCACGTGAACAGCGCCGCGATAGTATGGCTCGACTTCGTGCTTCTCAATCACGAGAGCAAAGTGAAGCAGCCCGTGAAACAGCTCGGTTGGCAATGCGGAATCGTGGAGCGAACAACAGAGGTCAACAGATAGATAATTTGCGACGCAGAACAAGATATTTATCAAGTGCTGATTTGAATCGAGCAGCGTTTCGATACGATTGCAGCAATGATTACAGCTTGCATCCTAGCGTTTGTACTGGACAAATGGACGTTGTTTGTGAGTATTGTGGTGCATTAAAGTTTTCCGGAGAAACGGCTAGATTATGCTGCCTTAATGGTAAAGTGAAATTACCGTTGTTGACTCCGCCACATGAGCCATTGTATTCATTGCTTTGTGGCGAAACACAAGAATCACGCCACTTTCTTGCAAACACTCAAAAATACAATGGTTGTTTCCAAATGACGTCATTTGGGGCAGATATTATCGAAGAACGAGGATTTAATCCGACATTTAAGGTATTTATTTTTGTACTTACATAGAACGTAGTTAAAGAATAACTTACTTTATCTATTGGTATGTATTATATTTGCTAATTCTGAACTCTACTCTCCCACCAAAAAATATTTGCTAATTCTGAACTCTACTCTCCCACCGAAAAAAGTGTTTATAACCCAGTTAATACTGTCTGGTTTTTATTTTGTAGATACAAGGACAGATTCACCATCGAATTGGATCATTACTACCTTTCGAAGATACACAGAATAAATTTTTACAAATATATTTCATGGGCAACATGGAAGAACAACTTGATCGACGCCTATGGATCAATGCAGGAATGAAGCGAGCAATTCTTCAAGACTTGCAGTGTCTGCTTCATGAACATCATGCGTTGGTCAGGTTGTTTAAGAATGCTTTAGAGCGCATGCCAAGTGATGACTATAAAGTTGTCATCAAAGCAGATAAACGACCATCTGGAACACACGAACGCACATTTAATGCTCCAACATTAGACGAAGTTGCCATCCTGATTGTTGGTGAACAATTGGAAAAACGCGATATTGTGCTTACACGTCGCGATACTGGGCAACTGCAACAAATATCTGAAACTCATCGATCATATGACGCATTGCAATACCGGCTGATGTTTTGGCAAGGAGAAGATGGATATTATTTTAATATTAAAATGATAAATCCATTGAATATTTTTGAAAGACACTGATTTAAAATAATGCTTATTAAAAAATGGTTAACAATGCATTCATTCAAATCTATTGACTGCGTCACAAATGAAGATGAAGCCACCAACTATCCAATTGAATTTTTAAACTCTTTGGACGTGCCTGGCTTACCACAGCACAATTTACGCCTAAAGGTTGGCTCCGTAGTAATCATGCTTCGAAACATAAACCAACCAAAACTGTGCAACGGTACGCGTTTGGTGGTTAGAAAATTGATGAACAATGTAATTTACGCTACGATAATGATAGGAAAATTCAAAGGTGAGGAAGTTCTTATTCCGAGGATCCCGATGATCCCAACCGATATGCCGTTTGAATTTAAAAGACTTCAATTTCCGATACGTCTTGCATTTGCCATGACCATCAACAAATCACAAGGCCAATCCTTAAAAGTTTGTGGTTTAAATCTAGAACATTCATGTTTTTCCCATGGTCAATTATACGTGGCATGTTCATGGGTCGGAAGACCATCTGCGTTATTTGTTTTTGCGCCTGATAATAAAACAAAAAATGTCGTGTATCACAAGGTACTTAAGTGAAGAGCAACCTATGTACTAAAATACAGAAATAATAATGAATGATTAATGTAGGTATTTAATTTTTTTGTATTTTTTCCAATAAAAAAACAGAAACTGCTTATTTATTGCCATTAAGACGGAACAAAGTTTGCCGGGTCAGCTAGTATATATATATATATATATATATATATATATATATATATATATATATATATATATATATATATATATATATATATATATATATATAAAAGTGAAATGGTAAAACTAACTTAACGCACCTTCATAAAAAGTTCCTTCTGTCCACATTTCAACCCTTGCTTAACGTCGATCTCACAACAATTATTCCTCATAAAGTCTAGGCTCAGGATGCAATCGTCCATTATATCAGCCACGATGACATTATGCAGGTAGATCATGTTGCCTAACGTGTTGATCATGTTGTAATAATAAAAGTGCATTTGATGGTAAATTGCTACTTCAGAGGCGTTGTCACCTCTGAGGACTTCGTAGCGTTGCAAAACAATAGTCTATGACACTCACCTCCAAAACAATAGTCTGTGGCTGCGGTGTGAGTGGATTGCATAAGGTAAGCCGTGACACTGCAGGACCTCATTCTGCATAGATCGGTACTAAAATTACTAATTAAAAGCTACAGGCTGCTATGACGTCAGGTACTGTTAAGCACTTTTGGGTAGTAAAATAAAAATAAGTTTAATCTAAGGCGATAAAATCCATAAGTTGGTTTCATTCGCGTAGTACTCAAAAAACTTAATAGTATGTGTACTTACATGTTCTATGACTTTTATAAAGAGACAATCGTTTTTGGGTCTACTATAAAATTTTAAAGAATATTAATGGTATAACACAAATAAAAAAGTTTCCTATTTTTTATAGTAAATGGTCTAAATATTTAATGACAATCTGAACGAAATCAATAAATATGTAAAAAAGTGAGTAGTAGTGTACTGATCAATGTGATATGACAAAATTTCGTGTAATGAATCATTTTTGTAGTTTGTATGGAAAGAAAAATATTTCTCTACAAAGATAATTAAATTTAATACATATACGTATTTGTATATTATATATTTATTAATAAAAGGAGATAGCACTGAGAACTTAGTGTTTAAATTCTATTTCTAAAAGTGTTAGCTAACATTATATGACATGGTTGAAAGTGACCATGGAACGAAACGCTCTTTTGTAATTGACTTCCAAATAGGGGTGTCGATTTACGAAAAAAATCGATATCCGATTTGATTCAAATCAAATATAATGGAATCGATTCTTGATCGAGCATTTAAACATCTATTTTCAATTAATCGTGACATTTTTGAACATGGCTAATTATAGATATTAAAAGAACAACAATATTTTTCAAAGGTAAACCTATTAGGTAACCTTGTATTATTTCACAATTTTTCACACAACTGTCACACAACGCCATCTAGTCCCAAGCTAAGCAGAGCTTGTGTTATGGGTACTAGACAACAGATAAACATACTTAAATATTTCTAAATACATAAATATTATAGATAAATTACACCCAGACACAGAACAAATGATCGTGCTCATCACACAAACATTTGTCCTGGGTGGGAATCGAACCCACAACCTCCGGCTTAGCAGTCAGGGTCACTAACCACTAGACCAACAGGCCTGTCAAATTTAATTAAATTATATAATATATATTATTATTAAATTTAATTATATAATATATACTGCTACATAAATTCCTCGATAAATCAAATTGAAATAAATTCTACACGAACATAATACTATTTATTTCGTTACTATAAACTTTAAAACTTAATATTTAATCACAGGATATTTTTATAAATAAAGTCAATTCACAGCTGTAGCACGTATGGGTATGCTCAGCTGGGGCAGGATCACGCTCTTACTTAATACCAGCGTAATAGCAGTAGTGCTTCGTATGATGTGTGTAGAGAACCGGAGAAACTTTAGAATAGAATAGAATAAATATTTATTGCTGAACTACGTACAAGTATTGGCTACAATTTTTAAATTTGTATCAACTGTTTATCTACTTAGGATGTTCATACAACATACAATAATTATATAAATTAATTTAGGTACAATTCAATAACATTTTATGATATGCATAAAGTGCCAAATCAAAGAACTCTCTAATATTATAAAAAAGCTTTGGATAAGCCGTTTTTTAAGATTGTTCCAAACATTTTTCTATCAAATGTTTTTATGTCTACATAAGTGACATAAGTACTCTTATGATAAATTACATTATTTATACGTGGTAGACTCAGATTGTATTTTTCTATTTATATGCCTATTTTTCAGTATCAAAATTAAAAAGTTTATACTAATTTGTTTGTTTAACATTAAATTCATAAAATTCATTATATGATATTATAAGTGAGTTGCAAGTAGATGAGTTTGTATATTTGGGCTGCGTATTTAGCAGGGATGGGAGATATGATAAGGATATAGAACGACGAGTGAATGCAGGAAATAGAGTAAATGGAGCCCTGCACTCTATTGTGAAGAGTCAAAATGTGTCGAAAAAGGCACATATGGCAATTCACAATGCTGTGTTGGTCCCCACTTTAACGTATGGTAGTGAAAGTTGGGTGTGGCAGAAGAAGCACGAAAGTAGAATGAACGCAGTAGAAATTCGGTCGTTAAGGAGTATGTTAGGGCTGAATCTTAATGACAGGGTAAGAAATTATGTAATAAGAGAAGAGTGTGGTTTGCAAGATGATGTTGTGACCAGGATTAAGAAAGGAATGCTTCGGTGGTTTGGTCATGTGGATAGAATGAATGAGGAAAGAGTGACAAAGAAAATTTATGTTGCAGAAGTGAATGGCAGAGTCGGAAAGGGACGTCCTAGGCGAAAATTTATCGACCAAATTGGCGATTTATTGAAAACGGGCCAAATTAAGAGTACCCTTAACCGACGAGCATGTATGAGAAGGTGTATCGATGTGAAGGAGGCGAGAGAGATGTGTCAGGATCGTGCCAAATGGAAGTCTGTAGTCTCTGCCTAACCCTCTGGGTGACAGGCGTGAGGGTTTATGTTATGTTGTTATGTTATGATATTATAAATTTGTGTTGATATTTGGAAAAGTTCCTATTTGAAATTATATTAAGTACCTAATACATTAAAAACATTATTGCTAACTTGAAGGTATGTCGATAAAACAAAAGGAAAACCATGAAACGATATTAATTCTCTAATCGACGCACACGTGCTTTCTACCATCAGATATTTAATATAAAAATATTTTTTTCTCTTACATGAAGCCAGTGAAAATAAAAAGTCAGACAACTTGTACATTGTCAAATATTTTTGTATGTAAATCCATAGTAACTACTTCTGTGTTTTAAGAACTGGAACTGATTAATTGTGTATTTTGTAAAATAATATCTTTTTTATTTAACATATAAGCAGAGATAATAAAACGCTAACAGAACTATGGGTATACATAGTTCATTGACATTGAAGGCCTTCCTTTTGATTGGTAACAATATCATAAAGGAACGTGTTTTCTTGGCTTTGATAGTGTCTGTGATTTAAATTATTACTTAATGAACATATACATACGTAGGCGGTCCCATAATGAATAGGCCTAACTATGAACCAATGAAGGAAATGAAACGAAACCAATTTTATTTTTCAATATAATCACTATGAATACTAACATACTTCTGACATCTGTGAATCAAAATCTCTAAACCTTTATAAATATAATCACATTTTTTGTCCTCAAAATGACTGAAGACGGCCGCCTGCAACTCTTCATCGCTTGAAAATTTTCTTCATCTTAAGTCCCGCTTTAAATTTGGAAATAAATAATAGTCGGACGGGGCCATGTCTGGACTGTAAGGTGAATGTTGAACTTCTGTGAACCCGCATTGATGAACTGCATCCTTCGAAACACCAGCGGTATGAACAGGGGCGTTGTCATGGAGCAACAGGACACCTTTAGACAGCTTGCCTCTTCGTTTTTCCTTTATCTTGTCTCGTAATTTATATATTAAAGAAGCATAATGTTTGCCGTTCACAACTGTATTACGTTCTTTAAAATCCACCATCAAAATGCCTTGAAAATCCCAAAATATTGTGCACAGCAGTTTTTTAGTCGATTGTTGCACCTTTGCCTTTCTAGGTGGCTTTTCACCCTTATAACGCCATTCCATTTACTCGCGCTTGCTTTGTGGATCATAATACAAGATCATAGTTTCATCACCAGTCACTAGCCGCTCGATCGCAGTCTTTGGATTTTCGCCACAAAGATCCAAAAACTCCGATGCGCAGCGCACTCTTTCCTGTCTCTGTACCGCTGAAAGAAGTTTTGGTACCCATCTTGCACTCACTTTTTTCATGTGAAGATGTTCATGGATCGCGCGTTGAACGGTACTTTTAGAGAGCCCAAGCCTTGCTGCAATTTCTCTAATCTTCAAACGGCGGTCACTCAGAACCTCCTCTTCGATAAGAGCAATCGTTTCGGGAGTGAGCACTTCCACAGGTCGACCGTCGTGGCCAAAGTCTTCGACGGTTTCTCTCCCGAGGCGAAACTCTTTCACCCAATTTTTCACTGTGCTATAGGAGGGGGCAGACTCCTTACACACGCCATCCAATCATTCTTTTATTTGGGCAGGGGATAAACCTTCTTTAAACAGAAACTTTATGACACTTCGATACTCAGTTTTCGACATTTTGAAAAAATACGCGACTCTCGTTATTCAAATGCCTGTTGAACTAAGACTAAGCATTTCATGTCGATGCATGTTTCTTATATTAAGTGCACGATAAACGTACTATTTAATGCAACACAACATGTAGCGACATGTCACGTTGAAGTATATCAGGCCAGTTATTTTGTGGGACCGCCTGGTATAAAAGCGATAAATATAGAAAAAGATATATTGATAAGAAATGTTATTTGGTAAGGACACTGTACAAGATTCATTAACTTTTTCAGGTGGTTCTCTTAGATCAAATCTGTATACCTTGGAGGCTGAAAGCTTGCAGAGCTGCCCGTTTGCAAAGACAAAATAATAACAGAAATATGCAATTTCATTGTATAGATATTAAGGACGACATTCTTATATACTATCTGTTACCATTGGAAATGTCCTTTTGATTCTTAAAAAGATCTATTGCAATGTTAATGATTGGCAATAATAAATACAAATAAATAACACGTGTGTTGTTATCCTTATATTTTTGCTATTTTACTTGCTATTTATTTATTGATAATGTTTAAAATCATAAATGCATAAAATCTCCCACTCATTTTGCATTTAATGTTATGTATGATTTATGAATACTTCCTAATCAGCTAAAACATGTTAAAACAAAGTCTTGACTCTGTGCCTGTTCGTCCGTATGTTATACTACTAATAGACTATTATGGAAATGATAAGTTACAATAATAAATACAGTGGCAATATTCTTTGTATTTATTTATCTTTACACAACCAGTCTAAAACATCTTTATAGCGTATATAGCGTGTGTAGGTAATATAATAAATGGACATATTATCCCTTAGTCATCTTTGCTTTAATCATATTATTTTAATGGTATTTGGAATGTATACTTACAATCACTCTATACAACATGTCAAATATACTATTCATACCACAATTGTTTACCGACGGGCACTATATTTCGCCGGAGCTACTGAAAGGATTTTCCATCAATCTTAAATTAACTTTAAATGCTAAATGTACCCGCAAATTTAATTTATAGTATTAATTATTGAATAGTGCACTACATTAACTTGTAATAACGCTTAAAACTATAAACATATATTGTTTAGTATTCAATATATATTATAATATTCATATTTTATTATTAATTTTTCAGTATTTTCGCTATTATTATTGATATTACTATAGTAATTTACAAAACAGCCTATAATTAATGCTATAAGAGAAGAGAACGGATGTTGAAATAATACTAGTTTTACGGAATTTATCGCGTATATTTAACTTTTTAAATACCCGACGTTTCGAGAGCTTTATAGCACCCATGGTCACGGGAGGACTGAGATGTTCAACGTCCAGATGTCATAATTAACCGCAGTTACCATAGATTAAAATTTAACTTTTGTTCCGATCTACACAGTATGAACTTATGGTATCTTGAAGTTTTGCAGTTGTATGCTTGGGTTGGGATTTAATTTTATTTATTATAGGATTCTAAGCAGATGGTAGTACCCAGCCATCTTCTCTATTGAAATTAGGATGTTTTTTTTGATTTCAATAGCCTCGCGAATCATCTTTAGAAGTATTCGGTGTTCTTTAGCGCGGATTTGTGGTCTATAAAATCTGATGTAGTGACGGAGGTGATCCTGCACGTGTTCACAGACTGCAGACTTCCCGGAGCGTCGATTATTCATAACGGCTATATGTTCTTTAACGCAGGTTTTAATTGATCTTTTAGTTTGTCCTATGTAGGAGAGACCACATAAAATTGTTAAAGTGTCATTCTACCTTTAGATAAAATAACTGCATTTTAAGACCATCTTAACTCTATGAATACTAAAATTCAGTTCACAATGGAGTTAGAGACAAACAATTCCTTAGTTTTTCTACGTGTATTTCGGAATCCTGAACACCTTGAGCCATACTGTGTATAGAAAAAAGACCCACACAGATAGATATTTAAAGGGTGATTCTCACCACCATGCTTCACAGTTAGTTACCGTGGATAATTCTTTATTTCAGAGAGCATGAGGGATCTGTGGCAGTAAAAACCTGGCTGCCGAGCTCAACCATGTCAAGCTAGCTTTGCATGACAACAAGTTTCGGGTCCCGCGCCTACGTCACAGTGAACGAGTGAAGCCGGCCACAGTCGAGCGTGTACCTGCTGTACTGCCCTGCACTGCACTGCACAAGATTGGCTACATCTTGAAGCACGCTTCCTTTAAAACAAACTTCAAACCGCTGAAGAAGATTGGTCAGTTTTTACCATCAGTCAAGCGTAACGTCCCTTTGCAAGATGCAGGAGTGTACAAGCTTGATTGTGAATGTGGTCTCTCCTACATAAAACAAACTAAAAGATCAATTAAAACCCGCGTTAAAGAACATACAACTGATGTGAAGAATCGACGCTGCGGCAAGTCAGCAGTCTGTGAACACGTGCAGGATCACCTCCGTCACTAAATCAGATTTGATAGACCACAAATCCTCGCTAAAGAACACCGATTCCTTCCGAAAAACACATCCTAATTTCAATAGAGAAGATGGCTGCGTGCTGCCATCTGCTTAGGATCCCATAATAAAAAAATTAAACCCCAACCCAAGCATACAACTGGAAGACTTCAAGGTACCGTAAGTTCATATTGTGTAGATCGGAACAAAAGTTAAATTTTAATCTGTGGTAACCGCGGTTAACTATGACATCTGGACGTTGAACATTTCAGTCCCCCCCCGTGACCATGGTTGCTGTAAACCTCTCGAAACTGACCGACTGGTTTAAAGCGGTTATAGTACCAATATATAAAGGAAAATGTTCACAGCAGAACTGCAAAAACTACAGTGGTATCACCTTGCTTAGTATTGTGGGTAAACTGTATGCTAAGTTGTTAATTGAAAGAGTTATGGAAGAAACTGATGGAAACATTTGGGATGTGCAAGCGGGTTTTAGAAAGGGAATGGGGTGTACAGATCAAGTATTTTCCATGGGCATGATTGCGGAGAAGTTTTTGGCCAAAAACCAGAAAGTTTTTTGTGCGTTCATGGACTTGGAAAAGGCTTATGACAGAGTAGACAGGAATGTGTTATTGCAAACACTGAACTCATATGGGTTGAGCGCTGGTTTTATACAGGTATTAAGGTCTCTTTATAGAGACTCTAGTGCTTGTGTCAGGATCAATGGGGTCTACTCGGACTGGTTTGGCATCCAAAAAGGTGTCAGCAATCTTTGAAAGTTGAAGAATGTGGGTTAAGAATGGGCGAGTTAACTGTTAAATGCCTTTTGTATGCCGATAATGAAGTCATATTTGCGTCATCGGCGGCTGAGTTGCAAATAATGGTTACATTAATGATCAGGTCATTAAAAGAAAGGGGAATGAAAGTGAACGCAAATAAGACGAAAGTAATGGTTTTTGAAAGAGAAGGAAGCAAAACGGTATGTTAAAAAAATGGAAGGAGAGTTCATTGAGCAAGTGGATGAGTTTGTGTATTTGGGATGTGTATTTAGCAGGGATGGTAGATATGATAACGGTATAGAGCGACAAGTAAATGCAGGGAATATTATGTATCGTATATAGGGCTCCAACAGACTAGGAATTTGTTGAAGGATGACTGCACTTACGGCTATGTAACCTCCAATCTAACCTCTAAATCCTCCGAAAAAAGGTAAATATGGGCCATATATTCCCGTATTCAATGTAGCAATTTGACGCAATTTTTTCCGTTATTATTTTTATATCTTTACTTGTGATGATATTTATTAGATTTTGCACTTTTGTGAATAGTTTTTTGTTGTAACATCGATAATAATGGATATACATAATAAGAGGAAAGTGAAAAACAGCTTATATTATAAATTCATGAAGGTATAGGTATTATGTCGCTGGATTAGGAATCTCCTAGGGCAGGATTTTGTCAGTGTACATACTTAATCCATAGATGCAGATTTAAAGACTTATAACGACATTACCCCATCATATTCAATTGTAACTGTCAGCAGGAGTATCCATAATCGGAACCAGAAAGTTTTTGGGTCGTCAGACTTATAATAGTGCGGGATAAGACACCTCTTTGGCGGAATTTTCAAATTAGGATTTGTCAATTACCAGGTGTACCGCCAGATGCATAATCTGTTGTTTCTTACGATCGCTGGTGTATTCTTAACACTGACACTACGCTGAAAATGTTCTCACATTTACTATTCAGTTAGTCAGTCATAGTTTTTATCCATGCGGCTCCATTAGGTAAACTTGGTCATGATGTGACAGCTAAGCATATCATTGTTAGTCTTTACGAAATTGCAAACTTATTCCGCTTAAAACACAACAAAAATGAATAATTAAAAGCTGAATATAGTCCGGGTAAACTGATATAATCAGCACGTCCAGCAGTAGAAATTTGAAATAAGTGTTAAGTAATAAATCTCTATAATTCATTCAATGCGGTGTGCATTAGGATTTTTTTACGTTTATGTAAATATATCTCACATAAACATAAAAAATCCTAATGTACACATTTTTCATTAGGAAAAGTTCATTATCATCGCCATCATAACAACCCACTACAAATTCACTGCCAGAACGCGGGCCTTTTTCATATTATAATACTTTAAAACCGGTCCTAGACATCTGAATCCATCGAATCTGTGTTGTATGCTTCACAATGTTATCAATCTATATAGCCCAACACTAAGGAATGTTTCACTACACGCTCCTGCGTCAACTGCATCAATCCTGCTGGGTTTCTTGCTGGATCTTCCCAGGACAGAGGTATTTTTCCAAACCCGTGGTAAATTAAACATAAGAATAGCTTTCAGTAAGTATAATTCATAATTTACATTAAATAAAAAATTATATTTCAATTGACCTCCTGTCAACGCCGTATATACCACTTACCAGTGTGAGGCTACCACTCGAGAGCTTTTCTTCTTTAATCCTTCCGTTGCTGGCCCCAAAGGGGTTGTACAATAAAATCAACTTACATAATTTTTATATACGTTTATTTGCCGCCATTAAGAAAGAGACACCCAATGACAATTTTATACATTACCCTCAAACTAACGTTAATCAAAGGCGGAGTGACTTGCAAATCCATCTATATAAAAAGTAAGTCTTTGCCTAAAACTAAAACAACTGTAATGCATTAAATAAACGCATCATTATCTATTGAGGCAAAAGCCGAAAAATAATACTAGCTGTCAATAGTGAATATCAAAATCATATATTTTTACGATAAACCTATCTCCGTCTATGATTTCCTTTAGTTCAAGGTTACAATTATAATTTTGTAATTTTTAACTTATAAACACATGTATCACAGAACAATTTGATAGTGCTAGAAATTGACCATACGCTTTAAAAGGTGGACGCTCACAATACATTTTATAAATAAAGAATAGACAATGGACATAATACAATCATCTTGAAATTGGGAGAAATGTTAGTTTTTTAAACTGTATTTTTTTAAAAAGTAAACTACATAATCCATTTTAGGTTTGTGTGCAACTCTGAGTTCGTTTCTCATAAATGTTTAGGAGATAGGTCTTTACGTCGAATCATTTGGTAATGTACTCGGGCTTAGACAGTGTGACAGTGTTAAACACTAACACCTTTTACGAATTAATTTTTATAGTTAATTGAAATTGTTTAGGTTTTGCTTTGATTTTATCTATTAAATTTAAATCAATACTATTAGTTATTCAGGTGATTATTCCGTTTTTTTTTTCTTTTAAATATTCTTCTTCTGTTTCATATTTCTTGCCATTTCATAATTTATGGTTAAATTTGTAATAATAATTTGTGTTATATAGCTATTTTAACTCATACTTAAAATCGCAACAAATTAATAAAAATATAGGTTCATGATAATTACCAATCACATAAGAACAATTGACGCATAAATGCAGTGGCTAAAAGTTCAACTGTAGTGCTGTAGGGCCGCGGATTGAATCTCAGACGGAACAAGTATTTGTATGATCTACAAATAATTTTTCCGTGTCGCGATGTTCGTACATTTGCAATTTATGTATGTAAGACCCTACATATTATAGGAGTAAATCTTAGCATGAGGTTACGATTCTTTAAATGAAATGGCGGAATTTTCGTCACAACTATATCTCCCAATATCTTCAAAATAAAATAACAAAGTAATATAATTACACAATTATAAGAGTATTATAGACATTTTACTATCTAGTTTTAGTTAGTTATATACATTTACACAATATTAAATCATTCATAGGTGGATACCTACTTATATTATATAAAATTTTGGCACGACAAAAACATTTAATATTGTAGCCCACTCGTTTTGAATTTCATAACATTATAATGATGGATGGATTAATGGATCTAAATATTAAATTCTGTCAATTTTGTCGCCATTTTTAAATTCGAACTTTAAAAACACCACACGATCGATTTTAATAAACACATGTCGTCAAACATCGAATGAAACATCCTTAAAGATATTACAACGAAATAAAATCTTCTGACGAAGCTTGCGCTCAACGTGAAAACATGTTACAATTTGGATTCAAATTCCAAACCCACTAGAAAATTCTGGTAGGAAGTTGATTAAGAACCAAGAGCACACAGAAATCGAACATATTATAATAATAGGTACGATGTTAAAACAGTCCCGGTAGAAGTTTATTTTTAAGCTGGACTTCAAGTTACACTAAAACTTATCAGGTGAAAATTTTTAACGATAGTTTCTTTTTGATAATGTTTTTTTTTTGTACATACATTATTTTGTTAAACAAAGCTGAAAGCGCTCTTTTTATGCTACAAAATACACGATTTACATACTATCGTCAAAATACACGAACCGTGTAGAAATTCAAACGCTTGGGCTAATTTAGTTTGCTAGTGCTTTTAAAACTACGTCAAAGATTTAGTTTATTTTCTTTTATTACAGGCTTTAAATAAAAAAATATATTAAAACATATTATATAACATTTAACAGAGCCTTCATTTGAAAATAAATATTTAAAGATAAGTGTTTTTAAAATAAAAGAAAATATGGGTTTAAATCTGTTCTAAAAATATCTCTGTTAAAGTTATATTTGTGTCGAATCAATCAGTCATGAAAATCATTATTAAAATCAAACTAATATCACCATATTTTAAAAGGGTCGAAATATTATAATAAGTACAGAGAAAGATTAAAGTAATCGAAAAAATGCCAATGACCATTAGCATTTTTGTGCTTTTTATTAAAACGCAAATCTATCTTCTATTTCCTATATTAGATAACTTCATTATATATATATATAGTTTGTGTTAATCAAAACACAACTACACAAAATGTTTGTACATGTACAAACTCTTTGTGTTGAAAGTATAAGAATTCAGTGCTCGTATATTTATATTTATAAATTTCCATTTGTTAGCAGTTGTTTATAGTATTTCCAATTTGTGCTAAATTCATTCCCATATTAAATTTGACAAATAAAAACATCTTTATACGTGATACATCCTCTACTTATTTTTTCCAAAAAAACCTGGATATTATCGTTTGATACAAATATTTTATAA
This sequence comes from Parnassius smintheus behrii, assembly GCA_036936625.1. Taxonomy (NCBI): domain Eukaryota; kingdom Metazoa; phylum Arthropoda; class Insecta; order Lepidoptera; family Papilionidae; genus Parnassius; species Parnassius smintheus. The sequence continues at coordinate 8,838,547 of JAUPFT010000004.1, read as the reverse complement.
AAATAGTAATAAGCTAAAAAATTTTGTTCACCGTTACATAATAATATGTTGTATTTATAAAATTCACTGTAACTCCTTCTGTAATTATCAGTTCCTAATTTAATTATTTAACATAAAGATTATATTTTTCTGGTTCAAATACATAGGTGGTATGTATTATTTAGACTTCATCCAAAATATTATGAAAATTTTATGTTTCGATAGATATAAATATAAGTTGCTTGTAACGCTACGTTACATGGTAAATGCATGCAGCAGCTTTATTTTTTGCAACATGAATGGGTTAGCTACGCTCTCACAGAATACCTGGGTGAAACAACGGAGTAACAAAGTGTTTCGTATGGTAAGTGCGGAGTTGTGTTAATAAAATTAAGATAATTAATAGAAATCAACAATATTGTTAAAATAACTAATATTTGATATCAGTAAATTATAACCACGGTAACAATAAATAAAGCACAAATGAAAATAGCACATTATTGCAAATTACACACCAACTCGTTTTTTTTTTTACAATTCCCTCCTCGTAATAAATTATCTTTAATTTTAAAGTAACATTAATGAAATCTTAAATGTACAGTATAATACTAACGACAACAGCAGCTACATTGCACGGGGTTAGATGATTTAATTATTAATTTTTGTCTCAACAAAATTATATGTTATATATGTATATATATACACACTTGTGATTTATATTAATCCATGAAAAGATAACAAAAGATGTATATCAAGTTTGCGTAGATATAGTATAGGGCTCAGTTCTTGTTCCATCGGTGTATCCAATATCAGATCGAAGTGAATGATAATTTAATCGCAAATGGAATCATAAGCACAGTTTAGATATGAGACTAATATTATTCAACAAACTTTAATACAATTTATATTCAACTTAGATATACATCATAGAGCAACACGGGCTACCCATGGTTCAGAAGGAATAAGCCTTATGCAGGCGTTCCCCTTTGTCGAAGTATTAGTCCACGCGGTCCTATGCGTACAATAAATCTAGTTGCAGCCGTACTTCTCACTAGACTAAATTGGCTGAATCGACGTCCTACAAAAAGGTCGAATTGTGCAGTATTTTGCTGCAAAAAGAGATTTTCCATTAAATTTACAAAAAGATGACGTTAACTTACATAAATGAGTAATTTTTAATCACATTATTGCTGTTTACGTCCTCTTAAACTTAAATATTACAATAATAACTGCGTTGTTTCAGATTTGTATACCAACACAGGTTGCTCGCCCTCTTACATGAAAGATGTTATTTATTGGGGAAAAAAGCTATGGCTATTCCCCTCCGGTTCTCTGGTAGCCCATGTTGCTCTATAGTATACATATATAAGTTTAAAAGGGCGTAGAAATTTAATATACAAGTAGTAACAATAAAAAATTAAAAGGTAATAAACATAATATTTCATCATATTTTATATAATAAAACACTTATGACTTCAAAAAAAAATCTTCGAATAGCGAAAGATCAATTGTGGGTGTAAGTTTTATTGTAAATGTTAAAGCATCACTACATCGAAGGTTGAGAGTGATTACACTTATATAGCCTTATTACAAATGGTAGTTTATTTATAGTATTGGGTTTAAACTATGGTTTAAGAAGTCTTTCTCACGAAAGTTGTTCCTGAGCCACGGTGCTCATCTTTGCAAAACTCGACATTTTCTGTCAATTCCATACGTAAAATTTTAGTATGCATATTTTATATGGCATTTCGTTATTGAAACATTGTTGAGTTTAAGCCCGAGACTCCTTAAGTATAAACCAGTTTTTGTATTAAGACGGGGTAAAGTTTACGCCGAAGGATATAGACCAAAAATCTTCTATTCAATATATTAATACAATTACATCTGAGTTAAACTTGGGTGCAGCTTAGAGAAACACCCAAAGCAGAAAATTGATTAATTACTTCTAGCACAAGAGTTACATCAGAGTTCAAATACAGACCTGCAACAACCACCTTTCTTGACTTAAACTTCTTTTCAACATTTCTTACCCTTAGATTGCGGAAGTATTTATTATATATTTTAGAATGTACATCCCATATCATTAAAAAAACATGAAGAAAATACGCATATACAATAAGTATCTGTAAAACATTGCATACGTTTATTGACAAAAGATGATAATTATAGGTCTCAGAATATGTTTATAGCAAGTCTAAGGTTCCCCATGTTCAAAAACTTTGTTTTTTATCTAATCTAGGAAATGCTGATGGTGTGCAATATGCAATGATTGGAAAGATTTACTACCTAACATGTAATGTCTTTATTAATGCAATTACCAATTTTCATCTATTTTCGATCGAGTCAATTAGACTCTTCTCAAGGCACTGTATTTAGAAAATATATGTACTATAGTACACAATGTTATCATATTAACGGCCAATTTTGTTTTCGACGAACGTGAACCTGTAAGAATTAAAATGTTATAGATATTATATTGTAAATATATTAAGATAAAGAGGAATTAAATTAAAAATACGACATGCATCAATCACAAGTTAAGATTACATCTTGTATGTCAACATGTCTCACAACAACAAACATGTCTCTGAGTATCACTATATCAGGACAGTTACACGCAATAGAATTTATTGTTTTATATATTAATTTATATAAACTTTTCTACTAGTTCGCATACATTGGAGATCATTACATACTTTTTGTCTCAGCTTTTAAATCTGTTTTATCTTACTTTGCAGATGATTTCATCGGTTCGTTATTAACAGCTATAATTTAATTTTATAATTATTTTAAATAATTTCTTTCCATATTTACCTAAGGTAAAGATACATTTATTTTAAGGCATATTTGTTTTTAAGTAACGGAATTATTAATTTTCGCTTACCTGACGCAGTGAACATCGACAAATGTGGGGACCGTGCAACTATCAAACTCGTATTTGCAGATCTAGTAAAAGCAGGCCTAACAGGCTGGCTTGCTTCACATCTTAAAGCTATAACGCTTTTAGGTGTGTTTACTCGAAGTCTCATAGCTCTCCAACTTGAACGAAGCCCGTACTCATCGGGAGCTGAATATTCAGTGTTGTCGACCATCCACGGTTCTGTCTACAAAAAATGACATTAATTTACATAGTATAAATTTTATAAGAAAAATATAAAGTTACAATAATTTAAAACTTTTTGAACCTCTGTTTAATCTACTTAAATATAATAAATGCGCTATAACAAAATAATCTTACAAACACGAACATACGGCCAAAGTCGTAATATGGAAAAAGTATCCATGTAAAATGTGAACAAAATAAAAATGATTACTATTTTTGTGTCACAATCATATAAAAATTAAATTGAACATTCCAAGAGCTCGCCGCTGTCGCGGTTAGTTTCCATCAAGAAGACATCTTTATTGTTGGTGTCGTACGTTGTTTTTCCTAAAATTCTCTCCACTTTAGTACTAATTCGCTTGGCATTTAAACGGTAAAGCTTTTATACCTACATATTTTACTATAAAGCTTATCCAATTACTTAAAAATAAAAAATAAAGAGCAACGAAGATTTACAATTTCAGCACAGAGTCAATAACAGAGGCATTAATTCTTGATAATACCTCGTTTTTGTTGGTAGGAGAATTATTTTATATTCTTTGACAACTAACAGTGCCGTATTTTAATAATTTTGTATGCAAAATGGATCTTATTTTAAAATTATTATATCGTTTATAACAATGGATTTTTGCAAAGTAACGTCTGATTAGATTTACGGGTGTGTTTCTGTTGACTGTAATAAAGTTGATTTTCGATAATATTATACTTTTACACCATGAAGTTATAAAAAATAACTTGATCGACTTTACAGTACATTATCCTTATCTATTTTTTTCGCATATCTTTTTATACATTTATTTGAGATTTGCAATAAATTGACTAATTACACTGCAAAGGTCAAATACACTGCAAAGATTTCAAAATCGCGTTTCCCGCAGATCCTTTTAGCACATGGCAATTGTATGCATCTGACCGCATAGCGAAAAATAGCCGCTAGAATTAGTACAAGTAACGTGGTATTTTGCATATAAAGTACCTTCCAGAAGTATTTTAACTGTAAATTAATGTACTCAGTATTGGTTGTAAATACAACAGAGTAATTTTTACTGTAGTATTTCAACGTCGATCACGAGAATACTCATTGAAATTTATTTTATATATATTTGTGGTTGTTAGGACTTCCTAGGTGGTGAGGCTTGAAGTTCGTACGTGTTACTCACGTACGAACCACAACCACACGTACACACTCCTACCTATTTCTGCCGCAAAATCGTAGTGCGATCACTGCTATGTTCTGGTCTGAAAGCTAATGTGCGATAATATATTATACTGACTGCGTGGAACCAATATATAAACAGGAGATTTCACCTTATTTTTGAGAGAATAAACCTCATCTGTATCCTTCTTTCACTTTGTATACGACATCAACCTAACCTCCCTGTCTTCCATTAAAATTATACATAATCGAATATATGCAATATGAACTCCGCGTTTGAATATACTACGCGATGAAATCTCGCAATGTAATTTTGCTTTTACGTGAAATGCGGCCTACGGGTGCCATCTATATGATTGGATCTATAAAATCGTGCATGTTATGATTTCTTAAATGTATGCGAACTCTACACATTGAATTTTATCGTGTTTAATTTACTTGTTTTATTTTTTATTCACGACGGTTCGGGTGCTTTGAGGAGAAAGCCCTTCTTACTGCTGCTGTAAATCCAAAATTCTTCAAGTAGTATGTGGACGATACTTTCACAATTTTACCATATGGAAAGGTGCTAACTGAATTTTAGACCACTTTACTCTATAAATTCTAAATACAATTTTAAAAGTTTTGTTAGAGTTAAAGGCAAATAATTCTTTAGTTTTTCTAGATGTTTTAGTCATCAAAAATCATGATATTACTGTATATAGCTCACACTGTGTATAGGAAAAAACCCATACCAACCGATATTTAAATGGTGAATCTCGCCACCATCCATCACAGGCTACCGTGGGTAAATCATTGTTACAGGGAGCACAAAGAATCTATGACAGATAACATCTAGCCAACGAGCTTCAGCACGTCAAGCAAGTATCGCAAGACAACAAGCTTCGGGGCCCGTGCCTACGTCAAATTGACCGAGTGAAACCGGCCACAGTCGAGCGTGTCTCTACTACCGTATGTCAAAAGAATCACAAACAAAGTTTGCTACATCTTGAAGCGAGCTTCGATTAAAACAGACTACAAGCCGCCGAAGAAGATTGGTAATTTTTTACCATCCATCAAGTGCAATATTCCTCTACAAGATACAGGAGTGTACAGATTTGATTGTGAATGTGGCCTCTCTTATATAGGACAAACAAAAAGATCAATTAGAACTCGCGTAAAAGACCATATAGCTGATGTGAAGCATCAACGTTCCGGAAACTCTGCAGTCTATGCACATGTTCAATATCGTCCCACTATTAAATCAGATTTGATAAAGCACAAATCAAAAGGATGGTTTGCGAGGCTTATTTGAAGAATTATATATTATAGAATTCTATATTATAATGAATTTATAAGAATTCAAATTAAAAAATAACTTCCTAATTTCAATAGAGAAGATGGATGCGTGCTGCCATCTGATTATGATCCCGTAATTAATAAAATTAAATCTACATCCAAGCACCACTGCAAGTCTTCAAGGTACTGTAAGCTCGTTCTGCGTAGATTGGATCAATAATTAATATTCAAAAACTGAAGGTAAACTGAAGCCCGACTAACAATGACATTGGGCTGTCTAATATCTCAGTCCACCCTGTGACCATGGGTTCTGTAAAGCACTCGAAAAGTCTAGAATTAAAACTAAAAAGGGTTAAAATATGTAAACTAAGCGCGCTAAAATCCATATAAATAGTTTTATTCAATCGTGCACAATATTTATGTACATTATAGCTTTTTCCTGTGACTTTGTTTCCGTGGATTTCGCTTTACCAACATCATTGCTGTTCTGAGCCAAAATATGGGCTCAACCCATTTTTCTTTGTGTCTTTCCATCAATAAGAAACATAAGTTGAAATGAGTCGAAGAATATTCTTCTCAAATACTTAATACGTTTATAGTAAATTAATTCCGTAACTTTTTACAACTGAAATATAAAATTTTATGTTTCCACCAAAGGGCCATCAGACCCAGATTTTGTGGTTTTTTAGACTAAACCACTATATCCATTGTTTGATATGAGGCGTTCTTGTCCATCAATATATAATTTGTCAATAACTTAACACAACGTCACCTATAGTATCCTAAAATAACAAAGAACCATCGTCTTGACAAAATTATGTTGTGTTAATATGATGTCAATTGTTAATGTAGTTTATAAGGTACATGATCACTAACAGAAGCACCAACGAATATATATGAAGATAAAATATTTAAGAGCCCCGTATTATTAATTAGTCCTCTTTTGCAACAGGGTGCCTTTAATTTTTCTAGTGTGACAATTTATTGATGAAAAAACTTTATTTACACTCAAACAAAAAATAAAAGCTTATTATCATGTCACTCATTACGCAAACCTTTTCTGCTTTTCCGTCAATATACCACACTATGTTAGCCGGTGGCATAGCAGGTAAAGTTGAACAATTAAGAAGGACATCTTCCCCTAACTGAACACTTCCTGATGCTCCCGTTATAATAGGATCTTCCTTTAAGATCACTGTAAAATAATATGTGATATTAGTCACAATAAAGTAAAATACAACATCAAAATTAACATATAGCAAGAATATCTATAGCAAGCTGCAATAAAATAACATTAAATATTCTTTAAAATTTAAAAAAATGGAGTTACATACCAGCTACGGTTAAATATTTAGTTTGGTTAACCACAGCAAACCTCGGCCCTTCAGTAGATACTTCGCAAGTAAAAGATATCCTAGTGTTATATCTCTTAGGTAAAATAACACTAATCGAACACATGTGCATATTGCAAGCACCTCTAGAGACACCTCCAGCAGTAGTGTTGAAAGTTCTAGTAGGTGGCTGGGTAAAAGAGAAAACTGTTAATAAATCTCATTAAAGTAAAGTTAAAAAGATTAAAGTTACAGCCTATATACGTCCCACAGCTGGGCACAGGGCTCCTCTCATTTGTGTACAAGAAAATGACCGCTACGCTGCCCCAATGCATATTGGCGAGCTTCACATTTCTTCGAAGTATTTGTTCTTATTTCTCAGACATGCAGGGTTAATCATGATGTTTTTTTTCACCGCAGAGCACGTGGTAAATCACCACTTAAAATTATAATTAAATTTTTAATATTTTATAGGGGAGAGGGTCAACGAGCATAAGACTAACCTAATGTGAAGTAACTATCGCCGTCCATGAACAACTGCAATACCGAAGGCAAACAACCCTAAATTGCAGGTGCGTTGCCAGCCTTTTAGAAAGGAGTTTTCTCTTGCTTTCTCTTGAAGATCGTATCGGTCCGCAAAAATCGCCTGTGGCAAACTATTCCACAGAGAGGCCGTACGCGGAAGAAAACTCCTATTGAAACGTACAGTGGTGGACCCCCAAGCATCCACATGGTGTTGATGGTATCGGAAGTTTTGCGTACATGAAATTTGGCGAATCAATTCCTCAGAGAACTCCCCACGATAGATGCGAAAGAAAATGCGAAGGGATGCAAAATCGGTCGAGCCACTTTGCGCTGGATGCTGTTAAGTAGAAAAAGCTGGCACTGTGGAGCCCCAGCCCAGAGAAGGAAACAGTATTCCATGTCAAACCTGCGCCTTGTAAAGTTTCAGGCAGTTTACTGGCGTGAAATACTGTCTACTGAGCACACCAAGTTTTTTAGAGGCCGATTTAGCCTTCTCTTCCAAGTGACCACAAAACTGCACGTTACTCGATATGTCGACGCCGATGATTCCGGTACTGGCTGAGGCAACAAGGGGGTGTCTTAAAACTGAGGAAATACGACAAAGGGTTTCTAATGTAATATGTAAATAAAAACAGATTTTCTGTTATTTTACTTTTCATCAGCCGGGCTAGCATGAGCGAAGGACAATATATCCCCGGGGAGAGGATACAATTTTTATCCCTTGCTTAATTTTATCCACCCTGCGAGCATAGGCAAGAGACAAAAATTATATCCCCCGATTATAACCACTGACAAGAGATAAAATTGTCTTATCTCTATAGTATATCCCCGTTTGACATAACGAGTAGACATATATCTCCCCATCCGTAGCATGAGGCCAAGGGAAAGAGATAAAATTATCCCTTTTTGACATTTGAAAGGGATAATTTTATCCTCTTTCGCGGACGTGGGTTTAAGTTTATCTTCAAACCATTTTAATACGAAAAAGATGTCTCGAGCCTATTGCAACTACATTTTCGTGTCAGAAATTGAAAAACAAGAAAGAAAATTACACCAGCGATCGATACGTGATCAGAATACTTAATCTATTGGAATTCTCCGACAACGAATTGCTACGCCAGTTTCGGATGCTCAAAGATTGTTTTGTATTTGTGTAAAGAACTCTATGAGGCTTTAAAGCCTATTAATTCTGTGGATGGACTACCAGTGCATATTGAAGTAAGCACCTTGTCCAAAAACATCGTATATTTGCAATCAATACATGTGGCTTATGTAACTTATCTTAATATTTTTTCTAGGTAGGTAGTTTACATCTTTCAGTCTCTTGGCAGATGGTAGTTACCTACTAGAGAGGTACGATTCAAGACCATGGCATGGCTGTTGTTCAAACAACAAATAATCAGCAAATACTTGACCTAAGTTATTAGGGCCATCATTAGAATGTGTGGAGCAATATACTTTAATTAGCCTCTTGTGTAGGTAAATACAAGTTTAAAGACTAATATACATAATATTAGGAATACAAATAACACAATACTCATGATTATAAAATTATTTATTCCTTGTTTTGTTTGAAATCATTACATTTTTATTCTTCATGCTTCATCATTTTCAATTAAAATTAAATCTTTGTGACTTAGAGTAGACATCAATTTTGATGTATTTTGTAATTTTCTTATAATGGCAGTAATTGCGGGGATATTTTTTTTTAATTTCCTCAAGAGGTTACACCACCTCCAAAGGGTCTGTATTGTCCAGTTTCGCAATTGGCTTAATTCTAGATACATATTTTTCAATAAATGCTATCACAAGCGAAGTAATACCTGCGATTTGATACAAGCAATGTATACTAAACTTAAATATTATACAAAAGAAAGTAAAGAAAGAATTAGAATAATAGAAAAAATAAAAACAAGGCAGAAATACGCTTAAAATAAATATAACAAATATTATAAATGACATATTGTTTAACAAAAATTATTAACAGTTTAGCAATATAATAAACAAAAGGTAAAAGAAAATATAAGTTAATGTAAATCTACTTAATCTTAAAAGAAGGTTATAGCTAGTATAGTTTATAGCTTTATACTATCGTACAAAGATGTTTTATAAAACATCTTTCCTATCGTATATTATCTATGCGCGGGGATAAGTTTATCTACTGTCGATATTATATCCACCATAGGCTCATGCTTGCACGGTGGATAAAGCTTTGACATAGGGATAAGACAATTTTATCCCTTGTCAGTGGATATAATCGGTGGATAAAATTTTATCCCCTGCTCATGCTAGCCCGGCAGGTTTGATTTTGAAGAAATTGTTATAGATAAATTTAGAATAAAAGAACAAGCAAAGGATGAAACACGTTGCTATATACATGCATATACTTAGATAAAACATCGCTGTGTGGTGACACCGCTTTGAATTTAATTTTATAGTGTATTTTTAAAACAATGCAGTATCGTTTTTCGATCACTATAAAAATAAATCTTAATTACACCAGTATAACTAAAAAATCTAAACTATCAATAATAATATCAAGTAACCTTCGCAAAATTGTACTAACTTGTTGTTCTGGAGTAAATCGAAAAATTTCGTTGTTGTCTCGATACCATTTGACTGAGTGCAACGGCGGATCTCCTTTTTCATTGACGTAGTGACATATGAGGTCAGCACTCCACCGAGGATCTCCATATTGTGGTACTTCGAGAAATGTTATATTATGTGCTGTAGCTATAACTGAAAAAGAATAACACTAATCAGAAACACAATTAATTTTGTTTAATGGCGATCTACGGACAAATATTTATCACAGAGAGTACAACTAGCATCATGGAGAAAACGGTAAGGGATCCCTCATACACTGCGTTTTAGGCACATGTTTGCCATAGTTGTCACGCTTGGAAATCGCATTTTTTATTTTATAGCTCTAGGTTTGTTTTACTCTGTTGCCTCTTACAACAAAGTGACGATATGGAATGGTAGATATTCTTACACTGCCACTACACGGTAAAATTGAATGTTAATTATATACATATAAGTTCCACTGCTGGGCATAGACATTTCCTCATTTCTGAGGGGGTTTTAGGGCAAGGAAGTGTCCGCAGTGCTGCCCCAATGCGTGTTGGCGAAATTTACATGTCTTCAAAATATATTTTTTCTTATTCCTCAGACATGCAAGTTTCCTCACGATGTTCTCTTTCACCACCGAGCACGGGATAAATCAGCACTTAAAATTGCAATTAACAATTTCTTTGGTGCTGGCGGGGATTGAACCCGGGTTACTCGTGTTCTGTTATATTTACAGCAAGCGTTAACCATCCGAGTTACCACGGCTCTGTCTGAGCTACCACGGCCCTATCTGAGCTACCACGGCTCTGTGACTACACGGTACTATCATTACAATACATTAAAAATTTAATCAAAATTCTATTTATTATATGTTAACTATATGACGGTAGGATGTAGTATCAGCTTGGCGATAAAATATTTTTTACTTATTAAGAGAAACAATATCATTTCGTATCTGCAACAAGCTCTGTAACAAGCTCCCATTAATATACGGAGTTTATTATTCTACAACTATTTCATCTAGTCAAATAGCGCAAATAGTGACTTGGCACAAAACCAATATGATATTACGATATAAAATCGTCTTCTACTTTTAAGCTAATTAAATTTACATTGCTTGCCAAGACTATAAATGAAGTTCATAAATCTTATCTGTGCTGAATAGTCGACGTAATATGATAAATATTTATTTTACCATAAAAATTTAAAAAAAGATTGTCACAATAATAAGGATTCTTCATTAAAATAGAATTCAATGAATAATTATTTCAGAAAACGCAATTTTAACAGTTAAATGTAATTTTTGTTCACATTTAAAAAATATTTCATTACGCAGCAAGTTATCACATCAACTATTCTAACTATTATAACTTTTAATAGGTATATGTTATGTAAAATATTGGGAGGTTGGTGAACTGATTTAGATGATTATTGTTTATTAATATATTATTAGTAATATATTTTCTCAGCTATTGTGTAGTATGTATGGAAATTTCGACCTTCAGAACGAACCCGGTGCACGGCCTAAGACCAAAGTGGGAAATGAAGAATTAAAGGCTATTGTGGAAGCGGATCCATCACAAAGCACTTCAAACGAAATAAAAACCCAGTTAAATCCTGCCCTAAACGAAAATAGACTCAGAAAAAGTTAGTTGTCAGTGTTTGGTGGACTAGCGCTGGTGTCGTTCACTACAGTTTTCTAAAATCTGGCCAAACAATTACGGCAGGTATCTATTGTCAGCAATTGTAAACCATGAAAGAAGAACTAACTTGTTAAACAACCGAGATTGGTCAATTGCTCTAGCCCACTGCTGCTTCACGACAACGCAAGACTACACACTGCACAACAAACAACCACTAAGTTAAATGAGGTACAATTGGAATGTTTGTAACATTCACTATACTCCGGGACCTTGGTTCAACAAATTACCATATTTTCCGGAATTTGGAAAACTTCTTACAAGGAAAAAAATTCAACTCTGATGCAGCAATCCAAATCCCTTCAAAGAGTTTATTGATTCTCGCCCACATGGTTTTATTAGTAAATGATCAATGAACCACCTATGAGATGGCAAAAGTGCATAGATAACAACGATGCATACTTTGATTAATTAAATATATTTTACAAAAAAAAGACTTAATATTCCTCCCTTATAAAACGGCAATTTCCTATGTAAGCATCTATTATTTTACCGTTATATCAAACGTCTTGTAAAAATTCTTATATACGAAATCATAAAATTTGTCGTTCTACCCAGGATTTTCTCATTAAAATAAAATCAAATATCTTTATTTAACTTTAAAAGTGTAAAATACGCAGGTGATTATATAAATTTCAATAGTGAAACGCGAAAACCATTTAAATCTGGGGGCAAGGTAGTGCCGAGCAAAAAAGCGGCCATTTTCGACCCCCTATAATTCGTTGTGGATAAAACTAGAAACCTGAATTTTCAGAAACCAGGCAAGCATTGTATAGACACGGTATATTTCAAGTTTCTTTCAATTTGAACTAGTAGTTTAGGAATTATAATTAGTCAAAGTTTATTAATTTTGTCACTCACTGACTGACCGATCATCAAAACTCTAAGTCACGTCTAGCAGACATATAAGCTTCAAACTTAGAATACAATTAGTGTTTAGTATATGAATCAAGGAAAAACTAAAATATTTTTCAATTTCGGTCCAGTTTTCTAGATATACTAACTGCATAAATAACTTTGTAATCCTATATAAATATATAGGATTACAAAGTCACATTTGCAGTGAATGAATCAGTGTACCTGTATATGTATAAGGACTGAATAAATTAGCCGACTTAGTATTACATGGATCTCACAACTTTTTACGATAGAACTGAGTTGCGAGACTTGGTTTTTTTACAAGTTATGTTTTGATGGTATTATTACGTACCTTACTTTACTTATTACGTTATACTTGTCTCATGGCATGTGATAAATATTTTATTCTACAAAGTGGTCTTAAAATAAATACAAAATGGAAAACAATGTACAAACACAAACAACACTAAATACAGTAAACACTCCACCAAGTAAAAATACCAGGGGACCATAAAATAATACGAGTTCAGGAATAAAAGACGCTTATTCGTAGCACTCAGCCCGTGAAGCGTCTCTCGCGTCCTCTGTTCTCATGTGCGCCAGCTCTTAAATATTATTGTACTGTTCTGAATATTTGCGGAACTCTGAACAGCAATATTCGGAATAGAAATACATGTCACTACCAATGAAATGGCAAAAGTGCATTGATAACAAGCGTGCATACTTTGTTTAATTCAATATATTTTACAAAAAATGACTTTATATTCCTCCCGTACGAACGAAACGCCAATTTCATATGTAAGGACATATTATTTGGAACAGATACAAAAGGCCCACTTAAAATGATAAAAAATTAAAAAAAATATTTTTACAAAGTTTTTATTAACTTTACATTGCTATGTCTCGACGTTAATTCTTTTATACGTTATGTCAGCACTGACTTCTGAGTGTGAAATTACTTAATTTCTTTTTAGTTCTTTTCGTTTAGCTTTTACTTTTTATTAAAGGTTATCCTTCTCTTAACACACTTTACTTTTATCACAACATTTTTTGCTCGTAAATTAATTCTACTTAAATAATAAATGTCGTTAAAGAATAAATTTCGCTTGCTCAACAGTTTGCTATTTCTTATTATTATTTTTGTACTTCCAATATTTTTATAAATTACACTTACACTGCCGTCAGTCATATTTTATATGTTATACTCGATATAAAGGGACTGACACAGTAGCTAACGGATTAAAATCATTATCTTTATAGAAAAAGATCGGAGCTGTAATAACACTTACTATCAGGCTTACATCGCTTTTATGCTATAATAAGTCTTAAAACATCTACAACCCCGAATTAATAACGTTTTACCCAATTTAAACTGCGGATAGAATTTAATGAACCTATCACGGAGCAGTTTTAATTAAAACAGCAGATGTTTTTACAAAAGTTGTTGAAAAGTTAACTCATTTAACAAACCTTAATAAATTCAGAATAATCCAAACTATGTCAAGAATCTACAGAAAAACAAATTCAGATAAACATCAATAGATTTTTAGAACTGCGAAACAGGATAGCTTAAAGTTGTGTAATATCATTTAAATTAAATTTTAAAAGTGACAAAGTGTATTTACTTTTCGGATAAGTCTACAACATTAAAATATATTAACAGAAATAAAATAATTAAATCACGTTTTGCAGGTTTAAAATGGATGGGCAAGAATTTTTGATAACTTTTTTTATAAAATTATATATAAATTTTGGGTAAAAGGTAACCAATTCTGTAACCAGCGAAATAAACATTCGACACTGTTTTATAACAAGTATTTACTGTATGTGAATTCAAAGGATCTAGAGTTACTAAATAAATAGAGCAAACTATGATATGATTAGTGGCTCTGAAATAATGTTTATTGTATTTTCAAATGTATAAGTGAATATTGAAGAGTAGAAACTTGATAGTGCAAATTCTTTCGGCGTGTCCTTTATTAATAACATTTCGTGTTAGTGTCCCTTAAATATTATTTCCTAAACTTATATAGTTTTATACAAATTAGAGTCGGAGATATAAATATAAAACAGATAACTCGAACGATAAAGGATAAATTATTTAAAATTACGATAAGATGTACGGCAATATTTTTATTGGAATAATTTTTGTTATTCTTATTCCATAACACTTAAAGACTATTATCAGATTATCAGGTGCAGATACAAAGCCCGTGATTTTTTGTATCTACTTCTGTGCGACGAAACAATCTTATTTTTTAAGCGATAGACGATGTCGACAGAAAAGAGATGACTAGACTGCGAGCATCTCGACGCTTTCGATAAGGAATAGAATGACGGCATTCATAACAGAAGTAAATAGGAAAATAGGTTGAATAAAACTATTATTTACGGATTTTATCGCGTTTAATTACTTTTAATTTATTTTTATTATTATCCCGACGTTTCGGGTGCTTTACAGCGCCCATGGTCACGGGGGGGACTGAGATGTTTGACGTCCCAATGTCATAGTTAGTCCGGCTACCTTCAGTTTTATTCAATGTGTAGTGTTCGCGTAAATTTAAGAAATCATTATAGGAAAATAGGTTTTTTTGTATGATAGGGTGACAAACGAACACATAGTCCACGTGATGGTAAGTGGTTGCTGTGGCCCATAGACATCTACATCTATCCTCGATTACGAATCAAAATGCACAACTATACTACTAATATAACAGCAGCATGGCTCTATCACGTACAAAAATATAAACAGGTTAGAAAAATGAGTATAAAATTTAATAGATAAAAACAAAGTACTTAGTATACCTTACATAGTTTATTTATTCAAAGAATTGAAGTTATAAAAGGCAAAGTCTTAAACGAATTATGAATTCAAAAGATGTTGCTTTTATCTTAAAACTGAGTTTGTCGTTACCGCTACCGTTACATCCTATCAAAATTCCGCTTCTGAACGTAGACTTTTCTCATAAATTGCCTCACTAGGGGGATATTTGCCATAGCTGCGCTTGGCAGGCAGTTTGTCAAAGCAGTTTTTTTTTAATTGTAATTAATTAAGGAGACTCTGCAGCCCGTTTCCCAGTTTGTTTCCCTCTGTCGCCTCTTATGACACCCACGGTACGATAATGGGTAGTGGATATTCTTACACCACCACTATACGTACAACTGACGAATCTTTCGATGGCATTTTATTGTATGTTCAGTAAGCAATATTTGAATACAAATTAATAGTCAATCGGAATAAATTGTTACAAAATTCAAAGCAAATGCTGTATGTGACTAAAAGTTTGTAACGTCTTTTTGCACACAATTAAAATCAATCATGTGACAATCAAAAACTCGTAATTTTCATATGTCGATCGCATTTGACTTTATCCGATGGAAATATGAAAATACGAGAATTTTAGATTTCGTTTTTAAATTTATTTAGAGTAATTCAAACAAATTAAAAATATTTTGAAACATGTTTGAATTAACAATGTAAACATTTAATGCTAAAAAATTTAATGCTGATAAACTGTATTTTTTAAAATAAAAAGCGCTTTTTCAATATATGGCTCACTACTTACCACTAGGTGAACTTGTATTCATACAATCGTATATTGTTTCAAGCAATGGCTGATAATTAGCAAATAGGCAATAAGAAAACTATGCCTATATTATTGTGCACTTCACTTTTTTAATTTTGTATGTGTATAGATTTGAATTGATTGAACATTTTTTCGACTTAACTGTAATTTATATGCATGTTTACGCAATCTAAATAGCCAATCTACTATATGCAATTACTAAATTTTCTAGCCAGCATATTAGGGATTATAAAATATAAACTTTATACATTATGTATTTGTTTTAGAATCTTATATCAATTAATTCGCGTTAAATTTATGAGTTCAAAACTAAATTATAATTATTACTTTTCTGTAATTCGAAAGAGCTGAAGGAAAATTTATATATTTAATGTATCATATAATTCCTTAGTATATTTTATAAAAATCTTTTCTACATTACTTTACATAAGAAACACGATTAAAAAAGATATTCAAAGTGACTTACGTTAAATGAGTCTGTTCATAAATATTTAAAAGTTCTTTAGGGAGAAGCACCATTATACTACTAAATGACACATGAAACTTTCATATTTATTCATGGAAACTGCTGTAAAGGTGATTTTAGCGTTACTTGGTAGATATAACATACTAAGAAAGATAATGTGCGTTTCCCAAATTTAAAGTCATAAAAGCGATGCTGTTAAATATTGTTTAATAACTACAGTATTTTAAACATATCTTTGATATATTAAGTTTATTATTCATGCGTGAGAGAGCCACACTGCAGCTATATTATGACTATTAAGGTTCGGATTGACCAGGAATTTATTTCTGTAGAAGAGGGGCCAAACGAGTATGCTGCTCACCTGATGGAAAGTATCTACCGCCGCCCATAGACAACTGCAACTCGAGAGGAATTGCAGGTGCGTTGCCACCCTTTAAAAAAAAGGTAGGTAAACGATTTCACAACGATGTTGTGCGAGAAAAAGACCGTTTTGTAAATCGTACAGTGGTGGGCCGCCAGTCATCCAGATGGTATGGATGGTATCACGAAAGTTGTCGCGAATGGTGATGGTGAAATTGTGTGCTAGTATTTGTCCGAACAATTACTCAGAGCACTCCCCGTGGTTGAGTCGATAGAGAATGCAAAGATATGAACGAGCCAATTAGAAAAAACTTGTTAGTCGACAATTAAAGCCACTATGCACTAGATGCGAGCAAGTAAAAGGAGAATGCCCTAGCCCGGAGATGAGAACAGTGTTCCATGTGAGGTTGAACCTGCATCGTGTAAAATTACAAGTGATGTTCTGGCACGAAACGCCTTAAAAACATTAAAAAAATATAAACCCGAATTCTGCTGTGTTTCGTATGGTGAGCGTAAAGAACTGGGGACCCTTTTTATTGGAAATGAGGCATACTTTATGATTTGCCAGCAACGCAAATTTCAGCAGTTCGTTGCAGTGAAAACTATAGAGCACCCAATTTTTAACTTGGCACCTAATTAGCACCCAAAAAGTTCCTAATTTTAGCTTTTACTAAATGCAAATTCCTGACTTTGCGTTGCTGACGAGATAGAGCTGAATATACATACAATTTCTATTTTATTCTATTCTATTCTACAGATCGTGTAGTGGCGGTTGAGAATATCCACTACCCCAAATCTTCCCGTGGGTGTCGTAAGAGGCGACAGAGGGACACAGAAAGGAGATGGGCGGCAGCAACTTCCTAATAACAACAATAACATAATAAAAAACTGCGGTTGCCAACCCACTCGCCAAGCGTGGCAACTATGGCAAATATCCCCCCATGAGCAACGACGCAAATAAACGACCCCCAGTTCCGGCGACCCCGCTATTCCTGGCTGCGGTGGTGACTATGGTAACGGCGGGGCAGGGGGTGCTAATAATCTCCGGTGGAGGTTCGGTTGCCACCTACGACGACTCGACCTGGCATCGTATAACGCACGCACCCTGAGGACTAACGAGAAGATACTGGAGCTGGAAGAAGAGGTAGAAAAGTTGCGCTGGCATATTATTGGATTATCTGAGGTCCGAAGATAGGGGGAGGACACGGTAATCCTCAAGTCCGGCAACTTGTTCTATCACCGGGAGGGCGACCATCTGTCCCAAGGAGGTGTCGGATATATCGTCCACAAGTCTCTCGTCAACAACGTTGTAACGATTGGGAGTGTGTCGACGAGGGTCGCGTACCTGATACTCAGAATCACCAAATGGTATTCGCTGAAGGCCATACAGGTCTACGCACCAACCTCGGCACATCCCGGTGAGGAGGTGGAGGAAATGTATGAGGATATTTCTAAAGCCATGCATTCCTCCAAAACCCACTACACGGTGTTGATGGGAGACTTCAACGCAGAACTAGGCACAAGAGAAGGCGGTGAGGTGAAGTTAGGGAAATTTGGAGTAGGGCAACGGAACCGTTGAGGCCAGCAGCTGGCTGACTTTATGGTGAAAGAGGGACTTTTTATGATGAACTCTTTCTTCCAGAAGCGGCCCCACAGGAAGTGGACCTGGTCGAGCCCAACGGTTCGACAAAAAATGAGATTGACTTCATTATGACGACCAGACGCCAACTGTTCAGTGATGTCTCAGTGATCGCAAGGGTGAAAACCGGCAGCGATCACCGAATAGTTAGAGGCACACTGAACCTAAACGTTAAGTTGGAGAGGTCTTGTCTAATGAAGTCAACGCTCCGTCCCACTCGTGCCCTAATCCAGAATCTCGAGACTTTTCAGCTCGAGTTACGTAACCGCTTTTAGTTCCTAGAAGATTGCAATGCAGTGGACGATATGAATGACAAGCTCGTGGAAACTGTCCACGCGGTTGGAGATAAGTTCTGCAAGACCCGCCGCAGAAGAACACAAAAACTCTCCGATCACACTGTTAATCTCATGGCTGTTAGACGGGAGATGAGGCTGCAATCGTCAACAGATTTGACAGCATATAGGCAACTGAACAGACAGATCTCCAAATGCATGCGGCGAGACTTACGCAACTTTAATACTCTTCGTATTAAAGAAGCGATCGAGCGGAACCAGGGCTCCAAAGTCTTTGCCAGAGATCTGTCTGCCCGTAAGAGCCAACTGTCAAAGCTGAAGACTGAGTGTGGTAGCATCGTTTCCTGGACACCTGAGATTTTGAGTGAGATTGAGAGGTTCTATGGGCAGCTGTACACATCATCGTTGGAGCTACACACAAGAATGAGTAACCATCCAAGAGCAAGTCTTACCCGACACTATTTCGATGATATCCCGGACGTCAGTTTGAGCGAGATTAGAATGGCTCTCCAGTACCTTAAAAACCGCAGGGCCCCAGGCGAGGATGGAATTACAACGGAGCTTCTGAAAGCGAGTGGAACACTGGTACTTGAAGTCCTTCAGAAGCTCTTCAATTCCGTCCTCCATGGTGGCACTACTCCGGAGGTGTGGAGCAGAAGTGCGGTGGTGTTGTTCTTTAAAAAAGGCGACAACGCACTCTTGAAGAACTACAGACCTATTTCCCTTCTGAGCCGCATCTACGTGCTGTTTTCGAGAGTCATTACGAATCGTCTCGCACGCAGACTCGACGACTTCCAGCCTCCCGAACAAGCCGGATTCCGAAAAGGCTTTAGTAACATAGACATACCCTGCGGCAGATTGTACAGAAGACCGAAGAGTACAATCTGCCACTTTGCCTGGCGTATGTGGACTATGAGAAAGCCTTTTATTCCGTCGAAATTTGGGCGGTGATACAGTCCCTTCAGCGGTGCCAAGTTGAATTTCGGTACATCGAAGTGCTGAAGTGCTTGTACAGTAGGGCTACGATGGCTTTCCGAGTACAGAATCAGAGCTCGAAACCTATCCAACTGCAGAGAGGTGTAAGACAGGGTGACGTGATATCCTCGAAACTCTTCACCGCTGCATTGGAAGACGTTTTCAAGCTTCTGGACTGAAAAGGATAAGGTATTAACATCAATGGCGAGTACATCACTCACCTTCGATTTGCCGACGATATAGTCCTTATGGCAGAATCGCTGGAGGACCTTAGCACTATGCTTAATGACCAGTCTTAAGATGAACATGGACAAAACAAAGATCATGTTTTAATGTCCATGTCACACCTATGCCGGTAGTTGTTGGGAGCACTATGCTCGAAGTTGTTGACGAGTACGTTTACCTGGGACAAATAGTCCTACTAGGTAAGTCCAACTTCGACCGAGAGGTCAATCGACGGATTCATTTCGGCTGGGCAGCGTTCGGGAAGTTACGACACATCTTCTCGTCAATCTCTGAAAACTAAAGTGTACAACCAGTGCGTGTTGCCAGTGATGACTTACGGATCAGAGACGTGGTCCTTCACTGCTGGCCGTATGAGGACGCTCAAGGTCGCTCAGCAAGCTGTGGAGAGGGTTATGCTCTGAGTTTCTCTGCGTGATAGACTCAGAAATCAGGATATCCGCAGTAAAACCAGAGTGACTGACATAGCCCAACGGATTAGTAAGCTGAAGTAGCAATGGGTCTGCCATATAGCTCGAAGAAACGATAACCGATGGGGAAGAAAGGTTCTCGAGTGGCAGCCTCATACCGGTAGGCGTAATGTAGCACGACCCCCCACTAGATGGAGTGACGACCTGGTAAGACATGCAGGAAGTCGATGGATGCAGATGACTCAGGACCGTGCTTTGTGGCATTACTCGGGGGAGGCCTATGTTCAGCAGTGGACTTGTGAAGGGCTGTAATGATGATAATAATGATGATGATATTCTACAGAAATTGATTTATTTTTGATCTTGTATGTGGCATTATCCCTTAAAGACATTTTTCACAAATTGTTAAATGGAAATCGTAAAAATCAGTCTGATAATTTCGGCGAACATTTTTAGTAGAAGCTCTTGTATTAAAAAAAAAAAATTGTGAAACGTGTGGAAAAAAGGAAGTAATAGATTATTTGTTTTAGATTATATTTTAGCACTCTTATTCATAATTGTCTATTCTATCCAGAACCCCTGTATTTGTCTGTTCAACAAATTAAGAACCGCTTCAATGCGTGTTTGCTTTGAACTGCAGTATGATAACACAGTCTTCTTTTACCAAATAATTTATTTTATCAGTTTTCATAAAGAAATCTACGATTTTCCTTACTGTTACATAGTTTGTTATGAATAAAAATCTACTGTATACTTTCAACGATATTTTCTTAAGTCTCTAGTCAACCATAAAGCTCACTGATGTGGTCTAAATTTCTATAGCGAAAGTGTTTAAATAACGAACATACCGAAAGCTTATTTGCAATGCCTGGTTCATACACACCGAGTACGAAAGAACTCATTCGAAGATAATACGACTTTTCATTTTTCTATGTTCACAACACAGCTTTATCAATGAAAAATTACATAAGCGTAATATTATATGTACTAGATTATGAAAAATTTCATAAGCTTATTTTACATCCTAGATGGTAAAAAATTACATAAGCATATTATACATGCTAGATGGTGCGACTTTACTATCTTAGAGTCCGTCTAGGTATGTACCATCTTCGTACCTATTAATGCCGCCAAATAAAAGTTCGGAAGGACTTCTATTAGGAAGACCACAGAGATCTTTATCCTAACTAGTGGTAAAAGTAAAAAAAAAATGACTTTCTATAAGAATTACATTTAGTGTATATTGAATAAGATAATGCTGCTAAATAACAGATTATATATTTTAATATTAATAAAATATATAGATTAATATTACTAGATGTGTTAGGGCTAGGCCAAAGAGTTGGGATATTTTCAAGCCGTGAGGCATTTCATCGTATTGCTTAGAGATGACAATTAACTGTAGCCTTGGGAGGACGCAATATCCACTTACCATTAGGTGAATATTAACTTTGTATGTGTTTTTAGGAAGAAAAAAAAATACAAAAATATTATATTAATTTACACATATATATTACACACATATTATATACAATAAACACTCACGCCTGTCACCCAGAGGGGTAGGCAGAGACTACATACTTCCATTTGGCACAATCCTGACACACCTCTCTCGCCTCCTTCACATCCATATACCTACGCATACTTGCTCGTCGCTTAAGGGTACTCCTAATTTGGCCCGTTTTCAATAAATCGCCAATTTGGTCGATAAATTTTCGCCTAGGACGTTCCTTTCCGACTCTGCCATTCACTTCTGCAACATACATTTTCTTTTTCACTCTTTCCTCATTCATTCTTTCCACATGATCAAACCTCCGAAGCATTCCTTTCTTAAGTCAGGTCACAACATCATCTTGCAAACCACACTCTTCACAATTTTAATTTTTATAATTCTTAATTCAAATAATTAATTTAATTAATATTGAAAATCTCTTAATTATTTAAAGGTTTCAATACAAACTTAGCAGAATATAATATTATTGCAATATCGTAATTATAAACAATATTTTATCCACATCGTGTGTTCACAAAACCCTACTTATGATTAACACATTTAACTGTAAATATTAGCTTACAAATTAAAGTTATTTTTTTTTTTTTCAAATTAATACTTATCTGTACTTAGTGCCAAGCTTATTGGTTTTGTATTTTTTTTTTAAAGAATTAGGGTGACAAACGAGTACTACACAGGTCACCTGATACGAAGAGTATTCTGTGGCCCATATACATCTACGTCTATCCTCAATTAAGAAATAAAATGCGTTGTCGAAAAACCTGTAAGGACTAAGATGGAATGCGCTTTTTCCAACAAAAAGGGTCTTCGGTTCTCTAAAGTTACCATGATCCTTCCCGGGTCGAACCACCACATTCGTTCTAGAACCATAATAAAGTTGCAGTATGGCTCTACCACGTAAAGTACTGATCATTTTATATCACTTTTTATACTTAGTGCTAATTTTAAAGGTTGTTTAGTTTAAAGAGAACCCTCATAGTTTTATCAAGGTGAGAAGAATTTTCTATTTCAATACTATCAGATCTAAGTCCTCAAAATAATTGAACTCGTAGTATTAAAAATTTTAATTTATCCTTTACTAGAAAAAATCTTAAGTTGATTTTTTATTGGGTCAATTTTATAAAGTGCCTCACACCCTGAACCGTTGTTTTGTGAAATCTAAAAGAGGTGATAACGCTGGGACACAGGATGACTTTGAAAGGAAAAAGCTGACCAACTTATCGCGTGTTTGATCGTTTCTACTTTGAACACACTCTATAGCATAACAACTATCAAGCGTACAACATTGTTTCATTACTGGTTCATAATAAGTTTTTTTGTTTGTTTTTGTACTTCTACTATCGCTTTTTATTAAAGTGTGTCAATAGCTTCCAAATTTTAGAAATCGTATAACGGAACACTAATTTAAATCTTCTTCATGTTCCTTATGCTGAAGATAAAGAATTAATATGAAGGTATATCAAATGTGCAAAATGGAATGAGAATAAATAGACTCTTAGTAATATACACAGCTTTTAGTCACTTGCCTAATATATTTTGATTCTGGAATATTCCAGTATTCTCCGTTAAAGACCGTAAGATTATCTAACATTTCCAAAGCTGATATTGACCATGTCATTCGCTTCAACCCTAACTTTAGAATTAAGATTCTTATAAAATACCTATTTATTCAAAATTTTCACCAGTAAATATTTTTACAATTCTATGATATTGTTATTTAGTAAAATAACCGGCTTATGATTTACTTAACAATTTAATGGAAGCATTAAATTTTATAGTTAGGGAGAAGATTTATTTACATTTAAGATCAGAATAATATTTTAATTTAAATAACAAATGCTAGTTACAATCAATTAAATATTTAATGAAAGTAATTGGAACGTATTAGTTTATTATTACGCTTAAAATATTATTTCTAAAATGCTAGAATTTCAAAACATTTTTACACAATAGTTCGACCTTCTCATCTTCCTTACCCTCATTTATACCTTACAGATGCCAGTTTATAATACAATTTTGCCCGCAAACAGACGCCTTTGTGCTACAATAGGACAGTAATAGCCCATTATTTAACGTTATAGTTCGTAATAAGCCCCGCTGAAGCTGCTGGCGAGATATAGCAAGTGCTAAAGTGAAGCCTATTCTGGCATCTGCGCTTCTTGTTGAAAAAACTATTTAAATATTTACACGGTTTATTTTGATTTATTTTGCTGATTTTAATTGTAAACAATATTTTATGTTTTAGATAATTTTGACATGAGAACCTCAGGAAATGCACTTATCTGACATCGCTCCACCATGTTAAAACTCGGTGATTGTCAGTATAATCTTTGGGTCTCGTTAGAAGAAAGTTGTCAGGGAAAACATGTCGCTTATTCTAGATTAAAATTAACCAGACTGGCGATGGGCAGCAGCGTCTATGGTGCGAAACGACTGGTACTGTGGTTATTAATACGCCTTCAAAACGTGACTACGACAAACCTACTACAAAGGAGGCACATATTTTCAGCAGTACATTTTTATGGATTTATCGATTAGAAGTTAATTTTGGAAGAATGACGCAATTAAACATAAAGTACTAATAATCTACAAGTGGGTGTCCTGAATGAAGTAGAAAATTTATAATCTCTTCTTAAGCTAAGCCAGCCTTACCATCTATGGTATACCAGGATGTGTATACAATCATACAAGTCACGCAATGGCTTGTTATGGATAAAACACATTCATATTAAATAAAAAGTAAGAATTTACTTACATGCCTACACGTGTTTGTACTCGTTAGGATCAATACATTGCCTTGTTGCCTGTAACTTAGTCTCAGGTTATCATCAATTACCATGCGAAATAGGGAGTCGGTAATCTGTAATTCTACACTGTTATTCTGTGAGATCAGTGTCTTCTCCCGTTCAATTAAAGGAAAACTGACATACTATTTGTGAATGTTTAAATACAGATCTGAATATGCTTGGAAAATCAAACCATTCATACTATAGATTTAGTGTCTTGCATATAAAGCGAAGACTAACTTTATTGATTTTATCGCATATCATTTAACATTTATATAAATAATTATATACAATAGAGTTGATTTATATTAGTAATGTTTCTAAAACTATAATAATAAGTTTCGAAAAATATACCTAAGTATAAAAACGAAAAACTAAACTGTTTTATAATGATTTCTTATATTTTTGCGAACACTACACATTGAAATAATACTAGTTTTTACGGATTTTACGGCGTATATTTAACTATAAATACCCGACGTTTCGAGTGTTTTACAGCATCCATGGTCACTTGGGGGACTGATATGTTCAACGTCCAGATGTCATAGTTAACAGCGGTTACCATAGATTAAATTTTTTTTAAATTTTAATCTACGGTAAACCGCTCACTAACCCACCTGCCTAGTCATATCTCGTGTATGGGAAAGAAATCTTCCAAGAAATTCTTGCCAGCTGGCACCTTATTGGAAAGACCTACGTCTATATATATATATATATATATATATATATATATATATATATATATATATATATATATATATATATATATATATATATATATATATATATATATATATATATAACGTGTCACGTTGTTTGTCCGATTTTAATCAAATTTAGTGCAGTTTGGTCCAACTTGAGAGATAGGATAGTTTTTTTGCCGATGAGTGACCCACAATTTTTTTGCCAATTTAAGGATTTTTAATAGGATATGACAAGATCGTCGAAAAGGGCAGAACAACGTCTGTCTGACAAGCTAGTATATATATATATATATATATATATATATATATATATATATATATATATATATATATATAGAGAGAGAGAGAGAGAGAGCCGTGGTAGCTCAGTGGTTAAAGCTCGCTGTAAATATAACAGAACGCGAGTAACCCGGGTTCGATCCCCCAATGAAATTGTTAATTGCAATTTTAAGTGCTGATTTACCACTTCGAAGACATGTGAAGTTCGTCAACACGCATTTGGGCAGCGCGACGGACACTTCCTTGACCTAAATCCCTCTCAGAAATGAGGGGAGGCCTGTATATATATATAATAGCTGCGGCCCATAGACATCTACATCTATCCTCGGTTAAACTCACCGTACAAAACACAGCAGCATAACGCGGCTATTTTGCGCTGTTATTTTATGAGAGCGTAGTCCTTCCTCGGTCGAGTCGATCCACTCGTGCTACAACTGTGATGCAGATGTAGTACGGGTGTGTCACGAGAAGATCTTCGAAGAAACGCTTGCCAGCTGGCATTGTTGGTGAAGGTCTAAGTCTAAATATGGATTGAAAAGCAAATTACATAACATATACACATAAACTCTCACGCCCTTCAACAAAAGGGGTAGGAAGAGACTACGGACTTGACAAGATCCGGACATACCTCTCTCGCTTTTAATATTATTTTGCACATCTTCAATATATTGGCAATTTGGTCGATTAAGTAAAAGTCAGCTAATGTGATTGTTGTTTTAAATCGTTCTGAATTTGAATAGCATGTCATCGATATTATAATTTTTTTAACGCCATAAAAATACTTAATTATTTTTAAATTCCTTCATAAAATAGGTATTAGATTTAACTATATTTTTTGTAACGAATGTTATCCGATATCTTTGTAAATTATGGACCACTTTTAATAATTATATTTTCTTTAAATACTAACCCTTAAAATCAGAAATAACTTTCACCTTTAAGTATTGAACAATAGGAGATGTAATTTTTTATGTAACTATTTAGACGACATTCTTTGAATTCCCTTGAACTTTTGATAATGCTAAGTCCAATCAAAAAGGGAAACGATGATTGAATAATAAATGCTGTAGCTTCTAAAGCCAGTGCTCACAATGTCTTATATATTGCAGTGTGTAAAAATTATATCCACGACTTAAGAAGCTTATAATATTAAAAAAAATACATGGAAATAATTTTATTCTGTTTCGATTTTTGAAATCAGTTTTTACTCTTATTGAAGTTTAATTATTTTTCAGCAACATATTTGTTATCATGATCTCTAAAGTAATAGACAATCAGGCCGTGAGATTTGAACGTTCGATAATGTGATTGCAAGAATGGTAGCGATTTGAAAGTGGTTTAAAATCTTAGTGATAATACCACGCGAGTGTTGGTTAAAATGGGCGTAAGTAGGTACAGGGTACACAGCAATGGAAGCCACGATTGCGTTCTGAACAGAGATCCTAAAACCTCTTAACTGCGATGTATGTAACCACCGTAGAGTTTAAGCATGTAAAAGTTTAGCATACTCGTAATCAGTCTGATGTTCCCTCAGAGGAGAGTATTCATGCAATAATTTCCATAAAAAAATACGTACTATTATAAATAAATAAATACACTTTATTCGATGAAATCACCTTTTCCAAGTTATTTTACTTTTTTTTTATTGTTTGAATGCCTGCCAAAACTTGTGGAAAAAACACATGCACATTTTATGTTTTTAGTGAAAGAATGTAGGTAATCAATAAATTTTAATTACAAAGCAGACGGCATGAAAATTATTTAAATTTAATCTATTACCAATCTTTATTATATATTATTTTAACTCTCTACAGTAGTGACTTCAGGTTTATGATATGGTGATGTTCTAGAATGGTAATTAAATTTATATATTCAATTCGTACAAAAAAAATATAAATTCACGATAAATTAAATATTTAACGAAAATTATAAAATACATCCTATATTGTTAATTTAAATCTTAAATTTACAACAACAAACAAACTACACATGTATAAAATGTTATTAATCATTTGTGACATAAATATATAAATCGAAACCGCAATTTTATACCTCATAACATCCCGTGGGTGTCTTAAGAGGCGACAAAGGTATTCTGAAACAGAGATAGGTTTCCTGAGTTCCATTAATATTTAAAAGAAAATTTTGATTACTGTTGTAGGCCTGGTTGTCTAGCGTGGCAGCTATAGCAAATGTCCCTCTTATGAGGCAATCTACGGAGAGTCTTACGTTAAGCTGTGGAATCTTGTGATGGTCTATAATGATGTCGATAATTTAATTAACATTTATATTTTATTTAAGCTATACGAGATATTAATATTTTTTAATTCTATTATTGTTATTAAATTTTCATACCTATAAATAGACCAAATACTAGAAGAACGGTCATTTTGTAAGATAACTAAATATTTATAGCACCGAAAAATAGGAAATCATCCATTTGTTTCACATTATTTATTGAAAAATGTAATCCATAAAATTTTTATGCACACAATATTTTAAATTAACACTCACACACCATAAATTCTATTTTTGAAATTTTATATTTAAAAAGTTGTGCAGTTCTCAAGTAATCACCATATCAAAAAGTTGATAAAAATATTTTCAACTCGCGAGCTAGGTTTAGCGTCAATGCAGTCTTTGCAAGCGTTGGTTTCGCGCAAGAGCCTCGAGCCAACTGCGGGGCAGCTTTCAAAGGCAATCCTTCCCTCCCCCTCCTGAAACTCTCTCTACCTTCCCCTCTCATGCGCCCTTATCGCGATTCCGTAATTAGATAAATGTCATTGCTGTTGTCTGTGAGTTTTTTGCCTTTCTCCACGAATTTGGCCGATGTAATAGACTCGAGTTGAACGAGACACTCATTTGCGAGAATAAAATTTATTTCTTTTTGGGCGAATCATTTTTATGTATTTGTATGAATGCGAGACGTAAAAAGACCAAATTTCTTGTGCGAAAATATGTTGAGCTCTATTGTCGCAGCTTTATGGCATTCCCACCTCTTTCTAGTTCCTCTCAGTTATGATTCAGTGATTCACTCCCTTATACTTCTTTTATGACTTTGATTTTCTTTTTTGTGACTATTGTGTGTTATGTTTACAAAGTTTTACTTGCTTATGTACTAAATTCATAAAATTGAACATTGTGTAACCAATAAACCCCGCAAAAATTTAACTTTAAATGTAGAAAACAACCGAAACGTACCAAAAATTGTTTTAAAAATTGAAAATTTACTTAAAAGAACTACTTATATAGAACGAAATAATTTTAAAATAAGTTAATGGTTCCTAAATTTGAGGCTTTAATTATTCTATACACTGTCTCAGAAGTGAAGTGTTATTGACTTCTGAAGCTGTAATGCAGTAATTATAGTCCTTTGAAGTCATTTTCATTTTTTATTTTTTAAAATTTTTACTTTTTTATTCAAAATATTAAAAATAAAAATGTCATCCCTTACATTCACGTTCTTAGGGGTGAATTTTTTTGTTTCATTTAATTAAAAAAATATACAAATTAGTTTATGAGAAAAAATTATCGAATAGACAACTTCCTTTTTTTTCAAGTCAGCTAAAAATATAAATAGGTTCATAAATTGTAATTCATTAAAAAATTATTTCTAAAAGTTTCATAAATATAATCATAGCTACACAAAATCACAATAATAAATTTAACGCGCCTGATGTAATTTCTAGTTGTGTACGAGGGTTGCCGTATTTCAAAATTCGTACAGTCTAGCCTCGGCTATCTACGCCCATTAATTATACAGCGGACTCGATATGTCGCAATTAAACTGCTACCAAACGTTTTGTGCGATTCCGCAGTCAATACATGCCAAGCCACAGTGTATGTGATGTTTTGGGACCCTTTCCAAAACATTTGCTATATTTAATTTGAATTATGTTTTACAATAATGCGTTTGTCCAACACACATCTCGTTTAAGGTTTAGCACGAACGATTCATAAACAAGATTCTCTTTTTTATACAGAAGAGGGGCAAACGAGCATGTGGCTGACCTGATCGTAAGTGACTACCGCCGCCCACGAACAACTGCAACAACAGGGGAGTTGCAGGTGCGTTACCGGCCTTTTAGAAAGGAGTAAGCTCTTTTCAGAAGATCCCTAAGTCGTATCAGTCCGGAAAAGTAGCCGGTGGTAAACAAGTCTACAGAAAACTTGTGCTACGAACGAAACTCCTTGTAAAGCGCACAGTGGTGGACCACCAAGCATCCAGGTGGTGGAAGATGGTATCGTGAATTTTTAAGGATGTGAGTTCGTGAAATTTGGCGTCTGGAACTAATCCAAACAATTCCCAGAGAGCACTCTCCGTAATACACGTGACAGTAAACGCAGGGGGATGCAACCTCTCTACGCAGCACCAGTGAATTGAGCCGATCATAAAGAACTCGGTCGTCGAAGATTCGAACCGCTCTGCGTTGGATACAGTCAAGCGAAAGGAGCTGGCACTAGGGTGTCTCGGTCCAGAGATCAAATTTTTCTTTAAAAATCTTTCAAACAAAAGTCAAACCTAAACTACAATATGATGTTGATACCGAAACAGCTTTGAGTTGAGTCGTTGGATTGGATGTGTTTTGATTAAAGACCACATTTAGGTAGTGAACATTGTAGAGCAGCCGGCACCTACTGTGTATGCTGATCATCATAGGATCAAACAAATATTCCCCATTGGTTGTCACGCTTGGCAGGCAGTTTCGCAACTGCAGTTTATTATTATTTTAAGTAGTTTTCATAAACGCCATCTCCTGTTTTGGTTCCCTCTGTCGCCTCTTGAAACACCCACGGCATTGCATGAGGTAGGGGCTTTCCCTACATTGTCACTACGCAGCAATTGTTTTTATTAATAAAATATTACTTGAAAGACGTGAAAGAATTTTTATAAATACATGTAACAAAATTATTTGTTAACACGGCAAATAGCTTTATTACATCTTTCTCAAAATTTTATTTCATATACATTTACATGATTTAGTTGATATAAACCTTAAAAAGTACAGCTACAATTTAGTCGGCGATACGACATCCTATGGGTGAAAAATGTTTTAGAGTGGCAATCTAGATGAAATGGCGAAATGGTAAGACATGCATGTTGATGGATGTCGGTTAAGTAGGACCGTTTTTTAGGAAATACCTGTTCAGTAGTGGTCTACTAAATGGTGGTAATGATAATAACGATTTAATATTATAAGAGTTTAAAAAAACTTGAACAACAAGCGTAGTAGTATTAGTAATGCGACAGTAGCCTAATGGCAGGGTGCGGACCGCGAACTCAAAAAGGTCGTGGGTTCGAATCCACCATTCGACTACTGGCGTGAACCACTCGTAACACGAGCAATTTTAAGCTTATCACAAGTGGTTATGGGGGATATTAGTAATGTTTATAGCATTGTTAATATTCTTTAAAAAAGTAAGTATTTGAACAACAAGTGTAAATAAGCGTATATCGTGAACTATGGTGATCCCGATAATTATTTTATTTGATCCTGGTGATCCTGATCGAGATACTAATACAAAAATGTTATATGCAAATATGCAAATTTTAAAGTCTGTCAGTCGTCTACAAATTATTGAAAATTATATCAAAATATTCCATTACATAGATAGATAGATACACGCGAAGCTAATAAAAGCGTATGAAAAAGACAATGGAAAATACTCTAGTATTTGTTAAACTCTAGTAATAGCTTAACTATATTTTCGTATCACCTATCTATTACAAGATATAAGACCTTATCTTATATGAAGTGATATGAAAATATAGTTTAGCAAGAGCAAAATAGATAGGTGATATTTAAATATAGTTTAGCAAGTATTCGTGCATAGGCTGACGGCAGTGACCATCGTCAGAGCAAATTAGATACTGCGATAATCAGTTTATTTTATTCTTGCCAGCAAAACCAGCAGGTTTATATCATAAGTTTACTAATGATTTTAAATTAATATTGTGAAAATAGTACATGTGTGTTTATTTAAATTAAAAAAATAAAGCAATTTTTTACTAGCAGCTCAAAATCAAGAAGTAGGTGGTGTTTCACTCCCCCGTGCCTCGGAAAGCACGTAAAACGATGGTGTTGCGTTGGGTTTTTCTTTAGTTGCGTCGGTTGGTCAGTGGACTATGAAAGTAAGGGACACGAGAGAACATGTGTACTTGACGTGCACTGTAACCTTGTCCCGCACAAATAGCTGGTCTCCGCTAAGTCCGGTCACCGTGACCTAAAGTTAATCTTGTGGACGTTTTTGAACGAAATTGTCATTTTATAAAGAAAAGTTGAAATATTTTTGAGTAATTTTATTCATTAACTTGTAGTGTTCTATGAAGATGTAGTCTGTTTTGGTCAATTAAATACGTAACTCAATACCATTTTTCTGTAGCATGTTTCTCTGTAGCACTCCCTAGGACTTCAGAAAAAAATATCCGAAAAACATAATAAATATACAAAGCAGGTTACAATGGCTGGATACTATTCATTTTTGTTAAAGAATTTTTCTTTTATCGAAGACTTTTGACAATTTCGATACATTGTAACAGTTTTATGTTCTTTATAACTGCCTTTTTATGATAATCCATATGAACGCGGAGGACTATTTTTCATTCATGACTGAATCGGGATTTAGTGAGAGAGTTTTAATAAATCATATCGAAGTCTCTATCATTATTTTACTTACATTCTTATATTTTTATTGCTCTACTTAATCATAGTGTCTTCGGTCTGAAAAAGCTTGAAGCTGAAATTGGGTTTATTTATTGGCAATACGCTTGGCAAACGGATTGGAATTCGTAGTACTAAACGTCTTGCACCTTTGACGCTTCTTTCCAACACCGATCTGACTATTTAATGTCTGACGAAAACAAGATAGTTATACCGTCATCTATCTGGAATAATAAAATCTGGAAAATCCCATATTCTCCTCTTACGATAGCCGCATAATTACATAATTATATAATTGACTATAAAAAGCCCATTGCCGAACAAAGGACTATTACATAGATTAGGTAGAGAGACATATTTTCAATTAATACTACGCTTGGTAGGTGCCAGAGTTGTTTGTGACCTCAGTTTTTATTGTCTGTAATTATTATCTATAGTTAAAATTTTGCCATAACATAACATATTCATGGCAAGAGAATTAATACAGTAATTTTAAGAAGTACTTAAACCGTATCAATAGATTTCGTAGCTTCAGTTTTCATTTAAATAATATACCCAAGAAACTTAGGATACCTAAGAAACTTAGGATATGCAAATTAAATAACAATATTATTTTTTATACGTCCTATAGTCATACTGCAGCTATATCATAGTTATTGCAAGAATTGATAGGTTTGAATACCAGCGTAAATTAGCAGCAAAATACTGCTACTTTTCGTATGGCGAGTGTAGAAATCTAAGCCCCACTTTGCTCGGAACGAGACATTATAATTATCTGGGATGACGACGCGTCTGCATTTTGCGAAAAGAATGGAAAAGGATACAAATGTAGATGGCTATAGGCCGCATCAAATTGTATTTAAATGGGACTGTGTGCTCGTTTGTCACCCATATTCTGTAAAGAAAATATCTTATAACATAAAAGTTGATAATTTTATTTAAGTAATAAAACCTTTTTAACATTATTTTGTAAGGCCGCAATAGCTTGAGGGCTAATTATATATACATAAGGTGTTAAACTTTCTACAAACCTCAACTATGGGCGGTTCATTAACGCCAGGACCAAATTAGTCACAAGAAAACTAGGTGTCTTTGCAATGGTGTGGCGGTACTTTACGTCGGAGCAGCTTCTCATCTTATATAAAACGCAAGTCTGGTCAGGCATGGAGTACTGCTGTAACATATGGACTGCTGCCGCGAAATTCCACCTAGAGCATTGTACTCTGAAAAGAGATGTCCAAAAAGTTTCATTGGTAACCTTTAGTTGGTTAAAACCATTGTTGTCAGTCTCGACATTATGCGGAGAGTAGTATCAATATTCTATAAGATACATTTTGTTTCGTGGGTAGGAGTGAAATAAGTAACACATGTTTTGATCGGTATCGCGTAATTTATATTTTAAAAATATAAATTAGGATATTTTAATGTGTAAAACATATATGTAATAATCATCTATTTACCGGCCTTGATTCCTTGATATATATTTTCCTTAACTTGTTAACACTACACAAAACCATGGAAGCCCTCAAAGGATCACTCTCAGCCATGTCAAAACTCTTTAATACTCGTATGAATGAGTTTCAGCAGGACTTAAATAAGACTAGTGCAACTACGGCCTCAAATATATCTGTTCTCTCAATAGAGTTTGCAACATTCAGAAAGTTTATCTTGTCCGCTCTTGAAATTGTTCAAAGACTGAAAGAGAAAAAGACAGGTTGAATTTCTTCGGAGAGAGATCGACCGCTTGAAGATTAGACTGCGTCGTAAGATTTTGCTGCTTCATGGGATTCCCGAGGACAAGTCCGATACATCTTCAATGGACAACACAATGAACAAGCTTAAGGTTCCCAATGTGTATAACACTTCTTTTAGTTTCTGCAATCGCCTTGGACGTCCAATAGAAAAGAAGCCATGACCAGTTCTTGTAAAGTTCCGGAGTTTCCGAGTCTGTGATCAAGTTTGGCTCTCAAAAATAAAACTGAAAAACACGGGTGTCACTTTATTATTTACCGAGTTTTTAACAAAAGATCATCACAAGATGTTCGTGGTGGCTAGGCAGAAGATTGGCATAAGCAATTGCTGGACTAGTGATGGTTATATTTATATTATCGCTTATGACGGTTCGCGCCATCAAGTTGAATCCCTGGCTGAGCTTGAAGTGGTCCCAGTAGCACCAACTGCTGCTACCGAAGCACAAAAGGCAGTCACTGGAAGTAATAGATCCACTGACAAAGTAGTTCAGCACTCCAAGAGGATAATGAAGTAATGATAGTTATGTGGAATAGGAACTTTAGTTCTCTTCAATAAATTGTAAGTATTGTCTTTTATCACATTATGTTTTCCGTCAATATTTTAGTGTCCCTGCATTGTGCTTTTTGCTAACCTTTTTTTTTCTTTCGTATCTGTTTACCAGTGGGCTTTAACGCGTGTTGCAAATAATATAGCCGAGAGCACCTTTTCTAGTACGTAGCACTTACTTCAATATTGAACCATTCTCGCAGATTTACTTGGTTTTTGTTTGCTAGAAAGGAGACAATCAATTTTTCTATGGAGAATGGGCCCACTACAAATTTTAAAGATTATCAATGAAATGCATGTCGATTTATTCCTTATAATCCATAGATTACAATAAAATTATTAGTTTTACTGCATCTTAACGGAGTCCTGAGAAATTAACACATAAATGTGAATCTAACAATAACCTAAAAACAAACTGAAAGCGATTTTCTAGTAGTATTCATCGGTATTGTAAGTTAAAATAATGCACACTTGAATAATAGTACATATAAAACTAAGCTGTAAGAATATTCAGCATTTATAAATATTTTAAAATCGATGTAAAACCTTTAACTAGTTCCGGCAAAACATAGTGCCTGTCTATGCACAAATGTCGTATGGATTCTAAGTTTGACGTGTATTGATTGATTGTGAGTGTAATTCTAAATACCAAGACGGCCAAGAGATAATGTCTATTTATATTTATGATATTACCAACACACAGTAAGAAATGTTTTAAACTGGTTGTATTACAAAAAACAAAATATAATGTAGGTAACTCTATTTATTATTGTAAATCATAATTTATTTAAGTATTCTATTAACAGTAGTAGGTACAGAAACAGAAACCTTTTATTCAATTTAGATTTTAAATAATACTTATTGAAAGTCACTTTTTTAATTTACCACTGGTTCTGAAAAAACCTCTGACTTGAAGAGAACCAGCAAAACACCCAGTGGGTCTTTTAAAAAAAGCCAGCTTTCAATTATGTACGTCATAATTAAAAAACAAATTAGAAATAGCTTGGTAGCGATCACCTTACCCACGGGGTACAAGTAGTTACAAGTAGACAATAATGTCAGCCATAAATTCCCTTATACTATCATAGCCCCTTTTATACAAACTTAATTTAATAAATTTTTTAACTTTGATGATTGACTGACTTATATAGACAGGAGCGGTGTCAAGACATTGTTTTAATATGTTTTGGTTGATTAGTAAGTAGTATACATCATAATAAAATGACTAGGAATTAACATGCCTTATCTATGTTATTACACAATGATAAATAGTGAGGAAGTAAAATGTTTTAAACTGTTTGTGTAGGGATTACAAAAACACAGGCTTAATTTAAATGTATTTATTACTAGCGATGCACCTCAGCTTTGCACTGGTGATTTATGGATCTCCACAACAGTGCCATCTACCGGGTCCAAATGTAAATATAAACCATCTAGGGATCCATCCGAACACACACAAACATTTTCATTGAAATTGGTTGGATGGTTTCTTATGTTTTGTCTATAACGGACATAGGTAGAAACATTTTAGTGTTAGATATATTTCTGAAGGTTTTTTGAAAATAACTTGATGGTAACATGTACATTTATGATATTGTATGCAATCAGAAGGAATTTTCAATTATAAGAGATATAATATAAGACTGTTGTCTTCAATCCATACACTTTTTGTCTCTTCAAGCTTTCAGCCTGCACGGCATACAGATTTGTTCTAAGCGATCCACTTGAAAAGAAGTTAATGACAATTGTAAAGGTGTCTTAACTAAATAATAATTCTTATCAATATATTATTTTTTTCTATATTATATAGGAATTAAAAGGACATTTTTAATAATAAGAGATATGAGATAAGACTATGCCTTCAATGTCAATAAAATGTATTTACATATTTCTGTGAGCATTTTCTTATATCTGCCTTTTCATATGTTAAATAATAAAGAAATTATTATAAATTATACAGCATTAATCAGCTCCAGCTGATCAAATACAGAAGCAGTAATTATTGATTAACATCAATGATATTCAACCATGTAAAAGTTGTCTCACATTTTATTTTTACCGGTTTCGTGTACATAGGAGACAAAGATATTATTGTTATATTAAGTATATCTGATTCTAGATGACAAAATAATATTGCTTTCTGCACTGTGAATAACACAGCTGTCTAAGCATAATAGATACAGCCATTACACTTTTTTATGCAAACTATTACTATTAAACTTTATATTTGCTCCTAGTACAAATAATTACTACATTTTTACACATAAATATATGTAACATTTATATTGCCTATCTACTATGGTTGGTATAAATCCAGGATCTGTGTCTGGCTTAAAAAAAAACCATTTAGTATTAAGCAACTTGCTGAATACATAAGGTTACCTATTTCTACACAAATGCAGTTATATGAATTGCTCTTCAAAACCCTCTTTAAGTCCCTCGACCCAAAGATTCTAATTTTCTTTTAACATTATAACAACTTCTTTTGTGCATTTATTCTATTTATTATTTAATTATATATACTTTGTCCCTTTTAACAAACTAATAAGGTTCTAAGACCTGTTTGTTATTTGTATTTGTTTTAGGTAAAATATACAAACTTAATAATAGATTTTCACAACCTAGAATAGGTGTAAATTAATAAACTCTTATATTCTATTTGCGAATTTTAACACAAAAACCAAAAAGAGAAAAACATACGTTCTTGTGTCACTTAATATTTGGCTAACCTTCCTGATAATTGATAATATCCACATTTTCTTAAACATTGTTTTGTTCTTACCATAATGATGCGACTCCAACTATGTTTTATTTCACTCGAGTGAATCGAGTGAATTTGTCCAACTCGATAATCGATAGAAAATATATTTTACCGAGTTAACTCGGCGCATCGTATAGATTCACAGTGTGCTATATAGATATTACTTCACTCATTTACTTGTATATATAATAAGTCGCTGCGGGTGACATCACAAGTTGCATCCAAATTCACACATGCATCTGGCATGTTGTAAATAAACCGGAACTTAGTTTTGTTTATGATATTGATTTATAGTTTTAATTTCATGTTGCCACATATTACTTATTTCTAAAGGTACATAATTAAAAAATGGTTTA
Source organism: Parnassius smintheus behrii (assembly GCA_036936625.1). Lineage (NCBI taxonomy): Eukaryota > Metazoa > Arthropoda > Insecta > Lepidoptera > Papilionidae > Parnassius > Parnassius smintheus. The sequence goes on along the minus strand of JAUPFT010000004.1, from coordinate 8,800,714 downwards.
ACTAAAGTAATCGCTACTCTCAACTCTAGTGAAAAACTTTTCTGTAAATAGTTGATTTACTCAAAAACTAGTGTAAAACTAGAACGGCATACATACATACTCGTAAATTAACCCGAGTGGCTCGAGTCACAAAACTCTATTCGAATTCGCATCTTTATCTTACAGCCAATGCAGTGTTTTTCAACAATTTAGTGATGAAATCGACTTACTAATTCGAGCAATTTATTGATATATTATGTAATAAATAAATTGATATTAGGTAATATGTATATAATGTTGTATCAATTTATGTTATATATAATATAAATTGATTATATATACTTTGGATAGTCAAATTATTAATAACATTAAGACTTACGTCATAACGTTAGAGTGATATTATTTTATGAAGATGTCGATACGCATACCTACCAAAAATAATATATTACTGCTAACTACTACTAACTACCTATTAAGTGTAGTAATAATAATTGTGTTGTATGGAAGAACAATTATAGAAATAATTTGTGACATATTGACACAGCTTCGTTCATCTAATTTGAATTGCGTAACTCGAGCTCAAAATCGAGTTACCTGAATTTCAACTCGAGTCGATTTTTTCCGAGTTATCACGGCACATCTCTAAGACAATAATTTTTTAAATATTACCTTAGCCAATGATCAGAACACGAATGTCAAAACAACTATTTTTTTTTCAGATTTCTTGTTTCCGTTTACATTTTCGAAAAATCTATAGGCCATTTACTATTATAATTTGGTGTCTATTTTTGGTGTAAATACCATTAAACGACGTAAATATTTCTAGTGGGCCCAAAAATGATTGTCTCCTTTAGATATGTAATTTAAGTGATAGTTTATCACCGTCTGTTTAAGATGTCTGTTCATGAGGTCGTTTTAACGTTCGACCTACGTGCTCCTTGCGACACTCACGAAACTAAATGAGGTTACGGATCCTTTTTTGCCACCACTACACAACAAAGATATTGAGACTATTATTTTACTTGAAATCGGTATTAATAACAAACTAGCTTTAATATTGTATTAGAATGCACCAAATATCGCGAAACAATAATTGTGGCTCTGAGGTTTGATGAACTCAGAATATAGTCTGAATAACAAATGGAATGCGATCGGATTGAGATTAGTGAGGTTATTTTCATTCATGTAGCTCGCAATAGTACTGCAATTTAAGCAAAACGTGAACTGTTCTGGACATTAAATATATATACAAAACAATCGTTTGACCTACAATAATTGTTCGAGATCTGGTTGTTTGTCCACGTACCATTCAAAATATAATATGCCTCTACTGAAAAAAAACTTGTGGCGTAAATTTAAATATATTCTCGAACCGTAACTAAAAATTTAAAAATAGTTATTTTTAAATTTCTAGTAAGTATTTAAAACATTTTTTGAAATTAAAAACGTTACTTCCACACTATTTACTACTTATTTGTTTTTAGTGTTTCTTATTAACAGCTTTTTATTACGGCTATGCAGCGTAGTAACTTAGTATTGAGTTGCAGCGTTATGTAAACTGCCTCCAAGATATAGGAGAATATCCTAGTGTAGGGGTAAAGATTTTCTTTAAAATACAACAAATTTTAAAAAAATAGAGCACTTTTAGAATCACCTATTTATTTGTCTCGAAGTTTTTTCTCTCAGTGTAGCACATCGTACAGTTATAATATTAATACTCGTATATATAATATCGAATGCACTTGAAAGATGTTTTAACTATTTTAATTTAGACTATTATCGTATCTGATAGTATAAGATTAGGTACCTAGATGGTAAATCGCCAGTAAAACAGTTGTTGTTAATTTATTTTACTCCCTTACCGTGCTCATAACAAAAGACGAAACAAACTATTTAGTTAAAATGCGTGGAATGTCGACAACAGCAAACCTGCTTAGCGTTTAGTTTTCTCATAGTGACAAGGAAAAGGAAGAAATAAATCATACATACGTCAAAGAAATGGAACAAGCCGGCAATTTTCCATCCGATTTTAAAGTCCTCAAGGCAATAGTAGGCTTTTATTAAGCTAAGTCAGAGTGCTTCACCACCTTCGGCTGCATCAACACCTAACATCAGGTGTGATAGTAGTCAAGCGCTGGCTTATAATAATAAAGAAATGATTCCTGAAAATTCCTGATATGTATCCAAAACCGAGACACTGGCTAACGATATGGAATCTTTGCCGCTTGGTGCTATTTTGTAGCACCAGTCCATAACATGTGTGCGAACGGACTTGCTTGATGTAATTGACATTATGTAAGGTAAATAGCTTTTCCGGTGTAAAGTACTTCCTCGTCCTTGCGATGTCACATAGAATGTTTGCGAATGTTTTGATCTTGCAATCAATAAACTTACAAAAAATGAGGTTTGAGGAAATCTTATCTTCTAAAATCTGCGAGTCGGTGTACACCAAAAATAAAACTCCAAAATTAGGAGGTAGAGTGAGCTCTTTCTTGCGGTGAAGAAGCATGCTTGCATTTGATGAAGCTTTTTATTATATATGGATCCGTTAGGAAAGAAAAGTTCTGGAGGTCAAGCCTCTTATTTGTAACCGGAGTGTAGGGCAGCAGCTCGATCAACGGAGTGACGTACTGGTAAGATAACCATGGCGGATAAATTACGGTTGCTCAGGACGGGAAGGCCTATGTTAAACAGTGTACTTGTGAAGGCTTTTTATGATAATGACAGTAGAGGTTTAATGGTTCTAAATTAATGGTATTATTAAAGTTGGTTTATGGTATTTATTCTTTAGCATACTTTTTGATGAATGAAATATTTCTTTTTATTAGCGTTATTCTGGATAGCCTTTACTGTTCCTTACCAAAAGTAATTGTAGAAATAGCTTTATGGCTTTCTGAAATAGCTTGGCGCAGATAAGATTCTCTCGGGAGCAATTCGAACCACTAGCTTTTAACTTACTTTCTAAATGCACTTCTATTTTAAGCACGCTAGTTCTAATGTTGTACATTACTTTTAATTTGAAAAATTAAAAATATTACATGTGTTGAAATTGCTTAGCATGTTTATGACTTTAGGAAACTCAACACAAATATACAATATGTTTGCATAAAAGATATTTAGAGACTAAAAAGCTGTACCTATTTTCTTGACCGTGACACATTTTGGGTGTCTGTTAAATAAAACATACTTAGACTATACTGAATTCTCACTAGAGCAGAAATTCTATTTATATGCTTGAGTCTACGTGTTCTCTTTGGAAACGCCTCATTTTTGGTAATCTGGGTGATTGTAGACACGGTTAGTGTTAAAATGCATTATACCTGTGTCTATCGACGGATTTTATCGCTCAGTGATGACAAGGTGACCACTACTTAATAATTTGATAATCAAATGTGAGGTCCCAAATCGGTACCATATAGCACAGCTGACCTTTCTGGGAGAAACTAACGTCAGTTTCGAAGACTGGTTGCTTCCATACCAAAAGATCAATTATGGTGGGAGAGAGGTCTTGTCGCTAGATCTTTCTCACCTGGTAACGAACTTCTTTTTATTGACGAATTATACAAGTATGACGTATAAGTTACCCCCCTATTGAATTATGACAGTACAAATCTCTTCTGATTACGATTAAATAGGTGTTCACCGAATACGCCGGTATTAATTGGCAAGTCGGCATAAGATATTTTCATATAGAAAAAGCGTGGAGAAAAACGTCATACAGTCTTTCTGATAGGAAACGATCCATCTATTCTCAATTAACCACAATGGAATGCCATTTCTCTACACTCACCATACGAAACACAGTAACATTCAGCTGCCAATAACTGCAACTTGGCTCTACCATATATAAAAATAAGAAAATTAGATGAGGCACATTTTTGTATCTTATACTTAGTTGGAATTTCGCTAACCTCCTGCAAATCTGTCGAGCTGCGCAGCTTTAGCCGATATATAAGGAAGATCTAGAATAGAAGCGTTGTTTCAGCAAGCGGTGTTCAGGATAGGACCCAACTAAATGAAGTGACGACCTGGTAAGAGATGCAGGAAGTCGATGAATGCAAGTGTCTAATAAAGACCGTGTTTTGTGGCGTTACTTAAAACAAGCCTCTTTTTAACAGTGGAATTAGAAAAAAAACAACAAGCTATTACGTAAAAGATAGAAAAAATATTTTCGTGTCCTTAGTCAAAATAGGGTCATTCATGTCAGGTTACTTCAAAATCATCAAGCCAAAAATCTATAATAAAATATGCAGGGAAGTTCAAAGCCACCGCTAGTAAAAGAATTAGCTATGTGACGAAAATGGATGTACCGACATCACCTGAATAGATGTCGTACAATCAATCACTGTTGCGAAATGACTATGTAGGTAGTATAACACGTGAGCTAATTTTCTTGGTTTTTAAATTATAATATGCTGATACTTACTTAAACCTTTATGAAACAAAATTATAACCGACTGCAATAAATGAGAATAATCGTATATTGAATGTTTTTTTAAGATAGTAAAGTATTAATATTTGTCAATTGTGAACCCATTTTAATTATTATTTTTTTATAATAAAAATTCCATTCAGGGGTTGTCTTTTCAGTTTTTATTACTATGAAATGTTATCACGAAGATGCTGCTGCACATCTTCTATTTCATTGCTGTCCGTTACCTCTTACGATATGCAAGGTATAATATAGAGCAATAAATTCTTTTACGCCATCATTATACTGAAATAGATGGAAACGCTTTGTAATCTATTGTAATATTTAAATCTATCGTATATATAACATGTTCGAATAATATAATGCTGTGATGACCAGTGTATAATTAAGGATAACGGTATTAGATTTTGAAATTTTGCTTCTTTTTTTGATTCATGTTGCTCTTCATTCAGAATATTACTTGCGTTATATGCAGCACAAGGGGGTCGGCTGAAACAATGATGCTACACGCTGTCGCAGAAAACTAGCATGAAAATATATAACTGAAGATGTTTTTTTGTAATAACGAGGCTTACACATGAATCTTTAGGGATGCGTATTGATCCATATTGTAGTCAGTAGATGAATTTATTTAAGGGGAACAGCATCTATATACCATCTGGTTGACTATGTTTGTTTTTCTTCGAAACGTGAGCATAAGAGACTCTACAGAAAAAAACCACTTAAAGATAGGTTTTTAAGTAGCAACCTCAATAACCTCAACAAGTAAATGAAAGTCGAAGTAATGACCTAGTAAGTTATTAAGGAAATCGATGAATGCAGATGGCTCAGAACCATGCCTTATACTAGTTTTTGTCACCCAGCCAGTTTATTAAGGGGTAATTAATTGGACTCTTTACTGTTTTTTTAAAAACTACAATACTACATTTCCGAATTTCTAGCATAAGATATTTGTCCCTGTTGGAACTTGAATAATAACTCGGCCCGAATTCTCATTTCACTAACGTTACACCATTTATCCCGTCGTCTTATTGCACCACAATCCGCGGTCCGTCCGTTAGACCCTTGTGGAAAGGGACTTTTATTAATTTGTCTCATTTATGTAAACCCTACTTTGCTCATTCCTCTTCGTGGGCTCAATTTAAACGCGTATTTTTAGTGTTAGTTGGTTATTATAAAGCTTAAACATTTTTTCACCATATGGAATGAATAAAATTTTCTAAATTTTATTGTAAAAATACTTTACTATATAACTGTTTTACTCATAAGAAAATCTGTGCGTTAAAAATGTTTTCTGTATTAACAATATGGTGTTTTGAAAGTAATTGTTTGATTTTTAATTAATATGTATGTAAACACTTCCTCTTTTAATTTAAACTACCTTTGTATTTGAGAAGAAGAAAAAAATAGTTTCACACCATCAACGATTAGTATTGTGAAAGTAACTGGGTTTTTTGTACCACCTTGCATTTTAACAATGAAGTAGGTTAGCCCTCATAATTTGTTGTTATATTATTGAACTAGTTGTATTTGAGATTCCGAATGAAACGGTATCAGAAATCGAGCAAAGATCAAAAAATCTTGATCGAGAATGAGACTAAAAATTTAGACCTCTACTGGAGAGAATTGTGGCCTTAAACGTTATGCAGCTCAATTGAAGCGAGAGCAAGTGACGCAGAAGCCTTGATTCTTACCTACTACTGCAGATAACCTCATTTCAAAGTCACACAGAGAAATCTGAGCATAGCGCTCCCTATGTCCTCATACAGCCAGCAATGCAACACAGCACTAATTAAATAAATAGCTATTATTGAAACTTAGCGTTTGACCACTGTGCGATTTACTGAGAATTTTCTTCTTACAATGACTTTCTGAACCGGCGATTTTTCAGAACGCATTGGTAGGATAACCTTGTTTTCAAAGTATGAGATGTACTCTAAATAAATAACTACATATTATTTATAAATAAAATACTTTATCACAATTTTAAAAATCAATAAAGATCGCATTCCAATGGAGGCTTTTTTAATGAAGTACATGGAGAAATGATTTATATTATATTTTTTTATTCAATTTTTAAATTATATCATTATAAAACTCCGTTTGTAAATTTTTAGGTTTTCGTCTTGATTCAGATAATAAACTTTGCATCACATTTTGACACATTTTTTATGTTTTGATTTCAATTCTCTAACCCACACGTATTTTGATAGGGCATCGATTACTACTAGAACATATTTATATCCTTTATTAAACGTTGAATATTTTTGAAAATCAATCAGGTGAGCTTGCCATAAATCATCTATTCCATTGATAATCGTATGTTGAAGAGAAAAAATTCTTCTTGCTGCTCTGTGAAGCTTATTGAATATCTTGTTCTCTCATTTTGTTATGTTTTGCTGCAAACATGAGGTCGATTTCATTTTTCGTGTAATATAATGTCCAGAAATTGATAGTAGTCAATTTTTCTAATTTTTTAAGGTACTTTCTGGTGTTATTCTGAATTGTTTTAATTTTATTTGTTAAATTCTTAAACACATTTATCAATATATTCTTTATTCACAACCTCACCGTCTTTTTCAGGAGATGGCAATGCTTTTAGTATTGTTGATTTCAAATTAAAATCACCTCAGCCTGTTCTTACTAATGTATTACTTAGAATGTCAGAACATTCAGTTAGTCGCAAACGCTTATAAACATGATGAACAAATTTGTCTATATTCATCGACGTTTTCTCGGCTTCTGTAATGAAATGGTACTGCGGAATCCTCTCGTAGGCAGTTTAATATATTGTAATTTATGATGCCATCTTCATGCATTTCCTATATTAAATTTTATTACAAACCCCTTGCCACCAGCAGCCAACGATCCGAGTAGTAATTTTAATCGTTCTTCTTACTCGTTTGAATCGTTCCAGTAAAACAAATCAGTATCTTTTTCAACTTTCTCCCTTAAGAAGACTTTCTGAATTACTTTAATGATTTCTCGAGTACTTAAACAATGGTTTGATCATTCGCATATAAATTAATCCTTTGTTACTTCTTAATCGGTTTGGATGGATCATAACTACGTTTGTGTGCATTCGTGCATAAGTAGCAATTTTTAATATTGTAAGTCTTTCTTTGTTACAATATCTAAATTTGGTAGCTTTTTAAACAATAACTATTTTAAGCCTGGATTTTCAAACTATGATTTCTAAATAGGCCGAGCATTAGTTTCCTACGATCATTTCTGACACCATAAGTATTGAAATATCGCGATATTTATGTAAGTGTCATATTACTTAATCTATGTCTATTGTAAATCTGTATCTATAGTAGAAATAGAGATGGTGTCTTACGGAGAATACGTTATTTTATTTCAAAAATACTTAAATTTTTAGTACTTCAGAGCACATAGACCATGATAGTGAATCATTTGCATTACTTAGTGTTGATTGAAGTGATTTAAACGAAATTTCATTAGTGGCATTATCATTCATAGGAAGCCAGTGAGTGAGGATTTTGTTGGATATTATATAAACATCGTTATCAGAGTTTTCGTCATTATTAATAGGATTATCAAACACATCGCTTGAAGAAATCGATGACTCACTTGTGATGTAGATGATAAGATGACAAACGAGCACACAATCCACCTAATGGTAAGTGGTTGCTGCGGCTCATAAATATCTACATCAATCCTCAATTACGAATCAAAATGTAGATGCGTTGTCACGCGTGAGGACTAAGATAGAATGCCCCATTTCCAGTTAAAAGGGTTTAGGGTTCTCTACACTCATCATACAAAACATAGAAGCATTAAGCTACTATTTTACGTTGGTATTCTGTGTGAGCGTGGTACTACTCCGGTCAATCAGACTCATTTGTGCTACAACTGTACTACTAATATAACTGCAGCATGGCTGTACCACGTATAAAACGAGCAAATGGAGACCCTAATTATCTCTAGTAGAAGTCAAATTTTTAGTCTAACCAAATTAGTACCTACAACTCGCAAGTTTCTATATTTACCCCTTATAGGGCAGAAGCGAATTAAGTATGCTGACTGTAACCACCTGGCAAGGTTGACTCCAAGGCTCATAATTCATTATTCCTTGTCCCTGAACGGAGGCTAGCAACAAGCTAAACCACCAAATTGAAGTTAATCACTTTTCTTTGGTACGGTGCGACATATTGGTGGTTACGTTTGTGCCTTTTGTCTCATAAGTGTTTAGAACCTGGGGAAGTAACTGTGTCTCGTATATTCTCTATCTCTCGTAAAAAAGTAGTAAAATGAGATATTTACGTTTTCCAAGGTAAGTAAATAAATAACTTAGTTCTTTTACTTCAATTTGGTATATAAATCTTGTATTTGTAAAGCTGAATGTGTGTCTGTGAGCTGTATGCTCGTTTGCCCCCATTTTTATATATTCTTCATATGATCTTTTTGTTATTACCTTTATTACCATGGTCGCCTCTTACGACAGTCATGAGATGAAATAAGAGGACGGATTTTTATGCAAACGGCAATAAATAGCAATTAATGGCACTTGGTAGTACACCACTATGCAATTTCCTGGAAATTGGATGCTTGGTGGTTCACCACTGTGCGTTTTACGAGGAGTTTTCTTCCTCGTTCAACTTCTCTGTAGTATTGTTTACCACTGGTGACTTTTCCGGACCGATATAACTTAGGGACCTTCAAAAGAAGAGCTTACTCCCTTCTAAAAGGCCGGCAACGCATTTGCAATTCCCCTGGTGTTGCGGTTGTTCATGGACGTCGGTTGTCACTTACAATCAGGTGAGCCTCATGCTCGTTTGCCCCCTCTTCTATATAAAAAAAATTCCACCTCGCATGACTTTTTGTGTGGAATTGTTTACTACCGGCGAGTTTTCGGGAGGAATGAAAGGCAAATCAACTGCAAGTCTCCTGGCGTTTCAGTCGTTCATGGGCGGCCGTCGACACTTACCATTAGATGATACGTATGCTCGTTTACCTCAGTTGTATAAAAATATTTTTGATAAATATACAGCCAATGAACAGAATGATGGGGAGCTAAAGAGCAACTTCGTATCGGTGAGTAAATTGCAAAGTGGTTCCTCTTAAAACCATAAAACAAAAGTGTATAACCAGTGTGCGTTATGTGCATATAGAATTGAAGATGTTGTCCTTCACTGCAGCCTATACGAGGACACACAAAGCACAATATGTATAAGGCTGTGCTTGTGATTCACAAAGTAGTAAGATTTCTTTTCTAGTCTAGGATTACATCTGAGTAGATACCACACTCTAATCTATTTAAAACCGGCAAATAGTGCCTGCACTGCACAGCTATGTTCTGGTCATAAGGGTATAAAGAGCTAGGCCATGAGGCATTGTATCTTAATCCTCGGAAGTGTCAACGCATCCGTAGCCCTCCTTGTTTTAATCGGCTGTATTTGTCCTTGGACAGCATTAGCCACTTTACATCAGTAGAACCAACCAAAGTAATCGACATAGTCTGTATAGATTAGTAAGCTGAAGAGAAAATGATTTTGCCAAATAATTTGAAAAATTGTCAACTGCTGTGTAAAAAATGATTTCGAATGTTGGCATCATACCGTAAAGCGGGGTGTAGGTAGCTTCCTACTAAATCGAATGATGAACAGGTAAAATATACAGCAGTGGCTCAGAACTTTATTTTGTGGTATTCCTTGTGGGAAGCATATATTCTATAAGTGTAGCAGCATACTCGTGATGGGTTGTAATAAAAGTGATGATTATAAACTTTTGAAATTTAACAAAAATAATGACTTCTTGAAATTTTTGTAGCGATTTTTTCCACTTTACGGTAAATTTTAAGTGCCAGATATGTCATTTCAATCGACCGAAAAGCTTAAATTGCACTTTTAAATTTCCTACATAAAAAAGACGATTAAAAATATTTCGGCACAAAGTGTCATTTTCAAACGATTTTATGAGCGTATTTAAAAAGTATGGTTATGCTTACTCCGCTTATATAGCTATATGCCATTTTAATATGTATTTACTAAATTAATCTGTTTGTATGCATTCATGTGTATGAATATATGTATCTTTTTTCACCTACTTAAAGACTATTATATTGCTTATACTAACATTTTCATAATAAATACACATAAAAAATAAAAAGCCATATATAAAAAACGTGTTAAGCTCACGTTTTTATGTAGGTAATATAATAAATAATAATAAATATAATAAACATTTATTTCAGTCAGAATTAACTTACATAAATACGACTAACTAAAGCATTTTTATTTGTTGTGGGATTCGGAAGTCCAAACTAGGTTATACCCTCTGCTATGTGTCTTCTAACCTTTTCACTCGGCTACCGATCTAATTGTATCATACAATACATAGGTATTGCGCCGTATATTTACGCCGGCTCTAGTACGGGGCGAATTAGATCAGAAGTACTGCCCTATGAAATATTTTTTTTAATCTATTCTTTCGTTTTAAACAAAACCAAAGACATTATGCAATAGATAATAGTATCAAAGACAAAGATATGCTCTTTTATTTTAAACCATAACCTGGCAATGTTTCTTAGAAAAAAAAAAAGAAATCACTCTGAACTTACGGCGTTCCACGTGTCGCTTTGATGAAGGTGCTCCGTCTTTTTTATAGAATTTTGTATTAGTGTCTGGACTAAAAACGAAAGTATTATACTTTTTTACATTTATTGTAATATAGTAAACACGTAGATATATAATTTGTGGTATAAAAAGTGAAAAGTAAATTGGCAAAAGTACTTCAAACTCCGGAAGGCCTAGTTTGGAGGTTGGTTCATAAATGTGTTATTTATCAAATTCTCATTTGTTTTTAGTGTAAAATGTAAGTAAAAATAGTTTTCTTACATATTTCAAATAACTTGACGTTGTATTTATTTCAAATTCACACGAAGATATTTTTGAAATATTGTTCGAAATGTCATACAGATAAAATATTATTATTATTATTTTTAATTTTTTAATATTTTGGTATGAGTAACGAATAGAAACACATAAAATATAAAAATATACATATATCCAAACATTTTCATATAAATTTCTCCAAAAACAGAAGTGTAGAATTCAAATTAGTAGTAATTTTGTCACTGAAATTGCAGTTTATACTACTACTATGCTATACAGGGTAATTTATGTATTCTATTACAATTTCTAGCAACCAAAAATAATTGTATTCGATAGTTTATACATTCAACAAGAATTCCTGTAAGTTTTATCCATAAATATTGTCTCAAAGTGAAAATATAGCAAAATTTGCAATATAGCAAAAAATTTCCTAACTTACAAATTTTCCCGCCATTAAGGTCCTGAGGGAACGGGAGTATAACATGTCGCGCGCTGTCAGAGCTAACATACTAGCTCCCACGCTCGACTTTACTATAAATCGATGATAATATAAACATGAAATGTGGGTTGCACGCGAAGATTAAATAAAAGATTTAAACTCGAATCTAAAATCTAAATAACAATATTTTACTTGTATCCTTTCGTGTACCTCATAACTTCTTCTCCTGCTTTGTAGTAAATTTGGTGAGAACAGTTTACGTGATTTTTTTTAATTGTAGACAATAAAATATATAACTGAATGAACTGGTAAACTTTGAGTTTAAAACAACTGTTGAAAGAATGTTTGGCTTAAAAAGTACAACCTCCAAAATCATTTTCTAAGTTCCTTCCAATTCAAGCAAGTGTGTTTTATTGAAAATATTTGGGGAGGTCCAAACTGTCATACCACAGATTAATATAGATTCGCATAAGGATATTTAAACAGTTTTTAGCCTTGTGCAATTTGTGACTTATCATATATTTTAAAGATATAAGTAAGTTTGTAATGAAGTAATTAAGGTTGATGTAATGTTTATTTATATATCTTATTCCATTAATATTGGTATAATTCCAAGATGAAGTTATAATAAACTGTAGAACAAATAATCCCATAACTTTAATGTTTCTTTAATGAAGTTAAAGGAGCAAACTGTTACCTGTATCTTACTCCGAAATTGAAAAGCCACATAAATGATTTATAACGGCAGTTAACTTTAAAAAATTCTACGGTAACATAATATGTATATTCCTTGACAGTTAAGACCTCAAATTTTAAAGGTTTCACATATATAATATGTATATTTCCTGACAGTTAAGACCTCAAATTTTAAAGGTTTCACATATAACAAACCGAATAATACGTTAAAGTTTTAATCATTATTCAAATCGTCTACAGCAGAATCGCTGTAGAGCTACCTCTACCCTATATACTGTTTATGCAATATGATTGCTGATAAGTGAACAAATAAATTTGACGCGATAGCTTTGTTCTTCTTTCAAAACTACAGATGAAATGAAGACGTTACAGTCAATATAGCGTAAATCGTAACGTGCTACTGAGTGTCGATTGGTTAACATTTCACCTAGGGGTTCTAAGCGGCCTTCGTATCCCGAAACAACGATAACGCTACGCGTGTGTTTAAATTTGTTATTCTGTGACGACGAATGAACAATAATCTAATACGACCTTCTACAATCGCCGACCAATTTTTTCAGTTGTTACTTCATAGTACTCCCAAAAGCAAATCCCGAACACATTGATTGCAATGCTGTGTTCCAGCCTGAAAATTACAATATAGAGTGAGTAAAATTAAAAGCTATATGGCTTATACCTTAGTCTTCAAAAGTTTTTTTTATAAAAAATGGGTGACAAACGAGCATACAGTCTACCTGATGGTAAGAGAATGTTGTCGCCTTCTGTATAATGGACTTCTAAACTATTCTCAATTAAAATTCAAAATGAAGATGCGTTGTCACCGGTGAGGACTAAGATGTAATGTTTCATTTCCAGTAAAGTGAAGAAAGCTTCTAGAATGTACAGTCTCATATTGGCAAGTGGAATGTATGATTTTTTAATGGAATAAGGAGGACACACAAGACACAGTCCACCTGATGGTAAGTGGATGCTGTGGCCCATATACATCAACATTTATCTTCGATTCAGAATCAAAATTTCAGATGAATTTCTACTCCTGAGAACTAAGATTGAATGTCTCATTTCTAGAAAAAAGGATATCTAGATCTCTACTCTCACTTTAAGAAACACAGCAGCATTGAGCAGCTCTTTAATGGTGGTATTTTGTGAGAGCGTGGTCCTACCCCGATAGAGCCAACACATTTGTGCTACAACCATTATATAGCTGCAGTATGACTGTGGATGGAGTAACGACCTGCTGAGTATTACAGAAAGTCGATGAATACAGAAGTCTTAAAACCATGCTCAGTGGCATTTCTAAGTGTCTCCTCTAAGGAGTGCCACAAAGCACGTATTTTGAATGGACTTGCAAGGGATATAAAAAGGAGGGTAAGGAAGGCTGTCTGTAATGTAGTGTAAGGTAAAGTCTGCGAAAATGCACTGGTACAGTGAGGTGGACTCTTCATTGCCTTAAAACCCTTTTAATTATATAAATATATGTTGGACATAATATATAGGTTGCTATTTTACACTTTATTTTTACAGTACGTTATATTAATTACAAAAATTTTAAATCAAGTTTTAGCTACACTGCTTTTATACATAATACTAATAAAATATTTAACATGTGTAATATTGCATCGTGTGATGCTTGCTGTATCCGGCACATTTCCGTGTCATAATGCTGACAATGAAACGCGATATTTGAACCACACGTTCGCATTTTATAATGCGGTTGACAAGACACGTAGTAGTCAACACTTGAAAATATTTTTATATTGTTTCCTTCTAACTGTGAAAACCATTCGTGTTATTGCATTTACAATATATTCGTCTCTTTATGTTATTCTTTGGTAACAATTCTGGTCTGGTATTTGGTAACAATTTCAAATCGTGTAATAATAGGATATTTCATCAATTACAGTATATAAACAGTTCAATGCCTTACATATGACTCCTAGTAATCTATAGAGGAGATTAAGCTAGAATATTGCTATAGTTGCTACGGTTAGTAAACCTGACGGTTTTTTTATTATATTCAATTATTATCAGGATAATATGAAGTAGTGATTTTTTTTACACCACCACTACACCGTTATAAACATAGTAGCTTGACTACATCATTGATCTAGTGATCTTACCCCAAATGATCATGTGGACGTGGGTTTGCAACCCGAGTCGGGCTAAAAATCAATTATTTTTATAGCAGAAAGGGCAAACAAGCATGCGGCTTACCTGATGGAAAGTGACTACCGCCACCCACGAACAACTGCAACACCAGTGGATTATCAGGTTTATCTATCATTAAATTCTCAGTAGCAGCCTGGATTAAGGAAGTTGGTGATGTTTCACCCCCGTACCTCAGAAATATTATTACAGAATAATTTTTATATAGCCTTTGGTCTTGCGTCTAATCTGTCTCCGGTCTGCGACAAGAATGTAGTAGATTACAAGAAACAACGTATACCAGCATTCGTATTGACAGAACATTTCTGACTACCAACTCATGCCAGGAACGAAGCAATGCTAAGACAAGTGGTATCCTGACAAGCAATAAAAGTCCAATGCTGAACATAGACCTCCCCATAAATTTCCTCACAAGGAGGATGTGCCATTGTTGCCATGCCTGGCATACGGGTCGGCGACAACAGTTTGTTAATATTTTGAGAAATTGTAAATAGGCACATCTAACTTGGCCTAATTATTGACGATCGGCTAAACTGGAAAGATCAATTTAATCGTGTTTGTGATATACTAAGAGGAAAATTAGCAAAGTTTCTCTTTAATACTCTAAACTATACAATAAACATGTCTTGTAAAAACTTATAAAACATTTCTTGTTCGGATATACTCACTCCAGCTGTGCATTTTAAAACAAATAGTCCTTAATATTCTCAAAATGAATTTTAAATATGTTAATCGAAAACTATTTGCATTTTGCAAAATTATAACATTTCACGACCGAGTTGATCTAACATTAATAACTGAAAATTACTTTACCGAAAATTTTAAAAAGATGGATAAGTAATTATATTCCGTTCGCAGAATCGATAAACTAAAATTACAAATACCTTAATACAACAACATAAACGGAAAAGAACTTTAAACTATGTTATACTTAATCTAATCAGTCAGTTACCTAAGTCCTTGAGAGACACACACATAAAATATAAACTAATTTTTTTTTATACTCAATCAACTTTTACTAAATACTCTTAACACTTTAAAACAACTTCTCGTTCTATGTTATTGCTTAACTTTACCAACTTATTATCTCACTATAAAATTATAAAATATATGTTTTAATCATTCTGCATCATGATCATTCAAAAATATAATAAGTTTCAATATGTGATTTTACGCTCATCGCCTAGAACTATTCTTTATTTATGTACCCACAAGTAGTTTGTTAAATAAATACATAATATTTAGTGCACCAAATTTTAGTTGATAATAATACTAAACGTAACTTCGGTAATGTAACTTAATGTAATGTAATGTGTTAATTAGAATAACGTGTACATAATGTTGACAGCAATGGTGTACCTGATAAACTCTAATGAGTTTATTATTACACTAAAACTATCTGTCATTGCTTAAATAAATAAATAAAATATTTACGTATTAATATCAATCAGTGCAACATTATGTTTTATTATACAAAGGGTGACAAAAAAGGATTCGTGTCCACCTGGCAGTAGATTTACACTGTAGCCCATAGGTACCTACATCAGTCATCGATTAAGTATCAAAATGCAGATGTATCGACACTTTAGACTAGGATAGAGTGACACATTACCCGTAGTAAGGAGTTTACAGTTCTCTTCACTCACTATTCTAAGTACAGCAGTATCGTGCATTTATTTTACGAAAGTATCATGTACCTTACCCTTCCCCAAAATCTTAATAAAACTTTTTTTTTCATTAAATTATAACTCATGATATTAAGCATTCATAGCAGTTATTCCTTTAAAAAAAACGCAATTTCGTCTCTCTTAGAATTTATCCAAATTAGCCAAGAAAAAATCAAGTTATTAAAATTAAAAACGTAATTTATTTCAGATGTCATCGCGGAAGTTTAAATTGATAATAAATCTTCCAATAAATTGAGTATATCGTATATTTTTATTTAAAAAAAACTGTAAATAAACGTCTTATTTCGTTTTCGTCCATGCTAAGTCATAGTACATGCTTTTGTACGTGGTAGAGTCACGCTGCAGCTATATCATAGTCGTAGCGGGATTGGGTGGCTCGAGCAGGAAGAACACGCTATTACAGGATGCCAGCGATAAGTAGAAGCTTACTGCTGAACAAGGAATCGTGAATTTCATCTGGGTTATCAGAGCTCAACCTATCTGCATTTTGATTTTTAATTGAGGTTAAATGTAAAAGATGTCTATTGATCAAAACGTTCACTTACCACCGGATGAACTGTGTTCTTGTTTGTCAACCATATTAACCATTACTCGTGCATACACTCAGGCAGTATAATCTTGCCCCGAACAGCTCCGTTGAGTCCGACTGATATGTATACAATGGTACAGATACTCAGGACCGTGCTTTATGGCATTCCTTGAAGAAGAGGGCGCTATCCGCAGCAGTGGTACTGTCACGGGCTGTAAAGATAATGATGATGATGTTAATATGATTTTTAATGTGCACAATACCTACGAAGTTCATAATTTCCTGGCATTATCACGAACAACAATATGGATAAAAATCAAAATATGTTGAAATAATACTAGTTTTAACGGAATTTATCGCGTATATTTAACTTTTTTACCCGACGTTTCGAGAGCTTTACAGCACCCATAGTCACGGGAAGGACTGAGATGTTCAACGTCCAGCTGTCATAGTTAACCGCGGTTACCATAGATTAAAATTTTAACTTTTGTTCCGATCTACACAAAATTTTAATCTATGGTAACCGCGGTTAACTATGACAGCTGGACGTTGAACATCTCAGTCCTTCCCGTGACCATGGGTGCTGTAAAGCTCTCGAAACGTCGGGTAAAAAAGTTAAATATACGCGATAAATTCCGTTAAAACTAGTATTATTTCAATGTGTAGTGTTCGCGTAAATATAAGAAATCATTATCAAAATATGTTATTCATGTTTGATGGTAACTATTTCTTATAAACATTCTTCGTTAATTTGGCGTCGCAAACAATTAACTACTTGAAAACATAACATGCCTCCCTACCGGATTATCGAGTCAATAGCATAATAACTTGGCCAAATTTACTGCTTGGGTCGCAGATTTATTAGCTGCTATCACAACTTGAATCTGATTTATGCGAGGCAATTACTGGCTTTTTATTATTATTATTATTTAGATTAGTCATTATTCATATTCATATCAGTCAGGTGCGCATCGCAACGAAACGCGGTCGTTTCGATATCGTTCTGTGCGTGCGCCGTACAGTGGTGACTCATTGCGAAGGACAATGACTTCGAATACTGTGAAATGTTTAAACTGTAACGTCGTAATTAACGAATTACTGACTTTTGTGCGCAATGTCATGGATTACATGGACGAGGAAAGTATACACCAGCTGTGCTCCACTTCCTTTTCAATTGACGATATTGCGAAAGCGAAATCGTTACTTTTTGATTCGATGCCTAATGCAAAGAAAATGCCATTACGCCGAAAAAAGGACAAGAAGAGAATGTCGAGAGATCTAGACGACATCATAAATTTTATGAAAAGTGCCGATCCTCAAATCTTCCCTATATTTGTGGCTAAAGATTTACATTTAGTTCCGCCAGTGACCTTTGATCATGTGGATGTAACCAGGTTGCTAAAAGATATTTTGTGGCTGAAAAGTCAACTATTTGCTTTAGAGGAGAAGGTAATAACAACGGATCAGTTTAATCTTCTCAAACAAGAGGTCGAGCATATAAAACAAGCATCATTAATTGATGATTTTTCGTCCCAAGATAATGTAAACAAAAGAAGAGGGACATGTTTACATAACAGTTTTGTAATGAAATAGCGGACCTATAGGACTTCCCTATGTGCCTGAGTATTTGCCTATAAAGTCATCGCATACATCAGCTGTTGCAGGGGTAATCGACCGAACGACGTTAATGCGACATTCATCTTCAAAAGAGTTGGATGTGGACGATTCTGTTTCTTTTACCTACGCGCAAAACAAAGCGATGAAAGATACCGAGCAAAGTGAGGCCCAGGCACATACTGTGTTTTCGCCAATGATAAATAACAGCGATCGCCAGACATTACCAGTATGCAGTGACCATACGAGTGTAAGCGAGACAAAACATCAAGATGTGCGCGTGGAGGCCCCGGCGTCTGCGTTGGCCTCGACAAAACCAACTACTTCGGAGAACGGCGCGAACGCTCCCGATGGGCACAACCTTACTACTGGAAGTCGATTGACTGAGATCGCCAAGCGCCCGCCTCACTCGAGTGTAGCTCTTATTGACGCGTCAGGCGAAATCTCTGCGCGGGATTCTAGTGTGAAATGTGATCGAGTGGTAAGGGACGCAGAGTGGCAAATCGTGCGTAAGAAATCTGTAAGACGTTACAAGCTAATTGGACAGAGAGGCATTGCTCCCACTGCCTCTGACAGTAAATTTAAAGCGGCTGATTTGAAAGTGCCGCTTTTAATTTCAAATGTGAGTAAAGAAGCTAGTGTAAGTGACATTATTAGTTATATAAAAGAAAGAACAGACGAAAATGTATTCTTGAAAAAATTAATATGCAAAAAACAAAACCATACAATTGCTATAAGTTGTATGTTTCAAAGTGTAAATTAGATTTATTTTTAAAGGATAATTTTTGGCCAAGTGGAATTACATTTAGGCGTTTTGTGAACTTTGTGCATAAGACAGAGTCGGTAGTTAAAGCTAGTCAACGAATTTCATAATGAGTATAAGTATGTCTGAAAAATTAACCTTGGCTAGTTTTAATTGCTTTTTTGTCACGCGGTCAATTGATGAAATACGGAACATTTGTGGAATGTCAGATGTAGTCGCGCTTCAGGAGACATGTCTGCTCCCCCATGACGTTCCACTATTAGGTGATATCTCCAGTGACTTTGAATACATAGGTAAGTCGGCTGTGGATACGTCTGTTGGCTTATTAAAGGGAAGACCATACGGGGGAGTTGCCATTCTCTGGCGGAAGGGCATTTTTGACAGCGTTACTGTGTTAGATTGCAGTAGTGCCCGCTTGATAGGTATAAGAGCTACTATAGGGGAGCGCACTGTTGTCTTTTTCTCAGTGTATATGCCTACTGACTCTTTAGACAACCTACCTATCTTTACAGAGGTGTTAGGTGAATTAAGCGCTATTTTCTTCTGTTGAAAGCGAAAATATTGAGAGCATATTTATACTGGGTGATTTTAATGCGCACCCACATGAAATGTTTTATAATGAATTAATTGGTTTTTGTTCTGATCAGAGTTGGATGTGCGCTGACATAGAAAAACTTGGCTTACAGTCTAACGTGTACACCTATGTTAGCGCGGCCCACGGGTGCAGGCGATGGCTGGACCACTGTGTTGTCTCAAACTCGGCCTGGCAAACCGTTGTCGAAGTGGAGGTTATAGAAGACGTCTTTGTGTCTGATCATTTACCCTTAATAGTTAAATGCGACTTAAGGATTGTTAGGCCTAAATGGATAGCACGCACACAAACATGTTCAAGAGGCGCATCGGATGGCCGGGTCATCATCTGGAAGGATCTATGATCAAATGAACGAGTCCCGCAAAATGTTCAAAAGTCGGTTAAAATGGTGTCAACGAAACCAGGAACAATTAAAAATGGACATCCTAGCACAGCATAGAGTGGATAAAAACTTTAAACAGTTTTGGAAGGCTACCAAAAAATATGATGTTAGGCCTGGCCTCCCGGTGAGTGTGGATGGAAATAGCGAGTCGGTACATATTGCGAATATTTTTGCTCAACATTTCAAAATGCGTTCCCCACTCGGGCCCTCTATCTCTGTATCTGTGAATAGTGCTAAGGCCGGACGTCAGGGGGACGTGCCACTGATGCGCGTTACTGCAAAGCAGGTTAGAGAGGCGCTAAAAAGAATGACCAGTGGCAAATCCCCCGGTCATGACGGTATTAGTGTGGAACATCTGAGGCATGCCGGGCCTCATCTGCCGAGGGTGCTGGCCCTGTTCTTCTCAATGTGCATAAATCACTCTTATTTACCACGTGACCTCATAAAGACCATCTTAGTGCCCATTGTTAAGGACAGGACCGGAGACATCTCGAGCAGGGGGAACTACCGCCCTATATCACTTGCAACAGCAATTGCTAAGGTATTGGACAGTGTGTTTGACTCGGAATTAGATAAGTATGCAAACATACATGACGCGCAGTTCGGGTTCCGACCTGGACTTTCTACTGAAAGCGCAATCCTTAGCTTAAAGCACACTGTCCAATACTACACAGATCGCAAGACGCCAGTATACGCCTGTTTCCTTGACCTCTCCAAGGCCTTTGACCTTGTGTCCTTGAGATACTTTGGAGAAAGTTGGCGGAGGTGGGCGTTCCGGCCGAGTTGCTGGAAGTGTTTGGGTTTTGGTATTCCAACCAAACTAACTTTGTAAAGTGGGCTGATTCTCTGTCGGAAGGATACGTGTTGGAGTGCGGGGTAAGACAGGGGGGGTTGACATCTCCCAAGCTCTTCAACATGTATGTAAATGACCTTATCGTGGAGTTGAGCGGCATGCGCGTCGGATGTCGTATAGATGGCGTTAACATTAATAATATAAGTTACGCTGATGATATGGTGCTGCTCAGCCCAACGGTGGGAGGCTTAAGTGAGATGTTAAAGGTATGTGAGATGTATGCTACTGAGCATGGGCTCACATACAATGTCAAAAAAACAGAGTACATGGTCTTTGAGGCCGCTGGTAAATCTCACAATATTGCAGTTAATGTTACCCTAAATGGCATGAACGTGAAACGAGTCACTAAATTTAAATATCTGGGACATATTATTACTGGTGACCTCAAGGATGATGCTGACATTGAAAGGGAGCGCAGGGCTCTAGCGGTTAGAGGTAATATGTTGGCTCGCAGGTTTTCCCGTTGTACAAAAGAAGTTAAGATTACGCTTTTTAAAGCATACTGTCAGAGCGTATACACGGGGAGTCTATGGGTCAAATACACCAAAAGATCGCTTGAAGCCTTGCGCATCCAATATAATAATATATTCAGGATGCTGTTGGGACTGTCTCGTTTTTGTAGTGCATCAGGGATGTTTGCGGCATACCAAACAGACGATTTTAATGCCATCATACGCAAAAAAACCGCATCCCTTATTAGCAGGGTACGAGCCAGTCACAACAGCATTCTGAGGACCATAGCGGACAGATATACATCGCCGCTGTGGAAATGTCTTGTGCAGAGACTGATAACTGGGCCCTATCCACCCCCATGATGATCTGTCTCGGCACAATGTATTTATTTTATTTCCCTAGATTTTAAGCAAACCATTGTACTACCACTGTAACTAACCCTTGTTATTATTATTATTGTGTTACTAACCCACATATGGATTTTAATTCTCTGAAATAAAGAATTTATTATTTATTATTATTATTATTATTATTATTCCTTAGATTCAATTATATTACACTTGTATATTGTTTTCAATAAGAACAGACAAATTATCCATTTTTTCAAAGATCGATATTAAAAATGTAAAATTATTAGTAGGTACATAAAATACCTTTTTTGGTATTTCTTATAAAAAGAGAACAATGGAACTTAATAATATAATTCGTTAGGTACTAAGCCATAGATTTTCATAAAAAACGTCTGTGTATTATTCCATGCAAAAAAAATTAAATAATTGAATTTCAACCATACCCGAAACAAGTTATAATAAAGAAATGTAATATTCCATAATATATTAAACAGGTTTGACAAAAAGAATCATTTCATAAATTCTTTAAAATAAGATAAACAATTTGTTTACATCACTATACGTCACGTCACCACTACGTGGATGAGCCTCGCTGCAGCTATGTTATGGTTTTGGAAGGAATGGGTCGGCTCAAACGGGGACGACGAGGAAACGTTTTTACGCGATATATTTTTACAATTTCAAAATGTCGCCTGAAACCGGATGAATTATTTGATAGATATTTGGATAAATGCCCTTAAAATATCCCTGTAACGCTGGCATTACAAATTTCTGCACGGTCAATTAACTTTAAGGATGAAGTAAGAAGTGGTCTCATAAAATTGTCTTACTAGTACAAAAAAAAACTTTGTTCAATATATTGACTCAAGATATTTCTGAGTTTTTGAACACTTTAAAAAGTCAATAACAGTTCAAGCTTAGTCCTAAGCACTAAAAGCGCAACGGTACGCAGTTACAAATTACTGATCCGGTACGAAAAATTGTATTAGCGGAAATTTCGTATATTTTACTTAATGCATTCCTATAATAAAGAAGAATTTTCCCTTTCAGTTTAAATTTATCTAAAATCAATCAACTTTTCAGATGTACATTTCACAGGGAAAAAAACCTCTGTATCTTAAAAACGTTTTGTTTTTATATAAATTGTAGGAACGTAGTTTATGCGTTCCAACTTTGCTTTAACAAGGGTCATATGATAATTTTCATAAGAGCAATTTGTCACCTAAGTGAGTCTTTTACAGAAAAGAAAAGAAATAAATATATTTACTTTGACTGCTTTGTATTGTTCCGAAAAATGTATGTGCATAAAAACAGTTTCATTTAAAATTCGTGAATTCTGTAGATTCTAGCAACGAGCACAAGTTAGTTATAGTACCAAAAGTTAATAATTACTTAATATAATGTATTCGCTTTTATAACAAAAAGGTTAAGAATTATTGATAATAAATGCTGAGAATGCAAATGAGGAGATTGCTATCACGATGTTCCTAAAATATTTTGTAATTTATTGTACAACAAATTTAATTGCATATTAATATCATAAGGTCGACGCTTTAAATTGAATAAGGCGCAAAAAATGTCTTTGAAGATTTTGTGAAACAATATATCTATATAAACAAACACAATTGGAGTGTATGTCTGTAATATTGAAATTTGTAAATTCATGAAAGACCATTTTTAAAATGTTTGTCGGCCGCTTGTCCAAGTGTCTGTCAGTCCTGGTTAGTAGTCCGGTATATTTATTAAACCACTATCCATTGCATTTGATCATGTATTATTTATTCATTATTTCTTTCATTACATCATATTAAATCTACTACTGAACATAGGCATTCTTTAAAGATTGGCGTTTAACTAAAATGGAATGCCAAAAAGAAGTAGGAGCACGCATTTCTGATTGGCGGCATATAAGGGTAAATATTTCAAGGATGGTTTTACAAGATTTTTTGATTACAACATAAATTCAAACGGGCTCTTTGCTTATATCAGTGCTCTTTTTATCGATGTAACAAAGACCTTTGATAAAGTCTGGCACAATGGACTTGTTTATAAACTTATCAATTTTGGTGTGCCTTTATTATTTAAAACATTTTTAAGTAATAGATCCTTTCGTTTCCGGGTAAAGGGGACATTCTCCTCTTCCAGAAATCTCAGAGCACGAGTTCCCCAGGGCTCTGTGCTCTCTCCAGCCCTTTACTTACTCTTTTAATATGTCATATACTTCGCATGCGGAGACAAGTGTGGAAGCATGATAGCTCGCGCGGCTTGCGTGACCGTGACAGTGACCTTGAAGGCACAACTCGCCAAAATTTTTCTGTAAATGCATTTTTTAATCATCCAAAACACATAAGTTATGCAAATTATAGTTAATTGCTTCTAATAAGTTGATAATTATTTAAATATTTATGTTCTTCCCCTTATATTGGGGAACTTTGCTAGAGCTGTGAATCCATAGTATTATTTTCCCAAATATTAAGGATTGGAGGTTATAATTAAATATATGAAATAAATTCATACAAATTAAACTCGCACGAGTGGAATCGGTTGGAAAAGGACACTTCTTATACCCTACCACTCCCGCCGGACTCGCCGCCAGACGTGTCAGGGAAGAACTCACTTTTCCTTCTGACCCTGAAAGGCGTCGAACCTGCGACCTTCTTATTTTATTTTATTTCTTTCATGTATATCGATTTAGTATTAGCATAATTTTAGTGGTTTTTATTTTAGTATAGTTTTTTTAAGTATGTATTTTGGTATAGTTTATTAGTAAAAGTTTTAAACGTCTTAAAACAATTTTGATGTCATTATTTATTTGTTCAACTAATAATAATAACTTGACACTCTATGTACGTGATATTCCCAAAATGCCAAAGACTCGCCCTATATGCGGATGACACAACAATATACTCGTCAGCAGTCCATTTAGGGTATGTATTCGACTCCAAGCTGCAGCAAACGCATTACGCAATTGGTGCAAAATGGAAAATCGAACTTAATCCTGATAAAAGCAAAGCGATCATGTTTAAGGTGAAAGCTTGATATAAAAATTAAATTTTTATTTAATTAAATTTTAAGCCTGAGCCTCATACGACACACAAAGGATAGACTCTCCCTCTATGACAGCCCTATTCTTTGGGTTAAAAAGGTGAAATACCTGACGGTAACATTACATCATGCGATGAGCTTCTCTCATAACACAACAGCCGTCACAAAAAAGGCGAAATTTTTCTTCTCCATCTCTCCACCCCAGATCTCCACCGTGACCTCAAATTACCCACCATTTCTTCGTATCTTAAGGAATTGTCCTTAAGGTACTTCGATTCGATCAAAGAGCAATAAAATTCATTGGTGGTGGAGGCGGGTACTAGCTTCTCAGTTAGGGATGCTGCCCCCACCAGCAGACGTTCCAAGAACGTCCTTCTAGACCCCGATGACGAGATAATCTCCAAGAATTGGTTAATCCCGACCTCCCCTCCTTAAGGGAGGGAACTCGTATTGACACAATACATGCACATTCAGACATTGCACTAGAATAGAACACTAGGGCACACCGTGCTAGCCGGCGAGTGCGAGGTCATATACTCGTACACACTCCGTTTACTGGGTTCAGCAATCGCAATACGGGACGTTTTAGTTACGACCTGTTCCCCTCATTACAATATTGGTTCAAGCCGAGGTTCGTACCTCCTTCAGAGGGCCCCTTGAATCACATCGGCAGAATTGTTACACTCAATAGCTCGTGGATCTTCACTCAGGAGTCTATTTTGATAAAGCTGTAAAGGTCACAGGGCTAACAGCATACTCTTTAAGAAAAAAAAATGGTTTTACATAAATTTGAATAAATAACTTCACCCCCAAGAGTGGAAAATAAAATATATAACTAATATTTTTAAATGTAACTATTTAGACAACATTCGATCTTATGATGTTCCTACGTTCACTTAAAAACGGCAAAAATTATACATGAATAACAAAATAAAAGCCGACGACCGATAATAAAATAATTTTCACTTAATAGTTTTCGAAGTTGGGGCTATATTAATTCTGTCCACTACGTCTTACTGACTTCTGAATATACGAGTATTAAATGGATATTAATGTAATCTTTTTAGTTCCGTTGTAACTCAGTTTTAGTCTTACGCTTTTTTTAAAAGGCCGGAAACGCATCTGAAATATCCCGGTGTAGCCATTGTTTATGGGCAGCGGTACACTTACTCATATAAAAAAAATGTTTTACTTTTTCAAAAGTTTAATGTTTGTTACAATAAGACTGGACTTAGTACATAAAATTAAGCTTTTTAAAACATTTCTAGCACTAGCATCGACTTATTTCATCGTCAGTTTGATAGCTTTTATTTCCGGCTGTCCTTGCCAGGTAGCACAGCATACAAAGCCTCCAGGCTTTGCAAACATTATGCCTTGAACGTAATGAGCTTCCTGTAAGTGATTACGTGGGTAAATTTTGCCTTTGTTTATTCCAGCATCTCATTACCATTTGTATGACAATCCATTAATATTATCGATATCACACAATTGTTGAAATTAGGCGTTCTATAAACAATGTGAGTTCACAATTTCCCAGCTTTATATGACTAAATTTAGTGTTCCTTTTTCTTGGGTATATCTACAATAATATAAATATGAATTTTTATTTGTCTGTCTCGAATAACGATCCTATTCCTATATAGTTTGGCTGATTACGAAGAAACTTTGGTCAATTGTTGAGCGCTCTCAAAAAGGTTTCTGACTTAAAAAAATGTTTGTTTGTTTGTTCGTTCGTTGTCTAAGAATTTATATACTATTTACTTGATAACGATTAACCCCTCAAACTCCAAATGGTCAGATCCGACCATGGCGATATTCCGTCAAATCCCAAGTGGTCGGATCCGACCAAATACACCCACATTACTTTAACCCATAAATACTTATGTTTAGAGACTACATTTTCATAAAGGAGTTTGGCATTATAGAATCAATATGAAATTTTCTATTCTCTAGTGCAATAAAATGTCAGTTAATCTTTGGATACTTATTTATTTATTTAAAACTTCATATACACAAGTGGTATATAGGCGGACTTAGTGCCTAAGGCATTCTCTCTCAGTCTACCTTGGGATGATGCAGAGATAGAATGAAGTAGGTGTAATAAAAAGTTAATATGCGAATACTAAAATAAAATAACAAAAAAATTGTAATACATGGAAATAAAATACATAAGATATACTCGTAAATGGTACATCGCAAAAAATAGATAAAATTATATTAATATTCATACACATATATGTATATAATATATATAATATACATAATTACAATAAGAACAATTAGAATATATATACATAAATATACATATACATATATATATATATATATATATATATATATATATATATATATATATATATATATATATATATATATATCCTCGTCCTGCCCATTGTGATTTCAAAATCACAAAACATAATTCACCGTTCCTGCCCATCTTAAATATTGTAAAATTCTAAATTCTGCCCACTGTCCTTCAAAAATCACATATTCAAATTTCGTGCCTGGAATTTGTGTTTGCTACTCAGCTGTCGATTTTGAAGTTTCCTGTGATTGGTTAGGTTATAACCAATAAGAGAACCTTAAATCTATTCGAGTAGTAAACAGCAGATTAACGTCAGAAGCCATTAACGTGTTAAAGATAGAGTCACGTCGGAGAAGAGGTATGTTTAACCCTTTACTGTCATTTAGATCGGTGGCTTTTCTTTATTAAAAATAAACAGGATTAAAGTTAAATAATCAATACTTTGACTTTTGTAACCATTTTTGATTTTCGTTAATAATTGTATTTTTAGTAAACACAAATAATATTATGTTATGCAAAAATCACATCGGGCAGAACTTTTTGGTAAATTGTGATTTTTTTTCGCAGAATTAGATGATGAAGCCATCGGCAATTTATTAAAAGATTCCGATATTGCGGACTTCATACCTTTCGATGATGATTTTGACGATCCGGAATTCGTACGACCGAAAGCAGTATGAGTTCTACGGAGGAAGAAAGTGATGGACCTGATGTAAGTAATGTATGTAAGTAATTTATACAAGCTCGCGGAAGGACTAGGCAAGGTACGCAGCGAGTTTCTTGTGGACGGTCAAGAGGAAGGTCGCGTGGGCGTACACGTAATGGAACTGGCAGCAGTATAGACTATATAGCGTAGTAAATACCGTCAACTACGGACTGGTCTCAAGACTTGGAGAAGATTTGTTAGAAGAAATCCTTCGAAACACAAACAATCAAGAGAGCTCTGATGATAAGTACCTACAAACTAACTAGAATATTCCACGAAGAAAGGGTAGACCAGCTATTACTCTTCCAAATAAGAGCCAACGCACTTCTCAGGTAAAACATATGCCTATATTGTAAGAGAAACAGTCCAGGTGCAGGTCCTGTCACTACAACAAAACACAATTAAAACATAGTTCATGTCGTATAAACTTGTGCTTAACTAAGCAAAGAAATTGCTTTGCTGATTTCCACGCCTATTTTTTTAAAAGGATTTGACTTTTTAAAGTTTATTCAAATTAAGAGAAGGTTTTGGTTTATTTTTATTTTTTGTTTGAATTGTTTAATTACTTTTTAAGTCCAGAGAGGCTGCAATAAAAGTTAGTACATTAATTACTAATTAAAGAGATGAAAATTCAAGACTGATTAAGAATACATAATAAATAACAGAAAAAGTTACTCTTGTTTTATTTACCCAGTTGTAGCAAGTGTCTTTTACGAAGGACAAATAAAATACAGCTGATTTTGGTAATTCTGTCCAGTGTACTGTAAAAAGAACAAAATGTATGATTTTAAAAATAGCGTAAATCGTTCCATTATGATCTATTTACTGCCATAAAAATATAAAATTTTTATATCTTATGCAAGACCTTTTTTTGTTCTGAAATTATTCTGGGCAGGAAGCACTTGTACGATTTTGTACATTGAACAGAACAGTGGGCAGAATTACCAAACAGGTTCTAATTTACTTGGGCAGGACGAGGATATATATATATATATATATATATATATATATATATATATATATATATATATATATATATATATATATATATATATATATATATATATATATATATATATATATATATATATTCAACCAGTGCGTGTTGCCAGTGATGACTTACGGATCAGAGACGTGGTCCTTCACTGCTGGCCGTATGAGGGGTCGCTCAGCGTACTTATTTATAATCTACGTTGATTAAATACGCCATTTTCATTTGGATGTTGTTGTGTTGATTTTTGGATTTTTCTGGTGTTTTATTATAGAATCGGTATGAAAGTTTTTGTGTGAATATAATGTATCTTTATAAGTAAATAATTTTAAGTAATATATAAAAATACTAGTGATTTTCACGCTGCCGATATCCACTTGGTATTTACCCGTTTTTTATTAAGTAAAACCTGAATTTTGCTTAAACTACAAGATAGAGAATTTTGTATAGATGTTATAATGCTAACTTCTTTATAGAAAAGTATTCTCTAACTTCAAGTTTTAATGGTGTATAGTGTTGTGGGTGTGACGGGATTTGACGGATGCATGCGACTGCATGGGATTTAATGGGTATTCTGTGAGAGAGTGGTCCTTTCCTGGTCGAACTGACCCATACGTGCTAAACTATACTACTAATTAAAGGGCAGCATGGCTCTACCAAGTATTAAAAACGTTGCTGTGAATCACCAGAAATGTCATGCATTAAAATAAACAATAATAAGTTAAATTAATCACGATAAAATCCGTATAATTATTTTTATTTAATTATTGTGGATCAATAGTCTCCTGTCGTAACTAACTAAAGTCAGTCACCTAAATTTAATATTTATGGCAAAAACTCAACCGTCGGTTATCATGGCACATAATATGTAAAATGAATTTTGAAATATCTTTCGCAGTAGAATGTTCGCTGATCAGAAGCATTTTCATATACGTCAATCAATTTGCATATACGAACATGATGGGTATATGTATGATCATAATTTTTATATGTTATACAAAATCTATTTTATATTCTGTTTTTTCTTGTATAGATTATATGTTTTCTATATCCGAAATATTACGAACTAGCTTTTCCCCGATATTTTGCTTGCGTAGACATCGCTGTACGATAATCGATTTAAATGTAAAATGGAAGTAAATATTAGATAAACGTGATAACAACGTATGCAAATTTTGATTTTGAATCGGGCATACAGCTAACCTGTAATAAGTCAAAGCTGTGGCTCATAGATACCTTCATCTATCCTCAATATAGGAATGCATATGCGTCGTTGAACCCTGAGTTATAAGATTTCTATAAGGAAGAATTTCTATATACTCGACTTACGAAGAGCAGCAGCATAAGCAGTAAATTTACGCTGGTATTCTGTGAGGACATAGTCCTTCCCCGATTGGATGGACCCATTCGTGCTGCAACCATGAACAA
The DNA here is from genome assembly GCA_036936625.1 of Parnassius smintheus behrii. NCBI lineage: Eukaryota > Metazoa > Arthropoda > Insecta > Lepidoptera > Papilionidae > Parnassius > Parnassius smintheus. The sequence continues at coordinate 8,770,446 of JAUPFT010000004.1, read as the reverse complement.
GTTGTAGCGTATCTCACCATATTAAAAATGGATTAGAAAACTTGAATAATTTAAAAAAAACTGTTGACAATTCCACCTACACGCGAAGAAAACAGCGCTCGCAATTATTCTCAAGATATATAAGATAAAAGAAAGCCCTTTTATAAGAAATTATAAAAAAATAACTGTTGTTTTAACTTAACTCTCAAACTTTCATTATATTTATGTAGAGAACCCTTATATCGTACAGATAAGCTTGACAATGTGAGTGAACATTATGATACTGTATTAACGTGCAATCTTCGATGTTTTCGTATTTCTCCTGAAGATAAAGGTAAGGAATGAAAAATAATAATAAATATGGAAATTTCATATTTATATGTTCACTGACACAAAGCGTTTGCGAAATAATTATACATTTAACAACAGTAAAGCACAGAACAATGTGTTCAGGACGGAAAATGAACTGTCAGTTACCGGAGATTAAACTAAGCGATGGATTTTAACATAATTGACTGTTATTCATGCATTCTTAACTAGCTTTATCAATAAACTAGCTGTGACCGTGAATTCTTTTAAGTGGAATTTGGACACAAATATAGACAATATAGACACAAATCTAGATCAAAACATTACGTTAGTTAATAAGACAAACTAACGAACGAACAACAAGATGAGTCCACGAACGAACTAATGGACGGAGCCAAAAACGGTTCAAGAAAATTGGTGGAGCCACGTGTCTAAGGCTGCCGAAGTCTAGTTCCCCGGTCGAACCTTAAACCTATTACGCGAGATATTAACTAAAGTGGACTGTATATGCGATTGCTTCTACGCTTACGTAAAAGCAACTACTATAGCATGCGGTACAATGCACTCGCTCTTACCTAAAACTAAAACTATTATTTTGCCAAATCGATGAAAAGGAATCCTGCCTGATTAGTAGAAAACAAAATTGGAGCGGGTTAAAACAATTATATCAGGCAGGCATTATTATTAGGAATATTGACTCACCGGGGTTTCTTCTATTCTGTTGAGCACTATAGCTGCGACTTCTGGAACTTCTTCTGGAACACTCCGGAGAGAGGCGGTGCGCGACTATTTCTGGTGAGGTGAGGCGGGTTTCCTGGAGCTCGACTGCTTCCAGGCTAAAGCGGTTTCTACTAGCGGTGTGGTTCCAACAACGAGCGCGGCGGGAAGAGGCTGCGCGTCGGTCGCGCGTGCCTTATATATCTTCGGTTCCGATGATTACGTGACATTCTAGAATCATCTTCTTTCCCCTCCCACCCCACCACCCCGATGTGTCGATAGGAGGGTATGAATGATATCGTTTTGGAAAGGAATAAACGACTTGGCAACCTACCGTCAGAATATAAAATAAATACTAATGGGTTTCCGCGCAACCATCTCCCCCGCCATTGAAGGATTTCCTTCAAAATTAACTAAACAACTAGAGCTAAGATTAACTAACAAAATAACTAACTAACGCTAATATTACCTAAATTCAACTACAATTTTAATCTACAAAGCTAATTTAAATTATAGAAGAGGCAAGGCGCACAAACGGACAACAGGACGCAGGTAAGACCCAACCGTGGTCTTAACGCGAGCTATCCTAATTACTTCGTCGGAACCGGGAAAGATCTCTTTGACAATTCCTAACGGCCAGTGGAGAGGCGGCGTATTCTCTTTGGTGAGCACAACTACAGTTCCTACAGCTAAAGGCTCAGTTGCTGTGTTCCATTTTTGCCGAGACTGCAAAGTATGCAAGTATTCCATCCTCCATCGTTTTCAAAACGATTGCACTAACCGATCTAATAATTTGTGGCGTGCGGAAATGCTAAGTCTGTTCTCATCCATATCTGCGGCGGGCAAATACTTTAAAGGCGTTAAATTCAAAAAATGTGCTGGAGTTAGAGCCAGCGGTTCCGAGGGGTCACTAGACAACGTACGACAAAGTGGGCGGCTATTCATTACGCATTCAATTTGAGCGAGCACCGTACTTAGCTCTTCGAAGGACAAAATTTGATCTCCTATTACTCGTTCTAAGTGACTCTTTGGACTCTTAATATTAGTCTCCCAATTGCCTCCAAAATGACTCGCGGCTGGGACGTTCAGAGACCACTCAATGCGATTCTCGGCTAGAATGTGAGCGAACTCCGAATTATAATACTTGCTAGCTAAGAGCTCATGTAGTTCCGATATAAATCGTTTTGCACCGACGTAGTTCGTACCGTTATCCGAATACAATTTACTTACAGGGCCTCTACGGGATGGAAATCTTTTAAATGCACCCATAAAGCCTGCTGTGCTTAGATCACCAACGAGTTCTATATGCACCGCTTGAGTAGTTAGATATACGAAAATGCAGACGTAAGCCTTTGTGGATCTTATACCACGCCCGCGAGTGAGCGTGACCTTAAACGGACCAGCGAAATCAGACCCGGTGTGCGTGAAGGGCTTTACTGATTGTATTACTCTACAAGATCTAAGTTCCGTCATTTCCGGAAATGATGGCTTGGGGCGTGCCCGAAAGCAAGCTATACATCTGTGCACCCGATTGCGTATTAAACTACGTGCAGAAAGAATCCAATAATTCTGACGCAAAATCGACATCAACAAGTCGGGGCCAGCGTGTGAGTTCAATTTATGATGGTAATCGACTAATAAGTTCATGATATGGTCTTTACGCGGTAAAACAATAGGGTGCCGTTGGTCGAAACTCAATTGCGAGTTGGACAAGCGTCCACCTACCCTTACAATCCCATCCTGTAAAAATGGCTTAAGGCGTTGAAAGGCGCGACTACAAGCTCTATTCGATTGTAATCTTTTAATTTCTTCAGAGAAGTGCGCACGTTGAAGTTCACGTAATACCAGCGACTCGGCATAGTTGTAATCGGACGCTAAGACATACGAATGTCACGGTAAAAGCTTCGCGAATCGACAAACGTAAATTACGCTACGCAATAATTTCGACCAAGAGGACAAGCGGTTCACCAGAGCGATGATTGGAGAAACCTCGCTCGAAACGTTCGCCACTAGAGCGTGTCTCTTCTCTTCCGGCGGTTGTGACACTGACGAAGGTTCGAAATCGGTTATCGGCCATTGCGAGGGATCCAAGTGAACCCAAGCAGGTCCGTGGAACCAAAGCGGGTGGTCCATTATTTGCATCCGGGTGAGTCCACGGGATACACAATCGGCGGGGTTTTCCGTACTGGACACGTGATAAAAGCTCCGCGTTTCTAACTCTTCTTGGATCTTGGCCACTCGGTTCGCAACAAACGTATCCCAACGGTGGGGTGAAGAATGAACCCAGCATAAGGCGACGGTGGAGTCGGAAAAGGCAAATATCCTTTCTATATGAACTCTATCCTTACATGCGCTGATAACTGCGGTAATAAGCTTAATGAGTACTAATATTGCTCAAAGCTCTAAGCGCGCCAGAGAGACAACCTTACGGGGGGAGACTCCCAACTTAGAACTAATGAGGCTAATCGAATTTCTACCATTATTCTGGACGTGGAAATATACAACGCCCCCGTAAGCCTTCTCGCTGGCATCTGCAAACCCAACGACCGTTATGACGCTATTTCTATCTACGTTTATATGACGCGGTATTTTAATTTCTCTTAGCAAAAGAAGTTCCTCTCTAAAGCGCTGCCACAACCGAACAATGCTGTCAGGCGGCGAGTAATCCCAGTCGCATTCAAATAACCAAAGTTGTTTAATCAAAAGCTTAGCGTATAATACCACCGGAGCTACGAAACCCATGACGTCCCATAATCTAGCAACGCATGACAGTATTGTACGCTTTGTGCATTTCTCTACGGGCGGATTTACCTTAAGGCTAAACACGTCGGACTCTGGTGACCAACACAGACCGAGCACCTTGTGTGTATCAGAATCATCGAATTCCTTTATCGCCGAAAGACGGTGCGATAGTGGGATTGTATCTACAACCGGACGCGAATTACTAGTCCACTTCACAAGATCGAATTGACCCGATTTCATGAGCTTTATAACCTCGGCGATGGTTAGGGTGGGCTCCTCCACGCTATCGACCGAGTACACAAAATCATCCATATATAATCCGCTCTCAATTGCCCTCTTAGCTTTAGGATAAGAGGGACCTTCATCGTGAGCGAGCTGTCTCACCGTGCGTAACGCATGAAATGGGCTCGACTTTAAACCAAAACAAACGCGGTTAAATTCAAACACCATTAGAGGTTCCTTTGGGTTGAAACGATATAAAATGCGTTGGAATCTACGGTCGCATTCACGGACCCCTATGCAAAGAAACATTTGGCGAATATCGGCGGATAGTGCTATACTAAACAAACGAAAATTGGCTATTATAATAAACCGCGAACGCGAACGAACACTATTTAAGTCTATTCCATAAATTAGAGTGCATTATCTAAATAATTATTTTAATAATTCGACGAGAAAATAGTTGGACGACCACTAAACCCAGTCCAAATCCTGCCGAAGTGACCATAAAATGGTGGAGCCACGTGTCTAAGGCTGCCGAAGTCTAGTTCCCCGGTCGAACCTTAAACCTATTACGCGAGATATTAACTAAAGTGGACTGTATATGCGATTGCTTCTACGCTTACGTAAAAGCGACTACTATAGCATGCGGTACAATGCACTCGCTCTTCCCTAAAACTAAACTATTATTTTGCCAAATCGATGAAAAGGAATCCTGCCTGATTAGGAGAAAACAAAATTGGAGCGAGTTAAAACAATTATATCAGGCAGGCAGTATTAGTAGGAATATTGACTCACCGGGGTTTCTTCTATTCTGTTGAGCACTATAGCTGCGACTTCTGGAACTTCTTCTGGAACACTCGGGAGAGAGGCGGTGCGCGACTATTTCTCACACGAGGTGAGGTGGGTTTCCTGGAGCTCGACTGCTTCCGGGCTAAAGCGGTTTCTACTAGCGGTGTGGTTCCAACAACGAGCGCGGCGGGAAGAGGCTGCGCGTCGGTCGTGCGTGCCTTATATATCTTCGGTTCCGATGATTACATGACATTCTAGAATCATCTTCTTTCCCCTCCCACCCCACCACCCCGATGTGTCGATAGGAGGGTATGAATGATATCGTTTTGGAAAGGAATAAACGACTTGGCAACCTACTGTCAGAATATAAAATAAATACTAATGGGTTTCCGCCCAACCAAAAATATTTGGGCAAACATTATCCATGATTTTATATTGTTAATGGAAAAAAATGACTGCAATATCGTCATCCACAATTCGCTCCCCAATTTCTCTAGCCAAAACTTAGTTACCATCCAAAAGAAAAGAGATTGCCCTAAATAAGCACGAACCATCATTCATTATTGCTACTATAGTGTAAGGTATCTGTACTGCCATTAGTATTCAATTCAAATAAAAGCTATAATTCAATGCCTACCTAAAATTATGTACGTACATAATAATATTAACACGATGAGTGAAATTACATAAGCATCTTTATATTATGTCTCATCTTGTAAACAAAAAAAAAATAACAAAACTAAGCTCAACGGAGGAAATTCTGTTGACCCTTATATATAATGTATAAGGGTCAACAGAATTTCCTAGCCTAGCCCTAAAATTCTCTCAGAAATGAAGGGAGGTCTGTGCCCAGCAGTAGGACGTATATAGGCTTTAACTTTACTTTACTTTACTTTAATGTGATAAATAGATATGATTTAGCCCTAAATCAGTTTGGTTTTCCATTAAGATATTTTCAGTAGCAAACAGCAGTCAAGATTTTAACAATGTTTATCCTTGTGCCTCAGAATGCACGAAAAGTCATTGGTTCTGCATTTGATATCACTACATTTTTTGTAAGATTACCATTCCATTGGGTTTTGAGAGTGGGGAATAGAAATTTCATCCGTGCTTGTGTACACACTCGTGATCCATAATCTTATCCCGAGTCAACCTCTCAACTCCCTAGTGGTCTCATAAGACCGCGGCCATATTCCGTCAAATCCCTAGCGGTCTCATGAGGTCGCACCCATCCACAGTACTTTAGCCTATAAAACTGATATATAGAGACTACTTTCTATGGGATTTACCGGGCGCATGCAACTGCATGGGATTTTTATGGCGCTTGAAGGGTTAAAGCATAATGTATGTACTACCTTGATACTTGCTCTTTACCGCAATGTTTATACATAATATTTCTATATCCTGCATGGTGGAGCCACGTGTCTAAGGCTGCCGGAGTCTAATTCCCCGGTCGAACCTTAATCTTATTACGCGAGATATTAACTAAAGTGGACTGTATATGCGATTGCTTCTACGCTTACGTAAAAGCGACTACTATAGCATGCGGTACAATGCACTCGCTCTTCCCTAAAACTAAAACTATTATTGTGCCAAATCGATGAAAGGGAATCCTGCCTGATTAGGAGAAAAACAAAATTTGAGCGGGTTAAAACAATTATATCAGGCAGGCAGTAATTAAAGGAATATTGACTCACCGGGGTTTCTTCTATCCTGTTGAGCACTATAGCTTCGACTTCTGGAACTTCTTCTGGAACACTCCGGAGAGAGGTAGTGCGCGACTATATCTCACACGAGGTGAGGCGGGTTTCCTGGAGCTCGACTGCTTCCAGGCTAAAGCGGTTTCTACTAGCGGTGTGGTTCCAACAACGAGCGCGACGGGAAGAAGAGGCTGTGTGGTTTCAACGACGACTGCGACGGGAAGAGGCCTGCGCGTGGGTCGCGCGTGCCTTATATATCCTCGGTTCCGATGATTACGTGACATTCTAGAATCATCTTCTTTCCCCTCCCACCCCACCACCCCGATGTGTCGATAGGAGGGTATGAACGATATCATTTTGGAAAGGAATAAACGACTTGGCACCTACCGTCCAAATATAAATAATACGAATGGTTTTTCCGCGCAACCATCTCCCCCGCCCTTGAAGGATTTCCTTCAAAATTAACTAAAACAACTAGAGCTAAGATCAACTAACAAAATAACTAACTAACGCTAAGATTACCTAAATTCAACTACAATTTTAATCTAGAAAGCTAATTTAAATCATGGAAGAGGCAGGGGGCACAAACGGACAACCGGACGCAGGTAAGACCCAACCGTGGTCTTAACGTGAGCTATCCTAATTACTCCGTCGGAACCGGGAAAGACCTCTTCGACAATTCCTAACAGCCAGTGGAGAGGCGGCGTATTCTCTTTGGTGAGCACAACTACAGTTCCTACAGCTAAAGGCTCGGTTACTGTGTTCCATTTTTACCGAGACTGCAAAGTATGCAAGTATTCCATCCTCCATCGCTTCCAAAACGATTGCACTAACCGATCTAATAATTTGTGGCGTGCGGAAATGCTAAGTCGTTAAATTCAAAAAGTGAGCTGGAGTTAGAGCCAGCGGTTCCGAGGGGTCACTAGACAACGTACGACAAAGTGGGCGACTATTCATTACGCATTCAATTTGAGCGAGCACCGTACTTAGCTCTTCGAAGGACAAAATTTGATCTCCTATTACTCGGTATAAGTGACTCTTTAGACTCTTAATATTAGTCTCCCAATTGCCTCCAAAATGACTCGCGGCTGGGACGTTCAGAGACCACTCAATGCGGTTCTCGGCTAGAAAGTGAGCGAACTCCGAATTATAATACTTGCTAGCTAAGAGCTCATGTAGTTCTGATAGAATACGTTTTGCACCGACGTAGTTCGTACCGTTATCCGAATATAATTTACTTACAGGAACACGGCGGGAAAGAAATCTTTTAAATGCACCCATAAAGCCTGCTGTGCTTAGATCACCAACGAGTTCTATATGCACCGCTCGAGTAGTTAGATATACGAAAATGCAGACGTAAGCCTTTGTGGATCTTATACCATGCCCGCGAGCGAGCGTGACCTTAAACAGACCAGCGAAATCAGACCCGGTGTGCGTGAAGGGCTTTACTGATTGTATTACTCTACAAGATCCAAGTTCCGCCATTTCCGGAAATGACGGCTTGGGGCGTGCCCGAAAGCAAGCTATACATCTGTGCACCCGATTGCGTATTAAACTACGTGCAGAAAGAATCCAATAATTCTGACGCAAAATCGACATCAACAAGTCGGGGCCAGCGTGCGAGTTCAATTTATGATGGTAATCGACTAATAAGTTCATGATATGGTCTTTACGCGGTAAAACAATAGGGTGCCGTTGCCGTTGGACAAGCGTCCACCTACCCTTACAATCCCATCCCGTTAAAATGGCTTAAGGCGTTGAAAGGCGCGACTACAAGCTCTATTCGATTGTAATCTTCTAATTTCTTCAGAGAAGTGCGCACGTTGAAGTTCACGTAATACTAGCGTCGACATACGAACGTCGCGGTAAAAACTTCGCGAATCGACAAACGTAAATTACGCTACGCAATAATTTCGACCAAGAGGACAAGCAGTTCGCCAAAGCAATGATTGGAGAAACCTCGCTCGAAACTTTCGCCACTAGAGCGTGTCTCTTCTCTTCCGGCGGTGGTGACACTGACGAAGGTTCGAAATCGGTTATTGGCCATTGCGAGGGATCCAAGTGAACCCAAGCAGGTCCGTGGAACCAAAGCGGGTGGTCCATTATTTGCATCGGGGTGAGTCCACGGGATAGACAATCGGCGGGGTTTTCCGTACCGGACACGTGATAAAAGTTCCGCGTTTCTAACTCGTCTTGTATCTTGGCCACTCGGTTCGCGACAAACGTATCCCAACGGTGGGGTGAAGAATGAACCCAGCATAAGGCGACGGTGGAGTCGGAAAAGGCAAATATCCTTTTTATGTGAACTCTATCCTTACATGCGCTGATAACTTCGGTAATAAGCTTGGTGAGTACTAATATTGCGCAAAGCTCTAAGCGCGCCAGAGAGACAACCTTACGGGGGGAGACTCTCGACTTAGAACTAATGAGGCTAATCGAATTTCTACCGTTATTCTGGACGTGGAAATTTACAACGCCCCCGTAAGTCTTCTCGCTGGCGTCTGCAAACCCAACGACCGGTATGACGCTATTTCTATCTACGTTTATATGACGCGGTATTTTAATTTCTCTTAATAAAGGAAGTTCTTCTTTAAAACGCTGCCAAAACCGAACAATGCTGTCAGGCGGCGAGTCATCCCAGTCGCATTCAAATAACCAAAGTTGTTTAATCAAAAGCTTAGCGTATAATACCACCGGAGCTACGAAACCCATGACGTCCCATAATCTAGCAACGCATGACAGTATTGTACGCTTTGTGCATTTCTCTACGGGCGGATTTACCTTAAGGCTAAACACGTCGGACTCTGGTGACCAACACAGACCGAGCACCTTGTGTGTATCAGAATCATCGACTTCCTTTATCGCCGAAAGACGGTGTGATAGTGGGATTGTATCTACAACCGGACGCGAATTACTAGTCCACTTCACAAGATCGAATTGACCCGATTTCATGAGCTTTATAACCTCGGCGATGGTTAGGGTGGCCTCCTCCACGCTATCGACCGAGTACACAAAATCATCCATATATAATCCGCTCTCAATTGCCCTCTTAGCTTTAGGATAAGAGGGACCTTCATCGTGAGCGAGCTGTCTCACCGTGCGTAACGCATGAAATGGGCTCGACTTTAAACCAAAACAAACGCGGTTAAATTCAAACACCATTAGAGGTTCCTTTGGGTTGAAACGATATAAAATGCGTTGGAATCTACGGTCGCATTCACGGACCCCTATGCAAAGAAACATCTGGCGAATATCGGCGGATAGTGCTATACTAAATAAACGAAAATTGGCTATTATATTAAATAAACTGCCCTGTAAATTTTGCCCACTATAGAGGATATCGTTAAGCGACAGGTGAGTGCTAGTTTTAGCACTAGCGTCGAGCACTACACGTAACTTAGATGTAAGTTTGTCCTCTCTAATGACCCCGTGGTGTGGTATGAAATACGACGGTGTGTCTTCGTAGTTATCTAATTTCGAAGCCACAAGTGATATGTAACCTTCTCTTATATATTCGGTAACTGGGGTGAAGCGAGCATCCTACGCTCCAAGCTGTAGAAACGTTTTCCCGCCATTAGACGCGAATCGCCGAGAGATAAAACATCTCCTTTAAAGGGTAGCGCTACACTATATCTACCGTCGCGATCACGAACGGTCGTGCGGACGTAAATTTCCTCGCATAACCTGTCATCTGAGCTAGCTATGGGTGGGACGTTCACCTCCTCCATCTCCCAAAATTTGCGGACTAACGACTCGAGCGGTTCGACAGCAATACCACAATAAGAGGTTGCCGAAATACTATCTATGATGGGGGCGGAGCCAAGGATCACATAGCCCAATACGGTTTCCAGTGCGTAAGGCGCGGTATGCGAGGAGTTGCCCCTGACCTTATTGTTTAACAAAAGATGAGGGAAAAGCGATGCTCCAATGAGCATGTCTATGTTTCCAGGAACGGCGTAAGTGTCGTCTGCTAGAGTCAAATTCTTAAATTCAATCATTGCCGAGGTGTCAACCGAAACGGTTGGCAACCGTTCAGTGACCCTATCTACTACTAGTGCATTTATATCAAAGTTAACATTACGATCTATCCGAGAGTAAAATTTTAAATTTATATATCCCTGGGAAGCTTTACTAGTACCTCCGATGCCTTTAACTACAGGACATGAAAGTGACCTATTTATTACTAAGCCTAAGCGCTGACAACATTGTCGCGTTATAAAGCTATTTTGGGCTCCGCTGTCCAGCAGTGCACGGACGCTTTGTTCGCTTCCACGCGAATCCCTAACCAAAATACGCGCCGTACCCAGTAACACGGTTGAAGGAGATTGTGCTCCCATATTTGCCAATGAGCACAGAGCGACATCACCAGGTTGACCGCTAGAATCGTTGACCTTAGTAGGGGTGAATTCCTTGTCCGCTTTACTTGACGCCGCTATGTTGCTATTTTCAAAATGTAATAGCGTGTGATGTTTCCTGGCGCACTTGCTACATACGGAACTCGAATTGCATTTTGCAACTAAATGCTTATCTCTTAAGCAGTTCAAACATAGGTAGTTTGTCTTAACTAATTTATAACGTTCGCTTGGTGAATATTTACGAAAAGTCGCACTATTACATAAATTACCGTGTTTATCTTTACATACGATACAAGTATGCTGGAGTGATGTTGACGTAGCGGTTACGTAAGTTCACGACCCTGCTATTTTTGATGGTTGAGTCTGTCTACGGTCGACGCACCTTTTAATCTCCTGTTTAACGTTCGGAGAGCGCTGCATCACCTTTATTTGATCTCGCACGCACGATACTAATGAATGAAAGGAAGGCATCTCCGAGCTACGATGCTCCATTTCAAACGCACGCACGGTGTCGGGGTCTAATTTCTTTAGTGCAATATGGAGAAACACCACGTCCATAAGGTCATTAAATTTCAAATTCTTAAGTGCAGCCACCGATGCCACAAATTTATCTAGAAACTGCTCTAAGCCGTTGATGTTCGCGGATGATATAGGCTTAAGATCGAATATCTGGTTCAAATATTCGGAAGCTAACATTCTCCTATCTTCATATTTAGTTTTAAGCGTTTCTAATATTAATAAGTAATTGTTTGCTGTAGGTTTAAAACCAGAGCAGATCGACTGTGCCCTGCCACTAAGTTTACTAATTAAGTAATATAATTTTTCAGCGTCCGATAACGATGGGTTATTATGTATATTGTTTTGAAAACTACTGAAGAAGAAGGGCCACGTCTTAATATCACCATTGAATACCGGAATATCTATTGGCGGCTACCTAATTGAGTCACGTGGACGTACCTGTGTTTCCGGCTTTGCTTCGTTTTGCGATTATACAGATTTCGCAGTTCTTTTCACGCGACACAACATATCTTCGAATGCCAGCAGCGGTTGGTAGTTCACTATGTATTTCGGGTCGATTTGTAATTCCAAATGATTAATTTGGTCTATTATTCTTTCGTAATCCGTTCGCAAAGAATCTACCGTTTCAATTTCATTTAAAAAGATTTCCCGCACTGCTTCTATATTAATGTTCTTTATATGATCACTTATATTCTGCATACGCGAAAAGAGTATGTCCCTCTTGGCATAAAGCGTTTTAATTTTGATTTCACTTCCACTAACTGCCATTTTAAATTATTATAATAAAGTTATATTAATCACAATTCATCTCACAACGCACAAACAATGAAGGATGGACACTCGGTATGCCGTATTACGTAATTAAATCGAACACCTGCACAGCGAGTCGAGGTGACGCGTTGTTCGCTAAACTCAATATTTTTATCAAAATTGTCGGGTAAGCGTATCAAACCGTTCCTATTACACTCTTTCAATTATTTAATAAGCTTTAAATTTAACTAAATACGAGCACTATAAAACGAATAATTCTGTTTGCGAGTACCTAATCAAAATTTAAATTTAAACGAACACTATTTAAGTCTATTCCATAAATTAGAGTGCATTATCTAAATAATTAATTTAATAATTCGACCAGAAATAGTTGGGCGACCACTAAACCCAGTCCAAATCCGGCTCGAAGGACCATAAAATGGTGGAGCCACGTGTCTAAGGCTGCCGAAGTCTAATTCCCCGGTCGAACCTTAAACCTATTACGCGAGATATTAACTAAAGTATATGCGATTGCTTCTACGCTTACGTAAAAGCGACTACTATAGCATGCGGTACAATGCACTCGCTCTTCCCTAAAACTAAAACTATAATTGTGCCAAATCGATGAAAGGGAATCCTGCCTGATTAGGAGAAAAACAAAATTGGAGCGGGTTAAAACAATTATATCAGGCAGGCAGTAATTAAAGGAATATTGACTCACCGGGGTTTCTTCTATCCTGTTGAGCACTATAGCTGCGACTTCTGGAACTTCTTCTGGAACACTCCGGAGAGAGGTAGTGCGCGACTATATCTCACACGAGGTGAGGCGGGTTTCCTGGAGCTCGACTGCTTCCAGGCTAAAGCGGTTTCTACTAGTGGTGTGGTTCCAACAACGAGCGCGACGGGAAGAGGAGGCTGTGTGGTTTCAACGACGACTGCGACGGGAAGAGGCCTGCGCGTGGGTCGCGCGTGCCTTATATATCCTCGGTTCCGATGATTACGTGACATTCTAGAATTATCTTCTTTCCCCTCCCACCCCACCACCCTGATGTGTCGATAGGAGGGTATGAACGATATCGTTTTGGAAAGGAATAAGCGACTTGGCACCTACGGTCCAAATATAAATAATACGAATAGTTTTTCCGCGCAACCACTGCATATATGTCCAGTTTCCGATAAGACAGGCATCTCTTTGATCAAAATTCGGCCTAAAGGGCATCACTGATGAGTATATTGGAAACAGTTAGAAAATAAAAGAAATAAAAAATATGAAATAAAAGTATTCAATGTTAAATACACTCGAGAACTTAAATACTTAATTACTTAAAATATCAGTATAAAGAAGCATTATTAGAAGGAAAATTTATGTCAAACCATTTAGTATAATTTATGTGTGCTGTTTTGAAAATGGTAATAATACCCACCTACGCACAATAATAAAAAGAAAACTTTAATGTTTTTAAAAGTATTAATAGAGACCAGGGTTTCTTACAGCGCCATCTAGGCACAAAAATATTTATTTGTTTATTATTGCAGTAAAATAAAACTATAATATTTAGAAAACAAATTGGTAAGAATAATATAAAAACAACACAAAATCGGATAATCTAATATTTCAATCTCACTACAATATAAATTTTACAACTTTTTGTAGCAGTAAAATGGAAACGTATACTTACTGCGCAGCTATTATGTAAGAAGCGTGAAGAATTATAATTATTCCAATGTTTCTATCTCCACGTAATACAACGGTGAAAGTCCCATACAAATCCGTTTTCCAGTTGTGTGATGCGTGTTCAGACAGACAGACAACGTTTCCAAAAATTTCTTTTCGACATTTGTATCGATCATATAGTATAAAAGTAAAGTGAAGTGAAGTAAAGTAAAGTTAAGTTACAGCCTATATACGTCCCACTGCTAGGCACAGGCCTCCGCTCATTTATGAGAGGGTTTTAGGGCAAGGAATTGTCCGCCGCACTGCCCCAATGAATGTTGGAGAACTTCACATGTCTTCGAATTTTTTTCTCTGACATGCGGGTTTCCTCACGACGTTTTCCTACACCGCCGAGCACTTGATCAATATACAGAAATCTTCATAATATAGTTTTATTATAGTATAGAAGATTTAATAACCAAATGAATAAGATTCATATATTTGTACAAAACCTGTTTTTAGTGCAGAAAATATTTCGTCTTAGTTACTCTCAAAAATGATGCTGAGCATTGGACGTAATTTAGCTGTAACTTTAATTTATTTTTAGTATACTTGAGGGAGTGGATGCTAGGCGAGCATCGTCGTCGAAGGAATGAATTATCTTTTCCGGTGATTTCAATTCCAGTTATTAATAATTTCGATTACCTCCTCTCTAAATTGCAGTGATAATTTTCAGTTCTGAGCAAAATACTTTTATATCAAAATTATATGTCAAGCAATTGTAGAAGAATAACGTTTGTAAAGTATTGAATAAAACTATGGGTATTTGCGGATTTTATTGCGTTAAATAACCATTTTAACTTATTTTTCATTACCGATGTTTCGAGGGGCGGGACCCCCTTCTGAGCACGGGTGCTGTAAAGCACCCGAAACGTCGGTAATTAAAAATGAGTTGAAATAGTTTACCTAACGCAATGAAATCCTTAAATATAGTTTTATTCAATATGTAGTGTTCGCGGTAATTTAAGAAATCATTATGTTTGTAAAGAAATCACTTTTAAAACATATTGCTTAGGAGATCGCAGTTCATTGTAAAAAAATGACCAAATGGTATCGTAAAGCATTCACGGGCGGTCGATCATGTGACGAGAGCGCTGACGCGTATGATTCTGCCGTCCGATGGGAAATAATACTGATAAGTACAAATAAACATATTACTTGCTTATAATTCCGAAAAATTATTGCCATTAACTGCAAGATCGTGTACGATTGACTTTGTATATAAATGCCTAGTTGGTCTAGTATTCGAAACCGCGGTTTCTGATCATGTCCGGTCCCGGTTTCGAATCCCGGGTCAGGTAAGAATCGAAAAAGTTATGAGGTTTTCTGTCAAGAAATTCTCAGTAGCAACCCGGAGTCAGGAGTTGCCGGTATTTTAACCGTGCCTCGAAAAGCACGTATAGATGTTGGTTCTGTGCCTGGATCTCTCTCCAATTGTGTCAGATTACTGCCCCCTATTGCACATACACCCGTACTCTATAATCTTGTTTGCTCGGAATTTGACGGACGCATGCGACTGCATGGGAATTTTATGAGGATTGAAGGTCTAAAACAGTTCTTAGTGGCTTGTTATGTCCTCAGACAATTTTTTGTAGAGCTTTGGTGCCATAACAAAAAGTCTGACCTAAACGGAGATGTTCTTTAATATGCCTATATTTTAGACGATCATTTCGTTGCTCGCTAGAAAAATGGGTAATAAGGTCTTCCAGGTATCATACAAACATTACAGTTTCATAAATAACAGAGTCAAAATTTTAAGTTCAATGAAATTTGACCCGGCGTTCTTTAAATTAATATTTTTTTAGTCTATGTAAATCATATGAGAAATTAGCCACACTATAAATAGTTTGTTTCAAGTAAATATCTTCAAAAATTTTGTGTGAATGTATTCGTAACTAATGATTTAGGCATTTAAGTTCCATGATCCTGAAATGAGAAATTAATATTTCATAAATATGGACAAGAAACTCCATTAGTATAGCCGGCATTTTGTGAATTTAAGTATTCTTAGCTTTTCTTACCTATAAAAAGAATTTCTGGACTAAATCTCTAATAAAGTTCTTTACACCGATATTTAACATAATTAGTGATGTATCTGCTACAACTACGTGTCTACTTCTTATTAGTTTGTCACAAAAAAGCGGCGCTACATATAAGTCTTTTATTATAATACTGCTGTGTTTCTTATACTTTAATAATTCTGTGTTTCGTTTGGTTAATCAAGAGAATCACAGACCTTTTGTATTGTTAACGTGACATTACCCTGCAAGTCCCCAGGAGTAAAAATGCTGCATTTATCTTAAATCGAAGACATATGTATGTTTAAAAGACATTATCAGTGTATGCTATGGCCCATAGACACTGTCTATAGGCCATAGCATTCACTGAAAATTAGGTAAGATATTAAAGTTATCCTTACTTGTAAAATTTACGCAAATTAAAAAAAAACTATGTTACAATCCGAAACAGTTTCTCCCCTTTGTAAACCAAAACCGATTAAGTTAACGTATTGTTCACTATATCTTTGTTGCATGTGACACTATCATAATACGTTATTTTCTTACTCGCATAAATTGTACCTATAAATTTTGTTTATTACACTTAGTCTAATGGAAATATTTAAAAACGTCATCGATGCTATTAGTAGTTCTTAGTAGTAAATAGAGCTGATTGTTTAATATAATGGCAAAAAGCAAAATAACAAAGCTCTGATAAAGCTGGAACGGATGTTCATTGTAGCGAATTCAATGAAGGAAAGTTTGGCTTGTTATTTCGATTGCCAACAAAGTATTTTACTCAGAAACTTGAAAAACATCCTTCCGTAGAAACTAATTTGAATCAAAGCAGTTACACTTAAAAAAGAAATTTGGCTTCGGTCAACAAGTAAAGTAAAGGGCTGTTTGGTATTTAAAAATAATATTTTAGAAGTTGGCGGTGTGTCCTACATGCCACAAGGACGCAAATGCACTGAACAACGACCAGAGCTAAATCACGCTATTGAATATTACGAACGATTCTCCGTAGCGCTAGAAATTATTTTGCGTGATGATTTTCTCTGCGAAGTTACTCCGAACTTTTTACAGTGCACAAACGATTATATTATATATGTTTTTTTCTTTATATAAAGATAAAGATACATATATAATATAATCGTACGTATATAATTTGTAATACATACTCCATTACAATTTTCACGTGGACATTGTATGTTTATTACATTTTGTAATTATGAAAATCTCATTTTAGAAATTTTCCTGGAACAGTTTTGTTTTAATGTGTTGGTAATGGTGTTCAACCATTAGCGTCTCTATTATTCCTAAGTTGAGAATTAACTTTTAATGGATATAAACATGAAAAGTCCATTATTTTTGACAAACTGTGTGTTTTAAACCTATATTTCAAAAAGGGCTTTCTTTACAATATAATAGCAAACTGAAGATATATGTTTTAAGCAATATTCGCCCTTAAAATACGTGAATCCTCATATATACGTCATCATCATCATCATCATTACAGCCTTTCACAAGTCCACTGCTGAACATAGGCCTCCCCCAAGTAATGCCACAAAGCACGGTCCTGAGCCACCTGCATCCATCGACTTCCTGCATGTCTTACCAGGTCGTCACTCCATCTAGTGGGGGGTCGCCCTACACTACGCCTACCGGTACGAGGCTGCCACTCGAGAACCTTTCTTCCCCACCGGTTATCGGTTCTTCGAGCTATATGGCCGGCCCATTGCCACTTCAGCTTACTAATCCGTTGGGCTATGTCGGTCACTCTGGTTTTACTGCGGATATCCTCATTTCTGAGTCTATCACGCAGAGAAACTCCGAGCATAGCCCTCTCCATAGCTCGCTGAGCGACCTTAAGCGTCCTCATACGGCCAGCAGTGAAGGACCACGTCTCAGATCCATAAGTCAGTCATCACTGGCAACACGCACTGGTTGTACAATCTAGTTTTTAGAGATTGAGGTATACCTGACGAAAAGATATGTCGTAATTTCCCGAACGCTGCCCAGCCGAGTTGAATCCGTCGATTGACCTCTCGGTCGAAGTTGGACTTACCTAGTCGGACTATTTGTCCCAGGTAAACGTACTCGTCAACAACTTCGAGCATAGTGCTCCCAACAACTACCGGCATAGGTGTGACATGGACATTGAACATGATCTTTGTTTTGTCCATGTTCATCTTAAGACCTATCCGTTGGGAGGCACTATTGAGGTCATTGAGCATAGTGCTTAAGTCCTCCAGCGATTCTGCCATAAGGACTATATCGTCGGCAAATCGAAGGTGAGTGATGTACTCGCCATTGATGTCAATACCGTATCCTTTCCAGTCCAGTAGCTTGAAAACGTCTTCCAATGCAGCGGTGAAGAGTTTCGGGGATATAACGTCACCCTGTCTTACACCTCTCTGCAGTTGGATAGGTTTCGAGCTCTGGTTCTGTACTCGGATAGCCATCGTAGCCCTACTGTACAAACACTTCAGCACTTCGATATACCGACAGTCAACTTGGCACCGCTGAAGGGACTGTAGCACCGCCCAAATTTCGACGGAATCAAAGGCTTTCTCATAGTCCACATACGCCAGGCAAAGTGGCAGATTGTACTCTTCAGTCTTCTGTACAATCTGCCGCAGGGTATGTATGTGGTCTATGGTACTGAAGCCTTTTCGGAAACCGGCTTGTTCGGGAGGCTGGAAGTCGTCAAGTCTGCGTGCGAGACGATTCGTAATGACTCTCGAAAACAGCACGTAGACGCGGCTCAGAAGGGAAATCGGTCTGTAGTTCTTTAAGAGAGCGTTGTCGCCTTTCTTAAAGAACAAGACCACCGCACTTCTGCTCCACGCCTCTGGAGTAGTGCCACCATGGAGGACGGAATTGAAGAGCTTCTGAAGGACTACAAGTACCGGTGTTCCACCCGCTTTCAGAAGCTCCGCTGTAATTCCATCCTCGCCTTGGGCCCTGCCGTTTTTAAGGTGCTGGAGAGCCATTCTAATCTCGCTTAGACTGACGTCCGGGATATCATCGGAATAGTGTCGGATAAGACTTGCTCTTGGATCGTTACTCACACTTGCGTGTGGCTCCAACGATGATGTGTACAGCTGCCCATAGAACCTCTCAATCTCACTCAAAATCTCAGGTGTCCCGGAAACGATGTTGCCACACTCAGTCTTCAGCTTTGACAGTTGGCTCTTTCTGGCAGACAGATCTCTGGCAAAGACTTTGGAGCCCTGGTTCCGCTCGATCGCTTCTTTAATACGAGAAGTATTAAAGTTGCGTAAGTCTCGCCGCATGCATTTGGAGATCTGTCTGTTCAGTTGCCTGTATGCTGTCAAATCTGTTGACGATTGCAGCCTCATCTCCCGTCTAACAGCCATGAGATTAAGAGTGTGATCGGAGAGTTTTTGTGTTCTTCTGCGGCGGGTCTTGCAGAACTTAGCTCCGACCGCATGGACAGTTTCCACGAGCTTGTCGTTCATATCGTCCACTGCATTGCAATCTTCTAGGCACTGGAAGCGGTTGCGTAACTCGAGCTGAAAGGTTTCGGGATTCTGGATTAGAGCACGAGGGGGACGGAGCGTTGACTTCATTAGACGAGACCTCTCCAACTTAACGTTTAGGTTCAGTGTGCCTCTAACCATTCGGTGATCGCTGCCAGTTTTCACCCTTGCGATCACTGAGACATCACTGAACAGTTGGCGTCTGGTCGTCATAATGAAGTCAATCTCATTTTTTGTCGAACCGTCGGGGCTCGACCAGGTCCACTTCCTGTGGGGCCGCTTCTGGAAGAAAGAGTTCATCATAAAGAGTCCCTCTTTCTCCATAAAGTCGGCCAGCTGCTGGCCCCTTCGGTTCCGTTGCCCTACTCCAAATTTCCCTACCTTCAGCTCACCGCTTTCTCTTGTGCCTAGTTTTGCGTTGAAGTCTCCCATCAACACCGTGTAGTGGGTTTTGGAGGAATGTATGGCTCTGGAAATATCCTCATACATTTCCTCCACCTCCTCATCGGGGTGTGCCGAGGTTGGTGCGTAAACCTGAATGACCTTCAGCGAATACCGTTTGGTGATTCTGAGTATCAGGTACGCGACCCTCGTCGACACACTCCCAATCTTTACAACGTTGTTGACGAGAGACTTGTGGACGATAAATCCGACACCTCCTTGGGACAGATGGTCGCCCTCCCGGTGATAGAACAAGTTGCCGGACTCGAGGATTGCCGTGTCCTCCCCCTCTCTTCGGACCTCGGATAATCCAATAATATGCCAGCGCAACTTGTCTACCTCTTCTTCCAGCTCCAGTATCTTCTCGTCAGTCCTCAGGGTGCGTGCGTTATATGTTGCCAGGTCGAGTCGTCGTAGGTGGCAACCGAACCTCCACCGGAGATTCTTAGCACCCCCTGCCCCGCCGTTACCATGGTCGCCACCGTAGCCAGGAATAGCGGGGCCGCCGGGGACTGGGGGCCGTCTTTTTGTGTATTTGTTCATTGGGGGGTATTTGCCGTAGTTGCTACGCTTGGCGAGCGGGTTGGCAACCGCAGTTTTTTATTACGTCACAGTTGTCATCAGGAAGATGCTGCTGCCCATCTCCTGCCTGTCTCCCTCTGTCGCCTCTTACGACACCCACGGGAAGATATGGGGTAGTGGATATTCTTAACCGCCACTACACGGCATATATACGTGAACACATAAAATAAAACTGGTTTGTTATCATCGTTATTTTTATATTCCTGACTTCGAGTCAAGTAGAAACATACTGCAGCTATACGAGTATTATGGTTGTAGAGCGAATTCCTCGAATCAAACGCGGTAGAACCATGCCTCACAGAATACCAGCGTAAATAGTAGCTTCATGCTGCCGCTAATGGTCAATTTAGGGAACTGTAGCTCCTTTATACTTGAAAACCAGAGATAATTTAACGCAACGAGGCGTTTCTTAGTCTTCAGAGATGATAACACATCTATATTTTGATTATTAATCGACGATTGGTTGCGCTAAATACACCTTTAGTTGGCTATATTAGCTGGTAGTATTTCCTTCCTCTTCACTTTCGTTTCCTTCCTGCACAAGCATGTCTAATCGAAGGTTAAATATAGTGGCGTCATTTTGCGCGACCAATAAGACGCGCAGGCCCGAAAGTGAAAGTCGTTTTTCATGCTATAGTTCGGAAATTGTGGCGTTGCTGATGAGAAGTATAAAAAGAAGTGACAACAGCATCCTGAGAACGGTGGTGATGATCCGGATGCGCCTATTGTAAGGCACTTCGTGCAAACGATGGCTCATACAGTGGATGATAATTCTTCTAGGCGTCGACCGCACGGAAGGCCTCTTAGGTATAACATGACAAATATGAATTTAGTTTAGTCTAAGTTTATGTGATTTAATTTGATTAAGTTGAAATTAGTTTTTTTCTAAACATTATAATATAATTTCTCTTAATTGTTTTCAAAATACTAACACTTAATTTTTTAAGCATTAACTGTAATACTAACCCATGGAATTTTGCTGTCTGAAATAAATGAATTTGAATTCGAATTTGAAAACACGCCATCGGCCGATCAAAGTTGTTGAGGTGCTGCGGCCCAACTGCTCGACGATTAGATATGATGTTAACTCTGTGGTAGTCGGTCACAGAACAATTTAGTAGTGACCGCCTTGCATAGTGTAACTTTCATCGTGCACAAGTGCAGCTATCGTCGCGCATCACCGCAGTTGCAACGTAGTGCGATTAACCTCGAGGCCTAAGACCAAAGGCAGTTAGAAGATCAATGCCCAAGTAAGTGCCTTTCCCATTTTGAGCTGTTCTCATTTGTTATTATTTTCCTTCTGTAACTTATGCTCCCGCCGCCACCCGGTGATATAGTAAATTATGTCCTAGCAAGTGCATTGTCCAAAAGCCTGCCACGTGCCACATCGGCCATTTTTATAAAGTTATAATTACCTACGCATATACAGTCGACCGTTTGGTGAAATCTAGAACACATATCGTTAATTTCGCATACAAATGTTCGGGGTAAATATTTCCCGAATCAAAAGCGGGGTCCTTGTGGCTCAAAGATTTTGTGGTTCTTTCTTTCTGGATACGAAGGGCAACACAGTCACTCCAACCATTTAGTGACCATCCGTTTCCAGATTCGAACCCAGGACACATTAGCGTCACCATTTTCATGTCTTTGAGCCGCATTTGGAATTGGCGTCCTGTGGCCTGATAATTATTTGACTCCTTTCAGTAGAATATGTAAGACACATAACCTTAAGATAAGACTACACATTGTTATCCATATAGTTACATTGAATAGTAATAATAATTTCTTTATTCAGGAAGATTTTCAACAATATATATTTGCATCTGCTATCTAATATTTCAACCCCTATTTGTCTCAAGTATAATAGGAATTTTCTTGAAATTTTAATGGGACCAACAATGACGTACAGCCCATTTGATAAAAAGTAATAAATGAATTCAGCTTATAATTTGCGAAGATATTGCATAATATACATAGAAAAATACGTTATAAAATAGAGGTTGCTCCATTTCAGTTGTCCCATTTACGGCAAAGGACTCCATCCTGAATCAGCAAGCTGTCCCACTGGGCCCAATAGCCTCTAGTGGTCGAACTCATTGCTGAGATGTCGCTCCACTTAGGCTTGGTAGCACGGGCCTTCATCCATTCCAGAATTGGCTTGATGTCCGGATCTTCCTGCTGTGCATGTAGTAGGCTGTCCTTCCACTTGTTGCTGAGATGGTCTGTCCTGAGCATCCTCACGGATTCCACTTCCTTACCCTCTTGCCTAGTACAATGTTTGCAATCTTCAGGACTAGGTCTTCTTGACATGCATGCTTGACTGCCATGAGATTTCCCGCTGCAATTTCTGATAGTAAAGTCGTATCCCGGCTGCTGCTGGGCGGTGATGTTAGCCGCACTTCCCTTCTGAGATCGTTCATCTTCCCTTTCTAGGGTTCACTTAGGGCAGCTGGATTGAAGATTTCCCCCTGCCATAGCACCTAGGGTTGTATACTCTATTGTGGTCGCAAACCGTAACTGCCGCAACCTCTCTAGCGTGAGGGGAACGATGATCCTGCCACCGTCAGGCGGTGCCGTTAGCTGCACTACCCTCTTGAGATCGTTCACCCTCCCTTTCTAGGGTTCGCTTAGGGCAGCTGGAACGAAGATGGCCCTTTTCCCCACAGCTATAGTACCTAGGGCTGTATCCTTTGTTGCGGTCGCGAACTGTAGCTGCTGCAACCTCCCTGACGCGATGGGAACGATGATCCTGCCGCACGGCTTCCACCTCCAGTGCATGGGCCAAGGCGTCCTTACTACCAGCGTATCGTGGTGCCCGAGCCTCACAGCAGCTCTGACTTCTAGGTCGCGGATGCCGTCGATGAATGTTTGCATCAGGTTCCCTTCAATGAGCGCAGGTACAGACCGGTATGCTTTTCGCGACAGCTTCTCCACCTCTAGAGCCCACTGCTTCAGGTTTTCGTTGATGCGCTGCATGCGATCTTTAAGCTGCGCATGAAAGACGTGTTCCAGGTAAGCGTCGCCATATCTCGCCTCCAATGCCTCAAGGAGCTGCTCATAAGTCACCGAGAGCTTCCAGAACTGTTAAGGCTTGGTCGCGCAGGCCTAGTGTGAGAGCAGTCATGACCTGATTTTTATTCCAGCCGTTCGCCTTTATAACAGCTTTGAACTGGATTTTGTAGGCCGACCAGGAAGAAGACCCATCGAACGGTGGCACCTTGAACCCATGTAGCGAAGGTGCTGTGGCTACTACGGGAGCTGTAATTCCGTTTCTAGTTTAAGGTCGTCCAGTGTTTTCTTCACGTCAGCCATCACGTAATCAACCCGATTATTCACTTGGTCGATTTGGGTTTTATCTTCCGTGATTTGGGTTTCAGCTTCCGACAGGCGGTTTTCATGTTGAACAATCCTCCCTTATCGCTTTCCCGAAGTTAGCGTGAATGTCCTTCACGAGGAGCATCTGCTCTTCCTGTCGGCGGGCCAGTTCCTCCTGGTGCTCTTTCAACCAATGGGCCTGCTCCTTCTGTCGGCGAGCCTGCTCCTGCAGCATCACCATCAGAGCACCTAAGTCAGGTGCTGCAGATGTAGGAGCTACTGACGGGCCTGCAGCCGGCGGCTGGCTCTCCGATGTCTGCGGAGTTGCACCACCAAATCTTCTTTGGTTCGTCTCCTACTGGCGTTGACTTCGGGTACGGATACCCTCCGATTTCTCCTTTGGTTAAATCGGCATGATTTTATCCCACTATTGACCCCAATTGTTACGAGCTTGAGGTTCGTGACAATAAAAATTGCCGATAAAATTACCAAAATTAAGTTTTTAATTCACTCTACACTAACTAAACTTAAAACACTAATAATTAATCATACTGATTCACTTTATTCCGCTCCGAAGCTTTGCTTGTCTTGCCAAATTCAATACTTCCCCGATCGCACCTTGCAGCGCCTATAAATACAAATTAGCACAGAAACATCCAGAATATTCAAGTAAACACGCGCAAGGGGTCGAGAGTTCGAGTGTCAGCTTCTAGAAGCTTAGTTCTTCGTTTCGAGACTAAATGGCGCTGTCGGTTGAAAGATTAGTGATGTCGTTTTCGGGAAAGCTCCCCTCGCTCTCGTCCCCGACACTAGATGGCGCTAGTGCCAGGTACATGACGTCAACTTAGGCGCGTAACAGTATTATTTTATTCTTCATAGTTTGTTTGAGCCCCTTTTTACGTTGTTCAGCGTTTAATCGTAAACAGTAATTTGATGCAGGCACTTTCAGCAATAGCCCTCATATTGATACGCGATGAAATATTTTTTATTTTTTATTTATTTTCATCATTCAGCCTTTTACCCAATACACCTAAAGATTGTATGTGTTTAAATTTTATTGTTTAAACCTTAAGGAAAGGTTTTGAAAGGGCGAACCTATCATTTATTTCATTACTTATCATTCTCTCTCTGTCAACACTGACTCACACCACTCACACCCTTGATGGCCCATGATTAGGAAGATATACCGAAACGACGACGTTTGGCTGGCGGATTGAAAATTGAAGGCCGTTGTCCGTCGTCTAGGGGTATTCTACGATAAACCATTATCCTTAGATAAATTTTCTTAAGAAGGCATTAGTTCTTTTTGGCATTACGCATAGGCGATACTGGGTAGTGTATTCAACACTATACATAAAATTATTCACTTATGCAACATAAATTAGTTTTTCACTCTTTCCTCGTTGATTCCTTTTATATGGCCAAAGCACTCCTTCCTTTATACTGATCAAAACATTATCTTGCCAACCACACTTTTCTCTTATCACATAATTTCTCTTCCTGTCATTCAGAATCATCGAACGAACGAACGAAGTGAACGGAAGAGTCGGGAAGGAACGGCCTAGATTATAGTTTATCGATGAAATGGGCGAGTATACTTAAACGACGAGCATGTATTCATAGGTATATGGATGTAAAGGATATAAGAGGTGTATGTCAGGATCATGTCAAATTTAAGCCCATAGTCTCTGCCTATTCTCTTTTTTTTTTAGTTTACATGGACCTTTTCCTATATAGAGAGATAGCGAATATATTTGAAGATTCTATCTATACTTGTACTTCTACTTATTTAAAGAATATATTTAGATTTAAAGTAATCAACGAACATTTTCTTTAATGATTTCTTAAATTTACGCGAACACTACACATTGAATAAAACTAAATTTACGGATTTTATCGCGTTTATTTCACTACTTTTACTTATTTTTAATTCCCGACGTTTCGGGTGCTTTACAGCAACCATGGTCACGGGGGGGGACTGAGATGTTTGACATCCCAATGTCATAGTTAGTCCGGCTACCTTCAGTTTTTGAATATTAATTTTTGGTCCGATTTACGCAAAACATCATTATGTGAAACAATCATTATGTGAACCAGTACGGACTGGTAATAGCAAATAAAATTCGCCGATTAGAAGATCTTAAAACCAAGCGCGCAAGATATATAACATCTTTAAATTTCTTGAAGAGATGCAGAGACCATAATCTCATTCCTACGTGTGTCAAAATATCAACAAAAAAGGACATTCGAGGAAGCGCAAAGATCTTAAATCAGGCAAGTAAAAAGTTGTTACGAACGGTGATTCAGCAGAAACGGTTCGATTTACATTTCATAAACAACACCATAGACAATTTGTTCAGTGAACTAAAGTCAGTTTTAACGACATTTGATTTTAATAATTGCATCGAAACTTTAAACAAACGAAAAACAGCAAAATACAATGAATGCAAAATAAACAAATAGAAAAATACCAAAAATTAACAATCAAATCAAATGCCAACCATCTAAGTCAACGTCAGAACGAAACACAACCGTTGACCACAGACGCAAACAATAAACAGCGCACGGTCTATAATCTGTCAGAACATACACTGGACGAACCAACAATAAAGGTGTTAGCGAGGGGAATGAATTTCACATTAACACCGCGAAATATCCCGTACGAAGAAATTATCTGCAGCGTTGAGGATTGTCTGTTTAAAAATAATATTGGTAAGGAAGATTTGGAGGCTATACGTCAAGATATTTCGTCCTTGTTACGTCGTAGTTCAGTGCCGAAACCAAACCTTCCTAAAGACGAACTTACAGCGTTGATTAACTTACGGAACAGACCAGAGCTAACGATTCTCCGCGCGGATAAAGGAAATGCTACGGTAATAATGGACACGTCAGAGTATAATTTTAAAATACTACAGCTTTTATCGGACGAAAGTACATACAAAAAGGTCAAAACAGACCCCACAACTAACACGCTTAAAGCAACTAGCGATTTAATAAAGAAATACTCCGAAAAATTAAATCTCGACGTGAATTCGCTAATACCATCATGTACCAAACCACCGAGGTTGTATGGGTTACCAAAGATACACAAACCAAACGCTCCACTACGTCCTATAGTGAGCCAGATCGATTCACCAACTTATAAGCTGGCACAACACTTGGCAAAAGTACTGTCACCACTGAGAGGACATAATAGAGCGCACACAAAGGATTCATACCATTTTGTTAGTGAGATAAAAGACCTACATCTCGCTGACAATGAAACTATGGTCAGTTTTGATGTTCAGTCACTATTCACATGCCTACCTATTGAAGACTGCATATCAATTGTAACTAGGAAGCTAGAATATAATAACATGCCTGCTGAATATGCAGTATTACTCAAACACTGCCTCACATCTGGCTATCTATTGTGGAAGGAAGAGTTCTACAAGCAAGTAGATGGTGTGGCGATGGGCTCACCTGTATCTCCCATAGTCGCTGACATATTCATGGAGGACTTCGAGGAGAAAGCCCTTCTTACTGCTCCTGTAAATTCAAGATTCTACAAGCGGTACGTAGACGACACTTTCACAATTTTACCATCTGACAAAGTAACTGCATTTTTAAACCACCTTAACTCTATAAACTCTGAAATACAATTCACAATGGAGTTAGAGGCAAATAATTCTTTAGCTTTCTTAGATGTTTTAGTCATTCGAAATCCTAATAACACAATTGGTCACACTGTGTATAGAAAAAAGACCCATACCAACCGATATTTAAATGGTGAATCTCACCATCATCCTTCACAGTTAGCTACCGTGGGTAAATCTTTGTTTCAGAGAGCACGAGGGATCTGTGACAGAAAGCATCTGGCCGCCGAACTTCAGCACGTCAAGCAAGTATTGCAAGACAACAAGCTTTGGGTCCCGCGCCTACGTCACAGTGACCGAGTGAAGCCGGCCACAGTCGAGCGTGTACCTGCTGTACTACCATATGTCAGAGGAGTCACAGACAAGGTTGGCTACATCTTGAAGCGAGCTTCCATTAAAACATACTACAAGCCGCCGAAGAAGATTAGTCAATTTTTACCATCCATCAAGTGTAATATCCCTCTACAAGATGCAGGAGTGTACAAGTTAGATTGTGAATGTGGTCTCTCTTACATAGGTCAAACAAAACGATCCATAAAAACCCGCGTGAAAGAACATATAGCTGACGTGAAGCACCGACGCTCCGGGAAGTCTGCAGTCTGCGAACATGTTCAAGATCGTCCCCACCATTACATTCGATTTGATAAACCACAAATTCTCGCAAAAGAACACCGATTCCTACCAAGGATGATACGCGAGGCTATTGAAATTAAAAAACATCCAAATTTCAATAGAGAAGATGGATGGGTGCTGCCACCTGCTTGGGATCCTATAATTAACAAAATTAAACCCAAACCCAAGCATACCACTGCAAGACTTCATGATACTATAAGCTCGTTTTGCGTAAATCGGACCAAAAATTAATATTAAAAAACTGAAGGTAGCCGGACTAACTATGACATTGGGACGTCAAACATCTCAGTCCCCCCCGTGACCATGGTTGCTGTAAAGCACCCGAAACGTCGGGAATTAAAAATAAGTAAAAGTAGTGAAATAAACGCGATAAAATCCGTAAATTTAGTTTTATTCAATGAACATTTTCTTTATTCAATTTTTCATTTCCTTACACAAACTTCTTTAAGATAAAATATAGCATAGATCACTCTGGGCAATGCTCTCCGTCTGTTCACGTTTTATCAACATTATATTGTTTTTTATTATATTTTAATAAAGATATGGTTGTGATATAAGCTCAAAATTTATTTATCTTATCAAATACAATTCGTAGACTCTGCTTTGGAAGACAGTCATTAGAATTTATATATGTATATATGGATGTAGTTACTATCCACTGGTGATGAGGCGTTTCACCTATGTGCCTTTCTCAATATTATATTCTGACTTTATCTTCGCTTACCAACCTATTTTATAAAAATTATACTTTTTTCTATATTCAAATAATCTCTTGATAACTAACGATATAAAGAACGAGAATGACAGGCTTCTTTAATCAGCTTAAGTACCTACGCATCAAATTTCCTCATACGTTTTTGCCTTAACGCCAGTCTCTTGTGGCTTTTGTAATTTAACTCAAGCAAGTTAATATCTAGGGGGAGGCCTATGTTCAGCAGTGGACTTGTGAAAGGCTGTAATGATGATGATGATGAAGTTTCTATAGCTTTTAAACAAATAATTCAATCAATTCTTGTTATTTTATTATTATGTGAATAAAAATTATTATTTGATATAACGTAAGGAAACGTTGCCTTTATAGCCTATCAAATGTCCACTGTTATAAGTAGGCCAAAGATGTTTTCCATAGTTGCCAATCTTAGCAGGCGGATCAGCAAACTCGGTTTTTTATTTTTTTTTATGTGGATATGCTACTGCCCACCTCCTAATGACAACATATCTGCAGCTTTTTTTAAGTTTCTTGAAGGTTCCATTTGCTACAGGTCCCGCTCACCATCAGGCGAAACAACAATTGGTTTTTCACTTCATTTATATAAAACTCATGTATTTCCTTTTTTTACCTTGGGGTGTAATGAATATGAAGCTCGCAAACTTTCGTCAATAATATGCTTCGGGGCTTTAGTAAATTCTCTTTGCTTCAATTTAGTCTTTTATCTTTGTTTCGGCCTGAACTTTATCATACTTTACCGAATGAAAAATTAAAATAAAAAAACGGAAGCATAAAAACTAAATATAGCCACAAAGGTACGGAACGAATGTAAGAGCCAAAGAGTATGTAGTCACTAAGTTTTATTAAGCGCGAAAAGATGACATTTTGGTAACACGTTATGCTTTCTACTTTATAAATTTTTTTGAATATCGGGTTAGTTAGGGCATTTCCTGACACGACTTTTTCTGCCACCTGGGCGGTGCCCTTTAGAAATGAGGTGAAATATTTGAGAGATATCTTATTTAGGGCTAGTTATGGTGTTGTAAATGTGTAGAAATTACTGTTTCTAAAACATTGGTTTATATATATATATATATATATATATATATATATATATATATATATATATATATATATATATATATATATATATATATATATATATATATATATATAAGATTAAGAATGCAGTACAAAAATACGGATGTTTCATTATTTTTTTGACATGTAATATCATTTTGTTTATTTTTTCATTTTTAAACACGGGCTTACATAGAAGAACAAATATGATTACAATTAAAGAAAGTAACATTAAGCCTTATATACATAACATGCAATAGTAAACATTCAAACTATTTTTAGCTTAATAATGTACAAAAGAAAAAAATGAAAACTCAAGTTTATAATATTAGCTACCTGTCTGAACCTGTGTTTCAGACCATCACTTACATTATGGTTTTTATAATATAGGACACAATGTAATTTAAATAATACAACTCTATTATATAATAAATAAAATAACTAAATTACAATTATTTGTAACCTACAATTAATACATAACTATTTTAGAATTTCCAACAACTTCCCCGTGTCTTCGTAATTTAATTTATTCAGAAATTACCTTACAATTATATTACATTTCTTAAAACTTGCACTATATATATTTAGTGACTTGGTAAGCTTGATAAATAGAAATGGTCCTAAAAATATGTAAAATCTGTTCACAAATGCGTGTTTGGTTTGAAGGTTTAAACAAACTAGTTCCATTCTACTCCTGTTTACGGATTTTAAAAGAAGTTCGGTATCTTGTTTTAATATGATGTTCAGAATAACCAACTGACGGACAGTTAGTACATTACGTTCCAAGTAGAGTTGATGTGTAGCTAACATGAAAGGACGGAAAGCGGCTACTTTCAGAACTGCTTTCTGAGCACGTTCTAGTGGGAGCATTATTGTTTTAGAAGTACCACCCCAGGAAGTAATGCAATAAGTGAGAATGGATGGACGGAATGGACAAAGCTAAATAGACCTGTCTTATCAATTTAAAGTCAGCGATGTTACGGAGATATTTAAAAATATATATATTAATTAACGAACTCTAGCACAAAGTAAATCGATGTGCTTGCGGAAATTTAAATTTGTGTCAAGGGTGATACCTATATAGTTTATAGTGTCTGTTTTTGTTGATTTGGGGTATGTACATGCAGTGTCATTGTCATACGAGTCACAGTTATGAGCGTCAATATTTAAGTGAGTAGAAATGTTATTGTTTCTCATTAAAAATAACATGTATTGTGTTTTACCTGCGTTTAAATTTAGAAGATTGTTAAAAAACCAATTAGATATTATATTAAAGCCTTGTTGAGCATATTTATAAAACTCTTCGCGTGATTCAGCTGCGAACAACAGGGCTGTATCATCCGTATATGTCATTATTACACCATTTTGAAGTTGGGGATTGCATAAGTCATTTTTAGGGTCCCGTAGTCAACTAGGAACCCTTATAGTTTCGCCATGTCAGTCTGTCCGTCTGTCCGTCCTCTCTTAATCTCTGTGACCGTTAGCACTGGAAAGAAAGTAAATTTGGTACAATTATGTGTATTAATCACGCTAACAAAGTGGTAAAATAAAAATTGGAAAAATGTTTTATTTGGGTAGCCCCCCTATATGTAAAGTAGGAAGTGATTTTTTTTTTAATTTCAACCCTGACGTGTCATATATTGCTGGAAAGGTATTTAAAAATGAATAGGGGTTTACGAAAATAATTTTTTGATAATGTCAATACTTTCAGAAATAATCGCTCCAAAATTAAAAAACAATGTGTCCCCCTCCTCTAACTTTTGAACCATAAGTTTAGAAAATATGAAAAAAATCTGAAAAGTAGAACTTTGTAAGGACTTTCTAGGAAAATCATTTTGAACTTGGATGGAAACAACAGTTTTTGTACAAACTCATAAGTGGGAACACTTATTGTGACGGACAGGAAACTACGGAACCCTACACTGAGCGTGACCCGACACGCTCTTAGCCGCTTTTTTATATAAATTAGGAACAACGTAGGTCCCAGGATACTGCCCTGTGGAATGCCAGAAGAGCTGTTTTGTAATTCAGTACTTGTAAACTCACTGATTTTAACACATTGAGAGCGATCAAGGTAATCGGTAAAAAGTTGTAGTTGAGTTTCCCTTATGCCAAGTGTTTCAAGCTTTTGCAATAGTATAGGGCAGGATATAGTATCAAATGCTTTGGAAATCTCTTAAAAGATCCCAACTGAGTGCACACCGTTGTAAAGATTACTTGTGACATAATCTGCCAATGGGTGCAAAGCGTCATTACATGATCTCTAAGACCTAAAACTAAACTGTCTTCTTTAGGATTTTTTCTAATATTTTAGATAAACTAGATAAAACCGAAATCGGTCTATAGTTACTAAGCTATTATCACCAGCTTTGTATATAGGAAAAACAATACAAGCTTTTTAAGCAGTAAATGTTTAAATATTTTTGGATTTCGAGTGTTGCTTAAATTTAAAGTTTTTTCTGCTATTTTCTTGGCAACAATAATAAAAAAATACTAACTTTATTAGTCGTTTCATTTGGACTTTTGTCTAGTCACAGTAGTTCAAGTGGTTTTTGAACTGAAGGTATTATTTTTAATAAACTTCCATACAAGTTTACCGGACTTTTGTAAAACACTTTTATCATATCGTATTTTCAGTTTTTTTAAAGTTTATTGCAAAAAATTCTTATATTTTATAAGTTGCAGAAAGTATTTAATTATCTGAAGAAAGTTTGCATTGTAAATGGAGTTTGTCTCTATTTCTTATACAGCAGACGAGACTGGGTGTTATCCAAAGTTAAATATTATAATACTTACGAGATAGTTTAATTGTTGATGTATTATTCTTAATTTGGGTATTGTAAAGAATTCATAAAGTGATTCAAGGACGTATTTGCATCGTCAGAGCGATAAACAAAGTCAAAATTAATGCTACGAATGTCATTTTCAAGGTTCGTCATATGGGCTTTAGTATCCCTACCTGCGTATGCAGTTTTTCCTAGACAGGGTTAATTGTAATTTTAGTTAATTTGCTTGATGATCAGTAAGCGAGGGATAAGTAACTAATGGTAAAGGTACTATATTAAGGTTTATTTGATTTAATTACAAAATGGTCACGACACACGAGCCGCTTTTATGTGTAGGGTAGTAATGTGTTGGTAATAGTCCATGAAAAGAGCAGATATTTAAGTAGTTATGTGTTTTCCCACGGGTAATGATAATATTTATTTCATCAGTTAGGATTTTTTATATGTACTAAGTTTTTTAAGGCAATATCAAGGTACCCTAGAAATCTATCAATATTTTGAGTAGGAGGTCTGTAAATTTCAATAACAATCGTCTGGGAATTAATTCGAATGCTTAAGCAATTACTATCCTGGAATGTAGGCTCTGTGACAGTTACTTTAAAATTATTTTTAACATATATTACTAAACCATCATTTTGGTTAATGTTTTTCTCAGTTTTGTGTAAAGTAGTCATCTAGGAGCGGTAGGTGGGGTGGAAGGTTTGACTGCCAACATTCTGTAAGAAAAATAATATCACATTTTATATCCAGACTATGCAACAAAACCTCAAACCTGGTTATGTTCCGATTTATGCCTCTAATATTTTGTTGGTAAGATTAACTCAATTTCAGGACGAGGTAGGAAGTGTTTACGGTCTTCAACATTAATTACATGTTTTAGCGTCAGATACAGAGAAGTTATCTAGGTTATTGAGTAATTGATTTGTCATAATAAAGCAAATTCGTCATAATGATGATGATACTGTGTAACTGCGGCCTACATGGATAACAAATAAATGAATTTTAGTCCCAACTAGCGACATCTGGTGAACATAGGATTAAAATCCCTCATTATTGTGGCTAAGAATTTTGTACACAGTAAGCAATCTCGGACTATCCGAAAAAATAATTCAGCATATTTTATGTTAAAAATAAAATAGGGCAGACTAGAGAATGTTACTACGTTTATTGAAAAACGATTATATTGCAAAAGCTAACTGTATTACAGAAATAATAACAATTTTATGTCTTATGTGTGTGATTCATCTTTTCATTGACGGTATATAAGCGAAGCAAATTTTAACATGCTTGATTTGTTGAGTAGCAGTAATTATAATAAGGAAAGTAATTAAAATAAAGTAGCCCTAAGTAATAAGAAGGAATACCACTTTTTAAGTTATAAGGATTCCTGTTCGCTACAATCACAGAAGCATTAAGTTTCTGTTTTACGTAAGGTGAGTGTAGAGAACACCTCTACCACGTAAATAACGACCTGATAAGAAGCACAGGCATCATGCTGGTATACATTTGTCTGCCCTGTGTCAAGATTATTATTTTTTATTATTAAAATTAAAATTTACCAAATACAAGGAAAAGGGAAAAAATAAATTTACTCGTAAATGAGAAACAGTTATGAAATTTGGAACGTATTTTCAATCCCTATTATGAACTCAAAAATTTTAAAAAATGTTGCTGAATTTAAATTCGCATAGCTAACGGTTCCAAAACGACTCTGTTTCATAATTTACAACGTCATATTTGTTGCTGCATTTTGAAATTTAAATCCAATCTTGTACTGCATTCTATAGCCCGAATAAATTATCTTGAGACAACAAAATGTTGGCTATAAACAAGTTATGCATCGTTAAATTGCAATAGCATAATTTGACCATTGCTCGCGTTAGCTGTTTCCGTAGTCATTTAATTAAACAAGCTTATTATATACAGCTTTACTGCACAGTACCATAATGGTTTCATTTCAATCACATTTAAATCCTTTAAATAAACAAATAGTCTTGTATATAATAAGGGTAACGAACGATCCCACAGTCTATACGATGGTAAGTAAGTGCCCACAGACATCTAGGTGTCTATCCTCGATTAAGGATCTAAATGGGGACGAATTGTCATCACTGAAGACTAAGATGGAATGCCTTGTTTCAAGCAAAAAGTGTTTCCGGTTCTCTAAGTGATCCAGACATCTTCATCCTGCCTCCTTAAAATATCTAATTAACCTATTTTTCGGTGTTTCAGGATTTGTGGAATATGGAATTGTATGTCT
The DNA here is from genome assembly GCA_036936625.1 of Parnassius smintheus behrii. NCBI lineage: Eukaryota > Metazoa > Arthropoda > Insecta > Lepidoptera > Papilionidae > Parnassius > Parnassius smintheus. The sequence goes on along the minus strand of JAUPFT010000004.1, from coordinate 8,735,706 downwards.
AAATATTATTTTGTTGTAACATTATAGTGATAACGAAATTGAATCAGTGCCACAAACCTAATAGAATTTTCAATTTAATGATCAATGAATTGAATTGATTCATTTTATAAAACTGAAGAGAAAAACGAATTTACTGTCCACGTGATTGTAAGTAGCCACTGTAATCTATGGAAATCTGCAGTCAACTTTTAACAAAGAAGGCTATATATTCGTTGTCACTCTTGAGAACCCAAATGGATGTAAGGCATCAAAGCCTTTAATTATGCTAGCTTTCTATCCCTTCGGAACAGAATACAGTAGTGCACTGCTATTTGATAATAGAACGAAGTAAAAGGTTAGTGCAAACCTGACGAATTTTTCGGTAGAAAAAGACCACCTTGAGTTAGGAAAATAAGTTATTTATAAATTGTCAATTTTATTTTAAAAAATAAAAGTGCAATCATGGCTGCATTTCATCAGTTATATGTTTGGATTATACTTTCCCTGAGTTTATTATATACCCCATAATTTACCCCATATATTTAAACTTACGAGTATCATAATACTTACATAACATAAAACACTCATGCCTGTCACCCAGAGGGGTAAGCAGGGACTACAGACTTCCACTTGGCGCGATCCTGATACACCTCTCTCGCCTCTTCCACATCCATACACCTACGCGTACATGCTCGCCGGTTACGGATACTTCTAATTTAACTCGTTTTCAATATATCGAAAATTTCTTCAAACTTCAAAGTTCTTCATAGAAAAGTAGTCCATAAATATAAGTTTTAATGGTTTAAAGTGCTATGGGTGTGCGCGGTCGAATTTGCCCGCTTAGATTTTGACGGAACAGCGCCGCGGTTGAATTCGACCGCGTGGGGGCTGAGGGGTTAACCCTTCAATTCCCATGAAATCCCATGCAGTTTCATGCGACCGCATCCACCCACAGCACTTTAAACCATTATAACTTAAATTTAGAGACTACTTTTCTATGAAGAAGTTTGGCATTTACGGGTTAAAGTGCTGTAGGTGGGTGTGTTTTGATACGACCACTTGGTATTTGACGAAATATCGCCGTGGTCGGATCCAACCATTTGGGGTTTGAGAGGTTAAAATCTCCTAGCATTATAATATTTTCATTTACCTAACACTTTATTAACGCCGTTCTTACTATTTCTTCTTAGGATATAAGTAGGCTTAGACTTGTCTGAGGCGTAGAACCCTAGTACAAATAACTTCTTTAAGTCCACTTACATTCGTACGTACGTACGTACATTACGTCTTGGGCTTACGTATTCATACTCTTTGACACATTGGCCTTTTTTCTGAAAGGATGACATTTACTCCCTGGCATGCCCACTTGGTCTCGTCTATACCAGACCGGTATGCAGTATACATGACATTCTTCCGTTTCTGTTTCGTCTCATTTACACATACACACATAATATCGCATACTTCATACAACTTATCATTCATTGCTCCAAATAAATTATGCGCATCCAGACGGACTTCTGCAATCCACTTTTCAACCCTACGGGAGACAGAACGTGACGGGTAGCGAACCTCGTTGCCGTTTTTTCTCCCGGGGATTCTTTGCACCCCTGTCCCATTAATGGGGCGCCTGGAACTTGGGGCCATTTTTTTATTTAGTGATTCATGTGCGAAATGTGGTGTGGTATATTTTACGCCGCTGGCACGGCGAGGAGCCGAGTCTGTGCTAACGGCTTGTCGCTCATTTAGCGCCACCCGGGAGACACGTGTAGGATGGTCCTAAGATTAGGTGGTCGAAGCCTACGAACGCGAGCGACTTATAGTCCGAACATAATTTAGTAAAATCTAAAACAATCAAAAAAAACTTTTGCAAAATTCGTTATCAGACTCCAACACGTACGAGTAAGTGAATTTAGCAAGTTCTTAACTCGTCTAATTTAACACAAGTCGAGTAGATTGGAACGGATAGAATGTCGAAGCGCTCTTTATGTTGCCTCTTATTTTTGTATATAGAGTAGATTTTTTCATTTGTTAGAATTTTTAAATATCAAACGTAAGCTAAGAGAATAATGTTCACTTGAAGGTAAGTGGATGCTATAGACTATCATATCATGTACATAGATCCTCGATTCAACACGAAGAATCAAAATTCAGATGCATTGTCATGTTACCCCGGAAAACTAAAATAGTATGCTGCAGTTTTCTACGCTCACCGTACGAAATAAAGCAGCATTAAGCTGATGTTTTCTTTAACAATAATACAAAAATATACAGCTGCTGTGTATAGCACCACATTCTTATCACTTATTAGTTCACTTTCGGCTTTCATACTTTATTGATTTCTTAGAGAAAAATAAATAAGTTCAGAATCAACCAAAACCATTACATATAAAATATTTTTATATAAAACTTAACATAATATAAACAAGGATTTAGATTTCCATAATCTTGGAGTACCGGTATAAGACAATAAAATATAAACTACCCCATATAACCCCGGTATCATAATAGGCGACAGAGAGATATCGTACAGGAGATGGGTGCAGCATCTTTCTTATAGCAATTGAAAATAATAACAATCTGTGGTTTCCGAACCGGCTACTATGTGCCGCAACTAGGGCAAGGTCCCAATTTTAAGTTTATATAAGCTTAATCAGAGAGAGGCTTATGTACAGGATTTTTGATGGACTGTAATACTCGTAAAAGGACTGAAAGTAATGATGTGACTTTTTCTGTCCGAAATCTGTGTAATCTTTTACATATTTCTGTTATACGTTTTACAATGTTAACATCATCGTCATAAATTGAAGCCTATAACACGTTAACTGTTGAGAATAAACAAAACACAATCTTGAGCCTTGTGAAATCGTCAACTCCATGCAAGTTTTATATCGTCACATCATCTATTGCGCTTATGAATACGATGATTTTTATTAAAAAAATATCTTCTCCTCCAAATGTCGATTACACAATATAGGGCCAACCCTTCACAATTCAACTTCCTGATTTGCTGAAGATATTTTTTATGTAAAAAATGAAAAATGAATGGACGTAGAGTCCCTCTGATAGTAAAAGGCTACTGCAGTCCATGCACACTGACACCCAACCTCAAAAAGAAGGCTATGCTTACTAGACTTAGTAACAGTAGAGATGCATTGTCATCACTGAGAACTAAGATGGAATGCTTCACATCCTGTCATGTCATAAGAGACTTTATTGTTTATTTACATCAACTGTCGTTAATAACACACAGCTTATGAAAGAGCACAATAAAAAGTAAAATATTTTAATTCTAAAACAATTAAGAAACAGAATAGCACCGTCTCTCTTTGCTCTTATTCTGATACAATGCATATGTTACTAATATTACTTATTTCTTTAACATGCCTTTTTCTATACACGTTGTTCTTTGACCGACGAACTTGACAAATAAGGTGTCAACATATAAAATTATTAGTTAAGATGGCCTTCAAACCTATAAAATATAACACGTATCCGATCTCTGAGTTAGACCAGACAAGTAAGCCGTGTTTACGAGTATATAAAGCGAAGCAAATGGCGAAAGTTTAATCTGAAATGGATCTGTATTTGGTCGTTGGAAACAAGAAGGTTGACTTACTTAGAAGTTAAGTTTACTTACTCAACGGAGGATATGCAACTGGCATTTGTAGAACTGTGCCACAAATAGTCCGATATTATGAGTAATATAGTTTCAGTGAGGAATTTGAATTTTCGAAATTTTGAGACCTATAAGTACAACATAATTTTGAGAAATAATGAAAAACCTTAAAAACTTACAAAATAAACTTCGGTCACATCCTAGCCGTGCAGATAAAATAGTCTCCTGAAAGAATTACCACATTTTATGGAATCTGAGAAAACTTTTCAACTAATGTTTCCTTCGTTTATTTTTAAACGCTTTTTGCGAGCCAGAATCCTCCACAAATATATTTTATAACAAAATTCTATATATTACAAATTTCTGCCGTTAATAAGTAGGTAGTGCTTGCACTGCGGTGTTCTGATCTGAAGGGTATAAAGATTAAGGCTATGAAGCATTCCATCTTTTTTTTGTATGCAGTAGACATCATGCACCGCAGTAGACATTTATTGTTAGGTAGAGTTCATACAATACTGGCGTTCATGTGAGCTTGCTTGAAACAAAAAGCTTGAATTCCAAGAAGAAGGAAAAGAAACTTGGAATCATTCCAAAAAGGCAACAGCTCCTAAAGTATTACGTCATATAGATATTTCTTATTTGTTTTCTTCTTACTCGCCTTATTCTTCATTTATTTTATTATATTTTAATCAAATTTCCATTGCTTAACATTAGCGTAACCTAGAATTTTTTTTTAAATCTTTATTAATATAAAATACACAGATTTAAAATAATAATAAACATCGCCAAACTGTGCAACAGTTTGTTGGCGATAATGGCGCTCTTTTGTTATACATTAATATGTATTTTTTTGTTACATACATACTTATCTTAGGTATATTTATTACAATAAATATCTCTATCTTTAATTAATACTTATTATAGGTAGTACATTATACTTTTCATAGGAAGGTATTTTTCAGTCTTTTCTTTAATGTTACTGTGCTTATGTCTTTGGACGTATCTCTTATAAAATCTATTCTATTATATATTAGCGGAGTTAAATATTGCCTAGTTCTCTTACCATAATAGTTTCTTATATGTGGTATCACATATTTACCCTTCTCAACTTGCCTTGTGGTATCACAATATTTATGCGTTATAGGTTGTTTAAATTTATTTATTTTATATTGTTCTAAAGCAATTAGGTAATCTACCTTTTGATGCACTGGAAGTATTTTACATATATTAAATAATTTGTCATAATTTTTTTTACACTGTAATTTTACTTTTTTACTTACTAAATACTTAAGTAGTCTAATCTGTAAATGTTTTATACGATCTAACTGTGTTTTGAAAGTTAGCCCATAACTGCTCAATCTATAATTGATTACCGAGTCAGCCAGTGCATAATACAGTACGTACAAGACTTTTCGATTCATGAAATTGCTTAAGTGAAAGAATCTACCCAGTATTGATTGCAATTTATTACACACACCATTGACGTGCAGTTTCCAGTTCAAATTACTATCTACTGTTAGGCCTAAGTATCGGTATTTATCTACTACATCTATGTTTGTGCACTGGCAGCCAGCTTTATTGAGGTGTAGACACTCGTATGTATGACCAATTATATTTATGTTTAATTTACCTTGCTTAAAGACGTTACTGTGGGGTGAACTTATATACATAGCCTTTGTTTTGGATAAATTTATAATTATACCGTTATCATGTGCCCATTTAATTATGTTTTCGAAGTCCTCCTGTATGTATTTTTGTGCATCACTCATGTTATTGGTTGAGTACATTAGGCACATGTCGTCTGCATACATAACCGTTTTACAATGCTTTATTACATTAATGACACTATTAACATGCATAATGTACCCAACTGGACCGAAAACCGATCCGGTTGGTACTCCAAGACTCACGCTTATATCGTCCCCTGTTACTCCGTCTACCAATGTACATAAGCATCTATTTTGCAAATAGCATTTAAACCATTGGTTGATGGGACCTCTGATATCACATTCATCCATCGCACGCAGTAGTACCTCGTGTTCCAGGGTGTCGAAGGCCTTTTTATAATCAATAAAAAGAGCAGCGACAAACTTACCCTCATTGAGATTGTTGTTGATATAGTCGGTGAATTGCGCAAGCGCAGTGTCCGTGCTGCGTCCGCGACGGAACCCGTGCTGCGCATCTGATATAATGTTATATTGCTCTAAGTAACAACTTATCTGATTCACTATTACTTTTTCTACTATTTTATTTATTACCGATAATATAGCAATTGGTCTATAGTTACTATAGTCCGTGTGGCTCCCCTGTTTATATATTGGTCGTATTATTGCTTTTTTTAATATATCCGGGTAAACTCCCCCACCCACACTCATATTTATAAATTTAGCTATTACTGGGCTTATTTCTTTCTTTACCTGCTTTATATCTTGTACTCTAATTTTGTCTAAACCCGGTGCTTTATTAAAATCTAAATTATTTATATATTTTTCTATCGTATACGCTCCTACCTTCTTAAAGTAAAAAGACTTGTCACTTGGTTTTACATATGAAATTCTATCCAAAAAAATTTATCACAGTTATGCTTTATTTTCTGTACTTCCCCTGTGAACGTTTCAGAGAACTTATTGCAAATATTATACACACTGCTAGTTTGGCCTAAATATTTTAAAATAACGTCATCTAAACCCGGTTTAGGCTTGCCTATCCATTTATTTATGTTACACCATATTTTTCTAAAATCATTGTTACATTTTTGTATCTCATTCTGCCTGTATTTATTCTTAGCTTTATCTATTAATTTATTAACCTTATTTCTAAATCTCGTATACATTAGTCTTTTATTCATATTCTTAGGGGATGATTTCCAAACTCTGAACAGTAAGTCCCTATGTTCTATCATTTTACATAGTTCTTTATTAACCCATGGTTGCGTAATTCTTTTTTTCTTTGGTGTTTTCTGTAACTTACACTTATCATATATATCTATAAAAACCCTATGTAATTTTTCATACAATAAGTTAGGACAACTCGTTTCCATGACATCAGACCAATCAATTGTTTTTAAACTATTGCATACCATTTTTTCGTCTAATATGGTTTGTAATTTACAATTATTATTAATGTTGGATACATTCCCAGTTATTTTTACGCTAATTCCAACCATATAGTGATCCGATACGGTACAAGTTAGCAAGTGTGCGCACGCGTCTAGCAGCCGGCCGCGGTTCGCCCGCACGCACACGTGGTCAATATTTGAGGAATTCACTCGGCCATCCACGATCGCTTCACGCGTTATCTCTGACGTAGGTATTGCACTCTGTAGGCCGTTTTCACACAACATGTTTTTGTTGGCAAATAAATTCGTATTTGCACCTTGCGATATATCAATGTTGGTATCTCCAATTAAAATTATTTCTTCTAAGGATGGGATATTTTTCAGTATGGTGTCCAGTTCTGTGATAAAAACTAACTTATTTGAGTTTGGTGGTCTGTATATAGCCAATATATGTGTAGTTTTAATTCCGGTTTTTAGTTTTCCATGAATTATCTCTGTTGCTTTTATTGGTATTTGTGGTTTTTCTGTGGTAAAATATAAGTCATCTCTCACGAATATGAGTATCCCACCGCCTCTTCTTGTCTCCCTAGTGTTAGAATACACCACATAACCAGGGATCTTATATAGTGATACTTCTTCGCTTTTTATGTTTACTTCTGTTAGAATGATGACATTTAGCGTTCTTTTTGTTATACAGTGGCATAATAAAGCAAGAAGTTGGTTGAATTGTTTTCGTACAGAACGTATGTTCAGATGAATTATATTTACATTATTATTCGAGAATTGTTGAGACCAGGTGTTTATATCCTGATATCTAGTGTATTCAATGTCATTTAAATCCAATTCACTGTCTTGGTTATCGAATTTTAAAGTTTTTGAAATCACATAGTGTGTTACGCGGTCCATATAGTTTTTGTTATTATTGATTAAATTATTGTTCGTTCTTATTATGTTTTTCGCGCAAGACTTTAATATCGCTTTCTGTTCTTATGCGAATAATTTTTTCCTTCTCGCTTTTCTTGACTAATATATTAGAGTTTTGAGTCCACATGAATTTATATAATTGCTTTAATTGATTCCTGGCTTCCCAGAATAGTACTCTGGTCTCTTTGGTTAAATCTTCATTTATGGATATACGCATGTTGTTGTCGTTGCCATATACATCGCCATTGGTTAGTTGAACTCTTCTTTTTTGCATCCATTGATCTCGAGCTTGCTTTGACCGCAGCTTCACTATAACTGGGCTTGGTCGTTCTATCCTCGTCTTTGTTGTGGTTGGTGGGCTCCTTCTTTCGACACTTTCTATATCTTCTGGGTTCAAACTAAGCTTTATGGCAACATCTTTGACTACCTCTTTTATATTTTCATTATCTTTGTTCTTCATTAGGCATGCAATTTCAACATTTTTTTCTTTTTCCTTCTTCTCCAAGCTAACAACTCTTTCCTCTAATGCAGCATTGCATTTCTCAAGGTATACATTCTTTTGTTCTAACGCTTTTATTTTATTTTCCACAGTCTTTTTGAATTCCAGCATTTCTTGGTACTGCTCAGCATAAAAATCAACTGTCTCCACAAGTTCATCAAGTTTTTTTTTCGACCTGGAATATCACCTTCAATTTATTGTTCACTTCTACTAATAGTGATTCTACTGTAATGTTGTGCGGATCTATGTCGATGATCCGTGTTTGTATTTTAGAGCTCGACTTTTGACACTCCTCACATACTTCGGTTTGCAGGAATTGCTTTGAGTTTCTCACACATTTCTTATGATACACACTTTCACATCCACCTTTACATTTTAATACCTCGTCCTTAGCCATTGATAAAAACAGTTTACATTTTTTGCACTGCACCATATTTTGTTTTTTTTCGACACGCGTAGGAACACAAACTCCGATAAGTAATAATATCTAACACACGTCCGCACGCGGAGCGCTTGCGAAGAATTGTTTCAATACCCTCCATATTTTTTCTTATCTCTTCGCTTTTTTATATTAATTTGTTATGACGGAGATTCATATAGTGTAGGTTTGTAGTAATATACAGATAAAGTAAAGTTATAGCCTACATACGTCCCACTGCTGGGCACAGGCCTTCTCCGCTCAATTTTGTGAGGGGTTTAGAGCAAGGAAGTGTCAGCCGCGCCAACCCAATGCGTTTTGGTGAAGCTTACATGTCTTCTAAATATTTTTTTCTTATTTCTCAGACATGCAGGTTTCCTCACGAAGTTTTTCTTCACCGCCGAGCACATGGTAAATCAGCGCTTCAAATTGCAATTAAAAATTTCATTGATGCCGTCAGGGATCGAGCCTGGGTTGCTTGCGTACGGTGAAATTTACAGCGACTGCACCCCATCTAAGCTACCACGGCTCTTATTTTTGTAGTACCAAAAGGTTATTTCAAATTACTAGTATTTATTGATAGATCAATTTCATAATATTATGTTACTAGGCTGCACTAAAAGTATCGGGAATGGAATATTTCCACTGTTCCTGTCATATTAAAATCTTTTTAATTGAAAATTCCTTGGTTTTAAAAATCGAATACCATTTATTTATTTAAAAAAAGATTCTCGGTCTTGTCACAAGGTTTTGTCAAACTTGTTAAGTCGTTGAGAAAATGGAATTGACTCGAGAAAATTCAAGAGCGATGATTTATTATGACTTTCCTAGTAGTTTAACACAAAAACAGTGTGTTGACCGGATGATTTCTGCATTTGGTGATGAAGCCTCATCCAAAACCACAATTTATCGCTGGTTTGCTGAATTTCAACGTGGACGTGTCAAGCTCAGTGATGATCCCCGTCAAGGTCGTCCAAAAACTGCAGTCACCCAAGAAAACGTTGATGCTGTGCATAAGCTGATGGAGGAAGATCGACATGTGACATACCGCGAAATTCAGGCAACTTTAGACATTGGCATGAGTCAAATACAAATAATTTTTCATGAACAATTAGGTGTAAAAAAGTTGTTTTCCCGATGGATACCGCATTCGCTCTGTGAAGAGCAAAGCGGCTCGCGTTACTTGGTGCGTCAGAACTCTCGAAAGATTCCACGCAGGATCCTCAAATGTTATATACAACATCACATCAGGTGACGAATTCTGGATATACGCGTATAAACCCGAAACAAAAAACCAGTCACGAGTTTGGGTGTTCGAAAATGAGTTAAAGCCAACAAAAATTGTTCGTTCATGGAGTGTTGCAAAATAAATTTAGGCCACATTTGTCTCCAAAACCGGCCATGTTACGATTATTCCTCTTGAGGGACAAAGAACGGTTAATGCAGAATGGTATGCTAGCATTTGTTTGCCACAGGTCGTTTCTGAACTCCGTAAAGAGAACTGCAACCGCCGCATCATCCTCCATCACGACAATGCGAGTTGTCACACCGCACACAGAACAAAAGAGTTATAGAGCAAGAAAACATAGAATTATCCATTCGCAGTACAGCCCAGACCTAAGCCCTAATGATTTCTATACTTTCCTTAAAATAAAGAACAAATTGCGTGGACAGAGATTTTCATTACCTGAAGAAGATGGGACGCCTACAAAACAGCCATTTTGGAGACCCCAACATCCGAATGGAATGGTTGCTTCAAAGATTGGTTCCAACGTATGGAAAAATGTGTCAAATTTCGCGGAGAATACTTCGAAAAGCAATAAATACATTTTTAAATAGTAATGTTGTGTCACTTCCTTGATTCCTGAAATTTTCAGTGCCCCCTCGTAATGTAATTTTTTTATAAATATCATTACTATAGGCTTCTCTTCTTTTCACTTGTTACACTCTATCTTTTTCCTTACAGTAAAAAACACCCAGTATACATACATACACATGTATATATAAAATATTCTGTATAAAAAATGTCCGTATTCAGACAACAAGTGGTCGAATCTTAATGATATAATTCTGGACGACTACGTTCCTTCTTAATTGCTCAATCTTGAGAAAATATATTATGACATGCAAATTGTTGATTTGTTTTGCAAGCAAGTTGTGATCGTCACTGAGTCTTGGACTAGACAAAATTAAATCTGTCCATAAGGACAAAGTTTCCTAAAAAGTTCTATAAAGAAGCTGCGTTTAAGTACGGTTTAAACTTGTAGAATTATCAGGTGTGTATAGTTTGCTCAATTGATATATTATGATAATATTTGTTAGGTACTGCCGTAAGATAATTCAATATTGTGAGTGCTTAACATTTTTATTGAAAACTATAGAACCGAAATAAGTAAATTCAAAGAAATTATAGGAAAAGCGCTTAAGATAGATATAAACAGAGAGGACGCCTATTGACCATGCTTTCCGGCATCATCAAACGTGCCGGTTCTCTTGTAAGCTTGACGTTTTCGTGGTTTGTTTGCGCTGGCGGAAACAAAGTTTAGATACTTTTAAAGAGTATCCTAAATTTGTCTAAAGCTTATAGATTACGCAATTGGCAATTGTTGTTACTAAATTTACTCTCAACCACTATTTCTTGAATAACCAATGTATTGAGTGTGTATAATTTTTTTGTATTGTACTAATTGGAACCAGGCGCGTTGGATTTTGGAATTTGGATTAGTAATATTGTTTAATTAGGAATGATAACATATTCATTGAAGTGAACGATAAATTATTACTTAAATTATTTTGAATAAATTTGTCGGTACGATACTCGCGCCAACTACTGTAACTTAATTGTAACATACCTATAACCTTTCCGCAAGTGTGAGCAATAAGTTGATTAACTTTTATCGCGATTTGACAAACAGTTTTGCAGCGCATAAAATACAAAAAAGGCAAACATCAATGTTTAAATATTAGACAAGGGTAACAAACGAGCAAACATTCCACCGGATTGTAAGTGTATACCGTGGCTCATGAACACCTATATATACCCTAGATTAAGAATCAAAATGCAGATGTGTTTTCATCGTTACGACTAAGATGGTAAATGACTTGTATCCAGTAAAAATTATCTCAGTTGTCTACACTCACCATACGAAAGACAGCAGCATTAAGCTGCTATTCCAAGATGGTTTCCTTAGAAAGTGTGATTCTTCTCCCCATCGACTCGAGCCATCCTCATTAGAGCTGACCCTTTCGTGCTACGGTCATAATATATTTGCAGCATGGCTCTACCACGTATAACTTAATAAATATTATTCCAAAATAATCTCATAATATATATATTTGTTTATAATATATTTTCTTTATACATGAAATCTAATTATGTTTAGATAAATACGTATTTCATTGAGATAACATGTATTTTCTTTACTTAAAATTAGATAAAAATTTATACTAAAAATACTGCCCAGGAATTTCTCTAGGTAGGTAAGTACCAAATTCTTACTTATTTGTCTCGACAAATAGTAGTAAGTGCACCGCTGCATGCCGGTCTGAATAAGAAAGAGAACTAGCACAATTGTACGTTATAATGAATAACTTCTAGGTCTTTAGGTGACAAATCGTCTTTAGCCTACTTTATTTGAAGATGGTTGCAAATGTGTGCAGTAACCACATACCCTTAGGTAAATTTAAGCGCGTTTGTCACTCCAGTTTTGTAGAAAAATACTTTTGGAGACCACAAATCGATTGGCTTGAGTCGCGTCTAACTATCGGTTTCGATTCATTCTAGTAGTCAGATTTAATTATTTCCAGCCATTCTTGTAGATTTGCCTAGAAATAGGAGAACAGTAGCCAAAATACTACTATACGAAATTAATCTATTTGCAGAACGGCGTAGCATTTCTACTGACATCCCCTATTCATCACTGCTTTAGAAAATGTGAATTAGAAAACTGGACTAGAGATATACTATCATTATCAAAATCGAATGCATAATTCATCTTCAAGTTCCTAAAGTTTTAACCATTGTGGCAGAATCATTGAAAAATATATATAAATCATGATTTAAACAATACCAATATTTAGTATAGATCACTTGACACCCCGTAGCTCGTCTTGTAACGTGGAATAACGACATTATAGGACGTGCTAGGACGTAGGTTTCTGCTGATGTGGGTAGCTCCGAATTATACTTTGCGGTAGCACCTTAGGAGGAGTATATTTAGCGGAGAATTTGTGACAAGTTATATCTATTATTATTATGATAGCACAAGTCTAATGCAGATGTTCTTATGAAGGTTGATAGGGTAACCCGGCTGAAAGAAGTGGTTAACAATACCCCCGAAATTTATCATTACGTTTGGCAATGTTACAGTCAAAATTTGAACTTGTTTTATCAAAATCATATTATTGATTCTGTCGATTTTCAACTGGGTGATCCACTAGGTTGTGTTAATTTTCGCATTTTTATGGTGTATTTGTATAGTTTTTATTATAAAATTGGTATGAAAGTTTTTATGTAAATATAATTTATCTTTTTACGTAAATGATTTTGAGTAATATATAGAAATAACAGTGATTTTCACGCTGCTCACATCCACTTGGTATTTATCCGTATTTGTTATCAAAATACATTAAAGTCTTTTTGTAATGAAGTAAATAAAACCTGACTTTTGTTTAGATCGCAGGATAAAAAAATTTGTACAGATTTTAAACTTCATACTTCTTCATAGCAAAATTGTCTCTATATGTAAGTTTTAATGGTTTAAGGTGCTGCAGATGGGTGCGGTCGCATGCGATCGCTCGTGATTAGATGGATGCATGCGACATCGTGGGATTTTATGGGGATTGAAGTGTTAATAATTTTTCAACGGAGAAATATATTTAGAGCTTTATCAACAAAGCTTTTATCACTGCAGATGTGAACGGCCGAGTCGGGAAGGGACGCCCTAGGAAAAAGTTTATCGACCAAATTGGCGATATTTTGAAAATGGGCCACGTTAGAAGTACCCTTAACAGACGAGCATGTATGCGTAGATATATGGATGTAAAAGAGGCGAAAGAGGTATGTCAGGATCGTGCCAAATGGAAGTCCGTAGTCTCTGCCTACCCATCTGGGTGACAGGCGTGAGTGTTTATGTTTTTTTTTCTTTTATCACTGAAATACCATATTGAGGTAACAAACGCAACAGATAATAAGTCAATAAAGTTTCTCGGCTTTGTATTTTGTAGCGTAATAAGTTTCTCAAAAAGACAATTTTTAATTGTGTTCCCCATATCAATTACTTTTAATAATATTTTACATATAGATAGCTTAGGGCCGTTTTAATGGTAATGATAATGCTGATAGAGAACAAAAAGATGAAAAGAGAGAAAATACTAACCAGAATTCATTTTAATTTATGAAACTGAAAATAATTGTATTGTAGTATTATACTCGTAAATATCTTATTTAGCTCTGAAGAATTTTTACCGAGTTCAAAATGCGATGAGTTTCTATATTCGACGCATATGTCATATATGAGTTCTGTGATTTTTTGGTAATTTCTGATCTAACAATTTCTGATTTAAATGATTCTCACAGATCTTTGATGGTCTTAGAATGTATACTTCCGGGGTGGTCGCAACAATATGATACGAGTAAAGCTAAGACATTAATCAGAACACTGAAATAAAATAATATGCGTATTCTTGTCATAGGGATATCCAGTCTCCTCAGCGCAACTCATACCTTTAAAATAATTGGATAGAACCTCGATTGTTTTTATAACATATAACATAACATAAACACTCACGCCTGTCACCCAGAGGGGTAGGCAGAGACTACGGACTTCCATTTGGCACGATCCTGACATACCTCTTTCACCTCTTTTACATACATATATCTACGCATACATGCTCGTCAGTTAAGGGTACTTCTAACGTGGCCCATTTTAAAAATATCGCCAATTTGGTCGATAAACTTTTTTCTAGGGCGTCGTTTCCCGACTCTGCCGTTCACATCTGCCATATAAATTTGCTTTGTCACTCTTTCGTCATTCATTCTTTCTACATGACCAAACCACCGAAGCATTCCTTTCTTAATCCTGGTCACAACATCATCTTGCATACCACATTTATCTCTTGTCACGCAATTTTTCACCCTGTCATTCAGATTCAACCCTAGCATACTCCTTAAAGACCGCATTTCTACAGCATTTATTCTACTTTCGTGCTTCTTCTGCCACACCCAGCTTTCTCTACCATACATTAAAGTAGGGACTAACACAGAGTTATGAATTACCATACGTGCCTTTTTTGACACCTTCTGATTATTCATCATAGAGTGTAGTGGCCCATTCACTCTATTCCCTGCATTTACTCGTTGTTCTATATCCTTATCATATCTACCATCCCTGCTAAATACACATCCCAAATATGCAAACTCATCCACTTGCTCAATTAACTCTACTTCTATTCTTATTTCACATTCCGTTTTGTTTAATTCTCTTTCAAAAATCATGTCGCTCGCGGTAAGTTAAATTTTAACAGTAATGCCATTAAGGATAAATTAGTACAATTTGTTTAAATATTTTCAATTAATTCAACTTTGTTGTTTTTGTTGTGCATTACGTTTGTTACTGGTGTAGTGCTGAAGTTTAGTGAGGTGATTACAGTAAGTTTGTTTATAATTACTGACTGGTAACGGTGCATTGCATCGTAGTTCCCAATGGTGACTACGTCTCTGTACTTTCATTCTTAATTGACCGAACCCTGTTATCGTCTGTCACCCACAATTCTGCTAAAAGTTATTCATAAATAAAGATGTTTAGATTTCACAATTTAAACATTTTATTTCTTATATCAAAGTAAGATACTCGTTCATAACTTATATTATTATAGATAACTTTAACGGCCAGATTCATAGACCGTGCCCAGCTTTTATTTTTAACCGAAGTTTAACTTTCGATCAAAATTATATTTTATAGTCCTGACTAAACCTTAACCTTATTAACGAAACCAAACTTTGTAATGAAAATACGAAGTTGCCGATGATGGTAACTTTGCTCTCAAAATAAACGTCACTAAAATATACGAGGGTGGATTGAAAAGTACTCGGCCTAACACAGATCCATTCAATTCTAAAAATCAAATCTACCCACATTATTTAGTTCAGTTCAGACTAGTTCATTGTGTGAAGTTCGAAACGTGTGCGATAATTAGTTGTGATTTTATAAATTTATTAACAAAGTAATCGGACATAATTTCCGCGAATGGAGCAAATCGAGCAGCGTGCCGTCATTAAGTACCTCCATAAGAAGGGGCTATCATCAAAAGTCATCCATGATGACATAGTCAGTACATTAGGCGATTGTGCTCTGTCATATTCATCCGTCAAAAAATGGATAGCAGAATTTAAGCGTGGTAGAGAGAGTGTGAAAGATGAACCCCGCTCTGGAAGGCCTTCGACGTCAACTACTGACGAAAATATTAAAAAAGTACTTGATTTAATAATGGGAGACCGCAGATTAAAAATTAGAGAGATAGCCGAGATTATAAACATCTGTTATGAACGAACTCAAAACATCATTGTAAACGAGTTGGGTTTCCACAAGGTGTCTGCGAGGTGGGTTCCGCGACTGCTTTCAGTTGAACAAAAAAGGACGCGATTGACTATTTCACGCGACTGTTTGGAGTTATTTGAAGCCGATGCAGATGATTTTTTGAATCGTTTTGTTACTATGGACGAAACATGGGTTCATTACTGTACACCGGAAACAAAACAACAATCAAAACAGTGGAGAAGACCTGGTTCACCACCCCCTAAAAAGGCTAAGTCGATATTGTCGGCAAATAAGGTGATGGCTTCAGTATTCTGGGACTCGAAAGGTGTGATTATGATTGATTATCTTGAAAGAGGTCAGACTATAAACTCTGATTACTACTGCACCTTAATACGTCGTTCACGAGAGGAAATAAAAGAAAAACGTCGAGGAATGCTCAGAAGAAAAGTCCTGTTTCATCAAGATAACGCCCGTGTTCACACGTCAGTACAGTCAATGGCTGAAATTCACAACTGTGGCTTTGAACTGTTACCGCATCCGCCGTATTCACCTGATCTGGCACCATCAGACTTCTTTCTGTTCCCTAACCTAAAAAAGCACTTGATAGATCAATGATTTTCGACAAACGACGAGGTCAAAGCAGCTGTAGACGCATATTTTGACTCTAAGGAAGAATAATCTTTTTTCAACGGTCTAAATGCTTGGAAGGGGAGGTGGCAAAAGTGTATTGAACTTGATGGTGATTATGTAGAAAAATAAAAATATAACTGATTTAGTATGTGTTTATTTTCTTGGTTAGGCCGAGTACTTTTCAATCCACCCTCGTACGTTCACATTAAGTTGTTCCTCAGATTGTATAGTGACATGAGAAAGAGAAGTAGATTTACAATGGAAATATTATAGGCTAAAATGAGGGAAGAATCAACAGATTTATTTTTTGGGATTTTTAGGGTTCCGAAACCAAATGGCAAAAAATGGAATCCTTATGGATTTGTCATGTCTGTCTGTCTGACCGTCCGCATATCAAAGCCACTTTTTTTCGAAACTATAAGACATATGCTGTTGAAACTTGGTGAGTAGATGTGTTCTATAAACTGCACTAAGATTTTTACACAAAAATAGAAAAAAAGCAATAAATTTTGGGGGTTTCCCATACTTAGAACTGAAATTCAAAGTATTTTTTTTCATCAAATCCATACGTGTCTATGGATATGTATTAAAAATAATGTTGAGGTTTTTAATATCATTTTTTTCTAAACTGAATATTTTCGCGAGAAACCTATTTCTCACATATTACCACTTCCAAAGTGGTAAAATGTGTGTCTCCCCCCTGTAACTTCTAAAATAAGAAAATGATAAAACTAAAAAAAATATATGATGTATATTACTATGTAAACTTTCACCGAAAATTGGTTAAAACGAGATCTAGTAAGTAGTTTTTTTTTTGAAACGTTATAAATCGTAAAAATATACAGTTATTAAGACATTGATCAAAGTTACAACGAACTACAAGAACTTTTATATTATGTTACTCGCACTTGGCCGCTTTTTTATATTTACAATTGTAGTTCTAGCAACTAAATTTGATAATATAAAATGTTGTGTAATGAAAACTGCATTCGGTCATACTTATAACGAAATACAATTGTTCAAATTCAGTTATCAGATGCCTTAAGAGAAACGCTGATATTTTTGATTCGGGCGCATGGTTAACTGAGACTTTCGATACTATTCATGTGGTGTATGGAGAAATTTTTTTTAGAGATTAGCTACAGATAGTGAAATGCTATTTCGGGAGTCCGATAAATAATGTGCAGGTAGATAGAATGGAAACAAAAATAAGAGAACGGCTATAGTTAAAAAGACTTCAGGCTGAAACCTACTGATATAGTGGTATGCTTAAAGCGAAAACCTAAAATATTAATTTATGCAAATAATTCTCAATATGTCAATTTTTTATTGTTTCGTTTCATAGTACAAAAATATTAATAATTTAATTAAATTTTGTATAAAAAAGTAATATTAAATCAATATCAATAATCTCGCTAGTAATTTTCACGTTTATTTTAATTAATAATTAATAACATAGCGAAATTATTTAAGCTTTTACCGCATCTATTTAGAGCGTTTATGCGAGGAAAGTAAGAAGAAAGAAACAACCTTTCTCACCATCTGTATCTAAACCTAATGATTTGTATACCCTTTGCAAGTAACTTTGCTTCGTACCTTTATTAAGTCCGTGTCTGCCAAGCTCGTAACAATATTCTAAAGGTTTATTACAAAAAACCGGCCAAGAGCGTGTCGCGCCACGCTCAGTGTAGGGTTCCGTAGTTTACCGTCCGTCACAATAAGTGTTCCCACTTATGAGTTTAAAGGTGGGTATCCATTATCTTCGCGCTCCGCGCTCCTGCAACTGCTCCCGGTAGTTGGTACGTGCGCGAACATGGAGCGTGCAACATTGCACGCTCCGCGGCAGGCGATGCCAAGGAGAGACCAACCGAACAATTCGTTAATACCCGACCCAATGTAATAAGTATCTACAGCGCCATCTCTCGGGGAATTGGGTTACTAATTAATACATAGACGTGCGAGAAGTTTTCGGTGGTAATTTTGGATTGCGAGAACCGATTTTAATAATTCTTTTTATGTTTGAAAAAAGATACGTTCAGGATAATAAAATATGTAAACGAAGTTAAAAAAATGCTTGCATATACGATTATACTACAAACTTAGTTCAGAAATTATTTTGTGCAACTCTTTGTCTTTTTTGTACAAAAACTGTTCAAAATGATCCATCCAAGTTCAAAATGATTTTCCTAGAAAGTCCTTATAAAGTTCTACTTTTCAGATTTTTTCATATTTTCTAAACTTATGGTTCAAAAGTTAGAGGGGGGGACACTTTGTTTTTTACTTTTGGAGCGATTATTTCCGAAATTATTGACATTATCAAAAAATGGTTTTAGTAAACCACCATTCATTTTTAAATACCTTTCCAACAATATATCACACGTTAAGGTTGAAATTAAAAAAATCACTTCCCACTTTACACATAGGGGGGCAACCCTAATAAAACATATTTTTCAAATTTTTATTTTACCACTTTGTCGGCGTGATTGATACACATATTGGTACCAAATTTCAGCTTTCTAGTGGTCACAGAGATTAAGCGAGGACGGGCAGACGGACAGACAGACATGGCGAAACTATAAGGGTTCCTAAATGACTACGGAACCCTAAAAAGAGAAAAATGCTACTTAAGCCATGAAAAATATTTGTGACGTTTATGGACCTAATGCTGTCGCAGTAAGAGTAGTCCAAAGTTGGTTCAAGCGTTTTTAGTTTGGGAATTTTGTTATCAAAGAGACAGCTCGCTCTGGTCGCCCTTATACAGATAAATTCGATGTTATTTTTGACAAAGTGAAGCAAGGTTGGCATATTAGTAGTTACCACATAGCCGAGAAATTGGAAATTGACCATAAAATAGTTTAAATTCATTTGAAAATGTCTGGATATTCAAAGAGCTCGATATTTGTGTACCACAAAAGCCTGAATGCAAGCTAATAAAGCATGTACTCTTCGATTCTCTATTAAAACTTTATAAAACTAAACCATTTTCTAAAAATATTGAAATGGTAATGAAAAGTGGGTCACCTACGATAAGAACTTGCAAAAATATTTTGGTCACAATTATAATCAAGCTCTACAGACTGTAGCGAAACCTGGATTGACACACAATAAGGTGATGCTTTGTGTATGGTGCGATTGGAGGGGCATCGTTTATTATGAGCTTTTACCGCCAGGTTAAACCAACGATTCGGACATCTATTGCCAACACCTAATAAGGCTTAAGCAAAAAATTGAGAACAAATCGCCGGACTTAATCAGTTAACAGTAAGGAAGTGATCCTCTATTTAAACATCATGATAACGCCAGACCAAAATGATCAGAACGCAGACATGTTTGGCCATTCAGCAAAAACTTAAAGAGCTTGGTCGGGAAGTCCTAATGCATTCACCATGGTTGAGCGGCAGGCCTATTCCCCGGTCGAGCCTTGACCCTACTACGCGAGATGTTACAATATGTGGACTGTATACGCGAATGATGCTTAAACTAGATGGCGGATTTAGCACGTGGATCCCTAACAATGCACTCGCTCTTCCAAGAAAACTTATTGCTTGCCAAGGTTTATGAAGAAACTCCTGCTTGACCACATTAGGAGGAATAAAATTGGGGTGGATGAACTAATAAACACAAATTTCAAGCAGGGTAGCAAAAATAAGGAATCGCACTTACACACCGGGTGTTACTTCGATGCGGCTTGGACGCTTTGCTGCTGCGTTGCAACTTCTGGCGGATCTTCTGGGACCCCAAAGATGCGGTCCTGCTCGATATTGCGATGGAAAAGAGCGCACGCAGGCTCTGCACACGCTTATATTACTTCGGCTCTCCTATCAATGCGTCTCGGAGCGGCGCGCTTCTTATTGGTTGCAAATCATGCGATATTCTAGAATCATCGTCTTTCCCCTCTCACCCCACCACCCCGGTGCGTCGGAGGGACGACAGGTGAGGGAAAGGTCGAAGGAAGGACAAGCTTGGCAAGCCTACCTTCGAATAAAATTAAATATACGAATGGTTTCCGAGCAACCAACTACCCGGCTTGAAGGGTCCCCTTCAAAATAACTAACTATCGCTAAGATTAAACCTAAATGTCGATTATAATTTCTAATCTAGAAAACGAATTTAAAACTATTGAAGGGGCAAAGGGCACAAACGAACAACCGGACGCATGTAAGACCCAACCGTGGTCCTAACTCGAGTTACCCTAATTACCACGTCGGAACCGGGAAAAACTTCTTCGAGAATCCCTAATGGCCAATGGAGAGGCAGCGTATTCTCTTTGGTGAGCACAACCACAGTTCCTACAGTTAAAGGTTCAGTTGCTGTATTCCATTTTTGCCTAAACTGTAAAGTATACAAGTATTCCATCCACCATCGTTTCCAAAACGATTGCACCAACCGGTCTAATAATTTATGGCGTGCGGAAATGCTAAGTTTGTTCTCGTCCATATCTACGGCAGGCAAATACTTCAAAGGCGTTAAATTCAAAAAATGTGCTGGAGTTAGAGCCAGCGGCTCTGAGGGTCACTTAACAACGTACGAAAAAGTAGGCGACTATTCATGACGCACTCAATTTGAGCGAGCACAGTACTTAGTTCTTCCAAAGACAAAATTTGATCTCCTATTACTCGGTACAAGTGACTCTTTAGACTCTTATTATTAGTCTCCCAATTGCCCCCAAAATGACTCGCGGCTGGGGCGTTCAGAAACTACTCGATGCGGTTCTCGGCTAGAATGTGAGTGAACTCCGAATTGTAATACTTGCTGGCTAAGAGCTCATGTAGTTCTGATAAAATACGTTTTGCACCGACATAGTTCATACCGTTATCCGAATACATTTTACTTACAGGGCCACGGCGGGAAAGAAATATTTTAAATGCACCCATAAAACCTGCTGTGCTTAGATCACCAACGAGTTCTATATGCACCGCCCGAGTAGTTAGACATACGGAAATGCAGACGTAAGCCTTCGTGGATCTTATACCACGCCGCGAGTGAGCGTGACCTTAAACGGCCAAGCAAAATCAGACCCGGTGTGCGTAAAGGGCTTTACGGATTGTATTACTCGACAAGACCCAAGGTCCGCCATTTCCGGAAATGACGGCTTGGGACGTACCCGAAAGCAAGCTATACATCTGTGTACCCAATTGCGGATTAAGTTACGTGCGGAAAGAATCCAATAATTCTGACGCAAGATTGACATCAGCAAGTCGGCGCCAGCGTTAGAATTCAATTTATGATGGTAATCAACTAATAAATTCAAGATATAATATTTACGCCGTAAAACTATAGGGTGCTGTTGGTCGAAACTCAACTGCGAGTTGGACAAGCGTCCACCTACTCTGACGATCCATCTTGTAAAAATGGCTTAAGGCGTTAAAAAGCGCATCTACAAGCTCTATTCGATTGTAATCTTGTAATTTCCTCGGAAAATGTACACGTTGAAGTTCACGCAATATTAGCAACTCGGAATAGTTTTAATCGGATGCTAAGATATACGATATTCGCTTCGCGAATCGACAAACGTAAATTACGCTACGCAATAATTTCGACCAAGAGGACAAGAGGTTCGCCAAAGCAATGATTGGAGAAACCTCGCTCGAAATGCTCGCCACCAGAGCGTGCCTTTTCTCTTCCGGCGGTTGTGACACTGACGAAGGATCGAAATCGGTTATTGGCCATTGCAAGGGTTTCAAGTGAACCCAAGAAGGTCCGTGGAACTAAAGCGGATGGTTCATTATTTGCATCGGGGTGAGTCCACGGGATAGACAATTGGCGGGGTTTTCCGTACCGGACACGTGATAAAAGTTCCGCGTTCCTAACTCGTCTTGGATCTTGGCCACTCGGTTCGCGACAAACTTATCCCATAGGTGGGGTGAGGAATAAACCTAACATAAAACGACGGTTGAGTCGGAAAAGGCAAATATCCTTTCTATGTGAACTCTGTCATTACATGCGCTGATAACTGCGGTAATACGCTTAGTGAGGACTAATATTGCGCAAAGCTCTAAGCGCGCCAGCAGAGACAACCTTACGGGGGGAGACTCTTGACTTAGAGCTAATGAGGCTAATCGAATTTCTACCATTATTCTGGACGTGGAAATATACAACGCCCCCGTAAGCCTTCTCGTTGGCGTCTGCAAACCCAACGACCGTGATGACGCTATTTTTATCGACGTTTATATGACTTGGTATTTTAATTTCTCATAGTAAAGGTTCCTTTCTAAAACGCTGCCACAATCGATCAATGCTGTCAGACGGCGGGTCTTCCCAATCGCATTCACATAACCAAAGTTATTTAATCAAAAGCTTAGCGTATAGTACCACCGGAGCTACGAAACCCACTACATCCCATAATCTAGCAACGCATGACAGTATTGTGCGCTTTGTGCACGTTTCTGCGGGCGGGTTTACCTTAAGGCTGAACACGTCGGACTCCGGTGACCAACACAGACCGAGCACCTTGTGCGTATCAGAACCGTCGATTTCCTTTATCGCCGAAAGACAGTGTGACAGTGGGAACTTATCTAAAACCGGACGCGAATTACTAGTCCACTTGACAAGATCAAATTGACCCGCTTTCATGAGCTTTATAACCTCGGCGGTGGTTAGGGTGGCCTTCTCCACGCTATCGACCCAGTACACACAATCATCCATATATAATCCACTTTCAATTGCCCTCTTAGCATTAGGATAAGAGGGACCTTCATCGTAGGCGAGCTGTCTCACCGTGCGTAACGCATGAAATGGGCTCGACTTTAAACCAAAGCAAACGCGGTTAAATTCAAACACCATTAGAGGTTCTTTTGGGTTGAAACGATATAAAATGCGTTGGAATCGACGGTCGCATTCACGGACCCCTATGCAAAGAAACATTTGGCGAATATCGGCGGATAGTGCTATACTAAAAAAAACAAAAGAAAATTGGCTATTATATTAAATAAACTTCCCTGTAAATTTTGCCCACTATAGAGGATATCGTTAAGAGAAAAGAAAGTACTAGTTCTAGCACTAGCGTCGAGCACTACACGTAACTTAGATGTAAGTTTGTTCTCCCTAATGACCCCGTGATATGTTATGAAATACGACGGTGTGTCTTCGTAGTTATCTAATTTCGAAGCCACAAGTGATATGTAACCATCCCTTTTATATTCGTTAATGACGCCGTCATAAGCTTCTTTTAACTGGGGTGAAGCGAGCATCCTACGCTCCAAACTGAAGAAACGTTTTTCCGCTATTTGACGCGAATCGCCGAGAGATAAAATATCTCCTTTAAAGGGTAGCGCTGCACTATATCGACCGTCGCAATCACTAACGGTCGTGCGGACGTAAATTTCCTCGCATAATCTATCATCTGGGCTAACTATAGGTGGAACGCTTACCTCTTCCATCTCCTAAAATTTGCGGACTAACGACTCGAGCGGTTCGACAGCCACACAACAATAAGAGGTTGCCGAAATACTATCCATGATGGGGCGGAGCCAACGATGACATAGCCCAAGACGGTTTCCAATGCGTAAGGCGCGGTATGCGAGGAGTTGCCCCTGACCTTATTGTGTAACAAATGATGAGGAAAAAGCGATGCTCCAATGAGCATGTCTATGTTTCCGGGAACGGCGTAAGTGTCGTCTTCCGTAGTCAAATTTTTAAATTCAATCATTGCCGAGGTGTCAACCGAAACGGTTGGCAGACGTTCGGTGACTTTACCTACTACTAGTGCATTTATATCAAAGTTAACATTACGATCTATCCGAGAATAAAATTTTAAATTTATATATCCCTGGTTAACTTTATTAGTACCTCCGATGCCTTTGACTACGGGACATGAAGGTGTCCTTATTATTACCAATCCTAAGCGTTGACAACATTGTCGCGTTATAAAGCTATTTTGGGATTTGCTGTCCAGCAATGTACGGACGCTTCGTTCGTTTCCATGCGAATCCCTAACTACAATACGAACTGTAGCCAGTAACACGGTTGAAGGAGGCTGTGCTGTAAATATATTTGACAATGAGCACAGAGCGACACCACCAGGTCGACCGCTAGAATCTTCGACTTTAGTAGGTGTGATTTCCTTGTCCGATTTACTTGACGCAAATATGTTGCTATTTTCGAAATGTAATAACGTGTAATGTTTTCTGGCAAACTTTTTACACATGGAACTAGAATTGCATTTAGCAACTAAATGCCTATCGCTTAGACAATTCAAACATAAGTTGTTTTTCCTCACCATCCTATAACTTTGCTGGGTGAATGTTTATGAAAGGTTGCACAATTGTATAAACTACCGTGTTTTTTATCTTTACATAGAATACAGGCATTCTGCGACGGTACCGGCGTAGCGGCTACGTACGTTAACGACCCTGCGGTTTCAGATGATGGAGTCTGTCTACGGTCGGCACATTTCTTAACTTCTTGTTTAACGTTCGAGGAGCGCTGCATCACTTTGATTTGGTCTCGCACAAAGGATGCTAATGAATCAAATGAGGGCATCTCAGAGATACGATGCTCCATTACAAACGCACGCACGGTGTCGGGGTATAGTTTCTTTAGTGCAACATGGAGAAACACCACGTCCATAAGGTCATTAGAATTCAAGTTCTTAAGTGCAGCCACCGATGCCACAAATTTATCTAAAAACTGCTCTAAGCCGGTGATGTTCGCGGATGATATAGGTTTAAGATCGAATATCTGATTTAAATATTCGGAGGCTAACATTCTCTTATCTTCATATTTGGTTTTAAGCGTTTCGAATATTAACAAACAATTATTTGCTGTTGGTGTGAAACTTGAGCAAATTGACTGTGCCCTGCCACTCAGTTTACTAATTAAATAATATAATTTTTCAGCGTCCGATAACGATGGATTATTATGTACCTATATTGTTTTGAAAACTACTAAAGAAGAAGGGCCATGTCTTAATATCGCCATTGAATACCGGAATATCTATTGGGGGCAACCTAAGTGAATCACGTGGGCGTACCTTTTTTTTTTTTGCGGGTGGAAAATCATCTAATGACCCCTTTCGCTCTGGGTGGAGCGTAAGGGAGTGTCAGACTTTTACTGACTAAAAACCATCCGAGTTCCTTCAGTGCCCTTACGTTCCGGAGCCACGGTATCTCTTTCGAACAGCCCGCAGCCCCGGCAGGTGTCGGCCCTTGTGGGCCCCTTCACGCTGCTGACAGCTCTTTGAGGCGCGCGTGGAACAAAACGCGCCGTCGACACGGCCTGTCGTCATTAGACGGACGGACGACGAGCTACCCATTGCTCGCCGTCCACAGGCCCGCGCCTACGGTGGCCGGGGGCCACGACGTAGCCCCCGACGCCCGGGGCGTCTCCCGCGGCGGCCGGGGAGGAAAGCTGCTGCTCTCTCCTTCTCGCCGCCACCTATCGCCGCTACGAGGACACGGCGGTGCTCCGCCCAAGCAGGGCACACCTCCATGGTGTGTTCCACCGTGTCCTCCGGTCCATCCTCGCAGTGGGAGCACCCGGGCGTTTCCTCCCGCCCGATTCGGTGCAGGAACCTCCCAAACACACCGTGTCCGGTGAGGACCTGCGTCAGGCGGAAGGTGAGGATGCCGTGGCGTCTCTCAAGCCACTCCTCAAAGAGGGGTCTTATCGACGCTATAGTGGCGTGCCCAGCACGGGGTTGCGACAGTCGCTGTCTCCATGTCGCCATGAGATCGTGCCGGAAGTCTGTCCGCTGCGCGACAACTTGCCGCGGAAGCGGGGTTTCCCCACGGCATAGTGCCTCCGCACGCCATTCGTGCAGGCGCGCGAGGACTATCGCCTCCAGATCCCACGGCGGCAATCCGGCAAGGAGGCTCGCTGCCTCGCGGGAGATCGTGCGGTAGCCGCGAACCATTTTCACGGCTATCACCCTTTGGGGCGCGTTCAGGTGGTGGACGGCAAGCCGCGCCAAACCACGCGCCCACACCGGGGCCCCGTAAAGGGCCATGGACCGCACGATCCCCGCGTAGAGCCTCCGGCAGGAGGCGTTTGGCCCTCCCAGGTTCGGCAGGAGCCGCCTGAAGGCAGCCCCGGTCCGTTCCAGTTTGGGAGCCAAACGTCGGAAGTGCTCAACGAAGTTCCATCGGCCGTCGAGGACGAGTCCTAGGTACTTCAGCGTCGACTCGACGTCGATGGATACCCCTCCTACCATCACTGAGGATCCCGGTGGTGGCCTGTTCCGAGGACCATGGAAGTGCATGGCCTCGGACTTGTGCAGAGCCACCTCGAGACCCAGTTGCCGAATCCTCTCAACGACTATCGCAACCCCGCGTGTCATATTTTCCGCCGCCGCCTCGTACGACCCCCCTTGTGCCAGTACCAGCGTGTCGTCAGCGTAGCAAACTACGCTGACGCCGGTAGGGAGGTCGGCGCGCAGCACCCAGTCGTAACCGATGTTCCACAGAGGTGGCCCCAGAACCGAACCCTGTGGGACACCGCACGACATCTCTCGCCGGTTCCACTCACCGTTGCGACCGGGGTAGATGACGGCCCTGTCCGTCAGGTAGTCCCCGACTATACGACGGAGATAGGTCGGCACCCGGTGATACCAGAGTGCCTCCCTAGCCTAGCCAGCTCCAGGGCATGGAGTTGAAGGCGTTGGCGATGTCGAGAGACACCGCCAAGACAACCCCCCCTCTGGCCACTGCATCCCCCGTCGTTAGGGCTCTCACGCGCATGATGGCATCCACCGTAGAGCGCCTCTTGCGGAAACCAAACTGGTGTTCCGCAAGATCCGGCCCCGTCCTCGCAAGGTGCTTGGCGAGGCGGTTTGCAACGACTCTTTCAAAGAGCTTGCCCACCTCGTCGAGCAGCACCACGGGCCGGTATGCGGACGGAGAGTCCGCAGGGCGCCCCGGCTTCCGAATGAGGAGCAGCTTCCCCGTCTTTCAACGAAGCGGGAATTGGCCTCTCTCCAAGCATGCGCTTAAGAGCCCCTCCAGTCGGGGCCCGAGAGCCTCCGAGGTCAGGACCCAGGCTTTGCCAGGCAAGGCCATCGGGTCCTGGGGCGGTATTCCTGGCCTTGAGCCTACGTACCGCCACTCTCAGGTCTACCCCGGTCCCTTCCGGGATGTCGTCGTTGTCGTTCTGGTGGTCCGCTTCCGGCACCGCAGGTGGCGGAGCCATAGGCGGGGGCGGATGTTCCCGTCGCGCAGGGAACAGAGCGCTCACCACGTCCTCCACGAGCTGGGGCCGGAGACTTTGCGTCAGCGGGGGGGCCCAGGTGCGGAGTTTATCCCGCACCATCTTGTAAGGGCGCCCCCACGGATCTCTGTTGAGAGTCTCCAGCATCTCTTCACGGGCCCGATCCCGGGCCCGCAGGACAGCCTCCCGGAGGGCGTTCTTCGCCGCTCTGTATCCCTCGTACAGCTCCGCCTCAATGGCTGCCGCATTCGGTGGACGAATGCGGAGCCTGCGATGCCTGGTGTACAGGTGCCGCGCGGCGACACACGCCTCGCGCAGAGACGTCAGCTCACGCGACCACCAATACACCTGACGCCGGGCGCTTCCTGGCCGGACGCGGGGCATTGCCACGTCACATATCTCGGACATGGCCTCCTGGAACCACCCTGCCTCATCATTGACGTCGGCAGGCCTGTCCGGTGATGACACCCAGGCCTGCACGATCGAGGCTTCCAGGAGGAGCTCCCGGTCCAGCTGCTTCAGCGCCCAACGCGGACCACTCGGGGCCTGTTGGACTGGCGCGCTAGAGGGCTGGGTGGAGACATCAAACCGGATGTACCGGTGGTCGGAGTAGGTCTCCACCCCCTCCATGACACGCCAGTCAATGGCACGCGGCGACAGAGCGGGGCTAGCGAACGAGATGTCCACCACCGACTCGCCCCACATCCGCACACACGTGGGGACAGAACCCCGATTTAGGACGACCAGGCCTGTCTCCAGAGCCCAGTCTTCCACCATCCTACCCCGCACATCTGTACGACGAGAACCCCAAGCCAAGTTCTTGGCATTGAAGTCCCCGAGGACAAGTACGGGGAGGGGATAACTTCCGACGACGACTGCTCTCAGCTCTGTAAGAGAGTTGTGAAGCTCGGCGAGAGATCGGTTCGGGGAGAAGTACACCCCCACAACGACGAACTCCCCGGACCGTGCTGCTACGCACCCCTGACCCCTCCTGACACCTTCAAGGGTCGGGGTACCGGCGGCGGCCGAAGAGATAATGGCCACTGAGCCGTTAAGGTCCGCCACCCAGTCCTCCCTAGGCCAGACAAAATACGGCTCAGCGACCACAGCGATGTTAATCGACCACTGCGCCATGTTCTGGAGCAACAGATCCTGAGCGCAGGCGCAGTGGTTGATATTCGCCTGGAGGAAGCTTAATGGGGCTGTTATAGGCATTCCATTTCAGCTTCCTCCACGGGGGGCCCCTCTGCGGGCGACGGTGTCGCGGCGGCGGCGGCGGCGACAGTGACAGCGGTGGCGGTGGCAGTTGCGGCTGCGGCGGAGGCCACAGAGGCGGTGGCGGCTTTGGCCTCTACCCTACCCGCGGCCTTGGCCTTGGCGGGTGGCACGCAGGCCTTGCTTCCGGCCCGGTGATCGGCTGGCTTGCCGGTCGCCGCACATGCATCACAGTGCGGCGTGACGCAGCAGGTCGCCGATATGTGTTCGGGCTGACAGCAGCGGAAGCAAAGGCCACTGCGGTCAACCTCCGAGGCGCATCTCATTGATACGTGGTGCCCCACGAGACAGTGATAGCACCTCAGAGGTCTGGGCTCCAGCAGCTTAACCTGCGCTGAGACCCAGCCCACCAGAAGCCTTCGGCCCTCCACTATGGTTTTGGCCGCCGTAACAGGGCAGCGCACCGTGGCGGCATGCATACCCTGTTGGTCCGGGCGTATGGCGCCTGACCTGACCTGGTCAGTAGTGCACCCCCCGGACCTGGCGACGGCGGCCACCAACTCCTCCTCCAATACCGAGTCGTCCAGACCCATGATGCGCAGGTCTGCGCATCTGACGGGCCTTGACACTCGGGCCTCGTCCGCGTCCAGAGACGCTCTGAGCTTCGCAGCCAGAGCGTCCGCGGTCGCGCCACTGGATTCCCCGGGGACCTCCAGCATACGGGCCCCCGTCTGGGTGACTTTGAGCCGGAGGCCCCCAGTGATCCCGAGCTCCCCGAGGTCCACCGCCTCCTTCGCCTTCGCGAGCAGATCGCGGTAGGTAACGCCCTTCTTTTCCGCGTCCGGCTGTAGTGTAATCACTACAGTTGCGGTCTTCGGGGCGCGGAGCCTAGCCGCGATCTTGCGCGCCCTAAACTGGCGCTGCCGCTCCTGCTCTTTGGCCTTTTTGGCTGCCTTCTTCCCCTTCTTTTTATCCCCGACCACCTGCCAACCGGCTTCAGCCGCGGGAGGTGTAGGGATCTGGGGGGATGTGGGCGTACCTGGGCTTCCGGCTTTGCTTCTCTTTGAGATGGGGACTGCAAGAGCTCCGCCGTTTTTTTCATGCGACACAACATATCTTCAAATGCTAGAAGCGGCTGATAGTTCACTGTATACTATTTGTCTTATTCATAAAAATTGCTTATTCCAAGCTTAATTTGAAGTTACACTTGGACTAGCTAATCTCAGAGTAACTGACTATTTACTTCTTTATTACAATGTTATTAATAAACATGAAGTAACCTCGGACTAACTATACATTCCTTACGCCGGGATTAACGCTTGCGCTATGGCAACCCAAGTAAAAAGAGTGAGTCAGTGAATGATTGGTGAATGAATTCAATGCATGATGATGACATTAATGACAGTGACAGGCAATATTTTGAGTTTGACAAGAGATACGTGTTACGTGTTATTCCTTGTTCCTCGTGTTGATTTCGGATTCGGTGGAAAAACTAAGTTCTAAATATATTAACTTTTAATATTTGTAACGAAATTTTAGAATTAAGAGAAGAGCGTGAAGGGCAAAATTAATTTAACATTTTGTTTTGTTCTTTGGGGATAAATAAAACCTTTTGTACATGTAATTATTGTATATTTATTTAAAAAAATCTTTGATAAATGCTGCCCGAACAGAATTTCCTCTAACGGAGTTATTTACTAATTGTGTGACTGGTACATTTTCATCACCTTCTTATACTACAACCTCAAGCAGATTTTGTTTTTGCATTGCAATGTATATAGTTTTGTATGCTCTTGTTCAGTATTTAGTCCTCGCAGTAAACACCGAAACTTTTGTTTCCCACCAAAGCATTGTTCTACAGTTTTACGGGCCCAGATGTGCGACCGGTTAAACATTCCTTCCTTTTGTTTATTATGACGCAGAATATGAGTGATTGAATAAGGAGTACATGCATAAGCAGAATTTTTGAGAATTCTGCCTTTAAATTCTGACTGCTCAAACGTTTTAATGCGACTTTCATTAAATATTCTCGAGTCATGTGTCCTGCCTTGCCAATGTGCTACTGTATCCATAACCTCTAAATTTGCTATTTGACACAACCTGGAGCAAAGCACTCATAACATCTTTAATATAAAATAATGGATTTAGGTGATTGTATTGAATCTAAGAAAATAACTAAGTACCTATATGGCAAAGATGGGCTAGCTAGGTGCTATAAAACTTACTTATGTACATTAATTTAACTGTATCCTTTCCAGTTTATGTAGTATTGTCCGATGTTTCCAGCGACTTTCAGACTTTCAATAAAACCACATAATGAATAAAAACCTGCAATAACTTTGTTCTGCTCCACATCACTTCTTGGCATTTTAATCCATTATGCTGTTTTTGTTACTAGTGCTTATGAATTTAACACGGGTAATAACGCGTGTAAACGTAAAGTTTTACAAAATGTCAAAATACGCGACTAGTCTATGCTTACTCAGTTGTTAAACTAGGAACCGCCAAGGATTAACTTTTATTCCGAGAGTAGATTCGGATTAGTTTACTCCCTCCTTACTCTATGTTTATTATTGAAAATAGATATTTTAAGCTTTAAACTAGGAGTAAAGTTAATCCTGCTCAAGTCTGTGTTTATTAATAGGGCTGTTAGGGTCGACTTGTAATTCCAAATTGTTAATTTGGTCTAATATCTCTTCGTAATCCATCCGCAAAGAATCCACCGTTTCGATTTCACATAAAAACGTTTCCCGCACTGCTTCTATGTTAATGTTCTTTATGTGATCACTTATACATTGTATACGTGAGAAGAGTATGTCCCTCTTGGCGTAAAGAGTTTTAAGTTTAATTTCATTTCCACTAACTGCCATTTTAAATTACTAGAATTAATATTAGATTAATCACAATTAATGGCACAACGCTGGAGGATGGACGCAATGTAATACAACTATATCTCACAACACTATTGTCTTATCGTGCCGTATTACGTCGTTAAATTGAACACCTTTACAACGAGCCGAGGTGACGCGTGTCGGTCGCTAAACTCACACTGTTTTTACAAAATGTCAGGTACGCCGAATGACCGTGCGGAACTAAACTATTTTGGATGAATAATTCTATTTGCGAATAACTAACCAAAGTTTAAATTTAAACTAAACAAACACTATTTAAATGAATAATTCTGTTTACGAATAACTAACCAAAGTTTAAATTTAAACTAAACAAAAACTATTTATGGTTGGTGAGGCTATAAAGCACCAGTCCAAATCCGGCTCGAAGGACCAGAAATGTTTGAGCGGCGGGCCTATTCCCCGGTCGAGTCTTGACCCTAATACGCGAAATGTTACGCTATGTGGACTGTATACGCGGATGATGCTTAAACAAGATGGCGGATTTGGCACGTGGTTCCCTAACAATGCACTCGCTCTTCCAAGAAAACCTATTGCTTGCCAAGGTTTATGAAGGAACCCCTGCTTAACCACATAAAGAGGAATGAAATTGGGGCGGATGAACTAATTAACACAAATTTCAAGCAGGGTAACGAAAATAAGGAATCGCACTTACCGAGGTGTTACTTCGATACGGTTTGGACGCTTTGCTGCTGTGTTGAGACTTCTGGCGGATCTCCTGGGGACCCAGAGATGCTGTCCTGGTCGATGGTGCGATGGAAGAGAGCGCACGCAGGCTCTGCACACGCTTATATTACTTCGGCCCTCCTATCAATGCGTCTCGTCTCGGAGGGGCGCGCTTCTTATTGGTTGCAAATCACGCGATATTCTAGAATCATCTTCTTTCCCCTCTCCCCACCACCCCGGTGCGTTGGAGGGACGATAGGTGAAGGAAAGGTCGAAGGAAGGACAAGCTCGGCAAGCCTAACTTCGAATAAAATTAAAAATACGAATGGTTTTCCGCGCAACCACACCATACATTCTTGACCTTGCACCTTCAGATTTTCACCTGTTTCGGTCTCTTGAGAACTCTAAGGGTACTGTTAGGTTAATATCAATAGAAGACTGTCAAAACTACTAATCGAATTTTTTTTGCTCTAAAATCCCATGATTTTTACAGCAACGGGATTATGTCAATACGTACAAGATTTCAAAAAGCTATCGATGACACATATATATTATAATTAAATACAATTAAACTATGAAAAAAAATTGTTATAAATTTGTATATAAAAAACGAAGAAACTTTTCCGCTACGTAATAAATATTATGAACAAAACACCATACAGTTGAATTATAAGCCTCCGTCGTTTTTGAAGTCGATTTAAAAACAATCTATACGAACGTAAAATCGTAATCAATAAAAACCCGAAAATTAAACCAACAATTAATGTTTAACGACTATAATTTCGCACTATCTGTAAACGCATAGCTATGAATAAACCGAAAATATTATTCCAAAATTAGACTACCTACTTCTAATTAGTGCATACAATTGCAAATTTATGCTAATGCCAGACCAGTACGAAACAAGCCCACTGAATCGTATACGTATTTCCATTACAATGAGATGATATTACTACTGGAATGAAATAGGACACCGGCTTTGAGCAAAAATTGAAATAGTTAAATATAAACATTTATTTTAGATAATCAGGTTATAGGAGGACCTCTCTTGTTGAAGAGAGTACTTTTGTCTTAATTGCTACTAGCGACATCTAAGTGCTTTGCATTTGGCATCTATGAAAGGGTCTTGTGAGCCGCATGCTCATTTGCCCTCATTTTTATAAAGTGAATGTAATACTACCATCTATTTCTTTATATGATCTTTCTGGCATTACCCATGGTCGCCTCGAAAATGGGACTACGGATTTTTATGCAACTACCACACAGCAATAAATAGCAATTAGTGGCACTTGGCGGTCCACCTCTGAGCGATTTACTAGAAATTTTCTTCGCCGCAAGACTTTCTGTGTGGAATCGTTTACTATCGGCAATTTTTGGGACGGATCAAAGGCAACGCTACTGCAATTAATCTGATGTAGCAGTCGTTCATGGACGGTGGTCGACACTTACCATCAGGTGATCCGTATGTTCGTTTACCTCACTCCTATAAAAAATAACCTTTAATAAATGTAGGTATAGCTATACAGCGAATGACCAGAGAGATGGGGGAGCTAAAGAGCCACTTCGTACCGGTGAGTAAAGTGCAAGGTGGTTCCTCTTAAAACCATAAAACAAAAGTGTACTAGTGTGTGTTGTATGCAAATGGAACTGTTAATGTTGTTCTACAATACAGTCCGTACGAGGACACTCAAAGTTGGTCAGCACATTATGGAAATGGCTTTGCTTGTGATGCACGAAGTAGTAAGATTTTTTCTGCCTAGGAGTACGTCTGAGAAGATACTACAATCTAATCTATTAAAAACCGTCAAATAGTAATGCATGCACTGCACAGCTGTGTTTCGGTCGAAAGGGTATAAAGAGCAACTATAATTACAGACTATGAGGTATTGTATCTTAATTCTTAGAAGTGTAAACGCATCCGTAGCCCTCCTTGCTTGAAATTGGCTGCATTTGTACTTGGACAGGAGTAGTCACATAATAACAGTAGAACCAAAATAATTGACATAGCCTAAGGTTTAAGTAAGCTGAAAATAAAATTAGTCGGCCATATAACTCGAACAATTGGCAAACGATGGATAAGAAATAATTTCGAATGTTGGCAACATACCGTAGAGCGGGGTGTAGGCTGCCTCCTGCCTCTCACTAGATCGAATGATGACCAGGTAAAACATACAACAGTGGCTCAGGACTTTGTTTTGTGGTATTCCTTGTGGAAGGCATATATTCAATATGGATAGTAGCATACTTGTGATGGATTTTAATAAAAATAAACCGGCCAAGAGCGTGTCGGGCCACGCTCAGTGTAGGGTTCCATAGTTTCCCGTCCGTCACAATAAGTGTTCCCACTTATGAGTTTAAAGGTGGGTATCAATTATGTTCGCGCTCCAGCAGCGCTCCGCGCTCCTGCAACTGCTCCCGGTAGTGGGTACTGTTGTTTCCATCCAAGTTCAAAATAATTTTCCTAGAAAGTCCTTATAAAATTCTACTTTTCAGATTTTTTTCATATTTTCTAAACTTGTGGTTCAAAAGTAAAAGGGGGGGGGGGGGTGACATATTGTTTTTTACTTTTGGAGCGATTATTTCGGAAATTATTGACATAATCAAAAAATGATTTTAGTAAACCCCTATTCATTTTTAAATACCTTTTCAACAATATATCACACGTTGGGGTTAAAATAAAAAAAAATCACTTCCCACTTTACATATATGGTATATATGATACACATATTGGAACCAAATTTCAGCTTTCTAGTGCTAACGGTCACAGAGATTAAGCGAGGACGGACAGACGGACAGACAGACATGGCGAAACTATAAGGGTGCCTAGTTGACTACGAAACCCTAAAAACGATGATTATAAACTTTTAAATAAACAAAAATAATGAATTATTAAAATTTTTGTAGCGATTTCTTTTAAGTGACGATAAATATTAAGTGCCAGATATATCATTTCATTCGACCGAAAAGTTTGAATTGCACGTTTAAATTGCCTAATAGAGACCATTAAAAATATTTTGGCACATTCATGTCATTTTAAAACGATATTATGAGCGTATTTGGTCTACTAATATAGCTTTATGCTATTTTAATATGCATTTATTAGATTGAACTGTTGATCTTTTTTAACCCACTTTTAGACTATTCTAGTGCTTATACTAAAATTTTCTTAATTAATCCACATTAACAAATATATATATTCATAAAAACGTATATATATACGTTTTTATGAAGGTAATAATACTAATAAACATTTAATTCAGAGTTAACTTACATAAATACGACTAGCTAAAGCATTTTTAGTTGTTGTGAGACACAGGAGTCCAAACTTGGTTATACCCTCTGCTGTGGGTCTTCTGACTCCCCCGTTTGGCATTATTATAAATGTATGCGAAGACTTAATATAAGTTTTAAATCCGTATCTAAAATCTAAATAACAAGATTTTGCTTATATCGTTTTTGCATACGTCATAATTTTTTAAATTGTATTGTGGTTGTTTAAATTGTAGACAGTAAAATAACTACCGTACTGTCACAAGTTAGCTTCCCTTAATGAACTGGTAGTTGAAAAAAAAATGTTGGCTTAAAAAGTACAACTTCTACAAGTTTTATGTAGAAGATGTCTATTGACTAAAATATTCACTTACCATCGTATGAACTGTGTGTTCTTTTGTCAATGATATTACTCGCACACACAGACATGCAATATAATCTAGCCTCGAACCGTTGAAACTGACTGGCACGACCGAATGCAAACATGGCTCAGGCCCGTGCTATATGACATTCCTTGAAGTAGACGGCGCTTTCCGTTGTAGTG
The DNA here is from genome assembly GCA_036936625.1 of Parnassius smintheus behrii. Classification (NCBI taxonomy): domain Eukaryota; kingdom Metazoa; phylum Arthropoda; class Insecta; order Lepidoptera; family Papilionidae; genus Parnassius; species Parnassius smintheus. The sequence continues at coordinate 8,699,298 of JAUPFT010000004.1, read as the reverse complement.
GAACTGTCATGGGCTGCAAAGATATTGATGATGATGATATGATTGTTAGGGTATAATGCCAGAAAATTTTCAACGTCTTAGGTATACGTAAGACGTTGAAAATTTTCTGGCATTCTAACGAACGACAATATGGATAAAAATCAAAATAAATTATTCATGTTTAATGGTGTGTATTTCTTATAAACATTCCTCATTAATTTGGCGTTGCAAACAACTACTTGAAATCATAACATGCCTCCCCACCAGATTGGCGAGTAAATAGCATAAGAACTTGACCAAATTTACTGCTTGGGTCGCAGATTTATCAGCTGTTATAACAACTTGAATCTGATTTATTTGAGGTAATTGCTGGCTTTTGATTATTATTTCGGACTTTATGTCCCTTGTAATTTCTTAGATTCAATTATATTATCCCTGTATATCATTTAAAATAGGAACAGAGAAAATATCTATTTTTTTAACTTCGATACTAAAAATGTAAAAAATTAGTATATTAGTACATGAAATAGTTTTTTTAGTATTTTTAATAAGCGAAGGTCAATGTAACTTAATTATATAATTCGTTAGGTACTAAGCCCTAGATTTTCACAAAAGAAAAGTGTCTGAGTATTATTCCATGCAAAAAAAAACTATTAAATTGTCGAATTTCGCCAGACACGTAACAAATAATAAGAAAGAAATGTGATGTTCCATATATTTTAACAGGTCTGCCAAAAAAAGCTACTTTAACATATAATTAATAATTTGTTCACATGACTATACGTCACGTCACCACTACGTGGAAGAGCCTCACTCCAGCTATATTGTTGTTGTAGAAGGAATGGGTCGGAATACCAGCGCAAAATAGCAGCTTAATACTGCTGTGATTCTTATGTTTAATGTTGAGATCTGGAGACCCATTTTACTGGAAACGAGACATTCCATCTTAGTCCTAAGGGTGGACAACGCCTTTGCATTTTGATATTTAATTGAGAATAAATATCGAAAACGATTAATCTCACTACCATTCTACCAGTTAGCTACCGTGAGCAAATGTTTGTTACAGAGAGCACTGTGACATCAAACACCTGGCCGCCGAGCTTTAGCACGTCAAGCAAATTCTGAACGACAGTAAACTTCGGGTCTCGCGCCTACGTCACAACGACCGAGTGAAACCGGCCACAGTCGAGCGCGTGCTTGTTAAAACAAAACATAGTTTTATAGGGATTAATTTACTATCAAAGAGTACATGAATGATAACAAACCCTGGGAATGAGAAAATCGCTAACATGCTGTTTCTAAAATGTTTTCATTTGTTGTACAATAAATTAAATTGTAAATTCATGTTACAAGGTATTGAATTCTCGTTCTGTTTCGTTCTGCTTCTGCCGTATTAAATATTATGAATCGTCGCTTAAAACTCAATGTCTGAAAATCTTGTGAGATAATACATCTATACAATTAAACAATATTGAAGTGTCTGTCTGTAATACTGCATTATTTTGAGTTGGGTTATTTTCACGTAATGTATGCAAATATATGCTGCAAATTTTTTGAGTACGGAAACTTTACAGATCTTAGGATCTCTATGGAATAAATGCATATTGTTCATATCTATGGACATGCGGTAAATCTATTAATTGAAGATATTGTCTACCCACACGCATTGGGGCTACTTACGGATAATTTTTATCCTGCAAGTTTCCCATATCCAGATGCACCAAATATCACATTAAATTATATTAGATAATATTACAATAAATACATAATAATTGTATTGCAATATTTATATTCTTCTCCCACTCGAGCCTTTGAGTAAGGGCAAAGTGCAGAGAGCTTGGAACGCTTGACGTATACTCACAGCGATCGCCACTCAAGACACTATTACGGCTTTTATACTCGTATAAGAACTTAGGGAGGATATTAATCCGTGCCCGCAGCGGTGGCGGCACCATGTCACGCGTAGGTTATGTTATGTTAGTTTGAAGTAAATTCACGATGCGATCTATATACACGGTGCATTCATTTATTTGCAACTGTCGCCGCACCAGGCAACTTACACAATCGCGCGGACTGTAGGCGCAAAGCGGTCTGGGAAATTTAATGGCAGTCAATCCATATTTTTTTTTGCGCCCGAAGCAATTAAAGGGCTACCCCATACGTAGGTAGGCGGAAAATGCATTACGCATCCCACGATAGCCGGTCTATCGTGGTTATGAGGGGCTCACTGTCCTACCGGGGACCCTAAGTTATACCCTTTAAAAACCGCCTTTGGGGACAGGCAGCCGGCTGATTAAGCTGTATTGTGCCTTATCATGAGCGACCCTCTTTTGGGAAAAGAGGGCGCAGGCGGCTAAGAGCCGCTGAGGGAGTGCCTACGAAGGCAATTTAATGTTAGTTAGTACAATAAATTAATTTAATTAGAGTTGGCCTGAGCCGCCAGAAGACAGTTCAGGTCGTCTGACAGTATATAGTATATTTTAGGGTCCGTGAGAGAGTTTCTCGGCCTGCGGACACGATAGCGAGAGGGGGGTGGGGCTGCATAAGAAGAAGAAGAATTAATTGGTTTGGGTGCGACTCTGAGGCTTTGAAGAAGTTCTCAGAGAGTTTTTTAAGAAATTGTTGAATTGTTGGGAGATCTAAGTCCCGATGAAGGTCGGCATTACGGACGTACCAAGGTGCGTTCGCAGCTCGACGACAGAAGAGGTTCTGAACTATTTGGAGTTCATTTATAATATTAGGGTTTGCGTGGGCAAAGACGGGGCCCGCGTAGGACATGACTGGTCGTATACAGACCTTGTAAAGGGTACGCTTGTTTCGAAGGGACGTTTTACTGTGTCGGCCCAACATACTGTTGAGCCTACTCAGATAAAACCGTGCGTGACGGGTTACTCTTTTGACGTGGGGCCTGAAAGTGAGCCCTGTGTCTAGAGTGACACCTAAATATTTGACGGACGTATGCCAGGGGACAGGAGTCCCTAGCATACGTATTGGTGGAGTGTTTTTGAGACGGCGTCGTTTATAATCGAAGTGAACGGCGGAGCTCTTCTCCGGGTTCACATTGATGCGCCATTTTTTGAACCAAGCTCCTAGGTCATCAACTGACTTTTGGATCTTGTTCCGTATGAAGGGTAGTGAGACACCTTTGCAGTAGATGGCAGTGTCGTCTGCGAAGAGGGAGAGTTGAACACCTTTCAACGGGATGGGAATGTCGTTGGTGAACAGGATGTACAGCAGAGGAGCAAGTACTGAGCCCTGAGGGACACCAGCCTTGATAGTTCGCTGTGAAGATAGCGTGCCTTCGTGTCTAAAACGAAAGGTACGATGTTTTAAGTAGGAGGCCACGAGACGAACTAGACGATCGGGGAGACCTATTTTGTAGAGCTTGTAGATGAGGCCTGTGTGCCAGACTCTATCGAAAGCTTTAGCTATATCGAAAAAGACCGCGATGGTCTTATGACGACGAGGATAGAAACCGCTGAGGGTATATTCCACAATGCGGTGAACTTGTTGGGGACATGAGTCTTTGGCTCGGAAACCGAATTGATGGGGAATGATAAGAGGGTCGCCGTCTGTGGGAAACAGATAGCGCCTCATACGCGTTTGGATGACTCTTTCGAAGAGCTTGCCCATTGCCTTGAGGAGGCTAATGGGGCGATGGCTGGAGGGGAGGTTGAGAGGCTTGCCTGGCTTGGGAATTCCAATCACAGTTGCCTCTTTCCACGTAGTGGGAAAATAACTAAAGTTGAAGCAGGCGTTGAAGATAATAGATAAAAAGGTTAACACCTGCTCAGGAAAGTGTTTTAGGGCTTGGTTGGAGATGCCATCCGCGCCCGGAGCCTTTTTAGACTTAAGTCCTTTGATGAGGGATGAAATCTCATCATTGGACACAGAGATAGGTTCGGAGGCCGTAGGGGGTGAGTTTCGGCGGCGGACCTCATCCTCCACTGCCTGGACGTGTAAGGGGTCGACGGGTTGAGAGCTAGGAGAGCATCTGATAGTACGCTGTATGAGATGGAGAGATGTTCTCCATGAGTTTACTCTTTTCGAGGTCTCGAAATTCAGAGAGGCGGAAACGGAGTTCTCGTTGAAGACGATTGGCCGCGCGCCTATACTCGGGGTTGGGATATTTTGCTGCTCTCCGGAAAGCAGCTTTTTTGGCTGGGAAATGCTAAATGAAAATGAAAAGTGAAAATTAAAAAATGAAATGAAAATGAAAAGCGGAAGTCAGTCAAACCTCCCTGCCCGAGGACAGGGGGGCAAGAACTGTAGCGTGGAAAAGACTCACCAGCCTCGACGCTGTTCAGCGTGAGCAGGACAGCGGAGGCGCGTGATAGCGAGACAGCACTACCGTACTGTACGGGAGCGCGGACCACCAGGAGGCGACCGTCCGAGAACGATGCCGCCGGCGGACTGAGCACTGCGTCGGCGCTGTACAGCGCGAGCGGGACAGTGGAGGCGCGAGAGCGGGAGAGCACTACCGTACAGGAACGAAAGCGCGGACTACCTGGATGCTACTGCTCGGAAGCGATGCCACAGGCGGAATCTCAGTCAATCCATAGCAAATAGCCCGCCTTTCATCTGTCTGACTTCCTAACAAATCCAGGTGAGTTTGTGGGCGGGCACGAATCCACACAAAACTGCAGTACCACGTGAGTTTTTGTATAAAATAGTCTCGTAGTTCCTCTACGGCTGCGGGAGCGGGAAATTAACTCTTTATGAGTTTTTAGCCCATAATATATAGACGACCGTATATTTGATATGCATTTCGAACATTTCATCCCGCTGTCGCTCCACTGAGTCGTCGCCTCATGGCGATTTGCTTTAGTCTTATGACTAAAGCAATTGGGAATCACTTATAATATAGGAAAATGTTACTTTAACAATCACAATAACTATATAGTGATTTATAGGTTAAACAACTGATTCTATTATACCGCACAAAGAACATTCGACCTGGATTAAAAACGGATGACTGTATGGCGCATGGCAATTTTTTATGATTTTGGCTTTCAAGGAATAATAAAAGATTTGTCTCTTTCGGTTATATATATATGTATATACATAAACATAAACACTCACGCCTGTCACCCAGAGGGGTAGGCAGAGTCTACAGACTTTCATTTAGCACGATCCTGACATACCTCTCTCGCCTCTTCCACATCCATATATCTACGCATACATGCTCGTTGGTTAAGGGTACTCTTATATATATATATATATATATATATATATATATATATATATATATATATATATATATATATATATATATATATATATATATATATATATACATAATGGATAACCTTTTTAACCCTTCAATCCTGATAAAAATCCCCCGCAGTCGCATGCGCCCGGCAAATCCCGAGTGGTCGCATGTGACCGCACCCACCCACAGCACCTAAAACTATTAAAACTTATATTTAGATACAAATTTTCTATGAAAAAGTTTGGTATTATAAAATTTATATAAAATTTTCTGTCCTGTAATCTAAATAAAAGTAAGGTTCTATTTTATTACAAAAAAAATTTTGTTGTATTTTGATAACAAAAAAAACATAACAACCGAATGTCGGCAGCGTGAAAATCACATTTATTTCAATATATATAGCTTGAAATTTGTGTAATAAGATAAGTTGTTTTTACACAAACACTTTCATTACAATTTTATAACAAAACACTATACTAAAACACTAATAAAACACTAGAAAATCCAAAAAATCAACACAATAACATTCACCAAAAATTTAATTGGGGTAGCGGATATTTTTATACCGCCACTACATGATCAACTTATCGAATAGAAATGTGTACTTTTTATTTAAAATAGATAACATGTAATTCTTATTGGAAGTCATTTTTTACTTTACTACTTTTTCAGAAAAAAAAACCTCTGTTCTGGAAAGAATCAGCTAGAAACTCAGCAAGATTTTTTCAAATAAATTAAACAATATAAATAGTTACAAACTCTACAAAATTTACTTCAGAAACAGCTTGGAGGCGACCACCTCATTGTATTGTTAAACACCAAAAAATGGTTGCAATTTAGAAAATTTATATATGTTCGGAACGTCAGTTGACGTGTACGTACATACACATTAAAACGTTACTATCCCTATCGGCAAGAAAAAACGTTTTCCCTTTAAGACTTCAAGGGTGACGAATGATGTTTTTTATGTTTCGTTTGAGTTTTTTTCTGATAATAGGTGTATGTATCCTTCAAGCGAATAAAATACGTTTACAATCACGTTATCCGAGGACCATCTGCTCGCAAAAAGCTCGAAAGGGCCAATAATGTAATAAGAAGTAAAAATTGCTTACAAATCCTGGAATAAAAAAGTCATTTTACCTAAAACTATAATAAATAAAGTTTAATGCATCCACAACAGAAATGTAGACTGAAACTAAATGCAAAGATTTTGTTATTCCAATGTATTTCGCAAGTTACATAGTGGAAAACGTAGTTTAAAAAGATTAATATTGGTTCGTTAAAACTTTTCCAGATATGAAAATTCTAATGCTGTAGAAATTGTATTTATTTCTCAATTTTTGAACTCGCGAACAATAACAAAAAAAGAAGAGATTTTTGCACAACTTGATCCTCATATTCATAGGCCTGTAAAAGTAGGAAACAAAAGGATTTGCCTTAAATATCCCACTTGACGGCAGATTGAAAGTTACAAAACCAGACGTCTAGCCGGTCTGGGTATTTTACATCTGGTGGAATTGAGAACAGAATATTTACATATTTTCCTTTATTCAGAAGACTTCTCACTGCTTCTGCTTTTTTCAATAGCCAGCAAGTCACTTTTGTGCTCGTCAACTAGCTTGTCTAAAACAAAAAGCTTTATTTATGTGTGTGTATATATATATATATATATATATATATATATATATATATATATATATATATATATATATATATATATATATCATCCACTTAATATCAGAATGACTGTACGTTTGTCACCCTAATTCTATAAAAAGTATGGTAAGTTACTCTGCAACTTTATTATGGTTGCAACACGAATGGGCCCGCCCAACCCGAGAAGTACCATGTTGTTTCAGAATACCAGCGTAAATTAACTGCTTATGCTGCTGTGCTTCGTAAGTAGAGTATAGAGAATCTAGTTCTTGTAGATATCTTGATCCTTAGTTCAACGACACATCTGCGTTTATATATCGAGGATAGATGAAGGTGTCTACGGACACAGGTTAGCTTTGTACAATGAGATAATATTACTACTAGAATGAAATAGGACACCGGCTTTGAGCAAAAATTGAAATAGTTAAATATAAAGATTTATTTTTGATAATCAGGTCATAGGAGGACCTTTCTTGTCGAAGAGAGTGTTTGTCTTAATAAGTGCTTCACATTTGGCATTTAAGAAAGGGCCTGGTGAGCCGCATGATCATTTGCCCCCATTTTTATAAAATAAATGTCATACTACCATCTATTTCTTCTTATTATCTTTCTGATATTACCCATGGTCGTCGTGAAAATGGGACGATGGATTTTTATGCAACCACCACACGGCAATAAATAGCAATTATTGGCACTTGGCAGTCTACCACTGAGCGATTTACTGAAAATTTTCTTCGTCGCAAGACTTTCTGTGTGGAATCGTTTACCATCGGCAATTTTTGGGACGGATCAAAGGCAACGCAACTGCAATTCAACTGGTGTTTCAGTCGTTCACGGGCGGCGGTCGACACTTACCATCAGATGATCCGTATGTTCGTTTACTTCACTTCTATAAAAAATAACTTTTAATAAATGTGGGTATAGCTATATAGCCAATGACCAGAAAGATGGGGGAGCTAAAGAGCAACTTTGTACCGGTGAGTAAAGTGCAAGGTGGTTCCTCTTAAAACCATAAAACAAACGTGTGTGTTGTATGCAAATGGAACTGAAGATTTTGTTCTTCACTGCAGCCCATACGAGGATACTCAAAGTTGGTCAGCACATTATGGAGAGGGCTTTGCTTATGATGCACAAAGTAGTACGATTTTTCTGCCTAGGAGTACGTCTGAGAAGATACTCTCTAATCTATTTAAACCCGTCAAATAGTAATGCCTGCACTGCACAGCTGCATTCCGGTTGAAAGGGTATAAAGAGCCACTATAATTACAGGCTATGAGGAATTGTATCTTAATCTTCAGAAGTGTCAACGCATCCGTAGCCCTCCTTGTTTGAAATTGGTTGCATTTGTACTTGGAGAGGAGTAGCCATATAACATCAGTAGAACTACAAAAATTGACATAGCCTAACGCTTAAGTAAACTGAAAAGAAAATAAGTCGGCTATATAACTCGAATAATTGGCAATCCATAGGTAAGAAATGATTTCGAATGTTGGCAACATACCGTAGAGCGGGGTGTAGGCGGCCTCTCACTAGATCGAATGATGACCAGGTAAAACATACAGCAGTGGCTCAGGACTTTATTTTGTGCTATTTCTTATGGGGGGCATATATTCAGGAGGGGTAGAAGTACACTTGTCATGGATTGTAATAAAAAATATGATTATAAACTTTTTACATTTAACAAAAATGAATTCTTAAAAATTTTGTAGCGATTTCTTTTAAGTAACGATAAATATTAAGTGCCAGATATATCATTTCATTCGACCGGAAAGTTTGAATTGCACGTTTAAATTGCCTAATAGAGACCATTAAAAATATTTTGGCACATTTATGTCATTTTACAACGATATTATGAGCGTATTTGGTTATGCTTACTCCACTAATATAGCTTTATGCTATTTTAATATGCATTTATTAGATTGAACTGTTGATCTTTTTTAACCCACTTTTAGACTATTCTAATGCTTACTAACATTTTCATAATTAATCCACAATAACAAATAATATATAAACAATATAAATTATATTTACAAAAAATGTATGAAGGTCACGTTTTTTATGAAAGTAATAAATAATAATAATAATAATATGCATTTAATTCAGAGTTAACTTGTAATACAACTAGCTAAAGCGTTTTTAGTTTTGGTGGGATACAGGAGTTCAAACTTGGTTATATCCTCTGCTATGGGTCTTCTGGCTCCCCAGTTTGGCATTATTATAAATCGATGATAATGTAAACATGACATGAGTGTTGTATGCGAAGATTTAATATAAGTTTTAAATCCGTATCTAAAATCTAAATAGTAAGATTTGACTCGTATAATTTAGCATGCGTCATAATATCTTCTCCTGATTAGTATTCATTTAGGTTTGAACAATGTAAGTGGGTTATTTAAATTGTAGACAATAATATAACTGGCGTACTGTCACACGTTAGCTTTCCTGAATGAACTTGTATTTAAAAAGGATGTTGGCTTAAAAAGTACAACCTCCAAAATCGTTCGTTGAGCTCCTTCCAATTGAAGCCTTTGTGTTTTATTGAAATTATTAGGGGAGGCTTAAACTGTGATACCGCAGGTTAATAGAGATTGGTATACGGATATTTAAACAGTTTTTAGCAATGTCCAATTTGTGACACGTCAAATGTTTTAAGTAGTAGTAGTTAGTTATGTTTATATATCTTATTCCATAAATATTTTAATAGGCGTTATTTTAATAAGAGGTTATATTAAATTGAAGAGCAAATAATCGCATGAATTACATTTTTCTTTGATGAAGTTAAAGAAGCAAACTCTTGTATCCTATTCCTAACTTAAAAAGACAAACAGATGGTTGATTAATGACAGTTAACTTAAAAATATCTATAGTAATATAATATGTATATTTCTTGACTGTTAAGACCTTATATTTTAAAGATTTTGCATATTATAAACCGAATAATACGTAAAAGTTCTAATCATGACTTAAATCGTCTACGGCAGAATCGCTCTAGAGTTACCTCTACCTATACCTATTATGCAATACGACTGCCACAAGCGGACTCAGAAATTTCCTGCGATGTCTTTTTTCTTCTTTCAAAACAACAGATGAAATGCATTTGACGTTACAGTCAATAAATCGTTAATCGTAACGTGAGTGCTACTGACTGTCGGTTGGTTAGCATGTCACTGAGGGGTTCTAAGCGACCTTCGTGTCCCAAAACCTCGCTAAGTCGACGTAGATATTTAAACAATTGTTTTATATTAAGTTTTTATACTGTGACGACGAATAAAAAAAAATCTAATACGACATTCTACAGCCGCCGACTTATTTTTTCTAGTTGTTGTTTCACTCTTACAACATGAACCAACATAGAATTACCTAAAGCAGGGATTACACAGTCTGAGACGAGTTAAACTTTCTGCGTATTCGATTACTCGAAATACTCCGCAGTTCATGTTCTCCACAGAGGACGAACGGATAAAATAATTGGTTAATACGCAAAATCCTTCTTCCAATAAAAATGAGTGTACAGCAGACCTCTATCAGCTGGTTAAGGAAAAAAAATTAACGTTTAATGAAAAGTAAAATCCGCAATTTGGAAATCAAAAATTATATTTTTACCCTTTTAAGTGGACTAAGGAACATAACAATCTCGTCATTTAAATGGTTACATTAAAAACTTCATTCCTTGTTTTACCACGATTACGAAGTTGACGTTCACCGTAGATATCCTGTTACATGTGCTTTTTAATATTGTTGCGTGAATAAGTCAACTAGCGCCATCTAGTGTCAGGAACGAGAGCGAGGGGAGCTTTGCAGAGAATGACATCACAAATCTCTCAACCGACAGCGCCATCCGAAGAACTAAGTTTCTGGAAAGTCTGCACTCGCACACTCGTCCCTTTGCGCGCATTTGCTTGAATGTTCGGGATGCTTCTTTGCTAATTTAAATAAATAGGCGCTGCAAGATGCGATCGAGGCAGTATTGAATCGGCGATACGAGCGAAGCTTCGGAGCGGAATTAAGTGAATTAGTGTGTTTAATTATTACTCTTTTAAGTTTTAATTTGTGTAAAGTAAATTAAAGTGTTAATTTAGGTAATTCTATCGGCAATTTTTATTGTCACAAACCTCAAGCTCGTAACAATTGGTGTCAGAAGTGGGATAAAATCATGCCGATTTTACCTAAGGAGGAAACGGAGGGTGTCCGTACCCGAAGTCAACGCCAGCAGGACACGGACCAACGAAGATTTGGTGGTGCAACGCCGCAGACGTCGGAGGGCCAGCCACCGGCTGCAGGCCCGTGGGTAGCTCCTACATCTGCAGCACCTGACTCAGGTGGTCTGATGATGATGCTGCAGGAGCAGGCTCGCCGACAAGAGGAGCAGGTCCGTCGGTTAGAAAAGCAGCTGCGGGGTGGAAAGGATGAACAGGTCCGCCGACAGGAGGAACAGGTCCGCCGACAGGAGGAACAGGCCCGCCGTTTAGAAGAGCAACTCCAACGCGATAAGGAAGAGCAGATGCTCCTCATGAAGGACCTTCACGCTATCTTCGGAAAAGAGATACGGGAGGTGAAGGATAAGGTTGCTCAACATGACAACCGCCTGTTGGAGGCCGAAACCCGAATCGACCAAGTAAAGAATCGGGTTGACAACGTAATGGCTGACGTGAAGAAAACGCTGGAAGACCTCAAATTTGGGGATGGAACAACAGCTCCCGTAGTAGCTACAACACCTTCGCTACGTGGATTCAAAGTGCCACCGTTCGACGGGACCTCTTCCTGGTCGGCCTACAAAATCCAGTTCGAGGCCGTCAGGGAGGCGAACGGCTGGAATAAAAGCCAAGCCATGACTGCACTCACCCTAGGCCTGCACGACCAAGCCTTAACTGTGTTGGAAGCTCTCGGTAAGAAAGTGACCTACGAGCAGCTTCTAGAGGCCTTGGAAGCGAGAGCGGGGTGACGCTCATCTGGAACACGTTTTTCGCGCGCAGCTTAAAGATCGCGTGCAGCGCAGCAACGAAAACCTGAAGCAGTGGGCCCTTGAGGTGGAGAAGATGGTTCGAAAAGCATACCAGTCTGTACCTGAACTCATTGAAGGGAACCTGGTTCAGACATTCATTGACGGCATCCGCGACCTTGAAGTCAGAGCTGCTATGAGACACGGGCACCACGACACGCTTAAGAACGCCTTGGCCCATGCACTGGAGGTGGAAGCCTTGCGGCAGGATCATCGTTCCAAACGCATCAGGGAGGTTGCAGCAGCTACAGTTCGCAACCGCAACAGAGGATACAGCCCTAGGTGCTATGGCTGTGGGGAAAAGGGCCATCTGCGATCCAGCTGCCCTAAGCGAACCCTAGAAAAGGAAGGTGATCGGTCTCAGGAGGGTAGTGCGGCCAACAGCACCGCCCAGCAGCAGCAGGGAAACGAGTAAAAGCCAGAACTGCGGGGCGGGTGCTGGCTAATTTTAAAAGAGCCCCAAGGATCTCGATCTCACAAACCCATGATGGGAACAGTCTAATCATCAAGGGCGAGGTCAAAGGAATGCCGTGTAAACTGACCATAGACACTCGAGCCTCTCGTACGGTTGTTAGTTCCCAACTTATAAGTCAGTTCCTTGGGGACTCCGCATACAACCGAGAACGCATTAATTTGGTAACAGCCACCGGTCAGCGTATACCCGTCCGTGGAGAGAAGGAGATGGAGTTGAAGCTAGGCAACGTAATCTACCTGCATAATGTCATCGTGGCTGATATAATGGACGACTGCATCCTAGGCCTAGACTTTATGAGGAATAATTATTGTGAGATCGACGTTAAGCAAGGTGTTTTGAAATGTGGACAGGAGGAACATTTTATGGAAGGTGCGTTACCAGGGAACGTGTACAGCATTAAGAAGATTGTTCTTCCGCTGAGATCGGAAACGATTGTTCCGGTTAGTCTTCCTCGAAACTCTGGGCAAGCTCACCGTTGTGTACTTGTGGAAAGGGTAAACAATGACCTTCCATGGAAAGTAGCTCGAACCTTGGTCAGGACCACTGACATCTCAGGAGTACGTGTGCTGAACCTTTGCGACCGGGAACAGTTTATAGAAAAAGGCACACTGATTGGTACTTGTGAGGAAGTGGATTGGTTACGTCGGTGCCAATATATATCGAGTGGGACCCCCAGCAAGGATGCAGAAACGAGAGTGACCACACTTTTGGAAGACTGTCGCAGTGTTCTCTCCCAGAACGAATTGGTCAAGGCGAAGAAGTTGTTACTCAAGTACGCCGCTCTATTTTCATCAAACGATGCTGACATAGGAAAGACTGGCTTAGTTCAACACAAAATAAACACAGGAGAAGAATTGCCTATCCGTCAGCGGCCAAGAAGATTGCTGGTAGCACGTGAAAAGGAAGTGGAAACCATGATTGAAGGAATGGTGAAGGATGGTGTTATTGAACCTTCCTCTAGTCCATGGTGTTCACCCGTGGTACTGGTAAAGAAGAAGGATGGCAGCATGCGGTTTTGTGTTGACTACCGCCGTCTGAACGACGTTACTAAGAAGGATTTTTTTTATAGAATAGGCTGACAAACGAGCACACAGTCCACCTGATGGTAAGTGGTTGCTGCGGCCCATAGACATCTACATCTATCTACCATTACAAATCAAAATGTAGATACGTTGTAACCCGTGAGGACTGAGATGGAATGCCTCATTTCCAGTAAAAAGGGTCTCCGGTTCTCTACACTCACCATACGAAATACAGCAGCATTAAGCTACTATTTCACGCTGGTATTCTGTGAGAGCGTGGTCTTCCCCGGTCGAGCCGACCCATTCGTGCTTCAACTATACTACTAATATAACTGCAGCATGGCTCTACCACGTAAAAAAGGATAGCTATCTCTTGCCAAGAATTGACGACACGCTGGATGCTTACAGGAGTAAAGTGGTTTAGCACGCTGGACCTAAAAAGTGGCTACTGGCAAGTTGAAATTGACCCTAAGGACAAGGAGAAAACTGCGTTCTCGACGGTAAAGGGTCTGTGGCAATTAAAAGTAATGCCATTTGGGTTGTGCAATGCTCCAGCAACGTTTGAAAGGCTGATGGAACTTGTACTTACCGGGCTAATTGGCGATGCCTGTCTGATCTACTTGGATGACATCATCATCGTGGGCCGTACGTTTGTGGAACACCTTCAAAACCTGGAACGCTTGCTCATGAAGATTAAGAGTGCCAACCTCAAGTTGAGTCCGAGGAAATGTTCACTATTCAAACGGCAAGTCAACTTTTTGGAGTATGTAGTGTCGGAAGAAGGTATCCGCACGGATCCAGAGAAAATCGCAGCTGTAAAGGATTGGCTGGTTCCAAAAGACAAGACGCAGGTTAGAGCATTTTTGGATTTGTGCTCCTATTACTGACGTTTTGTGAAGAACTTTGCAGATATAGCCAAACCTCTGAATAAGCTAACCGAGGAGAAGCGACATTTCTGCTGGGATGAAAGTTGTAATATCGCATTTCAGGAGCTCAAGGACCGTCTGTGCAAAACACCTATTTTGGGATACCCTGGTGCAAGCAAAGAATTTAAAGTTGACACAGACGCAAGTGATATAGGACTTGGCGGTGTGTTGTCTCAAAGTAATGGTGACCAAGAGGTCGTGATAGCGTACTTCAGCAAGTCGTTGTCAAAACCGGAAAGGAACTACTTTGTCACAAGACGCGAATTGCTAGCTGTGGTAAAGTCGTTGCAGCATTTTAGCAAATATCTTCTGGGGCGAAAATTTCACTTACGAACTGACCATGCTGCACTAAAATGTATATTGCAGTTTAAAAATCCAGAAGGACAAGTTGCGAGGTGGATTGAACTACTGCAGGAATACGACTTTGAGATCGAACATCGCAACGGGAAATCTCATGGCAACGCAGATGCATTGTCAAGAAGACCTTGTCCTGAAGATTGCAAACATTGTACTAGGCAAGAGAGTAAGGAAGTGGTATCCGTGAGGATGCTCAGGGCAGACCACCTCAGCAACGAGTAGAAGGACAGCTTACAACGTTCACAGCTGGAAGATCCGGAAATCAAGCCGATCCTGGGGTGGATGAAGGCCAGTGCTTCAAAGCCCAAGTGGAGCGACGTCTCAGCGATGAGTTCGACCACTAAAAGCTATTGGGCCCAGTGGGACAGCTTGCTGCTTCAGTATGGAGTTCTGTGCCGTAAATGGGAAAATGTTCGGGGAGACAGCTGTCATTTACAAATGGTTGTCCCTAAAGCTAAAGTACCGGATGTTCTACAGCTGTACCATAATGATTATTCAGGAGGCCATCTGGGAGTTAAACGAACTCTACTGAAGATCCGAGAACGGTTTTACTGGGTCCACTGTCGAAACGATGTCTAGGACTGGTGTCGCAAATGTACAAGTTGTGCGGCTGTAAAGGGACCTCAGACTCGTAGTAGAGGTGCATTGAAGTTGTACAATATTGGTGCACCATGGGAGAGAATAGCCATTGACGTGGTGGGGCTGTTTCCGGAGAGTGAAAGCGGTAACAATTATTTCATGGTTGTGATGGATTACTTCACTAAGTGGCCAGAAGTCTTTGCCATTCCAAATCAAGAAGCTTCAACAGTTGCCGATAAACTAGTTCATGAAGTCTTCTGTTGTTTTGGAGTACCTTTAGAGATTCACAGCGATCAAGGAAGGAATTTTGAGTCTCAAATATTCCAGGAAACTTGCCGAGTTATGGGTACTCATAAAACAAGAACGACTTCTTATCACCCGCAATCTGATGGAATGGTGGAACGATTTAATCAGACATTGGAGAGGTGCAAAAGTTGTAGACAATCGGCAACGAGATTGGGACAAGCACATACAACCGTTTTTGTTGTCATATCGAAGTTCTGTTCACGAAAGTACAGCAGTGACACCAGCTTTCGCAAACTTTGGAAGAGAATTACGGCTGCCTGCAGACTTGATCAACGGGATACCACCTGATGCCCCACGCAGTATAACCGATTATGCAAATGACTTGCGGAACAAAACGAATGACATTTATGAGCACGTCCGACAATCGGGCCAGCAAATGTCTGAGAAAATGAAAACTCGGTACCACCGCAAAACGAACAATAAAGGGTTCAACGAAGGTTCATTAGTGTGGTTGTACAATGCGGTCCGCAGCAAAGGGAAATCTCCTAAGCTTCAAGCTAAATGGGACGGCCCGTACCGGATTGTAACCAGGATCAACGATGTGACCTACCGGATACAGAAAGGCGCAAGAGGGACTCCTAAGGTCGTCCATGTGGATCGCTTGGCGCATTATTATGGGACCGATAATGCTCGGGACGAGCATGTCTTAGGAGGGGGCAGTGTTGCGTGAATAAGTCAACTAGCGCCATCTAGTGTCAGGAACGAGAGCAAGGGGAGCTTTGCAGAGAATGACATCACAAATCTCTCAACCGACAGCGCCATCCGAAGAACTAAGTTTCTGGAAAGTCTGCACTCGCACACTCGTCCCTTTGCGCGCATTTGCTTGAATGTTCGGGATGCTTCTTTGCTAATTTAAATAAATAGGCGCTGCAAGATGCGATCGAGGCAGTATTGAATCGGCGATACGAGCGAAGCTTCGGAGCGGAATTAAGTGAATAAGTATGTTTAATTATTAGTGTTTTAAGTTTTAATTTGTGTAAAGTAATTAAAGTGTTAATTTAGGTAATTCTATCGGCAATTTTTATTGTCACGAACCTCAAGCTCGTAACAATATAAGTGTTCACTACATACTTTTTATTTTAAGAATACAATAATCAGGTATACCTCCATTAATCCATATGCTTTCAAACGTATCTGAAATAGAGTAAATCTTAGAAAGATAAGCTCAAAATATTCAAATAATTTCGCTTCCTTACTAATAAACGATCCCTTTATTCTAACAGACCCGGAACACAACTTCAATATTAAAGCTTTAGGCATAACGCGAAATAAACCGTTTTTGAATTATGATAAGGCAATATCAATACAATAATTATGGACTATATATTTTTACTACATATTTTTTTTTATAATTTCACTTTAATAGTGGGTTGCTGGGATAAGCGATCGCCTCAAAATATTGAAAGCGTTACAAAGCTGAATTCAAGCTCTGTTGGCACAACTAATTACTACTAAGTAGCCTAGTAATAGCTACGCCACAATTATTATTTTCAATCTGAACTGCTGCATAAACACGTGCATGATAGTAAAGTAAAACTACGTGACTAGGTAACACTATCAGACGCTAACCTATTTCCGCCGCCGGATACCCTGCTTGCAATGATATGTTCCAGCCTAAAAATAACAATAAAGAGCCTGCATAATTACAAGTTGTAAGGTCTTTATTCCTCAAAGTTTTTTAGAATAAGGGTTACAAACTAGCACACAATCCACTTGATGGTAAGAAAATGCTGTGGCCAATAGACTTCTAATCTATTCAGTACTAAGATGAAGATGCGTTGTCATCTGTGAGGACTAAGATGGAATACCTGGTTTCCGATAAAGAAGCTCTTTTGTTCCCTACACTCACCATACGAAACACATCTTTTTTTATAGGATAGGGTGACAAACGAGCACACAGTTCACCCGATGGTAAGTGGTTGCTGTGGCCCATAGACATCCACATCTATCCTCGATTACGAATCAAAATGCAGATGCATGTCACCCGTGAAGACTAAGATGGAATGCCCCGTTTCCAGTAAAAAGGGTCTCCAGTTCTCTACACTCACCATTCGAAATACAGCAGCATTAAGCTACCATTTCACGCTGGTATTCTGTGAGACTGCAGCAGCCATCAAGTGGACAATAAGTTCTTTTGTCTAGTCTACCACATCAGTTTATATAAAAAATGAATATCAGAGGCAGAACAGTAAGCTGAAGTGGCAATAGACCGACCATATAAATCGACGACCTGGCGATCAATTGGGCAGAAAGCTTCTAGGGTGTGCAGTCTATACTGGCAACTGAAATGTAGGACAACATGCCACTAGATTCTTTTATGGAATAAGGGGGACCAAAGAGCACACATTCCACCTGATGGTAAGTGTATGCTATGGTCCATATACATCTATATTTATCCCCGATTAAGCATCAAAATGCATATGCGTTGCTACCCCTGAGTACTTACATGGAATGCCTCATTTCCAAAAAATAGGACCTCTGTTCCTCTACACTTACCTACGTAAATAAAGTAAGGTAAGTCTGCCTGTAATGTGGTGCAAGGTAAAGTCTGGTACAGTGAGGTGGACTCTTCCTTGACTTAAAATTCTTTTAATTAAATAAAAAAAGATGTTGGACATAATATATAGGTTGCTATTTTACACTTTATTTTTACGGTAAGTTATATTAATTACAAAATTTCTAAATCGATTTTAAATTACACTGCTTTTATATATTACATATTACTTATAAAATATTTAACACGTGACATATTGCAACGTGCAATGCTTGCTGTATCCGGCACAAATCCGTGTCATAATGCTGGCAATGAAACGCGATATTTGAACCACACGTTCGCATTTTATAATGAAGTTACAGGAAACGTGGGATACAACACTAGGAAATATTTCTATATTATTACCTTCTAACTGTAAAAACCATTCTTGTAATTGAATTTACAATATACTCGTGTCTTTGTGTTTTGCTTTGGTAACAATTCTGAGTTCATATATTATTACTTCTACTTGTGTATTCATTAATTGCAGTCCATCAACAGTTCTTGCCTTACATATGACTCCTAGCAATCTATAGGTAGAGATTAGGCTAGAATATTGATATAGTTGCTAGGGTTAGCAAGCGTTTCAGGTTCTTTTATTATTTTCAATTGTTATCAGGATTATATTTACTAGTGGATTCTCTTGCGCCGCCACTACACGGTTATGTACATTGTAGGTTGACACGGTTATATATCTAGCGATCTAAACAAAGTAGTTAATGAGGTCGCAGGTTAAACTCTGGTCGGGCTAATAAATCCGTTTGTTATCAAAAGGGGGGCAAACGAGTATGCGAATTAACTTAATGGAAAGTGACTACCGCCGGCCATGAATAACCTGTTTATCTATCATTCAATTCTCAGTAGCTGTTTTTATTTAGCTATCCTCTTCTTAATTCAAACCAGATGTTACTTGATATATAAATAACATATACCATAAACACTCACGCCTGTCACTCAGAAGGGTAGGCAGAGACTACAGACTTCCTTTTGGCACGATCCTGACACACCTCTCGCACCACACACCACAATCATCTCACACCACACACACCTCTCGCCTCCTTCACATCCATATACCTACGCATACATGCTCGTCGGTTAAGGGTGCTCCTAATTTGGCACGTTTTCAATAAATCGCCAATTTGGTCGATAAATTTTCGCCTAGGACGTTCCTTTTCGACTCTGCCTTTCACTTCTGAAACATACATTTTCTTCGTCATTCTTTCCTCATTCATTCTTTCCACATGACCAAACCACCGAAGCACTCCCTTCTTAATCTTGGTCACAACATCATCTTGCAAACCACACTCTTCTTTATATATACTTACTTGATATATATCATAGATTTTTCGGTAACTAACGTTTTCAAAATAGTTTTAGACTTTATAAAATCAGGGTTTTTTTTATAAATTTAAGCCTTCGTTTGGTTTAAAGATACAAAAGAACACTCTTGTTTGAAAAAAACAACGGTTGCAGACCTAATAGTTTGATTGCGATTGCGACGTTTAGGCTAAAATCTAATATTGACAAAATTTTTACTAGCACTGAATATCGCATTACATACAGGGGTGTTGAATCTATATGTATTGAGGTCCACCATTCTTCAGCCACCGATGATCCAACCCTCAAGTTACACCGTGTATACTAGGGTAGTGGTTGTTCTTCAACTGCAACTACATGGTTTTCAGCTCTACGCTCACTTAATTGACTGCACAGTAACAGTGGGTATGTAAAGACTAAATACGAATATAACATTTTGATATTTAGGTATTAATATCAATTCAGTGCAACATTATGATTTATTATAAAAAGGGTGACAAATAAGCATACATGTCCACCAGAATATTTACTCTGTAGTCCATAGACACCTACATCAGTCATCGATTAAGTATCAAAATGCAGATACATTGACACTCTAGACTAAGATGGAGTGCCCCGTTACTAGTAACAAAGAGTATGCAGTTGTCTTCGCTCACTAATAGATATACAGCAGTATTTTGCAGTTATTTCACGACAGTGGGCGTTAATGCTTCCCCAATCTCTTACTGAAACTTTATTTTTCAATAAACTATTACTTATAATACTAAGACATCGTAG
This sequence comes from Parnassius smintheus behrii, assembly GCA_036936625.1. NCBI lineage: Eukaryota > Metazoa > Arthropoda > Insecta > Lepidoptera > Papilionidae > Parnassius > Parnassius smintheus. The sequence continues at coordinate 8,679,160 of JAUPFT010000004.1, read as the reverse complement.
CAGTTTTTGATTTCAATAAAATTAACATAATTATTTATTTCTTGGAATTTATCCAATTTTATCAAAAAAAAATCATGACAATAAAAATAAAAATATCAATTTATTTGAGATGTCATCACCAAAGCTTAAACTGATTCGGTATCTATCAAGAATTTAGGAAGTATAGTGTATAATTTTATTTTATATATAAAATATTTATAAACACTCACCAGACCAGACCAGTCACCCAGAGGAGCAGACAGAGAATACAGACTTCCTTTGGCACGATCCTGACACACCTCACTCGCCTCCTCCACATCCTTATACCTACGCATACATGCTCGTCCGAATAAAAATGGACCAAATTAGGAGTACTCTTAAGTACTCCTAATTTGGTCCATTTTTATTATATCGTCAATTTAGTCGATAAACTTTCGCCTAGGAACTTTCGTCGCTTTCCGACTTTGCCGTTCATTTCTGCAACATAAATTTGCTTTGTCACTCTTTCCTCATTCATTCTTTCCACATGTATATAATGTTTTTAATTTTTAAATAAGCGTCCCATTTCGATTTCTTCAGTATGAAGTCATAGTACATACTTTTATACATGGTAGAGCCACGCTGAAGCTATATCACAGTTGTAGCACGATTGGGTGGCTCAAGCAGGAAAAAACACGCGTTCACAGAATGCCAGCGCTAAATAGCAGCTTACTGCTGTTGTGTTTCGTATGGTGAGTATAGAGAACCACAGAACCTGTTTACTGGGAACTATGCATTCGATTTCAGTCCACAGAGGTGACGACAAATCTGCATTTGGATTCTAAATTGAAGTTTCATGTAGAAGATGTCTATTGATTCACTAATCATCCGATGAACTGTGTGTTCGTTTGTCAATCATATTACTCGTACACACAGACATGCAATATAACCTAGCCTCGAACAGCACCGTTGCAACTAACTGGCGTGACCAAATGGATACATACATGTTTCAGGGCCGTGCTGTATGATATTCCTTGAAGTAGGGGGCGCTTTCTGTATTAGTGAAACTGTTACGGGCTGTAAAGGTATGGATGATGATGATATGATTTTTAGGGTACAATATACCTAAGACGTTGGTTATTTTATGGCATTATAACGTACGACAATATGGATAAAAATCAAATTAAATTATTCATGTTTGATGGTGTGTATTCCTTAAAAACATTCCTCATTAATTTGGCGTTGCAAACAATTAACTATTTGAAAACATAGCATGCCTCCATACCAGATTGGCGAGTCAATAGTATAATAACTTGGCCAAATTTACTGCTTGGGTCGCAGATTTATCAGCTTCTATCACAACTTGAATCTGATTTATTTGAGGTAATTACTGGCTTTTGATTATTATTCCGAAGTTTATGTCTGCTGTAATTTCTTAGATTCATTTACATGATTCTTGTATATTATTCACAGTAGAAACAGAGAAAATATCCATTTTTTTAAACTTCGATACTAAAAATGTAAAACAATTAGTATATTACATGAAATAGTTTTTTTTTAGTATTTCGTATAAAAGGAGGGCAATGAAACTTAATTATATAATTTGCAAGGTACTAAACCCTAGATTTTCACAAAAGAAAAACGTCTGAGTATTATTCCATGCAAAAAAACCAATAAAATTGTTGAATTTCGACTGGACGCGAAACAAGTAAGTAATAATAAGGATATGAGATGTTCCATATATTTTAACAGCTCTGCCAAAAAAGAAAGCATTTGATAACTACTTTAACATAAAACTAATAATTTGTTCACATGATTATACGTCACGTCACCACTACGTGGAAGAGCCTCACTGCAGTTATACTCGTATTGTCGGTGTAGAAGGAATGAATCATCAATGCATCATCATCAAGCAATGAATCATCAAATTAGCAGCTTAATGGTGCTGTGATTTGTATGTTGAGTGTTGAGATTCGGAGACACCTTTTACTGGAAACGAGACATTCCATCTTACTCCTAAGGGTTAACAACGCCTTTGCATTTTGTTATTTAATTGAGAATAAATATAGTAAACTGTGAATCTCATCACCATCCTTCACAGTTAGCTACAGAGGGCAAATCTTTGTTACAGAGAGCACGAGGGATCTGTGAGAGCAAACACCTGGCCTCCGAGCTTCAGCACGTCAAGCAGGTTCTGCACGACAACAAGCTTCGTGTCTCACGCCTACGTCATGGTGAGCGAGTGAAGCTGGCCACAGTCGAGCGTTTGTCTTCTGAACTGCCATATGTCAGAGGTGTCACTGACAAGATTGGCTATATCTTGAAGCGAGCTTCTATTAGAACATTCTATAAGCCGCCGAAGAAAATTAGTCAGTTCTTACCTTCTGTAAAAGTCATATTTCTCTACAGGATGCAGAAGTGTTGAAGCTTGATTGTGAATGTGGTCTCTCATACATAGGGCAAACAAAAAGATTGATTAAACCTCACGTAAAAGAACATATTGCTGACGTGAAGCATCAACGTTCCGGGAAGTCTGCACTTTGTGGTCATATCTTAAGCGGCCCCAACCTTTACATCAGATTTGAGAGACTACTACCAAGGATGATACGTGAGGCTACTGAAATTAATAATTTCAATAGAGAAGGAGGCTGGGTAATACCACCTACTTGGGACCTAGTACCTAGACCTAGGGAAATAATAAAATTAAAACTGAACTCAAGCATACCACTGCAAGACTTAAATACAAAGTAAGTTCATTCTGCATAGATCAGACCATAAACAATAATTAGAAAGCTGAAGGTACTCCGGGTTAACATTGACATCGGGACGTCGGTCACCTCAGTCCCCCGTGACTGTGAGTGCTGGAAAGTACCCGAAACGTTGGGAATTAAAAATCGAATAAAATTAAACGTGACAAAAACCGTAAAATTAGTTTTGATCAATGTGTAAAAACTTAGTTATTGAACTCCAACAAAACTCGTCTGAAAAATAATTACCAAACCTGGGAATGTGAAAATCGCTAACATGCTGTTTCTAAAATGTCCAGCCGACCAGACGTCTAGCTGGTCTGGTTATTTTACGTCTGGCGTAATTGAGAACAGAAAATCTTAATATTGTCCTTTAATAAGTAGGCATTAGATTTTTCAGCCATTTTCCAGAGTTTTTTATTATTTTTTTTTAATTCTCTTTATGTTTACACATAATATAGACTTTAATCAAAGCAAGTAGCCTGGTAGTTAAACGGTCCGTACTTCGGATTCGTAACTTAAAGGTCGATGGTTCAAATCCCCCTGTCTAACTACTGTCTCGTACAAGCATTTAAATCTTAGTTTGAGTAGGTAAGTGGAGTTTTAGGCGTGTAAATATCATAGCTGGGATTACGATACGTTTAAATAGTATTCACACATCAAGTGGTGTAAATGCATACCAGCACGCATGCACGTATATCGTTGAAGGATTAAGTTCTGGTGAAATTTCCATCCAAACACAATAATTTCAAGTTATAGACAATGGTGATTTAAAACAGTAATCCCTCAGCCAGTCACTTTCTGCTCGTCAACTAGCTTGTCCAAAACATTTAGCGAAAATAGTCTCACCGCTCAGGGGACATACATGAGCCCACATAAAGGAATCGGGTCATACACAAAACGTAGTTTGGGCTTTGGGTAATTTAAAATCCTTTCATATTTCACCAAAATCAATTTATTCCGAAAGATAAGCCCTCAAATAGGAAAATAATAGCAAAAAACTACTAGATCGTTTGAGCGTTTTAAAAATACGCAACTTTAAACAAAAATCAGGTCCACAGAAGTTATGTAATTGTCTACACAAGAGAAAATAATCGTTATTTTACCTAAGAATGGGAAATATTTACGCTTTGAAATTAAAATTTCTACTCTTCTTAGTATAGTTATTTAAAAAATAGTAAAAGTGTAAAACTAGGAAGTTTTATTTAATTTGACAAAAATTAAAACAATATTTTTCCATACAACCACAGTAGTGACGCAATTATTGTCCACAGAAAATAAAATATTTGTTAATCTTATTAAAATGTGTTTTGTATCATTTAAAAAAACATTTAGGCTATCCTTAATTTTTGATAAATAATCAATAACACTTAAAAACTAGACACTTTGGCTTAATTTTGCGAAAATAACACTTAATAATCCTCACTACAACAAAACTAATACTTATATTTATACACATAACAAAAAGAATATGTTAATTACTATTAATAAAGTAACTATTCCGTCTTATTAAAGAGTAAATAATAGATTTCAATAATCAACTTTATTTTGATAACAATTCTGCAAAAAGTTTCATAAAATTTTATCAATATTTACATAAAAATTTAGATTTTTCTTATTTATTAGCGATTTCATTATTTTCGCCACTTCACATCAAATTTCTTTTTTATTCATTCAGTTTTCTTTGGTTTTTTAGGTTTATTAGGTGATGGTGGATTATCCGATTCACCGCTGGAGCTCCGGTGAAAGAATCTTTTTTCTGATCCGTTGAGGTAACAAAGCTTTTAAACTTTTACGTTTCGCAGATGAAGTAAAATCATCAGTCATCACTAGAGCTACGGCAGAAAAATCGTTTGTTGATTATTTGGGGTTTCGTGATTGTTGAAGTTTATATATATAGCTATTTTCAGTGATGATGAGCTAACGGATTCTTTAAAAAAAGCATCAACGTTTAGGCGTTTCTTTGGAGTATCTATGCGACAATTTAATAACGGCGGAGTTGGTGTTTGCATTAAGGATGGCGTACGTGGTCCAAATACAGTGGAGGCTGCAGCCGTTCTAGGAGAAGAAGCTAGACTTGATGAAGGTATTCCAACTGGAGAATAAATAAGAGTATACTCTGGAGTATGGGCGTCAGGCGATAATTATACAAGTATGAAATTTGTGACTAGTCGAACTTGTTTTATTCCCATCTCAAAATGTTGCTTTTTATCCTTCAATTAGCGCCTGTTACGGGCACTTACTGCTCTTCCAGCACATACTCGTGAAACGAAACAACGGTTGAACGGTTGAAACGGTGATTATCGCCACTATCCTTCACAGTTAACTACCGTGGGTAAATCTTTGTTTCAGAGAGCACAAGGGATCTGTGACAGTAATCACCTGGCTGCTGAGCTCCAACACGTCAAACAAGTTTTGCATGACAACAAACTTCGGGTCCCGCGCGTGCGTCACTGTGAACGAATGAAGCTGGCCACAGTCCAGCGTGTACTTAATGTACTGCTATATGTTACAGGAATCACTGATAAGATTGGCTACATCTTGAAGCGAGCTTTCATCAAAACATACTTCAAGCCGCCGAAGAAGGTTTGTCAGTTTTTACCATCAGTCAAGTGTAACGTTCCTCTGCAGGAGTGTAGATTGAAAATGTGGTCTCTCCTACGTAGGACAAACTAAAAGATTAATTATAAGCCGCATCAAAGAACATATAGCTGATGTGAAGAATCAACGCTCCGGGAAGTCTGCAGTCTGTGAACACGTACAGGATCGCCCCCGTCACTACATCAGATTTGATAGAACACAAATCCTCGCTAAAGAACACCGATTCCTTCCAAGGATGATTCGCGAGGCTACTGAAATCAAAAAACATCCTAATTTCAATATAAAAGATGGCTGAGTGCTACCATGTGCTTGGTATACTATAATTAATAAAATTAAAACCCAACCCAAGCATACAACTGCAAGAATTCAAGATACTATACTGTTCATACTGCATAGATCGGAAGAAAAATTAATAATTTTTATCTATGGTAACCGCGGTTGACTATGACATCCAGACGTTGAACATCTAGAGTGCTGTAAAGGGCTCAAAACGTCGGGTATTTAAAAAGTTTAATATACGCGATAAAATCCGTAAAAACTAGTATTATTTAAATTGTCCAAGAACAAATGGCTATAGATACGAACTAGCTAGCTATCTTTCTTAGGTCTATTGTTCGTAGAAGACCCCGACACTCATGTCCTTGGCAGTGAAATAGAATAAAATAGATTTTGCTTTCTTAAGTATTACAAAATTGTTCATATAAATTAATTTACATAACAAACTCCTCATTTTGCACCACCTGTAACCATTCTTGTTGTATCAGACCGCTACTCAGTCTTATAGGGGAGACTTCTACACTGCGCTATTTCTGTTCTCTAAAATAGTACTAGAGACATTTGTTTTACGTTTTATAAGCCAGTGCTTGATCGAAATCCTACCAGGTGGTAAGTGGTGATGCAACCTCAGATGGTAAATTACGCTGTCTTAGCGTAACAAATGCCTATTCACTCTTGCCTTGAAGATGCCCAGATTGTATTCAGCCGGAAAGACAGGCGCCGGTAAATTATTCCATTTCTTTGCTGTACACATTAACCCTTCAATTCCCGTAAAAATACAATGAAGTCGCATGCACCTGGCAAATCCCGAGTGGTCTTATGCAACTGCACCCACCCACATTATTTAAAATCATTAAAACTTATATTTAGATACTACTTTTCTATGAAGAAGTTTAGCATTATAAAATCTATACAAAATTCTATATCCTGTCTTTTAAAACACTTTACAGAAAAATGTTTTAAAAGACAGGATATATATATAAGTTTTTATTGGTTTAGGTACTGTGTGTGGATGCGCTCACATTTGACCGCTTGAATTTTGAATGGAATATCGAAGCGATGAAATTTGGCCGCTTGGTGTTTGAGAGGTTAAAAATGTCGAAGTAAACCGTTTCGTTCTAATGCGTATAAATTTGACAACAAAGGGGTAAAGACCCGCCGACCGCCTGGTCTTCCGATGGTGGAAAGGAGAAGGAGGAAATAAAGCGTACAATTACCGCCCACACTCTCTGAAAATCGTCCTGTAAAATACCGAGAGGCTGGCTACTTTGCGCCTGTGCTGGAGGCTAACAAGATTGGTTTCAACCAAATGAAGGTCACTAATGAGCCTCTTAGCACGTCTCTGCACTGAGTCCAACGCTGCCAGGTGACTTTTTGCAGCACCAGCCCATATGTGACAGCAGTACGCTATGCACGATTGGACTTGTGCTTTATATAAGGTAAGGAGCTGTCCCGGCGTGAAGTCCCGCCGCATTCTTGCAAGAACACTAAATTTCGCTGCGGCTGCTATGGCTCTTGAGTCAAAGAACCACCCATAGTTTAGTTTCGGAGAAAATTCAACCCTTAACAACTGAAGGCTGTGAGTGTACTCCAAGAATACATTTCGGCAACTAGGAGCCAGGGTTAGCGGGCTACTTTTAGCGGTGAAAAGACACGGTTGTGTTTTCGAGGCATTGAATCTCACGAGATTGGCATCGCTTTATTCGGAGACTGCCTGTAGTGTGAAATTCATACGTTCAATCATAGCTCATCTCTTTCGGACTGGATTTTATCTCGACTGGCCCGAGCACTTGGCTGGTATCTCTCCACAATGTGCTGTCGTCTGTATACCCATAGATACCGGACATAAGCGGATCGTTAATATTCAGCAGGAAGAGAGTTGCGGAGAGAACAGACCCCTGACGAACACCGGTGTCAGTCACCACAGGATCGGATAAGCAGCCATAGACGACGACCCGGAGATATTGTTCATTCAGGAAATCCTTTATCCATTCAATCAGAACAGGGGATAAGCCATATGCAGGACGCCCAAAAGACTAGCATGCCAAACTCCTGCCTTCGAGACATCAAGGAACACAGCAAGTCTTCCCCTCTGTTCTCGAGTGCTTCGCCCCATACGTGTGTGGCATACGCTAGAAGGTCCCCAGCTGACCGATTTCGGCAAAACCCGTATTGCTGGTCACTAAGGAGTTTTGTTTTGTTCTAGGTATTCCATAAAACGGGAGTTCAATAATAGTTTAGTAAAAGAAAAGTTACAGCCTATATACGTCCCACAGCTGGGCACAGGCCTTCCTTCAATTCTGAGAGGGTTTTAGGCAAGGAAATGTCCGCCGCGCTGCCCCAATGTGTGTTGACGAAGTTCGTATATCTTGGAAGGAATTTTTTTTATTCCTCAGACATGCAGGTTTCTTCACGATATTTTCCTTCACCGCAGAGCACGTGGTAAATCAGCACTTAAAATTGCAAGTAACAATTTCAGTGGTGCCGGCTGGGATCGAACCCAGGTTACGCACATTCTTTTATATTTAATGGGAGCGTTACCGATCTGAGCTACTACGGTTCTAACCCTAAGAGTAGAAAATAAAAATAATTGTTTTTAATGTAACTATTTAGGCGCCATTCAAGCTTATGATATTCCTTACTTCACTTAAAGAGGGCAAAAATTATACATTAATGGAAATTAAAAGCCGACTTCAAAGAAATTAAGATAATAAAATAATTTTGACTTAACCTCTCAACCCTCTAGCGGTCCCATGAGCCCGCGGCCATATTCCGTCAAATCCCTAGCAGTTTCATGAGGTCGCAACCATTCATAGCACTTTAACCCATAAAAACTCGTATAAAGAGACTACTTTTTTATGAATAATTTTAACAGTGGTAGAGCCACGCGACAGCTTTGCTGTTGTACGTATGGACCGGCTCAAACCGGGGTGGTACCACGACCTCACAGAATACCGGCGTGAAGTGGAAGCTCTGCTTGTGCGTATCGTCTGGTGAGTGCAGGTGGCTGGAGGCCCAATTTCCACCTCTCCATCAATATGGTAGCGGAATTAAATGTCAAACTACCTCAGGAGGGTAAGAGCTGGAGTTTGCGTTTACGTCAGAGAGGACACCTGTTCTCGATGCCTCGGTAGTCTTGATGGTTCGGACCTGTCCATCTACACAGTACTACAGTACAGCTACAGATTCGTTGCTACAGCAGATTCCCTCCGCAGAGATCGTGATCCTCGGTGACTTTAACGCCCATCACGCCAAATGGTTTGGTTCACGTTTAACCGATCATGCGGGGAGATCTGTTCATGATTTTGCCATGGCATAAGTGACACAACTGGTTACTTCGCCTACGCGGATTCCAGATGTGGGGGATCATGCACCATCCCTGTTGGACCTTCTGCTGACCTCCCACCCGGACGGATATCAGATTTCCGTCGACGCCCCTTTAGACTCCTTGGAACATTGTCTAGTCCGAAGTGTGGTGCCACTTACGCTGAAATCGCAGTTGTATTCTTCAGGCTGCCGCCGTGTTTGGCACTATAGGTCAGCCGATTGGGATGGGATACGGTCATTCTTTGTATCCTACCCTTGGGGGCGGGTTTGCTTCTCGCCAGAAGATCCCAACGTTGTTGGAGATTCTGTCGCTGATGTGGTACTTCTGGGTATGGAACTTTTTATTCCTTTTTCTGTGGCGCCCATTGGAGGCAAATCTCAGGCATGGTTTATTCGCTGTTGTAAAATAGCATCATGCTATAAGCAAGAGTGCTACCAAGCCTGGGCTGACGCATCATCGTCCCGGGATATAAACACCAGCGCTCTAAAAAAGAAGTATAATTCCGCCTCTAGGTCCTTCAAAAGAGTCATTGTCAAGGCAAAATCAGAGCACATAGGCAGAACTGGCGAGAAACTAATTCGCCTTCCTTCTGAAACACGCGCATTCTGGTCCCTCGCCAAGGCTGTCCAGGAGAATTTCTGTCAGCCATCTCTTCCATCTCCACACAGGGAGGACCACATACTGGCCTATACCGCAAAGGACAAAGCCGATCTGCTGGGCTCTTTATTTGCATCCAACTCGACTCTCAATGACAGGGGGAATACGCCGCCGACCATCCCGTGGTGTGAGTGCTCCATGCCGGAAGTGCAGTTCATACAGCGCTTGGTTCGCAAAGCAATCCTCTCCCTGGACATCCACAAGTCGAGTGGGCCTGACGGAATCTCCCCAATTATGCTGAGGACGTGTGCTCCAGAGTTGGCACCGGTTTTAACGCGTCTTTTCCGGTACTCCTACTCCCTAGGCGTAGTCCCAAAATCATGGAAGACGGCTTTTGTCCACCCGATCCCTAAAAAAGCGACCGCTCGGACCCGTCCAACTACCGCCCTATCGCCACCACCTCCTTGTTCTCCAAAACAATGTTCTATTGTTAACTGCCAGCTCATGAGGTACCTTGAGGATCACCAGCTGATTAGTGATCGCCAATACGGTCTTCGCCGTGGTCGGTCAGCTAGTGATCTTCTGGTCTACCTAACTCACCGATGGTTTGGACATTGTAAAGGACTTCGATCGGATTTGGCACAAAGCGCTTCTTTCGAAGCTCCCTTCTTATTATAGGCTTCCCGAGAAATTGTGCGATTGGATCAACAGCTTTCTTGCAGATCGGAGCATCAAGGTCATTGAAGACGGTGCAAGCTCCGATTACAAGCCTATTAATGCTGGTGTTCCATAAATCTGCGTGCTATCGCCAACGCTGTTTTTTCTGCATATCAATGATATGTTGCAAACCCGTAACATTCATTGTTATGCAGATGACAGCACTGGTGATGCTCTTTACAGCGGCCGTGTCAATATTTCTCGGGAAAACGTCTCGGAGCACCGGGACAAACTTGTGTCTGAAGTCGAGTCTTTGCTGAATAGTCTCGGATTGAGGGCATACTAAATCTAGTCCAGTTTAACCCCCAGAAGTTTAAAATAATCCCTTTGTCGTATCTTCTCAGTTTCTAGGCACTCTCCTTGTTGACTCAGCTATTATTGGAATCCTCGGCGTCGACATATCAAGTGACGAGCAGTTTCGTGGTCACTTGGAAGAGAAGGCCTAATTGGCCTCTAAAAAGCTTTGCGTGCTCAGCAGAGCGGGACAGTATTTCACGCCAGCACACCGCCTGCAACTTTACAAGGCGCAGGTTCGGCCACATGGAATACTGTTGCTATCTCTGGGCTGGGGCTCCCCAATACCAGCTCCTTCCACTTAACCGCATCAAGTGCAGAGCGGCTCGAATCGTCGACGACCGAGTGCTTTCTGATCGGCTTGATTCACTGGCGCTGCGAAGAGATGTTGCATCTCTTTGCATTTTCTTTCGCATATACCAGGGGGAGTGCTCTGAGGAATTGTTCGGATTAATCCCAGCCACCAAATTTCGAGAACGCACTATGCGGCAAACGTCCCAATACCATCCACACCATCTGGATGCTTGGCGGTCCACCAGTATACGATTCAAAAGAAGTTTTCTTCCGCGTACGACCTCTCTGTGGAATAGTTTATCACCGGCGATTTTTCCGGACCGATACGACCTGGGGACCTTCAAGAAAGGAGCTTACTCCTTTCTATAGGGCCGGCAATGCACCTGCAATTTCCCTGGTGTTGTGGTTGATCATGGGAGGCGGTAGTCACTTAACATCAGGTGAGACGCATGCTCTTTTGCCCCCTTTTCTATAAAAAAAAATTGAAGAAGTTTGACAACATATAATCAATATGAAATACTCTATCCTCTAGTGCAATAAAAAACTGATATCCTATGAATATTTATTTATATTTTTAATCAACATTTTGTTGATTTTTGGATTTTTCTAGTGTTTTATTACTGTTTTAGTATAGTATTTTATTATAAAATTGTAATGAAAGTTTTTGTGCGAATGTAATTTATCTTTATACGCTAATAATTTCGAGTAATATATATTGAAATAATTGTGATTTTCACGCTGCCGACATCAGCTTGGTATTTTTTTTGTTATCAAAATACAATAAAGTATTTTTGTAATTAAGTAAAACCTGACCTTTGTTTAGACCACAGGATAGAGTATTTTGTATAGACCACAGAATAGAGTATATTGTATATATTTATTTTATTCATTTTAGTTTCTTGAAGTCAATTAGCATCAGAAATTACCTGGTGGTGCAATTGTTTATGGGAGACAGTAATGAGTTACTCGTATAAAAAAGTTTTTACTATTTTTTAAGTTTAATATTTGTGACAATATTACTGGAATTAAGACATAAAATTAAGCCTTTTAAAAATGTATAACACGAGCAACGACTCATTTAATCTTCAGTTTTATATATTTTATTTCCGGCTGTCATTGCCAGGTATTATAGCACACACAACATAACACACAAAACAACAGGGCTTTGCAAACAGTATGCTTTGACCGTAATGAGCTTCCTGTAAGTGATTACGCGGGCGAATTTCGCCTTTGATTATTATAGCATCTCATTACCATTTGTATGATAATCCGTTAATACTATTGATATTTTTTATAGGATAGGGTGACAAACGAGTACATAATCCACCTGATGGTAAGTGGTTGCTGTGGCCCATAGACATCTACATCTATCCTCGATTACGAATCAAAATGCAGATGCGTTGTCACCCGTGAGGACTAAGATGGAATGCCTCGGTTCCAGTAAAAAGGGTCTCCGGTTCTCTACACTCACCGTACGAAATACAGCAGCATTAAGCTACTATTTCACGCTGGTATTCTGTGAGAGCGTGGTCCTTCCCCGGTCGAGCCGACCCATTCGTGCTACAACTATACTACTAAATATGATATTTTCATCAATGATGATAACTTCAACGTTTTGTTGAAAGTAGGCATCCTATAAGTAATGTGAATTTACAGTTTTCCCTTTTCACTTTTTCTTTTTCGTGGGTACTTCTACAACAATATAAATATGAATTTTTATTTGTATATCATGTATAACGTTCCTATTTCTATATAATTCGTCCGATTATGAAGAAACTTTAGTAAATTGTTGTGCACTCACAAGAAGATTTTGGACAAAAAAAATTTGTTTGTTCCTTCGTTTTCTAAGAATTCCTACACTATTAATTCGATTACAATAAAACTTTATCGAGTTGTTGTTACGAATGTTTTTGTCATTTAAATAAATAAATTGCCTGCTTAGCACATATACAGCTTAATAAAAAAGTCTTGTCCAGATAATTGTTAAAATGTTCTTTTAAGGTTTTGCGTAGCTTTTATCGCGGGCTTTGAGCGCGGCAACCAAATCAAGAAATTCCGTAAGGAAAAAAACATAACGCCCCAAAACCTAACATCGTCTAACGTCGTTTTAGTTCAGTAGACTTCGGCACGGTGTCTGTGTACATGCGACTAGACGTATGCATGTAGACTAGTTGCATGTATTGTAAGATAATAAAAATATTTTAAACAATAATATAGTTTATTGCAAGAAGCGTATTCTTTGTATTTATATGAGTTGTCGTCATGCTAGCAACTTTCGTGAATTTATAGTAATAAAAATAAACACAGACTTTATAGAAAATTATCGTTTGTCGGAAGAACTCGTTAATTACCATAAAACCTATAGTTTCAATGATAAAAATTCCTGAATAACCTACATGTATTGTAAGATAATAAAAATATTTTAAACAATATTAACTTCTCATTTATTCAATAAAAGAAAAAAACTTGTTTTCTTATCGATCACCACACTCAAAAAGTGTGAAGAAAATACTGCATAAATAAAATAAATAAATAATATAATTATAATTGCATAGGTTAGTAAAAATGCTATGCAATAGCTTTACCGCGGTAGTCCCCGAGTAGTTTTTTTTAAATCACTTATTCATCATTCATTCTTTACACCCTATCAAAAGCCCCCCGCTAAATATTATTCCCCCCTGTAGAGGAAATACTTTTCATAGTTTCTACGCCTGGTATTTGTGTTTTTATCACCTAATAAACGACTTTTATAAAATACTATGTGAAATAGTAACAAAGTTAAATTTTACTAGCGCTGGTGTTGCAGAAATTTTGTATTTAATAATGAAAAGAAGTTAAGACAAATGTTTCGTATACAACGTATATTGAAGGAAGAGAAGAAATAAAAAGTATGTACGAGTTACTAACTTCTCGCATATGTGTCTAAATATCTTCTCGCATATGTGTGTATATGTGTCTAAATTATAAATGAAATCTTACACCAACCCTTTCAGCTTCCTGAAAACAAAAAAGTAAATATAATAAAAATTGCAAAAAAAAAGTAACTTAAAAAACTTCTTGCAATCCTGCTCATTCATCAGTTGTCTGGAAGATATTGCTGTTAGCAATAGGCCCACTTTTGCTTACAATAGAAGTTAATAGATAAAAATAGATTAGAATAGAATTAGATTTGTCAGCGAGATTAAAGACCTACATCTGGCAGACAATGAAACTATGGTCAGTTTTGATGTGCAGTCATTGTTTACATGCTTACCTGTTGAAGACTGCATCTCAATTGTAACTAGGAGGCTGGAAGAAAACAACATGCCCGTAGAATATGCAGTATTACTCAGACACTGCCTTACATCTGGCTACCTATTGTGGAAGGAGGAGTTCTACAAGCCAGTAGATGGTGTGGGGATGGGCTTACCTGTATCTCCCACTGTCGCCGACATATTCACGGAAGACTTTGAGGAGAAAGCCCTGCTTAGTTCTCCCATAAATCCAAGGTTCTACAAGCGGTACGTAGAAGACACTTTCACAATTCTACCTTTAGATAAAGTAACTGCATTTTTGGACCATCTTAACTCTATAAATTCTAAAATTCAGTTCACTATGTAGTTAGAGGCAAACAATTCCTTAGCTTTTCTAGATGTGTTAATAATTCGGAATCCTGATAACACCTTGAGCCATACTGTGTATAGAAAAAAGACCCATACAGATAGATATTTAAACGGTGATTCTCACCACCATCCTTCACAGTTAGCTACCGTGGGTAAATCTTTGTTTCAGAGAGCACGAGGGATCTGTGACAGTAAACACTTGGCTGCAGAGCTCCACTATGTCAAGCAAGTTTTGCATGACAACAAGCTTCGATTCCCACGCCTACGTCACAGTGAACGAGTGAAGCCGGCAACAGTCGAGCGTGTACCTGCTGTACTGCCATATGTTAGAGGAGTCACTGACAAGATTGGCTACATCTTGACGCGCGCTTCCATCAAAACATACTTCAAGCCGCTGAAGAAGATTGGTCAGTTTCTACCGTCGGTAAAGTGTAATGTCCCTCTGCAAGATGCAGGAGTGTACAAGCTTGATTGTGAATGTGGTCTCTCCTACATAGGACAAACTAAAAGATCAATAAAAACCCGCGTTAAAGAACATATAGGTGATGTGAAGAATCGACGCTCCAGGAAGTCTGCAGTCTGTGAACACGTACAGGATCGCCCCCGTCACTACCTCAGATTTGATAGACCGCAGATCCTTGCTAAAGAACACCGATTCCTTCCAAGGATGATTCGCGAGGCTATTGAAATCAAAAAACATCCTAATTTCAATAGAGGAGATGGCTGGGTGCTACCATCTGCTTGGGATCCTATAATAAATAAAATTAAATCCCAACCCAAGCATACAACTGCAAGACTTCGAGATACCATAAGTTCATACTTCATAGATCGGAACAAAAGTAAAATTTTAATCTATGGTAACCGCGGTTAACTATGACATATGGACGTTGAACATCTCAGTCCCGCCCGTGACCATGAGTGCTGTAAAGCGTTCGAAACGTCGGGTATTTAAAAAGTTAAATGTACGCGATAAATTCCGTAAAAACTAGTATTATTTCAATAAGATAGAATTCAAAGAGATAGAATGGAATAAAATAAAACAAAATAGAAACGAACGGAGTGTTATCGAATGGCATGAAGTGAAACGGAATGGAATTTACTGGAATGAAATGGAATTAATGGAATGAAACAAAATAAATAGATCGCTAATTTTCAAAAAAAAAATCGATTCCGACCAGAGATGATTCGAAATGAAATTAAAAAAAAAACATCCAAATTTTAATATAGAACATGACTGGTTGCTTCCATCAGCATGGGATCCCATAAATAATAATACCATTAATAACATTAATAAATATATTTAATTAAATCTAAAATCAAGCATACCACTGTAAGACTTCAAGGAGGTCAAACACCTCAGTCCCTTTCGTCTCCATGCATATTTTTGCCATCAAGGACATCAAACGTTAAATACGTTAGCGCCATCAATCCCCTTCGTAACCATAGTTGCTGTATCGTCGAATTAAAATGAGCAAAAATAAGTTAAATTAAACAAGATAAAATCAGTTTTATTTTATTATTATGGCTTCACTGATAATGGTCTACTGTCGTAACTAACTAAAGTCAGTCAAGTACTTTAATATTTATGGCAAAAACCCAACCACTAGTTATTATGGCTAATAATATGTAAAATGAATTTTGAAATATCTGTAGTACGTTGTTCGCCGATCAAAAGCATTGTATGTGAAATTTAATAGATGCTTGTCAATCAATTTGAATAAAAGTACTTGATGGGTATATGTATGTTCATAAAGTACATTATTGAGTTTACGCTTGATTTAAAATTATGTAGGTATTTTTATATATTATATAAATTCTATTTTATATTTATTTGATCTTCTATCAATTATATGTTTTCAATGTCTGAAATATTACGAACTAGCGTCTTCCCGAAATTTTGCTCGCGTAAACATCGCTGTACGATAATAGATTTAAATGCAAATTCGAAGTAAGTATTGGATAAACGTGGTAACAGCACACTTAAATTTTGTTTTTGAACCGAGCACAAAGCTAACTTTTGCCCGCAGACACCGTCATCTATCCTCGACAAAGAAATGTAGATGTGTCGTTGAACCGAGGACTAAGACTTCTACGAGGACTAGGTTCTCTATACTCAACTTACGAAGCACAGCAGCATAAGCAGTTAATTTATGCTGGTAATCTGTAAGAACATGGTCCTTCTCGGGTTGGGTCCTTTTTATGCTGGTAATCTGTAAGAACATGGTCCTTCTCGGGTTGGGTCCTTCTCCGTTCGTGTTGCGACTATAATAAAATTGCAGCGTAACTTACTATATTTTTTATAAAATTAAGGTAAGTCGTGGTACGTGGTAGAGCCATGCTGCAGTTATATTAGTAGTATAGTTGTAGCACGAATGGGTGGGCTCGACCGGGAAAGGACCACGCTCTCACAGAATACCAGCGTGAAATAGTAGCTTAATGTTGCTGTATTTCGTATGGTGAGTGTAGAGAACCGGAGACCCTTTTCACTGGAAACGAGGCATTCCATCTTAGTCCTCACGGGTGACAACGCATCTGCATTTTAATTCGTAATTCAGGATAGATGTGGATGTCTATGGGCCACAGCAACCACTTACCATCAGAAGGACTGTGTGCTCGTTTGTCACCCTATCCTATAAAAAAAGTCGATGCTGTGGCCCATAGACATCTACATTTATCCTCATTTAAGGATAAAAATGCGCATGCTTTGTCACACCTGAGGAAGTGTCCAGTAAAAAAGGGTCTCCGGATCCCTACACTCACCATACGGAACATAGCAGTATTAAGCTGCTATTTTACACAGGTATTCTGTGAGGACGTGGTACCTCCCGGTCCAGCCGACCCATTCATGCTACAACCATAATATAGCTGATGCGTGGCTCTACCAAGTACAAAAATTAATTTAAAAAATTAATTAAACATGGATTCGACAACCTGAATTCTGAATGTATTGAAAAATTGAAAAAAAAAACGGTTGACAACTCCGCCTACACGCGAAAACAATAGCGACGCGCGATAGAAACAGATATATAAGATAAAAGAAAGCCATTTTATTGGGAACTTATGAAGAAAGTAACTGTTCTTTTATAACTTACATTTTAAACTTTAATAATATTTAAGTAGAGAACACTTCTCTAATACAGATAAGCTTAAAAATGTGAGTGAACCTTATGATAGAGTATTAACGTGCGATGTTTGATGTTTTGCTATTTCTCTTGAAGACAAAAGCAATGAATCATAAAATAATGATAAATACGGGAATTTCATATTTATATGTTTACTAAAACTAAGCGTTCGAGAAATAAATATAAATTTAACAACAATAAAGCACGGAACAATGTGGTAGGGACTGAAAATGAACTGTCAGTTACCGGAGATTAAACTGGGCGACGAACTTTAACATATTTGACTGCTATTCATGCATCCTTAACTAGCTTTATTAATATACTAGCAGTGCCCGCGACTTTGTTCACGTGGAATTTGTACCTTTTTATGATATTGGTCATGGATTTATTAGTATTTTTAACGGTGATCAATACATTACGTTAGTTAAAAATTAGACAAATTAAAGAACGAAAAAATAGACAGATTCACGAAAAAAACTAATGGACGTACTCACAAAGGGACTAAGAAAAGATTGGGGCAAACAATACCCTTGTGTTTTATATTGTAAGTAAACGAAAAATAACTGCAGTAACGTAATCCACAATTTGCTCCCCAATTTCTCTAGCCAACACATGGTTTCTTTTTAACAAAAAAGATATTGACCTCAGTAAGCAAGCACCATCACTAATTATTGATACTGTGGTGTGAGGTATCCAAACTGCCACTAATATCCAATTCAAATGAAACCTAAAATTCAATGCTTACGTAAAATTAAATGCCTACCTAAAATTATGTACCTATCTGATTATACTATTATATATTACAAATGAATGAAATTACACAAACATCTTTATATCATATCTCATACTGCGAACAAATAAAAATAAAACTAAGTGCAACCGAGGAAATTATTTTGACCCTTATGTACTAGGTATGATTGGGCCCCAAATCAGTTTGGTTTTCTAATATATTTCGATCTCAGTAATACAATAGTGAAAGTCCCATCCAAATCCGTTTTCTAGTTGTGGTGTGATGAGTATCTATATATATATATATATATATATATATATATATATATATATATATATATATATATATATATATATATATATATATATATATGTATACAGGCAACGTTACAAAAAATTTCTTTCGGCATTTGTGTCGATCGTGTAGTATACTCAAATTGTTATTTCAAAATAATATTAAATCTACAGAAATCGTCATGTAAGACTTTTATTATAATGTAGTAAATTTTCTAATAACTAAATAAATAACCAAATGTTAAAATCAATATATTTGTACAAAGCCTTTAGTTAGTACAGAAAATATTTCGTCTTAGTTACTCTCAAAAATAATGCCGAGCAGTGAGAAAAATAAAGTTAAAGTTAACTAGGCTGCACTAAAAGTATCAGGAATGGAATATTTTAACTGTCCCTGTCATTGTTCTGCCTGTGTTCATTTATTACTTTTATTTTTAATTCCCGACGTTTCGGGAGCTTTGGGCGACGACGGGTGGGCGAAAGCGCCCGAAACGTCGAGAATCAAAAACAAAAGTAATAAAAAGCAAAAATAAACGCGATAAAATCCGTAAAAGTAGTTTTAATCATGTGTAGTGTTCGCATAAATGTAAGAAATCATTATGTGCCTGTCATGTTAAAACATTTTTAATTGGAAACTCCTTGGTTTTAAAAACCGAATACCATTTATTTATTTAAAAAAGATTCTCGGTCTTGTCACAAGGTTTTGTCAAACTTGTTTAGTCGTTGATAAAATGGCATTGACTCGAGAAAATTCAAGAGCGATGATTTATTATGATTTTCAAAGTGGTTTAACCAAAAACAGTGTGTTGACCGGATGATTTCTGCATTTGTTGATGAAGCCCCATCCAAAACCACAATTTATCGCTGATTTGCTGAATTTAAACGTGGACGTGTCAAGCTCAGTGATGATCCCCGGCAATGTCGTCCAAAAACTGCAGTCCACCCAAGAAAACGTTGATGCTGTGCGTAAGCTGATTGAGAAAGATCGACATGTGACATACCGCGAAATTCAGGCAACTTTAGACATTGGCATCAGTCAAATACAAATTATCTTGCATGAACAGTTAGGTGTGAAACGGTTGTTTTCCCGATGGGTACCGCATTCGCTGTGTGAAGAGCAAAAAGCGGCTCGCGTTACTTGGTACATCAGAACTCTCGAAAGATTCCACGCAGGATCCCCAAATGCTGTATACAACATTGTATTAGGTGACGAATCCTGGATATATGCGTACGAACCCGAAACAAAAAAAAACTAGTCACGAGTTAGGGCGTTCGAAAATGAGTTAAAGCCAACAAAAATTGTTCGTTCACGGAGTGTTGCAAAAAAAATGGTGGCCACGTTTGTTTCCAAAACCGGCCATGTTACGACTATTCCCCTTAAGGGACAAAGGACAGTTAATGCAAAATGGTATGCTAGCATTTGTTTGCCACAGGTCGTTTCTGGACTCCGTAAAGAGAACTGCAACCGCCGCATCATCCTCCATCACGACAGTGCGAGTTCTCACGCCGCACACAGAATAAGAGTTTTTGGACCAAGAAAACATAGAACTATTAGACCATTTCAATATTTTCCCTAAAATAAGGAATAAATTGCGTGGATAGAGATTTTCATCACCTGAAGAAGCTGTGGACGCCTACAAAACGGTCATTTTGGAGACCCTAACTTCCGAATGGAATGGTTGCTTCAATGGTTGGTTCCATCGTATGGAAAATATGTGTCAATTTTCGAGGAGAATACTTCGAAAAGCAATAAATACATTTTTGAATAGTAATGTTGTGTCACTTTCTTGATTCTCGAAATTTTCAGTACCGCTTGTACAGCCTTTATTACGTATATAGGCTGTGACTTCAACTTTATTTTTTTGTATACCTGAGGGAGTGGATGCTAAGCGAGCATCGTCGTCGAAGGAATGATTAACTTGTCCGGTAATTTCAATTCCAGTTATTAATAATTTCGATTACCTCCTCTCTAAATTGCAATGATAACTTTCAGTTCTGAGCAAAATACTTTTATATAAATATTGATATGTAAAGCACTAGTGAAACAATAACGTTTGTAAAAAAATGAATAAAACTATATTTACGGATTTTATCGCGTTTAATTAACTATTTTAACTTATTTTTAACTCCCGACGTTTCCGGGGGGGGGGGGGGGGGGGGACTGTAAAGCACCTTATGTTTCGAGTGCTTTCAATCCGTGCTGTGAAGTATCCGAAAATTCGGGAATTAAAAATAAATTAAAATAGCTAAGCAACGCGATGAAGTCCGTAAATATAGGTTTAACCAATGTATAGTGCTCGCGTAAATTTAAGACATTATTTTTGTTAAAGAAATCACCATTAAAACATATTGCGTAGTAGATCGCAGTTCATAGTAACAAATAACCAAATGGTATCGTAAAGCATTCACGGGCGGTCAACCGTGTGACGAGAGCGCTGACGCGTATGATTCTGCCGTCCGATGGGAAATAATACTGATCTGCACAAATATAAACATATTACTTGCATATTATATTTCCGAAAAATTCTTGCCAATTACTGCTATGTGGTGTATGATTGCCTTTGTATATAAATGCCTCGTTGGTCTAGTATTCGAAACCACAGTTTCCGATCCCGTCCCGGTCCCGGTTTAAAATCCCGTGTCAGGTCAGAATAAAAAAATGAATGGATTTTCTGTCAAGAAATTCTCTGTAGCAACCCGGAATCACGAGTTGCCGGAATTTTACCCGTGCCTCGTAAAGCACGTATAGAGGTTAGTCCTGTGTGTGACATCTCTCTAGTTGTGTCGGATTACCGCCCCTTCGGACAATGACACTGAGAGAAAAGAAAGAGAGCTCTTATGTTTACCTATACACCCGTATTAAAAAAAAAACTACGGATGTTGCTAAAAGTAGAAGTATTATAATTTAAAAAGTGAAAAAATTAATGAATTTAGCATTGAGGTATAGTTTTGTTTGTATTACATACACTAAGTGCAGAAAATCTTTAATTAAATAGCAACTTTTTAATGATGATGACAGCGACAGCGTAACAAATAAATGCAGCTTAGTACCAACTAGTGACATCTGGTGAGCGTAGGATTATAATCCCTAATTAGTGTGGCCAAGAATTTTGTACACTCGGACTTCGCACAAGAATAGGGGCCGACAAGAAAATATTACTATATGTATTGAAATATGATTATATTATACGAAAGCTTATCGTTATTATAGAAATAATAACAATTTTATATGTTATGTGCGAGAGCAAATTTTAACGATCTTGATTTATTGAGTAGGAGTAATTATATTATTATTATTATTATTGATTTTTACAATCACCCCTGAGGACTAAAAACGTATAACATGTGTTTAGCTATGAGGGTTCCAGTTCTCTACACTCACAGAAGCATTAACCTGCTGTTTTGTATAAGTTGAGTGTAGAAAACACCTCTTTCAAAAATTTACTGTAGCTCTACCAAGTAAATAATGTCGTGATACGAAGCGAAGGCATCGTGCTGGTATACATTTGTCTGTCATATGTCATGATCGGAGTAGCGATAAAAATGAACTTAGCTTGTAACGACACAATATCTTTCACCCATAACCCTTAATTTGAATCGGTATTTTATTCTCAGTATCTTAAAGACAACATACAAGGAAAAGTTACCGTCACGAAATTTGGAAAGTGTTTTAAATTCCTATTATGAAATTAAACATTTTTAAAAATATTGCTGAATTTAAATGCGCAAGACTAAAGGTTTCGTAACGACTCTGTTTCATAATTTACAGCTTCATATTTGTTGTTGCATTTTGCAATTTAAATCCAATCTTGTACTGCATTCTACAACCAGTATAAATTATCTTGAGACTACATAATGTATTCTATAAGCAAGTTATGCATCGTTAAACTGCAATAGTATAATTTGCCCATTGCTCGCGTTCGCTGCTTAGGTAGCCATTTAATTAAACAAGCTTATTATAGCTTTATTGCACAGTATCATCATGAATTCATTTTAATCACATTTATATATTTTAAATAAAAAAAATTGTATAGAATAAGGGCGAAAAATGATCACACAATTCACTTGATGGTAAGTAGACGCTGTCGCCTATGGACATTTACGCCTGTCTTCGATTAAGAATCTAAACGCAGACGCATTGTCATCCCTGATGTCTGAGATGTAATGCCTCTTTTACAGTAGAAAGGGTTTCCGGTTCTCTACGTGATCTAGGCACTTACATCTAGCATCCTTAAATTATATTAATAACCATTTTAACGTTGTTTCCAGATTTGTGGAATTTAGAATAATGAGTATAAATATTACTTATTAGAGCAGTAATAACAAAATTAAATCAATGCCAAAAATCTACAAGAATTTTTATTTCAATCATCAATAAAATAAATTAACTTATTTTATAAAACTGAAAAGACAAACGAATTCACTCACCACCAGATGGTAATTATCCACTGCAATCTACAGAAATCTGTAGCCAACTTAACAAAGAAGGCTACGTACACGTTGTCACGTCTGGGGACTAAGATGGAATGCTGTGAGGCATTGTATTGTGCCTAGAGGCCTATAAATGTGCTGGGTTTCTATCCCTTCGGAAGGGAACACAGTGGTGCATGTACTGTTTTTTGTTGGTATAGCTAAGTAAAGGATTAATACCAACCTGACGAATTTTTAAGCATAAAAAACCGACTCGAGTAAGCAAAACTTCAATAAGTTTTTACAAATTGTCAATTTTATTCTAAAAAATAGAAGTGCGATCACGGTTATATTCATGGATTATATTCTTCTGCTATATGTTTGAATTATATTTTGACTGAGTTCATTATATACCCCATAATTAAATAACTATGATGAAAAAGCAAGATTTAAGAAATAAAACAAATACAACCATCAGACGGACGAAACACCTACTGCATATTTAAATTTACAAGCACCATCGTATATAATATTGTAATATCAAAAACAATAAAAAAAAATCTTCTTAATTCGTTATCAAACTCCAACACGTACGAGTAAGTGAAGTTAGCAAGTTCTTAACTCTTCTAATTTAACACAAGCCGAATAGATTGGAACAGATGCGATACCGAAGCGCTCTTTATATTGCCTCATATTTCTATAAAAAAGAAGATTTTTCATTTATTAGAATTTTTAAAGAATGAACGTAATAAAAGAACTCAATGTTCACTTGATGGTAAGTGGATGCTATAGACTATAATATCATGTACATAAATCCTCTATTCAACACGAAGAATCAAAATTCAGATGCATTGTCTCCTTGGAAGAATAAATTGGTATGCTTCGTTTCCAGTTAAAATGTTTCCGGTTCTCTACGCTCGCCCTACGAATTAAAGCACTCTCTACTCTCTTACTCTCGGCTTTCTTATTTTACTTATTTCCAAGAGAAAAAAGAAACTTATGAACCGACTAAAATCATAACTTAAAAATACTTTAATATAAAACTTAACATAATGTAAATAAGAATTTAGATTTCCATAATCGTGGAGTACCGGTACAAGACAATCCATTACCTCTTATATCGCCGGTATCACAAGAGGCGACAGAGGGATATCATGCGATATATTATAAGAAACATGCTGCTGCCCATATCAGGAGATGGGCAGCAGCATGTTTCTTATAACAATTGAAAATAGGAAAAATCTGTGGTTGTCGAACCAGCTGCCATGTGCATCAACTCTGGCAAGATTCCAATTTAAAGTTTATATCAAGTGAGTCTGAGGAAGGATTATGTACAGGAGCAGACTTTTGATAGGCTATAATAAAAGGACTTAAAGAAATGTGGTGGCTTTTTCTGTCCCAAATCTATGTAAAATTTTACATATTTTTGTTGTACGTTTTAACAGTATTAACATCATCATTATTGCTATATTGAAGCCTATTCATACGTTCACTGGTAAGAATAAGCAAAGCAAGGCTTAGAGCCATGATAATCATCCACTACTATATACTTATATCAATTGTCGTTAATAACAGAAAGCTTATGAAAGAGCATAATAAAAAGCAAAATATTTCAATTCTAACACAATTAAGAA
The DNA here is from genome assembly GCA_036936625.1 of Parnassius smintheus behrii. NCBI lineage: Eukaryota > Metazoa > Arthropoda > Insecta > Lepidoptera > Papilionidae > Parnassius > Parnassius smintheus. The sequence continues at coordinate 8,654,557 of JAUPFT010000004.1, read as the reverse complement.
ACAGAATAAAACCGTCACGCTTTGCTCTTATTGTGATACAGTGCATATTATGTTACCAACGTTACTTATTTCTTAAACATGCCTTCTTCTATGAACATTATTCCTTGACGAACGAACACTTGACAAATAAGGTGCCAACGTATAAAATTGTTAATTAACGTGGCCTTTTAAACTTTTATAGGTTATATAATACGTATACGCTCACAGAGATAGACCAGACCTGCTTCAAGGAAGCCGTATCTACGAGTAAATAAAGCGAAGCAAAAAGCGAAAGTTTAATCTGAAATAGATCTGAAACTGGTCGTTGGAAACAAGATGAGAGACTTACTTAGAAGTTAAGTTTACATACTCAGTGGAGGAAATGCAGCTGGCATTTGTAGAACTATGCCACAAATAGTCCGATATTATTATTAATATAGTTTTAGTGAGGCCTTTGAATTTTCGAAATTTTGAGGTCTTTAAAATACAAAACAATTTTGAGAAATAATGAAAAACCTTAAAAACTTACAAAGTGAACTTTGGTCATGTCCTAGCCATGCAGGTAAAATTGTCTCTTAAATGAAATGTTGATATGTTTGACTTATCACTTTTTATGGAATCTGACAGAACTTTTCAACAAATGTTTCTTTCGTTTATTTTTAAACGCTTTCTGCGAGTTAGAATCCTCCCCAAAGATATTTCTGCCACCAATCAGTAGGCAGTGCTTGCAATGCTGTGTTCTGGTCTGAAGGGTTTGAAGATTAAGGCTATAATGCATTCCATCTTGGTTAATGTGTCCACAGAATGCAGTAGGTATTATCAGGTGGAGTTCATATAGTACTTGGTTTTATGTGGGCTTGCTGCTTGCTTGAATTCCACTTGAAATCCTTCCAAAAAGTCAACAGCTCCTAAAGTATTTCGTCATATAGATATTTTTTATTTGTTATCGTTATACTCGCATATTTTTTTTTCCATTGCTTAATATTAGCTTACCCTAGAAATTGTTTCCATACCCTCCCTATTTTCTTGTTGCTTCGCTTTTTTATATTAAGCTGTTATAACGGAGATTCTTCTGGTGCAGGTTTCAGGTGTGTAAATTAACATTAAATATATCACAATTTTATCCATTACCTTATTTTTTTTAATTTTCACTGATGGTGTACGATATTGATCGATCTTAAATACGATAGTTTTCGATTGATTTATTTATTTAGTTCAAAAATATTGTTGTTACATTTGGTACTACAACAAATTACTAGTATTTCTTGATATATCTATTTCATAATACTGTGTTTATATATATATATATATATATATATATATATATATATATATATATATATATATATATATATATATATATATATATATATATATATATATATATAGAAAACAACTGGTCGATTCTTAATAATATAAACCTGGACGACTACGTAACATCGTTTTTAATTGCTCAATCTTGAAAAATATATTATGTTATACAAATTGTTGATTTGTCTTGTAAGCAGGTTGTGATTCTCACTGTATCTTGCAGTATCCAAAATTAAATCTAACCTTGTAAAAGATGCATTCAAATACGGCTTAAGCTTGTAGAACTATCAGGTGCGTATAGTTTGCGCGATTGATATATGATAACAATATTTGTAATGTGTTGCCGTCAGTAGATTCAATTAAGAGTACTTAACATTTTCATTGAAAACTATATAAACTAAAAAAAAGATATAAAAAAATCACATGAAAAATATTACTTTAGTATATAATAAACAGAGCTGCCGACTATTGACCATGCTTTCCGGCTTTATCAAACGTGCCTCTTTTCATGTAAGCTTGAACTTTACGAGGTCTTTTAGGTCCGCCGCAGAAAGTATAAATGTGGAAACATCGTTTTAAATTTAGATGAGTATTATTGTATAAATGGGAATAATAATATATTATTGAAATGGAATGATAAATTATAACTTTCGAATAAAGGAGATGAACGAATTTGGGTGCTTGACATCGTTTTGAACAGTTATACAAAAATATGTAGGTAATAAAACGATAAAATATAAGCATATATAAATAAAATGGTTTTCATTTATGTAGTCCTCGAGAAAATCATAAAAAAATTTTTAAACTGAACAAGAACAGAAAATTTTTAACTTTTTTAAATAAGAATTTTGGCTTGGACGCTTATTTAAGCCTTGTCTTCATTCCTTTCAGGATCTTCGTTTTTGTGGATTTTTTCTTTACAATATACCGGTGCGTCACCACGCGAAGTTTTTGAGAGAATTTGAAGACAACTCAAAGAACGAACAGTCAATGATGACAGCCACTCAGGTTCAAAATATTCCGAAACGATCAAAATAACTTTAGGTTTATATCCACATAGAAGCAATTGTTTCGTCGTTTAATCTAACAGTTCACGTGCGCAGACACTTAATACACAAAATTGCATCACTATCATCAAAATCTATTTTAAGCCATTATTTAAAAGATTAAACAGGAACAACAATCCATTGATGGTCAAGTTCCTTCCAAAAACACCACATTTTAGTACGTGTCAATAATTTTCTGTATTTTGCTTATGGCATTAGATGATTAACGCTATTTTTATAACAAAATAACCTTCATTACTAAAAAAATCATAATATTGAAACATGAGGCGAATCTGTAGAGAATAATATTGAATAAAAGAAAAATATTAGAAAAACGATTGAATAGGTTATATTTTTAAAATAAAAAAAGATTTCAATATGATCTAACACACAATGAATAGGCCGTATGGTCATTGATCATTGCCTGTTCCGAAGGAGACTTAACTTGGTAACTTCAAGTTTCGACTTGTCATGCGCATTTGGCATTGTGGCTGTGTTTGTAATTTCGTGTTTATACTTTCGTGAATTTAGTTAAGTTGACCCTCGGCTTTTTTCTTGGATTACAGGATAAATACTTGGGTTATGACAGGAATAGAACAAATAATTTACAGCCTCCAGCTGCTTTTCTAGATGACATTTTATAATTAATTGCAGAAAGTAATCTAAAATTTAAAAAATTTGAGTTTTATTTTAATATAGTAATAAAGAAAATTATTTAATAATTTCTACAAAACTGCATTCCGTTGTGTCCTTTTCAATTTATTTAAACAACTTATCCCGAGAACGAGTGATTTTACTACATAACCTACATATCATAAAACATAAATTAAAATAAAACCCCAGTTTCTTCAAGAATATGATTTATTTAAATACGTATCAAATGTTTAAATCTTCAGAATAAGACATATTTTAATTTTGTTGACGCCGGGCCCAAACTTGTATGGAATCAAGTTCATCTCCTTTGTCGGTAAGATACTCGCGCCATCCACTGTAAGTAAATTTAAATATGCCTATAACCTTTGCGCAAGTTCAAGCAAAAAGTTGATAAAGTTTTACCTAAATCAATTTGCAAGTATAAGCAAAAAGTTTATAAAGTTTTACCGAAGGGAATAGAGTGAATGGGGCACTACACTCTATTATGAAGAATCAGAATGTGTCAAAAAGGCACGTATGGTAATTCATGATGCTGTGTTAGTCCCTACTTTAATGTATGGTAGTGAAAGCTGGGTGTAGCAGAAGAAGCACGAAAGTAGAATAAATGAGGTAGAAATGTGGTTTTTAAGGAGTATGCTAGGGTTGAATCTGAATGACAGGGTGAGATATTGCATGATAAGAGATAAAAGTGGTGCCTCGTAAAGCACGTATAGAGGTTAGTTGGTCCTGTGTGTGACATCTCTCTAGTTGTGTCGGATTACCGCCCCTTCGGACAATGAGAGTGAGAGAAAAGAAAGAGAACACTTATGTTTACCCATACACCCGTATTAAAAAAAAAACTACGGATGTTGCTAAAAGTAGAAATATTATAATTTAAAAAGTGAAAAAATTAATGAATTTAGCATTGAGGTATAGTTTTGTATGTATTACATACACTAAGTGCAGAAAATCTTTAATTGAATAGCAACTTTTTAATGATGATGACAGCGACAGCGTAACAAATAAATGCAGCTTAGTCCCAACTAGTGACATCTGGTGAGCGTAGGATTATAATCCCTAATTAGTGTGGCCAAGAATTTTGTACACTCGGACTTCGCACAAGAATAGGGGCCGACAAGAAAATATTACTATGTGTATTGAAATATGATTATATTATACGAAAGATTATCGTTATTATAGAAATAATAACAATTTTATATGTTATGTACGAGAGTAAAATTTTAACGATCTTGATTTATTGAGTAGGAGTAATTATATTATTATTGATTTTTAACAATCACCCCTGAGGACTAAAAACGAATAACACGTGTTTAGTTATGAGGGTTCCAGTTCTCTACACTCACAGAAGCATTAACCTGCTGTTTTGTATAAGTTGAGTGTAGAGAACACCTCTACTACCAAGTAAATAATGTCGTGATACGAAGCGAAGGCATGGTGCTGGTATACATTTGTCTGCCATATGTCATGATCGGAGTAGCGATAAAAATGAACTTAGCTTGCAACGACGCAAGATCTTTCACCCATAACCCTTAATTTGAATCGGTATTTTTTTTCAGTATCTTAAAGACAACATACAAGGAAAAGTTACCGTCACGAAATTTGGAAAGTGTTTTAAATTCCTTTTATGAAATTAAACATTTTTAAAAATATTGCTGAATTTAAATGCGCAAGACTAAAGGTTTCGTAACGACTCTGTTTCATAATATACAGCTTCATATTTGTTGTTGCATTTTGCAATTTAAATCCAATCTTGTACTGCATTCTACAACCAGTATAAATTATCTTGAGACTACATAATGTATTCTATAAGCAAGTTATGCATCGTTAAACTGCAATAGTATAATTTGCCCATTGCTCGCGTTCGCTGCTTAGGTAGTCATTTAATTAAACAAGCTTACTATAGCTTTATTGCACAGTATCATCATGAATTCATTTTAATCACATTTATATATTTTAAATAAAAAAAAATTGTATAGAATATGGGCGAAAAATGATCACACAATTCACTTGATGGTAAGTAGATGCTGTCGCCTATGAACATTTACGAATGTCTTCGATTAAGAATCTAAACGCAGACGCATTGTCCTCCCTGAGGTCTGAGATGTAATGCCTCTTTTACAGCAGAAAGGGTTTCCGGTTCTCTACGTGATCTAGGCACTTACATCTAGCATCCTTAAATTATATTAATAATCATTTTAACGTTGTTTCCAGATTTGTGGAATTTAGAATTATAAGTATAAATATTATTTTATTATAGCAGTAATAACAAAATTAAATCAATGCCAAAAATCTACAAGAATTTTTATTTCAATCATCAATAAAATAAATTAACTTATTTTATAAAACTGAAAAGACAAACGTATTCACTCACCACCAGATGGTAATTATCCACTGCAATCTACAGGAATCTGTAGCCAACTTAACAAAGAAGGCTACGTACACGTTGTCACGTCTGGGGACTAAGATGGAATGCTGTGAGGCATTTTATTTGCCTAGAGGCCTATAAATGTGCTGGGTTTCTATCCCTTCGGAAGGGAACACAGTGGTGCATGTACTGTTTTTGTTGGTACAGCTAAGTAAATGATTAATACCAACCTGACGAATTTTTAAGCATAAAAAACCGACTCGAGTAAGCAAAACTTCAATAAGTTTTTACAAATTGTCAATTTTATTCTAAAAAATAGAAGTGCGATCACGGTTATATTCATGGATTATATTCTTCTGCTATATGTTTGAATTATATTTTGACTGAATTCATTATATACCCCACAATTAAATAACTGTGATGAAAAAGCAAGATTTAAGAAATAAAACAAATACAACCATCAGACGGACGAAACACCTACTGCATATTTAAATTTACAAGCACCATCGTATATAATATTGTAATATCAAAAACAATAAAAAAATTCTTCATAATTCGTTATCAAACTCCAACACGTACGAGTAAGTGAAGTTAGCAAGTTCTTAACTCTTCTAATTTAACACAAGCCGAATAGATTGGAACAGATGTGATACCGAAGCGCTCTTTATGTTGCCTCTTATTTCTATAAAAAAGAAGATTTTTCATTTATTAGAAGTTTTAAAGAATGAACGTAATAAAAGAACTCAATGTTCACTTGATGGTAAGTGAATGCTATAGACTATAATATCATGTACATAAATCCTCGATTCAACACGAAGAATCAAAATTCAGATGCATTGTCTCCTTGGAAGAATAAATTGGTATGCTTCGTTTCCAGTTAAAATGTTTCCGGTTCTCTACGCTCGCCCTACGAATTAAAGCAGCATTAAATTTCTTTAACAATAAAACTATACAGCTGCTCTTAATAGCACCACATGCTTGTCACCTATTAGTTTACTCTCGGCTTTCTTACTTTACTTATTTCTAAGAGAAAAAAGTTAATAATAAGTTAATAAGTTAAGTTAATAAGTTATGAACCGACTAAAATCATTACTTAAAAATACTTTAATATAAAACTTAACATAATATAAATAAGAATTTAGATTTCCATAATCATGGATTACCGGTACAAGACAATCCACTACCTCTTATATCGCAGGTATCATAAGAGGCGACAGAGGGATATCATGCAGGAGATGGGCAGCAGCATGTTTCTTATAACAATTGAAAATAGGAAAAATCTGTGGTTGTCGAACCAGCTGCCATGCGCATCAACTCTGGCAAGATCCCAATTTAAAGTTTATATCAAGTAAGTCTGAGGAAGGCTTATGTACATGTGCGGACTTTTGATAGGCTATAATAAAAGAACTTAAAGAAATGTGGTGGCTTTTTCTGTCCCAAATCTATGTAAAATTTTACATATTCTTGTTGTACGTTTTTACAGTATTAACATCATCATTATTGCTATATTGAAGCCTATTCATACGTTCACTGGTGAGAATAAGCAAAGCAATGCTTAGAGCCATGGTAATCATCAACTCCTTGCTAGTTTTATGTTGTCACATCATCTATTGCGCTTATCAATACGATGTCGTCTATTAAGTACTTTTCTTCTCCCCCGAACATCGGTTACATAATATAGGTATATAGTCAAACACAATGCAATTTGCTGATTCTCTGAGGGGTTTTTTATGATACAAGTGACAAATGAACAGTGAAGAATCCCTAGTAAGAGGTTACTGTAGTCCATGAACATAACGAGATTCGACTTCAAAAAAAGAAGGCTGTGCTTACTAGGCTTAGTAAGAGTAGAGATGCATTGTCATATCTGAGAACTTAGATGGAAACGCCATATATCCTGTAATGAGAGTGTAGGGACTTTATTAATTACTTATATCAATTGTCGTTAATAACAAAAAGCTTATGAAAAAGTATAATAAAAATCAAAATATTTCAATTCTAACACAATTAAAAAACAGAATAAAACCGTCACGCTTTGCTCTTATTGTGATACAGTGCATATTATGTTACCAACATTACTTATTTCTTAAACATGCCTTCTTCTATGAACATTATTCCTTGACGAACGAACACTTGACAAATAAGGTGCCAACGTATAAAATTGTTAATTGACGTGGCCTTCTAAACTTTTATAGGTTATATAATACGTATACGCTCACAGAAGTAGACCAGACCTGCTTCAAGGAAGCCGTATCTACGAGTAAATAAAGCGAAACAAAAAGCGAAAGTTTAATCTGAAATGGATCTGAAACTGGTCGTTGGAAACAAGATGAGAGACTAACTTAGAAGTTAAGTTTACATACTCAGTGGAGGAAATGCAACTGGCATTTGTAGAACTATGCCACAAATTGTCCGATTTTATTATTAGTATAGTTTTAGTGAGGCCTTTGAATTTTCGAAATTTTGAGGTCTTTAAAATACTACTCTGTGTAAAAAGTATCGGAAATATGTCAATAAAAAGACCCGCGTAAAAGAGGTCGTTCTAATTTTTTTACTGCATGTTGGTAGCACTGTACTGATTTAGCGCGCAAAGTTTGAGCGGGATCTGTCATTTAATTTGTTTTAAACTACACTTTTTGTTGGTCATACCAACAGTTTTTGAGAACATTGTTTTGAGTTCTCGGCGATTTTTACAATGGAAAATATTGTTGAACAAAGAGTGTGCCTTAAATTTTGAGTTTTGAATGATATTTCATGTGGTGAATCACTAAAAATGTTGCGAAATACCTACGGCGAATCGTGTATATCGAAAACAAGGGCTTATGAATGGTATAAGGCTTTTAAAGAAGGCCGAGAAAAAGTAGTAGACTTGCCTCGTTCTGGTAGACATTCAACCGCTACGACCAAAGAAAATATCGACAAAATCAAGAAGCTAGTGCTCGAAAATCGACGTATGAGTCTGAGAGAGTTGGCTAGTGAGGTGAACATATCTTTTAAGTCCATCCACAACATTCTCATTGACATTTTAGGCATGAAACGCGTCGCCGCTCGACTAGTTCCAAAAGAGCTCAATTTTGTTCAAAGAGCGCAGCGAAAGCATGTCGCTGAAGACATGGTTTCCCGAGCTTCTACGGATCCGACCTTTATGAAACGTATAATAACTGGCGACGAGACATGGGTTTATGAGTACGACATGCAAACAAGCCAACAGTCTTCAGAATGGCGTCTCGAAAACGAGCCGAAACCCAAAAAACCGCGGCAAAGTCGCTCCAAAATCAAGGTGATGCTGACAGTTTTTTTTTGATTACTATTTTTGTGAGAGTATCCGCCGAAAACGTCCAGATTTGTGGCAACACAACTCATTGATGCTGCACCATGATAATGCACCATCACACACAGCCATTATAGTGAAAGAGTTTTTAGCGAAAAATTCAACAAAAGTTCTCGACCAAACACCGTATTCACCTGATATGGCTCCGTCTGACTTTTTTTTATTTCCCAAGTTAAAATTACCACTTCGAGGAAAACGTTTTGAGTCGATAGAAGCCATAACAAAAAATTCGCTGAATGAGCTAAAGGCCATACCGCAAATAGCCTATGAAAAATGTATGTAAGACTGGGTGAAGCGTTGGAGATGTTGTATTGCAAGCGATGGGGCCTACTTTGAAGGCGATAAAATAAATTTAGATGAATAATTTGTGTTTTTTGTTTTATTGACAAATTCCCGATATTTCACAGAAGGTACAAAACAATTTTGAGAAATAATGAAAACCTTAAAAACTTACAAAGTGAACTTTGGTCATGTCCTAGCCATGCAGGTAAAATTGTCTCTTAAATGAAATGTTGATATGTTTGACTTATCACTTTTTATGGAATCTGACAAAACTTTTCAACAAATGTTTCTTTCGTTTATTTTTAAACGCTTTCTGCAAGTTAGAATCCTCCCCAAATATATTTTTGCCAACATTATATATTACATATTTCTGCCACCAATCAGTAGGCAGTGCCTGCAATGCTGTGTTCTGGTCTGAAGGGTTTGAAGATTAAGGCTATAATGCATTCCATCTTGGTTAATGTGTCCACAGAATGCAGTAGGTATTATCAGTTGGAGTTCATACCGTACTTGGTTTTATGTGGGCTTGCTGCTAGCTTGAATTCCACTTGAAATCCTTCCAAAAATTCAACAGCTCCTAAAGTATTTCGTCATATAGATATTTTTTATTTGTTATCGTTTTACTCGCAAAATTTTTTATTTATTATTTCATATTTGATCAAATTTCCTTTGCTTAATATTAGCTTACCCTAGAAATTGTTTCAATACCCTCCCTATTTTCTTGTTGCTTCGCTTTTTTATATTAAGTTGTTATTACGGAGATTCTTCTGGTGCAGGTTTCAGGTGTGTAAATTAACTTTAAATATGTCACAATTTTATCCATTATCTTATTTTTTTTAATTTTCACTGATAGTGTACGATATTGATCGATCTTAAATACGATAGTTTTCGATTGATTTATTTATTTAGTTCAAAAATGTTGTTGTTACATTTGGTACTTCAACAAATTACTAGTATTTCTTGATATATCAATTTCATAATACTGTGTTTATATATATACATCCCGTAACTTATTGTACGTCCACTATGGCAAATTTTGCATATAATAAGGCGTCAACCTGCTTACGACGTCCAATATACGGACGTCAAATAGGCGACTTAGCGCAATGTTCGCATATTGTCATGCTGATCACAGAAATGTCAAAATCTAAAAAAAAATTGGACGTCATTTTTCTTCCAATCTTGCTGTACTGAATATTTACGTAGTTCCGCTAATTTTCGTCGCAAAAATAATAGCGTTGCTGTCGATTTTTGAATACTTTCATTTATGGCCGTATTTGACTTCCGCACAAAATTAGGAGATGCGACGTTGCCGTTCCGTCACCGTTGCCAACGTGTTACTTGTATTTGGTGATATATGGTTATGACTGCCTCGTTGGTCTAGCGGTTGTAGTAGTGCGACTGCTGATCGTGAGTTCGTGAGGTCCTGGGTTCGAATCCCGGGTCGGGCCAAAAATCAATTATTGAGTTTTTCTGTCAAGAAATTATCAATAGCTGCCCAGAGTCAGGAAGTTGGCGGTGTATCACCCCCTCCCTCGGAAATCACGTAAAGCCATTGGTCCTGCGCCTGATCTCTCTCCGGTCATGTCGGTTTACCATCCCATCGGATTATGAGAGTGAGGGAATAGAGAGTGCACCTGTGGTTGCGCATACACTTGGGCACTATAATCCTGTCCTGCGCTGATGGCTAGTCTCCGATGAGGCAGACCACCGTGACCGTAATTCGGTCTGCAGGACATTACGATATGGTTTATACTGCGCTTGGTACTAGTAATTTTACTTTTAAACTTGTTTTCTTAACCTTACATTTACCTACACATAGTATGGACGTCCGAATATCCTAAAACTTTAATACTGAATGATATTTGACACCCGTATTTTTGAATTTAGTTATATTTTTATAAATGTAGATGCGGACGTCGGCATATCGGTTTATTTCATGCTGCACTATATTTTAAAATTTTACACTTGGTACTTAGTAAGCAACCCATAATTCTGTTTGAGTTTAAGTTACCTTCTGATTGAGTGCAGGAAGATGAACTCAATTGTAGATATTGACAGGTTTCATAGAAATTTGTTTTATTATATTGTGACCGACACAACTTTACAAAACTTTATCCATCTCTGGACCGTCATCTCAGTGACAAGGTCTAACATTTGACTGCATTCAGCAAAGAGCATGGCGACGACAGAATTATTTCTTATTGGCTTGACTTACTGGAGCTGCGAAGAGATAGCATCCTTTTGAATATTTTAGCGCATCTTCTTCGGGAAGTGACAACAGAACAATTTCATTGTGAAATCGACCACCACCATGATTTTTTCGGACTGATATTTAGGAAGTATTAAGAATAGAGTCTACTCTATAACCTTTGACTAATGACTAATAACCGACTGATATGGCGAAGAAACTCATTTTAATATAAGGTTTTACTGCATTGACTGCCAATAGGTTTTTAATTTCTACAATAGACCGTGGCATATTGTTGCTGACATGAATAACTGTAAAAATATAATTTATTTACTTGATCGTGTTGAGTTTTGGTGCTCTCACTGTATCTTAAGGATGAGTGCAACTATTGTACCTAATCTGTACGAAATTACTCTCTACTTAACTAGATTCATTTTTGTGAAAGGCTATTTTTGTTAAATTACGATATTATGTTTGGTTTTGCAGTTAGTGGAAATACAATTTAATTTTTCACACACGTTTTCTAAGCTTCTAAGCGTTTTATCATTTCTAGAATGAAACATTTTATAAAACACCAAAGTGACTATTTTACACCGCACGGCCTCGCTACACTAAAATACGAATAAAACAAAAGCGAAAAATGTCAGACGTCAAATATCGTGCGGTATGAAACCTTACCGATAATCTGACGTCTACATATAGAAATATAACAAAATTCAAAATATGGACGTCAAATATCATTCAGTATGAATGTTTAAGAATATTCGGACGTCCATATTATTATATGTACTTAGCTAAATCTAAGGACACGAAAACAAATTGGAAATTAAAATTATCTACTAGCACTGAGGATAGTATAAACCGACAAAAAATACCAAAATATGCCTTGAGCACTAAATAAATAATCAACATAAATAAATAGTAAAATGCAATAATCAACAAAAACTTTGGACATCTAATATCGAAGAAGTGGACGTCAAATACTAAAGACTAAGTTTGTGTGAATATTTTAGGATATTCTTACGTCCGTATATGTGATCATAGGAGTGTGAGGGAGGGCGCTGTAAGCTGTAACATACATAAATATTACTGCTCCGTTGTTTTAATGGTAATTTATCAAGTTAAGTGAGCTAATTGTAAGAAAAATATAGAAGTTAGGTGGATTTAACAGTGTCTTATAGTGAAATAGTGTAAAATCACGAATATTATTAACAATTGAAGTATAGAAAGTGTTAAAAAGGATCGTAACGGTCATAGACTTTTATAAAGTAAATACAGTGAAATATCTTAAAACTCTTACTGTGGAACGTTTTGATTATTTGAATACCAAAATCAATATTAAGTGTCGGACTAAAAACCCAAAACAGTTAAATAAGTGATTTAATAACCTAAGAATTTAAAATGACTAAGCAATATTAATCTATTGATCTAAGGTCACTTCACCGCCATCTATCGGTGAATACGAAAATTTACAACAATACTTCACGGTCTATCACAGCAAGGTTATCACTACTAAATAAAAGAGGGCATTTATTCGGGATAAGCTTATTGTTGTTCTAAAGAAATATGGAGGAAATTAAAGATATGCTTCTTAAAATTCAGGCTGATATGATGTCCCAAAAAGAAGAAATAAAAGGTATGGAAAAAAATATCACAACAAACATCAATAACAATATAAACGAAAAATTTAAAAAAAAAATGAAACAAAAACTAAACAACTGCAGGAAAAACTCGCGGAACAAGAAATGACCCTGGAAAAAATTGAGAGACAGCTGCGTAAGAAAAATTTGGTGTTGTTCGGAGTTGAGGAAAAAAAGGGTTCGTATTTTGATATGGTAGATACCGTTTTGAAAATAATAAAAGAGTTTATGAAAATAACCTGCGAAAAACAGGAAATAGAGTCTGTTCGAAGAATAGGAAAAATTGGTGAGAAAGCAAGACCCGTTATAATATCATTTACAACAATGGGCCGAAAAATAGAGGTTTTAAGTAACAAAAAAGCTCCAAAAAACTCTCCTTACTATATTATGGAAGATAATCCTAAGAAAATCTTAGAAAAACGAAAACAGTTAAAGGAAGACCTGGCAAAAGAAATAGAACAAGGAAACAATGCAGTCATCAGGTATGATAAAATTATAATTCTTAAGGACAAAAAATTACCGCAGCAAAATAACAAGAGAAATTTATCGGTATCACCAGAAAACTCTGGAACACCCAACTCTCCATTTACCAATAACATTACTCAGACGTCTAAAAGGAATAGGACTACATAGCATTTATGGCAACAACAAAAGTAAAGGAAAATACGACAAAGAAGGTTAAGGAAACCATGGGGTCTACGGAATAGCAACAAATAGTGCCCCCTCCACATCTATTAACCCTGTGTCACTAACCATTCGTCAAAATGACGACGCGTACCTTACGTATTTAGTGTTTTGGTAAGATCCCGAATCCTGCTACCCTGCTCGTTTTCAATACCTTCCTTATTCGCATCGCTAGTGACCCGCAATCACTCCTTGTGGATGCACACTCATTAGATCGGGATTTATCGTGTGATCATCGTAAAATTTACGAAAGTTTAGTATCTACGTAACTTTTTTTTCAAAGTTGTTTTTTATTTTTGTCAATTATTTTCAATAATTACTATTAGGACACTTTATTTTTGTGCAATAATTACTATATTTATAATAGATTTCAATGTTATTTGCAACTTTGTATTATTTTATACCATAGGTACCAGCCATACGTCCAATCGATGGCCGCTATGCTTGTCCTACGATATTCTAAATTTGTCTATAGTGAATTCTTAGTGTGAATAAGTGAATGACATCACGTTTCTAATATGATCCGAAATGAAAAAAAAACATGAATAGAAGGCCTTTTGCATTAGAAATGGCACACAGATTGATGCAGCCTTGGCTGAAAGAGAGATATCGGACTGTAAATTTGCAACGTAATTTGAACCAAATCATCGCGGAGATCTTGAAAATTTATGATAATCAGGAAGGTTCTAGTCAAGACGTTCCCAGACACCACAAAATTTGTAGCTACTGTCCTGCAAAGAAACGTCGTATCACCACCTACTTCTGTAAGGGCTGCAAAAAAGCGATTAGCAGAGAGCATATTGTTTCCATGTGCAATCATTGTTCAGTGTAGCTTATTTCCAAAACAGACTATGTTATTTGATTTCGATTAAACTAAGACTGCTAATAAAGGTCGTGTCATAAATAAAGTTGATTATATAAATAATTATTAATGTTTTAATCCGTCGTAAAAGTTACGAATGGTTAGTGATAACGTTACTTTAAATTAACGTTAGTGAGCTAGGGTTAAAGCAACAGGAAAAAAACTCTACAAAAACATTAAACACAGCTCTCAATACGGGTGGTCGCCGCGAGAGCTTTAGACCAGAACCCTCCAGCGATAGTTTATCGAATAAAAAACAAACTCTAATAACAAAAACAGGTTGTAAAAGAAGAGGTACAATCGAAATATTAACTCTTAACACAAGAACTCTTAGAACGGAAGCAAACCTTCAGGAGCTTGAAATCGCGCTATCGGAACTACGATGGGACATATTGGGGATCAGCGAAATGCGCAGACTTGGAGAATCAATCGAAGACCGTAATCAATATATACTTTACTATAAAGGTGTAATTCCGGGACAAAGGGGAGTCGGATTCCTTATTAAAGCCTCGCTGAAGAATCAAATAAAGGAGTTCAGAGGCATATCTGACCGTATAGCCTATGTCAATATGACATTACCTGGTTATAGCAAGGATCGGGTAATCATACAAATTTATGCCCCAACAGAGCAAGCTAACCCTTGCGACTTAGACCAGTTCTATCAAGCCCTCAGTGAAACAAAAATTAAAGTAAAAAATAACCATATCATTGTAATGGGTGACTTTAACGCACAGGTTGGAGTAAGATGCAGTGGTGAAGAGAATGTTCTTGGTAGATTCGGTCACGGTAAGAGAAGCAAGAATGGGCAAAAAATGATTGATTTCATGCTAGAAACTAATTTAACTATACTAAACAGCCTCTACAGAAAGAAATACAAAACCAAATGGACTTGGAAATCACCGGATGGAAAATATAGGAACGAAAAAGATTATATTACAACTAATAATCATAGAGCTTTCACAAACACTGAAGTAATCCAAACACTAAACTTTAACACTAACCATCGTATGGTTCGTTCATCTCTTCTGTTGATACCTGCAAAGAAGTTACGCAAAATAATCACGGAAAATCTCAAAATAAGTAACAAAGTGAAAGAAATAAAAGTGCCTTATTTTCCTCTTTCAAAGCATAGCACACCTCTAAGGGAGAGCCGGAAAGAGCTAGATCTACAGACAAGGTACAACTTAATAGAAAACCAACTGAGTGGCACATCTATTTCCTCAAAAGACAAAAAACGTAAATTTAATACCGAAACAATCGAACTTATAGAGGAGAGAAAAAAATTTATGTCATAAAATTGGAAAGATAGAAAACTCAAAAAAAGAGAGCTTGCCGCATTAAGTAAAACTATTTATAAAGCCATTAAAAATGACCGGAAGAAACACAGACTGCAAGTTATCAATAACCACATCATAAAATCAGGCGGAGTAAAGAAGACACTTAAAGAGTTACGGGAAGTTACCAAGGAATGGATCTCCGAAATCAGAAAACAGAATAAAGCATATACTAAACGTAAGGACATCACAGAGTGTGCCACTGATTTCTACCGACGACTCTACAGTAGAGAAGTATCGTTGCATAAAAAGTTTAAAACGATTATTACAACACATGACAAGCCCCTATCTATATTATGTAGCGAAGTAGAGAAAGCTTTAAGCTCACAAAAACTAAATAAAGCACCCGGTCCAGACAATATTACGAATGAGGCTCTACAAGGAACATCTAAGGAGTTGTGTCCAATACTTGCAAGAATGTTTACGGAATTATTATATAGTGGTCAAATACCGTATCAATGGTCAAAATCACACATCATATTGATACACAAGAGCGGAGCAAAAGATGAAATAGGCAATTACAGACCAATCAGCTTAATGTCGAACATTTACAAAATATTCGCTAAAATAATTCTCGACAGAATCACTCTTCAATTAGACGAAAATCAACCAATAGAACAGGCGGGTTTTAGACGTAACTTTTCAACCATTGACCATATCCACACGGTTAGACAGGTTCTCGAAAGGTACAATGAATATAATAAACCACTCTACTTAGCCTTTGTAGATTATAAAAAAGCATTTGACAGTTTATACCAAGAAATTATCTGGGAGAGTCTAGAAAGGCAAGGCATTCACAAAACCTACATAAATATTCTGAAACAAGTCTATGATGAATGCTCAGCAAGAGTATACCTCGAAACACTAGGAGACGAGTTCCCTATAAGAAGAGGAGTCAGACAAGGTGACCCTATTTCTCCAAAGCTGTTTTCCTCGGCTCTAGAACATATATTCCGACAAATAAACTGGGATGTAATGGGCTTGAACATAAATGGAAGAAGACTTCACCACCTCAGATTCGCCGATGACATCGTTTTATTCGAAGAGAATCCCAAAACACTTGAAAGAATGATATAAGATCTATCAAATGAAAGTAAAAAAGCTGGTTTGGAAATGAACACCGAGAAAACCAAAATAATGTCCAATAGGGAACAGATACCAATAGTTGTCGACGGTGAAGTACTAAAATACGTGGAAGAATACACTTACTTAGTCCAAATCATATCACCAAAAGACCTAACATCCAAGGAAATAAATAAAAGAATAGCGAATGGGTGGAAAAAGTATTGGTCACTAAAAGAAATAATGAAGAGCAAAGAGTTGGGAATGGCAGGAAAACGAAAAGTGTTCGAAATGTGTATTCTTCCCTGCTTAACATACGGATGCGAATCTTGGGCCCTCACAGGTTCACACAGAAATAAATTGTTAACATGCCAACGAGCAATGGAGAGGAGCATGATTGGTATAAAGAAAACCGACCGGATCAGGAATGAAGACACTCGGAACAAAACCCAGGTACCTGATATATTACAAAGAATAGACTTACAAAAGTGGAGATGGACTGGACATATGCCCAGGAACCGTCAAGAAAAATGGAGCCAAATTGTCACAAATTGGTATCCAAGAGATGGCAAAAGAAGCAGAGGTGGGCAGCGTAGAAGGTGGGAAGATGATTTAAAATACACGGCTGGACCTTACTGGAGACGATTAACACTCGACCGGAAACAATGGAAAAGTCTGGAGGAGGCCTTTGTCAATAGACATTCCGAAATCAGGGATTTTATATGGTAAATAATAATAAAATAAATATTTAATATAGTTATGCAAATAGTTCCTTATGCTAAGTCTTGTTTTAATTAATTTAAATATTTAATAATAATAAATTAAATAAATGTCATTGTTTGATTAATTTATATAAGATGCAATGAAAAATTTATTCATTAATATTAATTTTTAAATGTCAATGTGTTATAATATGTTAATAATATTTCTTTTATTTCAAATTGATAATGTTATGAATATCACTAATTGAGTAAGGATAATTTATATAAAATTGTTGTCATTTTTGATTTTGGAAATAAAAGGCTATTTATTTATTTATTTATTTATTATATGTGATCATAAAAAGTAAACTCGCAGTGAGAGCACCAAAACTCAGTACGATCAAGTAAATAAATTATATTTTCGGAGTTATTCATGTCAGCAACAATACGCCACGGTCTATTGTAGAAATTATCAACACATTGGCAGTTAATGCAGTAAAACCTTATATTAAAATGAGTTTCTTCCCAATGTCATATTAGGTTATTAGTCACAATATAAGAAAATGAACTTCTATTAAACCTGTCAATATCTACAATTAGTACTTATTTACAATAGTAAAATAAATAATAATATAGTCAATCTATAATGTATCACGGCTGGGCAATCCTAGATGTTTTTTCGTATTTAGTAAACGTATAACTGGTTGGTAAATTAATCATGATATATATGATATATATTGTAGAGAATAATATTGAATAAAAGAAACATATCAGAAAAACGATTGAATAGGTTATATTTTTACAATAAAAAAAAGATTTCAATATGATCTAACACACAATGAGCGCGCGCGCGCTTGTGTGTGCGTGTGTTTGAGCTTGGTTGTGCGTAAGTGTTGTGTTATATAACTAATATTTGTTATTTAATATTTTCAAATTTTCAAATACTCACCTTAAGTTATAGTATTGGCGATAACTAGAACCTGTATGCGCTATAAGACCTATGGGTACCTACACGTGATAAAGATATGTTAGTTTTTAAGCATCAGTTCTGTCTCAGTTTAACTTATTGATTTTAGCCATTCGAAAACCGTTTTTTTACAATTTTTTATTAAGGGGAAATATGTTAAGATACTTATTTATTTTATAAGATATATATTATATAAGAAATCTAATTATATTTAGATAAATAAGTATTTCATTGATGAAAGAGTTTAAAATCTTAATATATTTCTATTTTTCATTACTTAAATTTAGATAAAAACGTACACTCAAAATACTGCCCAGGAATTTCGCTGGGTAGGTAAGTACCAACTTCTAACTTATTTCTCTCAAAATAAATAGTAGTACGTGCACCGCTGCATGCTGGTCTGAATAAGAAAGAGATCCAGCATAATTACAGTCTATAAGGAATAACTTCTTGGTATCTAGGTGACAAAACATCTTTGGCCTACTTTATTTGAAGATGGTGGCAAACATGTGCAGTAACCACATATCATCAGGTAAATCAAATCGCGTTTGTCAATCCAGTTTTGTAGAAAATGACTTTAGGAGACCACAAACCGATTGGCTTGAGTCACGTCTAACTATAGGTTTCAATTCATTCTAATCGTCAGATTTAATTATTTCCAGCCATTCTTGTAGATTTGCTTAGAAATAGGAGAACAGTAGCCTACAAAGTACTACTATACGAAATCAATCTATTTGCGGAACGGCGTAGCATTTCTACAGACATCCCCTATTCTATCATCACTATATCCACTATTCATCACTGCTTTAGAAAATGTGAATTAGAAAACTGGACCAGAGATATATACTATCATTATCAAAATCTAATTCGGGAACTGGACCGTAGTCCACAGCAAAATAACTGGCGAACCAGTAAAAGAGGCTTGGGCCCTTGTTAGTGCGTAAGCACAAACATCGACTGAAGTCGCGCATGTCAATGCGTGTAAACGCCATACAGAATACGAACGAATCCAGCCACAGTGCATGTACGTCACACGGTTTAGGCAAATAGGCACACTGGCCTTAAGCCCTCCGTGAGCGCCACCACCTGCCAGACCACCGCTCCTGCAGACTTGATGTAAGTGTATGGCATCACCACCAATTGCACATAGAGAACACGTTCCCACTTTTACAGTTGTTTCATATATAGCTGCCCTAGCTTATTACCTTGCTAAAATATTAAAAATAATTTAGATCTCATACTAAAATTAACAGTGGTAGAGCCACGCGGCAGCTTTGCTGTTGCACGTATGGGCCGGCTCAAACCGGCGTGGTACCACGACCTCACGGAATACCGGCGTGAAGTGGAAGCTCTGCTTCCGCGTTTCGTCTGGTGAGTGCAGGTGGCCGGAGGCCCAAATCCCCCCCCCCCATCAACATGGTAGCGGAACTAAATAATGATAGACTACCCCAGGAGGGTACCAGCACACCTGGAGAATCCCTCGCTGAGCATCCACGACCATGTTTCTCCACTTCTGAGCGTGGGTGCTCAGGCTGCCCCGCGTATTCTGGGGGGGGGGGGCGAAATTCCGCTCAAGGCTACAACTGCTCGGGGCAAACGGAGCAACAAAACCAAGGCGACCCCTGCCACGCTGTCCGTGAATTTCTGCAATATCAGGGGACTTCACTCTAACCTAAACGCCGTCCACTACCATCTCGAGACGGCGAGGCCGGCTCTGCTCTTTCTGACCGAGACGCAGGTGTCCTCTCCGGCTGATGTCTCGTATCTCTCCTACCCGGGGTACAAATTGGAACACTCCTTTGTGCCTCGGGCTGGAGTTTGCGTTTACGTCAGAGAGGACATCTGTTCTCGACGCCTCGGTAGACTTGAAGGTTCGGACCTGTCCATCCTTTGGCTACGCGTAGACAGCGACGACCATCCGCGCGTCTACGGGTGCCTCTATAGGTCCCATAGCGGTAATGCCGAAACAGACCGACTCTTCGACCACGTCCAAATGGCTGCAGATTCGTTGCTACAGCAGATCCCCTCCGCAGAGATCGTGATCCTCGGCGACTTTAACGCCCATCACGCCGAATGGCTTGGTTCACGTTTAACCGATCATGCGGGGAGATCTGTTCATGATTTTGCCTTGGCATATGGTCTGACACAACTGGTTACTTCGCCTACGCGGATTCCAGATGTGGAGGATCATGCACCTTCCCTGTTGGACCTTGTGCTGACCTTTCACCCGGACGGATATCAGATTTCCGTCGACGCCCCTTTAGGCTCCTCGGACCATTGTCTGGTCCGGAGTGTTGTGCCACTCACGCTGAAATCGCGGTTGCATTCTGCAGGCTGCCGCCGTGTTTGGCACTATAGGTCAGCCGATTGGGATGGGATGCGGTCTTTCTTTGCATCCTACCCTTGGGGGCGGGTTTGCTTCTCGCCGGATGATCCCAACGTTGTTGCGGATTCTGTTACTGATGTGGTACTTCAGGGTATGGAACTTTTTATTCCTTCCTCTGTGGTGCCCATTGGAGGCAAATCTCAGCCATGGTTTGGTCGCTCCTGTAAAATAGCATCATGCTATAAGCAGGAGTGCTACCAAGCCTGGGTTGATGCATCAGCGTCCCGGGATGTAAACACCAGCGCTCTAAAAAAGAAGTATAATTCCGCCTCTAGGTCCTTCAAAAGAGTCATTGCCAAGGCAAAGTCAGAGCACATAGGTAGAATTGGCGAGAAACTAGTTCGCCTTCCTTCTGGAACCCGTGCATTCTGGTCTCTCGCCAAGGCTGTCCAGGCGAATTTCTGTCAGCCATCTCTTCCATCTCTGCACAGGGAGGACGACTCACTGGCCCATACTGCAAAGGAGAAAGCCGATCTTCTGGGCTCTTTCTTTGCGTCTAACTCGACTCTCGATGACGGGGGGAGTACGCCGCCGACCATCCCGCGGTGTGAGTGCTCCATGCCGGAAGTGCAGTTCACACAGCGCTCGGTTCGCAAAGCACTCCTCTCCCTGGACATCCACAAGTCGAGTGGGCCTGACGGAATCCCCCCAATTGTGCTGAGGACGTGTGCTCCAGAGTTGGCACCGGTTTTAACGCGTCTTTTCCGGTACTCCTACTCCCTAGGCGTAGTCCCAAAATCATGGAAGACGGCTTTCGTCCACCCGATCCCTAAAAAAGGCGACCGCTTAGACCCGTCCAACTACCGGCCAATCGCCATCACCTCCTTGTTCTCCAAAACAATGGAGTCCATTGTAAACTGCCAGCTCATGAGGTACCTTGAGGATCACCAGCTGATTAGTGACCGCCAATACGGTTTTCGCCGTGGTCGGTCAGCTGGTGATCTTCTGGTCTACCTCACTCACAGATGGGCGGAGGCAGTAGAGTTCAAGGGGGAGGCATTGGCCGTTAGTTTGGACATTGCGAAGGCCTTCGATCGGGTTTGGCACAAAGCGCTTCTTTCGAAGCTCCCTTCCTATGGGCTTCCCGAGAAATTGTGCGATTGGATCACCAGCTTTCTTGCAGATCGGAGCATCAAGGTCGTTGTAGACGGTGCAAGCTCCGATTGCAAGCCTATTAATGCTGGTGTTCCACAGGGCTGCGTGCTATCGCCAACGCTGTTTCTTCTGCATATCAATGATATGTTGCATAGCCGTAACATTCATTGCTATGCGGATGACAGCACTGGTGATGCTCTTTACACCGGCCGAGCCAATATTTCTCGGGAAAACGTCTCCGAGTGCCGGGACAAACTTGTGTCTGAAGTCGAGTCTTTGCTGAACAGAGTCTCGGATTGGGGACGACTAAATCTAGTCCAGTTTAACCCCCAGAAGACACAAGTTTGCGCGTTAACCGCTAAAAAGAACCCCTTTGTCGTATACCCTCAGTTTCAAGGCACTCCCCTTGTTGCCTCAGCCAGTATCGGAATCCTCGGCGTCGACATATCGAGTGACGTGCAGTTTCGTGGTCACTTGGAAGGGAAGGCTAAATTGGCCTCTAAAAAGCTTGGCGTGCTCAGCAGAGCAGGACAGTATTTCATGCCGGCACACCGCCTGCAACTTTACAAGGCGCAGGTTCGGCCGCACATGGAGTACTGTTCCCATCTCTGGGCTGGGGCTCCCCAGTACCAGCTCCTTCCACTTGACCGCATCCAGCGCAGGGCGGCTCAAATCGTCGACGACCGAGTGCTTTCCGATCGGCTCGATTCACTGGCGCTGCGAAGAGATGTTGCATCTCTTTGCGTATTTTATCGCATCTATCACGGGGAGTGCTCTGAGGAATTGTTCGGATTAATCCCAGCCGCCAAATTTCGTGAACGCACTACACGGCAAACGTCCCGATACCATCCACACCATCTGGATGCTTGGCGGTCCACCACTGTACGTTTCACAAGAAGTTTTCTTCCACGTACAACCTCTCTGTGGAATAGTTTACCACCGGCGATTTTTCCGGACCGATACGACCTGGGGACCTTCAAGAAAAGAGCTTACTCCTTTCTAAAGGGCCGGCAACGCACCCGCAATTCTCCTGGTGTTGCGGTTGATCATGGGCGGCGGTAGTCACTTAACATCTGGTGAGCCGCATGCTCGTTTGCCCCCTCTTCTATAAAAAAAAAAAAATTAAAGATATTCTTATTCCCTCTAAATTTGTGTTATTTTTAGACAATGATGCGGAGGTCTCAAAATAAGTTTGAAATGCTCGAAATTTAAAAATGGACTGCACCCGTGTTATATGTTTCTATAAAGCAAATTTATTTTAAAATAAGCCATTTTATAAGCCAATCACTCAATATTTAAAAAAAAAAAAACAAAGTTCTATTAATTTTCTATAACGCTTCCCGCGCTTTTCTGTTAAAAAATGGATCTTAACCGTGAACATTTGCGCGCTATGATCTATTACGATTTTAAATTTAGTTTTACCAAACAATTAAGTTTAAAACGGTTGCAATCAGCATTAGAGGACTCAGCTCCATCACGCGCAACAATTTTTAGGTGGTTTGCTGAATTAAAAAGGTAAAATTAACCTTAAAAATGACCAAAGAACCGGGGCCCGCAAAAAGCAGTAAAGTAAAATGTATGGACTACAGAAATGTTGGTGCGAGAAAACCCAATAATCACATATATGGACATCGAAAAGATTGTAGGCATTAGTTCTGGGAGCATTCATACCATCCTACAACAACATCTTGGAGTGAGGAAGCTTTGTTGTCGATGAATCCCTCGTTTGCTCTTCGAAAGCGAAAAACAGACTCCTATGTATTGGTGCATGAAATGCGTCTACGTTATGCAAACGGGGCATCTAGGCATGTTTTAGAAACCGTTACTGGTGACGAGACATGGATCTATCAATATGATCCGAAAAATAAAAGACAATCATCGGTATGAGTCTACTCTGAAGGACAGACGTCGGCAAAAAGATGGTGGTGAGTTTTTTTCTCGGAACGGATATTTGTTGACGTCAATGCTGAAAAATTGTAATTGTCAGTTAACTCTGAATGGTATACTACAGTTGCTTTACCCAAAGCTTTTCAAGCAAGAGAGAAGACCAAAAACCGGGCTTCGGGGAATCGTGCTACATCACGATAACGCCTTTTCACATATCTCCCTTAGAACGAAAGCATTTATTGAGAAATCTGGTGTTTATAATGATTTCCTATATTTACGTGAACCTACACATTGATTAAAACTTTTTTACGGATTTTATCGCATTTTATTTATTTTATTTTTAATGCCCGACGTTTCAGGTGCTTTAATTAAATGTGGCTATGGGTGCTGGACCCATGGTCACACTTAATTAAAAATAAAATAGATATAACACGATAAAATCCGTAAAAGTAGTTTTAATGAATCTGGTGTCGAAACTCTAAGTCACCCACCCTACAGCCCTGACTTTGTTCCCAAGAATCAGAGAAAAATAAAAGGCAAGTTTTTTCAAGGGTCGAAAAAGCCATGGCTGCCAACGAAGAAGCGATTTCCGACCCGTCAGACCAAGACTGGTAAAAGTATTTTTAGAGTTGGTCTCTCGGTTGGTCACTACATGCTGAAAATCGACAGCAGACTATATAATATGGTTTTGCTAAAACAAGTTCGAATTTCGACTGAAACATTGGAAATATCTATCACCAATAATTTATCTTATTTTTACAGCGATAGTTTTATTCAAAATTTCAATCGAATTACTCCAGGAGTAAAAACTGTCAATGCGCAATCACTATACCTGCTCGGTGCTCCGTTATTTTTCGATAGTATTAAACCTGTAAAAACAAAATTTGATCAATTTTTAAATCACGTTGATAAATTGTTTAACTCAAACCCCCATATTGCCCTTAATATTTTAAAATATTGTCTCTTTGTACATAAACTTAAATATTTAACGCTCAAGTCTGACCTGGAAATATTCGGATATTTTAAAAGATATTTATAATAATCTTAAAAAAGCTTCCGTCTATATTGTCAATGAGTTTGTAACTTAATATTAAATAATAAAGTAGAACTTTGCATTGCTGCGGAGGCAAGGCAACAAAAATTTTATTTCACAATTTCCAAAGTGACCAAGATCAGGCTCGCCTTCTAGATGTTTCGACTAAGTAATCTAGTCAATGGTTACACGCTCTACCTTCAAGTAATCTCAGCACTTTGCTTGATGGGGAAAGCTTGCGCATCGCAATAGGAATCCGTCCAGGAGCGGCAATTTTTCAACCTTACCAGTGTCCCTGTGGTAGCAGCGTCTATGAGTTTGGGCTCCACGGACTTTCATGTAAGAAAAGTGCAGGTAGGTTTTCCCGTCACCGCTCTTTTAAACAAAGTTATTCGAGGGGCTTTTGTCTCCATCAATATTCCCTAGGTTTAAAAGCCTTGCGGAATATTTAGTGACGATGGCAGGAGATCTGACTCTATGACTTTGGTCATAATTCTAATATTTAAAAAGTACAAAATTTACGTATTATCTATATAATACACACATTACATATACACTCACGCCTGTCACCCAGAGGGGTAGGCAGAGACTGCGGAGCTCCATTTGACACGATCCTGACACACCTCTCTCTCCTCCTCCACATCCATTTCCATATACCTACGCATAAATTACTTAAGTATTATAATATAATATAAATTATATTTTACTCGTCGGTGGAAGAGGGGAGATCTTCCGTTGAGCATGGTGTTCAGTCCGGGGAGTGACCAACATTTCGTGTGATAGTAAGGCCTTTTTATATTTTTAGGGTAGTTCGTAAACTTTATAGCGTGACTCAGGATTCGGATGTTGTTCGCTCCTCTCCTATGTCACCCATCTCCTTATTTGTTTACTCTGTAACTTTACGACACCAATGGGACGATTTGGGGTAATGGATATTCTTATACTCCCACTACATTCTACACATGTTTCTAGGACTAAATACATCTTTTTCTTGTGTCATATATTATTTCATTTTTTTGGATATAAAAGATATGAAAGTAAAAGGATATAAGGGTAGAATAAAAGACGATGAGTGAACTGTATTATGGTTGATATTGAAATTGTATGAGAATGAAATACCATGCTGAACTCAAATAGCTTGGAATAAGGATAGGACGAAGATATTTTTAATGCACACAGTCCACATGATAGTACGTGGATGCTATGGCCCATAGATATTCACATCTATTCTCTATTAAGAATCAAAATGGAGATGCGTTGTCAAGTATGATGACTAAAATGTAACGCCTCGTTTCCAGTAAAAATAATCTCCGGTACTCTATACTCGCCATATGAAACGCAGTGGGAACGACCTGCTATTTTACGCTGGTATTCTGTGAGAGCGTGGTCCTTTCCCGGTTGAGCAAAACCCTTCTTACTTTAGCCATAATATAGCTGTAGCATAGCTCTACCACGTGGAAAAGCAAGGAGTTTTTATATTTTAACGTTGGTTCGAAAATTTTGATAACGTGATTCAGCCTTGAGGTATTGTCTGTCAATGTGGTGCCGTCACAAAATTTTAAACCTCAATTTTATCTGATTTTCTAGTTACAAATTTCATACTTTATAGTACAGACAAAACACTAATCAATTTATTGATTAAGATTTTTAAGCTATTGCATAACTTCTATCGCGGGCCTTGAGCGCGGGGACCGAATCCAGAAATTCCGTAACGAAAAAGCCTCACGCTCCCCACTTCGACGGGCACGGAGGTGTGGCTTGAAGGCCGTGCATTGTCTAACGTCGTTTCTTTTCGGTAGTCTTCGACACGGTATTTGTGTGCGTGCAACTAGACGTATTGTACGACTCTACGAAGCTCGCACGAATCGAGACGAGCTGCTCCGAAATCGGACGAATACATAGTCAGCTGTTTATGAGAAAGTATATAGGTGTATAGGTATTTATGTACAACAGTGAATAGCTGTACTTGTAAAATTTATGTATAAAGTGTTTTGAACATGAATGAACAAAGTGCATTTATTATTTATTTATTTAATTAAAGAAAAAAATTTGTTTTCTTATCGGTCACCACGCTCAAAAAGTGTAACTTGAATTAATATCAAAGAAAAAGAAATAATGCATAAATAAAATAAATAAATAATTAAAATTGCATAAGTTGATACAAAATGCTATGCAATAGCGTTACCGTGGCACTCCCGAGTGCCACACGTCTTTTTTATTTATTTTTTATACCAGACGTTTCGGGTGCTTTTCAGCACCCATGGTCACGGTGGACTGAGGTGACTGACGTCCCGATGTCAAAGTTAACACGGAGTACCTTCAGCTTTTTAATTATTGTCTTTGGTCCGATCTACGCAGAATGAACTAACTGTGTTTTGAAGTCTTGCAGTGGCATGCTTGGGTTTAGTTTTAATTTTATTAATTATAGGATCCCAAGCAGGTGGTAGTACCCAGCCTCCTTCTTTATTGAAATTAGGATGTTTTTTTTTTAATTTCAATAGCCTCATGTATCATCCTTGGTAGGAATCGATGTTCTTTCGCGAGGATTTGTGGTCTATCAAATCTGATGTAATGGTTGGGACCATCTAGGATATGATCGCAAACAGCAGACTTCCCGTGAATCATGAACGTTCCGGGAAGTCTGCAGTTTGCGATATAGATCGGACCAAAGACAATAATTAAAAAGCTGAAGGTACTCCGGGTTAACTTTGACATCGGCACGTCAGTCACCTCAGCCCACCGTGACCATGGTTGCTGAAAAGCACCCGAAACGTCGGGTAATTAAATTAAATAAAACGCGATAAAATTTGTAAAAATAGTTTACATCAATATATAGTGTTCGCGTAAATATAAGAAATCATTACTGATCAATTTAGTAAAAAAACTATTTCTTGTATAATACATTATTTCATTAAAAATGTCATTATAAAACTATGATTTTGATTATGAATATGAAAGTAAAAGGCTTAAAGAGGATAGAAAAAAAGATGAATGGACTGTGTTAGTGTGAAAAAAGAGTGAGTGAGCAGATGACAACTGTCAGAAGAAAATGGACTAGAATGAAATACCATGCCGATACCAAACAACTTGGAATGGGCGTAGGAATAATATATTTTTCTTAGCTAAAAGACACCAAACATTAATTAAAGTTATATTTTAGAAGGAAAAAATATGTTTATAGCTTGATCAACAAGGCTTTTATTAATGAGATATCATACTGAGATAACAAATGAAACCGATAATAAGCCAACAAAGATCTCGGCTTTGTATTTTGTAGCGTAATAAATTTCTCAAAAAGTGAATTTTTAATTATGTTCCACATATCAATTACTTTTAATAATATTTTACATACAGATAGCATAGGACAGTTTTAATGCAAATGATGATGATGATAAAGAACTAAAAGATGAAAATAGAGAAAAGACTAAGCAGAATTCATTTTATTTATAAAATTGAAAAAATATATATATATATATATATATATATATATATATATATATATATATATATATATATATATATTGTAGTGTTTTACTCGGAAATCTCTTGTTTAGATTTGTAGAATTTTTACCGAGTTCAAAATGCGATGAGTTTCTATATTCGACGCGTATGTCTTATATGTGTTCTTTGATTTTTGGAAATTTCTGATCTAATAATTTCTAATTTAAATGATTCTTACAGATTATTAATGGTCTAAGAATTTGTACTTCCGGGGTAACAATACGCTACGAGAAGATTTAAGACATTAATCAGAACACTAAATCAATATACATATCCTTGTCTTAGGAACACCCAGTCTTCTCACCGCAACTCTAATTTTTTTTATTATTTATACGAGTATGTGTATGTAATACGATATTTTAGACCGATATTAAATGGAAGCACTCAGTGTTGCTCGCTGTAAGTAAAATTTTAAACAGTAATACCATTAAAGTTAAAAAGTACATTCGGTTTAAATATTTCAATTAATTCAATTTTGTTGATATTGCTGTTTATTACTTTTGCTACTGGTGTAGTGCTGGAGCTTAGTGAGGTGATGACAGTACGTAAATTTACAATTACTGACTGGTAACGGTGCATTTCATTTTAGTTCTTAAGGGAGACTACGTAAATGAACTTTGATTTTTAAATGACTGAACTCCTTACTCGTTTTTCACTTATAATTCTGCCAAAATATATTTAAAATTATTCATAAAATAAGATATTTAGATTTCTAAAACTCAATTTAATTTACAAAACAAAACTTTGTTATGAAAATACGAAGTTGCAGATGATGTTTAATTGGTTCTAAAGTAAACGTCACTAAAATATACGTTCACCTTAAGTTGTTCCTCAGATTGTATAGTGAAATAAGTAAGAGAAGTAAATTTACAATGGAAATATTATAGGCTAAAATAGGGGGAAAATCAACAGATTTATTATACTTTTGGCATTTTTTATATTTACAATTAAAGTTCTAGCAACTGTATTTGACACCATAAAGAATGTGGATTTTAAGTCTACATAGTATTGTTCAAATTCAGTTATCAGATACCTCAAGAGAAACGCTGATATTTTTGATTCGGGCGCATTGTTAACTGAAAATTTTGATACTTGAAAAAATTCTTTTTAGAGATAAGCTAAAGATAACGTAACGCTATTTCTGGAGTCTAATAAATAATGCGCAGGTAGATAGAATGGAATCACAGATAAGAGAACGGCTATATTTAAAATGACTTCAGGCCAAAACCTACAGATATAGTGGTATACTTACGTCAATTTTTTAACTTTTTGTTTCATAGTACTAAAATATTAATAATTTAATTAAATTTTGTATAAAAATTACATTAAATCGATATTAATAATCTCGCTAGTAATTTTCACGTTTATTTTAATTAATAATTAATATCATAGCAAAATTATTCACACGTTTACTGCATCGACTTAGAGGCTATGCGAGGAAAGTTAGAAGAAAGAAACAATCTTTTTCACCATCTGTATCTAAACCCTATGATTTGTATACCCTTTGCAAGTAACTTTGCTTTGAATTAGATGAATTCATAAAGAAAAATTTATCAGAAAGTAAAGAAATAAAATATGATTATTTATAAGTCCGTGTTTGCCAAGCTCGTAACAATATTCTAAAGGTTTGTTACAAAAAAAGGAAAAATGCGACTTAAGCCATGGTAAATATTTATGACTTTTATGGTCCTAATACTGTGCCAGTAAGAATAGCACAAAGTTGGTTCAATCTGATGACAATATGTTGGACATAATATACAGGTTGCTATTTTACACTTTGTTTTACGGTAAGTTACACTATTTACAAAAAATTTGAATCAATTTTTTATTTTATTATAATTTTTATTTAATTATATATTACATAATATATTTAACATGTGTAATATTGCATCGTGCAATCCAGCACATTTCCGTGTCATAATGCTGGCAATGAAACGCGATATTTGAACCGCACGTTCGCATTTTATATTGCGGTTACAGGACACGTAGGAGTCAACACTAGGAAATATTATTATATTGTTTCCTTCTAAACATAAAAACTTTTCGTATTAATGCATTTACAATATGCTTGTCTTTATGTTTCTCTTTGGTAACAATTCTGCGTTTACACATTATTATTTCAACTCGTGTATTATAGGATAACTCATTAATTACATTCTTTCATCAGTCCACTGACTTACGTAAGACTCATAGCAATCTATATGGGAGATTGAGCTAGGATATTGCTATAGTTGTTACGGTTAGCGAGCGCGGTGACAACATGAGGTTTTTTATTATTTTCAATTGTTATCAGGATAGTAAAGTATGAAAGGATTATCTTGCGCCTCCACTACAAGGTTATATACATAGAAGGTTGTCTGCATCATTGATCTAGTGATGTTAACACCACGAGGGTTAGAAACCAGGGTCGGACTAATAAATCAGTTATATTTTTAAACAGATGAGGGGAGCAAATGACCATACAGCTTACCTGATGTAAAGTGACTACAATTACCTATGAACAACTGCAATACCAGGAGATTATCAGGTTCATCTATTACTAAATTCTCAGTAGCAGCCCGAAGTAAGGAAATTAGTGATGTTTTACCCCCATGCCTCGGAAAGCTAATAAAGTCGTTGGTCTTGCGTCTAATCTGTCTCCAGTCTACGTCTAAATTATAGTAGAGTACAAGAAACAACGTTTACTAGAATGCATATTGACAAACGAGTTCAGACTAACGACTTGTGCCAAAAAAGAAGCAATGCAAACAATAAGTGTCCTCTTGACTGAGGTTTTCTGAGGTTTCGATTGATCTATCTATCCATTACAGACAATAAAAGTCCAATGTAGAACATAGGTCTTCACATAGATTTCCTTATAAGGAGGATATGCCATAGTTGCCACGCTTGGCACGCAGGTTGGCAACCACAGTTGCTGCTTTCTGATAACAATTTCAGTTGTTTTCAGAAAGCAGCTACTGCCCATCTCCCTTTCCAGTTTCCCTGTGTCGCCTCTGACGACGTCCAAGGGGCGATATAGGGTAGAAAGACGAAAGAAAGTGATATTTATTTGGCCATTTTTATACAAATTTGTACTGGATAACCGTATAAACAATATGTATCTGTAATCTTATAACTAGACTTAATTATTACACTAAAAATGAAAAATAAATCGTTTTGACAAAAAAATGAAGATAAAAATAAAAAGCAAAAAAATGCAAAGCACGTTTCGTATTATATACATACATTACATTAAATACATTACACACACACACACACACACACACACACACACACACACACACACACACACACACACACACACACACACACACACACACACATACACACACACACATATTTATAGCCAACCGCAGCAGTACAAAACGGACACATAATGTTTTTATTTTTAATTATTTTTATTATTATTATTTTGAATTAAGTAGATGATAGCTAAATCATCTACTTAATTCAAACGAGATGTTACTTAATAAGTTAGAAGCGCAGGTGCTCGCGCTTCTTTTTCGCTACCTAAAGTTTATAAAATAGTTTTAAACTTTATAAAATCAGGGATTTTATAAAGATTGGTACATGGACCATTTAAGTACACTTTTCAACATGATGCCCTTGTACACGCCAAATAAAATTTTCAGGGTTAATTCTTCATGAAAGCCGGTAGTTTTTAAGATTGGTTGCAGAAAAGAAATAATATGCGTAATATTTTTGATACGCAGAAACGAGTACCCTCGCATTTTTGTTTTGTTGGTTAGTAACTGTTCGGTGCTTTCCTCCATCTCATCCGCTTTCCTTTCCGCACGCTATGTAAGATAGAGGGAAGGGAGGAAGCTAAATGGAGGCTTCATTCCGCACGCCAACAGGAGGCTAGATAATTGGCGTTATTTTGATCGCGATCGCAGACCAATAAGCAGTAAGAAACCCACCCTGGTAAGTGATTTCCTCTTTAAATCATCATAAGCTGTTCTTTTGTTTTTTTTTTTCTCTTTACTGTGCCCTTCTTTCCTAACAGCCCATATTTAATTCCCGTGTAGTGGCACCGGCTAGATATAATAGGTTAGGTTATAGCAAGTGCATTGCCCAAAGCCTGCCGCGTGCCGCATCAGCCATATTGTTTTGGTCATAGGGAATCACGCATATACAGTCTACATATAGTTAAACTCGCATACAAATTTTGGAGTCAATATTCCTGAAATCTAGCCCAGCACCTTATTGCTCTACCATTTTCTGGTTTTGCCGTGTCGGAATCGTAAGGGCATCTACAGGCTGCCCTGCACCATTTTCAGGTCATTCGCCCTGGATTTAAAATTAGCACCCTACCACTCCATCAATTGCTATGAATTTTTATTTTAATTTTTATAAAACGAAGCTTCTGTTTAGTTTAAAGGAACAAAAAACCGTCTGTTTATCTTGTTTGAACATAAAAACATATGTTCACGACCTAATAGTTTGGTTGCGATTGCGAAGTTCAGGTTAAAATCTGATTTTGACAAAATTTTTAATAAAGTCCAAATAACTTTTTAACCAATGCATATCGCATTACATACAGGGAGGTTGAATCTATAGCTACGAAGGTCCTCCATCTCCCAGCCACTGATGATCCAACCTTCAAATTACACACTGTATACTGGGGTATTGAATGTTCTTTCCAAAGAAACTACACGGTTTTCGATACCACGATCACTAAATTGCCTGCCCAGCAGCAATGAGTGTGCAAACAAAATGCACAAACAAAAATAATAGCAAATGATAAAAACAAACCATCTCAGACTAAGAACGAATATAACATTTTTATATTTACGTATTAACATCAACTAGTGCAACATTTTATTTTATTAAAAAAAGGGTAACAAATAAGGATTCGTGCCCACCTGGCAGTATATTTACGCTGTAGCCCATAGACTGCACTGACACTTTAAAAAGTGATTCATTGCCAATAATAAGGATTTTGCAGTTGTTTTTGTTCA
Source organism: Parnassius smintheus behrii (assembly GCA_036936625.1). NCBI lineage: Eukaryota > Metazoa > Arthropoda > Insecta > Lepidoptera > Papilionidae > Parnassius > Parnassius smintheus. The sequence goes on along the minus strand of JAUPFT010000004.1, from coordinate 8,621,285 downwards.
CTATTCGAAATAAAGCAGTTTTATGCAGTTATTTTACGAAAGTATTATGAGGGCCATTGTCCTTCCCCGATCTCTTACTGAAACTATCTATTAGAATAAATTATAACTAATAATGTTAAGCCATCATATCAGTTTTTGAATGAAATAAAATGAACATAATTTATTCTTTCTTGGAATTTATCCAATTGTGTCAAGAAAAAATCATGTTAGTAAAAATAAAAATGTCAATTTATTTTAGGTGTCGTCGCAAAAGTTTGAATTGATTCGATATCTCTCAAGAATTTAGGTATTGTGTATAATTTAAAAAAAAATCGAATAAACGTCCCACTTTGTTTTCGTCAGTGCTAAATTGTAGTACATACTTTTATTTTGCTATATCACAGTAGTACCACGATTGGATGACTCGAGCGCGAAGAACAGGCTTTCACAGAATGCCAGCGCTAATTGGAGCTTATTGCTGAACTGAGAACGATGTTTTCCATATTGGTCCTCAGAGGAAATATCGCATCTGCATTTGGATTCTTCTAAATTGAATTTAGACGTAGAAGACGTCCATTGACCCAAACATTCACTTACCACTGGATGACCTGTGTGCTCGTTTGTGAACCATACTACTCGTGCACCCACTCTATGTAATATAATCTTGTTCCAAACGGCTCTGTTGAGACTGACTGGCGTGACCGAATGGACGCAGACATGACCGTCAGGACCGTGCTGTATGGCATTCCTTGAAGAGGAGGGCACTTTCTACAGCAGTGGGACTGTCATGGGATGTTAAGATAATGATGATTGTGATGATATGATTTTTAAGGTACACAATACCTAAGAAGTTGATAATTTTGTGGCATTGTAACTACGACAATACGGATAAAAATCAAAATAAGTCATTCATGTTTAATAGTGTGTATTTCTTATATGAATTCCTCATTACTCTGGCGTCACAAACAATTAACCACTTGAAAACATAACATGCCTCCCTACTGGGTCGGCGAGTCAATAATATAACTTGGCCAAATTTACTACTTGGGTCGCAGATTTATCAGCTGCTATCACAAATTTAATCTGATTTATGTGAGGTAATTACTGGCTTTTGATTATCATTCCGAAGTTTATGTCTTTTGCAATTTCTTAGATTCAATTCTATTGTCCTTGTATATTATTTTCAATAGGAACGGAGAAAATATGCATTTTGTCAAACTTCGATTCTAAAAATGTAAAATAATTAGTATATTAGTACATGAAATAGTTTTTTTTAGTATTTATTAAAAAGAAGAAAGGCAAGGAAGGAATGAAACTTAATTATTTAATTCGTAAGCCACAGATTTCCATAAAAGAAAAACATCTGTGTATTATTCCATACAAAAAAACCAATTAAATTGTCGAATTTCGACCAGACAGGTCTGACAAAAAAGCGTTTGATAACTACATTAACAAAAACAAATATTTGTTCACATAACTATACGTCACATCACAACTACGTGAAAGAGTCTCGCCACAGCTATATTACGGTTGTAGAAGTAATGGCTTGCAATACCGGCGCATAATAGCAGCATAATGCTGCTGTGTATCGTATGTTGAGTGTTGAGATCCGGAGACCCATTTCACTGGTAACGAGACGTATTATATACATACATTACATTAAATACATTACACACACACACACACACACACACACACACACACACACACACATACACACACACACATATTTATAGCCAACCGCAGCAGTACAAAACGGACACATAATGTTTTTATTTTTAATTATTTTTATTATTATTATTTTGAATTAAGTAGATGATAGCTAAATCATCTACTTAATTCAAACGAGATGTTACTTAATAAGTTAGAAGCGCAGGTGCTCGCGCTTCTTTTTCGCTACCTAAAGTTTATAAAATAGTTTTAAACTTTATAAAATCAGGGATTTTATAAAGATTGGTACATGGACCATTTAAGTACACTTTTCAACATGATGCCCTTGTACACGCCAAATAAAATTTTCAGGGTTAATTCTTCATGAAAGCCGGTAGTTTTTAAGATTGGTTGCAGAAAAGAAATAATATGCGTAATATTTTTGATACGCAGAAACGAGTACCCTCGCATTTTTGTTTTGTTGGTTAGTAACTGTTCGGTGCTTTCCTCCATCTCATCCGCTTTCCTTTCCGCACGCTATGTAAGATAGAGGGAAGGGAGGAAGCTAAATGGAGGCTTCATTCCGCACGCCAACAGGAGGCTAGATAATTGGCGTTATTTTGATCGCGATCGCAGACCAATAAGCAGTAAGAAACCCACCCTGGTAAGTGATTTCCTCTTTAAATCATCATAAGCTGTTCTTTTGTTTTTTTTTTTCTCTTTACTGTGCCCTTCTTTCCTAACAGCCCATATTTAATTCCCGTGTAGTGGCACCGGCTAGATATAATAGGTTAGGTTATAGCAAGTGCATTGCCCAAAGCCTGCCGCGTGCCGCATCAGCCATATTGTTTTGGTCATAGGGAATCACGCATATACAGTCTACATATAGTTAAACTCGCATACAAATTTTGGAGTCAATATTCCTGAAATCTAGCCCAGCACCTTATTGCTCTACCATTTTCTGGTTTTGCCGTGTCGGAATCGTAAGGGCATCTACAGGCTGCCCTGCACCATTTTCAGGTCATTCGCCCTGGATTTAAAATTAGCACCCTACCACTCCATCAATTGCTATAAATTTTTATTTTAATTTTTATAAAACGAAGCTTCTGTTTAGTTTAAAGGAACAAAAAACCGTCTGTTTATCTTGTTTGAACATAAAAACATATGTTCACGACCTAATAGTTTGGTTGCGATTGCGAAGTTCAGGTTAAAATCTGATTTTGACAAAATTTTTAATAAAGTCCAAATAACTTTTTAACCAATGCATATCGCATTACATACAGGGAGGTTGAATCTATAGCTACGAAGGTCCTCCATCTCCCAGCCACTGATGATCCAACCTTCAAATTACACACTGTATACTGGGGTATTGAATGTTCTTTCCAAAGAAACTACACGGTTTTCGATACCACGATCACTAAATTGCCTGCCCAGCAGCAATGAGTGTGCAAACAAAATGCACAAACAAAAATAATAGCAAATGATAAAAACAAACCATCTCAGACTAAGAACGAATATAACATTTTTATATTTACGTATTAATATCAACTAGTGCAACATTTTATTTTATTAAAAAAAGGGTAACAAATAAGGATTCGTGCCCACCTGGCAGTATATTTACGCTGTAGCCCATAGACTGCACTGACACTTTAAAAAGTGATTCATTGCCAATAATAAGGATTTTGCAGTTGTTTTTGTTCACTATTCGAAATAAAGCAGTTTTATGCAGTTATTTTACGAAAGTATTATGAGGGCCATTGTCCTTCCCCGATCTCTTACTGAAACTATCTATTAGAATAAATTATAACTAATAATGTTAAGCCATCATATCAGTTTTTGAATGAAATAAAATGAACATAATTTATTCTTTCTTGGAATTTATCCAATTGTGTCAAGAAAAAATCATGTTAGTAAAAATAAAAATGTCAATTTATTTTAGGTGTCGTCGCAAAAGTTTGAATTGATTCGATATCTCTCAAGAATTTAGGTATTGTGTATAATTTAAAAAAAAATCGAATAAACGTCCCACTTTGTTTTCGTCAGTGCTAAATTGTAGTACATACTTTTATTTTGCTATATCACAGTAGTACCACGATTGGGTGACTCGAGCGCGAAGAACAGGCTTTCACAGAATGCCAGCGCTAATTGGAGCTTATTGCTGAACTGAGAACGATGTTTTTCATATTGGTCCTCAGAGGAAATATCGCGTCTGCATTTGGATTCTTCTAAATTGAATTTAGACGTAGAAGACGTCCATTGACCCAAATATTCACTTACCACTGGATGACCTGTGTGCTCGTTTGTGAACCATACTACTCGTGCACCCACTCTATGTAATATAATCTTGTTCCAAACGGCTCTGTTGAGACTGACTGGCGTGACCGAATGGACGCAGACATGACCGTCAGGACCGTGCTGTATGGCATTCCTTGAAGAGGAGGGCACTTTCTACAGCAGTGGGACTGTCATGGGATATTAAGATAATGATGATTGTGATGATATGATTTTTAAGGTACACAATACCTAAGAAGTTGATAATTTTGTGGCATTGTAACTACGACAATACGGATAAAAATCAAAATAAGTCATTCATGTTTAATAGTGTGTATTTCTTATATGAATTCCTCATTACTCTGGCGTCACAAACAATTAACCACTTGAAAACATAACATGCCTCCCTACTGGGTCGGCGAGTCAATAATATAACTTGGCCAAATTTACTACTTGGGTCGCAGATTTATCAGCTGCTATCACAAATTTAATCTGATTTATGTGAGGTAATTACTGGCTTTTGATTATCATTCCGAAGTTTATGTCTTTTGCAATTTCTTAGATTCAATTCTATTGTCCTTGTATATTATTTTCAATAGGAACGGAGAAAATATGCATTTTGTCAAACTTCGATTCTAAAAATGTAAAATAATTAGTATATTAGTACATGAAATAGTTTTTTTTAGTATTTATTAAAAAGAAGAAAGGCAAGGAAGGAATGAAACTTAATTATTTAATTCGTAAGCCACAGATTTCCATAAAAGAAAAACATCTGTGTATTATTCCATACAAAAAAACCAATTAAATTGTCGAATTTCGACCAGACAGGTCTGACAAAAAAGCGTTTGATAACTACATTAACAAAAACAAATATTTGTTCACATAACTATACGTCACATCACAACTACGTGAAAGAGTCTCGCCACAGCTATATTACGGTTGTAGAAGTAATGGCTTGCAATACCGGCGCATAATAGCAGCATAATGCTGCTGTGTATCGTATGTTGAGTGTTGAGATCCGGAGACCCATTTCACTGGTAACGAGACGTATTATATACATACATTACATTAAATACATTACACACACACACACACACACACACACACACACACACACACACACACACACACACACACACACACACACATACACACACACACATATTTATAGCCAACCGCAGCAGTACAAAACGGACACATAATGTTTTTATTTTTAATTATTTTTATTATTATTATTTTGAATTAAGTAGATGATAGCTAAATCATCTACTTAATTCAAACGAGATGTTACTTAATAAGTTAGAAGCGCAGGTGCTCGCGCTTCTTTTTCGCTACCTAAAGTTTATAAAATAGTTTTAAACTTTATAAAATCAGGGATTTTATAAAGATTGGTACATGGACCATTTAAGTACACTTTTCAACATGATGCCCTTGTACACGCCAAATAAAATTTTCAGGGTTAATTCTTCATGAAAGCCGGTAGTTTTTAAGATTGGTTGCAGAAAAGAAATAATATGCGTAATATTTTTGATACGCAGAAACGAGTACCCTCGCATTTTTGTTTTGTTGGTTAGTAACTGTTCGGTGCTTTCCTCCATCTCATCCGCTTTCCTTTCCGCACGCTATGTAAGATAGAGGGAAGGGAGGAAGCTAAATGGAGGCTTCATTCCGCACGCCAACAGGAGGCTAGATAATTGGCGTTATTTTGATCGCGATCGCAGACCAATAAGCAGTAAGAAACCCACCCTGGTAAGTGATTTCCTCTTTAAATCATCATAAGCTGTTCTTTTGTTTTTTTTTTTCTCTTTACTGTGCCCTTCTTTCCTAACAGCCCATATTTAATTCCCGTGTAGTGGCACCGGCTAGATATAATAGGTTAGGTTATAGCAAGTGCATTGCCCAAAGCCTGCCGCGTGCCGCATCAGCCATATTGTTTTGGTCATAGGGAATCACGCATATACAGTCTACATATAGTTAAACTCGCATACAAATTTTGGAGTCAATATTCCTGAAATCTAGCCCAGCACCTTATTGCTCTACCATTTTCTGGTTTTGCCGTGTCGGAATCGTAAGGGCATCTACAGGCTGCCCTGCACCATTTTCAGGTCATTCGCCCTGGATTTAAAATTAGCACCCTACCACTCCATCAATTGCTATAAATTTTTATTTGAATTTTTATAAAACGAAGCTTCTGTTTAGTTTAAAGGAACAAAAAACCGTCTGTTTATCTTGTTTGAACATAAAAACATATGTTCACGACCTAATAGTTTGGTTGCGATTGCGAAGTTCAGGTTAAAATCTGATTTTGACAAAATTTTTAATAAAGTCCAAATAACTTTTTAACCAATGCATATCGCATTACATACAGGGAGGTTGAATCTATAGCTACGAAGGTCCTCCATCTCCCAGCCACTGATGATCCAACCTTCAAATTACACACTGTATACTGGGGTATTGAATGTTCTTTCCAAAGAAACTACACGGTTTTCGATACCACGATCACTAAATTGCCTGCCCAGCAGTAATGAGTGTGCAAACAAAATGCACAAACAAAAATAATAGCAAATGATAAAAACAAACCATCTCAGACTAAGTACGAATATAACATTTTTATATTTACGTATTAATATCAACTAGTGCAACATTTTGTTTTATTAAAAAAAGGGTAACAAATAAGGATTCGTGCCCACCTGGCAGTATATTTACGCTGTAGCCCATAGACTGCACTGACACTTTAAAAAGTGATTCATTGCCAATAATAAGGATTTTGCAGTTGTTTTTGTTCACTATTCGAAATAAAGCAGTTTTATGCAGTTATTTTACGAAAGTATTATGTGGGCCATTGTCCTTCCCCGATCTCTTACTGAAACTATCTATTAGAATAAATTATAACTAATAATGTTAAGCCATCATATCAGTTTTTGAATGAAATAAAATGAACATAATTTATTCTTTCTTGGAATTTATCCAATTGTGTCAAGAAAAAATCATGTTAGTAAAAATAAAAATGTCAATTTATTTTAGGTGTCGTCGCAAAAGTTTGAATTGATTCGATATCTCTCAAGAATTTAGGTATTGTGTATAATTTAAAAAAAATTGAATAAACGTCCCACTTTGTTTTCGTCAGTGCTAAATTGTAGTACATACTTTTATTTTGCTATATCACAGTAGTACCACGATTGGGTGACTCGAGCGCGAAGAACAGGCTTTCACAGAATGCCAGCGCTAATTGGAGCTTATTGCTGAACTGAGAACGATGTTTTCCATATTGGTCCTCAGAGGAAATATCGCGTCTGCATTTGGATTCTTCTAAATTGAATTTAGACGTAGAAGACGTCCATTGACCCAAACATTCACTTACCACTGGATGACCTGTGTGCTCGTTTGTGAACCATATTACTCGTGCACCCACTCTATGTAATATAATCTTGTTCCAAACGGCTCTGTTGAGACTGACTGGCGTGACCGAATGGACGCAGACATGACCGTCAGGACCGTGCTGTATGGCATTCCTTGAAGAGGAGGGCACTTTCTACAGCAGTGGGACTGTCATGGGATGTTAAGATAATGATGATTGTGATGATATGATTTTTAAGGTACACAATACCTAAGAAGTTGATAATTTTGTGGCATTGTAACTACGACAATACGGATAAAAATCAAAATAAGTCATTCATGTTTAATGGTGTGTATTTCTTATATGAATTCCTCATTACTCTGGCGTCACAAACAATTAACCACTTGAAAACATAACATGCCTCCCTACTGGGTCGGCGAGTCAATAATATAACTTGGCCAAATTTACTACTTGGGTCGCAGATTTATCAGCTGCTATCACAAATTTAATCTGATTTATGTGAGGTAATAACTGGCTTTTGATTATCATTCCGAAGTTTATGTCTTTTGCAATTTCTTAGATTCAATTCTATTGTCCTTGTATATTATTTTCAATAGGAACGGAGAAAATATGCATTTTGTCAAACTTCGATTCTAAAAATGTAAAATAATTAGTATATTAGTACATGAAATAGTTTTTTTAGTATTTATTATAAAGAAGAAAGGCAAGGAAGGAATGAAACTTAATTATTTAATTCGTAAGCCACAGATTTACATAAAAGAAAAACATCTGTGTATTATTCCATACAAAAAAACCAATTAAATTGTCGAATTTCGACCAGACAGGTCTGACAAAAAAGCATTTGATAACTACATTAACAAAAACAAATATTTGTTCAGATAACTATACGTCACATCACAACTACGTGAAAGAGTCTCGCCACAGCTATATTACGGTTGTAGAAGTAATGGCTTGCAATACCGGCGCATAATAGCAGCATAATGCTGCTGTGTATCGTATGTTGAGTGTTGAGATCCGGAGACCCATTTCACTGGTAACGAGACATTCCATCTTAGTCCTAAGGGTTGACAACGCCTTTGCATTTCGATATTTAATTGAGAATAAATGTAGTTGTCTACGGATCATTGCATCCACTTACAATCAGAAGCCTGCTTATCGCCCTTATTCTATAAAAAATACGACAGGTTACGCATTATTTTGTGAATTACTTTATTATCAATTTTAATTTATTTTGAAAATACGATTATGTAAACGTAAAATAACGAGTTCATAAACAATTGACTTCAAATGATTTATTTATTGAAAAATAGGTATTTTTTAAGATTTCAAAATTTCGCCTAAAACCAGACGATTTGTTTGATTGATATTTGGATGGCATGGCAAATTCCAGCACGGTCGACTAACTTTAAGGATGAAGTGAGAAGTTGTCGCAAAAATTTTCTCACAAGTTGAGAAAAAAAATATTGTTGAATATTTTTGTCTCAACATATAGATATCTAAGTTTTTGGACACTTTAAAACGTCAATTACAATTCAAGCTTAATCTTGATACACCAAAGTGCGCAACGGTATGAAGTTACAAGTTACAGATTTGGTACGAAAAGAGCGGAAATTTCTTATTTTTTACTTCATGCATTCCTATTATAAAGAAGTATTTGCCTTTTCAATTCAAATTTATCGAAAACTAATCACAGTTTCAGATGTGCATTAAAACATCACGTGTACAAAGCCTTTGTATCTTACATATGATAATTGTTGGAACTTAGTTTATGCACTCCAACTTTGCTCCAACAAAGTTCGTATGAAAAATAATTGCCGTAAGAACAATTTAAGAATTAAGTAAGTCTCTAAAGGAAAAAAATAAAGAACTAAATATATTTGCTATGAGCTCTCAGTATTTTTACAAAAATAATGTATGTGCACAAAAATTATTTTAATAAAATTCGTGAATTATATTCTGTAAATTCTAGTAACAAGCAATTGATTCCAATAAGTAAAATAATTCATTAACATAATTTATACGCATTTGTAACAAATTAAAAACACATATCTCGAACCCTATTCCAAATAGGTTGAAAATTGTTTTATAAGGATTAATATACTATCACAGAGTACATGATTGATGGCAAACCCTGGGGATGATAAAATCGCTAACATACTGTTTTTAAAATGTTTTCATAATTTATTGTACAACAAATTAAATTTCAAATTAATGTTATAAAGTACCATTCTGCTTACGGCGTAATAAATTTTATGAATCGTCAATCGTAAGTGGCTACCACAATGCATGAAGACCTGCAGACAAAGAACGCTACACACGTATAAGGTGAGAAAACGAGTAGGTTAATTTACAATGGTACGTCAGGTTCTCGGCTGACGGATTTCTTGTATTTAAGAGATAGCGTACTCGTAATACTCAAAGGAATTGTCCGCTGTAGTATATTGTGTAGTAATGGAGTTTTAGTCTGGTTCTATTAAAATAAACTGTTCTTATATCTCAAAGTTGAATTTCAATGCAGATTACGATTTTACACACATATGAAAAGATTAATCTAAATTAAAAACATAAATAATACATAAATGTACCTAAGTTAATTTATTAAATGCAAATAAATAGCTTGATTGTTCATGGGGGCGGTAGACACTAACCAGCAGGTAAGCCGCATGTGCGGTTGCCTCCACTTATGTAAAAAGCTGCTTATTTTATGAGTAAGGAAACTTTACAAATGTTAGGATCTGTATGGAATAAATACTTATTGTTCGTATGTATTTACATGCGGTAAATCTATTAATTGAAGACGTTGTCTACCTTATACGTGTAGCATTGGGGCTACTTACGGACAATTTTTTGTCCTGCAAGTTGCCTCAATCCAGATGCACCAAATTCCACATCAAATTATATCCGATAATATTACAATAAATACATAATAGTTATATTGCAATATTTATATTCCTTTCCCTCTCGAGCCTTAGAGTAAGGCCGAAGTGCAGAGAGTTTGGAACGCTTGACGTTTACTAAATGCGCTACATTTTGACGCTATTTGCCAAAATCGAGTAGTACAATTTGTTTTGAATAATTTCAGTTAAATCTAGGAAATGTTTATTTTGAAATTTTTCGAAAATAAATCCTATTCTAATGCGAGCAGAGCAAGAGGTTTTGAAATTTTGATACCAGTTTAGAGAAGTATTATTCAGGGTTTCATAGCAAAAAAAAATGGTTGGAAAAAGTAAAGTTTTGTGGCAACAGCAGTTAAAAGACTATCAAAGGGTGTGAACTTTTTCAGTTTTTTAAATGCCTATTATTACGAAAACATACTACTTAGATTTTTTTAATTTTTCTGACAACCAGCATAACTTGCCTTTTCACCCGGTTCCAGGTTGACATCGAGTTTTGGGACAGCCTGTATGTTCGGAACGTCAGTTGACGTGTTCGTACACACACCAAAAACGTTACTATCCTGGGCGAGTAAAAACTTTTCCCTCTAAGTCTTCTAGGATGACAAAGGATGTGTTATATGCTTTGTTTGAATTTTTACTGATAAAAGGTGTATGTATCCTTAATGCCAATAGTATACGTTTACAATCACATTATCCAAGGACCATCTGCTCTCAAAATGCTCGAAAAGGTCAGTAATGTATTAAGGAGTAAAAAAATAGTTTATAAATCCAGGTCAAGCAGTCATTACACCAACAACAATAATGTTAAAGTTTAATGCATCCACAACAGAAATGTAGATTGAAACTAAATGCAAAGACTTCATTATTCGAATGTAATCCGCGAGTTGTATATTGGAAAACGTAGTTTAAAAACATTCATATTAGTTCGCTAAAACTTTTCCAACTATGAAAATTGTATTGCTGTAGAAATCGTATTTATTTCACAATTTGTGGACTCACTAACAATCACATCAAAAAAGAAGAACATATTTTTGCACAACTTTCTACTCATATTCATCGGCCTGTGGGAAACAAAAGGATTTGCCTTAAGTATCTTGCTTGACGGCGGATTGAAAGTTACTAAACCAGACGTCTAGCTATTTATTAAAATATTATTTAAATATTGTCCTTTAATCAGAAGGCATTAGATTTTTCAGCCATTAACAGAGTCGCCTCTTAGTACACCTACGTATCGTAATAAGGCCTGTAATATTCTCTTACCACCAGAACCACCTCTCGGCTTCTGCTTTTATTATTATTATTATTTTATTTCTTTATATTTTTACACATAACATAGACTTTCATTAGAGCAAGTAGCCTGGTAGTTAAAAGATCCGTACTGTGAATGCGTATTTTAAAAGTCGATGGTTCGAATCCCTTGTCTAACTACGGTCGTGTAAAAGCATTTAAATCCTAATTTGAGTAGGTAAGTGCAGTTTTAGGAGTATAAATACCGTAGCTGGGATAACGATACGCTTAAGCAATATTCACACATCAAGTGGTGTAAATGCATACCAGTACGCATGTACGTATATCATTCAAGGGTTAAGTACTTGTGGTGATAACTTCTATTTAAATAAGATAAATCCAAGTTAAGACAACGGTGATCTGTCTTAACTTGGATTTATCTTATTTAAACAGTAATCTCTCAGCCAGTCACTTTTGTGCTCGCCACCTGGCCTATCCAAGCACAAAAAGCTTTTGATGTATATTTCATGTATATCACAATGATATGTGGCAGATTAAAAAAATGTATATTTGCAGTTACGGACACAGATAAGGATAATTAGTACTCATATCCGCCAATATAGTTACAGATACAGAGTAAAGTTCTTTTGGTTCCATTGATCGTAGTAGATCCCGATACTTGTATCCTTGGCAGTGTGACCATGAAATAGAATAAAATAACTTTTATTTTCTTAAAAATTACAAAATTGTTTGTATAAATTAATTTACACAACAGACTCCTAATCTTGAGCCACCTTTCTATATAAAATAAGTCTGACAAACGTGCACACAGTCTACCCGATGGTAAATGAATGATGTGGATGCATTTTGATACGATGATAAATATAGATACATTGCAGTCCAGAGGACTAACATGGAATGCCTCGTTTCCAGTAGAAAGGGTCTCCGATTCCCCACACTCACCGTACGAAACACAGCAGCCATAAGCTGCTATTTTACGCTGATATTCTGTGAGAGCATGCTCCCACCCCGGTTGAGCCGATCCATTCGTGCTACAACTAATATATCTGCAGCATGATTCTACTATGTATATGTTACCTGTAACTATTGTTGTTGTATCAGACCGTTATTATGTCTAATAGGAGGGAATTTGGCGTTGCGCTATTGCGTCTACCCGACATTGCAGTCCAGAGGACTAACATGGAATGCCTCGTTTCCAGTAGAAAGGGTCTCCGATTCCCCAAACTCACCATACGAAACACAGCAGCCATAAGCTGCTATTTTACGCTGATATTCTGTGAGAGCATGCTCCTACCCCGGTTGAGCCGATCCATTCGTGCTACAACTAATATATCTGCTGCATGGTTCTACTATGTATATGTTACCTGTAACTATTGTTGTTGTATCAGACCGTTATTATGTCTAATAGGAGGGAATTTGGCGTTGCGCTACCTCTACTAATGGTACCTTTTATTGGCGAAGAATCCTTCATATTATTTGTCTCCTTCCTTTTACTTGGTAATATAATATTATATTTATAGCAAAAATGTATACGTATACCACAACATCACGGTAAAGGTTCAGCACGTTCAACTTCCAAACGTAAACATTAACAAAATGGTTTCTTAGATCAAATAATTATTTCCTTGAAATTGTTTTAACAGACCTCTTCTTTAATCTTTTACGGCTTCGTTATGAAAGAGCAAATACCAGTTAAGAAAATTACTCCCATTTTAAATTACAAAAGAGTTACAATGAAATAAAAACGCTAAAGGATGCTTTGTAACTTATTACGAGTGCTCTTAGTTTATTTCTTTCTTTTTCAAACGCTAAAAAGTCAATTTAATTTTGTAATTAAATATCATGTACATTTAATAACAAGGAAAGAAATCTAGAAGGAGGTCTAGATAATAACAAGGAAGGAAAAGAAAATTCATTAAGTAAAAGTAAAAAGTAAAGTAAAGTTACAGCCTATATACGTCCCACTGCTGGGCTCAGGCCTCCCCTCATTTCTGAGAGGGTTTAGGGCAAGTAGTGTCCGCCGCGCTGCCCAAATGCGTGTTGACGAACTTCACATGTCTTCGAAATATTTTTTTTTCTTATTCCTCAGACATGCATGTTTCCTCACGATGTTTTCCTTCACCGCCGAGCACGTGGTAAATCAGCACTTAAAATTGCAATTAACAATTTCATTGGTGCCGGCGGGGATCGAACCCGGGTTACTCGCATTCTGTTATATTTACAGCGAGCGTTAACCACTGAGCTACCACGGCTCGGCTTTATTAAGTAGCCAGAAGAAAATTTCTGAGTAGTCACATTCTACATGCACTCGATTTGATTCCCCAGTATTTAGCATGGCAGTGGTGTGCGTAAAACTTATCACTTTAATTCATCTCTTTTTTGCTAATTCGCTCTCGCTGTTGCACCGTGTTGAACTCTTACAGCATTATTAATGCTAATTATTTTAGAAGTTTATAACTTAGACGCAGTATTATTTACAACACTACACACTACAATATTTAGAAGTTAATGGTGGTTAGTGATTGTGAGTACAAGCTCGGTAAGTAAATCTAATAGAATCTTTTTTGCTCCAATGGATAGCGCTATAACTTCTTACACCACTATCCATTGGATGTGGTCTTGTATTATTCATTCATTATTTCTTTCATTCCATCATTTAAATCTACTACTGAACATAGGCTTCCTTTAAATAAAATGGAATGCCAGAATAAAGTTTTGCATGTTTTGCTGATTGGCGGCATATAAAGGTAAATATTTCAGGGATGTTTACTAAAAGTGGAAAATAAAAATAACTAATTTTGTTTAATGTAACTATTTAGACCACATTCAAGCCTATGATATTCCCTAGTTCACCTAAAAATGGCAAAAATTATACATTAATTAGAAGTGAAAACCGATTTCAAAAAATTAAGATAATAAAATAATTTACACTTAACAGTTTTCGAGGTCGGAGCTATATAAATTCTATCCACTATGTCTTAAAGACTTCTGAATATACGAGTATTAAGTGGATATTTATGTGCAAAAAAATTTTTTAAATTTTTTATTGGGTTTAACATTTCTTACAACATAACTGGACATTTTTTTATACATATAATTAAGCCTTTTAAAACATTTTAACTCAAGCAAAGGCTTATTTAATCGTCAGTTTGATAGCTTTTATTTCCGGCTGTCATTGCCCGGTATCAGAGCACACAAAGCCTCCAGGCTTTGCGAACAATATGCTTAGAACGTAATGAGCTTCCTGTAAATGATAACGTGGGTAAATTTTGCCTTTGATTATTCCAGAGTGTCATTACCATTTGTATGGCTATCCAATAATATTATTAATATCACACAATTGTTGATATTAGCCGTCTTATATATAATGTGAATTCACAGATAGAAGAAAAAAAAACGGTGACAGGTGACAACCGTCTTATATTTTAACCAAATATTTTAATTAAAATATATTTACATTTTATTCCTGAGATTCCGAAAAATAATGTTTTGTGTAATGAATATGTGATAATATATTTACAAGTTCGTTTGCCTGAAGTGATGACATGAAATAACGATGGCCGAATACACCAAGAATATATTTTATTTTGCAACAATAATGCCAGGGAGAACTTTAAAGAAATATTAAATGAGAAAATAGAACAACGTCAAAATAACAAAATAGATGCTCACTACACTTCTTTTGATCCAAAGAAAACAACGAATGCCGCGTTTTTATTGAGATGTTTGAGCGTTTTATTGAGATTGTCACCAAAAAAAGCTTTGAAACCATCAACTGTAAGCGGTTATAGTTAAAGGTCACTTCAAGACGCAACGCCTGGTGATTCATCGTACACAATAGTAATATTAGATTGCTTCAAGGCGATAAACAAAGCTCGAGAACTAGTTTTTTCTTTTAATTTTCAAGATTTTTATTTATAATAAATCATAGAATTTTGAGTGCTGTAAATATATTTTTACATTTTAATTTTTTTTAGTTTTTCTATGAATATTATTGTTCCGATAAATTCACAGCCGGATTCCCTACGGTGTCAAAATTGTACCGACGGTACGCTGTTCAAAGGTAAAAAGGGATTAAAATATACACATTAAACGATACCATAGTAAAATTATTTCGGCTTCACAGCCTACCGTAGAAATTCATGACTCTTCTGGTAATATACCAAATGACACTAATTCTTCACTTTTTTCGGAACAATTTTACAATTTGTATAGTAACGTACCAGTGGTTAAAAGAATTCCCAGAGGTGCGAGGATGTAACTTGCTAAAGCATTTTAATAAAACAATAAATAAATCAATTACGTCTCTTAATTCTTAATTAAAAAACATCCAAATTTCAATAGAGAAGATGGTTGGGTGCTACCATCTGCTTGGGTTCCTATAATTAACAAAATTAAACCCAAACCCAAGCATACCACTGCAAGACTTCATGATACTATAAGCTCGTTTTGCGTAGATCGGACCAAAAATTAATATTAAAAAAACTGAAGGTAGCCGGACTAACTATGACATTGGGCCGTCAAACATCTCAGTCCCCCCCGTGACCGTGGGTGCTGTAAAGCACACGAAACGTCGGGATAATAATAAAAAATCATCATCATCATCATCATCATTACAGCCCTTCACAAGTCCACTGCTGAACATAGGCCTCCCCCAAGTAATGCCACAAAGCACGGTCCTGAGCCACCTGCATCCATCGACTTCCTGCATATCTTACCAGGTCGTCACTCCATCTAGTGGGGGGTCGCCTTACACTACGCCTACCGGTACGAAGCTGCCACTCAAGAACCTTTCTTCCCCATCGGTTATCGGTTCTTCGAGATATATGGCCGGCCCATTGCCACTTCAGCTTACTAATCCGTTGGCCTTTGTCGGTCACTCTGGTTTTACTGCGGATATCCTCATTTCTGAGTCTATCACGCAGAGAAACTCCGAGCATAGCCCTCTCCATAGCTCGCTGAGCGACCTTGAGCGTCCTCATACGGCCAGCAGTGAAGGATCACGTCTCAGACCCGTAAGTCATCAATGGCAACACGCACTGGTTGTACAAACTAGTTTTTAGAGATTGAGGTATACCTGACGAGAATATATGTCGTAATTTCCCGAACGCTGCCCAGCCGAGTTGAATCCGTCGATTGACCTCTCGGTTGAAGTTGGACTTACCTATTCGGACTATTTGTCCCAGGTAAACGTACTCGTCAACAACTTCGAGCATAGTGCTCCCAACAACTACCGGCATAGGTGTGACATGAACATTGAACATGATCTTTGTTTTGTCCATGTTCATCTTAAGACCTATCCGTTGGGAGGCACTATTGAGGTCATTGAGCATAGTGCTTAAGTCCTCCAGCAATTCTGCCATAAGGACTATATCGTCGGCAAATCGAAGGTGAGTGATGTACTCGCCATTGATGTCGATACCGTATCCTTTCCAGTCCAGTAGCTTGAAAACGTCTTCCAATGCAGCGGTGAAGAGTTTTCGGTTTCGATATACCGACAGTCAACTTGGCACCGCTGAAGGGACTGTAGCACCGCCCAAATTTCGACGGAATCAAAGGCTTTCTCATAGTCCACATACGCCAGGCAAAGTGGCAGATTGTACTCTTCAGTCTTCTGTACAATCTGCCGCAGGGTATGTATGTGGTCTATGGTACTGAAGCCTTTTCGGAAACCGGCTTGTTCGGGAGGCTGGAAATCTTCGAGTCTGCGTGCGAGATGATTCATAATGACTCTCGAAAACAGCACGTAGACGCGGCTCAGAAGGGAAATCGGTCTGTAGTTCTTTAAAAGAGCGTTGTCGCCTTTCTTAAAGAACAAGACCACCGCACTTCTGCTCCACGCCTCTGGAGTAGTGCCACCATGGAGGACGGAATTGAAGAGCTTCTGAAGGACTTCAAGTACCGGTGTTCCACCCGCTTTCAGAAGCTCCGCTGTAATTCCATCCTCGCCTGTGGCCCTGCCGTTTTTAAGGTGCTGGAGAGCCATTCTAATCTCGCTCAGACTGACGTCCGGGATATCATCGGAATAGTGTCGGATAAGACTTGCTCTTGGATCGTTACTCACACTTGCGTGCCTCTCAATCTCACTCAAAATCTCGGTTGTCCCGGAAACAATGCTGCCACACTCAGTCTTCATCTTCGACAGTTGGCTCTTACTGGCAGACAGATCTCTGGCAAAGACTTTGGAGCCCTGGTTCCGCTCGATCGCTTCTTTAATACGAGCAGTATTAGAGTTGCGTAAGTCTCACGCCTTGGAGATCTGTCTGTTCAGTTGCCTGTATGCTGTCAAATCTGTTGACGATTGCAGCCTCATCTCCCGTCTAACAGCCAAGAGATTAAGAGTGTGATCGGAGAGTTTTTGTGTTCTTCTGCGGCGGGTCTTGCAGAACTTAGCTCCGACTGCATGGACAGTTTCCACGAGCTTGTCATTCATATCATCCACTGAATTGCAATCTTATAGGCACTGAAAGCGGTTACGTAACTCGAGCTGAAAGTTTTCGGGATTCTGGATTAGAGCACGAGGGGGACGGAGCATTGACTTCATTAGACGAGACCTCTCCAACTTAACGTTTAGGTTCAGTGTGCCTATAACCATTCGGTGATCGCTGCCAGTTTTCACCCTTGCGATCACTGAGACATCACTAAACAGTTGGCGTCTGGTCGTCATAATAAAGTCAATCTCATTTTTGTCGAATCGTCGGGGATGGACCAGGTCTACTTCCTGTGGGGCCGCTTCTGGAAGAAAGAGTTCATCATAAAGAGTCCCTCTTTCTCCATAAAATCGGCCAGCTGCTGGCCCCTTCGGTTCCATTGCCCTACTCCAAATTTCCCTAACTTCAGCTCACCGCTTCCTCTTGTGCCTAGTTTTGCGTTGAAGTCTCCCATCAACACCGTGTTTTGAGTTTTGGAGGAATGCATAGCTTTGGAAATATCCTCATACATTTCCTCCACCTCCTCATCGGGATGTGCCGAGGTTGGTGCGTAAGCCTGTATGACCTTCAGCGAATACCGTTTGGTGATTCTGAGTATCAGGTACGCGACCCTCATCGACACACTCCCAATCTTTACAACGTTGTTGACGAGAGATTTGTGGACGATAAATCCGACACCTCCTTGGGACAGATGGTCGCCCTCCCGGTGATAGAACTAGTTGCCGGATTCGAGAATCACCGTGTCCTCCCCCTCTCTTCGGACCTCGGATAATCCTATAATATTCCAGCGCAACTTGTCTATCTCTTCTTCCAGCTCCAGGATCTTCTCGTGTGTCCTCAGAGTGCGTGCGTTAAATGTTGCCAGGTCGAGTCGTCGTAGGTGGCAACCGAACCTCCACCGGAGATTCTTAGCACCCCCTGCCCCGCCGTTACCATGGTCGCCACCGTAGCCAGGAATAGCGGGGCCGCCGGGGACTGGGGGCCGTCTATTTCTGTAATTGTTCATGGGGGGTATATTGCCGTAGTTGCCACGCTTGGCGAGCGGGTTGGCAACCGCAGTTTTTTTTTGTCATACAGTTGCTGTTATCAGGAAGATGCTGCTGCCCATCTCCCGCCTGTGTCCCTTTGTCGCCTTTTACGACACCCACGGGAAGACATGGGGTAGTGGATATGCTTAACCGACACTACACGGTAGTAATAATAAAAAATAAAGTAATAAAAAATAAATTAAAGTAATTAAACGCGATAAAATTTATCTATTTCTAACAGAGAAACCTTAATTAAAAATTTCATCAATCAGATTTCTCCAGGAATAAAAACTCTCAATTCGGAATCTCTTTACCTGCTCGGTTGTCCATTGTTTTTCGATAGTATTAAACCCGTTTTATTTTGATCAATTTTTAAATCACGTTGATAAATTATATATTTTACGCCCTTACCAATTTTTAAATATTTTGTACTTAAATTTACATACTTGTTACGCTCAAGTCCAGTCTGGAAATGTTCGGATATTTTAAAAGATATTGTTGATATACTCCCTCCCCCGCTTTCCGAAGGTTTGCCCATATTTGCTTTGGACGCAAAAAAAAGTGCGCGTGCGTGATCGGCGAGCGGCGGTGGCGTGGGACACGTCTCCGGAACAGCAAGAAGAAGCGAAACTGCGGCGTTGGAGAAACGCCTCGAAAATGGTCGACGGATACATGAAGATAGCGGGCGTGTGAAGACGATGCGGCGCTGATGATAACTGCGGCTGTTTCTTGTTTCTATATTATAACGTTAAATATATACGTCAAATTATCTCGCATCGATATGCATCTCGCAGTATCTCAGTAGCCGGGGGTATTAGGAAATAAATGTTTTATTCGGACCTTAGCCTTCTGGTTTATGGTAGTAGCATGGTATATATTATTTATTGCCGTTTAGGGTTGATTAACCTGGCTGCTACACACGTATAAACATTGGTCATGTGCCTGATCTCTCTCCAGTTGTGTTGGATTACCGCCCCTTCGGTCAATGAGAGTGAGAAAAAACAGAGAGCTCTTGTGTTTTCCCATACACCGGTACACTACGAGTATAATCCTGTCTTGCAAAGATGTCTAGTCTTCGTTGAGACTGACCACCGAGACCGAAATTCAGCTTTGAGGATATAATGTATATACTCAATTAGAATAAAGAGACCTGTATTATAGTTTAAAACCGTTATTTTAGTAATAATGTTAAATTACACTAATTATTAATCACACTTTGGTTCACTTTATTCGCTCCGAAGCTTCGCTTGTATCGCCAGTTCAATACTGCCCCAGTCGCGGCCTCCAAAGGCCTTTTCCACCGAAACATCCAGAATGTTCCAGCAAATACCGGTCCCGACCGACTAAGTGCAGAAAGTTCGAGTGTGGACTTTTCTAGAAAGCTTAATTCTTCTATTCGATACTGGATGGCGCTTTTGGGAGAGTTCTAGAAAGATTTTGAGAATCCTATTTCTGATACTTGATGCTAGATGGCGCTAGTGCCATCAACTGTGACGCGCAACAACAATAAGCAATTTTAGGTAAGGGTGACTGACAATCCACCCGATGGTATGTGGATATGAAGGTCCAGAGACAGCTTGATTAAGATTCAAAATGTAAATTAATTGTTACCACTAAGATGGAGTACCTCAATGCCACTCACAAAGGTCTCTGTTTCTCACTAACCATATGTAATGCAGCTGTCAATATTGAGTTTCTAAAATATTTTACTCCGGTATTCTAAGTGAGCATGGTTTTTCCTCGGCTGAGGTAATCTGAATGATGCAGTTTGTCGTACCTAAGTATTTATTAATTTACTATTTGTTCATAATTTAGGATTTTTTATATATTCAAATAATATACGTCATAGAGCCTTACTGCAGCTATATTATAGTTAGTACCACCATGAACTAGCAGCTTAGCGCTGTAGTGTTTTGTATGGTGATTTTTTTATAGAAGAGGGGGTAAATGAGCATACGGTTCATCTGATGTTAAGTAACTATTGCCGCCCATTAACAACCGCAACACCAGGGGATTTACAGGTGCGTTTAGATTTGAGTAAGCTTTTCTCTTGAAGGTCCCTGGTCGTATCAGTCCGGTAAAATCGCCAGTGGTAAGCTATTCCAGAGAGAAGTCGTACGCGGAAGAAAACTTCTGGTGAAACGTACGGTGGTAGACCGCCAAGCATTCAGATGGTGTGAACGGTATCGGAAGGTTTGCCGCGTTGTGCGTTCGTGAAATTTGGCTGCTGGGATTAATCCGAACAAATCCTCAGAGCACACCCCGTAGTATACGAGAAAGAAATACAAAGAGATGCAACATCTTCTCGCAGCGTCAGTGAATTGAGCCGATCGGAAAGCACTCGGTCGTCGACGATTTGAGCCGCTCTGCGTTGTGGTGTCAAGTGGAAGGAGTCGGCACTGAGGAGCCGAAGCCCAGATATGGGAATAGTATTCCATGTGCGGCTGAACCTGCGCTTTGTAAAGTTGTAGGCGGTGCGTCGGCATGAAATACTGTCCCGCTCTGCTGAGCACATCAACGTTTTTAGAGGCCAATTTGGTCTTCTTTACCAAATGACCACGAAACTGTACGTCACTCGATATGTCGACGTCAAGGATTACGATACTGGCTGAGGCAACAAGGGGAATGCCTTGAAAGTGAGGAGATACGACAAAGGGGTTTTTATAGCAGTTAACGCGCAAACTTGTACCTTCTAAGGGTTAAACTGGACTATATTTAGTCGCCCCCAATCCTAGACTTTGTTCAGCAAAGACTCGAATTCAGAAACAAGTTTTTCCCGGTACTCAGAGACGTTTTCCCGAGAAATATTGGCACGGCCGGTGTACAGAGCACCACCAGTGCTGCTATCTGTATAGCAATTAATGTTGCCGGTTTGCAACATATCATTGATATTTTAGCCCCCCCCCCTCTTAGTAGCATAAATTAAATTATTTGCATATTATGAATTTACCCATTTTATATAAAGTAAAAGTAAAGTAAAGTTACAGCCTATATATAGGCGGTCCCATAATGAATTGGCCTAACTATGAACCAAGGAAGGAAATGAAACGAAACCAATTTTATTTTTCAATATAATCACCATGAATACTAACACACTTCTGACATCTGTGAATCGACATCTCTAAACCTTTATAAAAATAATCACATTTTTATCCTCAAAATGACTGAAGACGGCCGCCTGCAACTCTTCATCGCTTGAAAATTTTCTTCCTCTTAAGTCTCGCTTTAAATTTGGAAATAAATAATAGTCGGACGGGGCCATGTCTTGACTGTAAGGTGGATGTTGAACTTCTGTGAACCCGCATTGACGAACTGCATCCTTCGAAACACCAGCGGTATGAACAGGGGCGTTGTCATGGAGCAACAGGACACCTTTAGACAGCTTGCCTCTTCGTTTTTCCTTTATCTTGTCTCGTAATTTATATATTAAAGAAGCATAATATTCGCCGTTCAAGAATTTAAAATTCACCATCAAAATGCCTTGAAAATCCCAAAATATTGTGCACATCAGTTTTTTAGTCGATTATTGCACCTTTGCCTTTCTAGGGGGCTTTTCACCCTTATAACGCCATTCCATTGACTCGCGCTTGCTTTGTGGATCATAATACAAGATCATAGTTTCATCACTCGATCACAGTCTTTAGATTTTCGCCACAAAGATCCAAAAACTCCGAAGCGCAGCGCACTCTTTCCTGTCTCTGTACCGCTGAAAGATGTTTCGGTACCCATCTTGCACTCACTTTTTTCAAGTGAAGATGTTCATGGATCGCGCGATGAACGGTACTCTTAGAGAGCCCAAGCCTTGCTGCAATTTCTCTAATCTTCAAACGGTGGTCATTCAGAACCTCCTCTTCGATGGGTCACACAGGTCGACCGTCGTGGCCAAAGTCTTCGACGGTTTCTCTCCCGAGGCGAAACTCTTTCACCCAATTTTTCACTGTGGCAGACTTCTTATACACGCCATCCAATCGTTCTTTTATTTGGGCAGGGGATAAACCTTCTTTAAACAGAAACTTTATAACACTTCGATACTCAGTTTTCGATATTTTGAAAAAATACGCGACTCTCGTTATTCAAATGCCTGTTAAACTAAGACTAAGCATTTCATGTCGATGCATGTTTCTTATATTAAGTGCACGATAAACGTACTATTTAATGCAACACAACATGTAGCGACATGTCGCGTTGAACTATATCAGGCCAGTTCATTATGGGACCGCCTGGTACGTCCCATTGCTGGGCACAGGCCTCCCCTCATTTCTGAGAGGGTTTTAAGGCAAGGAAGTGTCCGCCGCGCAGCCTCAATGCGTGTTGGCGAACTTCACATGTATTCGAAATATTTTTTCTTATTCCTTGCACATGCAGGTTTCCTCACGATGTTTTCCTTCACCGCCGAGCACGTGGTAAATTTTTATATAAAATAACTATATTTATATAAAATTATATATATGTGACCAAGATAAATAAAATATGTTTTGATCTTTCTAATTGTTTGATAATAATCCGTTTGTAATATTTTTGGGGTGGTGGTTTTAGTTAAGATCCTTATTTACGTTGTCATTGTATAGTAACTTAGTACTTTTAGGTGTCTTTTGGAAGAATGAATATTCAATAGAGCAATTGAAATATGTTGGAAGTGACTTATAAGCTAAGTGAACCCCGTTCACGAAGACAGGGTTCGAGAAAAGATAGGAATTAAAACGTCCCTATTGTACCAAGTTTACAATATTAATTTATTATTCATTATCCTTTCCCGCTTGGAAAAGGCTCACAATATATTTATACATAAAATACCCGATACAAGGGTTTCACTCTCCCACATTTATTTAAAAATGTAGGGAAGGCACCGGGCTCCAAACACGCCGTGCGCGGTGATCGCCAACCATTTTGATGCGCTCCCCCCGCAGGGAACTCTAAATCGGGACCTGAACCGTAGTCCACAGAATAATAACTGGCGTACCAGTAAAAGAGGGCTCAGCCCCTTGGTAGTGAGTAAGCACAAACATCGACCGAATTCGCGTATGTCAATGCGTGTAAACGCCAAATAGAATACGAACGAATCCAGCCACAGTGAATGTACGTCACACGG
The DNA here is from genome assembly GCA_036936625.1 of Parnassius smintheus behrii. Classification (NCBI taxonomy): domain Eukaryota; kingdom Metazoa; phylum Arthropoda; class Insecta; order Lepidoptera; family Papilionidae; genus Parnassius; species Parnassius smintheus. The sequence continues at coordinate 8,597,334 of JAUPFT010000004.1, read as the reverse complement.
TTTAGGTAAATAGGCACACTGGCCGTAAACCCACCGTGAGCGCCACCACCTGCCAGACCGCCGCTCCTGCAACATGATGTAAGTGTATGGCATCACCACCAATGGAATGATCAGTACGCCTACTAGCCGCAGAGCGTATCATGAGTCTACCGCTCACCTCAAGGGAATGGGTCCCACGTTGTGTGGCTTTCGACCGCTGCCTTGAAAATCTCCTCAGATCCTCCCTCCAGCTACCACCCGCGTGAGGTCGGCTCCACCAATCAATACAACGGCAGATACAGCCAAATGGCAGTAATAATAATAATTCGCCATTAGAAGGGGTTTCTGCTACTGACGTTGAGTAAATGCATTTTTGATCATGTTTATCTCACACACCTACAAGTTCCTTTAATCATTTAAAGGTGGGAACGTTACATAGATATATTTTTTCGTTGTTATATAAAACATCATGGAGGTCAGACAGTCTGCAGCTGCAGTACTGTAATGAAGGAACCCGACTTGGGTATACGAACGACGAATATTTTGCCTTAAATTTTCTATAATACTTAATGTCTGAAATGTATTTATTTTTAACCTTATGCTTATTAATGTAAGTTTATTGTTTAATATCTCTCTTTAAAGACTATTTTCCATGCTTCCTTATATAGAAATTGATTATTAATTATAAATAATAATTATAATAATTATTCTATAAAAAAATATTAAAATAATCAGTTTTTTCGACTACCTTGTTTATTTAGTGGTTTTAAATACGACTCCTGATCATGAAATCTCGGGTTCAAATTTGAGATTTACCTAAAATCGGTGATGGGGTTTTCTGTCGAGAAATTCTCAGCACCCCGGAAAAAGGAAGATGGCGGTGTTTCACACCTATCCCTCAGAAAGCACGTTTAGTCGTAGACCCTGCCCCTGATCTCCTCACGGTCGTGTCGGATTGCCATTTCATCGAATTACGAGAGCAAAGGACTAGATAATATGTGCATTACATATTATATTTGCGTGCACATATGTGAACTCTATACCCGCCATGCGCACATAGCTAGTCTCAGTTGAGACTAGCTACCGTGACCGAAATTTGATCTAATGGACATTAGTACATTTTATTATTTATTCCGGATACTACTTAAAATTATATTTAATTTATGTCTGTTCTTTTACATGTTTGAACAATCATATAATTATAAATTGTTTTTAAAAATCATATACTCGTAGTTTATATAAAAAGATCTTTCTGAAAAACTGATGGAAAGTTAAAGTAAAGGGAATCAAATAGATAAAAGTTCGAGTGACAATGCAACGTTATTTGCTAAAATCCTGTTACATGCGGTCAGATAAATGGCGACGCCTCTATTTACCTCTCACTTGCATACTGTCGCTGTTTAATCACACACACGCCTTATCTGACACACTTAACGCTGCTCCCTTTCGTTGACTGTTGTCCAATGTAAAGAAAATAGGCATGGGTAATACCAATCTTACGTTATATCAAATCGTATCTATGTATAGAATTTGAATGTCTCATGAATATATATATATATATATATATATATATATATATATATATATACATATATATTGTAGTTAGAAGTACCCTTAAGGCCATGTATTCCTGCAAAAGTAGGCATTTAGCGCTGTCGCGGCCGCGCACGAATTATTTCGCGCGGACTCCAAGGCAGTGAACTTGCATGACCCAACCAGCAACACAGTATAGAAATAAGCAGTAGGATGACTTTTTTATTTGACTTTACGAATGCATTTTTTATGATCAAACTTTTTTTTATTATAGCGATAAATTAGAGTTACATAATAAAAAGAAAATTAACAACCAGTTTGCTTTTGATAGGTATGGAAACTGTATGAGTAGAGAACTGTTTTTAAGTTTCGTGTGAACATACACAACGCTAGGGGAGAAAGTCAAACCTACAGTGAAATTCATTATAAATATAAATCCTGTGGTTTTACCACAGGATTTATATTTATAGCACGCAATATTTAGTCTGTGACAACAATTATATGAACTCGTCAAGAACTGATTTATTGGTGCACGGAGAAAACTGACACGGGTCCGTCGTCCAAAAGCGCCAGCGCGCGACTGGTCAAGCCTGCCGAGCCGCCGCGCTCGCGCTTTTAGGAGGTATCTAAATATATGTAGTAATTAACACAATATTTTTATCAAGTCAAACTCTGCCAATTTGTCTGTAAAAATTAAATGGCTTTATTTTAGTACAAAATTTAAGTGCAAAATGTTAGTAGTTTATTCATAATATTGAAAAAACAATACAAAAAGGGTCAATTCGGGATTTTTTTCTATCGAGTGAAGTTCTTTAGACTTTGTAACTGAATGAGATTTTGACTAGACTAGATCCTTAACTAATAGTATACATTTTTATCAGAATTTAAAACACTAATTTCCATGCCTCAGATGGTTTAAGAGAACTCAAAAGTGCGGTCTCTGCGAAGTACCTAGCCTTAACCGAGGAGCATGTATGCATAGATATATGGATGTAAAGGAGGCGAAAGATAGGTATGTGCGGATCGTGCCAAATGGAAGTCCGTAGTCTTTGCCTACCCCTCTGGGTGACAGGCGTGAGTGCTTATGTTATATATATATATATATATATATATATATATATATATATATATATATATATATATACATATATATAAATATATATATCGGTTGATATATGAGTGTTCTGTAAATCTGCAAGGAAATTAGTATTCTTTATTACTCGTTGATACGTGATTACTGATGGATTTGGTGATTGGATGATTTATATGTATATTGTATCTGTACCTGTATTGTATTGTATTTAAGTATGTTAATATGTTTGTTTAGCCTTTTTGCACATTATCGAAAAATTTCTTGCGTCTTATGAGAAATGTCTCATAAGAAATTCGGTCGCATAGATTGTTATATGAAACCATACATAATACATGATATTTTTCTTATGTCGTATCAGACAAGCGTATTTTAGTCATTTTATTGGCTTCACATTTGATGTTGCGCCTGAACACGACGTTTTGCTTGGACACGACGTCTACTCAACTACGTAAATTGGGCGCCACTGCGTGAGCAAAAACACGAGTAGTTTCTAAGATTTTGTTTATTTATTTATTATTATTTTTCGAATCGTCGGTTAGCAACTGTCGGTTTTATGTATATTTTAATACTACAATTTTTATCTTGAGTTTTAAAACCTTTATTTTATTTACATTATTATATAAAGTAAAAAGCTAATTATGTGATAAATAATAATATTTGACGTGATTCGCGCCCAAATCCCGTGATCTATCCACAATTGTGTTGGTGAAGTGTGCTAATTTTAAGAAAAATATTACCAATGAAGCACCGGGTCTGGTATGTAGCAGGTGCAACATTACTGTCCGTTCGGATCCGTCCTGCATCAAACTAATAAACAGATTAATGCTATACGCAATTCACCGAGCATCGAGTGGAGCTGCGAAGAATGTATGAAAAACGTATCCCGTAGGTCTTTCTTTTTCATTCCGGGTGGAGAGGCTGATGACGATGACTCCATTCTTATGAGTTCTTTTAATACCCAAGTTGACACCCAGAAGCTTATCAGGGACATTAGCCGGGAGGTAAAGAAAACGTTCCGGAAAGAAATTGGAAATCTAGAAACTTCAATTGATTTCTTCCTTCTTGAAACTGTGTTTCAGACAGTTATTCATCTCGTTGAAATAAGATAAAAAGTGCGACGGGCCTAGTACTGATCCTTGGGTCGTGCTTTCTGTCACATTCCTAGGGTTACTGAACGCGTTATTTAATTTAACCGTAAATGTACGATTTTGGAGGTAATTTCTACACCAATTAAATAACGGACCCCGGATACCACAATCATCCAGTTTATGGATTAAGAGTTGATGTTGCAGCGAGGAGAAGGCACGAGAAAAATCAATAAACAAGGCCAGTACACATTTTTTAAGGTTCAAATGCTCGTTTCACACATCTGTAAACTTACATAGAAGGTCCGTACTGGTTTTTGTTTATGACTTCGTGCTTGCGGTAAAAATTGTGAATCTGCTCACGGATAACTTTTTCAACTATTTTATCAATATTAGAAAGCAGAGTGATTGGTCGATAGTTGGAGTAATCATCGTGTTTGCCCTTTTTGAAAACAGGTCTCACACAGCCTATTTTGAGGTCGTTGGGATATTCTCCAGACGCAAGGCTACAGTTAATAAAATTGGCATTGGGTAGGGATATATGTTTATCAACGATTTTTAGATCAGCTATTCTAACACCGTCAGGTCCAGGAGCCTTATGTGAGTTCAGTCTCTTAATCATTTTGGTAACATTGTTCTGAGAAACTTATTTGAACAAAATACTTGAATCCACTGGTCTCCGATAAGTTAGTGGATTGGTTAATTTTAAGATGCATTGAGGAACAATGTCTTCAACTGCCTTTTCAAAGCTGTTTGCGAAATTGTTAGCTATTGCTTTAGTGGTAAGCCCCTGTCCGTCAAAACCTTCAGTATCGCCTCGTCAATGGATAATGTTACTCGTCCTAACATCTGGTTAATGATTTTGTAATCTTTTTTGTATCTTTAGAGTTATTATGTATTTCATTAGGATAATATGTATTTCGTTTTGATTCTATTAGTTTATTGAGTTTATTTCTAGTTTTATTATATTCAAGTCTATTTAGGATCAAAAGAGCTATTTTTAAAGCTTAAACAAGTAATCCCTTTTTTCACATAATCGGGTAACATTACCATTAATCCAAGGGGCTATAGAAAAATTCCTACGAGTTTTAGTATACTTAACAGACTTACTAATATTTGCTGTCTTTATAGCTGTTAGTAACGATTTTTTTATAAATGAAAGTATATCATTTGATGAACTAATGTTATCTGTCTGTTTCCAATCTGTCATACTCACTGCATTACTAAAAATGGTATGATTAAAAGTAGTTTTTTGTGTTACTTCCTGTACGCGTCGTATAGATGACGAGTCGTCAACGCACGTAAACACTATGCCCCGATGGTCAGCCAAAGCAACGTCCAACACAGCCGAGTACGGATCTGATGTGGGGAACCTCGCAAATATGTGATCAATGCAAGATTTAGTGACTTAATTTTTTCTTGTTTCAATTCTGGTATAGTTTAAAATTTTGCACAATAATCCGCGCTCGCTGAGTGTTTGCAAGTTAGTGTTCCTGTAAGTATGTATCCCGTATGTCTCCTATTTTCATTCCGGACGGAGAGGCTGATGACGATGACTCCAGTTCTTTGAATACCCAAATTGACACCCAAAAGCTTATCATGGACATCAGCTGGGAGGTAAAAAAAACGTTCCGGGAAGAAATTGGAAATCTAGAAACTTCAATGAATTTCCTGGGTGAGCTGAAATCCTAAAAAAAACACGATAACAAAATGAAAGAACTAGAAAATAAAAATCAAGACCTACAAAATAAAAACAAAAACCTTGAACTTAGAGTGAGTATACTAGAACAAGAAATAAAAAGTTTCAGCAGAAATCTTAATCAAATATGGTTTGGTCTGCCGGAGGCTTCAATAAAAGACGACGATAAAATCCTAAAAACGCTAGCTTCAGAACTGAGTATTAAGGTGAGCGACATTCAATCTTTGCAACGCTTGCCCAGCTCTAAGGACCGCCCTAGTCCAATCCTTGTTGAGATGAAAACCAAGACAGCTCAGAACAATGGATTGAAGCTGGTAAAGAGAAATGTCTCTCCGTGGGAACTATCTTACCAAACTCGCCGAAGGAAGTAGCTGAACAGTGAGTGTACATCAGGGAGGCCCTCACCAAGCACTTAAAAACTCTATTATATAACACCACAGCGAAACTTAGTAAAATTCTCCAATGTATTTGGTGTAAGGACGGTAAAGTACTTGTCAGGAAAGGTCCTAATACTAAAATTTACTATATTCGATCAGATAATGATATTGAATTACTCCTAAAACAATTAGATAGCTCTAAAACCTCTTAATCATATTATTTTCTTTGTTTACTTTTGTTTTATATACTTACATATTTACTTACTACTCTTCAAACTTTATTATGACCATAAACATTAAAGAATTTGGTTACTATAACGATATAAATAACTATTTTCGACAATTACCGCCTAAACGTCATGCATTACTTACTAGCTTACATTTTAATATACGATCACTCATAAAGAATTTTACGAAGCTTCTTCAACGAATTATTCATAGTTGTAAATACCCCCTAGACTTGATTATTCTTACCGAAGTTGGCGTAACAGATATAATTGTTAACCTTTTTAATTTACCGGGTTATAATATATACTACCGATTGCGATCGGCGGAACGGGGAGGCGGTGTCATTTTTTATGTCAAAAACCATCTCAAGTTTACACTAACACCACATAAAAGTAGCATGTTTGAAAACATAACGGGTATCTTAAAACTGAACCCGAACGTATAATTAATTTTTAATTAATTTGTGTTAAAATTAATATATTTTGATGCGCTACCACGGCACGGCAAGATCGTGGTAGCTCAGTGGTTAACGCTCGCTGTAAATATAACAGAACGCGAGTAACCCGGGTTCGATCCCCGCCGGCACCAATGAAATTGTTAATTGCCATTTTAAGTGCTGATGTACCACGTGCTCGGCGGTGAAGGAAAACATCGTGAGGAAACCTCCATGTCTGAGGAATAAGAAAAAAAATATTTCGAAGACATGTGAAGTTCGTCAACACGCATTTGGGCAGCGCGGCGGACACTTCCTTGCCCTAAAACCCTCTCAGAAATGAGGGGAGGCCTTAGCCCAGCAGTGGGACGCATATAGGCTGTAACTTTACTTTTACTTTACTTTTATATTTTGATGATAGAGAGAATACAGCGCAAATTTGCACGATGGCTATATAAACAGAAAAACGGTTACTACCCCTATCTATATCCGTCCTTATTTGATACCGGTATGGTGGGTTTGGACACACTTAAACTTAGGCGAACTATGCAGTTGATATAATACTACCTAGCAATCATCCATAATCGTATAGATAGTCCGATGATATTAAGTAGAGTAGGGTTATTGGCTCCGAAGCGGCTGGGCTGTGATTCGGAGGGGACGGTGGCACCACGGCGGCCACCGCGCCTTCTGTGGCGGCCGCCGGTGCGCACCAAGTACGGCGCTCACGCGCCCACTTTTCGTGCTATACGGCTTATCGGAGACATGCTCGCAGATGATAACGAGACTGATTTATTTGCTGATAGCTTGGGGCAACTGTGTAATAAAGCCCTTCTATTTTTGACATCCAATTTTGGCATATTGTAATATATTCTTTTAATCTTATCTTATGTAATCAATCTGACAATGACATTTTGCTTAATTTATTTGACATGTAAACTGTTTGAATTTTAATCTATTTGGCATGTATTTTTTGGTATTTATTTTATCTATTGGACATGTATTCTCTAATTTGTTTGAGCTTTTTTATCTTATATTAATACTATTATTTAAAACTGTAATTTGTTAATTAGCATGCTGATGTTTTGGGCATACTGTAAGCCAGCATGTACACTGTTTTTAAAATATAAATAAATAAAACGTAGATTTAGTTTTATGTGCAATTTATAAACCTCCAAAAAGAAACAAGAATTTGTTTGTAAAGGAGCTTGGCAGGTATATCTCAAACTACGACACTAATAAAAACCTCTTACTGATCGGCGACTCCAACATTGACCTAAAAACGCGGTAAATTAATTTATAAAAATTAAATCTTTTATTTAAATTTATCTATTAAACATGAGTAATAAAGCAAATATTGAACATTAATTCAATAGCGCTTGTAGAAGCAAGACCGGTAATTTGGGACAAAACTTGTGAGGAGAATTAAATCAGAAATTTGAAAACCGCCGCCTAGGATTAAATATGTTCCATATTAATAGAACATTATAAAGATATGTCAATGGTAGAAAAAATGAAAAAGGTAACTGTATCTTTTTTTTACTCGATTTATATACAGGTTTTCAGCCAAGAAATAGATTCTAACACGAAGTAATCAGCAAACATATTTCTAATATTGTTAGCACCTTGTCCTCCTCTGATTTTATATTTATCATTGCATTCTAAAAGAATATTATCATTGATTCTTGTTATATTTAATGGATCTATGCAGTGACACCTCCATCTACAGCGTTTTCTTTTATGGTACAATTATGCAATAATTACTAAACGCTGTCGTCTATCCATTTGGTACCCGTGTATCCCTGTGAATTATGGTTATAGGTCTCATAATATGCAAAAGGTCTTAATATCTATAAAACTTTGAAACAAGTATATCCTGCAACAAAAGTCGAAGCAGATATATCTGCTTTAATAAAATATAATATATCGTGTTCCTTCGCACGCACATAGTTCGTTTTAATTTCGAATCAGTGGGTCATTACACAGATACGAGTATTATATTTTATTTTTATTTCTTATATTTCAATCTTAGATGTTCTGTAAATTGACGACGTACTGCAGCGTTATGTAATATATAATTAGTCTATTGACCGATGCATAGATATTGGATGTTGTACCGACATATAGATATTGTATATAATTACTATTAATATTGCACATAATACAAATCGTATACATATATACGATTTGTATTCCCCATTGCTAAAACAATGATTAATTCTTAGAGTACACATAAGAAAGACACCTATAAGTATACCTACTTTAAGATTATACCACAATCAATAGATAGCAGTATATTCTTAGAGTAGGGGTTCCTATTGGAAGACCAGATTTAATATTCTCATCCTACCGTAACTATGGTACGTCATGCATGTAGAGTAAACTATCCTCTTTAAATATTCAACGTTTGAAAATTATTTGTTAATTTTGTTATATCAAATATATAAATTTTATATAACTTATACCTACTAGTAGTAGTCTACGAAAAGTTAAGTAAAAAGCTTTTACAAAAAAAATATTTGCATCATTTATTTACTTAATCTTGCATTTCATATGCAGTTTGATTGTGCTTTTGCCATAGAAGTCTCATTTACTCATCATCATCATTAAATCAAGTCCACAGCTGAACTGTATCCATCGATATCCCGCAACCCTTAGCATGTCGTCACAGCCTCTAGTGTGCCGTACCTATACTTCGCTAACCGGTACAAACTTCCACAAGTGAACCTCTTTACTTTTTATTTGGAATTAATTTTCTCACTTAAAAATTATCTAAATCACAAAAAATTATGAAATTTAAAAATTTAATAGCCAGCTGCTCCACAATTGTCATTCTTATTTTATTAATTTCGCCGTATATTGACTGCGTAAGGGGATCCACTAGGCCATATCATCATTAGGATGTCGAGAAAAAGGTGACTCAGAGAGAAAATTAAGGATAATGAGAAATTTAGATACGCTGATTGTAAAATTTTTTAATTTATTTACTATATTTATTTGGTATCCAAAAATACTAAATTTGGTTAGAAATTAAATCAAATCAATTTTTATTATGATCGACAGGTTAGAAGATGTTTTACTAGGAAAACATCTAGTCGCATTACGATTCACCAATTGGTATACAATATAAAACATTATTTCATTACCACATGCAAGTATTAAGACAAGCGGCCCCATTTTCAATTAATGAACAAGTTTCACTAGTTAACAAGATTAGGTTCACATACTTTTTACCATATCTTTGAAGCAACGTCATTTTTTCACTCGAATAATTTAAACCTGTAAATGTATAATGTATTTAGTCTATTAGAATTATTTAGGAACTTTATTACTGTTTTTAGTAGTTCTTAGTAAATAGAGCTGATTGGTGTAATATAATGGCGAAAATCAAAATAACAAAACTCTGATGAAGCCGAAACGGATGTTCATTGTAGCGTATTCAATAAAGAAAAGTTAGGATAGTTATTTCTATTGCCAACAAGTGCTTTACTCAGAAACTTGAAAGCATCCTTCCGTAAAAACTAATTCGAATCAACGCAGTTATACTTCAAAAAGAAGTTTTGCTTCAGTCAACAAAGAGTATAAGCTGTCTAAGTTTTAATTTATGTAACGGGGCTGTTTGGTATTAAAAAAAATGTATTTTGTGCAGTGTTGTGGCGGTGCGGTCTACGTGTAAGCTTACGTACGTTTATTATATATATATATATATATATATATATATATATATATATATATATATATATATATATATATATATATATATATATATATATATATATATATAAAAAGAAACATATATAGTATAATCGTTGGTGCATTGTAAAAAGTTCATAGTAAATTCGCAGAGAAAATCATCACGCAACATCACTTCGAGTCGTTCGTAAAATTCGATAGCGTGCTTTAGCCAGATTGTATTACATATTTTTTATATGTAATACAATGTGTCCTCACCAGAATGGTTAGAATTTTTAACAGTAAATTTTCTCATATTGACCCATTTATCCATTCAAAAAATTTATTTAAGCGAAAGGTAGTACAGGCTTTGACAGTAGACAAATAACCTTTATTGTTTATGTTGGTAGCCTCTGTAGTTTTGCAAATCCGTAGTAATATCTCAAGTTATACGTCTTCAATTCGCTAATTGACACAAAAAGAATTTAATATTATGTATGTATGTGAATGTGTATGAGTGTATTGCCATGATTATATTCTATGTATGTATATTTATTTAAATGTTAGTATATGTATATACTTGAATATATGTAAAAGTGTTTAATTATAATATGGTTATATGTATATGTGTATATGTGTGTGCTTACATGTGTAAATATTATCCCATTGAAGTATAAATAATTTTCTAGGTCAGCCATGACAAACATTTTAAATTAAGTATTGTTTTTGATTTAAGGTTTTGTAATATTCTTTTTTTCAACTTTTCATACTTCTGATTTGTGCTAAATTGTGAAAAGAGGATGACTATTATTGGCCCCATGTAAAACATATTATATAAGATTTTTTTCACAGAATGAGGGCTGTTGTTATCCGTAACTAATAAATAAATATATATATAATCGTAAGTATATATGTATGTATGTATTAGTATAACATATACTCGATTAAAATTTTCACGAAGACATTTTATGTTTATTACGTTTTGTAATTATGAAAATCCCCTTTTCGAAATTTTCCTGGAACACTTTTGTTTTAATGTGTTGGTAATGGTGTTCAACCATTAGCGTACTCTACTGTTTCTAAGTTGAGAATTAACTTTTAATGGACATAAACATGAAAAGTCCATTATTTCTGACAAATTGTGTGTTTTAACCTATATTTCACAGGGGACTTTCTTTACAATGTAATAGTCAACTTAAGGAATATATAAGTAGAGCAATATTCGCTCTTAAAATACATATTTCCTTACATTTACGTAAACACATTAAATAAAACTAGTTTATCTTATGGATTTCCCACGTTGATATTAGTTTCTTTTATATTCATAACGTTTCCACGCATCCACGCTCTCTCAAAATACTAGCGTAAATAATAACTTAATGCTGCCACTATTGGTGAGTGTAGACAACTGGATCTCCTTTATACAGAAGATCATGTAAGGTAACGAGTCATTTTATGAGTATCTTTGTCCTCACGGGCGATAAAACATCTACATTTTGATTCTTAATCTAGGATAAATGTACGTATTTATGAATTATAGCTTCCGTCATTAATCAGGACTGTGTATTCGTTTGTTATACTTATTCTTTTAAGAAATCCGTGGTAAAAACTTACGGTCGAACTAAAAACTTCATCCTTTTTGATGTTTCATTTTTTTTTCATATTTTAAGTCAGCTTTTTACCACTATTTTCATCTATAGTTATTTTCATCTATAGCTCATAATGGACTGTAGCTACCATCAATCATTAGGACTGTGTATTCGTTTGTTACCCTTATTCGTTTAAGAAACCCGTGGTCAAAAACTTACGGTCGACTTAAAAACTTTATCCTTAGTGAAGTTTCATTTTTGTTCATTTTTTTAAGTCAGCTTTTTACTAATATTTTCATCTATAGTTATTTGACTTCTTTCAGTGGACTAAGCAAGACCTGAAACGGCTTAAAATTTTCGAAGATATTATATACGTACAAAAATGCATTAAAAATGGAGTCAAATTATATAACCTTTTTCTATTTGAAGTCAGCTCCTAAATAATTTTTACTTTTTATCATTGTTTCTAAAGTTCACGCTAAATCATAGTGTATGAAACAATTAAAGCCACGACTTAAGGTACTATTAAAGAAAGTAGGAATTACTTTATTATTTATAGTTTTTTGAAGCCCACTTTAACATTTTTCTAAGTTTAATCGTAAATAGGCAATCTGGGACAGGCAATTTCAGCATTAGCCCACGTAAATTTTTACGCGGTGATATATTTTTATTATTATTTTTTTATCAGCCTTTTACCCTATACAACTAGCGATGGTATTTTTTATTTTGATGTGTAGTTTATTGCTTAAACCTTAAAAAAGCGTTTTCAAAGGGCGAAGTTGTCACTAAGCGGTCTCTCTCTGTCAACCCTGACTCACACACCACGCACACCCTTTTACTCATGATAAGGAAGATATACCAAAAAGACAACGTTCGATAGGCGCATTGACAATTGCAGTGTGTTGCACATTTGACGTCGTCTAGGGGTATTTTACGATAAATCATTATCTATGAGCAGGCTCTCAGGCTATTAGCTCTTTTTGTCATTGCGCATAGGCGATATTGGGTAATGTATTCAACACTATACTACATACCATTCACTTCTGCAACATTAATTTGCCTTGGCACTCTTTCCTAGTTCATTTTTTTGTATATGGCAAACCACCGAGGCATTCCTTTCTTAATTCTGGTCAAAAATCATCTTGAATACCACATTTTTCTCCTTTCACATAATGTCATTCAGATTTAGCGAATGAACGAATGAATTGAACGGAAAAGTCAGAAAGAGACACACTAGACGATAGTTTATCGATGAAATTGGGGAGTATCCGTGAATTAAACCGACGAGCATGTATGCGTAGATATATGGATGTAAAAGAGGCGAGAGACGTATGTCCCGTTTTATCGACATTGTATTATTTTTTACTATAATTTAATAAAGATATGGTTATTGTAGGGTAAGTCCGTGGGTTTTGCGTTACATAGTTTTGGTAGTAAATAATCATACAAAATTAGTATTTTTTTTAAATAAATTTTCAGTTTATGAACCAAACATTAATAAAACTGGCAAATAGCGCGTGGAATGTTTATATATTTTTTACAAATAATGTGTGGCTATCTATCCTGGATGATAAGTATGGGTATACATGGTCAGTATGAGATGGACATACATAAATAATATGTAATATTAATAAGTGTATTTTCTTTATTCATAGTTATTTAAGTTAATTATGCTGTTCATTGGTGTATATTGGTATCTAAAAGTAAAATATCAGCGTAAAATAGCACATTAATGCTGCTGTGTTTCGTATGGTGAGTGTAAAGAACTGGAGTCTCTTTTTACTGGAAACGAGGCATTCCACCTTTGTCCTCAGGGATGACAACGCATCCGTATTTTGATTCTTAATTGAAGGTAAATGTAGATGTCTATGGACTACAGCATTCACTTACCATCAGGTGGACTGTGTGCTCGTTAGTCATTTTTATTCACAAAAAAATGACGAAGACCATCATCTCTATTCAGCGAAGAAAATGAGAAGGAACTCGCTACTCGTTTATCACATTAGGCTAAGTACCAAGATAAATAAATTATCCGAAAGCAATAATGGGTGAGAAGAACCAATAGCATGTAACTTTTCTGATGAGAAAGGTGGAAATAGAGAAGTTGTCGACTATGTAGCCAGTGGAGAACATTATTGTAAAACGCATCATATCAAAGACTGACTTCAATGCGTTTCGTGCGAATTGTGGCTCTATAAAAATTGAACCGAGTTTGATTATAAGCGTTCATTATGTGGACAGAAAAGTAGAATAAGCTAAGACTCAAAAACCTATAGGAAAAGAGTTGATGAAATGCTTATTAATAAACTGGCAATCTATCCCTTGGCCATCTACTATTACGACCATCTCTACCGGGTACTACGGGAGAGATGGCCAATCGTAATTTGGAAAAAATGTAAATCATAAGACTGGTTATGCTGAATTTCAATGATTTTATGTGGTATTTTAAGAGTTTAATGTCGAAATTTTAATTAAAAGTTGATTTCTGTTAATTAAACTTTGTAATCTTAGTTTTACTGGCTTCTAACAAAAACTATGGCAAACTCCCCCGGACTTACCCTAGGAGCGCGAAAGCTGTGTAGCTTATCAAATAAAATTTCATAGTCTCTGCTTACCTTTGGGAGACAGGCATGAGAGTTATATACGTATCTATGGATATATTTGCTATCTACTGGTGATGAGGCATTTCACCTAAGTATCAGTCACAATATTATAATCTGACTTTGTCTTCGTTTACCAACCTCCTTTTAAAAAATACAGTTTTATCTATATTTAAAGAATTTCTTGATAACTATTGTTACAAAGGAAGAGAACGACAGGCTTCTTTAATCAGCTTAAGTACCTATGTAAAATATTCCCTCATACGCTTTTACCTCGACGCCAGCTTCTTGTGGCTTTTGTAATTCAAGTCAAGCAAGTTAATAAAGCTTTTATTCAAGTATAGTCAATCAATTTGTTGTTATTGCACGTCTCATAAGTGAAGCGTTGAGGTTTTTCTCTAATCTCACCTAATGGAAATCCAGTATTTTCTGAGCTAAAAATTTCTTTATTTTTTACTATTGCACTTTTCGAATAATAAAAATACAGATAAATCGAGAAAAATGAACCGTTTTCATATTTCTATTATTTTTAAAAGTAATTTTCTGTATTAAGTGTAAAAACAAACTAATTAAAAAAAATTCGATTCGTTGTCCGGATTGTGTGGATGGAGCACGATTACCGTCGTTAGAATTAATGTATTAAAATAATTAATTTTTTTAGGTTTAGAATCCAACTCACAAGTTCCTTTTAAAAATCACTGAATAATTTGGTCTCGTTTAATTGTAATTAATGAAAATGTAAAAAAACAACTAGTACTTTTCTACAAAAAAAATATTCTCAAGGACCTCTACTTTCGTCCCAAATATGGAATGTGAGATATTTTTCTTTTTTTTTCTTATTATATAATCAACGTAAAGAAACGTTGCCTTTACATCATATCAAATGTCCACTGCTGAATGTAGGAAAGGGACATTTTCCATATTGGCAACTATGGAAAACGTCCGCTTGGCAGACGGGTTAGCAAACGCAGTTTTTTTTTTTTAGTTAAGGATGCTTCTGCCCATTTACTAATATTTCTGTTGCCTTTAACAACACTCAAATCTGTCGCATTTTCGAAGTTTATGTATTTACCAATAATAAAAAATTGATATAGTGGTTTAAAAATCTGCTGCCCATCTCCTGATTGGTTTCCTTCAGTCGCCTCTTACAACACCCACGGGATGATATGGGGTAGTGGATATTCTTACACCGCCACTATACGGTAAAATTTAATACCGGCTGTTAGTAAAATGCTCCCGAAAACTAAGACAGACGATAATACTAACGATGCCTTCGATGATGGGACCAGAACAAAATCGATACCTAAAAAATCACTTTCTTTCAAAACACATGACATTTTTGATTGTGAGATCACAATCAAAAATATCAAAATCTTAACATGATTTTATTAGCATTATTCACGCTCCATCATATTAGTACAGCTAAATGAAACAATAAATTTATTAAAAAAATCATGAAAATGCTGAAAAATTAAACCAGCACTGAAAATTAAAATGGTACCAGCTGATTATAGGGTCAATAAACACGCTGATGCTGAACTCTTTTATTTAGCCCGGTACGACACAATGCATAGGTATTGCAGTACTTCGCTCACTCTACCCTTCACTTTACACATACGTTGCCTACGCCCGGCATACTCATGATGCCTCGCACTGAACAATTACACATGTTTAGCGTTGCCAACATGTGGGGAATTCCTCAAATTGCGGGGAATTTAAAGTAGGTTTGGGATTTTTGAGGAATAGTATCATGCGGGAAAATGCTGGAGTTTTGAAAATCGACAGCCCCGGTCAAGTAAAAATCTTTTTTCAAGAAATCTAAATCTTCTTATCTTAAAATTTTTGTTAGGTTACTCATGAATATCGAATGACTCACTTTTTTAATTCTCTTCATTGCATCACATTTAATTTTCAGATTTATTTCGGCAACTTTTGTGTATCATTTACTACTTTTCATTTCTTTGTTTTTTTGATTTTAAAGTAAATGCAGATACTGTGGTACTTTTAGTGGCAACGAGGGAAGAAATTGAAAATGGAAAGTGCCAAAAAATTCGTTAAAAAATTAGTTAATTTCAGATTAATTAGTGGTGGGGATGATTTTGAACATGTTCACAAACTGCAGACCTCCAATCCCTGCCAAGGATGATACGCGAGACTATTGAAATTAAAAAACATCCTAATTTCAATAGAGAACATGGATAGGTGCTGCCATCTGCTTGGGATCCAATAATTAACAAAATTAAACCCAAATCCATGCATATCACTGCAAGACTTCAGAATACTCTAAGCTCGTTTTGCGTAGATCGGACCAAAAATTAATATTAAAAAACTGAAGGTAGCCGGACTAACTATGACTTTCGGATGTCAAACATCTCAGTCCCCCCTCCCCCCGTGACCCAGGGGTGCTGTAAACCCCTGAAACGTCGGGAATTAGAAAATAAGTAAAAGTAGTTAATTACACGTGATAAAATCCGTAAAATTAGTTTTATTCAATGTGTAGTTTTCGCGTAAATTTGAGAAATCAGTATCATTGGTACTTCGTTTTCGGGAGCGTTTCACAAACACCCTTGATTAAATTTTATTATCAGGTACTAATAATTTATATTCTTAATATGTGCATAATACGTGATATTATAATAACTTGGAAATTATACAGCAATTAATCTGTTTTAAGCCTCAGACATAGGTCTAGTCACGATTTTTTTCATTCACCACCGAGCACGTGGTAAATCGGCACTTAAAATTAATATTTACAATTTTGCGGGGATTGAACCCAGATTGCCCGCGCACATTTTTTTTACAGCGATTTCTTAGCTCCTGAGCTATCACGGTTTATTTGGAATATGTTGAATGTTATATTCCCAGCAATAAATAAAAGCACTTAAATTCTACCATGTAAAGGTACTAGATAGTGAGATTTCAATTTTGCCTGGGAGGCTGTGTGGATACTTATTTCTTTCCGTTGCGTGCTGTTTACTGGTCTAAGAGTTTAGAGAACCAAGCCAAGAGACCTTAGTCCTCAGTAGTAGATCAGTCCTATGTTGTGAAAATATATCTGCAACATTTTTTTAAGTTACTTGCAGGTTTCCATTTGCTGCAGTTTCTACTCACCACCAGGCAAAATAGCAATAGGTTTTCCACTTCAGCTATATAAAATTCATATAATTCCCTTTCTTACTTTGATGCGTAATGAATATGAAGTTCGCAAACTTTCATCAATAATATGCTTCGGGGCTTTTGTGATTTTCCTTTGTTTCACTTTAGTCTTTTATCTTTTTTCATGTCTGAAATTTATCATTATTTACAGAATAAAAAATGAAAAAATATGCGAAAGAATTAATAAGTAAACATTACCATAAAAGTACAAAACTAGTGTAAGCGCCAAAGAGTATATAGTCACTAAGATTTTTTAAGCGCGAAAGAATGACAGTTTGGTGACACGTTACACTTTTTCCTTTATAATATATATATATATATATATATATATATATATATATATATATATATATATATATATATATATATATATATATATATATATATATATATTCCTTTATAAAATAAAGCATCCTCAACATATCCTGCCACCCGGGCGATTTGGGGAGAGTTAATGTGTTAGAAAATTGTAGAGATTACTGTTTCTTCCTAAAACATTAGTTGTATTTTATATCTATATGATTACGAATGGATTAAAAAACTGCGGATGTTGCTAAAAATAGAATAATTTTAAAAAAAATAAAGAAAGTGAAAAATTTAAAGAATAGAACTGAGGTATAGTTTTTTTTTTAAATTACATATACAAGATGCAAAAAATCTTTAAAAAGTTTTCAATGATGATGAAACTGTGTAACTACTGTCTATCTGGGTAACAAATAAATGCAGCTTAGTCCCAACTAGCAACATTTTTGTGTATATTTAAATGTGATTATATTAGACGAAAGATGACCGTTATTATAGATATAATAACAATTTTATATATAATGTCATTTGAGTCACTGAGTCATTTTTATATTAACCGTATATGAGCGAAGCAAATTTTAATATTCTTGATATATTGAGTAAGAGTAATTATATTATTGATTTTTACCAATCACCCCTGAGGACTAAGAAGGAATACCACGTTTTTAGTTATGAGGGTTCCGGTTTTCTACAATCGGTGACTACCTCTTTTAAAATTTAACTGCAGCTCTACCAAGTAAATAATGACGTGATACGAAGCGAAGGCATCATGCTGGTATAAATTTTTCTGCTCTGTGTCAAGATCGGAGTAGCGATAAAATGAGCTTAGCATGCAATGACACATAGGCTTTCACCCTCAACCCGTAATAGGAATCGGTATTTTATTTTCAGTATCTTAAAATATACCACATACAAGGAAAAGTTACCATCATGAAATTCGGAACGTGTTTTTAATCCTTATTATGAACTTAAAAATTTAACAAAAATATTGCTGAATTTAAACGCGCAAGGCTTCAAAACGACTCTGTTTCATAATTTACAGCGTCATATTTGTTGTTGCATTTTGCAATTTAAATCCAATCTTGTACTGCATTCTACAGTCACTATAACTTATCTTGATACCACGAAAAATAAGTTACGCATCGTTACACTGCAACAGTATAATTTTCCCATAGCTCGCGTTCGCTGCTTACATGGCCATTTAATTAAACAAGCTTATGATAGCTTTATTGTACAGTATCATCATGAATTCATTTCACTCACATTTATATTTTTTTAATAAATAAGTATTTTTGAATAGAATAAGGCTGACAAACCATCACACAGTTCACCTGATGGTAAGTAGATGCTGTCGGCCTTAGACATCTACGTCTGTCCTCGATTAAGAATCTAAATGCGAAAGAGTTTCCGGTTCTCTACGTGATCTAGATATCTACATCTTGCATTCTTAAAATATCTTAATAATCTTTTTTGCGGTATTTTAGGATTTGTGGAATAAGGAATTATAAGTATTAATATTATTTAATTTAATTTTAAGTTTATATCAGGTAAGTTTTAAAGAAGAAGGCCTATGTACAATTGCGGATTTTTTATGAACTGTTTAAAGATGACTGAGAGGAATGTGGTGGCTCTTTTAGTCCGAAATCTGTGTAAACTTTTACAATGTTAGCATCATCATTATTGCTATGTTGAAGCCTATCATACGTTCTCCGGTGAGAATTGCTTATACAGCTATTCTTACCAAGAAGGTCGTGAGTCATGTTTAATCATCAACTTTTTTCAAGTTTTATGTCATCACATCATCTATAGAACTTATTAATACGATAGCGTCAATTGAGGGTTTTTCTTCTCCCTCGAATGTCGGATACATACTCAGATCATATAAATATGATCTGAGGATACATAATATTGAGTCAACTCTTAACAATTCAATTTGCTGCTACGCTGAGGTATTATTATGAAAGAAGTGACAAATGAACGGACTGTAGAATCCCCCTGATAGTAAGAGGATACTGCAGTCTATGAAAACAATGACACCCAATTTCAAAACAAGAAGGCTACGCTTACTAGGCGTAGTAAGAGAAGAGATGCATTGTCATCTCTGAGAACTTAGATGGAAATGCTGCACATCTTGTAATCCTGACTTATTATTATTTACTTATATCAACTGTCGTAAATAATAGACAGCTTATGAAAGAGCATAACAAAAAGCAAAATGTTTTAATTCTACTTCAATTAAAAAACAGAAAAAGACTGTCAAGCTTTGCTCTTATTTCGATACAGTGCAAATCTTACCAATATTACTAATAAGTTTAAAAAAATATCTTATACGTGATTTTTCTATACACATTATTCTTTGACCGACGAACACTTGACAAATAAGGAGACCGCATATAAAATTATTTATTTACATGGCCTTCTATTCTGCAAAATATGACACGTATTCAATCACCAAGTAAAACCGGACCTAAAGTAAATAAAACGAAGCAAATGGCGAAAGTTTGAACTGAAATGGATCTGTAACTAGTCGTTGGAAACAAGATGGGTGACTTACTCAAAAGTTAAGTTTACTTACGAGTATTCAGCGGAGGAAATGCTACTGGAATTTTTAAAACTATGCACAAATAGTTTGATTTTATGATAAATACGTTTTTAGTGAGGACTTTGAATTTTGGAAAATTTGAGGCCTTTAAAGTATAAATAATTTTGAGAAATAAAGAAAAACCTTAAAAACTTACAAAGTAAACTTCGGTCATGGCTTAACCGTGCAGGTAAAATTGTCTTTTGGATAAAATATTGCTATTTTTAACTTACCACACTATATTGAATCTGACAAAACTTTTCAACCGATGTTTCCTTCATACATTTTTAAACGCGTTCTGCAAGCCATAATGTAACGAAAATCCTGTAGTTCTCGTTAAGTGCGTTATTAGAATCAGTATTCAAACGTTTAAAAATAACTTTATTTGAAAACTCGACATAAGAATAAATAATTCAAATGTTAATCAAATAATATTTGTAAATTTTATGTGGATTGATTACCTCTGCTTTGAATTATCAAGAGCGAAACGGCGACCAACGGCGGCCGGTGACTGTGTACATCATATACGGGGCGCGCTTCGTATTTGATGTACACTGCCCTTACTACCGATGGTGATAAGTACCGATTGTATACTGACGGTACTACCGATTGTGGTAATTATGCACAAACAATAATTTATCACTATGTCTACTTGACGAACAAGAAAATGTTGTTCCATAGATCTACCTTGTACCTATTTGCGACACCGGCTTACAATTTCAAAACGTACTCGTTGCATAACAGACATTTCGGACTTTATTATTTCAAAGGATTCGACTATACGCAAACGCATTTCCGCCTTGGTATAGCATGTTTTTTGGAATTCAGACTGCTTAATTGACTTCAGAGATAAAAATCTAAAGGTGTGAGATCAGGTGATCACGCCGGTCAGTTGACCGGTGCACTACGGGCAATCCATCTTTCACCGAATTCAGTATCCAAAAAAAATCTTTCATAACGGAGACATACGGTCGTGCGCCATCGTGTTAAAACCACATGCGATGAACGAGGTCTAGATTTATTTCGTCAAGTTCATTGCTTAGATCTTCTCGCAAAAGGCATCCGTAGTTTTCACCGCTCATAATGTTTGGTCAATAAAATACGGACCAATAATTTTGTCACCTATTATTCCCACCCACACATTGATTTTCCATCTGTGTTGAAAGTGGCTTAGTTTATAAGAATGCGGATTTGTCGTTGACTATACGTGTTCATTATGAGCGTTAAATACACCTGTTCTAACAAAAAACCATTCATCCGTGAATAGTAGGCGGTTCCAAAACTTATCTCTTGATCTCTTTCAACCTTATCGAGTAACCATCTACAGTAATATATTCTCGGCTCTTAGTCGTTGGGAAGAAGACACTGAATTCAACGATGATGATACGGGCGCTGACCATCGTCTTTGAGGGCTCTCTAAACGCGCATATGGTTTACACCCAGTTCACGTGCCACCGAGCGCATGCTCCGCGTCGGATCTTCCCCAAACATGTAGAGAATGTGCTTCTCAATGTCGTCATTGTACATTCTCGATCGTCCTGAATCTGTATGTTGTGGATCACCGCCATATACACTGCCAGTATTGTACATAGGAATGTGAAGTCTTTGGAACATCATCGCCGACGGCAATTGTATATTTCATGGAGTAGCAAAGCGCTCCTCGTAAAGTCTCCGTACTTCTGCATAATTGAAGTCACATTTCCCGAGACACACGAACATTTTAAAATATTTCTCCTTTGAGTAAGACATCGCACACAAGTCGCTTTCGGCGGGATATTTAATTTCGCAATACAAAAAACAGATCTGTCCGGGAGTAATTTTTGGGGGGATAAAAGCCTTCAATATCGGCGCTAGCGCACTACTGGTGTTTGTTTGTTATGCTTGTGCACAGACGTGGCAAAGCAACTGTCCTCTACAATATAGTTTTAAAATGTTATGAATCAAGGAAATTTGTTGTGATTTTTGATGTATTTTTTAATAATAGTTATTATTTATTTATTTTCTTCAGGCAAAAGCCGTAAGTGTTATTAACAAATTATATTACAACTGGGATTAGTAAAAATACCCTAAAACACTATATTATACCAAGAAATTTTTTAAAAATTGTGGGATCTATCCACACAATAACATATACTTAAACTGTTACGCTACTGTATTTTTTAAAATATATTAATTAGCATTTTTTACCGACCGTCGATAAACAATACTCATTTTTATTTCTTTTATTGACTACCAAATTGTGACAAAAATATATGTTTTGATTAAAACTACCCTTATAGTTTTTATCGCGTTCAATTTTAAATGTTTTTAATTCCCGACGTTTCACCCACCCAGACCCACGGCCACGGAGGGCTGAGGAGACTGACGTCCCGATATCAATGTTAATCCGGAGTACCTTCAGCTTTTTAATTATTGTTTATGGTCCGATCTATGCAGAATGAACTTACTCGGTCTAGAATTCTTGCAGTGTTATGTTTGGATTTAGTTATAATTTTATTAATCCTTATCGATTGAGGATTAGAGAGTATTTTTTTTTAATTTCAATAGGCTCACGTATCATCTTTGGTAGGAATCGATGTTCTATCGCGAAGATTTTTGGTCTATCAAATCTGATGTAATGGTTGAGGCCGGCTAGGATATGCTCACAAACTGCAGACTTCCCGGAACGTTGATGCTTCATGTCAGCTATATGTTCTTTTTCGCAGGTTTTAATAGATCTTTTTGTTTGTTCTATGGAGACCACATTCACAATCTAGCTTGTACACTCCTGCATCCTGTAGAGGAATGTGACGCTTGACGGATGGTAAGAACTGACTCATCTTCTTTGGCGGCTTGTAGAATGTTCTAATAGAAGCTCGCTTCAAGATGTAGCCAATCTTGTCTGTGACACCTCTGACATATGGTGGTACAGCAGGCACACGCTCGACTGTGGCCGGCTTCACTCGGTCACTGTGACGTAGGCGCGGGACCCGAAGCTTGTTATCGTGCAGTACCTGCTTGACGTGCTGAAGTTTGATGGCCAGGTATTTGCTGTCAACGATCCCATCAAAACCATCGAAACGTCGGAAACAAAAAACATTTAAAATTAAACGCAATAAAATTCGTAAACGTAGTTTTAATCAATGTGTAGTGTTCGCGTAAATATAAGAAATCATTATGTTAACCACTACGAGCTGGAAATAGCAAATAATTTTAGATTAGAGAAGATTAGAAGATCTAAAGACCAAGCGCGCAAGATATATACCAACTTTAAATTTCTTGAAGAGATGCAGAGATCATAATCTCAATCCTACGTGTGTCAAGATATCCTCTAAAAAGACATTTGAGAAAGCGCTAAGATCTTAAACCAGGCTAGTAAAAAGTTGTTAATAACGGTGATTCAGCAAAAATGTACCGATCTATGTTTTATAAACAAAACCATAGACAATTCGTCCAGTGAATTAAAGACAGTTTTATCGACATTTGATTTTAATAATTACATGAAAACTTTAGATAAACTCGAAACAACTAAATACAATGAATGCAAAAACAAATATAATAATAAATACCAAAAATTAACAACTAAATCAAATGTCCAACATACGAAATCGTTGACCATAGACACGAATAATACATTGCTGTGTTCTGGTCTAAAGGGTGTAAAGACTAAGGCTAACAAGCACTTCATCTTAGTTGTTGTGTCCATGGAATACAATAGACACTTATTATTAGGTGGACTCCAGACAGTACTTGCGCTTATGTGGGCTTACTGCTAGCTTGAATTCCACTTGGAACCCTTCCTTCCTTTTATTTGTTACCTTTTTCCTCATCTAATCGTTCATTATTTTATTATATTTCATCAAATTTCCATTACTGAACACAGGCGTGCCCTAGAAACTTTTTCAATAGCCTCTATATCTTTCTGATTGCTTATCTTTTTAATATTATGTTGTTATGACGCAAATTATTCTCCTGCGGGTTTCAGGTGAGTAAATTATCATTAAATTTGTCATAATTTTAACCGTTACTTTTTTAATTAACACTAATAGGGTACGTATTATTTTAATTCCGATAGTTATCAATTGATTTATTTATTTAGTTCAATATCAAATTGTATATTATTAGATGAGATTTTATATTTTGTATATTAGATGAATCTTACTTATATAAACCTGGACGTCTGCGTAACATCGTTCTTAATTGCTTAGTCTTGAGAAAATATATTATGATATACAAACACAAATTGTTGATTTGTTTAGTAAGCAGGTTGTGATTGTCACTTTGTCTTGTAGTATCTAATATTAAATCTGTTATAGTTTTGCGCAATTGATATATAATATTATAACAACATTTGTAAGGTGTTTTCGTCAGTAAATTCAACACTAAGAGTCCTTAATATTTTCTTTGAAAACTATACAACCGAAAAAAGGAGATTCAAAGAAATCATAGGAAAAGTGCTCAATGTAGAAATAAACAGAGCGGATGGCTATTGACCGTGCTTTCCGGCTTTATAAAACGTGCCGCTTTTCATGTAAGCTTAACCTTTTCGTGGTCTGTTGGCGCTAGCGGAAACGGAATTTAGATACTTTTTATAGAGTATGCTGAATTTGTCTGACGCTTTTAGATTTTGAAAAGTTTGTTACTAAATTTTCTTTCAGCTACTATTTCTTGAATAACCAATGTATTGAATGTGTATTTACTTTTTTATATTGTACTAGTTGGTACCAGCCGCGTTGCTACCCCGGAAGGTATAATCGCCGAAAAATTGTTTTATATTTGGATCAGTTTTGCTGTTTAATGAGGGATGATAATATATACATTGAAATTGAATAATAAATTAAAACTTACAAATAAATTTGTCGCTCACGCGCGCCACCTACTATTAGTTGATTGTATTATGCCTATAACCTTTGCGCAAGTGTAAGCAATAAGTTGACAAAGTTTTACCGCTATCTGACAAACTGCTTGGCAGCGCATAAAATACACGAGAGTGACAAACGAGCACACAGTTCACCTGATGGTAAGTGGATACTGAGGCCCATAGATATCCATATTTATCCTAGATTAGGAATAAAAATGCAGATATGTTGTCATCAATAACGACTAATATCGGAAATTACTCGTATCCAGTAAAAATTATCTCGGCTATCTCCCACCATACGCAAGACAGCAGCATCAAGCTGCTATTTTACGACGGTTTCCTGAGAGAGTGTGGTCCTTTCTCTCATCGATACGACCCATCCCCGGTCGAGCAGAACCATTCGTGCTATAATCATAAATAGCTGCAGCACGGCTCTACCTTGTATAACATTTATTGTGATTCCATAATAATCTCGTAATATTTATTTTTATATATTATTTTTTCTTTACGTAGAAAATCTAACTACGTTTATATAAATACGTATTTCATTGAGGTAAGAAATTGAAAACGAAATATAATTATATTTTTCGTTACATAAATTAAGATAAAAATTTACACTAAAATACCGCCCGGGAACCATTCTGGGTTGGTATGTACTAATCTTACTTAATTATCGGTTTCAATTCATTCTAATCATCAGAGTTGATGATTTCCAGCCATGCTTGAAGAGTTGCCTATAAATTCGAGAACAGTAGGCAACAAAATACATATCCACACTACGAAATCAATCTATTTGCAGAACGGCGTAGAAATAATATTGTTTTAATTAATATAGGGTAGAATATTTCTACTGACCTCCCCTTTTCATCACTGCTTTGGAAAATGTGTTTTATAAAGCTGGACTAGGCAGATATACTATCAATATCAAAACTGAATGCGTAATTCATCTTCAATTTCTTAACTTTTTAAGCATTGTGAAATAATCACTAAAAACATTATATATAAATCATGACTTAAACGAGACAAATATTTATAGTCGTATATTCATAGTCCTATAATATATTCATAGTCGTTTGTATATACTAATTATGTATGTATTTAAATATGTATTCTTGTATGTATATGCATTTATTTATATATTTGTATATATGTAAGGATAGATCATATATGTATAGTTTATTTATTAGTGTTTGTATATATTATGCAGTTAATTATCATTTGCATAACACCTTCGTCAAATTCCCACCACTCCATGGGTTGACTGGTAGAGAATGCCTCAATGCATTAAGTCCACCCTTTGTATTTTTTTGTTTAAGGATGCAATAAAGAAAAAAAAATTAAGTATAGATCCCATGACACCCCGTAGCTCGTCTTATAACGTGGAATAACGACGTTACAGGTCGTGTTAGTATGTAGGATTCTGTTAATGTGGGTAGCTCCGAATTATGCTTTGCGGCAGTACTGTAGGAGGTTTATTTTTCACAGATGTATTGTGACGAGCTATATTGATTTGTACGATGATGGCATACGTCTCACAGCTGAAACAAAGATTCCTCTCATAGCTGATAAAGTATAATTTTCAAAGTATAATAAGTTCTCAATTCTTTAAAATATAACGGGAAAAGTAATAAATATGAACTGAAGTTCTACTTAGTAAAACATTTGAAGTGCAATTCATCGTTTTCTACGTATATTTCGATACTAAGGTCATTTTGTTTTGAAAGGTATGAATATGTATTGTAGAAATACGAGGTAGGAAAATGGACTGCACACTATTTCGAGAACCGTAACACCGTATTTACGATAACCTCCACAGTTTTACGACGCTCAAGGGCTATTAAGGATTTCAACGCGAGAAACACGTAGAGTAAACTAAAGCAAAAAAATTGAAAACGCTGTTAACCACGCAATCCTTTGTGCACTTTTGGTTATTTACGAATTTAGTTTAAATGTTAACGTGGCCATAATTCCTAAGAAAATAAAAAATGATACATACTCAATGAGTTGTGGAATAATGTATTGAATACTGAAGTTTCAATACATTGTTCTACATATTAATTACAACGTAATTTTGAAAGTAAAAATCACATGAGGTACACTTTATATATCGTCTACAGTAATCATAATTCTCATCATTACATAGCTTTTCAAGTCTACTACTGAACATAGGCCTCCCCCTAAGAATGCCACAAAGTACGCTTCTTACCCATATGCATCCTTACTGAGGATAAGTGACTGTGGCGGCGCTGTCGTCGCGCCACAAGCGAAACAAGCGCCAAAGCCTAAATCGCGCTATCAAAAATCCGAAATGGACGCCGGAAAACCGTGACACTGTGGCCGTGGAAGGAGAATGGGAGATCTTCCGCCGGGCAAGGTGTTCTGCCCGGGGAGCGGACAATACTCCTTGTAATAGTTCGGAGATCTTCTATATATACTGTTTATGATTCAGAATTTTGATAGCGCGATTTAGGTTTTGGAGTGTTTCGCTTGTGGCGCAACGACAGTGCCGCCACATGACAATGGCCCGGCTATATAGCTCGTAGAATCGACAACCGACGGGGAAGAAAGGTTTTCGAGTAGCACTAACAACTGGTTTCGATGATGTTGGTGCCGTTAGCCTATGCGGCTATTATAGCTTCATCGGTCTCAGGGCTCGCGGCCTGAGGGCCGCAAGCTTAAAATAAAAATAAAAAGTGTCTGCATCGATCTGACTCGTTACTTGCATAACAATGCTCGCCTACTTCGGTTGAAAATGCACGTAGATGAGTTATCTAATGTCCGTCGGAACAGGAGGTTGCGGGCCTCCGGCTCTGAGGGCTTACTCGTATCGTTCCATTTTCTGGGCGGTGAGAGCCGCCCAGGGATGCGGGTGTACGGAGTTACCGTGGTATGGAAGAGTGCGTGTACCCGTCTGCGGACTTGCTGCGTCCCATACCTTGTAATATTTGTATTTTATTACTGGGTATGTAGTGTTCGTGTGTGACATGCTGGCAAGATTAGGGCCGTCGGAATCTAGCGGAACGGGGGGTTCAATTTAAACATTACGGGGTATCCTAAGACTTTCTGTAAGGTTTGGAGTCGGGGCTAAGATGATTGCGTTTGCCACTAACAAGTTGGGATGTGTCTCGGTCCTCTCAAAGTATCGGTGAGATATTTCCTTGAAATATTCAGAATTCGTCGCGAGTCGACAGTCTCTGTGTAAGTTGGAGTTTTACTTGTACCACTGAGCACCGGTGGCTAGGCGGATGAATATGTTTTGGACTATTTTGAGGTCGTACAAATGACGATGGGCAGCGTGCGTGAAAACAAAACTTGCGTAGGAAATGATGGGCCTTACGCAAGCTTTTTAAAAATAGAGCTTATGTCTTAAGGACAGTTTACTCTTGATGTACTCTTGCTATATCGATGAAGAGGGCGTCGGTGTTAGTAGTCCTACGATTTGTTAAGGGGAGGTTGAAGCGTTTCAGAATGTATTCTACGAGGCGATGTAATTGGTTAGTACACGAGTGTTTGGGTCTGAAGCGGAACTACTCGCCTGGGAAAATTTTGTTGGCAAGAACAAATTTTTGAAGGCGATTTAATATACCTTGTTCGTATACTTTTCCAAGTAGGCTGAAGAAATCTCTTATGAAGGGGAAGCTCTTATGAAGGTTTTTAATTGCTTTTGTGACTTCATTAAGTGTCACAGACTCAAACAACTCGTCCGTGGGTCGTAATGTAGTCACTACGCTCGACCTTTACTTACACCTCTGTAATATGAGCGGGATCTATGTGTTCGCTAGAAGGATTATATTAGCTCTCGAAACTTTCCATTGTCATCAAAGGTGAGATCTAAGTTTCCTGGCCTAATGAGGGGTGGCATGGGTGAGAATTGATCTGCTTTCAGAGCTCGGGTCAACTACCAAAAGGCAGTTTGGAATGGCTTGATATCCTCCACTAGATTATCCCACTAATCCTTTCTCAATTCTGCAATGCGCTCTTTTACCTCGTTTTGGACAGTCTAAATTTATTATCTATAGTGCGGTAGTGATTGTGATGTCTTGGTTGGCGCTCAACGCACAGATGTATGTGTCTCCCATACATTTTTTTAAATGTGGGATAGCAAAACCACTTAGCTTATAAGGCTCTACCAACGGCTTTCAATTGCTCTAGTGAATACTCATTCTTCTAAAAGACACCTAAAAGAGCTAAACAATAGGAAGATTAATATAATTCTGGAGCAATGTGTAGACTTTCAACTGGAGCAAGTATTACTATAAACATTATATCTGTGGTATGCTCCTTTATTTGTATACTGGTGATTTAGCTGTGATTCTGATATAAGAATGAAAGTCGTTTTTATTGTCTTTTTTTTTGTGTATATTAACTAAAAAAATTAAAATTATTTAAAGGATTTTGACCATTATTTAAAGTATTTTAGAGTAAGGTTTTCAAGTCCACTGCTGAATGTAGTGCTACTCCATAGATTCCTCTCAAAGAGAGGCCTCGCTTGGTAAATGGATTGGCAACTGTAGTTTTTTAGTTTAGTCATCATTAAGAAGACTCTACAATCCATTTCATGATTTGTTTTCCTCTTTTGCCTCTTACGACGCCCACGGGATGATATGAGGTATTAGATATTCTTACACCATCACTACATGTTCATGTTCATTGTATATTCAAAATGTATGTTTTGATAGTAGACACATGATGATGTTTTACTCTTAAAAGGATAATATTACATTTGTCAATCGTACCCATGCTAAGCCAAGTTCCAATGTCTCACTCTATATTTTTAAAATATTATAATTTTAGTTTGATCAAGAAATCTCATTTAAATTGTAAACGATGCAAATTTCCTTACACTGAACTTATTTCGTATGTACTAACTCAAGAACTTTCAGTCCGAGCTGTAAACAAGAATAAAGCATAGTGAGGTTTCTCTTATTTAGAAATCTCAATGTTTGTCTTGGAGATATGTATCTATGGAACATATAAGAAAAAAAATTCTATTTATTATTTACGATTCTTTTATTTAACTTGAATATACATATGTGTGAGACTTCGTGTCGGCGCTGTAAATATACACTACCTGGAATATATACTACATGTCGGTGTCGTAAAAGGCAACAAAAGAAAACTAACAAATAGATTTTAGCAACGTATTTCTAGTAAAATCTAAAAAATAAAATGAAACCGAAATTACTAACCCGTCTGCCAAGCGTTACAACATTCCCTCATGAGGCCATTTACGGCGGTTGACTTTATTCAGCAGGCTAACCTGTGATGGTAACGGTAATTAAAATAAGACGTACTATTACTTAGGTATGCGATAAATTTCATCATAAATACGAACCGGCACACTTCATATCTTCGAAATATTTATATTTCCAAGATATGAAGGCCTTCTAACAATATTTTGCTTCACCGGCGAACACACGGTAAATCAGCACTTAAAACTGCCATTATATTATTGGTGCACCGTCTCGGTTTTTTTCCTCGGCAGCCGCTTACGATACGCATAGCCCCTCGTCTGTCCAAACGCCATATTCTGGCGTCTCAAATAATATGCGCATCTATCAAACGCCATAATATGGCGTCGAGTGATAGCAAACTATTTGTAACATATATATGATATAACATACATATATATAACATATGTATTATAAAAGTACACTACACACTGAGGTCTAATCCCCTCCCCTTCTATTTGGCAGCCATTTTGTTTTTTTCTTGAGATATTCTCTACGCGTTTACGAAAAAAGTCATATCTCTGAGAGTTTTAGTCTTACTGAGATAAAAATTAACTCATTCGGAGGCCGATAATATTGTTTATCGTTTACATTATCAAAATTTTTGTTGACATACTTGTAACTTTGAAGAAAAAAAAATTGAACTTCAAATAAATATCAAAAAAATATGCTAATCGGCAAATTATTGTAAATTACTGCAAAAACAACCCCGTTTACCCTTCTTATTTTTATACTAGATCGACATATTTTGAGTTAAGCTACAATGCAACATAAAGTTTACAGCTGTATGTTTATTACTTTAAGAATTATTGTCGTTTGAACATGGCGTATACCCAAACACAAAAGGCCTTTGTTAAGTGACAACTGGCACTGCCTGCCTAGGAGTAATAGTGTTCTGTGCTGCCTGCTCTCAAATTATACTACTTATAAATAATGATTCTGATTCTCTGATCTCTAATTCATCATCTCTAGTTCATCGAAGATCATAAGCAATCTCAGATTACTATTACTCCTATGCAGGCAGTGCCAGTTGTCATTTAACAAAGGCCTTTTGTGTTTGCGCATATGCTATGTTCAAATTATGTTCAATAATTCTTAAAGTAATAAAGATACAGCTGTAAACTTTATGTTGTATTATAGCTTAACTCAAAATCTGTCGATATAGTATAGTAATAAAAAAAAGGTGAACGGGGTTGTTTTTGCAGTAATTTACAATAATTAGCCATTTAGCATATTTTTTTGATATTTATTTGAAGTTAAATTTTTTTTCTTCAAAGGTACAAGTATGTCAACAAAAATTTTGATAATGTAAATGATAAACAATATTATTGGCCTCCGAATGAGTTAATTTTTATCTCAGTAAGACTAAAACTTTCAGAGATATGACTTTTTTCGTAAACGCGTAGAGAACATCTCAAGAAAAAAAACAAAATGGCTGCCAAATAGAGCGGGAGGGGATTAGACCTCAGTGTGTAGTGTATTTTTATATTAAAATAGCTGTATTATAAGTACCTAAAATATCGCTAGTCCGTGACCGGACACACTGTATATATATATATATATATATATATATATATATATATATATATATATATATATATATATATATATATATATATATATACTTAGTATACTTGTATACTAAGTATACAGTACTTCGGAAAGTGCTTGACAGATGCGCCATATTGGCCAAAATGACCAAATGACCCCGACATTCGAGTGGGTAGTACAATAACAATTAATAAAGCGGGTAGTAGATATTTTCATACCGCCACTGCTCTATCATTTTAATTATTATCAACGAATTAACATTAATACATTGACGTTGATATTTACAGCAAGCACGTATCGCCAAGCTACTACCATAGCACTCTCTTAATTTTTCTAATGTAATAAAAACTCTTCCACGGTAAATAAAAATGTCCCTTACCTGAATATATACTATAAAATAACTAGAGAGCAAACTTAGTATCTTACACCAGCGTTACTACGTGTTAACCGTCGTTCCGTTAATGCTTTATTTCAAATTAATAAAGTTTGCGATTCACTAAACCGATTTAAACAGAGACAGTCTCAAGCGTATTTATTGTTATCGCTTTACTGTGGACATGAACATTCAAGACATTTATATTGATATTTGCTATACCGATTAAGGTAGTGATACAGAAATGTATAAACAAATGTAATTGTATGCAATAATCTTAATAGTGGTAGTGTAAGAGATTCCAATACGCTATATCATTCCGTGAGTGACGTAAGATGTGACAGAGGGAAATGAAATAGAAGATACATAGCAGCATCTTTTTGATAACAATTCAAAAATAATAAAAATACTACTGTTGCCAACCTGGTTCAAAATGTGGCTGGTATGGCAAATATGAGTAATATTTGCCATATGGGATCTTTGGAATAAGTCTACTTTCATCAGCCATTTCAGTACAAATATTACAAGGTATGAGAAACAAAATGGATACGACTTTTTGACACATTTATGCCTATGATAAGCTTTTCCACAGCAGAAAACCCACAGAGGACTCCATAGACTGTCACTTAATATTTATTTGCCACGCTTGGCAGACAGGTTGACAACCGCAGTTTTTTTCTAAATTATTTTAGATTAACGTGTTTAATATTCTAAATGAAAAGAAGCGGCGATTGTTTTACTGGAAAAAAGGATTGCGTCATCACTGCATTTAAAAATAACATAATATAACACATCCACATTTAAATTTTTCTCGAGGATATTGAAGACATCTTTGAGCTACGAATAGAACTCCACTTACCATCAGGTGGAATGAGTGCTCATTTGTCACCTTTATACTATAAAACGAAATTTTGCTGGATATCTTCTATTTCATTACCTTAAAATATGTGGTTTTTGTTGTTTTATTCGCCATTTATTTAACTTTGGGAAAATATCATAATAATCTTAATAGCTTTATAATATAAATATCATATATATAAATATCATAATAACTTAAATGAATAACCCTGCAAAAACGACACTCGGCGAACTTTTAACTACTATTGTGTTAAATTTATTTTCTGTCTCTCGGAGTAAAACAACGCTTAATAGTCCTTTTGTGCTTCTAAAGTCGTACAGATTATGATAAAAAAGAGGCAATGTAACAGAATGAAAAACCGCTAATGCAAATTCTTTCTTGATTCTTTTGTT
This sequence comes from Parnassius smintheus behrii, assembly GCA_036936625.1. Lineage (NCBI taxonomy): Eukaryota > Metazoa > Arthropoda > Insecta > Lepidoptera > Papilionidae > Parnassius > Parnassius smintheus. The sequence continues at coordinate 8,563,760 of JAUPFT010000004.1, read as the reverse complement.
TAACTACAAATGCTTTTTCGATATCATGGAACCCTAACATGGAGGCGGAACTAAGTAAGGAACTATCCCAGCATGCCTGGTGGCAGGGAATCCCGAGCATCCATGACTATGTTATCCTACTCTTTCTGAGCATGGGTGCTCAGGCTACCCCGGGTGCGGTGCATTGTGCAATTCCACCCGCGACAAAACTGCTTGGGGCAAACGGAGCAACAACACCAAGGCAACGCATGCAAAGCTATCCGTAAATTTTTGCAACATCAGGGGACTTAGTTTCAACTTTAACGCTGTCCACTACCACCTGAAAACGGCGAAGCCGGCCTTGCTCTTTTTAACCTAGACTCAGGTATCCTCTTCAGCTGATACTTCATAACTCTCCTACCCGGCGTAAAAATTTGAACATTCTTTTGTGCCCCGGGCTAGAGTTTGCGTATACTTCAGAGAGGACATCTGTTTTCGACGCCTCGGCAGTCTTGAATGTACGGACCAGTACATCCTATGGCTGCGCGGAGATTGCGAAAACCTACAGGTCTAATGGTGTTAATACAGAAACAGACCGACTCCTTGACCACTTCTGAATGGCTAAAGATTCCGTGATACAGCAGATCCCAACCGCAGAGATCGTGATGATGACCCACCACGCCGAATGGCTCGGTTTACGTTTTACCAATCTTGCGGGGATATCTGTTTATGACCTTGCTTTGGCATACGGTTTGACACAATTGGTTACTACGCCTACGCGGATTTCAGATGTGGAAAATCATATACATTCACTGTTGGAAATATTACTGACTTTTCATCCGAACAGATATTAGGTTTCCGTCGACGCCCCTTTAGGCTCGTCGAGTTATTGTCTTGTCCGGTGTAAGGTGACAGTCACAATAACGTCGTGGTGGTATTCCGCAGGCTGCCGCTGTATTTGGCAATATAGGTTGGCCGATCGGGATGGGATGCGATCCTTTTTTGCATTCTACCCTTGGGGGTAGTCTGCTTCTCGCCGCACTATCATAGCGTTGTTGCTGATTATGACGCTATGAGTACTCCATGCCTAACATGCGGTTTACACAGCGCCTGGTTCGCAAAGCACTCTTCCCCCCAGACCTCAGTAAGTCGATTGGGCCTGATGGGTTTCTCCAATTGTGCTTAAGACGTGTGCTCCGGAGTTAACACTGGTTTTAACGCGTATTTCCTGTACTCCTACTCCTAAGGTGTAGTTTCGAATTCTTGAAAACAGCTTTGGTCCACCCGATTGTTAATAGCCAGCTCATGAGGTATCTTGTGGATCACCAGCTTATTAGTGACCGCCAATACAGTATGGTGATCTTCTGGTCTACCTTAGTCATAGATGAGTGGAGGCAGTAGAGTCCAAGGGGTAGGGATCGGCTGTTGGTTTGAACATAGCGAAGGTCTTCGATTTGGTCTGACACAAAGCGCTTCCTTATTAGGCTCCGTTTCTATGGGCTTCCCAATAAATTGTGCCATTGGATCACTACTTTTCTTACTAATCGGAGTATCAAGATCGTACCAAACGGCGCATGCTCTGATTATAAGCCTATTAACGCTGGTGTTCCACAAGGCTGCATGCTATCACTAACGCTAGTTCTTCCGCATATCACTGATATGTTGCAAACTGATCACATTCATTGCTATTCAGACGATAGCACTGGTGATGCCTTACACACCAACCGTGCCAATATTTCTCGGGAAAACGTCTCCGATTACCGGGAAAAACTTGTGTCTGAAGTCGAGTATTTGCTTAAAAAGTCACGGATTGGAGGCGACTAAATCTAGTTCAATTCAGTCCCCAGAAGACACACATTTGCGCGCTTACCACTAAAAAGAACTCCTTTATTGTATCTCCTTAGTTTGAAGGTACTCCCCTTGCTGCCTCAACTAGTATCAGAATCCTCGGCATATCGAATACATGTCAAATAGTGTGCAGTTTCGTAGTTACTTGGGGGGAAGGCCAATTTGGCCCCTAACAAGCTTGGCGTGCTCAACAGAGAAACACAGTATTTTATGCCAGCACATCGCTTGCAACTACAAAGCGTAAGTTTAGCCTCACATGGAATACTGTTCTTATCTTCAGGCCAGGGTACCCCAGTGCCAGCTCCTTGACTGCATATTTCTATCGTATCTACCATGGGGAGTGTTCTGAGGAATTGTTTGGATTGGTTCCAGTCGCCAAATTTCATGAACGCACATCGGGTCAAAACTTCCGTACCAATAAAATACCATCTTCACCATCTGGATGCTTGGTGGTCCACTACTGTACGTTTTTCTAGGAGTTACTAGTTCTAGGAGTTCACTAAGTGATTTAAAAGAAGTTTTCTTCCTCGTAAAACTTCTCTGTGGAATTGTTTACCGTAGGTGACTTTTCCGGACCGATACAACTTAGGGACCTTCAAGAAAAGAGCTTACTCCTTTCTATAAGGCATCGGCAACGCATCTGCAGTTCTCCTGGTTTTGCGATTGTCCATGGGCGACGGTAGTCACTTACCATTAGATGAGCCACATGATCGTTTGCCCCCTCTTCTATAAAAAAAACCTAGTGTAGATAAAAAAGGATTTCCTTAGTTAAGATAGGTTTCACTGGTTGCAGGATGGATGTGCCTTAATCATTACGCTTGGCTAAGGGAAAAGAATACAATGTTGAGAATCTTGTTCAAGATGAAATGCTACAATCCAAAAAAAACAGTCTTGTCACTCACCATAGGATATAACATTCGACATATACAAAACACAAATTCTTGTTTTCTGTCAGAGCATGTTGCTTTTCCAGTTAAGTTCAATATTCATTTTGAGGTCTTCATAGAGACGCAGCGCAGCTCTACAGTATATATTTAAAAAATAAAATAAAGAATGTGCTCGTCGTTTTTTAGCAGAATGAACCAGTAAACTACAACTACTACTAGATGATGTTTTACAAATAAAATAAGAAAATATGTTCGTCATCTGAAGCGTAATTAATATATATCTTTTATAAAATATGCACGGAGTTTCAGTAGAATGAATTGAATAGTAAGTTTTAATTTTATTTGAAGGATTAAATTTTTTTCATGGCTTTCACGAGTGGTTATCCATAAATAAAACGGCCAATAAACTCACCAACGAGCTTGTATATCCGCTGAACGAAGTTGAATTGAATAAAGATACGATATTTATAAAAATATTATTTATAATGTTTCATTTCCCTTTTCTCAATAAACCGAACCCGCGTCTGCTGTACAATAATTGGCTTCTGGTTGTGTTATTTCTATACAATAAAATAGAGCACCATATTAACGGATCATCTTATTTGAATGTGCGATATTATTTTGAAGTTGCAAATTGGGTTGACTGGGAGAGAATCCCAAAAGGCTAAGTCCTTAATCCGTACGGTATTTTATACTATGAAGTTTAGATAATTAAAATATCGATAAATGGATATATCCACATCGTAACTAGTCAGTTATTGACATCGGTTGTCAGTTCGGTGGACTAAGTATATGGCCAGTTCATTGCCACTTTACTGATCCGTTGGGCTGTCAATTACTGTGGTTCAATTACATATGTCTTCATTATAATATATTCTATCATAGAAAAACTCCGCATAGCAGTATCTAGGATGGAAAGAGCTGTTCTTGTAGTATAGAATGGTCCCAACCATGTACGTAGTGAAAATATGATGTCTTGACATTAAATGAGTGTATTTTTTTTTTCGGATTTTAATTTATAAAATCAACGTGAGAAACGAGCACATCGTCCGCATGATGAAGATTGGATACTGTGACTCTATTCCTAATGAAGGGTATATTATGTGGGGGGTAGAAATCTACATATATATATTTGATTAAGATTCAAATTTAAGATACTTACGTTTTCACTCCTAAGGACTAAGAAACACAGCAGCTTTAAGGTCCTATTCTTACGGTCACGACGGGACTGCGTTTAACGTCCTGAAGTCACAGACATATTCATTACTATACAAAATTAACTGCAATATCTTGAAACCCTGCACTAGTATGGGTTTTAATTTTGAAACTTAGCCCAGATAATCTACGTTATGATAGCTATAAATACTATTTATGTCCTGTTTTAGCCTTCATACTTTCATTGATTTGAAAATAGAAACTTTCATGAACAAAAAATTTCTATGTGTTTGAGGAAACCTCGATTGAGATGAGATCGTCTGAGAAATAAAAAAATATTTTGAAGAAATGTGAATGCCGCCGACACGTATTAGGGCAATGAGGCGAACATTCTGTTCTCTTGCAACCCCTTCAGAAATAAGAACAAACCTATGCCCAGCTGTAGGACGTACATAGAAATTTTACTTAATATAACTTGAAAATTAAATTATTAGTAAATTTGGTTAGAACGAAATAACTCTACCGTGTTTTTGTTCGCAATGCGTTATTACGAATTTATCAAACTTTATTAACTTCTATGCGTCAATTCCATTTCTTAACATTTAAGTTTTGACGATTTATCGCACCACTGTGAGTATGAGACCTTATTAGAACAAAGTCATTTATTGATTTTAATTTCGTATTTGTTACCGTAGAGTGAAAAGTCCAGTAACAATTAAAGGTAATTTTTGGTCTCTAGAAAACAGCAAAAGCCTAACAGAACATATTAGTTGTTTCCAAAACTAAATATTTACGATAAATTCATCAGGGTAACAGATTATTATTAGATGAAGGTCTCATCTTTCCATTTTAAAGCGCTGCAAAATCGACACGCCTTGTCCATCAGTCCAATAACAACTAACCTGTGATTTTTATAATCAATCAACGGAGCATAATTGAATGCTGCGTCATTAAAAACCGACCAATTGTTTGTTTGAAAATTTTGTCGACGTTCAGCTTCGAGCTGCGCATTTGCATCTCTTCGCGCCTGTGTATGTTCTGGTGTTTCAGATGTCCTTATAGTAGATTGACGTTCAGCTTGCTCAATGAGTCTGTGTCGAGTTTCATCAGGTGTTTCCGCGGCTCTTAAGGTGGCCTGACGTTCCGCTTGTTCGAATAGCCTTTGCTGACCTTGAGCAGGTGTTTCAGTAGCTCTTAAAGTAAATTGATGCTCTGCCTGTTCAAGACGCCTTTGCTGACTTTGAGCAGATCTTTCAGTAGCTATTAAAGTAGCTTGACGCTCTGCCTGTTCAAGACGCCTGCGCTGACTTTGAGAAGGTGTTTCAGAAACAATTAAAGTAGCTTGACGCTCTGCCTGTTCAAGACGCCTTTCCTGACTTTGAAAAGGTGTTTCTGACGTTGATAAGGTATCTCAGATGCTCTAAAAGCAGCCTGACGCTCTGCTTGTTCTTGCCTTCTCAGTTCAGCATCTTTTAAAGGTTCTAGGAATAGAGCTAATCTTTTCGCTTGTCTTTGAGACGATACCGTTATAGCATCATATTCCGTTTGCGAGGCATTATAAAGTAACAAAAAATCTATTTATAAAAAAACGTTAAAATACCTAAAAGGATAATGATTTCTTATATTTACGCGAACACTATGCATTGGTTAAAACTACTTTTACGGATTTTATCGCGTTTTATTTATTTTTGATACCCGACGTTTCGGGTGCTTTCCAGCACCCATGGTCACGGGAGACTCCCGATAAATTCCATTTTAAAGCGCTGCAAAATCGACACGCCTTGTCCATCAGTCCGATAACAACTAACCTGTGATTTTTATAATCAATCAACGGAGCATAATTGAATGCTGCGTCATTAAAAACCGACCAATTGTTTCTTTGAAAATTTTGTCGACGTTCAGCTTCGAGCTGTGCATTTGCATCTCTTCGCGCCTGTGTATGTTCTGGTGTTTCAAATGTCCTTATAGTAGATTGACGTTCAGCTTGCTCAATGAGTCTGTGTCGAGTTTCATCAGGTGTTTCCGCGGCTCTTAAGGTGGCCTGACGTTCCGCTTGTTCGAATAGCCTTTGCTGACCTTGAGCAGGTGTTTCAATAGCTCTTAAAGTTGATTGATGCTCTGCCTGTTCAAGACGCCTTTGCTGACTTTGAGCAGATGTTTCAGTAGCTATTAAAGTAGCTTGACGCTCTGCCTGTTCAAGACGCCTGCGCTGACTTTGAGAAGGTGTTTCGGAAGCTCTTAAATCAGCCTGACGCTCTGTCTGTTCAAGACGCCTTTGCTGACGTTGATAAGGTGTCTCAGTTGCTCTAAAAGCAGCCTGACGCTCTGCTTGTTCTTGCCTTCTCAGTTCAGCATCTTCTAAAGGTTCTAGGAATCGAGCTAATCTTTTCGCTTGTCTTTGAGACGATACCGTTGTAGCATCATATTCCGTTTGCGATGCATTATGAAGTAACAAAAATCTATTTATAAAAAAACGTTAAAATACCTAAAAGGATAATGATTTCTTATATTTACGCGAACACTATGCATTGATTAAAACTACTTTTACGGATTTTATCGCGTTTTATTTATTTTTGATACCCGACGTTTCGGGTGCTTTCCAGCACCCATGGTCACGGGAGACTCCCGATAAATTCCGTAAAAGTAGTTTTAATCAATACCTAAAGGGAACTAAATTTCCTTTTAAATATTTTTTTAAAAGCAAATCCAAAATATCTAAAAAGGAATAAATATTCCTTTTAAATAGTTTTTAAAATCAAAACAAGAAAAGCAATTAAAGACACAACACGAATCTGAAAACGATAGCCAAAAAAAATCGAATCAACTTAAACCAAGTCACAAAATAAATCGCAGAAAACCGAAATCGAAAGCAGTAGTCAATATAAATATAACCAACCAAGAAAGAAGTAAGTTTAGAGGTACCGTATACACTATCTATACTATTAATAATCCTTTGAAATATTGTTAAACAACCTAAAATAACGAAAACCAATTCACGATTCCAAATAAATAAAATCCAAAATCAAAGCCAGAGTCTAAATATGTATAAAGGAATACCAACCAAATCAACAAAACCGTTCCAAGAAATTACACAAATCCGAAAATGAAAGCCAATAAAAATCCATTCAACCTTAACCAAATCACAAAGCAAATAACAAACAACCGAAATCGAAAGCAGGTAGTCAAATAAGCAACGAAATAGAAACAATTTAAGCGTATAGGTACCGTATGCACTATAAGTTGACGGGCGGCCCAACGGCGGGAGTTAATTTCATGTCCGGAAATATTTCATTACCGCGTTGTAAACACCTAGTAACGACATCTAGCGGAATCAATTTAAACTATGTATACGTTAGTTTATAAGAACTCTCAAAAAATATTTTTCTAATTTTTCACAATTTTTCTTATTGTAATACCGATTCATTCATAACCATATATAAGTACTGTATTCATTTCTGTTTAATAAATAGTACTAAGGCCTATTAATAAGGCTTACTAAGAACTGTTTCTACCACAGTTAAGTAATAGTTAAAAGTGAAAGCGTTACAGGTGGTGATAGTATTTATGATCCATACTTATAATCACGCCTGTAACCCTTGCGGGGTAGGCAGAGCATCAACGGATTACTTAATATCGTCTGCGAGGTTATCGCCTATTCTGTGAATTACAATGCATCAAAACGTTTGAAGAAAATCAGCTGGTGAATTTTATGTTTTTTTATCTCTCTCTTCCCGGTCCTGCGTGGAAAAATACAGATCCATACATTTTTTATCTTAATTTTGGTAAAAAGACATATCCACTCGAATGTCGGGGTCATTTTGGCCAATATGGCGCATCTGTCGAGCACTTTCCGAAGTACTTAATACATAACAAGTATACTAAGTATATATGTATATATATACTAAGTAAGTATATTGAAATCATATATCAATGGAAACGTTATTAAATAAGCTATCAGGTTATGCATAACAGATATTTTTTTTATATAGGAAAAGGGTGACAAGCGAGCACACAGTCCACCTGATGGTATGTGGTTGCTGTGGCCCATAGACATCTACATCTGTCCTCGGTTGCGAATCAAAAGATGCGTTGTCAGCCTTGAGGACTAAAATGGAATGCCTCTTTTCCAGTAAAAAGAGTCTCCGGTTCTCTACACTCACCATACGAAACACAGCAGCATTAAGCTGCTATTTGACGCGGTTGAGCCGACCCATTCGTGCTACAACTATACAATTAATATAGCTGAAGCATGGCTCTTTGGGCATAGCGCGAACAATTCAAATTGAAAAACTGTGATAGCTTAAGGGCTAAGCAAAGGTTCTAAATTTCATAGTACGCAAGCAATCCCCTCTAACCTATCAGTCAAACCTCCACCATATTAGCCTCGTTATAAGATTGGTCGAAAATAACAAATATCAACTTCGTGCTCAAACAAAAGATGTTTGACTGGTTAATATTTTCTTTGCAGGACGGCTGCCATACTAAAGACTGTGCAGTATAGCATAGTGCTGTGTAGCATATTTTATGGATGCATTCATATAATCGGGTTTAGAAATTTTTGTATAAAAATAACACAAAGATTTAAACAAAACATTATGATGTTTACAGTTTGTATTCTTAATTGGTACTTTTTATTATTATTTACCTTATTATTAATTAACCAGTAAGTACTTCTAGGAAGCAATGGTAGCAAATGTTGCGGGGAAATTTCCAATTCTTGGAAATCGCAAACAACGAGGACTCCTTTAGAGTCTTAGTCAATGGTTAACCAGTAATCCAATGCGATAAATGGGTATCAAGCTTAACAACTTAACAGAACTTATATAAAGTTACATTTGCGGTAATTGACCTTTGAGTCGAGATATAATTATAAGACGTAGTTTTGATACACTGTCCTAGCAAATTTGCTAAATACGTAGAACCAATATTTAAAGGCAGGATTTAAAAATAGCACCAGCAGGCACCAGTCAGTTCTTGAACAAGGTTCTTGATTTATATATATTTACATAGTGGATTTATATTTTGGATACATGTACATGTCTATGGGCTATAGCATCTACTTACCATTAGATGGACTGTGTGCTCGTTTGTCAACCTATATAAAAAAGCCAACTTTAAAAGTTATTAATTAGAAATTATTTTATTCTGTTTAGTTATTCAAAGTCGCATTTTACTTTTTAATAAATTTTTATTTTTTCAGTATAAACCGTACATTGAAATTGCTAATTTAGGTATTGTTTGCTGTGGGTAATTGGAAAAATTCAATCCATGCCATAACCACACAATCAATTATTAAAATATTTCAAAAGAGTTGTTTGTGGTGAATGATTATAAAATAAACAATGAACTGATATTGACAGATTGGCTGATGAACAATGAACAAACAATGAAAATTTATTCGAACATCAAATTTTTTCAGAAGTCTTATTCATATGTTGCAATGTTTAAAAATTATATTAATATTTTTTTTATATTCATCTAAAATGACAAACGAATGAAACTTAATCCTTGAATCCCACCTGATGGTAAGTGGCTTGTGCAGCCCAGGACACCTACAACCAATTTACAATAAACAAGACTACATATGCGTTGTCACCTCTGAGAAATAAGATGGAATGCCTCAGCCTGTAATATAGAACACTTAAAACTGGAACACAACAGTGCACGTACTGCTGCATGACGATAAAAGAAGGTAAGAGGATGGAACCTACCTGAAATCCCAGGCAGAAAAGGAGTCCTAAAGCTTTTTCTAAATGTAAGGTCAATACTTGACTTCTGACGTAGCGAACACGTCAGCCTAATAGAGGTTTACTTTCTTTTACGACATCGGTATGGAGAACTGTTGCCGATAAGGCTTTTTAATCTTATCCTGCCACCTGTAGCATAAACTACCACGTGGATATAAACCTCTATGTTTATTTGCTGAATTTCATGCACCAAAATGTTAACTTTCATCGTCTTTTCATCATCATCGCCAACATTACAGCACTTCACAAATTCACTGCTGAACATAGACCTCCCCTAAGGAGTGCTACGAAGCACTTTCTTGAGCCACTTGCATCCATCGACTTCCTGCATATCTTACTACGTTTACTTTATCAAAAATAACGGAATAAATTGGCGCTATGTGAGATTTCATGTTTTAATTATCTATCCTATTTTTTATTCTGTAGCGTGCATGTATCGTGGTGTTACCCTGATTGAGCCTAGGCATTTGTGCTACAACTTTGATGAAGTGGCAGAAATAAACGTTTAGATATATGTGAAAAAACGTTATACAAACCTCTTCCCATCGACAGAGAATCGTGCCGAACAGAAAGCTACTCTGCGCTGGATGTGGTCAAGTAGATGAAGCTGACGCTAGGGTAAAACGGCTCGTAGGTGAAAAGAGTATTTCGTGAGGTTCAATTCGCGCCTTGTAAAGTTTCTTATCTTTCCTCCAAATACAAATATTTATGCATGCGTTCATTAGTAGGAGTGTACCCGCTCTGGCGACAGATCGACTAACCGGCGGTATTTTCTTAATTCATTGTAGAATTAGCTACAAGGCCTTTCACCTTAATAAATTATGTTATCAAGTACTGTATTTATTATGTAATATAGAAGTATGATAATAAATGCCTTTAAAATAACATGCTGTTATATGTGTAAGTGTGCAGTAAGAGAAGTAGAGGGCAGTCTCCAACTAGATAGAATAACAATCTTGTAAAAGATGCAAGAGGACCTTGGGGTTATTTAAGGTTAATGATGATGATAAATTGTATGACGCCAAATTTTCGGAATATTTTACATGGCGTTTCAACTTTTAAATAATACAAGTCCTTCTAAATAGAAGTACTTCAGTATAACTCAAATTTGTACAAAATCAAACTGATACTAACGTTATAAACATTTCAATTATTACAATTCAATATCAATTTACGTTTATTATAATCTCTCACATAATAACGAATTTAACAGATCGTGTCATTGATTTTGTGAGTCTTGACTTATTGTTGTAATATAATTTATTCGAAAGAGAAAAGGACTGTTAAATTAAGAAAAATGTTGATTTTGTATTAAAATTATTCGGATACCTACTTTTCAATCGTCCAGTAAAAGTAATCTGACTGAATATATAAAACTAAACTATTTTATTCACGCAACTGCAATTTTTAATTTCTTTATGTTGTATTTATCCTACAATCGTTTGAACTTATGCTGCCAATCTTAATTCTTCACTAATATTCTAAATACATAAAATTAATTTAAAAGGCTTTAATAGTGTTGCATTCGATAAAATTATCAAATAATAACTCTATTCTTTTTGTTACTTAATCTGATTCTAAAATACAATCATCAGCTTTTTAACAGACCATAACAATCCACTCCAAAACAAAAGCTTCCATAGAAGAGAAAACTTACTAGATAACAAGAATCCTTCCTTACCTAAGAGTTTGCCTGGGACCACTCTCTATTCTATTTCTGCCGCCAAGTAGTAGAAATTGCATTGCTGTGTTCCGGTCTGAAGTGTATAGAGAACCAGTATTAAAGGCTGTGAGGCAGTCAATCTCAGTGCTGAAAAGTGACAGTGCGTATTATGTAGAATTCTTTGTTTGAAGTAGGTTACAGGTGTCCATAGGCTACAGTTGCCTTTTATCGTCAGGTTCGCCGTAAGTTTGTTATTCACTTTAGTTTGATAAAAAATAGACACTCTTGTTAGACCAACTTGTGGTACAGTACAGTGCCAGACCACAGTACCAGACGTGTGAATACTTGGAGTTTGTCTCCGTCACTCACTCGTGTAAGAGTATCTGGATATTTATATTTCTCGGAATTTATACGACGAGTTTAGTCTTTCACCTATCAGAAGTCAAACAACATGCTACGTATTTATTTAAGCGTCTTTTACAGCACCCATGCCAAGGATAAAATTAAGCGATCGATTATTTTAAGCCTCAATTATGAAACAAAATATACGTAAACATACATATTAATATAAACACCCACGCCTGTCACCTAGAAGGGTAGGCGGAGACTACAGACTTCTATTTAGCATGATCCTGACACACCTTTTTCACCTACTTTACATCCATATAAGTACCTATATATGCTCGTCGGTTAAGGGTACCCTCTGGCCCATCTTCAATTTATCGCCATTATGGTCAATAAACTTTTGTCTAGGGCTCTAGGGAGTCCCTTTCCGACTCTTCCGTTCACTTCTGCAAGATAAATTGTAATGTCACTGTTTCCCTATTCATTCTTTCTACATGGCAAAACTACTGAAGCATTACTTCCTTAAACCTGGTCACAACATGCTTTTGCAAACCACACTTTTATCTGTTTATTACCCTTTATAACTTTTATTACCCTTTTTTTTAACATGAGGAAATGCCTACGCATACCCGCCTCGCGGGGGCAAGGACGAGTTATGTCGGACTGGCACCGACTAAAACCCCATGGTGTTCCACCTTTGTCGCATATTGGAAGGGCTACGGGAACGCTTTCGCACACATCCGCGGCCCTACTAGCGCCTGCCGCCCCATGGCAGCACCTCCTCGGGAGAGGAAAATTCCTCCCCGTTCTCCTTCCCAGGTAAGGCGCACCAGAACACATGGTGCGCCTTCCTCTACGGCCTCCAATTACGTCAGTGCAACAGACGCCCCCGCGTCCGATGCACAAAGGCCATGGGGCCAGGAAAAACGAGCACTTAGAAGTACTAGCCTTCCCGACCCCAGCGGCGGATCTGGTCTATGGCTCCGCCGCCAACCAAGATTCGGCTGCGGAGGGTAGGGAGAGCGGCGCCTCGCAATACCGACAATCCTCTCCCCCCGCAGCCCCACCACCACCGCATCAACGGTGCGGCCCCGTTTGAGTCACGAAGGATAGGGCGAGTGGCGCATCGCCATACCAACACTCCTCTTCCTCCGCGACTCCACCTCGGCTGCAGCGGTAGAGGGTGCGCGAGTCCCCACTCGCTGCAGTCCACCAGCACACATCCGAAGTGGGCTCCCCAAGCCCACTTGGAGTGACCACCTCAGGCCAGCCCTTCACCTCGGGCCAGCCACGTGGGTTCCTCTTTGTTCACCGTGGGAGACCAAGCCACGGCTACTAAGCCCCCCCGCCACGACAAGGCGGGAACCCGTTCGGGGGGGAACTTTTATTACCCTGTCATTCATATTCAGCAAAAAAAAAACTCATTTAGTTATATAATATAATATGCAATAATGTTAAAAAAAAGAGAAAAAAGACAAACACAACGGAAGTTTTCCGTATAATGAAAGCAATTTGTAAGATGTGATATAATTCAATTTAAATGGAAAGCAGCATCTCCTATAAGGCTGCTGTGCTGTTACAAATTACGTGAATACAAAATACAATGACTTATTCAGAGATCAACTAAAAGCCACAATTTATTACTTTAAATTTTAAGACTGTGGCTATGCTGAAAAGTTTATTCTATCAAGCATTTACCAAGTTTATTAACAGACTGAAATAGGAAGGAAGTAAATTCAACGGTATTACTTATTATACAAGTTACAGTGCCCACAACTGTTTCCGCCGGGCTAATTGACTGACAAAGTATGATTTTTTATGTTATGAAAAGCAACTTGTTAAAGGCCTGTACCAGATTTGTCTCTTGATTTATCAGGCATTATTATGCATTGTGTTGCTTTGTAATTTTAAGACAAATTGTTTTATTTTGCATAAAATCTGGAGAATGTGACAGTGGTTGATTTTATAGTGAAAATTATTGAAAAACTTACTAATTTAGAGCATAAAGACAGGACAAGAACCCAGGATTGGCGACCTTCAGTCCTCATACCAAAATTACTAGAGGACCTACATCACAGTATTGGTGTTCGGTAATAAAAGTGTCAATTTTGGCAATTCAATCGGCAGTTTTTAGTGTCACAAAACCTAAGCGCGTAACAATCGGTGTCAGAAGTGGGATAAAATCATGCTGATTTTACCTAAGGACGAAACGGAGGGTGTCCGTACACAAAGTCAACGCCAGCAGGAGACGGACCAGAGACGATTTGGTGGGGCAACGCTGCAGATGTCGAAGGGCCAGCCGCCTGTAGCTTCTGCATCTGCATCACCTTACTTAGGTACTTTGAGGGTGATGCTGCAGGAGCAGACCAGCCGACAGGAGGAACAGGCACGTTGGTTGAAAGAGCAGCATGAGGGAGAGGCCCGTCTACAGGAGAAACAGGCCCGTCGTTTGGGACAGCAGCTCAAACGCAATAAGGAAAAGCCGATGCTCTTCATGAAGGACATTCAAGCTACCTTCGGGAAAGACATAAGTGAGGTGAAAAATAGGGTTGCCCAACATAACAACCGCCTGTCAGAAGCTAAAAAGCGAATCGACCAAGTGAACAATCGGGTTGACAACGTAATGGCTGACATGAAAAATCACTGGACATACAATGTACACTGTACACTGGACAAACTTGGGGGTGGAACTAAAGCTGTTACTTATGAACAGCTCCTTGAAGCATTGGAAGCGAAATACGGCGACGCTCACCTAGAACACGATTTTCGTGCGCAGCTTAGAGATCACGTGCAGCGCATCAACGAAAACCTGCAGCAGTTGACTCTTGAGCTGGAGAAGCTGGTTTGAATGGCACACCGATCTGTACCTACGCTCATTGAAGGGAACCTGGTGCAGACATTCATCGACGTCATTTTCGACCTAGAGGTCAGAGATGCTGTGAGGGTCAGGCACCACGTGACGCTTAAGGGAGCCTTGGCAAATGCATTGGAGGTGGAATCCATGCGGCAGAATCATCGTTCCCACTGCGTCAAGGAGGTTACAGCAGCTACAGTTTGCAACCGTAATAAGGGATACAGCCCTAGGTGCTATGGCTGTGGGGAAAGAGGCCATCTACGATCCAGCTGCCCTAAGTGAACTATAGAAAGGAAAGGTGAAAGGTCTCGAGTGGGTAGTGCGGCTAAAATCACTGTCCAGCAGCGGTAGGATCGTCGTCTCCCTCACATTAGGGAGGTTGCAGTTGCTACAGTTCGCGACTGCAAATAATATTACTGCCCAAGGTGCTACGACAGTGGGGAAAGGGGCCACGTTCAATCCAGCTACCCTGAGCGAACTATAAAAAGTGAGAACGATCGATTTCCAGAGACCTCTTTCTCTATTTCTGAGGGCCAGGTGCTCCGAAGCCTAAGTGGAGCGACGTCTCAGCGATGAGTTCGAACACTAAAAGTTATTGGGCCCAATGGGACAGATTGCTGCTTCAGGATGGAGTTCTGTGCCATAAATGGGGAAATGGTCGGGGAGATAGCAGTCATTTACAAATTGTTGCCCTAAAGCTAAAGTACTGGATGTTCTACAGCTGTACCATAATGGTTGTGCAGGAGTCCATCTGGGAGTTATACAAACTCTACTGAAGATCCGAGAACGGTTTTACGTTTTACGGTGACGATGTCGAGAGTGTCAAAGTTCAAAGCGACCTCAGACTCGTAGAAGAGGTGAATTGAAATTGTACAATAATGGTACACCATGGAAGGGGATAGCCCTTGACGTTGCGGAGCCGTTTCAAAAAGTTGCAAAATGTACTCCAAAGATAGTCCATGTGGATCAACTGGCGCGTTATTATGGGGCCGATAATGCTCAGGACGAGCATGTCTTAGGAGGAGGCAATGTTGCCTGCCATTATTAATGCCTGTTATGTGGCAGGTGATTATTAACACCATCTAGTATCAAGTAGCAGAAACAGGAGCGTCAAGATCTTTCTAGAACTTTCCCACTAGCGCCATCTAGTGTCGAGTGGCGAGGGCTTTCTGGAGGATTCTTTGCTAGAACTTTTGCCATTCTATCGAACATTCTAGATGTTTTCGGTGGAAAAAGTACTATATAAAGTCGGTAAGGACCGCGACCGGGGCGGTGTTGAATTGGCGATACAAGTGAATACTTGGGAGTGAAATAAAGTGAACTAAAGTGTTAAGTGTAATAAATTATTAGTGTGTTTGAAGTTTTAATTGGTGTTCGGTAATTAAAGTATCAATTTTTTTTGGTAATTCAATCGGCAGTTTTTATTGTCACGAACTCTAAGCACGTAACAGTAATATAATTTAGTACGTGATTCGCTTTCTTACATTTACGCAAACACTACACATTGAAATAATACCAGTTTTTACGGATTTTATCGCGTATATTTAACTATGAATACCAGACGTTTCGAGCGCTTTACAACACCCATGGTCACGTAGGGGACTGAGATGTTCATCGTCCAGATGTCATAGTTAACAGCAGTTACCATAGATTAAAATTTTACTTTGTTCCGATTTACACAGTGTGAACGTATGGTATCTTGAAACAACTGCAAGACTTCATTCTTTACAGAAGTAAGTGTTACAACATTAAAAAAGAATTATAAAAGGTGTGGTAAATAATAATAGTAATAAATTTTATTCAAATATAGATTTAACAAATGTAAGCAAGAACAGTAAGCTAATCAATGTTCAAGATAAGACATACAAATATTTTCCGTTGGACTCCAAACTAGGATAATCCTGTATCTTGGGGTCCGAGAGCGCAAGTAAACTAGAGAGTCGTACACAGTATAACAAAAGAAAATACATGTTTCTACAATGAAGTATCATAGTGTAGTGTAATTTTACTTGAAAGTGAGTGTGTGTGTGCGTGTGTGTGTGTGTGTGTGTGTGTGTGTGTGTGTGTGTGTGTGTGTGTGTGTGTGTGTGTGTTCTGCTAGTGGCGTTTTACAATATCCTCAGTTTCCTCATATGTTAACGTCATTAGACATTTTCTAACAAGTAGACGGACCTGTGAGGTCTTGAGGTTTCTGATGTTATGGTATCGTGATATATTATTTTAAATGCGTGGATGAAGAAAGTGTGGTAGTGGTGACAAGCAAAAAACGTTTTAATATTAGGGACGGGCATTTTGTATACCCTTTTATATAAAAGATGTTGGTAGTTAGGCAGGTTTGAAACGTTTTTATGATATCTCTTTATTACTTTTAGAATATATAACTGACGAACAGATGGTACACGAGATAAATTAAATACCTCTCTGGTGTTAAATCGCGGTGGTTTTTTAAGCATGGTTTTAAGCAAAGCTCGTTGAGATCTCTCTATTCTTAATATGTGAGTTTTGGCAGCACCTCCCCATGCCGTAATACAGTATTGCACAATGGACTGACATACTGTTGCGTATTAGTTTGAATACATAGATAAGTTTTCGAACTCGAGCAGCCAGATTTGTGATATGTGGACTGAACGATAGATAGTGGTCGACAACTACGCCTAAATATTTTATTGTTTGCACTGCATGTATCGATTGGCAATTGCACGTTGAGAACGTATAAGATAAGGCACCACAAGGGTAACTTGGTGTTCTGCACCTATAACTTTTAAATTAACCAATGAAGAAGGTCTAGAAGCCCAAATCTTGTGAAACGTTATGTATTTAGACTTAGCGGTGTTAATAGTGAGGAGGTTCATGTCCAGCCATTGAACTATACGTGCAAGACCATGTTCAGCCCATTTGTGCACGTCTGTCCACGTCTATCCACCTACGATTATGAAAGCGCACTACTGTCTCGTCTGCGAAACAGATCAGTTCCGCATTATTAATATTTACTAAAGAAAGGTTAGTTAGTAAGTGAGGTTAGTAGACTAAGGTTATATGAACTTTAAAATGAAAGTTTATATAATCCTAGCGTCGAATTTAGGGAATATATAAAAAAATATTGCAAAATATTTAAAAGTGTGCTCCTTATCCAAGTCATTGTATTTGAGCAACAAAATGAAGACTTCTTCTAATAAAATTAAAATGACATGGAGTATAATTAATAGTGAAACTGGTAGGGTCAAATCTCGCAATTCAAACTACCAGTTAAGTTTTAACAACAAATTAACTAAACCAGATCAGGATGTTGCAATGGTTTTTGAGAAATATTTTACTGATATTCCAATCTTGACCACTGAGTCACTGAATTCTTCTCTTGCCGTCACCGAATCATTACTTAAACGAAATGTAAATGAGAGTACAAAGAATTTTACTTTTCATAAAGTGTCATCAAAAGATATTGTAAAATATTTTAAAAATGTTGATATTAAGAGAACCGCCGATCTGTGGGGGATTTCTGTTAAAGTTATTGCGTCTATAAAAGATACGATCGAATCTCAACTATCTATTATTTTTAATACTAGTATCGAATCTGGTGTGTTTCCTGATTTAATGAAGCGTAGTAAAGTAATACCTTTATTAAAAATCTGGTAGTACATTCGACTACGCTAATTTTAGACCTGTTTCTGTATTGCACTTACTAAAATTTTTGTAATAATTATTCTTGATCAAATGTTAAATTTTTTTAATGTAAATAATTTACTTCATAAAAATCAATTTGGATTCACAAGGGGTTGCTCGACAACTGGTGCTGGTTTTGAGCGGATTAAATATATATATATATATATATATATATATATATATATATATATATATATATATATATATATATATATATATATATATATATATATATATATATATATATATTATATTATATTATATATGTATATAGGGTTAGATGGCGTGCATTCGTTCAAGTAACATTGGCCCTGTAAAATTATTTGTTTAAAAATAGTATTTATGAGTTATTTTATCTAAAAGTTATTACAGTCCGTGCATTTTGATACAATTGAGCTGTGAAAGTGTTTTCAACGAATATTGTCGTGTGTATGTAAATATTTTGTGATAATTAGCAGAAAAATATTTAATCGAATAATTGTATTTTGTTTTGAAACAAGACTATAATCGAAGTAAGTATTGGTTCTGGACTGTTAAATTTAATTGAACTTCAAAATATGATCGAGGAAGATAATATTACAAAAGTTATTCTTTCTGGGTGACCGTTAAATTAAGTTTGAATCCTTTCAAATTTTATTTGTTTGAAACAACGCCATCTAGAATCATCCATAGACATTTATTACAAAACGTCGTAAAGTCGATAAAGTCACCGTTTTCATTTGAGTTGCATACGTGGAGGAAGAGATGGCACCACTAGTACCAAATAAAATTCAATGCAATGGTTGTTCGCAAGAAATAACCGACAAGCAATGTTTAAAATGTCATGTTTGTTTTATGATCTTCCTTGCACAAACGTGTCAGAAAAGTGGTTTTATATTATGTCAGCAGATAATAAGAAAAACTGGAAATGTCAGGAATGTAGAAGCAATGAACCTAAGACTGACAATACCAACACACCAATAAAACACAACCTGCAATTGTCACCAAATAGCAACCAAGACATCGGACGTACAAATGTGACTCTGCGTAGTCGCATGAATGAAAAGCTGAAATCTACGGCCATTTCAACATCCGCATCATCAACACCTGATTTGGCAACTATTGATCTAGCAAATGAGCTAAAACTATTGCGCCAAGACATCAAAGAAATGCGTAATGATATGCAAGAGTTTAGGGGAACGATGATCAACCTGCTTACCGCAATAAATGCGTGCAATCGGCGACTTGACTGCCTGGAAGCACGAATGGATGTGGTGGAGAAAAATTCGCAGATTAAGACGTCCAATGACATATCATTTTTCGAGAAAACAATTACGGATCTCAAAACTGAGCTTAGTGACCGTGACCAGGAACTCTCAAGCAATGATATCGAGGTCTCGGGAATACCTGAAAACAAAAATGACCGTTCTACATATATTGTTTTGGCAGTAGCAACTAAATTAGGTGTAGCGCTAGAAGATCGCGATATAGTAAGAGCAGAGCGTGCAGGCCTTTTGAGGCGTGAGCAAACTGAGACATCTAGGCCGCGTCCCATCGTAGTGCGGCTGGCACGCCGTGTTCATCGCGATAGTCTGCTTGCAGCGGCGCGAGTCCGTCGAAGCTGCACTACAGTTGGTCTGGGACTCAATTCCGTCGACTGTCCCTTCTATGTGAATGAAAGGCTAACCAGACATAATCGTCAACTATTTTATAAAGTCCGTATGCGAGGAGGTGGCGTGGGATTTTATATTAGGCTTGGTATCACTGCTCGTAGAATTTTAGTAGGTAAAAATGACTCTGTTGAGCAGATGTGGATAGGGCTCAATGTTAATGGTATCAAGGTAGCCATTGGTACAGCATACAGACCCCTTGGCTTAATGTAGACAAATTTATTGACGCACTTACAGATTCGATTTCCTCTATAGCTAATTACGAGCATACCATCTTACTTGGAGATTTCAATATTCACTTGTTACATACGCATAAACCTAACGCGCAAAAGTTACAAAATTTCTTTAACTACATGAAACTTACTCAGTATGTGAACCAGCCGACCCATTTCACAGGAAATAGTAAAACTTTAATTGATTTAATATGTGCCAATACGAATGTATATTGTGTATCTATTAATCATATTCCCAATCTAATTCTATTCTAAATCTATCAATCTATTCTAAATCTAGAAGAAAATAAAATCCTACCTGAAAAACAATCCGGCTTCAGAAGCAGCAAGCTTTTAACAGTACAGCACGGGACAGTGGGCGAGGTACTTTATTGGTCTTGCTTGATTTTTCCCGTGCATTTGATACGATAAACATAACGCTTCTTCTCTCTAAATTAGCCTACTATGGTTTCGACATTTCCACTATAAAGTGGTTTACAAGTTACCTTTCCAATCGTCTGCAGTACGTTAAAATATCTGGTGATAACGGCTCTGACATAGTATCGTCAACAATGCTTGTTGTTAGAGGTGTACCACAGGGTTCTATTTTAGGGCCACTACTTTTTATATTATACATATCAGATATAGTTACTACAATCAAGTTTAGTAAGTATCACTTATACGCTGACGACCTCCAATTATTTATATCGTTTAAACCTTGCGATACAGAGTTGGCAATTAGTAAAATTCAAGCTGATTTGAAATGTATTTCAAAATGGTGCAGTAACAACAGTTTGGTAATTAACCCTTCTAAATCAAAGTACATGTTTCTCGGAACACGTAAACAAATTGACAACATCCTAGCTTGGAATCTCCAAATTTCTGTTGACAGTTGTCCTATTGATCGTGTATCGGAAGCTCGGAACCTGGGATTGATTATGGATGACAGGTTGCGCATTGAGGAACATGCTATAGAGACAATGCGTAACTGTTTCTATAGACTTAAAGTCTTATACAAAATTCGCGAGTACTTGACTGTGGATATGCGCATTAAGTTGTGTGAAACTCTCATCTTGTCAAAGTTGTTGTATTGTGACGCAGTTTTTAGTGAATACTTAATGGCAAGAACTAAAAAAACTGTTACAACGAATACAAAACGCTTGCGCACGTTTCTGTTTTTCAATACCACCTCGATCTCATGTCACTCCATTCTTAAACCGACGCGACTTGATGAACATGTCCACCAGACGGAAGCTTCACCTTGCCTCCCTGCTCTTCGGAGTGGTTAAAACTGGGGAACCTTCTTACTTATACGACAAGCTCAATTTCTCACAGCGTTGCGTTAGAGCAGCACCGCGACTTAATTACACACCGTATAACACTGCTGCTATCCGTGGTAGTTTTCGTTTTTCTGCTAATAAGTGCTGGAATAATATCCCCCCCCCCTGATAAGTAACTTGAAAACCATAAATTCATTCAAGTTAAAATTTAAAAAGTTTTTGCTCTCTTTACAAAAGTATCTTAGCTTAGTTGTCACTCATCATCTTCATCCCTGTCTCCACATCCCTCTCTCATACGCACACACGCAGGCGCACACGCACACGCACACACACACAAGCACACAAGCACACATGCACACACACACACACACACACACACACACAGGTTTTCACCTTTGTTTGTTTTTATTACGATTTTATATCCTTATTGTTTTCGTTTTTTCTATCATCATTTCATATTTTAAGATCTGTTACTTGGTTTTTAAGATACTTGTGTAAGCTGACGGTATCGCCATCTATCTTCTTATATATACTATATATATATATATATATATATATATATATATATATATATATATATATATATATATATATATTCCACTGAACACAAAATCAGCTTTCATGAAGTTTCTTAGTATTAAACTTCGTGAATTTAAAGCTGAGTGGAAATCTTTTTGATGCACTAATAGCATAAAATAATTTTTTCTCCTTGTAACTAAATTACTGTGTTTATGTATTTTATGTGTTTTTTACGTTTGTGTATCCATATATCATATACTATATATATATATATATATATATATATATATATATATAGTATATGATATATGGATACACACATATATATAGGAAAATTCACAGGATGCTATATAAGTATATATATATATACTTATATAGCATATATTATATATACATAGTATATGATATATGATATTGTATGTCATATATCATATACTATATATATATATATATATATATATATATATATATATATATATATATATATATATATATATATATATATATATATATATATATATATATATATATAGGAAAATTCACAGGATGCTTTGGGTGTGTCCTGTGACCTATCCAAAACCTTCAATTGTGTTCACCATGAAACATTATAAGAAGCGATGCTCTTAAATTAATTATTTCATATTTAAGTGACAGAACGCAAAAAGTTGTCATTAATAGCATGAGTTCTCCCGGGTCGATTGTACAAATGGGCGTGCCTCAGGCTCAATTATCAAAGGCCCCTTTCTGTTTTTAGTATATATTAATTATGGTGTAGCCACGTGTCTAAGGCTGCCGAAGTCTAGTTCCCCGGTCGAACCTTAAACCTATTACGCGAGATATTAACTAAAGTGGACTGTATATGCGATTGCTTCTACGCTTACGTAAAAGAGACTACTATTGCATGCGGTACAATGCACTCGCTCTTCCCTAAACTAGAACTATTATTTTTGCCAAATCGATGAAAAGGAATCCTGCCTGATTAGGAGAAAACAAAATTGGAGCGGGTTAAAACAATTATATCAAGCAGGCTGTATTATTAGGAATATTGACTCACCGGGGTTTCTTCTATTCTGTTGAGCACTATAGCTGCGACTTCTGGAACTTCTTCTGGACAGACACTCTGGGGCCCCAGAGGTACGACGGGAGAGAAGCGGTGTGGTTTCAACCACGAGCGCGGCGGGAAGAGGCGTGTGGTTTCAACGACGAGTGCGGCGGGAAGAGACTGCGCGTCGGTCGCGCGTGCCTTATATATCTTCGGTTCCGATGATTACGTGACATTCTAGAATCATCTTCTTTCCCCTCCCACCCCACCACCCCGATGTGTCAATAGGAGGGTATGAATGATATCGTTTGGAAAGGGATAACGATTCGGCAAGTCCTACCGTCAAAATAAATAAATACGAATGGTTTTCCGCGCCCCCGCCCTTGAAGGATTTCCTTCAAAATTAACTAAACAACTATAGCTAAGATCAAACTAACAAATAACTAACTAACGCTAAGATTACCTTAATTCAACTACAATTTCTAATCTAGAAAGCTAATTTAAATTATGGAAGAGGCAAGGGGCACAAACGGACAACAGGACGCAGGTAAGACCCAACCGTGGTCTTAACGCGAGCTATCCTAATTACTCCGTCGGAACCGGGAAAGACCTCTTCGACAATTCCTAACGGCCAGTGGAGAGGCGGCGTATTCTCTTTGGTGAGCAAAACTACAGTTCCTACAGCTAAAGGCTCAAATGCTGTGTTCCATTTTTGCCGAGACTGCAAAGTATGCAAGTATTCCATCCTCCATCGCTTCCAAAACGATTGCACTAACCGGTCTAATAATTTGTGGCGTGCGGAAATGCTAAGTCTGTTCTCATCAATATCTGCGGCGGGAAAATACTTTAAAGGCGTTAAATTCAAAAAATGTGCTGGAGTTAGAGCCAGCGGTTCCGGGGGGTCACTAGACAACGTACGACAAAGTGGGCGGCTATTCATTACGCATTCAATTTGAGCGAGCACCGTACTTAGCTCTTCGAAGGACAAAATTTGATCTCCTATTACTCGGTATAAGTGACTGTTTAGACTCTTAATATTAGTCTCCCAATTGCCTCCAAAATGACTCGCGGCTGGAACGTTCAGAGACCACTCAATGCGGTTCTCGGCTAGAATGTGAGCGAACTCCGAATTATAATACTTGCTAGCTAAGAGCTCATGTAGTTCCGATAGAATACGTTTTGCACTGACGTAGTTCGTACCGTTATCCGAATACAATTTACTTACAGGGCCACGGCGGGAAAGAAATCTTTTAAATGCACCCATAAAGCCTGCTGTGCTTAGATCACCAACGAGTTCTATATGCACCGCTCGAGTAGTTAGACATACGAAAATGCAGACGTAAGCCTTTGTGGATCTTATACCACGCCCGCGAGTGAGCGTGACCTTAAACGGACCAGCGAAATCAGACCCGGTGTGCGTGAATGGCTTTACCGATTGTATTACTCTACAAGATCTAAGTTCCGCCATTTCCGTAAATGACGGCTTGGGGCGTGCCCGAAAGCAAGCTATACATCTGTGCACCCGATTGCGTATTAAACTACGTGCAGAAAGAATCCAATAATTCTGACGCAAAATCGACATCAACAAGTCGGGGCCAGCGTGCGAGTTCAATTTATGATGGTAATCGACTAATAAGTTCATGATATGGTCTTTACGCGGTAAAACTATAGGGTGCCGTTGGTCGAAACTCAATTGCGAGTTGGACAAGCGTCCACCTACCCTTACAATCCCATCCTGTAAAAATGGCTTAAGGCGTTGAAAGGCGCGACTACAAGCTCTATTCGATTGTAATCTTGTAATTTCTTCAGAGAAGTGTGCACGTTGAAGTTCACGTAATACTAGCGACTCGGCATAGTTGTAATCGGACGCTAAGACATACGAACGTCGCGGTAAAAGTTTCGCGAATCGACAAACGTAAATTACGCTACGCAATAATTTCGACCAAGAGGACAAGCGGTTCGCCAGAGCAAGGATTGGAGAAACCTCGCTCGAAACGTTCGCCACTAGAGCGTGTCTCTTCTCTTCCGGCGGTTGTGACACTGACGAAGGTTCGAAATCGGTTATCAGCCATTGCGAGGGATCCAAGTGAACCCAAGAAGGTCCATGGAACCAAAGCGGGTGGTCCATTATTTACATCGGGGTGAGTCCACGGGATAGACAATCGGCGGGGTTTTCCGTACCGGACACGTGATAAAAGTTCCGCGTTTCTAACTCGTCTTGGATCTTGGACACTCGGTTCGCGACAAACGTATCCCAACGGTAGGGTGAAGAATGAAACCAGCATAAGGCGACGGTGGAGTCGGAAAAGGCAAATATCCTTTCTATGTGAACTCTATCCTTACATGCGCTGATAGCTGCGGTAATAAGCTTGGTGAGTACTAATATTGCGCAAAGCTCTAAGCGCGTCAGAGAGACAACCATACGGGGGGAGACTCTCGACTTAGAACTAATGAGGCTAATCGAATTTCTACCATTATTCTGGACGTGGAAATATACAACGCCCCCGTAAGCCTTCTCGCTGGCGTCTGCAAACCCAACGACCGTTATGACGCTATTTCTATCGACGTTTATATGACGCGGTATTTTAATTTCTCTTAATAAAGGAAGTTCCTCTCTAAAACGCTGCCACAACCGAACAATGCTGTCAGGCGGCGAGTCATCCCAATCGCATTCAAATAACCAAAGTTGTTTAATCAAAAGCTTAGCGTATAGTACCACCGGAGCTACGAAACCCATGACGTCCCGTAATCCAGCAACGCATGACAGTATTGTGCGCTTTGTGCATTTCTCTACGGGCGGATTTACCTTAAGGCTAAACACGTCGGACTCTGGTGACCAACACAGACCTTGTGTGTATCAGAATCGTCGAATTCCTTTATCGCCGAAAGACGGTGTGATAGTGGGATTGTATCTAAAACCGGACGCGAATTACTAGTCCACTTCACAAGGTCGAATTGACCCGATTTCATGAGCCTTATAACCTCGGCGGTGGTTAGGGTGGCCTCCTCCACGCTGTCGACCGAGTACACAAAATCATCCATATATAATCCGCTCTCAATTGCCATCTTAGCTTTAGGATAAGACGGACCTTCATCGTGAGCGAGCTGTCTCACCGTGCGTAACGCATGAAATGGGCTCGACTTTAAACCAAAACAAACGCGGTTAAATTCATACACCATTAGAGGTTCCTTTGGGTTGAAACGATATAAAATGCGTTGGAATCTACGGTCGCATTCACGGACCCCTATGCAAAGAAACATTTGGCGAATATCGGCGGATAGTGCTATACTAAACAAAAGAAAATTGGCTATTATATTAAATAAACTGCCCTGTAAATTTTGCCCACTATAGAGGATGTCGTTAAGCGACAGGTGAGTGCTAGTTTTAGCACTAGCGTCGAGCACTACACGTAACTTAGATGTAAGTTTGTCCTCCCTAATGACCCCGTGGTGTGGTATGAAATACGACGGTGTGTCTTCGTAGTTATCTAATTTCGAAGCCACAAGTGATATGTAACCTTCTCTTATATATTCGTTAATGACGCCGTCGTAAGCTTCCTTTAACTGAGGTGAAGCGAGCATCCTACGCTCCAAGCTGTAGAAACGTTTTTCCGCCATTTGACGCGAATCGCCGAGAGATAAAACATCTCCTTTAAAGGGTAGCGCTACACTATACCTACCGTCGCGATCACGAACGGTCGTGCGGACGTAAATTTCCTCGCATAACCTGTCATCTGAGCTAGCTATGGGCTCCTCCATCTCCCAAAACTTGCGGACTAACGACTCGAGCAGTTCGACAGCCATACCACAATAAGAGGTTGCCGAAATACTATCTACGATGGGGGCGGAGCCAATGATAACATAGCCCAATACGGTTTCCAGTGCGTAAGGCGCGGTATGCAAGGAGTTGCCCCTGACCTTATTGTTTAACAAAAGATGAGGGAAAAGCGATGCTCCAATGAGCATGTCTATGTTTCCAGGAACGGCGTAAGTGTCGTCTGCTAGAGTCAAATTCTTAAATTCAATCATTGCCGAGGTGTCAACCGAAACGGTTGGCAACCGTTCAGTGACCCTACCTACTACTAGTGCCTTTATATCAAAGTTAACATTACGATCTATCCGAGAATAAAATTTTAAATTTATATATCCCTGGGTAGCTTTACTAGTACCTCCGATGCCTTTAACTACAGGACATGAAAGTGACCTATTTATTACTAAGCCTAAGCGCTGACAACATTGTCGCGTTGTAAAGCTATTTTGGGCTCCGCTGTCCAGCAGTGCACGGACGCTTTGTTCGTTTCCACGCGAATCCCTAACCAAAATACGTGCCGTACCCAACACGGTTGAAGGAGGTTGTGCTCCCATATTCGCCAATGAGCACAGAGCGACATCACCAGGTCGACCGCTAGAATCGTTGACCTTAGTAGGGGTGAATTCCTTGTCCGCTTTACTTGACGCCGCTATGTTGCTATTTTCAAAATGTAATAGCGTGTGATGTTTCCTGGCGTACTTGCTACATACGGAACTCGAATTGCGTTTTGCAACTAAATGCTTATCGCTTAAGCAGTTCAAACATAGGTTGTTTGTCTTTACTAATTTATAACGTTCGCTTGGTGAATATTTACGAAAAGTCGCACAATTATATAAATTACCGTGTTTATCTTTACATACGATACAAGTTTATCTTTACATACGATACAAGTATGCTGAAGTGATGTTGACGTAGCGGTTACGTAAGTTAACGACCCTGCTGTTTTAGATGGTTGAGTCTGTCTACGGTCGACGCACCTTTTGATCTCCTGTTTAACGTTCGGAGAGCGCTGCATCACCTTTATTTGATTTCGCACGAACGATGCTAATGAATGAAAGGAAGGCATCTCCGAGCTACGATGCTCCATTTCAAACGCACGCACGGTGTCGGGGTCTAATTTCTTTAGTGCAATATGGAGAAACACCACGTCCATAAGGTCATTAAATTTCAAATTCTTAAGTGCAGCCACCGATGCCACAAATTTATCTAGAAACTGCTCTAAGCCGTTGATGTTCGCGGATGATATAGGTTTAAGATCGAATATCTGGTTCAAATATTCGGAAGCTAACATTCTCCTATCTTCATATTTAGTTTTAAGCGTTTCGAATATTAACAAGTAATTGTTTGCTGTAGGTGTAAAACCCGAGCAGATCGACTGTGCCCTGCCACTAAGTTTACTAATTAAGTAATATAATTTTTCAGCGTCCGATAACGATGGGTTATTGTGTATATTGTTTTGAAAACTACTGAGGAAGTAGGGCCACGTCTTAATATTGCCATTGAATACCGGAATATCTATTGGCGGCAACCTAATTGAGTCACGTGAACGTACCTGCATTTCCGGATTTGCTTCGTTTTGAGATTGTAGGAGTTTCGCCGTTCTTTTCACGCAACACAACATATCTTCAAATGCTAGAAGCGGTTGGTAGTTCACTATATATTTCGGGTCGATTTGTAATTCCAAATGATTAATTTGGTCTAATATTCTTTCGTAATCCGTCCGCAAAGAATCTACCGTTTCAATTTCATTCAAAAAGGTTTCCCGCACTGCTTCTACATTAATGTTCTTTATATGATCACTTATATTTTGCATACGCGAAAAAAGTATGTCCCACGTGGCATAAAGCGCTTTAATTTTGATTTCATTTCCACTAACTGCCATTTTACATTATTATAATAAAGTTATATTAATCACAATTAATCTCACAACGCACAACGAATGAAGGATGGACACTCGGTATGCCGTATTACGTAATTAAATCGAACACCTGTTACAGCGAGTCGAGGTGACGCGTTGTTCGCTAAACTCAATATTTTTTTTGTCGGGTAAGCGTATCAAGCGGTTGCTATTACACTGTTTCAATTATTTAATAAGCTTTAAATTTAACCAAATACGAGCGCTATAAAATGAATAATTATGTTTGCGAGTACCTAATCAAAATTTAAATTTAAACGAACTCTATTTAAGTCTATTCCATAAATTAGAGTGCATTATCTAAATAATTAATTTAATAATTCGACCAGAAAATGGTTGGGCGACCACTAAAACCAGTCCAAATCCTGCCGAAGTGACCATAAAATGGTGTAGCCACGTGTCTAAGGCTGCCGAAGTCTAGTTCCCCGGTCAAACCTTAAACGTATATTATACGCGAGATATTAATCTAAGTGGACTGTATATGCGATTGCTTCTACGCTTACGTAAAAGCGACTACTATTGCATGCGGTACAATGCACTCGCTCTTCCCTAAACTGAAACTATTATTTTTGCCAAATCGATGAAAAGGAATCCTGCCTGATTAGGAGAAAACAAAATTGGAGCGGGTTAAAACAATTATATCAAGCAGGCTATATTAGGAATATTGACTCACCGGGGTTTCTTCTATTCTGTTGAGCACTTTAGCTGCGACTTCTGGAACTTCTTCTGGATAGACACTCTGTGGCCCCAGATGTACGTCGGGAGAGAAGCGGTGTGGTTTCAACGACGAGCGCGGCGGGAAGAGGCGTGTGGTTTCAACGACGAGTGCGGCGGGATGAGACTGCGCGTCGGTCGCGCGTGCCTTGTATATCTTCGGTTCCGATGATTACATAACATTCTAAAAATCATCTTCTTTCCCCTCCCACCCAACCACCCCGATGTGTCGATAGGAGGGTATGAATGATATCGTTTGGAAAGGGATAACGATTCGGCAAGTCCTACCGTCAAAATAAATAAATACGAATGGTTTTCCGCGCAACCAAATTACTTACCTTACATAGTAGGCGATAACCATGATATAGTATTATTTGCTGATGATACTTCATTATTTTTCTATTTAGAAGATTCTATATTAGAAGGAAATAATGCTATACCTAAGTTAGTTAATTGGTTTAATGTTAATAATTTGCATTTGAATGGAACTAAAACTAAATGTATGAAATTCGTAACTTCTAATGTTAAACATGTCAATACTAATGTAATTTCAAATGGGGAGGAACCATTGACTTATATATTACTAGCGTAAAGACCGGGCCGACCAAACAACTAAAACGGACCAATGCGCTGGCCCTAAAATTACAGTTTAGGTCCAACGCAAATCGGTTGACAGTGGTGCGCTCGCAGGACAGATTTGCCTGTCACAAATATGTCTAGTGGCGTGGTAAAATAATGCTAAAATTACGATACAAAGATAAGAGAAACATGGGATATTGTGTCATCGGTAAATAACCTCATGTTAATTTTGTTACAATTAAATTATTATATAAACGCATATATAAAGTTTTATTATACAGTTAAATACGTTACCAAGATTAGGCCAGGGTTGGATTCAGACTCTCAAAAATATTGTACATGGAATATAAAATTATACTATTTAAAAAAAGTATATCACGTTTGACGTTTCATGTTTCTTTTTTCCCATGTGCCGGGATTTTGGTGTCACGCATCTAGTTTTATCTATATCTACGTTTCGTTTTTTGACAGTTTTATTTTTATTTCTATTTAAATTTTGTCTAAAGAACTTAGTGTAAGTTAAATATTGATTATTGGTACCTAATATATTTTATATTCAATAAGCGTAAAACGAAAAGAGTACAAAAAAAGGATCGGTCGATCATCGGTTGACCAGAATGGGAGCTAATTCTAATTTTATTAAAAAGACGCGGTACTCATGTACAATACAGAAATTCTAGATATCTTTGGGTTAATATTAAAATGTAAAAGGACCCAATAATAATACAAGTCGACATTTAGGTAAAATTATGGTATTTTCGCCTAGTATTATTACAATACTATGCACTACAAACCATGAAATGATGGTAGAATTAGGATTTTTTTAGGTCGTCTTTTACGATACAAGCTATACAACTTTGGAATACCCTCCCCAATGAAATTAAGAATGCCACAAATAAAAAAGTTTTCAAAGTTCTTCTCTGAGAACATTAACTGAAGGCAACTACTAATTGACATTATTTTTCCTTAATTCTTGTCTTTCTTTTCTTCTTTTTTTACTTCAAATATTTATTTCATTACATATTATTCAAAGATTATATTATATCATTCATTTGTATATTTCTTGACGAAGTTTATAAGCATAACGAAGTTTATATACACATATATAATATACATGTATGTATGTATTATTGTGTATTTATGTACTTTGTATATATGTATATTTTAATGTTTGTGTATGTATGTTCGCTTATTAATGTATAATGGTCCCACCTGCCAACAATTATCCTTGGCACCCAAGGTTTACTGGCAGCGAATTCCACATGGCATTAAGTCCGCCCTATGTAGCCTTTAGCTTAAAGTGTTACATGTAAGTTTTTTAAATAAATAAATAATTTTACTATGAAATCCGACCCTGGTTACGTCGTGTTTTGATATGACGTTTGTATTATGATATATGCGCTACTTTTTTTGTATGAAAAAGTTATTATTACAATATTTAGATGGACCCATCCTTCTTTTTGAAATCATTGGGAGGAACTGAGTCTTGTTGATACCACCATTTTTCTTGGAATCGCACTGGACGCTAAGCTTTAATGGCTACCCTTTATATCAAAACTAGCTAGCAGAGTTAGTTCTGCAGCATATGCTGTAAAAAAGATTAGAACTCTTACCAGTGTAGAAACAGCTAGAATAGTTTACTTTAGTTATTTCCATTGCATTATGTCGTATGGTATTTTGCTATGGGGACACGCGACTGACACTGAAATTATATTTATTTTACAGAAGCGGGCCATTAGAGCGATACATAATTTAAAACCAAAAGAGTCACTGAGACAAAAATTTAAGGAAATTAATATATTAAACCTGGCCTCTCAATACATTTATGAAAACGTAATGTACGTACACAAAAATAAAATAAGTTTTGCGAAAATAAGTGATATTTATTCTGTATATACTAGGAACAGACACAAGATAGTATTACCAGTTACTCGACTCCATCGATGATATTTATTCTGTATATACTAGGAACAGACACAAGATAGTATTACCAGTTACTCGACTCCACCGAGTCAGTAATTCATTCTTTGGACGATGTATATACGCTTTTACAACAAAATCCTAGAAAATATACAAAATTTGTCATACACAAAATTCAAAAATGTTATTAATCTAAGTTTGTATAAAAAGGGTTATTATAATATTAAGGAATTTATGGATGATAATAATCCCTGGGAAGGGTGATCGCTACCAAGCAATTTCTAATTTGTCTTGTGTTGCTAATTGTAAACATGATTGTAAGCTATTGTTGGAAAAAAAATAGTCCCGCTGTGTTTCTTGCTGGTTCTTCCCAGGACACAGGCTTTTCTTGCGAACCAGTGGTAAATGAAAAAGTGACTTTCATTTAGTATTGTTATAATCTATATTGAATAAAAAAAGTTTCTGTTTCTGTTAAATTTAGGATGTTATTCATGTAGATGGCAAACGGACTTGGTCCCAAAATACTTCCCTGTGGGACATCGTACTGAAGAGAAAGATCGTCACTTCTGCAATTTAGTGTGGTAAATGAACGTGTCTGGAATACTCCGGAGAAAAAACAGCCACATAAACCCAGCGTCCTGGACAGTTTCGATATAATTGCTATTCATGACAAAATAAACGAATTTCACATCCTTAGAAAGCTTACAAGCTTTTACGTTGAGAACTCTGTTAGTGGAATTAAGAGAAAGCATTACATGTAATGGATGCCGTGAAACTCTTCGCCACTTATTATTGTCCAGTGGCTATAAATTTAAAGTAAATTGTTCATAGTAAATTGAACGTTACGACATATTTGCGTGGGGAACGGTTGTTAAGAACCAGAAAAGTAGGGAAGGAAAGTCAATCATTTATTAAGATGAGACCAATATTCATAAAAACTACAGGCCCCAGAAATTTTGGCGAAGTCCATTTACAAGTGGTGCGATTGAAAATGTTTCAACAGGGAAAAGGTATATAATTGTGCATCCTGGATCGGAGAAAGGCCCTTTCACTAACTCATTATTACTATTTAGCACTAAATATAAAATGGCAAACTACCACCATGACACAAATGCCGTTAACTTTAATAAATGTTTAAGAGAAAAGCTCATACGCAATTTAAATGAGCCGAGTTTATACGTTATGGATAATAAGTTACCATTCAATCATTGTAAATAAAGTTCCTACATCACAAAGTCTTAAAAATAAGATAAAGGAATGGCTTACTTTGAATGATATTCCATTTAAACAGTATCACACAAAAGCAGAGCTGCTATGTCTTGTAAAACGAAACACACCAGAACTAATAAATGAAGCCCATGAACTTCTGAATCAGAATGGGCAGGTACCTTTTGCGACTTCCCCCCTACGACTGTGATCTAGATGCCATTGAACTGGTATGTAGTTTGGCTAAACATAAAGTGACTAGTAAAGATATTGCACTGCCTCTTGTGGAGTTAAAGAAACTTATTAAATAAAGAATAAGATAATATAGAATGGAAGAAAAATACTGATCACGTAATTCACATTGAAAAAAAATATAAAGAAAGGGATAGAATAACAGAAGATAATTCAGAAAGTTTTGTTATTCATTTTAGAGATAGTGATTCCAGTGAGTGAAATGAATCTTTCCACATGGAAATCCTAGATTTCAATTATGGTAGTGAATAAACCAAAATTATTAAAGAATACTGTTGTTTTTTTATTCATATAATATCACATAATACCTACTCGTATTTTTATTCCAACGGAATAAACTGATTTTCGAAATGTCACGCACGAAATGTCTCTTTGGTTTGGTCATAATGGGTAGACATGATTTTACATCTTGAAACCAGTTTACTTCGTCTTATTAAAAACATAACTTTACATAAAAAGCTACGGTTGGTTCCCATTTCTGGACCTGTCCACGTGCTGTCAACCAGTAGTGTACAAATATTATTTTACGCAATAGACAACTCTAAAGTATCTAGTCGGGTTATTCCAGGTACTTCTTACAATTTTTGGGGTTGCTAAGCGGATATTTTTTTAATTTGCCACATTTTTCAGTCTCTAATTTCGTTTGCCAGACTATAGTCATACTTAAAGTAACAACAATACTTTAACAAAACTAAAAATCGCAACGTACATTCCTCGATAAATCAAATTGAAATGAATGCTACACGAACGCAATACCGTTTTTCGTTACTTTAAATTTCAACATATAATATTTACTCACTGAAAATTTTTGATAAATAAAGTTAATTCACAGCACAGGTTAGGTTATACGCTGGGATCCACGGGTAAGATTGTAAATGACAGTGACAAATGAGAACTTTTTTAATAGTGAGCATTGTATATTATGCGTGGTAGAGCTACGATGCAGCTGTATTAGTTGCAGCACGAATAGGTCGGCTTGGCCGGAGTTCCACGGTCTCACAGAATAACAGCATAAAATAGCAGCTTTGAGCATTCCGTAAGGTGTTTCATATCGTGAGTAGAAAGAACGGAAAACCTTTTTCTGTAAACAAGGTATTCGATCTTAGTCTTCAGGGGTAACAATGCAAGATGCATTGTCACCCATTGTTATTTATAATTGTGGATAAATGAAGATGTCTTTATGCCACAGTATCCGCTTACCCTCAGGTATATTGTGTACACATTTGACACCCTTATTCTATAAAAAAACTTAAGTAAATACTATCAATAGACATAATATATCTTACTCATCTTGGCTTTAATCATGTTACTTTAATGGTATTTGCAATATATACTCATATACATCTAAAAATAATACCTGTAAAAATAGTATCTATGCATACTAAATTTGTTCACAGACAGGCACTTTATTTTGCTTAAACTACAAAAAAAAAACTCCATCGATCTTAGAGTACCTATTGGTTATTGAAAAGTGTACTAATTTGACTCATAATACAAGTGAATAGTACTAGAGAATCGTTTCAAATTTTGATTTTAGGTTATTGTAAGATTCATATTTTAATTGTAAATTTCTCAGTATACCTGTTAAGATGTGGTAAGACTAATATTTCTATTTTAATCTATAGATTCATCATCATCATCATTACAGCCCTTCACAAGTCCACTGCTGAACATAGGCCTCCACCAAGTAATGCCACAAAGCACGGGCCTGAGCTGCCCGCATCCATCGACTTCCTGCATGTCTTACCAGGTCACCACTCCATCTAGTGGGTGGTCGCCCTACACTACGCCTACCGGTACGAGGCTACCACTCGAGAACCTTTCTCCCCCATCGGTTATCGGTTCTTCGAGCTATATGGCCAGACAATTGCCACTTCAGCTTACTGATCCGTTGGGCTATGTCATTCACTCTGGTTTTACTGCGGATATGCTCATTTCTGAGTCTATCACGCAGAGAAACTCTGAGCATAGCCCTCTCCATAGCTCGCTGAGCAACCTTGAGTGCCCACATACGGCCAGCAGTGAAGGACCACGTCTCAGATTCGTATGTCATTCGTATGTCAAGATGACATACGGATCTATAGATTATAAAGAATAAATCGGCATGCATTTCATTAAGGGTCGCTAAAATGTGTGGTGGGCCCACTCTCTATATAGTCTCTTTTGTTGATTTTTTTGTTAATTTTGCTTGTATACAAGTATTGTTAGCAAGTCTTAGAAAAATACCACTTCCTACATTGGACTACTCTGATAAAAATTACGATAAGTTAATGGTTACGCGGAAATGATTTGTGTATTTTCATTTTGTTCGAGGGTATATTGCTGCCAAGTGTTTGTCCTTCCTATAACCTCATATCCGTACACACTGAATGGGGAAGGGGGGGGGGGGGTCTTAAAAGTGACGCGATTCTTTCGACCAATAAAACGCGTGCCCCACCAAGATGAGGTGGTGGGAAAGCTGACTCAATAAAGGTTCGCGCGATGCCCTCGAGCGGCCTCTTGCCGCGCTCCGCTAGTCTGAACCACATCCCTGGGGCAGTCGCGTCCCAGATGAAACCACCTCACGTCGCGTCAGCTCATCTTTCAACCCACCACCACAACAGAAGCGTCGTCCGCAGCATCAGAATCACACCCCGGTAAGTGTGTTTCCTGTAATTTTGCTCCTACTTGAGCATTTTGTTTGTTAGCTAACCCGCCCCATTTTTTTCTCCTTTTCGGTTCAAGTAGAATTCCCTCCCAACCTTGGCAAAGCAATACATTTGGAAGAGCGAGTGCATTGTCCAAGGTTGTTGCGTGCCACGTCATTTTCAAGTCCATTCAAGCGGATTTGGAACTGATGCCCTGTAGCCTAATTGAGTCGAACTGTTGAACCAATTCCTTGGACAATACACTCTAATTTAATATTGGATAGATTTAACTTCATTTAACATCAACATTATTAGGCTGAATGTTCAAATTGAAATTTATTTGGGAGCTAGCGTTATTCGCATAGGTAAATAGATACCTATTTGTTTAATAAGTTTGACCCGCTTAGTTTCTGTTAACCTTATTCCGCTATTTGTAACATTTATAAGAGTGACCCATTTTAAATTCCTACCTAGTTGCCGCGTGTCTTTTGTGCAACCTACCTTCATGAAAGAAAAAAATAATAGTGACAAAGTGTTCAATTTAACGTCTTTCAACGTTGTACGATATTGTTCGGAAAAATCTAATATCAATTAGAGTGATTCAAGATGTCAGTTAGTGGAAATGGAATTAAACTTAAAACTCTTTGCGTCAAGACCGACGTACTTTATTCACGAATACAATACATACGTGATCACATAAAAATACTAACCTAGATTCAGAGCGGGAAACGTTTTTGTGTGAAATTGAAACAGTGGACACTTTGAAATCGGATTACGAAAATATATTAAACAAAATTAATAGTTTAGAATTACAAATCGACCCTAAGTATACAGTGAACTATCAACCACTTCTATCATTTGAAGATATGTTGTGTCGCATAAAAAGGACGGCAAAACTCTTACAGTCTCCAGCCCAGAGCGAAGCAAAACCAGAAATTCTAGTACGCCCACGTGAATCACTTGGATTACCCCCTATAGATATCCCGGTATTCAATGGGGATATTAAATTTGGCCGTTGTTTAATAATAGCTTTCAAAATACTATGCATAGCAATCCATCGTTATCGGACAATGAAAGATTGTATTATTTAATTAGTAAATTAAGGGGTAGTAGTCCATTTGTTCGGGTTTTACACCAACAGCAAACAATTATTCGTTAATTTTCGAAACGCTTAGAAACAAATATGAAGATAAGCGAATGTTAGCTTCTTCATATCTAGACCAGATATTCGATCTTAAAGTTATATATTCACTGGCTTAGAGCAGTTTTTGGATAAATTCGTAGCATCGGTAGCTGCGCTCAAGAACCTGAAATTTAATGACCTTATGGACTTTGTGTTTCTACATATCGCATTAAAGAAGCTGGACCCGGACACCGTGCGTGCGTTTGAAATGGAGCATCTTTGCTCTGAGTTACCGTCATTCGACTCCTTTGCTTCCTTTGTACGAGATCGAATTAAAGTCATACAGCGTTCCTCGAATGTCAAACAAGAAAATAAGAAATGTGTCGAGCGCAGACCGATCTCATCAACTAGGACCACTAGGTCTCTGACGTACGTAACTGCTGCGCCTACATCGCCTCATAGCACCTGTGTTCTATGTAAGAATAAACAACATGGTAATTTGTATAATTGTGCGACCTTCCGTATACATTCACCAAGCGAACGTTATAGAATAGTAAAGACGAACAACTTATGTTTAAATTGCCTAAGCGATAGACATTTAGTTTCTAAATGCAATTCTAGTTCCGTGTGTAAAAAGTGCGCCAGCAGATATCACACGTTATTACATATCAAAAGTGGCAACATATCTGCGTTAAGTAAATCGGACAGGGAAACTACACATACTAAAGTCGACGCTTCTAACGGTCGACCGCGTGACGTCGCCCTGTGCTCACTATCAACACGGGAACGCGGTCTCCCTCCACCGTGTTGCTGGGTACAGCCGGTATCGTAGTTAGGGTTTCGCATGGAAACGAACAGAGTGTTTGTGCATTACTAGAATGTGCCTCACAGAGTAGCTTCATAACACGGCAATGTTGTCAGCGTTTAGGATTGTTAGTAAATAAGACACCTTCATGTCCCGAAGTCAGAGGTATTGGAGATACCAATAAAAATATACAGGGTTCTATAAATTTGAAATTTTATTCTCGGCTAGATCGTAGTATTAACTTTAATATAAATGCATTAGTAGTAGATAATTCACCGAGCGTCTGCCAACCGTTTCGGTCGAGCCCTCAGCAATGATTGATTTTGAGAATTTAACTCTGGCACACGATACATACGCCGTCCGCGGAGATTTAGACATGCTCTTTGGAGTATCGGTTTTCCCTCGTTTTTTTGTTACACAAAGGGTCAGGGGCAACCCATCGTATACCTTGCCTTACGCACTGGAGGCCGTCTTGGGCTACGTCATCGTTGGTTCCGCCCCCCATCATGGATAATATTTCGGCAACCTCCTAATGTTGTATGGCTGTCGAACCGCTCGAGTCGTTAGTTCGCATATTTTGGGAGATGGAGGAGGTGAACGTTCCACCTATAATTAGACCAGATGATAGTTTATGCGAGGAAATTAACATCCGCACGACCGTTCTTGATCGCGACGGTCGATATAGTGTAGCGCTACCCTTTAAATGGGATATTTTGTCTCTCGGTGACTCGCGTCAAATGGCAGAAAAACGTTTCTATTGTTTGGAGCGCAAGATGCTCATTCCGCCCAGATAGAAAGAAGCTTATGAAGGTGTCATTAATGAATATATAACGGAAAGTTACATATCACTTGCGGCTTCAAAATTAGATAATTAAGAAGATACGCCGTCGTATTTCATACCACATCACGGTGTCATAAGGGAAGACAAACTTACGTCCAAGTTATGTGTAGTGCTCAATACTAGTGCTAGAACTAGCACTCACATTTCTTTTAACGATATTCTCTATAGTAGGCAAAATTTGCAAAATTTGCAGGGCAACTAACATAATAGAATAGCAAATTTTCGTTTGTTTACGCTTTATGCGCCGCTATTCGCCAAATTTTCTTTGTATTGGTGTCCGTGAATGCAACCGTATATTTCAGCGCATTTTATATCGCTTTGGCCCAAAGCAACCTCTAATATTGTTTGAACTTAATCGCGTTTGTTTTGGTTTAAAGTGGAGCCCATTTCATGTCCTACGCACGGGGAAACAGCTCGCCTCTGATGAGGGTGCCTTTTATTCTAAAGTTAAGAGGGCAATGGAGAGTGGTTTATTTATGAATGATTTTGTGTACTCGGTCAATAGCGTAGAGGAGGCCATCTTAACCACCGCCGAGGTTATAAATCTCATGAAATCGGGTCAATTCGATTTTGTCAAGTGTACTAGTAATTCGCGTACGATTTTGGATACAATCCCACTATCACACCGCTTTTCGGCGACAAAAGAGTTCGACGATTCTCATAAGCACAAGGTGCTCGGTTTGTGTTGATCACCGGAGTCCGACGTATTAAGACTTAAGGTAAACCCGCCCGCAGAAACATGCACAAAGCGCACAATGCTGTCATGCGTTGCTAGATTATGGGATGTTATGGGTTTCGTAGCCCTGGTGTAGCTATACGCTAAGCTTCTGATTAAATAACTTTGATTATGTGAATGCGATTGGGATGACCCACCGCCTGATAGCATTGTTCGTTCGTGGCTACGTTTTAGAGAGGAACTTCCTTTACTTAGCGAAATTAAAATACCACGTCATATAAACGTCGATAGAAATAGCGTCATCACTGTCGTTGGGTTTGCAAACGCTAGCGAGAAGGCTTACGGAGGTTTTGTATATTTTCACGTCCAGAATAATGGTAGAAATTCGATCAGCCTCATTAGGTCTAAGTCAAAGGTCTCCCCCTGTAAGGTTGTCTTTCTCGCGCGCTTAGAACTATGCGCGATATTAGTCCTTGCCAAGCTTATCACCGCAGTTACAAGTGTATGTAGTGATAAAGTTCACATAGAAAGAATATTTGCTTTTTCTGACTCAACCGTCGCTTTATGTTGGGTTCATTCTTCACCCCACCGTTGGGTTACGTTTGTTGCAAACTGAGTGGCCAAGATCCGAGACGAGTTAGGATCACGGATCTTTTATCACGTGTCCGGTACGGAAAACCCTGCCGATTGTCTATCCCGTGGACTCATTCCGATGCAAATAATGGACCACCCGCTTTGGTTCCACGGACCTTCTTGGGTTGACTTGGAACCCTCGCAGTGGCCAATAACCGATTTCGAGCCTTCGTCAGTATTCCAACCACCGGAAGAGAAGAGGCACGCTCTGGTTGCGAACATTTCAAGCGAGGTTTCTCCAATCATTGCTTTGGCGAAGTTTGTCCTCTTGGTTGAAATTATTGCATAGCGTGATTTACGTTTGTCGATTTGCGAAGCATCTAATGCAACCTTTGTATATCGTTGCGTCCGATTATAGCTACGCCGAGTTGCTAGTATTGCGTGAACTACAACGTGCACATTTTTTCGAGGAAATTACAAGATTACAATCGAATAGAACTTGTAGTCGCGCTTTTCAACGCCATAAGCCATTTTTACAAGATGGAATCGTTAGAGTAGGTGGGCGCTAGTCCCTGTGTGGAGTTGCCAGTCCTCCTATCGGGCGCGTCCCCACGTGGCGGATGGGGGAACGCCACTCAGATATGAGTGGTAGCGGGAAACCGTCGCGGACAAAAACTGGCTGGGTTTGGGCGTACCTTTGGTTCCAAATGGAATCAAGTACCTGCTAGTTGCTTTCCATATCCTTTCAATTGAGAGGAACAGAGGATG
This sequence comes from Parnassius smintheus behrii, assembly GCA_036936625.1. Taxonomy (NCBI): domain Eukaryota; kingdom Metazoa; phylum Arthropoda; class Insecta; order Lepidoptera; family Papilionidae; genus Parnassius; species Parnassius smintheus. The sequence continues at coordinate 8,523,131 of JAUPFT010000004.1, read as the reverse complement.
TGACGTGCGCGGTGAGATGCCAGGTGCACTCGGCTTTTGCCGACGCCGGGCAACCCGTCATCGCGGGAATTGAATGGGCTCAGAGTTCCCTCACCCGGTCTCTGGGCAGGCATGGCAAGAACTCGTATCGACACTGCCACCGTTCGAACCTCGGAATCCCTTTGGCGTGTCGTGATCGTGATGGTGATCATATCTCGCGGAGCCTGAGGGGCCGATGGCTCTTGTTTTAACCACCTGGAGTCACGAGGATGCTAACCTCTATAAAAATCACCCGAAGCTCAAGCGTGAGGAGCTGCATGGCAGATGGGTAAAGGTTCAGTCGTTAGCGTTGCCCCCCGTCAGGGTACCAGCCGACACCCTTGACGGGTTACGCATAGGCTTTCCCGGGCAAAGGAGGCGCTGCTCGGATCGACCGTTACTTCCTCCACACTCGTGGGAAAAAATGGATAAATGTTTTAAAAAAGTAGAAATAGTCAAACGGGATAGATCTGATACTGGAAGCAGTGGAAATCGGTCGCGTGGGACGTCTTCCGCTAGGAAACGTCCAGTGTGCCGGTCTTCGGACAAGGAAGGCCTGCCGGCCCCCAAGTTGCCAACTTCGAGGAGGGGTCGGCAGGCATCGAGAGGGGTGAGTGCTTTGCAGCAGCGGAGGGATAAGCACGGACGGTTCGTGTGCTCCAATACCTCGGCGGCTGGTGAAGCAGAGTGAGAGTGACATGGGGGTCACTACGGAGGACCCTGGTGATGGCGGTGAAAGCTGTGCCTCACTGGGGGTTCAAAGGCGGAGCTCAACGCCGCCAAGAGGGAACAGCGCAAAGCGGTCGCAGCCGACGAAGTGTCTGAATTGGCCCTACGCGCTCGCGAACGATGAGCTGTTCTAGCGGTGGAAGAAGGAGAGCCATCTGAGGTGGCCTTGATCCAGCTGGCTCTGGATGGGGTGGACTTAGTCCTGAAAGTTGCCACCAGGTCCGGCAGCCTGAAGGGCATCTTCAATCATGGTTTAAAGGAGGCTGCCGCGCATATCAGGGAGCCGGTTGGCATCCTCCTCAACAGGACGGCCTCTGACGAGGACGCAAAGCTACAGGAGAAAAACAGCCGCCTCAGAAATGACTTAGATGACCTCCGGCGGCAAGTCGCTGCGCTGAGCGAGCAGCAGCAGAGATGCACGTCCACCGATGCCGCACCTGTAGTGGCCCCGACTCCTGCGCCGTGACCGGCAAACCTTCGTACCGACGAAGAGGTCGAGCGCATTGTCCGGCTCTGTATGCTCCAGTGCGTGTCTCCCGGCGGAAATCATCCGTCCGCCTTTGGCGGCTGACACGCGGAGGACAAAGGAGCCACCGAGACTTGCGCCCCAAAAGGGGAAGCCCGCGGAGGGTAACAAAAAGCCCGCGGATTGAGCTCCTCCGAGCGACCAGCCCACGACAGCCGGGTCTAAGGGTGAGACATGGGTGAAAGTCGTGGGCCGCATGAAGGCTCGCAAAGCCGCCAAGAAGGCCGTTGCGGCTGCACGCACCCCAGGTGAAACCGCAAAGACGGCTCCTCAACCTGCGCGGCGGACTACCAAAGGCGGTCGCAAGAAACCAGCTGTGCGTGTTCCGCGGTCCAATGCGGTAAAGCTAACATTGCAGCCCGGAGCTGTGGAGCGTGGCGTGACGTACCAATCGGTCATCGCTGAGGCCAAGGCCAAGATCAAATTATCAGATCTTGGCCTTCAGCCCATCACCCTCAGGCAGGCTGTCACGGGTGCGCGGCTGTTCGAGGTGGCTGGTACTGTGAGCGACGATGTGAAGATGAGGGAGGTCCCCAACTCTGAGGACGTCCGGGTCTCCGGACCAATGAAAACCACAGAAGTGCGGATTGCTGGCCTGGACGAATCCGTGACCTCTGAGGAGGTGGTGGCGGCCGTTGCCAGAAGCGGAGAGGGTCCACTGGACAAGGTGTGGGCCGGCGATATACGCACCGATGCCACCGGACTTGGCGAGGTCTGGGTTTGGCGCCCTGTAGTGTCGGCAAAGAAGATCGCCGATAGCGGCAAATTGCTGGTAGGTTGGGTGGCGGCAAAGACCAAGCTACTGCAGCCCCGGGCTTTGCAGTGCTTCCGGTGTCTGGAAAAAGGGCACGTTCGGGCGAAGTACCCAGGTAGACCGTAGTGACCTCTGTTATCGCTGCAACCAGCCTGGCCCCAAGGCGGCCCTGTGCACCGCAGCGAATTATTGACCCTGATCGACCCGTCTTGTGGCCGCGGCTGGGTTGCTGCGGTCTCGGGTGACATTGTTATTGTGGGAGCGTATTTCTCCCCCAACAAGAGTCTCACCGAATTTGAGGGTTTCCTTGTCGAGTTGGGTGCCATCGTAGGCCGCTATCACCATCGTCCCGTTCTGGTGCTCGGGGATCTCTACGCCAAGTCATAAGCGTGGGGATATCCGGTCACTAACCCTCGGGGCGAGGTGCTAGAAGAGCGGACAGGGACGACTGGTCTGGTCGTCCTGAATCGGGGTTCAGAAAAACTGTGCGTGCGGCAGCGAGGCGGGTCGATAGTGGACGTCTCGCTCGCTAGCCCCTCTGTCGCCAGCCGAGTCCGCGACTGGCGTGTCGTCGTAGAGGTGGAGACGTTGTCGGACCATCCTTATACCCGGTTCAACGTCTCTGCCCAGACTGCCAGCGGCCGCCATCCAACAACCCCGATTAACGACGGCCCGCGTTGAGCGCTTAAGCGCATCGACAGGGAACTACTCGAGGAAACTGCCTTAGTCCAGTCCTGGATCTGGGAGTCGGCGACGGACGGCCCCGTCGACGTCGAAGCAGTGGCGCTATGGTTTCGCGGGGCGATGACGCAGATCTGTGACGCGTCCATGTCCCGTGTCCGCCAACGGTCCGCAAGGCACCAGGTGTACTGGTGGACCGCCGAGTTCGCGCAAATACGCAAAGCGTGCGTTGCGGCTCATCGCCGGTACACCCGATACCGGAGACAGCGTCGACGGGATTCCGCCGAGGAGGACGCGCTGTATGAGGTGTACCGCGCGTCTAAGGAGACTCTGTGGCTGGCCATCGGCGACTCGAAGTCGCGTTCCAGGGATGAGGCTGGGGTCCCTAGATCGGGATCCGTGGGGGCGCCCCTACCGTTGGGTACGAGGCAAGTTGCGTTCATGGGCGCCTCCACTAACGTAAACCATGCAACTCCAGTTGCTAGAGATGGTGGTATCGGTTCTCTTCCCCGAACGAGTGGGACACGTTCCCCCGGCGATGGCTTCGCCCTCAGCCGCAGATTCTTCAGAAGAGGAGAGCACCGATGTCCCCAAGGTGTCGCAAGCAGAGATGAGAGCGGCCGTGGCGCGACTCCGGGCCAAGAACACAGCGCCCGGACCCGACGGAGTTCCTAGTCAAGCTCTCTTCCTGGCTCTGAAGGAGCTGGAGCCCCAGCTGAGGCGGCTCTTCACGGCATGTCTCGGGCAGGGTCAGCTTTCCAGTATGTAGAAGGAAGGAAGCCTGGTCCTACTCAGAAAGGAGGGGCGCCCCGCGGACTTACCGTCCGCGTATCGGCCCATAGTGCTGCTCGACGAGGCGGTAAAACTTCTTGAGTGTATCATCGCAGATCGCCTCGTCAGCCACTTGTGCAGAGAGGGGCCGGACCTGGACGAGAACCAGTTTTGATTTCGTCGCGGGCGCACCACCATAGACACTATTATGCGCGTGAGGGCCCTGGTGGAGGAGACAGTATCCTGGGGTTGGGTGGTGCTGGCGGTGTCTTTAGACATCTCCAACGCCTTCAACACCCTACCTAGGAGTTGTATTCGGGAGGTGCTTAATTACCACAGCGTGCCTCCCTACCTCCGCCGCACAATAGGGGCTTACCTTGAGGAGAGATGTGTCACGTATTGGGGACGTGACAGCGCTGGTCGGCGCGTCATGTCGTGCGGTGTTCCGCAGGGATCGGTCTTGGGACCGCTCCTGTGGAACATCGGCTACGACTGGATGCTGAGAGGTGAGCTCCCGTCGGGCACTGATTTGATGTGTTATGCACCGCACCATGAAGTACCTGGGATTGGTGCTCGACAGCCGATGGGAATACGGGCCCCACTCCCGGCGGCTGGTGCCCAAGCTGATGCGTGCAGCGGACGCGCTTTCAACGTTGCTTCCCAACTTGGGGGGCCTGAGCGCCGCCTGTGGGTGGTTGTACGTGGGAATCATGCGGTCCATGGCCCTGTATGGGTCCCCTGTATGTGCGATGAACATGACGGCCAGCACTCTTGCCATTCTGCGTAAACCGCAGAGAGCGATGGCCGTCAGAGTCATCCGCGGGTATCGCACGATTTCCTACGAGGTGGCTTGCGTCCTGGCCGGATCCCCACCCTGGGACCTAGAGGCGAAAGTACTCGCGTCATTATACCGATGGCGCTAGAAAGAACGGGGACTTAGCTCGAGGCCAGTGTAGCGACAGATCGCGCTGCGCCGAGAGGAGCTCCGTCAGGTCTTAGCGGCAGAAAGGCGGCAAGGACTTCTGCGCCCTACTGCCGGCCTCGCAATTGTCGAGGTGATCCGGCCAGTACTCGACGACCGGCTCGGGAGAAGGCACGGCTCCTTGTCGTTTAGGGTGACGCAGGTGCTGTCGGGGCACGGCTGCTTCAGCAAGTACCTGTGCCGCATAGACAGGGAGCCGGACGCTTGGTGCCACCACTGCATCCACTGCGGGGAGGACACGGCGCAACACACGCTCGCCGAGTGTGTAACTTGGGAGGAGCAGCGCCGGGTCCTCACCAATGAAGTAAGCCTTGGTGCGGAGGATGGTCGGTAGCGCAGAATCGTGGGACGCAGTGGTGTCCTTCTGTGAGGACGTGATGTCGCAGAAGGAAACTGCGGAACAGGAGAGGAAGATCTTGACTTTCTTCCCTGGCTGCAATAGGCGCACCGGGCGTAGGAGAAGGGCGAACAACGCTCTTTTCCGGCCCCCATGAAGATTCCTGGACCCAGGAATGAGTCCAGGAGCGAGGGACTTGGGGAAGGAGACGAGGCCCGTACAGACCGGGCCAGCACTAGTGTGGGGCTGCGAAGAGACACCGGGGTGGTTTTAGCTGGTAAGAGTCTAGCACACCCCTTCGCCTTTCCCCAGGCAGAGGCAGTCCATTTATTTATTTATTTATTTATTTATTTAACAAGTACACTTACAATACACATATATGACAATCACGAAAACATACACATTTCTATAATCTCTGATATGTATATCCATAACAAGTGTACATAACATTCACAAATTGAGTCGTGCAATTTTGGGTTAATTTGGAGTACAAATATCATACCAACAATACAATGCAAATTAGATTCATTCAAATAAATTATGTGCTTAAATAAGAAAAATCTAAAGATAAAAAATAGGCTTAATTATTAAAAGGGAATTATAATTAGAATTAATATTATACTCTCTTCAGGAACATGTATATTTTCAATTTAAGTATAAGATACATTATATTAAGGATGTAATTTTTATCAGGAACTCCAGGAGTCCATGAGGATTTCCCTCGTAAAAAAAAGGTGGGCGCTTGTATAACTCGCAGTTGAGTTTCGATCAACGGCACTCTATAGTTTTACCGCGTAAGGACCATCATGAACTTTTTAGTTGATTACCACCATAAATTGAATTCTCACGTTGGCCCCGACTTTTTGATGTCAATCTTACGTCAGAATTATTGGATTCTTTCTGCACGTAATTTAATCCGCGATCGGGTGCCCAGATGTATGGATTACTTTCGAGTACGTCCTAAGCCGTCATTTCCGGAAATGGCGGACCTTAGGTCTTGTCGTGTAACACAATTCGCAAAGCCCTTTACGCACACCGGGTTGAATTTGCTGATCCGTTTAATGTCACTCTCACTCGCGGGCGTGGTATAAGATCTACGAAAGCTTACGTTTGTATTTTCGTATTTCTGACTACTCGTGCTGTGCATATGAAACTTGTTGGTGATCTAAGTACAGCGGGCTTCATGGATGCATTTAAAAGATTTCTTTCCCACCGTGGCCCTGTAAGTGAATTGTATTCGGATAACGGTACAAACTCCGTCGGCGCGAAACGACTAAGAGGTGACGCGATACTTTCAACAAATAAAACGCGCGCCCCACCGAGATGAGGTAGTGGGAAAGCCGACTCAATAAAGGTTCACGCGCCGCCCTAGAGCGGCCTCTTGTCGCGCTCCGCTAAACTGAACCGCATCCCTGGGGCAGTCGCGCCCCAGATGAAACCACCTCACGTCGCGCCAGCTCATCTTTCAAGCTACCACCGCAACAGAAGCGTCGTCCGCAGCATCAGAATCATATCCCGTTAAGTGTGTTTCCTGTAATTTTTCTCCTACTTGAGCATTTTGTTTGTTAGCTAGCCCGCTCCATTTTTTCCCCTTATCGGCTCAAGTAGAACTCCCTCCCAACCTTGGCGAAGCAATAGATTTGGAAGAGCGAGTGCATTGTCCAAGGTTGTCGCGTGTCACATCCGCCATCTTGTTGAGGCATAAGAAGCCATCCGCGTATACAGTCCACCTAGTAACATCTCGCACAATAGGGTCAAGGCTCGACCTGGGAATCGAACTCGGGAACCTCTAGGGCCGCCGCTCAATGAGTTAAATTTTGCAATCATTTTCTACGCAATTATTCAAACAAACATTTTAAAACAAATTAAATTTTGTGAAACTTTTTTTTAAACCAAGGCTATTAAATTAATACAAATTCAATTATTTTGTCAGTGATTCGTAAACTTTCTTTTAAAAGGTTCCATTGTCATTTAAATGAAAATTGAAGTTTATATACGATACTGTGAGTATCAGTGGCCGGATATCAAATACAGACCAAGAGCGGAAATTAAAACGTCTCGGATTATCCTCGAGAAGACAACCAACAACAATAAATACTGCCTTTTGTCAGAGAATACAATAAGCTATTGCAAATACAACTTCGTATAATGTTAATATTTTTATAATGAAACATTTTTTAGTTTTATAAAAAATAGGATTAAACTGTCTTGTATTTTAGGCAAATACTTCATATTGCTGCAAAAAATATTTAAGCTTTTATTGTTCCTCATCTTGTTCATTGGTATGGTGAAGTCCACTACTAAAAAAAGGGGTCTATCCTGTTGTAGGGCGAACTTGCTTTAATCTACTCGCTTGATAGATGAATTAACGTCTACTGTCGCCGGTTAGTGTTACACATCATCTGACCTAAATTTTATCGATCGATAAAATTTAGGTCAGATGTGGTTTTTTGTAATTAGTGTAATATATATATATATATATATATATATATATATATATATATATATATATATATATATATATATATATATATATATATATATATATATATATATATATATATTTAAAATAAATATTGTGAAATGAGTATATAAGTATTGTTATTTTAAAATAACTTAAATTTAAATTTGCATAAACTGTCGAACATTTATGATTAAATTTTACCACTTTTAAATGATTGAAGGCAAGTTGTTGGTGGGTGAGATAAGCATGATCGACAATGCATATTATACTCAGCGTCAGTTATACAAACCCTTTCTGATGGTGTGAAAGCCCAATATTATTATTAATAATTAAATTCAATATAAAGGGGCGTCAAAATAGTCTTAAAACATATACATATATTAAGCAATAAAATTTCAATAATAAGCATAAAGTTAATATAAATACATTTCAGACATTAGACCAATACCATAGTAAATTAAAGGCGAAATATTGGCTTTCACAATAAATAAATTTATTATAAAAACTTGAAAAAATATTTAAAACACGATAAACAATAGAAACACAAGTTGAAAATATTATAAAAATAAAGATAAATAACGTTTATAAGATAATTAGAAAATTTGTTAAAAATTGTCTAAGTTGTGGAAGGAGTTCACGTATAAAAGAAAATTTTCCTAAGTTATGGAAGGTGTTCGTGTATAGATGTTTTGTAAAGAGGAGCTGCCGGAGATACATACCGGCATTTGTACATATATATGGGGTGGTTGGGAGCCCGACTGCCTGAAGTACTGTAGCACAATGACTAGTCCTATATTAGGGACTTATGATATTAAACTCAATGATACAAAAGCAATACTATAGAAGGTCTCGATGATGAATTTGCATTACAATAGTAGGGTCGTGGGTTGAAGTCCTATATAATAATGACTTATGAAAGTAAGGTCTATGATACAAAAGCAATACTATAGAAGGTCTATGATAAATATGCATTACAATAGTAGGGTCGTGGGTTCGAGCCCTATATATGAATGACTTATGAAAGTAAGGTATATGATACAAAAGCAATACTATACAAGGTCTCTATGATGAATATGCATTACAATAGTAGGGTCGTGGGTTCGAACCCTATATATTAATGACTTATGAAAGTAAGGTCTATGTTACAAAAGCAATACTATAGAAGGTCTCTACGATGAATATACATTACAATGGTAGGGTGGTGGGTTCGAATCCTATATATGAATGACTTATGAAAGTAAGGTCTATGATACAAAAGCATTGTTATTGAAGGTCTCCTTGATGCATAAGCATTGTATGGGGTGGTCGGGTGACCGACTGCTCCTAGTACTGTAGCAAATGACTAGTCCTTATTAGGGACTTGAAAAGGAATATTATGGTGGCGTGTATGCTGCTTCACGAGCAATTGGTCCGAGGTAAACTTGGGCTGGCTAATCGATGTGTCCTAGACATATCATCTTAGTGCTGGTGGTAAGCGGGTTTGTTGTAGCAATACGGCTTTCCCGTGGACATCGCACACTCATACCGTTTGTGGGCGACGTCGTAGCGCATATCGATGCGTCGTCTATCTTTCGGATTGGGATGATGAGTGTGTTTGTTAGCACTTTTAAGTGTGACTAGTAGCCGTGCTGATCATGCAATTGGTGGTGATGCCATACACTTACACCACATCTGCAGGAGCGGCGGTCTGGTAGGTGGTGGCGCTCACGGAGTGTTTACGGCCAGTGTTGCCTAAACTGTGTGACTTACATTCAGTGTGGCTGGATTCGTTCGTATTCTGTATGGCGTTTATACGCATTGACATGCGCGATTTCGGTAAAGTTTTGTGCTTACGCACTAACAAGAAGCCGAGCTTCTTTTACTGGTTATGCAGTTATTTTGCTGTGGACTACGGTCCAGTTCCCGATTAAGCGTTCCCTTCGGGGGTAGTGCATCAAAATGGTTGGCGTTCACCGCGTACGACGTGTGTGGAGCCGTGTGCCTCCCCTTGTGAGCCTTTTCCGAACGGGAAGGGATAAATAATAATCAATTAATAATGTAAATCTGATACAAGTGGAATAGGGACGTTTTTTGTTTTTAACTTCTTAAGGGTTCAATTAGCTTGTAAGGCACTACCAATAGCTTTCAATTGCTCTAGTGAATATTCATTCTTCCAAAAGACACCTCAAAAAAACTAAGTTAATAAACAAATACTACGTAAATAAGAGTCAGAGCCAAAAATATTACATACGGCCTATTATTAAACCTTTATAAAGAGCATTTAGGAAGATCAAAACATATTTTATTTATCCTGATCACATCTAAGTCCAAGGACACTTGTGTCTCTTCACTTACTTTACTATTATGTATGATTTAACATTCATATAACATTTATACGTGATGTCTTCGCCGATTAATAAACAGTACCCGGATGACCCAGCTTTGCTCGGTTATTTTTTAAATTACATTTAGATACAAATTAAATACTGATGAAAAATATTTTTTGATCTTATTGACATAATAGAAAAAACTAAACTGGTTATTTGAATAAAAAATCATGAGTACAATTAGGTTAGTTTAATTAAAATTTTCGTATTTTTAAAAAACACTAAAAAAAGGCTCGAGAATTTGAAAAAAGGAAAAATAGTCGGATCGAACCTAGGACGCGAACCAAGGCATTACGATTTCGTGACCGCTCGATATCCACTTGAGCTATTACTATCATTAACACGGTGTCAAAGCTTACCTTCTTATATTGTAGCAGTTTTTCATCGCCTGAAAACACGGACAAAAAGAAATTTTCTAAAAATAAATCCTAGCTAGATCGATTTATTGCCCCCGAAACTTCCTGGACACTAAATTTTATGAAAATCGTTTTAGCCGTTTTCGATATATATATATATATATATATATATATATATATATATATATATATATATATATATATATATATATATATATATATATAGGAATTGCTCATTTAAAAGGATAGGATTTTTAGTTATCAATTTTTCTGTGAAATGACTGTACCAGGAAGGTGCTGCCGTCTTAATTTTAACAAAAAATTCACCCCAGAGGATGGAAACATAGGGAATAAATTCTTAAGCGTGTAGTCTTGAAAGGTCTCTCAAAAAGCGTCGTAAAATTATGAGGCAGGTTAGCTAGAAGATTCAGGTTAGGTCACAGCTGAGCAATCCCGACGTGAAACGTTTAGGCGGTCACTAATCAGATGGTGTTCGGCTTGGTAATTAATGAGCTGGCAACTAATAATGGACTCCATTACAATATTTGGAACGTTGGATGGGATTGAGCAATTGCTTTTCTTGGGGATCGTGTACACCATAAATCTCTTCTCTGAAATTGAGACTATGCCGAATGAGGAGTGTCGGAAAACATGCGTAATAAGCGGCGGTAACTCCAGAGCACAGTTTTAGCACAATAAGTGTGACTCCAATTGAGGAATTCAATTCTTCGTAGCAAAACTTCAGAAGCTATTAAGTTATGCGGAAAATTTTTATGGTAGAAACAATAATTTGCATGCTCTATCAATAACTATTCCGGGTCCGGATGTTTGACTCTGTTAAGTTTATTTATGTATGTTGTTGAACTAACTTCACGATACAGGAGATGTCCTAGTATGAAGGTAACGTTTTTCCAAAAAAAATATATTTAGTTTTCGGAATCAGTTAATTTCTTTAAGTTTAATTATTTCTCTTTGGAATTATAAATCCTAAAAATTTACAGAAAAGCGGTTAATGTGCTCTACAAAGTTAATTCAACGTAAATTCATTGCCGCCAGCTGCCGACAGCGACCGCAGAACATAAATCCGTTTTGTCACCGCTTTGTCGCGAGACCTGTTGTTGTAATCCGTGATTTTGCTTTAAAAGGGATAAAAGGCTTCGCCAAGAAACTTCTCTTTGTTATCATAAATTAAATTTCGTGAGTTATTTCGATGTACTATTTAATTTTGAATATAATATGTTTATTGTTCTTTGTTATTTAGTTTAGTATTATAGCACGTGCGCATTATAGACTCAGAGTTCATGTGTGTAAATCGGGGGGCACGGCAGTGCCCCCGCCAAGTCGAGCGCGAAGCAAACACTGCCGTACCATCCTTTATTTATTATTTGAGAACCTCTGGATAATACCAGAACGCAGAAATTTTCGTCATCCAGTAAACTATAATTACATACTTAAAATCCAAAATTTCAAGTCTGTAGGTCATTTAGTTCCGAAGTTAAGCGAAAGCAAAGTTTCGCATTTTAGACACTCACTCACTCACTCATGATCATCAGAATAGAACTAGTACTTCCCATAAACTCAGAGAGCTGAAATTTGGTACAGAGTTAGGGTTTAATGGCCACATAAAGGCAAAACTATAAAAACTAGGATAATCGAACATCTGGAGTACCTGGTGACCCTGATTAGAAAACACAAGAGCCTAACCAAACTATTAGAAGAGATCGACATACCGCCTTTACAAAAAATATTCAACTTGGTGGGCCGCTTCATTTGATGTCAAAATCGAAGGTCTAAAGTATCTGATGAAGACACCTCAGCTAGTCTCAGCTGTATTAGAGATATGGTAATGCCCCCTTCTACCATTGGTACATAAAAATCTACTGTCATTGCAAAAATCCAGCGTAGTGGGACACATCTAACTTAATCTAGCCTATAGGGTCCCACTGTAATCGTTGAAGTTTTGTGATTGTGATTTTAGTTGGATTTTCTTTCAAAAAACTGTAAGTAATGTTATTTATCTTTACTACCTAATGTTTTTGAATGATCTAAGTAACTTTTTATGTTTCAATTTATAAAAAAGTAGAATCAAAAAACCTCTACGCGAAAAATTCATAACGGTCAAGATTTCTAATAAGATAATAATAGTATATTTCTTATTCGAAAACTATAGTAAATACTTTTACTAGGAATTGCTAAATGTTATATCTATATGATTGTATAAGAAAAATAAAGGAAGACGCTATAATATATTATACACAAAAAGGTTTTGAAAATGAGGTTACAAAGCGCGCGCAAACTGTCTATTGTCGAATTTTTAGCAAATGTTTGCAAGTTAAAAAGTAGAATTATTATAATTATTACATGCATAATTTCAGTATATTTAGGAACAATACGTTCTATTGATTGTAAGGACATAAAAATAAAATAAAAACTTACGATATTTCAGTCATAAAATAAAATTTGTTGTCAGTAAGTACACTTTATCAAGATCCGATAGAAACAAAGAGCTGTACAAAATAAAATAAACATTTAAATGTTATGGTTATTGTTTCTAATTATCGAAAATCTTATCGGATTTAAATAACTGTAACAAAATCCTCTTTAAACATAAGTGAGAAACATAAATGTTTATAACTAGTGCCTCCAGCTGAGGGACAAAGCTGTTTTTTGTTACGGCGGGCGCAGTAAGAGAAAGGTTAAATAAACAAATTACACTAGACTTACCAGAAGATACTGTTTGTTTACTACCGACTAGAAATATGTGTATGCAGTTAAATAATGCTATGTTAAAAGCGATTCCGCACCCCGAGATAAAGTTAGTTGCTAAAGATTCCTTGGATTGTTCAAAATGTATGATAACGAAAGCCCAGGCGTGTTTACAAAAATATGAAGATGATGCGTCGATGACTGCTGGACTGGAAGAAACTATAATCATTAAAAAGGGAGCTAAAGTAATGCTTAGGATAAATATTGATGTTAGTTTAGGTTTAGTGAATGGGTCATTAGGCGTTGTACAAAAAGTGAGGTGGGACCCGGAAGACCAAACAAAGCCTAAACAATTGGTAGTAAAATTCGCTAATAATTTAATTTACGAATTATTGCCTATTAAGTCAAAAGTTGAGATCATACCCCGGGCATACGTGTACAGGGAACAATTCCCAATCTGTGTGGCGTATGCCCTAACAATTCACAAGAGCCAAGGTCTGAGTCTAAAAAATGCCCTCATGGACATTGGCGCCTCCATATTCACTTGTGGCCAAGCCTACAGGGCGCTTTCACGAGTAACCAATCTTCATGGGATGCACCTCATAAATGTTGACTTCAAGAGTATAAAAGCTCAAGCTTCAGCGATCACCGAATACAACCGGCTTAGGCATAAATACCGCGCTGATCTTTCAGATTTTAAACCGTCTAAACCGTCTAAAAGAATAAATAATGAACGCGAATGGGCAATACGAAGAACTGTTGCTACTGTACAAGAATCAGAACCGGAAATAAAGAAAAGAAAGATTTGTAATAATAAAAAAATACTCCTAAAAAGAAAAAGAATGTGTCGAATAAGAAAATCTAATAAAATAAATCAATGTGCCCACGTTTCTACAAAAAGAAGTGAAATCCCACCAAAAACATTCTGTAAAAAACTAGCAAAGTCTCGATGGAGCTGCTTGTTTATCTCTAAAAAGTAATGAAATCTAGACAAAGTCGTGCCAAGTCTAAGCTTCCTTACTGCAATTTCGCCGTTAAAGGGTACACAAGGGTACAAAACCAGGTACTACATGACACCCTTGCATCAATCTGTCGCCAGAACCGCTACCCATTGACGATAGAAAATTGCCACTTGGAAAACGTTGATTGAATAACCAGTCAATTGTAGGCTTGATAAAGCTGCGTATTTCAATAATACTTTTGTATAGGTGAGCCTGAAACAAACAGTATAAAAAATTATTTCCAGTACAGGTGGACTTCGAATCATTGATAGAAGTCCGTTTGTACGTCTATTTTATGTTAGATCGGTGGTCGATTTGACGCCTACAATTGAATGGTTATTCAATCAACGTTTTCCAAATGGCAATTTTCCATCGTCAATGGATAGCGGTTCTGGCGACAGATTGGTGCAAGGGTGTCATGTAGCACCTGATTTTGTACCCTTGTGTACCATTCAACGGCCAAGTTACACAACATTAACTATAATAATAAAGAAATCGCAGTAAGGAAGCTTAGACTTGGCACGACTTTGTCTAGGTTTCATTACTTTTTAGAGATAAACAAGCAGCTCCATCGAGACTGGGCTAGTTTTTTACAGAATGTTTTTGGTGGGATATATTATAATAATAATAATAATAATAATAATAATAATAATAATAATAATAATAATAATAATAATAATAATAATAATAATAATAATAAAAATAATAATAATAATAATAATAATAATAATAAAAATAATAATAATAATAATAATAATAATAATAATAATAATAATAATATTTATTCACTCCACAATTTTACATCGTGACTTACACTATTTAAATAAAAGTACCATCAATTACATTGAGAGGTTAACGTCGGCAGCCGTACTAGTATAAACTGTGCCACGGCTGCCTGCGCCTTCCACTCTGGGAATCAAATAATAACCTAATAGGTAAGATCTTTTACAACATTTCTCAACAAATAATATTTACAAACTTTTCAAGCTAAAATAAAAATTATAACATGTAGGTAGATACAAAACAAAATAGAATTTAAGCAAGATTACCACTTGGTGTGTTTGATGTATGGTATAATTATAAACGCGGAGCGTGAATGCATGGGGGAGTATTATGTTTGTACGAATTTGTAGTGTGGGTTTTGAGTAATTGGATGTGTGGGATATGTAAGTGTGTGTCTGTGTGTGTGTGTGTGTGTGCGTGTGTGTGTGTGTGTGTGTGTGTGAGAGAGAGAGAGAGAGAGAGTCTATTAAGGTGTTTTATTGAAGGGTTTTAATCCGAATAATATTTTCTATCTCGTCAAAATCTAAATTCAGTAACCAATCCCGTGTAGCAAATTTACATTGATGAAGGGTTAAAGGGTAAATATTTAAAGCTTTATTTGCGATGGTATAGAGATGGGAACTTATAACAAAATAATGCCGTTTTGCAATAGTGCTTCTGTGTGGAGGTGTTGTGCAAACCTTGCTCTTATTACGTTTTTGAGTTGGAACGTATGGCAGTCCTAGATACTTACGAAGTATAGTGTGGAAGATAAAGAGTTTTCTTACCGTAAGAACTGAGCATTCACGGTAGAGTAGTGACGTGCTATACTTACGCGGTCTTTTATAAATTACTTTTAAGATTGCACGCTGAGCACGCTCCAGGGGAAGCAGTGTACTAATGCTAGTTCCACCCCATGAGACAATGCAGTATTTGAGCAAAGATTGGACAAGCGCATAGTAAACACACATTAGCCTGTCGCGATCAGCAGATTTTCTAAGTAGGTAAAAGATAGGAATTAATTTTCTAATTCGGGCTGTTAATGATTTAACGTGTAATGACCAATTAAGATGATTATCTAGAATCAGACCGAGATATTTTAAGCTATGTGTTGGTGATAACTGAGGACAGTCGCAGCAACTATTTATTCTATCACAAGTGTGTGCCCTTATACAAAAGTCAATGGATGGTTGAGTATTGGCCCGTGGGATGAAAGTTATGTATTTGGTCTTTTTTAAGTTTAACGTAAGCAAATTTTCGTCCAAACATCTCATTACCACAGTGAGGGCTTTTTCAGTGTATTGTTGAGCCCGAGCCCAATCCTCACCATGCACAATCAACGCTGTATCATCTGCATAAGTGATAATTTTGCAGTTCGGTAACGAGAGTTTACACAAGTTGTTGATGTACACTAGGAAGAGGGTTGGACCCAGTACACTGCCCTGTGGTACTCCGTAAGAGAGATTGACATCCAGACTTTGGTAGTTACCTAATTTGACACACTGTGAGCGATTTGACAGATAGTCACAAAATATATCCAAGACGACTCCGCGTACACCTATTAATTCCAGCTTTTTCAATAGTAATGGTATTGATACAGTGTCGAATGCCTTCGACAAATCGAGGAAAACTCCAACAAATTTGTGACCCATATCAAGGTGCGTGACAAAAGTCTCAGTAAGATACAAAGTCGCATCATCAGTAGATTTGCCTTTTAAAAATCCATACTGATTTCGTGCAATTGCATTTGTCTTTTCTAAAAATTTAATAAGTCTAGAATTTAAAAGCTTTTCCAAAATTTTAGATACTATTGTCAGCACCGAGATAGGTCTGTAGTTCCCTATCATATCTCTATTGCCGTTTTTATAAATAGGATGTACAAGAGCTCTCTTGAGGATGTTAGGAAAAACTCCTGAAGCGAAACATTGATTGACCACGTGGGTCAAAGGTGGAATAAGGCTAGTCCTTGCGTTCTTAAAAACTTGAGTAGGAATGCTGTCAACACCTGTAGCGCAATTATCTTTGAGGTTCATAATAGTGTTCTCGACTTCATTATAATCCACATCAAGTAAAGCCATCGAATCTCTTTGTGACTCAATATGAGTGATGTTTACGGAACCAGTCAAACAAGTACTTCTTCTAATTTGTATATCATTAGCAAGGGACTTACCTATACTTGCAAAGAATTCATTTATTAGGTTTACTGATTCATGGGGGTCTTTGGCGAGGTTTAACAATTCAGTGGGGGACGGAGATGCTTTTTTTAGACTAGCGACTTTATTAATAGTATTCCACATTTCTTTGGGATTATCTTTATTCTTTTTGAACTCGGTTTGTTCAAATTCGGTTTTAAGTTTTTTTTAAAGATTATTGCAAAAATTACGGTACCTAGAGTAGGTAAGCTGCAATAAGGCATTGTTAGGATCCAGTTTAGCCTTTTTGTGTAACTTGTCACGATTCCTAATGCATCGTACAAGACCAGGTGTTATCCAGGGCTTAATAGCTCGTTTACGATGTGGGACGTAGATTAATGTGGAGTGGCAAGAAATTGCTTAATATATTATATAAAACAAAGAGTTTGCTGCTAAATTTGCATTTGCAGCGTTATATACAGGGTTAAAGTCTGTTACAGATAATTCTTGGACTAAACTTGGATAATCAATTTTCCTTATGGCAGCTTTAGCTAGGTTTCTTTTGATTTTTGCCTCTAACACAAATATAATTGGCGCATGATCAGTTATGAGCGAATCGAGAATAAACGTTTAAGAGCATCGATTTGATCTTAGCATAACGTGATCAAGACAGCTGCTCATACGCGTTGCAGTAACATGTGTTGGAAGCAGACCATGAGATACCATTAGGTCAATGTAGTTATTACAATTTGAATCAGAGCTATCGGAAGCTATATTTATATTAATATCTCCAATTAAGATAACTGATTTAACAGACGCCAATGAAGTCAAACAATTTTCAAGACTATTGCAAAAGTTATCAATATTGTTATATGATGGTGATCTGTACACAGCTATAATCGCAATTTCATTCCCAAATCTTAAAATAAGACTATTACAGTCCTTTAATTCAGTCTCTAATGAAGTACTATGCTTAATTTCGGACTTGACATAAATTACAACTCCATCGTTCTGATTGCGGTAGCCTGAAGCATATGATATATATCCAGGTATTTCTGGAACGTTTAACAATTAACTCAACCAGCATTCAGTTAAAACGAGGACATCTCATTGGAAAGAGATTCTCTGTAACAAAACATTAAATGCGTCAAAGTTACATGATAGACTCCGTATATTCATGTGCATAACTGAAATAGATCCTTGCAATAAATCTATGTAATTAATAAGAGATTCGGGACTACACACCATAAATTGAGATATTTCAAGAAAATCAATGTCATCAGAGATATCCGTTATTGGATCGCCTTTTAAAAATACTAGCAATCAGTTGTGTAGAACCGGGTGCGTAATAGTTCCCCCATTTAAGAATGAATGTGTCTGCGACAAATAAAGCTTGTAAGAATATCGTATCTAATTTGTATAAGGTGTATGTGGTAACCTTGTTCACAAAGAACGTTACAAATTGTGGTAACGAATAATAATTGTACATACCATAAAAAAATAAAATTGTGTAAAAAACTAAGTAAACATACAAAAAATTTAAAATAAGGTATAAAAGTATTTTCAATTATGATAAAGAATTACCAAAGAAAAACTGGAGCAATAAATTTCGGTAGGCAGGTAGTCATTTGTCTTGAGTTTGGAGCAGTTTCTGTAAATCAGTCTCCGTGTCAATGCGACGGCATGGAGCACCCTCCTTCTTACGTAGGAACACCTTCCCATGTGCAGTCCAGTAGTAAGCATAGTTGTGGTTTTTACTAAATTCTCGTGCCATGAAGTAAAGTTTCCTAGCCGACTGGGTGAGACTCTCTGATACAAAAACTGGTTTGGGTTCGCCATCTATTTTAAGGTCGCCAGTATTTAGTTTATTGTTCTTCTTTGACTTGTTGTAGGCCTTAACTGAAGTTAATATATTTTCTTTTAGCGTAACTGTTGTGAGGTCCACAATAATTGGCTGATTATTTTCTTTTTTGGTTTTAAGGCGAAAGACGTCGCGGATCTGTAATTCTTCCACACAGACATTGACAGATTGTCCAACTTTTTTAACTAGTTGCACCAGATCTTGCTTTGATTCCTTTTTATGTATAGGAATGTTTCTTATTTCAATACTGGCTTGCCTTTGCGACCTCTCCAAATTTTCTACCTTTTGTTCTAGACTCTGAATATGAGCTAAATGGGATTTCCTATCTAATTCCATTTTGGCCAATTTGTTTTTCATATCTTCATATTGCTTTGATATGAAGTCCATGGATTCTTTGATGTCAGTGTTTTGCTTCTTAATGTCTTTAATGCTTTCCTGTATTGTATCTTGCTGCTTAGTTAAAATTCCAATGGATTTCCTCATTTCCACCATGAAAGAAGCTAGTTCGTCATCATACTGACGTTTACTTATATGTTACTATTCGAGGAACTTAGAATCATGTGATGATCTTTCGGGGGTTCCTATGTTCAGTAGAAGTATTGTGACGAGCTTTAATAATGGTGATGATCATAACGATAAATATAATTATGCGAAAATGGCTTACAAGCGACAGTAGCCTAATTGGTAGGGTGCGGACCGCGGACTCAAAAGGTCGAATCTGCTAATCGACTAATGTCGTAAACCACTTCTAACATAAGCATTTTAAACTCATCGAGAGTCAATGTGAATATTAGTAATCTTAATAGCATCGCTATTTTATTTATAAAAAATATGTAGAATATGTAAACATGAAATATGACTGTCAATATAAAAGTGCAATAAAATAAAGTATTACGTATTTTAAAAAACTCAAATACCTTAACAGGTTTACAGTATGTATATGGTTATTTTATGTTATAAAATAAAAGATAAAATTGCACCAAAAATCAAATTATTTTTTAATAATATTAAGAGGCCGTGGTAGGTCAGGAGCT
Organism: Parnassius smintheus behrii; assembly: GCA_036936625.1. Taxonomy (NCBI): domain Eukaryota; kingdom Metazoa; phylum Arthropoda; class Insecta; order Lepidoptera; family Papilionidae; genus Parnassius; species Parnassius smintheus. The sequence continues at coordinate 8,503,651 of JAUPFT010000004.1, read as the reverse complement.
TTCCGCCTGCTGTAAATTTGTTTGGGAGAATAACCCGAGTTCGATTATCATCTGCACCCATGAAGTTGTTTATAGTAAAATCATTTGCTGATTGACATGCTCAGCGGTGAAGTAAAACATCGTGTGGTTTTGTATGCCTCATAAATTAAAAATAAATATTTCGCAGACGTGTGAAGTCCGTCAACAGTTATTGAGGCAGCGCGGTGGACACATTTTTGTCCTAAAGCCTTATCAGAAATAAGAGGAGGCATGTGCCCAAGAGTGGGACATATTATAATTTAACTTTACAATAATATAAAAAGTATACAGTATATAAACAACAGTATATTTTAAACACATTATTTTATTTTGCATAATGTCCATTCTTATTTACTCATATAGCAACATGAGCCACCGGCGGTCCGGAAGCGAGTAGCTATATGCAGGCGTTCCCCTTTGTCTTAAAATATAAATTGGTCCTATAAACGTACATACAATAAAACTTATTGCAGGTGCACTTCACATAATGTTTAGAAATGCTGTTAAAGTAGCCAACTATAAAATCCAGATAACAACGAACTGTGGAAATAAGTCATACTCTGAATTTGCAAGTATCCAAGCTATTGTTGAAATTGATATTGATAAAAATTCAATATATTTTAAACACTGAAAAAACAAATTTAACACGCACCTAAATACAAATCAAATGCTATGATTTTAGTATAGGGTGAAAAACGAGCACACGGTCCACCTGATGGTAAGTGTTTGCTGTAGCCCATAGACATCTACATCTATCTTCCATTACGAATCCAAATGCAGATGCGTTTTCACCCGTGAGGACTAAGATGGAATGCCTCGTTTCCAGTAAAAAGAGTCACCGGTTCTCTACACTCACCATACGAAACACAGCAGTATGAAGCGGCTATTTTACACTGGTATTCTGTGAGAGCGTGGTCCTTCCCCGGTCGAGTCGACACATTCGTGCTGCAACTATACTACTAATATAACTGCAGCGTGGCTCTATCACATCAGAGATTTTTGCCAGTTCTTCTCTGAGAAGGTATTATTATTGCGAGCAAGTGTAGATTTTGACGTTCGTCACGAGCTTTGAATAAGTATAAATGGAGTAACTTAGAGTAAGTAGTAACTTAGACCTCAGGGGTGACAACGCATCTGCTTCAATTCTTATTTGAGGATAAAAGTAAATCTATGGGCCACAGCATGTATTTATCGTCAGTTGGACTGTGTGGTGGCAGCAGTGCACTTTAAAAGGTTATAACGGGTAACGGATGGAATACGTGGCAGAGCCACGGTGCAGTTATATTATGGTTGTATCACGAATGGGTCGGCTCGACTGGGAAGGACCACGCTCTCACAGAATACCAGCGTGAAATAGCAGCTTAATATCGCTGTGTTTCGTATGGTGATTGTAGAGATCCGAAGACCCATTTTTTACTGAAAACGAGGCATTCTATCACAGTCCTCATGGGTGACAACGCATCTGCATTTTGATTTTTAATCGAGGATAAATCGAGGATAAATAATAGATGTCTATGGGCCACAGCACACATTTATCATCACTTTGACTGTGCGGTGGCAGCAGTGGACTTTAATAGGTTATAACGGGGAGCGGATGGTACACTAGTCAAATAGCAGTGCGTGAAATGCTGTATTTCGATCTGAAAGAAATGAAGAGACTGTATAATTCCAGACTTTAAGGCATTTTCTCTTAGTCCTCAGAGATGATTACGCGTCTATATACTTCAGAAGCCCCATACAATCGGTTTAACTGCAAATTCGTTACCTTATATAAATGTTCTCAAAAAAAGATAAGGTTTTTTACAAATATAAACAAACTTTATAATATATTAGCGTACTTTCTTAATCTAATATCACGACAAAGTATTACAAAGTAGATTTTTTCATAAAAGGATTAAGTCTAGACAGGCACATATTAGCCAATTAGATGTTGTAAAACATATTTGCTGTTAGGCTAAAATTAAAAATCAAAATACACCGTAATAACCGTTTGTTGATAACAAAAGGATTCTGATTGGTTTGCATAATGCAAAAAATTACGTACAAATTGAATTTCTTTGTTTGTAACTCCGATAAAGCTAATCTGATACCTGTCAAATAGATATCTGACTAGGTTTTTAAATCCAAACTATAAATTAAATTTGCTCTATATCTAATGATACGGTTGTAAAACGTTTGATTACAAATTTAAGGTTTAACTTTTAGTTGTTGTTACTAGCAGATCCTAGTAGTTTTTTAGTAGTAGTTTGTACAAAAATAATTATAATAGCAAGTGTAGACTTCGACGTTCATCACGAGTTGGAATGCAGTTTATTTTTAAGAATGACAAACGAACACATGATCCATCTGATAATAAATGCTGTGACCTGTAGGTACATGCATCTATCTTCAACTAAAAATCAAAATGAAGATGTGTATTCACCCCCGAAAACCAAGATGCAATATATGATCTCCAACAAAAATAGTCTCAGAGTCTCTACACTCACCATACAAAACATAGCAGCATTAAACTGCTATTTCACGCTGGTTTTCTGTGAGAGGGCGGTTTTTTATTGATCGAGCTGACCCATTCGTACTGCAACCCTAATATAGAAACATAATGGCTTTAAAATGTATAAATTTGTTAAAAAAAGAAATACAAAAATATATGGTTTATATTCGCACGTTTTTCTGTACTGGGAGAGAATAAGTTAAAACTTTTATCCCTTTCTTTTTTATTCATGACAGATAGTAAAATGCGTAGCAGGGATCTACGAAAGTCAAAGGTTTTGTCACAAAATAAAGTATATAGGGACGAACAAAATATGCGAGAACATAAATTTAGCTTCAACTTGGCGTTTTTATGTCGGCGCGTTGAGGAAAGTTTTGTTTTGGTAATAAACTGGTTTACGTCCCACACCGTTCACAAGTTGTGCGGACAAGGAAACAAAATAAAGGGAACTTATAACGTAACCAGCTTGAAAATAATATTCAAATATAAAGTAATCCAATATATTATGAATAACGGATTGTTTTTATAAACTACCTTTAAGAAAAGCTTATTATAATTTATTTAAAAATCTATACATATAAATAAAATTGATATCGGAATAACTGCCTTATACTGAGATGAGGGTGTTTTATTTTATTTAAATTAGGACATGAATAACAATTTTTTTTAAATTTTTTCCGTCTGTTTGATTTCGATTTTCGATTGATTGTCGATTGAGACTTCAAGAAAAGATCAATTCTAAAAATGATTTGGGTTATATTTTATCTAATAACTACGAGATTATATTCATAAACCAAAAAAAGAGAAACCCCGTTTTAAGCCTATCATTCCACGAATCAAATATATGCCAAAATCGTATATTTAACATGATTACTCCTGTGCTAGAAAGCATCCGAAACGTCGGATATTAAAAATAAAACAAATAAAACGCGATAAAATCCGTAAAAGTAGTTTTGATCAATTTGTAGTGTTCACGTAAACATAAGAATGGGACGGCCCAATTGTGGTTGTTCGGAGATGTTCTATATAACCGTTTATGATTCGGAATTTTTATAGCTTGATTTAGGCTCCGGTGTGTTTCGCTTGCGGCGCGACGACAGCGCCGCCACATCACCCCCCTGCTCAGACAGAAGGTCGATAGTGCAGTCTCGTTGCCGACGAACGTGCAAGTGCCAGGAGATTGCCTTGTAGTCTGCGGTGAGTCGAGAAGAAGGCAAGTAATCTGAGAGTGCCGTGAAGCAGAGGCGAGCAGTAAGGTTCAGAGGCGTGCTGAACACTGTAGCGCAGAGAGTAGCTTGAAGGAAAAGTAAGCATTATTATTCCAGTGCTGTGATACACCTTGTGAAGCTAGATGGCTTGCATGATATGAAGACTGCAGACGATATCTGCTCGGAAGCTAATGAGTGAGGTACTCTATGAGGATGATGGTGTTTGAAGTTTCCGAAGGTTGTTGATTGCGTGTTCAGATCACGTTGGATGGTCACCACAATGGGCGTCGAAGGAAAAGGGGAGATCTCCCGCAAGGCAAGGTATTCTGCCAGGGGAGCGGCCAACACTCCTTGTGATAGTTTGGAGATGTTCTATATATACTGTTTATGATTCGGAATTTTGAAAGCGTGATTAAGGTTTTGCTTGCGGCGCGACGACAGCGCCGCCACAACCCCATTTAAATCTCAGCCTAACTGGCAATGACCAAGTGCAGTAAATATGTGGATTCTCGTTTCTTATACTGATCAGGCTCTGTAAAAGATAACAACACTCATTTATATATACATAGTTATCCTTATATAGTTGTTTTTGTTAGGTTAAATAATTTTTATTCTTTACATGAAATTAATAAAAAATTAAAAAAGTATCGTAAATAACGTTAAAAAATTAAAACAAATAGGTAAGTAGGTATAGTTAAATATAAATAATCGATTAAAGGTGAATGTTTTAATCGTATTACAATCTTAGAGTTATTACATTAAATACGGTATGTAATGTCAATGTCATGGTGTCAACTAATGAATCTGACAAACGTCATTTATCTTGTCATTCGCTTTTCGCATTCGTGCGCAGGGGGTCGAATACTGGGCTCAGAAATTGATTGCTCTTTGAACGACCACTGCTAAAACATTGAACACCGTACCTTGCCATCTCTGTCAACTTTTCCTTTGCCTCGATCCTGTATCTTGCCTTCTTGAATACTAAATATCCGCATCGTGAGCCTTTTCGTTAATAGCAAAATAGCAACGGAAAACTGCAATACAATAGGAAAACGCTTATTGGATGACGATTCCACTGTACGGGAATGGGTACAATGGACGCTCCCCGAACAGTATTTTACTCTACCTTAACCACTTTGCACCTAGCAGATACTTATATTATCTGTTTATCGTTTTATATAAACATTGATACTGAAGGTGTCACGTTCTCATCCATTCTCCTACATTCTGAATGAAATAGTCTGTAAATGAAGTAAATACCACTACTACTTTACTTTCTACGTTGTTTCATAGAATAACTGCGTCGTGATGACCTACATTAAGGAGGTTAAAGTTTGTATGGGGACTGGGTTTCTGCTTTATAAAATCAAAGATATATATTATCCTAGATCTGAATAACGTCACATTAATATATCATATCCAAGTGAAACCTCACCTAGGTTAAAATCCTGCCACAATAGATCACCCTACACTCATACAGATACGCACAAAAAGTCTTGTAATACTGAATTGTTTCTCCGAAGGTTAATATTAACCGGTTAAAATTTCGTCCAGAACCGTACCATCAGACCAACTCGTCACTAACCTCACCATACGAAACACGGCAGTATTAAGCTAATATTTCACGCAGGTATTCTTTGAGTGGTCCATCCCCGGTCGAGCCGACTCATTGGTTGACTACAGCTATAATATTAATATAACTGCAGCATGGCTCCACCATGTATAAATATTTTTATTTTGAATACCGTACGCATAACAATAAATCCAGATGAGAAATAATTTATTTGCTTCTGAATCTTAGCCTACAATTAATTGAACCTGTCAACGCCACGCTCTTTATTGTTTCAAAACTCTTTGCGGGCACAAGTAAATTCAATTATTTGTGAAAAGAATAACTTAGCTTGTGTATAACGTTTATGTGTTCAATTAATCTATGAAAATTTATACAAATTTAAGTATTGTGTAATTCACCGACTCAAACAGAGGAGGTTCGCAATTCGAGTATATGTTTTTGTATTTATGTTACGCGATATCTTCACAGATTGTGAACCGAATTTAATGATTATTTTTTGTTAAATGGTCTTTAGCTCTATGGTATTCAAATTAAATTTTGAAGAAAATACTCAACCCCTAAGGATAGAAAATAGGTAAAAAGTTTTATATTGGATTTTTGTTTAAAGATTTTATATTTTACCTGCGGACATTGTGAACCGATTTCAATGATTGATTTTACTCAATTAATATGCTTACCCTCTAGGGTGATTCCATTAAATTTTGAAGAAAAAATTTTAGTTCTATGGGAACAAAATAGAGGATATATATTTGACTTCAGTTTAAGTAATTTTAGATTTTCACACGCAGTAGTTTAGTCACATTTCCGTATAGTGGCGGTTGAGAATATCCACAACCACATATCTTCCCGTGGGTGTCGTAAGAGGCGACAGAGGCGGACAAGCAGGAGGTGGGCAGCAGCATCTTCCTGATAACAACTGTGATATAATAAAAAACTGCGGAGCCAACCCGCTCGCCAAGCGTGGCAACTACGGCAAACAACGCAAACAAACGGCCTCCAGTCCCCGGCGGCTCCGCTATTCCTGGCTACGGTGGCGACCATGGTAACGGCGGGGCAGGGGGTGCTAAGAATCTCCGGTGGAGGTTCGGTTGCCACCTACGACGACTCGACCTGGCAACATATAACGCACGCACCCTGACGACTGACGAGAAGATACTAGAGCTGAAAGAAGAGGTAGACAAGTTGCGCTGGAATATTATTGGATTATCTTAGGTCCAAAGAGAGGGGGAGGACACGGTAATCCTCGAGTCCGGCAACTTGTTCTATCACAAGGAGGGCGACCATCTGTCCCAAGGAAGTATCGTTCACAAGTCTCTCGTCAACAACGTTGTAAAGATTGGGAGTGTGTCGACGAGGGTCGCGTACCTGATACTCAGAATCACCAAACGGTATTCGATGAAGGTCATACAGGTTTACGCAACAACCTCGGCACATCCCGATTAGGAGGTGGAGGAAATGTATGAGGATATTTCCAGAGCCATGCATTCCTCCAAAACCCACTACACGGTGTTGACGGGAGACTTCAACGCAAAACTAGGCACAAGAGAAAGCGGTGAGCTGAAGGTAGGGAAATTTGGAGTAGGGCAACGGAACCGTAGAGGCCACCAGCTGGCCGACTTCATGAAGAAAGAGGGACTCTTTATGATTTTTTTTTTTTATAGAAGAGGGGGCAAACGAGCATGCGGCTCACCTGATGTTAAGTGACTACCGCCGCCCATGATCAACCGCAACACCAGGAGAATTGCGGGTACGTTGCCGGCCCTTTAGAAAGGAGTAAGCTCTTTTTTTGAAGGTCCCCAGGTCGTATTGGTCCGGAAAAATCGCCGGTGATAAACTATTCCACAGAGAGGTTGTACGTGGAAGAAAACTCCTTGTGAAACGTACAGTGGTGGACCGCCAAGCATCCAGATGGTGTGGATGATATCGGGACGTTTGCCGTGTCGTGCGTTCACGAAATTTGGCGGCTGGGATTAATCCGAACAATTCCTCAGAGCACTCCCCGTGATAGATGCGATAAAATACGCAAAGAGATGCAACATCTCTTCGCAACGCCATGATGAACTCTTTCTTCCAGAAGCGGCCCCACAGGAAGTGGACCTGGTCGAGCCCCGATGGTTCGACAAAAAATGAGATTGACTTCATTATGACGACCAGAAACCAACTGTTCAGTGATGTCTCAGTGATCGCATGGGTGAAAACTGGCAGCGATCACCAAATGGTTAGAGGCACACTGAACCTAAACGTTAAGTTGGAAAGGTCTCGTCTAATGAAGTCAACGCTCCGTCCCCCTCGTGCTCTAATCCAGAATCCCGAAACCATTCAGCTCGAGTTACATAACCGCTTTCAGTGCCTAGAAGATTGCAATGCAGTGGACGATGTGAATGACAAGCTCGTGGAAACTGTCCATGCGGTCGGAGCTAAGTTCTGCAAGACCCATCGCAGAAGAACACAAAAACTCTCCGATCACGCTCTTAATCTCATGGCTGTTAGACGAGAGATGAGGCTGCAATCGTTACAGATTTGACAGCATACAGGCAACTGAACAGACAGATCTCCAAATGCATGCGGCGAAACTTACGCAACTTTAATACTGCTCGTATTAAAGAAGCGATCGAGCGGAACCAGGGCTCCAAAGTTTTTGCCAGAGATCTGTCTGCCAGTAAGAGCCAACTGTCAAAGCTGAAGACTGAGTGTGGCAGCATCGTTTCCGAGACACATGAGATTTTGAGTGAGATTGAGAGGTTCTATGGGCAGCTGTACACATCATTGTTGGAGCTACACGCAAGTGTGAGTAACGATCCAAGAGCAAGTCTTACCCGACACTATTCCGATGATATCCCAGACGTCAGTCTGAGCGAGATTAGAATGACTCTCCAGCACCTTAAAAACGGCAGGGCCACAGGCGAGGATGGGATTACAGCGGAGCTTCTGAAAGCGGGTGGAACACCGGTACTTGAAGTCCTTTAGAAGCTCTTCAATTCCGTCCTCCATGGTGGCACTACTCCGGAGGCATGGAGCAGAAGCGCGGTGGTCTTGTTCTTTAAGAAAGGCGACAACGCTCTCTTGAAGAACTACAGACCGATTTCCCTTCTGAGCCGCGTCTACGTGTTGTTTTCGAGAGTCATTACGAATCGTCTCGCGCGCAGACACGACGACTTCCAGCCTCCCGAACAAGGCGGTTTCCGAAAAGGCTTCAGTACCATAGACCACATACATAACCTTCGGCAGATTGTACAGAAGACTGAAGAGAACATTCTGCCACTTTGCCTGGCATAAGTGGACTATGAGAAAGCCTTTGATTCCGTCGAAATTTGGGCGGTGCTACAGTCCCTTAGCCTAGTAGTTCAGTCATATAGTCCTTATGGCAGAATCGCTGGAGGACCTTAGCACTATGCTTAATGACCTCAATGGTGTCTCCCAACGGATAGGTCTTAAGATGAACGTGGACAAAACAAAGATCATGTTTAATGTCCATGTCACACCTATGCCGGTAGTTGTTGGGAGCACTATGCTCGAAGTTGTTGACGAGTTGTTGTACGTTTACCTGGGACAAATAGTCCGACTAGGTAAGTCCAACTTCAACCGAGAGGTCAATCGACGGATTCAACTCGGCTGGGCAGCGTTCGGGAAATTACGACACATCTTCTCGTCAGGTATACCTCAATCTCTGAAAACTAAAGTGCATAACCAGTGCGTATTGTCAGTGATGACTTACGGATCTGAGACGTTGTCCTTCACTGCTGGCCGTATGAGGACGCTCAAGGTCGCTCAGCGAGCTATGGAGAGGGCTATGCTCGGATTGTCTCTGCGTGATAGACTCAGAAATGAGGATATCCGCATCAGATTTGTAAGCTGAAGTGGCAATGGTCCGGCCATATAGCTCGAAGAACCGATAACCGATGGGGGAGAATGGTTCTCGAGTGGCAGCCTCGTACCGGTAGGCGTAGTGTAGGGCGATCCCCCACTAGATGGAGTGACGACCTGGTAAGACATGCAGGAAGTCGATGGATGCAGGTGGCTCAGGACCGTGCTTTGCGGCATTACTTGGGGGAGGCCTATGTTCAGCAGTGGACTTGTGAAGGGCTGTAATGATGACAATGATGATGATGACATGCAGTAGAGGGGAAAATTGACGAGGAATATTTTTTTATATTTACTTTACTCTAGTGTTTATTCCTCGAATAGTCAGCTACAGTAAAAACTGCGGTTGACAACACAGTCGCCAAGCGTGGCAACTATGGACTTATGGGGTAAATTGCCATATGTCGATGAGAGTATGGAAGTTTCGGTCCCCAATCCCGGTGGATGATGAGGTAGAGGAAATGTATGAGGATATCTATAGACCCTCGCATCTTCCAAAATTTCCAAAAAAAATTAAACTGTGTTATTCGGAGACTTCAACGCAGAACTAGACACTAGAAAAAACGGTGAGCTAAAAGTAGAAAAATTCAGAATAGGGCAATGAAACCCAAAGGGCCAGCAGCTGGTCTAGTTTATGGAGAGATAGGGACTCTTTATAATTGACTCTTTTTTTTCAAAAACGGCCCCTCAGAAAGTGGACCTGGTCGAGCCCCGACGGTTCAACAAAAATGAGATTGACGTCAATATGACGAACAAACGACAACTGTTCAGTGATGTCTCAGTGATCGCGAGGGTGAAAACTGGCAGCGATCACCAAATGATGACAGGCATACTAAACTTAAACGTGAAGTAAGAGAATTCACAGTAAGACATCATTGCTGTTTCATTGGACTGTTTAAAATATTTGTGCTAATCTTCTTTTTATATGTAAACTTGATTAATAATTTTTAAGGCTGACCGGCAGGTAAAACAAATAGTGATTAATTAACTTTTTATATTTCATAATAGTTTCATTATTTGAATATTTATATTCATAAATATAGTATTTAGTATATATAAAGTTATTACATATATAGGTATACATATATATATTATACAACATTATTTATTAATACATATACCCTATATATTTATTTTTTACTTATATTAATAATAATAGATTAAATGTCATCGGATGAAGACTCATTTTATTCTGCATGTTCTTCTTTTAACATTACCTCACCCGCAGACGATTCTTTTATTGATAACGTGGGTAATTATTTGCACACGAAATTTGCCTCTACAAATTGTTTAAATGTATGCCATATAAATGCGCAAAGCATCCCTGCCCATTACTCAGATCTACTTGACACATTTTCCTCACCATACATCCATGCTCTACTTATCTCAGAGTCCTGGCTAAAACCCTCCCTATCCTCCACGTTGTACAGTCTTCCTGGATTTGTACTTATACGTTCTGATCGCACTGGCAAAGGTGGAGGTGGCGTAGCCATTTACTTGCGATCGGAATATGCATATGATGTCATTGCAATATCACCATCAGAATATAGAGGATCTGCTGAGTACCTATTTCTAGAAGTAAAAATTAAGGGTTTGAGGGTCGTTCTCGGAGTTGTTTACTGCCCTCCTTCAACTGATTATTTTTCCCATATTGAATCGGTAATCGACTCCATCAGCACTGATAACAAACATATTATAATAATGGGTGATTTCAATACCAACTTGCTAAAGGATTCTCCTCAGAGTCGCAAACTTAAAGCCATCATGGACTCGGCAGATCTCTATATTCTACCATCTGGTCCAACTCACCACAACATGGACACCGAAGATTCATGGTTAGACATCATTTGCACTAGTTCAGCGGATCATGTTTTATATCATGATCAACTGGCTGTTCCCGCGTTTTCTCGACATGATCTTTTGGTCATGTCGTATAAATTAAAGCCTCCCAAGCCAAAGCCAGTGATTGTGTATTTACGCAACTTCAATAAAATTGACACCATTCGACTACACCGCGATGCTAAGAATATAGAATGGGGCCCATTGCTGGATGCAAATAATATGGAAGACAAAATTGCTCATTTGAACACCCAAATTCTCAACCTGTTCGATAAGCACGCACCAGTTCGAGCAGTCAGGTTACGCCGACCTCCTGCACCGTGGATAACTGACGAAGTGCGTAGAGCAATGAGAAGAAGAGATCGAGCTTTTCACATTTTTAAAAAGAATCGGAACAGTACCACCTTTCAACAATATAAGCGAGCACGAAACCGCTGTAATCAGGTGGTAAGAACAGCCAAACGCCGCTACTTCCACAATAGTATTTCAAACTCCTCTTCTGCAGATATATGGAAGTTCCTTAAATCCCTAGGATTTGGAAAATCACATTCCAATTCTTTAATCCCAAATATTTCACTCAATGACTTGAATATACACTTCTCTTCTGCATCACGTCTGCATTTGACCACCAAAGCTACGACTCTCCAGGAACTTAATTCCATGCCTTTGTTATCATGTAATTCTTTCGACTTCAGTTCAGTGACTGACGATGATACTAGAAAAGCCATACTTTCAATAAAATCTTCCGCAACCGGATATGATGAGGTTAGTAGACCTATGATACTTCTCATACTAGATATTATTACTCCAGTTCTCACTCACATCATCAATTTCTCCCTCTCTACTGGTATTTTCCCTAAGTTATGGCTAAAAGCTTTTATCTTGCCTCTTGCGAAGGTACCCAATCCATCCCTACCCTCCCATTTTAGACCTATTTCTATACTGCCATTTCTTTCCAAAGCCCTTGAAACATTGGTACACAAACAAGTCACCTCTTTCATTTCGAAATGCAACTACCTTAGTACATATCAATCTGGCTTCCGCCCGGGACATAGTACCACCACAGCGTTACTTCAAGTTACAGAAGATTTTAGAGAGGGCATGGAGAGGTCATGTTTGACTGTACTGGTCCTTATTGACTTTTCAAACGCATTTAATTGTGTCGATCACGACTTACTCCTTGGGTTACTTTCACGCCTAAACTTCTCTCCGTCAGTACTGAACTGGTTTTCCTCTTATCTTCGCGGTCGCCAGCAGGTTGTTCGGGCTGGTCAGGATTTTTCCGACTGGTGCGATCTATATCTAGGTGTACCGCAAGGCGGCATTCTCTCTCCTCTCTTGTTTTCGTTGTTTATCAATCTTCTAACTACCCACCTTCAATGTTCTTACCACCTCTATGCTGACGATCTTCAGTTGTACTCACAAGCGTCCTCGGTTGAAATTGCTACCGCTATTGCAGCTATTAATCAGGACTTACAACGCATTTCAGACTGGTCACAGCGATTTGGTATAACGGTAAATCCCAGTAAATGCCAGGCTATTATCATTGGTAGTCGTCGATTGGTGTCACAACTTAACATACCTGATCTACCATCCATTTGCTACGAAAACTGTTTAATTCCTTTCCGCACTAGTGTCAAGGATCTGGGTTTAATTATTGACCCGACCCTTAGTTGGAGGTTACAGGTGTCCGAGATTTGTCGTAAAGTCACAGGCATACTTCGTTCCATCTATCGTCTTAAATTCTTTCTGCCTCCTTCAACTAAGCTTCTACTCATCCAATCTCTAATTCTTCCATTATTTGACTATGCCGATGTTTGTCTTTCTAATATCTCTCAGGAGCTGCTAAGCAAGTTGGACAGGTTACTTAACAACTGCATACGATTCATCTTTGGTCTGCGCAAATACGATCACGTATCAGAATTTCGCTCCCAATTAAAGTGGTTGACTATACGCCAGCGCAGAGATTTTCGAATGCTGTCCTCTCTGTTTTCAGTTCTTAATGATTCTTCCTCACCCCTTTACCTAAAAGAAAGATTCCAATTCCGTAGTGACACTCATTCTCTCAATCTCCGGTCTTCACACAATTTATTACTGTCTACTCCTCTCCACCATTCTGGGTTTATGTCAAATTCTTTCACATTAACTTCCATCTCCCTCTGGAACAAATTGCCTGCTGACCTGCGCATAATACCTGCTAAAAACGTGTTTAAAAGAAAACTATACGATTATATACGTAACCAACAAATTTGAGTCCACTTTATATGTTTATAGTTATTTGTATATAAATTTATGGAGATATATATTTATATATATGTATGTATATATGTATATATATATATATATATATATATATATATATATATATATATATATATATATATGTGTGTGTAAGTGTATATAATACATATGTGTATATATATATATATATATTATGTATGTGTAGCATGTACATTTTGAATTGTATGTTTTATTATTGAATTTACTGCCCATAACTCACTCTCTGTTCTACCCAAGGTTAGCTGGTAGAGAATGCCATATAGCATTAAGCTCGCCTTTTGTACAAAATCTTTGGTGCAATAAAGAATAAATAAATAAAAATAAATAAATTCACGTCTATTAAAGTCAACGTTCCATCCCCCTCGTGCTCTAATCCAAAGCTCTGAAAACTTTCAGCTAAAGTTAAAAAATCATTTGAAGTATCTAGAAGACTTCAATGAAGTAGACAATATGAAAGAAAAACTTACGGACCCTGGTCATGCAGTTGAACCTAATTTCTGTAAGACCCATCGCAGAAGGACAGTTAATATTTCCGAACACTCTCTTAATCCCATGGTTGTAAGACATTAGATGAAGCTGCAGTCTTCAGCGGATATGATAGCATATAGGCGACTGAATAGACCGATTTTCAAATGCATGCGGTGAGACTTAGGCAACTTTAATATAGCTCGTATCGAAGAAGCAATCCAGCGCAATCAGGGCTGCAAAATCTTTGCCAGAGTCTCATCTCCATCTGTCTGCCAGGAAGAGCCAACTGTCGAAGCCGAAGACTGAATGTAGCAGCATCCTTTCCCGAACACCTAAAATTTTGAGTGAGATTGAGAATGTGTGAATAACGAGCAAAGAGCACGTCTTATCCGACACTATTCCGATGATATCCGGGACGTCAGTTTGGGCGAGATTGGAGTTGCTATCCAGCATCTTGAAAACGGCAAGGTGCGGGTTGAATTACAGCGAAACTTCTGAAAACGAGTGAAAAACCGATAATTAAACTCCTTTAGTAGGTCCTCAATTTCGTCCTTCATGGTGATACTACTCCAGAGGCATGGAACAGAAATGGGTGGTCGTTTTTTCAAGAAAGGTGACAACGCTCTCTTGAAGGACTACTAAACGATTTCCCTTGTGAGCCGCGTCTACGTGCTGTTTTCGAGAGTTACGAACTGCCTTGCATGCAAAGTTGACGACTTCCAACCTCCCGAAAAAACTGGTTTTCGAAAAGCCTTTTGTATCGTAGACCACATACATACCCTTTGGCATATTGTATATAAGTCCGAACAATTTCTTGTCTTGCTTATTTGGACTATGAGTAAGGCCTTGATTTCGTCAAAATTTGAGCGATGATACAGTACACAGGTTCACAGGTTTCTACAGTTGGGCTACTACTGAGTACAGAATCAGAGTACGAAACTTATCCAACTGCAGAGAAATGTAAGACAGGGTAACGTAATACCCCCGACGAACTTTTCACCGCTGCATTGATAGATGTTTTCAAGCTACTGGACTGGAAAAGATACGGTATTAACGTCAATGGCGAGTTCATCACTCACCTTCAATTTGTCGACAATATAGTCCTTTTGGCAGAATCGCTGGAGGACCTAAGCACTGCTCAATGACCTCAATAGTGCCTCGCAGCGGATAAATCTTGAGATGAACATAAACAAAACAAAAATCATCTGAAATATCCACGTCACACCTATGCTGGTAGTTTTTGAGTGTTTTGCTGGGACAAATAGTCCGACTAGGTAAGTTTAAATTTCACTGAATGATCAATCAACAAATTCAACTCGGCTGTACAACGTTCGGTATATTATGACACATCTTCTCGTCAGGCACACCTCAAAATCGCAAAATTAGACTGTACAACCAGTGCATGTTGCCACTCTTACACAGCTCTTCGTATAAGGAAGCTCAACCACGCTCAGTAAGCTATGGAGAGTTTCTCTGCATGATAAAATTAGGAATGAGGACAGTAGAACCAGAGTTACTGACATAGTCCAATGGATTACTAAACTGAAGTGGCAATGGGCTGGTCATATAGCTTGAAGAAACGACAACCGATGGAGAAGAAAGGTTCTCGATTGGCAGCCTCGTATTGGCAGGCGAAGCGAAGGTCGTCCCCCACTAGATAGAAAAGAGACAACCTGGTAGGACATACAGGAAGTCGATGGATACAGGTGGCTTTGAAACTTGCTTTGTGGCATTCCTTGGGGGAGGCCTATAATCAGTAGTGGATTTGTGATGATGAATGATTATGAATGCTTATTTATGGAAATATAATATAATACAAATATAATACAGCACGACCAGATGAGAAAAATATGTATAAATACCCCATAAAATAAAATTTCAATACTTCCCCGGAAGCACCACAAACGATTTAGATGAAATTTCGCAGTTTGTAAATTTCGCCGCATCACGTATATAACGCTTTATTACAAACAGTACGTAGAAAATTTGCGTAAATAATAATAGCCCTTTCATAATCATTTCAATAGATATGTCTCTGCATTTGCGACTAGCTTACCACATATCGTCTATCTGAATAAATTTTAGATTCATTTGATAAACACTCGTGTATCAAGCGGAATCAGTGAGAACGTTGCTCTTAAGTTTCGATTTATAAACGCATACACATCATCGATTCAAGTCGGTGAAAATGTAACTCTTTAGTTTCGTTTGATAATTAATGCTCTTGTATCAAGCTTATTTGGTGAAATCAAGTTAATGCGGTAAGTACATTGCTCTTCATTGTCGTGATATACGCTAGGGGGCCGTTACTCTTCAGTACCGTTTGAAAATTGCTGGAGTATCACATCAATAGGTGAGAACTTTTCTCTTCAATTTCGTTGTCTAAATACTCGTACTTGTGTATCAAACCGAGTAAGCTTTTCAGTTTCAATTTCTGTTTATATCGTGCCCGTAAGTTTCGATAAAATTTTAGTTCGCTTTTTTGTAGATATTACTTTGTAAACGTATCATTAAGAAATTTTATCTTCATACTAAAGAATAGGAGAATTAAGGCCCTGATTTCAGAATGTGAAATTATTTTATTTGTTTTAGTTGTTCGATGTCGACGACGACGCCAAAAAAACTCATTGCTTCCTGTCCATGACTATATAAAATTCTTGTTAAAACTTAACGTAAAATTGAATTTAGTTAAATCGGCATACATATTGAACAATGGTTTTATTTCGTAACTTTTAAACTACAAATTTTGATTTAGATTCCAATAAAGTTATATCTCCTTTGCTTCAAAATTGTTCTGTAGCCGTGATAATGGTTAAATTGTCATTATTGAATACTAGTGAACCATAAACACTACCTCAAGTTAGCATTCGTTTGATATATCTCTAACTTAAAACCTAGCGAAGCGTTCTAAGAGTTGCGAATTCCAATGGATTATTGGAAATTCCTCGCTTTGATCATTTATTCAAATTGCTGGCAATACATAACGATAATATCCTCTAAACCGAAATTTGGTACCAGCGGTCAGTACCAATGGAGACCATTTATCTGCATATTACGTACAGCCGCAAAAAAACCAGAATAATTAAACTTAAGTTATTACTTAAAGATGCTTACTGCAATATGTTACAACTGTACGATGTTTGTTACAAGAGTGACTGAAAATTAGGTGGAGAGAAGTGCCTACAGAGAACGATGCCGCGATGTCGCAACGTGCTACCTCGTGCGGATGATGTATTGCTTACTTACTTATACCTCCAGATATGTTTTTATGTATAACATGTGCAGGACAAATTTAGAATGCATGAGTATGGGTATAAGCAGAGGTGCACTTTCTATTTCCTAACTATAACCGTCTTCTGTTTTACTTTCTCGCTATCACCTCTTATGCCATCCGATAACGATATGGAGAAGTCTTTATTCTTACCCTGCCACTATAAAGTACGGATTCGTAACCATATTACCAAACATGTTATCACTAACGTTATAAAAGTATTTGGTAATACGGTATGCCTTACTACAAATTCTTTATCTTTGCTGACCGTGTGCTGTTCGCATGATTTAAAGGGTATCGACCATAAAATAGTTTATTATCCAAATAAAAACTTCCCTATGCTTACTCACATGAAATAAAAACACTATGTTAAAGTACTTTTATGATCGAACAGTTTTAACATACTTTGCTAAGAATAAATATAAAAATAACTTTTTATTTCATATCCATCCATCCATTCAGCTTATAAAAGTCTACTCTTAACTAACTGTAAGAACATTGATCTCCCTCCCCCCTCTACTATATATTATAACGGCAACTTATTCAATTTCGGACGATAGATTAGATTACGATTTAAATTTAGACTTTCGGAATTAGGACACAACATGATTATTTTAATGATTTAAAATATTATGAGTGTACGAAAGTGTAATTAGGAGAAATATGATTTCTAACGTTTTAGTAGAACGTAACAAACGTGCATATAGCCCACCTAAAGATAGTTAATTGCCTGTGCATATAGACATAATCACAAGATTATATAATCAGTGCTCAGATTAAACTCACGTTACGACAGTCTGCGCTTAGGGTATGTAGGCTTGGGACGTGTCGGTCGAGTTCGCTCCGTTGTTTCACTCTCTTAGCTCAAGCGTACGATTTTTCTCATTACCTCTACTAAAATACAATGCAATATTTTGAACTTTCCGTTTGGTCACTGTACCTTTGTGCTCTCACTGTGGTGCGCCGAGCTTGCTGTCCTGGGTGACGGCAGTCTTACTGTGAAGTGTGGTGAAGGTTTCTAGTGTTTTGTGCGTAACTCTTCTTTCTGGCTTCCTGGTAACCAGCAACCGAAAGTAGAGTGAAACATACCCGACGTCTCAGAGGCGGCCACCGTTTTGATTTTTCTTGTATCATTAGGCAACAGCCAGGTACACTTAGCTACCTACGCGCTAGGTGTATATGTGTTAGATTTAGGCACACACGTCTCCCGCCATAAAGTGGGGGAGCTGGTACACATTGTGCTTAACTAGTATATGCATAAGAATAAATGGCGTCAATTACGGTTGACGGACACGCCTTTTTCAGTCATGCCTGCCACGGCATTTAGGCTGTATTTTAGTGCAGCGTAATGCACAAAGCCATCCCTTTGGCCGTGGCTGCGCTTCGTATTCCGCTGCTGCGATACCAGTTTCGTTCGCGTCAGTGTCCGTTGCGGCCCACGCGCCTTCCACGATATCAACTCGCGACCACTCTCCGGTCTTCTCGTGTGCTGATTGAGGCTAAACCGAAACGCGTGCTCCGCCCAAGCCTGAAGATGAAAGCTTTATACTCGTTCAGGGCAAAAAGCGTAAGCGTGCAAACCCCAAAGACGCTACTGAGGCCTATTCAGCCCTCTCATCCTCCACCATCACTAAAAAGCCAACCAGCGGTAAAAGGGTCCATTGCTGAACATTGGAAAAGGTTGCCACTACTTATTATCATTCATGATATGAACAAATGGAATAATTTTTCCGATTGCTTGAATTCAAAAAGATTTACTGCCCAAAAGTGTAAAACGCTGGTCACAGCATTCACATGTCCTTACTCGATGCAGGAATTCCGCAGCATGATTAATCATTAGGGTGGAGCGCCGTTGTATGAATTTTTTTTTCTTATTTTGAATTTTAATAGCGCAGGATTAGTGCATCACGATTAGGGCCAACTCACCTTTTTTTTCAGCTCAATTGAGTAACAGCTTCTGCCTCTGCAGAGGCCTTAAAGTTTAAAGTTTTATCAAAAAGTTTAGTAGGTATATTTGGGCTAAGATAAATAATAAATAATAGATAACTAGATATTATAAATGAAACTCTATAATATAATTGGAATACTTGTAATGTTATTTAATAGAAAGTAAAACAAAATTCATTCGTATGTTTTAAAAACCAAATCGTCAATTTGCCTTAAAATCTCACTTCCTCTTTAATTTTGGCATTTTCTTACGGGATTACAATTTGGCTTTTATAGCCCCAATTGTGATGATCCTTACAATGAGAAATGGCCACTTCTGTCGTCAACTTTAAGCTCGCTCAACAGTCTGGGTATGATATGGGAGACGTAAAAACAAAAGTTCACCCTCACCACCTGATTGGACTATTTTCTGAATTTCTTGGTCACTTAAGTAGTTCAAAATCGGCGATTCAGTAGTGGCAAGTTGCCAATTTATCATATCAACGTAGGTTGTTGCACTGAAATTAATATCAGGCATCTCGAATAGCCTTGGTGCAGGGGATTGTTATATACTCTTTGCTTTTAATACACGCCAGACTGCCAATTCTCGAATGTAAAATTTTAAGTGGTAGGCTATTAACATTTGTATAGCTCGTGTTCTAGTTACCGTCGAAATAGACACAGTTTGCACGGGTATTTTCAACTCTAGCTGCCACAATATCTTAAATTTATGAAAATATTGGCACTTTTACAGTTTTCAGTTGCAATTTAATTTGATACCTGGTCCACTCGTAGTACTTCATCACATCCTCATACGTAGGTAAAGTGATCTCCTTAATATATTGGATATCACCAAAAAGGGACACTTGAGTACACTAAATGTTCTTTTCATGCATCAAATAACCCAAAAATATTATGAAATAGATTGAAGTGCGATATTTCACATTGAAATGTAATAGCAAACTGGCTGTGATGCAATAAATGCACGACAAATCACCTCCCGCACGTGCTTAAAAATTACCTCCCACGTGCGTCATCATGACCTTGATTTGAAGTAAGTTTACGTAAAAAATGATTTTTATTTATTAAATTTAAAAATAAAACAAAATGTTACAATTTATTTAATATTAGCATATTTACATAGCATCAATTCTGGGTCTGCCTTGCGGAGGCAGTTAATCTTAATGAATCCAAATATTTTGCATGAGTTAATTTGATTTCTAAAGGCACCTTGTGTGCACTATTACATTATAATAAGGTGAAAAAATTTGTATTAATACCCATTAATCACCTGCACCCAGGATAGTAGTTTCCACATCTACACCCTCCCGGAGGAGCGTGAACTTCGTGTGGTTACTGCGAGTTATGAGCTTGAAACCGTCGACATTTTAGATGATATCAGGGCACAATATCTTCGCTGCATCTAACGGGAATTGCAGTGGAAGCCCACCGAGATAGGGAATCGGTGGCACTGGCCATACTTTACGGCCACTTGGCCAAAAACTGATAAGCCAATCCTAGGTACGTCAAGTGCCTAGGTGACCTCGGCTGTAACGACTACACCCACAAGCCCGAGATGGAAGAGCCTCTGAGCTGTGTTGATTGCCGCGAAGAGGGATACCCATCGAACTAACGCGGGTGTTCCAAATAGTCCAAGAGCCCACGACAATCAGATCTTTGTTATGTTATTAAAGCTGAAAGTTTCTCTGTGTGTGTCCCTAATAAAGGTATATACGATCCTCAACTATGAAGTTTGGATAACGGTTGCTTTGAAAGGTAACAGGTAGCAAAGTATATAGGAGTACACCTCAAATTTATTAAAATATAAAGCTCAGTTTTTATATAATTTTCTTTTGAATAACATAAGAAACCACTTTTTCCATTGTCAGACACTTAGTACGGTTGCAAAACCCTGTCAGACAGCCTGAAGTTATTATCAGTTATAATGATACTTTATAGTATTCATTACATCATTACAGCCCTTCACAAATCGACTGCTGAACACAGAATGAATGAGAGGAATGCCACGAAACACGTTTCTGAACCATCAGTGTCCATTGACTTCCTGCGTGCCTTATCAGGTCGCCACTCCATCTAGTGGTGGGTCTCCCTACACTTCTCCTACCGGTACGAGGCTAAAACATGAGAATCTTTTTTCCCAATCGGTTGTCGGTTCTTCGGCTGGCCAATAGGCATTTGAGTTTACTCTCCCAGTGATATAACAAGTTACCGGATACAATAATAACCGTTTAGTCTCCCTCTCTTCCGACCTCGGATAATTCTATAATATTTCAGCGCAACTTGTCTATCTCTTCTTCCAACTCTAGTATCTTCTCGTCAGTCCTCAGGGTGCGTGCGTTTTAAGTTGCCAGGTCGAATCGTTTTAGGTGGCAACCGAACCTTCACCTGAGATTGTTATCACCTAATGCCCCGCCGTTACCATGGTCGCCACCGTAGCAAATATACAATGTCCTCCAAATCGAATTTCGATCCCTGCAGCCAGCCTCATTGGAGACCAGCCATAGATTATACATACGCAGGACAGATTATAGTGTCCAAGTGTATGCACAAGCACAGTTTCACTCTCTATTCTCTCACTCTTATAATCCGAAGGGAAGGTAAACCGAGAAGACCAGAGAGAGATCAGGCGCTTCTTTTTGACTAAGGGCAGCTACTGAGAATTTCTTGACGGAAAACCTCAAATTTTTTGGCCCGACCCGGGATCTGAACCCGAGACTTCTACGGTCAGCAATAGCATCTAAACAATAACACAAGATAAAGCTTTTTATTGTATTGTCTACTTCATTACACCACGTTTTAATATAGCTGTAATAGACTTAAATTATCAACATTAGTAAGGGTAATGACCCATTAAACGGCCTGTTTATTACGCTTTATTCTAGTTATCTATACATATAATAAATCTGTAGAAAAGTCGTGTCTGTAATTCTATTATTTTTTGAAAAAAACAAGTCCAGGGGACTAAACAAGCGGTACTGAAACCAAATTAGTAGTTTTTAGAATTTTTGTCTGTCTGTCTGTCTGTCTGTCTGTCTGTCTGTCTGTCTGTCTGTGTATTCAGGATTCACTCATAAACTACAAGACGGATTTACATGAAATTTTGTAAGTGGGTAATTAAGAACCCGGGGCAACTTATAGGCTACTTTTTATCCGATTACGGAGCATCAAAAAAGAAGGTTATGTTTTTTTACCTTTCTTTGGAGTTAATTTTATAATAAGTGCATAAAATGTCATTAGTCTTAAGGTAGATTACATAAAGTTCTTAATTTGTAATGTATATTTATAACTGAAGCTTAATATACTATGTTAACCGTTGAAACTTAGTTTAAAACTTCACCGACTACGTTGTATGTTTATAATTTTATTTTATAATAAGTGCATAAAATGTCATTAGTCTTAAGGTAGTTTACATAAAGTTCTTAATTTGTAATGTATATTTATAACTGAAGCTTAATATACTATGTTAACCGTTGAAACTTAGTTTAAAACTTCACCGACTACGTTGTATGTTTATAAGACAGTGCCATCTATTATTAAAATGCAAAAAGTGTTACGTTTTCCCTTCAGGCACTAATAAATTATTTATTATACATATTAAAGTTTTATTAAAAAATATAAACATTTATAGAAGCTTTTTATATGTATGTATTGCTTTTAAATTTTGTCTATCGTTATGAAAATCAAGTTTAATTTAAATACATAATAGCGCCATTTAAGAAAAAGTAAGTTACAATGACGGCATCCACACCTTTTTCTGCCACTAGTGTGGCGCCACTTGTGAAGGTGAAGTGAGGTATAATATTTGACAGATATCAGGGCGGGGAAGTTAATTTGTTCGAAAAATGTAAAGGTTAATGTTTCTTTCTGTACTGTTGCTATATTTTATATTTTTAAAATTAAAAATACATAATATTCATGAAAGTAGAAAAATTTTAAAAAGTTAAAAATGTGCAAAAAATTAAACAGCAAACCACTGACTCATTGTTTTGTGTATTAGTATAATACTCTAGAAACTGATAAACTTTTATTAAAAACTTACTTCTCCATTAAATGACATTGTGTAACAAAAAACTTTATCTCAGTGTCAACTAGCGACATCTGGTGAGCAGAAAATTATTAGCCCTCATTAAACAGTATGGTTCTCTAACTACGTCACTTCACGGCGACTATTTAAATTGTATATATTATTTGTATAAATACATAATAAACAATTATAATTTTTAGTTAGGTCCTTTTCTATCCTATAATAGGAATATAACTATTTTTTTTTTATGAAATGTATATTGGTACAATGATAATTGTTTTATTTCACTATTTTCCGTTACGTTCCGTTAGATGTCATTGCTGAACATCTACCTCGCGTAGGTAAGATTTTTCGTGAGTTTTCTTAATGACACATTATTTTATATCTACTCAATATGATAATTTGTAAAAGTTGTTATATTTGTGATAATACTGTGTGCTAAGTTTTCTATTCTTTTACCTTTCATGACATCATATTGCGGATTTACGGATTTCTGATATTTTGTCTTACGATACGGAATTAGTTGTTTGGATTTTTTAGACTGTAATAATATATTAAATTTAAATTAAATTAAATTGAATTAAATAATATTATTATTGTAGTCTAAGGTTAAGCGATCACTAAATTGTTACATACGTGATTACATTTTCGGATAAGGATTTTATTTTGTGTTTTGGTTATTGAATAAATTTTAAATAATGCCGCAAAAAAAGAAAAGTAGTCTTTCTCAATACACTAGAAGGGCTAAAAGGATGAGACAAGTTCGATCGCAAGAGACAAATGAGGACCGTGAGCACCGTTTAGCTTACAATAGAGAACAAACTGCGGAATCTCGGGCATCAGAGTCCAGTTTTAATAATGAAACGCGCTTAGCTACAGATCGCGAACGTCACGCGTTGTCTCGCGCTTCTGAAACATTAACAAATTACTCTCAGCGTTTAAAAGTAGACCGTGAACGTCATATCGAGTCTCGAGCTTTAGAGACGTTTACGGAGCATTCAGAAAGGTTGACTGCAGACCGTGAACGTCATGCTGAAAGTCGCGCTTCAGAAACGTTTACGCAATATTCAGACCGCTTGACAGCAGACCGTGAGCGTCATGCTGAGTTTCGCACTTTCGCAATTAGGAGTAACGAGACAGAGAGTGAACGTGCAATTCGGTTACAAGCTGATCGTATTCGTACTTTTATAAATCGTTCACCCACCTTTACTCCGCCATCTATAGACAGAGAGAACTACACTGATCTCCCTTGGGTTGATAAAGAAAATAGTGGTTTTACCTACACTTTTAATATTGACTATAGTGAATTTGCCGAGATCGGAAGAATGATTCGCACTTGTAGTCATTGTCAATCACTTAAGTGGTCTAAAGAATCAAACGGGTTTTGCTGTTCAGCTGGCAAGGTACAATTGGAAATATTTCAAGAGCCCCCAGAACCTCTTAAATCGTTACTTAATGGGGACCATCCACATTCCAAGCAGTTTTTAGACAATATCCGTTCATACAATGGGGCATTCCAGATGACTTCTTTCGGGGCCAAGCAAGTGGTACATGGAACATTTATGCCTACTTTTAAAGTGCAGGGGCAAGTCTACCACTTAATTGGTTCGCTTTTGCCTGAGACAGAACCAAAGTTTTTACAAATATATTTCGTTTCTGATTACCATGAACAAGCCAATATAAGGAGGCAGAATTTCCCAAATTTAAACGCTAATGTTATCTCAGAGCTTCAGGGCATGCTTCATCAGGTCAACCCTTATGTATCCAATTTCAAAGCAGTACTAGAGTCGATCCC
The DNA here is from genome assembly GCA_036936625.1 of Parnassius smintheus behrii. Classification (NCBI taxonomy): domain Eukaryota; kingdom Metazoa; phylum Arthropoda; class Insecta; order Lepidoptera; family Papilionidae; genus Parnassius; species Parnassius smintheus. The sequence continues at coordinate 8,478,876 of JAUPFT010000004.1, read as the reverse complement.
TCAAGATGAATACAATAATTATAAGTTTGTTATTAGCGCGGATAAGCGACCTTTAGTGCAACATTCCGGCCGTTATAATTCTCCATCCACCAATGAAGTGGCAGTTGTCCTGGTGGATCAGCAATGCGACAAGCGCGACATTATAGTACGCACGCGTGATGACCGCCTGCAACGAATTAGTGAGACTCATCGTTCTTACGACTCCTTACAATACCCACTTATTTACTGTCGCGGTGAAGATGGTTACAACTTTACGGTTTATCAAGTTGACCCCGCTACAGGAGCACCTCGGTTAGACAGAAAAGTTTCGGCTCTGCAATTTTATTGTTATCTCATGCAAATAAGACAACGTCGTTTTGTATATTTACAACGATTTCGTGGCTTATTTAACCAGTTTATTGTTGATATGTACGCAAAAGTTGAAACAGAGCGTTTAGTATTCATTCGTACTCATCAGAGACAGTTGCGTGCCGAAAATTATGTGGATCTTCATGATGCAGTACAGGGAGATACACACATAGAAAATTTAGGACGTTTAGTTATATTGCCTTCCAGCTTTATCGGGAGTCCCCGAAATATGAATGAACGCGTTCAAGACTCATTCTGTTATGTTCGCAAGTATGGTAGGCCAGATCTTTTCATAACAATAACTACTAACCCTAAATGGATCGAGATTTCTCAAGAGCTGCTAGAAGGTCAAGCATCGTACGATCGACACGATTTAATTAGTCGAGTTTTTTATTTAAAGTTAAAGTTGTTAATCAACTTATTAACCAAGCAAAACGTTTTTGGCGCTACGTCATGCTATACATACAACGTGGAATGGCAAAAAAGAGGGCTGCCCCACGCTCACATTCTTCTATGGTTATTACAAAAAATTCGTCCTAATGACGTTGATAATATAATAAGTGCAGAATTACCAAATCCCACAAATGATCCTATTTTACACCAAATTGTTAAAACACAGATGATACACGGGCCTTGCGGTGCATTAAATAATAATTCTCCGTGCATGAAGGATGGACAATGTACGAAAAAATATCCAAGACCCCTTTTAAGAGAAACAATCACTGGTGAAGATGGTTATCCCAAATACCGGCGGCGTGCTCCACAGTATGGAGGATTCACCACAAAATTGAGAATGTTTGGACAAGATGTAGAAGTAGATAACAGGTGGGTAGTGCCGTACTCACCTGTGCTATCGAGAACTTTCCAAACCCATATAAACGTAGAAATGTGTAACAGTGTTGAATCAATTAAATACATTTTTAAGTATGTAAATAAAGGGACGGATCAAGCAACACTTGCAATGAGCAACGACAGATTTGACGAAATTACAAGATTTCAATCAGGGCGATACATAAGTTCTTCGGAGGCAGCATGGCGAATATTCAGTTTCCCAATAAGCGAGCGTAAGCCCCGGTAATGCATTTAGACGTTCACGTGGAAGGCGGACAACGCGTATATTTTCACCCAGACAATATTGTGGAGCAACTAGAAAATCCTAGACAAACAACTTTACTGGCGTTCTTTCGATTATGCGAATCTGACGATTTCGCAAGAACTTTGCTTTATGACGAAGTTCCAGCGTATTATACATACGATAAGCAACACAGGATTTTTAATCGTCGCCGACGTGGTATTCCTGTTGAAGGTTTTCCCAACCTTTTTAAAGAACATGTGCTCGGCAGAGTGTACACTGTACATCCCAATAACTCCGAATGTTTTTACGTACGTTTACTTTTGCATACAGTACGAGGACCCACATCATTTTTGGCTTTGAAAATGTTCAACAACACTCAATATCCTTCTTTTCAAGCTGCTTGCCGGGCTCGAGGGTTATTGGACGACGACCAGCACTGGGACAACACCCTCGCTGAAGCATCTGTTAGTGATAGCCCGCGTCGTTTACGGAGTTTATTTGCGTTGTTGTTAGTATTTTGTGGCCTTTCAGATGCTAATCAACTTTGGGTTAAACACCAGAAAAGTTTAGCTGAAGATTACATTAATTTTGAACATGGTGAACTAAATCAAGAGATGCTCAATGATGTATTGAATCGTTGTTTGTGTGATATACAAAACACAGTTTTTTCAATTGGTGGTAATCCCTTAATACGCTATGGATTACCTGAACCAATCTTAAATGTCGAACAAACTAATCGAGAGTATGCAACGGAATCCAATTACGACTCAGAGGAACTGGCCCAAATTCTTCAAGTAGGTGTACCTATCATGACCCCCGAACAAAGAATTATTTTTGATCGTATATGTAACAGCGCTTTGAACACCTCTGGTGAAATGTTTTTTTTGGATGCCCCTGGCGGTACTGGTAAAACATTTCTTACGAAACTTATCCTTGCGCAAATACGTAGCCAGGGAAAAATTGCATTGGCCGTGGCATCGTCCGGAATTGCAGCTACCTTACTTCCAGGAGGCAAAACTGCACATTCCATGTTCAAAATACCCACACAATTAGACGTCACTGAAACCCCCGTTTGCGACATTTCACGTAATAGTGACATAGCTCGAGTACTTCGTGAGTGCACCTTAATTGTATGGGATGAATGTACAATGGCGCATCGCAAAGCAGTAGAAGCCGTCAATAGAACGCTGCAAGATATACGACACAACAATGAACTTATGGGCGGAGTCACTATGCTCTTCTGTGGAGATTTTCGGCAGACATTGCCAATAGTTACACGCGGGACAAGAGCCGATGAAATTAGCGCATGTTTAAAAAATTCAATTCTTTGGCCCCATATTACAAGGTTAAATCTCACCACAAACATGCGAGCGCAAAGAGGCGAGAACACAAATGCTCAAGATTTCTCACAGTTATTATTGAGTATTGGTGAAGGTAGGTTTCCTGAGGTTGATGGTAGAATAGATTTAATTAATAATTTGTGCAAAACAGTCCTTAACATTGAGGAACTTATTATATCTGTTTATGAAGATCTGGCTGGTATAGTAAACCAAGGAAACTCTTGGCTTTGTGAGCGCGCTATACTTACGCCTCGTAATGATCAAGCTGTAAGTATCAACATGACCATTTTAGAACGTATTGAAGGGGAGAATGTTACCTATACGTCAATAAATAGAGTAGTTGACCGTGAAGAAGTAACAGCATATCCTGTAGAGTTTTTGAATGCATTAACGGCGTCTGGGCTCCCTGCACATGAAATTAAACTTAAGGTAGGGATCCCCATAATTCTTTTAAGAAATTTAAGTCCACCAAAATTATGCAATGGTACTCGGCTCAAAGTAGTTGCTCTCCAGAGACATGTGGTTGAGGCAGAGATACTTACCGGTTGCGGTGCGGGTGAGAAAGTTTTTATTCCACGAATACTGATTATTCCGAATAACTTTCCGTTTCGTTTTAAACGGGTCCAACTGCCGGTGAGTGTTTGCTTTGCAATGACGATAAATAAGGCACAGGGTCCAACGCTAAGCAGAGTAGGCGTTGACCTTACGAACAGCTGCTTTTCACATGGGCAGCTCTATGTGGCAATGTCGCGTATCAGCGATCCCACTAATTTGTTTATTTTAGCACCACAAAACAAAACGGTGAACGTTGTTTATGAAGAGGTCCTTTGTTAACTGAATATATTTTTTTACATTTTCTTTTACTTTTGAAGTTCTAACAAAACCGTGATTAAATAAATAAAACCATTAAATTAAATTGCATATTTATATCCCCTTTTTGACTCCTTGTTTTGTATTTATTAAGATTTTATTATTCGAAAACCAGAAATGGATTAGGTGGTAGATAGCTGGCATTAGGTTTTCTTAAAATGTGGATATTATCATAAAATGGCTAATCCTTGCCATCAAGGCATCCAAAATTAAAAGTAAAAAATTTGATCTATTTTAGCCTTTTTCACGAAGCTAACGTTCAGGTAGGTATAAAATAATCTGCTTGATTATAATAAACATATAATTATATATACTCTGTTTGAAAATATAAAAGAATTGGAGAAAAAGATTACATGCGAACGAAGTCGCGGGCACAGCTAGTAGTTAATAAATAAGAAATAATAAAGAAACAAAATAAATTTTTAATATTCACGAGGATGTATTTTATTGTTGTAGTCGTATTAATTTAATTGATTAACGGAGAATAAAAGAAAATTAAAAAATCTATAGGAAAATTAATGCGACGTTGTAAAGTAACAAAAGCCGCAGAGAAACTTTGTTGACCATAGTCATTAGCTATCATTTAGAACTAGAATAGGCGTATATCTTTATCTATTATTTCTGGGTTTTAACATAATTTTGTCATAATTTCTACTTAAATTAATATATCCAGGTATACATATAAATAAATTGAAGTATCTCTCTAGTAAATAACCACCTTATATTGAGCTTAGCATACTATTCAAATATAAATAACCATTTATAAAGCATTCGTCTATCTATTTGTCCAGTCTCATCTTAATAATGACTGATTTAAGCAAAACATCTAGAATAAACAAAGTTTTATGATTTTTTAAGAAATCGATAATGTAATGGTATGGAATGGATGTATGAATGTATGAATGGTAATGGATATTTTACACTCCCTATTGATTCTAGTATTCGTGACCCTGTCCATCAATTTCATTAGGGGCCTTAATTTCGTTAAGTGTTATGTATAGGAATAAAAAAATATATATAAATAAAAATAAAATATGTAAAATTTAACTTATAATCCAGATGACGGTTAAGTGGCTATTGCAGTCTATGGTAATCGGCAGCCAACTTCAAGCAAATATGGCTACTGATCCGTTGTTGCCTCTGAGGCCCAAGATGAAATAACTCACAGTGTGTAATTATACTGACTCCTCATACCCTTACGACCGGAATACAGTAGTGCAAGCATTGCTGTAGAAATAGATAAGAGGGTGGTCAAAAAGGTATATAAAGTTTATTATATAAAAACATATATTATATAAAAACAATGACTTAATGAAAATAAAGACTCAGTATAAAGTATATTCTTATAAACCAGAATCCGTACAAAAGTCTTGTCGAAAACTGAAGATTACATCTGTCCTAACTCTTCGATAAGAGCCAATCGCTTTTCGACAAATGGCTGTCGACTTGTTTCCTGTTCCGAAAAGTTTGGTGACATAAATTCTTTCTACAAAAATTTACCGCCTTTTGAATATTCTAGAACTTAGAGATATTTATTTTCTATACAAAGATTAAAGTTTACTAAGATATTTTCTAAAAATCAAATTTTGTTATTCCAGAAGAAATATTGATACTGGAATTATGAATTCTTTTGGACGAAATTCACTCAGCTTTTATAATTTTTTGGTTGATCACTATTCAACAAGTTTGTCACAATTTTTTAACGTGGTAGATTTACGCTACAGCCATATAGTTGCAATAGAAATAGGTCGGCCCGATCGAGTTAGAATAACACTTCATAGAACACCAGCGAAGAGTAATAGCCGAATCTTAGTGTGTTTTTATAGCGAGTGTAGAGAGCCTTTTTACTAGTAAGGGAGGCATTCTGACTTATTCGTCAGAGGTGACAACGCATCTCCATATCTATTATTTTTTAGCCGACTGCTCCAGAAGGAGGATAATGTTTTTGGTCTCTGTTTAGAAGGATAAGGCAGCAAGTATAATTTTTGGCTTCTGGTACACACGTACATTTTTATATTATTCGTCAGTAAATACGTACATTTTCATCTTACTTGCCATAGGAGGTGGGCTCGAGTAGCCACTTAACGTTATGAGACTACAATGAAATATTATAAGAAATATTTCTCGTTTCTATTTACAATATCTATTTGAGTCACCTGTCACTATATATTAACCAAAAAATGGACTAAATTGCGACCGGTATTAAGTCCCCTCTTTGGTACTTTTGGAGTGAATGCAATATTTTAAGTGGTATTTAAATATTCTCATTATATTAATATCATTATACAAGGTATCAAATAGCAATAAATGAATTATGCAACAGTAACACTGAGTACTCACGGTATATAATGTTAAGTCGATGCTGGGAATGATAGAAATTTACATATATCCTCGGTTAGGAATCAAAATGCAAACCCCTGAGGACTAAGAGGAAATTGTCTTGTTACTAGTGAAAGGAGTCTCAGCTTACCCATAGTACGATCCACGGTGAATGCACGGTTTTTTTCCATTTTGTTGTAGCACAAACGGGTCAGCTATAGGTCAGCCATTTGTGTTACAATTATATGGCTACAGCGTGGCCCCACCACATATACTAAAAGAATTACCTTGAAAACCAGATTAACGATACTGATTAAGACACGTAGAATCAGTTACAATAGTTGCCTGTTGATCTAATGGGGGAGTTTAGAGTTGCACCCCCACATTTTATCCTTATTTTCCTTAACTTAACTTATAACGCTTAGTTACGAGTTTAACCTCCATCATAACAGTAAATGAATTTGTATTATAGGTTTCTACGAAAATTCCGTCACATATAATTTCATTTGAGGACATTTTGTTACGTTTTTACTTTAAATTATGTTTTACATAAAAATGTTTTGTCAAATACCTTGAAGTATATTTCCTTATACTTGAACTCCTTTTGAAAGCTTACTCTAGAAAGTAGAGCAAAATAAACGAAACGGAATAATGCGAAGCGTAATAAACGTGCAGCGCATTTTGAATATTCTGCCGATAAAATGATTTGTTTATTAAGAACGAATTATTTTTCTTTGAATGGCATCTGTTTTATTAAGTGTTTACCTTTCGTTTTTGTATACATGATTGTTGAATGGTATGATGGCTTTCAAGTTTGTTTTCAAGCCTGATCAAGCAACCATATATTTGTTCATCGAGAAAATTAATTAAGTTGTGAAAGGGCCATGTAACCTTCCTACCTACTACTACGTCTTATTGCTGGGCACATCTATGCTTAGGACAGTTATTACGTCACAAAATTATTATTGTTTTTTATTTATTTGCTTTTTCAGGGAAACATACAGTACAATAAAAATACATTATAAAACATATAAAAGTAATTCTAAAACCAATAAAGTATCCATAGATATCTAAAACATATTAAAAGCTTGCAACCACAATATGTTTAAAGATTGAAAAAAAAAACTAAATGGATTTATAATTAAACATTAAGTTCTAAGCATAAAATAAAAGTAATACAATACACACGACCTGTAGTGAAGCTACCAATTATAAATTAAGTTTTACAATATTTTTTATAACTATTGGATTATGGGCTAACAAGGTTTAATACACAAGTTTACAGTTTCATATATCACGGCAATAGCACTGCCCCTCCCTCCCCCGCGGTAAAGCACCCGGAATATCGGGAATTAAAATAAGTAAATTAAACGCGATAAAATCGTACAAATAGTTTTATTCATCGTGTAGTGTTCGCGTAAATATAGGAAATTATTGTCCTTATATTTTCTCTAAGACAAATAATAAACGTTAAAATAAAATATTATGTGAACGCACTTTCAAACTTCTTATTTTGTCCTTTTTTTAATAAATTAGTTTGTAATAACTTGAACATTTAAATTTATTAAGTAATAAATATCACTGGTAATAAGAAAATAGTGTAAATTTTTTATTAAAAATAATAGATAAACCTATAGAAAAATAAGCCTTAATAGCTCACTTTAATAAGATATATCGCCGCTTGTCGGAAAATGTTCGACATGTTTCCTCCTCTGAAAAGTTTCTTGAAGCTGAAAAGACGTAGTAAGAAATGATTGTAATCACGAAAAAAGATTCCTTACATAACGATCCAATTTTTAATGATGATAATTAAGAGAGCAAATTGCGATAAATTTAATATAAATATTGATCAACTAAAACTTTAATTCTCTTGAAACGGTGTTGAAATATTTTTGTAAATGTAATGACACCTATGTCAGAAAATTCCGCTTTTCATTGCTAAATATATTACAAATAGTGATTATTTCATACGTAAGATAAAAACTCATTACTTCTATTAAAAAAATATTATGTTCGTGTGCTTGATTTTGTTTTTTTTGTTTTTGTGAGTGTGTGTGTGTGCATTGCATTGTACTTAGCGGTGAGTACATTCGTAAACTCTAAAGTAATTAATGGAGGACAGTATAACCAATGCGGGAGTTTTAGCTGGGGCTCACTACTCCACCTACGCAGCATATATTACGGCAAAGCTGTTATCGTAACTATAAAATATCCAGCAAGGGATAAAGAACTTATATGTCACTTGCTGTAGGAGAGGCTGATGAAAATGACGATATATTGTCATACAGGGGGAATATTTACTATAATTGCTACGACTGGAAGGCGGGCTAGCAACCATAATTTTTAAATTACGAGTATTTTTATTTAATATTAATATTTTTAGTAGTTTATTTCATAGTTTATTTATTAGTTTATTTAGTATTTTTATTTTATGTATACTAACATGCGGCTTTCCATGCTCTGGTTTGATTTCCCTCCGTTGCCTTTTACATCACCCATGGGAAGATAAGAGATAATAGATTATTCTAAAACAGCGAAATTTCATATTATTTCAACGCCCGTAATTGGAAGTTACTTTTATAGGGATAGGGTGATCAAGTAATTAATGTATTTGTTTATAAAGCGTTATGAAGCAAGAAAGAATCGAATTCAGTGCAATATTTCTCAGATAAATAGGTTTTCTTGTGATGTTTTTTTTAAGGTAAGGTGACGGTTAGTGAACCGTTTCTTTTTAATCCGGTTTTTTTTTATTTAAGGGCTCATACCCTAACCGGATCCTATATTCTTAAATACTACCGAACTTAGGAGTAGCTGTTGCGTAGCTGCTACAAGTTACACTTGGATTGTAGATTTTGTGCTTGGATGCGCCAGAGAATAGTGACTGTTCCTATAGACGTGGTAAAAAAGCATGTGACTCACCTGAAGGTGAGCGTCGAACGCCACTTATGAACAACTACAATACCAGGGGAATTACACGTACGTTGTCGGCCTTGTAAAAAGGAGTAAGGTTGTTTGTTGAAAGTTCCTAAGTCGTATTGGTCCGGTAATAAACAGCGGTGGTAAATAATTCCACCAATTAGTCGAGCTAAGGAAAAAACTCTTAGAAAAATCGCACATCAATGGACCGCCAAGCCTCCAGATGGTGTGGATGGAATCGTGAGTTTTGTCGTAATGTGCGTTGGTGGAATTCTACGTTAGTACAATTCCTCCTTTTCTATAAGTTAATTTTATTGGTATTTTTTTTTACTTTTGATTTTCCTTCAACAATAAACGTCGTACAAAAGGGCTGAATCTGTAGAACCCTACACCAAATCCTCTTGGCTCGTGATCTTGCATTGAAATGTTGTTCCCAAAGATTGCACGTAATGTGCTTGTATTTCGTCATGTTGTGTTCGGAATAATTTGAGCTTATGCTTTGTCAGCTTTCTCGTTACCGCGTCTCTATATTTCCTGAAAGCAATTGCAATCTATTCTATTCAATTGAAGCTCTAATATTTTGCAAGCAGTGATAAGTTTATCTTAAAATTACATACGCTGTTGACAAGCCTCTCAAATAAGAAAAACACCGAGCGACAATTTGTAAAGCGCTTTTGCTATCTGAAAATTATTTTATTCAACTTAAGCCGTTTTTGGAAAAAAAATACGATTCAATTTACTCGACAATATATTTAAAAAAAAACAAAGAAGTAAAGATTCTGTACAAATTTAATCTTCTGACTACTACTGAATATTGTTCTATAATCACGATTGTTGAAATTTGTCGTAGATACCAGATACCTATTCTCCTTTTAAACCCGCTGTGTATTTAACATCTTTTGCGAGAATTTTATAACGCTATTATTGGAAAGCACAAGATTTTTGGGTATTTTCTCAAGGAGATGGAATGGTAGATTTTCGTGAACCACTAACGCAACGCAAAAAGACGACCGTAGTTTTGTTTATATAGTTTTATTTGGCGTATATCACTTCTTCCTCAAAATTTATTTACCAATCGTGTTAAGTTTTTGTGTGTTTAAATGTAAACAATTTATCTATTTTACTGTGCCTTAAATATCATAATTGGCAAAGTAAGAAAACTGCAACGTGAACATGTGAATTATACATGCTACGAAGGTATAACATCATACATCTTGCCTTCTCGCGTCGATATATAATGTCTCGAATTTTAACATAAAGTATTTTTACCTTACTTTACTATTACTCTTACATCCCATCAAAATTACACTGGTGAAAATCGGCCTCCTCATACGACCACGCCATGACTGACAGACGGAGTTGGCAATTCTTTTATATTTTCTAGTTGTTATTAAAAAACTCTGCTGCTTATCTACAGATTTATTTTTCCGTAACCTCCTAAGACACCTATTACGGTACGATATAAGATAGTAGATATCCGTATACCACAAGATTTTATACCTTACTTTTTATGTATATTATAAGTATTTTAACGTTTCTTGGATTCAAGCAAGAAGCATACATCAAGCAATAACTTTTGAAACATTAAAAATTTTAAGCAGTTCATCTTTATTTCGTCGACTAATATCATCTTCTATTTCCTCCTCTCTTGATCCTCTTTCTTACTGATTATCTCCCTTCTTTCTACTGTCGTTTTACAGAATATTTAATGCATTATATATTTTAGTACTTAGCTTAAGCATCTCGAGATACACACTATTTCTTCAATTTTGATGAAAACGATGAAACTTAAAATATTGACAGTAATCTTGTTAATTAAGATAATGAAAAAATAATGAAATATTGTATAAAAACTAATGACGATTTATAAATATTTCATTATGAACGGATTTTAGTAGTGTACTTTTACATTATAGTAGCATGCAGCACAGAGTCGTTCGAATCGTTGGCGACCGAGCTCTTTCCTATCGGCATGACTCATTGGCACTGCGGCGAGATGTTGTATTTTTTACGTATGTTATTGCATTTACTACGGGAATGCTCTGAGGATTTGTTCGGACTGATTCCAACCGCACAGTTTTTCCTTCACACATCGCGACAACACCCGCGATATTATCCATACCATCTGGATGACTGGCGATCCACCACTGTGCGATCTAAAAAAAGTTTTCTTCCTGGCACAACTTCCTTGTGAAATCGTCCACCACCAGAGATTTTTTAGAACCGATACGACTTAGAGACCTTCAAAAAAAGAGCCTACTTCGTTTTAAAAGGCGGGCAATGCATCTGCAACTCCCCTGATGTTGCAGTTGTTCATGGACAGCGGTAATCACTTACCATCAGGTGAGCCGTAAGCCCGCTTACACCCTTTCCTATAAAAAAACAGTCCTATTATACATAAATTATATCAAATTGAAACTAAATATATCACCTTTTTTCTTCAACAAAAAATGCAATCAGTCAACTCAATTCGTGACAAAACTCACGTTTCTTCTTATGTAGAGTTCTTTAACATCAGTAATTTTCCAGAACCGAAACTACTTAGGGACTTCGTCACTTACCATCAGGTGAGCCGCATATTCGTTTGCCCCAATTTCTATCAAAAAAATCATTCACTGCACTAAACACACCACAGTATGCTCATATTCATAGAATAATGAAGATTAATCAAATGTTACGAAACAATTAAGAGTAATGACAATTTAGAGAAGAAAATTGCAGAACATAAGTCAAAAAAGGAAAAGATATATAGGTTTAAAATAGGAAAGACTGTAACTGTGGTCCTGGGAACACACATAGGTGTGTTCCCAGGACCACAACATAGTTCAGACTTCATTTTATTCATTTATATGCTACTGAATGCAACTTGCCAGTGCAATATTAATCAATCTCGTTATATATAATACTTCAGTTAACAACAGTTGACATTATGACGTAATATGCCTCTCCAACGTTGAAAAGTTTTCCACTGAAATTGGATTGCATGATGCGTCGTAACGAGATGAATCTGGCGTATTATGGATAGGAGTGGAGGTTATTTCGCTGATATAATTTTCCAGCATTTTTATTAAATTGTGCTAACTTTTACGTATTAGAGACAAGGTGCAGCTATATTATATCTGCAGCACGAACGAGTCCTCTCAATTGGGAAAGGACTACGCTCTCACCGAAGACTAACCAAATAATAATCGGAGTACCTTTTTACAAGAAACGATTATTTTAGTTCTCAAGGGTGACAATTCATTTGCATTTTGTATTTCACTAGAAGATTGACGAAGGTGCTTATGTGCCATAGTATTCACTTACTATCAGGTGTCAGGTTTCAGTATTAGGGCTTGACCAGGGAAGGATCATGCTTACTGCAAATTCCACTTATACTCCTCATTTTATTAAGAATACTAGTGCGATTGTTTTCGAATAAAATATGTACTATGTCTGAATATTTTGTGATGAACGCAGTGGATTCGTTGAGTCATGCGGTTGCAGTAATGTAGTGCATCAAGCTATGAAATATTTTATTTCCTTTGCTGACGTAACTATCAGTGATAAAGCTAGCCCTTTAATACCGAATTTCATATCTATTCGAGGTTAACGCTCGGGATCATCATCATCATCATCATCATTACAGCCCTTCACAAGTCCACTGCTGAACATAGGCCTCCCCCAAGTAATGCCACAAAGCATGGTCCTGAGCCACCTGCATCCATCGACTTCCTGCATATCTTACCGGGTCGTCACTCCATCTAGTGGGGGGTCGCCCTACACTACGCCTACCGGTACGAGGCTGCCACTCGAGAACCTTTCTTCCCCATCGGTTATCGGTTCTTCGAGCTATATGGCCGGCCCATTGCCACTTCAGCTTACTAATCCGTTGGGCTATGTCGGTCACTCTGGTTTTACTGCGGATATCCTCATTTCTGAGTCTATCACGCAGAGAAACTCCGAGCATAGCCCTCTCCATAGCTCGCTGAGCGACCTTGAGCGTCCTCATACGGCCAGCAGTGAAGGACCACGTCTCAGTTCGGTAAGTCATCACTGGCAACACGCACTGGTTGTACAATCTAGTTTTTAGAGATTGAGGTATACCTGACGAGAAGATATGTCGTAATTTCCCGAACGCTGCCCAGCCGAGTTGAATCCGTCGATTGACCTCTCGGTCGAAGTTGGACTTACTTAGTCGGACTATTTGTCCCAGGTAAACGTACTCGTCAACAACTTCGAGCATAGTGCTCCCAACAACTACCGGCATAGGTGTGACATGGACATTAAACATGATCTTTGTTTTGTCCATGTTCATCTTAAGACCTATCCGTTGGGAGGCACTATTCAGGTCATTGAGCATAGTGCTTAAGTCCTCCAGCGATTCTGCCATAAGGACTATATCGTCGGCAAATCGAAGGTGAGTGATGTACTCGCCATTGATGTTAATACCGTATCCTTTCCAGTCCAGTAGCTTGAAAACGTCTTCCAAAGCAGCGGTGAAGAGTTTCGGGGATATAACGTCACTCGGGATCACACAGCTCTAATTATCAGCACTAAGTAGTGGGTTTTTAAAAATGGTTGCCAAGTAATAGGTATAGGTAGGTACAAAACTCTCCGCCAGACCATCAGCCAGTAGAGCTTTTTCGTATCAAAGCGACGGAGACAAATTTTTATAGGCTTTTACTATCTCTGCTGATAAAATCGGACGACACACAAGTGCGTACAGCTAAAAGGCAACGCCTTAGAAAAGAATGGCGAAGCAATATTAAAATTTATATTATTTACCTTGCAGTAAACTTACAAACGTCCGAATTGCAAAAGAAGGGACTAGTACTATTTCTAGCAAATATAGGGGACGAACACTATGAAATGACCAACAAACAATTAACATTAGCTTTTTACATGTAACTTGATTTCTACTGTAACTTCTCTTTAGCCATTGCGTTTCTCGCTTGAAATTAACGTTGAGAATCCATCTTTCATCATACGGCACAATTTGTTGTAAAATCTATTCATTTCCATAACTCAAGAAAAAAAATTTATGAAATTATTATGTAAAAAAAGTGTTTTAATCGCGAATCTTGACCGAATCAGGATTAATTCCAGTTCATAGTGGTCACTTCATTAAAACGGTAGCTCATACCTTGACCTCTATTAATAGCAAAAATTTGAGTTTAAATTGTTTTTTTGATACTTTCCCAAATACCGCTATTATAGGTCTACAGGGTTTTTAAGTTTCTACGCTTTTAGTTCCACGCGGACGAAGTCGCGTGTAAAAGATAGTGACATAGTAAAATATCACAAAATAGAATCTTCGTATTGGCTGAGCCTTGATAGCAATGAACTATTTTAACAGTAGTAGAGACACGCGGCAGCTTTTGCTGGTGCACGTATGGGCCGACTCAAACCGGTTGGTACCGCGACCTCACTGAAGACAAGTGTGAAGTAGAAACTCTGATTCTGCATTTCTTCTGGCTAGTGCAGTTGGCCGGAGGCCCAATCCCCTTCCCTTAACAAGATAGCGGAGTAAAAAGAATACTACCCCAGGAGGGTACCAGCACCCCTGATTAAGGTGAATCACTCGCTGAGCATCCACGCTCAAGCAAACTTACTCTTCCTAAGCGTTGGTGATCCGGCTTCGGCTTCCGTTCCGCTCGAGACTTAACCCACTCGGGGCAACCGGAGCAATAAGACAGAGACGCCCTCTACAACTATATCTGTGAATTACTCCAAAATAAAGGGACTTCATTCAACCTAAACTCCATCCACTACCATCTGGAAACGGTAAAACCAGCCTTGCTGTTTATAACCGCGACATAGGTGTCCTCTCTGGCTGGTACTTCGTATCTCTTCTACCCTTTGTACAAATTAGAACACTCCTTTGTGCCTCCTGCTGGAGTTTGCATGTACGTCAAAAAAGACATCTGTTTTCGACGCCTCGGCAGCAGTACAGTACGGACCTGTCCATCCTATGGCTGCACGGTAACAGCAAAGACCATCCCCTCGTCTGCAGGTGCCTCCATAGGTATCATAGCGGTAATGCCGACGCAGAAGCGACCACGTCTAAATGGCTGCAGACTTAATGCTACAACAGGTCCCATCCGCAGATATCGTGATGCTTGGTGATTTTAACGCTCACCACGCTGAATGGCTTGGTTGTCGTTGAACCTGTGCCTTCTTACCACAAAACCGTTATGAGTTTCTTTGCGATTCCCATTTGCATCACCTGAGATCCGCAAAGAGCTTGAATTTGATTATAAATATATGGTAGTAATATAAGTCTTGTACTGTACAGGCCGTTTGTTTAGGGAATGAACTCCCATTGGCATTAAAGCGCTCACCATCCCTACCGGTATTTAAAAAACTAGTCAAGAACCATTATCTCGCACATTAAAGCTTAACTTCGCTTCCACACTAGCCATTAAATATAGTATAATATATAACTCTTTTTTCCATCACACTAATTTGTGCGACTCCTGTAATCTTCTTTTTTGTATATATAATTTAATTTTTTTTTGTATGGATATACAACATGTAACAAAAACCTTGTGGTTCCCGTTAAGTGTGTTATCAGAATCAGTATTCAAGCGTATAGAAATAATTATTATTAAAAAACACATTAAAAAATTATTTTAATGAAAAAAAAAATCAATTTGCAAATTGTATGTGGTTTTATTATCTCAACATTGGCCGAGGAGTAAGAGGATTGTCAAAGACCCGGCATTACCGATACTCGTGTGAGTTAGAGGAAATAAAACCACATACAATTTGCAAATTAATTTTTTTTTATTAAAATTAATTTTTTTAAATGTGCTTTTTTGAAAAATAATTATTTCTATACACTTGAATACTGATTCTGATAACACACTTAATGGGAACCACAGGGTTTTTGTTACATGTTGTATATAAAGAATATAAAATAAATAAATAATATAAGATATGCAGACGATTATTTCCTCATAAGGCTGAAGATTTACAAAAGAATTGTTGGATGGACATTTTGAAGATGAAGCTCATGGTCCTATCTTAGAACATTATTAACGACGTTAATGTAACAGAATACCAGCCTAAAATGACAGCTTAATGCTGCTGTGTTTCTTATGGTGAGCGTAGCGAACCGAAGACCCGATTTACTGGAACCCAGGCATTCTTCTCGACGGGGGTGACAACGCACTTGCGTTTTACTTCTTATTTAAGGTTAAATGTAGATCTCTATGTGTTACATCATCCACTTACCATCAGATGGCCTGTGTACTCGTTATTCACTCTTATGCTACTAAAAAAAACAACAACAATCAAATAAATAAGACCCGATTTAAAATGGCACAAAATGCCTTTCAAAATGAAAAAACTCTGTAACTGCAGAATTATGTATATTTGAGCTCTCGCCTACTATGCAGTTCTATATCTTGTTATATCTAACCTATATTTTTATATGTGACATGGGAAGGACAGCTGAAGAGGACCTCCGAAAGCGTATAGAAGCATTCGGGGTGTATTCAGGCGTATGTTTCAGAATAGCAAACAGACGTATTTTGGCTACTTACTAGACTCAAATGAATGTGGAAGTTCTGCGAAGAGTCGGCGAAAAGCGCGAACTGAGACAAACAAACATAATTAGAAAACCACGACAAGTGCGAACGCCTGAAACTCATTATGATGCGAAAAAATTCAGGAAAATTTGACGTTGGTTGCAACAAAAAATCATGGTTTTATAACATTAGGGAGCGGACGGGAATCGTGAATACTGTCGAACTGTTTCGTCTCGCGAAGCTTAAAACGGAGTTCACTACGTTGACTGCCATCCTTCACTAGTCGGAGAAGCACAAGAAGAAGACAATTCGTTATAGGGCAAAATTTATTTCTATTAAAAATTGCGATAAATGAAATTCGATTCTCATCACTCATCATGCAAAGCAGAGCAGCGTTATTGCTATATACGCTATTATTCTGTGTGATCGTATTTCTTCTCCGGTCGAGCCAATCCATTCGCAATGCTGTCATACTACGCTGTAGCATAGCTCTAGCACATATAACTTTTTTATTTTTTCTACATACCTCAACTACTGGTTATAGCTCACAATTTTATTAATTTTCTAGTTGCAGGGAGGATTGTTATAGGCTCCATTGAAAATATTAAATTAATATATAACACAGTGCAGTATTCAGGGCTTAGGCTTGGTACACACTTGAGCTTTCCAACGTACATATCTTGATCATCCGTATCGTTTCCAGTACTTATATCTTAAGTGCTAACGCCCGTTTTGACCGTATCGTATCACTATCTTTACCGTAGAACAACACGTCCACAGTTAACTATGTCGTATTATGTCTGCGTATTGGTTAAACGTTTTTCATATGTAGATGATACACATTTTCTTTCGACTGTTTTCACGTTGTCAGCGACAAAGACACGATACGCCAAGATGATCAAGTATGGACCTATCCTTACTAGTCTAATTTTATCATGCGTATTGTCAACACAGATGGCGCGCCGTCTGAATGCGGTGGTCAGACATCTACGTCGTTATTATACTAGTTTGTTAAGCAACATCTGTTACAGTCATGTTTGCGTCGTCATCATTGGCCACTATTAAACAAATACACTGGACTTGTGACCTTTTTTTAAATTAAGGACTAATGATTCAATCATCGGATACAAGTTATCTTTTGAATAAATTATTGCCTAACTTATCATCAAAGTATAACTTTTACGGGTTCGAATTATACTGTGGTTGTAGCACAAATGGATCGACTCAACCACGCTTTCACAGAATGGCATAAAATTGCAGCTTGATGCTGCTGTAATTCGTATGGCGAGTTTAAATAGTCGGAGACTCTTCTTCTGCATTTTGATTCTTAACCAATTAAAGATGTAGAAGTCTATGGGCCACAGTATCCACTTACCATCAGGTGGACTATGTATTTGTTTGTCACCCTTATTTATTAGAAAAAACGACTAATTAAACAATTTCATTCTTAGAATTGCATTTATTTATTTAAAAAGGAATTGTCATTTTTTTAAATATATTTTAAAAATGACTGAATGAATGAATGAGTGAAAAAATGAAATAATGAATGCTCTAAGGCATCTATTTTCGGGGTATTTTTAATAAAACTCAAAAGGAGTTTAAAAATATAGATCGATAATTATACATTTATTGTACCCTTATGAAGGTTTGGCTATTTTCATCACAAACATAATTGTTTAAATTCTTGGAATAGGCAATAGGTTTGGCTATTAGATATTGATTTGTATTTTAAGTTAATTAAATACAAAAAGAAGTCAGAGGCAATTTTTACATCGCAATGAAGTATTGAGATGCAAAAATTCTTATTTCAATGTATTTGGCTCCTAATTCCAAGTGTAAAAATTAAAATAAATGTAGGAAGAATAATACATGGTGCTCGTTATCCTACAACCGAAATTATTATAATTTAATAAATATGAATAATCATTTCCGTGGGTGGCTAATTGCATTATTAAATATAAAATTTAACCTAATACATAATACATAATGCAATTATTTATTAACAAGATGCTGTTGACCAATTTCAAATTTCTTTTAGAAAACTTACAGCGAGAGAAAATATTCCAGAAGTATTATCCTTGCACTATTATGTAAGTATGTGCAAATTTGTGGCGATATATGATCAATTGCGTAACAGACATACATTCTTATAATCAATATATTATACTTCAAACCTATGAAATAAAATCCTATTATTTCCTTATATTCAAATGAAAAAGATTTATTGTAAAGTAAGTGTTACATTTGGCCGTATTCAAAATGTGATATATCTTACAACTTAACGACCCTTTTCAGGTATTGCAATAATTATTATGTTTAATAGATCTATTCCTAACATAACTACACTGAATAAAGTTGTTAGTTATAAAAATTAAACAATTAATCAATTAAAAAAAAACGTAATAATAAAATAAAGAATACAAATAAGTAGTTAGTTAGTAGAGTGTTTTAATTTTGTAGATATTCTTCCAAATTATAAAAACAGCTTTGTATTATATATTTTTATTTATTTTTGATTGAAAGCAATTTTTTTTTCATTTCTCATATTCAGAGGTAATTTATTGAAATTTTATGTATTTTGATATTAGTCGTATTATTACAATATTAGTACATTAGAGATATTACGTAAAATAATATAATTTTGTTTGTGAATTAAGATCCATAAATATTTTCTGAGACTTACTTAAATTTGTGAAAGTTATTATAAAGGAAATAGGAACCTAATCGTTATTGAAAGTTATGGAAAATGTATAACAAGCTGCTTAAAATTATGAACACTCAGTATTTTGCCGCGGAATAAGTAGTTGTTAGAACCTAATCACGATCTACTATACACCGGAAAAGGGTTTCATTCCAAAAAATTTCATATGCTATTCCGAGTAAAAAATGCAGCTGTTTTGCATAATTTATGTATAAATAAATACTTACTTGCATAATCATCTTAAATGTAATGAAATACATGCTAAGAATGTTATTGAATTTTGTAGGAACTTAAATTTTCCATCTAGTTTTCCCACACAATGAATTAACAAAATACTTCAATAGATACTTTTGATTTTTGCATTAATGTATGAAACGCAAAAGTATACCTCGGAAATAGGTTTTAGTGTTCATTGTCCTTTTCAATTGTCAAACTCAAAGCGAAAAATCCTGAAAATTAAAAAAGAAATCAAGCACCTGAGATCGTTATTCTGCGGAATAAATACATCGACGTAATGTACCAGCTGAAATATTTGGCACCTATTGCCACGTTTTCACCTTGATTTATTCAGATAATGTACAAATGTTAAGTGTTTTCTATTAACCCTTTAATCCCCATAAAATCCCACGCAGTTGCATGCATCCGGCAAATCCCGAGCAGTCGCATGCGACCGCACCCACCCACAGCACTTTTAAACCATTAAAACTTATATTTAGAGACTACTTTTCTATGAAAAAGTGGCATTATAAAATCTATACAAATTTTTCTATCCTGTGGTATTAAAAAAGTCAGGTTTTACTCCATTATAAAAAGATTTGATTGTATTTTGATAACAAAAAAATATATATACCAAGCGTATGTCGACAGCATGAAAATCACAATTATTTTTATATATATTACTCGAATTTATTTACGTTAAAAGATAAATTATATTCACACAAAAACTTTCATTACAATTTTCTAATAAAACACTATACTAATACACTAATAAAACACTAGAAAAATAAAAAAATCAACACATTCAAACGAAAATGGCGTACGAAATGAACGTAGATTATAAATAAATATCCATATTCTAACTGATTATTTATTCCACTACAGGATAGAAAGTTTCATACTAATTTTATAATTCCAAACGTTTCCGTAGTAAAGTAGTCTCTAAACATATAATGTATTTATGGGTTAAAGTGCTGTGGGTGGGTGCGGTGACATTTGACCTCTTGAATTTTGACGGAATATCGAAGCGGTCAAATTTGGACGCTTGCCGTTTGAGCGGTTAAAAGTAGACTCTCTGAAATAGTTTCAGTCAAAGAATTACACCCACGGTACTAAAATAACCAAAAAATCACTATTTAAAACATGTTACTCACGTCCACAGGTCTAAAACGTATGAAGTGTAGGTTCAGACTAGCTGCTGACGCAAAACTAAACAATTATTTTAAAATGTATACACGTTGCTCCAGATTTTTGATAATATGGCTTCGCAAAGTTATATTATTATAAATTAAATAAAGAGATATTGCAGTAAAAAGAGCTTGTAAATCTCTCGTAAACTCAGTTTTTCTGAATGCCTCGGAATATGATGTCAATATTAGAACCCCTCGGAATTAGGTGCCTTTACCTTATTTTTATTATATTTAAGAGATATAACCTAATCGCAAAATGTACGAACCTGGAACGTTATGGTCGTTAGTTTGAAGCCACCATTCGACTAATGTCGTGAATTATACAAAGTATTAGAATTAATAAACTAACAGAATACTTAATGAGATGGAGTGAATGATCTTATTGAATAATGATCTTATAAAATATGCAGGAAATCGAATGCAGGTAGATTCCATGTTTTGTGGCATTCCAAGCCATGCCAATACAAGCTCAGAAGCGTACCATCATATGGCGACAACGCTTCTGCAGCTTTCTTTGTATGAAGATGGTTTCAGGTGTCCGTGAGCTGCATTATCCCCGCACCTGTACCATCAGGTAGACCGTAAGTTCACATATCAGCACAATTTTATATAAAAAATTTCTATGTCAGTAGCACACGCGTGGAGAACTGTAATAATGATGATGAAGAAACGACATCTCCTTACTGAAATATGGAAAAAAGATAATTCAATTCAATTTTACACTTGAAAAGTAGATTTAGAAATAATGGTGTACTTAGATGATGCTTGATAATAAAAAAAACTAACTAGATTCCCCAGAATAGCTTTACTAAGAATTAAAAAAAAATGTATATTTTTGGTGGTACTACAATTTTTGTTCAGGACATGGGTACTGCCATTTAACTTGAGATGAACCAACACTAATAGACATATTATTCGATAGTTACTCGTAATACGCGTACATTTTTAAAACGATTGTTTTGAAATTATTATTTCGTATAAAATTTTCAAATAATAAATTAATGAAACAATGTAAATTTAATGCCAAAATGAAAATAAATATTACTTGTACCGTTCAAATAAAATAATCTTTCAATCCCTTACATTCTGTTGACTCAGGCAAATTAATGCGGTACACAGAGCACAGATACATTTACCGTGATTATCAATTTGTAACATATTTGTTAAAACCGATGTAGTAGGCGTACGACAATCGTTATAATTTTTTCAATAGTGTAGTGTAGAAACCTCAATAACTACTATCAAAATAACACTAAAATATTTTATTGTATACTTTCCTTATCAGCACTGAACAGTCCACTGCTTCGCACACAGTCTACTGCTTTGCAATATTAGGCCGGCCGTTCTGAAGGTACATCTTGTGAAAAGTTTTTACACCCAAACCAGAAATTTGTCTTCGTTTGTTTCTCCAATCTTAAAATTATACAAGAAATATACAAAATAGTGAATGACGTATGCAATATGCAGTTAGTAAGAATTGAGACTGCAGTCTCGATAACCTCATATACAACGCTTTTATACAAATAAAATGATCGAGTCACCGCTTCTACTTAACTAGCTGTGGACATAACAGCACATAGTCCACTACTTCTACAGTCCACTGTTTCGCAAACTTTCCACTGGAATGGCCTTTCCTAAACTAAGTGGGATTAGCGAGAACAGGCAGGTGGTTTAACTAACGCATTACCAGACGTCTCGCACTTGTGGCGCTGCAGCACATTACTCTTCTAGGTTTCATTATTCTATGATAAAATATATAATTTTAAAATACATAATACATTTCAATAAAAACTCTTTAGTAATAAAAATTTACTGAATTAATAATCGTCTATAGGTCCATTTCAATTTTACCAAATGAAAACGTTGAACATTCGTTAAAAGCACTGTAATTTAATAATGTCCATACTAAACGAAATGAAATTTCACTGATAAAATATTTTTGCTGCTGGGCAAATTAAATTAACTTAAAATTTTAATATCTTAATTATATGGAATGCATAATATGTATAAAATATTTAAAGTGCAAGTCAAAGTCAAATTTGAATATATCCTATACTATTAAACGAGCAATTCTTGTATATATATATATATATATATATATATATATATATATATATATATATATATATATATATATATATATATATATATATATATATATATATATATATATATAATCGGGATCTCGGAAACGGCTCCAACGATTTTCATAAAATTTAGTGTCCAGGGAGTTTCGGGGATAAAAAATCGATCTAGCTAGGATTTATTTTTAGAAAATGTCTTTTTGTCCGTGTTTTTAGGCAATGAAAAACTGCTACAATATCGTTAGAATAAGAAGGTAAATTTTGACAAATTGTCAATGTTTATAAATAGCTTAATGGTATAATGGGCGGTCACAGAATCGTAAAACCCCGGTTCGAGCCCAGACCGACCGACCGACTTTTTTAATTTTTTTTTCAAGTTCCTTTCTTTTTTGAGAAAATCTATTTTTTCTAGCCCTTTTTTTAGTATTTTTTAAATATACGAAAATTTAAATTAAACTAATTGCACTCATGATTTTTTATTCAAGTAACCATTTCAGTTTTTTATATTATGTCGCTAAGATCAAAAAATATTATTCATATTTCATAAGTATGTAATTTGCATCTAAATATAATTTCCAAAACACACGAATTAAAAAAACCGAGCGAAAAATACCGAGCAAAGCTCGGTCAACCGGGTACTGTCGTATTATGTCATTAACTTCATTTAACAAAATCAATACAATGTCGAGTATCATCATCATAATTACAGCCCTTCACAAGTGCATCGCTATTTTTTTATAAAACAAGTGTGACCACACAGTTCACCTGACGGTAAGTGGAGGTTGAGGCCCACAGACATCTACATTTATCCTCTATTGATGATCAAAATGCAGATGCGTTGTCACCTCTGAGGACTGAGATGTAATGTCTCGTTTCCAGTAAAAAGGGTGTACAGATCTCTACTCTCACCATATGAAACATAGCAGCATTAAGCTACTATTTTACGCTGGTATTCTGTGGGAGCATGGTCCTACCCCGGTCGAGCCGACCCATTCGTGCTACAACCATACTTCTAATATAACTGCAACGTGACTCTACCACGTAAAAGTTAATGCTTCTTCTTTGTTAAACATGAGTCTCTCCCAGGAGGATTTACCTTAATCGTCACGCTTCGCATACGAATGGATGATCGTAGTACCAGCTTCGTACCTTCGACGCTGCTGTCTATCACCGATCTGAATATCTTATGTCTTACACACAGATTATTATAATGCCATTTAACGGACGCCATAAGAACCTTTTGGCATGTTTCATAGTCTCCTATTATACATTAATTGTTTCGTTTAGTGATGATTTTTAGATACGCACTATCATTTTATATCCTGATAATCAATAATCAATAATCAATAGTTCTAATAAAGATATCAATATTCAATTCCCAACCATCCGCTTAATTAAATACAATGATGTTTCTTACCTGGATTCAAGAGCGGAGTGAGGGCGGGAGGTGCGTTGCGAATTAAATATCTTTATTATAATAAATTTCCGCAAAGTAACGCCTGATTCTATTAATTAAATCAATAGTTCATTGCAAATTGTAGTGTTATTCTTTTTTTTCTTCTTTTAAGTTTTTTTTTAAAACGTTAACTCCACACTAGGATTTTCTCCTGTATCGTGGGGGCAGTTTACAAACATAAATTTTACAAGGGCACACATACAGACCCGGACAAATAAATTATATGCCACACAAATATTTGTTCCATGCGGGATTCGAACCCGCGGCCACTGCGCCACGGAGCCGTCGAATTTTTTTTAATGTATTTGTATGTATTATAGCTAATTACCATTAATTATTGATATTAGTGTTAGTTTTTCTTATATTTTATTGGATTTTTAAGGGAAATAAAATTGCTGTGTGGCTTCCCCGTGGCTGTTCAACTTATTTATGGACAATTGTTTGCAAAATTTGAAAGTTGAAGAATGTGGATTAAGAATGTGTGAGTTAACCGTCAAATGCCTTTTGTACGCCAATGATCAAGTCACTCTTGCGTCGTCAGCGGCCGAGTTGCAAATGATGGTTACATTAATGAACGGATCATTAAAAGAAAGGGGTATGAAAGTGAAAGCAAGTAAGACGAAGGTTATGGTTATGGTTATGGCTATGGAAGGTTATGGCTATGGAAGGTTATGGAGAAGAAAGTAAAACGATTTGTGAAGTAAGAAAAGAAGGGGAGTTGATCGAGATGAGTTTGTATATTTGGGCTGCGTATTTAGCAGGGATGGAAGATATGATAAGGATATAGAACGACGAGTGAATGCGGGAAATAGAGTAAATGGGGCCTTGCACTCTATTTTGAAGAGTCAGAATGTGTCGAAAAAGGCACGTATGGCAATTCACAATGCTGTGTTGGTCCCTACTTTAACGTATGGTAGTGAAAGTTGGGTGTGGCAGAAGAAGCACGAGAGTAGAATAAACGCAGTAGAAATGCGGTCGTTAAGGAGTATGTTAGGGCTGAATCTGAATGACAGGGTAAGAAATTGTGTAATAAGAGAAGAGTGTGGTTTGCAAGATGATGTTGTGACCAGGATTAAGAAAGGAATGCTTCGGTGGTTTGGTCATGTGGAAAGAATGAACGAGGAAAGAGTGACAAAGAAAATTTATGTTGCAAAAGTGAATGGCAGAGTCGGAAAGGGACGTCCTAGGCAAAAAATTATCGACCAAATTGGCGATTTATTGGAAACGGGCCAAATTACGAGTACCCTCAACCGACGAGCATGTATGCGTAGGTGTATGGATGTGAAGGAGGCGAGAGAGGTGTGTCAGAATCGTGCCAAATGGAAGTCTGTAGTCTCTGCCTACTCCTCTGGGTGACGGGCGTGAGTGTTTATGTATATGTTATGTATAAATAAAATACCAAATTCACTTATTATTAGAACTAATAATTACTACATATGCATATTAAATTATATACCAAATGAGATAAGAAGGAAGCTACCAGCACAAAACTTAAAAACAAAATTTTTGTATAATAAGAATTATAAAACAAAATATATATTATTTCAATGATAATCATAATGAATTTTATTTGTCTATGCAAATCATTTTTAAAAAGGACAAATAAACAAAACGTATATTCAAATAAAATACATTTAAAAAAAATCTTTCCTTAAAAATACACGCCGTGTGTAGGCGCGTAAATAAGATGATACAGTATATCCTATAGGCAAACAATCGAAGACAACAATCACATTTTTGCTTCACTATTCCAGATAAACAATACCAAGAACTCTCGAATAAAAAGTATAGTTTAAGAAAACCTATTATAGGTTTTATATAAAATTTATACACCAAAAATGTTTGATACTTTGTTCCACAATTGTTACTTTAGTTAGTACCTTAATTATATTCAGTTTAAGTAAAATTTTATTTTTTATTATAATGGATTTCCGCAAAGTAACGCCTGATTCTATCAATTATCTAAAATTTTATTGTTAATAAAAGCTTAAAACAGGCAAAAAAAATATGTATAAGAGAAAACTAAGCAGTGCCAAGACAAACAAAAGATGTATAATGTACACGAAGAAATTTTTTTGTAATTAAAACAGTTACTTTGTTGAAATAAATAAAAAATCCACGATATCTTTATACTCTAATGTGAAAAACTGTAGACAAATAATTTAATTTATATATTGCAGAGGCATGCTGCGTCTATTACCATACTGCAGCTATTAGTTGTAGAACAAATGGATTAGTTCGACTGAGATAGAATCACGTTTTCACAGAAAACCAGTGTAAAGCTCACTTTTTCGTATATAGTATGTACCACGTCACATAGTAATTAATGTTACAACTCGAGACATACATTTTCTTCCATGTTTATTGGACGACGACATCGATACTCCCAGTTTTAACTGTAAAACGGCTACGATGGCTATCCTAGTACAGAACCAGAGTATGAATTCTATCCAACTGCAAAGAGGTGTAAGATAGGGTGACGTTATATCCCCGAAACTCTTCACCGCTGCAATGGAAGACGTTTTCAAGCTACTTGACTTTAAAAGATACGGTACTAGTATATATTCGTCGGATATAGTCTTTATGGCAGAATCGCTGGAGGACCTAAGCACTATGCTCAATGACCTGAATACTGTCTATCTACGGATAGGTCTTAGGATGAACATGGACAAAACAAAGATCGTGTTTAATGTCTACGTCACACCTTCTGGTAATTGTGGGCAGCGTTCGGGATATTACGACACATTTCCTCGTCAGCTATACCTCTAAACCTGAAAACGAGACTATACAATCAGTGCGTGTTGCCATTAAACAGAACAAAAGCGACAGTAGCCTAATGGCAGGGCGCGGAGTGCGAACTCAAAAAGGTCGTGGGTTTGATTCCGCCATTAGACTACTGGTGTGAACCACTCGTAAAACAAACAATTTAAGCTTGCCACGACTGGTTAACGGAAATATTAGTAATGTTTATAGCATTATTAATATTCTTTTAAACAAAAAAATTGATGATCTATGGAACTGAAACTTGGTCTTTCACTGCTGGCCGTATGAGGACGCTCAAAGTCGCTCAGTCGCTGTGCTCTGAGTATCTCTGCATGATATATGTAGACATGAGGATATCCGCAGTAGGACCAGAGTGACCGATATTGCCCAACGGATTAGTAAGCTGAAGTGGCAATGGGCCGGCCATATAGCTTGAAGAACCGACAACACTTTGGGATAAAGGTTCTTGAGTGGCAGCCTCGTTCTGAAAGGCGAAAGTAGACCCCTACTAGACTTTTGACTTACTTTAGTGACGACCTGGTAAGACATGCAGGAAGTTGATAGATGCAGTTGGCTTAGGACCGTGCTTTGTGGCATACCTTGGGGGACCTATGTTCAGCAGTGGACTTGTGAAGGGCTGTAATGATAGTAATGATGATGACGATGTCGTTTAATCAGGCACACTCTTCGTTGAACGTGTGTCACATCAATGCACATAATGTCATATCAAGTCACTAAAGAGACCTAATTGAATCTTTATCGAATGCTTATTTTCATGCCGTTTTGATTTTTGAGAGTTGGTTCAAACCTTATTTTCTTTCGACCACTTATCCTCTCTCTGACTTTACTCTGATACGCAATAGTTAGGTGGACAGAATAAGGGTTGGTGATGCTATATATCGCCTCTGTGTTTTTTCTTATAAAATCCTAGCCTCCTTTCTATCCTCCTTTTCCACCTCTGTAGACCCTAGATGTGTGTGAAGGAAAAAAACTGGATCTTAGTTTTGTGTGTTGTCCCCCTTCTGTTGACTACTTCTCCAGACTCTAAATGACTCTGGAATCTTTAGGGTCGGAATACACACATCACATCGTCTAAGGCAACTTAAATGCTAACCTCATGGTTCCCACTTCTTCCCGTTTAATTCTCAAGAATATCGTTTTGTTCTTTGTTGTTTGTAAATATGGGTGAAAACTTCCTTAGGAAATTGTATAAAGGGTTTTGCTTCTCCAAACGTTATATTTCTCTTACCTAATTGAGTTCTAGTATGTATTACTGTTATTTATTCTGTGGTTCTATGAAGCGGGTAGTAAATTTTATTTCTACTCCTATTGTGATATGTTTGTGATGTTAATAAGTTTTATATGCGGTAGAGCCTCTTAATGCTGTTGTTTTCCGTACGGTTCCGTATGGAGTATAGAGAACCAGATACCCTCTTTACTCGAAACGAGGCATTCCATCTTAGTTCTCACGGGTGACAACGCATCTGCATTTTGATTCATAATCGAGGATAGACATAGATGTCTATGGGCCACAGCAACCACTTATCACCAGGTGAACTATGGGCTCATTTTTCACCCTGATTCTATTAAAAAAATTTAAAAAATTCTCAGATTATTTTTTAAAATATCATTTTTAAAAGTTACCCGCATTTTGAGTGAGGCACAAAATATTTTGTTCTGTATTTTTGAAACAAAAATCTAAAATTTTACTAAAAATTGTTTTGTAAAAAGGGTCATTATTACTATTAGAAAATACATGGCTCATAAACATCTGCGAACAGAAGGGATAGGCATCTGGGTCAGCAGATTTACATTGGTCAAGTTTGAGCAGGAGATTGAGAACAGTTTGTTCCCTGACGTAGATTTTGGAGATATCAGCAATAGAGGATGGATAGTCACCATGGGCTGGATCAGAAGTAGTCTGTGTACTGTTATCATCCAAGAAGAAAAAAATATTCTGAGAACGTTTCACAAATACTGTTGCCAGTTTTGACTACTTTATTGTTACAAAAAAGAGTATTAGGCATAACGTTTGAACTCGAGCGCGATTTTGTAGAACTCCAGAAGTTTATAGGGTTCCTAATAATAGAGTTCTCAAAAGATGCTAGGAAGTCAGTGTTAGTTAACTCTCTAAGTTTTTTGCCCTAACACGATGTAATTTCATACATTCTTGATCACTGCGATTATTGTAAAATTTATATGATATTTATATTGCTTCTTGATAACCTTAATTAACGCTAGAGAGTACTAACGTGGATAGTGATGTTTGACAATATCTTTGGATAGAATAAATTTATCCCTCTAAATATGGAAAGTTGAGTAAAAATGATCGACGCATTCATCTAGCGTTCTTGAATGAAACTCGCTGGCCTTTTGATTTCTTACTTCCCTCATGATATTTTAGTTTTATTGGCACAAGTGTGTACGCCGTCTTTACTTATCACATATCCTATATAATAAATGGAATTCGAAAAGTAAATCGTACTTCCTCTTCTTGACCTTGAGTCCATTTTTCTTTAACTTTTCGATTATTTCTACAAATTAATTACATGTTCCGTTTTTGTTTGTCCAGTAATTACAACGTTATATAAAGACACCTTCCTGAGGTATGTCTGCAAACATTTCCTCCAAACAGCGTTGAATAGTTTTTATTTATTATTATTTATTTAATTTCAAGTATCCAAGACTCATTTTCATTTACATTATTTTTCTTTTTTTTTCAAATTATAATTATTAAAAAAAGGATTAAAATCTAATAATCTAACAAATATGACGAACAAATATATTAAAACTATTAAATTATTACTAAATGCCGTAATGCACTTAAAAAGCAGTCAAATTAGCTGCTGGGCATATGCAGTCTACAACAATGTTGCAGATAGGGACAGTTCACTCTGTCACTTATCATTTTAAGAATGCCATTGGGGCTGGCCCTTACCCTACGCACCAGCGATGCAGCTTTTTTACGCAAAGTTGCGTAAAAACAATCTACATGTGCTTGAGCAAACATCGCTGATGCGCTGCAGCGTCGGGACAGCCCCATCAGCACCCGGAACGCGTTGTTATATTGGATCCGGAGAGCTCCATAGGCCCGTTGCGTGTAGTCCCTCCACAGGCTGCACGTGTAAAGAGATGTACAAAACGCTCTAAATAAAGTGAGTTTAACCTCCCTAGAACATCTCGCGAACCTACGTGCAATCATATTTGCACGAACCGACAGAGCCCTACGTTCCCTTTCTATGTCAGTAGTATCCTTGAGGTCGGACGTAACCATATGACCCAAATATTTGAAAGAGTCAACCCTAGTTAATGGTGTGCCATTCAATTTAATAGGAGGCACATTACGCGTACGATCCCGTCCGGCCTCAAAGATCATATACTGACTTTTTTGTGCATTGTACTTCAGCCCATGTTCGGCTGCGAATGTCTCACAAACACTAAGCAATTTTCTTAATCCACATATTGATGCACTCAGCAGCACCATGTCATCTGCGTAACTCAAGTTATTAACACAAATTCCATCTATATGACATCCGACATGCATGCTGCTAAGCGCCTCAATAAGTGCATTTACATAGAGGTTAAAGAGACTGGGTGAGCTTAGCCCACCCTGTCTCACCCCACATTCCAACCGGTATGGTTCAGACAAAACATTAGCCCATCTAACGCAATTGACCTGTCCCCCATACCAATATTTTAATATCTGTATCATTTGACCTGGTAATTTAATATTCTCCAATGTTTTCCACAGTATATTGTAGGAGACCAGATCAAATGCCCTCGACAGGTCAAGGAAACAAGCGTAGACAGGTGTTTTCCTATCAACATAATATTTGACAGTGTGCTTACAGCAAAGTATCGCACTTTCTGTGGACAGTCCGGTACGAAATCCGAACTGATTGTCATGCAGTTTTAGATATTTATTGATCTGCGTATTAAGCACACTGTCCAATATCTTTGCTACGATGGTTGCCAAGGATATTGGTCTATAATTACATTTATCTGACAAGTCACCCGTTTTATTTTTTTACCACCGGTACTACTATGGTCTTCATTAGATCAGGGGGCAGATATGCATGCCGTAAACATGTAGTGTAGAACATAGCCAGTACGCGGTGTATATGTGGGCCTGCATACTGTAGATGCTCGATACTGAGACAAACATGACCTGGAGACTTGCCCCTAGACATAGATTTTTTGACTTTTGCTACATCTTGCACACTTATTCTGTCCCCTACTCCATCAATGACTGTCCCAGCATCTTGCACCGATTCATAAGGATATGACCCTAGTGTCGACTTTACAGAGAAAAGCTCCCTAAAGAGGTTGGCAATATCCTTTGGGTTACTCACCCCGCCCACACACACGGGAAGGCCAGGCCGAATTCTCATCTTATTAGTGCCTTTCCAAAAAGCACTAAAATCTTTTTTGGTATGCGATGACACTATTTCATCCATTTCAATTTGATGCTTATGATCTTGACACCATTTTAAGCGTGATTTAAACACCTTTCGGGTGCTACGCATTTCATTAAATAATTTGCCATGATTGGGCCGTCCATTAGCCATCCAAAGATGAAATTTCTGTCTAGCCTACCCATGAGCCTCTCTAACATGTCTGTTCCATCCTACAACGGGTTTTTCTCACTTAGGGCAGACACTATGTCGTAATACAGTTTGTCAATTATAATTCTATGCTTTATATCTGTACAACATTTGTCAGCACAGTAGCGAAATTCCGAAGGGAAATATATTTGTCTTAGCTTTCTGTGGCACATATCGCTATAAACATTTTTCTGACGTTCGGACCTCGTTCCCCATATAATCTGGCGATGGATATAAGATGTTAGTGTATTACAATAATTTAATTTTGGTATTAATAACTCTAAATCGCATTCGATCATAAGAGGGAAATGGTCCGACCAAGTCACGTCGTATTTAACATAGACATTGCATACTGAGGACACAGCTGATTGTGTTACAACACAGTGGTCCAACCATCGCTTACAGCCATGTGATTGGCTTAAAAAAGTGTATGTGCCGGAGGACAGACCTAGAAAGTCTGTATCAATACAATGCCAATTTTGTTCACTACAATATAATATAAGTTCGTTGAAAAATAGCGTATGAGGATGAGAGTTAAGATCGCCCAATATATATACAGAGCCAATGCCGTATTCATCTATTATAGCACTTACCGCACTGAGGCAATCGGAGTAATCAGGTAGATTGTCCTTACAATCCGTGAGCATATATACACATATTACAATAATAGGTCGATCTATCGTCACAATTTTAATCGCGCACAGGCGAGCATTATCGCAACGCAACACATTTACGTCATGGAAAACTGCCCTTCTCCATAACAGAGCAACTCCCCCATAAGGTCGACCGCACAGTAGTCCCTTCGTCGTATCCACAGCAGAAGTACCTGTTGATCCAAAACCATCATCGATCGAGCTGAGATACGGTATCTCGTCCGGTAACAGCCAAGTCTCCTGGAGTGCAATTAAATCTGCGTGTCGACAGAGTTCTCTAATACTGTCCACGGTGCGTTTCACGTTTTTACAATTGAAGCTAGCAAATGTTATTGGTATAATCCCCGCGAAAGGCCATAAACTAAACAATTGCATCCAAACAGACCTTTATGTGTATTAATTACAGTATATATTTTGTATCATCCAAAACCATTTAAGCGTACGCTTGAGAGAGATCAATTTTGTTATAACGCCCTGTTCAGCCTAACCAATAAATCTTCAATACTGGGAAGGGAATAACGGTCAATAACTTCTACTTCTTCTAAAGTGTTAATTTATAATCATCACAAATTCTAATGTTACTATCCTTTTTGAACACCGGTACAATAGGCGTAACCCAATCGGAACGATCGACCGGTGTGAGGATGCTACCCCGTAAGTGCAGCTCGAGCGCGCGCTCAACAGGCTCGCGCAGCGCATACGCCAAAGGCCGCACATGTACATGTGTCGTGCACTCTCCTTCCGCAAACACCTCAGAGAATCTGGAACCGAATACATTGAAATTGAATTTATCACAGCCTCAACAATTTTATAATTGTTAATCATAATAAGGCAATTTAATATTTGACTCTGCCAGACACTGTCTAACGAACAGTGCTGTTTTGCCATCCTTAACTACATACATTTCTAAGCATTTTGATCGGTTTCCGTAAGTAACAATACCTACCTACTGACCCAACCCTACTGACCGTATGGTTTCACCCGTATAATATCTTAACATAAGCTTACAGGTTTTCAATTTTAATTTGCAATAATACCCATTATTATTTCGTCACATTATTCGAAGATATAGATGTTATGTATGCGTTTTATATAGATATATAAGTTAAACAGGTAGATGTTTAGAGATTAGTTTTGCCGAAACATATTCTACATTAAGGGTAAAATACGAGACCAAATTTTATCAACTAATTAATACTTATTAACAAAAAACAATACAAAAATAATTTGTTTAAAGCTCATTAGAAAAATTATAATGTGATAATTTTACATTATTAACTGTTAGAGATTAATCTTGAGTACACACTGCTCTTGCGAATTCATTATTGTCTACTATTCGTCGATTGTAAAACCTAGCAAATGTAATAGACATTGATCTCCAACCCGCGGTCCTTCGAATTACATCGAGTGAGACGCCTGATATTCTAGCCGCGGATGTGCCAGCGTGTCTTGTATTGTGAACGCTGAATGTCACCACATCCACTCCAATTTCCACCAGGGCTTTTTAATCCATCGCGCGATCGTCTGATCGACTGATCATCGGGCATTGCAACGTTGGTAATAAATTATCCACCTTACTAGTTCTCAAATGTTCTGTTCGGGAAATATTATAGTCTTTGATAGCAGTTGCTTGGTTTATGTGCATATTGTTCCTAAAATAGGGAAGCACCGACAATAGTTGTTCACGCCACGCAGCAAAAGTTTTAACTAAATCGTATAACGCAATTTTAATATCACTGGGACTTATTTTAATATTATTAATATTTATTAAGGATAAAGTTTACGTCCCATGGGCCGTACATATAGCCAAGAGAATAATAACTTTCTTCGTTAATTTTTCAATAAAAATCTCGTCATGAGGTTTCTATTGTCCTATGTAAATAAGTACTACCTGCGGGTCCCATGTACTTATATATTTCGGAAACGTTGGTCTTAATTTGAATACTCCCTTAAAAATCTTTTAAATAAGTTATTATTAAACTAACATCAGTATTTATAATATAGCCAAAGCAGACCTGTGGCTATAGAGTGAGCCACATGTCGCACCCTGCTTAAAAAGATTTGTAAGCAATGATAGAACTATCGGTTCCGCAAAAGTATTGTAAGGATTTAAATTTAAGTTATTGCAATATTTCCACCACAATATACAAGTGCAACCATACTGCTGTAAGGTGTTTTGTGCCAAAAAAGATAACATTATCTCTAAGGCTGCTTCAGGGGTTCGTTTTCTTAGGAAAGCGTCCCGGATATCCTCGCAACTCCCAGTAAAGTTGAAACTATTTCCTTTTCCTTCAAGAAAAGTTTAAGAGGTTTTGGTTAGCGCCTAAATAAATAATTTTGCAGGTACATATATTTCTTAAGACTGGGAACTATGGTTGAGAGGGCCAGTAAGGAAAAACTAAGATGCCTTCTGTCCATCTGTCTTGATTTTTTGAAGGCACTTCAAGTTATTCGCCTCCATATAGAAAATGTGGGTCACTTTTGTATCTCCTTCTGAAACTGAAATCCCCTCCCGGAGCCCTCCAGTAAAGTACTGAGAGGGTTCAAAGAGAGGCAGAACCAGATTGGACTCAGACAGTCGCCCTGGAAGATACCTCTTCTTACCCTGGATCGTACTTCACTGCCCCATACACTGCTCTAGGAAGTCTCTAACTGTATAGTCAATCGTGTTCAGCTCGAGGACCCTTTTTAGCTATATATGGAGGACCGAGTACGAACGCCTTTCTGTAGTCTATCCAGGTTGCGGAGAAGTACCGACGGTTTTGTTTCACCACTTTGCTAATGACTGCGTCAATGAGGAGTGATTCCTTGAATCCACGACGGTTCACGACGTATCAATTTCCATGTTATTAATATTATTTTAAATTTTAATCATTATAATTACCTCATCTACTCCTCGTTCCATCGTTCTTTTTCTATATCGTTCACAACCACACAGTGCTGTTGCGATGTCGCTAAGGCCGGACACATGCGTTTCAAATGTTCTTGTCTGTTACGCGGCGTACATATTGCGTGAATTTACATGCCACTTCACTATGTGTGTCTCCCCACGCGCGACACTCCTGCTACCACTGAGCCCGTTTATCCGCCGCTAACGCTGCCGTTACTCCATTAAGTTGAAGGCCACTCAACACTGCTTCCCGTTAGAGCTTACTGCTTATATACCTATATGCTATTAGTAGCAATTATTACCTTCAAAATACAAAGCAATCACTGACACATTTTGTTATAACTAATCATTTTTTATAGAATAATGTTAACAATCGAGCACACAGTCCACCTGATGCTAAGTGTTCTAGACATCTATATCTATCCTCGACTAAGAATCAAAATGCAGATGCCTTGCCATTCCTGAGGAATAAAGTGGAATGTCTAGTTTAGGGTAAAAAGGTGTCCAAATCACTATACTCACCTTACGATACACAGCACATTAAACTGCTGCTTCCCTGTTCGAGTTAACCTATTCGTGCTGCAACCACAATATAGCTGTAGCATGGCTCTACGAGCCGTGGTAGCTCAGAGACTAAATACCCGCTGCCAATTTTACAGTACGCGAGCAACCCGGGTTCGATTCCCGCTGGTATCTATGAAATTGTAAATTGCAATTTAAGCGCTGATTTACCATGTAATCGGCGGTAAAGGAAGCAGGAAGGCAGCGAGGCTAATATTTTTAACTCTAAAATGAGAGAAGACCCGTGTCCAGCAGTGGGACATATATAGGATTTAACTTGATGGTTCTACTGCGTGTAAAGGTGTGTTTATTATTTTCATCGCTCGATAAAAAATTAAAAGGGGACATAAAATAAGGAAGTTTAAAGTGTTGCGATTTGGCACGGGACTAGTAGCATTAAATCAGTTCGGTTGTTAGTACGTAATTTGCGAGTTATTTTAATGTTAATTCATTGTCACCAAGCGCCAGTAGCGACCGCAGGATATAAATCCACATTGTCGGCGCTTTGTTGTGGGACCCATTATAATCTCCGATTTTCGCTAGGAAATATTTTGGTAGCAATAAAAATAAAATTTTAGTGAATGCTGTAGAATAAAACAGGCGAAACAAGAAAATACTTAAATGGATTCTCATCTATATACATTTATATATATATATATATATATATATATATATATATATATATATATATATATATATATATATATATATATATATATATATATATGTATATAATTTTGTCAAAAGTTTACTTTTTCTTTTGAGTGGCCTTAGTAACATCAAAAGTTATGGTAAGAACTAGAATTTAAAGTTAAAAAGTCTAAAGTTAATTTAATATATAACTTTAAAATAGATAGTAAAAAAATAAAACTTAAATTATAATACAGTCCTCTCCGCGGTATAATGCCAAGAAAGCTGGGTGCGTTTCCTCGCTGAATGACTATACTTAGTTTTTCAGCAATAAAATAACCAACCAGCTCTCTTATCAAAAACAGCAATGACCAGTCGCGGATGAAGTTTCACTACGAAAGTCACCGCTCGTAATCAATCAGACAATCTTTCGAAAATTCTAATTTGCGGCACTTAGGTAGTTCAGCTGCCAGAGACTGCGAAAGTGTCGACGCACGTAGCATCCCATTCCAGGGCTTTGCCTATCACCCAAGGCTCGACGCCACCAAAAGAGCACTGATGAATTTTTCTGCAAATTTATTTGTAGCCATTATTCAGGAAGTATATATATATATATATATATAGCTGGTCTCAATTTCATACAATCAGTTATAAGTAGAGAGCTTCCGCAGGTAAACAGTTATGTTTAAACTATCTGTTACTATTGCGTCAATATTTTAATGTTCGAAAGCTTACCCGAGATAAAAAATAGATAGTTCACGATAACTTTGGTTAATGCACCCCTCCTAAGCTTTTTTGTTTTTCCTTCGATTTGAATTGTCTTACGTTCTACAATAACATATTATGATGTTTATAAAATATTATGGTTATTATGTAATGTTCCTTATTATAGTTGTTAACAGTTTTAATATAATATTATTGACAATTATTCTTCATACACATTTCTAAATTGAAGCTTGCATCAGGTAATGACAAACTTTTATCATAAAAAACGAAGCAACATTTGGCGTACGGCACTGACACATTGGCACTTGCGTGACTTAAAATTGACAGTTTGTGTTTTCGAACATCATATTAAAGATCAAGAAGCTCAGCAGAAATAACATAATTAAATTTTGTTTAATGTGTAGCAGTATTTTATCAGCAATAGGCATTAACATGGCTCAACAAGTAAGTATTGTGAACTCTTTGCCGTGTTATTTACATTTACAGAAATGTAACAAAGGCAAGGGTAAGGTAAGGATAATGCTCTAAATGCGTAAGAACTACAATAAATTTTTTAACAAATACCTGAATTCCCGCTATTCCAAATCTTATTTTTGTAGATATTGACACTATCGATGTCATCTTATCGATAATATGTTTATAACAGGCAAAGGCATATCTTTGGATAACTTCGTAGTTTTTTGTTTTTAATATTCAACTTTTGGCATTATAGTAAATACTTTAGTGAGATAAATTAAAGTCTTAAAAAGTTGCAGATTTCCAAAAAATACCCAGGTTAAACAAAAATGGTTAAAAATAATAAATAGAGAAGACTGGGTTACCAAAAAATATACAACTATATGTAGCAAGCACTTTGAATAAAAATGTTTTTCTCATAGAAGTGCACAAAGAGTAAAGTTGCGTTCTGGTTCAATACCCACATTATTTAAACTCGTGCGTAGTTTTTTAATTATATATAATTACTGTACATATGTTCATTTCGTTTGCGTATGTTCAATTGTGTACAAATTGTTGTCATCATCCTTGTGATTTACATTTTTTATAAAAAGAAAGTAATAAAGGAACTTACAGTATCATTTAATTTAAACGGCTACTGCAGTACGCCAAATATGGTCACCTACAGTCAGCTTCAAATAAAGAAAGCTACAAATGTGTTTTCACCCCCTGAAGATTAAGATAAAATACCTTACAGCTTATAATTATACCGGTTCTCTATACTCAACCTGCTGGAATGTGCCAGTGTAAGCACTGCGGCTAATCTTATTTTTTTGGAAGAGGATTTACTGCTGCAAAGAAAGCAACACTTCTAAAACAGTGTTTTGCTTCATTATCAGATTTTGTAAAAGTTTGTTCTGTAACTTTTGATGGCATAGCATCTCATATAAATATGGCACAAATACTAGGAGCTAATTTGAGCACCGCTCCATTTAGACCGTACTTTTACTATATAGGACAAAAACATTATTTAATATTAGATGCATGTCATTTACTAATGTTGGTCAGAAAAAACTTTTGCAGAATACAAAATTTTTTATCATTATTATGGTATTACAAATATAAATCGCTTGGCATCACCTGATCCCAATACAATAATTACTCAATTAAAATATCCTTTTTCAGTTTATTCTAATTGTTACAATGATTAAGAACTAAATCCAACTTCCAACTCTAACTTGGCCTAAAATTTAATTTTAAGTTTGACAGTAACAGAAACCTTCGTATTCTGTTACTATGAATAGGCGTTTTAAGAACCTGATTTATACATTCATCCTCATTGTTTTGTTGTTATTTTCGAAAATATGTTATATGTCTGATGGAGTCATTTCATTGTTTTATGCTTTCATTTACACTATGGCATTTAAATAGTAAATAGGCTTTAAAATAGCATGTTAAATAATCCACGAAATACCATATTCTCCACATAAAGTTAATAACATAACTGTTTAAAATAATGAGTGGAAATGTTACTATATAATATTTTAACCATTAAGCAGATTAAATTAACAATAATTGTTTAGAAAACTTATTACTTACTTTTCATTTGGATATTCCCTGTATATAGCATGAATGCCCTCAAATATATGTCTCTTAAGAAATGTACTTCGGAATACGTTACCAAAAAAGGTACACATGGATTATACTTTAAAGCTACGTTATCTTTCGTTGAAAACGGAAATATTTAGGAACACGTATATGAGCGTAAGTAAAATAATAATAATAATATCCTCCAGACCGAATTTTGGCCACGGCCGCCTCAACGGAGGCTAGCCATCGATGCAGGACAGGATTATAGTGCCCAAGTGTATGCGCAAGCACAGGTGCACTCTCTATTTCCTGACTCTTCTATTCCGATGTGACGGTAAACCGACACAACCGGGAGAGAGACCAGGCGCAGGAACAATGGCTTTACTTGCTTTCCGAGGCACAGGGGTGAAACACCGCCAACTTCCTGACTCCGGGCAGCTACTGAGAATTTCTTGACAGAAAAACTCAATAACTGATTTTCGGCCCGACCCGGGATTCGAACCCAGGACCTCATGATCAGCAGTCGCACC
Source organism: Parnassius smintheus behrii (assembly GCA_036936625.1). Classification (NCBI taxonomy): domain Eukaryota; kingdom Metazoa; phylum Arthropoda; class Insecta; order Lepidoptera; family Papilionidae; genus Parnassius; species Parnassius smintheus. The sequence goes on along the minus strand of JAUPFT010000004.1, from coordinate 8,439,465 downwards.
ACTACCACCACTAGACCAACGAAGTAGTCAGTCAGAGTGTAAGTATAATACACAGTTAAAGTACTCAGAAAAAATATCAAAATTTCCACAATCGTTTAGGAGTTTATTTAACAGATTATTTTAATACTGGTTGACTATTTTTACCGGCTGGAAAATAATATGGTGTTTTGTGTAAGTGGTATAGAAGCTATTCTCAAAAGTATTTCTTAAATATAACAAAATATAACTAGATAGGCAAAATTTCCGAATATCCAAAAAATACACAAAAACAATTCATCCTACGGGGTTTGCGTAAAACTAAAAATAGGCTACGATAGCTAGTGAATGAAAGTTGTAAAAGCAAGCGAGACGCATGCACACTTTTCATTATGTAGGCACCAGGCGGTCGAATGGGACGGGCGCTTAAAATTAAACTTAAAATGAGACGATAAATTAACACCTTGATCTCTAACTACGTAAATCTTAAACTAGAAAACATTAAATTTTAGGGATTAATTAATTAACTAAAAGCATCGTTTATATGTTTTATGCCATGTCACAAGCCTCCTCTGATTTTTTTTCAATAGCATACACAATGTGCTTGTGAGCTACGTTATGAAAGTAAATTAAGTTTTGTACATACAAGTGAATGTCATAAACGTACACGCACTATACCCAATTACCATTGGGTATAGTGAGTGTTCGTTTATCACATTAACCACTGTAAGTAGATGTTTTAGTCCTACAGATGTCTTCATATGCCCCCAAAACAAAATAAGGATGCTTTGCCACTCATTTGATCTCATTTCTTAGTCGTATACTAATAAGTAATTGTAGAGGATTATTTTTATTAAACACTTTGCAATAAATCTATTGATGTACACTAACCGTAAGTCCTAGTATGTACAATTTTAGACTTTCGTTTCGTTTTGAGTTTTAATTTGTTTATTAATCGTTTATTGTTGTTTCTACGGCGTTTACAGTATGTAGCATGCCTAAAGACATATGCTGAATGTGCATTCTTATCTATACAAACAAATAAAATTGAAGTGTCTATTTGTAATGTCAAAATAACATCCTTTTACTAAATGCGTATGAAAGGGTTTATAATTATAACAAAAAAAGTTAAAAATTTTGTCTGTCTATCTGTATGTCTCTTTGTTCCAGCTAATTTCCAAATTTTGACTTCTACTGGCAGATATCTGACGTTATAAGGAGTAACTTAAGCTAGTTTTATTTAAGCAATTAGTGTTCCACACAAAATAAATGAAAACCCATGAAATCCAACTGTAATAAATTCCACGCGGACAACGTCGTGAAGGATAGCTAGTTTCTAAATAGTAGTGGACACGGCGGCATAAGAGAATTCATCCCAAATGATGTCGTTAGAGGCTATTATGCAAATTACAGAAAATCGAAAGGCATTATAACCATCCTGTTTACCCCCAGTGTGGGCTACACTGGGGGTAAACAGGATGGTTATAGTTTTGTGACGAAGAGCAAAGTCATAGATGCAGGACTTTGTATACCAAACGTAGTGATTAGGTCAGGTTTATGAAATATACACATAGCGAATAAAGACTGATGAATGAAAAAATGGAATAAAGTTATCTATATTCAGTCTACTTTCACAGTTTACGGTTTAGGTTCTCCGTAGCCAGTTTCGTTCTAACTTAACGGTATAAACACGCGGACCAATGCCAAATGGCATAAATGTAAAAGGTTTGATCTCGTGTTTCCTTTAGTCCGTTGGATACCGCTGGGTCTGGATAGTATTTCGGGTTCATTTGAATGGAGTTTACTACATTATATACGAAATCGCCAGAGCGTAACTGAATTAAAACACAATTTGAGAATGCACAATTTTTGAATGCATCAAATTATCTGACAAATATTTAATTAATTTTATTTCGAAATAGATTGTAAAGTAAAATTTACTTTGCAAGCGGTGGTAATTCATAAGCCTTTGTGCACACTCTGTCCGTTATTAAAGCAGATGGCCACTTCCGTCATGCTTCTAAAAGCATAATATAAGAACATTGTTACATACTCTATTGAACTCGAGTTTTGCACGCTGGAGATTGATAACAATATGTAATAACAATTTTAGTTAGATATTTTGAAATAATGACACAAGGTGCAATTTAATGACAAAATATATTACATATTTAAGTACGTTTTCATCATATATGCCCTATCTAATAGATCGGCGGGTAAAAGTTGAGAATAATACTAAGCATAAATAAAAAATAAATTGTTCACTAATTCCTACCTCAGCAGAAAAAAGTAATTATTTTTACAAGTAATAGGTACCTCCAAGAATTTGAACTCACGACCTGTGACTAATTAACTAGGTATTTAAGTATTAGACCACTCATTTATCAATATTCTTTTTTCTGTCTTCCCTTTATGAGCCCATTAAAGTTTCCCTGTTTTTATAGAATTTTGGTGACAAACGAGTAAATAGTCCATATAGCGGAAAGTGCATGGTAAGGCCCATATAGACATCTACACGTAACATCGATTAAGAATAAAAATGCAGATCTATGTGTTTTCATCTCTTAAAACCAAGATGGAATGCGTCTTTTTAAGTCAAAAGTCCCAGGTTCTCTATACCCATCACGCGAAACACCCAACCATGCACAGTCGAAACCCATGCGTAGGTACTGGCTCATACTGTAAATGGAGCATACCGTTACCGTGTCAGTCTATCAAAGTCCACTGCCGAACATAGGCTGTATACTGCCGAACATGGATTGCCTCACAGGAAAGATATTTGCCAAAGTTGCCACGCCTTGGGTTAGTAACTGGATGCGAACACGACTAGTAATAGAATGTGAAACTTATTTACCTTTTTTATTAGGTCAGCGCTGTACATTTAACTCTGCTATTGTGAAGGAGATTTGCCGTACTATTTAAGCTGTGTACGTAGGAGAATAAGATAACCTTTGACTCTAGTTTTTGCTGCGCAATGACGGCGTAATAGAATCGTAGTGGATATTTTTAGTCCTCACGGGTGACAACGTATCTGCATTTTGATTCGTAATCGAGGATGATGTTTTTTTTTTTATAGGATAGGGTGACAAACGAGCACACAGTCCACCTGATGGTAAGTGGTTGCTGTGGCCCATAGACATCTACATCTATCCTCGATTACGAATCAAAATGCAGATGCGTTGTCACCCGTGAGAACTAAGATGGAATGCCTCGTTTCCAGTAAAAAGGGTCTCCGGTTCTCTACACTCACCATACGAAATACAGCAGCATTAAGCTACTATTTCACGCTGGTATTCTGTGAGAGCGTGGTCCTTCCCCGGTCGAGCCGACCCATTCGTGCTACAACTATACGACTAATATAACTGCAGCATGGCTCTACCACGTAGAGAGACATCTACATCTGTAGATGTCTCTCTCTCGTCGCTCGTTTGTCACCCTATCCTATAAAAAACGCTATGGTAACCTATCGGATGTATAATACAGCTGTGGAATTTCAATAAGCTATAATGACTGTATTAATTATATCATGCACTACTCTTCGTTACCAGTTAGCCTGCAGTTGAGAAGGTCTTACTACATATTGCAGACACTGTCACTGTCACCATACATTTGGATATTGTGAGCCTTTTTTGCTTAGTAACACAAGGATTTTCTTAAATAAACAAATGTTTTAAATATTGTATAACTTTGTCGCTTATATCTGTCATAAATGGCATCATCTGGCGCATTTTGGATCCTGTGAAAGCCGGACTTAACGTTGTTCGCATTTCACGCCATTTGTCATCTGGATTTATTGATTTTTATTTCAGCACAAATAAAATAAAATAGAATAAAATAAAATATTGGTAGATCAAGATCACAGGGATCAAGAGACAAGTAGTGACGACATATTTCAACATAGTGAGAGGGGTGAGAACGCACCTTTTATTCCCTTACCTTCTTGTGATTTTTACTAAAATAGTGTAGTTAAATAAACAAAGAGACATTATATTGTTTTTTATATTGGATTCTACTCTCTTAAGCACCTCATAGTATATCAATCATACTGTAAGAAAGTCAAGGCAGCTCAAAAGGGAAAGCTTACATGTCTAAGGAATTAAAATAAATTTACAAGACATGTAAAGTCGCCTAATACACATTTGTGTAATGCAATGAACACTTTCCTGCTTCAAAACCTTCTCGGAAATTATATTAAGTCTGCGCTAAGCAATGAGATGTACGAGTGAGTATTATGTTTACTTTTGCCACAATATTTACCTATATTTTAAGAATTAAGTGCCTATTTATCAATGCTTATAAGACAATATTGCTTAAAAGTACATCTATCATAAGTGTTATCGATTTATAGAAAAAAAGTGACATAATCCTAACAAAATGAAAGAAAAGGATATTTTCATCAAAATAGTGTTGAGATAATAAAAATTCTTTCTGCATGTATCATCAGTCCCATTCTGTGTGATTTGGGCATTTAATTCTTAAAATTTAAAGAACTTGTCGTTTTTGGTACGCTCGGCAAGGAATTGGCAAGCCTAGTATCCAATGCTTCATTTACTGGGCGTTGTTTCCTATCCCAAGTTAAGATTGTTTAGTTCTGTTTATTTTTGATGTAATGACTTCATAATATGTGAAAATATTCGAAAAAAATTTTAACTAGTCACGTTTACCATATAAAGTACTTTCAATAAATATAATATACCTTTCATCACTAAGAAGCTGTAACTAAACATTGGCTCAATATATTTAGGAATGAACATTTTATGGTTTACAAAATGATTAAAATCTTTGACCGTAATATACATGGTTACTTCCAGATCTCTGATAAGTATAATCGGCAAAGTGCCATCGATATACCCCACATAATTGTAAACACAAAAACAATCGTATAATGTAACCTTTGAACATTGTATCATTAAAGTAGCCGGCAACTGAAAACCTTTGTTGATGTTTGTCATCAAGGTCCCTTAGAGGTGCTGAAATCAGAGAAAATATAGACATAGATCTAAACAGATGATTAACTTACTGCAATCTGTACAAAAGCAAGCGTACACATTTTTCTACTTACTATGATGTCTAAGCGATATTTTTTTAGCGTGAGTTCTCTTTCTGTGTACTGTCTTTGTGCTAAATCGATTTAAAGACGCTGCGCGCCATTACAGGATATACTTAAGACATTTTATATCAGATCCATTAGATAACAACACATCTATGATCTTTTTTATTTTAGGTTATTTGCTATTGTTAATATTAGAAAGACTTTTACGTTGTTTGCTACTTTAATAACTATAAAAATAAAAAATAACTTTTCAACAAGACAAAACAAAAGAATATAATAACATTATTTTTATTCAATATACATTTAAAGAATACTTATAGAAACTAATTTTTTATTTAAATAAAACTAGTGTTTACGGATTGTATCACGTATATTAACTTTTTTTATATTCCCGACGTTACGAGCACTTTACAGCACCCATTGTCATGGACAGGAGGGACTGCGGTGTTCGACGTCCCTATAGCATAGTTAACCACGGCTACCTCCAGATTAAAGTTATTAATTTTTTTCCGATCTACACAGTATGAACTTTAGTGTTGCAGTTGTATGCTTAGGTTGGGATTTAATTTTATTAGTATATATTTTATTTTATTATAGGATTCCAAGCAGACGATAGCACCCAGCTATCCTCTCTCTCTTTTGAAATTAGCCTCGCGAATCATCCTGGGAAGGAATCAGTGTTCTTTAGCGAGAATTTGTGGTCTATCAAATCTGATGTAGTGACGGCAGCGATGTCGTACGTGTTTACAGACTGCAGACTTCTCGGAGCGTCGATTATATCAGCTATGTTATGTGAGAGAGACCACATTCACAATCTAGCTTGTACACTCCTGCATCTTGCAGAGTGACATTACATTTGGCTGATGGTAAAAACTGACTAATCTTCTTCAGCGGCTTAATTGGAGGCACGCTTCAAAATGTAGCCAACCTTGTTAGTAACACCTCTGACATATGCCAGTACAGCAGGCACACGCTTGAATGTTGCCAGTTTCACATGTTCACTGTGACATAGGTGTGAGGCCCGAAGTTTGTTGTCGTGTAAAACTTGTGTTGGAGCTCGGCGGCAAGGTGTTTACTTTCACAGATTCCTCGTGCTCTCTCAAACAAAGATTTACCCACAGTAGCTGTGAGCTGTGAAAGATGGTATTGAGAATCCCCGTTTAAATATATTTCTGTATGAGAATTTTTTCTACATATTGTGGCTCATGGTGTTATTAGGATTCAGAATTACTAACACATCTAGAAAATCTAAATACTTATTTGCGTCGAAGTCCATTGTGAACTGAATTTAGAATTCATGAAGTTGAGATGGTCTAAAAATGCGTTTACTTTGTCTGAAGGTAGAATTGTGAAAGTTTTGTCTACATACCGCTTGTGGAATCTTGAATTTACGGGAGAAGTAAGCAGAGCTTTCTGCTTAAAGTTTTTCATGAATATGTTGGCGACAATGGGAGACACAGGTGAGCCCTCTTCAGCTTAGAGAGTTGGCTCTTTAAGGACTTTAGAGCCCTGGTTCCGCTCGATCGCTTCTTCAATACAAGTATTGTTCAAGTAGCGTAAGCCTTGCCGCATGCATTTGGAGATTTGTCTGTTCAGCTGCCTGTATGCTGTTAAATCTGTTGAAGACTGCAGCTTCATTTGTATGTTCGGAGATTTTTCGTGGTCTACTAATATGACGTGGTGTCGTCCCCTCTTTTCGGATCTCATATAATCCTATAATATTCCAGCGTAGCTTGTCTATATTTTCTTTCAGCTCCAGGATCTTCTCGTCAGTGCTCAGGGTGCGTGCATTGTATGTTCCCAGGTCGAGTCGTCTTTAGTGGCAACCGAATCTCAACCAGAGATTCTTAGCACCACCTACCCTGACTTTATCATGGTCGCCACAGTATCCAGGAAGGCCACTGAGGACTGGGGGCCGTTTATTTGTATCGTTGCTCATGGGGATACCCCCCATTGTCATAGTTGCCAAGCTTGACGAGCGGGTTAGCAACCGCAGTATTTTTGTTGTACTATGGAAGTATCAATGAAGATGCTACTGCCCACCTTCTTCCTGTTTCCCCCACCCACGGGAAGATATAGAGTAGTGGATATTCTTATTCGCCACTACGGAGCATACAGTATATTCATAAGTATAATGTGTGCAAATAATAAATAGCAGTGATCTGCGCAACAAGCAGAGTATTGTTACTCTACTTGTTGCTGATGATGATAAACAGGCAGAAATAATAATGGAAACAATAAGCTTCAATCTAAAATGTACATTACGTAATGTTCTTTTCAACCTTATTCATAAAAATCACAAAAATATTTTTAATTGGGTTTTAAAGGCCAAACAAAAAAAAGAGAACATAACAAGGTTAACGACACGCATTATATTGTTTTTATTGTGGAGGTCACTCGTTACGTGTACTGGTCCTCGATTATCAGTGTTGGTCGTGGTTGTCAAAATATGAAAAAAAAAGATTTTTGATCGACACGATCAAAAATCTTTTTTTTTGGGCTTTATTCGAAAGTTTACCACGGAATATAATGTGTTCAAAATATATGTTACGTCAGAATTTTCTTACATACAAATATATGCATTTCAGTTTATTATCCTCTTAAGAATTAGAAATGCTTGTTTATTCGTCGCAGAATTATGCTGTTGTTTAACACTACTTTCAGTAAGCAGAAGTCTTTTAAGGGCATATTCAATATTTAAAATAGAACAATTTATAACTGAAGAATACTTCTCGTATTAAACAGAAACTAAAACCTTTGTCAAAGTAAATTTCACATTTTGTTACAGGTAAACGATATACTGTACAAGCCATTAAATGCAAATAAATAAAGTTCATCAAAGTTTAGTGGTATTTAAAAACACAAGAATACCTTAATTGGTTTAATAACAAATATAATTTATTTGTCATCGGCTTATTCTAATACAATTTACAATTCTTTAAATAAAATAGCTTCAACAGCTTATCTTAATTGTTGCAATGTCCGAAAACTAAATCCAGCTACTGACTCTTCATTTAATTTCAGGTTTGACAGTATCAAAAACACTTTCGTATTCTGTTACCACTAACAGACATATTAAACACCCAAATTAGACGTTCATGTTCTGTTGTCAATTTCCGAAATATTTTGTTGGTCTGATTGAACAAGTCAAGTAGTTAGAAAATTTGATGTGCAATAATTGTTAAGAAAACTAATTAACTTAGTTTTCATTTGAGAATTCCCTGTATAAATCATCAATGTCTTCAACCATGTGCCTCTTAAGATATGTATGTACTTTGGAATACATTACCGAAAAAGAGGTAACCTGGATTATACTTTAAATCTGTTTCTTGGAAATATTTATGTATTCATTTATGAGTGTAAATATAATACACAATTAAATTCGTCGCAAGGAACATTAAAATTTCCAAAATAAATATGTTGTGAATTTGTGTCTTTACTTCGACGGCGATTTCTAGTATAATTTGTAGCCAAGACGATGACGCAAGTCAAGTTAACACTTATCATAAGCAATCGGTGGATATCTAAATTCCACTGCTGCACATAAGCCTCCTTTACAGGTTTCCTCATCGGAGATCAACATTTGGCACATCAATATTTGCCATGGTTGCCACACTTAGGAGGCAAGCCAGCAACAGCAGTTCTTTATTATTCTGAATTGATAACAGGAATATGCTTCCGCCCAAATTATTATTCCCTTCCCTATTGCACGTACTGTACAACTATACTTACTGTAACTTTTCTTCTCTTACGACACCCACGAGATAGTAGAGTAAGATAAAGGGAGAGTAGATAGTAGAGTAGTAGAATTTTTTACGTCGCCACTACAGAGCAAAGGTATATTAATATAATTAAGGTATTAATTATAATTTATTAATAATCAAGAAGTTTTAAATGCGTTCTTTATTTAAAATATATAATACACACAGTCACACATGATACCAATAGTAGTAACACCGACCACCATAAAATAAAATTTTGAAAAAGTAATTAATGTAGAAACCGAAAAATATGTAGAGACTTGATCGTCTGCAACATGCATTAAAGCCCGCACGTTCAAACTTACTTAGCCTGTGCCATAAAAAGGTACTCTTTGCTTCCTTACAGTACATATTAGTACAATGCTCACAAATACTAATTCAAAAACTCTGAATACTAAGAATGGATTCTTCATATATAATACATAGGCCATAAATAATCCATTATCTTGACTTGCAACCAAAAAATAGTTGAATGTGTACTTCTTCTTGCTATTACCTTTACAGCCTATCAAAAGTCCACTGCTGAACAAGGACCTTTCCAATAGATTACCTAGTAGGGGGGATTTGGAAGATGCTTTTTTTATAGGAAAAGGGTGACAAGCGAGTACACAATCCACCTGACGGTAAGTGGTTGCTGTGGCCCATAGACATCTACATCCATCCTTGTTTGCGAATCAAAATAAAGATGCGTTGTTAGCCTTGAGGACTAAGATGTAATGCCTCGTTTCCAGTAAAAAAGGGTCTCCGGTTCCCTAAACTCACCATACGAAACACAGCAGTATTATGCTGCTATTCGACGCTGGTATTCTGTGAGAGCATGGTCCTTCCCCGGTCGAGCCGACCCATTCGTGCTACAACTATACAATTAATATAGCTGCAGCATGGCTGTAACATGTAAAGCCATGCTGAAGATATAGTCTGTTGCTGCCCATCTCCTGGTTTGTTTTGCTCTATCGCCTCTTACGACAACTACGGCATCATATGAGGTAATGCCTGTTCTTACATTGCTACTATATAATCAAGTTCGTTACAGCCTATATACGTCCCACGCCTGGGCACAGGCCTCCGCTCATTTCTGAGACGGTTTTAGGGCAAGGAATTGTCCGCCGCACTGACCCAATGCGTGTTAGCGAACTTCACATGTCTTCGAAATATTTTTTTTTCTTAATTCTCAGACATGCAGGTTTCCTCACGATGTTTTGCTTCACCGCTGAGCACGTCGTAAATCTAATAATAGTGGTAGCTCAAATGGATAGCGCTCGTAGTAAATAACATATTATACATTGTTAATTAATACTTACGTAGATGGATTTCTAGACAGACAAAATCATCCAGTAGCATTCAGATTTTATTATTTTAATAAATGAATAAAACATATTAACATAAATTTTATGATACATAGCATTTATTTAATTAGAATTATTTAATATATTTAAAGAATACATTAATATAAGATAAAAATCGTTGTCTGCAAAATGAAGGATGTTTTGACAAGTAAAAAAACATAGCTTGTCTAGCTTCTCGTCTCTAGACGTACCCATGTCCCTCCTAAAGCTCTTATGCTAAAGTCTTCTGGCTTTAGAATAATCGGGTCGACTGTCTTCTTACACTTTAAAATCTTAAAGTTTAAAATTAGGTAATAAAGTAGCACCTTAAGCTCCATCAATGCAAATCTGGCACCTTTAATAAAGAATTCAGATGTAGATTTATTAATTAGACATGAAAGATTTAATCTATATTTTGAGACAAGTCATGTCGCTCCACAAAGTTTTTCCTCAAAGCCTTATAAACCCACAGACGAAGTGTGTAAGGTTTTCACAAATTTAACTTAAACTAAGTTTTTTATTCAAAAATGGTGATAAGCCAGCTCGCAAAGTACTCGAATGTAAATAAATGCCGTAGTACTTAACCAGCAGACATCCATGCGTACTAAGATGACAAGTATACTACAGAGTAGTAATACTCGTATTTAAATTTTATGACATAAATCATTTGCCGCACACCACTTCAACTTCACTTCAAGGCTTATTCGCCTTTGTTCTGGGTAATATTTTTTTAAATGATTTAGTTTTGAAATTTACTCACCATATAAAACACAACAGCAAAAAGCTGTTATTTTACGCTGATATTTTGCGAGAGCGTGGCCGTATCCTGGCTGATGCGACTCATTTGCGCCAAAACTATAATAAAACTGCAGCATGGCTCTACCATGTATAAACACATAGTGGTATAATAATCCCATTTACACAAGAAGTATCATAGTAAATCGCGTGAAGAGGAGCGATGGCAAAGGTGCAAGCTGCCATTTAAGTAATTTTGGTAGTTGCGGTTTTACTATTACCATCACAACCTACAAAAATCCACTAATGAACACGGACCTCACTCAAAAACTTTCTCCTAGTGAGGATTTTTCCATAGCTGCTACACTTCCTACCTACGCACCTGCAATTCCCTTGGTGTTGCGGTTGATCATGGGTGGTGGTAGTCACTTAACATCAGGTGAGCCGCATGCTCGTTTGCCCCCTCTTCTATATATAAAAAAAAACTTGGCTGTTAGGCTGGCAACCGCAGCTTTTTATAGTGTGCAGTTGTTTTCATAAAAATGCTGCTGCCCATTTCCTGGTTCAGTTTCCATCTGTCGCCTCTTACGACACCCACGGTACGATATGGTGCAGTGGATATTCCTACACCGCCACTACGCGGTAAGGTAGATAATAATTACTACTTAATTAACCGATATCCATTAGATTTTGAACGTAAAGAAGCCATGTCGCAGCTATATTACGGTGTTATCACAAATGTGTTTCGAAAGTGACGGGGGTAGAACAATTTTATACGTGGTAGAGCCATGCTGAAGTTATGCATTAGTAGTGTAGTTGCACACAATACCAGCGTAAGATAGTAGCTTAACTCTGCTCTGTTTCGTATGGTGAGCGTAGTGAACCTGAAACCCTTTTTACTGGAAACGAGGCATTCTATCTTAGTTTTTACTGGTGACAACGTATCTGCATTTTGATTCGTAATCGAGCAAAGATTAAGATGTCTATGGGCCACAGCAACCACTTACCATCGGATGGTAAGTGGTTGCTTTGGCCGATATATGATCGTTGTCACCTTATCTTATAAAATAAAATGCTCTCACAGAATAGCAGCGTAAAATACTTAAGGATATTTTAATTCTTTATTCAGTCTATGCTCTTAACTAATTATAACTTACCAATACAAACACGTGGACCGGTACCGAACGGCATAAACGTAAAGGGTGTAATCTCATGTTTCCTTTCGTCTGAAAATCTTTCAGGATCGAATACCTCTGGATCTGGATAGTATTTTGGGTCCATGTGTATAGAGTTCATGACATTGTAAACGACATCTCCGGGATGTAACTGCATTTATGAAAAAAAAAAGCACTTCAAGAATGTTACAAATTATCCAAAGAATAGTATTTCGTTTTATTCAAAGGTATATTTACAGAACATAAAATAACATTTAAAAAAAACATACTTTGTATGGTTTTCCTCCTTCATGAGGTGGTGGTAATTCATAAGACTTTGTGCACATTCTGTCAATTAATAAACCAGGTGACCACTTGCGAAATGTTTCTATAAAAAATCAATAAGAACATTGTTAGGAATTAACCTGTACTAAATTCTCAGCTTGGTAATAAGGAGCAGCAATATAGGGTACAAAGGTATTGCAGGGTACAGCAGGGGTATTATAGCCCACTATCCAAGCATAGTGACCACGAACATGTCACACAAATGAGTGACAGGGTGAGAAACTGTGTGATAAAAGAAGAGTGTGGTTTGCAAGATGATGCGGTGACCAGGATTAAGAAAGGAATGCTTCGGTGGTTTGGTCATGTAGAAAGAATGAATGCGGAAAGACTGACAAAGCAAATATATGTTGCAGAAGTGAATGGAAGAGTCGGAAAGGGACGTCCTAGGCGGAAGTTTGTCGACCAAATTGGCGATATACTAAAAATGGGCCAAATTAAGAGTACCCTTAACCGACGAGCATGTATGCGTAGGTATACGAATGTGGAAGAGGCGAGAAAGGTATGTCAGGATCGTGCTAAATGGAAGTCTGTAGTCTCTGCCTACCCCTCTGGGTGACAGGCGTGAGTGTTTATGTTTATGTTATGACCACGAACACCCAGCTGACGCGTTCTTTTTGCCCAACCGTATACTAAAGAAAGCAACTAATTTACAAACATGAATTATATTGATCGCCTCATTGGTCTAGTGCTCGTAAACGCGCTCGTAAATTTCTGATCATGAGGTCCCGAGTTCAAACCCAGTGGCGGGTTAATATCAGTTATTGGGTTCCTCTGTCGATAAATTCTCAGTAGCAGTTCGGAGTGAGGAAGTTGGCGGTGTTTCAACCCCGTGCATGGGAAAGCACATTAAACCGTATAACAGATAACCGCCTCAACGATCCACGAGAGTGTGGGAATAGAGAGTGCACTTCTGCTTGCACATACACTCTGGCACTATAATACCCTCCTGAGGAAATGTCTAGAATGACATTATTATTATTACCAATTGACCATATATACTGGATGAAGAAGCTGAATGAAGGTAAAGAAAAATTATGAAATCAAATTTTCAGTATCTGTAACAACTTCTATAAGAGATAGTTTGGTAAATTTAAAGAAAATAAAGACCATTTAAGACGCTGTCTAAATACTTCAACTCATTCATGTTCTCAAAAACCAGGCTACTATTTTTATTTTTAAATTCTTTGATTTCTTCGTACAAATTTTCCTGTACTGTGGGATTAATTGCCAGTTCATGGATACACATAATCAAAGCTGTAGCAGAAGTATCAAATCCAGCGACGAAGAAAAGGAACACTTGACCCGACAATTCCTTTAGAGACCATTCTGGAAAAGATATTAAAACAAATTATAAATAATCATCATTATCGTTAACATTAAGGATGTTGAGGAGTGAGTTAATTTGTTCGTGCCTGTCTTTATGTCCAATTACAATCTGGGTGTCTTTAAGGTAGGAGTGAATAGAGTTCTCTTACGCTAAGATAGTAGGATTACATTCTAGGGCTTCATTGCCGTTTACCACCAGGTAGAGTTTTAGTCATATTTTTTTTAACTAGCAGGCGTCTGTTTTATGTCCAATTTCAATCTGGGTGTCTTCAAGGCAAGAGAGAATAGAATTATGTAACGCTAAGGTAGTAGGATGTAACGCTAAGGTAGTAGTCTTCAAGGCAAGAGAGAATAGAATTATGTAACGCTAAGGTAGTAGGATGTAACGCTAAGGTAGTAGTCTTCAAGGCAAGAGAGAATAGAATTATGTAACGCTAAGGTAGTAGGATGTAACGCTAAGGTAGTAGTCTTCAAGGCAAGAGAGAATAGAATTATGTAACGCTAAGGTAGTAGGATTTAACGCTAAGGTAGTAGTAGTCTTCAAGGCAAGAGAGAATAAAATTATGTAACGCTAAGGTAGTAGTATTCAAGGCAAGAGGGAATAGAATTATGTAACGCTAAGGTAGTAGGATGTAACGCTAAGGTAGTAGTCTTCAAGGCAAGAGAGAATAGAATTATGTAACGCTAAGGTAGTAGGATGTAACGCTAAGGTAGTAGTCTTCAAGGCAAGAGAGAATAGAATTATGTAACGCTAAGGTAGTAGGATTTAACGCTAAGGTAGTAGTAGTCTTCAAGGCAAGAGAGAATAAAATTATGTAACGCTAAGGTAGTAGTCTTCAAGGCAAGAGAGAATAGAATTATGTAACGCTAAGGTAGTAGGATGTAACGCTAAGGTAGTAGTCTTCAAGGCAAGAGAGAATAGAATTATGTAACGCTAAGGTAGTAGGATGTAACGCTATGGTAGTAGTCTTCAAGGCAAGAGAGAATAGAATTATGTAACGTTAAGGTAGTAGGATTTACTATCGAATGCTTCATCAACGCTTACCACCAGATGGAATTATAGTCATTTTTTTAACCTATAAAAATGCATTTATCTCGTTTTGAATTTATATTTATTTACTTATTTTACCTTTCATAATTGTAAAAACCAATAACAATAATTAAAGACAATATAATATTTATTCTTTGCCAACATAACTTTAAGCATTTTGATAGTATTACCACAGTTTAAAGGTTGTTGGGAATCGAATTTACTTGTGGGGCAGGGAGCGGCCTTGTGCCAGCACACTCCACATATGTATGGTGTACAATAAATACGGTTGATGCGAGCGTGTTTTATAATAATTATTTAACTAATTTTAAGTGCCGATTTTGAAAACATATAATATCTATTAGTAAATAACTATTATAGTTATATGATTAGCTAAGTAAAGTTTATTTCGAATGACAGCCAAGCTCGTTTCCATCATTTTTTTTGATAAATTTGTTTATCGAAATGCGAATACACTACACAATTAAAAACGATCGAAGACTGAAAACATCTACAAAAATAAAGTGTCACGTAAATGTTTGGCAGTATAACGCTTAACAAATATATAACATAAATATTACTAACGCCTGTCACCCAGAGGGGTAGGCAGAGATTACAGACTCCCACTTGGCACGATCTTGCCACACCTCTCTTGCCTTCTCCACAACCTATCTACGCATACATACTCGTTGTGGAATGGTAGTTTTAATTGACCCATTTTATATAAATCGCCAATATGGTCGATAATATTTCGTCTAGAACCTACACTCACCATACGGAATACATCAGCGTAAAGCTGTTATTTCGCGCTGATAATCTGTGAGAGTGTAGTCGGTCGAGCCTACCCATTTTTGCTACAATTATATAAGTAACGCAGCTGCAGCATGACTCTATTGGCGATTCTTGATCCGCACACGCCATTTCTATTTTAAATCTGGTTTGAACATCCCAAATGTTCCCATAAGTTTCTTTCATAGCTCTTTCAATTAGTACCTTAGCATACAGTTTTCCCACAATGCTAAGAAGGGTGATATCACGCTAGTTCTTAATCGGTACCCACTTCAGTTCTCAACATAAATTAAACAAGGTGTATAGCAGGCCAATGGTGGCACCATTACATTTCAAGTCTTTAGCATTTCCCGTAATACTCTATCAGATCTTTCATGATTTTTATTGCTTTTATTATTTTATCTATACTTATCTCCCTATTTTTTTCGTTCTTTCGTGCTTTTTCCTTTCAACTAATTCTTTTACATTATTTCTTAGACGTCTAAAGACATGCCTTTTCTTTCAATGTCATCATTCATACCGCCAGAATTAACAGTTTTGGTTGCTAGTAAATCTAGCCATGCCATCCTCTGTGCTTCAACTTCCATCCATACCTATTATCCCACCATAACGCTTTATTTTTCTTTTCATTCGTTTCTTACTTACACCACATATCTAGTACATAGTAGTAGCTGCATCCTTCATACTTTTCTTATCTCACAGTATCTAAGTCTAAATCATTCATACACAATTTATCTAATCCACATGTATTTTCTCTCATGATACTTTTTACTTCTTTTTAACACCTTTATCTTGTAACCTCTCAATTCTCATAAGCTCTAACGCACTGGTAGGCACAGATGTCGGATGCCGTCAACGTCTGAATAGACCATTAATTCGGCATAAGACCAATTCATGATTTATTTCAACGTTAGAAGATCTCTTTCCCACGTATACATGTGAATTTTCTTATAAAGAAATATAGTGTTCCACACAAAAAAATCTTTTCCACACATACACAGAGTAGGTTTTCACCGTTCTCATTTTTACGTTCGTCAACAAACATTTCCAATATCGTTTCATAACCAAGCCTCTTCACCCCAATGCTTCCATTAAAATTTCCTAACATAACAATATTTTCATTTCCGATATATTTCATTGACACCATTCTTACTATCTCCCAGCTGCTTCTTTAAGCCTTTAAGCTTCTTTAAGCCCACTTTTGTTCGTATCCATAGCAGTATCGGACTTACACATTCACACTCTTTCACACATTGACCAATTATTTCTGAAAAGATGATACCGACTTCCTGGCACGCACGATCGGTCTTGTTTAAACCAGACCAGTACGCGGTATACACGTCATTTTCTTTCTCTTCATCCTGTCTCTGTATTTTCTACTCATTTACACATAACATATTTATTCTTCTATCATACATCACATCGCATATTTCATCCATCTGATCACTCATTGTTCCACATACATTCAGCGTAGCCAGACGGGCTTCCGCAATCCACTTTTTGCCTCTCCGCGACTGAGAATGTGAAGGAGTAGTGAACCTCGTCGCCAGTTTTCTTCCCTCCTTGCACCCCTGCCCCACTAAAGGGGCGTCGAGAATTCGGGGTGATTTCTTTTCTTTTTTGCCTCGTGGTGTGAAACTAGCAGGTGGTATATTTTACACCACTACTACACGGCGAGGAGCTGAGTCTGTTATTTCAGCTTTGTTGCTCGTTTAGCACCACCTAGGTGACACGTGTAGGATGAACCTAGGATTCGGTGGTCGAAGCCGAGAACTTACGATCTTAATGCAGAGACTGATATCCAAGTAGGAATACAATATTGCACACATTACTGTTTAACAGTAGAAAAGTGGATTACGTCCCTAATTTATTAGAATTATAACAAAATAAGACAACTTACGTTTAACATCACTATGTTGTTTAAGCTTTTCTGCTCTGACAACAATATCGTCTTTTATATCCACGTTCTCTGTTTTTAAATTACCTGTTAATATTAATTTATTCCATTAAACTTCCATTCAATACTCGTAAAATGTAATATTAGCAGTTATTTAGATTATTAAATTAATTTTACCCTTAGAAGCCTCCAAAAGAAGCTGGATCATATCCGGTCTCTCAATATTATGTTTTTCTCTATGCTCCATTGTAGATTTCACCAAATTATCAAAAAATCCTGAACACTTGCCAGAGAAAACATTGAATCCCAGTAACTGAAAATTTTGCAATGTGCATTAATTATTTTAATTTTTCCAATATCGATTTTTATTCATATTTTGCCAATAGTGAATTAATAGTTACCCTTGCTACTTTCGGAAAATGCATTACAAAAAACAATTTAAGTCTTTGCCAAGTATTCATATTAAAAAGCGCTTGGCCCATTGTGTAAAATTCGTTATCCTTATCCTTTAGTGAATTTACTTGATAACCGAATGCGCAAGAAGCAATGACGTCGTTTGTGTAGCGACGTATCACATCGTAGACGTCGATGTCTTCTGCGATGTGATCTAAAATTGAAGGTCAAATATTTAATTTTAGAATTAAATTGTCTTTAATTTTTGTACCACCTTACAATAATTCACTTGCTGATGTTGGTTAAAATATTAATATACATTGATTTGAATAATATTCATATAATACGTTTGTAGCACGAATTTGTCTGCTCAACAGGGGAAAGACCACGCTCTAACAGAATACCGGCGTAAAATAGCAGCGTAATGCTGCTGTGTTTCGTATGGTGAGTGTAGAGATCCGGAGACCTTTTTCTACTGAAAACGAGGCATTCCATCATAGCCCTCAGGGATGACAACGTTTCTGCATTTTGATTCTTAATCGAGAATAAATGTAGATGTCTATGGGCCACAGCATCCACTTACTATCAGGTGGACGGTGTGCTCGTTTGTCACCCTTATTCTATTAAAAAAAGACTAAAGTTTCAAGCTCATACAATATTTTATCTCGGGTTCAAATTAAAACATTCACTACAATCGACTTTATCATATAATGATGACAATATTAAAACTTAACGATAGAGGGCGATAATAAAACTTTTTGATACTTTACCAATATAACTCTACTTGATACTCGTATTTTGTAATACTTTATAGTAATTTTCTAATAATTTACTACTACCTATGGTAAATATAACCCCATGTTGTCTCTTAAACTTCGTTAGAGGCGATAGAGGGAAACAAACAACACAGTTGCATTATCCTAATAACAAATAAAAAATTAAAAAAATTTCTGCGTTGGTCAACTCTGCCAAATGTGGCAACAATGGCATACTCCTATTGAGCAATATGTGGGATTGCCTATGTATATCTGTGAACTTTTTTGATAATCTGTAACAGTATATTATAGTTATTTATACGTAAGTATTTTGTATTACCGGTAAGACATTTAGTAAGATAGTACCCGGATGATCGAGCTTTGCTCGGTCTTTTTAAGTTACATGTATATACAAATTACATGAATAATAGTTTTTGATCTTATTAATATAATAGAAAAAACTGAATTGGTTATTTGAATAAAAAATCATGAGTGCAATTAGATTAATTAAAATTTTCGTATTTTTAAAAAATACTAAAAAAAAGGTCTCGAAATAATAGATTTTCTCACAAAAAAAGGGAATTTGAAAAAAAAGGAAAAAAGTCTGACTCAAGACGGAACTCGAACCACGGAACACCGATATCACGCCCGAACAACATCCCATCTGAGGTATTACGATCGTTACTAACCTTTCAAAATTTACCTTCTTATATTGTAGCAGTTTTCTTATTGCCTGAAAACACGGACAAAGGGACATTTTCTAAAAATAAATCCTAGCTAGATCGATTTATTGCCCCCGAAACTCCCTGGACACTAAATTTTATGAAAATCGATGGAGCCGTTTCCGAGATTCCGATTATATATATATATATATATATATATATATATATATATATATATATATATATATACATATATATATATATATATATATATATATATATATATATATATATATACATATATATATATATATATATATATATATATATATATATATATATATACGAGAATTGCTCGTTTAAAGGTATTTTAGTAAGATATAGTAAGATATTTGGTACTTAACTCATGTTTGATACAATAGTAGTGGAGTATTACCATTTGGAACTGTCATATCAGTTTATATAGCAGAGTTACAAATGCAAGACTGAAAAATTATCATCAAATAAATTATAGTTATTCGTTTTGAATTTTGTAAAAAATAACCTTATTAAATTCCTAAGAGAACATCTAAGACCAATTGAATATAAAAATTGTCGGAAGTTATTCACAATAAAACTAGTCTACTCATGTTGAAGGCTATAGGAATTATTGAATTACATTCTTACAAACTGCTTATTTCATGTGAATGTGTTCAAAATATTACCAACGTACGTATGCTCTTCATACGAAACCACGCGCATTCATTTCATTGTTTTTCTACCTTGGTAAATATATTAAAGAAACAAATGATCGGTAACTTAAGGAACTGTTCCAAAGAGGTATCATTTTTAATAGATATTAAATATTATGAAATTGATTGTGGTTTACTACAGAAAATGATTCTGTCATCTTTCTTACACACTAACTAAGATGTTTATTAATAAAATAAATGAGGTTTAAAACAAAATAGAAATATTTTTAATTGTACTTCGTAATGCTGAATTCCAAACTGACCTTTTAAAATCCAGCAAGTAAAAAAGTAAGAAGTACAAAATGCTTTCAATGACTGTATTATGTTTTGGATTTTAATATCCTTTTGAATATATTGCGCTCTCTCCACATATCTCCGGTTGTAGTTGACTAGTTTCATAGTAACTTGCTTTGTTTCTGACTGTATATATAAGTACTCGTAATTCAAGTAACTACGTGGTACCGTGTATGAATCCCGGATCAGGACGATTTGTCGGTTTCAGTCTCACTCCGGTCGTGTCCGTTATTATTTCAGCCATCCCATTGGATTATGAGAGTGATAGTACTTATACAGAGTACCTGCACCCACTTGTGCACTATAACCTCGTTCTGGATAGATGGCTTGTCTTTATTGAAATTGGGTTGGGAGGATGTTTTTTCTACCTGGAATGATTCTGTTGCCGGCATTGGTGAGGTAGCGCATTGTACACCCTCCGTTTTGCATTATACGGAATTCTATAAGTAATCAATTTTTTTTCCTCTTGGAATGTCTAAATTTACACTCAATCTTTTCTCGAAAGTTAACTAAAAATAATAATAGAAATAACACTAATCTGACTTTTTGCGACTGGTGTAAATCGTATGGATTCTGCATCAGGTCCATTAAACTCCAGCAATAATTATTGTTAGGTCCAGACTAGTTATTGTTGTTATTTCTTAGTTGCAAACTTTTGCATGAGATATATTTTCAGTCTTCGTCTCTCACTATCGTTCTCGCCTTAAATGACTCACTATTAAATAGAGGTGTGACTATAGAATTTTGCTTTCTCTCTTCTCTATCTCAAACTATACATCTACTCCTACTTATTTCAAGAACAAATTTCAGTATATTTCCTCAACGCGTTATAGAACTCTGCGTTTTTCATCTTATAATAGAATAAGTATCCCGCTTTATTTCACAATTTTTTTAAGTAAAACGTAAACGTTATCAGATGATTGTAGTTAGTATGTGCAATTTTATGTTTACTTTTATTGTTATTTTATTTATAGATTTTTGTTATATGTAAATATATATATTGTATATGAAATATGTATACATACATATATATATACATATATATATATATATATATATATATATATATATATATATATATATATATATATATATATATATATATATATATATTACTACTATTAGGATTGCGTTGTTGCGACTTTACCGGAGCATAGTTTAGTATACTTGAGCAAGCTAAAAATTTATATTTACGATTCATATCCATAAAAATAATGATAATTACGATATTAGTAAACGTCCTATGTGGCTGCCGATTCAAATTTGCAAGAACACTCACATTCATTTTGCTTTATAGCGCATACTGATTAGTCCCTCCATTCAGAGTTACCTGTAAGACCGGTTTGAGTTCATTTCCTTCTCTCACGATCGTTATTTTACTATTTTTTATTAGAATTTTTTTACTTTGTTGTTGATGCTTTCTCTTTATCAGTGATAAATTAAATTAACGGAAAAATTTCCAAAATTGACTTACCTCTCAAATATTGTACAATGTTGTCACTAATTTCTGTCATGAACGGCAACATTTGACGCATTTTAGATGCTGTAAAAGCCGGACTCAGCGTTGCTCGCATGCTCCGCCATTTGTCGTCTGGGTTTTTTTGAATCAGCGCATATAAAAATATTTATTTACATGAAGTTGTGATTTCAATTGTTCGGTATTATACCAAAATTTTAATAAAATAGTAACAAATTATTTTACTTTATTTTTTGTCTGTATATATATGATATTGTAAAGTATGTTTTTCTCAATTTTTACATATTTCAACGTCAATGAATTATATATTGTTGCGATTGATGGCAAAAAAATAAAAAAGTAATTTCCCATTGGCTATACAAATACTTGTTTCGTGCGGGATTTGAACCCGCGGCCCCCAACGCACAACGAACACATTGCTCAGCCATTGCGCTACGGAGCCGTCTTCAAGTAGTGGCAAGAAAGACAATTTTACTGAAATGCTACTTTGTGTTACATTGAGATGGATATTGTTGTTGTTGGTTTGAATACTTTGGTGTTATCATGTGATTGGGTTTTTCACGTTACATCGGTATGTGATTGTGACGGGAACATATCACGGTTGGTCGAACTGTATTGCTCTATACTGAATGTATAGTGTAGCGCGAGATAATGATCGGTCAGTTGAGCCAGAGAGCGAGTTGAGCATCCCCTCTCACACTTTTGTCGTTTTAGCTATTTTCCTCTAGATAGGTTATTGATAGTGTATAATATTTTAATTTTAAAATTTATAAATTGTAACCATGTTTACGTTTTAAGTGTCTATCACTTATATGTCAAGGTTAAAAGATAATATAATGATAACCGTATCATTGATATTGTAAACAAATGTCAAGACTCTAACGACAATTAAGCAATCCTTCAATTAAGGACGAGTTGAAGTAAAATTTTAATTCACTGACCTGTTAATGTCATAAAAATAATCATTTTCATGTTTATAAATTATTGTAATAGAAGACACCCGAACTACAATGTATATTGATATTATGTTGAAATATATTGAATTATATCATTTTATTTTGAGTTTCAACATCACCATTATCATTCCTCTTACTGTGTAGTAATATGTTCTACAAACTTAAAAAATAATCGTTAGTAATATAACTATATAAAGTCAGATTCCCGTGTAGTGGCAGCTTAAGAATATTCACTTCTACATAACATCACCTGGGTATTGTAGCATCTTCATGAAAATAACTCGAAATAATGCAAATTTGCGGTTGTCAACTCGCCTGCCCAGCGTTGTTCATAGACATATTTGGACTAATATTCCCCCAATGAAGTAATCTATGGGGAGAACCGTGTTCAGAAGAAAAATTTGATATTTTGTAATGATGATGGTGATCAAGATGATAGTAAAGCCTTTTGAATATTATAATAGTACATACCTTTCATAAATAAAAGGCTGTCACCGAGCAATGGCTCAATATCTTCAGGTACGAACATTTTATGATTTACAAAATGATCGAAATCTTTGACCGTAATATGCTTGATTAATTCCGGATCTCTGATAAGAATGATTGGTGTGGTGCCCTCGATATACCCCACATACCTAAAAATTATTTCTGAACAATATAGAGAACATTAACAAACATAGAATATGACATTATCGTTAAAATATAAACATAATATATACACTTTCTGATATTAAAATAATACTATTTGATTGAAGAAAACTTAATAAACACACATTTATCACATGTCTATTTATTGAACTGCGATGGTTCTAGAGAGAATTATCCTGTTAATCCTAATCACAGTACTAGGATAAAGTTATTTTATTATTGCAAGGTAATCGAATGTTAATATGAGTGCAAATTTTCATGTCAATCGGCCGTCTATGAGTTGGTGAAATTTACATTCCGTTCCGATTCCGTTACATTGATAGATAGGTTGAAAGATACACGCAAAGCTAGTAAAAGCATTATAATAAAAATAAGTAGGTATATGTACTAAAGAATTTAATATGCAATAGATGCACAAATTGTGTGGTGCTAAAAAAATAATGTTGGAATGCATACTTATTAGACAGAGAAAAACATATAGCACTAACGAAGAGAATAAATTATTAGGAGGGAATTTTATGGTAAATATTACACAAATTATTTTATTTTAAATTTACTTTAGGAGTGCACCAGCATCTTTACAAATAAAAATGTGTGAAGCAATCCAAAAAGCTGTAATGAAATAGATACATTTAAAAAAGTTTAAAAAATATATAGCAAACAAATAGACAATATATTATTTTTAGGAACTTGATTTACTAAGGTATTTTTTGCTATTTATTATTTATTGTTTTATCTTTAGAAGATAAACTGGTGCAAGTAAAATGCTCTTACTTTTCAAAATTAGTTATATTAGACAAAAGAATGTTAATCGTACAGCGTTTGGTTGACAAGTGAGATGACATTATGAATTTGCTTTGAGAAGCACATTAGCGCCTTGTGACGAGATGGAGGCAATCACTCATTCGCGCATTTCACCTAAATCACTTCAGGCATTAAGCCTGAACATGCTCCCGGCCGTTGAAAGACCACTTTCAACTTTGAAGATCCTCAGCTGTCGGAAGCTTACAAAGTCGCAAGAGAGAACGACGCACGCAGCCTCTGCTTGTGACACGTCACTCTCGCGATTCCATCATCTCCCACAATGAGCGGTAGCACACTGCCAAGCTTCCATGAAAGCAGAGGGATATTGTCTTCCGCCAAAAGCACAATGTCCCTGACGTTTAGATTGGCAGCACTACTCTTCCACTTTGTCCTTTGCTGCAGTTCCGACAAATAGTCACGCTGCTATCGTTGCCAGAAATGTTGCTGATTTTTCTCTAGGCATCCGTAGCGTTGAAGATGACTTTATTTGGCTTCAACCAGACAACCGTGCCGGCGCTGCTGTTAATGGTCTCCCAATAAAAAAGTGTCCTGGAGTTAAGGGAAGAAGGTCATTGGGAGAAGAGGACAGAGAGCATACAGGACGGCTATTCAAAATAGCCTCCACTTGGGCAAACAAAGTGCCAATTTCTTCTAACGTTTGATGGCTATTTCCAATGACGCGCTTTATGTGGTGTTTTGCAGATTTAACACCCGCTTCCCATATACCGCCAAAATGAGGAGTGTAATCCAGTATAAATTTAAATTTAATAATTTTTTGATTTTCATACTCAAGTATGGGTTTTTTGTTTTATAAATGAGCCTAATTCCCGTGAAGCGGCTACAAAATTGGTTCCGTTGTCACAAAATATTTCCGTTGGCTTACCTCGGCGTGCAAAAAAACGTCTGAGTGACATTATTAAACGCATCCTTAGTTAAATCGCTTACTGCTTCAAGGTGGATGCATTTATAACGAAGACAGACAAACAAACACAGATAACATTTAATTATTCGACTTCCGCGGCCTTTACGATTTATGATCGAGAGCGGCCCAGCAAAGTCAAGACCCACAGACAAAAAGGGATAGCTTGGCGTGACGCGTTGGGGCGGCAAATTGCCCATTTTAGGCTGTAAGGTTTTCCCGCGCATATGTTTACATCGAATACAATTGTTAACTGTGCGCCACGCCAGATGTCGTCCATTCACTGGCCACACTGTTTGTTTTACCGTTGATAACAACAGTAGCATGCGTATGTGTTATGTGCTCCCTTTTGAAATATAGTTTTGTCAGTCAATGTGCGGCATCTACAAAATGGGATGCTTCTGGTCATATGAGTATTATCTGCCGCACCTATGCGTCCCGCAACACGTAACAACTTGTTATCGAGAAATGGAGAAAGCCCAATTATTTTGCTTTTACTACTTAAAGGTTTGTTTTTTACGAGTAAATCGTATTCAGCCGGAAATGATTGAGTTTATGCAATAATACAAAGCGAAAACCATGACTTTTGTAATTCGTTAACTGTTAAAATTCCAGTACGTTTTTGGTTCGGATTTTTAGTCGCTGCAATCGATTCAAGGATGAGTATTTTTCAAAATCTATAACAGGTTCAGTCATTGTCACAACATGCACCTTCAACTCTGGTAAAGGCTCGGACTCTTTAAATTTTAATACTGGCCATTCGTCATCATTTTTGAGTAAAATGTCAGGACCTGTCCACCAAAGGGACAAGGACATAATTTTTGTTTTGCATTTACTCCTCTCGAAATGAAATCCGCCGGATTCGATTCTTTTGGAACATACCTCCAAGATAATGGTGAGGTAAGATCCACGATTTTACTTACACGATTGGCCGCAAATGTTTTGAGCCTTTGATATCACCTTTAATCCAACTCAGGACCACAGTTGAATCTAACCAGTGCACTATTTTCGTTGGTTTGTACCTAAGAGAGTCTAGTACAGATTTGGTAAGTTTGGCGGCTAGCAAATCGGCACACAATTCAAGACGCGGAATGCTGATAGGTTTTAGTGGTGCTGCTTTGGATTTCGCACACAGTAGCCTGACAGTGACATCATTATTTGCGCTAATTGATCTTACAAATATGCGGCGCCGTATGCAGATGGCGATGCATCACTGAAAGAATGTAATTCTATATATTTTAGCAAGTCACCCAACACTAATCGCGGGATATGTACATTATCCAAACATTTTAAATTTCCTGCAAACTTCAACCATTCATTTTCTATCTCTGAAGGCACAGGTTGCTCCCAATAAATTTTTTGCTGCCACAGCTTTTGAAGCATGATTTTTGGCAACACCATTAGTAGGCACAGAACACCCAAAATCAAATATTTTAAAAGAATTTGACATGATCGATCTTTTTGTTATAGGCACATCTGGTTCCTACGTTAGCTTTGTAGGAAAATGCAAAGTGTCAGTAGAAGGAATCCACCCCAAACCAAGAGTACTGGGTGACTCACTGATTATTAACTTATCGTTCTTTTCAACATCGATACCATCAAAAATAGAGAGACAATTGCTTTTGTATTTACGCAGATTGAAACAACCTCATTTGACACCTACTTCTGTATATAAATTAACTGTTGAGGGTAATCTGCTCCTGTGATTAAATCATCGACATAGAAGTCTCTTTGTATAATGTGTTTTATGAGTTTTTCGTCTTGTTCTTACCCTAACTGCCATAAACAACGTGTGCTGTGGTAGCTTGCACTTGCAGTGCCATAGGTTACTGTGTTCAAAGCCAAAGTCTGAATGGATTGTGACTCATTCTCCCTTCATAAGATTAGCTGTAAGTTCCTATCACACTTATTCATTAATACCTGTCTGCACATTTTTTCAATGTCGCCTGTAAGTAGGTACTTATATTGTCTAGCAAGTATCAAGATCGAAAAGAGGGTATCTTGAACATTGAGGCCGATCACTAATATGTCATTCAGAGAATAGCCTGTAGTGATGGGGGCAGAGCCATTAAAAACCACTCGGAGCTTGGTGGATTCGCTTTCCTGCCGTTTGACTGCATGATGACACAAATGGTAAGATGGGTTAGGGTTCGTTCATTATTGTAATTGTTTATTGAAAGATTGAAAGATGAGATAGATAGATAGATCAGTCAACTTGATATTTGAGGGTAGTTTTAATGAGCTAATATCAACCGGCATTTTTGGTATGTGACCGGTGAGTTCTTTTAACACAAAGCATGATAACATTGCACTAAACTTGCTATTTATTGAGTTAATTTGAATATTACAACTTTCAATTACATGTTGAGATGAATTGTTACCGATGCCAATGACCTTTAGTGTCATTGGTATATTTGACGGCTCGGTAAAGATAACCTGGTCTTTAAGGACTCAGAAATAAATGACGCTTGGCTTCTGCAATCTAACAAAGCACGAACTTTTTGCTGATCAAGTGGATTCGATACTTCAATCATTGCAGTAGATAATAAAAACTGATTTTTATTTTGATTAGAGTAATTAACGATAATCTCATCTTGTTAATCCGCGAGGGTGAGGTGGTTTAAAGAGGAAGACGGACGGTGGAGCAGACTGTTGTGGCGCTCTTTGCAGTCTAGCTCGCGACAAGGCCCCATGCGACACTCGCTTTCAGGGAAGCCCTGCCTTAGGCAATTGACACACAATTTATACTTCGTTACGTCCATTATTCGCTCGTCAATCCCCTTAGCCCTAATTTTTTTTATATTATTTAAAAAAAACAACAGCGTTATTTAACAATTTTAAGGACTTAAATGTAAGGCCTATTACTAATTACACTTTTGTATATGTGTATGTAGAAGTAATATTAATATTAATATTATTTATTTCTCTGCAAAACTTTTAAATGCAGCCAGATATTAACATTCTTTTATGTAATTTAATTTAATGTAATATGAAATATCACACCTGTTTATTTATTTATTTTTCTAAACCGTTACACTTATGTCAAATTTACACTCAACAATCAAGTAAGAAATGATTATACTAAATGATGTAAAGTATGAATTCATTTTCATATTATAATAGAGTTGATTTATGTTCATTACTATTTATTTGTTTGTGTAGGGAGTCCTACTAGATGGAGTAACGACCTGGTAAGACATGTAGGAAGTCGACGGACGCATGCGGCTCAGAATCGTGCCTTGTGGCATTCCCTGGGGGAGGTCCACGTTCAGCAGTGGACTTGTGAAGGGCTTTAATGATGATCATCATGATTAAGCAAATCAAAATGATTTACTCGTTTTGCAACTCATTTAGAATTTTAAGAGCTTCAGCTTTAAAGGCTGGTTTACTAAAAACAAAGAGATCTATATCAGTAAAGATCTCATTGTATGTCCTGAGCAATCGGTTTATAGGCGCATGACGTGCATAATTGGTGCCAGCAAACGGTACATGCAATAAAGGGGGCGGCTGACGGGGGAGACGACGCGACGGTACGTTGTATGTTATGCTCGCCACCAACTCAGGGCAGTCTACCTGTCCACGGACAATATCATACAAAAAACATACGTCCATTAATTTACGTCTGTTTTCGAGTGTCAATAAATTATAAGATTGACAAGTATTTTCATAGGTTACAAGTGGTGATTTGAAAAAAACGATAATTTAGATAATTGATGAATTTTTCCTGTATTCGTTTTATACGATCTTTATAAGGAGTGTATTGGGGAGACCAAATTGGACTGGCATATTCTAATATACTGCGAACATAAGCATTATACATAATTTTAAGGGTATTAATATCTTTAAAAGGCTTGCAAGTTCTCATCACAAATCCAAGATTTTTAAAATCCTTGTTAACAATTTCGTCAACATGCTCTGATAAAAACATTTTATTGTCAAAATGAACTCCTAAATCTGTAACAGTAGATGTTCTTTGTATTGGAATACCATTAAAATTGTAGGAGAATGAAATAGGGTTTTTTTTTACGTGTGAAGGTAATACATTCGCATTTATCAATATTAATTGTTATGTTGTTAGCAGTATAATAAGCTGATAAAGCGGTTAAATCAGTTTGCATTTGATGACAGTCCTGCTCAGTACGGATATTGTAAAAAAATTTTTTTTTCATCGGCGTACATTAAATGTTGTGAAAACTTAAAACAAGTAGTAATATCGTAAATATAAGCGTCATACAGTAAAGGCCCCTGATGTGATCCTTGAGGAATGCCTGTTGGTATTTTGATAAAGTCCGATCTATATCCACCTATTACAACAGCCTGTTCTCAAATAGGATTTTATCCACCTGAGTAAATCCCCATGTATGCCTAACAATTGTAGTTTATTCAGTAAAATGACATGGTCCACACGGTCGAAAGCTTTTTCGAAGTCCGTGTAGATCACGTCTACCTGACCGCCTCCATCCATATTAGACAAAACATAGTTAGAATAGTACGCCAGATTAGTGATAGTAGAACGACACCTTAGAAATCCTTGTTGAGTTTTTGGCAGTCCCTTACATATTACGGGATATATAACATCATAAATGGTTTTCTCAAAAACTTTGCCAATAGTATTTAAAATTGAAATGTCCCTATAATTTCCAATTTTAGTTTTAGTTCCCTTTTTATGTACAGGAACAATGTGTGCTCTTATCCAGATATCCGGAAATACACCTTCGCTAAGAGACATATTAAAAATGATAGCGATAGAAAAAAAGTTTTAGCACAGTTACGCACAAATAAAAATAAAGGGGGAATACCGTCACATCCTGCTCCTTTAGAAATCCTTTAGAAATCAAGTAGTCTAAGTCCTTTCTCAATAGTGGATGTAGGGATAAACAGTTTAGATATATTATCATATGTAGAAGTGGCATTGCCTTCTTCTAATATTTTCACCTAAAACGTTTTTGTATAAAGTATTAAAAGTATCACATATTTCTTTACCACCTGTTACTTTATTGCCGAGGTATGATAATTGTTTTGGATAATTAGATCCACCACGCAAAGACTTAACTTATGACCAGAATAACCTAGGTTTGTATTTAATGGCTTCCTCGGTACGTTGAGTATATATAGCAAAGCAAGCATCCTGAACCCGATTTTGTCATTAACGTAATAATGAAAACTCGTCATAATCTAATAAATTGCCAGACCGTTTCCATTTTTTGTGTGTTTTTGATTTTTCTTTAATTATTTTTATTAAAGCGGGACTGTACCAGATAGGGTATTTATATTTATTATGATAGGACTTAAGTGGTACGTGTTGGCATATAGCATCATTTATTATATTATAAAAGTTATCACAAGCCTCTTGGACCGTGCTAGATTGTAATTGTGTTCGCCAATCGATGCTATTTAGAGTTTCATTTAGTTTCTCACAATTGGTTTTATTGAAATCATATTTAGGCTTAGAT
Organism: Parnassius smintheus behrii; assembly: GCA_036936625.1. Taxonomy (NCBI): domain Eukaryota; kingdom Metazoa; phylum Arthropoda; class Insecta; order Lepidoptera; family Papilionidae; genus Parnassius; species Parnassius smintheus. The sequence continues at coordinate 8,408,982 of JAUPFT010000004.1, read as the reverse complement.
GCTTCAGTAAACGGTGTGATTGAGACGTCTAAAATTTGCAGTACTAACGGAGGATGGGCGCGGTCAACCTTTATAAGGGGCGAGTTGCAAATTGCGACTTCAAGTGGAAGATTTGAAAATGCCAAATCTAAAGTATTACCGGCATAATTTTTAAAACTGTTATATTGATTGAGACCGAGAAAGCTCAGTTCATCTGTTAACCTTACACCAGCACTTTTAATTTCAGCATTGCCTTTATTTAAATGTGTTGGGCCCTGAGTACTCCATGAGATGCATGGAAGATTAAAATCACCGATAACTAAAATATTTTTACCAGTACTATTTGAGATTACCACGGATTTTAGTGTTTGCAGTAAGTAATCTATTTCAACTGGCATATGTGAAACATTAGGAGGGATGTAAATCGCAATAATGTACAAATCTGCTGTAGCATAAATTGCATGTGCCGGTACTAACAGAATTAACATATCAGGCGGTGAGCAGTTATTCAGACATTCAGTGACTAAGGGAGTTGCACATAACTCATTACGCACTAAGATCATGACCCCGCCTCCTGTCTTTTTATCGCATGATAATAAGTCTCGATCACACCGAAAAACTTCATACCGATCGTCACATAATTCTCCGTCGAAAATCCCGTTTTGCAACCATGTCTCAGTTATTACAATAATATCATAATCATTTCTTAAAATCTGCTGTCTTAATTGCAAACATTTAGTTCTCAGCCCCCGTGTATTTTGATAATATATTTTTAGATCTTTACTTTTATTTAATGTATCGAACTTAGAACTTAGAATGCTACCAATTGTTTACAACTTATAGTATAAAAGTTATTATACAACTGGAAAATATTATAATTGTTTTGTAAAATAGAGGGGCTGAAACACAAAGACACAGATTACAATACTGTGTACAAAAGTGATGTTGATTATAGGTTGACTGAAAAAAGCGATGAACAGTTTTCGTGTTTGATTCATTTGATATAAATATCGAACCAGTATAACGTATTATATGTTCATCCTTTGTAAACCATGCATATAAATATGTGTTAATATTTAAGTTTCCCACTAATGTAAACAGAACGAATAAAATGTATAAATAAATCCATATTGAAAGTTTAAATAATGCATTATTATTAACTATTTGAAGGTATTGTAAACATTTATTTTTACGCTCCGGCACTAATAATGTTCTTTTAGCAGTGATAAATATGACAACGAAGTTAAAATGCGTTATAGGTCGATCAATATAAACAAGTGCGATAAATGATTTTAGTGATAACGTATATGTATAGAATTTGATGTTAAATATTAATATATAAAAAACAGTGATTTTTAAGCGGCTTAATGTTAGTTTATGATCATTTTGTTTGAAATATGCAAAGTAAATTATATTTTTAGGAAAGAGATAATTTTTGTTATCAGTGCCATTATGACAAAGTTATAATAATTTACTAGGTTAGGTTAGGTTAGGTTTTTTTTTTTTATAATTATTATTTCTACTCTACAGACTCGTAGTCCGTACCCTTTATTACATTTTTTTTATAATTGTTATGACATTACATATGTAGTTTCTAAGCTTTAACATCTCTCCGCGTTTTTTTTTTAATATACTTTTTCCATTAACATAGATTACTATAATATCATGCCTTATATCTAACGGTTAGCGTAATTTTTTTTCCTCTTTTTTTTCTTTTTCTTATTTTTTTTTTTGGTTTGTTTATTTTGTTCTTTTTTTTTCTTCTTTTTTTTCATGCATCTTAAACTATGGTTTTAAAACTTTTGTCTACATACTTATTACTAACTGATAACTAATTCATAATTTCTTTTTTTTTTTTTTGTTAGGGTTTTTTTTTCATGCATCTTAAACTATGGATATTAAACATCTAATACTTAATACTTAACTTATAACTAACAACTATAATTAATTTAAGTAAAATATATAAAATAAAATTGTAAGTAAAGTTGTTGCCGTTATGTCATTTAACATCCGTTTGATTGTCGTTTACGCCGCTTCGTCTCGGACCACGTTCATAATGTTTCTTGCAACCTTTAAGTCTCGATGATGTATTGCCATTTTCATGTTGTAATCCCTAATTCTGCTTGTGGTGGCAGCCCCGGCACGCAAAATGAAACAGGCAATTGCATCTTCCTCACACCAATCGGTGTAGTATATGCAATGTCTCGTATGGCGCGAGATTGCCACCACTGCATGAGGAATACTGTTATATAGGCGTTGTTTCTCTCTATTAGATCGCACGATTACCACCGTCTCGCTCACGAGCCCCTGAGCTTCATGTATGGTTAGAGTTCGCGATCCCTTCCCTTTTCCGTAGCCCTGGCTGATAAGATTTTCCTTTTCAGCCTGGGTGTGTCCCAAGTATAAAGTATTTTCAAGGGACTTTGGGATCTGTGAACCCATGTACCTCTTTAGCTCTAGAGATCGCAACCTAGTATTGGATGAGTATATACCATCATAGATTTCATTTAGTGCATATGCTACATCCAGTGGGTTTCTGTGCGTGCAGAGCCATTCTTGGTTGATATTAGCCACAAGATTTGGTCGATTGTAGTGCAGACGGAACAAATCATGCCTGTCGATATATGGCAGCTGGTTGTTGTCCCCTACAATGAGAATCTCGCTTGCAGCCGTGATTTAACCCAAAATGGTTCATGAGCGCTTCGTCAATTAAAAGACGAGAGTATTTCTCAGACGCCCTTATGCCATTTACCAAGATTGAGGCCATAGTCCGCACCTTCCTTGCTGCGTCGGCTCCTATACGTGATGCTAGCCTCTCCCTCAAGTCAGTTGCAGCTGCAGTTGTTGTAGTGATTATGATATCATTTTCCTCCGCGAAGTTATTAATAATCCAGGATGTTTTTCCACACCCGGGTACGCCATTGACCCATGTTATTTTTGGCAACTGCCAATGCCCAAGAGAGCCGCCCTTCTTCAAAGTCATGGACATAGCCTTGAGCCTATCCAAGATCTCGTCCTCGAGCATTACTCTTGTACACTTAGCTGTTACCACTATGGGGTCCTGAGGAGGTGTTCGAAAGACAAGTTGACCCGACCGTTCTGTCTCAGTCCCGTCCAAAGCCACAAAACCAACATTTGCGTTGTATGCCGCCATGTACAATCCCGACACTTTCCCTTTAATTACTTCAGCTGTGTCGTTGTTGTACACAGCAGCCTCGAATTCCTCGAGTTTCATCTCAAGCTGATCTTCACAGCCTCGATGAAAAGATTCAAAGATGCTCTTACAGGTCATGATTTTAACCTCTCTGGTAGCTTTAACGATAGCTTTAAACTCAAGGAATGCATTTATCCAGTGGTCCAGGGGCTCCGACACCTCCCTGAGACTCGGCAGAGTGACTTGTCCCATGTCTGCTTTCGTCCATGTGCATGGGGATTTTCTTGTCTGACCTTTGGGAAAATACTTTGCGGCGCTCTTAACAGCAACAACTATCTTCTCTGTTGACTGCAGATATTCTTTTTTCTTCGGGATTATTGCGGGGATTGCAGCAATGACTTGGCTGAAGGTGCTAGCGACTGCTGCTACTTTGTCTATTGTTCTGGCTGGGATTATTCGTGTTCGCTTTTCTTTTTTCCTTTTGGCGTCCATTTTTTGTTGCAAGCGTTCGGATCCACTTAATATTTCTTCTGGGCGTATTTCAGGGTGTTCTTTGCTATCAGTGGGATACGAGCGTGAAGGTTCGTTGGGTCTGAATGGTTTCATAAAACTGAGGTCTTCACCTCTGTCTTCGTATACCACCACCTCATGATATTCTGAGGCTTTTAATACTCCCATGTAGTCTTCTACCTTCCCTTTCTCGTATTCTACCACCATAGCATCTACGCTTATTATTTTTGGCGATACTTCTTTAGCCTCACTTGCCTCCGTAAGCACAGCTAGCATTGAGCATGCCTGAGCGAACTCGGTGACGTCGTCACCTTTTTCGAATAGTGCAATGGTTTTGTTCCGCATACGCACTATTCGGCAGTGATTGTTTGCTACTGTTATCTTCTGTAGCGCCTCATACCTCTTACGTTTTATGCTCGTTTTGAAGGTGCTGCCTTTCAGGAGTAAGGCGAGGCCAGGTGAGATAATTATTCTATTTGGAGCCATCGCATTGCAGAAGCAAATACCCAGCCTTTCGGAGGAGTCATCCATAAACATGGCTACCGTTTTGAGTCTAATACCTGGGTTGCCTAGTTTAGCATATTCTAGTAGTTTATTTGCAGGCTGATTAATTGTTCTTCTGTATTCTATGTCTGTGGTTTGTGTTATTATATTACTTAAATTCATCGTTTGCTGAGTCAATTCAGAAGAAAGAGTACTGTTTCTTTTAGCAGCTAAACGGATTGTATGTTCTGCAAACTTTAAGAAGTGCGGTCTTTTGTCAGCGTCATCCAAAATATTGTGTAATACTTCTTTATTTATTTTTATATCTAGTTTAAACTCAAGATCCATTCTGGCCATCTGGAATCGTGGGCAGTCCAGGATGATGTGCCAAACAGACTCACTGATGTTGGGGTTGCACTCAAAAAGTGAAGAAGTTATAAGCAATTGAATCTTAATGAAACCACGTGCTAAATAACCTACAAACAACGTGTTAGCTACCACCACGTGGTCGCAAGAAGCAAAGACAATATTAATAAGGCTCCAAAACCAACTCGAAGACAGCCGGGTGCTCCGGACCAGGAAAAAAAAAAAAGAAAAATATCAGCATCTTCAAGCACTCGACGGCGGGTTCAATTTGAAATAAACTACTTACAAGTGACGTCACGCTCAGCACATCCTACATTTCAACTTACCTTTAACCAAACGTCGGTACCCCCCCTCGAGCGCACACCCCCTCAGCAAAATAAACCTCCGCCATTTACTCCCGAACAGGACATCGTAGAGCAACGCGCGACGGCTCATTGAAATCAGGAAAAAATTCCCTATAATTTGGCTCCTGAAATTATCCTACCAAACCTCCTCACCCCCATGACCCCCCCCTCCCCCAACCCCTCGACCCCCCCCCCACCAACTAAACTCGCCTTCTTTGAACGACACTCTAAAGGTCGCCCCCCCCTCAAGAACATACCCCCTCAGCAAAATACCCCTCAGCCTCTAACTCTTGAACGGTACATCGTAGATCAACGAGCGACATCTCATTGAAATCAGGGGAAAACTCTCTATAACTTGGTTGTGACGGATTATCCTCCTCACCCCCCCCCCCTCCGTCGAGCCCCCCCCCCTCACCAATTCAACTTACCTTATTTAAACGACACGCGAAAGGTCGGTACCCCCCCTCCCCGCTCAAGCACATACCTCCCAGAAAAATACCCCTCAGTCCTTAACTCTTGTACGGTACACCGTGGATCAACGAGCTACGGCTCATTAAAATCAGGGGAAAATTCTCTATTATTTGGCTCTGTCACATTTTCTAAATAAAAAAAAAAATCCTAGCTTCCCGTCACAACATACCCCTTTCAACAGCAACTTTCCCCTTCTGCACTGAAAACGGGAGTACCGAAAACTGAAGATTCGTCTCAGGGTCCTCACACAGCAGAAACATCAACAGCATCAGCAGCAGTAGTATACTTTAATATATAAGGATAATTGTAATAAAAAAAAGCATTTGTAAACAATAACATAAAAAAAAAATTATATACGAGTATATAACATTTCAAACATAGTATAAAAATACAACAATCAACAGCGACCATGTCACAACTTAACAAAAATCAAAGCGCTCAGGCCCTGGAGGAGGCCACCACAGGGTCATTGCCGGCCACTACTGGTGCCACTTCGTCTCGCCCACCTTCCTCACAAAAATCCACACAATCTCTAAGGAGAAAAGTATTCGCCAAAGTCTCATTGGTTAGATCTTCAGTAAGCGAAGATTCAGATGTTTCTCTCACTGGCGTCGAAAAACCTCCAGCGATAGATGCAAAGATCGCTGCCTGGTCTCAGGTAGCCCTCCTCGTCCAATCATCTCAGACGAGGACTCATCTGCATCAGAATCCTTTACGTCTGAACCAAAACGCTTAAGCATAATACGAACAACGGCGAGACATGGAGGAGTCGAAATGGACTTGGCCACTAAACTGGCCAACGAGATGTTACAGAAGGGCAAGGAGGCGCTGGAGACAGCGGGTAATATGAAAAGGGAGTGCAAAACAACGGCGCTCGAATGCCTTCAGAGTCTATATGAGACGGTACTCGCCCTCTCGGACTCCAGATCTAGGCACAAGTACAATTTGGAGAAGGAAAAATCTAGGCATGCCCAAGAACTTATCAGAATGGAGCGAGCCCACACAAAAAAGATAGCAGAAATAACAGCTAACCTTTCCACGGAAATGGGGAACGCCCGCAATGACATCTCGGAGGCCAAGGATGTAGCTAAGTCAATCCGAGAATGGCTGGGATACGAGACCAGAGAACCTCACAGGATCATTGGAGAAATAGGAAATTCTATAAAGGCTTTAGACAAAAAAATTGCAGGATCTTTCCGACAGCTTCACCAGTCAAACTATTAAAATAACGGAAAAGAGAGCACCGGAGGAACGACAAAACCTTCTAAAGACTTTAGAAATTGTCACAAGGCAGCTAGACGAACACTGGCGAGAACTTAAAGAAATCAAAGACCAAACAACGCTCGTCCAAAATAGCAGTACAAAAGCCATAGAAATTCTAACCACACAGTCTCCATCCCAATATGAATGCAACGACAAACGGCAGTGGGATGATATAAAGACTGACATTTTGCAGGAAATTAAAAATATAAAATACACACAAACGCAAGATAAATTTGACAACACCTCCAGCTCCTTAACATTAAACCTTAGTGAACATCTACAGCCTCTCACCGAACGTCTGGAAGCAGTTTCGTCGGAATTAAAAACCATACGTGAACTCCGGCAGAAAACGCCACCACCGGCGATAAGCCTTAGTACGAAGCTTGCGCTGGCAGAGATGGCCAAGAGTACCAAATCTATTCCGACATATGCTCAAAAAGTAAAAGAAAGGCCTGTATTGAGGCCCAACCACACCTTGATCGTTTCGTCAACGGATCCCAACAAAACAGGTGAGAATTTCATTGAAACGATCAGGGAAGCACTTGATATAAAGAGGACTGGAGCAAGAGTAGAAAAGATAAGGAAAGCAAGGAACCGAAAAGTTGTTTTAAGCTGTGGCACTAAAGAAGATCTGGACCTGATAAGAAGTCAGGTTAAGAAGAATGAAACACTCAAGGCAGAGACTCCCAAAATGAGTAATCCACTTATAAAAATAAAAGACGTATTATCATATCATACTGATGCCGAGATCGTGGAACAGCTGCGAGCACAGAATAAGCATCTGTTCCAGGATCTCAAGGCGACTGAAAACGTCATGAGGGTTCGGTACAGGAAAAGGGCGAGAAACACGCACGAATGTCACCCAATCATAGAACTCTCTCCAACACTGCACCGGCGTTTCTTAGAAGCCGAAAAAATCTATATAGGCCTACAAAGAAGACCGGTGGAAGACCAATCCCCCTTGGTGCAGTGCACAAAATGTCTAGACTTCGGTCACACCAAAAATATCTGCCAGGAAAAAGAAAATCTCTGTAGCTATTGTGGAGAAAACCACCCCTGGGAAAAATGCACGAACAGATTAGAGGGAAAGGCTCCTAACTGCAAGAACTGTTTGAGGGCACATGGCAAAAGCTCAGTTTCCCCACACAATGCATTTAGCAATGAGTGTCCTGAGAGGTTAGGTTAGGTTAGGTTAGGTTAGGTTCCCCCCCGAACGGGTTCCCGCCTTGTCGTGGCGGGGGGGCTTAGTAGCCGTGGCTTGGTCTCCCGCGGTGAACAAAGAGGAACCCACTTGGCTGGCCCGAGGGGAAGGGCCGGCCCGAGGTGGCCACTCCGAGTGGGCTTGGGCAGCCCACTTCGGATGTGTGCTGGTGGACTGCAGCGAGAGGGGAGTCTGCACCCTCTACCGCTGCAGCCGAGGTAGAGTCGCGGAGGAAGAGGAGTGTTGGTATGGCGATGCGCCACTCGCCCTATCCTCCGCGACTCAAACGGGGTCGCACCGTTGATGCGGTGGTGATGGGGCTGCGGGGGAAGAGGATTGTCGGTATTGCGAGGCGCCGCTCTCCCTATCCTCCGCAGCCGAATCTTGGTTGGCGGCGGAGCCATAGACCAGATCCGCCGCTGGGGTCGGGAAGGCTAGTACTTCTAAGTGCTCCTTTTTCCTGACCCCATGGCCTTCGCGCATCGAACGCGGGGGCGTCTGATGCGCATATTTAATTGGAGGCCGTGGAGGAAGGCGCGCCATGTGTTCTGGTGCGCCTTACCTGGGATGGAGAACGGGGAGGAATATTCCTCTCCCGAGGAGGTGCTGCGATGGGGCGGCAGGCGCTGGTAGGGCCGCGGAAGTGTGCGAAAGCGTTCCCGTGGCCCTGCCAATATGCGACGAAGGTGGAACACCATGGGGTTTTAGTCGGTGCGAGTCCGACATAACCCGTCCTTGCCCCCGCGAGGCGGGTATGCGTAGGCATTTCCCCATGTTAAAAAAAAAAAAAAAGGTTAGGTTAGGTTAGATTAGGTTAGGTTAGGTTCCCCCCCGATCGGGTTCCCGCCTTGTCGTGGCGGGGGGGCTTAGTAGCCGTGGCTTGGTCTCCCGCGGTGAACAAAGAGGAACTCAAATGGCTGGTCCGAGGTGGAGGGCCGGCCCGAGGTGGCCACTCCGAGTGGGCTTGGGAAGCCCGCTTCGGATGTGTGTTGGTGGACTGCGGTGAGAGGTGTGTCCTCCCCACCTACCGCTGCAGCCGAGGTGGAGTCGCGGAGGAAGAGGAGTGTTGGTATGGCGATGCGCCACTCGCCCTATCCTCTGCGACTCAAACGGGGCCGCACCGTTGATGCGGTGGTGGTGGGGCTGCGGGGGGAGAGGATTGTCGGTATTGCGAGGCGCCGCTCTCCCTACCCTCCGCAGCCGAATCTTGGTTGGCGGCGGAGCCATAGACCAGATCCGCCGCTGGGGTCGGGAAGGCTAGTACTTCTAAGTGCTCGTTTTTCCTGGCCCCATGGCCTTTGTGCATCGGACGCGGGGGCGTCTGTTGCACAGACGTAATTGGAGGCCGTGGAGGAAGGCACGCCATGTGTTCTGGTGCGCCTTGCCTGTGAAGGAGAACGGGGAGGAATTTTCCTCTCCCGAGGAGGTGCTGCCATGGGGCGGCAGGCGCTAGCAGGGCCGCGGATGTGTGCGAAAGCGTTCCCGTAGCCCTGCCAATATGCGACAAAGGTGGAACACCATGGGGTTTTAGTCGGTGCGAGTCCGACATAACCCGTCCTTGCCCCCGCGAGGCGGGTATGCGTAGGCATTTCCCCACGTACAAAAAAAAAAAAAGGTTAGGTTAGGTTAGGTTAGGTTAAGTTAGGTTAGGTTAGGTTAGGTTAGTATTAGCTGCATCATTTACATTCTGCAAAATTTTTGTAATGTTAGCTTTTGTACATGAAATGTGACCGTGCACAATTCGATGCACATTAATTAATACAAATAACATTGTAAGTAACGTGTTTTCTAGCATAGAGTACCTATTCCGAACAGAGCTGGCAAATAAAGGTTTTTTCATAAACATTAAATATTGAGAATTTAAACTAAATATAGCTATTGAGACGTATCTTAGACAATTAACGTTATAAATACAGTACACATTATATAATACGGAAATTTATAAATTTAACAACGAGAAAAGATTATTAAAGAGAACACTTATTTGGAAACACTTAGTTTCTTGAGATCCTTTTCGCTTATGATCTTTAAAGCGGGAGAGTTGTCGTTTTTTCGCACGAATATTAACCCATTTTTTACCCAGACGAACTGATGCTGTTTTATTTGGGCCAATTCCTTACATTTTTTCAATAGTTGTTTATTAAAGGGGGTTAAATGTTCGTTAATATATATGGGTCTGCTTTCTCCTGTTACATCGATATCTCTTGAGGTAATTCGAGCTTTGCGACCCCGTGAAATTATGTTGTCCTTCAAGAGCCTTGTTCGCATTTTAGCTATTATGACTCTGGGACGACCTTGTAATTTTATTTTCGGAGAAACTCTATTCACTTGTAAATATCATTTGGCGGAATATCGACACCAATATGTTTTCCAATGTTCAAAATAAAGTCTTGAAGATTTTCGCTTTTGCATTCCGGCACACCGACAATTTCAATATTTGATAATCTCTCTCTCTGTTCACTTGAGTTCAGTTGTGATTGTAATTGCATATTTTGCTGTTTTATTTTAACAATTTCCATCTCTATTTCACGTGTTTTCTTAGTATCGACAGCTAAAGTTTCAATCTTTTTTGCTTGCTCGTCTTTCTGGTAAGCATTGAATTCTACCGACTGCTGGAGACTATTAATTTCTCTTTGTCTTGCTACTTGCTGAGTTTTTAATCTTACTATGTCAGTCTTAATCTCTCTCTTAATCTCGTTCAGTTTTGCAAGGTCGTTCTTAATCAAATGATTTATAGTGTCATTTATTTGAAGTAAATTATTATTAAAATCTGTCTTCCAATCATCCATCTTTTTCAATATATTATCAGTGAATAATTTGAATGAATCTGAAATATCGTGATCATACTTGCGTTTTTGAGCGACAATGTTGGATAGATCCAGATCGGAATCAAAACGTTTATTTGTTGGAGAGCGCTGCATTGTCAAAAAATATCACTTCTTTACATTCATTAATCTATGCATGTGCGAATAGTTTGACATATTACCAATCTTTGTGCGTAGAGGTGGGGATCGCAGTTTCACGTAGACTGACGTTTTACTGCACCCGTCGATCATCGAAGTTGACAACGATTCTCAATATTACGATTATAGCAATAAGATACTTTTTCAAAAATATTTACTGTTTGCAATGTTTTTAAAAATCCCTCGATAGTCTGAATACGTCCATCCACAATAACGCGTGGTCGTAAAATAAATGTGGGGCAATCGTAGATTCTATGATGCTCGTTACAAATAACGCATGTAAATATGTTTGAATTTTTACTGTAATTATCGCTTGTGCTTGCAAATGTCTTTATGGTATTATTGTTTTGATGAAACTTTTGAGCGTAATTTTAATTGTTATTAGCTGTATGACGAATATTGCCAGAAGGGCTTTTTGAAATGTTATTTGTATCGGTCCTATTGTTACGACTCATTGATTGATTGATCGTGCCGATGTACTAGGGCATCGGCACGATCAATCAAAAATTTATAAAATTGTTCCAATGACGGTACATCACTCATTAATGTATTGCGATATTCCTCCCATTTTAATAATGTAGCATTATCTAGTTTAGATGCTAACACGTCCCATTTATCCGTGGGTTGTCCTAGGCTAGACAAGGCGCGTCACGTAACCAAGAACTTCTTGGTTACGTGATCGACCATACATCTCAAAGACCGTTCCGATTCGCGTGTTAATTGTTTTACATTAAATAATGCGTTTAAGTGATGATTAACTAATATTCTTTTGTTATCATATATATTGCAAATCATTTTCCATGCCTCAGAATAAGATTGCCCTATTGAGAGACGTGCAGGGTGCACGTCTCTCAATAGGGCAATCATACTTGAACTCGACGTTCATTGCCGGTGATTGTAGAGCGTTCGAGATGTTCATATTAGCAAAATGGCGCCCGGATCGAGAAGTTAATTACACTAACACACACAACGGCACACGTCATTGCGCGTAGTCGTGCGATGCATTTTTACCTTAATTGCGTTTATACGTTTCGGATAGAAGAATTAGTAGCATTTCTTTTGAATTTATTACAGGTGTTTAAATATTCGGTTGGGAATACATTAATGTAGCATACCTACAGTATGCTACATTAATTATTAATTTTGAAAATGCGGTTATTTACAAGTAAAAGTACAAAAGTTCGATATTCAATTTCTCTTAACTTTTTGCTGGTCTGTGATTTCTTTATTCTCATTATTATGTAATATTACTTTTATATAAGTAGATTCACTTACATGCGAAAAGTTCAAAAATAAAAAACAAATCTTTGAGAATATTTTCAAAAGCTTAATAACTAAATATTTTTTATCAAATGTTTTGTCGGTAGCTTATTTATTGTTTGTTTGATACTCAGTCTGGAATACAAATTAACATGTTTGTAAAAAAACAAGCATAACTGGAAGTGGCTTCGCAATAATATTATTGCGATATTTAAATTTTATTTATTATGTTTGAGTCGTTTTTTTAGGAATATATTTTGATACTTGGATATTACTTGACAATTAATTATATAATTCGGCTCCTTTATATATTTTTTGATAGATTGTGTGTGTTCGGAATGCGTACAATTTTATTTTTACTTTTCTAGATATCAATCGAATCTACTTCGGAAACATTTTTAATTGGTGGAATTTTACAATTTCAATTGTCGTCAAAATCATTTGAAAGACTTCTACTGACATGTACAGATAGAGATTCTACTAAAGTAGTCGTTTACTGATGGTACAACAAAGAGTATGATCGATTTTCTTTGAGAGATGAATGTTAATATTAGAAATATACATTAACCCTTAATCCCCATAAAATTCCCATGCAGTCGTATACGCCTGGCAAATCCCGAGCGGTCGCATGCGAACGCACCCACCCACAGCACTTAAAATCACTAAAACTTATATTTAGAGACTACTTTTCTACGAAGAACTTTGGCATTATAAAATTTATACAAAATTCTCTATCCTGTGGTATAAACAAAAGTCAGATTTTACGTCATTACAGAAATATTTTATTGTATTTTGATAACAAAAAAAACCAAGCGGATGTCGGCATTCTGAAAATCACAGTTATCTTTCTATGCTACTCGAAATTTTTATAAATTTAAAAACTTTTATAACAATTTTATAATAAAACACTATATTAAAACACTAGAAGAATCTAAAAATCAACACAACAACATCCAAATGAAAATGACGTTCGTAATGAACGTAGAATATAAATTAATATCCGTAGACTAGCTATTTTTTCAATCCACTAGAGGATAGAAAATTTCATATTGATTCTATAATGCCATACTTCTTCTAGAAAAGTAGTCTCTAAAGTATTTATGGGTTAATATGCTGTAGAAGGGTGCGGTCAAATTTGACCTCTAGAATTTTGACGGAATATCGAAGCGGCCAAATGTGGGCGCTTGGTGTTTGAGAGGTTAATATTTGTATATAAAAAACATATTTATTATAAGTTTATCTGTTGTTTGTTTCCAAATTTCGATACACGTTGGTCATATTGAACCATTAGATAACCTTAAGCTATTATTTATATTATAAAAACGAAATAGGCTTTATATTTACTAATTTCGAAAAATATGTTAAGAATAACCAACCCACTTATTTGTTAAAATTTATTGTTTACATGATTTGTATCAGATATGTCATTAATTAATTTAGATATAAATCCTGTAGCAAAATTTGCTACTTTCCCACCAGAAAATTAAACAAAAACAATTGTTTAAGAAGAGAGTTACTTACTTTTCATTTGGAAATTCTTTGTATATAGAATCAATGTCTTCAACGATATGCTTCATGACAAATGTACTTTTTAATACGTTACCAAAAATAGGTACACCAGGATTATATCTTACATCTCTTTCTTTGAAATTTTTATGAATGCGTTTATGTATATAAATAAAATACACAACTAAAGTAGTCAGAACAAATACTAAAATTTCCACGATCATTTTGCACTGGTATCTTTGCTTCGACTGAGATCAGCAGCGTAATTGTAGATACAATTCTCTAGCCAACACTAACAACCAAATCAAGAAAATTATTTTAAGTCATAAGCCACAGCGGGTTATTATTAAAACTTATATGCTATTAAAACCGCTAGTCTATCAAAGTACATTGCTTCCCCCATAGATTGCCTCTGAATTGCAATACTTACCACGGGTTGACAAGCGCAGTTTTTTTTAATTTTTAGTCGTTAGTAGGAAGACGCTGCCGCCCATTTCCTGATTTTATTCCCTGTGTCACCTTTTATGACACCCACGAGATCATATGGTGTGGTACATATTCCTACACTGCCACGACGTTAAAAAGTTTTATTAAAGACTTTGACAGATTGGCGTAGGTATGGGTAGCGGTAGTCACTTACCATCAGGTGAGCCGCGTGCTCATTAGCCCCCTCTTCTAAAAAAAGGTATAAACTAAGCTATCTTCAGCGTTTTTCTTATTTTAATTATATATTATACGTAGCAGAGACCAGACCAAAGACCAGACTACAGTTATATTATCGTTGAAGCACAAATGGCTTAACCGGAAAAGGACTGAGCTCACACAGAATCACAACCGTAAATAACAGATTCATGCTGTTGTTTCGTATAGTGAGAGTGAGAACGGGGAACTCATTTTACTGAAAACGAGGCATTCCATCTTGGTCCCAAGAGACTACAACAAGTTTGATTTTTTTTATTTTTAACTGAGGATAGATGTAGATATCTATGGGCCACACCAATTACTTGCAATCGCGTAAACTGTGTGGTCAATAATAATCATAATAGTTCATTAAATTCTTGTACAAATAAATACAAAATATTGTTATGAAATCGCTACATCCTGTAACTTAATACGATTGCCTGTTATCAAAGTTGTTATATTCAATTGATAATAGTCAATTGCTTTGTAAATTTATAGTCAATTACTATAGATACAAGTTATATATTCACTGATGTAAAGTCAAGGAAATACGGAAATATAACTATGTCTTGTACCTGGCAATGCCAACTTTCGTTCTACCTCGCTTCGCACGGGTGGAATGTTATAATATTTATGTATTATATATTATACATATAAGCCGCATCAAAATCCGTTGCGTACAGAGGGCGGGAATTGACTTAGTTTTATACCACTTATTGCCTTAAAATTTACTTGTTCAGATTTTATATATTTGTAGATGTATGCTACATTGTTTTTATAATATATATGAGATTTAATATTTTGTCCAGTTTAAATTGCTCAATAATAATTGGATATACCCAGCATGTTACTGGACTATTTATTTATATTAGTGTGCTTAGTAAAACAGAAAAAAGAGACGTCTACGTGGTAGAGCCATGCTGCAGTTATCGTAGTAGTATAGTTGTAGCACGAATGGGTCGGCTCGACAGGGGAAGGACCACGCTCTGACAGAATACCACCGTAAAATAGTAGCTCATCGGTGCTGTGATTCGTGTGGTGAGGGTAGACAACCGGAAAACCTTTTTACTAGAAACGAGGCTTTCCATCTTAGTCCTCACGGATGACAACGCATCTGCATTTTGATTCGTAACCCAGGATAGATCTATATATGTCTATGGGCCACAGCAACCACTTACCATCAGGTGAACTATGTGATCGTTAGTCACACTTAAGAAAAACCTTATGTAATACCTCTGTGCCTTATTGTATTCATAGATGTTTCAAATTTTGTCTAGTAATTATGAAAAATTTATTTTAAAATATTATCTTATTTACTATTAAAATAGTGTTTATTATTGCAATTGCTTAATTTAGTTTACAAATTGTAGGTATGTAAATTATAGGTAAATAAATTGTAGGTATAATTAAAATGTAAGTATAATTGATGTTTTAGTGTATATGATGTGATGTTTAAAATTACAATCACTAAGAGATTCACACTATAAAATATCACTTGACAATCACGATAATGATACAGCTTAGTTTTATATGTACAAAAGTTTGTAAGCAAATGTGTGTGTCTGTTATTTTTTATGCAGTTAAGGGATTTTAGTGAAATTCGGAAACGTATATCCTGGATAAAAATAGGCTTCGTTAATTCCAAGAAATTTGGCTGTTCCTGAGGGATGAGCAACTTGACCAATGTCATTAAAACGTGACTGTCTAATATTTATTATATCATCTTTCTCTTGTCACGATCATCGAAATATATTACTAGCGCATAGAACAGACATCCCGAACCAAAAGTTTGCTTCATTATGGTAAAAGTTAGAACTAAAGTTTGCTGCAGCGCTAAAATAATAGTTACGTCGTCTAAAAAAACTATTAAAACATGCAGTGCTAGTTTGTATCAGGGATTAGTTTTCTCGCGACTAAAACGTTAACGTGAACGAGGCGCTTACGCGTATCGTTCAACGTAGTGAACAACAAGTTGCTCCCACGGATTTTACATTTCGCCCGATTTTCGGGAGCATTTTAACAACGCGAAAAACTTTAAATTAAAGAGTTTTTAGCGTGTTAATGCCTACTTACGAATGAAATGTTAAACTATCACTTTGATGTTATGGAGTGTTAACTGCAATCTTTTAGAACACAACCAGGCATTTTGAAGTTGTTATTTATGCGAAGCGAACACGACTCGTCTGTGCGGGCGTTGGACATTCACTAAATAGTTGTGATCTACCGCAAAGCGTGGCACAAAATCATGCAAGGCGTTGTCTTCTCTATACGTAGTAGTAATACCTCAATGGGCACGACATACAAATGCAAGTCAAATCTTTCGCAGAACTTTCAAAATACTCGAGATACAGTGGTAGAGCCACGCGGCCGCTTTGCTGTTGCACGTATGGACCGGCTCAAACCGGGGTGGTACCTCACAGAATACCGTCGTGAAGTGGAAGCTCTATTTCCACTCTGGGGAGTGCAGGTGGCCGGAGGCCCAACCCCCCCCCCCCCCATCAACATGGTAGCGGAATTAAATGTCAAACTACCCCAGGAGTGTACCAGCACCCCTGGAGAATCCCTCGCTGAGTATCCAAGACCAAGATAATCCACTACTGAGCACGGGTGCTCAGGCTGCCCCGCGTATTCTGGGGGGGGGGGGGGGTGGCTAAATTCCGCTCAGGACAATAACTGTTCGGGGCAAACGAAGCAACAAAACCTAGGCGACCCCATCCACGCTATCCGTGAATTTCTGCAATATAAGGGGACTTTACTTTTGACTTTAACCTAAATGCCGTCCACTACCATATCGAGACGGCGAGGCTGTCTCTGCTCTTTCTGACCGAGATGCAGGTGTCCTCTCCAGCTGATATCTCGTATCTCTCCTACCCGGGGTACAAACTGGAACACTCCTTTGTGCCACGGGCTGGAATTTGGGTTTACGTCAGAGAGGACACTCGACGCCTCGGCAGTCTTGAAGGTTCGAACCTGTCATCATTTGTCTACGCGTCCGCGCGTCTACGGGTACCTCTATAGGTCCCATATCGGTAATGCTGAAACAGACAATCTCTTCAACCACGTCCAAATGGCTACAGATTCGTTGCTACAGCAGATCCCCTCCGCAGAGATCGTTATCCTCGGCAATTTTAACACCCATCACGCCGATTGGCTTGGTACACGTTTACTCGATCATGCAGGGAAATCTGTTCATGGTTTTGCCTTGGCATATGGTTTGTCACATCTGGTTAATTCGCCTACGCGGATTCCAGATGTGGAAGATCATGTACCTTCCCTGTTGGACCTTCTGCTGACCTCTCACCCGGACGGATATCAGATTTCCATAGACGCCCCTTTAGGCTCCTCTGACCATTGCCTTGTCCGGAGTGTGGTGCCACTCACCGTGTTTGGCACTATAGGTCAGCCCTTTGGGATGGGATGCGGTCTTTCTTTGCACCCTACCCTTGGGGGCGGGTTTGCTTCTCGCCGGACGATCCCAACGTTGTTGCGGATTCTGTCGCTGATGTGGTATTTCAGGGTATGGTATTTTTTATTCCTTCCTCTGTGGTGCCCATCGGAAGCATATCTCAGCCATGGTTTGGTCGGTCCTGTAAAATAGCACCATGCTATAAGCAGGAGTGCTACCAAGCCTGGGCTGGCACATCAACGTCCTGGGATGTAAATACCAGCGCTCTAAAAAAGAAGTATAATTCCACCTCCAGGTCCTTCAAAACAGTCATTTCCAAGGCAAAGTCAGAGCACATAGAATCGGCGACAAATTAGTTCGCCTTCCTTCTGGAACCCGTGCATTCTGGTCTCTCGCCAAGGCTGTCCAGGGGAATTTCTGGCAGCCATCTCTTCCATCTCTGCACAGGGAGGACGACTCACTGGCCCATACCGCAAAGGAGAAAGCCGATATGCTAGGCTCTTTCTTTGCGTCCAACTCGACCCACGACGACGGGGGCAGTACGCCGCCGACCATCCCGCGGTGTGAGTGTTCCATGCCAGAAGTGCAGTTGACACAGCGCTCGATTCGCAAAGCACTCTTCTCTCTGGATATCCACAAGTCGTGTGGATCTAACGGAATCCCCCCGATTGTGTTGAGGATGTGTGCTCCAGAGTTGGCACCGGTTTTAACGCGTCTTTTCCGGTACACCTTAGGCGTAGTCCCAAAATCGTGGAAGACGGCCTTCGTTTACCCAATCCCTAAAAAAGGCGACCGCTCAGACCCTTCCAACTACTCGCCTATCGCCATCAACTCCTTGTTCTCCAAAACAATGGAGTCCATTGTAAACTGCCAGCTCATGAGGTACTTTGAGGATCACCAGCTGATTAGTGATCGCCAATACGGTTTTCGCCACAGTCGATCAGCTGATGATCTTCTGGTCTACCTAACTAATAGATGGGCGAAGACAGTAGAGTCCAAGAGGGAGGCAAGAGGCAGTTAGTTTAGACATTGCGAAGGCCTTCGATCGGGTTCGGCACAAAGCGCTTCTTTCCACAAGGCGTGCTATCGCCAACGCTGTTTCTTCTGCATATAAATGATATGAACCCGTAACATTAATTGCTATGCAGATGTCAGCACTGGTAATGCTCTGTACACTGGCCGTGCCAATATTTCTCGGGAAAACGTCTCCGAGTACCGGGACAAACTTGGGTCTTGGTGGTGACAAAATCTAGTCTACTTTAACCCCCAGAAGACAAAAGTTTGCGCGTTAACCGCTAAAAAGAACACTTTTGTGTCCATAAATGGAGATATCAACGTTCTACACTTGTTGCCTCAGCCAGTATCGGAATCCTCGGCGTCGACATATCGAGTGACGTACAGTTTCGTGGTCACTTGGAAGAGAAGGCCAAATTGGCCTCTAAAAAGATTGGCGTGCTCAGCAGAGCGGGACAGTATTTCATGCCGGCACACCGCCTGCAACTTTACAAGGCGCAGATTTGGTCGCACATGGAATACTGTTCCCGTTTCTGGGCTGGTGCTCCGCAGTGCTAGCTCCTTCCACTTGACCGCATCCAGCGCAGAGCAGTTCGAATCCTCGAGCACCACGTGATTTCCGATCGGCTCGATTCACTAGCGCTGCGAAGAAATGTTGCATCTCTTTGCTTTTTCTTTCGCATATACCATGGAGAATGCTCTGAGGTTTTGTTCGGAATAATCCCAGCCGCCAAATTTTGTAAACGCACGACGCGGCAAACGTCCCGATGCCATCCACACCATCTTGATGCTTGGCGGTCCACCACTGTACGTTTCACAAGGAGTTTTCTTCCGCGTACGACCTCTCTGTGGAATAGTTTCCCACCGGCTATTTTTCCAGACCGATACGACCTGGGGACCTTCAAGAAAACAGCTTACTACTTTCTAAAGGGCCGGCAACGCACCTGCGATTCCCCTGGTGTTGCGGTTGATCATGGGCGGCGGTAGTCACTTTACATTAGGTGAGCCGTATGCTCGTTTGCCCCTCTTTTCTATATAAAAAATATAGTCAGACAACAGTATCACTTCATGTAGCAGAGCGGATAATTGAGCTGGTGGACGTCCGGCTATGCAGCTTCAGATATCAGATGAACGCAAAATCCACAGCCTTCCAGGTCGGTTTCTTTACTCGTGTGCCCCCAGCGTGCCTGTGAAACAGCCAATGAGTTCCCGTCGTCGGCATCACGTAATGATTTATAACAACTCTCAGATGAGTTAGGTACGGTATTATAAATAACCATCTGATAGTTTCTTTATTCCGGCTTGAAGCCTAAGAGAGCCGAGGCATTTCATGTTAATCTTCAGGAATGATAACGTATCTGCCGCTTTCTTATCTTTAAATTATTTGTCAGTGTAGTACTACCGTATTAATTACCATTAAGTGTACTATTAGTTCATTCATAACCCTCATTTATATGCAATATTAATATTATGCAAAACTTTAAAAATATATTACATTGTCTTTGATACGCGTAGTGGTAAAATAATTTCGTACTGAACGAGCTGCCGAAGTTCGTAAAACCAAAAGCCGCTAACAACTCTTAAATTAAAATTATCCTCCTAAATGGGTACAGTTATTATTAGAGCAATATGTTTTAAAGTATGGAATGATTACAAAACGGCTTAGTAATTGCTTCTAAAATATTGTGTGTAACCTGCGAAATAAGACACTCTTATTTGTTTCACGTTTATTGCGAGACTGCCACCGCCCGAAATCGTCTTACAATCGTTTTTCAAGTCTACCCTATATCTAAAGCTAAACATATGAGATACTTAACTACAAACAATATACTACACCTCCACCCTTAATACAATATAAATGTCTTATATAATAAACTTAACTAACTTTTATATAAAACTATTTTAATCTTAAACATTTATTCTATGACATAGAGATTCCCGTAACACGAGATAACCAAATTATATATATAAAATAAATCACTATGTTAATGAAGGAAACCGTACTGGCGGATGTCTGTTTCTTACAGGGTAACGGCGGTTTAATTCGAGCTCAAAACATTGTGGTTGTATAGCATTATTAATATCAGGCGATGCCATGCCACACTGTGCTCCCGCCGCACCCGCCATCGTTCCGGCCAACGCCGCCGGACCTTCCCCTGGGTTATTAGTATTACTAGTTACGTTGATTAGAAACGGATTTATTAAATTACGCCTGGATGACTCTTTAATCGTGATCGGGTCTTGCAAAGGAAAATTAAATCTGTGTCTTAGCTGGTCTGCGTGTCGGTGATGTGAACTTCCATCGATGCCCAAAATTTCATAGTCAGTGCTACCTAGCCGCAACTGAACTTTTCCGTCCAACCATTTCTTACCCGTGCCGTAGTTACGGTATAAAATCTCATCCCCCTCGTTAAAACACCGCTGTGACCCGCCTGCTGCCAACTGCTGGCGTCTTTGCGCTGCATTAACGCGATCTGCGCGCTCCGGTTTTAAACAATCGAGTCGCATCCGCAACGAACGGCCTTGTAATAATTTTGCCGGACTTTCTCCTGTAGTGCAATGTTCGGTATTTCTGTAAACTAATAGAAATCTAAGGAGAGCCGTGTCTACGTCTAAATTCTGAGAAAGGGCTTTCTTTACAACTTTTTTACAGGTTTTAACTGCATTTTCGGCCGCTCCGTTGGACGAAGGACGATATAGAGCAGAAAACGTGTGTTGTATTCCATTGTTCTCCAAAAACTGTTTAAATTCTAAACTTGTGAAAGGTGGACCGTTATCCGAAACTAATTGTTTTGGTAAACCGAACCGAGACCATATTTCTCTTAGCGCTTTTGTCATCGCTTTAGCGTTCGTAGAAGACATTTTTATTACCTCCATCCATTTAGTGCACGCGTCACTTAGGACTAAGTACGTGTTCCCTGCGATTGGGCCGAAAAAATCTATGTGTAAACGGGACCAAGGACGATCTGGCCAAGGCCACGAGCGAATTGCATGGGCGGGAGACGCGTCCGCCACCTCTAAGCACACCTGATACGACCGACATAACTTCTCTATATCTTCATCTATTCCCGGCCACCATACGTAACTGCGCGCTAACCCTTTTGTTTTAACCATGCCCATGTGCGAGTCGTGCAACTCTTTTAAAACTTTAGACCTACAGACGCTCGGGATCACAACACGATGGCCCCACGTTACGCAATCAAGTTCCGTATATAGTTCGTTTTTTCTGTTATAATAAGGTTTTAATTCTTTAATATCCAATTCTCCAGGCCAGCCGTCTCTTATATAACTAATAACTCTGCTTAAAATAGGATCATGTACAGTTTTTTTTTAGTATGTTATAGTCTAAGAGTAACGCTTCCGTCGCGAAATGCAAATACGTTTGCTCCGGTTCGTCGCTTTGTTCGCAAGAATCAGTTTCTTTATAAGTTTTTATCATACGAGATAACGCGTCGGCCGTATTACGCTCGGTACTTATAAATTCAATCTTAAAATTATACGAAGATACAATTAATGCCCAGCGCTGAAGTCTACGGGCGTCATATTAGGAATACTATGCCCGGGATCGAAAATACTAAGGGCTTGTGATCCGTTCTAAGTACAAATTCTCGCCCATATAAATATTGATGGAATTTTTTTAATGCGAAAACAATCGCCAAAGCCTCTTTATCTATTTGGCTGTAATTTATTTCTGCGGGCGTGAGAGCTCGCGAAGCGTACGCGACTAGGCGCTCGCGGCCGGCCCGCTGCTGCGCCAGCACCGCTCCCACGCTGCGCGAGCTGGCGTCGCACGTCACCACCACTGGCAGCCGCGTGTCATAATGATCTAACATCTCAGCTTTACTTAATAATAATTTCACATTCTGAAACGCTTGCTTTTGCTCTTTCCCCCAAAACCAATGCCCACTTTTTTTTTTAAGTGTGTAAATGGATTCAAGTAAAAACTTAAATTCTTTATAAATCTACAATAAAAATTAACGATTCCTAAAAATGACCGCAATTCGGATGCGTTATTAGGTTCACGTAAATTTAGAATGGCTTTTATCTTTTCGTTATCAACTTTTATACCGTCTTTGTTTACAATGTAACCGAGATATTTTACTTCGTTCGCAAAACATACGCATTTTTGTTTCTTAATTTTAAACCCGTTTTGGCTTAACCTTGACAGTACCTTACGTAATGTATCTAGGTGATCTTTTTCAGATACACTATAAATCAAAATATCGTCTAAGAACACCACTGTGTTAGATATATCCTTCAAAATATTTATCATAATTCTTTGAAAAATACCGGGACTGGAAGCCAAACCGTAAACTAGACGATTGTACATATAAAGCCCCCTATGTGTATTTATTACCGTATACTTTTTTGACCCATCTAATTCTATTTGGTTGTAGGCCTGGGACAAGTCTAACTTACTGAACCAATTACAACCGCTAAGATTCGATAGTAAATCTTCAATTTTGGGAACCGGAAATTTATCCACCAGTAAGACACGGTTTAATGTTACCTTATAGTCTGCGCAAATACGAAGCGACACTTCCGGTTTATTTACTAATACCAAAGGTGAGGCCCAATCGGAGGCGTCAACCGGCTCGATGACTCCGGCCTGCAGCATGGCGTCCAGCTCGGCATCGACCCGCTCGCGCATCGCGTACGGCACCGGCCGCGCGAGACAGATACACCGGCGCGGCGCCGGCCCGGACGCACAGTGTTGCTTGCCCACCGGTAAACCGCCCCAGACCGCTCTCGAATAAGTGTTTAAATCTGTCGAATAACATGTTTAAACTTTCCATTTTATCACAGTTTTGTGTACAGCTTATTCTATTTACGTGAAATTTTGGGATATCAATCCCCAAACTAACAGCTAACCATTGCCTTCCCAACAATATGGTTGTCCCATTTTCTATTACATACAAATCAAGTACTTTACATTTACCGTTGTATTGTACTGGAGCCTCTATATAACCGGCTAGCTGAGCTTTACTGCCGTCATAAAATGAAAGTGTTAATTTACAGGGTAACAATGCCAAATGTTTAAATTTTTCTATATACAAATTATAACTTATACAAGATAATGCTGAGCCTGTGTCAATCTCCATTAATAATACATTATTGTCAACACTAATAGGAATGCTAACCGGTTTGTAGTCCCTCAAAGACATTTGGAACATTGGATGCTCGTTTTCTTCGCTCTCGCTTGCCGATGCCGGTGCGGAGGGGTCCTCCTCCCCCTCAGCTACGTGGTGGGCGCGCTCATGATGCACGGAGCCTTGCCAGTGCCGCACGCCGGAGCCAGTACCTCTGCCGTGCGCTGAACCGCGAATACCAGTTGATCCCGTACTCGAGGTCCACACGCGCCTGTTGGTACTTTTATTTTGATGTCTCTGACCGAGCGAGCACACCCGTTTTAAATGTCCAATTTTGCCACAAATATCACATTTGTAGTTATGATACGGGCATTGACGCCAAATATGGCGGGAACTGCCACACATTGTACAGGGACTCATTTGCACCTTATTCACTTCGGTCACTTGTGCTCATCCTTTGTCGCTCTTGTTTTACTACCCTTGTTAAATTTTCGTTCGCAATGGCGATACCAGAGGTGCTCGCGCCGCGGCCCGTGCAACCTACCACTGATGAGTCACTCTGGGCTGCTTCCATTGACGTAGCTAATTTCACTACGCCCGTCCAAGTTAAAGACTCCTCAGCAAAAAGTCGTTGACGCATCATATCACTGCGTAGACCGCACACAAATTGATCTCTCATATTTTCTTCCAAAGTGTCTTTGAATTCGCACGATTTTGCCAAACGTTTTAAATCCGTTACAAACTGAGATACTGTTTCGTTTTCACTCTGCCTACGTTGGCGAAACTTATAGCGCTCTGCTAGAATTGACGCTTTTGGTTGCAAATAATCGCTCATTATTCTTACAACATCGTGGTATTTCATTTTAGCGGGTTTAATTGGGCTGCACAGGTTAGTCATCAGTTCATATCCACTTTCGCCAACTACAGATATCAACGTAGGTAACTTTAATTCTTCCTTGACGCCGTTAACCAGAAAATACATTTCCAACCTTTCACAATATGAACTCCAATTGCCATTTCCAAAATCGAATTCTCCGATTCCACCCATGTTTGCCATATTTTATTATGATAACATTCCTCGTCGCCACTGCGAAATAAGACACACTTATTTGTTCCACGTTTATTGCGAGACTGCCATCGCCCGAAATCGTCTTACAATCGTTTTTCGAGTCTACCCTATATCTAAAGCCAAACATATGAGATACTAAACTACAAACAATATACCACATAACCAAACATGTAAAACATGTAAACATGTGAAAATCATTGGCGTGCTAATATATAATAAACGACAAACTGAATTTAAAAGAAATTGCATTTAAAGAAAGAAAAGAAAATAAACAAACGATGATCAATATTGCTTATTGTTTTGCGTTATTTAATATTATTTTATTGTACCGTTTTAAATATATTTATTAAATAATTATAATAAATAATTTAAGTGCTCGTTATTTAGCATAAAGGGAGCATTATCAATGGCCGTGGAACTTATCAAAATATTTTAGACTAACTAGAATAATGATTTGATTATTATATTCATATTTTAATGCCCCCCCCCCCCCACTTAGTATAAATTCAATAAGATTATGTATTTATTAATATTCCTTCTTTAAATAAAATTATATATATGTGACCAGGATGAATAAAATATGTTTTGATCTTTCTAAATAATCTTTCTAAAGGTTTAATAATATATCGTTTGTAATATTTTGGTGTGATCGTCTTAGTTAGGACCCTTATTTCGGTTGTGTTTGTTTAGTAACTTAGTTCACTAGAGAAAATGAAAGCTGTTGGTAGTGCCATATAAGTTAAGTGAACCCCGTTCACGAAGACAGGGCTCGAGAGGGGCTAAGAACATAAAAAGGTCCCTATTCCACTTGCATCAAGTTTACAATATTAATTTATTATTATTTATCCCTTCCCGCTTGGAAAACGCTCATAATATATATATACGTTTTTGTTTTGTTGTTGAACTGTTACAGCGATATGCTGGCTTGAGTACTCGTTCATTGTAATAAACAAAAAGTAACAGTTCAACAACAAAAAAAAACGTAACAAAGTCTAACAACAAACAATAATTATGTACAGTAAGTAGATTTACTTAAAACCAGGAATGTTATCACAACGCAGAGCGAGGGACGACTGCTCGACGGCACAAGCGCACATTGCACCCTTTTACCTGGAGACAGCCGTTATTCTGTCTCGCTCACACTGTTGTGCACAGCGTTTTTTACCTGCTCACACAAAGGATGCTATTGTGCTTACTTACGATTCCTTGAATTATTGAAGAATTTTATCTTACTCACTGGAATGGGTGTTTAGTTATCTAATATCGGGGTAGAGGCACTTTGAACAGTTACATTCAAATTATCATAGCTCCTAAACTATCTAACTCAGAGTTAAGATTTAAATGTGCATTTATAGCAAATATCCTGTATTATAATAAAAACAAGTAAAAAAATTGGTTAACACGATGGTTTTTTTTAAAGCTAAGAATCTGAAAAACAACATCAATTTGTTGTCTAATTTATTTTTTCAAAAATGTTTTTTACTAATACTGAAAAATTAAAAAATAATATTTTGAATCTAGATTTATTGTCTACACTATTAACAAACATTTGAGACCAATTTTGTTTTTGAAAGTCTTCTACTTGGGTAGATATTGTTAAATTAATACAAGCATCTATGTTTCGCCAACAATTTTTTTTAAAGTGCTGCTATTTTTTATTGATGGCGAAAAAAAATCATTGATCCCTGATTTGTCGATAAAATTAATTGTATTTTAACCCCTTAAAGTATCGGACATCGGAAACCGGACAGCCTGTATATCAAGGATTAAACATTGTTTTTTGTCAACTACTACTGT
Organism: Parnassius smintheus behrii; assembly: GCA_036936625.1. Classification (NCBI taxonomy): domain Eukaryota; kingdom Metazoa; phylum Arthropoda; class Insecta; order Lepidoptera; family Papilionidae; genus Parnassius; species Parnassius smintheus. The sequence continues at coordinate 8,382,425 of JAUPFT010000004.1, read as the reverse complement.
ATTAGTTACTTCGTTTGTTTATTGGACTGCTTAGCACTTGTTATTAATTTTTGTTTGTTCTTGCTCAAGTATTAGTTTAGTTTTTATTTTTTATAATGTGCTAGGCTGGAAAACATAAGTAAATATATACAATTCAACGTATCCCTATATTATATAGTGTAATATTTACGGATAACTTAACATGTAAACCTGCAGCAAACTATAATGTTTCTAGTCTATTTATTTTTTTCATCTTAATACATTGTTGTCTTACCCTGAACTTTTAGCTTTTGGCCAGTCTAATTTTTTCCCTTTAATTTTGTATTTTTTTAGACGATGTTCGATTACTTATTCTTACTACATTTTATTTAGAGTAGCTATTTAAAGAATTATGATTGATAGTTGTATAACACAAAACGGCAGATTATTGTTTTGTGTTAGACTTAAATTATGTGTATTTTAAATTGTGTGACTTTTGTTGATAAACAGTGGTTATTATAATATACATTCAAGATGAACTTGATAACATATGTTCTGCTTAGGTTAGCCGGAGGGATTGATAAATAGATACAATTTTTTTTCATTTATACATTATTTTTATTCGTCTATTTCAACTTTCTCCTACAGCTTATTTGGGTTTGTCTTATGCAGGAATGACAGATATAGGAAGGGTGGAGGTGGCATTGCCATATACCTTCGTTCTAGCCTTTCTTTTTCGGTTATTGCTTCGTCACCTTGACAATATTCTGCCTCTGTCGAATATCTATTCCTGCGGATTCGGGCGTGACGTTCCAGGCTCGTTTTGGGTATCGGTTACTGTCTTCCTTCTGTAGAATATTTTTCTAGCTTAGAAACCGTTTTTGAATCTCTCAGTGCGGACTACATACATCAAATTATCATGGGTGACTTTAACACTGACCTTCTTAAAACTTCTGCTCAAAGAGCTAAGCTCCTTAATATCCTGTCCTCAGTTAACTTGTCTATTCTACCATGTGCTCCTACCCACCACAATTCTGACTCTCCAGACACGTGGCTTGATTTAATCATAACCTCCTCTCCCCAACTCGTAGTTAACTATGGTCAGTTTTCTGCTTCCGGGTTTTCGCGCCATGATTTACTTTACTTTGCTTATAAACTAAAATCACCTAAATCTAAGCCAGACACTATCTGGGTACGAAACTTTGCCAGAGTGGACCTTGTTAATTTAGAAAATGATGCGTCGTCGATAGATTTTTCTCCGGTGTATGGTACGTCTTCAGTGGACAATAAAATTTCAATATTTAGTGATTTAACTCTGCAACTGTTTGACGTCCATGTGCCAGTACAAGCTATTAGAGTTAAGTGACCTCCAGCTCCGTGGATTGCGAGGGGTGTTCGCATGGCAATGAATCGACATGACGGGGCTTTTATAAAATTCAAGCGTTCAAGTGATAATATTTTAAACTCAGGCCTCTACAATTTAAGAAATTACTTCCTTGGCCATATCTCAATATGAACCTCTATCTTTCTCGTATGTCTCTGTCGACGAAGTTCGTAAAACTTTTGTATCTATTAAATCCAAAGAAGTGGGCGGTGATAATTAGAGTCGCCTCATGATCTCTTCTTATCTTGAATACTTCCTCTCAGTCATAACTCACATAATTAATTTTGCTCTGTTGTCTGGGGTCTTGGCGTAAAGCTTATATTATCGCTCTTCCAAAAAGTGCAAACCTCACTCAACTAAACAACTATAGACCTATTTCTATCTTACCCTTTTTATCAAAACTTCTTGAATCTGTGGTTCATCAACAATTGTCTGTCTATATTTGTAGAAATAACTTTCTATCTCAGTTTTAATCTGGCTTTTGGCCTAGACACAGCACAACCACTGCACTTCTAAAAGTCACAGAGAACATTCAGGAGGGCATGGAGAAAAGAAAGGCCAGAGTACTAGTATTGATTGAGTTCACAAATGCGTTCAATATGTTTGACCATGATATCCTCCTAGCTTTGCTTCAAAATCTCAAATTTTCTTCAACTGCTGCTGACTGGTTTACTTTCTATCTACGTGGCCGCCAGCAAGCTGGCGTGCCACAGGGTGGAATGATATCTCCACTTCTGTTGTCCATTTTTATTAACTGTCCCTCTCTTCTCAACTTAGCTTCTCTTACCGTCTTTACGCTGACGACCTGCAAGTATATACTCAAGCAGACGTCAACTCTTTATGTGACGCTATTGCTAGACTTAATATAGATTAAATGAATCTCCACAATTGGTCTCGCAAGTTCAGTATTAGTGTGAACCCCAATAAATGCCAAGTTATAATAATTGGTAGTGCTTGACAATTGTGTGAGCTTGACGTGAGCTGCGTTCCGCCTGTCACGTTTGATGACTCTATCATACCGTATTCTGATTGCGTTAAAAATCTGGGTGTCCACTTTGATACAAGCTTATGTTGGTCCACCCAAATTAAGAATATCAGTGCTTCCGTTTTTGCTAAGCTCAGTGCTTTAAACCGTCTTAAAAACTTTCTTCCTGTCAAGGTAAAGATGACTCTGAAGCAATCTCTTATTTTGCTCATCATTGACTATGCTGATGTATGTTTTCCTGATCTTAATGAGGTTTTCCTTGATAAGCTGGATCGTGTCGTCAATAACTGTCTTCGTGTCCATAAATAAGTTGAACAGCCATGGGGAAGCTACACAGCCCTGTCTGACACCTTTATGGATGCCAAACCAGTCCAAGTAGACCCCGTTGATTCTAACACAAGCACTCGAATCCCTATACAGAGACTTTAATGCCTGTATCAAACCAGCGCTCAACCTAAATGCGTTCAGCGTTTGTTATGACAAACGCTGTGTTATGACACAGCGTTACATTTCGCACTCAGCTTACATGGCTTCCAATTCGTCAGCGAAGACACATTAGAATAGTTAATACAGTTTTTTCTATTTTATTTGATGATCATTATCTGAATTATCTAAAACATAAGTTTTAGTTCATGCGCGACACTCATGACAGACAGCTTCGTTCATGAGAGACTCTTGCTTTCTTTATACCCATTCGCCATTCGAGTTTCATATCTTCATCGTTTGCTATCCAAGCCGCCCGCCAAAGGAACAACCTGCCTGAAAAATTGAGACAACCTACCTGTAAACAAACATTTAAGAAGAATGTTCGGGTTCATTTTATAAAATTGCTTTATAACTGCTAAGCTCCGTCATCGGTATTTTTCGCTCGGTTTTTTTTTAATTCGTGTGTTTTGGAAATTATATTTGGATACAAATTACATACTGATGAAATACGAATAATATTTTTTGATCTTAGCGACATAATAGAAAAAACTGAACTGGTTATTTGATAAAAAAACATGAGTGCAATTAGTTTAATTTAAATTTTCGTGTTTTCAAAAAATACTAAAAAAAGGCTCGAAAAAATAGATTTTCTCAAAAAAGAAAGGAACTTGAAAAAAAATTAAAAAAAGTCAGTCGATCGGTCTGGGCTCGAACCATGGTATTACGATTTTGTGACCGACCATTATACCAATTAAGCTATTTGTAATCATTAATAAACTGTCAAAATTTACCTTCTTAATCTAACGATATTGTAGCAGTTTTCATTGCCTAAAAACACGGACAAAAAACAATTTCTAAAAATAAATCCTAGCTAGATCGATTTATTGCCCCCGAAACTCCCTGCACACAAAATTTTATGAAAATCGTTGGAGACGTTTCCGAGATTCCGATTATATATATATATATATATATATAAGAATTGCTCGTTTAAAGGTATAGGATATATATATTGGTGGTTGAGAATATCCACTACCCCATATCTTCCCGTCGGTGTGGTAAGATATGGCGACAGAGGGCGACAGGCAGGAGATGGGCAGCAGCATCTTCCTAACAACAATAATATAATAAAAAATGCGGTTGCCAAACTGCTAGCACAGCGTGGCAACTATGACAAATATCCCCCTATGAGTAACGACGCAAACAAACGGCCCCCAGTCCCCGGCGGCCCCGCTATTCCTGGCTACGTTGGCAGCCATGGTAACGGCAGGGCAGGGGGTGCTAAGAATCTCCGGTGCAGGTTCGGTTGCCACCTACGACGACTCGACCTGGCAACATATAACGCACGCACCCCGAGGACTGACGAGAAGATACTTGAGTTGGAAGAAGAGGTAAACAAGTTGCGCTGGCATATTATTCAATTATCCGAGGTCCGAAGAGGGAGAGAACACGGTAATCCTCGAGTCCGGCAACTTGTTCTATCACCGGGAGGGCGACCATCTGTCCCAAGGAGGTGTTGGATTTAATGTCCACAAGTCATTCGTCTACAACGTTGTAAAGTTTGGGGGTGTGTCGACGAGGATCACGTACCTGATACTCAGAATCATCAAACGGTATTCGCTGAAGATCATACAGGTTTATGCACAAACCTCGGCACATCCCGATGAGGAGGTGAAGAAAATGTATGACGATATTTCTAGAGCCATGCAATCCTCCAAAACCCACAACACTGACTGACTGACTGACTGAGACTTCAACGCAAAACTAGGCACAAGAGTGGGGCAAAGGAACCGTAGGGGCCAGCAGCTGGCCGACTTTATGGAGAAAGAGGGACTATTTATAATGAACTCTTTCTTCCAGAAGCGGCCACACAGAAAGTGGACTTGATCAAGCTCCGACGGTTCGACATAAATTGAGATTGACTTCATTATGACGATCAAACGCCAACTGGTTAGTGATGTCTCTGTGATCGCAAGGGTGAAAACTAGCAGCGATTACCGAATGGTTGGAGGCACACTGAACCTAAACGTTAAGTTGGAGAAGTCAACGCCCCGACCGCTCGTGCTCTAATTCAGAATCCCGAAACCTTTCAGCTCGAGTAACGTAACCGCTTTCAGTGCCTAGAAGATTGCAATGCAGTGGACGATATAAATGACAAGCTGGTGGAAATTGTCCATGCGGTCGGAGCTAAGTTCTGCAAGACCCGCCGCAGAAGAACACAAAAACTCTACGATCACACTGTTAATCTCATGGCTGTTAGATGGGAGATGAGGCTGCAATCGTCAACAGATTTAACAGCATATAGGCAACTGAACAGACAGATCTCAAAATGCATGCGGTGAGACGTTATCAACTTTAAAACTGCTCGTATTGAAGAAGCGATCAAGCGGAACCACGGCTCCAAAGTCTTTGCCAGTGATCTGTCTGCCAGTAAGAGCCAACTGTCAAAGCTGAAGACTGAGTGTGGCAGAATCGTTTCCGAGACACTTGAGATTTTGAGTGAGATTGAGAGGTCCTATGGGCAGCTGTACACATTAATGTTGGAGCCACACGCAAGTGTGAGTAACGATCCAAGAGCAAGTCTTATCCGACACTATTCCGATGATATCCCCGACGTCAGTCTGAGCGAGATTAGAATGGCTCTCCACCACCTTAAAAATGGCAAGGCCCCGGGCGAGGATGGAATTACAGCGGAGCTTCTGAATGTGGGTGGAAAACTCGTACTTGAAGTCCTTCAGAAGCTCTTCAATTCCGTCCTCCATGGTGGCAATACTCCGGAGGCATGGAGAAGAAGTGCGGTGGTCTTGTTTTTCAAGAAAGGTGGCCTTCTTGAAGAACTACAGACCGATATCCCTTCTGAGCCGCGTAACATGCTGTTTTAGGGAGACGTTACGAATCGACTTCCAGCCCCCGAAGAAGACGGTTTCGGAAAAGGCTTTAGTACCATAGACCACATATATACCCTTCGGCAAATTGTACAGAAGCCCGAAGAGTACAATCTGTCACTTTGCCTAGCGTATGTGGACTATAAGAAAACCCTTGATTCTGTTGAAATTTGGGCGGTGCTACAGCCAATTTAGCGGTACCAAGTTGGCTGTCGGTATATTGAAGTGCTGAAGTGTTTATACAGTGTGGCTACGATGGCTATCGGAGTACAGAACCAGAGTACGGAACCTATCAAATTGCAGAGAGGTGTAAAACAGAGTGACGTCATTTTTCCGAAACTTTTCACCGCTGCATTGGAAGATGTTTTCAAGCTTCTGGACTGAAAAGTATATGGTTTTAACATCAGTGGCGAGTACATTATTCACCTACGATTTGCCGACGATATAGTGCTTATGGCAGAATCGCTGGAGGACTTAAATACTATGCTCGAACGATATATAACGAATCGGACTTAAGATGATCACGGGAAAAACAAAGATCATGTTTAATGTCCATGTTACAACTATGCCGGTAGTTGTTGGGAGCACTAAGCTCAAAGTATTTGTCGTCAATAGTAAGTTTACCTGGGACAAATAGTCCGACTAGGTAAGTCCAACTTCGACCAAGAGGTCAATCGATAGATTAAGTGTCGATGACCTGCGGAACCGAGACGTGGTCCTTCACTGCTGGCCATATAAGGACGCTTAAAGTCGCTCAGCGAGCTATGGAGAGGGCTTTGCTCGGAGTTTATGCGTGATTAACTTAGAAATAAGGATATCCGCAGTAGAACCAGAGTGACCGACATGGCTCAACGGATTAGTAAGATGAAGTGGCAATGGGCCAGCCATATAGCTCGAAGAACCGACAAGTGTTAGGGAAAAAGGTTCTCGAGTGGCAGCCTCGTACCGGTATGCGAAGTGTAGGGCGACCCCCCACTAGATGGAGACCTGATGACCAGATGACGACCTGGTACGACATGCAGGAAGTCGATGGATGCAGGTGGCTCAGGACCGTGTTTTGTGGCATACCTTGTGGGAGGCCAATGTTCAGCAGTAGACTTGTGAAGGGCTATAATAATGATGATGATATATATATATATATATATATATATATATATATATATATATATATATATATATATATATATATTTGAGTATATTTTTATTTAATTCCTTTGTAACCGCCTTCATAGTTCTATCAATGCCCTAAGGTTGACTGGCAGAGAATGCTTTTAGCATTAAGTCCGTCTTTTGATCCTATATTTTCATTGTACTTGTATATGTATAAGGTGTAGATAGGTACTTTATGTGGTACTACCGCAAAAAAGAGACACTGAGTGAATAAGCCGCTCTTTATACACTTCTAACACCTATCACGATTGAAATTGTCCCAATTGCACGGAAGGTCTTGCCCGCCTGCCGCCCTGCCGCACACATCACAATTAAGGGTCATCCCCACTCCTACACCCTAGATTGCCCCTGAGGCAGGCACGTGAGTAGCCGTCATATGGCACCTTATTAACCTCTCAAACGGCAAGCGTCCAAACTTGACCGCTTCAACATTCCGTCAATATTCAAGAGATCAAATGTGACTGCACCCACCCACAGCAGTTTAACTCATCAATGCTTATGTTTAGGGGCTTATTTTCTATGAAGAAGTTTGGCATTATAGAATCAATATGAAATTTTCTATCCTCTAGTGAAATAAAAAGTAATTTAATTTATGGATGCTTATTTACGTTCATTTCGTACGCCATTTTCATGTGAATGTTATTGTGTTGAAATTTGGATTTTTCTAGTGTTTTATTAGTGTTTTATTGTAGTGTTTTATTACAAAATTGGAATGAAAGTTTTGAAGTGAATATAATTTATCTTTTATATATTTAGTTTATTTTTATTTATTTAAACTTTATTGAACCTTACATTAAATACAGGATCAAAAGGCGGACTTAATGCTTAAAGCTTTCTCTGCCAGTCAACCTTAGGGAATTGATAGAACTACGAAGGCGGTTACAAAGGAATTAAAAAAATTATACACAAATATATATATATATATATATATATATATATATATATATATATATATATATATATATATATATAAGATTTTAGGATAGGAAAAGTAAAATTTAGTGTACCGACTCGTTCTGTGCTTGGCCCGATCGGATATACAGGTTGTCCCAGAACGTAACGATCAAACGAAATGGGGTTGTAGACCATGGAAGAACTGTTCGAAAAAAAATTATGTCCTATACCCAAATTGCTTGGTTTAAAAGATAAAGGCTAATTTATAAATTTTCCAGAAAATCGGGTATAAAATATTTTATGAACGGGTGAAAGCACTTTCAAGAAAGATGGATTTATGAACACGCACAACATACATAGTTTGAGTACGGTGAACCCGCATTTAATGCACGAAGAAATGTCTCACTACCAATTCAAAGTAAATCAGTGGAACGGTATTATTAACGGGCGCTTAATCGGACCTTTCGAATTTCCAGTAGCACTTAATGAGCAGGTCTACCTGGAATTTTTAAGAAGAGACCTGCCCATTTTATTATAAGACTTACTACTAGCAACTTTACGAGATATGTGGTTACAGAATAAAGGTTGCCCCGCTCATTATGATTTGTCGCTAAGAAACTTTTAAAATGAACATTTCCCAGGAAAGTAGATAGGTCGCATGGGGCCTATTTTATGGCCAGCACGCGATTACCTACCTGAATAATTCTAGTCACTTCCATATCTTCTGTCTCGCTTGCAATTACATATTCCTATGTGTCATAGCAACTAAAACTGAGAAGCATCGTATGTATCGTAATTTTGAATGTGTTTTGTTTAATACGAAAATTGGATAAAAAATGAACTACTTTTTACTTTTCTATGTATATTAGGTTTAAAATCGGCGAAATTAGCGTGAAAACAAATTGTTTTTCTTAACATTAATCGAACGGACGAATCATTTAAAAAAATATCTAATTGAGTAATTTGCACAAAATCTTCCCTCCGCCAGAAAAAAACTATACCACAAAAAGTTGAAGTAAACGTACAATTTAAAATCTACATGAATTACGCCAACTTTTGAATACAGTTGACAAGTCCATGTGGGTACATTTTTCTTACAGCATGATGGGTCCAACTTGCTCGATAAAACTTTAATGTTATATTTTTACACTTTTACGAACTTTTATGTATTTATTTCTAACAAACCGTAAGAGGTACTAAAAAATAAAATAGTATATAATAGTATATCATTGGGCTATATAAAACAGAAAAAAAATTAAAATAGGTCCTCATTTGCAGATGCAGTATCAAAAATATTGACGCATAGGCTGATTTTCTGGAAAATTTATAAATCAGCCTTTATCTTTTAAACCAAGATATTTGGATATGGGACTTAATTTTTTTCGAACAGTTCTTCCATGGTCTACAAGCCCCTTTCGCTTGATCGTTACGTTCAAAATTTAAGTTAAAATTTCGTCCAGAATTGTAGAATATATATGTATGCTGACGATACCTGCCTCGTGTATAGTGGAAAACATAGTAGACAGTTAAAAGTGCAGCAGGATTCAAATAATTTAATAAATGGTCCCACGACAATGGTATTTTCATAAACTTGAATAAAACCAAATTTATGGTAATATCATCACCCTATAACCATTCTAAAAAACAGTATATATAGCTCTTATAGGTCACACTTACGATTGCCTGCATACTGATCAGTTGAGCTCTCTCTGCCGCTTTTAAATGCTAGAATGTGTAACGAATTGTAAATATTTAGGGTTGATAATAAGTAATCGTTTCTCATGGGACTTGCATGTTGAATTAGTGTGTAACGGGCTTAGGTCAGTTTCATGTAAACTGAATCATATAAAATATGTTGTGAACGGAAGAATCATGTATATGCTGTATTATGCCCTGGCAGACGAAACGATCGGATATGGCTTAAGTGCGTATGGACTTACATTTCCAATTTATCTTAACAAAATAAAATCTATACACATAAAATTCTTAAAGATATTAGTTGATCTTAAAACAAAAAATTCTTTAGATAAAAAATATTAAATGTTATTTAAAATTTGCAAAATTATTTCCATAGACATGAAAGTAAAATCCATCATCATAATATTAGAACAGCATGGTATGGTAACATTTAAGAAACCTAAGACATATTATATAATGCCGAAGCACCATATTACACAGAGGAGGAAATATCATAACTAGGGTTGAAAATCACTTTGGACGGCGTACAAGACAATGGATAAGTCCAACCTTGTGTAATGAGTTGGCGGATATATATAACGAAAGCGAAACATTATCTGTCGATGTGTCCATAGTGGTGAATGTTTCTTTAATTATTTATGTTAATTTAAGTTTTTATAATTATCAAATATTGTTTTAAAGAGTGTGGGGCGATAAACTGTTGCATTGCCGACAAACTGACTTACAGTTTTGCAAAATTTAAACTGTAAATAATGTACACTCTTTACAAGAGTAAATAAATAAAACAAACGGACACTTGTAATTTATTTCATCTGAGTTTTATCTTAAAACACAAAATAAATAATAAAAGCAGAGTTCAAAACCGAGATAAAACTAATATGCCGTAATAATTCAAGTGAGATTGGAGGTTGTGACCATTTTTTATAGAAGAGGGGGCAAACGAGCATGCGGCTCACCTGATGTTAAGTGATTACCGCCGCCCATGATCAACCGCAACACCAGGGGAATGGCAGGTGCGTTGCCGGCCCTTTAGAAAGGAGTAAGCTCTTTTCTTGAAGGTCCCCAGGTAGTATCGGTTAAGAAAAATCGCCGGTGGTAAACTATTCCACAGAGAGGTTGTACGCGAAAGAAAACTCCTTTTGAAACGTACAGTGGTGGACCGCCAAGCATCAAGATGGTGTGGATGGTATCGGGACGTTTGCCACGTAGTGCGTTCACGAAATTTGGCGGCTGGGATTAATCCGAACAATTCCTCAGAGCACTCTCCATGGTATATGCGAAAGTAAACGCAAAGGGATGCAACATCTCTTCGCAATGCCAGTGAATCGAACCGATCGGAAAGCACTCGGTCGTCGACGATTCGAGCCGCTCTGCGCTGGATGCAGTCAAGTGGAAGGAGCTGGTATTGGGGAGCCCCAGCCCAGAGATGGGAACAGTATTCCATGTGCGGTCGAACCTGCGCCTTGTAAAGTTGCAGGCGGTGTGCCGGCATGAAATACTGTCCCGCTCTGCTGAGCACGCCAAGCTTTTTAGTGGCCAATTTGGCCTTCCCTTCCAAGTGACCACGAAACTGCACGTCACTCGATATGTCTACGCCGAGGATTCCGATACTGGCTTAAGCAACAAAGGGAGTGCCTTGAAACTGAGGGGATACTACAAAGGGGTTCCTTTTAGCAGTTAACGCGCAAACTTGTGTTATCTGGGGGTTAAACTGGACTAGATTTAGTCGCCCCCAATCCGAGACTCTGTTCAGCAAAGACTCGACTTCAGACACAAGTTTTTACCGGCACTCGGAGACGTTTTCCCGAGAAATATTGGCTCGACCGGTGTAAAGAGCATCACCAGTGCTGTCATCTGCATAGCAATGAATGTTACGGGTTGGCAACATATCATTGATATGCAGAAGAAACAGCGTTAGCGATAGCACGCAGCCCTGTTGAACACCAGCATTAATAGGCTTGCAATCGGAGCTTGCACCGTCAACAACGACCTTGATGCTCCGATCTGCAAGAAAGCTGGTGATCCAATCGCACAATTTCTCGGGAAGCCCATAGGAAGGGAGCTTCGAAAGAAGCGCTTTGTGCCAAACCCGATCGAAGGCCTTCGCAATGTCCAAACTAACGGCCAATGCCCCCCCCCCCCTCGGACTCTACTGCCTCCACCCATCTGTGAGTTAGGTAGACCAGAAGATCACCAGCTGACCGACCACGGCGAAAACCGTATTGGAGGTCACTAATCAGCTGGTGATCCTCAAGGTACCTCATGAGCTGGCAGTTTACAATGGACTCCATTGTTTTGGAGAACAAGGAGGTGATGGCGATAGGCCGGTAGTTGGACGGGTCTGAGCGGTCGCCTTTTTTAGGGATTGGGTGAACGAAAACCGTCTTCCACGATTTTGGGACTACGCCTAAGGTGTACCGGAAAAGACGCGTTAAAACCAGTGCCAACTCTGGAGCACACATCCTCAACACAATTGGGGGGATTCCGTTAGATCCACACGACTTGTGGATGTCCAGAGATAAGAGTGCTTTGTGAATCGCATCGCACGCATTTTTAGGGATCGGGTGGACGAAAGCCGTCTTCCATGATTTCGGGACTACGCCTAGGGAGTAAGAGTACCGGAAAAGACGCGTTAAGACCGGTGCCAACTCTGGAGCACACGTCCTCAGCACAATTGGGGGGATTCCGTCAGGCCCACTCGATTTGTGGATGTCCAGGGAGAGGAGTGCTTTGCGAACCGAGCGCTGTGTGAACTGCACCTCCGGCATGGAGCACTCACACCACGGGATGGTTGGCGGCGTACTCTACCCGTCATCGAGAGTCGAGTTAGACGCAAATATAGAGCCTAGAAGATCGGCTTTCTCCTTTACGGTGTGGGCCAGTGAGTCGTCGTCCCTGTGCAGAGATGGAAGAGATGGCTGACAGAAATTCCCCTGGACAGCCTTGGCGTGAGACCAGAATGCATGGGTTCCAGAAGGAAGGTGAACTAGTTTCTCGCCAGTTCTGCCTATGTGCTCTGACTTTGCCTTGACAATGACTCTTTTGAAGGACCTAGAGGCGGAATTATACTTCTTTTTTAGAGCGCTGGTATTTACATCCCGGGACGCTGATGCATCAGCCCAGGCCCGGTAGCACTCCTGCTTATAGCATGATGCTATTTTACAGGAGCGGGCACCACAGAGGAAGGAATAAAAATTTCCATACAATAAGTACCACATCAGCGACAGAATCCGCAACAACGTTGGGATCATCCGGCGAGAAGCAAACCCGCCCCCAAGGGTAGGATGCAAAGAAAGACCGCATCCCATCCCAATCGGCTGACTTATATTGCCAAACACGGCGGCAGCCTGCATAATGCAACCGCGATTTCAGCGTGAGTGGCACCACACTCCGGACAAGACAATTGTCCGAGGAGCCTAAAGGGGCATCGACGGAAATCTGATATCCGTCCGGGTGAGAGGTCAGCAGAAGGTCCAACATGGAAGGTGCATGATCGTCCACATCTGGAATCCGCGTAGGCGAAGTAACCAGTTGTGTCAGACCGTATGCCAAGGCAAAGTCATGAACAGGTCTCCTCGCATAATCGGTTAAAGGTGAACCAAGCCATTCGGCGTGATGGGCGTTAAAGTCGCCGAGGATCACGATCTCTGTGGAGGGGATCTGCTGTAGCAACAAATCTGCAGCCATTTGGACGTGGTCGCGGAGTACCGCTATGGGACCGATAAAGGCACTCGTAGACGCGTGGATGGTCGTCGCTGTCTACGTGTAGCCAAAGGATGGACAGGTCCGAACCTTCAAGTCTGCCGAGGTGTCGAGAACCGATGTCCTCTCTGACGTAAACGCAAACTCCAGCCCGAGGCACAAAGGAGCGTTCCAGTTTGTACCCCGGGTAGGATAGATACGAAACATCAGCCGGAGAGGACACCCGCGTCTCGCTCAGAAAGAGCAGAGCCGACCTCGCCGTCTCGAGGTGGTAGTGGACGGCGCTTAGGTTAGAGTGAAGTCCCCTGATATTGCAGAAATTCACGGACAGCGTGGCAGGGGTCGCCTTGGTCTTGTTGCTCCATTTGCACCGAGCAGTTGTAGTCTTGATCGAAATTTTGCCCCCCCCCCCTTCTGAGCACCCACGCTCAGAAGTGGAGAAACATGGCCGTGGATGCTCAGCGAGGGATTCTCCAGGGGTGCTGGTACCCTCCTGGGGTAGTCTATCTTTATTTAATTCCGCTACCATGTTGATGGGGGGGAGGGGGGATTTGGGCCTCCGGCCACCTGCACTCACCAGACGAAACGCGAAAGCAGAGCTTCCACTTCACGCCGGTATTCTGTTAGGTCGTGGTACCACCCCGGTTTGAGCCGGCCCATACGTGCAACAGCAAAGCTGTCGCGTGGTTCTACCACTGTTATCTATGAAATCATTTGATATTCATGATTTTTTAATTTCAATTACATATCCATCCATCCATTCATTCATTACAGCTATCGATAGTCCACTGCTGAACATAGGCCTCCTTCATAGATTACCTCATATGAGGATGGGGAGGGGGGGTGGCCAAAGTTGTTACGCTTGACAGTTTTTTTTTTTGTTATAAGGTTCCATTGTAATGCAAGTAATTCTTATTAGAACTTATCAGAAAAAGCAGTTGCTAATCTTAGAGAAAGGTTTAGGAATAATAAAAAAATTTTGTTCGAAGAATATTTCAACACAAGTTTCATAATAAAAGCCTTGAATAGCCTTATCATCCCTTTCCGGGAGCCCCGCGAGACTAACGATGCTTATTCATGGTTATCAAGTTTTGCGGGCGAGGGATTATGTCTCAGTATTCCTATTCTCAGCCTAAGGACTATCTTGTTTTATTTTCTAACAAACTATCGCCCTCAGCTACGCCAGCATTGTTGTCACGTTCTTTATTCGTGAAATGTAAAATGAAATATTTTTTGAGGGGTCAAAAATCTAGGACGTAATTCTGAATTATAACGAATCGTATTCTTTATATATCGTAATTTACCAATTAGTGATAAACAGCATGCTTAAATCACCTAATTCACCTAATGGTATGTGGTTACTGAAACCCCTGGATGAACAACGAATGAACGAACAACGAACATAAGATGACAAATTCTGTGGCAGCTTGTGGTGAGATTCCTAAAGCCCCAATAATGTACCAGTATATTATAATATAGTACTAGCTCTTCTAGCCACTAACCCTTTTTTACATAGGGACATGCGTACCCGCCTTGCAGGGACTAGGTGGGTTATGTCGGACTCGTGCCGAAAACCCCATGGTGTTCCACCTTCGCTGCATATTGGCAGGGCTACAGGAACTCTTTTGCATAAATCCGCAGCAACCTCAGTGTCAGCCAGCTTCTCGGGGAGGACTTCTCACCCTTTTCCCTGTCAGATGAGACGCATGAGGAACACGAGGCGTGCTTTCTCCGCAGCCTCTAACTCCAACTGCGTAACAGATCCACCCTTGAGTCCTGAAAAAACGAGCACTCGGAAGCACTAGCTTTCCCCAACGGATCAATCTGTGGCTTCACCGCCAACCAATTTCTGGTCGTGGAGAGTAGGTAGAGCTACACCTCGAATACCGACACTCTCCTCCCCCCGTGGCCCTATGCAGCCCATGGTCCCGGAGGATAAGCCGAGTGGTGCACCGCCATACCAACACTCCTTTTCCCCATCGTCTCCGCTTCCGCTGCAGAGGTAGAGGGAGGGAACACTTCTTTCGCCATAGCCCGCCAATAAACATCCGAAGTAGGCTCGAATCCACATAGACATGAAAAAGACCATCTACTGCTAGACATAATCTCACAATGACCTCTCCTTTAGAATGGAGGAACTTTATTCAATTTTTACTTTGCGGATACATTAGCGATTGCTCTAGCTGACAATTTGTTCCTTCGACATTACTCTCTATTGACTACCGGGTATTTATATCTGCCATAGACGTGACGATTTTTATATAAGTATTAAGTAAAATAAATTACTTTTTAGCACTTCTTTTTGCTTGATAAATTAAACTTATACTTATACTATAATAATATTTCACTTTAAGTACACACAGCCACCAGCGAAGTGACGCACTTGCAGACATCGAAATCACGACTAAACTACCATTAAGATATAGCAGTTCCTTTTATACAGTACGACGTCGTGACGATTACCAACAAATCACACTATTAAATCAGAAGTATATTATGTAAGTACATCTAATAATCATATATCTTTAGTAAGGTAAATAATTACCTTAATTTAGCAACATTAATCATCCGACAAACTTTATATATGTAGTGTACTCTAAGCGCAATGCTGAATATTTCGGCTTAGATATTCCATTTTTTGAATAATTTATCTTTGTTTTCCATCATTAGAACTAGTTTAACACTCGCCCAGGAATTTGTTCCACGGGACGTGATAGACCACGTATTACTTTTCTTGAATTAAAGTAAATGTTGCTGAAAATTTCACAGAGCTTATAATTTTGCTCAATAAGATTATTGATTTTAGCCAGATCATTTCAGTCCATAGTTTACCGTAGTTTGCATTTTATAGCATTATTGCCCAATACTTCACGGGGGAACTACTACTACTTATCGATAGATATAAGTAACCAATATCTACAGCTAAGTAGTGTTGTGTGAATAAGTCAACTAGCGCCATCTAGTGTCAGGAACGAGATCGAGGGGAGCTCTGCAGAGAATGACATCACACTCTCAACCGACAGCGCCATCTGAAGAACTAAGTTTCTAGAAAATCTATACTCGCAAACTCGTCCCTTTGCGCGCATTTACCTGAAGATTCGGGATATTTCTTTGCTAATTTAAATAAATAGGCGCTGCAAGATGCGATCGGGGCACAGAGTCGAACTCAGCGACACAAGCGAAGCTTCGGAGCGGAATTAAGTGAATTAGTGTGTTTAATTATTAGTGTTTTTAGTTTTAATTTGTGTAAAGTAAATTAAAGTGTTAATTTAGGTAATTCTATCGGCAATTTTTATTGTCACGAACCTCAAGCTCGTAACAATTGGTGTCAGAAGTGGGATAAAATAATGCCGATTTTACCTAAGGAGGAAACGGAGGGTGTCCGTACCCGAAGTCAACGCCAGCAGGAGACGGACCAACGAAGATTTGGTGGTGCAACGCCGCAGACGTCGGAGGGCCAGCCACCAGCTGCAGGCCCGTCGGTAGCTCCTACATCTGCTGCACCTGACTTAGGTGCTCTGATGGTGATGCTGCAGGAGCAGGCTCGCCGACAGGAGGAACAGGCTCGCCGATAGGAGGAACAGGCTCGCCGACAGGAGGAACAGATCCGTCAGTTGAAAGAGCAGCTGCAGAGCGGACAGGAGGAACAGGCCCGCCGATTGGAAGAGCAGCTGCGGGGCGGACAGGAGGAACAGGCCCGCCGACAGGAGGAACAGATGCTCCTCATGAAGGACCTTCATGCTACCTTTGGGAAAGAGATAAGGGAGGTGAAGGATAGGGTTGCTCAACATGACAACCGCCTGGTGGAAGCTGAAACCCGAATCGAAGAACATGAAACCCGAATCAACCATGTGAACAATCGGGTTGACAACGTGATGGCTGACGTGAAGAAAACGCTGAACGACCTCAAACTTGGGGATGGAACTACAGCTCCCGTAGTAGCTACAACACCTTCGCTACGTGGGTTCAAGGTGCCACCGTTCGACGGGACTTCTTCCTGGTCGGCCTACAAAATCCAGTTCGAGGCCGTCATGGAGGCAAACGGCTGGAATAAAAGCCAGGCCATGACTGCACTCACCTTAGGCCTGCGCGACCAAGCCTTAACCGTGTTGGAAGCTCTCGGTAAGAAAGTGACCTACGAGCAGCTCCTGGAGGCATTGGAGGCGAGATATAATGACGCTCACCTGGAACACGTCTTTCGCGCGCAGCTTAATGATCGCGTGCAACGCAGCAATGAAAACCTGCAGCAGTGGGCCCTTGAGGTGGAGAAGATGGTTCGAAAAGCATACCAGTCTGTACCTGTGCTCATTGAAGGGAACCTGGTGCAGACATTCATCGACGGCATCCGCGACCTGGAAGTCAGAGCTGCTGTGAGGCTCGGGCACCACGAGACGCTTAAGGACGCCTTGGCCCATGCACTGGAGGTAGAAGCCGTGCGGCAGGATCATCGTTCCCATCGCGTCAGGGAAGTTGCAGCAGCTACAGTTCGTGACCGCAACAGAGGATACAGCCCTAGGTGCTATGGCTGTGGGGAAAAGGGCCATCTTCGATCCAGCTGCCCTAAGCGAACCGTGGAAAGGAGAGTTGATCGACCTCGAGAGGGTAGTGCAGCTACCGGCACTGCCTGGCGGCGACAGGATCATCGTTCACCTCACGCTAGGGAGGTTACAGCAGTTACGGTTCGCGACCACAATAAAAAATACAGCCTGAGGTGCTATGGCTGTGGGGAAAGGGGCCATCTTCGGTCCAGCTGCCCTAAGCACACCCTAGGAAGGGAAGGCGAACGGTCTCAGGAAGGAAGTGCGGCTAACAGCACCGCCGAGCAGCAGCAGGAATACGACTTTACTATCAGACACTGCAGCGGGAAATTTCACGGCAACGCAGATGCATTGTCAAGAAGACCTTGTCCGGAAGATTGCAACCATTATAGTAGGCAAGGGAGTAAGGAAGTGGTATCCGTGAGGATGCTCAGGACAGACCACCTCAGCAACGGGTGGAAAGACAGCCTACGACGTGCACAGCAGGAAGATCCAGACATCAAGCCGATTCTGGGATGGATGAAGGCCCGTGCTACCAAGCCTAAGTGGAGGGACGTCTCAGCGATGAATTCAACCACGAAAAGCTATTGGGCCCAATGGGACAGCTTGCTGCTTCAGGATGGAGTCCTGTGCCGTAAATGGGACAATGGTCGAAGAGACAGCTGTCGTTTGCAAATGGTTGTCCCTAAAGCTAAAGTGCCGAATGTTCTACAGCTGTGCCATAATGGTCGTTCAAGAGTCCATCTGGGAGTTAAACGAACTCTACTGAAGGTCCGAGAACAGTTTTACTGGGTCCATTATCGTGACGATGTCGAGGATTGGTGTCGTACATGTACAAGTTGTGCGGCCGTGCGGGGACCTCGGACACGTAGTAGAGGAGCACCGAAATTGTACCATGTTGGTGCACCACGGGATAGGACAGCCCTTGGCATTGCGGAGCCGTTACAGAAAGGCGTAAGAGGGACTCCTAAGATCGTCCATGTGGATCGCTTGGCGCATTATTATGGGACCGATAATGCTCGGGACGAGCATGTCTTAGGAGGGGGCAGTGTTGTGTGAATAAGTCAACTAGCGCCATCTAGTGTCGGGAACGAGAGCGAGGGGAGCTCTGCAGAGAATGACATCACACTCTCAACCGACAGCGCCATCTGAAGAACTAAGTTTCTAGAAAATCTATACTCGCAAACTCGTCCCTTTGCGCGCATTTACCTGAAGATTCGGGATATTTCTTTGCTAATTTAAATAAATAGACGCTGCAAGATGCGATCGGGGCACAGAGTCGAACTCAGCGACACAAGCGAAGCTTCGGAGCGGAATTAAGTGAATTAGTGTGTTTAATTATTAGTGTTTTTAGTTTTAATTTGTGTAAAGTAAATTAAAGTGTTAATTTAGGTAATTATATCGGCAATTTTTATTGTCACGAACCTCAAGCTCGTAACAGTAGCACTAGTACAGTAGTACCCATAGATCACGGCTTTACTTTTTTCTTTTATTTTTATACTTTGATTCACATAGGTATTTACTTTAAACGAGTTTGTTAATAATAAAGTGTATGAAATTACATGTATTTCCCGTATAATGGCAATTATTTAAGGACGTTGTTATATTTTTGACGTACTCGGAAAAATTCGTCTGACTTACTTTATATTTATATAATATTCTTAATATATTAGATATCAGATTCAAACAAAACAAAAAATGATAAAACTATAATATTATATATAAAATTTAAAAAACAAATCAGGTCACTTATCAAAAATTTTAATGCATCGTACTGATGATGCTATTTGAAATTAATGTAAAAGTGAACTGTATAGTGGATGGAATTACTTATGGCTTGCGTTTGCAATTTTTGCAACCGACACATAACAAATGGGAGCACGCACTTGGTGAATGCCAGCAGCTTATCGTACTTCAGGTTGACTCTCGCGTGGTTCTCTCCTAGTTTTTCTTGCGCAATTTATA
This sequence comes from Parnassius smintheus behrii, assembly GCA_036936625.1. NCBI lineage: Eukaryota > Metazoa > Arthropoda > Insecta > Lepidoptera > Papilionidae > Parnassius > Parnassius smintheus. Next base: position 8,362,823 of record JAUPFT010000004.1, on the reverse strand, counting down.
AAAATTTAACAGAATTCACGGCCGTGATTTTATGTTTATTTGATAAAATTTAATATGGCAAAACGTCGTTCTTACTATAATCGGACACGGATCGACGCTAAATAACCAACAAAATGTTTCAGATATAACACTATTTAAGTCACCGAAGGATTTGAGTAGGAAGTTATGAAATGTGAATTTACTTAATTTTTATTTTAGATAGGTAGGTACTTATTGCAAAAAAGAATTAAGTAATAATTTATCTAATACCCCCGAAATTTACTAAAAATTTAGTTGAAATTTACTGGATTAAAACTACTTTTACGGATTTTATCGCGTTTATTTTTACTTTTTATTTTTAATTCCCGACGTTTCGGGCGCTTTCCAGCACCCATGGTCACGGGGGACTGAGATGACTGACGTCCCGATGTCATTGTTAAACCCGGAGTACCTTCAGCTTTTTTAATTATTGTTTATGGTCCGATCTATGCAAAATGAACTAACTATGTCTTGAGGTCTTGCAGTGGTATGCTTGGGTTTAGTTTTAATTTTATTGATTATAGGATCCCAAGCAGGTGGTAGTACCCAGCCTCCTTCTCTATTGAAATTAGGATGTTTTTTAATTTCAATAGCCTCACGTATCATCCTTGGTAGGAATCGGTGTTCTTTCGCGAGGATTTGTGGTCTATCAAATTTGATGTAATGGTTGGGGCCGTCCAGGATATGATCACAAACTGCAGTTTGTGATCATATCCTAGACGTCACCAACCCAAGCATACCACTGCAAGACCTCAAGACATAGTCAGTTCATTTTGCATAGATCAGACCATAAACAATAATTAAAAAAGCTGAAGGTACTCCGGGTTTAACAATGACATCGGGACGTCAGTCATCTCAGTCCCCCGTGACCATGGGGAAAAAAAATTCCAGCAGGAAAGCGCCCGAAACGTCGGGAATTAAAAATAAAAAGTAAAAATAAACGCGATAAAATCCGTAAAAGTAGTTTTAATCATGTGTATTGTTCGCGTAAATATAAGAAATCATTATGAAATTTACTTCACTATCCAAGTATACTTGTCTTTTGTATTTAAAATATTTTAAGTTATAATAACACAAAACACTGAAATACTTTGTTTACTAAAATTTTTTAAACTAAGTAGAATACGATTACATTTCTTTATTATTTATTTGTTGATTACACCATCTACCTATTTCTTCCTGTTAAATATGCGAACGGGACACTACCGTGAAACTACGCTTAGTTGAATACGCACTGCCCTTTATTCGAATGTACCTATTATTATAAGATAGTCGCAGCCATCACTATCCCTACATATCTACGTATACATAACATCTCCTCCCTCTAATTCTACACATAAAATTTAATCATACATCTATACAGAAAAAAGGCTTATAATTAACTTTAGGTATTGGACGTTATACTCCTCCTTATGAATCTGACTTCGAAATCTGAACGTGGTCATTCCCAGGCCCTGATCTTTCCATACTCTTCTTATCTGCGCTGGCCTTTGAGTATTCTCCACCCTCTGACTGTTCCGGCGGTGGCACGCTTTCTGCCGATTGTAATTCACTGTTATTTTTTTGGCCAACCCTCCATGATGTATTGAGCTACCTTATTTAACTCTAAATCTTTTTTTGTTTCCTCGCGTAAATTTTGTAACGTTACAGGTAAACTAGAGTCTATCATAAAATTAACATATGAGGCCCTATCCTCAAATAAGTCCGCCGCCTTGCATATTTCATGGCTCTCCATGGCGCGTGACTCTACTAACACTACTTACGCTCGCGCGGGACACATAATCGGCGCAATTATGGGCACTACGAATGTACTCAATTTTAAAATTATATGCGCTTAAAAACATTGCATAACGCTGCAACCTATTAGCCGATACCTCTGGTATGCCCTGATAAGACCTAAAAATAGTTATTAACGGCTTGTGATCGGTTCGAAGTATAAACGGGACAGATCTTCCGTAAAGGTATTGGTGAAAGCGACGTACACAAAATATAATTGCTGTTGCTTCCCTTTGTATTTGCGAATATCTCCTTTCGGCTGTATTTAAGGTACGCGATGCGAACGATACTGGACGCTACACTCCATCGTTACCGACTTGAGACAATATTGCGCCTAATCTACTCGGTGAAGCGTCAACTGTTAAAATAATTTTCGCATTGGTGTTAAAATGAGCTAGAACTTGATCGGAAACTAGAATATTTTTAATCGTATTAAATGCATTGTCGTGTTCAGCGTTCCACTGCCATTTACAATTTTTTCTTAATAAATTATACAGAGGACGAAGAATTGAAGATGCATCGGGGACAAAATTCCTGTAATAATTAACGAGACCAAGAAATGATTGAAGTCATTTAATATCCTTTGGGACCTGTGCATTTATAGTTAGTAAATCGACACTGTGCTGCTGTATGATTTTTGAAGCCACAGACAGTACACACCACTTTATCACTAGCACCGTTTTTGGAGTTAATCTTGAACAGCTGCTCGGCTCGGAGCGGCCCCGGCAGCTGTGCCGGCATCGCCCCAGCGCGCGCACTCCGCACGCTCTCCGCTAACTCCACTGCTTTTACCAGAGTCAAATCTTTTGGATCCTGAGCGAATAATTTTTCACGCTCCGCTCCCGGTAGCATTCCCATTACATAATGGTCCCTTAATGCTTCCTCCACGTTTAGGAATCCACAGTGTGCTGTCATCCCACTCAGTCTAGCAGCCCATTGTGTGTAGCTCTCGCCCTCTTCTTACACTGCAGAATAGAATTTATACCTCTCGCCGAATCCACACTTTTTGGGCGTAAAGTGATTGTCCAAAAGCTTCAGTATATCTTCAAATGGTACTGACTGGAGGTCTTTCGGTAATGCTAAATCTGTTGCTAGCTTATAAGTGTCTTCGCTGAGTGCACTTAACAAGATTGCTCGTCGCTTAACATCAGAACAATCTGTAGTTCCGCCAATATCGTTCGCAATAGACCATTGCATAAGCCGACCTTTGTACACCTGCCAGGTCTGTGAATTATGGTCAAAACTAGTTAATAGTCCAAAATGAGCCATTTTAGCAACTTTTATTTTTTCTTTAACGCGTGGGTAGAATCGTCGCCACTGTTAAATATGCGAACGGGACAAGTGAAACTACGCTTAGTTGAATACGCACTGCCCTTTATTCGAATGTACCTATTATTATAAGATGGTCACAGCCATCACTATACCTACATATCTACGTATACATAACACTTCCGAGCCAGGCATCGCGATTCCCGACGAATGGCTTTGCAATTTGCATGCTTTAGGCATCGCAGAATTCACATAAGTGTGAAAATATGGTCATTCGATCATAGTCAGAATAGGTATTTTACATATGTAACTTAATTAACATTTAGCAATATATTTTGTTACTCTTTATTTACATTCCTTCGTAACAACAGAAATTCCGCCGTAACGTAGGAAGGAGAAAAGATGCAAAGTAATACGGACACTCTCGCGCAGCGATAAAGTTTTATTTAGCTTGCGAGCGCAATTTATCTAATTAATAATAATTATGTAGGCTATTGAATTTAAACGTCGGCAAGCAGTCAACATCAAAAGAGTGTAACTTCTGTACGTTGTACTATTATGTGATGGAACTTAGTAGTACCATTTGCTTCTTGTGATAACTGTGAAAACATCAGATTTATAGAACCTAAAGTCAACTTTCTCTTTTTTGATTGCTTCTTAGGATTTTGTATTATAATTGGATAATGGACATTTCACTCTTAAAGAAACAAGTTCAATGTTCATTATTAGTGTCTAGAGTAGTACCCAGAAATAAAATGTGTGGTATATGTATAATCCATTGTCATGTATGTTAACATTTTAAGCCCTTTCTAACTCTCGGGAAACTTTACGCTCGTTGTTCTTGCTACTGTTTATAGGTAGCACATCACTTAATTCATAGCTATACAGTAAATGCTTAACAAAGAGAACACAGTTGGTATTTTCAAGCCCTTTGCAAACTGGCAAACCATGATGCTGTCAACTTTTCTACTAGTTTTTATGAGCGAGTTCCTTTTATAGAGTACGACGTCGTGACGATTACCAAAAAATCACACTATTAAATCAGAAGTATATTATGTAAGTTCATCTAATAATATGTGTAAGAAGTCAATAGTGCCGTGGTAGCTCAGATGGTTAACGCTCGCAGTAAATATAACAGAACGCGAGTAACACGGGTTTGATCCCCGCCGGCACCAATGATATTGTTAATTGCAATTTTAAGTGTTGATTTACCACTTGCTCGGCGGTGAAGGAAAACATCGTGAGGAAACCTGCATGTCTGAGGAATAAGAGAAAAAATATTTCGAAGACATTTGAAGTTCGCCAACACGCATTGGGGCAGCGCGGCGGACACTTCCTTGCCCTAAAACCCTCTCAGAAATGAGGGGAGGCCTGTGCCTAGCAGTGGGACGTGTATAGGCTGTAACTTTAACTTTTTCATTTTTAAGAAGTCAATTATTATAATATAAATACAGAAAAGGAAAATAGAACCGAAGCATTTTTATTCAATATAGTAAGGTCGGAGAAAACCTCTGTCCTGGGAGGAACCGGCAAGAAACCCAGCAGGACATTTATTTTAAATACAATTAATTTAAAATTATTAAAACTACAGATAACAGATAATCTACTTTAAATTGTACTGAGACCAATTTAATAGTTAAGAATAATAATCAATTCGTTTCCACGAATTAATTATCCATGAGCTAGTAGCGAAACAACAAGTGAACCGTGCCACGCCAGAGCCAATACTCCTCTAACGGCGGTCACACCGTCTCTTTTATACAAGCTAATTTAATACACGGTCGCCATACAGGTGCAACGCGCAGGGGTGCGGTGCACGTGTTGTTTACAAGAATTCTGGCCAGCCACAGAGGCACCGCTGCACGTGCAACGCACGTGTAAAGCTCAGGTGTGCTCATATGTATATTATTTATTATTAATGTGCTATGTACAGTGGTAACACGAGATAATTACTATTTTACGAATGCCCTATGTATGATTCCACCACACATTTTTATTTAGCAGACGCTGCAACTTGCTTTCAGCCGCGCGTCGCGTGTATTTAATTTTATCTTTCAATCGGCAGTACGTCAACAACAGTCCTACTAAACACTAACTATTCAAGGAAAGATTTGTCACGATAACATTATAACTATATTAATTTTTAATAAACCTTTAAACTTCGCTAATCGTTTCCTTTTGACGTGCTCGTCAACTAACTATTTTACTCTACTTCTTTAAAATGTATGGCCCTACCAACCATATACCCTAAGATTTTTCTAGCAACTCCCAAAATCTCCTTTGTATCGAATATTAAACGTAATGGCGTGATACGTAACTAACACAATGCGAGTATGTAGTAATATAATACGTGTTATACAGGATAGGCCATCTTACGTTTGTAAATGGAACTATATGTTATTTTTAAGTTGGAAGGTTTGATGATATTTTCGATGTGACAAAAAGTTAGTTTTATATTTCTAATTTATGAAATGGGTCACTTTTTGCCGGAGCGAAGTTGTAAAATATTTAAAACTTAGTTTCAATATATAATTAAAATCAAGTGCCGGATATCTATAGCCAACCCCAGTGCTCCTCTCAATAAAGTATTTCTGTCCTGGGGACTTCACTAGCTGTAATAATCAAATATTTCTAATGCATCTCTAACTTCCTGATTTATGACCATTTTAGTTATACTTTAGAGGACGTTTTCGAGTTTCAATTTCTCACTACACATTTTTGGAGGTAATCATTTTAATAAAGGCCAGTTCTTTTTTTATTGCTACCGCTGCACAAGCAACAATTCTTCTGAATTTTTTTGAAGTTAAACAGACAACATTAGTAACTAAAGTAAAATACTAAAACAAAATCTCATTACTTTTAACTCTTTCAGTTTGTATCTCGCCAACACCAGAAATTTTATATATAGTTTTTTTTACACAAACTTTGTTATGTATGTGTAATCATGCATAATTGACTAGCTAGTATAAGATAAATTTACGAAACTTTCAGTTAAATTCTCCAAATTCTTCCGGCTTCTTTTATTCGCTAAAATAGCTTAGTTTTAATTCACATACATCAGAAATGATAAAAAAAAATATTTTACTTATTAAAGGACTAAGACTTGTTGATAACGTTATAATAGTACTATCCTCGCATGGACTATGCATAGTAAGCTTCAGGCAGACTGCCAAGTGACTTCACCTGTTTCTGGAAAGCCTAACGGCAGTTTAATTTGAATTGATCCAAACTATTTGTACAAAAATAATAAAGCTTTTTTATTTAAAAAGGTAAGGTTTACAAATATGTTCTACTCACATTTAAAAATATTATTGCATTAAATTAAAGTGAAAATAATCGCTTTATCCACAGCACTGTCATAAAAAAAATCACATAGTTAGAATCGTTAATTTCATATGTATATAAACTAAATCAAAATACATTTTCAAGTAACTATTTCTCTAAGATTTTGTTTGAGTTAAATTTCTTGTTTCTTAAATTTGTCAGTGATTTCAGATATTTTAACCTGCGAAAGTGTCGCTAAAAGGGGAAATTAAGCAGACCGCTGTTTAGTTTTCTTGATAGCATCCACAAATATCGTATTAATAGAAAAACATTTATTTTAACTATTATACCACACAATTTCCTAAAGTTAAAATTACTTAATATTTGTTTAAAATTAAGTGGTTGATGGGCATTAACAGGTTTCAAAATTCTGTTTTGAGGTAATGAGCGCTTGAAACGTATGCACGTCCTTAACTGGGGTATCTTAAATTGGATAAGGTGATCTTGTCATGTCTTTTTTTTTTTGCCACAACGTTATGTAGCAGGTCATTTACTTCGCTTTAAAATTGTGAAGTAGGGTGGAGAAAACAGTTGCTACTTATTATTCCATTTGGGAGTATGATAATCATATCCCATAAAATGACAGTATTTATCTACCGACTTTATTTCTACAATGACTTATTAATCATTAAACTTAATCGAAGTGATTATCAGTAGGCTCAATACAGATTACCCTTAAGATAGATCAAATAGCAGAAAAGAGGTTTTGAGTTTGAAAAAAACCTGACCAGCCAAGATAATCAAGCTGAGGAGAAAGTAGACGGTGTTTTTTATACTTCGGTAAAAGGGCGATTTTCTGTGGCTAATGGGCACCAATCTTAGAAATAAAATATATGAAATATCTTCATCGATATCAAAAATGGTGGTAGCCTCGAGTAAAACAATCACAACAGTAATCTAGTCTAGACAAATCTTAGCAATCAAATTAAGCAATCAGTCACTCATTCGAATAGACACATCCATTCTGCGCGAGAACTGGCGATAGAATGCCTATACTCCCACGGCCGCATCCAAGCATGATACGGTATGACGTCACGCTTGCGTTCGGTTGTTGTTTATCGGATGAGAACCAGTATTGTCGCCGTGTGATTACAGATGGCATTGATTATCAGACGCAACCTTTTCTGACGACTTACTCGTCGTCCTGTGTGGCAACCGTAAGTACAAATTAGTCGACACAGCTATTCTGTTCGACCATTCTGATAATACAAAAAAACTAGTAACTCTACATTAAAACTCAAACAAATTCTCTACTCTCTTTTCATTCAGATGAGAATGCTTAGAAACTGTACAAGCTAATCAAACTTAGTCATTAAGCTCAGGATTATAAAAAACACCGCAACCACGGCTCATTTTGCTTTCGTTTCAACGAAATATAGGTTAACTCGAAATAAAGGTCTCATCCTGGTAACGCCACTACGTAACCGAGGGTAATATAACATGCCGCCACATCTATGGCTCATCTTGCCAGACATAAACAAGGTTTACATAATTTATAAACACTGCAATAACGGCTCGTTTCGCTTTCGCTACAACGAAAGAAAGTGTAACTCATAAGAGTTATAAGCATGTTTTTGCTACAAAGACTCATTCTGTTTACGCCATTATGTAAACGAGGGTAATAAACACTCCTACGGCTCATCTTGCTAGACACAGGCTAGGTTATCTTGTATACATAAATGATATGCGCCACAACACTTCCAAATGTCTACACACGGTCGTGATCACTGCTTTTTTCACCTGACTCTACATCTGTTTCCAATTCTGATGGTATGCCATATCATGTGGGTATCCTCATGATATTATCGTAATCTCTACACATGCATACAAGTATTTGTATGACCTTTAGTCTTTAAGGCCAAAAACCTATAAATTTCCAGAACCTCTACAATTTAAATGGAGGATTGAACATTCGGATCCAGCTTGATCTGATTATTTTCCTTATATAGAGAACATAGTTATCCACACTGAATCGACTTACAGTTGACTTTGCTTCTATCAAATCTAGCCTTATCGTATGCAGCTGTTGAAAATACTTCAGGAGATTTATTGTTAAAAAAATACAGTGTGAAAGCGGATATTCCACTTGCATTCTTGCAACAATTAATAATCATCACCAATAAAACAGCGTACTGCACTGTACATTTATTATAGAGCAATTACAGTTCGACCATATCATAGTTTGTCCTAGTCACAATGATACAGTAGCAACATGAGGGATGTACTTACATGATAAAACCAAAGTATGGAGAACAACAACAACACACACATATCTCAATACAACGCAGCGTCTCAGTAACATGAGATCATTGCCTTCACTTTTTTTTATAGGATAGGGTGACAAGCAAGCACACAGTCCACCTGATGGTAAGTGGTTGCTGTGGCCCGTAGACATCTACATCTATCCTCGATTACGAATCAAAATGCAGATATGTTGTCACCCGTGATGACTTAGGTAGAATGTCATGTTTTCCGTAAAAAGGGGTTTCCGATTCTCTACACTCACCATACGAAACACAGCAGCATTAACCTACTATTTGACGCTGGTATTCTGTGAGAGCGTGGTCCCTCCCCGGAAGAATTATTACAACGGACAGAACCACGATACTGTCATTATACGAGTTGAATACTAACTCGTAGAATGACTTAAGCGGAATCCTTTGCGCATGGTGCCTTTGTACAGTGAACTTTATAACAGACAAACTAGTGGGGAGTTTTCCAATCTACCCTCGATTGTAACCCACCATCATCGATAAGATACCATCTTCATCTATCCATCGGGTATTTTATATACGCGCCGTCATACATAAAAGTGTATCAGAACCTACAGTTGCTAGAGTGTGTAATTCAGATGAAACAGCGTTCTAGCATACTGTGAAATAGTCGCAAACACTCACGCCTATTATCACGATTTGTTTGATTTGATTCAAGTACATTTAGCAATCAAATAACTATTTCCACCAATCACACAGAGACATACAGATCTTTGTGCAGCTAGCACGGCACTATTCGTATCGATAGAAAATATGTATACGCTCTAACAAAACATACCTTGTAAAATAATAATTACAGAGGAACTCTTTGATCACTCTTCCTGCTAAGTTTTCCCGAAAAATATAATTTATGTTGTGCTAAGGTATAAAGGAATCATTTATGTTATTTATTATATTAAATACAGTGATCATAATATCCCAATGACTAGCTAGCTACAAATTGTTACTCATATCTTCACACTTCTTGTGATATGACCTACAGTAGAGATAACGACCACCAGGTCCTTCCAAATCAACCAATAGTAGTCTCTATGTGACAAGGGCTTTCCACCGCACCATTAGATGTTCATCGCTCCTGAATGATTCAAGTAAATTGCAATTTTCTGAAAAGGCTTCAGTACCATAGACCACACACCACATACATATCCTGCAGCAGATTGTACAGAAGACCGAAGAGTACAAACTGCCACTTTGCCTGGTATATGTCGACTATGAGAAAGCATTTGATTCCGTCGAAATTTGGGCGGTGCTACAATCCCTTCAGCGGTGCCAAGTTGACTGTCGGTATATCGAAGTGCTGAAGTGTTTGTACAGTAGGGCTACGATGGCTATCCAAGTAGAGAACCAGAGTTCGAAATCTATCCGACTGCAGAGAGGTGTAAGACAGGGTAACGTTATATCCCCACAACTCTTCACCGCTGCGTTAGAAGACGTTTTCAAGCTACTGGACTGGAAAGGATACGGTATTAACATCAACGGCGAGTACATCACTCACCTTCGATTTGCCGACGATATAGTCCTTAAGGCAGAATCACTGGAGGACCTTAGCACTATGCTCAATGACCTCAATGGTGTCTCAACGGATAGGTCTTAAGATGAACATGGACAAAACAAAGATCATGTTTAATGTCCATGTCACACCTATGCCGGTAGTTGTTGGGAGCACTATGCTCGAAGTTATTGACGAGTACGTTTACCTGGGACAAATAGTCCGACTAGGTAAGTCCAACTTCGACCGAGAGGTCAATCGACGGATTCAACTCGGCTTGCCAGTGTTCGGGAAATTACGACACATCTTCTTGTCAGGTATACCTCAATCTCTGAAAACTAAAGTGTACAACCAGTGCGTGTTGCCAGTGATGACCAACGGAACCGAGACGTGGTCCTTCACTGCTGGCCATATGAGGAAGCTCAAGGTCGCTCAGCGAGATATGGAGAGGGCTATGTTTGGAGTTTCTCTGCGTGATAGACTCACAAATGAGGATACCCGCAGTAAAACCAAAGTAACCGACATAGCCCAACGGATTAGTAAGCTGAAGTGGCAATGGGCCGGCCATATAGCTCGAAGAACCGATAACTGATGGGGAAGAAAGGTTCACGAGTGGCAGCCTCGTATCGGTAGGCGTAGTGTAGGGCGACTCCCCACTAGATGGAGTGATGCAGAAAGTCGATGGATACAGGTGACTCAGGACCGCGCTTTGTGGCATTACTTGGGGGAGGCCTATGTTCAGCAGTGGACTTGTGAAGGGCTGTAATGATGATGATGATGATGAAATTGCAATTACAACTACGCTTCAAAGCGTGCAATACAACCATCTAGTAATAACAAGTGCTACGAGTATGGATGCTTGGAGATAGATGGAGATAACACCGGAAACTTCTTCAATACTTAATTTTACTTCACACACATCGATTCGAAGGAAACATCACTTTTTATCAGAAACGAAATGTCCAAGAGCCGTAACCTTTTTGAGCATTCATCTTTATATTCAGTCATCCCGTGACATCTCAACGACCAGTAAACTAGACCTCTACTACTGGGTATGGCTTTTAACATAGTCAAAACACAAAATAAAATGAAGTAAGCAACTCTACGATTTAACAGGGTCATTAATCACCCAATAGACTTAGGTTAGTCAATTGAAATAAGCTTGTCTTTCAGGCATTTTTCTCATCCAATTAAAAGTTAAATGCAATATTTAATATAAATTTACTTTCCTCATGTATCAAATGTTGGTTAGAAACGGTGGCGAATATCAATCGAACGAAAAGATTTAAGTTTTTGCTCAAACATTTTACTTTAAACTTTGACCCTTCACTTGAGTGGTACATCGACGTCCTAAATAGGACAGCAAACTTCATTAGAACATTTATTTAAAATAAAAACAAAGGCATAAACGCAAAATGCATCATAATCTTTCACAACGTAATAACCCTCATACTATTTGAAGATTATATGTGGGCGATAACAGGAACTTTACCCTACTTCTGATTTCAACAAAAGCGGGGGTTTTCTGTGGTCAATGTGCCCCCTGTCTTCATCAGGATCCGACATGGTTGTTAGCCTCGAGCAAAATAATCACAACAATAACCTAATCTAGACTTATCTCAGCAATCAAAGTAACTAAACGAACTTATTCGAAAAGACAGGTCCACTATATGCGAGCACTGGTAGTTGAATACCTTCACTCTCACGGCTACATCTAAGCATGATTCAGTATGACGACGTCACGCTTGCTTTCGATTTTTGTTTATCGGGCGAGAACCAGCGGTGCCGCTTTGATCATAGTGATCGTAGATAGCGAACTGATTTTCGTAAAAGAGGCTGCAGTTACCCAACACAGCAACATTATAATTTTATTTTACTCTGGTATTCTGTGAAAGCATTGCTTACACACGGTCAAGCCGACTTATTCTTACTACAACGTTAATATTAATATATGGCTGCATCGTGGCTCTACCACGTAAAAATGCATGCGGGTATGATCATATTTCTTAAAATTTATTAACAGCGAAATAAAACCACTAACTTGATTAGAGAATTTAAATTAGTATTCAAATATATGTAAACTTACATCTACACACATCTTTCTACGAATTGAAACAGAAATAGGACGCAAAAATCTGGAAATGTAATTTGCGGCATTCACAGGACGCTCCGAGGACATTTGTCAAACCGAATTTGTCGTTTGAAATATTTCAGCTCGACTGACCCGACTCGTCGGTGGGAAAGGATTAAATTGCAAGTATTACCGTTTGTGGTTTTTACCTTGAGTCTTCTATTTCATACATTTGAAAATTTTGAGCCGTTTAACACATTTGAATTATTCACCACGTAGTTGCGGTGTAGAAACGTCCACTATCCTACAAAACGATTGAGTCAATTTTTAATAAGAAGATTTCAAATAATTATTTTAGTGCACCCGATCCTTAAAACCTCCTTGTTCTCCAAAATAATGGAAACTATTCGTTACTTTCGGCTTACGAGTTACCTTAAAAACATTAGCTGATTTATGACCGTCAATACAGTTTTCCTCAAAATTGCTGAGCTGGTGATCTTGCCTAGTGCATACAGTGCAGGCAGTCGATTCCAATGAGGCCTTGACGTTTAGTTTGAAAATAGCGAAGGCATTCGATTGGGTACGGTACAAAGCGTTTCTTTCGAAGTTTCTCTTTTATGGGCTTCCCGAAAAATTAATTATTTGGGTCACCAGTTTTTCTGCAGATTTCTTTTTTAATTTTAAATCAAAAAATAATTTTAGTTGTATTGAAATATATAATACTAAAATACTACAAAAACATTAAACTTATCGTATTATTTTAGGTATATCTGTACGAAAATAAATATTATTTGCTTGAAGAAACGTCATCCGTCTGAAGAAAAACGTCAAATGAGTTGCCTTTGAGATTACAGTTGAATGCGGGCGTTTCTGAACATTTCATGTCGTAAAAAGGAATCTAGTGAACACTTGGGATTTGGTAAATGATAAACATTATGTAATAAAAATAAATCTAAACAAATAGGTTTTATTATTCGTTTCAAAGAAATTTCTCTTGAAAAATCAAGAGCTTAATTTAATTTATATGTCAGTCTTTAAATTTATGGATCTTTCATAAATATTGTTATAGTTTATATTATAAGTGATTCTTAACATAATACATAAAACATACAATATATTTTGTTTTATGTTTGTTATATGTATAACAAACATAAAACGAAAATGAAAGAAGGCCTAAAACATCTTTAGGTCTATCACCTACCACTGCTTTCCTGCTTAGTACTCTAAGTACGTTACACCCTCTGACCTATTTCTGCTGCAAAATAGTAGTGCTTCCGGTCTGAACGGTAAAGAAAGCAAGTATAACTTCAGCATTTTAGACATTCTATCTTTTTTATAAAAGAGGGGGCAAACGAGCATATGGTTCACCTGATGTTAAGTGACTTCCGCCGCCCATGAACAACGGCAACACCAGGGGAATTGTAGGTGCGTTGCAGACCCTTCAGAAAGGAGTAAGCTCTTTTCTTGAAGGTCTTTAGGTCGTATCGGTCTGGAAAAATTGCCGGTGGTAAACTATTTCACAGAGAGGTCGTACGCGGAAGAAAAGGGGTTAGTTCTCAGGGTACAATGCGTCTAACCTTCTTAGTATGAAATTGGCTGCAAGTGTACATGGGCTGCACTTCGTTGGTCACTTAAGTTTTATTAGGAACTTAACAGCTATATATATATATATATATATATATATATATATATATATATATATTTGACTTTTGTTATTTGAGAACTTGTCATTTACCTGATACGTTTCAAAATCTAGTTGTAAGTTTTAAACGTACATAGAATATTTATATGAAAATGAGTTAGGTTTCGTGATGTTTATTTTCTTTTCCTTTGTGCATTTCAGAATCGCCGTTACAACATAAATCAGTAACAAACACACACCGCGACACTTTTCTGAGTCGGGAGCGTGACTTGAATATCGACATAATCATGCGAGGGGACAAAACAAACGATGACAAAAGGGGTTCAGGCAAAGATAAAGTATAAGATAAGATTTTATCGCGTTTATTTTAACCTTATTTTAATTCACAACATATCGGATGCTTTACAGGACCCATCATTACAGGGAGACTGTAGTGATGTAAACGTCCAGGCTACGTTCAGCGTAAAAAATTAAAATTTGACATTAGTAGACAAACCAAAAAATAAGAAAACATAAGCATGGTCATTTGCTAAACTCAAGCATAATACTGCAAGGTAAGATACTGTTCTCGTTCTCGAACGTGGAACGGGAAATTTAAAAAAAAATCTATAAATAATAATTCTATAAATTATAAGGTATAATGATTCAGTGTCGCGCTTATTTGTACTTAATGTATACACTTCTTCATCATTGTTTTTTGACTGCAGGTATCCATGGACTAAAGCAGTCGCTTGATTTCAGGTGGAATGGAGTTCCTTTGTCATTTGTAATGTTGGAAAGTATTAAATGAAGAGGAGACGAGTTTATCTGTTTATGACTAATTTTACTAGTTTAAAATATTCTACCTTAACACTAATACATACTGTCGTGGGGCTACCCTACACCTCCCACCGAAAAAAAAAATATAAAACAAGAAATGTGGATTTATTATCAAATAAAGAATAGCTAAAATTATATGAAAGAAAAAGAAATATTGTTTAGCTAAAAATAAAAAATAAATAAATGAAATAAATGACGTTAAACAAATAAATATTGAAATTAAAATATGAATAAATGAATAAGAGAAGAGTATTTTAAAACATAAATGCCTGTACAATTATACTATATATTCGCGAATTTGAACATTATATTATGTATTACCTTATTCTGTCAAATATGCTTATGTATTTATGTGCATCATACCAATTCTATTGTGGCTTTGAAATTTCTATGAGGCGAGGGGTTTCTGGACACTCGACCTAACAATAGAATATATCTATTTTGACTTTTGTAATTTATATTCTTATTAGATTTAAGTAAAAAAAAACTAATGTATCCATTTCTTTTTTTATATTTTTGTCGTTGGCAGGTGTAGTGTAGTGTAAAGGTGGAATGAGTTTACAATGGTTTAATCAAATTCATAGATAGAGAAACACGTCTCCTTTCCTATGTCGATAATACTTTTAACCCGACCCAATACAGGGCTATTGATGTCAGAATCATATTATGTAGGTACTGAAACTGAAAATACAACGAATGTCGTCGAAATATATTTACTCGTTTCAGCTACCATTCATAGCATATTTATTTTATTATTTCCTCTTCTTCTGTTTCATATTGACATTAAGCATATTTTACTTGTGTTATTTCATTAAGAATTTTATACGGTTTTCATAATTTTCTGTAATATAAATTAAACAGTAATAGATTTTATACAAAGTAATAAAATTCAATAACATTTATTAATAAAATTAACCAGATTAAAATTAATAATAAAGCTTATAGATCTGGATCTATTATACATTAATACTATGCGCAAAAATAATAAAGTTATACTAGAAAAATTTCACACAGCCACACTTATATACAAAGTATCTAGTGTTAAAAATATAACTTTGTTTTGTCTTTTTTTTCGTCAAATTGTATAGTCAAAACATGCCAATTAACACTTATTTTTGGCTTCAATTGCGATAAGACAGTATTTTATATTGACTTTTAACTATTCGCCATTCGTGCTCCGATCGTAACACGCTGAGCCTTGCTCTATCACACTGAACTTGGTGGTAAGTTAAAGCACCCTTTTTTGCCTGTGGATATCTTTAAGCACCACCTACTTATAAGTGCTTCTGCAAGTTGCGAAGCAGTCCACCTTAGTCCTTAACGTTCAAATCTCTATAATTTCCGTTCTGTTTTGGCAGTATTAACTCCTTCATCTTACTAACGTTTTCTATCTTATTCTTCACTATACCATATAAAACTACATAGGCTATTTCCATTGTAGCCGTGGTAGCTCAGATGGTTAGCGCTCGCTGTAAACTTCACGGTAAGCGATCCCTACGGATTCGATCCAGCACCAATGAAATTATTAATAGCAATTTTAAATACCGATTTACCATGTGCTCGCGGATGAAGGGAAACATAGTAAGGAAACTTGCATGTCTGAGAAATAAGAAAAAAAATATATTTAGAAGACATGTGAAGTTCGCCAAGACGCATTTTTGCAGCGCGGCGGACACTTCCTTGCCCTAAAACCCTCTCACAAATAAGTTGAGGCCTGTGCCCAGCAGCGATAGCGATGGCGTTGCACGGTAATTGTGTCGTGGTGTGGTTTGCTTGACCTTTTTGCCTAAAGACCGTGAATTAATTTTTATAGGTGATTCCAAAACATTATCTATTGTGGGATCCATACTGTGATCCACAGTGTAATTGTAATCTCGGTTGGAGATTAAACAATCATTCATAAAATTAAGGTTATTCTATAGATTAAATATTCGCTTCAGTGCTATTGAAAACATTACAACAACAACTTAAAACTTCTATTGGGTAATTTTATAGTATTGCGGTTAGGCATGTCGATTCACTCTTAAAGAAATCGATCTCTGAATCGATTTGAATCGAAGATACTAGAATCGATTATCGGTCAAATCGAGGATTAAAAGATCGATTTTTGATTAATCGCGATATTTTCAAACGTATTCCACGTTTGAAAATATCGCGATTGAATTCAAGAATTTGCGAATTTTTCATTAACTGAACTTTAATATTTTTTTAAAATAAAATATTAGTAATCTTATTAATTAACATTACTAATATTCCTTTTAATCACTCCTGGTAAGCTAGAAACGCTTGTGTTAGGAGTGGTTTGCACATACGCAACTCAATCCCTTTTTTTACAAAGTGATTCCGTGTCACTTTTATTTGACATTTTAGGCTAAAAACAACAACAATAATTTAACAAAAGTGCAAACTGCAACGTACATTTCTCGATAAAGCTGTTTCAATCTAATAACTCACTATTTATCAAATTGAAATGAATGCTATACG
Source organism: Parnassius smintheus behrii (assembly GCA_036936625.1). Lineage (NCBI taxonomy): Eukaryota > Metazoa > Arthropoda > Insecta > Lepidoptera > Papilionidae > Parnassius > Parnassius smintheus. Next base: position 8,345,658 of record JAUPFT010000004.1, on the reverse strand, counting down.
AGCACAATACTGGTTATTTCCTTACTGTCTGTTCTTATAGCTCACAGTATGTATGATTTTGATAATAAATAAAGTAAATTCACAAGTACACAGTTCAAACAAATTCACAGTTCAAACAAGTTCACAGCTATAATTTTATACTCTAGTATGTATAACGAAATCTAGTATGTATAAAAGGCTACACCTTTGTTTACAGCACAGATTAAGTTAGACCTACATCCCACAGGCAAGATTAAAGAAATGAAAATGAAATTACAACTTTTCGATATTGTTGGATGCGTTCATAAATATTTATTTTATTCAAATAAATATTTCGTTCAAATTATAAACTAAGTACGATCCGTTCTTTTTGCGTCCCCCAACAGCAAAAAATTAAAAAACTGCGGTGTCTTACCCCAGCTAGTTTGAGATTTTATCGCTAGTTCTTGAATCAGATGAATCAGTCCGATTCGAGAGGTTTTTGGATCGATTCAGTGAATCGATGCGGTGCTCTGCATCGATATAATTTATTATTTTACTCAAAAGAATCGATTTTTCGATTAATCGATTTTAGATCGACATGCCTAATCGCGGTCCCCTCGTTTTTGGCTCTAGAAAATAAAAAAATAATCCGATTTCGATGATTTTTTTAAATCTTCGTTTTATGGCGGATTTATGGAAAAAAATACAGAAAGTATCTCACCTCAAGAGATCATAATATAGTTATATGATTTCAAATGTGACTTCTTTGAATATAATTGTTCATAACTTTTTTTTTAAATAATCAAATGAAGTTGTTATATTTTTTTTCATAATCTACGCAAAAAACGAACAGTTAAAAAAAGAAACATTGAAAAACGTTTCTTTATTTCTGACTTTAAATGTTTGATTTTAAAGCTTTAGCTTTTTGTGTAGATTATGAAAAAATATAACAAACTCATTTGATTATTTAAAAGAAAGTTATCAACGTGTCATACAAGTCATATTCATGAATGAGTGCATTTTCATGAACATTTAAAGTCTTGAAATCAATATAAATTTTCTTTTTTTTTGTAATTTTTTTGGTGAATCCGCCGTAATAATGAAGATTTTAAAAAAATTATAGAAGTTGGATGATTTTTTGATTTTCTAGAGCCAAAAAATGAGGGGACCGTGATAGTATGAAATTACCCTCAATTTTTTTAGTGTGACGTAAAATATATAAGTACAAAAAATTGTAAAGTGATTTGAAACCCGCACCGAAAACTTATATGTATTATCATGTTTGTGATTTTGCAATGTATTTGATTTAAACCGTTTCCACGATACACAACAAATTCTAGTATGGAAGGTGGGGAAAGATTTTTAAAAAAGGAAAAAAGAATAAGTCAAGGTTATTTTTCATCCCCTTAAAAGTAAATGTAACATACATTTCGTGACGAAACGTTTGTCGTAAAAACACAATCAAATGAGCCGTTCGCGAGATCGCAGTTAAATAGCAATGTCTCTGAACACTCCATATCGTAAAAAGGAATTTGGAGAACGCTTGAGGCTTAAGGCTTGGCTATTAAAAGTCCAACATTCGAGCTTCAGGCCATACGATAAGCATGATGGAGTTACGGAAGAAATAAGTTTTTTTTTAATCTGACGAGGTTCAAATAAATTTTACTCGCAATAAGTATTTTTAATGGTTTACCTTACCTAAACTAATGTTATTTTAGCTGCTTTATTTCTTTGGTTAGATGAAAAAATATCAATTGTTCCGACAATAAAGAAAACATGAGTGCAGTTCAGACAAATTACATATGCCTGCCTACCCAGACCCTGCAAGCAATTTGGAAGTCACTTTACATACAGTACCACCTGGTAAACAAATAACAGCACGTCTATAAAGAGGTGATATAATTTACTTACGTAACTTAAGATTATTCAGCATAGTACAAAATTTGAAATAGCCCAGTAGTAGCTAAGTTAGTTTGTAAGTTAGGTAGCCTAGTCTTCCTGTGTACTCAAAGTGCCACAGTTGTTAAGTTAACACTTAGAAAATAAAGCAATATAGAAATTAGTCTTCGTCTCCTTCCACTTCAACCCTTCCTAAGTTTCCGCAAACGTAAGTCACGCGGTAGAAGTTAAACCTTCAAATAAAATGAAATATAAAACAAAACATTTCACAGCGTAAGATTTATTTAATTTGATAATTTTAAATAGAATATAAGATAAAAGTTAAATTTTGTAGCAAATAATGTAAATCCTATATTTTATAATGATTTCTTATATTTTATGCGAATACTATACATTGATTAAAACTTCTTTTAAGGATTTCATCGCGTATTATTTATATTAATTTTAATACCCGACGTTTCGGGTGCTTTCCAGCACCCATGGTCACGGGGGACTAAGGTGATTGATGTCCCGATGTCAAAGTTAACCCGGAGTACCTTCAGCTTTTAATTATTGTCTTTGGTCCGATCTACGCAGAATGAACTAACTGTATATTGATTTCTTGCAGTAGTATGCTTGGGTTTAGTTTTAATTTTATTAATTATAGGATCCCAAGCAGGTGGTAGTACCCAGCCTCCTTCTCTATTGAAATTAGGATGTTTTTTAATTTCAATAGACTCACGTATCATCCTTGGTAGGAATCGATGTTCCTTCGCGAGGATTTATGGTCTATCAAATCTGAAGTAATGGTTGGGGCCATAGAATATGATCGCAAACTGCAGACTTCCCGGAACGTTGATGCTTCACGTCAGGTATGTGTTCTTTTACGCGGGTTCTAATTGATTTCTTTGTTTGCCCTATATATGAGAGACCACAATCACAATCAAGCTTGTACACTCCTGCATCTTGTGGAGGGATATGACACTAGTAGTTCATACGTCGTCTCTTCACTCATAAACACGCTTTCAAAATATTCATTCCTTCTCTTTAAACTCAAAACCTCATCATTCGTATATAGCCATTCTTGTCTTTTTTTTATCATGCATTATAGGCTGTTTTGAATGTCAGTGTTTACGAGTTTAAAGAACATTTAATTATTTTCCTGGAAGTTATCCGATATTCAACTTCTTCTTTTACTCTCTTATTTAGATGTCTAAAGACTTCCTTTTTTCAGTATCATCATTCGTACTGCCAGAATTATCAGCCTTTTTTGCTAGTAAATCTATCCATGCTCTCTTCTTTATTTTAACTTTTATACGTACCTCATCATCCCACCATAACATATTATTTTTCTATCTCACTCTCTCGTAGGTCTTACCTATAGATTTATGTATATATTTATCTCTTTTAAGTTTTACGAAGCGTTGCTACACATATTCAATGTTTGCATTAAAGCTGCAAGTTTCTTGATAGTTGGAAACTCACTGGGGTAGTACCCGTACCGAAAGGTACCGGAGGTTCACCACCCAGTGATTATAGACTCGTGTCGATATTATGCACTTCATCCAAAGATTTTGAGTCGTCCATTTACAGTAGTCTGTACCCACAAATAAGTGCTATGTTCTCCGACGCACAGCACGGCATCCGTCCCGGGCGGGAGACAACGGGGAACTTACTGCAGCTTATGACACACATAGTACTAATAGTGGATACTAGTCAAAAAGTGGATGTTGCCTATTTTGATTTTAGAAAGGCCTTTGATGCAGTAGACAGTGACGTCCTTCTAGCGAAGTTGGCTAGCGTAGGCTGCACACCGCACACATTATCATTTTTCACGACGACACCGATGTCAGTATGTTGACTGCAGCGAACAGCTTTCCAAACCCTACTTTACAAGATCAGGTATCAGTCAGGGCAGTAATTTAAGGCATATTATCTTCATTTTAACAATCAACGATTTGCCTGAAGTAGTCACTAGGTCTACACGATTGTTATATTCTGATGACTTGAAATTAGTTTTTAAAATAAAGCAGATGGCGGATCATGACGTGCTACAGCAGGGTATGACTATGGTTGAAGAATGGAGTTTGGAAAATAAACTATATTTTAACGTTGCGAAATATTCTATTCTATCGTGCACATAACCCGACTCATCATCAATATTACATGGATAGAACCCCCCTGCAGCGTCTTTTTGAGGTTAATGATTTAGGCGTGTCATTCACTACTGATATACAATTTCGAATTTTTACTAATATTTGTAAAAAAGCATACCGCCACTTAGGGATGGTCTTATGGCTAGTGAACAGATTCACGAACATCGGTGATCTAAGAGCATTGTATGAGGTACTTGTAAAATTTAATTTAGAATGCAATGCTATATGTATAATGCTATATGTATAAGTAATGCAATGCAATACTTGTAAGATGTAATTTACAATGCTGTCGTTTGGTCACAACATGAAGCCAAATATAAGTTAATGCTAGATCGTATTCAAAATAAATTTGTGAGATTATTTAAACAACATGATGTGTACCCGGGTTATCCTCTGTTGTAGCATACTCTATTTTTACTAGGCATAATAGGCTATTATAAACTAGAAAGTCGAAGGGTAGGTCGCTCCCGCCACTTAATTACTAAATGTGATCCGTGGTAAAATGCATAACCCAATTATTCTACAGATAGTTAAGCTGTGTGTCCCTGATAAATACATAGGACGACGGCGGCGACCGCCACACTCTTGTCGGTGTCTCAAGTGCGCACCAATTTGCTACAGCACGGAACTTTGACGCGCGCGCTGTGTGCACTTAAGAGGGCCCTTTCCGACCCGTCTATCGTCAACGCGAGTATGGTTGAAAAGCTTGTTGTTTCATCCAGCGCAATGTTAGAAAAAGAGGCAAAGCGAAAAGAGATATATAACGCCTGAGCGCTCGGTTAGCATTCGGTAACTTTTACTGCTCACTCGCGGGCGGTAGACCGCTAGTGAGCTATTCATGACAATAATATTGAATCGCCGGCGCGCGTCTCACAACTATGTCCTCGCGTGCGCAAAACCATAGTTTTGTAAATTTCTCTGCATACAGGACAGGTGTATACCTACATTTAGTACCGTATTACTTTATTATATTACATGCTTTTTCTAGTATGGACGTAACGCTTGGCCTCGGAGACTTATTTGTGTTGTATTTTTACCAATCTATGTACCGTGCGTACGTTATTTTTGACGATATGGAAATTATTTATAACATACATTAGCTTTTTCTTATTTCATATATACAAGTATTTCATGGACGAACAAAGAAAGTCAGACAGATTTTCGCTAGTAAAAACCTCTAAACACATAAAGCTAGATTTTCCAGTTTACAAAGGTCTCGCTTTGTATCAATTTCCCGTACAATTAGAGATCCTTATAAACTGGTTTTTAATTGTCGTCGTGCGTACAAGCCCGGACACATTCACACATTAGTCAGCAATTACACGCTGAAACGTCAATACTCAGACGTAGACCAGACTCAGTTTTGTTTTAGCAGGCAGTTCCTTTCGACTTTTTTGTTCGTCTATCATATACCTAAATACAGCACGAAAAAGTAAAGGTAAATGATTTAATCTGCTTAGGACAAGTAGTAGGAGCAGAATAAATTCTTTGTCTATCCAGTTTGTCTGCATTAGTATTGTATCAGACGATGCGGAAATTAGGTAACGTACCTAATTATTTAACATGTGCGTACCGTATGTAAATGACTACAAATGTTTGTTTGTATGGGTACTAATTTGTACCGTAGTACATGCGGGTGATCAAATAAAGTAGTCTAAATACAGGTGCGTAAATATCAATTTTTATTCTAAAAAACTTTGTCACATTTTATAAACAATACATAAAACAACCCAGTTGTCGAGAAGATTCCTTTTTCCGAACACAAACAGTTTTTAAACTGTCAGAAGTGATTGAAAATTTAGAAAAAAATTAATTATTATCATCTAATACAGTCAATCATCGAATCTATCTCTCATTGGCAGTTTGCGTGGGAAACGTGAGTCAATAATTTCTTTTGTTTACAACATTAAACTTAAAAATAAAAAGCCAAAGCAGTGTCAGATATTTAAAAAAAAAACAAGACTGTTGTAGTAGGTAAAACAGAATTCACTAAAATTAAAATACAACAGCACATTCGCGTACGCGCAGTCAACAAATTCTATACCTACTAACAATAACAACTCCGAAAGGCCCGAGACTGTGCCCGAGAGCCGAGCGTCATTCAACTCCCCCGTCTCAGCCCGCCCCAACCCCGCACGGCTCTTCCCCCGCATACCTCACCGCCACCTGACTAACAAGCAAGTGAGAACGCGATAACATTGAACGAAAAATAGTGTGCGGAAGTTTCATAAAACTTGTTCGAGGAAATAGGTGTTTTTCAATAAGCCTTACAAGTTTGTGAAATAAATGTTTGTCATTTAGAAATTCTATTAAATTTGCGAGCTTTCTATCAAAATATTTTTATTGGTCCTACTATTTATGAGTACATTATGAACGGCCAAAATGCAGGTAATTTTGTGCAAAAAAACCAGATATTTGGAGGCTTATACTGAATTTGTTTCTCCAAATTTTGATTTTTTGTTTTGATAGAAACCTAGATATAGTGCACAAGATACCTATTAGTTCAAAATTTTCAAATAAAAATCTATCACAACGTTATAATCACGTACGATCGTTTGTATAAAAATTAAGACGGGTTGGCCGCTCGTGAACTCACAACAGACTGATTTGTTCAACTGTGCTCTGAATGGATTCACAAAGGCCGCTTATTGTAAAATATCTTTAAGTTGTGTATAATAAGCCTATATTATGTTTGTTCTAGTTTCTAAGTTTGTAACTACAACTATTGTATTATAATGTATTATTGTATAATGTTGAATTCTTGTCGGTGGTAAATAAATAAATAAAAAGTGTCGCTTTATGTTTTTGAGATAACTTGAATACCAGTAAGTTATTCTATACAACATTATTACATTATGCATACCATTTACATAATAATGTATTTTTGTCCGTAAATGTGTAGTCCATTAACCCGTATTGGACTATCAGGCGGACTACTTGTTCCATAATCCTTTCAGAAAAAGAGAAGACCTAAGCTCAGCTATAAGGCATATAGGTTGTAATACCATTTTTACCTTTAGTCTAAATAAAAAATTATTTTCTAACAAAAAACAAAAGCTGAATTCAAATAACTAAAAAGGTAAAGGCATGGAAACTTTATAACAATTATTCCCACTATGAGAAAAACTATGGAGTAGGCCTATATTTAGAAGTTTAGGACTTTTGATAGTTTTTAGTGAATACATTTCAGGAGTCTAATAACAAAGGCGGCAAAGTCCCATATCATTATATGGAACTATGCCGCATTTGTTATTAGACCCCTAATTTAGTAAATTTTCTAGTGCTTTAATCTAATACTGATAAGAAGTATATTTAATCGAATATATCAAATAAATTCCTAAGTGTTATTCAAAACCCAAAATTCTAAGCTCTCAACAATTGTAAATATTGAAGTTCTCCTTAATAATGTTATCTGCAGGAATCTTCAGTCATCAGTGTGCATCCAATGGCAATGTCACTGATTTCCTCACTACATCTTTCCTTCGAAAGTTGGGAAGAATTGAGATAGATAACAGTATAGGTCGAAACATTCATAGAGTAGATTTTTAATTATCCCAGTCCTATTAAGTTTGCTCCCATAGTATAAGCATCGACTGAAATAATTGAAGTAAAACTTTCGGGAAACTGTACCGTGATCGCGCCGGTACCTCAAAATGGCAACTTTGGGCCAATTAAGAGTTTTAACAATTAACTGGTGGCTGCGACGCCTTGTTTACCTCTCGCTATTCACTCTCGGAGTTCTCGGGTTTTATTTTTAACAAGAATTTTTAAAACGTTTAAGCTTTTTTTAATTTTAATTAAGTATGATGCTAACGGTAGTTTACGCTTCGTATGTATTTTAGTTATAGACTTTGATGGGCTGTAATAATGTTGATGGTGATAATATATTTTTACGGCTTCCTTAAAAATATATTTTAGAAGTATTTTAAAATATTACTGCCAAACTTATGTTTTATACCCTTCATTCCCTAGTACAACCCATTGAAAATGAAATTAAAACTCTTGTGGTGGCAACGTTATAGAATACCAGCGTGAAATAGCAGCCTAATGCTGCTATGACTCGTATGGTAAGTGGAGAGTACTGAAGACCATTTTTACTGGTAAAAAGATATTATTTCTTAGTCTATAGGGGTGATAAAACATTTGCATTTGGATCCTCAAGCTATGCATTGAATATAAAGCAATAATTTTTATCCCATAAACATTATTATGTAACACTTATTAATCATCAGAGCATCCACTTACCTTAAGGTGGACTGTGTGCTTGTTTGTCACTGTCACACACTAATGTATAAAAATATATTACTCCATTTCTTCTTATGGGTGTCGTAAGAAGCGATTATAGAGAATGTCAAATACATCTTAGGTATGCATAGGATAGGTGACAGTATAACAATCTAAATTACGTTGGGCTAAAAATGGTGGTGAGGAGCAGCGTCCTAGGTGCTAAAAGTCAGATACTTTGATCACGAAATTGCGTCTCATTCGTGGCGATTGAAGCAAAGCCACCCAAAATTAAGGGGGGCCCATATACATCAGTAAAATTTCTCAAACTCGGTAATGATTATAATTAAGTGCGTATTTTAATAGCACACTAAGTCCAAAGTGCTAAACAAAGACCTTTCTAAAATTAATCATTGTTCATCTTGCAGAATCGTCAATATATACTTCATGTACATCATCATCATCATTACAGCCCTTCACACTGCTGAAAATAAGCCTCACCCAAGGAATGCCACGAAGCACGGTCTTGAGCCACCTGCATTCATCGACTTCCCGCATGTCTTACCAGGTCGTCACAACATCTAGCGGAGGGTCGCCTACCGGTACGAGATTGCTACTCTCATCACTTTCCCCATCGTTTGTCGGTTCTTTTAACCGGCCCATTGCCACTTCAGCTTAATAATCCGTTTCGTTATGTCGGTCACTCTGATTCTATTGCCGATATCCTCATTTCTAATTTAAAAGAAAAACCCCGAGCATGACCCTCTCCATAGCTCGCTGAGCAACCTTGAGCATCCTCATACGGTGAGCAATGAAGCATCACATCTCAGTTCCAAAGGTCATCACTGGGAACTCGCACTGGTTGTACAGTCTCGTTTTCAGTTTTGAGGTATTATTCCGTTGGGAGGCACTGTTAAGGGTTATTGGTCATAGTGCTTAGGTCCTCCAGCGATTCTGCCATAAGGATTATATCATCGGCAAATCGAAGGTGAGTGACGTTCTCGCCATTGATGTTAAATACCGTATCCTTCCCAGTCCATTTGCTTGAAAACGTCTTCAAATGAAGTCAACAAGTATCAACAGTCTGATTAGCATTGTAACTAGGATAATGTTGGTTCAAGGTTGATGCTTGTGGTTGTACAGTTGGCTTACGAAACTGTAAAAGCGAACTGGATAATAGAACTAACATCACATAAAAATATAGTTTTCTTAAGATAATTGATAAAATCAGGCGTTACTTTGCGGAAATCCATTATAATAAAAATATTAATAGGTACTTTGCAACCATCGTGACGGGATTGGTGCACGCAATTGAGGGAGGGCGGGAGGTGCTCTTAGGAGGTGTAAACTAGGTAAGACACATCATTTTATTTAATTAAGCGGATGGTTGTAAAGTAACTAATAATCATAATGTTCTCCAGACCGAATTTCGGCCACGGCGGCCTGCCTCAGCGGAGGCTAGCCATCGGCGCAGGACAGGATTATAGTGCCCAAGTGTATGCGCATGCACAGGTGCACTCTCTATTCCCTCACTCTCATAATTCGATGGTACGGTTAACCGACACGACCAAACTAACGGCAATGTTATGTAATGATAGTTTTTGTAGTTTTAGATGAAAAGAAGAAAATTGTTCATTTACTATTATTCCAAAAATGTCGTTCTTTCTTTCTCAATATTAGAAAACTTAAGTGACGAACGAACTTATTTACTTGATGATAAGTGTGAACTACATTCCATGAATACCTGCAAATAGTTTCAAGTATTCTTCTTCTAGGTCTTACAGACTCATTTTATGCATCTTAAGTACAGATTAAGCAATTATTGGTTAAAACATTTAATAATAATTGCATAATCATTTGCTATCCATTTTTTTCATTTTTTGCGTTAGATTAAATTCAACTGCATCATTTGATGGATGCATCGCATCCATGTGGAAAAGTCGAGGAGAGAAATTTCCAATATGGCATGAAATGAATCCGAGTTAATGAGCTTTTCGCTGCAGGATTTACTGGCTGTTTAAAATTGGCGGGAAATCGAAAGTTATGTCATTTTAAATTTTATAATGTCAGAATTTTCTCGTCACTTATTTTAATACTAATTCTAATTCTAATTCTAATTCTATATTTGAAATCAAATTGGAACAAATGTGTTTTTTTATATTTACAAATATTTTAATTTAGCTGTTTTCAACAGCTTGCAAATTTATTCACAAATGCAAATACTCATTATTATTCGTATATTTGCAACAAGCATTTTGTTTTAAGCACTCTTGCATTATTTGTTTTAATTAATTTGTTTCGATATGGTAGGATAAATTAAACTGGAATTATGAAGGGAATTATCGCTGACCATATACTTGTTTAAGGTGTTATGGAGTGTGGTTAACAACCCAGCAATCCTGCAAGAGATGAAGTTTTGCGTGCCAGATTGAAGTACCAAACGGCGCGGCGGCGAGTGCGACTGTTGAACTAGCGCGCACGAGAACCAACTTGTTACTCGAGGCGCCGCTCACCCGCGCGCTACGTACGCTCAACGCAGTGACCGAGCAAATTTATTTATTCGGATGTTCACTGAACGAGTTCACAAAGGCTTCCTTGTTTTTCTATTTTTTTGTTCATCGATTATGGTATCTACTATAAATAAAGTTTGACTTATCTATGGTATTAGGGAAATCCTGTAATAATAAAATAAACCACCAGCATATATCAAGCTACTACATCTCTTACCCGGTCGTCACTGTATCTAGTGTATGTTCGCACTACATTTCGCTTACCGGTAAGTGTTTCGAGAAACTTTCTTGCATGTTAGTTGTCAGTTCTTAGATCTATATAACCGGGCCATTGTCCCTTCATTCAATACATTGGCTTACTAATCCTCTGGGCTATGTCGGTCATTCTAGTTCTACTGGTAATATCCTCATTTCTAATTTTATCACGTAGAGAAAATCCGAGCATAGACCGCTCTAAACCTTCAGCCTTGAACTCGCCCTATGGCTAACAGTAAAAGACTACGTCTAATACAGTATAGGTAAGTATGTCCAATTTAATAAAAAAAGTAAAGAGTATAGTTAAATACTTAATATGTTCCGAATGGTCATGGATAATTTTGCATTCTTCACTGGAGTTGAAACAATTAATTGCAATGACCAGAGCATTTTGTCGGATTACATCTAGATTTTTTTATTTCTCAGACAAGGCAGTTTTCTTACGTTTCTTTACAATTTTTCTTTCACCGCCAAGTATAAAGCAAATCAGTTCAAACAATAGCATACACAAGTACAATGGTAGTAAATAGTAAAGTTTCAGATAGAAGTGTACAAGCTTGATTACGAATGTGGTCTTTCCTGCATAAGATAAACTAAAAGATAACATAAAACTCACGTAAAGGAACACATAGGTGATGTAAAGAGTCGGCGCTCCGGCAAGTTTGCAGTCTATGATAAATTTATGGAATCTTCCACGTCACTACATCAAATGTGCTAGACTACAAATCCTCGCTAAAGACACGGAATCCTTTCAGGGTTTATTCGCGAGGTTATTATACCAAAAAACATCCTAATTTCAATAAATAAGATGGCTGGGTGCTAGCAGCTTACTTGTAATCCTATAATTAATAAAATAAAATTCCAAACCCAAAGGCTGTAATCATGATGATTATAATGATTGTTGGATAGACATCAGTAGATGTTATTAGGTAAATGTTGCTTAAATCGTGCAGAAGCTTATTTGCAGTTGTTATGAATTTTATTTAAACAAATTCGAGAGCTGTGTAGTTCGCCATAAGATTTCATGACACAGGAGCAAAACATGTACGGTTACATTGAGGAATAATGACTAATGATGATGAGGACTATAGGTAATTTTTATGCTTCTTTACCACGTGTTCGGGAAGGTAGTGAAGTATAACTTTGTGGGGAAGCTTAACCGTCTAAACAGTTTAAAAAAACTTCGTGGACATGTGAAAACCGTTAGTACGCATTGGAGACTTGCGGCGAACTTTTTCCTGCAAAACACTAAGAATAATGAGGAGCCTTGTGCACATTCGTGAGATGTATGCTTGCTATGCTTTTATTTTACATTCCTACTTTTATTGAGACTTTTCTAAAAGAGTTATCGCATATTAAGATAACTTTCATATTTTCAGAAAAATCGGTTTTATACCTAATATGTATATTATGAGAATAAACCGACTCTTGAGAAAAAAATATATAGAAGAAAATTTTCATAATACGTAAGTAACCCAAATTTGATTCACGCAGACACCACTCATGTCATAATTGCAATGACTCCTTAGCCTCTAACGACACTTCGTACCGCCACTACAATGTGAATACATTTCTACTCCCGTTCATGAATTTTGTTCTCAATTTACCATAGAATAGAATATTGATTTATTTCCATAGAATGTAGGTAATTCACAAAAAAGGTGTTGACAGAGTCATAAAAGATCCTTACATTCTACCATTTTGGCATGCAAATATTAAATTAAAATTTAATTCTATACTACACTAGTAAATAATTATTAATAGATTTAATATGATAATTATGATTATAAATAGTTATTACATAATTATTATTAAAAGTTTTGCATTATTATTACTATTACATTATATCGATTTTTGAATTATTATTGCAGGTAGCTTATTATACTATAAATTATTAATACTAACAGATTATACAAAACAATTAATTTACTGAACGTCATTTTATATGGATATCATCTAAAAAGTCCGATACTGAGTATATATGATAGCACCTTTCCAATAACAAAGAAGTAAGACTCTTTTAAATATGCTTATAGGTTGATTTTTTACAAAATTAGAAATTTTATTATAAATGACTGGTGCCATGCCCATAACACTTTTTTTTAATAAAGCTCTTTGAAATCTTCCTGTGTACAATAAGTCTTTATATTGCGTTCTCGTAGGTACAGTTCGTACTCGAGTTTCAATTAAGGTAGGAAATATTGATGATTAATTTTGACAAATAACGCTACTTCAAGAATATATAGACACGAAAAAGTTAATAATTTATGAGCTTTAAAAATGGGGACACAACTATCGGTAGTCTTTAAATTAACCTTTCCCTTACTGCGGCCGCCATATAACAAAAAACAGCTTTGTAACGGCGGCCTCTGTCATCACCTCAGCTGGCGGCACTTGTTTTAAATATTTATGTTTCTCACGACCTTTCATTTATGTATAAAGAGGTTTTAGTTACAGTTATTTAAAGCCGATAAGATTTTCGATAAGTAGAAACAATAACCATAACATTTAAATGTTTATTTTATTATGTACAGCTCTTTGTTTCTAACGGATCTTTATAAAGTGTACTTACTGACAATAAATTTTGTTTTATGAATGAAATATCGTAAGTTTTTATTTTACTTTTAGGTCCTTACAATCAATAAAACATATTCTTCCTAAATGAATCATAATTATGCATGTAATAATTATAATAATTCTACTTTTTCACTTGCAAACATTTGCAAAAATATTCGACAATAGACAGTTTGCGCGCGCTTTGTAACCTCATTTTCAAAACCTCTTTGTGTATATATTATAGTGTCTTCCTTTATTTTTCTTATACAATCATATAGATATAACATTTAGCAATTCCTAGTAAAAGTATTTACTATGGTATTCGAATAAGAAATATACTATTATTATCTTATTAGAAATCTTGATCGTTATGAATTGTTCGCGTAGAGGTTTTTTGTTTCTACTTTTTTATCAATTGAAACATAAAAAGTTACTGTTGTTGTAACTTAGATCATTCAAAAACATTACGTAGTAAGGATAAATAACATTACTTACAGTTTTTTTGACAGAAAATCCAACTAAAATCACAATCACAAAACTTCAACGATTACGCAACCCACCGTACCGGCATGCAAAAGCGAATGGCTGTTATATTTGATGATGTCTATATAACCGAGTGAATATAATACTACAGAATACTCTATAGTTCGTTCAGAATCGAATGAAATAGTGTTCAATCGAAAACATACTGTATTTTTATATCAATTAATGACGAAAATAGCAGCACGTAATGCGGACATGTATACATGTCCTCGGTACTTAGCGGTCACAAAACTTGGACCTGTCAACATGTCCTCGGTACCTTAGGGGAGATTGCTCTTATACAGCGCTTTTGGGCTTTGAAAATGATTTCTCTATCGCCACAGTTGCCCCAAAATATAATACCATATCTTAAAATGGAAACCACCAGACCACGGTAAGCGACTAATACCGTTTTGATACTGACCTTTTTTGTCAGGTTATAGAGTGCATAAGTAGACACACTTAGTTTCTTACAGACATCATCTGCTTGGGCCTTCCATGTCAATTGGCTATCTATTAAAATACCTAAAAATTTTGCGACATCTACTCTTTCTATTGTTTGACTATTATAATTTACATTTAGATCTTCAGTGCGAAGTTTCTGGTAAAAGTGCATTATTTTAGTTTTTTGATTATTTATAAGTAAATTATTATAATTCAGCCAGTTAATTATAGTTTCAATCGTTGTGTTTATATCATTTTTATAAAAATCTTTATTTAGACAATTAATTAGAGCTGTTCTGTCGTCGGCAAATAATACCATGAATCGAAATACATTTAAAAAAATTTGAAGTCTACTCACAGACATGCCCGATATTAAAAAAGTTTTAAGAGTTGTTAGATGAGTAGTAATATTAATACAAATCCACATAATCACGCGTTCCTGCAACATATTAAATCTATGCAAATTTCAATGTAAAAGTCAAAAAGCTGTTTAAAAAATACCTGTGACAAACTGACATTAAGTCAAACGTCTAGGTGACGCCACAAATGATCCAATTTTGCTAATTTTAACTCGGAGTAGTATTAACGATGTTCCTAAATAGAAGCTCATATGAGCACAGCCGCGGGTCTATATATTTTTTAATATAAGTGAATATACGCGATAAAATCCGTGAAACTTAGCTTCATTTAAGAATATAGTGTTCGCGTAAATATGAGAAATCATAATGTTACAAATCAAAAATTCTACAGTGGTGTTATTGGCGGTCGAATTTGAATTGTTCGAGTAAAATGAATTTTATAATCAGCAGTTACCCCTAAACTACCACTACTCAGGATTTTATGTACCTTAATATATACTAACAAAGTTACCTTATATGTTAAATTAGTTGACTTATTGCTGACCATAAATAAGTTTTCTCGTCTATTCAACACGTCTGTTGTTCGTTAATGAATTCAATAGGTGGCGGGCAATAACTTACATTAACGACCACTTAAGCACTTCTTTGGAACCTAGCCCAGCGAAGTTAGATTTACGAGTATTACAGCTCAGTTTGTTGTGTATAAAGTAAGTTCAATAAAATATATTTGATTTAGTATTAAATAATTTAGAAAAATAACAATACATACAATAATAATTTTGAACAAGCCTTCAAAATCTTTGTCTATATATTAATATTTTGGCGGTGGAAAGAAAAGAAAATCTCCCGCCAGGCAAGGTGTTTTGCCCGGGGAGCGGCCAATGCTTGAGTGCTAGTTTTTTTTGTGCCCGGAAGTAAATAATTGTTAACCTCCGGTAAACGGGGGAGGGAGGTGGTGAATGCTCATACCATACCCCGCAGCCGGCTGCGTGGTTATGTTGAAACTTTTATCCACTAAATACCACCTGTGAGACTGGCTTATTGACCTAACGAGAGATCTTTTAAGCTGTATCTGACGCGATCCCCTCTTGGGTGAAAAGGGGGCGCAAGCGGTGAGTTACCGCCTAACTAAGGCAGATTATGAGATGAGTTGTGGAGGCTCGGCCTGAGCTGCCAGGAGGCAGTTCGGGTCGGCCGAAAGCTTGTTCGGGGGAGAGGGGGGGGGTGAGAGAGAGTTTCTCGGTCTGCGGACACTATAGCGAGTGCGAAATGGGGCTGCATAGGCAGCTGCCTCGCAAATAAGGCGATTTGAGTGGGGCTCTGGGGCTTTAAAGAATTTCTCGGAGAGTGTTTTTAGGAATTGCTGGATTGTTGGGAGCTCTAAGTCTCTGTGGAGGTTGGCGTTACGAACTGAATATGGTGCGTTCGTAGTACGACGACTGAAGAAGTTTTGAACTATTTGAAGTTCATTTAATAATCGAGAATTGACATGATCAAAAATGTGGGCCGCGTAGGCCATAACGGGTCGTATACAGATCTTATATAGACATAGACATAGACATAAGTTTTATTTGCATCAATACACTCACAAAATATACATTTAAAAGTAAATAAAAACATAAAAACACACAAGGTACAAGATGGTAAACATATTAATTAAAAATAAGTCTCGGCAAGAGTGAGTGATATGATGCCAAAAAGGATTCCGACTCAGCATATGCTACCACACGTACTGCAGCAGCGCTGATTTTCAACGGAGCCCTGAATAGTATTTATTCGATATTGCGCCCGCGCTGTTATCGGTGCTAACATTCCATTAAAAAATAAATAAATCCACCATTCACTCAAAGTGTACATTTTTAAGAATAAACATAATTGTTAAAAAATAATACTTATACATACACGTGCATATACACACTCGCACATAAAAATATATTTCATTTTACATTGTACTATATTCATATTAATTATTCATATATTTGTTAAATAGTACTTACGAAATAACCTGCCACTAGACGTGAAATCATGATTTTTGAAATGCTAAAAGGTGTTTTTTTAGTTGAGCTTTAAAACCGTTTACAGATTTAGATTCCCGTAAAGGTGGTGGTAAATTATTCCAACATTTAGTGACCATGTATCTAAAACTACCACGAAACGCGACGTTCGGTGATATGGGATTGCCAGAATTGGTGTATTCGTTCTGATGCTTCGACAATCATCTGCTCTTCTCCATTTTAATTTTTGAAAGAGGTATTCCGGTCTTTCTGATTTTATGCATCCGAACAGAAGCGTGGCTAGATGTAAATCTCTCCTCAATGACATCCTTAATATGTCCGACTTATTAAGATATGGATGTACATGATGATATCGAGGAATATTAAAGATGTAACTTGCACATGCGTTTTGCACCCTTTGTATTGATCTATTTGTTTTAGCAAATAGTCTAGGACCATACACAGTATCTGCGTACCCGAATTTTGAAAGTACGAGTGACTCACATAGGCGCAAGCGGACGTTTTCACTCAGATAATCACGCACTTGGTAGAGTACTTTTAGTCTATAAAAACAGTTGCGTGTGATCTCAAGCACACGATTCTCAAAGTAAAGACCCTGGTCCATCAGCAATCCTAGATTACGAGTTTCACTTACACGTTCCACCGGTTCTCCGCGTATGTTTATAATAAATTTCTTTTTCATTATACGATCAACCTGTCCTTTTGACCCTAACAACATGAATTTCGATTTACATGGGTTGAGCACAAGTGTATTCGCTTCTGACCATCTGACTAATGAGATGCGATGCAAATCCTCATTTATTTTTGCTACTGCACTTTCTTTTTCGCTAGGAAAAAAATGGGAGATAAATATGTATATCATCGGTGTATAGGTGGAACTTGCTGTGCTTTATATGGTGACATACGTCTGCTGTGTATAGAATAAAAATAAGTGGACCAAGTATAGATCCTTGAGGTACTCCACTGGTTACAGGGCACGGAGACGAGCACAGCTGAGCGCCATCGTTTTTGTTAATAGTTACTATCTGTGTCCGATTATATAAATAGCTGTTGAACCATCGAACAGCAGGCAATTCAAAACCAAAGTTACTCATTTTGGATAACAATAATGGAATATTTATGGCATCAAATGCTCGGGGAAAATCAAGCAAGACCAGTATCGTGCCCTGTCCATTATCTTGTGATGTCAAGATATTGTCAACCACATCCATTAAGGCTGTTGATGTACTTCGTGCCTTTCTGAATCCGGATTGAAAAACGGGTAATATATTATTACATTCTAAAAAAGTTCATACATACGATTTTCGCGAGAACCTCTGATAAACAAGGTAGAATACTAATTGACCTTAAGTCTTTTACATCTGACACATTATTTTTTTTGGGTAGAGGCCTAACTATGGCTGTTTTCCAGACGTCGGGAAAAGTAGATGTGCGAAGTGAAGCGTTTATAATAGCTGTTATAACTTTGAGTGTACGTGGAAGCGTCATTAGCAACATTTCAAGAGATATTCCGTCACTGCCTAACGCATTTGATTTAAGTGATCGTATGACTTTTGAAACTGTGGTTTCATCAGTGGGCTTTAACTCAAAATACATGTTTCCAAAACGATGAAATTCGTAATAAGTAAGACTCGACATTGGTGTTACACTTTTACCGGGTACCGTACAAAAATGAGAGTTCAGTCTGTCTGGGTTTTGTAACTGCTCAAGGATTTCAATAACACGGTGTTTGCTGGCTAGATTAGAATAACGCTTCAGGTTTTTCCAGAGAACTTTAGAATTGTTCAGGTTAAGGTTTATATACTGATTAAAATACGCACGCTTTTACATTTTGTAATGCTGTAATTACATGACTCTTCAGCTCCTTGAAATAATCTCTATGCCTGCTCAGTCCAGACGAACGATAACGCTTATAAATTTCATTACGTAATTTCATCATCTGACGGATAGTATATGTAATCCAGGGATATGTTTTTTCTTTAGTACGAGTACTTTTGATGGGTGCGTGACAATCAAAAACAAAAGTTATGGCGTTGTTAAACTGAAACACTATCTCGTTTACATCTACTAGGTTTTAAATTACTTCCCAGTCAATAGAGTCAATGTCATTATCAAAAACATTTATATCGATGTCTTTTAGTGAGCAATATGTGATTTTACGGGGAGGTAATTTTGGTTTTGTTATTTGAAGTTCTGCTTCTATGAAGGCATGATTACTTAGACTCGGTATAAAATCTACTTTTACCTTTGTGACTACAACATCACTACAAATTATATCAAGTAATGTTGAGCTATGCTCAGTGGAATGTGTAGGCTGTGTTACGTACTATGTTAAAATAAAATATTTTATGAAATCATTAAATTTATCTGCGTTACGATCACAGTTTAATAAATTAATGTTGAAATCACCTAATATTATTATATAGTCAAAAAAGGAAAAAGAAGATATAGTATCGGTTAAAGCATCAAAAAACCTGTCAACATCTAGCCATGGTGGACAATATGCCGTGCATATGATGAGTTTTGTCCCATTTATGTTTAAACTAAGCCACATTTGCTCGACTAGGGATGCAGTAGGGTGTGTGCATACCCGGGCAGTTATTGTGCGACGTACGTAAAAGCCAACCCCTCCATCGCGTGCTTGAATCGTCTCAGATCACGGAATATGACGTAAACGGTAATTGGGAACTATAGGTGCACGGCCATCCTCACCTTCTCGAAGCCAAGTCTCATTTATGGCCATGATATCTACGTCATGTTCTTGCATTGCAACTATAAATTCATCATGCCTGGTTCCTAGGGAGCCTGGGTTAAGAAATAAAAATAAATATAAAGGGATCCCTTCTTGCGGAGGGACATTTTACTGTGTTTGCCCAACATGCTGTTGAGCCTACCCATGTAAAATCGCGCGGTGCGATTTACTTTCTTGATATGAGGCTTGAAAGTAAGCCTTGTATCAAGTGTGACACTTAAGTATTTGTCTTTTATTTGCTAGGGTACAGGGGTTCCTAACATCCTGATTGGCAGAGTGGCAGTGAGACGGCGTCGTTTATGTTTGAAGCAAACAGCGGGTCTTCTCCGGGTTTAAGCACTTACTGACTTTTGGATCTTGTTCCGAAACTGTAGCAGTGAGTTGTAATTAGAGTAAAGGGCTGTGTCATTTGCAATAGCTTGACACGATTCGATGGTATAGGAATATCGTTGGTGAATGGTATGTATAAAAAGGGGGCAAGTACAGAGCCTTGAGGGACACCGGCTTTGATTTGACGAGGAGAAGGTAGCGTGCCTTCGTGTCTGAAACGAAAGGTACGATCCTTCACATAGGGAGCCACGATACGGACAAAATGGTCAGGGAGGCCTAAATAATACAATTTTGAGGATAAGGCCTTCTTGCCAGACTCTATTAAATGCCTTGGCAATGTCGAAAAAGACTGCGATGGTCTTCTGACGGCGAGGATAAAAACCGCTGATGATACATTCCACTATACGGTAAACTTGCTGGGGGGTATGACTGTTCGGCTCTTAACCCAAATTGTTTTGGGATGACAAGAGGGTCGCCGTCTGTCGGAAACAGGTGGCGCCTCATGCGCATGAGGATAACGTGTTCGAAAAGTTCGCCCAAGGCCTTGAGTAGGCTGATGGGACGGTGATTCGAGGGGAAGTGGTGAGGTTTGCCTGGCTTGGGAATGCCAAAGGTTAATTATATTTGTAATTGATGACGGATTGTTCTATGTGAAGTAAGTATAATATGTTCTATAATTAAAGGCTATTTATGAAATTCATAACTGAAGTCTTTTTTTATATTCTTTAACAAAAATAATATAGATTTCGTTAGTAATGATTTACACCCTATACATTTATTAAAACTACTTTTACGGATTTTATCGCGTTTTATTTATTTTATTTTTAATCGACGTTTCGGGTGCTTTCCAGCACCCATGGTCACGGGGGACTGAGGTGACTGACGTCCCGATGTCAAAGTTAGCCCTTAGTTAGTTAGTGAGTACCTTCAGCTTTTTAATTATTGTCTTTGGTCCGATCTACGCAGAATGAACTAACTGTACTTTGAAGTCTCGCAGTGGTAAACTAAACCCCAAGCATAGTGAAAGTTGGGTGTGGCAGAAGCACGAGAGTAGAATGAAAGCAGTAGAAATGCGGTCGTTAAGGAGTATGTTAGGGCTGAATCTGAATGACAGGGTAAGAAACTGTGTAATAAGAGAAGAGTGTGGTTTGCAAAATGGTGTTGTGACGAGGATTAAGAACGGAATGCTTCGGTGGTTTGATCATGTGGAAAGAATGAATGAGGAAAGAGTGACAAAGAAAATTTATGTTGCAGAAGTGGATGACAGAGTGGGAAAGAGACTTCCTAGGCGAAAATTTATCGACCAAATTTGCGATTTATTGAAAACGGGCCAAATTAGGAGTACCCTTAACCGACTAGCATGTAAGCGTAGGTGTATGGATGTGAAGAAGGCGAGAGAGGTGTGTCAGGATCGTGCCAAATGGAAGTCTGTAATTTCCGCCTACCCCTCTGGGTGACAGGCCTGGGTGTTTATGTTATGTTTATGTTTTATATTCAGTCCTGAGATGCTTAGCAGCGTCAAAGGAACTAGACATCTGGCACTGCGGTCATAAGTCGAGATGGACATTCGATCGTTACGTTTGGCATATGTCATGCGTCACGATTAGTACTAATTCTCCCTACAACGGGAGAGCTTCATGTCCAGCAGAAGAGTCTTACGTAATGATAAAGAAAATGATTTGATGGCACATATAAAACACCAGAAGCATTACGCAAATAGTGTAGTTCACAGTATACAGTATCTATACACAATTATACTACCTCCAAGAACAGTAGAAACAATAGAAAAAGAATTAATGCAAAGGCATATTAATGTGCTCATAATCGTACAGTTCTCTTTCACGTGACATCGATTCAGAAATTTTATTTAATTTAAGGCTCATTTTTCAATTCTCGGATAAAATTTATTCATGGAGTTAAATACAACGTAAACAAATTAAAAATTGCAGTTTTATGAATGAAAATGGTTCAATTAATTCACTTTTATGTTCAGTTAGGTTATAATAAAACAAGTCATTTACTTGTGTTTACTGGAATATACGACTAAATATACGACTAAAATTGACACAAAAGAACTATATTTTACAATTCCACATAATGTTGATAAAATTCACACGACTGTAGTTCTATTCTATAAGCAAGCCTAGTATCAAATTGAGTTGAGAATGAGTGAAAAGTAAATAAACTTAACTTTTATTATCAATAAGGAAAAAATGTTAGTACATTAGTAGATTGTCTGAATGCTAAATACAAAATGTATTATATGTTTTATATTATTTATGTAATTATTCAATGTTTATGTTTAGTTTATTTATGTAGTGTTTAGTTATATTTATTTTTAGTTAAAGTTGTAAATATCAGTGTTTAAAAAAATGGTTGTTAATTTCGTATCAGTGCATCACCGACTGACTTAGGTTTTTGCTGTTTTACAATCCTGTCCATCCAAAGATTATCGGGAAGAATATCTACTCAATACAAAGTACATATTCCAAAAACTAGTACACTAAAAAACTGAGTGTAAAATCTCCAATTTTCTAACCGTGATTGAAGGATCAGCACATCGTGAGCCACTTATCGCGTCTGAAATATTCCATTCACGTGGAAAAGTCGACTAGAGAAATTTCCAATATGGCGTGAAATGGAGCTGCATTAATGAGTTCTTTGTTGCATCATGCTGACCGTGCAGTGTTCGTTGAAACGGGGTTTTAATCTTAATTTGAGAAAAAGGCATTAAAATTATGGGGGTCATTGTAGAAGCGTGCTCGTCGCGACCCCTGCCAGCCCTTTTCAGAGCTGCAATTCTACACAGCTGCACACCCATGCGAACGAGGGTTAGGGCGTCCCCCCAAGGCGACGCACACCAGCTCGTCCCCGTTGGTGTGGAATGCAGCGCGCAAAGCGGCGATGGGGACCGCCACCCGTCACGCACAGCCCGACACGGCGGAAGGTGGAGGACGGAGTGCAGAGTTGGCACGTGGAATGTTAGAGGAGGCATGAGAGATAAGACGAATGAGTTGATCGAAATAATGAAAGAAAGAGAATTAGATGTCGTGTGTATGTCGGAGACCAAACGGAAAGGCAGTGGTATTGAAGAGCTCCCTGGCGGGACGTTAGCTATATGGTCCGGAGTCCCGGAAAGCGAGAACGCCTGCCAAGGAGTGGGGGTGCTGTTGTCGTCCCGGCTGGTCGATCTTATGACTGAATACAAGGTTGTGAACTCAAGACTTCTCTGGGTTCGCTTCAAAATGGGACTGACGAAGTTATTCCTTTTGGCTGTTTATGCGCCGGTAGCTTCGTCGTCCAGGGCTGAGCTGGAGGAGTTTTGGGAGAATGTAAGAGAAGTTCTAGATTTGGTTAAGGGAAACGAAAGAACTGTTGTATGTGGTGATTTGAATGGATGGGTAGGCATCGCTCGACCAGGATACGAGTCGGTGCTTGGAAAGTTTGGAGATAAAAGGGTTAATGATGCTGGCAAGCTTATACTGGCTGTATGCAAGGAAAAGGGTCTTCTTGTGACAAACACTATGTTTAATCACAGGAAGATCCATATGTACACTAGAGAAAGAAAGAATGAGAGAAGTATGATTGATTTGTTCCTGGTGGATGACCGACTGCGAAAACAGGTGATGGATACACGAGTGTTCAGGGGTGCTGACCTGGGAACGGATCATTATCTAGTAATTACTAGATTTAGGGGTTTGTTCGCGGGTTGGCGCCACCGGACGGCAGTAACAGAACCACAGTCGGTCTGTCGCATCCGAAGCTGGAAGCTTCAGGAAGCGGATACTAGGGACAAATATCACACGAGGGTAGCCGAAAAGCTTGACACCATCGATGGCAGGAAAGAATGTGTGGAGAGAATATGGCAGAACCTTAGGGATGGAATTGTAAGTGCAGCGGAAGAAGTATGTGGTACGACAAAAAGAGGTAGTAGTAAAAGAAGAGATGCATGGTGGAATGACGAAGTGAAAGAAGCTGTAAAAAAGAAGAAAAAAGCATGGTTAGACTACTTAGCCTCTAGTAACGATGAGCATATGAGAGAGAAGATGAAAGAAAGATATAAGCTGCAGAAAGTTCATGCGAAAACATTGATTGAGGAAGTACGTGAAAGGTGTAGAATAGAAGCGGACGAGAGGTTGTCGCACAACTTTAGGGAAAACTCCAAACTCTTCTGGAAAGAGGTTGGAAGGTCCCGGAGTGGTGCGACAGCTTTAAGAATGAACAAAGTGCTTTCGAGAACCAATGACGTCCTCTCAGAAAAATCGGACGTCATGCAGCGATGGAGTGAATTTTATAGAGAATTGTATGCGTGTCATGATCTTAGTGAAGGATCCGGGGGTGACGCCGTGACTGGCACGCCAGACACGGACCTCGATGACACTGAGGTCATCAGCATGAAAGAGATTGAACGTGCGATTCGAAGTTTGAAATGTGGTAAGGCTGCGGGACTAGACAGAGTTACTGCTGAAATGGTCAAGTACGGTGGGCCTCGCGTCTGGGACAGCTTTCATCTGCTGTGCAATTTGTGCTGGCGGACGGGAGATGTCCCGGATGATTGGCGATCCGCGGTCATTGTGCCTTTATATAAAGGTAAAGGTTCACATTTTGACTGCGGGAGCTATCGGGCGATCAGCTTGACCAGTTTAGCAAGTAAAGTTTATTCGAAGGTTTTGACACGCAGGATGCAAGAGAAATCGGAAAGATTCTTATGGGAGGCACAATGCGGATTTAGACCTGGAAGAGGATGCACGGATCAAATGTTTTCTCTCCGCATGATCACGGAGAAGCTTCTGAGTGTTAACCAGAGAATTTTCTGTGCTTTTGTGGATCTGGAGAAAGCATTTGATAAGGTTATAAGGAAGAAAATGTGGGAACTGTTGCCGGGATATGGTGTGGATGGTCGATTGTTAAGGGCTGTGCAGTCACTCTACTATGACTGTCAAGCCTGTGTGCGGGTAGGGCATGACCTGTCACCCATGTTTAGCGTCCAAGCGGGCGTAAAACAGGGTTGTGTCATGTCTTCCTGGCTGTTCATACTGTATCTCGACAGCTGTTTACAGAAGCTGAAAGATAGCTGTTTGGGTGTGAAATTGGGTGACATAAAAGTTAATTGTCTGCTGTATGCTGATGATGCAGTGCTTATTGCACCATCAGAAGCAGAACTGCAGGCATTAGTCACGTGTATGAAAGAGGAATGTGAAATTAAAGGTCTCCGTTTGAATGCTAATAAAACTAAGGTTCTGGTATTTGAAAAGGACGAAGAGAGAACGAAATGTGAAATATGGGTAAAACAGGAATGTCTAGAACAGGTAAATGAAATTGTATACTTGGGGAGTGCTTTCAGCCGGGATGGAAGATGTGATTTAGATGTGGATAGGCGTGTCGCTGCCGGAAACAAAGTCAATGGTGCCCTGAATGCATTAGTCAAAAGGCAAGGCGTGGTGAAGAGTGCATGCCTTGCAATACATAACGCAGTGTTGGTACCGACTTTGTTATATGGCAGCGAAACCTGGGTATGCCAGAAGAAGCATAAAAGCAAGTTGAATGCAGTGGAGATGCGATCTCTTCGTAAAATGTGTGGCGTTACCATAGCCGACCGAAAGCGAAACGAAGAGATTCGCAATATGGCAGGATTGAAAGATGACCTTATCACAAAAATTGATAGGGGCGTACTCCAATGGTTTGGGCACGTTGAACGAATGAGTGAAGACCGAATGGTGA
This sequence comes from Parnassius smintheus behrii, assembly GCA_036936625.1. Classification (NCBI taxonomy): domain Eukaryota; kingdom Metazoa; phylum Arthropoda; class Insecta; order Lepidoptera; family Papilionidae; genus Parnassius; species Parnassius smintheus. Next base: position 8,319,975 of record JAUPFT010000004.1, on the reverse strand, counting down.
AGAAAATATATAGAGCGAAAGTAAATATTAAAAGGTGTCGAGGTAGACCGAGACTAACTTTCGAAGACCATGTGAGCAAATTGCTCGAAGAGGGGAGGGTCAAGAGTACTCGGATACCTAGACGTGCATGTATGAAGAAGTTAATGAACCTGAAAGAAGCGAAAGAGGTATGTAAGGATCGTGACACTTGGCGATCTGTTCTCTCTGGCTACCCCGTTAGGGATTGTGCGTGACGATAAGTAAGTAAGTAAGTAAGTAAGGCATTAAAATTATTTAGTTGGCCTCCTACTGGAATCGAACACTTATTTATTTTTGATAAAATTCAACTAATAAACTAAATTGACTTTTCAGCCGACTTCATGACGAAAGGCGGAGGAGGTTAGTATTTCAATTGTATTTTTTCGTATGTTTATTACACAATCGCCAATTGTAATTAAAATTTAAATAATTTCAATGCCATAATAAAATTAAAATGAGGAATGAAGTTTTCTTTGTAACTATTAAGCTGATATTCTAGACATTAAAATTGTGATATTGTGTTGTCCAATTAAAAAGGTTAAATTATTATTAAACTAATAAAAACGGGCTTCCAAAATCAAATAAAAATAAAATAGAGTAGAATTTGAAACTTTGGAATTAGGGGTTTTAATTCCGCGATACACTATACCTTAGCACATATTTCCGTTTAATTATGTAATTAACTGATCGAAGTTTTTTTAATAGGATAGGGTGTCAAATGAACACACAGTACACCTGGTGGTAAGTAGTTGCTGTGACCCAGTTTCCAGTAAAAAGGTCTCCGGTCCTCTAAACTCACCATACGAAACACTGATTAAGTTGCTGTTTTACGCTATTATTCTGTGAGAGTGTGATCCTTTCTAGGGTTAAACATTCGTGCTACAACTATACTAATAATATAACTACAGCATGTCTCTACCACGCATTACTATGTCTGTGTACACGCCTGAACTCACCTAGGCCTGAACATTTAAATCAAACTTAGACGAAGTGATCAATCGATAAATCAAAACCGCCATTAGCGAAATTTCGGCAAGTAATATTACACAAAACCAAAAATAATGTTTTCAAAATATTTTCCAAGTAATAACCTATAGAATTAAAACATAGCTATTATAAAGAAGCCGTAGCTTAGTAAGTCGCGTAGCATAGGCTACGCTCGGAGTCTTGCCTCTACGCCCTTTCTTGGCCTTATTTCGTCCCATGGATTTTGTAAATGGCTATGGGCTGTGCTGTAAATAGTTCAGAACTGTAGATCACATTTAGAAATATTTTTTCATAAATTTGCAGATTAATGGATGTAAATTATTTTTAGAGCCATGCTGCTGCTAAATTATGCCTGTTAGATACAGGCATAATTTAGCAGCAGCATAAATTGGTTGGCTCGACCGGGGTAGAACTACGATTTCACTGAATACTAGCGTCAATGAAAAGCTTGATGCTGCTGTGTTTCATATGGTGAGTGTAGAGAACCGAAGAGTCCTTTTACTGTTATCTAGGAATTTTATCATAGTCCTAAGAAATGACATCATCATCATCTGTATTTTGATTCTTAATCAAGGATAGATGTAGATGGCTATATACCGCAACATGAACCTACCATCGGGGGAACTGTGTGCTCATTTTTTATACTTGTTGTATAAAAAATAATTCCACCGGCTTGAAGAATATTTTTTCCATAAGTGAATTATAAAACGCGCTGCTTTTATACTTCTTAATGTAGTACGTAACACGTTAAACAAACCTACTTGCAGCGTCTAATAGAAATAAAACAGGATATATTGCGTCCGACAGCAACCAACACGTGTGCCACATGCTGAAATAAAATAAAAATAAACAACATTATGTAGCGGCAACCTACGGATGTGGAGGCATAATCAAAACAAATGACACGCGAGTGCCGGGATTACGCCTCATGACATTACTTACCCCATAGCGGTGTTTGTTACAGGCTTGAATTACATATTTTATAAAGTTGGGTAGGTATGTACGAGTATTAATAAAGGACTTTTGTTTCTAAAGTGAAAAGTAATTTTTATGTGTATTTTTTTTAATAAAATAAGGATGACAAGGGACACCTGTCTTTGATTATAAATCAAATTGAAAATGCGTTGTTATCGTTGTCTCGTTTTCAGTAAAAAGGGAATCGAGCTCCCTACACTCGCTATTTGAAATATACCAGTGTTAAGCTGCTATTTTACGGTGGTTTACTGTTAAATCAAGGTTTTTCCCTAACTCATATCATAGTCATAAAATAGCCAGAGCGTGGCTCTACAAAGTAAATGATTAATAGAATGAGACTATCACGCCGTGGGGTTTTAAAGAAACTGCACCCGCTACTTGTCGTCGTCACTGGTGATAAGAGGGCTGTTCCTTTTCTTGCACTAAGGCTAAGTATTTCCATTTAGCGAGGGAATTCAGCCAACGTTTTAGGCACTATACTGCGGGGAGTAGAAGTGTATTTTTAGTTAAGTTTTTAACAATAGCTAACAACAAAAGAAGCGAAAGAAAAGAAGAACTGTTAATTTATCATGTTTGCAAACCAATCTAGCAACACATCAACGAAGACAAGGATGTCAGGCAAAATTTCATCGCGATTGGTTTTGGTAAAAGACCATATATCCAAAAATCATGCTTTTAGACAGACACATTAAATTTTTGGTGGCGGTGTGGCTAAGGTCTTCAAACTTACATCCTTAATTTCGTATACCTACTCACGAACGATTAGACGAATGCTTTTCAATTTCGGCTCATTCGGTGTTAAAACAATGACCAGCATTGCCACCGCTTCGGGCATCAGAAAAGATAAATTTTCCACCGCTTGAGTTTGTACATTTCCACTTGAACTTTGCGCGTGATAAAGCCACTACCTACACAACAACCAATCAAATTCCACTGCTAACTATAGGCCTCCCCATTGATTGCCTCATGAGGAATATATTTGCCATAGTGTATTGGTTATTCTTACACCGCCTTTACGCGGTCACTGCACGGTCAATATAGATAGAGCCATATTGCTGCCGTATTATAAGTGCAGCATGAATTGGTCGGCTTATTTGGGTAGGGCTCTCACATAATAACAACGAAAAGTAGCAACATTATGTTATTGTATTTTGTATGGTAAGAACCGGAAACCCTTTTATATAGTAACGAGGTATATCATTTTTCTTCTATGCACTTTGATTTTAAGTTGGTGTAGATGACCATGGATTGCTATACCTATATAGTAATATGTAGACCATATTATGCTTGTTTGTTACTTCCTTAATTTTATAAAAAAGAAAGACTTTTGCATAAACAAAATTTTAAATCTCTCTAGTTAATCGATATCAAGCATTGAGCAAGATTTTTACGAGAGAAATTTGTTTTGTTTGGTTTCATTTAATTTGGCTTGATTTTTTCTTGAGGCATATTAAATATGACTTTAATTTTTTACCTATTTACTGCTAATAAAATGAAATGTATAGAACAATATCTCAATATCTAGGATAGCTTTCGTTGTTAAAAATCTCGTTCGATTTATTTTATAAGGAGCAGATTACTGCAGTCAATACACGATCGTTTAACGTTTAACTACTGGCGTTACGGGCGTAAAAAAAACATAAATATCTGAAAAAAAGGAATATTGACATTATTATATTATACTAAACTTTCGAATATTATGCAGCGCTAAAAATATATTACATTGAGCTCTTTGATTTTCTGGTAAAATAAATAAAATTATAAAAATGAAAATCCACATTAATATAGTATATAGTGTTTTTATTAATTTATTTATATTTTAATTACTAGCACTAAAATTGTCCTACTCCTGATACTCTGTATTCTTTTAATTCTCTCGAAGTTAAATTTTCTTAAGATTTCACTTATACTGCGAGTGGACTGCACACTTTTTTTGTTATTTATGGCCAATATAAACGCTAACATTGAGTTGCCTGCCATACATTATACAAGCACGCAAATTCAGTGTATTTTACGAACGAGATGCTGACTCTCGATATATTAATGTGTAATATTTGTAGGAAATGGAACAAAATGCTTTTATAGTAAATTACACTAGTAAAACGTCTTTATAATTCAGGACTAAAATAATTATTATTTTTGATAGCAATAAATTTTGTTATTTTAATTATTTTAGTTGTTCAAAAATCTTTTAATTAAATAATTTACTTAAAATTAATTTACTTAATATTTTGATAAAATTAAGTGACAAATGAACATATAGTCCACCTAATAGTAAGTGGTAATGTGTTGTCATCCCTGATGTCTAAGATATAATGCCTCACAGTCTGTAAGTTACTTACTGGCTCTCTATGAACTTCAGACCAGAACACTGCAGCGCAAGCACTAATATTTGACAACAGAATTAGGAAAAAAGGTAGTATTTACCAAGAACTCTCGGACAGTAAAGAGTCTCACCATTTTTATTATTTCTATTTTTCTGTTCTGTTTTCACAAATATGCTGATGTCCCCAATTAACAGTCAGTGCAAGCACTTTAATTTGTGATAGAAAAAGTTAAGACGTTTTTACTGACCCAAACAGACTCCAAGGAAGAAAAAGTCCTAACCCTCAGAAGAATGATTATTAATTATTATTTTATATATTATTATATATTAATAATTATTATTATTATTATATTAAATATTAATGTACACACTAATGAATATTAAAAATCAATAAAGTCGGAAATAAACATAGCTAATGTCTTCTAAAAGAATTCAGGATAAATTATATCTAATTCAATTTTTTTGGAGCTCGAGTTAACGCTCGAGCAAGAGCTTGTGATATAATATATTTTCTGCTATAAAAGAAAAAAGTTACTGTTATTTTTGTGAATTCATAGTAATTTGGTTTGCAAATTGTATCTTCTTACCCTCTAATGACTACTTTTTAATGTTAATCTAGCATTAATTGCTTCCAGCATCTGTGGTGCACAATTAACATAATCTGTTCTTATCTTAACTCAAATTTAAATTTTTACAGCGTCTTATTAAATATATTTTAGGAACATCGTATGTATACGTGGCTCGTTGGTTAACCTTATCTTACTTACATTATTAGTAATTTAACCGTGTTTAAAAAAGGAAGAATTTATGAAATCGACATTATTTAATATTCTTTTTAATTTTCCGTGCCATACTCGTAATAGGTAAAACGGAACACTTTTAGTTTGACATTGGCATCTGCATTTCATTTTTCTGGCATCATATTTCACGTAAATTATTGAAGAGCTAAGCATAACATTATCATAACTATTACAACCTATCGAAAGTTCACTGCTAAAAAGGGCCTTCCCATGGATTGTCTTATAGCAGGCGTATGTGCAGTAGTTGCCCTGCGGGTTCACAACCACAAATTTTAATTATTTTGTGATGTTATAAGGATTGTGATGATTTTTCCAAGATCCACGGGACGACGATAAGCGGCAGTGGATATGTTTACACCGCCACTTCACGATTACAAAATCCAACCATCGTTTTTTAATCTCTATTATATTCCTTATGCTTATAGTGATATGTAAAGGCAAATTAAATGTTGTAAACTCTTTTTTAACGTTGTAATTTTTAATTAATTAATTAATTTTAATGTCTAGAACAGGTAAATGAAATTGTATACTTGGGGAGTGCTTTCAGCCGGGATGGAAGATGTGATTTAGATGTGGATAGGCGTGTCGCTGCTGGAAACAAAGTCAATGGTGCCCTGAATGCATTAGTAAAAAGGCAAGGCGTGGTGAAGAGTGCACGCCTTGCATTACATAACGCAGTGTTGGTACCGACTTTGTTATATGGCAGCGAAACCTGGGCATGTCAGAAGAAGCATAAAAGCAAGTTGAATGCAGTGGATATGCGATCTCTTCGTAAAATGTGTGGCGTTACCATAGCCGACCGAAAGCGAAACGAAGAGATTCGCAATATGGCAGGATTGAAAGATGACCTTATCACAGAAATTGATAGGGGCGTACTCCAATGGTTTGGGCACGTTGAACGAATGAGTGAAGACCGAATGGTGAAGAAAATATATAGAGCGAAAGTAAATATTAAAAGGGGTCGAGGTAGACCGAGACTAACTTTCGAAGACCATGTGAGCAAATTGCTCGAAGAGGGGAGGGTCAAGAGTACTCGGATACCTAGACGTGCATGTATGAAGAAGTTAATGAACCTGAAAGAAGCGAAAGAGGTATGTAAGGATCGTGACACTTGGCGATCTGTTCTCTCTGGCTACCCCGTTAGGGATTGTGCGTGACGATAAGTAAGTAAGTAAGTAAGTAAGTAATTTAATGTTGATTTGATATTTGTAGCCTATTAAGGACAAAGGGTTGAAAATTCAAATTGTCGGTTTTTGATTAACTATAACCAAAACGTAATAAGGAGTTTAATTTCCACCGATACAAATTAAATTATTAATCGAAATTTTAAGTGCTAATTACAAACACCACAGGAAATTAATTGCATGTAAATTAGAGATAAAATTTTTATTATAAAAGATCTGGAAGGCAGATGGAGTTCTCTGATACTGGATATTGTATCTGATCTCTGATATTGGAATCACAGTGGACTCTTATTTATTTTTTCTACTTATTGTAAGCCAATGTTTGACTACAGTCCCATATTATGGTGACAAGTGGTGGTGGTAAAGCCCTAGATGGTTAATTATACTTTCGCGTAATAAAAACTTATTCTTTTTCGCCTTGAATACGTTCAGATTTTAATCGTACGGAAAAGCAGATACCGACAAGTTGTCATAATATTGCAATACTGTTACTCTTCTCAAAACCTTGAAAGTTTACTATTCTTTTAATTTTTAACATCAAACAAAAGTGATCGGATATAATGTTGTAGTAATAATCATATTTAGTGCTTTACATGTACAATATCCATTTGATGTAGCTCGCTACGTGGTAATTTTGTGACGCATTATCCTGGCGAAACCCGCGCCATTTGTTTTGATTACACATCTACAGCACTAAGCCGTGCGATGTTCCATTTTTATTTCATGAAATAAGCGGTAAGCGAGTATGTTAGTATTCTTTACATCTCCCGAGATTAATTGTTTTCTATTTATGTATAAACTAAATAACTCGGTTTTAAGGAAAATTTTCAATTTTTATCGATAATTTAGCAATAACAATAAGTTTTTATTCTTTCAATTCTAAATAAATAATTTTATGAGGAAAAGTAAAAATTTTTACTTTTTATTTTGAGAAAGTCATTATTATTTAATATTTTTTATGTTCAAGACAAATATTTTACAATTCTTTTGACTTTATTAAATTCATAAAAATAGAACACAATTTAACTGACGTTGAACGGTTCACAAAAACTACGTAATAGCTTCGGGCAGAAAATTTTACTGGGTTAAGCAGCGATGATGGCCTAAGCCAGTGTCTGACCTCGGCGTGCAATTTGCGGGAATAAGCAAGATAGAATAGAAAATCTTCAAAGTATATATATATATATATATATATATATATTATATAATAAATGCTCATCTCTCTCATACACATATGTAACAGTTCTATAGGTTCATAAGAATTACACACGCTTGTGATGCAAAAAGTGCAGTCCATTCCGTAGAAGGTAACGCGAAATCAGGGGCTCAGCGTCGTGCGTTGCGCTGATGTTTATACAGTGTCATCTCACCGAGAAACGGGCGATGAATGTGCCTAGAGCTAGACTCAGTTACATTAATGCTATGTCACATACAACTGCCGAGGTGAGTTAGAATATCTCTCATAAAGACAGACTGCCAGTTTGGTGTGTCCAATAAAATTAATTTCTATGATTCAATCAAAGCAAAATTTTACCATTGTCAGAGAGCGTAGTAAGGTTAAGTATTCTTCACACGTGAATATGGAGATGATTGCTTCGGAGCTTTAACGCTTAATTTCTCAGACGAATTCACTTTTTACCTTAACAGCAAGTGTCAATGCTATACAAGATGATGTGACCGACCTAAAAAGTACATTAGAGCCAATATCGAAGATCTTAAACTTATCGAGCTGGAGGCGGCTAGTAGAAGGACCCCCTTGGAACTTGTTCAGTGCCGTATTGAATGCTTGAATCTATGGGTCACTGAAGTTTATCAAGCAATCCAGACTTTGCAGAAGAAAAATGACAATGTAGTTCAACTGAAGGAACGTTTTAGGCACTTTGAAGACACCAAACGGGATTTCGAACAAAGATCTCGTATAAATAACATCAACATCAAAGGAGTACCGATATCACGGAATTTTCAATTTGTTAAATGATTATTTTCAGCCAACTTTTTTAAATATTACCCATACGCACATTAACTCAGACCTTTTAAATTATTTCTAATATGCCATCTGGTATAGGGGATATAGAGGTCAAAATTTATGAAGTACACATAATTTGCAAGAAGACTTGAATATGTTTGAAAATCACTGTCATTAAAAAAATTAAATGTTTCTAAATGTGAAATATGCATATACACACGAAAAACTAAGCCTATAATTTTCCTTTACACTATAAAAATACAGATATGGCCTACGGATATAAATGATATATTAAATTATTTATAATTTTACTAGCTTGCCAGGCATACGTTGTTCTGCCCTTTTCGACGACCTTTGTCATGTCCTATTAAAAATTCTTAAAATTGCAATAAAAGATTGTGGGTCATTCATGGGCAAAAAAACTATCCTATCTCTCAAATTGGACCAAACTACAAACGGTGTGCAAATTTCATTAAAATTGGTTAAGTAGTTTAGGAGTTCATCGCGGTTCAACTTCAATTTAAAGTTCAGATCTTTCTACTAGATTACACAAGGCATTGCTGAACGTTTCACATTTTACCACTATAAGAAAGAAGATACGCCTTCTTTCCTTTCTTTCCTAGCTTTCCTATCATTTCTTATTAACATAGCAAAATGGCACGATCGACTGTCCCTAACTGTTCGAGCAAATACATTTGCAAATTCCATGCGCATCTACAAGCAAGCCGTGTAAACTATATGTTCTCGGAGTAAATACAAACTACAGGCAAAATTATTATTCAATAAGGGAGAGCAAGTGTTTCAGTGACTTAGTGAAAATACACAATGTTTATTTTTTTAACATCTATAGCAGGCAACTAACGTCCCCTGAATAATAAGTATCCGTTCGTTAGCCAATGTGTAGTACATACACGCACACACGCACGCACACACGCAGACGCACACACACTGTTATGGACCGATGTTTAAGTAAGTAATTGCTATTGTTAGCATTTTGTAAAGTATATAAAAGTGATTTTTCATATAATTCAAGCACTTAAACTCTAAACTCTGTTCGGTGTACTGCTTTGTAATTTATTATATTTAAACTTCGATGTGTAATTAAATTAGTTTTGCGGCTATAAAAAGTGTTTTTCTTAAAAAGCATTCACGGCGAGCCATCATTACAATTCATGTGCTTAAGCCCGCAAGGTTGTACTCGTGGTCGATGCTAAGACTTCACTAGTAATTGCGAGTCAGCACCGCAATATTCAAGAAACTTCTGTTGGTCCATCGTGGTTGACGTTAAGCCTCCACTTTCTAATGTGAGCCCGCATCATAATCCACGAAGAATCAGATATCCGGATAGTTTGACTCGCCACCAACATCAGACCTTGCATCACCATTATCATGACCGCGTGTCTCTTAACGGACAACGCAACGTGAACTTCGAGTTACCACCGAGTTTGCGTGGTTACCGCTAAGAAGAAAGCCTTTTCGTGTCCCCTTGAAACTACATTTAAGTTTCAAGGTCTCAGTTTCATGGTTATTTGAAAGGGAAGGCCTAATTGACCAACAGACAGTATTTATACAACGAGACAGTATTTCATGCCGGCACATCGCTTACAAAGCGCAAGTTCGGCCTCAGATGAAACAGTGTTCTCGTCTTTGGGCCCGGGCACCCCAGCTCCTTTCACTTCATCGCATCCAGCGAAGAGCGGTTCAAATTGTTGACGACCTGTTATACGGAGACAGGCTGATTTTTAAAAAAGATTTATTTAATACACTGAAATTTAGTAAAGTATAAATGGATTAAATATTATAAACTGGTTAGAAATTAAACTTAGGTCCGTAGACAACAGGGCAGGCAGAGAGCAGGTTCGAAAATGGAAGCAGACTGAAGTGGCCGGACTGCTCCACTGCAATACTCACTGAACCTTAAAGCCAAGTCAACATTATTAAGAGGCAGTGCAGCAATAAGGCTAACAAATACATGGTATAACAGACCGAATTATTTCTGATCGACTCGATTTACTGGCGCTGCGTAAGAATGTTGCATTCCTTTGCATTTTCTATCACATCTGCCACGGGGAGTGCTCTAAGGAATTGTTTATTGACGGATTAATTCTAGCCACCAAATGTTACGAACGCACATCGCGTCAAAATTCACGATACCATCTTTACCATCTGGATGCTTGGCGATCAACCACTGTGCGTTTTACTAGGAGTTTTCTTTCTCGCACAACTTCTTAATTACGTCTAGGGACCTTCAAGAAAAGAGCTTACTCCTTTCTAAAGTCGGCAACGCACCTGCAATTCCCCTGGTGTTGTGGTCATTTATGGGCAGCGGTAGTCACTTATCGTCAGGTGAGCCGCATGCTCGCTTTCCCCCTTTTTTATAAAAAAAAATAATAAAAAATATGACTCAGTTTATCACACCTAAGACTCCTAAAAACGTAGTCTTATTTTGGATTTACAGGCTCCTATCGTTGTTTTATAGAAAAAAAATTCCAGTGTCGTAAAACCTTTAAAAATTTTTTTAAATGACACAATCTTTCACTAGTTTCGTGAACAAAAATATGCGTTGAAATAACTTCAACAACAGCTCTTTACTTCAATACCCTGACTTCTCTCAACCTTTTATCGTAAATAAAGACGCTTCTTATTACGCTGTTTGCAAGCCTGGTAGAATTAATTCAAATGCAGATGCTTTAATTCGTAACCCAATGAACGCTATTACCCATTCTAAATTAAATAAAACTACATACTCGTATAAACAATTTTTTAAGAAACATTTTACAAAATCAATCTGTAATGATACACAAATTGAAGAGTACAATAAAAATTTATATTCTGCAAAACAGAAAATGCGTGCTCTTTCTAGACTTTGATTACTCTATGCCCAACTGCGAACAGCTATTGTCAACGATAAATAAAACTGCCGAGTTGTTTTTAGCGGAACACGAACCTGAAACCGTACACTCGGTCGACTCAATAGAACATTTTAGTTTATTTACATTAAAGTTCATCATTATGACGAAACAATTTATAAGGCAATTTATAATTTATTAAATAAGTTTAGGGATCAAATTATTTCTAAGGGTAACTATGATTCTGAGATTAGAGCATTATCATTTTCAGCATATAATTCAGCATCGGCATATAATTTTTCCGTACCACAATTAAAGTCACGTGAAGATTTACAACATTAGGTCGTATATTTTTGTTTTATTTTATCAAATATTAAGGTTCATATATACATACAAATACCCTTCTCCTGACAAAATTCCAAACATTTAAAAAACCATGGGACTACCTTAGCTGATCACCCAGGAATATAACGTTTATATAATAGAATTAACTTTTTGTTCTATTGGAATAACATGCTGTAATGTGGGAAAGGTATTATGTGAAGGAGACGTGTTGCTTGTTCTAGATCTTTAATTATACTGCATCTCTCTCTCTCTCTCTCTCTCTCTCTCTCTTACTCTTTATTGTACAATAAACACAAATATATAATGTCCTGGGGACTACACTTCAATGCATGCAAGAAGAACACTTCGTAAAAGATTGTAAGTTATGTCAAATTAATAAGCCATTGCGCACTTGTAACAAGGCGCTCATGGTCATTACTTCCTCAAACACGCAGCCGTTTGAAAGATTGTCGATTTTCTACCTGAAGTGGGTCTTAAAAAATTTAAATACATATGAACGCTCCAGGATGACTTACCAATTTTTCTTGTACCCATCTTATGATTACTTCAACAACTGATGAAGTTGGGCGTTATCTTATTCATTTTGTGTCATTATTTGGGTTTCTTAAAATTATTCTAACAGATCAAGGTTCATAATTTACTTCAAAGTCATTAAAGCAATTGACTAGCATTATTAAAATAAAAATAAATATTTTCTCAAGTCCATAATACCCCCAAACGAATGACGTGTAAGAATGTAGTCACGCTGCCCTTAAAGACTATTTAAAATCATTAGTAAATAAAAACCATAATAATTGGTAATGTTATCTTGCTACTGCAATATAATCTTACAATACCACTCCATATTGTTCTACTGAATTTACTCCTTTTGTATTATTATACGGACATAAGCCGTATATCCCTAGTAGCGTCTACAATTCCGCCGAATATACAACCCATCATGAATACATTCGCGCTCTACTATGTATATATAATGAAGCATTCTCGCGAAAAAGCCTTAGAATATATAAATAAGAGCAAAGAATCTTCAAAATGGTACTATGATGCCTCTTCGCGAGAAAAAACTTATAAAGTAGGTGACCTAGTCTATATTAAAATACACCATAGGTTGCCCAAGCCTCTGTCTACAATTTTGAAAGAACCTTTTAAAATGATTAAGATTAACACTTAAATATATGTCACTACATACATAAATATAAAACACTTAAAATATTACATTAATAAAATAACACCAGCGTAAATTACATTAACAAACGTTTCAGATTTCTCGTCCATTCGAGTTATTCAGAACCGATTGAACAAACTGTACATAGTTCTTCAACAATTATTAGAATGTAGTAACTATGTGACAATAAAAGGTATAAGAGCCCTATTTAAATAAAATAATTCGAGCATGTCTAGCTTTTGTGAGAAGGCTCAGAATACCGCGATCATAAATATAGATTGTGCGAAAATCTTATTAACCGTTTAAACTATCTCTTGAATTTGGCTTTTATTTGGTACATTAAATGCCGATGATGCCAGAAAATACAACGAAGCTATTTCTACTTGTCAGCTTAATGAAAATATATCTTAGATGAAGTAAAAAAAGGTATATGTCGCACCTAAAATAAGAAACTGTAACCAATTTTATAACTTTGTGTGAGTCAGAGAAATGTTACCTCTTTTTTTAAGTATCTGAAAATCAAGATATAATACTACAAATATAAGAGAAATATGAGATACGAATGGGAAAGTATATATGTATGTCTGTTTTGATAAACTTCAACAATTGGAAAATTAAAAAAATATGATAAACGTAGGAGGTGTCTGTATCATTTTAAAGTCGTCTTGATAGATTGTCCAGAGAGCATGTAATCATCGATAAAATATACAACATAATATGTAATGTAAAACATGTTTATTATAAAAAATAACTTAACGCTAAAAATCGAAAAAAACTAGTTGAAATAAAAAAGAAATTTCCATGGAATAAAAAATACTTTTCTAGACGAAAAAAAGTATATTATAGTAAATACAAAATAGAACAAACTCTAGCCCGGGGTGTAAAGGAGTGTTCTAATTTGTAGCCCGGGTAAGAGAGATATGAAATATCAAACGGAGAGGACACCTGGGTCTCGTTTAAAAAAAGCAAGGCCGGCCTTGCCATCTGCAGATGGTAGGGGACAGCGTTAAGATTGGAATGAAGTTTCCTGATATGCAAAAATTCACGGACAGTGTGACAGGGGTCGCCTTGGTCTTATTGCTCCGCTTGCCCCTAGCAGTTTTTGTCGCGGGCGGAATTTCCCCCCTCCTCCCCAAAATACGTGGGGCAGCCTAAGCGGCCATGCTCAGGAAGAGTAAGTAGCTTGGTCGTGGATACTCAGCGAGCATCGTGGATTCTCTGTCACCAGGGTTGAGGGTACCCTTCTGGGGTAGTTTTTATTTGATTCCGCTATGATGTTAAGGGAGAGGGGAAATTGGGCCTCTGGCCACTTATACTTACCAAGAGAAACGCAGTGGTAAACCTCCACTTCATGCTAGTATTCTGCGAGGTCGTGGTACCACCCCGGTTCGAGCCGGCCAATTCGTGTGACAGCAATAGCCGCTGCGTTGCTCTACCACTGTCAATTTAAGAGCATGGATACGATTTTGGTTTCTTTTAGCTCAGGCTTTCTACATTCATGTCATATTAAAATATTCGTTGGTAAGCTACAATCATAAATATTTATTGATAGTAAAATAAAATATGTTGTAAGTACTCAAGAATTGAAACAGAAACATCAGCGACTTAAACATTAAATATTTTCCTTGAGTTCAATTTGATGTAACATAATAAAAATTATAAAAGTACCTTTGACTTAATTACTTCAGCAAAAATAAATTCTATTTTTAATGTGATTGAAGGTTTACTGCTATTAGTTTCAAACAAACTAGACAAAATATTAAACTCCTTTTTATTTGCAAAATTGAATTACCTCCATCCTCATTCCTTAACTACCACTAAGCTATTTAATGAGCTTTCCAATAGGAATATGAGCAAAGGTAATGTTAAATTTCCCATTTCTCATTGTTAGTGAATGTACATACAATTATTGACCTGGCTGAATTAAGTTTATATTATTATGATAATAGGATAGTATTTAATATAAGAATTGCTTTAATTAATTCTGTGAAGTTTAGTATTTATAAGATTTTATCATTACCTACATGACATGATAAGTATAATTTACAAACTTATGTTCTCATTTATCATTGAATTGTTTAATAGCTTAGGTGAATGTAAGAATGTTAATAATAAGTTTGATATGTTTGATACATAATATGTTTGTCCCCTTCTATTCTGTTTGCAATTAATAACCCGACTTTTGAAACTCGACTCTTGACTGAAGTAGTTTTGTCACTTCCAGAAATATGCGATTCGAATATAATATAATATGGCAATGTTAATTTATGACAAAGGCTTAGTGATGGAAGATTTATTTATGTTCAGTCTAATCCAGATAAATTTACTATTATATGTACAAATGATAAAAATAATTTAGATAGGGTATATTTGATATCCCAGATATACCCTACAAGGCATTTGAATATAATCTCTAAATAATGATTACCTTGCACATTACCAAACATTGCAATTTCACCCATCGCATAATAATAAGGCTGCCCTACCTAGCCAAATATCAATTTGTTTTATTAAGTTTAAAATGATTGTTGCGAATACAATTTATAAAACCAAAGTTCTCATGTTTTAACTCCAAATATGCTAACAAATATTGACTTAGAATCATTTAAATTAGCGTCATAAAAATTGGATAGTTTGAAGAATCAAATACATCGAGCCGAGAATCAGTCTCAATTGTTTAACATTAACATTATGACTCAAAGTTGACTTGTATTGTAATTGTCAGTATTATTAGTTATATAAAATATAAGATATATTATAAATGTCGTTCAAATTGTTGTAATAGTACATCTTGTTGTATCCAAATATACAATTAGTGTTATAGTAAAAAATCTAATAAAATTGATACTAATGTTAACGCTTCTATTGAATTAACGGACATGTCGATGAAACAATTGAATGGTCAGCTACGAGTCTCCCAATGATAGAAATTAATAAAAGCAAAGAAAATGTTCTATTTAGGAAATTTTATAGTTTCTTCTAACCGGAATTTAAGCAATTATTGAAAAATATTTTTAATAAATTAAAGACTAATATTATTTTTATACATATTATATAAAAATATATAAAAAAATATTAAATTTAAAAATTCATGGATCATCTGATACCGTCAGATCGTTCAGCGAGCTATGGAAAAACTGTAAACTCGTATTTTCTTTGCATGATAGAGTTCTCACATCTACCGATATTGATGTGACATGGACGTTACACATGTTCTGTCTTAGTCTTATCCATGTTCGCTTAATGACGTGTCTGTTGAGAGACACTACTGAGGTCTTTGCGCATAGTGCTAAAATCTTCCAACGATTCTGTTTTAATGTAAACTCGTAATATCCTTGGCTAATCGAAGTTGATTACTACTGTAGGTTTATTAGACTACAGATAAACAAATCCTAAATTTGTTTTAACTCCACAAGGTTACTAAGTTGTAAGCTACTTTAAGTTTAAGATAACAGTTTTCAACTAAAATCGCCGGGAACTGTAAAAATATGTCGACGGTAAACCGAATTTTAGGTTCTCAGCCGACATTATAATTTTTTAAGCAAGAAATTGGTGTATTATTTTTAGTTCTAGGTTTTGAATTTGCAATTACTAAATCTATTTTATGAATCGTAGTTTCTGAATTTTAAATATTATTCTCTTTACTAAACAATCCTTTTGATTAGGAAAATTCTTCAAGTAGGTACTTCTTTTTAAGACGGACAATGTCCGCTTCAATAACAGAATGGGGGTCGTTAAAATACGCTGTACAAGGCTTGAAAATCTTAAGGATACATTCAGCGACCGAATTACAATGGCACTTAAACTTATAAATTACTCTTCGTATTCAAATTTATTATACTCATATATTTTATAGCATACTTTGTAGAAGCAACAATAATCATCATTGCATCTTATAGCAAATAGTATAAAGTAAGTAGGTAGGTAAGTTACGTGTATTCTTATTTATTATTTATTTCCTTTTATTTTCCTATTAGGTCTTATTTATTTCCGCCAAGCAGCAAAGAGGGTACTGCTGTAATCCGGTCTAAAAAATTATAGTTTACAATTACAATTAGAGTCTAAGAATATCGCTTAGATACTCGCGGCCCTGAGATGCAGCGACCTGAAAGGTATTTATAATGAGTAAGCCCTAAATACGATTTAACTGTAAAAACTAAAAGGCTAACAGTACAGAAACTAGCCTCTGAATAATTTTATCTCAGAATTTGGAGGTGTCATCTGTAGCCTTCTTTGTTTAAAGCTATTTGCAGGTGTATAAGGCTGCATTTTTCTACTTTTTAAGCCTGGCTGCAGCTACATTATAGTACGAATGGTTCGGCCTAACCGGAGTAAAATTAAGCTTAATGCTGCTATGTTTTATATGACGAGTGTAGAAAGACCCTTTTCCCTGGAAACGAGGCATTACATTATGTCCTCAGGGGTGACAAAGGATCTCCAGTTTGATGCATTTTTGTAAGTTCGTTTATAACTTCTATTTTATAAAAAAAATAAGAGTCGTTTAAGCTTAGGAAATGAGCGCTTGCTTTACAAATTAAAAACTACACCAGTAAATCACTTTGATTGCTACCGACACCATTCAAATTTTAATTGCAATTTCAAATGCAGATATACCACATTGCCATTGGTGAATGAAAACATCGTGAACAAATGTGTATGTTCAAAGAAAAAAGAAAAATATATTTCTAGAACTTGCGAAGATACCTAACACTTCGAGGCACCGCGGCAAAGAATATATACACTACGCGAAAAGAAACGACACTTAAGCATGTGTGCACGTAAAATCGCTTGCGGCTATGTGTGGGTGAATGGATGTATGCGGGGGCCTTGAGAGGCGCGCGGGGCGTGGAACGGGCAGTCGCCGACTGCCCTGGTCGAGGGCTGGTAGTAATACCGATATTTGTCAGTATTAATTAATATGAATATATTCGTCAAGTGATATAATATTTAAATTAATATATGATTATTACTGATATCTTATTGTACATATTACTATTCTATTCATGTAGGTATTAAGTTTATGTTACCAAGTAACGTTATTAGTTTTTATAGCCGTGTATGCTAGGTTTATATGCTTTGATAAATATTAATGTTGTTATTAAATAAATGATATTATAGTATACGTATAAGTATTACTGAAAGTGATTTTAAGTGATTAGAATTAAAATAAATTCCACTGCACAAAACAAGGGCCCTTGTTTTGTTAGTTTAATTTTTAATAATGTTTTATGATACCTAAAAATATGTGAACTCATTTTTTTCAAAGTCGATATGATCTTTACAAGAATTATGGGGAATTACCATGACAATAAAACTAATATATCGCCAATAATTTTATTATATTACATTAACTGAAATACACACTATTAAAAATACCACTCGAGTCAAGAAATTTTAGATATCTTTAAAGAGTTTTTGTATTTGTTCATTGTTGTATTTATGGATTATTTCATTAGAAATAGAAATGACTTATCTCCTTAACACATAGGGAACAATTTGTTGGCCGCCATGTCCCAGGATATGCAGGTACCTTTGGATTTTCTAAAAAAAATATACATGCTACGAATTTTTGCAATTGTTAGAAATAATAATGAAAATTAAAAAAATAATCAAAAATTCAAAAATATATAAGAGTAAATTATTTTTAAAGGATAGTAGGTAATACTGATTATTGCGTACGGAAATACTAAGTGTTGGTTAATTATTTAAGATTACCATTAACTGTCGCGCATATTTGGTTTTGTCGGAAGTTTTTATATATTCCTCATTTAATAAAAGTTTATATATTCCTGATTTAAAATTGAACGTATCCTTCACTACCCAAATACATAAGTTTACATAATATATAACACATACGTACTATGTGTCTTCTTTGGTACAAGTCTATAATATAATGATTTCTTAAATTTACGCGAACACTACACATTGAATAAAACTATTATTTACGGATTTTATCGCGTTTAATTACATTAATTTATTTTTATTTATATCCCGACGTTTCGGGTGCTTTACAGCGCCCATGGTCACGGGGGGGACTGAGATGTTTGACGTCCCAATGTCATAGTTATTCCGGCTACCTTCAGTTTTTTAATATTAATTTTTGGTCCGATTTACGCAAAACGAGCTTATAGTATCATGAAGTCTTGCAATGCAATAATTAACAAAATTAAACCCAAACCCAAGCATACCACTGCAAGACTTCATGATACTATAAGCTCGTTTTGCGTAAATCGGACCAAAAATTAATATTAAAAAACTGAAGGTAGCCGGAATAACTATGACATTGGGACGTCAAACATCTCAGTCCCCCCGTGACCATGGGCGCTGTAAAGCACCCGAAACGTCGGGATAATAATAAAAATAAATTAATGTAATTAAACGCGATAAAATCCGTAAATAATAGTTTTATTCAAGTCTATAATATTCTATTTCGGTTCGATATCAACCCTAGCGTTACACGCTTCGACTCAAGGTCACCGGCGCTTAAGCTCTCACGTACAGGGAGTGTCACCGCTGTGACCGCGGTGAGTTCATTTCTACTAAAAATCTTATTAATGAAAGGAGATATGTACTAATGCCCTGCATTCATATTACATTTGAGTTTATTATAAATTAATAAAAACTTTACCAAACGTTTAATTACATGCAACTATTATATTTTTATCTTTTTATTTATTCTTATTATATTTGCCACTCGAGAACCTTTCTTCCCCATCGGTTATCGGTTCTTCGAGCTATATGGCCGGCCCATTGCCACTTCAGCTTACTAATCCGTTCGGATATGTCAGTCACACTGGTTTTACTGCGGATATCCTCATTTCTGAGTCTATCACGCAGAGAAACTCCGAGCATAGCCCTCCCCATAGCTCGCTGAGCAACCTTGAGCGTCCTCATACGGCCAGCAGTGAAGGACCACGTCTCTGATCCATAAGTCATCACTGGCAACACGCACTGGTTGTACACTTTAGTTTTCAGAGATTGAGGTATACCTGACGAGAAGATGTGTCGTAATTTCCCGAACGCTGCCCAGCCGAGTTGAATCCGTCGATTGACCTCTCGGTCGAAGTTGGACTTACCTAGTCGGACTATTTGTCCCAGGTAAACGTACTCATCAACAACTTCGAGCATAGTGCTCCCAACAACTACCGGCATAGGTGTGACGTGGACATTGAACATGATCTTTGTTTTTTCCATGTTCATCTTAAGACCTATCCGTTGGGAGACACCATTGAGGTCATTGAGCATAGTGCTAAGGTCCTCCAGCGATTCTGCCATAAGGACTATATCGTAGGCAAATCGAAGGTGAGTGATGTACTCGCCATTGATGTTAATACCGTATCCTTTCCAGTCCAGTAGCTTGAAAACGTCTTCCAACGCAGCGGTGAAGAGTTTCGGGGATATAACGTCACCCTGTCTTACACCTCTCTGCGGTTGGATAGGTTTCGAACTCTGGTTCTGTACTCGGAAAGCCATCGTAGTCCTACTATACAAACACTTCAGCACTTCGATATACCGACAGTTAACTTGGCACCGCTGAAGGGACTGTAGCACCGCCCAAATTTCGACGGAATCAAAGGCTTTCTCATAGTCCGCATACGCCAGGCAAAGTGGCAGATTGTACTCTTCGGTCTTCTGTACAATCTGCCGAAGGGTATGTATGTGGTCTATGGTACTGAAGCCTTTACGGAAACCGACTTGTTCGGTAGGCTGGAAGTCGTCGAGTCTGCGTGCGAGAGAATGACTCTCGAAAACAGCGCGTAGACGCGGCTCAGAAGGGAAATCGATTTGTTGTTCTTCAAGAGAGCGTTGTCGCCTTTCTTAAAGAACAAGACCACCGTACTTCTGCTCCACGCCTCAGGAGTAGTGCCACCATGGAGTACGGAATTGAAGAGCTTCTGAGGGACTTCAAGTACCGGTGTTTCACCGCTTTCAGAAGCTCCGCTGTAATTCTATCCTCGCCTGGGGCCCTGCCGTTTTTAAGGTGCTGGAGAGCCATTCTAATCTCGCTCAGACTGACGTCCGGGATATAATCGGAATAGTGTCGGGTAAGACTTGCTCTTGGATCGTTACTCACACTTGTGTGTGGCTCCAACGATGATGTGTATAGCTGCCCATAGAACCCCTCAATCTCACTCAAAATCTCAGGTGTCCCGGAAACGATGCTGCCACACTCAGTCTTCAGCTTTGACAGTTGGCTCTTTCTGGCAAACAGATCTCTGGCAAAGACTTTGGAGCCCTGGTTCCACTCGATCGCTTCTTTAATACGAGCAGTATTAAAGTTGCGTAAGTCTCGCCGCATGCATTAGGAGAACTGTCTGTTCAGTTGCCTGTATGCTGTCAAATCCGTTGACGATTGCAGCCTCATTTCCCGTCTAACAGCCATGAGATTAAGAGTGTGATCGGAGAGTTTTTATGTACTTCTGCGGCGGGTCTTACAGAACTTAGCTCCGACCGCATGGAAAGTTTCCACGAGCTTGTCATTCGTATCGTCCACTGCATTGCAATCTTCTAGGCACTGAAATCGGTTACGTAACTCGGGCTAAAAAGTCTCGGTATTCTGGATTAGAGCACGAGGGGGACGGAGCGTTGACTTCATTAGACGAGACCTCTCCAACTTAACGTTTAGGTTCAGTGTGCCTCTCACCATTCGGTGAACGCTCCCGGTTTTCACCCTTGCGATCACTGAGACTTTTGGCAGAACAGAGAACAGTTGGCGTCTGGTCGTCATAATGAAGTCAATCTCATTTTTTGTCGAACCGTCGGAGCTCGACCAGGTCCACTTCCTGTGGAGCCGCTTCTGGAAGAAAGAGTTCATCATAAAGAGTCCCTCTTTCTCCATAAAGTCAGCCAGCTGCTGGCCCCTACGGTTCCGTTGCCCTACTCCAAATTTCCCTAACTTCAGCTCACCGCCTTCTCTTGTGCCTAGTTTTGCGTTGAAGTCTCCCATCAACACCGTGTAGTGGGTTTTGGAGGAATGCATGGTGCTAGAAATATCCTCATACATTTCCTCCACCTCCTCATTGGGATGTGCCGAGGTTGGTGCGTAGACCTGTATGACCTTCAGGGAATACCGTTTGGTGATTCTGAGTATCAGGTACGCGACTCTCGTCGACACACTCCCAATTTTTACAACGTTGTTGACGAGAGACTGTGGACGATAAATCCTACACCTCCTTGGGACAGATGGTCGCCCTCCCGGTGATAGAACAAGTTGCCGGACTCGAGGATTACCGTGTCCTCCCCTCTCTTCGGACCTAAGATAATCCAATAATATGCCAGCGCAACTTGTCTACCTCTTCTTCCAGCTCCAGTATCTTCTCGTCAGACCTCAGGTTGCGTGCGTTATACGTTGCCAGGTCGAGTCGTCGTAGGTGGCAACCGAACCTCCATCGGAGATTCTTAGTACCCCCTGCCCCGCCGTTACCATGGTCGCCACCGTAGCCAGAATTAGCGGGGCCGCCGGGGACTGGGGGCCGTTTATTTGCGTCGTTGCTCATGGGGGGATATTTGCCATAGTTGCCATGCTTGGCGAGAGGGTTGGCAACTGCATTTTTTTATTATGTTGTTGTTGTTATTAGGAAGATGCTGCTGCCCATCTCCTTTCTGTGTCCCTCTGGCGCCTCTTACGACACCCACGGGAAGATATGGGGTAGTGGATATTCTCAACCGCCACTACACGGCATCCCCTTATTCTATAAAAAACAGTCCTGTGCCATATACATCCAGCGACTTCCTGTAAGCCTTACCACCATAAAATGTTCATCTACGCAGTGGCCGATTACAAAACTTTATTTCCCCAGCCGATTACTACTATAGCTTACTGTTTCAGTGGATTTTGTTAGCGTACTCTGGTTACAATATAATTATTACCATAACATTTTTTACAAAATAACTTCGAGATAAGCTCTCTCCTTGGCCCCTTTCTTAGAGTAAAACAATATAAATATTAAAGTTAAATTTTTAAAGAATTTTAGTAATTTCGTCAATTAAGTACTGGAATTTTGAAAACGGAAACTACCAAAAGTTTTCTTGAAGTTTATAGAACGTTGAATACAGGTCGGTCATAAATTCAAAGTTATCTATGCGGTTAACACTCGCTGTTACCGACCGGGAACTATTTTAACATCTGAAGTCAATTTCACTAGTGGCACCGAGAGCCAGTTAACGTTAGTTCGAGTCCAGTTAAACTTTGTAGAAATTATTCGTTTAGCCACAATGCAATAGAGGAAAACCTCGCTCTCTCCACTTTTTACTTTATAAGCAGGAAATGAACAAGTTTCAATTTCATTTACTGCAAGCTTTTTCCTTAAATAATACTTATTTCAAAATATGTAAAAAAAGCTTATTCGGATTGTGAGTGATTTTAGGTATCGTGATTCTGTTTGCGTTATCCTTTTTAGAAAATAAATAGAAAAATACGTTTCAAAAACAGATGAAAAAGTAAATGAAAATTGATCTTGAAATAACTGTTCGATATGATTACATTTTAGTTTTTTGTCTATATCCTATTATTACATTCTTATTAAAATCCGGATTAGAACTCCCAACAAATCGACTCACTGTACTCTTCAATCACCACCACACAGTGGTCACTAAAGAAAACAGCATAATTCAGCATTTTAACATAAATCAGTTCAAAAGCTGTGATAAGAACCTAGTCATTTTGACCTACCATGGAAGTTACGTCTATTTTTATATAAAGCTGATGTGGCAAACGAACTTACAGTCCAAGAACTTACAGATACAGTTAATGTTAAAGGGCTAATGCAATCTATGGAAACCTTCAGCGAAATTCAAACAAGGAAGGCTACAGATGCCTTGTTACTTCTGAGGACTAAGATGAAATGTCTCTTTCACAACCTTCCTTTAGGTAGTAGGATCACGCTCTCATAGAATGCCAGTGTAAAATAGTAGCCTTAAGTTGATATGCTTCGTTTGGTGGATTGTAGAGAGCCGAACCTTAATTAAATTACTTTTTTATAAGTTTAATATAACCTTTTAAATGGTAAAGAGGTATTCTATCTATATCATTAGGGTTAAATCCACACCTAAATTTCGATTATTTATCAAAATTCGATGTAGATTTCTATGAGCTACAGCATTCACTTGTCAGCAGATACTTATTTTATTTAGAAAATCTTAATCAAGAGTAAACATTTATTGGCTACAGTACCTACCATATTGTTGCTTAAAATTTCTGTTCCCGACCACTTTGACAAACTTATTTTATTCAAACCATACACGGGATGACGTGGTGTAATATATTATCTTACCCTGTCGGGTGTTTACGACCAAATAATACCTTTTACATAATGATTTATGTAAAAAGAAGGTCGCGAGACAAACAAATAACAGATTTACTTTTATCGTGGGTGAATGAACACGATTATGATAGCTGCGAAAGTATATTGAAAGTAAATACCTAATAATTGATACATGTTTTTAGAAACATATTTTTTTACTTCTACAATCACTTTCACTCATTTAGTATACTACTAAATATAACATACGCAAAACACATACCTACGCATTTTTCATTACATTTTCTTTTCATTTATTTTTAATGGATATGTTCAATTTAATTTTTTTATTTAGTAATTTCTTTTAACTATTTTAAAGTATATATTTGTTATTATAAGAAAATTTGAATATAATGAAGTAGCATATCATTTAATTGGATTGAAGTAGATTAGATTATTATTGTTTGTGACAAAATTATGAAGGGCCTAGCTAATGATACAAAAGATTCCTATTTCAGCAGCTAGAGTTCAATCGGAACCAGTGTATAATTTTTATTTGAGTCTTAAATAAGTATTATTATTTGTATTTATGAAGTACAAATTTGTGATTCATTCAATTATGATAATTTAAATTAAGATAAACAATAAACAATACCAATTCAATACCCTTTATCATATACAAAAAAAATCAAATAATATTACAAAAAAAATTGATAGAAAAACAAAATGCGGTTTTATTGCTCTACAGCAATTTCTTCCAAATAACTGAAAAGGATATAAAAAGAAGTAGTTAGTTAATTAATGAGTTGAGTGCACTATAAATAATATTATAAACTAAATTATAAATTGATAAACATTCCGAAATTTACTTAATTGACAGACTACTGATCATAAAGCTATAGGAAGAGGTGAAACGAGGGGGGGAGAAATTAGAGGGAAAGATAATGTTTCTTAACTTGTTTTTAAAATGAATCTATTAGTTGAACTCGTTTAATAGTTAGTATTTATGTTAATAAAGGAAGATAATTAAAAATCCATGTTAATTGTTTATAATAATATAAATATTATATTGTTTAAGCCCTTCGATGAAGTACCTATTTAACTTAATTAAGTTGCGTTAGCTAAGTAGCCGGGAGAGTAATTTATAAAACGTGGTAATTACGTGATCGCTTGTGAATAAAAGTAGGCGAGGAAACAAACATGTCCAAAGCAACATTTCTTAAAGAAAAGAAAGAAATAGAACATATTTCGAGAAAATTCGAAACCCACCAACACGCATCGAAACAAAACGGCGGTAAGTTTGTAAATTGGAACGGTGACTGCGCTGATCCGATTTTCGTTCACTGTACAAGTATTTTAATGATACCCGTCCATTCGCTACAACGATCAAAGCCCTCACTTTATAACAAAGAAAATTTCAAGAATTTCGTCAATAACGCTCAGAGAATACTTGTTTTAGAGGAAATCTGAAGTTGGTTAGATTCTTTTCGGAGTAACAACCTGCAAAATGAGATCCTGTTTTTTTTTTGGAATTAGTAAATGGATAACATTTTTATATATAAGAAATAAGTTACGCAATGCTCAGCTATATATTACATACGTTCGTTTAGTTATTAAAACCTATCAATAGTCCACTGCTGAACATAAGGCTCTTCATAGGTTGCCTTACAAGAGGATATTTGCCATAGCTGCCACGTTTGGAATGTAGGTTAGAACCGAATACTATATAATAACAATTTAATAATTTCTTATGTTTAACGCGAAGACTACACATACGTATATTGCTGACCGCTATAGGGCTGGAACGAATAATACTAATCACCTTTGGTAATGTTCGTTCACTGGTACGTAGAAACTTTACTAATCAACGCGCTTAGCTTTGGAAAAATTTCGTGGACTGAAGACAAGCTAGGGAGGCCCTGTCAGAAATTAACCAAGTTAGTTAACCAAGGTTCTAATGAGTCTAAATAAGTCACAGATCGGGATAACAACAAGTGCTATCACAGGACATAGCTCCTTTAATAAACATTTATTTATCATAAGTGTTACAGATAGTCCCGTGTGCAGGGCATGTATTGGGAAGGAAGAAACGGCGGCTCACGTGTTGCTGACATGTCCGGAGGTCGCTGCATACAGATCCGAGATCACTCTCCGAATATGCTTGCAACATCAAAAAACTGTGAAAATTCTTACATTATTCCTGCCTCCATGCAAAATACGTGCGTAGACGTAGAGTTGCGGAAAATAGCCCGTCATAAATTAACTAATAAACTAACTATGGCTATGACGCCGATACAGTATTATCCATACTGTAACATCCTATTAAAGTGCACTGACGAACATAACCCCCCCCATAGAATGCCTCATAATAGGGATATTTGTCACAGTTTTTTTTTCATTCGTTGCAAGGACAATACTGCTGCCCGTCTCCTCTTTGTTTTCCTCCATATAATAATATCAAATTCAGTAAAAAAATCCAACCGCAAAAGTCACACTATAACTGATAATTATACAGATTTATTTTGCAATAACTGACCAAAGTTGCAGAAAAGGTCATAATAAGCAATATAGGCAAATGGTGAAGAAAAATTGATTAAAAAATCCCAAGCATTCTGTCCCTTTTATCTCTTAACCCCGCAATCCCCTTAAAATTTCCATGCAGTCGCATGCGTCCGTCAAATACCGAGCGGTCGCATGCGATTATATAAAAATGCGAAATTTTGCATCCTGTATCCTGTATTCCTGTGTGTTTTGACAACTACATTCCAAGTGGATGTCGGTAGTGTGAAAATTACTATTATAATGATTTCTTATATTTACTCAAACACTACACATTGATTCGAACTACTTTTACGGATTTTATCGCGTTTATTTATGTTATTCTTAATACCCGACGTTTCGGGTGCTTTCCAGCACCCATGGTCACTGGGAACTTAGGGGACATTAGTCACCTCAGTCCCCCGTAACCATGGGTGACGCGATAAAATCCGCAAAAGTAGTTTGAATCAATTACTATTAAAAGCTATTGGACCTAATGGGCCAGCTTGCTGATTCGGGATGGAGTCCTGTGCCGTAAATGGGACAATGGTCGAGAAGACAGCTGTCGTTTGCAAATGGTTGTCCCTAAAGCTAAAGTGCCGAATGTTCTACAGCTGTACCATAATGGTTGTTCAGGAGTCCATCTGGGAGTTAAACGAACTCTACTGAGGATCCGAGAACAGTTTTACTGGAGTTTTACTGGGTCCATTATCGTGACGAAGTCGATGATTGGTGTCGCACATGTACAAGTTGTGCGGCTGTGAGGGGACCTCAGACACGTAGTAGAGGAGCATCGAAATTGTACAATGTTGGTGTACCATGGGATAGGACAGCCCTTGATATTGCGGAGCCGTTTCAGAAAGGAGCAAGAGGGACTCCTAAGATCGTCCATGTGGATCGCCTGGCGCGTTATTATGGGGCCAGTAATGCTCGGGACGAGTATGTCTTAGGAGGGGGCAGTGTTGCGCGCCTAAGTTGACGTCAGGTACCTGGCACTAGCGCCATCTAGTATCGGGGACCAGAGCGAGAAAGGCTTACTAGAAAATGTCAATCTTGATCCTTCGACCAACGGTGCCATCTAGTGTCGAACAGAAGAATTAATCTTTGTAGAAGCCCCACACTCGAACTTTCTACGTTTTGTCATTCGGCGCCCGTATTTACTGGAATATTCTGGATGTTTCGGTGGAAAAGACGTATTTAAAGACGCTTCAAGACGCGATGGGGGCAGTATTTAATTTGATGAGACAAACGAAGCTTCGGAGCGAAATAAAGTGAATCAGTGCGATTAATTATTAGTGTTTTGAGTTTTAATTGGTGTCCGGTAATATAAATGTAAATTTTGGTAATTCAATCGGCAGTTTTTATTGTCACGAACCTCAAGCTCGTAACATTATCATAAAAATTGACGTCAATTAAAAAAATAAGTTGCTCTCTTTCTCTTCACTATATGACAATAGAAAAAGATGGGTTAATTTATACTTAATTCAAGTAAGCGATAACCAATAATTGTGAGTAAATTCGTACATATGATTTAATGCCTATGCACAAGCGTGGCTAAGGTAGGGTATTCTTCTGTGGGGTAAAAGTACAGATGCATCACCTTCATTTTACAGAAAAAACTAATTATATATATATATATATATATATATATATATATATATATATATATATATATATATATATTCACATATATATGTAACATAGAAAATACTGAGAGTTTTCATCCTCATTTTAAAAACTTTAAATTCCTACCTTTATTTCGAATTATGCAAAATTTTTGGGAAAATTCGCTAATTCTTATAGTTTTATACATGGAAATAGATTGTTTATCAACCTCTAAAATCAAGTTCTTCTCCTCAGGCCTTTGCGTATTGTCCATAAATGTCTATAATAAACTGCCAAACTCATTAAATAACGAAATAGGTGATATTATTTTTATAATTCAATTAAAAGCGTTTATGGTCTATAAATGTTCCTGTACTTTATATGAAAACCTGAATGAATAAATTAATTTAGTAATAATAATAATAACGAATAATGCAACATTTTTGCGCCCTTCTTTGTTCTAATTTGATATAAACGACAGGGTGTATATTGTGATAATTTTATATTTATTGATTTGTATATTATCGAACGCAAATAAATATGGAGTATAATAACAAAGAAATAAACATTTATTTGAGCATCAGACAACATTGAGAAACATATAAACTAGAAATTCATACAAATTAGAAATTGAGCAGTTGTGTGATATCAAAAAGATCCCGTCTTAATAATAATCTGTGGGGAACCAGAGCACACGGCACCTTAACTGATTTACGATCAAGCGATCAACAATGTAAAATTCACTTAAACTCATTTAAAAAAATTACAAACTTTTATTTATACGTCTAGGATGAACGTTACATTACCGTGTAGTGGCGCTGTAGGAATATCCTATATCATCCCGTGAGTGACGTAAGTGGCAACGGAGGGAAACAAATCAGGAAATACGTAGCAGCGTCTTTCTAATAACGTCTAAAAATTAAAAAAAAACTGCGGTTGCAAACCCGCTTGCCAAGCGTGGCAAGTATGGCAAATATTCCCCTATAAAGCAATCTATTAGTGAGGTATATGTTCAACAGTAGACTTTAATAGGCTGTAACAGTAACGGAACGGTTATGAAGAGACGAACGAGTCATGAGAAGATTGATAGAGCGTCTTGTCAGAGTAATGTTACTCATTACAATAAATCTTTTTGGACATTATCATAATCTAATAATATTAGGTTTATGACCATCATAAATAACAATGGCGGTTTTGTAATTTAATTAAAAGTTAGTTTCATGTTTCTGTACAAAGAAATGGATGGGTGAATTTTATTTCTACTTCACTCCGTCGTTTTGTTTGAGGTTAAGGGAATTTTCAGTTGATGGCTTCTGCATATTTAATTTTTAATTTTCATTAATAGCTTCCATAGCAACGTTTTCTACGAAACCCCAACCCTTTAAACGTTGATTAATTAACTAGGATATTATAATTTATTTTAAGAAGTAGAGCTACACTATACCCGTATTATAGTTACAGCACGAATGAGGTTGCCTGGTTGGTTTAGTGATTTGAATCTCGTCCATGGCCACAAATCAACTATTGTGTTTTCCTGTCAAAAAATTCTCGGACTGCTGCCCTATTGGACTATGAGAGTGAGGAAACACAGAGTTTACTTGCGCTTGCGCACACTTGCGCTACAAAAAGAGCTAGTATCTACCAGTAAGTAGTAGACCAAAATTCGGTCTGGCGTACATTTACTCATATGATAGGAATTACTCATGAAGACATTATACATACAAAAATTGGAAAAAAAACATCCTAAGTTTGAACAATTATTTTAGCTACAATCCTGCAGCGTTCCAGTAAAATGCTGAACCTAGATTCTACGGAGTTGTCGAGTAAAATTTACGTTTGAGAAAAAACTTGCATATCCTTTACTTTACTGCCTTGTGTTGTGGTGAAGGCGCAAAGGAAATAAGACGTAAAATATTCAGAACGAAGATGGGAATCAGCGAAAAATATCTTTTTTTTTAATTCTTTATTAATGAGCTTATTCACAATATGAATATGTCGCCCCGATAATTCATAGCCAAAAAAAACAATTACATTAGGTATACTAAAATTTATTACATTATAAAGTTCTCAAATCAATAATTAATTACAGAAAGTTGAAGAAGATATGCATTTAGTTACAAAAAGTAAAATAAAAAGTTTCCAGTGCAATCACATTGAGAAGTGAGTGATCGATCCGAGAACTTCACCTTGTAAAGTTTGACTAATATTTTTATATCGTCAGAATGTGGCTTAGCTAAAATTATATTACAATCAGCGAAATCTTGTGAAAATGTGGTGGCATTTATCAATACGGAAGGCAGCGTTGTGGGTACAATCCATCAAGACATGCATTAGGTCCTCTGGAACACGGCATTGATCACAGTTCGGTGACTGGACCTTTTTCATAAGGAATGCAAACTTTCTAGATGGAATGTTTCCAGTACGAAGCCTCATTATCACTACCGCATCCTATGGAGATAGCTTATGTTTACCAATCCATGGTATTTTAGGCGGATGTGGCTGTACCGTCTTGTACCAAATACCCTTTTCTTTTGAACGTAAATCGAAATATAATTTCCATAGGTTGTAACATAGTCTTTTTATAATACAAATACAATCAGTGTAATGGGGTAATATGTTGTATTCGATGCCATCCGTAATAATCTGTCTAGCCAAGATATCGACTCGCTCATTATATTCCACAAATATCAAATAAAAAACAGCGATAAATATCTGGATCCTCCAATATAACTTATAGTCAATCACCTTGCCAAGCTTAAGACAAATCATCCTACAGTGGTAGTGAAATATAAGTATTTATGCCAATTATTTTTTAAATAGTCAAATACAGATTCAGAGTAAATCAAACTAGTAAATAGGTAGTAATGTCTTCATAATAACTACTAGAATATAATAAATTGCATTTGCCAACCCGCCTGCCAAGCGTGGAAGCTATGGCAAATATCCAACTTCTGCGACCAGTCTAAGGAGATCAATATTCAGTAGAGGTCTTTAATACGCTGTTATGAATGAATATATAGTCAAATAACCCTCTATTATAACAACGGGTTTTTGTAGACTAATTTCTTGTCTTGTGATTAAATTCTTGATTTAGCCAAATTTTATGTGTATTTTAGTGTTGTCTTTTAATATTTGAAAAACAAATAATATAAAACCAAATAACTTTGTGATTTGAAAACGTTTTAAAGGTAATATTAAAGTTTACTCTATAAGATTCATTATTTAAGAATACAATAAAAAGTTAAAAATGAATAATATTTTTAAACTAATTACAGTCATGTTTAATGTGGTAAAAAGATAGTATCCCGATATTGCTTTGTGAGAATACTGTTGAAGGAATTTTTAATAAAGCACGAATTAGACAGACATTAATTAAATGTATTTACAGAATTTAATTTTAACGCATCGTCTGAGTAACTCCAAAAATGTTTTGTGAATTTCTAAAGTTTCAACGTTTGTAAGCTGACTGTCAAATTTAAGTAAACAATATTTCAATAATTACACAAAACTGGGTTTACAAATTGGACAAAATTAATGACTAAACAAGTTTCAGGCACATTTAAGAAATAGTATTCATTATGGAATTCATTAAGTAATTATTAATTAATGTACCGAATATTTCTGGCAAAGGTTTTATTAATTAAAATTATTAATCACGCAATTAGTCAACTTTGAAATGAATAAACCTTGTATTATACAAAATTTATGCACATAAATAATATGAAATATTAATTATTATAGCAATAAAAAACTCGTTCTCAGGATATACATTTACATGCATTTTATTTTGTTTTATATTATTATTATTTATTTATGAAGTGATTGATTACACCTGCCATAGTTTCTCAAATCATCCAGGGTTGGCTGGCAGAGAATGCCATAAGGCATTTAGTCCACCCTTTATATCCCTTAGTACATAAGGTATATAATAAAGATTAAATAAATAAATAAATATACAGGACGTACATGTTCAAGCCACGCTATAGCTTTACTATTAACACGTGTGGACGGACCGGCTTTACCGGGGTAGGACCACGCTCTGAGACGCTGTCCTATTGCCATCGTTCGCGTTATCATGCGTTGCGTCCGACGAAAATGATCGTGCAACCGTGCGTTAAACATATTCATAATATCTCCGGAATGTCCTATTGAACGTAGTGCGATCATGACGATGAAATCGCATCGCATCATTGTGCGAGCGATGACAATAGGTCAGCGCCTGATAGAATATCAGCGTAAAATAGCAGCTTAATGTTGCCGTGTTTCGTATGGTGAGTGTAAAGAACCGGAGATCTTTTTTACTAGAAACAAAGCATTCCATCTTAGTCCTCAGGTGGGACAAAATATCTTGATTCTTAATTAAAGATAAATGTAAATGTCTATGAGTCGCAGCACCCACCAACCATGAGATGAAATGTGTGCTCTTTTGTCACCCTTTTTTGTATATTTTTTAAATAATCTTATTATAACGAGCACTTCACAGCATCCATGGTAACGGTAGAACTGACTTAGGGAATATATTTATGAAGATTTTAGATGAATTTTCCTTTAAAAATAGTTTCTTTAAACTAAATTATTTTATTGTTAAATTACATAGCATATAACAAACAACCCGGTAATTCTTCTAGAGATGAACAACTTACAAGTCATCTATATGTCTCTACTACTACTACATTTACTTGGCATGTAGATGGCATTTATGACAGTTAATTTTTTTGATCGATAATAAAGGGATTTTATTGTTGTAAATAAGTAACTTATATAATTCAATCTTAGAAAAGTCTGTTATTCACATCTGAACTAACAGACACGCGCATTGAAAAAGCAGTCTTTGAGAATACTCAATGCTCATACTCATCGGCCTATGCAGAGGTAATAAGCCCACATCTACATACAATATGCAATGTTATTTTTCAAAACCTTGTTTACTCTTGTATTTTCTCCCGTATCATGGTGTAGCTTACATATATATTTTATTGGACAAACATCCACACCTGGAACAATCATTTGTAGGCCATACAAATATATGTTCCATGTGGGATTCAAACCCGCGGCTCTTAACGCTGCAACTCATTTCTGATCCACTGCGCCACGAGACTGTCGATGTATTTAAATTTAATTTTTTCAAAGTTATTTTTATTTAGCTTATTATTTTACATTTGAATACTTACCCGTATACTGATAACGCACTTCACGGGAACCACAGGGTTTTTGTTACATGTTATCGTCACAACTTTGGTTTTAATAGTCTTTAGTTCCAAGTCTACATTTTGACTGGTAGTATCCAGCTCATTTACTCGACTCTGTGACTCAGTGCATCTCATTAAACTAATAGAATTCAGAAGAACAAGATACATTGACGAAATACAAAGAAGAAAAATAAGTTGGGGAAAGTTCTGGACGTACAAAAATATTATAAAATCGACTCTACCATCTCAAGAAGAAAGTAATAGACTATTGTATACTGCCCTGCCTCAATTTTGGATGCCAAACCTGAATATTTTATAAGCACAAAAGTGACAGGACTGTGAAATCTCAAAGATAGATGAAAAGGATATTTCTTATTATAAAATTGAAAGACAGAATAAGTAACTCGGTATTAAGGACCAGAACAGAAGTAGTAGACGTTTCCCATCATGGTCAAAGGTTGATATGGCGATAAACAGGATATTTAGTAAGCATGATAAATCAAAGGTACTAGGTACTAACCCGGTGACAGAGTGGCAAGGACCAGCTGGAACACGTGCAAAAGGCAGGCCTAAAAAAATATAGGTTGATGCGGTGTTGATTACAGCGAGGAAACCCTGGATGTAAAAGGAACTGATAGTTATGGGAAGCTTTGGATGAGGCCTTTACCCGAAAAGGAGTCCTCAAATATCAGGCACAATATATTAAATATATACATCATCCATCTTTAGATTCATTCATGATAAAATACAAAAAGCAGATTGTTAGCAATTCGTCGCAAATATATAGTACGCTTCCCGATGATGTTTTTTCTCAAAATCCTATAAACAAGAACGGTTGCCACGTTACCAACGATACGGCACGTCGCTTAAGTAAAACTTTTTTACTCTTGTCCTAACCAGTATTTTAAAGACGTGATGACATGGCCAGTCTTGGTGTGTATTTTCATGAATTTCTGTAACAAATACTATTAATCACCAGTTCTCCCGCTGGTCTATCCTGACATGATTAGGTATACTGTCCCTATCTTTGGACATTTACACATGCATACGTAAGGTTTGATTTCATGCGTTTGACCTCATGCAAACTAACACTAGCTAAGGCGTCGTTTTGACCGGCCATCATCTAATTTGATAACGTGGACTGGACAACTAGCTCTCTACCCGTCACTCCACTTTCGTCAGAATTCTACTTTTCAAAAAAGGGGATTCCACAGAGCTCAGTAATTACAGTATGTATATTGCCGAATTTATCAAATATATCACAAACCGTTATATAATCTAAAATTTTAAGGTACTTTAAAGAAAATTATTAATTTACAACTGCACAACTTGGATTTATAAATGGACAATCGACGGAAATGGCCATAAGAAAAGTAATTTTTTTCATTCTAGAATCTTTGGACAATTCCATTAGATGTATCAGGGATTTTTGTGACCTATCAAAGGCTTTTGATTGCTCGCGATATTATGTATTGATATTAAAATTTCAGCATCATTGTTTAAAAAGGAGTTGAACTAAATATGATGAAACTTATTTATATAACCATAGCCAAATTGTTTCAGTAAATGAGCGAACTTCTTCAGCGAGTTCTGTGTCGATTGGAGTACTACTAGTCTCAATCTAACGTCCTGTTTATATTTTATTTATATTAATGTTCCTGGTAATGCAATACAGACTACAGATATTATAGTTTATTTACATATGATACAAATATTCGTTTAACAGACAGAAGTTTATCAAAATTAGACAAAAAACATTAACAATGTTATGGGCTTGCTAAAAGAATGGTTTGCCGCAAGTGATATTATTCTAAATTTAAGAAGTCAGGCGTTTGTGGTAACTCGCCTACAAAAGAAAATTTATTTTTGGATAGCACAATAAACCATAAAGCTCACATTAAAAAATTGTAACAAAAGAGCTAGTGGTAATTATGCATTATTTAAACTCAAGTCTTTATTAAATGAAAAGATACTCATATCTGTGTATTATGCCAAGATTCATTTTATAATAAGACATGAGATTGCTATTTGGGGTAATTCTCCGGATATTATAAAAGTTTTAAAATGTCAAATACAGTCTGTAAGAATAATCAATGGTCTGAAAAAAGAACCCGGCAAGAAAACATTTTAAGAATGACAAAATAATGGCAGTGGCGTGACAGTAAAACTGCCGATTGAATTACCGAAATTAACACTTTAATTCACTTTACACTAATTAAACTTAAAACACTAATAGTTAATCCCACTGATTCACTTTATTCCGCTCCGAAGCTTCGCTTGCCTCGCCAAATTCAATACTGCACCGATCGCAGCATGCAGCGGGTTTAAATACACTTTTACGCCAAAACATACAGAATATTCTCGTAGATACGGGCGCCGACTGACCAGACGCAGAATGTTCGAGTGTGAGGCTTCTAGAAAGTTTAATTCTTCTGTTCGATACTAGATGACGCTGTTGGTCGAAAGTCAAGATAGTCATTTTCTAGGAAGCCCTTCTCGCTCTCGTCCCCGACACTAGATGGCGCTAGTGCCGGGTACATGGCGTCAACTCAGGCGCGCAAAAATATAATAGTTTATTAGAGGTACATGAGAATAAAGAAATACCGAAAAATAAAGACATTAATCAACACAATCTGAGTAATATAATAAAACGTGTCCTACCCATGAACAGATAAGTAAAAGTAAAAAAAACGTGGGCGGTAATCAAAATTGTTGATGTATAGTAAATTATCAAAAAATTTTAGCAGCCTAAACTCTAGTTAATTTAAACTAAAACTTAAATACTTTTTTGAGAATAACCCATTTTACAAAATAAGCGAATACATGTCAATGCAACTCTTGGAATCATCATTCTTGTGTAACGTGTACACAAAATCAATTGCTAAATTCTATGACGTAAAGCGTCAATGTAACTAAATTAAGCTATATAGCACAATAATATAATTTCACCTTATCAATTTAGTAACTTTTGTAGCCAATGACTTGCCTGTAACGATTGTTATATTATGGCCGATAAATATTTCTGATTCTGATTCTAATTATATGACGACACCTAACTCAGTGAGCAGCAGCGTCCCTTCAACCAGTCGTCATCTCATATGACAACACCTAGCTCAGTGAGTGACAGCGTCTCTTCAACCAGTCGTCATCTCATATGACAACTCCTAACTCAGTGAGCGACAGCGTCTCTTCAACCAGTCGTCATCTCATATGACAACTCCTAACTCAGTGAGCGACAGCGTCTCTTCAACCAGTCGTCATCTCATATGACAACTCCTAACTCAGTGAGCGACAGCGTCTCTTCAACCAGTCGTCATCTCATATGACAACTCCTAACTCAGTGAGCGACAGCGTCTCTTCAACCAGTCCTCATCTCATATGACAACTCCTAACTCAGTGAGCGACAGCGTCTCTTCAACCAGTCGTCATCTCATATGACAACTCCTAACTCAGTGAGCGACAGCGTCTCTTCAACCAGTCGTCATCTCATATGACAACTCCTAACTCAGTGAGCGACAGCGTCTCTTCAACCAGTCGTCATCTCATATGACAACTCCTGACTCAGTGAGCGACAGCGTCTCTTCAACCAGTCATCATCTCATATGACAACTCCTAACTCAGTGAGCGACAGCGTCTCTTCAACCAGTCGTCATCTCATATGACAACTCCTAACTCAGTGAGCGACAGCGTCTCTTCAACCAGTCGTCATCTCATATGACAACTCCTAACTCAGTGAGCGACAGCGTCTCTTCAACCAGTCGTCATCTCATATGACAACTCCTAACTCAGTGAGCGACAGCGTCTCTTCAACCAGTCGGCATCTCATATGACGACACCTAACTCAGTGAGCGACTGCGTCCCTTAAGTCAGTCGTCATCTCATATGACGACACCTAACTCAGTGAGCAACAGCGCCCCTTTAACCAGTCATCATCTCATATGAAACCTGAAACGGACAACTGGCTCTTTCCATTAAGCACACATAGACATACAGCTCTTTTTATACACAGAATAGAAGATATGCGCTTTAACAATACAATAGTAGTAACAGTAGATATACAAACATACTCAATCATACAATAATCGAAAACGTTGCACCCTTCGAACTTGCACGGACCAGACGACAACTTTCTCTCAAGCAAACTAGTATCATACAGCTGCAAACTAGTATGTCCCTAAGACCAATCACTCGGGTCTGGCCTGGACGATACTGCTATCTGTATTTTGTTTGACCAACCGGACTGGACCGGATGAGTGCGTCCCTTCGATCACGCATAGACCGGATGGTACTGTCCCTTCGACCAGTCTAACTCCTTAATTCATAGGCCAGGACCAGACATATGTGTCCTTTCAACCAGCCGCGCGGTATGGCCCGGTAAGAAATTGTCCCTTCGACCAGCTTCACAAAAATCCAAACCTCAACATAAAACATTCATAAGCCTGGACCGGACGGATGAGTCCTTTCGACCAGCAGCGCAGCACGGCCCGGTCCGACATTGTCTCACACTAATTCGATTCAAACAAGCAATATTGTCGACTACATGACACTACTAGCAAATTTCCCAACTCATCAACTCATTATAACGCAACAAGCCTCTCTTTCTTCTCTCTCTCTCTTCTTTTCAATTAGTTGCATGTCAAAGTTAAAAATTTCCCCGGTACATCTCTAAACATAAAAACTTTAAAATGTATCCCATGTAAATCATATTTCGCATGAACGTAAGTTATTATATATAACGAAATTTAGCACATCGTTATATTTTTTTTGTAAATATAATTGACAAAATATACCTCAAAACATGAATTAGTTTAATTTTTATCCTTCCTAAAATCTGATTATATCACACCAACTTTCAAATGTAAAGTAAAAAATATTAATTGACGATTTCACCAGCAAACATCAATAAACATTTAAAAAAGATTAAAAATGTAAAGTTGTTAAACTTCTTGTGATAGAATATGAGTGACAAACGTGCACACAGTCCAGCTAATGGTAAGTGTATGCTGTGGTCCATATACATCTACATCTATCCTCAATTAAGAATAAAATTGTGGATGCACTGTCATTCTTGAGGAACAAAATCGATTGCCTCATTTTCAGTAATATAATAATATTCCACAGCTATCACACAACGCCATCTAGTCCCAAGCTAAGCAGAGCTTGTGTTATGGGTACTAGACAACTGATAAACATACTTATATATTTCTAAATACATAAATATTATAGATAAATTACACCCAGACACAGAACAAATGATCGTGCTCATCACACAAACATTTGTCCTGAGTGGGAATCAAACCCACGACCTCCGGCTTAGCAGTCAGGGTCACTAACCACTAGACCAACAGGCCTGTCAAAGTAACAAGAGTCTCCGGTTCTCTACACTCACCATGCGGAATACAGCAGTATTAAGCTGATATTTTCCCTGGTCGGACTGCCCTATCCGTACTACAAACATAATATAGCTGCAACGTATTTCTACCACATATACAGGGTTAAGTTTAACATTCAAAGTAATATTGAAAGGGCTAATACATTTATCGTAGTTTAGGTTTTAGGTTCAGAATTGTTTATTTCTATCACAAAGCTCTTAAAATATTATAATGCTACCCCTACAAGGAAGTAGTTGTTGAAATTACTTATTCCGTTTTATCTGTTCTATAGGAAGTTGTGAATATAGTTATATTAAAGCTCATTTTATAATTTATGTCTATTAGTATTTAAAGTTAATTACATAAAATAAATTAATAACAAAAAGAAATATCAACTGTAATTAAGGACAAGATTGTTTTGTACTATTTTCTATTACGACTTTTACAATTGAAAACAAAATAGTAGAAAGTACTACGTTTCAGATAAATAACATATCTCGAAGCCGCTTGATTCATTGGTATACTACTCTGTGTAAATATTATCGGGAATATGTCAATAAAAATACCCGCGTAAAAGAAGTCGTTCTAATTTTTTTACTGCATGTTGGTAGCACTGTACTGATTCAGTGCGCAAAGTTTGAGCGGGATCTGTCATTTAATTTGTTTTAAACTACACTTTTTGTTGGTCATAGTTTTGAGTTCTCGGCGATTTTTACAATGGAAAATATTGTTGAACAAAGAGTGTGCCTTAAATTTTGTGTTTCGAATGATATTTCATGTGGTGAATCACTAAAAATGTTGCGAAATACCTACGGCGAATCGTGTATATCGAAAACAAGGGCTTATGAATGGTATTAGGCTTTTAAAGAAGGCCGAGAAGTAGTAGTAGACTTGCCTCGTTCTGGTAGACCTTCAACCGCTACGACCAAAGAAAACATCGACAAAATCAAGAAGCTAGTGCTCGAAAATCGACGTATGTGTCTGAGAGAGTTGGCTAGTGAGGTGAACATATCTTTTAATTCCGTCCACAACATTCTCATTGACATTTTAGGCATGAAACGCGTCGCCGCTCGACTAGTTCCAAAAGAGCTCAATTTTGTTCACAGAGCGCAGCGAAAGCATGTCGCTGAAGACATGGTTTCCCGAGCTTCTACGGATCCGACCTTTATGAAACGTATAATAACTGGCGACGAGACATGGGTTTATGAGTACGACATGCAAAAAAGCCAACAGTCTTCAGAATGACGTCTCTAAAACGAGCCGAAACCCAAAAAACCGCGGCAAAGTCGCTCCAAAATCAAGGTGATGCTGACAGTTTTTTTTGACTACCGTGGTGTGGTTCACTCCGAATTCCTTCCAAAGGGAGAAACAGTAAATAAAGAATATTATTTAGGCGTCATGAAGCGTTTGCGTGAGAGTATCCGCCGAAAACATCCAGATTTGTGGCAACACAACTCATGGATGCTGCACCATGATAATGCACCATCACACACAGCCATTATAGTGAAAGAGTTTTTAGCGAAAAATTCAACAAAAGTTCTCGACCAAGCACCGTATTCACCTGATATGGCTCCGTCGACCTTTTTTATATTTCCCAAGTTAAAATTAACACTTCGAGGAAAACGTTTTGAGTCGATAGAAGCCATAACAAAAAATTCGCTGATTGAGCTAAAGGCCATACCGCAAATAGCCTATGGAAAATGTATGGAAGACTGGGTGAAGCGTTGGAGATGATGTATTGCAAGCGATGTAGCGAGTAGGCCCTACTTTGAAGGCGATAAAATAAATTTAGATGAATAATTTGTATTTTTTGTTTTATTGACAAATTGCCGATATTTAGTACACAGAAGGTATGATTATTTTTTAAATGTTTTCGACTCTCAGATTGGTCAAGTGATCATAAGCGCGACTGCTGATCTTGAGGTCCAGAGTTCGAATCCTATTTCTGACCAAAATTAGTTATTAGGTTTTCTGTCAAAAATTCTCAGTAGAAGCCAGGAGTCAGAATGTTGGCGGTGA
The DNA here is from genome assembly GCA_036936625.1 of Parnassius smintheus behrii. Classification (NCBI taxonomy): domain Eukaryota; kingdom Metazoa; phylum Arthropoda; class Insecta; order Lepidoptera; family Papilionidae; genus Parnassius; species Parnassius smintheus. The sequence continues at coordinate 8,279,397 of JAUPFT010000004.1, read as the reverse complement.
AATTCCGTGCCTCGAAAAGCAGGCAAAATGTTTGGTCCTGCGCCTGACCTCTCTTCGGTCGTATCGATTAACACTCTTATCAAAAGAATGAATGAATGGATATAGTTTTATTTTAACACCACAAGATAAAAAGATTTAGAAAACATTTAAAAAAAAAGTAAAATATACAATATGTGACCTTGTCGCTATATAGCAATCTCTTTCAGGCAACCAAGGCGTAAAAAATAAAGCTACAAATATAAGATAGGTGATACAATATAAATGTAGATACTTACTGTATAAATAAAATACAATAAATACGTGAAATATATATATATATATATATATATATATATATATATATATATATATATATACATAATACGATACAATATTTTTTATCAGATCACCACGCCATCTTCGACAGTGAGGAATAGAGAAACAGTTCAAATATTTCATATTTACATTCAGTCAGGTTATTATTTAATAGCTGGCTGGCTAGCTAAATCTAATCTAATTACATTCACCTTTGGCATATAATATGGAATTCCAATATTTAATATTACTTTCGCATGAAAATACCGATAAGAGGAATTTCCAATATGGCCTGAAACGGAGCTACATTAAAAGGAACTTCGTTTCCGACTTAAAATGCACCGATGAGAATGCACCGAAGAGATATCAGAGGTTTTTTACTCATCAACTTCTGTTTAGTTTGTTCACTTTTAAAAAGTATATCGTAAAAAAACCTTACATATTAATTGTAATAAAGTAAGCATCGCATCGTTTAGTGGCGTCGTAAGAATATCCACTACCCCATATTATTATCCACCATTCTTATCAAAGTCCGCTTCTGAAAATAGATCTCTAATTAAGTAAGCCAACTATTCCACCTGATGGTAAGGGGGGATGCAGCCGAAGGTGACTTAGCTTAGGAAAAGCCTATTCACTATTATCTGGAAGATACCCACATTATAATCCGATCGAAACACAATTATTCCACTTCTTTGTACAGCACATATATTTTGCAAACGGTATTATTTTTAACCCCCTCCGCATACAGGTGGGGTGATATAAGCTTAACATGTTGTGACGGCACAATATTATTATTAATAATTAAATTCAATATAAAGGGGCATCAAAAGAAGTCATAAAAATATATATTAAACAATAACATTACATTAATAAGCATAAAGTTAAGATAAATACATTTCAGACATTAGACAAATAATATAGTAAATTTAAGGCAAAATATTGTCTTTCAGAATAAATAAATTTACTTAAAAAAAGTTGTAAAAATATTTAAAATATGATAAGTAATATAAATACAAGTCGAAAATATTATAAAAATAAAGATAAATAACATTTATAAGATAATTAGAAAATTTGTTAAAAATTGTCTAAGTCATGGAAGGAGTTCATGCATAAAAGAAAATTTTCCTAAGTTATGGAAGTTGTACATGTATAGATGTCTTGCATGGAGGAGCTGCCGGAGATACATACCTGGAATTGTACATATACAATATGTAACGTAATTAACGGACTTTGAGAAAGTAGTTTGTTCAGAATCGTTTACTGAATCGATTCCTGTCATTTTTAATATAGGTAATTTTTTATCCCAAAAATAATTTAAACTTCGTAACTTACAGTCACACTAAATCTGTACAATCAAAACAAACAGAAATGGACCGTAATTTAAGGCAATAAGACTTTTAAGAGTGCAGTTTTATTTGTATTATTACTAATTGTGCCATTCAATAAAAATAAAGAAAAATGAACTTTATTTCAAGTACGTTAAAGTCTTTGCGTTTGTGGATTTGTACTGTGACCACAACATTCTTCCGGAATTAGTATAACTAATTTGATAAATAATCAGTGCTTAAAAATATTTAACTAAAAATTCAGTGTATGTTTTTTTTTTTATAGGATAGGGTGACAAACGAGCACACAGTCCACCTGATGGTAAGTGGTTGCTGTGGCCCATAGACATCTACATCTATCCTCGATTACGAATCAAAATGTAGATGCGTTGTCACCCGTGAGGACTAAGATGGAATGCCTCGTTTCCAGTAAAAAGGGTCTCCGGTTCTCTACACTCACCATACGAAATACAGCAGCATTAAGCTACTATTTCACGCTGGTATTCTGTGAGAGCGTGGTCCTTCCCCGGTCGAGCCGACCCATTCGTGCTACAACTATACTACTAATATAACTGCAGCATGGCTCTACCACGTAAATGTATGTATTATGATTATAACATAATATACTAATTGGGGTGTCTGAGGGTATGCGTTAATTACGTTACATATTGTATATGGAGTGGTCGGGTGCCCGACTGCTTGAAGTACAGTAGCACAATAACTAGTCCTATATTAGGGACTTATGATAGTAAACTCAATTATACAAAGGCAGTACTATAGAAGGTCTTTATGATGAATTAGCATTACAATAGTAGGGTCGTGGGTTGAAGACCTATATTTTAATTACTTATGAAAGTTAGGCCTATGATACAATAGCAATACTATAGAAGGTCTCTATGATGAATTTGCATTACAATAGTAGGGTCGTGGGTTCAAGTACTATATACTAATGACTTATGAAGGTTAGGTCTATCATACAAAAATAATACTGTTACGAGCTTGAGGTTCGCGACAATAAAAACTGCCGATTGAATTACCAAAATTGACACTTTATTTCCTGAACACCAATTAAAACTTAAAAGACACTAATAATTAATCACACTAATTCACTTTATTTCGCTCCGAAGCTTCGCTTGTCTCGCCAAATTCAATACTGCCCCGATCGCGTCTTGCAGCGCCTTTAAATACAACTTTTCCACCAAAATATCCAAAATATTCCAGTATATACGGGCGCTGACCGATCAGACTCAGAAAGTTCGAGTGTAGGGCTTCTATAAAGCTTAATTCTTCTGTTCAATACTAGATGGCGCTGTTGGTCGAAAGTTCAAGATTGACATTTTCTAGGAAGCCCTCCTCGTTCTGGTCCCCGATACTAGATGGCACTAGCGCCAGGTACCTGACGTCAACTTAGGCGCGCAAAAATACTATAGAAGGTCTCTACGATGAATTTGCATTACAAGAATAGAATCGTGGGTTGAAGTCCTATATATTAATGACTTATGAAAGTAAGGTCTATGATACAAAAGCATTATTATAGAAGGTCTCCTTGATGCATAAGCATTATATGGAGTGGTCGGGTGACCGACTGCTGTTAGTACTGTAGCAAAATGACTAGTCCTTTATTAGGGACTTGAAAAGGATTATTATGATGGCGTGTATGCTGCTTCATGAGCAATTGGTCCGAGGTAAACTTAGACTCGCTAACCGTGTGTCCTACACATATCATTTTAGTGTCGGTGGTAAGCGGGTTTGTTGTAGCAATACGGCTTTCCCGTGGACATCGCACACCCATACCGTTTCTGGGTGGCGTCGTAGCGCATAGCGATGTGTCGTCTATCTTTCAGATTGGGATGAGTGTGTTTGGTATCACTTTAAAGTGTAACAGGCATACTCAACTTCATGTCTTAGTTCAGAATCGCTATGATACGTGGAAATTTGTTCGCTGGCGTCTTAGTAGCATGCTACTATGATACGTTGGTGATATTTTTTGGTTAACAACAATACAAATTTTGTTTTTTAGTTTTTTTAGTTAACAACAATAAAAAACCAACGTCGATAGGGATCATGTGGGTGTGTTGTGAGGGGGCGCCATCCGTACGATAGTTGCATTGACGCTTACTGCTACTTGCGGTATTGCGTCTTGTGATTGATCTGCGGGGTGCTGTGCCTGATTCGACGCAATCTTGTGGTTCTGGTCGATGGAGGTATGCAGGTGGTGATGTCTGCTGGGAAGTATGAGGACCTTGGGATGGTGTAAGCCCGACGATAGTCGTATTGATGCTTGTTGCGTTTTGCAGCATTGCGTCTTTGCGATGGCTGTTTGGTGGGACGCTGTTCTCAATGGCGCTCTCTGCGTCTCGGTTCGACTCACACCTAAGTAGCTTTGCCCAAGTCGGGTCCCTTCATTACGGGGCTGCAGACTCTCTGCCCTCTATGATGTTTTATATAACAACATAATTATCTCTGTAACTTTCCCACCTTTGAATGATTGAAGGCAACTTGTTGGTGGGTGAGACAAACGTAATCGAAAATGCATTTACTCAACGTCAGTGACACAAAACCTTTCTGATGGTAAATTATTACTAACATCTTATAACTGCCTTTTGGCTATATCTGCCGTTGTATTGGTTGGTGGAGCACCTGTGTCGACCTCATGCGGGTGGTAGCTGGCGGAAGGATCTGAGGAGACTCTCAAGGCTGCGGCCGCACAACGTGGGACCTCATTCCCTTGAGGTGAGCGGTAGACTCATGACACGCTCTGTGGCTAGTAGCCGTGCTGATCATGCAATTGGTGGTGATGCCATACACTTACATCACGTCTGCAGGAGCAGCGGTCTGGCAGGTGGTGGCGCTCACGGACAGTTTACGACCAGTGAGCCCATTTGCCTAAACCGTGTGACGTACATTCACTGTGGCTGGATTCGTTCTTATTCTGTATGGTGTTTACACGCATTGATATACGCGACTTCGGTCGATGTTTGTGCTTACGCACTACCAAGGGGCCAAGCCATCTTTTAGTGGTTCGCCAGTTATTTTGCTGTGGACTACGGTCCAGTTCTCGATTTAGCGTTTCGTACCGGGGGAGTGCATCAAAATGGTTAGCGCTCACCGCAAATGTTGGAGAGCGAAGCCCATGTGTCGGGTATTTTATGTGTAAATATATTGTGAGCCTTTTCCAGCGGGAAGGAATAGTTAATAATAAATTTATAATGTAAAACTGATACAAGTGGAATAGGGACGTTTTATGTTCTTAACCTTTCTGGAGCCCTGTCTTCGTGAACGGGGTTCACTTAGCTTATAAGGCACTACCAACATCTTTCAGTTACTCTAGTAAATATTCATTCTTCCAAAAAACACTTAAAAGAACTAAGTTACGAAACAAACACAACGTAAATAAGGGTCCTATCTAAGATGATCACGCCAAAAATATTACAAACGGCCTATGACCTGAGGGATTCTCATAATTTTTCTCTCCGTTCCTCGGCCAATCTTAAGTTGCTTACTCCTTTACACCGTACTGGTTATTCATCACATTCTTTTGCCCTCACGGCCATCAGACTCTGGAACGACATCCCTCTTGACATTAAAAAAGCTCCCAACAAATTGGTTTTTAAAACTCAAGTCCGTAAATGATTAAATCGTTGCAAGTTTGAAATAACACATCTCTTTTTTTTCGTATATATTTCATATTTGTTCTGACATAGATAATATTTATACATACCTATTGTGTATGTGTGTATATATATATATATATATATATAGATACATATTCATGTATTCATGTGTATATAGTGTATGTATGTATGTACATATAGTGTATTACAAATATATATATATATATATATATATATATATATATATATATATATATATATATATATATACATATAAATGTGTGTGTGTGTGTGGGTGTGGGTGTGTATATGTGTATGTATTGTTTATTACATATTTTTCTTTTATCTTCTCTATTTGATTATTGCTGCACCGCCTCCAAAATGTCCATCTCTGTTTAGCCTATGGTCGACTGGGAGAGAATGCCCTATGGCATTAAGTCCACCATATGTCCTACTTTGTGCATAAAAGATCGAGACATATTTTATTTATCCTGGTCACATATATGATTTTATTTAAAAGGGGTAAGTTAATTATATAATATATTTAATATAATTAATATTTATATAGAGACAGGGGGAGCGTTACAATGTGTACCTGTGCAAACTACACTGTGTAGAGACAAGTTTGTCTGTGACATCGTACCTCCCAAAGGGATGAACCGATGAATTAGTTTTTGTTTTTTGTTGGTGATGCCATACACTTACATCACGTCTGCAGGAGCAGCGGTCTGGCAGGTGGTGGCGCTCACGGACAGTTTACGACCAGTGAGCCCATTTGCCTAAACCGTGTGACGTACATTCACTGTAGCTGGATTCGTTCTTATTCTGTATGGTGTTTACACGCATTGATATACGCGACTTCGGTCGATGTTTGTGCTTACGCACTACCAAGGGGCCAAGCCATCTTTTAGTGGTTCGCCAGTTATTTTGCTGTGGACTACGGTCCAGTTCTCGATTTAGCGTTTCGTACCGGGGGAGTGCATCAAAATGGTTAGCGCTCACCGCAAATGTTGGAGAGCGAAGCCCATGTGTCGGGTATTTTATGTGTAAATATATTGTGAGCCTTTTCCAGCGGGAAGGAATAATTAATAATAAATTTATAATGTAAAACTGATACAAGTGGAATAGGGACGTTTTATGTTCTTAACCTTTCTGGAGCCCTGTCTTCGTGAACGGGGTTCACTTAGCTTATAAGGCACTACCAACATCTTTCAGTTACTCTAGTAAATATTCATTCTTCCAAAAAACACTTAAAAGAACTAAGTTACGAAACAAACACAACGTAAATAAGGGTCCTATCTAAGATGATCACTCCAAAAATATTACAAACGGCCTATGACCTGAGGGATTCTCATAATTTTTCTCTCCGTTCCTCGGCCAATCTTAAGTTGCTTACTCCTTTACACCGTACTGGTTATTCATCACATTCTTTTGCCCTCACGGCCATCAGACTCTGGAACGACATCCCTCTTGACATTAAAAAAGCTCCCAACAAATTGGTTTTTAAAACTCAAGTCCGTAAATGATTAAATCGTTGCAAGTTTGAAATAACACATCTCTTTTTTTTCGTATATATTTCATATTTGTTCTGACATAGATAATATTTATACATACCTATTGTGTATGTATATATATATATATATATATATATATATATATATATATATATATATATATATATATATATATATATATATATATAGATACATATTCATGTATTCATGTGTATATAGTGTATGTATGTATGTACATATAGTGTATTACAAATATATATATATATATATATATATACATATAAATGTGTGTGTGTGTGTGGGTGTGGGTGTGTATATGTGTATGTATTGTTTATTACATATTTTTCTTTTATCCTCTCTATTTGATTATTGCTGCACCGCCTCCAAAATGTCCATCTCTGTTTAGCCTATGGTCGACTGGGAGAGAATGCCCTATGGCATTAAGTCCACCATATGTCCTACTTTGTGCATAAAAGATCGAGACATATTTTATTTATCCTGGTCACATATATGATTTTATTTAAAAGGGGTAAGTTAATTATATAATATATTTAATATAATTAATATTTATATAGAGACAGGGGGAGCGTTACAATGTGTACCTGTGCAAACTACACTGTGTAGAGACAAGTTTGTCTGTGACATCGTACCTCCCAAAGGGATGAACCGATGAATTAGTTTTTGTTTTTTGTTGATTGTCGACTGAGAGACTCGAGAGTATTCTTAGCTACGGTCCAAAAATCTGTTCAGCCCTTCAGCTCTCTTTTACTTTTAGGGGTATTTAATTTTTTATTTATTTAATTCTTTATTTGTCCTTGTTTCTTGTTTTCATGATACTAGTTCAACGGTGGTGGGGCCACGTGTTTAAGGCTGTCGAAGTCTAGTTCCCCGGTCGAACCTTAAACCTATTACGCGAGATATTAACTAAAGTGGACTGTATATGCGATTGCTTCTACGCTTACGTAAAGGCGACTACTATAGCATGCGGTATAATGCACTCGCTCTTCCCTAAAACTAAACTATTATTGTGCCAAATCGCTGAAAAGGAATCCTGCCTTATTAGGAGAACAAAAAAATTGGAGCGGGTTAAAACTATGTAAGGCAGGAGCTAAATTAAGGAATGTTGACTCACCGGGGTTTCTTCTATCCTGTTGAGCACTATAGCTGCAACTTCTGGAACTTCTTCTGGAACACTCCGGAGAGAGGCGGTGCGCGACTATATCTCACACGAGGTGAGGGAACTTCTTCTAGACAGACACTCTGGGGCCCCAGGGGTGCGTCGGGAGAGAAGCGTTGTGGTTTCAGCGACGACTGCGGTGGAAAGAGGCCGCGCAACGGTCGCGCGTGCCTTATATGTCCTCGGCCCCGATGATTACGTGACATTCTAGAATCATCTTCTTGCCCCTCCCACCCCACCACCCCGATGTGTCGATGGAGGATCGAGGAGGGTATGAATGATATCGTTTTGTCGGAAAGGAACAAGCGGCTTGGCACCTCTACCGTCAAATATAATAATCCAATGGTTTTTTTTTTTCCGCGCAACCAAACGGGAAGTACCTTATACCGGTTTGGATGAGTGAGTCTGCGATATTACATTTTTAAACGTTAATAGCCGTCAATTTTATTTGCGTTGGCTTAGATGCTTGAATTTTCACACCTCCAGGAGACTGCAGGCCTTGGTATTTGCATTGTACTACGTACTATAAGAGACGTTGAGTCTTGGTCGTTTGCAACACGCATTAGAGCTCTCGGGCTTATACTTAATTAGTCTGTACCATAAATTGTTACTCTACGCCTTAGCAACGTTGAAATATATTTCCAAAACATATTATTTCTAATCGATTAAAGTAATAACTATTTCATGACAAGTAAATAAATTTGTGTAACAAATCATTCAGGGTGGTTTTACAAAATAACAAGACAAGTATTACGTTAAAATATTTCATTCTATTGAAAAAAAGTAAATTACATGCTTCATTACGTAGCTGGAACCCGTTTATGGATGACTCAGGTTTGATTCGCGTCGGCGGAAGACTTAATGATTCATTATTTGTTTTTGATAAGAAGTATCCAATTGTTCTAGACATGAAACATCCGCTTACAAAATGATTGTTCGCGTATTATCATTTGAAATTAATGCACGGCAGCCCGCAATTATTGCTTTCATTAATTCACGACTGTTGTTGGCCAGTTAATGGTAGAAGGCTAGTCAAGCGTTCGTCCAACGATTGTGTGCGTTGTAAAAGAATGAAAGCAGTGGTCGCGCAGCAAGTGAAATATATATATATATATATATATATATATATATATATATATATATATATATATATACATAATACGATACAATATTTTTTATCAGATCACCACGCCATCTTCGACAGTGAGGAATAGAGAAACAGTTCAAATATTTCATATTTACATTCAGTCAGGTTATTATTTAATAGCTGGCTGGCTAGCTAAATCTAATCTAATTACATTCACCTTTGGCATATAATATGGAATTCCAATATTTAATATTACTTTCGCATGAAAATACCGATAAGAGGAATTTCCAATATGGCCTGAAACGGAGCTACATTAAAAGGAACTTCGTTTCCGACTTAAAATGCACCGATGAGAATGCACCGAAGAGATATCAGAGGTTTTTTACTCATCAACTTCTGTTTAGTTTGTTCACTTTTAAAAAGTATATCGTAAAAAAACCTTACATATTAATTGTAATAAAGTAAGCATCGCATCGTTTAGTGGCGTCGTAAGAATATCCACTACCCCATATTATTATCCACCATTCTTATCAAAGTCCGCTTCTGAAAATAGATCTCTAATTAAGTAAGCCAACTATTCCACCTGATGGTAAGGGGGGATGCAGCCGAAGGTGACTTAGCTTAGGAAAAGCCTATTCACTATTATCTGGAAGATACCCACATTATAATCCGATGGAAACACAATTATTCCACTTCTTTGTACAGCACATATATTTTGCAAACGGTATTATTTTTAACCCCCTCCGCATACAGGTGGGGTGATATAAGCTTAACATGTTGTGACGGCACAATATTATTATTAATAATTAAATTCAATATAAAGGGGCATCAAAAGAAGTCATAAAAATATATATTAAACAATAACATTACATTAATAAGCATAAAGTTAAGATAAATACATTTCAGACATTAGACAAATAATATAGTAAATTTAAGGCAAAATATTGTCTTTCAGAATAAATAAATTTACTTAAAAAAAGTTGTAAAAATATTTAAAATATGATAAGTAATATAAATACAAGTCGAAAATATTATAAAAATAAAGATAAATAACATTTATAAGATAATTAGAAAATTTGTTAAAAATTGTCTAAGTCATGGAAGGAGTTCATGCATAAAAGAAAATTTTCCTAAGTTATGGAAGTTGTACATGTATAGATGTCTTGCATGGAGGAGCTGCCGGAGATACATACCTGGAATTGTACATATACAATATGTAACGTAATTAACGGACTTTGAGAAAGTAGTTTGTTCAGAATCGTTTACTGAATCGATTCCTGTCATTTTTAATATAGGTAATTTTTTATCCCAAAAATAATTTAAACTTCGTAACTTACAGTCACACTAAATCTGTACAATCAAAACAAACAGAAATGGACCGTAATTTAAGGCAATAAGACTTTTAAGAGTGCAGTTTTATTTGTATTATTACTAATTGTGCCATTCAATAAAAATAAAGAAAAATGAACTTTATTTCAAGTACGTTAAAGTCTTTGCGTTTGTGGATTTGTACTGTGACCACAACATTCTTCCGGAATTAGTATAACTAATTTGATAAATAATCAGTGCTTAAAAATATTTAACTAAAAATTCAGTGTATGTTTTTTTTTTTATAGGATAGGGTGACAAACGAGCACACAGTCCACCTGATGGTAAGTGGTTGCTGTGGCCCATAGACATCTACATCTATCCTCGATTACGAATCAAAATGTAGATGCGTTGTCACCCGTGAGGACTAAGATGGAATGCCTCGTTTCCAGTAAAAAGGGTCTCCGGTTCTCTACACTCACCATACGAAATACAGCAGCATTAAGCTACTATTTCACGCTGGTATTCTGTGAGAGCGTGGTCCTTCCCCGGTCGAGCCGACCCATTCGTGCTACAACTATACTACTAATATAACTGCAGCATGGCTCTACCACGTAAATGTATGTATTATGATTATAACATAATATACTAATTGGGGTGTCTGAGGGTATGCGTTAATTACGTTACATATTGTATATGGAGTGGTCGGGTGCCCGACTGCTTGAAGTACAGTAGCACAATAACTAGTCCTATATTAGGGACTTATGATAGTAAACTCAATTATACAAAGGCAGTACTATAGAAGGTCTTTATGATGAATTAGCATTACAATAGTAGGGTCGTGGGTTGAAGACCTATATTTTAATTACTTATGAAAGTTAGGCCTATGATACAATAGCAATACTATAGAAGGTCTCTATGATGAATTTGCATTACAATAGTAGGGTCGTGGGTTCAAGTACTATATACTAATGACTTATGAAGGTTAGGTCTATCATACAAAAATAATACTGTTACGAGCTTGAGGTTCGCGACAATAAAAACTGCCGATTGAATTACCAAAATTGACACTTTATTTCCTGAACACCAATTAAAACTTAAAAGACACTAATAATTAATCACACTAATTCACTTTATTTCGCTCCGAAGCTTCGCTTGTCTCGCCAAATTCAATACTGCCCCGATCGCGTCTTGCAGCGCCTTTAAATACAACTTTTCCACCAAAATATCCAAAATATTCCAGTATATACGGGCGCTGACCGATCAGACTCAGAAAGTTCGAGTGTAGGGCTTCTATAAAGCTTAATTCTTCTGTTCAATACTAGATGGCGCTGTTGGTCGAAAGTTCAAGATTGACATTTTCTAGGAAGCCCTCCTCGTTCTGGTCCCCGATACTAGATGGCACTAGCGCCAGGTACCTGACGTCAACTTAGGCGCGCAAAAATACTATAGAAGGTCTCTACGATGAATTTGCATTACAAGAATAGAATCGTGGGTTGAAGTCCTATATATTAATGACTTATGAAAGTAAGGTCTATGATACAAAAGCATTATTATAGAAGGTCTCCTTGATGCATAAGCATTATATGGGGTGGTCGGGTGACCGACTGCTGTTAGTACTGTAGCAAAATGACTAGTCCTTTATTAGGGACTTGAAAAGGATTATTATGATGGCGTGTATGCTGCTTCATGAGCAATTGGTCCGAGGTAAACTTAGACTCGCTAACCGTGTGTCCTACACATATCATTTTAGTGTCGGTGGTAAGCGGGTTTGTTGTAGCAATACGGCTTTCCCGTGGACATCGCACACCCATACCGTTTCTGGGTGGCGTCGTAGCGCATAGCGATGTGTCGTCTATCTTTCAGATTGGGATGAGTGTGTTTGGTATCACTTTAAAGTGTAACAGGCATACTCAACTTCATGTCTTAGTTCAGAATCGCTATGATACGTGGAAATTTGTTCGCTGGCGTCTTAGTAGCATGCTACTATGATACGTTGGTGATATTTTTTGGTTAACAACAATACAAATTTTGTTTTTTAGTTTTTTTAGTTAACAACAATAAAAAACCAACGTCGATAGGGATCATGTGGGTGTGTTGTGAGGGGGCGCCATCCGTACGATAGTTGCATTGACGCTTACTGCTACTTGCGGTATTGCGTCTTGTGATTGATCTGCGGGGTGCTGTGCCTGATTCGACGCAATCTTGTGGTTCTGGTCGATGGAGGTATGCAGGTGGTGATGTCTGCTGGGAAGTATGAGGACCTTGGGATGGTGTAAGCCCGACGATAGTCGTATTGATGCTTGTTGCGTTTTGCAGCATTGCGTCTTTGCGATGGCTGTTTGGTGGGACGCTGTTCTCAATGGCGCTCTCTGCGTCTCGGTTCGACTCACACCTAAGTAGCTTTGCCCAAGTCGGGTCCCTTCATTACGGGGCTGCAGACTCTCTGCCCTCTATGATGTTTTATATAACAACATAATTATCTCTGTAACTTTCCCACCTTTGAATGATTGAAGGCAACTTGTTGGTGGGTGAGACAAACGTAATCGAAAATGCATTTACTCAACGTCAGTGACACAAAACCTTTCTGATGGTAAATTATTACTAACATCTTATAACTGCCTTTTGGCTATATCTGCCGTTGTATTGGTTGGTGGAGCACCTGTGTCGACCTCATGCGGGTGGTAGCTGGCGGAAGGATCTGAGGAGACTCTCAAGGCTGCGGCCGCACAACGTGGGACCTCATTCCCTTGAGGTGAGCGGTAGACTCATGACACGCTCTGTGGCTAGTAGCCGTGCTGATCATGCAATTGGTGGTGATGCCATACACTTACATCACGTCTGCAGGAGCAGCGGTCTGGCAGGTGGTGGCGCTCACGGACAGTTTACGACCAGTGAGCCCATTTGCCTAAACCGTGTGACGTACATTCACTGTGGCTGGATTCGTTCTTATTCTGTATGGTGTTTACACGCATTGATATACGCGACTTCGGTCGATGTTTGTGCTTACGCACTACCAAGGGGCCAAGCCATCTTTTAGTGGTTCGCCAGTTATTTTGCTGTGGACTACGGTCCAGTTCTCGATTTAGCGTTTCGTACCGGGGGAGTGCATCAAAATGGTTAGCGCTCACCGCAAATGTTGGAGAGCGAAGCCCATGTGTCGGGTATTTTATGTGTAAATATATTGTGAGCCTTTTCCAGCGGGAAGGAATAGTTAATAATAAATTTATAATGTAAAACTGATACAAGTGGAATAGGGACGTTTTATGTTCTTAACCTTTCTGGAGCCCTGTCTTCGTGAACGGGGTTCACTTAGCTTATAAGGCACTACCAACATCTTTCAGTTACTCTAGTAAATATTCATTCTTCCAAAAAACACTTAAAAGAACTAAGTTACGAAACAAACACAACGTAAATAAGGGTCCTATCTAAGATGATCACGCCAAAAATATTACAAACGGCCTATGACCTGAGGGATTCTCATAATTTTTCTCTCCGTTCCTCGGCCAATCTTAAGTTGCTTACTCCTTTACACCGTACTGGTTATTCATCACATTCTTTTGCCCTCACGGCCATCAGACTCTGGAACGACATCCCTCTTGACATTAAAAAAGCTCCCAACAAATTGGTTTTTAAAACTCAAGTCCGTAAATGATTAAATCGTTGCAAGTTTGAAATAACACATCTCTTTTTTTTCGTATATATTTCATATTTGTTCTGACATAGATAATATTTATACATACCTATTGTGTATGTGTATATATATATATATATATATATAGATACATATTCATGTATTCATGTGTATATAGTGTATGTATGTATGTACATATAGTGTATTACAAATATATATATATATATATATATATATATATATATATATATATATATATACATATAAATGTGTGTGTGTGTGGGTGTGGGTGTGTATATGTGTATGTATTGTTTATTACATATTTTTCTTTTATCTTCTCTATTTGATTATTGCTGCACCGCCTCCAAAATGTCCATCTCTGTTTAGCCTATGGTCGACTGGGAGAGAATGCCCTATGGCATTAAGTCCACCATATGTCCTACTTTGTGCATAAAAGATCGAGACATATTTTATTTATCCTGGTCACATATATGATTTTATTTAAAAGGGGTAAGTTAATTATATAATATATTTAATATAATTAATATTTATATAGAGACAGGGGGAGCGTTACAATGTGTACCTGTGCAAACTACACTGTGTAGAGACAAGTTTGTCTGTGACATCGTACCTCCCAAAGGGATGAACCGATGAATTAGTTTTTGTTTTTTGTTGGTGATGCCATACACTTACATCACGTCTGCAGGAGCAGCGGTCTGGCAGGTGGTGGCGCTCACGGACAGTTTACGACCAGTGAGCCCATTTGCCTAAACCGTGTGACGTACATTCACTGTAGCTGGATTCGTTCTTATTCTGTATGGTGTTTACACGCATTGATATACGCGACTTCGGTCGATGTTTGTGCTTACGCACTACCAAGGGGCCAAGCCATCTTTTAGTGGTTCGCCAGTTATTTTGCTGTGGACTACGGTCCAGTTCTCGATTTAGCGTTTCGTACCGGGGGAGTGCATCAAAATGGTTAGCGCTCACCGCAAATGTTGGAGAGCGAAGCCCATGTGTCGGGTATTTTATGTGTAAATATATTGTGAGCCTTTTCCAGCGGGAAGGAATAATTAATAATAAATTTATAATGTAAAACTGATACAAGTGGAATAGGGACGTTTTATGTTCTTAACCTTTCTGGAGCCCTGTCTTCGTGAACGGGGTTCACTTAGCTTATAAGGCACTACCAACATCTTTCAGTTACTCTAGTAAATATTCATTCTTTCAAAAAACACTTAAAAGAACTAAGTTACGAAACAAACACAACGTAAATAAGGGTCCTATCTAAGATGATCACTCCAAAAATATTACAAACGGCCTATGACCTGAGGGATTCTCATAATTTTTCTCTCCGTTCCTCGGCCAATCTTAAGTTGCTTACTCCTTTACACCGTACTGGTTATTCATCACATTCTTTTGCCCTCACGGCCATCAGACTCTGGAACGACATCCCTCTTGACATTAAAAAAGCTCCCAACAAATTGGTTTTTAAAACTCAAGTCCGTAAATGATTAAATCGTTGCAAGTTTGAAATAACACATCTCTTTTTTTTCGTATATATTTCATATTTGTTCTGACATAGATAATATTTATACATACCTATTGTGTATGTGTATATATATATATATATATATATATATATATATATATATATATATATATATATATATATAGATACATATTCATGTATTCATGTGTATATAGTGTATGTATGTATGTACATATAGTGTATTACAAATATATATATATATATATATATATATATATATATATATATATATATATAAATGTGTGTGTGTGTGTGGGTGTGGGTGTGTATATGTGTATGTATTGTTTATTACATATTTTTCTTTTATCCTCTCTATTTGATTATTGCTGCACCGCCTCCAAAATGTCCATCTCTGTTTAGCCTATGGTCGACTGGGAGAGAATGCCCTATGGCATTAAGTCCACCATATGTCCTACTTTGTGCATAAAAGATCGAGACATATTTTATTTATCCTGGTCACCTATATGATTTTATTTAAAAGGGGTAAGTTAATTATATAATATATTTAATATAATTAATATTTATATAGAGACAGGGGGAGCGTTACAATGTGTACCTGTGCAAACTACACTGTGTAGAGACAAGTTTGTCTGTGACATCGTACCTCCCAAAGGGATGAACCGATGAATTAGTTTTTGTTTTTTGTTGATTGTCGACTGAGAGACTCGAGAGTATTCTTAGCTACGGTCCAAAAATCTGTTCAGCCCTTCAGCTCTCTTTTACTTTTAGGGGTATTTAATTTTTTATTTATTTAATTCTTTATTTGTCCTTGTTTCTTGTTTTCATGATACTAGTTCAACGGTGGTGGGGCCACGTGTTTAAGGCTGTCGAAGTCTAGTTCCCCGGTCGAACCTTAAACCTATTACGCGAGATATTAACTAAAGTGGACTGTATATGCGATTGCTTCTACGCTTACGTAAAGGCGACTACTATAGCATGCGGTATAATGCACTCGCTCTTCCCTAAAACTAAACTATTATTGTGCCAAATCGCTGAAAAGGAATCCTGCCTTATTAGGAGAACAAAAAAATTGGAGCGGGTTAAAACTATGTAAGGCAGGAGCTAAATTAAGGAATGTTGACTCACCGGGGTTTCTTCTATCCTGTTGAGCACTATAGCTGCAACTTCTGGAACTTCTTCTGGAACACTCCGGAGAGAGGCGGTGCGCGACTATATCTCACACGAGGTGAGGGAACTTCTTCTAGACAGACACTCTGGGGCCCCAGGGGTGCGTCGGGAGAGAAGCGTTGTGGTTTCAGCGACGACTGCGGTGGAAAGAGGCCGCGCAACGGTCGCGCGTGCCTTATATGTCCTCGGCCCCGATGATTACGTGACATTCTAGAATCATCTTCTTGCCCCTCCCACCCCACCACCCCGATGTGTCGATGGAGGATCGAGGAGGGTATGAATGATATCGTTTTGTCGGAAAGGAACAAGCGGCTTGGCACCTCTACCGTCAAATATAATAATCCAATGGTTTTTTTTTTTTTCCGCGCAACCAAACGGGAAGTACCTTATACCGGTTTGGATGAGTGAGTCTGCGATATTACATTTTTAAACGTTAATAGCCGTCAATTTTATTTGCGTTGGCTTAGATGCTTGAATTTTCACACCTCCAGGAGACTGCAGGCCTTGGTATTTGCATTGTACTACGTACTATAAGAGACGTTGAGTCTTGGTCGTTTGCAACACGCATTAGAGCTCTCGGGCTTATACTTAATTAGTCTGTACCATAAATTGTTACTCTACGCCTTAGCAACGTTGAAATATATTTCCAAAACATATTATTTCTAATCGATTAAAGTAATAACTATTTCATGACAAGTAAATAAATTTGTGTAACAAATCATTCAGGTTTTACAAAATAACAAGACAAGTATTACGTTAAAATATTTCATTCTATTGAAAAAAAAGTAAATTACATGCTTCATTACGTAGCTGGAACCCGTTTATGGATGACTCAGGTTTGATTCGCGTCGGCGGAAGACTTAATGATTCATTATTTGTTTTTGATAAGAAGTATCCAATTGTTCTAGACATGAAACATCCGCTTACAAAATGATTGTTCGCGTATTATCATTTGAAATTAATGCACGGCAGCCCGCAATTATTGCTTTCATTAATTCACGACTGTTGTTGGCCAGTTAATGGTAGAAGGCTAGTCAAGCGTTCGTCCAACGATTGTGTGCGTTGTAAAAGAATGAAAGCAGTGGTCGCGCAGCAAGTGAAATATATATATATATATATATATATATATATATATATATATATATATATATATATATATATATATATATATATATACATAATACGATACAATATTTTTTATCAGATCACCACGCCATCTTCGACAGTGAGGAATAGAGAAACAGTTCAAATATTTCATATTTACATTCAGTCAGGTTATTATTTAATAGCTGGCTGGCTAGCTAAATCTAATCTAATTACATTCACCTTTGGCATATAATATGGAATTCCAATATTTAATATTACTTTCGCATGAAAATACCGATAAGAGGAATTTCCAATATGGCCTGAAACGGAGCTACATTAAAAGGAACTTCGTTTCCGACTTAAAATGCACCGATGAGAATGCACCGAAGAGATATCAGAGGTTTTTTACTCATCAACTTCTGTTTAGTTTGTTCACTTTTAAAAAGTATATCGTAAAAAAACCTTACATATTAATTGTAATAAAGTAAGCATCGCATCGTTTAGTGGCGTCGTAAGAATATCCACTACCCCATATTATTATCCACCATTCTTATCAAAGTCCGCTTCTGAAAATAGATCTCTAATTAAGTAAGCCAACTATTCCACCTGATGGTAAGGGGGGATGCAGCCGAAGGTGACTTAGCTTAGGAAAAGCCTATTCACTATTATCTGGAAGATACCCACATTATAATCCGATGGAAACACAATTATTCCACTTCTTTGTACAGCACATATATTTTGCAAACGGTATTATTTTTAACCCCCTCCGCATACAGGTGGGGTGATATAAGCTTAACATGTTGTGACGGCACAATATTATTATTAATAATTAAATTCAATATAAAGGGGCATCAAAAGAAGTCATAAAAATATATATTAAACAATAACATTACATTAATAAGCATAAAGTTAAGATAAATACATTTCAGACATTAGACAAATAATATAGTAAATTTAAGGCAAAATATTGTCTTTCAGAATAAATAAATTTACTTAAAAAAAGTTGTAAAAATATTTAAAATATGATAAGTAATATAAATACAAGTCGAAAATATTATAAAAATAAAGATAAATAACATTTATAAGATAATTAGAAAATTTGTTAAAAATTGTCTAAGTCATGGAAGGAGTTCATGCATAAAAGAAAATTTTCCTAAGTTATGGAAGTTGTACATGTATAGATGTCTTGCATGGAGGAGCTGCCGGAGATACATACCTGGAATTGTACATATACAATATGTAACGTAATTAACGGACTTTGAGAAAGTAGTTTGTTCAGAATCGTTTACTGAATCGATTCCTGTCATTTTTAATATAGGTAATTTTTTATCCCAAAAATAATTTAAACTTCGTAACTTACAGTCACACTAAATCTGTACAATCAAAACAAACAGAAATGGACCGTAATTTAAGGCGATAAGACTTTTAAGAGTGCAGTTTTATTTGTATTATTACTAATTCTGCCATTCAATAAAAATAAAGAAAAATGAACTTTATTTCAAGTACGTTAAAGTCTTTGCGTTTGTGGATTTGTACTGTGACCACAACATTCTTCCGGAATTAGTATAACTAATTTGATAAATAATCAGTGCTTAAAAATATTTAACTAAAAATTCAGTGTATGTTTTTTTTTTTATAGGATAGGGTGACAAACGAGCACACAGTCCACCTGATGGTAAGTGGTTGCTGTGGCCCATAGACATCTACATCTATCCTCGATTACGAATCAAAATGTAGATGCGTTGTCACCCGTGAGGACTAAGATGGAATGCCTCGTTTCCAGTAAAAAGGGTCTCCGGTTCTCTACACTCACCATACGAAATACAGCAGCATTAAGCTACTATTTCACGCTGGTATTCTGTGAGAGCGTGGTCCTTCCCCGGTCGAGCCGACCCATTCGTGCTACAACTATACTACTAATATAACTGCAGCATGGCTCTACCACGTAAATGTATGTATTATGATTATAACATAATATACTAATTGGGGTGTCTGAGGGTATGCGTTAATTACGTTACATATTGTATATGGAGTGGTCGGGTGCCCGACTGCTTGAAGTACAGTAGCACAATAACTAGTCCTATATTAGGGACTTATGATAGTAAACTCAATTATACAAAGGCAGTACTATAGAAGGTCTTTATGATGAATTAGCATTACAATAGTAGGGTCGTGGGTTGAAGACCTATATTTTAATTACTTATGAAAGTTAGGCCTATGATACAATAGCAATACTATAGAAGGTCTCTATGATGAATTTGCATTACAATAGTAGGGTCGTGGGTTCAAGTACTATATACTAATGACTTATGAAGGTTAGGTCTATCATACAAAAATAATACTGTTACGAGCTTGAGGTTCGCGACAATAAAAACTGCCGATTGAATTACCAAAATTGACACTTTATTTCCTGAACACCAATTAAAACTTAAAAGACACTAATAATTAATCACACTAATTCACTTTATTTCGCTCCGAAGCTTCGCTTGTCTCGCCAAATTCAATACTGCTCCGATCGCGTCTTGCAGCGCCTTTAAATACAACTTTTCCACCAAAATATCCAAAATATTCCAGTATATACGGGCGCTGACCGATCAGACTCAGAAAGTTCGAGTGTAGGGCT
Organism: Parnassius smintheus behrii; assembly: GCA_036936625.1. Classification (NCBI taxonomy): domain Eukaryota; kingdom Metazoa; phylum Arthropoda; class Insecta; order Lepidoptera; family Papilionidae; genus Parnassius; species Parnassius smintheus. The sequence goes on along the minus strand of JAUPFT010000004.1, from coordinate 8,259,055 downwards.
TCTATAAAGCTTAATTCTTCTGTTCAATACTAGATGGCGCTGTTGGTCGAAAGTTCAAGATTGACATTTTCTAGGAAGCCCTCCTCGTTCTGGTCCCCGATACTAGATGGCACTAGCGCCAGGTACCTGACGTCAACTTAGGCGCGCAAAAATACTATAGAAGGTCTCTACGATGAATTTGCATTACAAGAATAGAATCGTGGGTTGAAGTCCTATATATTAATGACTTATGAAAGTAAGGTCTATGATACAAAAGCATTATTATAGAAGGTCTCCTTGATGCATAAGCATTATATGGGGTGGTCGGGTGACCGACTGCTGTTAGTACTGTAGCAAAATGACTAGTCCTTTATTAGGGACTTGAAAAGGATTATTATGATGGCGTGTATGCTGCTTCATGAGCAATTGGTCCGAGGTAAACTTAGACTCGCTAACCGTGTGTCCTACACATATCATTTTAGTGTCGGTGGTAAGCGGGTTTGTTGTAGCAATACGGCTTTCCCGTGGACATCGCACACCCATACCGTTTCTGGGTGGCGTCGTAGCGCATAGCGATGTGTCGTCTATCTTTCAGATTGGGATGAGTGTGTTTGGTATCACTTTAAAGTGTAACAGGCATACTCAACTTCATGTCTTAGTTCAGAATCGCTATGATACGTGGAAATTTGTTCGCTGGCGTCTTAGTAGCATGCTACTATGATACGTTGGTGATATTTTTTGGTTAACAACAATACAAATTTTGTTTTTTAGTTTTTTTAGTTAACAACAATAAAAAACCAACGTCGATAGGGATCATGTGGGTGTGTTGTGAGGGGGCGCCATCCGTACGATAGTTGCATTGACGCTTACTGCTACTTGCGGTATTGCGTCTTGTGATTGATCTGCGGGGTGCTGTGCCTGATTCGACGCAATCTTGTGGTTCTGGTCGATGGAGGTATGCAGGTGGTGATGTCTGCTGGGAAGTATGAGGACCTTGGGATGGTGTAAGCCCGACGATAGTCGTATTGATGCTTGTTGCGTTTTGCAGCATTGCGTCTTTGCGATGGCTGTTTGGTGGGACGCTGTTCTCAATGGCGCTCTCTGCGTCTCGGTTCGACTCACACCTAAGTAGCTTTGCCCAAGTCGGGTCCCTTCATTACGGGGCTGCAGACTCTCTGCCCTCTATGATGTTTTATATAACAACATAATTATCTCTGTAACTTTCCCACCTTTGAATGATTGAAGGCAACTTGTTGGTGGGTGAGACAAACGTAATCGAAAATGCATTTACTCAACGTCAGTGACACAAAACTGCCTTTTGGCTATATCTGCCGTTGTATTGGTTGGTGGAGCACCTGTGTCGACCTCATGCGGGTGGTAGCTGGCGGAAGGATCTGAGGAGACTCTCAAGGCTGCGGCCGCACAACGTGGGACCTCATTCCCTTGAGGTGAGCGGTAGACTCATGACACGCTCTGTGGCTAGTAGCCGTGCTGATCATGCAATTGGTGGTGATGCCATACACTTACATCACGTCTGCAGGAGCAGCGGTCTGGCAGGTGGTGGCGCTCACGGACAGTTTACGACCAGTGAGCCCATTTGCCTAAACCGTGTGACGTACATTCACTGTGGCTGGATTCGTTCTTATTCTGTATGGTGTTTACACGCATTGATATACGCGACTTCGGTCGATGTTTGTGCTTACGCACTACCAAGGGGCCAAGCCATCTTTTAGTGGTTCGCCAGTTATTTTGCTGTGGACTACGGTCCAGTTCTCGATTTAGCGTTTCGTACCGGGGGAGTGCATCAAAATGGTTAGCGCTCACCGCAAATGTTGGAGAGCGAAGCCCATGTGTCGGGTATTTTATGTGTAAATATATTGTGAGCCTTTTCCAGCGGGAAGGAATAATTAATAATAAATTTATAATGTAAAACTGATACAAGTGGAATAGGGACGTTTTATGTTCTTAACCTTTCTGGAGCCCTGTCTTCGTGAACGGGGTTCACTTAGCTTATAAGGCACTACCAACATCTTTCAGTTACTCTAGTAAATATTCATTCTTCCAAAAAACACTTAAAAGAACTAAGTTACGAAACAAACACAACGTAAATAAGGGTCCTATCTAAGATGATCACGCCAAAAATATTACAAACGGCCTATGACCTGAGGGATTCTCATAATTTTTCTCTCCGTTCCTCGGCCAATCTTAAGTTGCTTACTCCTTTACACCGTACTGGTTATTCATCACATTCTTTTGCCCTCACGGCCATCAGACTCTGGAATGACATCCCTCTTGACATTAAAAAAGCTCCCAACAAATTGGTTTTTAAAACTCAAGTCCGTAAATGATTAAATCGTTGCAAGTTTGAAATAACACATCTCTTTTTTTTCGTATATATTTCATATTTGTTCTGACATAGATAATATTTATACATACCTATTGTGTATGTGTATATATATATATATATATATATATATATATATATATATAGATACATATTCATGTATACATGTGTATATAGTGTATGTATGTATGTACATATAGTGTATTACAAATATATATATATATATATATATATATATATATATATATATATATATATATATATATATATACATATAAATGTGTGTGTGTGTGGGTGTGGGTGTGTATATGTGTATGTATTGTTTATTACATATTTTTCTTTTATCCTCTCTATTTGATTATTGCTGCACCGCCTCCAAAATGTCCATCTCTGTTTAGCCTATGGTTGACTGGGAGAGAATGCCCTATGGCATTAAGTCCACCATATGTCCTACTTTGTGCATAAAAGATCGAGACATATTTTATTTATCCTAGTCACATATATGATTTTATTTAAAAGGGGTAAGTTAATTATATAATATATTATTTAATATAATTAATATTTATATAGAGAGAGGGGGAGCGTTACAATGTGTACCTGTGCAAACTACACTGTGTAGAGACAAGTTTGTCTGTGACATCGTACCTCCCAAAGGGATGAACCGATGAATTAGTTTTTGTTTTTTGTTGATTGTCGACTGAGAGACTCGAGAGTATTCTTAGCTACGGTCCAAAAATCTGTTCAGCCCTTCAGCTCTCTTTTACTTTTAGGGGTATTTAATTTTTTATTTATTTAATTCTTTATTTGTCCTTGTTTCTTGTTTTCATGATACTAGTTCAACGGTGGTGGGGCCACGTGTTTAAGGCTGTCGAAGTCTAGTTCCCCGGTCGAACCTTAAACCTATTACGCGAGATATTAACTAAAGTGGATTGTATATGCGATTGCTTCTACGCTTACGTAAAGGCGACTACTATAGCATGCGGTATAATGCACTCGCTCTTCCCTAAAACTAAACTATTATTGTGCCAAATCGCTGAAAAGGAATCCTGCCTTATTAGGAGAACAAAAAAATTGGAGCGGGTTAAAACTATGTAAGGCAGGAGCTAAATTAAGGAATGTTGACTCACCGGGGTTTCTTCTATCCTGTTGAGCACTATAGCTGCAACTTCTGGAACTTCTTCTGGAACACTCCGGAGAGAGGCGGTGCGCGACTATATCTCACACGAGGTGAGGGAACTTCTTCTAGACAGACACTCTGGGGCCCCAGGGGTGCGTCGGGAGAGAAGCGTTGTGGTTTCAGCGACGACTGCGGTGGAAAGAGGCCGCGCAACGGTCGCGCGTGCCTTATATGTCCTCGGCCCCGATGATTACGTGACATTCTAGAATCATCTTCTTGCCCCTCCCACCCCACCACCCCGATGTGTCGATGGAGGATCGAGGAGGGTATGAATGATATCGTTTTGTCGGAAAGGAACAAGCGGCTTGGCACCTCTACCGTCAAATATAATAATCCAATGGTTTTTTTTTTTTTCCGCGCAACCAAACGGGAAGTACCTTATACCGGTTTGGATGAGTGAGTCTGCGATATTACATTTTTAAACGTTAATAGCCGTCAATTTTATTTGCGTTGGCTTAGATGCTTGAATTTTCACACCTCCAGGAGACTGCAGGCCTTGGTATTTGCATTGTACTACGTACTATAAGAGACGTTGAGTCTTGGTCGTTTGCAACACGCATTAGAGCTCTCGGGCTTATACTTAATTAGTCTGTACCATAAATTGTTACTCTACGCCTTAGCAACGTTGAAATATATTTCCAAAACATATTATTTCTAATCGATTAAAGTAATAACTATTTCATGACAAGTAAATAAATTTGTGTAACAAATCATTCAGGGTGGTTTTACAAAATAACAAGACAAGTATTACGTTAAAATATTTCATTCTATTGAAAAAAAAGTAAATTACATGCTTCATTACGTAGCTGGAACCCGTTTATGGATGACTCAGGTTTGATTCGCGTCGGCGGAAGACTTAATGATTCATTATTTGTTTTTGATAAGAAGTATCCAATTGTTCTAGACATGAAACATCCGCTTACAAAATGATTGTTCGCGTATTATCATTTGAAATTAATGCACGGCAGCCCGCAATTATTGCTTTCATTAATTCACGACTGTTGTTGGCCAGTTAATGGTAGAAGGCTAGTCAAGCGTTCGTCCAACGATTGTGTGCGTTGTAAAAGAATGAAAGCAGTGGTCGCGCAGCAAATAATGGGTAATCTGCCATCCCAACGCGTCGTGTCCGGGTTTGCGTTTGATTTCACGAGTACTGAATTTGCAGGACCTTTTTTAATAGGCGACAGGATAGGCCGAGGCACTAGGCTTATAAAATGCTATCTCTGCATTTTTATGGATTTTAATGTTAAGGCAGTACAGTAAGATAGTAAGTTCGTTGAGCCTCGAGGCATTTATTATAGCATTACGTCGTTTCCTATCACGTCGTGGTAAACTGCGAGAGATATTTAGCGACAAGGGGAGAAATTTTGTTGGTGCAAACAGAGAGATAGTAAAAATTCTTAACGCAGAAGCAAGCTCTGGCTCTGTGTCGAACACCTTTGTAGATGATTACTTTAAATTTAATTTTTCTCCGGCGTATGCTCCAAACTTTGGTGGCTTATATGAAGCAGCTGTGAAATCAGCCAAGTATCATATGAAGAGGGTGTTAGGGCACAGTCGTTAGACGTTCGAAGAGGTCACGACCCTTTTTGCACAGATTGAGGCAATAATAAAGTCAAGGCCTTATCATCTTCCCCAAGCGATTTGTCCCCTCTCACTCCAGGACACTTCTTATTTGGGAGGCCACTAACTACACCGATTTGCAAAAATCGAGCAATCACATCAGCATTTCTGGACCAGATGGAGCCAAGATTATATTTGTGAGTTACAACAATGCAGCTAATGGCAGAAGAAGCAACCCGACATCAAACCTGTTCAACTGGTGCTCATCAAAGACTCCACTCAAATGACCTCTTGTGAGAATAGAGAAAATTTACCAAGGTACTGATGGAGTTTGCCCTGTGGCAGATATTTATACTACAAGGGGTACAATCAGATGAGCCTTTAATAAAGTATGCCCGCTCCTTGAGGTAGAAAAAGTAGCTTAAAAGCAGAGCTTTCAAAAGTGGGGAGGATGTAACCGCCAGCTACTGCATAAATTAGTAATTGCTTATTTGCTTCATAAAATTGTTATAATAATAAAAAATAGTTTGGCACTTATCCTTGAATTTTCATATTATCCTTCAACCTTACCTGGAAGCTTGAGGGAGTGCTAACATTGTACATTAGAAATACATGTAAGAAATCAAAGGTCGTTTAATTATTTGTTTTAATTTGTGAATTAAACTGTTGTTAGAAATTAAATATCAAGCTACAAGAAAAATTCGTTTTAATCGCACTTCTGATTTATAGATTTATCTCAAAATAATTTAAATAATACTAATTTGATAACAAACTACTACAAACTACCTACTAACAAATATGTATTAATAATACTATTTGATAACTAACTTTCATTACTATAGGCAAATTATTCTGGAGGTTAATTGTTAAAAATAATAAATGTCATGCCACGCGGCCCCACTGCCGTACGATTTTGTTCACAGTGTCTATTCTAGCCATCGATCACTAATAAAGAACTAGTGATCGATGATTCTAGCACATAAAATACCTACGTATCAGTTGAACGGTATTTGATATTGAACTTGAAAAAGGTATCACCCGTTTCTGAGAAAAAGGGTCTTGACAGCCGGACAGACGGACGGAAGGACGTACGGATGGACAGGAAAGGAACAAGCTTGGCACCTCTACCGTCAAATATAATAATCCAATGGTTTTTTTTTTCCGCGCAACCATCTCCCCCGCCCTTGAAGGATTTCCTTCAAAATTAACTAATACAACTAGAGCTAAGATCAACTAACAAAATAACTAACTAACGCTAAGATTACTTAAATTCAACTACAATTTAATCTAGAAAGCTAATTTAAATTATGGAAGAGGCAGGGGGCACAAACGGACAACCGGACGCAAGTAAGACCCAACCGTGGTCTTAACGCGAGCTATCCTAACTACTCCGTCGGAACCGGGAAAGACCTCTTCGACAATTCCTAACGGCCAGTGGAGAGGCGGCGTATTCTCTTTGGTGAGCACAACTACAGTTCCTACAGCTAAAGGCTCAGTTGCTGTGTTCCATTTTTGCCGAGACTGCAAAGTATGCAAGTATTCCATCCTCCATCGTTTCCAAAACGATTGCACTAACCGATCTAATAATTTGTGGCGTGCGGAAATGCTAAGTCTGTTCTTATCCATACCTGCGGCTGGCAAATACTTTAAAGGCGTTAAATTCAAAAAATGTGCTGGAGTTAGAGCCAGCGGTTCCGAGGGGTCACTAGACAACGTACGACAAAGTGGGCGACTATTCATTACGCATTCAATTTGAGCGAGCACCGTACTTAGCTCTTCGAAGGACAAAATTTGATCTCCTATTACTCGGTATAAATGACTCTTTAGACTCTTGATATTAGTCTCCCAATTGCCCCCAAAATGGCTCGCGGCTGGGACGTTCAGAGACCACTCAATGCGGTTCTCGGCTAGAATGTGAGCGAACTCCGAATTATAATATTTGCTAGCTAAGAGCTCATGTAGTTCCGATAAAATACGTTTTGCACCGACGTAGTTCGTACCGTTATCCGAATACAATCTACTTACAGGGCCACGGCGGGAAAGAAACCTTTTAAATGCACCCATAAAGCCTGCTGTGCTTAGATCACCAACGAGTTCTATATGCACCGCTCGAGTAGTTAGACATACGAAAATGCAGACGTAAGCCTTTGTGGATCTTATACCACGCCCGCGAGTGAGCGTGACCTTAAACGGACCAGCGAAATCAGACCCGGTGTGCGTGAAGGGCTTTACTCATTGTATTACTCTACAAGATCTAAGTTCCGCCATTTCCGGAAATGACGGCTTGGGGCGTGCCCGAAAGCAAGCTATACATCGGTGCACCCGATTGCGTATTAAACTACGTGCAGAAAGAATCCAATAATTCTGACGCAAAATCGACATCAACAAGTCGGGGCCAGCGTGCGAGTTCAATTTATGATGGTAATCGACTAATAAGTTCATGATATGGTCTTTACGCGGTAAAACAATAGGGTGCCGTTGGTCGAAACTCAATTGCGAGTTGGACAAGCGTCCACCCACCCTTACAATCCCATCGTGTAAAAATGGCTTAAGGCGTTGAAAGGCGCGACTACAAGCTCTATTCGATTGTAATCTTCTAATTTCTTCAGAGAAGTGCGCACGTTGAAGTTCACGCAATACTAGCGACTCGGCATAGTTGTAATCGGATGCTAAGACATACGAACGTCGCGGTAACAGCTTCGCGAATCGACAAACGTAAATTACGCTACGCAATAATTTCGACCAAGAGGACAAGCGGTTCGCCAAAGCAATGATTGGAGAAACCTCACTCGAAACGTTCGCCACTAGAGCGTGTCTCTTCTCTTCCGGCGGTTGTGACACTGACGAAGGTTCGAAGTCGGTTATTGGCCATTGCGAGGGATCCAAGTGAACCCAAGCAGGTCCGTGGAACCAAAGCGGGTGGTCCATTATTTGCATCGGGGTGAGTCCACGGGATAGACAATCGGCGGGGTTTTCCGTACCGGACACGTGATAAAAGTTCCGCGTTTCTAACTCGTCTTGTATCTTGGCCACTTGGTTCGCAACAAACGTATCCCAACGGTGGGGTGAAGAATGAACCCAGCATAAGGCGACGGTGGAGTCGGAAAAGGCCAATATCCTTTCTATGTGAACTCTATCCCTACATGCGCTGATAACTGCGGTAATAAGCTTGGTGAGTACTAATATTGCGCAAAGCTCTAAGCGCGCCAGAGAGACAACCTTACGGGGGGAGACTCTCGACTTAGAACTAATGAGGCTAATCGAATTTCTACCATTATTCTGGACGTGGAAATATACAACGCCCCCGTAAGCCTTCTCGCTGGCGTCTGCAAACCCAACGACTGTTATGGCGCTACTTCTATCTACGTTTATATGACGCGGTATTTTAATTTCTCTTAATAAAGGAAGTTCCTCTCTAAAGCGCTGCCACAACCGAACAATGCTGTCAGGCGGCGAGTCATCCCAGTCGCATTCCAATAACCAAAGTTGTTTAATTAAAAGCTTAGCGTATAATACCACCGGAGCTACGAAACCCATGACGTCCCATAATCTAGCAACGCATGACAGTATTGTGCGCTTTGTGCATTTCTCTACGGGCGGATTTACCTTAAGGCTAAACACGTCGGACTCTGGTGACCAACATAGACCGAGCACCTTGTGTGTATCAGAATCGTCGAATTCCTTTATCGCCGAAAGACGGTGTGATAGTGGGATTGTATCCAAAACCGGACGCGAATTACTAGTCCACTTCACAAGATCGAATTGACCCGATTTCATGAGCCTTATAACCTCGGCGGTGGTTAGGGTTGCCTCCTCCCCGCTATCGACCGAGTACACAAAATCATCCATATATAATCCGCTCTCAATTGCCCTCTTAGCTTTAGGATAAGAAGGACCTTCATCGTGAGCGAGCTGTCTCACCGTGCGTAACGCATGAAATGGGCTCGACTTTAAACCAAAACAAACGCGATTAAATTCAAACACCATTAGAGGTTCCTTTGGGTTGAAATGATATAAAATGCGTTGGAATCTACGATCGCATTCACGGACCCCTATGCAAAGAAACATTTGACGAATATCGGCGGATAGTGCTATACTAAACAAACGAAAATTGACTATTATATTAAATAAACTGCCCTGTAAATTTTGCCCACTATAGAGGATATGGTTAAGCGACAGGTGAGTGCTAGTTTTAGCACTAGCGTCGAGCACTACACGTAACTTAGATGTAAGTTTGTCCTCTCTAATGACTCCGTGGTGTGGTATGAAATACGACGGTGTGTCTTCGTAGTTATCTAATTTCGAAGCCACAAGTGATATGTAACCTTCTCTTATATATTCGTTAATGACGCCGTCGTAAGCTTCCTATAACTGGGGTGAAGCGAGCATCCTACGCTGCAAGCTGTAGAAACGTTTTTCCGCCATTTGACGCGAATCGCCGAGAGATAAAACATCTCCTTTAAAGGGTAGCGCTACACTATATCTACCGTCGCGATCACGAATGGTCGTGCGGACGTAAATTTCCTCGCATAACCTATCATCTGAGCTAGCTATGGGTGGAACGTTCACCTCCTCCATCTCCCAAAATTTGCGGACTAACGACTCGAGCGGTTCGACAGCCATACCACAATAAGAGGTTGCCGAAATACTATCTATGATGGGGGCGGAGCCAAGGATCACATAGCCCAATACGGATTCGAGTGCGTAAGGCGCGGTATGCGAAGAGTTGCCCCTGACCTTATTGTTTAACAAAAGATAAGGGAAAAGCGATGCTCCAATGAGCATGTCTATGTTTCCAGGAACGGCGTAAGTGTCGTCCGCCAGAGTCAAATTCTTAAATTCAATCATTGCCGAGGTGTCAACCGAAACGGTTGGCAACCGTTCAGTGACTCTATCTACTACTAGCGCATTTATATCAAAGTTAACATTACGATCTATCCGAGAATAAATTTTTAAATTTATATATCCCTGTGTCGATTTACTAGTGCCTCCGATGCCTTTAATTACAGGACATGAAAGTGACCTATTTATTACTAAGCCTAAGCGCTGACAACATTGTCGCGTTATAAAGCTATTTTAGGCTCCGCTGTCCAGCAGTGCACGGACGCTTTGTTCGTTTCCACGCGAATCCCTAACCAAAATACGTGCCGTACCCAGTAACACGGTTGAAGGAGGTTGTGCTCCCATATTTGCCAATGAGCACAGAGCGACATCACCAGGTCGACCGCTAGAATCGTTGACCTTAGTAGGGGCGAATTCCTTATCCGCTTTACTTGACGCCGCTATGTTGCTATTTTCAAAATGTAATAGCGTGTGATGTTTCCTGGCGCACTTGCTACATACGGAACTCGAATTGCATTTTGCAACTAAATGCTTATCGCTTAAGCAGTTCAAACATAGGTTGTTTGTCTTTACTAATTTATAACGCTCGCTTGGTGAATATTTACGAAAAGTCGCACAATTATATAAATTACCGTGTCTATCTTTACATACTAAACAAGTATGCTGGAGTGATGTTGGCGTAGCGGTTACGTAAGTTAACGACCCTGCTATTTTAGATGGTTGAGTCTGTCTACGGTCGACGCACCTTTTAATCTCCTGTTTAACGTTCGGAGAGCGCTGCATCACCTTTATTTGATCTCGCACGAACGATGCTAATGAATGAAAGGAAGGCATCTCCGAGCTACGATGCTCCATTTCAAACGCACGCACGGTGTCGGGGTCCAACTTCTTCAGTGCAATATGGAGAAACACCACGTCCATAAGATCATTAAATTTCAAATTCTTAAGTGCAGCCACCGATGCCACAAATTTATCTAGAAATTGCTCTAAGCCGTTGATGTTCGCGGATGATATAGGTTTAAGATCGAATATCTGGTTCAAATATTCGGAAGTTAACATTCTCCTATCTTCATATTTAGTTTTAAGCGTTTCGAATATTAATAAGTAATTGTTTGCTGTAGGTGTAAAACCAGAGCAGATCGACTGTGCCCTGCCACTAAGTTTACTGATTAAGTAATATAATTTTTCGGCGTCCGATAACGATGGGTTATTGTGTATATCGTTTTGAAAACTACTGAAGAAGAAGGGCCACGTCTTAATATCACCATTAAATACCGGAATATCTATTGGCGGCAACCTAATCGAGTCGCTTGGACGTACCTGTTTTTCCGGCTTTGCTTCGTTTTGAGATAGGGATCTCGCAATTCTTTTCACGCGACACAACATATCTTCGTATGCCAGCAGCGGTTGGTAGTTCACTATGTATTTCGGGTCGATTTGTAATTCCAAATGATTAATTTGGTCTAATATTTTTTCGTAATCTATTCGTAAAGAATCTATCGTTTCGATTTCGGTCAAAAAAGTTTCCCGCACTGCTTCTATATGGATGTTCTTTATATAATCACATATATTCTGCATACGCGAAAAGAGTATGTCCCTCTTAGCATAAAGCGTTTTAATTTTGATTTCACTTCCACTAACTGCCATTTTAAACTATTATAATAAAGTTATATCAATCACAATTAATCTCACAACGCACAAACAATAAAGGATGGACACTCGGTATGCCGTATTACGTAATTAAATCGAACACCTGCGCAGCGAGTCGAGGTGACGCGTCATTTGCTAGACTCAATAATTTTATCAAGATTGTGGGTAAGCGTATCAAACGGTTCCTATTACACTGTTTCAATTATTTAATAGGCTTTAAATTTAATCAAATACGAGCGCTATAAAACGAATAATTCTGTTTGCGAGTACCTAATCAAAATTTAAATTTAAACGAACACTATTTAAGTCTATTCTATAATTTGGAGTGCATTATCTAATTAATTAATTCAACAATTCGACCAAAATCCTGCTCGAAGTGACCATAAAATGGTGGGGCCACGTGTTTAAGGCTGCCGAAGTCTAATTCCCCGGTCGAACCTTAAACCTATTACGCGAGATATTAACTAAAGTGGACTGTATATGCGATTGCTTCTACGCTTACGTAAAGGCGACTACTATAGCATGCGGTATAATGCACTCGCTCTTCCCTAAAACTAAACTATTATTGTGCCAAATCGCTGAAAAGGAATCCTGCCTTATTAGGAGAACAAAAAAATTGGAGCGGGTTAAAACTATGTAAGGCAGGAGCTAAATTAAGGAATGTTGACTCACCGGGGTTTCTTCTATCCTGTTGAGCACTATAGCTGCAACTTCTGGAACTTCTTGCGCGACTATATCTCACACGAGGTGAGGGAACTTCTTCTAGACAGACACTCTGGGGCCCCAGGGGTGCGTCGGGAGAGAAGCGTTGTGGTTTCAGCGACGACTGCGGTGGAAAGAGGCCGCGCAACGGTCGCGCGTGCCTTATATGTCCTCGGCCCCGATGATTACGTGACATTCTAGAATCATCTTCTTGCCCCTCCCACCCCACCACCCCGATGTGTCGATGGAGGATCGAGGAGGGTATGAATGATATCGTTTTGTCGGAAAGGAACAAGCGGCTTGGCACCTCTACCGTCAAATATAATAATCCAATGGTTTTTTTTTTTTTCCGCGCAACCAAACGGGAAGTACCTTATACCGGTTTGGATGAGTGAGTCTGCGATATTACATTTTTAAACGTTAATAGCCGTCAATTTTATTTGCGTTGGCTTAGATGCTTGAATTTTCACACCTCCAGGAGACTGCAGGCCTTGGTATTTGCATTGTACTACGTACTATAAGAGACGTTGAGTCTTGGTCGTTTGCAACACGCATTAGAGCTCTCGGGCTTATACTTAATTAGTCTGTACCATAAATTGTTACTCTACGCCTTAGCAACGTTGAAATATATTTCCAAAACATATTATTTCTAATCGATTAAAGTAATAACTATTTCATGACAAGTAAATAAATTTGTGTAACAAATCATTCAGGGTGGTTTTACAAAATAACAAGACAAGTATTACGTTAAAATATTTCATTCTATTGAAAAAAAAGTAAATTACATGCTTCATTACGTAGCTGGAACCCGTTTATGGATGACTCAGGTTTGATTCGCGTCGGCGGAAGACTTAATGATTCATTATTTGTTTTTGATAAGAAGTATCCAATTGTTCTAGACATGAAACATCCGCTTACAAAATGATTGTTCGCGTATTATCATTTGAAATTAATGCACGGCAGCCCGCAATTATTGCTTTCATTAATTCACGACTGTTGTTGGCCAGTTAATGGTAGAAGGCTAGTCAAGCGTTCGTCCAACGATTGTGTGCGTTGTAAAAGAATGAAAGCAGTGGTCGCGCAGCAAATAATGGGTAATCTGCCATCCCAACGCGTCGTGTCCGGGTTTGCGTTTGATTTCACGAGTACTGAATTTGCAGGACCTTTTTTAATAGGCGACAGGATAGGCCGAGGCACTAGGCTTATAAAATGCTATCTCTGCATTTTTATGGATTTTAATGTTAAGGCAGTACAGTAAGATAGTAAGTTCGTTGAGCCTCGAGGCATTTATTATAGCATTACGTCGTTTCCTATCACGTCGTGGTAAACTGCGAGAGATATTTAGCGACAAGGGGAGAAATTTTGTTGGTGCAAACAGAGAGATAGTAAAAATTCTTAACGCAGAAGCAAGCTCTGGCTCTGTGTCGAACACCTTTGTAGATGATGACTTTAAATTTAATTTTTCTCCGGCGTATGCTCCAAACTTTGGTGGCTTATATGAAGCAGCTGTGAAATCAGCCAAGTATCATATGAAGAGGGTGTTAGGGCACAGTCGTTAGACGTTCGAAGAGGTCACGACCCTTTTTGCACAGATTGAGGCAATAATAAAGTCAAGGCCTTATCATCTTCCCCAAGCGATTTGTCCCCTCTCACTCCAGGACACTTCTTATTTGGGAGGCCACTAACTACACCGATTTGCAAAAATCGAGCAATCACATCAGCATTTCTGGACCAGATGGAGCCAAGATTATATTTGTGAGTTACAACAATGCAGCTAATGGCAGAAGAAGCAACCCGACATCAAACCTGTTCAACTGGTGCTCATCAAAGACTCCACTCAAATGACCTCTTGTGAGAATAGAGAAAATTTACCAAGGTACTGATGGAGTTTGCCCTGTGGCAGATATTTATACTACAAGGGGTACAATCAGATGAGCCTTTAATAAAGTATGCCCGCTCCTTGAGGTAGAAAAAGTAGCTTAAAAGCAGAGCTTTCAAAAGTGGGGAGGATGTAACCGCCAGCTACTGCATAAATTAGTAATTGCTTATTTGCTTCATAAAATTGTTATAATAATAAAAAATAGTTTGGCACTTATCCTTGAATTTTCATATTATCCTTCAACCTTACCTGGAAGCTTGAGGGAGTGCTAACATTGTACATTAGAAATACATGTAAGAAATCAAAGGTCGTTTAATTATTTGTTTTAATTTGTGAATTAAACTGTTGTTAGAAATTAAATATCAAGCTACAAGAAAAATTCGTTTTAATCGCACTTCTGATTTATAGATTTATCTCAAAATAATTTAAATAATACTAATTTGATAACAAACTACTACAAACTACCTACTAACAAATATGTATTAATAATACTATTTGATAACTAACTTTCATTACTATAGGCAAATTATTCTGGAGGTTAATTGTTAAAAATAATAAATGTCATGCCACGCGGCCCCACTGCCGTACGATTTTGTTCACAGTGTCTATTCTAGCCATCGATCACTAATAAAGAACTAGTGATCGATGATTCTAGCACATAAAATACCTACGTATCAGTTGAACGGTATTTGATATTGAACTTGAAAAAGGTATCACCCGTTTCTGAGAAAAAGGGTCTTGACAGCCGGACAGACGGACGGAAGGACGTACAGACAGGAAAGTGATGAGGGTTTCGTTTTTACTTTCTGGGATAGATATGGAACCCTAAAATTAGCACGTAGCCGATAGCTGAAGGGATATGCTCTCCCGTTTATGCTTTTTAATACACAGATAAATACAATTTCGTCTCCGCCGGCACTTTTAAGTGTCGTTTGATCACGGACGAAATCCATAACATCTAGAGGAAGCTTACATGTTCCTAGTATAGTGGTGTTGGGAGCAGTGGTGCCCGGATTAGTGGTGACCTGGTCGGTGTACACAAATGAGGGAGGGCGGGAAGTACTGTTTAAATTAGGTAAGATAGATCATTTTATTTTATTACGTGGATCTTAGCTAATTAATTTTAACATCTCTAATTTCATGTCTGAAATCTATTAACATACATTGGATCAGCTTGGTGGACTTCTCTGCTACAAAATTTTCTGTGAAATAAAATGATACTTGGGACTAGAATAATATAGTTTTACAACATGAGTAATTTATATTCGGATCAGAGTCGGAAAGGGCGTACTCCGAAGTTTACCATCCAAGTTGATTATATTTTGAAGATGGGCCAAATTACGAGAACCCTTAACCGACAAGCATGTATGCCTAGGTATGTGGATGTGAAAAAAACGAGAGGTGTGTTGGTACCGTGACAAATGTAAGACCGTCGTATCCGCCAACCACTCTGGGTTACAGGTCTGACAGTTTATGTATGTATGTAATATTTTTTTTATTTATTTTTTCCTCACTATTTATTTTTACACTTTTAAATAACTAAGATTACATTCAGCGGACTTAATGCCCGTCGGCATTCACTACGATCAACCCGTAGCGTGAACAAATCCATCCATCGACGATTTTCGCCATGATATTATTTCCCCCCAGTTTTTTTTTTCGACTTCCGGAACGCTGCTCAAGTAGATTACTCCCTTTTTTCACGTTTACAACAAAAATACATTATCAATTATGTTATCGACTTAAAATTATTGCCGAAATTATAAAAATATACCAAAAAAATAAATCTTTATAATCCCTCCTCCCATAGGGGAACAGTTCTCACGCTTGGGTGTTGAATCGGTAACCGCAAATTTATGTTTCGTTTGTTATTAGGCAACACTCCTAACCATTACCTGCTTTATTTTCTTATTTTCCTCTGTCACCTTTTACGACATTCACGGGAAGATATGGGGTAGTGGACATTCTTACATCGCCACTAGAAGCTTAACTACTACTACGTTTATTTAAAAAATTTGCTTAATTGTAATCTCAGTCATCTCAGATGTTATACTATTCATTTCCTCCAAACCTTTAAAGGCTGTTTATTATAAAATAAATGAAACCATATATCAAATACGAATGTTTAATACGCATGTATACAAATATAAAATAATTCATTGAAATATTATTAAACATTAAGTTTTTTTTTTCATTGAATACGTCCAAGACATTGCATTAAACTCCATTCCATTACTAGTTTACATTTTATTATAACATATTTTTATTATTTTTTTAATTTGTCATAAAATTTATGCTATTACCATTGTTAGTAAAAAGCCACTGTTCTGGGAAGAACCAGCAGTAATACCAAAAGAACTAAAAATAATTTAGTATATATCAATCAAAAATTTTAGTTTGAGGTAGATAGACCATGCATATTTTATAGACTTATAAAAGTTAATATAAATGTCACAGGCTTTATACATACCACTGGCTGGCTGGCACAGGTCTCCTCTCTTTTCTGAGACAATTTTAAGGAAAGGAAGTGACCGCCGCGCTGCCCCAAAGCGTGTTGCAGGACTTCACATGTCTTCGAAATATTTTTTTATTACTTCTCAGACATAAAGAATTCCCCACGATGTTTTCCTTCACCATCAAACACGTGATAAATCAGCACTTAAAATTGCAGTTAAAGCGAACGTGGGTTGCTCGCCAACGTAATCGCTTAGCCCCTGGGCTACCACAGCCCACATAGCTTTCGTGTAAGTATTAATAATCACCATATCATCAGTATTAATAACTACCGGTGCTTATTAGCGGCATAAAAAATTCCACAGTACCTTATCATCATCACGTCGATGTTGTAAGAGGCGATGTATGGAAACTGAAACAGGAAATGGGCACCAGCATCTATTAATTAACATCCTAAAATATTGAAATACCTACGGTTCCCCACCCGACTACTAAGCGTGGCAATTATGGCAAATAGTCCCTTTATGTAGCAATGCTCTATACGCAGCAGTGGACCTTTGATAGGCTATAATGAATTATGAAGAATGAATCTTCATAAAATATTTTCTATTTTGTACTTGAAAAATGTGATATTGTCTAAATCCAACACGAACTACGGTAATATCTCTGGGATTTCAGCAAATCCTGTGACATCGTCTAGTGGCTTAAGATAGCGTCACGGATTACCCTGAATAATATTCTTACTAATGAAATATATTAAAAATTCTTATATCCGATTTATCCCATTATATAACCATTTAGGACAGATTCATCTTTTAATCAATAAATATACGTATACTAAAAAAATAAAATAAAATTCATTGAAATTTATCAAAACCGGAGAATGAAACGCTATCAAGCCGTCCACAGACATAACAGTTACTTAGTTTTTAAATAATTGATTTGTTTATTAAGTACGTGAATGGGTTATATTAAATTAAACTTTCTTATACAAAGATAAAACGTCATTGATACACTCGTAAATTTTATATAATAACTCTACCAAAAATTTTAATGTGTTAAACATTTTGATTCAATACGGATCGAAATGATGAAATATTCATACATTTATGCTCAAACCAAAGTTCATTAACTGGTGAGGGGAAGCGGCTTTACCTGTACGAGAATGTCGGCTCTGTGCTCACCACTTCACCTGTTTTATATGAAACCCAGTTTTATTAAAATTCTTACACGCAAAGAAAAATGAAAATTTCTGCATTAAATTATTAATAGGTGACAGAGCGCGAATGTATTTACTTTCGATATTTTCAGGAGTAAAACTGGAAGTAAAAATAAAACTTTCAATTAAAAATATTAATATTTTTTAGACCTTTCTTTCGGTATAAAACTAATTAAAGAGCTTGTGCCGTTTTGTAGAATTATTTTTCTAATATGGGCTTGACTAAATACAATTTCATAATAATAGACTATAATTTGTTGTCCATGCAAATATTATTGTTACCGCTTACGAATTTTTGCTGTAAAAACAACTGGCTGAGAAGAAACTGCACGCTTAAGGAGACCTAAAAAAAGGAGTACAAGAAAACAAGAAAGAAGCGGCAGACGGTAATCGGTTACATGCATACCGAAAAAGTTAATCACTACGTTTTATGCCTAAGCTACATAATATTATAATATCGTTTTTAAATGATTAACTTTTGATTAAATAAACGTAAAATTTTCTGAAACAAATTCGGTTTTTTATATTATATCACTATCCCATCGCGTTTGAAGTAAAGTGTGTCATCCTAGGTTAATTTATGTTTGGACACAAATAAATAATGACACGCAAAAATTACGCAACTAAAATAATACTAGCATACAATTTGCGTAATATTTTATGACAGTAATACATAAAATTATTTGCGCTGTGCCGTTTTTTACCTAACAAGAGTGAATGGTAACATAACTGAATAAACGGCGGGTAAATGCAGCGGAAATACGTACTGAGAGGATTGTTCATTTAAATGAACGTTTGATAATAACCAAGCAAATGTTTCGGGAAATCCGTTTTGTAAAGACATAAAAATAAGACATAATAGCATAAACTCTCATGCTTGGACTTCTATTCAGTATATATTGGCCCAACTGCAACCACCAATCCGGTTGATAAATTTATATATGTGCCGGACGGGCGAAACTCTCCGGAGTAAATGTTGTCGAAGATACTTCGCGAGTCGCTCACGTCCTACACCTATAGGTTCCGGTGGGTACTTTCACCGCCGTCTTTGTGGGTGCCGCTGAGGTATTGTGGACTGTGGTTCAAATCAAAATGCACGATTAACAAATACAAATAGCAAGGTAGTGGCCAGCGGTTCGACTGATTGATTAGTCGCGAAATTTTATAACTATTGATAGCGGTTGTTAAACTACGGTTGTTCACTATTGGTTGGTCACTGTATATTTCAAAAGATATCTTTAAATTGTACGGTGGTATCAAATATCTATTGGTAGTAGCTGGTTTTCTAACACTACTGACTAGCAGCTATTATCAACTAAACTAGTTGATTTTATCACTTGTGTAACTGCGGATATCAGTTACCACTTTCGCTATATGTAACTGCGAATATCAGTTACGACCTTTTTAGGCTAGCTAACACTATCACTATATGTAACTGCGAATGTCAGTTACGACCTTTTTCGGCTAGCTAACACTTTCACTATTCACTATAATATACTGCTACTAGTCACTTCAGCTACCACCGGATACCACTCACTTCACTTCACTGTCACTGGTAGTTCTTCACACTACTACTGGTACTGGGTCCCGAGCCCCTAAGGTAGACTTGGGCAATACTTTGCAGTGAGCCGCTTGCCATTTTCCGTTTGCCTCTTTATTGCATAAACTTTTAACTATACAAATGGCATAAATTGCAATATTTTCTATACAATACTAATTGCTACACTAACATGCTATACATCATTAAATCGGTAGTCTGGTACTTTATTAGTATATCATAAATGTTACTCAAAATATTAACATTGTAAAAAGTTATTAAACGAAATGTCCAAAATTTTCATAATATTTGGGTACATTAATTCTTTGATTTTTATATATCTACCAAATGCGTTTAATTATACAAAAATATCCCTATACTTCTTTAATCTATAAGCCATAAGCTAATTCAATGTCATATTTATAACTCTTTTAGAACATAAAATTATTTTCCTTATTTTTAGTATGAACTATTACGCAGTTAATTAAAAACTTTTAGAGAGTTCCACGATAAGACGCGCTGTGATTGGTCGATTTTTTGGTATATAATAAAAGTTGTTTATATTACTTGTTATCAAAACGACATTCTATACAAATATACTAAGAGTTATAAATATGCTAAACAATTATATAAATACACGTTTTCATCCAGTTTTGTTGGTAATTACATTATTAATACAAAAAACAATATTCTTTATAACTTCGTTTCTTAGCGTTGTTAGGCCGTCGCGAACAATATATATATATATATATATATATATATATATATATATATATATATATATATATATATATATATATATATATATATAAATATATTGTTCGCGACGGCCTATCCGACGACCCTCTGTTATAAACGTCGTGTATTTAAAAAGTTAAATATACGCGATAACTAGTATTATTTCAATGTGTAGTGTTCGCGTAAATATAAGAAATCATAACGTTGAAATATATTTCCAAAATATATTATTTCTAATCGATTAAAATAATAACTATTTCATGACAAGTAAATAAATTTGTGTAGCAAATTCAGGGTGGTTTTACAAAATAACAAGACAAGTATTACGTTAAAATATTTCATTCTATTGAAAAAAAAAGTAAATTACATGCTTCATTACGTAGCTGGACCCCGTTTATGGATGACTCAGGTTTGATTCGCGTCGGCGGAAGACTTAATGATTCATTATTTGTTTTTGATAAGAAGTATCCAATTGTTCTAGACATGAAACATCCGCTTACAAAATGATTGTTCGCGTATTATCATTTGAAATTAATGCACGGCAGCCCGCAATTATTGCTTTCATTAATTCACGACTGTTGTTGGCCAGTTAATGGTAGAAGGCTAGTCAAGCGTTCGTCCAACGATTGTGTGCGTTGTAAAAGAATGAAAGCAGTGGTCGCGCAGCAAATAATGGGTAATCTGCCATCCCAACGCGTCGTGTCCGGGTTTGCGTTTGATTTCACGAGTACTGAATTTGCAGGACCTTTTTTAATAGGCGACAGGATAGGCCGAGGCACTAGGCTTATAAAATGCTATCTCTGCATTTTTATGGATTTTAATGTTAAGGCAGCACAGTAAGATAGTAAGTTCGTTGAGCCTCGAGGCATTTATTATAGCATTACGTCGTTTCCTATCACGTCGTGGTAAACTGCGAGAGATATTTAGCGACAAGGGGAGAAATTTTGTTGGTGCAAACAGAGAGATAGTAAAAATTCTTAACGCAAAAGCAAGCTCTGGCTCTGTGTCGAACACCTTTGTAGATGATGACTTTAAATTTAATTTTTCTCCGGCGTATGCTCCAAACTTTGGTGGCTTATATGAAGCAGCTGTGAAATCAGCCAAGTATCATATGAAGAGGGTGTTAGGGCACAGTCGTTAGACGTTCGAAGAGGTCACGACCCTTTTTGCACAGATTGAGGCAATAATAAAGTCAAGGCCTTATCATCTTCCCCAAGCGATTTGTCCCCTCTCACTCCAGGACACTTCTTATTTGGGAGGCCACTAACTACACCGATTTGCAAAAATCGAGCAATCACATCAGCATTTCTGGACCAGATGGAGCCAAGATTATATTTGTGAGTTACAACAATGCAGCTAATGGCAGAAGAAGCAACCCGACATCAAACCTGTTCAACTGGTGCTCATCAAAGACGATGCAACGCCTCCACTTAAATGACCTCTTATATAGATATCGTCCAAGCGACAGTACACCGCATTAAATTAGTAATTGCTTATTTGCTTCATAAAATTGTTATAATAATAAAAAATAATTTGGCACTTATCCTTGAATTTTCATATTATCCTTCAACCTTATCTGGAAGCTTGAAGGAGTGCTAACATTGTACATTAGAAATACATGTAAGAAATCAAAGGTCGTTTAAGTATTTGTTTTAATTTGTGAATTAAACTGTTGTTAGAAATTAAATACCAAGCTACAAGAAAAATTCGTTTTAATCGCACTTCTGATTTATAGATTTATCTCAAAATAATTTAAATAATACTACTTTTACGGATTTTATCGCGTTTATTTTTACTTTTTATTTTTAATTCCTGACGTTTCGGGCGCTTTCCAGCACCCATGGTCACGGGGGACTGAGATGACTGACGTCCCGATGTCATTGTTAAACCCGGAGTACCTTCAGCTTTTTTAATTTTTGTTTATGGTCCGATCTATGCAAAATGAACTGACTCTGTCTTGAGGTCTTGCAGTGGTATGCTTGGGTTTAGTTTTAATTTTATTGATTATAGGATCCCAAGCAGGTGGTAGTACCCAGCCTCCTTCTCTACTGAAATTAGGATGTTTTTTAATTTCAATAGCCTCACGTATCATCCTTGGTAGGAATCGGTGTTCTTTCGCGAGGATTTGTGTTCTATCAAATCTGATGTAATGGTTGGGGCCGTGTAGGATATGATCACAAACTGCAGACTTCCCGGAACGTTGTATACCCTTCTCATGCTTTGGTGTTGAATCGGTAACCGCAAATTTATGTTTCGTTTGTTATTAGGCAGACACTCCTAACCATTACCTGCTTTATTTTCTTATTTTCCTCTGTCACCTTTTACGACATTCACGGGAAGATATGGGGTAGTGGACATTCTTACACCGCCACTAGAAGCTTAACTACTACTACGTTTATTTAAAAAATTTGCTTAATTGTAATCTCAGTCATCTCAGATGTTATACTATTCATTTCCTCCAAACCTTTAAAGGCTGTTTATTATAAAATAAATGAAACCATATATCAAATACGAATGTTTAATACGCATGTATACAAATATAAAATAATTCATTGAAATATTATTAAACATTAAGTTTTTTTTTCATTGAATACGTCCAAGACATTGCATTAAACTCCATTCCATTACTAGTTTATATTTTATTATAATATATTTTTATTATTTTTTTAATTTGTCATAAAATTTATGCTATTACCATTGTTAGTAAAAAGCCACAGTTCTGGGAAGAACCAGCAGTAATACCAAAAGAACTAAAAATAATTTAGTATATATCAATCAAAAATTTTAGTTTGAGGTAGATAGACCATGCATATTTTATAGACTTATAAAAGTTACTATAAACGTCACAGACTTTATACATACCACTGGCTGGCTGGCACAGGTCTCCTCTCTTTTCTGAGACGGTTTTAAGGCAAGGAAGTGACCGCCGCGCTGCACCAAAGCGTGTTGCTGGACTTCACATGTCTTCGAAATATTTTTTTATTACTTCTCAGACATGAAGAATTTCCCACGATGTTTTCCTTCACCATCAAACACGTGGTAAATCAGCACTTAAAATTCCAGTGAAAGCGAACCTGGGTTGCTCGCCAACGTAATCGCTTAGCCCTTGGGCTACCACAGCCCACATAGCTTTCGTGTAAGTATTAATAATCACCATATCATCAGTATTAATAACTACCGGTGCTTATTAGCGGCATAAAAAATTCCACAGTACCTTATCATCATCACGTCGATGTTGTAAGAGGCGATGTATGGAAACTGAAACAGGAAATGGGCACCAGCATCTACTAATTAACATCCTAAAATATTGAAATAGCTACGGGGGAACCGACTACTAAGCGTGGCAATTATGACAAATAGCCCCTTTTTGTAGCAATGCTCTATACGCAGCGGTGGACCTTTGATAGGCTATAATGAATTATGAAGAATGAATCTTCATAAAATATTTTCTATTTTGTACTTGAAAAATGTGATAATGTCTAAATCCAACACGAACTACGGTAATATCTCTGGGATTTCAGCAAATCCTGTGACATCGTCTAATGGCCTAAGATAGCGTCACGGATTACTCTGAATAATATTCTTACTAATAACATATATTAAAAATTCTTATATCCGATTTATCCCATTATATAACCATTTAGGACTGATTCATCTTTTAATTAATAAATATACGTATACTAAAAAATCAAATAAAATTCATTGAAATTTATCAAAACCGGAGAATGAAACGCTATCAAGCCGTCCACAGATATAACAGTTACTTAGTTTTCAATAATTGATTTGTTTATTAAGTACGTGAATGGGTTATAGTAAATTAAACTTTCTTATAAAAAGATAAAACGTCATTGATACACTCGTAAATTTTATATAATAACTCTACCAAAATTTTTAATCTGTTAAACATTTTGATTCAATACGGATCGAAATGACGAAATATTCATACATTTATGCTGAAACCAAAGTTCAATAACTGGTGAGGGGAAGCAGCTTTACATGTACGAGAATGTCGGCTCTGCGCTCACCAATTCACCTGTTTTATATGAAACCCAGTTTTATTCAAATTCTTACACGCAAAGAAAAATGAAAATTTCTGCATTAAATTATTAATAGGTGACAGAGCGCGAATGTATTTACTTTCGATATTTTCAGGAGTAAAACTGGAAGTAAAAATAAAACTTTCAATTTAAAATATTTATATTTTTAGACCTTTCTTTTGGTATAAAACTAAAAGAGCTTGTGCCGTTTTGTAGAATTATTTTTCTAATATGGGCTTGACTAAATACAATTTTATTCAATTACAATTACAAAAACATTAGTTAAATACTCATCTGTCATCGTTATTTTTTCTTTACAAAGTAAGTTATTAGCTATTGTGATTTTCTTACTTAAATGCCCGAGAATTTAGGCATTTCACCCGCTCTTAGGGCCATAATAATAGACTATAATTTTTTGTCCATGCAAATATTATTGTTACCGCTTACGAATTTTTGCTGTAAAACAACTGGCTGAGAAGAAACTGCACGCATTAAGGGACCTAAAAAAAGGAGTACAAGAAAACAAGAAAGAAACGGCAGACGGTAATTGGTTACGTGCATACCGAAAAAGTTAATCACTACGTTTTATGCCTAACCTACATAATATTATAATATCGTTTTTAAATGATTTACTTTTGATTAATTAACGTAAAATTTTCTGAAACAAATTCGGTTTTTTATATTACATCATCATCCCATCGAGTTTAAAGTAAAGTGTCCTAGGTAATCCTAGGTTAATTTATGTTTGGACACAAATAAATAATGACACGCAAAAATTACGCAACGAAAATAATACTAGCATACAATTTGCGTAATATTTTACGACAGTAATACATAAAATTATTTGCGCTGCGCCGTTTCTTACGAGTGAATGGTAACATAACGATCTCTCATAACTGAATAAACGGCGGGTAAATGCAACGGAAATACGTACTGAGAGGATTGTTCATTTAAATGAACGTTTGATAATATCCAAGAAAATGTTTCGGGAAATCCGTTTTGTAAAGACATAAAAATAAGACAGAATAGCATAAACTCTCATACTTAGACTTCTGTTCAGTATATATTGACCCAACTGCAACCACCAATGCGGTTGATAAAGTTATATATATATATATATATATATATATATATATATATATATATATATATATATATATATATATATATATATATATATATATACATATATACTAGCTGGCCAAGCAGACGTTGTTCTGCCCTATCCGACGACCCTATGTTATAAAAAAATCATCAGATTCGAAATTGTATACGTCGAGGGCATCGATCCCTAACATTAGCACTTATTGGCACAAAAACTATCCTATCTCTCAATTGGACCAAACTGTACATAGTGTACAAAATTGTACTGAAATCAAGTCAGTAGTTTGGGAGTTTATCGAGGACAAACAACGTGACATTTTATATATAAAGAGATACACATATATATATATATATATATATATATATTGTTTTATTGCATTATTTTATTTTTTCTTGTTTCAATTCTAGTGTAATTTGAAATTCCGCGCATCAATCCGCGCTCGCTGAGTGTTTGCAAATAAGTGTCCGTCCCTGTAAGCCCGTAAGATGAAATAGTTTTTACGTTAATGTTAGAGTCACCGATTAGTAAAAGGTTCGTATTAGTATCGTAGTTTGAGATGTACCTACCAAGCTCCCTTAGAAACAAATCCTTGTTTCTTTTTGGAGGTTTATAAATTGCACGCACAACTACACCTATGTTCAGGGTCAGTTTTAACACCTAATATAGAGGTGTTGTGTGGTTTTAAGATACCCGTTATGTTTTCTAACATGATACGTTTATGTGTCGTTAATGTAAACTTGAGATGGTTTTGAACATAAGCAATAATACCGACTCCCCGTTGCGCCGATCTCAATCGGTCGTACATACATATGTATTATAAATTAAAAAGTCTAATATCTTTTACACCAACTTCGGTTAGAATAATCAAGTATAAGGGGTATTTAGAACGAACTTGTTTAACTTTTGTAAAATTCTTTATGAGTGATCGTATATTAAATTAAGTGTGGGCTAGTAATGCATGACGTTTTAGCGGTAGTTGTTGAAAATAGTATTATATTGTTACAGTTAACAAATTCCCTAATGTTTATAGTCATAATAAATTTTATTAATAAATTGAAATAAAGAGTAGTTAATAAATAGGTAGATATATTCGAACAATGGAAAATAACGAAAATAATATGATTAAGAGGTTTTAGAGCTAGATAATTGTTTTAGGAGTAATTTAATATCATTACCTGATCATACATAGTAAATTTTAGTATAAGGACCTTTCCTGACAAATACCTTACCGTCCTTACATCAAATATATTGGACGATTTACTAAGTTTGGTGTTATATAATAGATAATTGATAGAATCAGGCGTTACTTTGCGGAAATCCATTATAATAAAAAATAAAAATATCAATTTCTTTGCAACTTTCCGCTAAATATATAAAATGATGTGTCTTACCTGGATTGAAGCGCACCTCCCGCCCTCCCTCAATTGCATAACTCCGTCACCACTAGACCAAGCACCACTACTCTCAACACCACTATTCCAGGCAAGACACACCATCGACGATAATACGACACGTGTTTCGCCTCTACACGAGGCATCCTCAGGTAATATAGACTCTACGGCGGCTGACCGCTAAGTATTTTATATATTTAGTGGAAAGTTGCAAAGAAATTGATATTTTTATTTTTTATTATATAATAGAGTTTTTAAGTGCATGGTAAGGGCCTCCCTGATGCACACTCGCTGTTCAGCTACTTTGTTTGGCGAGTTTGGTAAGGTAGTTCCCACGGAGAGACATTTCTGTTCACCAGCTTCAATCCATTGTTTTTGAGCTGCCTTTGTTTTCAGCTTTACTAGAATTGGACTATGGCGGTCCTTAGAGCAGGCAAGCATTGCGAAGATTGAATGTCGCTCACCTTAGTATTTAGCTATGGAGGCAGCGTTTTTAAGACTTTATCGACGTCTTTGAGGGAAGCCTCTGGCAGGCCTACGATTTCTACCTTATTTTATAAAGATTTTTGGTGAAACGTTTTTACTTCTTGCTCTAGTATGCTCACTCTTCAAGGTTTTTATTCTTATTTTGAAGTTCTTGGTTTTTATTTTCAAGTTCCTTGATTTTATTATCGTCTTTTTTAGGTTTTGATCAAAAGTACTCAGCTGCTTACCCAGAAAATCAATTGAGGTTTCTAGATTTACGATTTATTCTCGGAACGTTATCTTTAACTCCCGGCTCATGTCCCTGATAAGCTTCTGGCTATCAATTTGGGTATTCAAATAACTCATAACTACGAAGTCATCGTCATCAGCCTTTTTAGTCCGTAGTGAAAAAGAAGAAGAAAAGGAAGACCTATGGGATACATTTTTAGTAGATTCCTGGCAGCTCCACTCAATGCTAGACCCATTGCGTAGAGTATTCATCTGTTTATCAAAGAGCTTGGTGCAGGACTGAGTAATGTTGCACCTGCTACATACCAGACTCGGCGCTTTTTTGGTTATATTTTCCTTACAGTTAGCACACTTTACCAACACCATTGTGAGCAGTTGACAGTATTTGGGCTCGAAAGAGGTCAAATATTATTAATTATCACTTATTTAGCCTTTATTTCATATATTAATATAAATAAAATAAAAGCTTTAAAACTAAAAATGAAAATTGTGGTATTAAAATTTACACACAATTATGTAAATTTGCGTACAATTAGTAGGTCACAATACTCTCCTTATTTGTAGAATAACTTTTCTGCATGTATGCTTATAACTAACCACTAATTTGATTATTGTTACATCTCAATGAGTAATTAATTATGATCATACATATACCTATTATGATATGATATTTGCGAAGAAATTGAAATGGATAGTATATCACATTTGTCAACTGGACGCACTTAAACTTCAATTGATTTTGCAACTCCGACGGCATCAATGAAAATATTAAGTGCTGATTTACCATGTGCTCAGCACTGAAATACCAAATTTCAGATTTTAAAGTGTTATCACTGGCAACATGCTCTATTTATATACTTTTGTTTATATGTTTTAAAAAAACTTGACATAAGTTTTTGAAATTGTCGGAATTCATAATATCTAAATTGAAAGTGAATTCATTTTATGGAAATAATCGGAACTAGAACGTTAAAGATCCTTAGAAACGGTGATGTTCATTCAACGCTTAGCATTCTACGTATGCAGTAACAGTAACAGTACGTTAGAAATTCACTTTATCGGTATTTTAAAGAGATGGTAAAACACGAATGGAGGTTATATTATGTTGCGATATAAAATTACCAACTTTCAAAGTTTTTTAAATAAGTTAAATTTAAGTTTATTGAATGTGAAAAATACTGTTTTTATTGAAGTTTGTCGCAAAATTCATAGTATGGTAAGTAAATGCCGTGGTAAATAGACATCATCTATTGTTAGTGCAGAAATGAGGCCTGAAGCTTGGACGAATTGGGCGACCATGGCCATAAGTTGGCTCGCGAAATTGTTCATGTCTATGGCAGACATGTTGATTTGGACAGGGGGGTGGAAATTTTAGTCTAAGAATCTAGAGGTCCCTGTTCTGAGAAGAACAGGGCCTTGGGTGGCAGATGGGGAGGACTGACGCTCTATTCCCAGAAGCTGGGATCCCAATGTTCTAACAAGAACAAGGGCTCGCTCTGAGAAGAGCAAGAGACGATCTTTCAAGAACAGTAACAAACATCAAAGGTAACAGTATAACAATAATAAAACAATAACAGAAAAAATTAAAAATAAAACGAAACAAACAAAACCTCGTAAAGCATATTCGCGAAGAAAAACATAGTCGCAAGAATTGAGATCATTATAAACAAATGTCTTATCGGTGTTGTAACGAGTTGTTGGTACCGGCTTTAGAGCATTGGCGATATAGCGCAGTCTTGCAGTGAACTCTGTGATGTCCACCGGACCATCTGAACTGGGTTCAAAGAATTCGCCAGACAATCTGAGAGGCTCGCCGAATACTAGTTCTGCGGAAGATATTTGAAGATCAGCATCAGACTGTGGCCGTAGAAGGAAGAGGGGAGATCTCTTGACGGGCAAGGTGTTCTGCTCGGTGAGCGGCCAACACTCCGTGTGATAGTTCGGAGCTATTCTATATATACTGTTTATGATTCGGAACTATGATGGCGTGATTTAGGCTTTGATATGTTTTGCTTGTGGTGCAACGACAGCGCCGCCACAATCCAGCAATTCGAAAAAACTACAAATATTTTTTTGACCATTTTAGGACGTATATTACTTCCAATGAAGAATCGTTGTCACTTTTTATATATTACTTAATAATCCATTCGGTACAGCCTAAAAAAAGTGTACTGATAAACATAAGCCTCCCATATAGATTGCATCATAGGTGTGCTTAACACATTTTAGTGTAACATTACGTTCGTAAATTTTACCACCATGGTTATAATATAGTTTTAACTTTACAACTTTCATTTTTCTATCCTTCATCAGCATGCATAAGAATGCGAATGGATGCGAAATAGTTTATTTTCAAACGCTCATTGATTTGTCAAATGTTGCAACCAATGACGATTCAAACGCCATTTATAATTTACCATCGTAACCTGGTCGAGGAATCAAGCTTATAATTTAGACATGACGTAGACATAGAGATGAGTTTTATTAGCATCAATACACTTACTATATAAAGATTGCCAGTCGTCTATATTATATAAATGTATTATTTGAATAAAGTTTTGAGACTAGAAGACTGTTATATAAAGTCGTCATTTGATCTCAGATGGATGCAGTTGGCTCAGGACTATGCTTTGTGACAATACTTGGGAGAGACCTTTGTGACAATACTTGGGAGAGACCTTTGTCCAATATTGGATTTGTGAAAGGGCTGTAAGGATAATGATGATAGTGACGATACAAAAATTAAAATTTTCCAGTATTCAACTACGACATTTAAGCATTTATTAGGAATCTAGCGAATCTGTCGACTGTGAATTTATATAGGTTGGTCTTTTTTGCCATGTATCAGTCTGTTATAATAGCATTCTCTAAAAGGCTACAAAGAAATGTTATCTATCACAAGTGTAATTATCCCTTTAAAATAGATATTTCATTTGTTCATATCCCTCTCAAGCCTATTGCGAATTGTCCCTCAATAATGGACCCTCGTTATCCCACGTCATGCCACTAAAAATATATTTTATTCGTTAATATTTTTTACTTACCAAAGTAATTTTAATTCTTTGTTGTTTTTGTTTTTATTAATATGATTTTATTAAACAACATTCTTATTGCATTCGTGTCTAGTACTATAGTGAAAAAGTTTTACTTAATTAAAAGCCTCTCCGGCTTCTTTTTATTATTGGTTACTCAAACACTATTTATTTTATAAATTTTGAAATTTGGCAAAGAACCTCAAGGTATTTGATAAAATATAGCCTAGATCATGCCTGGTATTGCGCTTTATCTGTTTTTAAAGTTTTATTAAAATCAATTCAGCCATTCTAAAGATTAGCTCGGATAGACAGACAGATAGAAAATTTCATGTCTCAATGGCTATCAAATAACTGCCTAATATCAACAAAAGGCAGTTTCTTCAATATCACATAGGTAGATTTTTAACCTTTTATCTATTTCTGCCGGCAAATGGCAGTTCGTGCAGTGCTGTGTTTGGATTTTAAAGGTATAGAGAACCAGTTTAGTTACAGACTGTAAGGTATACCATTGTTCTTAGATGTTAGAAAAGTTACAGTCCACTTCTCGAACTCAGTCCATGGCTCGGAACTCCCATAATTACTTTCTTCACATATCCTCGAAATATTTATTACTCAAGCACGCAGGTTTCCTAATGATGTTTTCTTCACCAACGAACACATGATAAATTAGTAGTTTGATAACTTATTATCAGACTTTATAAGAATTTCTCTCAATTTGACGATTTGTGTAGAAGTATTGAAGCCTTTATCAGGGGCCAGATTCTCACCAAGAAAGATTTTAGAAAAATCCTATTCCCGGTCTTGATATCTTACGAATCTGGTTTTAACGAGATGTTTATGCCCTAATATTGAAGGTCATTTATTCTGTTTTTTTCCATAATCGCCTTAAAGAGATAAATTTATTAGAAATTCCCGGACAATATGCGGAACTTTTTCGCAATGTTTACACGGCCAAATTTGACAAAAATATAAAAAATCAAATTGAAATGATAGAGTTTTATGATATAAAATGATTATCCAACTCCTGTCCGCAAATTACTTCAAACAGCGGTCCGATATCTCTAATTTTCGCTCGATCCTTATCATCGTTCCCTGCCTTTTCCCGTTTTTATGGCGTCCAATGTTTACAGAGAAATGACACGAAACATTTTGCCCCGCTAGTGATTTTTTTTGTTAACATTATTCCACGTTTAAAATATAATATGCTTATCTTGTTTAGTAAAATGTTTTCTTTACACGTTCATAATGACTTGTTCAGTCATCACGTCACGTGGTGAGCTCATAATATGTTTTAATAAAGGATACGTTGTGTGCTGCAGCCTTACGGCGAATGAATATGTTAAGAACCTGTTTACCTGTTGAATTAGCAGGAATGTTACAGGGCCTGGGCTAAAGCATCAACGTCACAGAATTTAAACACCAGCGCCCTTAAAAATAAGTATAGTTCCGCCTCCAGGTATTTTAAAAGATTCATTGTCAAGGCAAAGTCAAATCCAAAGATCCATAATTCACTGTTGTTTTATGTTTAGATTCATAAATGAGATAACGAATAGTTACAATCTATTAAATGGTGAAAAGGTATTCTATACTGTTGAGTTGTGTTGTATCCCACACGACATAATTATATATGAGATTAAAATTAGAAGAAAGTGGTAATCTAATTAAAGTCCTAGACAAATTAACAAGTCTCCTTCTCATCGATACCTTTCCCACTTTACATGTTGACCCTACCAGGCGGTGCACTACGACAATGCACAAGCACCGTCGCGACCTATAATTAGGAAGGATAGTCTCATATAAATTAAATGCTAATTTAATTTATTTTTTTAAATAACTAAGAACTGACAAAAACCGAAACAGAAACTTTTTATATAATGTAGATTATAAACAATACTTATTCAGTCACTTTTTGATTTACCACTGGTTCGCATAAAAAAACCTCTGTCCTGGGCAGAACCAGGAAGAAACCCGGAGGGATTTTATTTTTTTCAAATCATTGCTTACAATCATGTTTACAATTAACATTACAAGACAAATTAGAAATAGCTTGGTAGCGATCACCCTTCCCAGTGGTTATTATCATCCATAATGATCATCCAAAATATTATATACCGCATTAACTCTGATATAATTTTATCCGAGTTGCAAATGATGGTTACATTAATGAACAGATCACTAAAAGAAATGGGTATGAAAGTGAACGCAACTAAGACGAAAGTTATGGTTTTTGAAAGAGAAGAAAGTAAAACGATATGTGAAATAAGAATAGAAGGGGAGTTGATTGAGCAAGTAGATGAGTTTGTTTATTTGGGTAGCGTATTTAGCAGGGATGGGAGATGTGATAAGGATATAGAAGGACGAATGAATGCAGGCAATAGAGTAAATGGGGCCCTACACTCTATTGTGAAGAGTCAAAATGTGTCCAAAAAGGCACGTATGGCAATTCACAATACTGTGTTGGTCCCTACTTTAAAGTTTGGTAGTGAAAGTTGGGTGTGGTAGAAGAAGCATGAGAGTAAAATGAACGCAGTAGAAATGCGTTCGTTAAGGAGTATGTTAGGGCTGAATCGGAATGACAGGGTGAGAAATTGTGTGATAAGAGAAGAGTGTGGTTTGCAAGATGATGTTGTGACCAGGATTAAGAAAGGAATGCTTCGGTGGTTTGGTCCTGTGGAAAGAATGAATGAGGAAAGAATGACAAAGAAAATTTATGTTGCAGAAGTGAATGGCAGAGTCGGAAAGGGACGTCCTAGGCGAAAATTTATAGACCAAAGCGGCGATTTATTAAAAACGGGCCAAATTAGGAGCACCCTTAACCTATGAGCATGTATGCGTAGGTATATGGATTATAATGATTTCTTAAATTTACGCGAACACTACACATTGAATAAAACTATTATTTACGGATTTTATCGCGTTTAATTACTTTTAATTTATTTTTATTATTATCCCGACGTTTCGGGTGCTTTACAGCGCCCATAGTCACGGGGGGGACTGAGATGTTTGACGTCCCAATGTCATAGTTAGTCCGGCTACCTTCAGTTTTTTAATATTAATTTTTGGTCCGATTTACGCAAAACGAGCTTATAGTATCATGAAGTCTTGCAGTGGTATGCTTGGGTTTGGGTTTAATTTTGTTAATTATAGGATCCCAAGCAGATGGTAGCACCCAACCATCTTCTCTATTGAAATTTGGATGTTTTTTAATTTCAATAGCCTCGCGTATCATCCTTGGTAGGAATCGGTGTTCTTTTGCGAGAATTTGTGGTTTATCAAATCTAATGTAATGGTGGGGACGATCTTGAACATGTTCGCAGACTGCAGACTTCCCAGAGCGTCGGTGCTTCACATCAGCTATATGTTCCTTCACGCGGGTTTTTATAGATCTCTTTGTTTGACCTATGTAAGAGAGACCACATTCACAATCTAGCTTATACACACCTGCAAAAATTCCTCTACAAGATGCAGGTGTGTATAAGCTAGATTGTGAATGTGGTCTCTCTTACATAGGTCAAACAAAGAGATCTATAAAAACCCGCGTGAAGGAACATATAGCTGATGTGAAGCACCGACGCTCTGGGAAGTCTGCAGTCTGCGAACATGTTCAAGATCGTCCCCACCATTACATTAGATTTGATAAACCACAAATTCTCGCAAAAGAACACCGATTCCTACCAAGGATGATACGCGAGGCTATTGAAATTAAAAAACATCCAAATTTCAATAGAGAAGATGGTTGGGTGCTACCATCTGCTTGGGATCCTATAATTAACAAAATTAAACCCAAACCCAAGCATACCACTGCAAGACTTCATGATACTATAAGCTCGTTTTGCGTAAATCGGACCAAAAATTAATATTAAAAAACTGAAGGTAGCCGGACTAACTATGACATTGGGACGTCAAACATCTCAGTCCCCCCCGTGACCATGGGCGCTGTAAAGCACCCGAAACGTCGGGATAATAATAAAAATAAATTAAAAGTAATTAAACGCGATAAAATCCGTAAATAATAGTTTTATTCATATATGGATTATGTGAAGGAGGCGAGAGAGGTGTGTCAGGATCGTGCCAAATGGAAGTCTGTAGTCTCTGCCTACATCTCTGGGTGACAGGCGTGAGTGTCTATGTATGTATGCATAATTATATTGAAAATTCAGAATACAAAATATCTTATGTACTATATGTTTTATATTTAATTTATAATTAATATTATTTTCGACTACCTCGTTGATCTGGTTATGGAAGCACAACTCGAGGTCATTAGAGTCCAGGATTGAATTTCGGGTTACACCCAAATATATTCATTAATAAGTTAACAAAATGGGATTTTCTGTCAATTTTAGCAGTAGTTAAAGTCATAATGTTGGTGATGTCAATCCCTCGTGCTTTTGAAAGCACTTAAAATCGTTGATCCTGCGCCTGATCTCTCTCCGGTTGTGTCAAATTGTCATCCTATTGGACTGTGAGAATAAAGGAATAGAAATCCTCCTCAATCCATCCATCCTGTACTTCCACAAACAAAAAAAAAGATACATCTATAACGTTGTCATCTCTGAGGACCTAAATTAAACGCCTCACAGCGTGTTATTATACGGGCTTTTGTTTCCATTAAAACCCTTAAGTAACACGCTGTAAGGTAATCTAATGAAGTGGTTCACAATATACAATACATTTTTTTCTTTAGTTCTATGTGTTAGTTGACGACTTTATCCACATTCGACTTGAGATAAAAGTGTAAAATCCAATTTCGTTTTGATTCTCTTTTTTGTTTCTTTTTTATCTATCTTTGATGTTGAGCAATGTAAATAAGCAAGTGTTTACTCTTATTTTCATAGGCTTTGATTAGTTTTAGAACTAATCGAAGTTTTCATTGATAAATTCTTTTTCTGTGTGGGTAGGTGCAATAAGTACATTGCTTTAGTGAAGTCTCCCAATTTAATATAAATTTTAATATATAAAACATTACAATAGTGTTGTTACTATATGGGAAACTAATGTACTAACCATTATACCTGCCAGGCAGTAAAATCCTTGCTTTTTACAAACTTAGTTAATAAAATCTGTCTCACAATTTTCTTACATTATCACTGCACAAGATATTTTCAAAATGGACGCCATTCAAGACTCAATAACACAACTTCAGAAGATGTTTACTCAGCGCATGGATATCTATCAAAGTGAGCTTCAAGCTGCAGCACCTTCAGCCTCCATTGCCAATTTGACATCCGAGTTCTCCTCATTCAGATTATTTATCATGACAGCCCTACGCAATCTTCAAGACCAGGTAGGCCTGTTGATGCACCAGGTGGATAATATGGAGATGCGGAGCCGGCGGAAGATTCTATTACTTCATGGACTTCCGGAGGAAAAGAACGAGGACACTGTACAGGTATTTAGTGAAGACTTTTGTTGACCATTTCAAGTTGTCTGGTTTCTCGGAAAAAGATATATCTCGCTGCCATCGCATGGGCCATACATCCTCTTCTGACAAACCAAGACCCATCTTGTTTAAGTTGTGTGAGTTAGAGGTGAAGAACAAAATCTGGCAAGCTAAGACGTGTTTGAAGGGCACTGGTATCACTCTGTCGGAGTTCTTAACTAAAACTCGACATGAAGCCTTTATGGCAGCTCGACGGAGATATGGAATATCGAATTGCTGGACACGTGAAGGCTTTGTTTTTGTACTGGGTAGCGGTGGCGTTCGACATCGCATTAGCTCTGTGATCGAACTCGATAAAATTGTTGAGCCTCCTGTGTCGAAGTCGAAGACAACGACCGCGGTCAGGGAACCAACTGGAGCTTCCAAAAGTCGACTTTGCTTAGTGTTTATTTACCACAATTTATTTGTATTTTTGTGTAGTCTCCATTTGCATAGTGTTGCATCTCTTCAATTTTTGTGTGTTAACTGAAACATCGTAGTTCATAGTTATCTCTAATATTATAATAATTTACCTTCATAATTTTGTTTATTATGTGACACTGACACAATGACATTAGTGATTAAATAAATCATAGTGACAGCTATTAATATCTGTCATGCTGTCATTCGATTTGCTTATACTACTAGTCTTTTTGCCAGACCAGATCCGTAGATAATATTTATCTGTCTTATTATTTATGGTAAGACTGTGCTTTTTCTATATTTTTTTTTATTATATTAATTAGTCTTAAGTAAGTTATCTAAATATATAATTCTACCGATGCCACTGCCGGCAGGTATGAAAGAAATGTTTTGTTAAGTGCATAATTGTTGGCAATTTTATTTTAATAATAGTTCGTAACATATTATTATTTATTTTGTAGGTATTATATCCAGACTTATATAACATTTATTTGTTATACATTATACAGGTATATATTTAATTTTTATTGATTTTGTTATAGCTTAGTTTATGTTATAGTTTTGATTAGCATGTGTGATATTTTAGAATTTGATGATAGTTATTTTTCTTGCTCTTCTTCTAGCTCATCCGATAAGACCTATAAAAGCGCCTTAAGCGATGATTCCACTCATTTACGTGATCAACTAGTAGCCGTATTCTGTAATTATAGTAAAAATCTTAATATAGTCCATATTAACGCTCAAAGCATTCATGCTCATTACACTGATCTTTTATCAACCTTCGATTCTAAATATGTTGATGCCATACTTGTTTCTGAAACTTTTCTAAAGCCTGAACTTCCGTCGGTACAGTATTGTCTCCCTGGTTTTCAACTTATACGTAATGACAGGGTCGGCAAAGGTTATGGTGGAGTGGCAATCTATTTGAGAGCTGACATTCCTTATAAAATAGTTGATCATTCACCCAATATATACACAAATTTTGCTGAACATTTATTTATTGAAATTACTATTAATCATTCTAGGACTTTGCTTGGGGTCTACTATCCCCCCTCTCGCAATATAAATTATTTTTCTTCTTTGGAAGAAAAACTTGTAAATCTAACTCCGCTTTATGATAATACCATTATTTTAGGTGACTTTAACACATGCCTGTTAAAGAACGATTCTCGTAGCAAAAAACTGCTCTCCCTGGTGTCATCTTTTAATTTACATATTCTTCCTCTTTCTGCTACTCACCATTCGCCTAATAATACCCCTTCTCTTTTAGACCTTATTCTTGTTTCTGATGTTGACCGGGTTGCTTCCCATGGACAACTATCTGCGTCTTTCTCTTACCACGATCTTATCTTCCTCTCCTATAAAATTCAACGTCCTAGGCGTAAATCGAAATTCTTACTCCTAAGAAGCTTTAAATCAATTAACCTGGAGCGTTTGAGAGATGATGTAAATAATATTGACTGGTCCCCTGTTCTAAATTCCGAAGATGTTAATCATAAGGTTTATGCTTTGAATCACCTCATTTTAAAACTATTCGATACACATGCACCTCTTAAGCGAGTCAGAGTTAAACACTTTCCAGCCCCCTGGCTTTCAGAGTCTATAAAAGCAGTAATGGCCAAAAGAAATAAAGCTAAGAGGCGTTATAAGAAGCACCCTACTAATGAAAATTTATTCACATATAAAAAACTGCGTAATCGCTGTAGTAAGATGCGTCGTGATGCTAAGAGGAGACATATTTATAATGAGGTTGAAAATTCTCATTCCGCTCAGATGTGGAAATTTTTTAGAACCCTGGGTATTGGCAAATCATATATTGATTCTAATATCTCGTTTGATTTGACTGCACTCAACCGGCACTTTTCTGAGCCTCCGATTTCTATTGATGACTCTATTAAGTCTACTACACTTAATCTTCTCTCCAATATTCCTAAACCGCTGTGTTCTCCTTTTAATTTCAGTAAAGTTACTGATGGTGACATAAAAAAATGCCTTTTAGCCATTTCCACTAAAGCTATTGGCTATGACAACCTTTGTATGCAAATGATTAAACCTATCACTAATGAACTTGTCCCTATTATCACTCACATTATCTCTTCTTCGC
Organism: Parnassius smintheus behrii; assembly: GCA_036936625.1. Taxonomy (NCBI): domain Eukaryota; kingdom Metazoa; phylum Arthropoda; class Insecta; order Lepidoptera; family Papilionidae; genus Parnassius; species Parnassius smintheus. The sequence goes on along the minus strand of JAUPFT010000004.1, from coordinate 8,220,740 downwards.
TTGAGACGAGCTCCTTTCCGACTTGCTGGAAAAAAGCATACGTCATTCCCCTTCCAAAAACTTCTAATCCTAAATCTTTATCCCAATTCCGCCCCATTTCCATTCTTCCGATCTTATCTAAAGTACTAGAAAATATAGTTCAGAGGCAACTATCTCAATTCCTAACTGTTCACAGCCTGCTGAGTCCTTTTCAATCTGGTTTTCGTCCAGGCCATAGCACAGTCAGCGCTCTGATTAAAGTGTCTGATGATATTCGCTGGGCCATGGACAAAAGTCTTCTCACTGTTTTAACATTATTGGATTTTAGCAGTGTATTTAATTCCGTTGATTATGACATACTTCTTGGTATTCTTGCGTCCTTAAACATTTCACCATCAGTAATCTCTTGGTTTAATTCTTACCTTAGGGGTCGCTCGCAGTGTGTCCGCCATGAGGAGGATTTCTCCGAGTGGTGTGATCTTACGGCGGGTGTTCCTCAGGGTGGTGTTCTTTCCCCACTTCTCTTCTCTATTTTTATCAATGCTCTCACTACTGTTCTCTCCTCTCATTATCATCTCTATGCTGATGACTTGCAATTATACCGTCATTTCAAAGTCCAAGATATAGATGAGGCTATTAATAAGATGAATGCTGACTTAAATAGCATAAGCAGTTGGGCAAAATCGTTTGGTCTTCGTGTTAACCGTGCTAAATCCCAAGTAATGATTATCGGCAGCTCATATATGCTTAATTTATTAGATCGTTCGAAGATCCCTGCAGTTACGTATGATAATACTCAAATTCCATATACAGAGACCGCTAAGAACTTAGGTGTTATTTTTGATAATAATTTGTCTTGGGTCGCTCACATTAATATGATTAGCAGAAAAGTGAACTACTCTTTTCAATCTCTCAAGCGTCTCCAGATGTTTTTACCGTTAAAAACTAAGATAACCTTAGCTCAAGCACTTCTTCTTCCTCTCATTGACTACGCTGATGTTAGTTTTTTGGATGCTTCAGAGGAGCTGTTGAACAAACTGGAACGTGTTCAAAATTTGTGTATACGTTTTATTTTCGGTCTTCGTAAGTTTGATCATGTTTCAGAGTACAGGGCTCAATCAAAATGGCTTCCTATCCGTAGACGTCGAGACTTACATGTGTTATCATTTCTATACTTTCTACTCTTTAATCCTCTTGCACCTCCATATCTCCGCGAGCGTTTTGAGTATCTTGTACCCCGTGAAACTCAGTGCCGGACCACTAAACAACTACTTCTCAAAACTCCTTCTCATTTCACAAGCCGATGTGGTGGATCCTTTACAGTAAGGGCGGTCAAGCTATGGAACTCACTCCCACATGACATACGTGCTAGCTCTTCTCTTGATATATTTCGGAGCAGAGTAAAGAAATATTATCTGTCAACTTAGAATTATAAATATTTACATATTTTATGTATTTATATGTATAATTGTATATATATGTATGTGTCTATGTATGTATGTGTATGTATGTATGTATATATATATATATATTGTAGTGTTATGCTTATACATACTTACATATCATTTTACACTATTTTAAATTTATTTTTCCATTCTGTTTTTGATGTTTTGCATTCATCTCAAAACTGGATATTTTGCATCACCTTTATTTCCATAGGAACCTGTAACATTTTTAAACCATAAGAACACAATAACAAATCATTTTCACTTCGTATTTTTCATGCTATCAGCACTTTTTAAATCGGTGTCAATGGAGTCTACCTTTTTCGGTCTTTTATTTAGTTCTCCGTAACTCTGCAATTTCGGGTTTCGTGCGCGCTGTTGCGCTACTTTTTTTTCCTATATAAATAATATCTCATTTTTCACTTAAATCTTGCCGTTTCTGTATTACGAGCCTAAAACCAAAATTTGACATGTTTTGACATCGTTGTTTATCAGGTTGTCATGGCAATTTTTATTCAAATATCGTTACCGGCCTGATGTTTTTACTTCAAAATACTCCTTTCTTCTTGGCCATTTACAAGAATTTGCTTTTAATTTAAATAATTTCAAATTTAATGAGAATAATTTTCCGTTCTTATGCCAGATCCGTCAAAAAGGAAAATAAGCCGAACAATCGGCGAATGGGGAGTCTGACTTGAGCTTTGATACTTGAAGCATCTCCTAAAGGCCTTTTCTGCACTGCCTCGGGATCCTGCAAGCCTCTGCCCGCTCCTTAAGTCGTCGCCTAGCCACGCCTACGCCTCCGCCTACTAGTGCGCTGTGTTTACTTACTTCAAACGCTGCGTGCCTTCTCCTGACGTTGCGTGGACCTACTTCAGACGCTGCGTGTTTATTCCGGACGCTGTGTGGGTCTACTCCGGAAGTTGTGTTTGCCTACTCCAAGCGCCGCGTGTACCTACTTTAAACGCTGCGTGCCTACTCCAGACGTTTCGTGGACCTACTCCCGACGCTGCGTACCGGCTCAAGACGCTGTGTGGGTCTACTCCAAGCGCTGCGTGTACCTTCTCCAGACGCTGCGTGTGTTTTCTCCAGATTCTACGTGTTCCTAGAGCAGGAGCTGTGCACCTATCATAGGCATAGCCTGTGCATACTTCGTTGCAGTATCTTTTGTTATTTTATTTTTTTTAATAATATTGTAAATCACCATCTTCATTACAACCCATCATCACCTTCATACCTTTTTTTTATAAAAGATACTGTAAAACTTCAAATTTTTAAATAATTTATTTTATTTTGGTTGTTTTCGTTCTAGTTAAGTTAGGTTCTTAGTTTTTTTATTGTCGCTTCACGACATTTGGCGCCCGACGTAAAAGTTCTTCTTTTCTTCACCTTAGCTACGCCTTATCCATTTCCTTTTGATTGAATTGCTTTCTCTTTCGTTCTTAACTCTTTATTTACTCATCCTTATCATATCTTCCAAATTCCAAAACAAAACTTCATCTAGTTTTTCAACTTATCTGGATTATATTTAGACCTACATATAACACTTCACTTACATTCATCACTTTAATATTCTTATTCTAGATAACTTAAAGAGGTACAATTTTTAATTAAATTTTTATTTCTTAAACTTAACTTTGCACTTAATACTAACAATGAAAAGGGTTATTAAGTACAAATTTCTTAACAAGGCCGAACTCGAATACGAAGTGAAGATTAGATGTGAGGAACCAGCTAATACTGTTTTGCATGTCACTACATTTGTATATATGTATATATATGTTTGTATATATAAGTTTGTATATATGTATAAATATCAATTTCAGACACATCTCGTTAGTGATGTTGCTGATCTCTGGCTTTGAGCCCTACCGCTCTGGCCGTTCTTAATCTTTACTTAAGTCATAGCGACTAAAGCTTGCTTAAGATTAATTTCTTTATCTTTATCTTCACTCAGGAGCGGATGACAACTCCTTAAATAAGCCTGGATGTCCTTTCGAAATGTTTTTTTTTCCACGCAGGAGCGGATGACAACTCCTTAAATAAGCCTGAATGTCCTTTCGAAAACACACTTTTAGAGTGGTAGTCATTGAATGTGAACTCCACCCTTACCTGAATGCAGATGATGAATGTAAGAGATAGTATATCTGATTTTGCCTGGTGATGTCTGTTACTGCAAAGCTGTGTTTTCATGGTGTCTTTTAGAATGTACATATCAAAATTTTTGCTGAGTCAAAAATTTTCCAGGGTCGGGGGGAAAATGTAGTGTTATGCTTATACATACTTACATATCATTTTACACTATTTTAAATTTATTTTTCCATTCTGTTTTTGATGTTTTGCATTCATCTCAAAACTGGATATTTTGCATCACCTTTATTTCCATAGGAACCTGTAACATTTTTAAACCATAAGAACACAATAACAAATCATTTTCACTTCGTATTTTTCATGCTATCAGCACTTTTTAAATCGGTGTCAATGGAGTCTACCTTTTTCGGTCTTTTATTTAGTTCTCCGTAACTCTGCAATTTCGGGTTTCGTGCGCGCTGTTGCGCTACTTTTTTTTCCTATATAAATAATATCTCATTTTTCACTTAAATCTTGCCGTTTCTGTATTACGAGCCTAAAACCAAAATTTGACATGTTTTGACATCGTTGTTTATCAGGTTGTCATGGCAATTTTTATTCAAATATCGTTACCGGCCTGATGTTTTTACTTCAAAATACTCCTTTCTTCTTGGCCATTTACAAGAATTTGCTTTTAATTTAAATAATTTCAAATTTAATGAGAATAATTTTCCGTTCTTATGCCAGATCCGTCAAAAAGGAAAATAAGCCGAACAATCGGCGAATGGGGAGTCTGACTTGAGCTTTGATACTTGAAGCATCTCCTAAAGGCCTTTTCTGCACTGCCTCGGGATCCTGCAAGCCTCTGCCCGCTCCTTAAGTCGTCGCCTAGCCACGCCTACGCCTCCGCCTACTAGTGCGCTGTGTTTACTTACTTCAAACGCTGCGTGCCTTCTCCTGACGTTGCGTGGACCTACTTCAGACGCTGCGTGTTTATTCCGGACGCTGTGTGGGTCTACTCCGGAAGTTGTGTTTGCCTACTCCAAGCGCCGCGTGTACCTACTTTAAACGCTGCGTGCCTACTCCAGACGTTTCGTGGACCTACTCCCGACGCTGCGTACCGGCTCAAGACGCTGTGTGGGTCTACTCCAAGCGCTGCGTGTACCTTCTCCAGACGCTGCGTGTGTTTTCTCCAGATTCTACGTGTTCCTAGAGCAGGAGCTGTGCACCTATCATAGGCATAGCCTGTGCATACTTCGTTGCAGTATCTTTTGTTATTTTTTTTTTTTTAATAATATTGTAAATCACCATCTTCATTACAACCCATCATCACCTTCATACCTTTTTTTTATAAAAGATACTGTAAAACTTCAAATTTTTAAATAATTTATTTTATTTTGGTTGTTTTCGTTCTAGTTAAGTTAGGTTCTTAGTTTTTTTATTGTCGCTTCACGACAATATATATATATATATATATATGTGTGTGTGTATATGTTTATATATGTATATATTTATTGTCTTTATTGGTATATATGTATGTAAATCAATAGAAATAAGAATAAAAGAAATAAGAAAATAAATTATACTTATATGTTATACACTTATATGATAATTGTTAACTGTAACTTATAGCCAATTTCTATTAAGTAGCGTTATGTTAATTATTAAGTACGCACGCTGCTACCTACTTGCTTTGTATATAAAACTATTTCTCTCTCCCAATAGGTTTGCTGGAAGAGAACTCTTATTAGGGTTAAGCTCGCCTTTGTACATTTATTTAAATATTTAATAATTGTTACCAACTTATTGTGTGTACAATAAAGAATAAAGAATAAATAATAAATTGTTCATTTCTTTTTCCGCACTCTCCAAATTCTTTTCTGAGTAAGTGCTTTTAGCTCTTAGTTTTTCCAACTCCTTCCAATTTAAATTAAACGTGAAAACATGTGGTTCCAGGTTTTATACCAAGGTCGGGATAAAATCAGTTATTATAAAAAAAGATATTAATAGTTACTTTGCAATACGCTGAATAAAATAAAATGATGTGTCTTACCTAGTTTGAAGAGCACCTCCTGCCAATTGCGTGCACTATGGTTGCAAAGTGGTTGCAATGTGGTTGCAATGTGGTTGCAAAGTAACTATTAATATCTTTATTACAACAGATTCTATTAATTAAATCAGTTATTAGTTATTCAAACAGCCCGGAGTCAAGATTTAGAGGTGTTTTAACCTTGTGTTTCAAAAAACACGTTAAGATGTTGGTCCTGAGTCTTATTTTAGTACGGTCATGTCGGATTGTCTTCTTACCGAACTATGAAAGTGAGGGAGAAGAGAGATTCACAGATTGCTAGTCAACGATGAAATTTTCCGCCAATCAAAATTCGGTCAAAAGTACTACAGTAAATAAATCTGAATCTTCAATTTTGATAACGAGTTTTGTAATATTTGTAGATTATAAATGTTAAAATAAATTAATAGTTGTAAAAGCACCTCCCGCCGTTAATCACCAAACCCAACAGCACTACTCTTCTACACTAGGATAATCATACAACCGTCGATAATCTGACAAATATTTTGCCTCTAAACCAAGCACTGTTAGTAAAAATTGACTCAACGGTGGTTGACCACACATGCAGTTTTAATTGATTTCTTCAAAGTAACGCTTTTAACTAGTTTTAGACTTATTAATTTCTTAACTAATCTACCCTTAAGACAGAAGACATCCACCTCCAAAACCACGTACTTTTCAGTTTATCTATTCATAAATAGTTCACTTTGAAAAATCAAATTATCAGAAGATGTACTCAGATCTTACTTAAATTGTAGTTTAATTTGTCTAAGCTTCACTACTGAGTTTTGGCTCAGTGAGAGCCAAAACGGTTTTTAAGAGCTCCATAAATTTATTAATTGGATCGTAACATTCATTCATCTGTAGTTTAGTTGGTAGTTAAACTTACTTCGAGAATTTATTAACCAAACCAAAAATTCGTCATGCTAAATATATTTAACTGCGCTACAATTTTTTTTGATAGTCCACATTAAAATTATTGTTTTAACCAACTCATGGGGAACTGAGGTGACTGACGAAAGCAATTCCCGACGTTTCGGAAAGCAACCGAAAAGTCGGGAATTAAGAATAAAAATAATTAAAAGTAAAATTAAATTCGATAAAATCCGTAAAAGTAGTTTTAATCAATGTGTAGTGTTCGCGTAAATATAAGAAATCATTACGGCGATGTTTTGTTTCAAAAACCATATCGCCTAAGCATTACATCAAATGTAAAGTTACGTAACTACATGCATACGTCACACTGGCTGGGCTTTCATTTCTAAGAGAATTTAGTTCAAGAAAGGGACCGAAACTAAAGAGTGACCTAATGCGTGTTAGTGGACTTCACATATCTTCAAAATTTCGAAGACGCCTAGTTTGTAATCGGATGGAAAGATTGATTTGAGCTTGAATTAGAATCCAGAAATCACTACTTGATGAATACATAGTGAAATCACTACTTAATGAATACATAATCACGACCACCAACCCATGCGGTTGATTAAATAATATATTATCATCATCATTCATCATCATTACAGCCCTTCACAGGTCCACTGCTGAACAAAGGCTTCCCCCAAGTAATGCCACAAAGCACGGTCCTGAGCCACCTGCATCCATCGACTTCCTGCATGTCTTACCAGGTCGTCACTCCATTTAGTGGAGGGTCGCCCTACACTACGCTTACCGGTACGAGGCTGCCACCCGAGAACCTTTCTTCCCCATCAGTTATCGGTTCTTCTAGCTATATGGCCGGCCCATTGCCACTTCAGCTTACTTATCCGCTGGGCTATGTCGGTCACTCTGGTTTTACTGCGGATATCCTCATTTCTGAGTCTATCACGCAGAGAAACTCCGAGCATAGCCCTATCCATAGCTCGCTGAGCGACCTTGAGCGTCCTCATACGGCCAGCAGTGAAGGACCACGTCTCTGATCCGTAATTCATCACTGGCAACACGCACTGGTTGTACAATCTAGTTTTCAGAGTTTGAGGTGTACCTGACGGGAAGATGTGTCGTAATTTCCCGAACGCTGCCCAGCCGAGTTGAATCCGTCGATTGACCTCTCGGTCGAAGTTGGACTTACCTAGTCGGACTATCTGTCCCAGGTAAATGTACACGTGAACAACTTCGAGCATAGTGCTTCCAACAACTACCGGCATAGGTGTGACATGGACATTAAACATGATCTTTGTTTTGTCCATGTTCATCTTAAGACCTATCCGTTGGGAGACACCATTGAGGTCACTGAGCATAGTGCTAAGGTCCTCCAGCGATTCTGCCATAAGGACTATATCGTCGGCAAATCGAAAGTGTGTTAATACCGTATCCTTTCCAGTCCAGTAGCTTGATAACGTCTTCCAACGCAGCGGTGAAGAGTTTCGGGGATATAACGTCACCCTGTCTTACACCTCTTTGCAGTTGGATAGGTTTCGTACTCTGGTTCTGTACTCGGATAGCCATCGTAGCCCTACTGTAGAAACACTTCAGCACTTCGATATACCGACAGTCAACTTGGCACCGCTGAAGGTACTGTAGCACCGCCCAAATTTCGACGGAATCAAAGGCTTTCTCGTAGTCCACATACACCAGGCAAAGTGGTAGATTTTACTCTTCAGTCTTCTGTACAATCTGTCGCAGGGTATGTATGCGGTCTATGATACTGAAGCCTTTTCGGAAACCGGCTTGTTCGGGAGGCGGGAAGTCGTCGAGTCTGCGTGCGAGACGATTCGTAATGACTCTCGAAAACAGCACGTAGACACGGTTCAGAAGGGAAATCGGTCTGTAGTTCTTCAAGAGAGCGTTGTCGCCTTTCTTAAAGAACAAGACCACCGCACTTCTGCTCCACGCCTCCGGAGTGGTGCCACCATGGAGGACGGAATTGAAGAGCTTCTGAAGGACTTCAAGTACGGGTGTTCCACCCGCTTTCAGAAGCTCCGCTGTAATTCCATAATATATTATGCAATGTAATAAAGTCAATAAAATACATTTTAATATATAAATATAAAAAGTATACAAAGTAATGATAGAATTTTTTTCAAAAATATTAGATTGCCTGTATTAATATCATTAGTTTTATATAGTTTTTTATTACATACATTTTAAACAGTCTTATTAAAATAAATATTTCATAGAAAAACTTAAAACAAGGATTACAGGAAAAAAATAAACTACGTATATAAATATTTCACTACATTATGAAAAATTCGCTTACTGTCCTAATGAAAAGCAAATAATAATAAAAACCCATAACAAAAGTATATAATTTTGATTTGCGGCATTTCGTGGGACGCACGATAGGTGTTTGTTAAATCGAGCGTTGCGTTTGAAATATTTCAGCACAGGCGACTTAGCGTGAGAAGATTAAATTTGGGATTGGATGTCAATTTATTGCAGGATGCTCACCTGATTGTTTGCAAAATTCGGCAAAAATGTATATAAATGTGAAGCTTGAAACACTATGTTTCTAAACAAATACATGAAATAGAATAAAGTGTTTGCATGTAATATTGAAATAACTGGCTTAACCTTTCACATGCTATTAAGAGTGGGTACGGCCATAGATTCAAGGCCAGAGAAGGCTTTTATTGTCGTAAGGTAGTGCGATTTACCATCTAGGTATGCGTCATCACTTACCACCAAGTGGGAATGTGGTCAACCACTGGCTTGTAAACAAATAAAAAAGAGAATTTCCCAGAAGAAGTACAATTGAACTATCTTATTTTTTATTCATTTGTTGTATTCTTATCTTCTGTCACCAAAAGCCAATTCTGGAAATAACTAAGATGATTTTTAACAAATCCTTAATATATTATAGATATTAAAATATCCTATATGGGATAGAGTTGGTATTTTTTTTACCGTCTGGAAAAAATATTGGGTGTAACGGGTGAGCTGAATAGAAGCCTATGGCACTGATATTTTACAATTTTGTTACTTTTACATTAACAATTATGAAACCCGATCCAACCGGTTATTGTCTTACAAAAAATATGTAAACAAAATAATATGTATTTGGAGTTCACGTATTCTCTTCGTAATGTAGCCACTCAATGTGGGTTATATTAAAATCCCCGGCAACATTTATTTTTGTATATTCGTTACACATGATTCTATACAAAATGATTTTCATTTTGGATAGAATTGCAATATAACTGATAAGAGTTTAAGGGAGGATTTTGTGCTATGTAAACTCCGCCAAACAGCATGGTATTTATTGTAGTGCTTAGAATAAAACTTAAGTACATAGTCAATATTAGATGGAACATTCGTGATCTCATCTTCACTGTGAAAACTGGGCTTTAAAATAGATCGAGTGCCATTGAGCCCTCTGCGCACTACAATCAATAAACTTCCACCATCTGTTTTACCACATAGCGATTTCGATCGCACCGGTATACTACATAACGCGAATAAATGAATTCACTTTCTTAAATATTCATAATGTTCTAGCTGATGCGTAGGTGATAATTGGCCTCACTACGTTACTATAAAGCCATAGGACCATACTGGGACGCAAGCCCCAGTTATTACCGACTAAAAGACCGCACGTGCCTAAAGCAATTTTTGCCTTATGGTATTCGTTAGGTGAGAGTTCCATTGAGTTTTTGTGTAACTAAATTATCCAACCGTCTCTTTTTGGTTAGGGAATCATAACAGTTTTATCAGCATTAACTGATAAACTGTTATTCCTACACCAATTATTTATGGTGTATAGGGCTCTTTGTATGATTGACGATAAAGCACTTTGGCAAAACCAACTGGCAATGATCAGAAGGTCATCAGCATAACCCATTGTGTCTATACGTAGGCCTGCCGTCTTGTACAATAGTTGGTCAACCGCAAGAGCCCAAAGAAGGGGTGACAAAAAACATTCTTGTGGGCGGCTTCTTATAGTTGTAACCTGAATCGAAGTTTAAAGCAGTGCTATTTTAGCCTTTCTGTTTGAGAGCATCGACTTCACCTACTTGATGGTTGTGGGGTCTACATTTTTAGATATCAGGCCCCCAATCAGCAGTGATGTGGAGCTACTGTCAAAGGCAACATCAATATCTAGAATGGCACAAAGAGCTATTTCTTTATATTCCAGTGCTTTTTTGACCCTGTCAATAACACTGATCAGGGCTGTTTCCGTAGATTTGCCTCTACTATTAGTGAAGTTACCATCAGGCTCTTTAAAAAGCATGAGTAGGTTTAGCTTTCGATAACATTTTGCGTAGTCTTGCACTGCGAGGCAAAGACTCAAGTTCCTCGCACGACTCTCACTTGGCTTTCCTAATTTCTTTATTAAATTCCGTTAGAGCTCCACTATTAATATCCCACTCTTTGGTTTTATTAGCCCTATCTCCGTCGCTAACTCCAGACGTTCAATCGACTAAAATCTTACCGGCAGCCGAAAATCCCAGAACTTGACCGTTGGCCACCCAAGGCTCTTGTATGAGGGCGAGGTCAATGTTGTCATCTGCAAAGCAAACCTCCACCACGGTAGAAGCAGCTGCTGCATGGTGAAGATTTGCCCGGAGGACCCTTGTCTTACCCTTGGGGTCAGCCATTTATGGGATTAGGGGATGGCCAGAGGTCTTTTTTACGCCTATTAAGGACGAAGACGTCCTTTACCGGCGCTCTTGACCCCCGCCTTATCTTTCACTTTAATTTCTCTTTAAAACTTTCACTCCCACCTCCGAGATTTCATCAGGGCCTTGGATCCGTTTTACTCTCACTGATGACGTTCCAGTCTCACTGCGAGAGGTGGAGGGCTGGAGGATTGGATTTGGGGCACATCAGGCTCCGTTGCCGCGTTTGAACCTCCCCTGACTTTAAAATTTATAATTTTAAATCCTATGACATCTCTGCCGCCCGCCTTCTGAAGGGCATTATCGAGATGAATAAGCACTCATCCACGACGTTTATTCTTTAGGTCTTCGCTTTGTTTTTTCATTAATGATGGGTAATACCCATCCAAGTATCCAACTGATCGAAATAGAATTATTCGATTGCAATCCAGTAAATCTCTAAATTTTAGATTTTTTAAATAGTCGATATTTATATTATTTCATCCATTCATCCATAACAGCCTATAAAAGTTCACTGCTGACCACAGGCTTCTTCCACAGATTGTCTCATAAGGATAATTTTTCCATAGTTGCTACGTTTAGCAGATGGATAGGCATCCGCAGCTTTGGATCATTTTTTGTTGTTATTATGAATTAGGTATTATTGGGTTTGTATCTTCCCTATTGTGTAGAGTCAAAATGTGTCGAAAAAGGCACGTGTGGCAATTCACAATGCTGTGTTGGTTCCTACTTTAATGTATGGTAGTGAAAGTTGGGTGTGGCAGAAGAAGCACGAGAGTAGAATGAACGCAGTAGAAATGCGGTCGTTAAGGAGTATGTTAGGGCTGAATCTGAATGACTGGGTAAGAAATTATGTGATAAGAGAAGAGTGTGGTTTGCAAGATGATGTTGTGACCAGGATTAAGAAAGGAATGCTTCGGTGGTTTGGTCATGTAGAAAGAATGAATGAGGAAAGAGTGACACAGAAAATTTATGTTGCAGAAGCGAATGGCAGAGTCGGAAAGGGACGCCCGAGGCTAAAATTTATTGAACAAATTGGCGATTTATTAAAAACGGGCCAAATTGGGAGTACCCTTAACCGACGAGCATGTATACGTAGGTATATGGATGTGAAGGAGGCGAGAGAGGTCAGGATCGTGCCAAATGGAAGTCCGTAGTCTCTGCCTACCCCTCTGGGTGACATGCGTGAGTGTTTATGTTATGTATTATTTACGTTTCTTCCCTCCGTCACCTCTTACGACACCCACTAGGTAATATGGAATAGTGGGTAGTCTAACATCGCCACCACATGGCTTATTTAATAATATTATCCATCATATCACAATTAGTATTCCGTGCCAAAGTTATACTGTGTTATGATAGACTGTTTTATTAAAACAGTCTATCATAACATTATAAAATTTTGTTTTGCATCACAACTCTTTATTGAGCTCAAACAATACTAATAATTATACTACTCAAATGTCAAGACTTGCTTGCATCCATTGCAGTGCATCAGTCCTTTTTTAGCGAAATTCAATCCGCCTTTTTTATACCTTCATGTTTTTTTTTGTATTTCTTATTGTGATAAAAAAATAAACGATTTAATTACCATTTTTATTACCTTCTTAAATATCCGCCGTTTCAGCATTTAATAATAGCTTTTCCTTTTTTAAGTTTTGCTTTTACTGTGTTTTAAATAGCCCTTTAAGTGAATTGAGAAATAACTGGTCTTCAATTATGAAATTTCCGTTCTGTAGAACTGGCTATTACAAATCGAAATCTTTTTTTTTTGGCTACGAATTCTACTTTCAAATTAATTTAATTTTGAAAATATGGAATGCTCTCTTTATAGTTAGTCATTTGTTTAGTGATTAGCGTTATGTTTTTATCGCATTTGAATATTTATTGTCATCAAAGATATGTAAAAAATTCGAGTAATTATGGCATTCGTGGCAGCAACGAGACACAAGTAATACGCAAAATCAACGACGGAGTGAATATTTCAAACGAACACACCACCTATTATTAGTTTGCCTGCTTCTATTCTAGAAAAAAATCATGTCCAGTCTTGACTTGAAAATTTTCTATCGTGTCCAGTGATGAAAAAAATATGCAATTTTATAACATATTTGATCCTTTAAAATTGCATATATTTTTTCCTGGCCTCTAAATTTCAACATGACAAGTTATTATGTTATTACAAACAATAATTGTTTTTATACAACAGTAGTTGTAGATAGACGCAACCTGTTAAAGGAATTAAGTGGCAGTTCATTCATTGTGTGGAAAGTGGGCATGATTATCTTGATCTGAAAAATGAACCCCATAATCATTTTAAGACTTGGTCCAATTAATGGCGATTGTGTAAGCTGATGATAGTCTACGGCTGAATCAGCAGCGGCTTTCGACGTTAGCAACAAAATAATATTGTTAAACAAAGCTTGACTAATGGGAGCCCTATGAACTTATTTATCGCAAGCAAAATGTACGCGTCGAAACGTGTCTTGCACTACTCAACAGACACACAAACAAAGGAATTTTGAACCGCATGGTTACCTGCGACGAAAAATGGGTTCTGCTTGACAATCTCAAGCGCTCTGCAAGTTGGTTGGATACTGGTTCAACACCTAAACAATGTCTCAAACGAAAACTTAGCCTTGGAAAAATGGTCACTATTTGGTGGTCTAGCACCGGTGTGATTTATCACAGCTTCTAACCAAACGGTATGAGTATTAGTTCAGATGTGTGGTGTGAAGAACTGAACACAATGATGGAGAAGCTCGTAAGTTCCCTACCAGCTTTGTTCAACAAAAGACGGTCTGCAAGCAACGAAAGCTGGGCGAAAGCATTCGACGCCTACATACTCCTTATTTTTACTGAATTTGGATAACTTTTAGGCGGGAAAAAATTCAATAACCGAAAAGCAGTACAAAATGCCTTTGAAGAAATTTTTACCTTTCGTCCTGCTGATTTCCTCAAGAAGGGTATCAATAAACTACTACTGCCTTATCAGAGTTGCATTAATTGCATGGGTTAGTAAAGTAAAGTAGTCAACTTCGATTAAAAATAAAGAGTAAAAAAATTACGTTAACTTATTTCACAAACACGGCAATTTCACTGGTAAAGAGCTAAATTCAAGCGCGAGTAAACAACTAGAGTTTTGTATAAATAGCTACATTAAAATCTTCGTCACTCATTTTCATACTTATGGGTAAAATAATTTTTCCAAATTTAATTCTGCTCCCATTTACATTTAATTTAAAAATAAAGTTATTTGGTATACAATTGGCGAATATATTTCGTAACATACAACAATGCAGTGGAATCAAAAAGCTCCTCTTCTTTAAGTTTTCTAAAAAAAATTCGTATAAGCTTTGTTTTTGGTAGGAAGTAGATTTCCTAAAATGCCTTCTCAACACAATAATAAATGTAATTGCCAACCACTCTCTTTCCTGGGATATTCGCAAGAATTTAAATGTAATGCCGAGGCAGTATTATAAAGGCTGTGGGGCCTTCCATTTTCACTTTAATTTTCATAAAAATCGAATTTAATATTTCCACAGGATGCCTTTGACAACAATCACTCGCGGTTTCTTTGTTTATTAACCAAAAAAAATTAAAAATTATGAAAAGAAGAAAAAACTCGGTCAAAGCACTCCGCTGAGTACTTTTTAATTCTACAAATGCTTAAAATGAGAAGCCTCTTTTTAGTAAGAAATATCATAAAGCTTACTTAAAGTAAAATTCTTTAAATTCGTAAGAAATCATTTTAAGGCATTTTATAAATTATGAAACGACCGTTATCTTTATTATACTTACTCATAATTTAAAAAATGGAACTTTAAAAACAGTACGTTCGCGTACGTTGTGCAGTGTGGAGGACACTAGAATTTTTTCCTGTATTGTGGAGGTAGTTGTAAAAAATAAATTGTACTTGAATAAAATACCATACAAATACTTCTTCCATGTAAAATCTAATATATCTAATTCTAATATAATCTAATTCTAATTCTGATTCTGAACTCTTTTTGAACGGCTAGACAGATTTTTAGGAAATTTTATGTATAATTTTGAGTGGGTCGGTGAATGGTGTTATATTAGCAATTAGACTTAGTAGGTAGCGTTGTTGTTGAAATCCAGAAATCATTCAGCAGATCGTATGTAGTAAAAGAAATTTGCATATTATATTGATCACAATAAATGATTCTTATGAATAATAATTTTATAATTCATAGTGTATAAAATGTTTAGTGGTAAATAGTTTAATAATAAGTACAGGCATGATGGGTGAGCTTATGTAGTCGTGTGTTTTATATATTATCTCATTAATTTATTACTAAATAATATTAATAGTCCTCATTTATTGACAAAAAACAAAGGCCCTTAAAATCAAACAAACTTATAAGCAACAATAAAAAAATTATTGAATTAAAATATTAATAAAGTACGACTAAAAACAATCTATCAAATAAATTAAAACTTAGATAACTTAGATTTGAGCAGATTACTTCTAAATCTGGCCACACAATTTTGTATCAAAGCATCCAGCGGCGGTACACGTGCCTCAGCAAACATTATAGATTACTACACTATGCACTACAGTACCTCGGAAAACGAAATAATATGATTCTGAATGAATCGCTTTACTAAACCTTAAAACTTCAATATTTTTTTTATTTTAGTCTATAGGTGCGACGTGTATAGCGATTGACATAATTTTTAAATAGTAGTATTTCAGCATTACGCTCGCATAAATTTCCTGCCAATCATATCAGCACGAACGGCAAGGGTCCTCCTTTGCCTACCCACTTCCAGATCATCAATTTATGTAGTTTTGAACTATTTATAAGAAAAACGATTGAATAAACTTTAAAAATAACATGCAATAATAATAAAAATTAATCTTAATGCACAAAGAAACAATATCTATTCATTCACTTTCTAGTTTCTAGGGTTAGACTTCATTTCTAAATAATATAGCAGGTGATCCGTCTGATTTTGGTAGAAAAACTTTTCCGTTTGTAGTCCAGCAAAACTTGTACATTCTTTCTTTTAAGATGACGTGATCAAATGATATATTTTGTTAGATGGTTAGTTATCCGTACACGTACACTGGATCAGGTCTAGTATTTAACTCAAAATGTGACACATTGAGTTTTTTACTAGGGTTGTACTTATTAAATGTTTACAAGATTTTGAATCACAATTATTACACAGAAAGAGAGCTGTTGTGTTCGGTGACTTCAATCTAGATTTACTTACGGTTGACAAAAACACGAAGAGATTTATGAATGTAATATGCGAATCTGGTTATACTATTTTAAATAAAGTGGAAAAAGAATACGCTACTCGTACAACAGCAACCACAAATACTATTTTAGATGATGTGATTTCAAACCTAAGAGACAGAAGCTTTCACTTAGCTATACATGATTCGTCAATATCAGACCATAAACAAATTTTTGTAGGAATAAAGAAATTTAAACCAGTTCCACAACAACGAGTAAAATATGAAGCTATTAATTATGATCTTTTGTACAAATATAGTGAGGAAGAGTTTTGTGACACTAGAAATGATAGCAAGGAGTTTTACAATCTTAATGAATCAATAAAAAAAGTAAAAAAGTCCCCCCCGTGACCATGGGCGCTGTAAAGCACCCGAAACGTCGGGATAATAATAAAAATAAAATAAGTAATTAAACGCGATAAAATCCGTAAATAATAGTCTTATTCAATGTGTAGTGTTCGCGTAAATTTAAGAAATCATTAAATAAAAAAAGTTATAACTAAAATTAAAATCAGTAAAATAAAAATACAAAACCCACCCCAAAATGATTGGATAAATATCAAAATTATTAATAGCATACACTCTAGAAATAAACTTTGGCAAAAACTTAAAAAATGCTCGAATAATGGGCAAAAACTTAAAAAATGCTCGAATAATGAAAAAGAAAAGCTCATAAAGCTACATAAAAAAGCAAGAAATGAAGTAACAACACTCATAGCTAAAACAAAAAGTGAGTACTACTATAATTCATTTAATATCTGTAAAAATAACCCTAAAAAAATGTGGAGGCTTATTGAAAACCTAACAAAAAATAAAATAAAAACGGATAAGATTCTTCCAAAAATAAATACTCTTTTAGGAGAAATAACAGATGGAAATCTTATTTGTGAAGAATTTAATTTATTTTTCGCAAAAATTGGATCTATTTTAGCTAACGAGATAACACAGACTTTTTCGGAGGTAAATAATTCATACATTTTTAGTAACATACATAAAAATGCAATTAATGAACTATCAAATTTCCAAAAATGTGACGAATATGAAGTGGCTAAAATAATCGACCAACTAGACCCTAATACGAGCTCGGGAATAGATGGCATTACAACAAAGGTAGTCAAGCGTATTAAGGATTTAATTCTTACAAGGCTTACTTCTTGTATAAATGATTGTCTTGAAAGCGGAACATTTCCAGATGAACTGAAAACAGCTAAAGTCACACCTATATACAAATCAGGTACAAAAAGTGACCCCAGTAACTACCGTCCTATCTCTGTCTTACCAGTAGTTTCCAAAATTTTTGAAAAAGTAATATATAACCGCTTAAATATATACCTAACATCAATTAACTTTATTTCAAACCGTCAGTATGGTTTCCAGCCTAGGTCAAATACCTTAGCCGCAACGGTATATTTGATTACCAAAATAAAAAAAATATTGATGCAAAAAACTTAGGGCTTGGAATTTTTATTGACCTAAAAAAGGCGTTTGATTCAATAAGTCACTCACTACTATTAAAGAAACTTTCTCATAGAGATATTAACGGCTATGCCTTAAAAATTTTTGAAAGTTATCTCAATAAAAGATATCAAATTGTAAAGATTGGTCACTATCAAAGTTCCCCACAACCCATTACGTACGGTATTCCCCAAGGCTCTATATTGGGTCCAC
Organism: Parnassius smintheus behrii; assembly: GCA_036936625.1. Taxonomy (NCBI): domain Eukaryota; kingdom Metazoa; phylum Arthropoda; class Insecta; order Lepidoptera; family Papilionidae; genus Parnassius; species Parnassius smintheus. The sequence goes on along the minus strand of JAUPFT010000004.1, from coordinate 8,202,686 downwards.
TTCTTTTCCTGATTTATATAAATAATATAACTGATCTTAAATTAAATGGCGAAATTTCTTTATATGCAGATGATACCTGTATTTTCTACTTTGGACGTTCCATAGAAGAAGTTATCGCACGAGCCCAAGTAGATCTAAATATAGTACATAAATGGTTCCAATCCAATTTGCTTACAATAAATACATCAAAAACCTCGTACATGATATTTAAACCCAAAAACAAAAACATTTGCAGTTATTCCCCTCTCACCATTGACAACTCTACAATACACGAGTCATCCGAAGAGAAATGTTTAGGCTTAGTACTAGATAAAACCTTGTCATGGAAGGGTCATATAGGCAAAATAAGATCGAAACTATCTTCTCTACTGGGTTCACTTTATGATTGTATTCGATGCCTTCCTTACCGTGTTCGCCGAACAATTTATAATGCTTTAGTCAAACCACATCTGGATTATCTAGTTGAAATTTGGGGGTGCACCTACAAAACAACATTAAAGGACCTACAAATAAACCAAAATAAAATATTAAAACTATTATTCAATTATAACTTCTTTACACCAACAGACAAACTGTACAGTGAAACCAAAATTATGAATATTTATCAAACATATTGCTATAATACTTGTATTCTAATAAAGAAAATTTTAGATAATAAAATACACACACAATTAAAATTTATAACAAATAAAGGCAAAGGAAAGAAAGTGCTTCGCAACACTAATAATATTTACATACCTATGGTACGAACAAACTATGGTAAGCAGAGCATACTTTTTGATGGAGTTAAAATATATAATAAACTACCACAAGAAATAAAAATATTAAATAGTTTTAACATCTTTAAAAGCAAACTAAAACAACATATAATGAATAAGTTATAAATCCGACCCTGTCCATATGCCGACCGCTAATCAGCGTTATCGGTAACGATAAGAAATACCTTACTTACTACCCACTTTATCTATTACTATCTACTAAAAGATTGCTAACTTGTACATCAATACGCAAAACGATAATATTGGAAGTATTAAGTTATATGCCTAAACTAGTAAGAAGTTGTATGTCACGAAACTCTTTCCTCCCTTTTTAATGTTAATATATATGTATATATTTTTTTGCTATCTGTATGCTCATAACCCATTTATAACTTGACTATTGTAACCTCTCATTAAGTGAAATGTATATTTCTTTTGAGAATAAAATATCTTTAACCATAAATGTTTACACAGTGCTAAGTATGTCGGTTTTTGTGAAATTTTTGCTAATGTAACATCTGATGGTCTGATGGAAATATTTTTTCCGGGGCTACGAAATATATCCTTAATATTACACAGTTATAGGTTGATGTAAAATGTTTAAGAAAAGTTCGTTACTTCTTCGTTTTCTTTATCGGAATATTTCATATTTCTATACTATTTCTTCTGCTATTAATATAATTAATGTTTTCACAAATAAAATAAATATTTATATAGTCGAGGCGGCATATCTATTTCAATGAAACTAAAACTGATTATAGGCGTATTTCTATGCCATTTCTTCCCCTATTGAAATAATTATATAATGTTGTCACAAATAAAATACATATTTATATAATTAAGATAGCAGATCCATTTCGTAGAATCTCAGTCCCATTATTTGTAAAATATTTTCCCTGCAAATACCGCCTCTTAAAATGAAATCTTAGAATTGTTTACATTTGAGGGAAGGCTCGAAATTTTCCTCAAGATTATTCCAAATCTCATAAGGTTATCGCCCAAAAGCTGAAACCCGCACCATGGTTTATCTCAAAAATATATCTTTTCAAAATATTATATAAAACGTCTATCGTAGAATAGACGGTATTAACCTGGCTGTAGTATCTACATCAAAGACTGCTTCAATCTCTTTAGATTATTAATGTCAATGATATGTATTCAAACAGATAAATATTTTTTTCACTACTCTTTATATTTTATCTTATATACTCATTTAAAAAGATTTGCAACAACCACAACAAATCATTCAACTTATCCAGTTACGATGAAACGTTTGTGAGCTGTTGTGTGAGCACTCGTGAATTTATCTAACAAATAAATGTTTGGTTTTTCGGATTTTCAGATCTGAGAGCATTATACAAATTATCACAATAGTGGCATAATATACAAGATGAAACTTTACATAAATGCTACAATCCTTATATTTAGAGATTCGCAAAGCCCAAATTATAATGTATCAAACCAAAATTAATATTGTCTTTCGAGTAAAATCGTAATAGCGTCATCTACTTCAGTCCATAGGTGAAGTCATTTTTATCGACAAAAGTTGCTTAACCTCAAGGTGTAAATAGAAGCATTAATAGAAGGTAAAATAGATTCTAAATTGTCTTAACAAGATTCATTTTATATAATATTCTATCTCACTCTCTCGCAGGCTAAATATAAATGTTTGTCTCTTTTTAATGTTGCTTTTTCGTTTCATCGAGTTTCAATTCACAACGATTTTAGAATCCTCGACATGAGATCCTCAATAATATAAGAAGTTTTCGCTTCAAAAAGTAAGGAGGATATCATTAAGCGTTGAAGGTGTGCAGCTGTACGGACAGTTTCGTTTGATAAGTGCAGAGAAACGGAGACCATTTTTAATACCATCTTGGTCCTCAAAGACAACAGCGCATCTGCATATAATTTCTTAACCGACGAAAAACTTAGTCATCTACATGTCACGGCATCTACTTAACATTTTGTGAATTTTGCGGTTCTTACTTCAATAAAAACAGAATTATACAAATTCAAGTAACTTACATTAAAATTCGTACTTTCCAATCTCTTTTAAATACCGATAAAGTGAATTTAATCAAAAAATATTTAATCAAAATCTCCCATCACGTATTTTTCAAAACCTGAAAACTAGAGTGTGTTTCCAGTGCTGACGTATTATAAATCTGAGACCTGGTCCTCAACTGATAACCGTATTAGGAATCTTATGGTCACTCTTCCTTCCAAACGGCTAGATCAACTTTGATGAAATATTTTTGTGTAGTTTGGATACACAATTGAAACCAGTACGTGGCTCTATCTGCGAGATTCAGAAATCACCTGTACGAAGCTAGGGTTGAATAAAACTATTATTTACGGATTTTATCGCGTTTAATTACTTTAATTTATTTTTATTATTATCCCGACGTTTCGGGTGCTTTACAGCGCCCATGGTCACGGGGGGGACTGAGATGTTTGACGTCCCAATGTCATAGTTAGTCCGGCTACCTTCAGTTTTTTAATATTAATTTTTGGTCCGATTTACGCAAAACGAGCTTATAGTATCATGAAGTCTTGCAGTGGTATGCTTGGGTTTGGGTTTAATTTTGTTAATTATAGGATCCCAAGCAGATGGTAGCACCCAACCATCTTCTCTATTGAAATTTGGATGTTTTTTAATTTCAATAGCCTCGCGTATCATCCTTGGTAGGAATCGGTGTTCTTTTGCGAGAATTTGTGGTTTATCAAATCTAATGTAATGGTGGGGACGATCTTGAACATGTTCGCAGACTGCAGACTTCCCCTGCGAACATGTTCAAGATCGTCCCCACCATTACATTAGATTTGATAAACCACAAATTCTCGCAAAAGAACACCGATTCCTACCAAGGATGATACGCGAGGCTATTGAAATTAAAAAACATCCAAATTTCAATAAAGAAGATGGTTGGGTGCTACCATCTGCTTGGGATCCTATAATTAACAAAATTAAACCCAAACCCAAGCATACCACTGCAAGACTTCATGATACTATAAGCTCGTTTTGCGTAAATCGGACCAAAAATTAATATTAAAAAACTGAAGGTAGCCGGACTAACTATGACATTGGGACGTCAAACATCTCAGTCCCCCCCGTGACCATGGGCGCTGTAAAGCACCCGAAACGTCGGGATAATAATAAAAATAAATTAAAGCAATTAAACGCGATAAAATCCGTAAATAATAGTTTTATTCAATGTGTAGTGTTCGCGTAAATTTAAGAAGCTAGGGTTGATCGTTAGTTTTATTATAATTTTTAAAGTTCTACCTAACTTGCAGTACTGGTAATAAGTAGAAACCTATAAGGCTTACATTGAAAGTTCTCTTTTTACGTATACTTACCAGCTGTAAATGTTCACGACCATCCACTTCGTTTGATTGGCATTTATTGAGCTAGCACTGACGTATGGTGCGGCAATACCTTTGACGACCGTTGAAAAATCAGCTATACTTTGAAATCTTTCTTACTTTTACACATGTATAGAAAATGATACACTTTTGTAGAAATTACAAGTTAACACAATGTCAGCCTTCCTTTTACGTCTATTTCCTTACATACTTAGCCATTAGTATGTTTGAACAAAATATAATATTTAATATTTCATATCATTTAATAATATTTCATTTTTATTTATGGGAGGGATCCCTTTCAATGTTTTTTAAATTTACAAAAAGAGACGAGATACCAGTAGAATTTTCACCGTTAACAAGATAAAGACTTTTTAAATAAAGACGTTTAATACATATATTCTCTGTTTGAAAAATGTAGTATACAATACTTAAAAAAATAAAATGAAAATGGAAATTAAGAAACATATTTGCCACCATTGTTATTTTATAAAATCCTAGTATAATGGCTTTGAAGCGATTTATAAATTTGGAGAACGTCTCTAACAGAATTACCTTGGGGTTTAGAGTACGCGTGTTGCTAACTCATGCCTGCAAAATACCCCATGGGACAGTTTTTTTACTCATCTGTTTTGTTATTTTTACCAGTGTTATCCTTTTATTTAGCTTCTACAGATTAAGCAATGTTTTTGTGAATCTAATTATGTAGGCACTTGATTACGCTGCAAACGTTTATGTTATTTATTTCCGTAATATGAACTTTTGAAACAACATATTAAAGTATCAAGGGATACAAACATACTTAAGAAATATATTAAAAATCGCAATGGTCATACAATAAAACTTCATATATTAATTTTTTTATAGGATAGGGTGACAAACGAGCACACAGTCCAACTGATGGTAAGTGGTTGCTGTGGCCCATAGGCATCTACATCTATCCTCGATTACGAATTAAAAAGCAGATGCATTGTCACTCGTGAGGACTAAGATAGAATGCCTCGTTTCCAGTGAAAAGGGTCTCCGGTTCTCTACATTTAACTTACGAAACACAGCAGCGTTAATCTACTATTTTACGCTGGTATTCTGTGAGACCGTGGTACTTCCCCGGTCGAGCCAAATTGATTAAGATCGTCGCCTTTAAATATAGTGCTTCCAAAATATTTAAAAAAGGGTTGTTAAAAAAACTCTGGTGTATATACGTCCCACTACTAGGCATAGGCCTCCTATCATTTCCGAGTGGGTATGGAGGGGAAATGTCCACCACGCTGACCCAATGTTGGCGAATTTTACATGTCTTTGAAATATTTTTTCCTATTTCGCAGACATGCAGGTTTCCTTACAATGTTTTCCTTCACGGTAGAGCACGTGGTAAACCTACAGTTAAAATTGTAATTAACAATGTTATTGCTGCAGGCGGGGATCGAAGTCAGTTTGCCCGTATACTACAATATATACAGCGAGCGTTTAGCCCCTTAACTACCACGGCTCTTAGATAATGGTTGATATATAATCTTTTATCAATGTTGCAAATCATTTTTCTATTGTTTCAAGTTGGCTTTATAGAGGTGGAAATTGACCTCCGGTAGCCAATTAAAAGTTTTTAATATAAAACTAGTAGCATTGACGCTTTGTTCAACTCGCGCAATTTTGTACCTACAACACTTGGTTTCAATAAAGTTACTTTTACTATCTAACGCGTCTATTTTGTTTTTCTGGTATAAAATATTCTTTATGCATTCTTGTTTTATTCACTTTTGTTATCAGAATACAAATCAAATATAAAAAACAAAAGTCACTACTTATGGATGAAAGGCGGTTCAACATTTGACGAAATCGATTACCACTATCGATTTTTCCGGACCGACACATCTTCTAAACTGTCAAGGAAAGTGCCTACTCTTTTTTAAAGGCCAGTGAAGAACCTGCAATTCCCCTGGTATTGCAGTTGTTCATGGGCGGCGGTAGTCACTTACCATCAGGTGAGCCACCATGCTCGTTTGCCCTCTCTTATAAACAAAAAAATGTGTTGCCTTGTGAAACAGACAAGCTATTTGTTTAAGTAATGGCGCGATAGAATTTGATTATTAATTTTCTTTATTGGCATTCAAAAGTCCACTACTGAACATGGGACTCTCTTCCTGCAGGTAAGATTTAATTAGTTAATCCGTGTATTTTATCTATCGACCACAAGGTTTTATAAAACATTTCTCACAGTCGCCACTTACGATACACACGGGAGAAAAGGGGTGATAGATTCGTTTACGCTGGCACCACGGGGCAAAAATTTGTCTAGGAATCATCATTATAATTAACTCCATAACATCGCTTAAGAGATAAATATACAGAGAAAAAAAATGATTTTTTTTTCAACTTTTTGGTGAGTGAAATTTATAGTGCCTTACATAAATGTATATCTAGATTATATATTATATTGTGGTGACTCGTACACATAGTTTTAGACGGGTAACAAGTTTTCTGATGGCTGATGGTCGACTGTGAATAGGTCCTTTCAGGGAATTTCAAATAGATTAATTAAAGAGTTGCAAGCAGTTTTTGAATGCTTTGGTTCAAATGATCTAAAATGGCACCTCAGATTAAAGAACAAAGAATTTGAGAACAAATTAAAGTGAGGGCCATTCTAATTATAGTATTTGTAAAACTCGTACTATCTGATCCTACTTATAATGGACCTGTACCTTTAACCATTTAAAATACGTAACAAAATCATTTCAAATTTTTATTTTAGTTTCAAAAATTTAAAATGTTTATAACATAAGTAATTTTCTTGTAAAAAATGTTTGTTGAAAAATGTTATGAAAATATTATGGTTCTTAGGAAATAGTATAGAAAATAAGCTTTAATTTATATACAACATAATTCACACCTTGGAACTGTTGATTTGGTTAAGAACTGTTGACGTTAAACTTTTTTGACATTATCCACATTCTAGTTTTTGTTTTCACAAGATGAATATTCACCATTTCATTGAGTGATATAATTTGAGTAACACTCAATGTGATCACGTTCAACTTACTTGTTTTTATATATAATTAAGAAACAAAAATATAAATAAAGACCGTATTCCTAATTACAAACAGGAAATAACATTTCTTATTTCCTATTTGTAATATAATAATGGGCTTAGTTTATAACTAAAGCTGTTGCGGCACTTTTGCCACAACATGGACACCTGCTACAGACACATCTCGGTTGCCGTCGACATATCGGCAAACACTGTTTATATACCAATATACCAGCATCAAGACTGTTCTACTAGACTTCGATTCTTTTCTTTCGATTTTAATGCACTATTTATAAATCTTTTATCGTTTTTAATTTTTGAGTTTGATAACTAGCTGATACCGCTCGCTTAGCTGCGCGCACGATATTATTCTATTAGGAAACCTAGATGTAAAGTATCAAGATTTTTTGATGGGACTAGCGTAAAATCTTTTCTTAGTGAGCGCCTACGTTGCGAAATGAGTAACTGTACATGAGAAGACAATTTTTTTTTGTATGCAGAATGAGCTCACCACATATTTTAAGGATTATTAATTTAATGCATGTCGATTTATTCCTTCTAACCTATAGATTACAATAGTAATAGTTACTGTATCTAAAGGAAGAACTGAGAAATTAACAATTAAAATATGAATCTAACTATAACATAAAAATAAACTGAAAGCAATTCTCTAGTAGTTTTCATTGGTATTATAAGTTGAAATAGTGCACTGTTGAATAATTATAGTACATACAAAACAATGTTTCATATGTACTATAATTATTTGTAGGTACCTACCTTAAGATCGATGGAAAATATTTTCACTAGTTCCGACAAAATATAATGCTTGTCTGTGCACGTCTTATATATTCTATATTTTAATGTATTGATTGATTGTGAATGTACATTCAAATCACCATTGAAGTAATATGATTAATGCCAAGATAACGAAGTGATAATATTATGTCCATTTATATTTATTATTGAGAAAGATGTTATAACTGTATTTACTATTGTAAACTATTATTTTCATAGTATTCTGTTAAGAGTAGTACATAAACAGAATCTTTTTTATTCATTATAGATTATAAATAATACTTTATTGAGTATCTCTTTTTTAATTTCAATTGCTTCAGAAAAAAAACTCTGTCCTTGGAAGAACCAGCATGAAACCAAGTGGGACCTTTTCTTTAAAAAATAACAGCTAACAATCATGTATGTTACAATCAACAACCTAAAAAATTAGAAATAGATTGGTAGCGATCACCTTTCATAGAGGCCATTATTGTCCATAAATTCCTTAATGTTATAATAACCCTTTTTATACAAACTTAGTTTAATAAAGTTTTTGAACTTTGATGATTGCTTGAGATAGACAGACAGACGCGGAGTCAAGATTCTGTTTTAATGTTTTGGTTGATTAGTAACTACTTATACATCGTAAAATGACTAGATAATATCATGCTTCACTGATAATTAGTGATGTAAGAGGTTTTAAATTGTTTGTGTGAGGATATCAAAAACACAGGTATAATTTAACTATATTTATTACTAGCAATCCGCCCCGGCCTCGTACAGTTTATTTATGGATCCCGTCAACAGTACCATCTACCGGGTTCATATTTAAATATGAACAATCCAAGGATATGTTCAGACACACTTAGGACATAGGTAGAAACATTTTTTTGTATTTTATATACTTAGATATATTTCCAATCTTCATCATTTCAAAAGATTTTTTCAAAGTAACTTGTTGGTAACATGTCCATTTATGATATTGTTAGGGGTCAGAAAGGCAATTAAAATGATAAGAGATATGATATAATACTTTTGTATTGAATATCCATACACTTTTAAGTCACTGCCTACGGGCAGCTCTGCAAGCTCTCAGCCTGCAAGGCATTCAGATTAGTTCGATCAACCTGAAAAAAGTTATTGAATTTTGTAGAGTGTCTTGAATAAACAATATTTTTTATCAATATATTATTTTTTTGTTGTGTATGTATTGATTTACATTTCAATCAGTATATAGCAAAAAAAACAAGTCCATTTATGATATTGTTAGAAATCAATAGGACATTTCAAAAAATAAGAGATATGAGATAAGACTTTACCTGCAATAAACTATATTTCCATATTTCTGTCGGCATTTTGTTATATCTGCCTGCATTTTAAAATAAAAAAGAAATTATTATAAAATATATACCGTCAATCCGCTCCAGTTGATCAAATACAAAAGAAGTAATTATTGATTAACATCAACAATATTTGACTATGTAAAAGTTATTTTCATTGGTTTCATGTAAGAGAAAAATATTATTTTTATATTAAGTATCTGATTGTGGATGACAAAATAATATTCCATTCTGCAGAGTTAACAAAGCAGCAGCTTGGTGCAAAAACATCAAGAACAGAACCAAAATAAACTTGTATGCTATGATATTATTTAAACAGTATATTTGCGTCGGGTACAAGTAAGTACTACTTTTTTTACATAAATATATTAACCATCTATATTGTCTATTATATCTGGCATAAATTCAGGATCTATGTCTGGCTTACTTAATAATTTATTTGGTATTAAGCAGCTTGCTGAATACATAAGGTACCTATTTGTTGATACATGCAGTTAAATGAATCGCTTTTAAAAGCCAACAAAGCTGCATCAAATAGGAAAGGATTTATTTCTTTATCAAAAACTTATTTTATATATTTATTCTAATTATCTAATTTATATTTTACTAATAACATAAACTTATTTCTTTGTCGCTTTTAACGTACTAATAAGGTTCTAAGACCTGTTTTTCATTTGTTTTAGCTAATTTAACATACTTAATAATAGATTTTCACAAATTATAGGTGTAAATTTAAACTCACATACATACTCTTATATTAATTAACCTGAACTCGTCAGCCTTATTGGCAAATTTTACCACAAATAATGAAAAGAAGCTAAATGCAAAGTGCAAAAAAAAAAATTATACGGGGAGGAGTTTATTCTTGTTGATACCACTGTTTATCTCGGTATTACTTTTAAAGCGAAGCTTAGATGGCGCCCTATTAACTTCAATATATTCGATACTAATATTATATGGATACTGGTTGCGCCGAAAATACATTTGCATCTGTATTAATTAGTTGGTTAGATTAGCCGGCAATAACTTTCCTTCTCGGTTCCGTTACCTTCCCGTACGGGTAGGCCTCAGGGGAAGAGGAGATTTCTTGCCTCATTTTTTCCTCTAATGAGAAGCGCGCTCCGCAAAAATGAAAATCGGAAGCACGCCACCACGCAATTTTGGTCATGATAGCACTCTGAAGCCACAGAACAGAACGGTTCAAGCCTTGGTCCTGACCGTTTACACAGTGCAACTTCGTTATGGACTAGTGCAATATAGTTCATCGTGGCGTTTGGCAGTCAACCACAGTGCATTTGCCGTCGTGCATCACACAGTTGCAACGTAGTTCCATAGCCTCTAGGCCTGATTAAGAGACCGCTAGTAGAACACCCTCGATAAGTGCATATTCCTTTAGATCTTGAGCTCAGCTTCCGTCGTGCCGGCTAATGTATTGAATCGAATTTGTAGCGAGTATATTTATACACAGGCTGCCACGTGCCACGTCCGTCATTTTATTTTGGTTTATAACGAACTATGCAGATACTGTCCACCGTTTGGTTCAACCCAGAATACCTTTCGTTATTCTCGCACCTTTGGGGTCATTGTTCCCGGAATCGAATCCACAACTCTGTGGCCCAATTATCTGTGACCCTTCGCTCCAGATTTTAAAGGGTAACCTAGCCGTCCAACCAGATACTATCATCTAAAATCATAGTTTGTGATTAAGTATGTGATAAATATAATATTTTTATTGTTTTAAATAGTACTGTTATGCGTGATGTGTCAGTAGCCTTATGTTGCTGCTACTAGGTTATTATTTTGAATAATTGTATCTACTATTTAACTTGTTCATTCCTTATTTATTTCTTTCGATACTTACCTTATACGGGCATTATCACCTAAAATTGTAGTATTATAGTAATATAGTTATATTCATAAGCTCCTCAACGTCGGAGCTTATGAATATAATTCATGCTCACGTCAATCGAACGACGATATCACGTCAAGGGAGCGTTATGAATTACTACGAGATACGGTATATCGGAAACAGCTTTTATTTATTAGTTTCCGCGTTGTTTTCATAATAGTCAAATTAAAACATTACTACACTACGCTACACTAGGCACTAATATTAAAAGCGCTGGAATTGTACAGGTTGGGATGATTTACAGTTTAAATTGTATTATTTTCATTAATCTTTTCTCAATACATATTAAAAGTACCTGTAAAAGCAACTTTCTTTTTATTATATTCAGTGATGATTTATTTGCACATTTACCTGTTGCGAATACCTAGAAAGATACTTATCTGGATAAAAACATTCAGTTAGTCAGTCAATCGGATAAACTAGCGAACGAGCAAATCGATGGATCCACATACGAACCAACGGACTCACAGACGATCCAAGAAACGAATTAAATTATACGCTTGTATTTCAAATTGTAAATTAATAAAATTACTACAATAAGATAGAAAGAAAGAATAAAGAAAGAAACATTTATTGCAGCACGCCGCAAACATCAGTAGGCACCTAAATTTTAACATTTATGGACACATCATGTATAAACATTATAACAATAAAATAGAAAACAACAAACAAAACAACAATTTGACGGATAAAACAATTTAAAAGTATGTATACTTATAGATTATAATAAAAAAAATAAAAAGACATATAGATATATATATAAAGATAATTTACAATTTGCTTACAAAGGTATCTAGTTATTATAAAATTGGAAACACAAAGTTATTTAACATCTTGATATCATTAAATACTACAAAATAGTATCTAATCTGCATTTGTCTGTGTCATCATAACCTACAACAACAACAAGTCGCATTAGTCCACTGCTGATGATGTTATTAGGATATATTAACAATATATTCAGGGCATCATCGATCCACTAAAATTTTTGCCACTAGAGCGGCGCCACTTAGGAATTAGAAGAAATATTTGCCAGATTTCATAACGAGGCAAGTACATTTTTTACAACTCTACACTTTTCTATAGTTTTTGATAGAAAAGTGTAGAGATTAATTTTTATTTCTGAAATATTAATTATAATTTATTTTAATCACAAATGTAGAATTAAAAAAAACAACAAAATAATACAGCACTGAGGCATTTTTGTGCATATATAATAATGATAATAATAATGTCCTCCAGACCGAATTTCGGCCACGGCGGCCAGCCTCAACAGAGGCTAGCTGTCGGCGCAGGACAGGATTATAGTGCCAAAGTGCATGCGCAAGCACAAGTGCACTCTCTATTCCCTCACTCTTATAATCCGATGGGACGCTAAACCGATACGACCGGAGAGAGATTAGGCGTAAGACCAACGGCTTTACGTGCTTTCCGAGGCACGGGGGTGAGACACCGCCAACTTCCTGACTCCAGGCAACTACTGAGAATTTCTTGACGGAAAAACTCAATAATTAATATTTTGGCCCAACCCGGGATTCGAACCCAGGACCTCATGATCAGCAGTCGCACTACTACAACCACTAGACCACGGCCTCTTTGGTCTAGTAGTTGTGCATATATACTCAAACTGAAAACCAATAAATGTTTAATGATATCGCAACTTTTCAATGATGATGACTATGTGAGTATTTGCGTAACAAAAAACTTCACATTAAAACTAGCAACATCTTCAAAACTAACAACATCTGGTGAGCTTATGTTTATTAGCCTTCATTGCGTGCTCTATCCCCGTCACTTCTAATCCCAACACATCTACACTAGGAAAGACACCGCCGTCGATAATACGACACGAATTTCCAGGCTAGACCTAGACCAGCGACGGGGAGCAGTGTCAGAAGCACGTGACGTCTGGTGCAGTACCACCACCACTATCCATCTTCATTTTTTCGGTCAAGCGTAACGGTTAAGGCAAATAGCAATAAAAAACCCACAACGAAAGCAACATATGTCCAGCAATATACTTTTATAGACTGAAATAGAAGAAAAACGGTGCGTAGGTGTGTCGTGGATACGGCTTTGTGTTGTACGTGATACGTGTACGTAATAACTATTAGTTAATCTGTGATGTAACGAAACGACCTCAAAATGGCGGCGTGGCAGCTTTCACTCAACGTAACAATGATTAACGCTAGTTATATATAAATCAATGCAACGTAACTAATTATTTGATCCTTTAACTATCGAGTGGCGTTATTAAAACTTGTATGCAGATGATAGATATATATCTGCAAAACTAAACTCTATCACCCGATTTTTTTATCATCAGCTTGCCTCCCGCTATGGAAGCAAATTTAAAGACGTATTTTCACGTCAGTTATTTCAAATAAATTGCATAAGTTTTTTTTTTTACATATTGCGACCAATAACATAATTATAAACGACAACATAAATAACATAATTTTATACGTGGCAGAGCCATGCTGCAGTTATATTAGATGTATATTTCTAGCACGAATGGGTCGGCTCGACCGGGGAAGGACCACGCTCTCACAGAATACCAGCGTGAAATAGTAGCTTAACGCTGCTGTATTTCGTATGGTGAGTGTAGAGAACCGGAGACCCATTTACTGGAAACGAGGCATTCCATCTTAGTCCTCACGGGTGACAACGCACCTGCATTTTGATTCGTAATCGAGGATAGATGTAGATTTCTATGGGCCACAGCAACCACTTACCATCAGGTGGACTGTGTGCTCGTTTGTCACCCTATCCTATAAAAAAAAATCTGTATAACATTTAATATCTCACGGAAACAGATGAGCTTTTTCGCCTAGACTGACATCGGGGGTGTAACTCAGTGGTAGAGTGTCCGCTTCGCATGCTGAAAGTCCTGGGTTCAAATCCCAGCACCTCCAATCATTTTTATAACGTTCTTGTTACTTTTTTACAGACGCAAATTATATATAAATAATCAACATTGTAGCGGGCTTGACCTTTCGTTTCTTGACTTTTGTAACATTATAATTATAAAAATTATATGCAAATAATCAATATATATATATATATATATATATATATATATATATATATATATATATATATATATATATATATATATATATATTAGACCGAGCATTAAATAAACTTAAGTATAAAAAATGTTTTTATGAAGTCATAAATTATAATCACGATTATCAACATAATACAAATGTTCTGTTAATGATAATTACAAACAAACTACAAATAATATACTGTAATTGGTGATTTTTATTAAATATAATATTATATATAATATGTAACGTAATTAAAGCACACCCTCAGACACCCCAATTAGTATTATGTTATAATCATAATACATACACTGAATTTTTAGTTAAACATTTTTATGCACTGATTATTTATCAAATTAGTTATACTAATTCCGGGAGAATGTTGTGGTCACAGTACAAATTCACGAACGTATAGACTTTAACGTGCTTGAAATGTATATCTATTTCATCATAAAACGTCGCTTGCTGCTTCATATTTTAATAAACTTAGTTATGAATTTAAAGCGACGTACAATATACTGTCACACATTAATATTCACCTCATTAACAGTAGCCGAAATTTTTTAATAGTATGAGAAGCTAAAGTAAAACCTAGACACTCAGCTGGTCTCCAACCCTTTGAAGTCCACATTCCACGCATTCGAACAAAACGAAGGAGTTGAATGATTTACCCGCGCCTGTCCTTCCATCTGATTACAATATGCCTATATATTGTAATTAGATGGAAGGATAGGCGCTGATTTGAAGTCGATCAAAAATTGCCGTATAAGCTGTGTCAAAAATCAAAAAGTGTCGTCCTTCCAGTCAGAAGTAGATTTCGTAAAATTACTTCTCAACGCAATTATAAAGCAAATTGCCAACCGGTCCCCTTTAAATTTTATAAAAAGTGGATTTAATATTTCCCGAAGACTTCTTTGACAACAATCACATCCGGTTTTTTTTTTTGTTTATTAACCAAAACAAAAACTAAATATTATTAAAGTCACAAACGAAAAAAGAGAAATTTCTTTTAGTAAAAAATATTTTTAATACTTACTTAAAATATAATTCGTTAAATTCCACAGAAATAACTTTAAGGTATTTCACAAAAGGTGAAACGATTTTTAACTTTATCGTACTTATAATTTTTTAATCGTTGCTTTGGCATCCATCTTAGTCCTCAAGGCTGACAACGCTAAATGAAAATGATAGTAAAATTAAGTAAAATGATAGTAGTGAAATATATAAAAACTCCTGATTTCTATCTTAATATATATAAATTACTTGTTACGTTGTTTGTCCGCGATGGACTCCTAAACTACTTAACCGATTTTAATCTGAATCTTGTTTTTAATTCAAGCACTTAAAAACTCTATTATATAACACCAAAGCGAAACTTAGTAAGATTTTCCAGTATATTTGGTGTAAGGACGGTAAAGTACTTGTTAGGAAAGGTCCTAATACTAAAATTTACTATATTCGATCAAATAATGATATTGAATTACTCCTAAAACAATTAGATAGCTCTAAAACCTCTTAATCATATATTATTTTCTTTGTTTACTATTGTTCGAATATTCCTACCTAATTACTTACTACTCTTCAAACTTTATTATGACCATAAACATTAAAGAATTTGGTAACTGTAACGATATAAATAACTATTTTCAACAATTACCGAAAAAACGTCATGCATTACTTACAAGTTTACATTTTAATATACGATCACTCATAAAGAATTTTGCGAAGCTTCAACAAGTTATCCATAGTTCTAAATACCCCATAGACTTGATTATTCTAACCGAAGTTGGTGTAACAGATATGATTGTTAACCTCTTTAATTTACCGGGTTATAATATGTACTACCGATTGCGATCGGCTAAACGGGGAGGCGGTATTATTGCTTATGTCAAAAACCATCTCAAGTTTACACTAACACCACATAAAAGTATCATGTTCGAAAACATAACGGGTATCTTAAAACTGACCCCGACCGTAGATGTAGTTGTATGTGCAATTTATAAACCTCCAAAAAGAAACAAAAATTTGTTTGTAAAGGAGCTTGGCAGGTATATCTCAAACTACGACACTAATAAAAACCTCTTATTAATCGGCGATTCCAACATTGACCTAAAAACTATTTCATCTTACAGGGACACTTATTTGCAAACACTCAGCGAGCGCGGATTAATGTGCGGAATTTCAAACTATACTAGAATTGAAACAAGAAAAAATAAAGTCACTAAATCTTGCATTGATCACATATTTGCGAGGTTCCCCACATCAGATCCGTACTCAGCTGTGTTAGACGTTACATTGGCTGACCATCGGGGCATAGTGTTTACGTGTCTTGACGACTCACCACCTACAAGACGCGTGCAGAAAGTAACACAAAAAACTACTTTTGATCATACCATTTTTAGTAATGCGGTGAGTATTACAGATTGGAAACAGACAAATAACATGAGTTCGTCAAATGATATACTTTCATTTATAAAAAAATCGTTCCTAACAGCTATAAAAACTGCGACTATTAGTAGGTCTGTTAGGTATTCTAAAAATCGTAGGATTCTGCCTATAGCTCCTTGGATCAATGGTAATGTTACCCGACTATGTGAAAAAAGGGACTACTTATTTAAGCTTTGGAAAAATAGCTCTTTTGATCCTGAAATAAGACTAGAATATAATAAAACTAGAAATAAACTCAATAAACTAATAGAATCAAAACGAAATACATACTATCTTAATGAAATACATAATAACTTTAAAGATACAAAAAAGTTTATAAAATCATTAACCAGATGTTAGGACGAGTAACATTATCCATTGACGAGGCGATACTGAAGGCTTTTGACGGACAGGGCCTTACCACCAAAGCGATAGCTAACAACTTCGCAAACAGCTTTGAAAAGGCGGTTAAAGACATTGTTCCTCAATGCAGCTTAAAATTAACCAATCCACTAACTTATCGGAGACCGGTGGATTCAAGTATTTTGTTCAAAAAAGTTTCTCAGAACAATGTTAACGAAATTATTAAGAGACTGAACTCACATAAGGCTCCTGGACCTGACGGTATTAGAGTAACTGATCTAAAAATGGTTGATAAACATATATCTTTACCCATTGCCAATTTAATTAACTGCAGTCTTGCGTCTGGAGAATATCCCGACGACCTCAAAATAGGCTGTGTGAGACCTGTTTTCAAAAAGGGCAAACACGATGATTACTCCAACTATCGACCAATCACTCTGCTTTCTAATATTGATAAAATAGTTGAAAAAGCTATCTGTGAGCAGATTCATAATTTTTACCGCAAGCACGAAGTAATAAACAAAAACCAGTACGGATTTCAAGCAGGTAAAAGTACTACGGACCTTCTATGTAAGTTTACAGATGAGGTAAACGAGCATTTGAACCTTAAAAAATGTGTTCTGGCCTTGTTTATTGATTTTTCTCGTGCCTTCGACACGCTGCAACATCAACTTTTAATCCATAAACTGGATGATTGTGGTATCCGGGGTCCGTTACTTAATTGGTGTAGAAATTACCTCCAAAATCGTACATTTACGATTAAATTAAATAACGCGTTCAGTGACCCTAAGAATGTGACAGAAGGCACGGCCCAAGGATCAGTACTTGGCCCGTTGCACTTTTTATCTTATGTCAACGAGATGAATAACTGTCTGAAACACAGTTCCTGTTACCAATTCGCAGATGATACGTGTCTTCTCGTTTCGGGTAAGGATATCTCAAATGCGTGTAATGCTCTCCAGGCCGATTTAGACATGATGATACGTTGGTGCCATGACGTTGGTCTAGTGTTAAATGCCAATAAAACCAAACTCATGATTATCAAATCTCCGTATATGAGGTATCCTACTCCAAAACCATTAATTGCTCATAATCACGACTGCCTCCATCAACTAGGAACTTGCAAATGCCCTACAATCGAAGTTGTGACCACACAAAAATACCTTGGCCTTATAATTGACTCAAAGTTTAACTGGAACTACCACATTGAACATGTGTGTAATAAGTTGCGTCAGTTTCTAGCCAATATAAAAATCCTAAAAAATCGCATACCCTTCAAAGTAAGACTTATGCTTTACAACTCCCTGGCTGAATCTTATATTCAATATGGCTTGTCGAGCTATGGTCGGACGTACAAATCATATTTAAAACAGATCTATGATCTTCAATGTAGTATTTTCAAAAATATTATATCCCCTAATATACGTGTCCTAATTGATAATGACGAAAATGCGATTTTTAAACATTGTAAAATCTTACCAGTTTATGACCAAATTAAATTCATGTTATTTAAAAAATATTTCTTTCGCGACAGTTTAAAATCATATATAGAACATCCAGTACGTACGCGCGCTATGACACAAAACCGACTCCGGCATATCACTGCTAATAATGTGTACGGGCAACGGACGGCTGCTTATCTGATACCGCATTTAATAAATAACTTACCTTTCGATATACGCGAAAAAGTATCACAACAAAACATTAAAACTAAACTCAAAAGCTTTTTCCTATCTAAATTATAATTACATACTATATCTACTTAATAATACTGTACTACCTGCCTAGCTCTTACTTTTACTTTTACCTTTTACCTTGCTACTTCTGACTTTAACTAAGTTGTTAACTTACCTTTTTAGTCTTTATATTCTTGTTACACCTTCTACCTACTCATATACCTAACTATTGAATTAGACTGTGTTTTGTACATAATTCGCTTACCTAAATTTAATTATTTAGCATCAAGGTAAACCTCTGTGGTTTTTAGATGTTAATTAAGCCTATATTGGAATGTAATTTTTGTTTGATCCGATAAATAAATTGAAAAAAAAAATCAGATTTGCACACCGTGTGCAGTTTAGTCCAACTTGAGAGATAGGATAGTTTTTTTGCCCATGAGTGACCCACGATTTTTTTTGCGAATTTAAGAATTTTTAATAAGACATGACAAAGGGTTGCCAAAAAGGGCAGATGAACGTCTGCCTAGCCAGCTAGTATATTATATATTTGTTCTTTACAAACTATTACTTACTAGTAATGCTTTTAAGGTTACTAATAGAATAGATTAGAATGATTTTTATCTAATATAGATTATTAGATAATAGGTCCTTACTTATGAAATCGGCGTTTTGTACGGGAGGAATATAAAGTCGATTTTTTGTAAAATATATTTAATTAATCAAAGTGTGCACCGTTGCTATCCATACACTTCTGCTATCTCATAGGTAGTTCATTGATTCCTTTGCTAAAAAAAAACCACGGGAGCGAGAATCAATAAACTTTTTGAACGCGGTTTAGACTGCCGCATCAGAGTTGAATTTTTTTCCTTGTAATGAGTTGTCCAAATCAGACGTTTCAATTGTAGCTCATCTAACTTGGTTGTTTGTTTTGCAGTGTGTGGTCTTGCGTTGTCGTGAAGCAGCAGTGGCCTAGGGTGATTGATCAATCTCGGTTGTTTAGCAGCTAGTTCTTCCTTCATGGTTTGCAGTTGCTAATAATAAATATCTGCCATAATCGTTTGACCAGATTTTAGAAAGCTGTAGTGAACGACACCGGTGCTATTCCAACAAACACTCGCAAGTACAATTTTCTGAGTGAATTTTTGTTTAGGGCAGGATTTGGCTGGGTCTTCAGGGTTCAGCCATTGCGATGAGCGCTTCCAATTATCGTACAGTATCCATTTTTCATCACAAGTAATGATCCGATTTAAAATCTCTTCATTTTTGTGTCAGTTAAGCAAAGTAACACAGCAGTCGACGCGTGTTAGCAATTTCGATTCACTCTATTCATGAGGTACCCATCGTTCAAGTTCTTTTACTTTCCCGATTTGCTTCAAGTGGATTAATACAGTTTTATCACTTACCCCGAAGCCTGCAGCTGTCTCTGAAGTGCTTTGTGATGGATACGCTTCCAAAATAGTCTTTAATTTTTCGTTTTCCGCTTGGGTCTCCGGCCGTCCACGGGGTTGATTCTGAAGGTCGAAGTTTCCAGAACGAAAACGTTGAAACCAAAAACGTACCGTGCTTTCTTTTGCGATACCAGCGCCATACACATCATTAATCCTTTAAGCTGTTTCTGCAGCACTGGTGCCACGGTAGAACTCGTACTCGTAAATATACCGATATTTCATGTTCACCATTGTGGGGTAATAAGCGACGTCAAAGAAAAAAATAATAAGGAAAAAACAAATGAATAACTGTTTTCAAAACTCAAATGTACCAGCTAAATGAATTTATAAATTTGAATTTGGAATTTTAAACCAAAGAGGAGATATTTCAGATCAAAGTGGTCAGTATAACAAAACGCTAATTTCATATGTAAGGACCCAACAATACTTATTGAAATTGGTTTGCGGAAGCCCGTCTAGCTACGCTGAATCTATGTGGAGTAATGAATGATAATATGGATGAAGTATACGATATGATGTTGTATGATAGAGGAATAGATGTGTTATGTGCAAATGAGACGTAGCGGAAGGGAAAGGATGTCACTACACGTGGCATGTATACCGCGTACTGGTCTGGTGTAGACGAGACGGAGCGGGCATGCCAGGGAGTCGGTATCCTTACAGAAAGAATGGGTCAATGTGTGAAAGAATATGAATGTGTAAACCCGAGACTGCTATAGATACTAATGAAAGTGGGCCTAAAGAAATTGTTTGTTCTAGGGGTCTGCGCCCCAGACATGCTTAGGCTCACTAATATCCGAGAGCAATTTTGGAAGATGGTAAGGATGGTGTTAATGAAATGTAAGGGAAGTGAAAACATTGTTATGTTAGGAGATTTTAATTGAAGGGTTGGGGTGACGAGACTTGGCTACGAAAGAATATCGGGAACGTTTTGGTGATTAAAGTATAATAAGTATGGTGAAAGCCTCCTCACCGTATGTGTGGAAAGTTTAACGAACATATAGGCGATACATCGAAAATTGGCTAAATTAAGAGTACCTTTAACCGACGAACATGTATGCGTAGGTTTTTAGTATTGATGGATGTGGAGGAGGCGAGAAAAGTATGTCAAGGTCGTGCTAAACGGAAGTCTGTAGTCTTGATCTACCCCTCTGGGTAACAGGCGTGAGTTTTATGTATATATTATTAAAATGAAATGATTTACCACTGGTTCGGAAAATACCTCTGCCCTGGGAAGAACCAACAAAAAACCCAGCGGGAATTTTTGTTAATAATAATACTTCCATTGCTACTATTAACCACTCTTAGTAAGCTAAAATTGCTTGTGTTAGGAATGGTTTACGATAGTATTCGAATGATGGATTCGAACTCACAATCATTCTGTTTGCAGTTGGTTTACTTAAAAAATAATGCTACTGTTCCCTACATATACATCAAGTCAGATCACAATTAATTATTATGTAAAGCGATGCCTTTTTTGTCTTTTGATTTGCCTCTCTTCACCCGTCTTCTAAATAGCGATAAAAAAGTTTCCGACTATTTCATCATATATATGCTTCTTGCTTTTGTAGAATTGGTACCTCAAGGGGCTAAACTTTGACTAACATGGAATCTCATTATGTGTATCGACGATTAAAACTCTACTTTGGTGCATTTGAAATTGAATATCTCGTCCCATAGTCCTACAAATACGTTGTCATCCTTGAGGACTAAGATAGAATGCCTCGTTTGAACGAAACATAGGAGCATTAAGCTGCCATTTGATTTTTCGAAAGATAAGGTTGACAAAAGAGCAGACAGTCCACTATCGTCATTTTCTTACACATACGTGTTATGTACAGGTAAAGCTGAGAGGAGGCCTGTGTCCAGCAATTGGAAGTAAATAGGCTGATAATATTACAATTCTAAACATTAAGCAAGTTTTGGATAAAACATTTTTGTTTATTTTTCTTATTTCATTAGACACAATAATCCTCCGTTTGACAAAGACCACTTTCAAAAAAGGAATATTTATCGTGCTTGTATTTGAATATTTTCATGGTTTGTTGAAACTTACAATATTCTGCGAGCTCAACATGTTGTCAAATATTGCTGCTTATATAAAGCGCACTTCTTATAAACACGCTTCTTGTAATATTAACAGCGTTGCCGGTTTCGCTATTTTTTTAATAATATTTGGCTTTCATCTATTTTTATATTTAATCAAAACATCATGTTTGTTTAAGCATAACTATATTTAACTAAAGGAACTTTATACTCCGGCATGCCAATAAGCAGAACATTGCTTCTTTTTCACTCATTTTCGTACTACTTTTTACCCGACTACTACAGAAACACGTTTGTTATTTAGTGTGAGTATATATGTTTATCCGCTTCTACTTTCCTGTGTCTTGTTGTCTAAACAATTGAAAAAGTATTCTTATTAACCCCTCAATCCCAAAAAAAGTCCATGCAGTCGCCTGCGCCCACAAATTTCAAGCGGTCGCATGCGACTCCACCCACCCGCAGCATTTAAAACCATCCAACAAACCAACTTGTTCGTAGAAAAGTCTCTAAATATAAGTTATATTGGTTTAAAATACTGAGGATGTGCGCGGTCGAATCCGACGTCTTGGGTTTTGACGGATTGATAGCGCCACGGTTGGATTCAACCGCTTGGGTACTGAGAGGTAAAAAATCCGGCAATCCCCCTAGTGCTGCAGAGTTTCATGCCGGCGATCGACACTTGCCATCGGTGAGCCGCATGCCCGTTTACCCCGTCTTCTATGAAAAAAGATTTAAAAGCAAGACGTCTTTAGAATATCCTTCATAATAGTATTACTGTTCAACCTTAGGTGTTATTTTATAGAAATAAATCTGATAAACAGCAAAAACACATTTCAACTAATAAAAAGTTAATGATGTAGCCTAATTCTACAACTATCCTTGATTAAGTATCAAAATGCAGATGTGCGGTCACCACTGAAAACTAAAATAGAATACCTCGTTACTCGATGGTTGGTTTTAAAATAATAAAATTTTATTTACCTTTATTAAAAATATGTAAACAATAAAATCAGTTTTATTCCAGGTCTAATTTTTGTTGTTCTTATTTATTTCGCTATCACAACGAGCTTGCAGTCGACACAAGAAAAGACAAAATGTCTAAAACAGAAATCTCTCGTAAATAGAATTGTTTTCCATATCAGTTAATTGTCACTCACTTGAAATGCATTTGTTGAAAGAATTTTTCTTATATATTTTTTTCATAGGTTTTTGTATAGATAGGATGACAAACTAGCACACAGTCCTCCTGATGGTAAGTGGTTGCTTCAGCTTCAGCTGCTACAAATCAAAATGCAGATGCGTTGTCACCCGTGAGCACTAAGAAGGAATGCCTCTATTCCAGGAAAAAGGGTCTCCGGTTCTCTACACTAACCGTACGAAACACAGCAGCATTAAGCTACTATTTTACGCTGGTATTCGGTGAGAGCGTGGTTCTTCCCCGGTCGAGACGACCCATTCATGCTACAACTGTACTACTATATAACTGCAGTATAGCTCTACCACGCACATAGAATATTTTATAGCTAAGAGTAACTTCATGAGCTTAATAACTTCATTGTCATCATCAGCGTCGTCATCATATTTTTTTTTTCATTTATATATCATAACAGATCGTCACAAGTCCAACGGGGGACATAAGCCTACATAAAAACTGCTACAAATCATGGCTCGCAGCCAGCCTCACCCATCGTTCGCATCGCTCTCTGCATGTTACGTCAGTTCGTCACTCCACCTATTGTTCGCCCAACATTACGCATAGCAGTAAAAGGTTGCTACTCGAAATGTTTACTTCCCCATCGGTTGTCAGCTATACAGCTCAACTTATTTCTTTGACGTTGACAATTATCGACCACTTTGAGCAAATTTGCTGTGTACCGCATCATGCATGTATACCGCAAATTGAAGGGTCACAATAGTTATTATGATAAGTTTATTAAAGATCCTTTTATTTAAACTATCGTTAACATTAAATTTTTCCAGCATTTTCCATAACAAAGGTTTGGCTTTAAAATAAAATGTGATACCGATAGGTACGTGACATTCGTCATACGTCAAATTTGAAACAAAAAAGAATGAAAAGTTGACAATAGTTAATGTAAATCAGAAAGGAACCATCGTTAAAATTATAATAGAAAGCATGAACTGAAAACATAAATTACCGATATAACGTTCATTAACTTCAGTGTACCAAAATGTAAATCTGAGTCATTGTTTTAAGCAAATTTCATTACGAGCGGCTGTAAATGTGTACGCCGCATCGCGACTTGACTGTCATATGCTTTAATAGGCCTAATTTTAAATTAATATCCTTGTGATGCTATGAAACATTGTATTTTATACACATATCTATTTCCCTCAATTGCTAACGCTACGAATAAATTAAATATTTAAAAAAAGCGGTTGTTTTTGTTTTGTCGGTAGTTAACCGATTTCCTCAAATGAACTGAAAGGATTATATTTTATAGAATGAGGATGACAAACAAGCACATTATCACCTGATTTTACGTGAAAGTTGTTGCTTATAGACGTCTCTAGATTTATCCATGAAAAATAATCAAAATGCACATGCAAATGCGAATGTTGCAGCACGTGCGTATTCGTGTTAGAGCCACGCTGTAGCTACATTGTAGTTGTATCACGAATGAGTCGGCTCGGGCGGGGTAGGATTACACTCTCACAGAATATTAGCAGCTTCATGCAGCTGTGTTTCATATGAGTGTAGAAAACCGGAGACCTTTTTTACTGGAAACGAGGCATTCCATCTTAGTCCTTAGAGGAAACATCGCTTTGACATTATTGCCTTCTTTGTTTTTTAGCAAATTTTGCAGCAAGTAACAAGTATCCATGAAGTCTAGCGCTGTGACAAAGATAGATGATAAGTCCGTTTGCCACTGCATTTTAATAAAAATATATGAATTTAAGCCATTTAAAATCTGATAATCCACAATAGGCCGCTTAATTCTTCGGGATCGATTGGATTAAGTAGATGAGTGAAATGTGGGTGTAAAAGAAACGTGTATATAATAGCAGAATACTCAATAACATAAAACAAAAAAGTAAAGTTGCAGCCTATATACGTCCCTTTACTGGGCACAGGCCTCCCCTAATTTCTGAGAGGGTTTTAGGGCAAGGTAGTGCCCGCCGCGCTGCCCCAATGCGTGTTGGCGAACTTCACATGTCTTCGAATTATTTTCTTTTCTTATTCTTGAGACATGCAGGTTTCCTCACGACGTTTTCTTTACACCGCCGTCACGTGGTAAATAAGCACTAAAAATTGCAATTAACCATTTCATTGGTGCCGGCAGGGATCGAACCCGAGTTACTCGCATTCTATTATTTACAGCGAGCGTTAACCATCTGAGCTACCACGGCTATATACTTCAAAAAATTTTCCACACTTCAAAAAGTAAATATTTCTGAATGTGTAAAGAAAATATACATATACAATTACATTTATTTAAATATTTATATTTGAATACAAGCGCAAGAGAACAACAAAATAACGAAACTTACGAAAACGACGAACTTTTCGTAAGTTTCATAAATTTTGTTCTCTTTTGCTTGTATTTATTACCTTTTAAATAGTCAGTAGTAGGTATCCAGAACGGTTAATTCTTACAATTTTTGTGTATGTTCTCAATTTTGTCTTGTATGAATATAAATTTCCTTAAATAGGTATTCATAAGTTTATTTTTGTTTCTCGTGCCTTGGCTGGAAAACTGAAGAACAATGTTCTCACCATGTCGGCTTGATACAGGAGCATAATCAAGTGAAAAGCAATTGCAATTGTGGGTACATATCTAATAAAAATGATTATTACACGTCTATTAATATTTTCACACATTTTCCTCCCATGCACCATTTGTAATAAAGAGATATATTCATAATTGGGCGCAAACTGCAAAATTTCATCCAAATCATTGGAGTTGTTTCCGAGGTAGTAATAAAATTTTATTTTACATACTTATATAAAGTTGGGCTGTATAAATATATGAAAGAAAATGATATATTTACAAGAATGTATATTAGAGTAAAGGAAATAATAAGATATAAATACATCTTTTATCAGACCTTAAGGAAAAACTGAAAGAGGTCTAAAGTTCTCGTCAAGACAAAAATAATAACACACGCTACATAACTTTACTGTGGAGATTTCCCCGACTGCCTTCAGTTCTTATGACGAGACAGCTTGAGGTTACCATAAAATATTATTAAGTCACGTAAACTAAGCCTATGTGCAAAGTTTAATTAGAATCTGTTAACCGTAAATAGGTAAAAATCCAAAATTACTTAAACAAGAATCCTATATGAAACTTTTACCCTATTTCCCACCATTAAGGGCGAAATTAAATGGGAGTTTTTCCTTCAAAATTTAATGGGAGCACCCCTGAATTAAATCTTTTTTAACAAAAAAAGAATAATTAAAGTCGGTTAACAATCTGTGTATTTACCATGCATTATATATAAAAAACATACACTGAATGGACAACCTCCTCCTTTTTGAAGTCGGTTTAAAACCTCAAGTTTGTGACAATTGGTCTCAATTTCTCGCCAGTCCTGTCAATAACCACACGAAATACAGCTGCGTTGCGCTGCTATCGTAAACTGGTATACTTTGAGAGAATGCTTTGATGTCGGTCAAGTTGACTCATTTATGACATGATCGTTTGTAGGTTTACTATGCTCGTATCAGTTTACGCTAACAAATTTAGTCAAAAACAGTTTTTGTCTAAGATATTTACATAATTTGACTAAGACATTACAAGCACTTTGAATCTTCATGGCTCCACTGATATCGACATAGATGAACATATTTTAACTATTTTAGTCAATTCTTAGCTACTTTAAGGGAATGAAGTGATCGCTACGAATCTATCTATTATTTAATTTATTTTTTGATTTTTTTGGTATTTTTTGTATTGGTTTTAAAATAATCATTTACAAAAACAGCCCTGCTTGTTTTCTTGCTAGTTCTTCCCAGGACAAGGGTATTTTCCGAAAAAAAAAATACGTATTATGTATAATGTTTATTAATAAAAAAAAGTTTATTTTTCTATAGCCAGATAGTAAAGTGCACTTTCGTCTAATAAAATTTTACACCCTTGTCTTGAAGACACTGTAATCGGATGAGAAAACAGTGCTGGCAAACTATTAGTGTGTATTACAGTTTAGTTAAAATGCGTGGAATGTCTATAACGAAGAGGCGATGATCCGCCAAGCATCCGGTTGTTCGATGGTGGAAAATGGAGGGAGGAATAAAATCATGTTATTCGTGCGACATATGAATTAAACACAAAATTAACCAAAGTACGCTATTTTCATATCTATGGTAGTTAATTGATTCAATGAATTACTTAAAAGCTCAAATATAACAAAAGGGTTTTAACATAATTTTCTACAAATTACAAAAGGGATTTTAATGGAGAGTTGCAAGCAACACTCATAATTGAATTAAAGCTGTTCACGTTCCTTTTATTGACTTTAATATGATTTTCCAATTATAAAGTTGGTTGAGTACAGTTTAAATTGTTTTATATTCCAAGTTCGTGTATAAGAAGAAAACTGTGCACTTTTCGTAGTTTTCCTTGTATTTTTTTTTTGTTTTATATGCAATAAAAAAGTAGAAATTTGGTGTATTGTGTATTGTACATTTTTTATATAAAACTGATGTGACAAACGAGCCTATAGTTGACCTGGTGGCTACTGCAGACCATAGGCACCTACAGCAACCTTCAAAAATAGAAGTCTACAGATGCGTTGTCACGTCTGATGACTCACAACGCCTTACAGCTTCTAATTAAACTAGTTAGTTTACTAGTTACTAGTTACTAAGTAGTCTATACCCTTCAGAGTGAAACACAAAAGCGCAAGCACTGTTAATGACTGCAGAAATTGGCAAGGGAGTGATAACTACCCAGTCGGACTCCTAGACAGAATAAAAGTTCAACCACCTAGTGAAACTTGTACGTATTCGCCATATTAGGCAAACGTATTGGTGGTCACAAATTTAGAAGTCTCGTATTCCTTTTGCTACTTTTGTGTACAGCTATCATGTTACTTTTGGCCTATTTTTGCAACGACATAACTTCCCCCAACTTAGAAATATGTTAGTGCCGTAGTGGAGGATGTCGGTAAATATTTTCTACAATGCCAGGTATTTTTGTCCAGCCGTTAACTTTTACAAGCTGGTAAAAAAGGAGTAAAATAAATATGTAAATAAATAACTAAATCTTTTATTTCTTTAAAATCTTAAATTGGCATGTCAGAAATAATGCATAAAATAAAAATGCGTAGACGAAATGGGAGTAAAACCTCTGATTGTGTAGCGCGATATGGTGCCGGGTTTGTATCTCAGGTCGAGACAAAATCATTTTTTCTTGCAAGAAGTTCTCAGTAACAGCCCAAAGTATTTCATCTCCGTGTCCTTGGTCCTGCACCTGTTCTCTTTCCGGTCATGTTGTATTGCCGTTTCATCAAACTATGACAATGAGGGAATAGAGAATGCGTGCTTGCGCACACACTCGTTTTCTATTATCTTGTTCTGCTCAGATAGCTAGTCTCCGTTCAATTGGCCAACATGACCAAAATTCGGTACTGCGGGACATTACCGTTTTTCGTTCCGTTCATACAACGTGCTCAGTAATTAATGAGTACATAGTGAGGAGACCTGCATAGATAAGCCCCCCGCCAGACAATCTTCAAATGGCATGGGAAGTAGCGAGAAAAGGAGTTATTATAGCCAATGATATGTATCATTGTCATAAAAATAAATATACGTCGTCGCCCTCGTCAACGCAGATGGTGACCCTACCAACTAAAAATTCATCTGTGAGTCTGTCTGCTGATTCATTTGTGGATCCATCTATTTTTCCTTTCGTTAGTTTATCCGACTGATTGACTAACTGAATGTTTTTATACAGATAAGTATCTTTCTAGATATTCACGACAGTTAAAAATACAAATAAATCATCATCACTCATCATAAGTTTAATAATACTGAGAAAAGGTTAAAAAAACGAATTAAATTGTAAATCGACCCAACGTGTACAGTAGCAGCTATAAATTACTATAAGCGCCGATTGGACTATTATGAAAACAATTCAAAAACTAATATATAAAAACTGTTTCCGATATACCGTATCTCGTAGTCCATAACGCTCCCTTGACGTATGATCCTCGTTCGTTTGACGTGAGCACGAATTGTATTCATAAGCTCCGACGTTACGGCAAGTTGCCATCGAATCCATTTGACTAACAATATGTAGACATTATTTCATGGAATAGTATTTGTAAAAAGCTTTAAATTTATAAAAATCGATTGAATTAAAACAAAAAGGATTATTATAATTGTGTTTTATAAATTATGAGCTAGCACTTGCCCAAGAGCTTACTGACTGTATTTCTTGGAAATTAAAACGCTGTAAGTTTAATTGAACTAAGAGAATCGATTAATCATAATGGAAAAAGTTTTACTTGTAATTTTATTCCAAAAAGTCGCAGTGAATCAAATACTGTGAACTGAAATAAAAGAGGAAATATTTCTAATTACATTTTTAAATCGTCTTGTTTTTATTGACTATTGACTACTTGCCGATAAATTAATGTTTGTCGTAATTATCTGGTTGTAATAATCTGTAGCAATCGAATTCTGTGTGCTCGTGTAAAATGAAATTTTAACTCATTTGAATAGATAATTACAAACAGAAGTTTTTCTCTCTTTCTGGTAGGTGGCGAAATGAGTTCCTCCCCGTACTTTACTATGTAAATATTAATCTATTAATAGCTTGAATATTTTGTTATTTTTTGGCAACTAACCAACATAATAATAATAGTAATGTCCTCCATACCCAATTACGGTCATGACGGCTAGTCTCGACGGAGACTAGTCATTTGCGCAAGACAGGATTATAGTGCCAAACTATATGCGCAAGCGCAATCATCATCATAATCATCATTACAGCCTTTCACAAGTCCACTGCTAAACACAGGCCTCCTCCAAGTAATGCCAAAGCACGGCCCTTAGGCACCAGAATCCAACAACTTCCTGCATGTCTTACCAGGTCGTCACTCCATCTAGTGGGGGGTCACCCTACACTACGACTATCGGTACGAGGCTGCAACTCGAGAACTTTTTTTCGCCATCGGTTATCGGTGCTTCGAGCTATATGGCCGGCCCATTGCCATTTCAGCTGACTAATCCGTTGGGCTATGTCGGTTACTCTGGTTCAACTGTGGATATCCTCATTTTGAGTTTATCACGCAGAGAAACCCCGAGCATGGCCTTCCCCATAGCTTGCTGAGCGACGTTGAGCGTCCTCATATGGCCAGCAGTGAAGGACCACGTCTCAGATTCGTAAGTCACCGGTAACACGCATTGGTAGTACAATATATTTTCAGAGTTTGAGGTATACCTGACGAGAAGATGTGTCGTATTTTCCCAAAGGCTGCCCAGCCGAGTTGAATTCGTCGATTGACCTCCGAAGTTGGACTTATCTATTCGGACTATTTGTCCCAGGTAAACGTGGTGGAGGTAAGCCGGTATAGGTGTGACATGAACATTAAAGATGATCTTTTTTGTCCATGTTCATCTTAAGTACTATCCGTTGGGAGACCCCATTGAGGTCATTGAGCATAGTGCTTAGGTCCTTCAGAGATTCTGCCATAAGGAATATATCGTCGGCAAATGGAAGGTGAGTGATGTCTCTGACTCGCCTTTGAAGTTAATACCGTATCCTTTCCAGTTCAGTAGCTTTA
Source organism: Parnassius smintheus behrii (assembly GCA_036936625.1). Lineage (NCBI taxonomy): Eukaryota > Metazoa > Arthropoda > Insecta > Lepidoptera > Papilionidae > Parnassius > Parnassius smintheus. Next base: position 8,171,747 of record JAUPFT010000004.1, on the reverse strand, counting down.
ACACGTCTTTCAATCGCTTCTGCTTCTGAAGAGCTTCTGAAGGACTTCAAGCACTGATGTTCCACCCACTTCCAGAAGCTCCGCTGTAATTTCATCCTCGCCTGGGGCCCTGCCGTTTTTAAGGTACTGGAGAGCCATTCTAATCTCGCTCAGACTAACGTCCGCGATATCATCGGAATAGTGTCGGAATAACACTTGCTCTTGGATGTGACACTTGCATGTGGCTCTAGTGATGATGTGTACAGTTGCCCATAGAAACTCTCAATCTAACTTAAAATCGTTTCCGGGACACCTACGATTTTGAACATCGGCCGCTACTCAGTTTTCAGCTTTGACAGTTAGCTCTTTCTGGCAGACAGATCTCTGTCAAAGACTTTGGAGCCGTGGTTCTGCTCAATCACTTCTTCAATACGAGCTGTGTTGAAGTTGAGTAAGTACCGCCACATGCATTTAGATACCTGTCTGTTTAGTTGCCTGTATGCCTTCAAATCTGCTGACGACTGCAGATTCATCTCCCGTCTAACAGCCATGAGATTGAGAGTGTGATCCGAGAGTTTTTGTGTTCTTCTGCAGCGGGTCTTGCAGAACTTAGCTCCAACCGCAGAAGAGTTTCCACAAGCTTGTCATTCATATCGTCCACTGAATTGCAATTTTCTAGACACTGAAAGCAGTTTTGTAACTCGAGCTGAAAGTTTTTGGGATTTTGGATTAGAGCACGAGAGGTACGGAGCATTTTTTTTGTTAATTGTTTAATTTCTCATAAGCAATTGGTAAGCTTTTGAAAAATAAAAAACTTTTCCTGATCACCATTTTTACTAAAAACATTCGAAAAATTTCATTTTCTCTAATTTAGTTTTGAATTTACATCCCCGACTGTTTGCAAAAATTTTATTTGTTGATTATGCATTTCTTCTGTTTCACCAAATACTAAAATATCATCAAAAACAGTAAATTGAAAACAAAATGTGCGATTACAATAATTCTACATGAATTCTTTGTTAAATAAGAGGTACTCTCAAACTAATCTCAATTACTTTTGTAACCAATGCATTTAGCGCTATCAGCCAACATGTCAATTAAATTTTAAAGATAATTTTTCATCGGTACTCCTACGCATTATCAACAAGAAAACAGATTCTTCATTTCCTCCGAGGACTCCGGTCACCCAAATTTTCACTTTTAGTGCCATCAGAACAGACATAAGATCAGGTATTGGCATTCTCTTGTACATATTTGCCCACATTCAAACACTTTAATCTGTCTACCTAGTTATATTTGACGACATTCCGTACTGTATTATACATTTACTGCTACGGGGAGTGCAACGTGTATTCATCTATTGTTTCATTTGAATGCGCGATGCATGAATAATATTTACGTTACACAATTCTCTGCTATGTATTTGATGCGTTTTCTGATGACCTTTATAGTCATTGTAATTTTAGGTATTCTAGAGTTTGTTTCCTGATTTCTGTTTGATGCATGCAATTCCAAAGATCTATAAATCACTATTGTTTTATGTTTGGATACTTAAATGTGATGACGAATAATTGCAAGCTATTAACTGGTGAACGATAGAATTAGCCTTCATTCCGGGAATCTATTTTGTACTATTGTGTTGTGTTGTAGCCCACATGACATGGTAATTCTTTAGTAATCTGCTGCACGAATTTATGGTCGCCGAGTGGGCGGGTAGATGGGGTGGAGTGGTAGGAACCTCCCCCTAAAAGAATTAAGTGCCGAACCCCCCCCTTTTTATGATTTTTTTAGTAATCTGTCGCATGAATATATGGTCGCCGAGTGGGGGTGCGGCTGGGGTAGGAAACTCCCCCTAAAAGGGGGAAGTGCCGGAAACCCCTTTTTTTTTGTAAAATCAAAACCTCACTTTTTTATACAGGAATATTGACGCAGTTACTTCTGCAACGGCTTCGGCACTGCGGGAAGTGCAGCCCCTTCACCCTTGCGTAGCAAATCGCTGGCACCTAAGCGAGCCGTAGCGGCTGAGGCGAGCTACAGTGGGCGGGGGATGCTCTCCCTCCGTGCCTACGGCTTTACAAAACACTCTAGGGGTAGGGCAGACAAGACTACGTGGAGTCGGGGTGTGCTAATTCAGTTTTAGAACCAATTCTACCAATTTTATCTATAAAGTCAAGTTGCTCTTAACTCTGCTACTAGAGTGGTAAATGAAAAAATGTAATGTGAATTGTTATAATTTTGTTTTCTGATAAACCTCTTGACTGCTCTCCACTGCAACTCAATTTGTTGTATATAAGTCCCATCTCCAGCCACAAATGGATTGTCTGGGTCCGAGTGATTAATTTTTTTATGAGTGTATCTGTGTTAAAAAAACAAACTGACATATTTGCGTTTCGTTATATGTAATTTAAAGTGAAATTTATTTTTATCGTAATTAATTCAAAAGGCATTTCCGAAATCCAAAAACAGTGTAAATGGGTCGAGCTTAACCCTGACAATCCTCCTAAATTGAAAACATAATTAAAAAATCAAGTATCGGAAATCTACTTCATAATCCGTGAACAAATTGACATATTACACTATTTTCGTGAAATTTGTTTTTATCGTAATTAAATCAAAATGCATTTCGGACATCTAAAAACAGTGTGATAGGTTTAAGATTAACCCTAACAAGCCTCCTAGACTAAAAACATTATCAAAATCAAGTACCGGATGTCTAGCCAACCCGATATAACCTCAAAACTTTAACTATCGATATCTCGAAAAATAAGGATTTCCGGCATAAAAAGCAGCTAAGTGGTAATCAATAGCATCATTGCCTGTTAAACAAAATTAAAAAAAAATTTAACTAAAGCTAAAATAATCACTTAAATCGTGCAGCAGATTACTAAAGCCGACCCTAAATATTTATTTATGTCATGTGGTCCACTACTAATAAATTATATATTAGAATTAAATTAAGAGGTAGTCTAATTAAGGTCCCAGATAGATCAACACGTCTCCTTCTCCTTGAAACCTTTCCCACTTTACATGGCGACCCTGCCAGGTGGTGCGCTGTTACGCTGCACGCACATCGCCGGGGCTTGAAATTATGAAGAATGATGTCATATAAATTAAAATTAAATAACAATGAACTGACAGAATTTCATATCGCACAATAAAAGAAAATAATAAAATGACAGTGTTAATTAACACTGATATAATTTTATTGTAGAATCAGAATACAAAATATTTTATGTACCATATGCTGTATTGATAATTTCAATTTAATTAATGTTAATTTTGACTACCTCGTTGATCTGATGGTGGTTAGCATGACTGCTATTCATTTAAACATAAAATTGAATTTCGGGTTAGACCAAAATTTATGAATTAATAAGTTAAGAAAATGAGTTTTTCCGTCAAGAAATTCTTATCAGTAGTTGAAGTAAAAAAGTTGGTGGTGTCTCACCCTTACGCCTCGGAAAGTACATGAAATCGATGATCCTGCACTTGATCTCTTTCCAATCGTGTTAAATTGCCATCCTATCGAATTAAGACAATCAAAGAACAGAGATTGATCCTGTACTTGTACAAGTACTCGCATTTAATCGAATCAAAGAAGGCTACAGATGCGTTATCATCTCTAAGGACTAAGATGAAATACCTCACAGTGGTGCTCGCACTGATATTTGATTATAGAAATTGCTAAGAAAGTAGTATTTAATCAAACAGACTCTCAAATAAAAAAGGAGTCTTACCACCCAGCCAATCCACGTAAACAAATGAAGATACCTCATCAACAAATTTTAAAAATACATAATATAACTCTAAACAAAAAAATTTCTTTACAAAAAAAAAAGAAAATTTAAACGCTTAATTCCATTAATATTCATGATGTGTACTCTCCGCACTATCAGAATTTAGCACAATGAAATATAACGCTATTGCATGAGACCTCATGAATTTATTCATATATTTAAATTGTTCATTTCTATACTCTGTAAGTTGTTAATGAGATTTAGTTCTAAACACACATGGATTTATAGCCGCTAACAAATATCGTTGGCTATCCTTTTAACGCTCCGTAATATAATACACATAATGTATATTGTAAGCTTAAGACCAATTGGGGATTCCACGTTGTGGAATATTTAGGTAGGTAGGTAGGTTACGCTTTATAGATTCGTCTGAACCAATATTGTTGCCTATGAATGCTGACAAAGCAGAACCATGGGAGTTCAGGCTGCCATACGCACACCCATTATTAAAATGTAACGCTAAGAATGAGAGTAAGGACGATTTCGGTGGGTCAAATACATTAATTTTGTTTACCGTACAATATTGCCACCAAAGCTTATGTGAGTTACTGTATTGCTGTATGGCGCTAGTAGAAAATGATGACAGCATTAGTGTAGCCGAGTGTGCGCAGGCGCCCCGTCGACTGAACGCCCGCTGGAGAGCTTTGCGACACCCTTGGTAAGTTCTTGTGCAGGGGGTGACACTCCTTGAAATGAGATTGCAAGAGATTTTTATTGGGGTTTAAATAAATGACGTCAGAAACTATAAGGTTTTGCAATAGTGGAAACCATGGTTGTGATGGCCAGTTAGGATAAACTAATATGCCGTATGCACTGTCGTCGATTATTTCTCTAAGGCATTTTAGTATCTGGGAAAATGGTGGGAACGTGTAGAAGTAGTGGTTATGCCAGTCTGCTGTAAATGCATCGACGGATACTGCGTCAGGGTCTTGTTTCCATGTGATGAATTTAGCACACTTAGTGTTATCTCGAGACGGAAATAGGTCTATCTCGGGTTGACCGAAATATTTTACTATGCTTTGGAAAGCTTCATCAGAAAGGGACCACTCAGTATCCGGATTAACTATTCTAGACGTAGCATCAGCACGGTTTTCTTTGGTAAAGTCGCGCTGCTCGCATCATTTCCAAAGGGACCTGACCAAGTCGTTTAAGTAGGTGTATTGAATAACCTCCATACGATTTATGTAACTAATCGCGGTGATATTGTCCATGCGTAGTAATATTGCACAGTTGGATACCTTGCTGGTAAATGACTTCAAGCCAAAAAAGGCTGCCATCAGTTCTAAGTAAATGATATAGAATTCTTTTTCTGATGATTTCCATTTACCATGTATTTGAGCGTTCTTATAAACGGCACCCCAGCCTGATCGCGACGCGTCGGTATAAATTTCGATGGCAAATTTTGGCTGTCAAAACCAATCTTCTAATATAGTATTAGGTAGGTTAATTTTGACTTCTTAATTATTATTATGCTTAAGTAATGCAAGGAACTTCTGACGCTCTAAGATCTTAGTGTACACCCAAGCGTACTTAACGGCTGGGCATGCTGCGACTGGTATAACGTGTTGTATAACTCAATGGGTATAACAATGAGTTGAGCTTACTCACGAATAGAACATGATTGAAGTTATGTAAATTTTGTAACCCACTCGGCAATATAACGTCGCTTATTGTCTGGTAATTCTATACTAAGGTTATTGGTATCATAACAGAATCCTAAATATGTACAGGATTGTCGCGATTTTAACATACTTTTGTCATAATTAACAACGAAGCCTAGAAACTCGAGTAATTTCAAAGTTTCATTAACACTATCAAGACGTAACTATCTCCAATGCATAAGATATCGTCTTAATAAGACACTGATTGAAAACCGCGTTGCCTGAGATACGCCATAACTTCCTTTATAACCTTAGTGAATACCCGCGGAGCTACGGAGGTAGGTCGATGGTAGCGAGATATCCATCGCGTGATATTAATTTGCATGCAGTTCGATAATACTCCATTTTAAAATGTTCGTTTTTTATTAGTCTATTTAATGACTTTAAATTTAATATAAAGCGTTTATCGCCGTTAGGCTTCCACGTAAGAAATATTTTAGATATAAATTGGTTTTTAGTCGCATTACACTCCGAGATAGCCCCTAATGACTTCAGTTTATTGATGGCTTTTATCATATCTGATTTTTCAGTATATGATAGATTATTTTTAGGGGTTACTGATTGACTCACAGGCGTGGGAAAAGGTATGGGATAGCCGTTTTTTAACCAATCAAGGATTACATTGTTGTTTGTTATTTTCCGCCATCGCTTATAAAAGTGGGTAAGTCTACCTGCATGTATCTGTGTCAACGGTGAGACTACGCGGGCGCCAGAGGTTTGTCGTGCACTGCGACGCGCTGTGGCAGCTGCGCTGGAGACGTGTACGGGCGGCGACTTCCTGCCGTCGTCGGCCTTCTGTATGCACCCCCCTCTCCCCTGTTCGCCGGATATCGAGGGGGCTGGCTCTAGTTTCCCTGGTAGGATGGACAGGCGCTGGGCTGTTGAGCTGCAGTTTTTGCAGGCTTTTTAATGGAAAGACCTTGCTTCTCAATGGCCTTGGCGGTTTTAATTTTCTCAGACAGGGACGAACCAAATAGTGATTCGTCCCGTTCGGACTCATTAACAATATTTAAAATGGCCTTGTCCAAACTAGGGGTGATTAATTTTATACGTGCCTGCGTTGCCAAGTAGTGTGAGTCACAAAGTAGGCGGCAACCATTGCTCAAATGTTTCATTGCTAGAACCTTGTTACCACTCATCAGCAGCAGGTTCATGCCTCTATTGATGGCATTGATGTCCGTACCGAGCTACTGTTGAGACGCTGTAAGTGTATTGTCCCGGTTGCGAACCATGTTTGGTATTGCCGCCGAAATTTCTGCAATCAATTTCGGCGCTTGCAAAAGTCTACAATTGTCTGGTATAGGGTAATCCTTCATTAGGATGTCTTTACTAGATATAGGCATTCCTTTTTTAAGCAAAGGAAGCCACAATTGTGATAAATTACCGTGCATGTTATCGCCATAATCAGACAAGTCCGACGTGGCTTCACCGAGGGCTGACAGTAGATCGGGGTCAAGCTCGGATTCTGCGGAACCATTGGTTTCCGCTTGAGGACATGGTTCCGTATGGTCGTCACGTTGATTAACATCGTATACCGGATCCACGTTGTATAAAATATCAGGTGCCCCGGCTGTTGGTTCCACAATGGGTTCGTTATCATTACCCAAGGTCACGTCAAGATCATCGTTCCCTAAAATTACAATTTAAAATTAATTTAATTGTGAAGATAACCGATTGAGGGTAGCGTGAGAATGAAATTGTAAATATTTGCACGAACGTTACTCTCGTGCAAATATTTACAATTTCGACCCCGATGCAATTAAAGTAAATTAGTTAGGTGTGACAACGTCTATTTTATAATTTAGTTTCAAAAAATGTTAAAGTTATTGACTCGCAGTCAATCCTAGAGCATTTGCGAAGCTGATAACACTGTGCACTTTTTGATCAGTAATTAAAGATTGTATTTTTGCTTACCTTCCGACGATAATAGTTGTAAAGGCCTTTATTCTTCGTCTTTGCCTTCTTTTTCTTCGATTTTACGTATTTAGCATAGTCGAGCATAGTGTTCAAGTTTCGACTGTGCGCTTCTTTTTGGCATGTTGCTTGCAGAGCGCGTGCGATAGTTACCGCGCACGAAAAAGGAATGAGCTTACGTCACAGAGCCAACACAAGGCAGCCATACCGGAAGTAAGTAACTAAATCGTTCAAAAAAATCTCTAAAATATGTGCGAAGTTACCAAGTAAGTAGGGAAACTACATCGTTATAATCATATCTGAAAAATGAAGCAAGGAATTATAATGACGAGTTATTTAACTATTCGCCATAGGGAATGGCGATTATACGGTATTCGACTATTCACAATAACCATCATTCGCTGCATCTCAAAAAACCCCGGTCTCGATATGTCAATTTTTTCGGGAGTTATCGTGATCACATACAATAAATATGAGTCTAAAATTACGATAAAGATTTTGATTATACTTGCAGATTAAAGATATTAAAATAAATTAGTTAAAACCTTAGTAAAAATAAAGTGATGTGTTTTTAATAGTTTTAAGATGACCTCCATGTGTTTTGCCTCTAAACCAAGCATTAGGAGAAATTGAATTGGCTATGGCTGACCGCACTTAGCGGTTTTAATTGATTTTTGCAAAGTAACGTCCGTAGAATACTATAATACTCAGATCTTATTTAAATTGTGGTATGTTTTGTCTAAATTTCACCCTCGAGTTTTGGCTCGGTAAGACAACGGTTTTTAATAACTCCATAAATATATTCATTGGATTAAATTATTCATTACCGTACAACCCAATTGTTAGTGAAATTTACTTCGAGAATTTATTAACAAACTACAAAATCATTTTGCTTAAATAATTTTTGTTAGTCTGAAACTTTTATGACAGTTCACTTTAAGGTTACTGTTTTAACTGACTTACTTGAGCCGTGGTAGCTCAGATGGTTTACGCTCGCTGTAAATATAACAGACCGCGAGTAACCCGGGTTCGATCCCCGCCGGCACCAATGAAATTGTGTTAATTTCAATTTTAAGTGCTGATTTACCACGTGCTCGGCGGTGAAGGAAAACATCGTGAGGAAACCTGCATGTCTGACGAATAAAGAAAATAAATATTTCAGACATGTGAAATTCGCCAACACGCATTGGGGCAGCGCGACTGACACTTCCTTGCCCTAAAACCCTCTCAGAAATGAAAGGAGGCCTGTGCCCAGCAGTGGAACGTATATAGGCTGTAACTTTTTTAACTGACTCGTGATTCGAAAAGTGAGGTCTGCAAAATCACTATATTATAATACAAATATATGACACATTTTTTGGTTATCTCTTTTCGCAAAGCTGTATTTAGTCAGTGGTCTCATACATGACGTTCAATTAAACCAACTGGGAAAATAATTTACAACCGATATAATTTTATTAAAAATTATCTATCTATTTTAAAACAATTAATTATTTTAAAAAATTACAATTTTTAAAAAAAAATCGTTTGTCTTACCAAACAATTCTTCTGAAACATTAGAGGCATTGTACATGGACAAATATCCAAATCCGAAAGAAGTATTTGCAGACCACACAAATATTGTACCGTGTGTAAATAGAACCCGTAGCTTTTGGCATAAAAAGATTAGCCACTAAACGACGTACCATCAAATACTTTTGAAAACACATACTTAATTTTACACAATTTACTTCAACTAGGTTGGTATACCTGGAAGTGTTTGATAAAATTAAGACAACTCTATAGAGAGAAATAACAAACATAATTATTCCAAAGTTATAGGTTATGTTTAAAAAAATGTAATCTCGCTGAGTTTCTTATTGGTTCTTCTCAGAATAAAGGTATTTTCCGAACAAAATTAAATAAAAATTACTTTCAATAAGTATTATATTATAATCAATATTGAATGAAAATTATTTTATTCTATTCTATAATTATAATGTGTGGTATCGGCCTATGTCCAGTTATGGTTAAAGACTAACAAAAGCCTACTGCTGAACATAGCCCTCCCCTTATAGATTTTCTCATGCAACATCCAGTTGCCACACTTGGCAGGCGGGTCGACTACCGCAGTTTTATTTTTCAGTTGTCAGGTGCTACTGCTTACCAGATTCAGCATTCCTCTATCGCTTCTTACGAGACCCACGGGATGATATATAGTGGTTTCACTCCCGAAACCACTACATAGTGGTATGTTTGCAATCTATTTATAGCATCTATTAATGTGGCGCTATTTATATTAAAGTTAATCAGACAGAACAATCTTTAAGCTTTTCGAATGAAATATAACCTAATCTCATCTATTAGTCAAGTTATATAACAATCTTGTCAATCATTCCAAAGGTTAGACCGTACAGACATACAGAGATAAAGAAAAATTTATAAATGGTTATTCATATATAAATTTATATATATATTATATATTTCATATATCATATAAACACCCCCATGAGATAGATAAAATGAATTTATTTCGATAGTACAAACAGGTGCCCCAATTTCATTTATTTTTATAGATTTTATCTCTTATATGTCAGGTATAATATATCAAATGTCAGGATATTTTAGTATGTATAATTCACGATTTTCTTAATTATTCCCACAATGACCTTCAGCGACTTACGATAAAAATACAACATGAATAAAACAAACAGTTATCAAAAAGATGGTTCAATTGTTCTTCTAATGTAAAACATAATAGCGTGCAAAAGCCCTTCAGTTCAATAAAAGGCATTTATTTTGATATTACACACGGACACTTCAATTTTAATAAGTCAGATGTGTAGAAAACATATTGTTTCAAGCTTTACATTTATATAAATTATTGCTGACTTTTGTCAACAATCAGGTGAGCATCCTGCAATAAATTTACATCGTTGCCGGTTCCTATTTAATATTCTCACGCTACGTAGCCTGTGTTGAAATATTTCGAACGCAACACTAGGTTTAACAAATGCCCGTCGTCCGTCCCGCGAAATGCTGCAAATCACAATTACGCACTTTTGTTATGAGTTTTGTTTTATTATTATTTGCTTTTTATTATGACAGTAGGCGAATTTTTCATAATAAAGTGAAATATTTATACATTATTTATACATATAACATTGTATTTTGACCTGTAAATCCTTAATGGAAACTTCTTTATTTAGGATATTTTTATAAACTTTAACCACCACACATTGGGTGCGTTTGGCAGAAAAAATTTATTAAATTGGTTAGTTTTAACCGGGGAACCTAACCTAATTTAAATATATGTTTGTAAATCTATTAAAAACTAATAAAACTTAATTAAAACTTACCGATCATGAATTTTAATAACATGTATATGTTTATTCATGTCATTATATTACTTAAAACTAATATTGCACAAAACAACTTATAAAATCTACTTCAAAACAAATAAATTAAATAAGCAAAATGGGGGATTGTGGCAGCACTACTGAAGTTAGCAAACGTGTCCTGGTCGAAAACTGTTTAGTTTCGCCATTTTGCTTACAGCGCTTGCTAGCGCTTTTTTTTCTGCCAAACGCACCCATTAGGTCACTCTTTAGCTTCGGTCCGTTACTTAAACTAAAGCATCTTAGATATGAAATGAAGCCTGTGCCTAGCCAGTCTGACGTATGAACGATGTTACTTTGAGTCTTATGTAACGTTTGGACGATATGGTATTTGAGATAAACATCACTAATTCATGTTTTATATCTTCCTCCCCTCCCTCCCTCTCTACACACACACACACACACACACACACACACACACGTGACGCATGCACGCACGTGACGCATGCACGCACGTACGCAAGCGGCACGCACGCACGCATGTACGCACGCACGCACAGTACGGCACGATATTTCGTTGGCAATTCAAAAATTATGTAATTTTGAATATTGTGTAATTTACTTATACCTTTAGCCGTGGCAGACCGGGCCCTAACCGCTCGCTTTAAATTTCAGAGTACGCGAGTACAATTCGGACTTTCTTGCCGGTACCAATGAAGGAAACCTGTATGTCTGAGAGGCTAAGCAAATAATTTCGATGACGTAAAGTCGTCTAATATACATTAAAGAACGCGGTGAACACTAACCCTCATAGAGAGGGGCCTGTGCCCCGCTGTGAAACGTATGTAGGATCATTATTTTATAATTGTTGACATGTGGTGGTGGTGTAATAGGTTACTATAGGATTGAAAGATATTATGGCTTACGGGAGATGGCGAGGCGACATAACCGTAGTTTTGGGCTAGCCTATTATATATGTCAAATTTAATTAGCTAAAATCCGCGTTATAAAATAAAATGATGTACCTTACATAGTTTGAAGATCACCTCCCGCCTGGATCAATGAGGACATCCATGACTTTTACTGCCACTAGGACGGCGCTACTTAGAAATTAAATAAAATATTTGCCATATTTCATAACGGGGGAATTAAATTTGATAGAAAAGTGTAGAGTGTTACGGCCCTCAGTTACCCCGACAAAAGTCGACCGGACTAGGGCCCATAGTAATCCAACTCGACGAGCAACCGAGGGGAGGGCCCAAATGGCCTATGGATATTTAATTTATAACGGCTTAAATGGCCTATGGATATTTAATTTATAACGGAAAAAAGTGTAACCACTATCCAAACGCGACGACGTAGCTTTGAAACTAAAAACAATTTTGCGAAAACAATATCGTCATCGTAAGATTAGATAAAGATAGACACACAAACATGCAATGGCGGGTTGGTGTGGCTTACTATATGAAATTTTACCTAAAATACGCAATAAAAATGAGTTTTTTTAAGTTGCAGTTAATTGTTTTTTATTAAAAAAGTATATTTTATTTTAAAATCTTTATTACGTCCCCTTAGAAAAAAAGGGATACAAAGCGTATCAGATGAATAGAAGTAAACATAATGATGAAATAAAACGTATTTTTATGGTTCTAATAAATCAAACAATATAAAATAGGTATCTAATAAAATATAATTAATATAAAATTTATATGAAATTATAAATGATATAAAATTATTAATATAAAATAGATAATAAAATATATTTAATAGATAATTCATGAATAAACTAAAATAAGAATAATTGATTATTTTGTACGAAAGTTAAAACGTAGTTTTATTATAATTTCCAAAATATTTAAAATCAGAGGTAACAAATTAACTTACTCCATTAATTTTATAGTCTCCCATTAATGTAGGATAATCACAAATGCGGAAAAGTGGAACATTGAACCTAAATGGCAATATTCGATAATTTTATTTAATTATTTGAGGTTTTTTACGTTTATATGAAAACAAGAACTAAAAATTATGTGTTGAAAGTGATGCCGCTTGAATTATTACGTTTTTGTGACCTTGAATAGCATTCTTTCACTACACATTTACCCATTTTTGTCGCGGCTCAACTCTGTCGGCGTCACATTGAACAATGAACTCACGTTAGCTAGGCATATGGCTGTGGTCATATGTGCAGTGGCAACGCTTTGGCGCGGTTACTACTGATCTAGGGTTATATAAATCAATGCGTGCTACAAGATATAGCGTACTGCAAAACTTAACGCGCTTGCCGGGCTCCTACACGCTTTCTTATAAATAGCGCGCTATAACATAGCGTATTTAATAGCGCGCTAAAAATTTATAGTTTATAGTCTGTAGCGCGCTATTGATTTATAGTCGTTTTGAACAACTTTATCGATTATACGATCCATCTTCAATTGTTCGGCCAAGCACGTCGGTTAAAGCAAATAGGAATAAAAAAGGTCACAAAGAAAGCAACTTTTGTCCAACAATGGACTTTTATGGGCCAATATAGAAGAAAAAAGGGGTGTGGGTGTGTCGTGGATACGGCTTGTGTTGTACGTGATACGTGTACGTAATAACTATTAGTTAATCTGTGAGTCTGTGACATAACGAAACGATCTTAAAATGACGGCGTGGCAGCTTTCACTTTACATACCTTATTATTTGATCCTTTAACTATCGAGTGGTGTTGTTAAATTTTGTATGCAGAAGATAGATATGTGGCTTCAAGACCAAACTGTATCCCCCGATTTTTTATCATCAGTTTTCCGCTTTGCCTCCCGCTATGGAAGCAAATTTAAAGACGTATGTACGTCAATAATTTCAAATAAATTGGGCATATATTTTTTTTTCATAATATGACCAGTAACATATTTATAATAATAAAATATCTGTATGAGATTTAATATCACGCAGAAACACAAGAGCTTTTTTGCCCATTCGGACACCGGGGGTGTAACTCAGTGGTAGAGTGTCTGCTTCGCATGCTGAAAGTCCTGGGTTCAAATCCCAGCACCTCCAACTATTTTTAACACGTTCGCGCGCAGTAACGGCTGTGGCCGCTTTTTTGTATTGCAAATATCGCCAGTACGGTTATTGCCGTAAACTTTCAAATTCTCCGTATTGCCAGTACGGTGTAAGCAGCTAAACAACTGTGAGTTATATATACAACACATTTCCACTGGCGCTCTGTGAGAAGAATATAAGATTGTACTGTCAAAATGTAATGCATGCGCCCTCCTTTCTGCCAAGGAGGGTCGCGTTCGTATACGGCTTAGAGATCTCTAGTCAGATCGTTAAGCCATTTCCTAAAAGGCGGTGTTTAGTGGGTAAAAGTCTCCACATAACCACGCAGCCGGCTGCGTGGTATGCTATGAGCATTCACCGCCTCCCTCCCCCGCTTTCCGGAGGGTTGCCCATATTTGCTTCGGGCGCAAAAAAAAAAAAATGTAATGCGCAAGAGCAAATTGTATTGTTGTTAGTCGGTTTAGGACTTGTGCGTTCGCATACAGCTACACTACGGCTGTTGCCGTTGTGTTTGTATGCGTGTTACTTCGGCGCACGATTTAGTGCCGCGTGGGACGCCATCTTGTCAGAACGTGTATTTCTCTAGCGCTCCGCGATAGAAAGTGAGTATAAATACTTATTTTACTTTACTGTAGGGATAAAATCTTATTGTAATATAATAATCGTTATACTATAAAATAGCTTTGAGCTATATATTGACGTAATTATGAACAAATTTAATCAATTGAATTTGTATAATGTAGGTATTTATATTTTTTAGATGGCACAAAAGCAGACAGATAGTGAGTATTAGACAACTTTTAGAGGATGCATCTACTCCAGAGTTGACTCCAGAACGGGACCCATACAGTAATGATGGCGAATATGGATCGGATCAAGAATTTCAACCTAATTATGATGATATGTTGAATTCAAGTTTGGAGTCTACAGAGACAAGAAAAATTGCAAGAAATATGATGAGAACAGAGCTCAGCGGATCTAGTGATACTCTGGTGTCAGATGATGAAGTAGAGGTAAGAATCCACTCAACTTTAACTGTCCCTGTGGACAAGATACAGATACAAGGGATGCCGAGAATAAAACTCCCTTATGCCATACATTTTTTGAGGAATGGCACGCCAAATATGTCAAGAGAGGAGATACACAAAATGAAGCTATTATTCTAAGAAAATGTTGATTTATACACATATTTTTTTTTAATTTTTAAAGTAATATTATTGTTTTTTTAAATAATAAGAAGTGGAGTTAGTTCTTACTAATTAATAGGCTGTGATTGATTATAATAGATATTTCTGTTTTATTTTATTTAAAATAATTAAGAACTGGAGTAAGTTTCTACTAATTACTAGGCTGTAATTGATTTTATAATAAATATTTCCTATGAATGCTGACTTTTATTTTTAAACTGCTATAGCCGTACTGTTATCATGCAATGCATATTTCCATATTACACGGCAGTACGGCCTTAGCCGATTACGGTTATAACCGTACTGCCTTCAGGAATACCTTTTTTATTGTGTGTTACGACAGTACGGTTATAACAGTGTCCCTAAAATGTATAGAAAATTTTAGTGATTTTTTACGAAACTATCAGTTAAATTACCGGCCACGAACGTGTTAATAACGTTCTTGTAACTTTTTACAGACGCAAATTATAGTTAACATTGTAGCCCCATAGATTACTGTATGTATACTAGAGAAGTGGCCCTTTATTTCTTAACATTTGTAGTACTGAAATTATAAAAATTATATGCAAGTAATCAATATATTTGTTAGACTGAGAATTAAATAAACTGAAGAAAAATAATTAAATTAAAAAATGTTTTTATGAACTTGTAAATTATAATCATAATTATCATTAACTATCATTACAAATTTGCTGTTAATGATAATTAACAAACTACAAATAACAAATTTGTAATTGATGATTTTTAATTTTTTACAACTACGGTATACTATAATTGCACACATCGCTAAAAATATTATATTTTAATTTTTGAATAAAGACAGCATAACCACTTGTGAACATAGATATAAAAGAAAGTTTCATTATCGCTGCACGTTGTTAAACTTTAAATATGAGTTGATGGTTAAAGTATTCACGAGGCGCTAATATAAACTATCACCACAGAAATCATATTATTATTACGATTTCTGTGACTATCACACAACGTCGCTTGCTGCTTCATATTTTAATAAACTTAATTATGAATTTAAAGCGACGTGCAACAAAGTGTCTCACATTAATATTTGCTTAATTAATGTTAGCAATTTTTTTTTAAATAGGATGAGAAGCTAAAATAAAATTAAGTGTTAAATTACTCCCTCTTGATTCCGTCATCAGACACCCTGACGCTCAGCTGGTCAACCCTTTGTAGTCCACATACGACGCATTCAAACAAAACGCTTCGATTCGTCTTTCTTAAGCATTGAAGGAATTGAATGATTTACTAGCGGCTGTCCATCCATCTAATTACTATATGGGCATACATTGTAATCAGGTGGAAGGATAGGCGCTGATTTGAAGTCGATCAAAAGTTGTCTTATAAGCTGTGTTCTTCTGGTCGGAAGTAGATTTTGTTAACTTCTCAATGCAATTATAAAGCTAATTACCAACCGCTCTCCTTTTAATTATATAAAAAACGAATTTAATATTTCCCGAGGACTTTTTTGACAACAATCACTTCTGCTTTTCTTTATGTATTAACCAAAACAAAAACTAATTATTATTAAAGTCAAGAAAGAATAAAAGGAAAATCTCTTTTAGTAAAAAATATTTATAATGCTTAAAATAAAATTCGTTAAATTCCACAGAAATAACTTTAAGGTTTTTCAGAAAAAATGAAATGATTTTAAACTTCATCTTACTTACATTTTATAATGGTTGCTTTAGCAACAGTAGACTTTCCGATGCAAATACTTTGTTGTTTCATAAAAATATGATTAAAATTCCATATTTTTATGAATCTAGAAATTTATCGTTATCGTTATATGATTTCATCGTTTGGGTTATATACTGTCTTTACTTTTCTTTAAAAAAAACCTTACCCCCACGCAAGAACTTTCTCCAAATCGTGGAAGCAGTTTACAACTATAAATTGTAAAAGGACAAACATCAAATCCTGGAAAATTATTTGTAGGTCATAAAAATACTTGTTCCATGCGGGATTCGAATAAGCGGCCCCCAACGCCACGACTCAATATGGGGCAGTGAACATTCTTACACCGCCACTACGGCTATTAAGTGAAACAATGGAACTATTTTATTCCTACAACTATATCTTTGAATTTGCGTTGTATTTTATGCTCCGAATAAAATTTATCTGAAGATGATAGAGAAAACTTAGCTTTAAGAAATCTAGAATCACATGTCAAAAGGATGTCAAATCCTAATATTTTTACTAAAATATGTAAGTAGGTATTTTAAATCTGTAAATTGGTTACTTCGAATGAAACTTATTTTATGTATTCAAACGAATTCAATGCTGCTTTCATCTTCTATTCTGGTATTTTACATCTTGCTTTTCTAGATGGTATTTCACTACACATCGGAAACCGTATAATAGCTTCTATTCTATTTCTAGCTTCTCCAATTTATCACTTACAACACGTACATACACGGACACCTGACATGGGGAGACGGATTTTCTTACGCAACCAACACACGTCATGCATGCATGTACAATTTAAATAATAACTACTTACTAATTTAGTGATGAGATTTTTGGACTTTCATTAGTAGAACTTTTCAAAACAATGATCTTTGATTGTAAAGTTTGTGACTCTCTTGATTATAATAGATTTTCTGGCTTTGCTACCCAATTATACAAATACGAGTATATATCAAGTAATATTTGAAACTAAATCTTGAAAGTTTCTTTCCAATTGAAGTCAAGTACCAAGAAATAAATATATTACGTATATCGTATAGTCTTCCTGTATCTCATTCAAGGTTAGAAACACGAGGACAGTTGAAAGTCACTAGTAAAAGAAAAAGTCAGATTCTTTTCTCTCATTTCTTGTACTGCTTTCTTTCTTGATTGCTTTGTGTCGAATACAACAATTTAAAAACAAGTTGTTGGCAACACTGCGCGTCCATTAAGTATAGTATAATTCGTTATTAATATTATATGTTAACCTTCTATGGATTACTATTTAAAAACGATTATTGTATTAATAATTTTATTTACTAGATTTGTTTTAATTTTACAGACCTACACTAACTTAGTATCACTACCATCGTTTTTTAATTTCGTTACAGCTACATACAAGACACAACTAAATAATCGATCTCCATCATAGCCCTTTAATCCCTATAAAAATCCCATGCAGTCGCATGCGCCCGGCAAATCCCGAGCGGTCGCATGCGACCGCACGCACCCGCAGCACTTAAAACCATCAAGACTTATATTTTGAGACTACTTTTCTATGAAGAAGTTTGACATTATAAAATCTATACAAAAATCAGGTTTTACTTAATTACAAAAAGACTGTTGTATTTTGATAACAAGAAAAATAATAATAATTTATTTGACTCTCAATTGACAGGTTACAGTTATGTATTATTTCTATTCTAAAATCTATACAAAATTCTCTATATTAAAATCAGGTTTTACTTAATTACAAGAAGACTTTGATAACAAGAATAATAATAATAATAATAATAATTTATTTGACTATCAATTGACAGGTTACAGTTATGTATTATTTCTATTTTGAATTACAAAATTGCATTTCAAAGTAGTTGGCGTTAACGGCCACACTAGTATAAACTATGTTTCAGCCGTCAGCGTCTCCTACCCTGACAATACAAATACAGTTAAAAATGACAGATTTTTTCACTATATAATACACAACCATGTTAAGTTAAATAAAAAATGAAAAATAAATGAGTGAAGAGAAAACTTTCTAATTACCACAAACTGATTTTATTGCTTAAAAGTTTTACATATTTTAATAAAAGTAAATAAAATTTTATTATTTTAAACGTAAAAACCAAAGTTATGATTATCGACCATAGAGTAATGAGGTATTCCATTTTAGTTTTTAGTGGTGACGACACATCTGCATTTTGATATCGAGGATAATTGTGGAATTTGCCCACATTATTCTTTTTTATTAGTAAAACTGTGTTTTGTGCTGTTTGTCAGACGTATGTATATATAATAACACCATTATGTAGGCAATTGTAAGATGCCTTGCTTTTCAATATCTTTTTTTTTCAAAGAAGAGGAGGCAAACGGGCATGCTGCTTACCGCAAGTGTCGACCGCCGCCCATGAACAACTGCAATACTAGGGGATTTGCAGGTGCGTTCCCGAATTTTTAACTTCCCAGTGGTAAGATATTGCAATAGGTCCAATTTTTCAAATTGGAAATTTTACGTATTTCATCGTTTCAAGGTCTATAGAGTCGAACAGTATAGTTTTTAAGAGGATGTCCGTGTGTGCACATGTACGTATGTATGTATGTTCGGATTCAACTTTCGCCTCGTTTGTCGCGAGAACAAAGAGTTATATTGACATGAGACCAGTTTCATTTAACGCATAGTTATGTAATTTAGACCTTATTACATTTTAAGCAAAATCGGTCAAGTCGTTTTTTGTGCCGAATGAAAAATTGTATAAAATTTTAAAACATGTGATTTTTTTATTATTTTTCAATGGGCAGATAGTCTTGTGGACCTTTCGGGTCACACCTAGACCGTGTTTTAAAAAGGATATTTGTCTAGTTGTTTAAGGAATCGTACAAAAAGGAAAGGAGTTACGGATAAACACATTTACTTATACTAATAACAAACGTACTCGTAGTACACGCAGTAATCGGGTAAAAAGTAGTACAACAAAGGGAGAGAGAAAGAAGTAATATTCTGCTTATTGGCATGCTAGAGTGAATAGTTTCTTTTATAAAATATAGTTATACTTAAACCAACATGGTATTTTGATGAAATATCAAAATAGATGAAAGCCAAATATTATTGGAAAAATAGCGAAACCGGCAAAGCTGTTTATATTACAAGAAGCGTGTTTATAACTGAACTTGTTGAGATTTCAGAATATTGTTACAGTTTAAATAAAACATGAAAATATTAAAAATACAAGCACGACAAATAATCTTAATTTAAGAGTGGTCTTTGTTAAGCATAGGATTATTGTGTTCAATAAAACAAGAAAAACAATCACAAAAGTTTTATGCAAAACTCGCTTAATTTTCAGAATTGTAATAATACATAAAGTTACAGCCTATATACGTCCCATTGCTGGGCACAGGCCTCCTCTCAGGTTTACCTGTACAGGTAAGCCTGTCAGGACCATCAAAGCGTGTATTTCATTCAGCTGGGTAATTTTCATTAAATTCGTTAATATGAGATAATATATATGTGTAAGAAAATGATGATGACAGTAAATGTATGTATGAATCCTAAATCCGACTATAAGGTGGATTGTGTACTCTTTTGTTATCCTTACTCTAAAATAAAATCACATAGCAGCTCAATGCTACTTTGTTTTGTATGGTGAGTGTAGAGAACCGGAGACACTTTTTTTACTTAAAACGAGGCATTCCATCATAATCCTTAAGGGTGACAATGCATTGACATTTTAATTTGAAATCAAGGATAGATGTAGATTTCTATGGGCTATAGTATCCACTTATCATCAGGTGGCCAGTGTACATGTTTGTCTCTGTTATTCCAAAAAAAAATTATCAGAGATGACAAAATTTACGCCAACGGGTTAAATGCGGCAAAGGAGAGTTTTAAGCGTTGATACTAAAAATGAAATCCCATGTGAGACAAACTTTAGCCCCTGGAGCTGCCAATTCTTTATGAGCAAGAAGCATATAATATATTATAAAATATTCGGAGACTTTGTTATCGTGAATTGGAAGATGAGGTGAGGAGAGGCGAATAAAAATTCAAAAAAGACATCGCTGTGCATAATAATTAATTATGGTCTAACGTAGGATAATGTTTCGTCTATTGTGAACCATACAAAATAGAAGTAATTTTAGCTTATTTAGAGTAGTTAAAGGCATTATTAGTAACGGGAGTATTATTATAAAAAAGTCACGCTGGGTATCTTGCAATTTCTTCCCAGGGCCCTGTGCCCTATTTTCCGAACCAGTGGTAAATCATTTCAATTCAAAAAGTATTATCTAATAATCTGTATTAGACAAAAATCGTTCAAATACAATCTATTAGTAATGCTAAAAACATTACTAGTATCCTTAAAAATTAATGATGTATAGTAACCAGGAATTTTTATATATTTCACTACCATCATTTTACTGCTTTAATGTGTTTTATAAATTTGGTGATAATGGCGTCATCATCATCATTAAAGGCTCAAAAATCTACCGCTGAACAAAGGCCTCCTTCAGAGAATTCACCAAAACACGACCCTGGTCCATCTGCATCATTCGAATTTCTGTACCCAGTCGTCACTAAAATCTGATGGGGCTCGCTTTGCCCTTGGTATGAAGTTGTCACTTGGTAACCTTTCTTCTTAAATAATGTAATGATTTTTTTTTTGATAAAATCGTTTCGTAGTAATGAATAAAATAATAACGGATAATATATTCTACTCGAAAAATGTCATTTAATATAATAATAGAAGATAAAAGATAATGAACCTCTAGAACTCACGCAAATAACTTTGTAACACACATGAGATGAATAATGTGGAATTTAATGGAAATGTTGAAATAGAATGTTCATATTTTAATCAAAATAAATTACGTTCGGTATTTTACTACAAAGGGAAACGCTGTCAGCTTTTACAAAAATAACGATTACGAAAAGGACCTGCCAACAGAATCAGACGAATGTACAAAAAAATGAATAAATCCGGAGTTTTAGGAAACAGAAATACTGCAGCCATGTTGGGTAAAAACCACAGAATGTTGCCATTTAATAAAAATAAATTTAGAAGCTATAGTTGTAATATTAAAACGCCAATACCACGAACATCCTGTTACAATCGTATTGTTAAAACTTATCAAACATGTTAGTGAAGTTTTGGGACGGGATACAAGTGTCCGAAATTAAAAGTAGAAATTTGTTGTAAGTTATCTACGCTATTTGTAGATGTGAATAAACTTATTATTTCATGTCCGTAGTGAACTCTAAAGAGTAAAATGCATTTTTAATTAACAAATGATGTATATAATATAGTACCTAATTAGTAAAATATTGACTTTTTTATTAGTTGACTCTCCTCTACAGGAGAGAAAGTTTTAACGACGTTAATTAATCACAATAATTTAAAGAAATTATTATGCCGAATTTTAATGGAATAGCGCCGCGGTCGAATTCAACCGCCAAGATATTGGAGTGATAGATCATCCCTTCAATATCTTAGCGGTTATAATAGCACAGAATGGCCATGGGCCACCTGCATCTATCATTTTATACAATATTTCATCCATGGAATGACGACATTTTTTATAATGATGATAAGTGAATTCTGTGATTCATATACACTTTTATTTATGTGCCACTAAGAATGATAATTCAAACAAGTTCTCGCCAAGGACTAAGTTGCTGTTAATTCCTCGTTAGTAGTAAATAGATCCTGACCTGACACCCGGTTAAATATTTCTTTCTATTATTGTCTTTATAAATTATCTTGAAATGGTATAGTGTAACTGTGACTCAGAAACTTTTAAGGAAATATTCTATTTATCTCTTAAAAGACAAGGCTAATATTCATTGGTGACGGCCATCACTCACGATCACGCAAATTGCATGCTCGTTTGCCCTGTAGAGGAGAGTCACCTATAAAAAAAGTCAGTATTGTACTGATTAGGTACTATATTATATACATCATTTGTTAATTTAAAATGCATTTCACTCTTTAGAGTTCACTGCGGGCATGAAATAATAAGTTTAGTCACATCTACAAATAGCGTAGATAACTTACAACAAATTTCTACTTTTAATTTCGGACACTTGTATCCCGTCCCAAAACTTCACTAACATAGTTTGATAAGTTTTAACAATACGATTCTAACAGGATGTTCGTGGTATTGGCGTTTTAATATTACAACTATAGCTTCTAAATTTATTTCTATTAAATAGCAACATTCTGTGGTTGTTACCCAACATGGCTGCAGTATTTCTGTTTCCTAAAACTCCGGATTTATTCATTTTTTTGTACATTCATCTGATTCTGTTGGCAGGTCCTATTCGTAATCGTTATTTTTGTGAAAGCTGACAGCGTTTCCCTTTGTAGTAAAATACCGAACGTAATTTATTTTGATTTATATATATTAAATTCCACATTATTCATCTCATGTGTGTCACAAAGTTACTTGCGTGAGGTCTAGAGGTTCATTATCTTTTATCTTCTATTATTATATTAAATGACATTTTTCAAGTAGAATATATTATCCGTTATTATTTCATTCATTACTACGAAACAATTTTATCAAAAAAATCATTACATTATTTAAGAAGAAAGGTTACCAAGTGACCACTTCATACCAAGGACAAAGCGAGCCCCATCAGATTTTAGTGACGACTTGGTACAGAAATCGATTGATGCAGATGGACCAGGGTCGTGTTTTGGTGAATTCTCTGAAGGAGGCCTTTGTTCAGCGGTAGATTTTTGAGCCTTTAATGATGATGATGACGCCATTATTACCAAATTTATAAAACACATTAAAACAGTAAAATGATGGTAGTGAAATATATAAAAATTCCTGGTTACTATACATCATTAATTTTTAAGGATACTAGTAATGTTTTAGCATTACTAATAGATTGTATTAGAATGATTTTTGTATAAACATATTATTATATAATACTTTTTGAATTGAAATGATTTACCACTGGTTCGGAAAATAGGGCACAGGGCCCTGGGAAGAAATTGCAAGAAACCCAGCGTGACTTTTTTATAATAATACTCCCGTTACTAATAATGCCTTTAACTACTCTAAATAAGCTAAAATTACTTCTATTTTGAATGGTTCACAATAGACGAAACATTATCCTACGTTAGACCACAATTAATTATTATGCACAGCGATGTCTTTTTTGAATTTTTATTCGCCTCTCCTCACCTCATCTCTAATTCACGATAACAAAGTTTCCGAATATTTTATAACATAAAGAATTAGCAGCTCAAGGGGCTAAAGTTTGTCTCACATGGGATTTCATTTTTAGTATCAACGCTTAAAACTCTCCTTTGCCGCATTCAACCCGTTGGCGTAAATTTCGTCATCTCTGATAATTTTTTTTTTTAGAATAACAGAGACAAACATGTACACTGGCCACCTGATGATAAGTGGATACTATAGCCCATAAAAATCTACATCTATCCTTGATTTCAAATTAAAATGTCAATGCATTGTCACCCTTAAGGATTATGATGGAATGCCTCGTTTTAAGTAAAAAAAGTGTCTCGGGTTCTCTACACTCACCATACAAAACATAGTAGCATTGAGCTGCTGTATGATTTTATTCTAGAGTAAGGATAACAAAAGAGCACACAATCTACCTTATAGTCGGATTTAGGATTCATACATACATTTATCGTCATCATCATTTTCTTACACGTACATATTATCTCATATTGACGAATTCAATGAAAATTACCCAGCGGAATGAAATACACGCTATGATGTTCCTGACAGGCTTACCTGTACAGGTAAACCTGAGAGGAGGCCTGTGCCCAGCAATGGGACGCATATAGGCTGTAACTTTATGTATTATTACAATTCTGAATATTAAGCGAGTTTTGCATAAAACTTTTGTGATTGTTTTTCTTATTTTATTAAACACAATAATCCTCTGCTTAAGAAAGACCACTCTCAAATTACGATTAATTATCGTGCTTGTATTTTTAATATTTTCATGCTTTATTTAAACTGTAACAATATTCTGCGAGCTCAACAAGTTCAGTTATAAACACGCTTCTTGTAATATAAACAGCTTTGCCGGTTTCGCTATTTTTCCAATAATATTTGGCTTTCATCTATTTTGATATTTCATCAAAATACCATGTTGGTTTAAGCATAACTATATTTTATAAAAGAAACTATTCACTCTAGCATGCCAATAAGCAGAATATTACTTCTTTCTCTCTCCCTTTGTTGTACTACTTTTTACCCGATTACTGTGTGTACTACGAGTACGTTTGTTATTTAGTATAAGTAAATGTGTTTATCCGATACTCCTTTCCTTTTTGTACGATTCCTTAAACAACTAGACAAATATCCTTTTTAAAACACGGTCTAGGTGTGACCCGAAAGGTCCACAAGACTATCTGCCCATTGAAAAATAATAAAAAAATCACATGTTTTAAAATTTTATACAATTTTTCGTTCGGCACAAAAAACGACTTGACCGATTTTGCTTAAAGTATAATGAGGTCTAAGTTACATAACTATGCGTTAAATGAAACTAGTCTCATGTCAATATCACTCTTTGTTCTCGCGACAAACGAGGCGAAAGTTGAATCCTGTTCCCATCTCTGGGCTGGGGCTCCCCAGTACCAGCTCCTTCCACTTGACCGCATCCAGCGCAGAGCGGCTCGAATCGTCGACGACCGAGTGCTTTCCGATCGGCTCGATTCACTGGCGTTGCGAAGAGATGTTGCATCTCTTTGCGTATTTTATCGCATCTATCACGGGGAGTGCTTTGAGGAATTGTTCGGATTAATCCCAGCGGCCAAATTTCGTGAACGCACGACACGGCAAACGTCCCGATACCATCCACACCATCTGGATGCTTGGCGGTCCACCACTGTACGTTTCATAAGGAGTTTTCTTCCACGTACAACCTCTCTGTGGAATAGTTTATCACCGGCGATTTTTCCGGACCGATACGACCTGGGGACCTTCAAGAAAAGAGCTTACTCCTTTCTAAAGGGCCGGCAACGCACCCGCAATTCTCCTGGTGTTGCGGTTGATCATGGGCGGCGGTAGTCACTTAACATCAGGTGAGCCGCATGCTCGTTTGCCCCCTCTTCTATAAAAAAAAAAAAAAAATCCGAACATACATACATACGTACATGTGTACACACGGACATCCTCTTAAAAACTATACTGTTCGACTCTATAGACCTTGAAACGATGAAATACGTAAAATTTCCAATTTGAAAAATCGGACCTATTGCAATATCTTCCCACTGGGAAGTTAAAAAGTCGGGAACGCACCTGCAAATCCCCTAGTATTGCAGTTGTTCATGGGCGGCGGTCGACACTTGCGGTAAGCAGCATGCCCGTTTGCCTCCTCTTCTTTGAAAAAAAAAAGATATTGAAAGCAAGGCATATTACAATTGCCTACATAATGGTGTTATTATATATACATAAGTCTGACAAACAGCACAAAACACAGTTTTACTAATAAAAAAGAATAATGTGGGCAAATTCCACAATCATCCTCGATTAAGTATCAAAATGTAGATGTGTCGT
This sequence comes from Parnassius smintheus behrii, assembly GCA_036936625.1. Taxonomy (NCBI): domain Eukaryota; kingdom Metazoa; phylum Arthropoda; class Insecta; order Lepidoptera; family Papilionidae; genus Parnassius; species Parnassius smintheus. The sequence continues at coordinate 8,145,618 of JAUPFT010000004.1, read as the reverse complement.
CACCACTAAAAACTAAAATGGAATACCTCATTACTCTATGGTCGATAATCATAACTTTGATTTTTACGTTTAAAATAATAAAATTTTATTTACTTTTACTAAAATATGTAAAACTTTTACGCAATAAAATCAGTTTTATTGGAAGCCTATATTCTTGTTGTTCTTATTTATTCCGCTGTCACAACGAGCTCGCAATCGACTCAAGAAAAGATAAAATGTCTAAAACAGAAATCGCTCGTAAATAGAATTGTTTTCTTTATAGTTGGTTAATTGTCACTTACTTAAGATACATTTGTTAAAAGAAATTTTTCTTATACAGGCTGTCCTTATAGAGACTACCTGCCGAGAGTTCAATTCTGCTGCCGCATGCTTGAAATGCATCGGAAGGACTTTTTAATAAGGTGTTATGAAGTGATGAGTCAGCCTGCAGAAAGGACGGCTACTTGAATTTGCATAATTTATATAGTTGACAATTAGAAAATCCGTATGTGTCAAGAGAAGACAGGTCCCAGTACCAATTCAAAATAAATTTTTGGTGTGGGATTTTTAATGGCCAGATTGTGGGTCCCGTCGAGCTTCCACCTACATTAAATGCCAATAATTACTTGGAGTTTTTACGAGAAACCCTACCCACGCTCCTTGAAAATGTTGCGAGTGAGCTAAGAGAGGTGATGTGGCTTCAAAATGATGGGTGCCCTGCTCATTACGGCCAGGAAGTAAGAGCCTACTTAGATGAAGCTTATCCAGGCAGGTGGATTGGGCGACTGGGACCCTACTACCGATATTATGGCCACCTAGGTCTCCGGACCTAAACCCCCTGGATTTTTTTTATTGGGGTGCCATGAAGGACATAGTCTATGAAAAACCGATCCAAAATGACAATGAATTGAGAGCAAGGGTTAACATTGCAGCAAGAAAAATATCGGAAATAAGCCTGAGAAGACTCAAAAGCTCATTTTTAAGAAGATGCCGAGCGTGTATTAGGGCACAAGGGAAGCAATTTGAGCATTTATTGTAATTTATTTAAATACATGTTTATTAAAGTTAACTCCTCTGTTTTTTTTACTATCACCTTATCCTTCAAGATGTCATTTACAGACCGGCCGGCCGGTCGGCTGTAGATTAATTATTATGTAATTCAAACCGTAGTACGACCTTACAACGATTCGAATTCAAAGTTACATTACTTGCATTTAAAATAAAATGCTCTTATTAACTAAAATAGCTTATTTTTTGTATTTTTTAATTAAAATGCACTAGTATTGTATCTTTCCTAAATCACCATTAAACAAGCTATTTTTTAAGTTTGTTGTACAAACTGCCGCATACATTTTTTTTCACCACTGTAGGTTAAATTTAAGTGATAAGAAAATAGTTCTGTGCAAATTTAAACAAAAAATAGTATTTCTAGAAAACATTCTTGTCTTTGATAGAAAAAAGACTTATCAATGAGTAAAGTACTAGAAAAGGATTTTTTCATTACGGGATGCTTAAAAATCTGTTTCAAGGTAGAGATTTTTCTGACGATCGTCAACCACCTTGAGCATATTTGATGTGATCATGCATGCATACTGCAAGTCGCAGTATCACAAATCCTTGCAATTTTACTTTTCCAGTTGTCCCAATAGTTATTTTGATAAGCTTACCATAAAATATTTCTTAACCAATCTTAGGGTTTTCTGCCTTTGGAATAAAATGTGATAACAATAGGTACGTCACATTCATCATACGTCAAATTTGAAAAAAAAACATATCTAATAAAAATGATTACTTAAGGTCTATTAATATTTTTGCAGATTTTCTATGTACCTTTTGTAATAAAGCTATCCACAATAAATATATCCACAGTTAGGCGCAAATTACATACTGCAAAATTTCAACCAAACCGTTGGATATAAAGTATTCTCATTTGATTGGGCTGTATAAATATATGAAAGAAAATGATATATTTACATGAATAAATATTAGAGTAAAATAAATAATAAAAAAACGACGGGTTGCACTTCGGGAGTGCCGGCAGAAGTTAAAACTTGAATATTAACGTTGTGCATTTTTGATATTTTGGAATGGTTAGGGAATAATTTTTCACGAATTGCTTTAATTATCAGTATAAAAGTACTATGATTTATGTGGTATAATACAATATTTATTTATTGCGCTATCCTACACAAACATGACAATTTATACTACATTCCCGCAAGCGCCCTGCGCCACCTAAACGAAACATCAGGCGTATGCATATATTTTCGCCGCGCCGGCTGTCTACTCTCAATTCGTCTTATTAATTTTCGATCAGGTCACGTGTCCTGACGCGAGTTTAACATTTTTTACCCATTACAAAATAGTTTACAACGCCGTTAAAAAAGTTTTCGTCTTACGAATTTTCGATCAGGTCACGCGTCCTGACGTGAGTTCAACATTTTTTACCCATTACAAAAAAAAATCTACAACGCCGCTAAAGAAGTTTTCACTTCTAAAATAAATACATCTTTTATCAGATCTTTGGGTAAAACACAAAGAGGTCTAAAGTTCTCGTCAAGACAAAAAGGACTCGAAACACACTACAAAACTTTACCATAGAGATTCCCTCGACTGCCTTCAGTTCCTATTACTAGATCAGCTTCAGATGACCATTATTATATTATTAAGTCATGTGAACTACGCCTAAGTACAAAGTTTAATCAGAATCAGTTAACCGGAAGTATATGAAAATCCAAAATTACTTAAACAGGGATCATATGAAACTTTTTCTTTATTTTCCACCATTAGGGGTGGAATTTTTCTTTAATGTATATTAACATTAATATTTGTTTTTCCATATTATCATAGTTGCCACGCGTAGCAAGCTGTTTAGTAGCCGCAGATCTCTAAAATAACATAACATAAAAACATAAACACTCACGCCGTCACCCAGAGGTGTAGGCAGAGACTACAGACTTCCATTTGGCACGATCCTGACACACCTCCCTCGCCTCCTTCACATCCATACACCTACGCATATATGCTCGTCGGTTAAGGGTACTCCTAATTTGGCCCGTTTCCAATAAATCGCCAATTTGGTCGATAAATTTTCGCCTAGGACGTCCCTTTCCGACTCTGCCATTCACTTCTGCAACATAAATTTTCTTTATCACTCTTTCCTCATTCATTCTTTCCACATGACCAAACCACCGAAGCATTCCTTTCTTAATCCTGGTCACAACATCATCTTGCAAACCACACTCTTCTCTTATTACACAATTTCTTACCCTATCATTCAGATTCAGCCCTAACATACTCCTTAACGACCGCATTTCTACTGCGTTTATTCTACTCTCGTGCTTCTTCTGCCACACCCAACTTTCGCAACCATACGTTAAAGTAGGGACCAACACAGCATTCTGAATTGCCATACGTGCCTTTTTCGACACATTTTGACTCTTCACAACAGAGTGCAAGGCCCCATTTACTCTATTTCCCGCATTCTCTAAAATGTCTCTGAAAATAGATAACTTGGCCTTAAGAAATCTAGAATCACATGTCCAATGTGTGATTTATACTAAAATGTGTATTTGAAAATTGATAACTTCGAACGAAACTTATTTTAAGTATTCAAACGCATTTGATGCTGCTTTAATCTCTTCTTTCTTCTTCGTCTTTATTACTGGTACCCGAAATCCGCTCATTAGTTACATTTTTCAATATCTTTGATAAATATACGTGTTGTAAGATAAAAAAGATTAAATTCAAAAACTCAAATTCAGCGAAGGATTTTATCCCTACACCCCCGCATCCTACATAAAATGGTGACCGTGAAATGACAAACACGGCTGGCAAACACGTATATCAGGAGAAGCCAATTTGGATGACAAAGGTGACCGTCGCGGCGCTGCTTGTAAGTGGAGTACTTTATTTCCTTCCTTTATCCTTCCAATTCCGTCTAACCAACTAATTTGTACAGATGCAAATGTGTTTTCATTGCAACCAGTATTCATACAATTTAAATATCGAATATGTTGGAATTATTAAGGCCGCATTGAAGCTTCGCTTCAATAGTAATACCAAGATAAACAGTGGTATCCACAAGAACCAACTCCTCCTCATATAAAAGCACTTTGCATGACATTAATCATACATGACTTTAATAACCTAAATTCGAAACATATTTATTTCTTTAGATTATTTCCTAAATGGTATTAAAAATAACATTGTTTAGGGGTGTATTGCTTAACGAAATACAAAAAACATATCGTATTATTACATAAAGTATATGGCTTCGGTGATTTGAACCGAAATATACCTGTTCCTTTAGAATATTCCCAATATCATCCAATATTTCAATATATAAAAAAAATAAACTTAGTTGTTTTGTAATTAAAATCTTAAGAGTAATTAAAATATTCAGATTTCTATTTTGTTAAAAACATTGCTTTATTTTTACTTTTACTGTGGTCGTATGTAGTTAAAATATATGACAATATTATTTTATAGTAATGTAGCGTCACAATTAATTATACAAATAATTTAAACATAATATTAACATAAAAAAATAATATCAAACATTTCAGGAGTCCACCGATTCATCTACCAGGGAAGGTGCGTATTAACGCGATCAGGTTTTTACACCAGGCATTTACTTGCAAGTACGCCGATCAAGTGCCGACCTAAAATACTCGCAAGACTTCAAAGTATTTGAATATTCTCGTTCTGTTGACACTCGACGCGATTCTGCTTCTTATCTATATCAAGTTACAGATGCAATATACACATATACAGATACAATGTCCTATGCAAGTATTTTTCTTCCAACAAGACTTGAAAGTTAAAACTGTTATAGGTTTGGAAGTATTTTTGTAAACGCGATTGTGCTCTTTATTTGTATATGGTTACGGATCAATATCCTATGCAAGTATTTTTCTCCCAACAAGGCTTGAAAGTTTACTATTGTAGCATATTCGATTGGAATTCTTATTTATATGATATTACGGATCAATTTTCGATGCAGAAAAAAATACTTGAAAGTATCTCGAGCTCTGGTGTTTGGTGCTGGTATCTTTGGTATCTTTAGGTGGACATACTTGGAAGCCCTAATACTCGATTTTGCAAGTACGACACGTATCTATCATCTATCGCGTGGTGCGGTCTAAAGTCCATGTGTCACTCGGCTCGCCATGTTTTCAAAATACCGTCTACTCGTGCACTACACTGTAGCCAAGTCGCGTCCGGACCGCGTTCGCCGCCAGTCACGTCGGCTTCCGCCTGGGAGGGAGAAGTACAGCGCATCGCTTTGTAGTGGGTGTTCATGCCGTGGGGAAACTTGGCTTGCGTTGAGTTACGAAAACGTCCCTGACCCATCCTGGGATGATATATCCCCAGCGCTGCGTGTCAACTACCATGCTGGGAAGCGAGCTCCGGAGGCCTGACGTGCTGCGGTCAGGAGAGCGCACGCCTGTTAGTGACATCGGCTCTTCTTAAGATCCATCTCCGTGGGACCTGGAGGTTGCCGACCCTTCGGCAGATCCCTTCCCAGAGGCGCAAGATACGCCAGTAATGCCTAGGTACTAGGCCATCACCTAAAACTAGGAAGGAGCACCTGAGGCCCGGAGTGCTGCTACTCAGAGCGCGTACCTGTAGGCAGAATTAGCCCTACGTCGAGACCCATCCTCTGCAAGACTCCGTGGGGCTTTGAGACTGCTGACCGTTCGGAAGCGCCTACCTAAGGGCGCGAAATACGCCAACAAATAAGATAACTAACAATGCCGTTCCTGAATGGCTCCCAGGACCGGCCCATAGAAATCAGCCGTGATGATTGCCCGAGTAATGCCCCGGGGAATGCCCCGAGGCCCGAGACCTGCAGGGCCTAAGAAGCCCTTGTAGAAGACATCGTACACTGTGGCCGGTCGACGTCGCTTGCCTATTGTGTTCGAGCGCTAATCACTTTGTTTTGTTTACGCCAAATCGTCGTGTTGATATATAACTTTTTATTTTTATTTTTTTATTAATTTTCTTTATCAATTTGCTCCAACATAATGTCTTCTGCGGAAGTAACACTAGGGATTGATACTGAGAAAATGCAATCAAGGGAATAAAAGTCATATAACCAAATTCAAAGATAGTGTTCAGTTGAATCTCAGTTATTGAATCGATCTATGTTTGAAAATGTTTCTAAAGTTCAAATTAAGGAATTAACGTTGGCTTAAATCGAAAATTAATTTTATGATTTTGATACCGTTCAAACTAAACTAAAACTTTTATCCGACGAACGTCAATTCGTTTGTGTATTGCTTAACGAAATACTCAACAAAATATAAAATATTACAAATTATATAAAATATTACTTAGTAAAATATACATACTTATTTCTTTAGAATATTCAAAGGCTGTATATCTATTTGCTTGTGTATTTCTGAACTCTAGCAGATTTATAAATTAATATTTAGCTTAATAGTGTCCCATATAAAACGTATAGTTTAGTTACTCCACAGCAGTGCGCTGACACAGTGTGATATTTGAATTCTTTTGTCGTTACAATATAAAGCCTTTGTAGTTCCTGAGGTGATAGGTAGTGTTTATTTGTATTTGTAGGATCAGTTGCTTATACATAGTTTATATTGCGTAGAGTAATTAACGTTTGCCGATTTGTAGGCGCCGACTCACATTTGCGTTTCGATAAACGACACCCTATAGTTTTACTGCATAAAGATCGTATTTTGAATTTATTAGTTGATTACCACCATAAATTGAATGTTCATGCTAGCCGTGAACTGTTGATGTCTATTTTGTATTCAGAATTATTGGATTCTTTCTGCATGCAACTTATATTGCAAGCTGGTTTATCGCTTATTTTCGAGTTCGTCCGAGGCCATCATTCCCGGAAATGGCGGACCTTAGGTTTCTCCGTGCAACACAGTCCGGAAAGCACATTTTTTGATTCTAACGCCTTTGAAGTACTTACCCACCATAGACGTAGACGACTATAAACTCCACGTTCTTTCACGTCATTACTTATTAGACCGGCTAATGTAGTCATTCGCTTGCTCGCTCCTACATCGCAATTGAAGACCAACCCTAGATGTGATTGTACCTCTGTGGCAGTCGCTCCATAGAACAATCTAATAGTGACCGCTTTGCATAGTGCAATTCATCGCCGTGCACCACCGCAGTTGCAACGTAGTACCATCAACCTCAGGCCAGAGTAAAAGGCCGCCAGAATATCAAAGCCCAAGTAAGTGCTCCCTTTTAATTTATCTTGAGCCATTCTTTCGTTTTTCTTTTACTGTGTCCCTTTTTTCCTGACAGCTCAAGTTTAATTCTCGTAAAAGGCACCGGCTCGATATAATAGGTTAGGTAATAGCGAATGCATTTCCAAAGGCTGCCACGTGCTACATCAGCCATCTTGTTTTGGTTGTAGGGAACCACGCAAATAGTCCACATATAGTTGATTTCGCATAATTAATTTGGCCCGACCCGGGAATCGAACCCAGGAACCATTGGACAGACTATTTTATGGTTCCTCCAAGCCGGATTCAAAGGCAAAATTGGCCCCACCACTTGCAATATTATATCATAATCTGTTTTATTACATATAATGTGTAATAATTTCAGTTTCTCTTTTTTGTCATTTCTTTTAATTGCTACACCTACTACAAACTCTCACCACTCCACGGGTTCACTGGTAGAGAATGCTTTTAGGCATTAAGTTCGCCCTATATATAATTTTTTTTATAAGGGGACGCAATAAAGATTTAAAGAAATGTATTGTAATATTATAATTAATTTGTAGGTATTATTATTGTTTTGTTATATTATAAAAATATTTATAATTTATTGGCTTAATAGTGAGTTACAGTGGTAAGGGCCGCGTGTTCGGATTCCGCACGCCAAGGGAGGTTTGCCTGTATACAATTTGAGTATGTAAACTGCCCCCGCTATACAGGAGAAAATCCATGTGTAGGTAACATCTTAAAAAATGTAAATAATTATTCCTAGATAAGAAACCAATAAATCATATTGACTTACCGTTACGCTCAAGCAATAGTTTTAAATAATATTTTTTTTTAAACTGTGGTGGCAAATGGATATATTGTCGACTGTGTATTAAGTGACTGCTGAATCCCATGGACACCTGCAAACAACTTCAAATAAAGAAAGCTAAAGGTGCATTGTCATTCTTCGGAGGACTAAGGTGGAATATCTCAGAGTCTGTAATTATACTGGTCTTCTGTACCCTTCGGACTAGAACGTGCACGCACTGCTATTTGATGGCAGATATAAGTAAGATGTACCTACTCAGGCGCACTTCTAGATAGGCAAGGAGTAACACATAGTTCTTGATTACTAAAGAATAAATGAGACGGTTTTTTTATAGCATAGGGTGACAAACGGGCACACATTCCACCTGATAAGTGGTTGCTGCGGCCCACAGACATCTACATCTATCCTCGGTTACAAAGCAAAATGCAGATGCGTTGTCACTCGTGAAGACTAAGATGGAATGCCTCGTTTTCAGTCAAAAGGGTCTCCGGTTCTCTACATTCACCATGCGAAACACAACAGCATTAAGCTACTATTTTACGCTGGTATTCTGTGAGAGCGTGGTCCTTCCCCGGTCGAGCCGACCCATTTTTGCTTCAACTATACTACTAATATAACTGCAGCATGGCGCTATTGATGTGTATTTCCGAAAACTAAGTTGGAATGCTTTTCGCTAGTAACAGGGGCCTCTGTTTCCGATCATTCTCTAGTACAAATAATGGAAATTTCCATTACATGCAAAATCACTCAAAGGGCAATGCCCAGTCTTCATAGACACTTCGGCCATGAGTGCCCACATATAAAAGCATATAGATATGATAATATGCAATTAAAACAATGAAATGGTAAAGGAATTGCTTTAAAAAAAGTCGGGGTTTTGAAAATATTTGAAGTTTTTATTTTCACAAATGCAGTTTTTTTAACAACTATTTTTATCGATTTTATCGCGTTTTATTTCTTTGATTTTTAATTCCAGACATTTCGGGTGCTTTCCAGCACCCATGGTTACGGCAGACTGAGGTGACCGACGTCCCAATGTCAGCGTTAACCCGGAGTACCTTCAGATTTTTAATTTTTATTTATTGTCCGATCTACAGAATGAACTTACTGTGTCTAGAAGTCTTGCAGTGGTATGCTTGAGTTTTTAATTTCATTAATTACAGGGTCCTAAGCAGGTGGTAGTACCAAGCATCCTTCCTAAAAAAGAATTTATATATTAGATATTATATAGAATTAATATAATAAAATACACTTTACGACTAATAGTGATGACTTGCAATTCTAGCCCTAAGTAAAGATCAGCTAGGGCTTAACTTTATTCCTTCCATAATGCTGCTCCTCTGGTTATTACAGAGTTCTATCCGGTAGCAACCATTAAATCTTATATGCTCACCATAATAGTAGCGAGCTTGCTTTAATTGGTATGTGACACAAGCAATTAATATTAAGTCGCTGTAAGTTAAAACAGGAAATTCCCTAACATTTTAAAGTCTACATTTATATTTCTAAAGTCTGCCTGCCCTAGCTCTATTTAGATTGTTTTCCCTAGCATACTCAGAAAAATCATTATTTGTCTCCATATTTTGATGAACTATTTCAAGTATTTGAGCCGCATCATCCCTGTCCCTTATTTTTGTGTGCAATTTATTAACTATAGCAGAAGCCACAGCAGTCTATCATCAAATGTGTAGAAGCCCTGTTAAAGTAATTTTGATGAAATATTTTAAATTCAGTTTTAAAAATGCCATTCACCACCTCTAGTACCCATATCGACACATAGTCACGGCTCTGGATTTATTAGCATATCTTGTCATTAACTGAGATTCACCATCTGCTGGAGACATTTCTGCGACCCTTAGACATCCACATCTATCCTCAATTACAAATCAAAATGCAGATGCGTTGTCACCCGTGAGGACTAAGATCATTTTCTCGTTTCCAGTAAAAAGGGTCTCCGGTTCTCTACACTCACCATACAAAACACAGCAGCATTAAGCTACTATTTCACGCTGGTATTCTGTGAGAGGGTGCTCCTTCCCCGGTCGAGCCGACCCATTCATGCTACAACTATACTTCTAATATAACTGCAGCATGGCTCTACCAAGTATAACACACATACATAGTACTTGTCACTATGTATGTTTGTTATCGCAATATGTAGTTAATCACAAAAAAACATACTTGCAATGCTGATGGAACTGTTACAACCTGGTAAAAAACATTGTGCTTTTATATAATTAGTTAGCAGTACACTGTGTGATGTATGATCTAAGCTTTGTTGTTCTGGGTGCAATACATTACTCACTTCAGATTGCAACGAGGACGGACTAGATGATTCAGATGGTTCCCGTTCTGCAGTTGAACATGATGCTGTTCTATCAGTTCATTGCCAGCAATTATGATATACACGGCATGACAACTGAAATAATGTAAAATACAAAAAATGAAGTCAAAGTGAAAAAATAAAATAGATTTATTTCAAACTCAAATATAAATAAAATATTTATCAAGTTAAATGTTACTGCACAAGGACGGATTTAATGCCCTATATTATTTAATAATTAAGGACTGACAGACTACCAGCAGTCCAAAAACAATGAAAAATCAACTGTCTCCTTTCTTGGTAGTTGATAAAACTGGTTAATCTCATAAATAAGCTAGTATGTTTGTCAGATATAGCTAGGGCAGATGTGAAAAAATAAAACAAGTTCTTGAGTTGATATACAATCAGTGTAAAAACATGTATAATTATCAGATATATGGATCACATTTAATAAATTGAAATGTTAAACATGTTAAACACTTACCTCACGTAGCGCAAATAATTCCTCACGTGGAAAATCGAAGACAAACAATGTGTGTGATCTTATTCTCATAAGTGTCAGTGCCACAGCTGATGTATATATGTTCAAGACGAACTATTGGTGCATTTTGCGAGTGCCACACTACACGTTCACTGTACTCGAAACTTATACCTAATAAAGAAGCTACAATTATTATATTGATATTATTCAAGTAAACTCAGTTATAAAGCATTTCTTAGAGGAAGACATACCACATCGTGATATGTACCAACTATTTACCTGCTGTGTTCGAACCAATTGTTGAGAGATCAACAATTGCATTTTACTTTTACAACAGAACAATAACACGATAACAACACGTAATTTAATTCTTGTGACATAACAGTGACAGCGGCCTACCTGTCGGATACGATGTTGCCACTTAACGGTCATAAAATCTATGGAATGATATCGATTTTTATTCGATTAATAATATCATAAAAAGAATAATCTTTGACGCGTTTTAAGTTCTGCACGCTTTTTAAAATATAATTTCCTTTATTTATTGAAACTCTATTTCAAATGTATTTTTAAGAACAGTTAGCTTGTGCTGTATTGTTTTGTTATGCTTTAGAGAATTCGTGGTAAATCAGCTGGAAATTAACTTCTTGAATTATCATAACATGATTCCATTTTAAATGTTATGTTAAAAACAGATAAGAATAACAGTTAACTTGTGCAGTAGCGTTTTGTTATACTCTAAAGAATTCTTGGTAAATCAGCTAGTAATTCGCTTGTTTAATTATCATAACTATAAATGTGAAGGTTGTCAATGAATTCAACCGAGCCTATAACAACGGTTGTTTTAGTTTTTAATGGTTGACTGCCGCTTTTGATGACTTGAAATTAATAAAAACCTATTTTGCGCAATAAGTTTTTTCTCTTTGGTAATGAATAAACCACAGAAACCCCTTTAATGTATAATAGTCCTTTTTTTGATACAAGTAGCACATTTTAAGGAACCGCAAAAACAACTTTGTTATTTATACAAACACTATGAAAAACAAAATAATTTGTTGCTGGCGATAATGATAGTGGTATTTTGACTCGATTTAAAATATATGCTTGTTACTACTGAACTCTTCATGGGCCTGCGAGTCCGACTCGCACTGAACCACTTTTTTTCAACATTTAGTTTTATTCTAATAAATAGTTTTTTCGTTTAAGCGGAGCTCTTTTACTTTAGGTTTATTACCTCTTTATCTACAATAATCAATGAGTAAGTAAAGTGTGTAAATACGATTCTTAAATTGTAAAAATAATAATTGGATTTGAACATCTTAGGTAGGTATTTAGTTTTATTTATTTAGAAAATATTAATCTCACAATTATTTATTGTAATAATATAATTTATCACACAGCTAACGCCCTCATTAGCAATGTAATGGTGAAAGAATTTTCAAAATCGGTCTAGTAATTTTTGAGATTAGCCAAAAAACGTATTCATTGAAAGTAGCGCCCTCTATAATAAAATTAACCCTATATTAGATATCTAAAATTATACATAACAATCTAGTGGTGAAAGAATTCTTAAAGTTGGTCAAGTACTTTACGAGTTAAGCGAATAAAATATTCTTTGATAGTAGCTCCCTCAATAATAAAATGCATCCTACGTTTTAAGCACCATAGCAAAAAACGATTCAACATAGCCTAATCCGCACACACAGTAAAAACATAACCATCCTTTTTCGTCTGTAGTCGGTAAACATTTGGTTATAACGGTTGCGTATCGACTGCTTTGGATAAATATCCATTGTCAACGGTTATTTTAAACCTATATCATAACATCGTAATAGTTATCGAAAGATCATATATGCATGGTAATAATGACACCATAAGTAATCGATCGAAAAGGGGAATCGATTTTTTAATGATTTTTGTGATTGGCAACATTTTTTATTTTATTCACAGACTAATGAATTACGTATTTACCTAATTTTATTTTTATCTTTTCGGTACTTTTAATTTGTGCAAAAATATTCCCATTGTTTTAGGATAAATGAATACCGCGATTAATAACCATAAATAAAGATATATTTTTTTAACATATGTACATTGTTGGGCGTTACATGGCCTAATATGGGCATCCCCCTTTGAACTTGTCCTTTTGTAAATAGGCTTAATGAAGGTATTCCATTTTAGTGACTATAATAAAGTTAATGCTCAATAATTTACCTTATTTCTTATTACAAAAGAGGTTATGTGAGTGACTGAAGTGATAAAATTAATAATTCTGTTCTAATGTTTATAACATGAACTGCTAAGGTAGTAAATTTTCCAATTCTATTTTATTTTCGTTCATCATTATTTTTTAAAACACTCTTACGTATGTTTTAAAACGAAATTAAAATATCATATGGGTGTGGACGCCTAGTCGGGCAGCGTTAGTCGTTCCTTTTTTGTTTTTCTTCTTTTATTTACTTACATAATTTAAGCATTAAGTTTCTTTTCGCCCAGTATGATATACAGCAAAAGTTCAGAAAAATTAACTCGTGAATCGTAAGCAGTAACAAATTCTCCACATTGTCTTCAAGATTAAGTTTATGCTAGTACTTTTCTGCCTCGGATTTCTATTGGCTTGGTACTGAACTCGTACCTGTTTCTGCCGATGTACATCAGTAAGTATTTTATTTTAGTCATCAGGGATAAAAACGCTAATCTTAAGCTTCCATTGAAATTCGTTGCAGGGGTCTATGTGCTGCATATTCACTGACTATCCGATGTGTAAACAGTTCGTTTCATCATTATCATTATAACCAAAATTTATAGATTATCAAGAGTCCACTGATGAACATAGTCTTCCCCAATTGATTGCCTCATATGGAAAATATTTGTCATAGTTGTCATCGTTTAACAGGCGGTTTGGTAACCGTAGGTTTTTATTTTGAGTTGTTATCAGAAGTATGCTATTTTATGTCTCTTTCACGCTTCTTACTACACCCAAGGGATTATATGGGATATAGATATTTTGTTGCCGTCATAACACGGCTTTAATTCGTATATCACTCGTACATTTTTCAGAAGTTTTCTTAAAACTCAGGATTACGTTGCGACAAATTATTCTGAGCTTTTAATTCCGATAGCTCCTGTTATTAGCTAAAATAATTTTGTTTTACGATGACAATGTATCGAACAACAAAGTAACTGCATTTTTAGACCACCTTAACTCCATAAACTCTAAAATACAATTCACAATGGAGTTAGAGGCAAATAATTCTTTAGCCTTCCTAGATGTTTTAGTCATCCGAAATCCTGATAACACTGTTGGTCACACTGTGTGTAGAAAAAAGACCCATACCAACCGATATCTAAATGGTGAATCTCACCATCATCCTTCACAGTCAGCTACCGTGGGTAAATCTTTGTTTCAGAGCGCACGAGGGATCAGTGACAGAAAACATCTGGCCGCCGAGCTTCAGCATGTCAAGCAAGTATTGCAAGACAACAAGCTTCGGGTCCCGTGCCTACGTCACAGAGAACGATTGAAGCCGGCCACAGTTAAATGCTGCTCAAGATTGCTCAATTTTGGTGCTCTTAGACTTCTCTCGCTGTGGCTTTAATGATAAGGCGGTCAAGTGGTTTACTAGATATCGCACTGTAAGGCAAGAACGTGAAGAAATCATTAAAAGTGATGGTACTAGGATTCAATTAAGCGACAGTAGCGTAATGGCAGGGCGCGGACCGCGAACTCAAAAAGGTCGTGGGTTCGAATCCACCATTCGACTACTGGCGTGAACCACTTGTAACACAAGCAATTTAAGCTTACTACGAGTGGTTAAGGGGAAGATTAGTAATGTTCATAGCATTGTTAATATTCTTTTTTATAAAAAAATTTAAAAAAAATCATCCCCCCAGAATGTTACACGAAACGTCCCACAGGTGTTCTCTTCACACTATATTCTGCAGATGTCGTTTAGAAAATTAATCACTGTCATTACCACATATATGCTCATGACCTGCAAATGTACCTTTCCTTTATACTATCATCAATGGACTTTTGCAAGCTATTAATAAAATAAATTACGATTTAAAGGCTATTTCTGCTTGATCAAAATTAAATTCATTGATTCTAAATCCTGCTGTAGCTTGCCTTAGAATCCCAAATTTAAATTAATTTTATGTCTTAAAGTTTTATCGATTTTTAAGCAGCGGGCTTTTATAAGAAGGGCATAAACAAACTTCTTATAAAATGATAAGAATGTGCTAAAAGTTTTGGGAAATATTTATAATAATATCATTTCTTCTGTATTTTTTTAATTTTCCAATAAAAAGGCAACTAAGCTTAAAAACAACTTAACACGTAATGTTTGTCGTTTGTTTCTAATAATTGAATAATCTATACTCATATTATAAAGATAGTGCAAATTTTGTGTGTTTATTTAAATGTGGAGGGTAGAATTAAAAAAGATATGACCTTGTAGTTGCGGTGTAAAAATATCCACTACCCTCTATCATCTCGTCGGTGTCGGTGGCGACAGAGAGAAACCGAAAAAGGAGATAGCAGCGGTATCTTTCCAACAACCATTCAAAATTATTAAAATCTGTGGTTACCAACTCGTTTGCCAAGTGTGGTAATAGTTTTTTTTTCATAAAATAAGGTTAACAAACAAGCACAAAGTCCACTTGATACAAACTAAATATGTTGGCCCATAGAAATCTACATCTATCCTCAATTAAGAATCAATATGCAAATGCGTTGTCACCCGTGAGGACTAAGAGCGAATGCTTCGGTTAAAGTAAAAAGGATCTCCGATATCCTACACAACATTCACCTTCGGAAACATAGCAGCGTCGAGCTTCTATTCTACGCTTCACTCCAATCGAGCCGACCCCTTCGTGCCTTAATCATAACGTAGCTGCAGCATGCTCTACCACGCATAGCCTCCCTATAAGTCAATCTATGAAAGAGGCCTGTGTTCAGTAGTGGAGTTTTTATAGGCTGTTGTAAATGAACGGATGAAAATATTTCGAATATTAAATGACTTTTCGCGTATAGGTAACAGTATGTAACAAAACCATTTAATAACGAAACTCCAGTCAAAATTTATTCTAAGCGATTCTTCGGATACATAAAATTTTGTAAATTTCTTTTTGATGCCTTTTACGGCAAGTCGTATGCGTAAAAAGTATATATGGAGACTGAAACATGTGGTAAAAGGAGGCGAAAAATACAACTTTCAAAGAACATACGTTACGTACGTTACATAATGGCTACCTTAAGTGATAGTGATAGTGAAGTCATACGTTTTTGTGAATAATTTAATAAGTTCTCTATTTTTTTTTTCGAGATATATTTTTGATGCACATGATTGAATGATGAACACATATCCAAAACTATTGACCCACCCCAGCTTTAACTAGAAGGGATCTATTAATATGGCTTTATTGAGATTAAGGATAATTTTTAGTTGTTTCAAAAAAGAAAACTATATTTTATAACGTGCCCAATTTTGTCTGAGCAGGACAGGATCATAGTAAACGAGTGTGTGCGCAAGCATGCTTTCTCTATTCCCTCATTCTCATAGTTTAATAGGACGGCAATCCAATACGACCAGATAGAGATTTGGGGCAGGGTTAATAGCTTTACGTGTTTTCAGAGGCACGGGGGTAAAACACCGCGAATTTTTCGACTTTAGGCTGCTAATAAGAATTTCTTGAAAATGATTTTGTCTCGACCTAATATTGGAACCCGGTACCATATGATGAGCCGTCGGGCTGACCACAACTACCAAGCAAGCTAACAAGTAATAAAGAGCTGAATTAAAGCAACATGTTTAAAGGATAATTCCATTTGTTTTCCCACCGGCTAATTGTAGTGAGAAACGAAAAAATTCCATTTTGCTTTCGCCCCGTAAAAGAATTTCTTACATTATTCATTGTTTGAATTTTCCCGGCAACGTAGCACTTTCTTCTTAAATTAGTAGGGAGACGCTCAATTATCCTTTCGCAGATGCCGACATTCTGGAATTTTATTAGTGGAAAGTACGGAAAAGAAATCGAATACATGGTGAATTTTTAGACATAAACGTTAAAATAAACTCAAATTACGTTAATTTATCTTAACTTTTATGCACAAAACACTAGATTGACTAAAATAAATTTATATTAAGTAACTGAACAGAAAGTATTTATTTCCTATTGAATTATATAGTTATTATTTTGTTAAAAATAATAAAATACTACTAACTATAAATAAAAACACTGATTTTTAATTTTTTAATTCTTTTTAGTTTTGGAATCCGGTTTTTACCTTTTAAAGTACCATTTTTAAAAAAAAAATCGTGTTGGAGCCACGCTGCCGCTATATTATGAATGTATCACGCATGGGTTGGCCCGACTGGGGAAAGACCACGCTCTCATGGAATACCAGTGTAAAATATCGGCTTGATTCTGTTGTGTTTTGTATGCTGAGTGTAGAGAACCCGGTATACTAGAAACTGGACATTCCCTCTTAGTCCGCAGGTGTGAGATCGCATCTGCATTTTGATTCTTAATCGAGGATAAACGTATATGTCTATGGGCCACAGCATCCACTTACCATCAGGTGGACTGTGTGCTAGTTCGTCACCCGTATTCTACAAAAAAAAATTAAATGATGTTATTCTTTCGAGTGAACTATCACAATACAATGCCACTAGTACAATGGCGGCTGAACAGTTTATATAACCAATAAAAATAAATATAAAATTAATTTTTTCACCTTTAGAAGTGGATTATTCCTGAATGTAATGTATATTCTATAATACAGAATTGTAGAATTATAATTGAAATAAGCTGATTAAAAAAGAAATTATCATACCCAAACATAAAAAATATATTATACAGATCTCTTTTTTTGAAGTCGGTTTATAATGAATCGGATGCGGTCACGCATTCGCAGTCGCAGTCGCAGTCACGGAACGTACTATGGACTAATTAAAACAGTATCTGCATAGTGTACAATAATTAAGAGTTATCTATTGATCGATCTATCTATCTATTTAAAAGTTATGCGCCACAGCATTCGTCTACACCTCTGAGGTCTAAGATGGAGTACCTCGGTTTAAGCAAAAAGGGTCTCCGGTTCTCTACACTCACAGTACAAAACATAGCAGCGTTACGTTGCAATTTTACGCTGATATTCTGTGATAGCGTGGTCCTACCCCGGTTGGGCCGATACAATCGTGCTTTAACTATAATATAGATGCAGCCTGGCTCTAGCACGTAAAAATAAGATTATTTAATAAGGTTCAGGTAAAAGTAAAGTTACAGCCTATATACGTCCCACGGCTGGGCACAGGCCTCCTCTCTTTTCTGAACAATGGTTCAGGTACTGACATTAAATGAATTGAATTTTAAGGGCGCATAGTACTTCAAATGGCTTAGCAAGATCCTCTGTTATGCCGAAAATACTGCAGCATTGTTTTTGAAATAAATATATGGTGAAGTTGAGGATTAATGTTAAGTACTATGTTAGACGAAAATCGTGTTTTCGTCTAACATAGTACTTAACATTCCACAAAATTTTCTCTATAGAAAAAAAGTCCGAAGTTACCTCCAAACCGAACTATAAACCGCTGGTATTCAAAAAATACTTAAAATTAGTTCATGAAACTTTGCATACTAACTGAACTAACTATAAAGCAGGGCTTATGTTATTTATTTTTTTTATTTATCATTACTTTCATCGTAAAAAGAAATTACCTAAACTATCGTCGTTTTAAACCGCCCGGCACCGTCATTCATTCACTCTAGTTCCAGCTTTTGAAGGGACGGGTTGTGTCGCTTGTGCTCAGAACACACATTACGCAATAGGATGACGTAAAATTAAAATTTTAAAATAGACATTTAGGTTTATAGTGTTGGCGCAATGGGAAATAAGCGTAATAAAAATAAGAAGCGTATGATAAACTTAATGAAGTAAGTATCTACCGACCTATCTATTTACAGTATTAGTGATTACAATATTATGTAGAAATTTAGCTTATGACAGGTTTGGTGCAGTGGCTAAGCGATTGGTTGTTGCGCTTCTAGTCACAGGTGTTTATGTATGTGAACATTTGTGGTTGTAATCGCACCGTCTACGATTCAGGAGAAATCGAGTGTTGTAAAACTTTATGAAAAAAAAAGATAAAGTTACCTAAATTGGGTTGTTTTTGTTTTGTCAATATTCAACAAAACTAGCAGTAATTGTTTTTTATAACGTTGCCCCACTCCAGGATTTCTCCTGAATCGGAGACGGTGCGATTACAAACACAAATTTTCGCAACTATCTGTAGGCCATTAAAATATTTGTTCCGTATGGGAATCGAACCCCTGACCCGTAATGCAGAAGTCAAGTACTTAGTTAGTAATTAAAAAAATATAAGTGTGTTCGGTAAGTACCTACCTATAATATCTAACTCTAAAGAAATAAAACTGACTTACCTATCCGTCCTTACATTATCGGTACTCCGTAGTGCACTGGCTTAGCAATGAGTTGCAGCGTTGGAGTCTGTGGGTTCGAATCCCGCACGGAACATTTATTTGTATGACCTACAAATAATTGCTCCGGATCTGGATGTTTGCTTTTGTGCAATTTATATTTGTAAACTGCCTCCATGATACAAGAGTAAATCCTAGTGTGGGGGTAACGTTTTTAAAAAAATAACTTATCTGACTATAGTGCTACCTTCTACATAAGTACATAAAAATTATAGACCTATAATTGAGTACTGACGTACCTTGATAGTTTAGCTTTGGCTAAATTGTGAGTACCTACGTGAGTATTTTCTACCTACCTAAACAAGTAACAGCCAACCACCAATACCAAACTACAGATACCAGTATAAGCTGATCTCAAACTATAAACGCATTACGTACAATGAGAGGTCAGCTTTTACTGGAAATTTCCTCTTATAGTGGAAGGATCTGCCCATTGTTGGTTTGGTACTAAGCTTGAGTTTTATAGTTTTCGCCGTGTATGTATGTAATATGACAGCCGTTTACGTATGTAATTATGTTGGTAGCAGGTCTATGCAAGTACCTACATATACATACCTATATAAGAAATTTTGCAAACCGATTCTAAGCCACTAAATTCTACTGCTAAAAAACTAGTCAAGCGCGAATCACCATTGTTACAGGGTAATTTTATCTATAACAGTATTGTCTCGGCCGTATCTTTGAAACAAATGCCTACAGCCGCGCGGTATGTAAACATGCGATAGGGCTGCCCATAGACTACTGTATATATACTAGAGAGGGCTGCCTCCAGAATTTTAATTACATTTGCCTACTTTGTGTTTCCATTTAGTTTTACGATTTTAAATATACTTTTTTTATATAAACAAATAAAATAGGTACTTTGTAAATTGAATAGGAAGTGTTCAATAAAAATGCGTGTCGTTTTTTGATTGGTTGATGGTAACGCCAGTTAACAATCTACTTTATCAACATTACATTACATATCGCATTGAGTTCGTCCTAAGTTATATCTACTTTATCAACATGACTAGTGCATATTTTTTGTTTCCTTCCTTCCTTCCCTTTCCTACCGCACGCGCTGCCGCCGAGGTGAAAAAGAGGATCTCGGCGCGCGTCATTATACTAAGTGATATTACGCCATCCGCAACGCACGGCCACCCGTCGCGTCTTATGTACATTAACCGCAAACCGCGCAGGACGAACATTGAGTTCTCCTGTTTATGTTTAATATTCACCGCATCAGACATTGTGTCTTTGTAACTCATAAAAGTGTGAGACGCCCCCGTAAGGGCAAAGGTGGAGAGTGTGGGACTTCACGAGACTGTTCCGAGAGTGCGTGTGCGCCGAACCACGTGGCGAGCTCGCTGCATAGCAGACACTCCAGGAGGAAGGCGCGGCAGCCCTCATCAGGTCAGTGCGTGCTATCCCACCTATTTATTTTCCCCTTTGCCGTATGCACCAAAATTACAGTCCACTAAATCTTTATCGAAGATACCTTAAGTTACTGGCGTCTCCATTTTTAATGGTCACTTCTCGCTGGATTGACCTTGACTTTCCGCCCTTATTAGATCGTTATCGTAATAAGCGTTTATATAATTAATTATTTATATTTTAATCCGACTTCGGATTAACCCCGCCCTTATTAGAACACTAGAATAGGTCCTAATAGGTGACATTCATAGTAATTTTAAAACTATATTCATAGAATGAATAAGCATATAATTATCTATATAAATTATTTGTTGTATGTTCACATCACGTCATCAACTTTTAACTACATCTATAGATTATACTGTTAAATTACATTTATTATTTGCACATATATTTAAGCATTATATTCGTTATAAATAACTTCATAATTATTATAAAAGTTAACAATTAAAGTTCATCGTTAACAAAACTAATATTTAATAATTCAACCGCGTAGCGAGGTCGCTTACAGACTACCCGCTTATAATTATATTATTTTTGCCGCATAACTTAAGTTGTAATGCCGCCTAAAAAACAAATAGCATCGAATAATAGCGATTCCTCGGATAATGAGGGCACACCTGATGCTGAGTTGGTTTTATTGTTAGCTAAACGAGATGCTTTATTTGAAATAGTGCAAAAAATATATGATATGTCCTCGGACATCCACATAAACACTTCCACGATGGAGCGTTTTCTTGATGGAAGTTCTAATATTAATGCTTTACCTATTGAGTTTAAACAGGTCTTAGATAATTATAATTCACATTTATTAAAAATAAACCCTATTGCTAAACCTGATTATAACAGCCTCATTGCGTTTAAGTCTCTTTGCGGTAGAATAAATAGGCTTTATTAACAATATTCGCAATCTAATTCACAAAGTACTAGTACACCATCTAAAGCCAGATTCACACTTCCGCCTATCGAACTTATGCCATTTTCGGGTGACATTCGCTCATGGCCTTTATTTTATGCTAGCTTTAAATCAACCGTCCATGACAACACATCGCTTACCGACGCTGAAAAGTTATACTATTTGCTAGGTAAACTAACGGGCAAAGCCCTATCTGTATGCTCAGGTATAACTCCTTGCGCTGAAAATTATAAAATTTTATTGCAAGCACTCGTTGACAAATATGAAGACCGGCGTATGCTAGCATCTACATATATTAATCAGATGTTCGAATTTAAGCCATTGCAATCGGCCACCGCAAATAATTTTGATTTATTTACTGATAACTTTATAAGTGCAGTGCGCGCTTTACAAAACTTAAAGTTAGATAATCTCGCGGACTTAATTGTTCTTCATATCGCGCTTAAGAAGCTGGACCCGGATACCATTCGCTCTTTCGAATATAGTCATAACTCGATGGTACCTACCTTTGATGATTTAATAAATTTTATTAAGACCCGCTCCAAAGTTTTGCAACGCACCGATTCTAGTACAAATTCTAATAGCGCACCAAACAATCGACGAGGTAACGGTAATAATCGTCGCTGTAATAATACTTCGTCGCCGAAGTATCAGGCGTACTGTTACATCCCTAATTTCACTGGCACATCACTATTTGTTGAGGTAAAATGCTGACTTGCAATTATTGCTGGTTCATTCAAATGCAATATTGAAAATCAGCAATAATTTTGCTATAAATACGCGAGACTTTCCTAAATTCAGTCAGTTGGTTATTCTTTAGCTAAACTGCTCTCCAGCTACGGACCCGGTTCTTGCCTGCCGGCTGGTTACCAGTGAAAGCTAAGAATACACTCCGGGTCTACTCTGCCCTTCACTAGGGCTATCGCGCTGTTATAATCCAAGTCGCGTATAAGTTCATATAATAGTAGAAATTCTGTGTCCGAATTTGTGTAAGATTAAAATATTTAATTAATAAATAATTGTCGAAATTCAGTACTGTGTTTTTTTTTTATAAGTGCTGAACAGGACAATCTAACATTTGGTGTCAGAAGAAAAGGGATTTCTGAAATCCCTCGGGTCGCCTACTCCTGACGACGACCAGCTCCACACAGAAATCGGCCCAGACTCGCGATCCTGAACTAGCAAGTTGGCCACCTGCTGTCTTTGCCTGTCTTCCTGACGCTGTAAAAGGCCGCCGCCAACCCTAGTCATCGCAGACGACGTGTCAGCATCTCTCCATTGTGCGTGAGGGTTTTCTGCCCAGCACCGAGTTATTGACTGCACGAAAACTAATATTTCTACATAAAATACATCGCGACACTTGGTTTAAGCATCGACCCATACCAACCGCAAACGCTGCACATTTCATCACTTCCGCCACATCGTCGCACCGTCGCCCGACACCTACGTCACCGAGCCGCCACCGCTTCCATGAAATCGCTGTATCTACTAATAATACTGTGAGTGTTGTTATTCGATTCATGTTAATTTATTTTTGTCATTTGCATAATTTTGCGTGTGGATATTTTATAAAACTCTTAATTTCCTACTCCGTTTCACGTAATTAATTAAATTAATTCTTTAAAAATGGTTAATGAAAGTAGTAAACTTGAAAAGAAAAACGTTCAGTCGTGTTCAAGTTTGCAGACTGTAGGCATAGAGGAATTAAATCTTTCAATTCTCACTAAATTTATTAAGGCATACGATGGCGACAGGAATAAATTATCACCATTTATTAGAAATTGCGAAAATGCTTTAAACCTAGCTACCGCGTCGCAACAAAGTATCTTATTCAAATACATAATTTCCCAACTAGAAGGCAAGGCTGAGTCCGCCTGCTCTCTTAAAATTTTTGAAACCTGGTCCGAATTGAAACAATTTTTAAAATCCACATTCGGCGAAACCAAACATAGGGATCACTTACTTTTAGACTTACAAAGTTGCAAACAAAAATCGAACGAGTCTGTCACACAGTATAGTCTACGAATAGAGACATACCTCACACGTTTACAGACGGACATAACACATTCCACTAGGGACCCTGGTGAAATAAGAGACAGAATCGCCAGTACAGAAGACTTGGCGCTACATACCTTTTTACTGGGCTTACCTAGCCACATTTCAAATATCGTAAGGTGTCGTAATCCTACCTCTTTACAAGAAGCTATAAATCTCGCTATCCAGGAAGAAAAACTACAAAATTACATTCAATCTACTAGATCTTCCGAATATAGACCAAAATGTAAACTTTGCGGCAAGTTAGGCCATTCAGAAAAAACATGTTTTTTAAATCGCCGTCATATTAACAACTTTCAAAATGAAACCCCAAATCAGGCTCAACCTTCTACGTCTTCAAACTCGCAAAATAATAACTTTTGTAGATATTGTAAAAACATAGGTCATGACATATCTCAATGTCGTAAACGCCAATTTAACAACTCTCGTAAAAATAATAACTCTACCAATCAATTTCAAAAACAGGTACATAACCTCACACCAACAAGCGATTTTGATAATAAATTTGATAATCCAAACTCTGAACTAGATGAAAATTTAAACTAAATAAGGTTCCGGTTACGCGTCGTATGGAATCTTCAACTCAAACCGACGCTTTCGATCTCTTAACGAGACAATTTCTCAATACTAAATCCTCTGAATCTAATACTAAATCTACTATAAGCACTGAATCCAATTCCAAATCCACTGAATCTAACAGTAAACCTAGAAAATCCACTGTATCCAATACAAAATCTACTAAATCCACTGAATCTAATACTAATTCTACTAAATCCTCTAAATCGAATACCATGTCTATTAAATCTAATAAGTCTACTAAATCTATTATATCAAATACTCCTACTAAATCCTCAAAGTACAATGCAACTATGTTATCTACCATGTCATACAATGAAAATAACAATTTAAATAATGTTTCTGATTCGTATTCTAATTTATTTGAAATTAATTATAACAATAAAATACATTTGCCTCATGTGTATATCAAATCTAAATATTCCGATAAGTTACTAGTTCTTTTAGTCGATTCCGGTGCAGGTGTATCACTAATAAAACAATCCTCAATGCAAATTCAACCAAAACTAGTTTCAGAAATTGTTCAGTTTAAAGGAATCGACAAAAATACGGAGTACTTAAAAAGTCTTGGTCACTTTCAATTAGATTTTATATTTCCAAATAATGACGTTATTTTCGGCAAATTTCATTTAATACCAGATTGTGTCGATGTAGAATTTGATGGTATTATGGGTAACGATTATCTCAAGTCTCATGATTCTAAAATAGATTACAGGAATAAGATTTTAGACATAAATAATCATGTTCTACAAATTCATTTTTCCAAATCAGAATATACTATTCCAGCACGTTCTGAAATGATTGTAGAATGCTATGTTCTAAATCCCGAAGTAACTACTGGATATATCGATAAGTCTGAAATTCAGAAAGGTGTGTTTTTGTCTAGTTGTCTCGTTACACTTAAACAAAACAATCATGTCTCTGTATCAATCCTTAACACTAATACTGAAGATGTCAAAATAAAATCTCTTTGCGTAGTTCTAAACCCTTGTGACTTCTTAGATGATTATTTACATAGTATTAACACTCTAAATCTTTCTAATCCCATCAATCAAAACACTATATCAAATAGATCCTGTGAAATTAAGAAACAAATACGAACTTCACATCTTAATTCCGAAGAATCAAAAGCCTTATTTGACTTATGCTCTGCATATTCCGATCTGTTCTATTTAGAAGGAGACATTCTTACTTGCACCAGTACCTTGGAACACAAAATTAAAACTACTAATTCACAACCAATTCACGTCAAAACGTATAGATATCCAGAATGCCATAAGGAGGAAGTTAATAAACAGATACAAAAAATGCTCGATCAAAATATAATCAAGCCTTCAAATTCCCCCTGGTCTTCTCCGATTTGGGTAGTTCCTAAAAAACAAGACGCTTCTGGTCAAAAGAAATGGCGTATAGTCGTAGATTATAGGAAACTAAACGACGTCACCGTCGGAGACGCTTATCCCATCCCTAATATCACTGACATCCTGGATCAGTTAGGCCATAGCAAGTACTTTACTACTTTGGACCTGGTGTCAGGTTTCCATCAGATTCGCATGGATCCAGAAGATGCCCCTAAAACAGCTTTTTCTGTTCCTAATGGTCATTTTGAGTACACTAGGATGCCTTTTGGGTTAAAAAATGTGCCAGCTACATTTCAAAGGCTTATGAATACAGTCCTCGCTGGTCTTCAAGGTCTCCACTGCTTCATATACCTTGATGATGTAATTATATACTCTCACTGCCTCTCTTCACACATAGAAAAACTTAAATTAGTCTTCGATGCTCTCAGAAAGCACAATCTTAAGTTACAACCAGATAAGTGCGAATTCCTACGACGAGAAGTCGCATATCTCGGTCATATCATTACTGATAAGGGCGTCTCCCCAAACCCTGACAAAATCAAGGCCGTATCCAAGTATCCAACACCCAGAAACCCAAAGGAAATAAAATCATTTCTCGGGCTAATAGGATACTATCGAAAATTCATAAAAGATTTCTCCAAAATTACTAAACCCCTAACTTCACTACTTCGTAAAGATGCTTCTTTCAATTGGACTCAAGATCAAGAAAATGCTTTTAATACTCTTAAATCAATGTTATCTAGTGCTCCTATTCTTCAATATCCTGATTTTTCTAAAGAATTCATTCTTACCACTGACGCTTCTAACTATGCTCTAGGTGCAATACTTTCACAAGGAAAAATTGGCGAAGATCTTCCAATCGCATATGCCTCTCGAACCCTCAATAGAGCCGAAGGTAATTATAGCACTACAGAAAAGGAACTTTTAGCTATTTTATTTGGTGTAAAAACCTTCCGACCCTATCTTTATGGACGCAAATTTAAAATTGTGACTGATCATCGCCCTCTTGTTTGGTTATTTAATTGCAAAGACCCTAGCAGTAAATTAGTTCGATGGAGACTTAAGTTAGAAGAATACGATTATGAAATTGTTTATAAATCTGGGAAAACTAACCTCAACGCTGATGCACTATCTCGCCCTCCTATAATATATCCTATCAATGATATAGATCTTACTAACGATATTACATATGCCAAATTTCTTCGATCTCGTTCTAGTCCTACGGTATATAGTACTGAAATCCGTGAATTTAATCAAAATCTGTTAAGAACACCCTGCTCTACAATCGCGTATCCTACTTCTATTGATCTAGACTCATCTAATCCTTACTGTGAAGAAATTATTAACCTCCTGGACGACAAAGAATCTTTTATAAATTCCGAGAAAGAACTATATTCACTAAAGGATACTAAGGTTAATAATAAATTATATACCCATATGTTTACTAAAACTCATCACTATGATTCCTGTACTTATAGAGAATTATTTAAGGTGTTAAACTGTCTCCGAAATGAATTAATTATATTCCATCCTGATGTAAAAGAAATTTCTATGTCTGATTTTTCCAATCCATTTGACAAACTAGAATTTATTATAATTTACGAAATCATATCTTTTATTTTTCATAACACACATATTAAAATTAATATCTACCACAATAAACTCATTTATCCTAAGCCTAACGAAATTCCTACGATTTTAAGAGATAATCATGATTCTCCCATTGGTGGACATATTGGTTCCACACGTTTGTACAATAAACTCAAAGATTCTTTTTATTGGAAAAATATGAAGAATGATATTGAATCATATGTTAGGCGGTGTCCACAGTGCCAACAAAATAAAGCTTTACGTGCTTGCAATAAAGCTCCGATGGAGATTACCTCTACATGCCAGGAACCTCTCCAAAGAATAGCAACTGATATCGTTGGCCCTTTACCCGAATCAGGTCCGGAAAAATACAAATACATAGTAACGTTTCAGGATGATTTAACAAAATACTCCATGGCTTACCCTATTAATAATTCAACAGCTGAACAAACAGCTGACTGTTTGATAAAGTTTATTTCTCATTTTGGTATTCCTAAGACTCTTTTATCTGACCAAGGTGTTCATTTTATTGCCGAAATATACAAACAAATAACTTCTCTTTTCAAAATAAAACATCTTTTTTCTACTCCATACCATCCTCAAACTAATGGCGCTCTAGAAAGAAGTCACGCCACATTGAAAGAATATTTGAAATCTTACGTGAACGACAATCAAGATGATTGGCATAAATATCTCCCAACTGCTCTTGTATCATATAATTCGTCTGTTCATTCTTCTACAAATTTTACGCCACATGAATTACTATTTGGTTGTAAACCAAACCTGCCAAGTTCCATTTATGATATCGAACCAACAGTCACATACCCTGATTATATAAAAACTTTGAAACAAAAACTTATAAATACTAGAAACATAGCCAGAGAAAATATCCGCCGTAGTAAAGAGAATTCCAAAATTTATTACGATAAAAACACTAGAAATATTACTTATAATGTCGGAGATATGGTATATTTAAAGCAGCATCATAGATTACGCAAAGCCCTTTCTAGCATTTGGAAAGGCCCATATAGAATTATTAAAGTACATAACAATAATAACGTTACTCTTTTAATTAATCGTAAACATGTCAGATATCATTTTGATGAAATTAAACCAGCCCATGATAATTCCCTTCCAGGGCCGTCGCGCCAGGACTCCTCGCAGGACCAGACATGATTACACCAATAACTAATAGTCCAGGTCTTTTCTACGATCCGATTGGTGCACTGAAATATTATAATAACCATTGGAAAATAGTTACATATTCTGATCTATCTTATATACAGCCTCATATAGAAACATTACAAAGAATTCTAGAAACATGTAAACAAATCTGTAATACACATCAATCTACTAAAGTCAAAACTGATTGCTGGAATATCCTAAGTCCTTTAGAAAGTCTTTTTATCAATGTTCAAAATAATTACATCTCTTTATCCCATTTAACTAATGCTAATAATACTCACAAATCTAAAAGGTCTGCCTGGATTGGTATAGGTGGTCCAATCTTGAAACAACTATTTGGTTCTCTAGACGAAGATGACGCTAAGGCTTTTACTGACGCGATTAATGCGGTTCAAGACGATCAAAGACACCTGGCTTCAATTATGAAGGAAAATATTCACTTAATAACTTCTACCATTTCATCTTTTAACAATACTATTACCAAACTTAACGAAAACGAAAATATTCTAAATAACAATATTCGAAATTTAGGCAAAATTTTAGACACTGTTTCAGCTAATACCAATAAGTTAGAAATAATATCACATTTATCAATGAATTTTAGTGCCTTAGAAAGTTCATTAATGATACTCAATTTTAACCTTGAAGATCTAATCAATGCTATTCTATTTGGGAAACAGAATGTAGTTCATCCATCAGTGCTAAGTCCAATACAGTTGTATAACGAACTAAATTCGAAAAATAATGACATCCTCTCTAGTTTGCCTTTACATTTATCTCTTGAGAATATTCATACAATAATAGATGTCGCAGAAATACCTTCATTTATCAACAAAAATAAACTAATATTTGCCATTAGAATTCCTCTAGTTACTTTTGTAGATTATAATTTATATCACATATATGCTTTACCAACTCCACACGACATTCAAACACCAAATACTTTCGCATTAATAAATCCATCCGCAAAATTCCTAGCTGTGACACAAGATAAATTAACATATTCCGCGTTACAAGACTTAAGTGAGTGCAAAGTAATAAATAATAATTACTATTTGTGTAAACTAGGAAATATACAAAATAGTGTTGGAAATCCTATTTGTGAAGTGAGTATTTTAACTGAACATGTGAAAGGAATACCAAAATCCTGTAATTATAAGATTATATTAGGTGAAATAGATTTATGGCAAAGACTTAATAACAATAGATGGATATATGTCCAATCAGATATATCTAAGATATCTATAACTTGTGATGGTAAAATGAATGACTATAATATTGTTGGGACAGGTATTTTAGACTTACCTAAATATTGTAAAGCTTATCATAAGCTACTACAGTTTGTTCCGTCTCAAGAATTCGAAATTAAATTCTATGTTCCTAATCCGAATTTTAATATTATAGAAGACGATTGTTGTTCTAAAACTACTGTAAATCAAACATTACCATATTTAACTCCTATTAAACTATCTCATGTGAATCTTGATTCGTTACAATATGCTTCACATAAGTTAAATCAAAATGAAGCAGAACTGACTAAAATCGAAAATTAACCTTACCATATTAAATACAGCCATTATTTTAGTATAATTACTACCCTAGTATCTGTCTCTGTATTTGGATATTTTTCTTATAAATTGTATAAATGTCTCTGTCTTAATAATCGAAGAAACAGTACATCCTGTTGTATTAAAATTGTCAATACCTGTATGACTAAACCTCATACAAATATCAGAGCAAGGTCCAATATTGAAATGGCCAATACAAACTATGATACAGAAAGTACTGATTCTAATACACCAAGGCGAAACCTTGAGTTATTGTAAAACTTAAATGTACAATATAATTATCATTTTTTTTTATTGCATTAGTATTATATTCCATTAGTCTTAAGTTGAAAGTTCTCTCCTCAACTTTATAATTTCTATATCGTTACTTGGATTATACTCACATACTCTATTCCGTATGTTCCGTTTTAAAGGGGGGAGATGTTACATCCCTAATTTCACTGGCACATCACTATTTGTTGAGGTAAAATGCTGACTTGCAATTATTGCTGGTTCATTCAAATGCAATATTGAAAATCAGCAATAATTTTGCTATAAATACGCGAGACTTTCCTAAATTCAGTCAGTTGGTTATTCTTTAGCTAAACTGCTCTCCAGCTACGGACCCGGTTCTTGCCTGCCGGCTGGTTACCAGTGAAAGCTAAGAATACACTCCGGGTCTACTCTGCCCTTCACTAGGGCTATCGCGCTGTTATAATCCAAGTCGCGTATAAGTTCATATAATAGTAGAAATTCTGTGTCCGAATTTGTGTAAGATTAAAATATTTAATTAATAAATAATTGTCGAAATTCAGTACTGTGTTTTTTTTATAAGTGCTGAACAGGACAATCTAACAGTACGTAAGCACAATGACTAGTTGCTCAAAGTGTCTGTGCGATAATATTGTGCATCAACACCTATTTAAGTGTGCAGACTTTAATGAAATGACGCCGCAGGAACGATTTAAAAGCGTAAAGAGTAACAATGCATGTGTGAATTGTCTCAGTTTAAGTCATCGAGTGTCTAGTTGCTCTTCAAATTATAGTTGTCGAGTTTGTAAATTTAAACATCACACATTGTTGCACTTCCACCGCAGAAGCGATAATGCTTCCCCTGCGCTGGCGCGTTCTCCACCGCTTCAGCCAGTTACACTGAAGTCTACAACCCCCGCGCCCGCACACTCGCCACCCCTCACCGCAGGTGCGCGTTCAGACGTCGCGCTGTGTACTTCGTTCAAGAATGTTTCTCAACGTTCACCGCCTCCCGCGCGCGCAAGTCGTTCGCAGAGAACTGTTTTATTATCAACCGGTCAAGTATTTGCTTACGATGCTAAGGGAGAGAAACAAATTATTCGTATATTATTAGACTCCGCGGCTCAAAGCCATTTTATGACTAAAGAGTGCTGTCATCGTTTAGGCGTTCAACAACACGATACCGAATGTACTGTAGTAAAGGGATTCGGTGGAGTTGAAAAAATTGTAAAATCGAAATCGATTGATATTAAAATTTTCTCACGATTCGACTCGAATATTAACTTCAATATTTCAACGCTAGTTGTTGATCAAATCACCGACCTTTTGCCCACCGCTGTGGTAGACACATCTGTCTTATCACACTTCCATGGCATAAGACTAGCTGATGAATGTTATAGCATGCCTAATAAAATTGATGTTTTGATAGGCGCATCCCTTTTCCCGCACTTACTATGTCCAGACGTAATTTATTCGTCTAACGACTTGTCCGGGCCCTCAGCTTTGAGTACGGTATTTGGTTACGTTATTATGGGCTCAGTGCCGACACTTCAGGTAAATCATTCTTTAACGTGCTGCTCAGTTCTAGAGTCTCCTATCGTTGACAAATTAGTGCAACGATTTTGGGAGCTTGAACAGCCACCCTCCGCACCGCCCATTCAGTGTCCTTCAGACATTGAATGTGAAGAGTTTTATAAATCTACGACATCCCGCGATCCTTTTACTGGTAGATATATTGTTGGCCTGCCATTTAAAGATGACGTTTACTCTCTCGGAGATTCTTATGAAACCTCTCGACGACGATTCATGTGCTTGGAGAGGAAACTTCAAGCCTCGCCTACATTAAGGTTAGCATATGATGACGTCATAAAGGAATACTTAGCTAAAAATTATATATCCCCCGCACCGCCGTATGGCTCTCATGAACTCGCTCCAATATATGTCATACCGCATCATGGAGTCTTACGCGAAGATAAGAAGTCAACGCGTCTGCGCATCGTCCTGGATGCTAGCAGTAAGACTAGCACTGGGCGATCATTAAATGATATTCTGCATTCAGGACCAAATTTGCAAGGCGACTTGTTCAATATAATTTTAACTTTCCGCTTACATCCAATCGCTATGACAGCCGACTGTCGCCAACAATTTATGCAAATAGTTGTTCGCGATTCTGATCGTCGTTACCAATGCTTCCTATACCGCTTCCGTCCACAAGACCCACTTGTGTTATACCACTTCAATCGCGTGTGCTTCGGTTTAACTTCGAGTCCATACCATGCATTGCGCACGGTAAGACAGCTCATTGATGACGACGGCGCAAAGTATCCGCTTGCGAGTCGTATCGCATTTACTTCGCTATATATGGACGACATCGCGTTCTCTATGCCCAGTGAATCCGAGGCCAGTGAGACCTCTCGGCAGCTGATAGACTTATTCAAGGGTGCCCAATGGGACCTGATAAAATGGCATAGCAACCGTCGATCTGTTTTAGATGACCTCCCTACTTCCCATAAAATTACAGGAGAAGTAGAGTTCGATAAATCAATGCCACATAAAATACTAGGCTTGCATTGGTCTACCGATAGTGACGCCTTTTATTTTAAGATATCTGTTCCCGCTGATGTGACGTGCACTAAGCGCGCCATCTTATCTACTGTCGCTCGCCTGTGGGACATAATGGGTTTCGTTGCTCCCACAGTCGCGTACGCCAAATTGTTAATAAAGCAGCTTTGGCAACTTAATTTAGATTGGGACGACATACCACCACCGCCAATTATTAAGATGTGGAGGCAATTCTGTGCTGAATTACCAGCTCTTAATGATTTACGTATCCCGCGACATGTTGGTGTATCCAAAAACTGTACTGCGTCACTCCTGGGGTTTTCCGACGCCAGCGAGCACGCATATGGTGCCGTAGTCTACATACATGTAAAGAGCGTCAATGGTAACACCGTCCAGTTGATTTGTGCAAAGACTAAAGTCGCACCGACGAAACCACTATCTATTGCACGCCTTGAGCTTTGTGGAGCGGTTTTACTCTCAAAATTGCTTCGCAGAGTACTCGACAATTATTCTCTTGACCTTGCAATATCAGTCTATGCCTTTGTAGATTCAAAAGTAGCTCTGTACTGGATAAAGAGTTCGCCACACAAGTGGCAGACCTTTGTTGCAAACCGCGTTGTTCAGATTACCGACAATATTCGCGCTGATAATTTTTATCATGTCGCAGGTACTGAGAATCCCGCTGACATACTTTCACGTGGCGTTACGCCAAATAAATTAGTTTCAAACCCCCTGTGGCTCCATGGGCCTCAGTGGACTTCGTTAGATCCATCTCAATGGCCTCTTCGTACTTTAGACAATGAGGTTATTGCAAATATGCCTGAGAAGAAGATTTTGTCGCACACTGTGTGCACATCCGTCTGTAATTCTGCGATTTATGAGCTCGCATTCCGCATCTCTTCTTGGAGTAAACTTCTACGTATAATTGCGTACGTGTGTAAGTTTGCTAAATTATTGCCCCGCCGCAGCACTACTGTAGTGACTGCTGATGATCTCAGTTTCTCTGAGGTTATAATCCTCCGCGCCCTGCAAAAACAGCATTTTGCAGTGGAATATTTAAATATTGAAGGTAACAAACCTTGCTCGCCCGCTTTCAATCGTTTAAGGCCTTTTATTGAGAATGGTTTAATCCGCATTGGTGGTCGTCTTTCGAACTCCGCATTAGATTACACGCAAAAACATCCAATTATACTCCCGCGCAGTGATCATGTAGTGAACATGATCATTGACTTATTATCATATTAAAAATTTACACGCTGGGCCTGAATTGTTATTGTCATTGCTCCGTCAAAAATTTTGGATACTTTCCGCACGCCGCACTGTGAGAAGCAGAGTCTACAAGTGTAATATATGTTTCCGGCTTAGACCCCGTCCAACTTACCCTTTGATGGCTGATCTTCCCCATAGTCGTGTAAGACAAGCTATTAAGGCATTTACACACACGGGCTGCGATTATGCCGGTCCTATCGCATACACTCCTGTACGTCGTCGTGGTGTACGCAGCGAGAAGGCGTACTTATGTGTTTTCACATGCCTCACGACTCGAGCTGTACATATAGAAATCGCTACAGATCTTAGTAGTTCTAGTTTCCTCGCTGCGCTTAAACGTTTCCTCTCTAGACGAGGGCCGATTCAGTTTTTATATTCGGATAATGGAACGAATTTTAAAGGTGCCGCTTCGTATCTTCGCGATCTCTATAAATTTCTAAACGTTGAATACCGCCCAAAGCTTGAGCAAGAGTGTGCTGAGAATCGTATAACATGGAAGTTCATCTGTCCCAACTCTCCTCATTTTGGAGGCGCCTGGGAGAGTATGATCAAAGTCGTAAAAACGCATCTGTTCCGAGTTATCGGACATCAGTTACTTTCATACGAAGAGCTTAATACTGTTCTTGCGCAAATTGAGTGCTTGCTAAACTCGCGGCCCTTGACAGTATTAAGTTCTGATCCTGCAGAGCCTTCAGCTCTTACTCCGAGTCATTTTTTGAATACCGCACCTTTATTGTCATTACCCGCACCCAAAGTCAAATCTGACTCTACCAGTCTGTTACACAGGCATTCTTTACTGGATAAATTAGTTCAGTCGTTTTGGGACCGGTGGAGGACGGAATACCTTCACGGATTACAAGTTCGTCAGAAGTGGAACACCCCGTCTACGGCTATCGTACCAGGCATGGTTGTAATTGTGATAAATGATAATGAACCGCCCCTTGCTTGGCCATTAGCGATTGTCGAGTCTGTTCATCCTTCGAAGGATGGCGTAGTTCGAGTAGTGACCGTGAGAACTACTAAAGGAACATATCTCCGTCCTGTTGCTCGTATTTGCCCTCTCCCAAGACAATAAATCACGATTATTTTGATTATAATTATTTATCTAAATTAGGAATTAAGTTTATATTTATATATATTAAAAAAGTATTAAACCGCAATATTATATTTATGTATACATTTTCTCGCTTACCAAGTAAGGTTAGTAGATGAGACATGCGCATTGAGCGCATCCTCTCACTTTATATACCGCTTATTTATTTGTTTTCCTTTTACTTTTTATATTACGGTTGTCTTTTAAAGGTGACCCTTTAAGGGCGGGAGGAAATGGTAACGCCAGTTAACAATCTACTTTATCAACATTACATTACATATCGCATTGAGTTCGTCCTAAGTTATATCTACTTTATCAACATGACTAGTGCATATTTTTTGTTTCCTTCCTTCCTTCCCTTTCCTACCGCACGCGCTGCCGCCGAGGTGAAAAAGAGGATCTCGGCGCGCGTCATTATACTAAGTGATATTACGCCATCCGCAACGCACGGCCACCCGTCGCGTCTTATGTACATTAACCGCAAACCACGCAGGACGAACATTGAGTTCTCCTGTTTATGTTTAATATTCACCGCATCAGACATTGTGTCTTTGTAACTCATAAAAGTGTGAGACGCCCCCGTAAGGGCAAAGGTGGAGAGTGTGGGACTTCACGAGACTGTTCCGAGAGTGCGTGTGCGCCGAACCACGTGGCGAGCTCGCTGCATAGCAGACACTCCAGGAGGAAGGCGCGGCAGCCCTCATTAGGTCAGTGCGTGCTATCCCACCTATTTATTTTCCCCTTTGCCGTATGCACCAAAATTACAGTCCACTAAATCTTTATCGAAGATACCTTAAGTTACTGGCGTCTCCAGTTGATTTAATTAAAAAAAACATGTTTATGTTTGAATAACTAATCGGTCTTGTAAATTTGCGACCGAAAAGTATTTGCGCCTCGACTGAGACGTACGAAATGCTCTTTTATTAATTTTTTAACTATGAAAAATCCGCATTCTAATATAAAGATTATTTAAAAATTGTTTTGGTAAACATGGACAAGGTGGAGAAAAGGAATATATTTTACGTGGTTATAGATACCTGCAGCTACTTTACAATTTATATGTTTGGTTTTAAATGAAGTTCAGAATATTTCCTCCATTTTTTTATATATTCAACAAAATCATCACGGCGACACAGTCACGACTACCTGCATGCCGAGCGCATGCCGAGATCGAGGCGCGTAGGCATAGCTCCTGCTTCGTCCGTTTGTATGAAGTTGGAATACTGTATAGATAAAATTACCGTGATGGTACTGAAGTTCTGTAGGCCTTGGCTTGGTGTAGTGTTGCCAGGCGTCCGGATAAAGCCGGACAGTCAGGCTTTATGATTGCGTGTCTGGCCGAATTAGACGGTGTCCGGCCTGTCCGGCTCTTGTCAGGCTTTTATATTTGATAATTTTTTTTACATTTTTCAAGTAATTAAATACTTACTATTGCAATTATTGAAATTAATATTGTAATAAATATTGAATGATTAATAATAAAGAACACTGATTTATTCAATTTCAATTGAAGATTTTATGGTAAATGACATAAGTATTGTTTTACTTTAAAAATAGATTATCGTGTTATACTAATACTAAATAATTAAGGGTGTCCGGCCTTTTGTCAAAATATCCGGCTAAGCTGGATGGTCTGTCCAGCTTTTCGGTTTAAAGACCTGGCAACCCTAGCTTGGTAGTAAGTTTACGCTTTGCATTTTATAATCGTATAAACTTACAATATAGTATTCGCCTCGTATTACTATATATATATATATATATACATATATATATATATATATGTGGATTTGTACTGTGACCACAACATTCTTCCGGAATTAGTATAACTAATTTGATAAATAATCAGTGCATAAAAATGTTTAACTAAAAATTCAGTGTATGAATTCTGATTATAACATGATATACTAATTGGGGTGTCTTAGGGTGTGCTTTAATTACGTTACATATTGCATATAATATTATATTTAATAAAAATCACCAATTACAGTTTATTATTTGTAGTTTGTTTGTAATTATCATTAACAGAACATTTGTATTATGCTGATTAATGCTCGGTCTAATATATATATATATATATATATATATATATATATATATATATATATATATATATATATATATATATATATATATATATATATTGTAATTATATATTATTGTAATCTTATAAACTTACAATATAGTTTTTTTATGTTCATATAATGACAAGTTAATATTAAATTATGACTGAAAACTTTATTACCTACTTAGTGCTCGTCCGATAAGAGTTTCTTTTACTCCAACAAAATCGCCTTGGCCTCGTGTTCCCGCGTGACCTCGAGCCACGTATAGTGTGCGAACGAGTTCGCAGTGTGCGAACGAGTTCGCAGTGTGCGAACGAGTGGCGCGGGAAAGTAGAGACGAAATTAGAATTTGAGCTGAGGTAGCATAGGCCGTTAAATATTGCATGGCCAAATATTTACATAAAATAGGATAGCTCATAGACATCAAAATAAATATCACAGTGATTTATAAAGACTTTAAAAAATTTTTAAAATAAGTTAAAGAAAATAAAAAGTGGGGTTACACAAAATCATATCCACAAAATTTTTTTGCAAATCCTTGAATGTCTTACGTGTATAAATGTAGCTTAATTGACTTAATTACTTTATGAGGACATACAGACAGCGTTATTTTCATACGACTCCGACGTTCAAACGAACTCCTCTGTTTTCTTCCTGAATAATTACTAGTGTCACTGGAGCAAATATTTTTACAATGCAATCTAAAGCTGTCTACCAGTGCGGTGTTTCTATGTTTTGTTTCTTTTACTCCTTAATTATTTTAAAAATAGAAACATTATGTTAATAAAACTGGCAGGCAATATTCAGTTGTATATTTTTTTTTTAAAAGTTAAGTCAAATCCAGTTTTGAAGAAGGAAACAGGGGGAAACGGGATGATGATTTCGCCAATTGACAAAAAAATTGAATAATGTCCCTTTGGGTTTCGTGCTGGTTCTTCCCAGTAGAGTTTAGTTTCCCAGATCAAATTAAAAAGTTACTTTCAATAAGAATTATTAATAATCTATATCGAATAAAAATATTATATTCTATTTTATATCTGCCTCTATGTTGTTTAAATATAGCGTGCTGACATGGCGCGGTAACAAAAGATCATTAACACCTCTCTTTTCTTTCTTATTTTTCAAATTTCTTGTATAAACAGTCAATGTATCTAACGTTGGACGTTAATTCATCCCACTCCCAAATTTAGTCATCCGACTGTCATAACTCCGTAACGCCTTACTGATCCAGTCAGCTCAGCCTGCAATCAACTGTCGTTTCGTATGGCGAAGTCGGATTATATATTATATTCAACTCCCAAATACTTGGTCGGTATCTAGTTACATGTCTCGTTCATTAAGCAATTCTTAGAAGCATGTTAGATTTAAAGTTACTAGGTAGATTTGCTTTGAAAGAGATTTTATTTAGTTGGAAGTCTCTTGAAATTTATTAATATAGCTCAAATAGCCTATGTATTTTAAAGTATATATTCGTTATTCAAAATACCATAAAGATCTTAGAATCAATTTATGATAAGAGACAAAAGCTTAAAAGCGAGCAATCCGAGTTCGGTTCCCATCAAAACCAAAGTAATTTACAAACTTAAAGTTGGTAGATTAATTATATATATTTAAAAGATACAATGAAATTAATTAGATAATTTATTTCAATTTTTGATTATTTTATTTATTGATATTTTTCAAAATTATATTATTTGTAAGATATCTTTGATTTTATATTATTATTTTATAATAAATTATTTAGTAAGGCTTAGCAATGTAATAAGGACATAGCGCTATTATTCGTACACATTTTATTGTTAAAGAAATTGATTGATTGATTTATGCCGTTAAAATGTCATCATGTGGAAACTTAATTCGTTTAGTAAAGGAAGAATAAGTTTAGGTAGGTGAAGAACGATTTCATTCTGGAGGCCCAGCCAATATGCGGCGAAGGTCGAACGCCATGGGGATGTAGTCGGTATCAGTCTTAATACCAGCGAGGCGAATACGAGTATGCGTAGTGATTTTCCAATGTTTAAAAAGATAAAGTACGCATGAATGTGGGCGAAAGCATTACTGTGGCCCTGCCAATATGTGGCAAAGGTGGAGTATACCATGCGGTGTTAGGCCGACTTGACCCGTCCTTACCTCGATGCGGCTATTCGTAAACAATTAATTCCCCACGTAAAAAGTGAAGTATGTACAAAGTACAATATTCGCACGTGGAATCGGCACGTTGGAATTTTCGCTGTTCTCAGAAATGAGACCTATCACATACAGGGACTTAAACGTTGCATATCATGTGGCATTTTGACAATAATAGAGGTATAAACTAGAGTAAAAACATTTAAGATCTCGTTATGAAAAATAACAAAGTTATTTATAAGGCTCATCATAAATTCAGCTGTAATATAAAATTATACGAGTATACTGTGCTATAATATTGTATTATAGCGTGTGTATTGATGCGTGTGGATCTGACACGTGGTCTTTCACTACTGGTCAATGAGACGCTAAAAGTTGCTCATAGAGCTATGGAGAAGGCTATTCTCGGAGCTCTGAAATCAGTAAGCTATAGAATATAGCTCGAAGAACCGTTAACTGATGGGGAAGAAAAGTTTCCGAAACTCGTACCGGTAACGCCGATTGAAATTCATTCGGTAGACTTTGTTTTGCAATAAACATATGCATTTAATTAAGCACAAGCTTTCAGAATTTTTGAGAGCTATGTAAGAATTGTGTAAGTTATCACATTTAATCTGCAATTTTCTTTTGTTTATAATTGAAATTTACGAGTTAAATCAAATATTGTTTTGCTAAAGGCAAACATCAATTAATTCCCTTTGACTAGTGGATTACTCCGGCAGCCGTAATCATCTCACTACTCACACTCAGTGACGGCCTAATGGTCTCTTAGTTCCGCAGTCTGCAATCAATTGTCGGTCCGCCTGGATAAAAGGTATTACATCCATTCAACTACAACCATTGAAAGCTTAGTCTACGTATAGACATGAAATTCGTCCACCAGTAAGCGATAGAAAATTATTTAAAATATTAAACGAATATAAGAAACGAAAGGTTGTTTAAGATTAACACAATCACACAGTCAGTCAGTGTTCACAGCTTAAAATAGGTCTTCCCTATAGATTGCCTCAAGAGGCAGATAATCGCTATAATTGCCAAGCTTGGCAGGCGGGTTGGCAGCTGCAGAGTTTTATTAATTTGGGTTGTTATTAGGCGGATGCCGCTGTCCGTCACCGTTATCATTTCCCTCAGATGACAATTTTTTTAGTGTTTTTATATCGAAATATATACTTTAAAATATTTTACTTGCATAAATTAAAACCAGTAAAAAATAGAAATATGACATCCAAGAAAAATTAGTCTTGAAAATAAATAAGAGCGCAATCAGCGCGCTTTCAAAATTTTTATATAGTCCTGATTTATTCCTGTTTCTTTAAATACTGTTCTGCCTCTTGTTTATATATATTCAGTGCAAGTTTTACACAGATATTATGTTCTACAAACGTACTTTGTGTTTTCGTGTGGAAACAGAAAAACCTTCTCGTTACATTTTTCTGGGATCACTGTTATTTATTTAACTTTTATTTTAAATTATCTAGTGCGTTAGGACATGATCGATCAATGTGCCTCGCTTCAAAATAGTAGTTTATTCGTAATTGACATATTCATAAACTGCGAGCAGCAATAAAAATATTTTTACTGGCTATGAAGCATTTTATCCAAAGATGTTTTACCTATAAAACGTCTTTGATTTTATCCTAAATTTATGGTTGACAACATGTTATAATTTGACTTTTTTTTAATCGAAGGTAGATGAAGATGTGTGTGCTCGTTTGTTACTCTAAAAAAATCTTTAAAGAAAAGTCTCATATATGGCCTACAATAGTTAAAGTTCAGGCGCTATTTCCATGATGTACATCATATTACACGGACGTACATTAAGAAGTTATTGGAATCACGTTCAGTGCTGAAACATGGACATAAAAAAAATATATCAACCGCACGAATCATTGTGGTAGATATTTCCAGGTTTCACGATCTTCTCAAAATTGAGAGAGGTGGTATTCTCAGTGGATGGTGTATTTTGTAGTGTTGTTTCAGGTTGAAATTTGTTTTGTGCGATATAAAATTCTGCCGTTGACTTTTGTAGATCAAAGTCTAACGAGCCTACACTAAAATATGACGAGACTTAATTCCTTTGAAGTTACCCAAAAAAAAAAAAACAACTGCAGTTTAAGCGTACTTTGAAATTTCAAAATATTTTAGAACTTGAATATATCCATTCTCTCATAGCTACTATGAAAAAGAATCACAACAAATCATACGAGAACATAAGCATACAAATACGTCATACGAGAAACGCTGCAAGTATATTATGATTGTGGCACGAATGTTTCGGCTCGACCGGGGAATGACCACGCTCTCACAGAATACCAGCATAAAATGGCAGCTAAAGTAAAAGTAAAGTAAAATATACTTTATTGTACACCAAGGAACATATTACATTATTTATATATTTAAAGGGACATTGGTACAACAGGCGGCCTTATCGCTAAAACAGCGATCTCTTCCAGGCAACCTTAGCTAAATCCCGTTGTGTTTCGTATAGCGAGTATAGAGAACCGGAGACCCGTTTTACGGGAATTGATGCATTTCATATTACTCCTCAGTGGCGATAACGCATCTGCATTTGATCCTTGATCGAAAACAAATGTAGATATCTATGGGTCACATCATCATCACTTACTATCATATGGACTGTGTGTTGATTTGACACCCTTATTTTATAAAAATAATTAAAAATATAACAGCCGTAGTAGCTCAGGGGCTAAGCGCTCGCTCTAAATTTCAAAGTACGCGAGAAATCCAGGTTCAATACCCGCCGCCTACAATGAAATTGTTAATTGCAATTTTAAGTGATGATTTATCACGTGTTCGGAGGTGAACGGAAACATTGTGAGGAAACCAGCGTACCTGAGAAATAAAATAAAAAAATTATATTTATATTTTGACACTACCACTATTTATTTTGCACTATTTGTTTACACTGTTTGATTTACGTGAGACGTGTAAGTGTACACTTTTTTTATAGAAAACCACAGAAATCTAAATAATAATTATTTAGATTTCCTGCCGCGTACAGGACTGGAGACAAACAGCTGCCCTGAGGAACGCCGGCTCTGATGGTTCTGGTTGCGGACTCGGCGCCCTCTACGCAGACGTAGAACTTCCTGTCTGCCAGGAAAGACGCCACTAGCCGCAACATAGCAGGAGGGACAATGGTCTGTTCTTCTAGTTTATAAAGTAGTCCAGAATGTCACACCCTGTCGAACGCCTTCTCGATATCGAGAAAGACGCCCAACGTAGTGCGGCCACGGTTGTAATCGGCCGCAAGCAGGTACAGCACTCTGGTCAGCTGTGTTGCTGTAGAGTGACCCCTCCTGAATCCGTGCTGCTCCGCCCGAAGTTGGATGCACAGGCGGAGGCGTCTTAGCAACAATCTTTCAAGCAGTTTAGCTATGTGTGGTAGCAGCGTGATCGGCCTGTAGCTGGCAGCTCTACGCCTGTCCTTCCCGGGTTTCGGCAAGACGATTATTTTGCCTTTCTTCCAGTCCTCCGGGAAGTGGGATGTCCGCAGTATCCCATTGTAGAGTCGACCAAGCTCTACTAGGACTCTATGGGGCAGCTGTCGGAGTGCAGCGTTGGTAATCCCGTCGTGCCCCGGCGCCTTCCTCGGTTGCAGGCGGGTTGCTGTCCACCGCAATTCAGCGGGGGAGATGAACCACTCTCCTGCAAGAGGCGGCGCGGGCGATGACAGGAACTCCTGTACGCGACTCTCCTTTTGGGCATGAAGCTCCAAGAACTTCGCATTTGCTGGGTTCGGCATAAATTGCTCCTCGAAGTGCTCGACTAGGATATCCGCTCTACCCTTGGCATCGTAACGATGTTCGCCCGCGTTGTTGGTCAGCGGGCAAACGGGAGGTTTGGCTTTAGTTAACTGTCGGTTCAGTTTATAGAGCGACGCATCGTGCTCTTCCGCCTTCCATATGCGCCGCTCCCAGGCATCTCCTCTGTATGCCTGGACTGCAACCGACAGTTCCTCCGATAAGGTGTTCAATTTCGTTTTGATTCTCGGGCAGCGAGTACGCGCCCAGAGTCTCCTTAAAGCCCTTTTTCTCTTGATCTGCACGCTAATGTGTCGCGGCAGATCATCCCTTCTGGTAGACATCGGGACGATCGTAGAGGCAGCATTGAGGGCCTCTTGAATTGCCTTTGTCATATTTGTGGCAGCGGCCTCTATGTCGTCCGCTGTGTTTAAGGGGTGGTGTGCTGGAGGTCTCTCCTGCGGGTGTTTGTGGAAGAGCCTCCAGTCGACACGTGTCTTTACTGTTCTGGGCGGCGTAGTCACCGCCTTTAGGCCAAGGGTAATTAAGATCGGGAGGTGCTGTGAATCCAGGTCGTACAGCACCTCTACCACTATCGGGTAGTTGATGTTCCTAGCGAGCACGATGTCCAATACATCCGGACGACCTCGTGAATCCGTCGGAACATGAGTGGATTCTTCGGGACCTAAAACGTCATTACCGTGTCTTTCGGCATCTTCAAATAGTGCATGACCCGGCGGGTTGATCAGTCTGGATCCCCACGCCGGGTGTTTGGCGTTTAGGTCCCCGGCGATGATGGTCGGTGTTTCGCCTTCCATTATCGTCCGGACGTCTGAGGAGCAAAATGGAATCCCTGGCGGGCGGTATGCTGCGTAGATCTTAAGTTCCTCGCCCGCCGCCTCCATTTTTATGCCGATAGAGCGCATAGTTTGGTATTCCGGTAGGTCTAGTTCTTGATGGACGATGTCCCTTCTCACTAGGACCGCTGTCCCTCTGTAGGCGGCCCCTTGAGAAGTCACCTCGTCCCTCCTATACAGATGGTAATTAGGCAGCTTTATGCGTGTGCTCGGAGTAAGTTTCGTCTCTCCCAGCAAGATGACCTGTACGTCTTATTGTTGGGCGACGGTGCGGAGTTCTTGCAGCTTCTGCTGGATTCCACCTGGGTTCCAGTAGAGGAGGCGCAGGTTAGATTCCTCCTTAGTGCCGAGCCAGGAGGTTCGTCAGCGCCTTCATGACTGCTGTAATAGGATCGGTCCCGGGTCTGATGTCTGCCAGGTCCTGGCTGCCGACTTCGATTGCGATGCCAACCAGACGTTGGATGGCGTCAGCAGTCTTGAAGCCGGCTGTTGGTGT
This sequence comes from Parnassius smintheus behrii, assembly GCA_036936625.1. Lineage (NCBI taxonomy): Eukaryota > Metazoa > Arthropoda > Insecta > Lepidoptera > Papilionidae > Parnassius > Parnassius smintheus. The sequence continues at coordinate 8,101,173 of JAUPFT010000004.1, read as the reverse complement.
TCTAGGTGCAGGAGTTGGCGCTGGTCTCGGGTGTTGGTATACTTTTCTCTGTGTATGGATAGAGGGCGCTCTCTGTGTAGAGCGGGCCCTATTTTCTGATAGGGCCCTTTCTGGCCCTCTACCCATTCTGGCTTTCTTGGCCTCCTTGGTAACCTGCGCCTGGGCTATCGTTACCGCTGGGGTTGGGGTAGAGGTTGCTGCCTGAGGAGGAGGCTGTACCTTCTTCTTCTTCCTCCTCCCCCGCTTACTCCACTGAGTGGTTTGGCGCTCTGTGGCGTCGTTAGCGGGGGGCTGAAGAGTCATCCCGGTGGTTGCCTTCGGAATGGTAGTAGTCGGCACCACCGTTTCTGTGGGTGTCGGGACGGGTGGAGGGGGTGGGCAGGTTGCCTTCCCTTTCCTCTAATTGTAGTCCACCTGTCTTCCTGGAACACGGCCCTGGGACGACTTTGGGGGACCCTCTTGGGCTCCTCTGGGAGTAGTCCCGGCAGAGTAATCCCCTGCTTCCTTGCAATCCTCCTCAGGACTGGGCAGCGGCGATCATTGGCGGTGTGGTTCTTAGCGCAGTTCTATCACCGAAAAAATATTTTCAACTATTGGAATCCACGTAAAAAATAATTACGAATCTTTCACAAATACTTTTGAATGAAATTATTGGCATACTGTTCTGTAAACTCTAAAAATGTAGTTAACGTAAGTATTGAAACATTGTATTTGAATATTAATTACAAAATAAAAGGCCGTTAAGTATACCTTAACTGCTTTTTAGTATAGCATTGACAATAATCATACGTAAAAATGCGGCTAACCTACTTTAACTTTTTTTATTTTTGACGCTTTGTTTAAATTATACACTTGGACTACACTTTATTGCTGTTAAGTAATATGACTGCCTTATAGTATAGTTTATTAGCAAATAATGAAATTAAATAGAAGTGCAACTAAACTAAAAGGTCGTTAAATGTACATCAATCTCACGGAACCGCTTTTTTGGTTAGCATTAGCATAGGTATATTTTTGTTAAGTAAGTTTAAAAAGTTGCTAAGTGTAAAATAAATTGTGCTTTAGTTTAAAGAATATCAAAATTTTATTCATGCTTAGCACAAACAATTATAAGCAAAAACAAGGGATTGTTCATTTATTCTTAAAATACCTTTTTTTATTTTGATATGTGATTTTCTGCTTTTTTAAACCGTTTTCAATTATAATTCTTCATTTTCTGCTAAATCCGATCTGAAGAATCTGATTTATTAACTGATTTTTTATCATGGAAATTGGTAGGTGGCATAAGGTATGATCGATATACTAGATATAAAGATGAGTAGATACTGATTGTCGTCTTCTCCGGAATCAGAACTGTTTTGCGGCATCTCCACAGACGATACATAATCCATCCTTTTACCGAATCATCGGCCTCAAAATCTTTCCCGCTTTATTCTTAATAATGGCGCTCTTCTTCCGGTACTGGACGTACTGTAGATGGCAAGGAGTAAGTAATTTTACAGACTTTTGCTTATAGATATACATAGACTTCTTTGAAATTGGAGCTATTCGGCGGCATGTTTACTGAATTCAAAGCTTCACCGAAGTTAAAATCTTTATCGGCTAATTCAATGTAACGGCATACTTTTAGGCATATTTGGAGTTACTCTGGGACATGTTCATCGGTGGCACACAGATTTTATCTATAGCGATCAATTCTTAAAAAAATTAAATTAAAATAAAATAAATTTATTTCAGACTTTTGGTTCATAAAAGTGTTAGTACAAAATATGATATTACAAATTATGCTGGTAAAACATAATAAAAATAACACCAAAACATAAATTTAAATATTTTCCGGACTAATTTGTGGCACTTGGTATACACATATGTTTATATCCAGTGTTTCCATGTATGTATACCAAGTGTCCTTGACTGGACGGTCTGGTTTGCTGGTTCTTCCCAAGACAGAGGTTTTTTTTTCTAACCAGCGGTAACGTATAATATTGACTTTCAATAAGAATTACTTGTAATCTATATTGAATAAAAAATATTCTATTCTACCACTAATAACCTTCCGAATTGGAGCACTTTTTTTCGCACTCTGCACATAAGAGATATGATACGTTGGCGTAGTACTACATCCCTGATGCATTGCAAAATCACGGTAGTCCCGACATCACTTAAAAGGCTATATTGAACTATACAATTAAATATAATATCATCATTACAATTATATACAACGCTTATGGATGGTGCCATTTCTTCATAATAAAAAATATTCAAAGCGTTTTATTCGTTATCAGTTAGGTGAATTCACTGTGTATCTATTTTGGTGTTGTGAGATATCAAGTTTGATATCTCACATTAACTTCTGGAGTTTATAAAATTTTGTAAATTGATTCAGAATCACCTATGAGATCCATAGAGTATCCATAGACCAAAGTGAATCAATTATTAAAGAAAGGGGAGCCAGTCGTGTCCAATGTGCCCACTGACTAAGTTTAAATGGTTTACAGTCTTCTGCTGTCTCTTCTCTCGCCACGTTCACTAACTTCTTGCCTTTATTAAGACAAGGCATTATTCAAGGTGTAAATTAAAAAAATATATAAATACTCAAGTAATGTAAGAAGGGAGAGGTAACCTCCCTTACATTCGGAAACGATTTAATATTACATTAACGATTTAATATTAGTTTATGAATTTGGTGTAATGGTAATCAAAAGCCAATTATGCACAATAAAAACCATTGTTAGACCTTTTTGCTTGGCACCCTAGCAGCATTAGGAGTAGCGCAAGCTACCTCAAAATTGAATTGAACACTCCTTGGCCCTAACGTATTTTAAATTTGTAATGAATATAACGCTCTTTTTTACATAGTAGAGAGGATTTTGAATAAAATGTGCTATTATTGACAACTTTTTAAGTACCAACTAAATCAGGGTTTTAAGACATAAAAATAGCAAATTTTTATATTAATTTTAATTTATTTAGGTCAAGTACTAAGCTGTATGTGGTATGACTGTGATAATTTCAATGGAGATGCCAGTTTAATAATATTCATAATAATAAAAATAAATTTAAAATGAGTGGAAAATATAATTGTAAAAATAAATATGTAACGATTTCTCATATTTACGCGAACATTACACATTTTAATAAAACTAATTTTTACGGATTTTATCGCGTATATTAACTTTTTTGTATTCCCGACGTTTCAAGAACTTTACAGCACCCATGGTCACGGGAGGACTAAGGTTTTCGACGACGATCCTATAATTAATAAAATCAAAACCCAACCCAAGCATACAACCGCAAGACTTCAAGATACTATAAGTTTATACTGTGTAGACCGGAACAAAAATTAATAATTTTAATCTGTAAATAACCCCGGGTAACTATTACATCGGGACGCCGAAGACCTCAGTCCCTCCCGTGACCACAGTTGCTGTAAAGTGCTCGAAACGTCGGGAATATAAAAAAGTTAATATACGCGATAAAATCAGTAAAAACTAGTTTTATTTTAAAAATAAATATAACTATTTTATTTGCTTTAAATTCTATTAAATTTCTTCCTCGCAATTTAATGGGAAAATTGAGTCTTAAAGTCCTTTTTATCAGAACAGACACATTTTTTCGGAGAACTATAATACAGTTTTCTAAATCAAAACCCAAACCAAAAAAATGTATTGAAATAATACTAGTTTTAACGGAATTTATCGCGTATATTTAACTTTTTTACCCGACGTTTCGAGAGCTTTACAGCACCCATGGTCACGGGAAGGACTGAGATGTTCAACGTCCAGCTGTCATAGTCAACCGCGGTTACCATAGATTAAAATTTTAACTTTTGTTCCGATCTACACAGTATGAGCTTATGGTATCATGGAGTCTTGCAGTTGTATGCTTGGGTTGGGATTTAATTTTATTTATTATAGGATCCCAAGCAGATGGTAGCACCCAGCCATCCTCTAATAAATAAAATTAAATCCCAACCCAAGCATACAACTGCAAGACTCCATGATACCATAAGCTCATACTGTGTAGATCGGAACAAAAGTTAAAATTTTAATCTATGGTAACCGCGGTTGACTATGACAGCTGGACGTTGAACATCTCAGTCCTTCCCGTGACCATGGGTGCTGTAAAGCTCTCGAAACGTCGGGTAAAAAAGTTAAATATACGCGATAAATTCCGTTAAAACTAGTATTATTTCAATGTGTAGTGTTCGCGTAAATATAAGAAATCATTACAAAAAAATGTAACTCTGACGCACTCGGAAAAGAGCTGTGATTATACTTTTTTTAACTCTTAAAACTTGCCGATCTAAATTCTTCACGTACACATCGATTGCTGAACTTACACTTAGACGCTTTTTAGAGAAGCACATTCACTTTGCCGCTGTTTAAATATTGTTAAAAATATAATTCAAAAGTTCATCACACACTAAAAAGCAGTGAATGCTTTTTTGGGAAGTATGTGATTTTACCTTTCTTCCCCATCGGTTATCGGTTCTTCGAGCTATACGGCCGGCCCATTGCCACTTCAGCTTACTAATCCGTTGGGCTATGTCGGTCACTCTGGTTTTACTGCGGATATCCTCATTTCTGAGTCTATCACGCAGAGAAACTTCGATCATAGCCCTCTCCATAGCTCGCTGAGCGACCTTGAGCGTCCTCATACGGCCAGCAGCGAAGGACCACGTCTCAGATCCGTAAGTTATCACTGGCAACACGCACTGGTTGTACAATCTAGTTTTTAGAGATTGAGGTATACCTGACGAGAAGATATGTCGCAATATCCCGAACGCTGCCCAGCCGAGTTGAATCCGTCGATTGACCTCTCGGTCGAAGTTGGACTTACCTAGTCGGACTATTTGTCCCAGGTAAACGTACTCGTCAACAACTTCGAGCATAGTGCTCCCAACAAATACCGGCATAGGTGTGACATGGACATTAAACATGATCTTTGTTTTGTCCATGTTCATCTTAAGACCTATCCGTTGGGAGGCACTATTGAGGTCATTGAGCATAGTGCTTAAGTCCTCCAGCGATTCTGCCATAAGGACTATATCGTCGGCAAATCGAAGGTGAGTGATGTACTGATGTACGATGTACTACCGATGGGGAAGAAAGATTCTCGAGTGGCAGCCTCATACCGGTAGGCGTAGTGTAGGGCGTCCCCCCACTAGACGGAGTGACGACCTGGTAGGATATGCAGGAAGTCGATGGATGCAGGTGGCTCAGGACCGTGCTTTGTGGCATTACTTGGGGGAGGCCTATGTTCAGCAGTGAACTTGTGAAGGGCTGTAATGATGATGATGTGATTTTAATATATTGTTTAAATTCTACGCTTGAAAACAGTTAAGTGTTTTTAGCCGTATTTTAGCTTCTACTACCAGTGTTTACCGCTTTTTAGCATATTATTAGGTATAGCCTAGCATGATTTCAACTAAAGAATAAAGCAGTTATTTACACTTAACTGATTTTTAGCTTTTATAACATCAAATATGAAATTTAAACTAATAAAATAAATCGTTAAAATCTCTTAACGGCTATATAGCGTAATTGTGCATCGTAACTGATTTCTAGAGTATGACAGCAAAGAAAATTTTGCACTTAACCGCTAAAATGCTTTTTTAATGTATTTCAGGAACTATCGATCGTAAAAATATAATTCCAATATTGGTCGATAGAGAATTTTTTGCTTAGTCTAGTGGTGCTGAAAGCTCAAAATCGCCAAAATGCACTTAGCCGCCTTTTTCCGTATCAGGGCAGTATCACTCTCTCACGGTTTTCACAATTATTTATTCAGTATAAGACATACATTTATACAATTTACTTATAAAGATAGCACAAAAAATATCTTTACTACGATATACATGACATTTTCATATCACAAAAAACCTTTTATTTATTAAACAAAATATGCCTATTTTACTCTCATGTTCAAAGTTAAAATTTCTTAAATATTTAACATAGAAAGTTAAAACAATGTTTTCCACTTGAAATTATACATATCTTAACCAACACAACAGTTTAATTTACATTTTCTCTTTACATTTCACTATTAAAACACTTTTAAATTTCTTATACAAAACTATCATTATTTCACTTATTCACAGGAATTTTCACATAAAAATAACACAGAATTCACCTTTTTTACACGTACAATCAATCTGAAATGTTTTACAAGTCATTACATACATAAATTGCTGAAATTGCAAATATTTAAATTTTACATATTTGGCCTCCCAAGTACGTGGCTAGCGTGCGTCTATGATCTCACACTATTTGAACAACTAACTTTTGCACGGCTATCGACTATCAGTAAAAATGGAAAGTCCAATATCAACAATAATAGGTGAATAAATGATTCTACATAACTCTCAAACTGTAGGAAACTATTTCTAATCAGATTCTTATCAGTTATCATGTCTCTTATCAGATAACATAGACAAATATTTCATGAAACAATACATTGAAAATAGGCATTTGTTTTCATACAAAACATATCAAACTTACATAAGACAATACTTATGCAATCAATTTCCATTAATTCTACTTATGCACAGCGATTATCTCGACCGGGGAACAAATCCGGTCTCTAACATTATTTTATTTTTTCTTTAAATTAAGACGATTTCAACCGGGGAACAAATCCGGTAACTTAATTTATATCTTAAAAATTCCCTATATGAATTTATTAAGAAAATATTACTAGGAAAACAATAAACTGTTCCGGCCTGGGAGTCGAACCCAAGACCTTCATATCATTAATTCGATATTTCTTTAAGATTCAACTAAGCCTTTTCTTATTAGAATATTATTGCTCGATAACTTGCTTTTTAGAAGCTATTCGTAATCGGTTAAATAATAAATTGAAATATTCTTATAGGCGCGTCGCCAACACATACCACGCAGCCGGCTGCGTGGTTATGTGGAGACTTTTACCCACTAAACACCGCCTTTTAGGAATTGGCTTAACGATCTGACTAGAGATCTCTAAGCCGTATACGAACGCGACCTTCCTTGGCAGAAAGGAGGGCGCAAAAGAACGCATGCTTTTTTTTTTGCGCCCGAAGCAAATATGGGCAACCCTCCGGAAAGCAGGGGAGGGAGGTTGGGAATGCTCATAGCATACCACGCAGCCGGCTGCGTGGTTATGTGGCGACTTTTACCCACTAAACCCAACCTTTTAGGAATTGGCTTAACGATCTGACTAGAGATCTCTAAGCCGTATACGAACGCGACCCTCCTTGGCAGAAAGGAGGGCGCATGGCAGAAAGGAGGGCGCAGAGAACGCATGCCTTGTATGTCGTCTTATATACTCTTCAAAACTACCCGCACTACTCAAAAAAAATTTCTGGACTATTCAAAAATATCATATAATATAAACATTCTAAAGAAGTTTAGAGCATTGCAGATAATTCTGGAATGTTTTGAACAATCAAGAATGTTCTAGATTATTCTAGAATGATAAGAATAAATTTTGAAATCATTTTAAAACATTGAATGTAATTTAAAACTTTCGAGATATAGTTATACAGATTTTAGGATAATCTGTAATATTATCGACTAATTAAAGTCTCACAATTTCAAGGTAACATTTTTTCTACCGCCAAATCTTTTACACCCCTATAGCAATGGACTCGCATCCTTCATAACGCTCGATGGGAGACTTGTGATTTTGCTGCAGAGTGAAATATAGGCACAAACGTCTGTATTTTCATTAAATGCTTTGTTCAAATTTAAATTTCAAAATTAAGTACATTGCCGTTTTAGCAGACGTTTGTTAGATACTCCGCTGTGTTGGCTGAATATTCAAATTGTTCATTGTGAATTTTGGAGTTGATTTGTCACGAGCTGTGAAGTTAAGAAATACGTTTAGTGGACCTGAGGAGTTGGAGAAAATTAAACATATTTTTATAATAAAGAAATCAGCCAACCCATATGACAGACTTTTTTCCGCTTGATAAGTATATCATAATGTCGCATGGACTAAAGCTAGGCTTCTATCACAGTTAAAAGATTTTACTTAGGCTGTTTCTTCCGTAGACAGCACCGTAGCGTAGTCCCTTATTATTTTATTTTATATGTTATTTTACACACTGAGCTGCAGCGCTGAGAACGCTTATTCGAATCCCGTAAGGTACAAGTGTCTGTATGGCATACAAAGAATCGTTCTAGCTGTGGATGTTTGTTCGTACACAATTTATGGTTGTAAACTGCCTCCACGATAGAAAAAAAAATCTATTGTGATGTTAAGGTTTTTATTTAAAAAAAATCAGAGTATATATTTCAAACGATGAACATAAATATCGATAATGATAAACTATTTCCTGTTTCATTAAATATGGGATTATACCCGTATTTCAAAAAATAGCCATATTTGATGAAACAAAAAATTATTTGAATTGTAAAGTCTACTGGTTCCAAATCAACAACTTTAAAATTATAATTATGGTGAAGATAAAAATCGTTTCATCTTTTGTTAAATACCTTAAAGTTATTTCAATGGAATCTAACGAATTTTACTTTAAATAAGCTTTAAAAATATTTCTTACTAAAAGATATTTATCTCTTGTTTTTCCTCTCTTAACTTTAATATTATTTAGGTTTTGTTTTAGTTAATAAAGAAAGAAAACGCGACAAATAATAAGCAAGTTATCAAAATAATTGGAGGTGCTGGGATTTGAACCCAGGACTTTCAGCATGCGAAGCAGACACTCTACCACTGAGTTACACCCCCGGTGATGGAACAGGCGAAAAAGCTCCTCTGTCTCCGCGTGATATTAAATTTCATACAGATCTTTTATAATTATATTTACTTGGTCTACTACTACTACACTTGGTCACATTATGTAAAAAATATATGGCTAATTTATTTGAAATTATTGAAGTGAATACGTTTTTAAATTTGCTTTCATAGCGGAAGGGAAAATAAAGTTTGGCCTTGCATCTATATATTTATCATCGGCATACAAAATTTAATTACATCACTCCATTTAAAGGATCGAATAATTCGTTACATTGTGTGAGGGCTGCCACGTCACCATTCTGAGGTCGTTTCGTTACGTCACAAATTAACTAATATTTATAACGTACACGTATCCAAGTACAACACAAAGCCGTATCCACGACACACCCACACCCTTTATTTCTTCTACTTTAGCACTTAAAAGTCCATTGCTGAACACAGGTCGCTTTCTTTGCGGCCTTTTTATAGCTATTTTCCTTAACCGTCACCCTTGACCGTACAATTGAAGATGGATGGCGGTGGTGGTACTGCATCAGATATCAGGTGCTTCTGAAGCAGTGACGGGGATAGTGCTCGCAAAGAATGCTAATAATCTTACGCTCACCAGATGTTGCTAGTTTCTACTTAGATGAAGTTATTTGATACGTAGATACTCACACAGTGTCATCATCACTGAAAAGATGCTCCTCATGTAGAGGGTGCCTATGCCCAGCTATGGAACGTATATGGGACGTAAATTTACTTTATGTTCATACTTTTTGACGTATGGTGGCGGTGTAATAGATTTGTATAGGAAAGAAAGTTATTATAGCTTACGAGAAATGGCGGGGCGGTATAACCATAACATTAAGCAAGACTATTAAAAATGATAAAATTTAATTAGCTAAGATCCGCTTATAAAATAAAATGATGTATTTGGTTAATGTATGTAGTATAGTTTAAAGAGCACCTCTCGCCTCCCTCAACGAGGACATCCATGACTTTTACTGCCACTAGAGCGGCGCCACTTAGGAATTAGAAGAAATATTTGCTAAATTTCATAACGGGGGAAGTAAATTTGATAGAAAAGTGTAGAGATTAATGTTTATTTGTAAAATATTAATTGTATCTATATGTATAAAAGCAGATGTTTATATATAGTCGTTTGACACAAGCGATCGCTGCTCGCACTTCGTGAATATGTCAATTACGAATAAACTACTATTTTGAAGAGAGGCACACTGATCGATCATGTCCAAAGTTAAAAAAACAGTGAGCCCGGAAAAATGTAATGAGAAGGTTTTTCTGTTTCCACGAGCACAGCCGCTAGGTTGCTTATAATTGGATACGTTTGTAGAACATAATAGCTGTGTATAACTTGCACTGAATATAAATAAACAAGAGGCAGTACAGTATTTAAAGAAACAGGAATAAATCAGGACTATATAAATAAAAAAACGCTCTGATTGCGCTCTTATATTTTCAACACTAATTTTTCTTGGATGTCATATTCATATTTTTACTGGTTTTAATGCATGCGAGTAAAATATTTTAGAGTATATATTTCAATATGATAAACACTAAAAAATTGTCAACTGTGGGAAATGTTAACGGTGACGGACAGCGGCATCTTCCTGGTAACAACCTAAAATAAATAAACTCTGCAGCTGCCAACCCGCGTGCCAAGCTTGGCAAGTATAGCGATTATCTGCTTCTTGAGACAAACTATATGGAAGACCTATTTTAAGCTGTTATGACTGACTGTGTCATTGTGTTAATATTAAACAACCTTTTGTTTCTTATGTTTATTTATTATTTCGACATATAATACGTAGCATGAGAAGATTAAATCGAAACCGGCCGCGATGTTAATTTATTGCAGGGTTCTCACCTAATGGTTCACAAAATTCAGCAAAAATTTATATAAATGCGAAGCTTGAAACAGTATGTTTTCTACACATATAAATAAAGTTGAAGTGTCTGATATCGAAATAACTGCCTTTTGTTGACCTGAGGTGCAAAAATTCCAGCAAAAATTTATATAAATGTGAAGCTTGAAACAGTATTTTATTCTATATATTAATGAAATTGAATTGTCTGTGTGTAATATCGAATATAACTGCCTCTAATTGACCCGAAGGGCTTTTTGTGCTACTAATTTTTACAATAAAATTAAAATCGTCGTCTTTTTTAAAACCGTTGTTTTTTAATTTACTTATGTTGTATTTTTGTCGTAAGTCACCGAAGGCCGATTGTGGAAATAATTAAGAAAAACCTGAATTATAAACATTAAAATATCCTATATTTGATATACTATACCCAACATATAACGGATACAATCTGTACATATAAATGAAATTGAGGCATGGAATAGTGGTTTTGGAAGTAGTGGTGCTGGGAATAGTGGTCACGGAGTTAGTGCGTGCAATTGAGGGATGGCGGGAGGTGCTCTTCGATCCAGGTAGCACACATCATTGTATTTAGTTAGCGGAAGTAATTAATATTTTTATTATACGAAATGAAGATATCGTTTTCATCCGTGAGAACTAAGATGGAATGCCTCTCTCTCATGGTTCTCTACACTCACCAGACGAAACACAGCAGCATTAAGCTACTATTTTACGCTGGTATTCTGTGAGAGCGTGGTCTTTTTCCGGTCGGGCGAACCCACTCATGCCACAACTATACTACTAATATGACTGCAGCATGGCTCTACCACATAAATACGTGTGAAATAAAGTTATTCTTTTTAAAAGTATTTGATGGTGCGTCGCTTAGTGGCTAATCTTCTTACGCCGAGAGCCACGGGTTCCATTATTTACACACGGTAAGAATATTTGTATGGTCCGCAAATAATTCTTTCGGATTTGAATATGTGTCCATATAGATTGCCTCCAATGTTCCAGGAGATTTTTTGGTAATAATTAATTGTTTTAAAAGAATAGGATAATTTTTAATAAAACTATGTCGGTTGTAAACTATTTTCAGTTGGTTCAAATGAACATAAAGTATGAGACTACTGACAAAATATACCTTTTCGAAAAGAGATAAAAAAAGTTGTTACATATATTATTTGTTTTATAATTATAATATAGTGATTTTACAGTCCTCACCTTTCGAGTCGATTAAGACAGTAATTTTAAAGTGGACTGCCATAAAAGTTTTAGCTAAACTAAAAATATAAAGCAAGATAATTTTTCATTTTGTTAATAAATTCCCGAAGTTAGTTTCGCCAACAACTACGGTACGGGAGTGAATATTTTTATCCAATGAATATATTTATGGAGTTCTTAAAAACCATTGTCTCACCGAGCCAAAATTTAAATAAGATCTGAGTATTAGGTATAGTATTCTATGGGCGTTACTTTGCGGAAATCAAATAAACAGCTATGTGCGGTCAGCCATTGCCAAGTCAATTTCTCGTAATAATGTTTGATTATGAGGCAAAACACGTGTAGGATTATCGACGGTGGTGTGATTATCCTAGTGTAGGAGAGTAGTGGTGTTGGGTTGGGCGATGATGGGAATAGTACATAAAATTGAGAGAGAACTGGAGGTGGTCTTAAAACTCTGGCGACGCTGTCGTCGCGCCGCAAGTGAAACACACCGACGCCTAAATTACGCTTTCAAAATTATAAATATATAAATATCAAAATTACAGTGCCGCCACAAAACTATTAAAGACACATAATTTTATTTTTACAAGGATCTTACCTATTTTATTTTAACATCATTAATCTTCAAGAATTATCAAACTCGTTATTTAGACTCATATTTAACGTAACGTAACGTAATTTTAGACTCATATTTATTAACCGTAGTACTCTATACAGAATTTTTATCGACAGCTGTTTCAGTGGAGACTAGAAATCTGCGCAGGTCAGGGTAAAATTGTACAAGCGTAGGACAACTCTCTATTCCCTCACTTTCATATTATGAGTAGCCTTATATCAAGAAACACTTTAATTGATCAATCTTATATTTATATCCTAAAAAATCAATTTATATTGCTACGTTGAAAAAAATTTTTCGTGGACGTCTAGATCATTACAGCCTTTCACAAGTCCACTGCTGAACATAGGCCTCCCCCAAGTAATGCCACAAAGCACGGTCCTGAGCCACCTGCATCCATCGACTTCCTGCATGTCTTACCAGGTCGTCACTCCATCTAGTGGGGGGTCGCCCTACACTACGCCTACCGGTACGAGGCTGCCACTCGAGAACCTTTCTTCCCCATCGGTTATCGGTTCTTCGAGCTATATGGCCGGCCCATTGCCACTTCAGCTTACTAATCCGTTGGGCTATGTCGGTCACTCTGGTTTTACTGCGGATATCCTCATTTCTGAGTCTATCACGCAGAGAAACTCCGAGCATAGCCCTCTCCATAGCTCGCTGAGCGACCTTAAGCGTCCTCATACGGCCAGCAGTGAAGGACCACGTCTCAGATCCATAAGTCATCACTGGCAACACGCACTGGTTGTACAATCTAGTTTTTAGAGATTGAGGTATACCTGACGAAAAGATATGTCGTAATTTCCCGAACGCTGCCCAGCCGAGTTGAATCCGTCGATTGACCTCTCGGTCGAAGTTGGACTTACCTAGTCGGACTATTTGTCCCAGGTAAACGTACTCGTCAACAACTTCGAGCATAGTGCTCCCAACAACTACCGGCATAGGTGTGACATGGACATTGAACATGATCTTTGTTTTGTCCATGTTCATCTTAAGACCTATCCGTTGGGAGGCACTATTGAGGTCATTGAGCATAGTGCTTAAGTCCTCCAGCGATTCTGCCATAAGGACTATATCGTCGGCAAATCGAAGGTGAGTGATGTACTCGCCATTGATGTCAATACCGTATCCTTTCCAGTCCAGTAGCTTGAAAACGTCTTCCAATGCAGCGGTGAAGAGTTTCGGGGATATAACGTCACCCTGTCTTACACCTCTCTGCAGTTGGATAGGTTTCGAGCTCTGGTTCTGTACTCGGATAGCCATCGTAGCCCTACTGTACAAACACTTCAGCACTTCGATATACCGACAGTCAACTTGGCACCGCTGAAGGGACTGTAGCACCGCCCAAATTTCGACGGAATCAAAGGCTTTCTCATAGTCCACATACGCCAGGCAAAGTGGCAGATTGTACTCTTCAGTCTTCTGTACAATCTGCCGCAGGGTATGTATGTGGTCTATGGTACTGAAGCCTTTTCGGACGTCTAGATGTCTGTAACTTTGTACGTGGCTACGATAACTACAAAAAAATTGACTTATCGAAACCGGGTTTTTAACATCCCGCTAAGAAAATTCAAAAATTTTCAAAAATAGGGAAGTTATAGGTTTCTCTTCGATACTGTTATTTGTTACTGTCATCTAAATTTTTTAGAAGTTTATGAGAAAATAAAACAATGAAGTTAGATAAATCAGTCTCAATTATACTAATTTTACATTTTTAAATGCTGGCAACCATTTTCTCGTACCCATTTTTTTGGGGATTACCTCGTATTTCCTACGAAAATTTATGAATAAAAGCGCCACGGACTTACTCCCTATCGTGCAGAAAGAGTTTTCTTGCACCAAAATCTAGCCCTTTTGGATTTTAAGAGGATACCTTGCAAATGAATCGTAGTTTTGGGGCTTGGCTTATCCCTTTTTCGGTGAAGCTCATGGACGACTGAGGGAGTGTCAAAATAAAAATGATGCAATGATTTCGTAATACACAAATTGTGAGATAGTTTCTTAGTTTTTTTCCGAGCACGCGCTGGTTTATGAGAACTTAGATATGATTATTTACTGTGCCCTAAAAATAATTCCATGAACTTATTCGTAAAATATTGTGGTGTCTTATGTAATCGATAAAATTTAAAAAAATATGTGAAATAGAAAAACTATGAAATTTTCGAGATATCACCTTAAATATTAATTAAAACCCCTTTTTATTTATTTAACTTCAACATGACATGACTGATTATTGGCTAACTTTTAAATTAATGTTAATAATTAATACCAAGTGTCTTTTGTTTTTTTTTAAGAAAACTTAAAGTTTGTTTGTTTTTTTAGTCTATAGTTTTTTGCTTATCAAAAGTTTATTTCAGAAAACTATTCGCCGAATGTCAAATAATACTAGCTACTATTCGGTATTTAACGAATTAAAAAATGTCGAATAATGCCGAGTACCGAATAATAGCGAGTATTTGCGGCATCTCTAGTAATTTTAGTTTTAGAATAAAATCAACTGGTTTCATATTTCATATCAGTAGACTAGAACGCTTAGTTGGTTAATATTTTTTTTACAAATATACCTTCCTTATATTACACCTTCCACCTAATGACTTTCATTTGATTTAATATACCTTTCTTTCTTTTTTCTTTATTTAGATTTAATAACTTTCATTTGATTTTTTAAACTTTGTTAGACAAAGGAAAAATGCACCAAATAATCTATATGGATTTTATATTTTGTGTTAATCGATTTATTTCTTCATCAAAATTAAATGAAACGCTTATGAGCGTGTACTCCTTTATCACTTTACTGGCTAATTGGATTTTTACAAATACATAAATTTTTAAAACTACTATTAATTTCGAAATATTTTTCCTGAAGAAAGTAAAACGATTTGTGAAATAAGAATAGAAGGGGAGTTGATCGAGCAAGTAGATGAGTTTGTATATTTGGGCTGCGTATTTAGCAGGGATGGTCGATATGATAAGGATATAGAACGACGAGTGAATGCGGGAAATAGAGTAAATGGGGCCCTGCACTCTATTGTGAAGAGTCAAAATGTGTCAAAAAGGCACGTATGGCAATTCACAATGCTGTGTTGGTCCCTACTTTAACGTATGGTAGTGAAAGTTGGGTGTGGCAGAAGAAGCACGAGAGTAGAATCAACGCAGCAGAAATGCGCTCCTTAAGGAGTATGTTAGGGCTGAATCTGAACGACAGGGTAAGAAATTGTGTAATAGGAGAAGAGTGTGGTTTGCAAGATAATGTTGTGACCAGGATTAAGAAAGGAATGCTTCGGTGGTTTGGTCATGTGGAAAGAATGAATGAGGAAAGAGTGACAAAGAAAATTTATGTTGCAGAAGTGAATGGCAGAGTCGGAAAGGGTCGTCCTAGGCGAAAATTTATCGACCAAATTGGCGATTTATTGAAAACGGGCCAAATTAGGAGTACCCTTAACCGACGAGCATGATGTATGCGTAGGTGTATGGATATGAAGGAGGCGAGAGAGGTGTGTCAGGATCGTGCCAAATGAAAGTCTGTAGTCTCTGCCTACCCCTCTGGGTGACAGGCGTGAGTGTTTATGTATGTATGTATGTATTTTTTCTGATTTCCATTTGTTCTACTGTTCATATTTAATTGCCCAATCCGTTGTAATTAATAATAATAATAATAATAATATTCCACAGCTATCACACAACGCCATCTAGTCCCAAGCTAAACAGAGCTTGTGTTATGGGTACTAGACAACTCATAAACATACTTATATATTTCTAAATACATAAATATTATAGATAAATTATACCCAGACACAGAACAAATGATCGTGCTCATCACACAAACATTTGTCCTGGGTGGGAATCGAACCCACGACCTCCGGCTTAGCAGTCAGGGTCACTAACCACTAGACCAACAGGCCTGTCTCACGGATCAATTTTCACTTTTGAAAAATTTTCACAATTGCATATACAATTTGTGTATTACATCACGGAGCATTTAAAGGATAGTCAATGATATTTATTAGCGGCTTTAAATCCGTGTTTTGAACTAAATCTCATAAAGAAATTACAGAGTCTAGAAACGAACAATTTAAATATGTGAATAAATTCATGAGCTCTCATGGAATAGCGTTATATTTCATTGTGCCAAATTCTACTAGTGCGGAGAGTACACTCGTGAATATTAATTAAATTAAGCGTTCAAGTTTTCACGTTTTTGATAATATTTTTTTCTATTTATATTTATATTACAATGTCTTTTCAAAATTTCTTCATGAGGTATCTTAGTGTGTTTACGTGGTTTGGCTAGGTGGTAAGACTCTTTTTCTATTTAGGAGTGTGTTTGAATAAATATCATATACAGTAAAAGCTCCTTATTCGAGCTTCCTTTATTTGCGTTTACACCATTGGCGAATAAAAAAAAGGCGACCCAATCCCTACATTCACTGCAAAAAATTTCGATGTAATCAGTACATCGGTATATACTTATTAATAAAAAGGATTGCAATAGGTATCCAACCCAATATCCATTGTAAGCACGTTGTCAAATGGAGCAATAAAAAGTTAAATAGACCTTATTTCAAGTATGCCTTAAGTATGTTTTTAAATTATATCACTGCTGCATTATTTAGGCCTTTGATATAAGCCGCCTTCGCTGCGGTAGGTGTTTTTGAGAATTTAAACAAACAGAATGAAAGAATACTCAATGCTTGAAGCATATTTATAAATGCTGCCTCATATTAGAAGTTCTGTCTTTTGTTAAGAGCCGCTTTGCGTGTTTTGTTATTTCATCTTTCCATTCGTTACAAAAATTGTGATCGAATAACACGTCTCCACCGCTGTCTTCCTAATTTATAATGTCGAATAAAAAGAATGAAAAACGAGTTTCCACATAAATCGACATAAACATAAAATAATTCTTGGTAGGACTGAATTCATACATTGAAATAATGCCGAAAAAAACTGTGACCTGCTCTGACTGCAGAAAATTACGAAGAATCTGTGCAAATTCAAACTTTGACTAAAAACATAGCCGAAATTAGATATATAGATACAAAGATATTAGTCAGAACAGATAGAATCAAGTGACATTCAGGAATTGTTTGAATACGAAACCAACTTGGAGGAAATGTTAAATTCACAGCCCATTGAAGAAGAGGCTTCAAGAAGCACTTGAAACGTGACATTTAATTTGAAAAATCTTAGTGAAAGTTTAAGAATGGAAAATTAGCTTTGTGAATTCTTTGTGAAAATTGATCCGTCTATGGAACGAAGTCTTATTTTTAAAAAATGAATTGCTGATACCACTTCTGAATATCAGTCTGAATGGATGGAGCTTTTGAAAACTGCCAGGAAGGAAAACATTACAAAATTCTTTAAATCATTTCCTAAGCCTGAAGATTATAATTAATCAATATGATTCAATAAAATGTTTTTTTAAACATATTTGTGTTTTATTTTGTCAACTAGGAATGTATATCTTATGACCCCATGTAAATTACTATTCCATATTCACAGTTTCGATATTCGCGGCATATTTACGGAACATATACCCCACGAATAAAGAGCTTTTACTGTACCAATTTCTATAACCAAATAGAATCGCATGCACGGCTGTGAGGCATTTCATCTTAGTCCTTAGAGACGACAACGCATCTGCAGCATTCTTTGTTTCGACTTATGTGAGTGAAAGTACAGGATCAATCTCCATACTTTCATTCTCATAGTCCGATAGGATGGCAATTTAACATGACTGAAGAGAGATTAGTCGCAGATTCAATGATATTAGGTGCTCTCCGAGGCAAAAGGGTGAAAATTTCTTGTCAGAAAAACCCATTTTATTAACTTATTAATTCATAGATTTTGGTCTAGTCCGAAATTGAATTTTATGTTCACTGTCGTGTCCAGCAGTTATGCTAACAATCACCAGATCACCGAGGTTGTCAAAATTAATATTAATTATCAAATAAAAATGTCAGTACCGTCTATAGTAAAATTATATCAGTGTTAATCAACACTGATTGTCATATTATCATTTTCTTGCCTTGTCCAATATAAAATTGTGTTAATTCATAGTTATTTAAATTAAATTTATTTGACATCATTCTTCATAATTTTGGGCCCCAGCGATGCGCGTGCAGCGTGACAGCGCATCGCCTGGTAGGGTCGCCATGTAAAGTGGTAAAGGTTTCAATGAGAACGAGACATGTTGATCTGTCTAGGATTTTAATTAGACTACCTTTTAACTTAACTCTAATATATAATTACATTGTACAACACAACAGTACAAAATAGTTTCCCAGAATGAAGGCTGCTTTTTTATAGGAGAAAAGGCATACGAGCATACGGCTCGCCTGATGATAAGTGATTACAGGGAATTGCAGATGCGTTGCCGGCCTTTTAAAAAAAACTTCTATCAACTACTGCTAAGAGTTCACTAGTGAATAGCTTGCAATTATTGGTCATCACATTTAAGTATCTAAACATAAAACAATAGTAATTTATGGACTTGGAATTTGCATTCATCAAACGGAATTGAGCAAACAAACTCTAGAATACCTAACGTTACAATGACTATAAAGGCCATGAGAAAACACATCAAATACATAGCACGGAATTGTGTAGCGTAAATAATATTCATACATCTCGCATTCGAATTAAACAATAAGGGAATACACACTGTACTCCCCGTAGGATAGCTATAAATGTATACAGAGCAGATTATAGTCGAATATAATAAGGAAGACATATTAAAGTCTTTGAATAAACACATGAATGTGGGAAGATTAGTACATGTGTATGCCAACACTTGATTATCTGGATAATAGTTTTAATAATAATACTTGATTTACTTGATCATATGTCAATTTTGATGGCGCCCAACGTGAAATTTTAGGCGACCAGAGTCCTAGAAAGAAATGAATAAGCTATTTTTTCGTTGTTCATAATACATAGGAGTATCGATGAAGAAGTCTTTTTAAAATTTAATTGACATGATGACAGATAGCATTAAACACTTTAGCTACATAAGTAACTGAGATTAGTTTGAGAGTTCCTCTCATGTGAAGATTCATATAGAATTTTTGTAAACGCACATTTTGTTTTCAAATTACTGTTTTAAATGATATTTTAGTACTTGGTGTAACAGAGGAAATGCATAATCAAAGAATAAAGGTTTTGCAAAGAGCCAGGGATGTAAATTAGAGATAATAAAATGTTTCGAATGTTTTTAGCAAAAATGGTGATCAAGAAAAAGCTATTTATTTTATAAATGCTTACAAATCGCTTACGAGAAATATTATAACTAACAAAAAAACGCATCATTAATGGGTTTGGGCATATTAATGTTAATAATCATGAATGTTAAGTTATTAGCTTGCGGCCTTTCAGGCCACTAGATGGAGTAATGACCTGGTAAAACACGCACGAAGTTGATGGATGCAGGTAGCTTGGAACCGTGCTTTAAGGCATTCTTTGGGGGAGGCTTTTAGTGGACTTGTGAAGGGATGTAATGATGATGATGATGATGATGACGACTCGGCTAAGAGCTTACCTGATAACTACCTTCTCAGTCATAAACGATAATTGTACTAGTTTAAAAAAGCCTATTCACTCCTCTAAAGGAACTGATACCGTTAGAGTCTAATCCCTACAGACACATGAAGGAAAATATCGTATGAATAACTTTATTTCTTGGGAAGTATTTCGCTGTAAGTGTAATCGAATCAAAATAATCGGGATCCCAAAAACCCGCAGTGATTAAAATCCAAGCAGTAGCTTTTTGTCACTTGAAACAAAAGAAAAAAAATTCCAATTAACTTTGAAATTGTCTTGTTTTTAATGACTATTGATTACTCGCCAATAAATTAAAAATTTTACCAGTAGCGATCGAACTCCGTATGCTCGTGGACAATGAAATTTTAACTCATTTGAATTGATAATAACTAACAGAAGTTATTTTGCACTTTCTGGCAGGTGGCGAAATGAGTTCATCCCCATATTCACTGGGGAATTTTACAATGTTATTATTAAATTTAGTAATGAATACAGTAGTATAGATTTTATTTTTTTGGCAATGAACAAACATAAAAATAATAGTAATGTCTGTAATGTTTGTTGGTAATTAACAAACATAATAATAATAGTAATGTTCTCTAGATCTAATTTGCCCAATTGTATGCGCAAACACAAGTGCACTCTCTATTTCATGAGATGCAGGACCAATGACTTTCTTTCCGAGGCACAGGATTGAAGTCTAGAAGACTGTTATATAAAGACATTTGATCTCAGGTGGATGTAGGTGACTCAGGATCATGCTTTGTGACATTACTTGGGGGAGGCCTTAGTTTAGCAGTGGACTCGAGAAGGGCTGTAATGCTGATGATGATAACTATGATATTAAAATTTTCCAATATTCTAAATCGGCGTTCAAGCTCTGCAATGCATAGAAATTTATTTCAAAACCATCACCACATCCCTTTCTTCACGAAACCTATGCTGAAAGTTCTAAGAATTCCTCAAAGCACGGTTATGAATCAAGTCAATCTGTCGACTGTGAATCGGTTGTGTCTGTGTTGGTTTCTTTTTTGTCGTGTGTCTGTCTCGTATAATAGCATTCTATAAAGGGCTACAAAGTAATGTTACCTGTCACAAGTGTCATAGTCTATCTAAATTGGTATTTGACTTTTAATATCTCTCTCAAGCCAGTTGCGAATTGTCCTTCAATAATGAACCGTAATGTACGTGGTAGAGCCATGCTGCAGTTATATTAGTAGTATAGTTGTAACACGAATGGGTCGGCTCGACCGGATAAGGACCACGCTCTCACAGAATACCTGCGTGAAATGGTAACTTGATGCTGCTGTGTTTCTTATGGTGAGTGTAGAGAACCGGAGACCCTTTTTACTAGAAACGAGGCGTTCCATCTTAGTCCTCACAGGTGACAACGCATCTGCATTTTGATTCGTAATCAAAGATAAATGTAGATGTCTATGGGCCACAGCAACCACTTACCATCAGGTGGACTGTGTGCTCGTTTGTGGTCCTATCCTATAAAATAAAACCTTCGCTATCCCACGTCATGCCACAAAGGTAAATATTAACGAATACGTTGTAATTCGTTAGTATTTTTTTAATTCTTTGTTTTTTAATGTATGTAATTTTAATAACATAATTTTACTAATTATATAGTTTTTATTTCATTCTTGTCTATAGCAAATAAAATGCACGTATTTCAAACCTGCCCTGGCTTCTTTCTAATATTGCGGTTTATGTAGATTTAAGATAATCATCAAATACCATCTGTTTTATCGTTTTTAAAATTTTGCAGATAAACTCTTAATTTTTAGCGATAATGTAGCCTAGATAATGCCTGGCATTGCTCTCTAGATACAGAAGTTTCATCAAAATTGGTTCGGCCATTCCTAAGATTAGCTCGGATAGACAGACAGACAGAAAATTTCATGTATTAACGGCTTTCAAATAACTGCCTAATCTCAACAAAATGCTTATTTTAATGTTATAAACAGAAACTAAATTTTATATATATATATATATATGTATAAATTTGGTAAATAAATAAACATTTTAAATTTTGCTATAAATGTGGTTAAATCTAGTTTTTGTCCGCATGGGTAGATTTTAACACTGTTACCTATTTCTGCCAGCAAATGACAGCGTGTGCACTACTGTGTTCGAGTTTGAAAGGTATAGAGAACTAATTTATTTACAGGCTGTGAGATATCATTATGAACCATAGTTCTCAAGGGTGAGTAAAGTTGCAGCCTATACATGACCCCTGCTGGACACATCATACCTCCTAAAACTTTTTTTTTCACGTGTCCATGAAATATTTTATTACTTAAGCACCCAGGTTTCCTGCAGATCTTTTCTTCACCACCTAGCATATGATAAATTTTTAGTTTTGTACCTTATATTCAGGCTATATTCGAATTGCTAATCTATCCACTATCCGTCTGAAGACCTGTCATAGAAGTTTTAAAACCTACTGCGGGCTCCAGATTCTCAGCAAGTAAGATTTTAGAAAAATAGAGTTGCCGGTCTTGATATTTTACGAATCTGGTTTTTTACCTCCCCGATGAAAAAGAGCGGTGTTATAAGCTTGACCGCTATGTGTGTCTAACTGTGTTTCTGTCTATTTTTGTCTACCGTATGTCTGTGGGTATCTGTAGTACCGCAAAATTTAAATGGGTTAACCCATTTGGGTGCCATGTTTTTTTTATTTAAATTCAGGTTCTTTATCGGTGGTAATTAGTCATATAAATTTTTTAAATTTTTTAATTTAAGTTTTTTTTATAGGATAGGGTGACAAACAAGCACACAGTCCACCCGATGGTTGCTGTGGCCCATAGACATGTACATCTATCCTCGATTACGAATCAAAATGCAGATGCGTTGTCACCCGTGAGGACTAAGATGGAATGCCTCGTTTCCAGTAAAAAGGGTCTCCGGTTCTCTACACTCACCATACGAAATACAGCAGCATTAAGCTACTATTTCACGCTGGTATTCTGTGAGAGCGTGGTCCTTCCCCGGTCGAGCCGACCCATTCGTGCTACAAGTGTACCTCTAATATAACTCCAGCATAGCTCTACTACGTAAAAACGAAGTTATAACGAGATTGTTATGCCGAAATATCGAAGGCAATGCGAATTGTCATCTATCCACTATCCGCCTGACGACACATCAGGCATACATATACCATACATCAGACGTCGGATTCTGGTTTTAACGAGACGGTTATGCCCTTATATCGAAGGCAATAAGACCTTTCTGGTTTTTTCCATAGTTGGATCAAAGAGATAAATTGATTAGAAATATCCGAACAATATGTGACGATAGATTCTTTTGCGCAATCATTACACGGTAAAATTTAACAAAAATAAAAAATAAGCGAACTGAAATAATAGCTTTTGATGATATAAAAAGATTTGTCAACTCACGTCTGCAAATCACTTCAGACAGCGGTCCGATATGTCTAATTTTTGCTCGATCCATATCATAGTTTTCTACCTTTTTACCGTTTTTTTGGCGACCAATATTTGCAGAGGAACGACAAATAACTTTTCGCCTCGCCAGTGATTTTTAATCTCGGCATATAGGATTTTTGCGTTGTTACCATTATTCTTATATACTTTTCTAGTTTGGTATAAGTTTTTATTTATACGTTCATCATAATTTTGTAGTAAAGGTACTATAATGAAACAATTTAACTAAAATATTAAACGATATCCTCCATATATGGAGTGAACGTGTCTTCATGAAATGTAAAAATTATATTTAATAAATTCAGTTATACCATATTATATGTATAGAAGAAGACACCATTCGTGTGCCTCTACCTGGAACCACGCAACATGAAACCTTCTCCCTACCAGTCTACATTCGTCACACTTACTATATATAAGTCTCTTACCATTCAAAAAAGTTGTAGTTAATAGCATCAGTGAGTTTAGTTTCTTACCTTTCGCACCACATTACAGGGCACCACTGGGCGTTTACATTTAAAAGGCGGAAGAAAAATATGACTGAAATTTAAAATATATGTGGTACAACAAAAACAACTAACGAAGAATGAAGAGAATAAATGTGTTCTTTATTTAATGACCAAAGACCAAAATTCAAGAAACTGCAAATTAATTTAAGAAGGAAGGAAGCGATTGTACTCTTGCGAGTCAGAAGAATATAAAAAGTTAGCTAAAAAAAGAAATTAAGAGATAACTTTGCAGCTGAGCGAGTTCAATTCCATTCAAAACTTTAATAATCGAGATTTTTACGTCTGCTACTATATATTTTTAAAGTTATGTATTAAATGTTATTTATGATTAAATATAAAGTATTTATTAGATGATTCACTACGAGGGTGGATTGAAAAGTACTCGGCCTAACCAAGAAAATAAACGCATACTAAATCAGTTATATTTTTATTTTTCTACATAATCACCATCAAGTTCAATACACTTTTGCCACCTCCCCTTCCAAGCATTTAGACCGTTGAAAAAAAAAAGATTCTTCCTTAGAGTTAAAATATGCGTCTACAGCTGCTTTGACCTCGTCGTTTGTCGAAAATCTTTGACCTCCCAAGTGCTTTTTTAGGTTAGGGAACAGAAAGAAGTCTGATGGTGCCAGATCAGGTGAATACGGCGGATGCGGTAACAGTTCAAAGCCACAGTTGTGAATTTCACCCATTGAATGTACTGACGTGTGAACACGGGCGTTATCTTGATGAAACAGGACTTTTCTTCTGAGCATTCCTCGACGTTTTTCTTTTATTTCCTCTCGTAAATGACGTAGTAAGGTGCAGTAGTAATCAGAGTTTATAGTCTGACCCCTTTCAAGATAATCAATCATAATCACACCTTTCGAGTCCCAGAATACTGAAGCCATCACCTTATTTGCCGACAAAATCGACTTAGCCTTTTTAGGGGGTGGTGAACCAGGTCTTCTCCACTGTTTTGATTGTTGTTTTGTTTCCGGTGTACAGTAATGAACCCATGTTTCGTCCATAGTAACAAAACGATTCAAAAAATCATCTGCATCGGCTTCAAATAACTCCAAACAGTCGCGTGAAATAGTCAATCGCGTCCTTTTTTGTTCAACTGAAAGCAGTCGCGGAACCCACCTCGCAGACACCTTGTGGAAACCCAACTCGTTGACAATGATGTTTTGAGTTCGTTCATAAGAGATGCCTATTATCTCGGCTATCTCTCTAATTTTTAATCTGCGGTCTCCCATTATTAAATCAAGTACTTTTTAATATTTTCGTCAATAGTTGACGTCGAAGGCCTTCCAGAGCGGGGTTCATCTTTCACACTCTCTCTACCACGCTTAAATTCTGCTATCCATTTTTTGACGGATGAATATGACAGAGCACAATCGCCTAATGTACTGACCATGTCGTCATGGATGGCTTTTGATGATAGCCCCTTCTTATGGAGGAACTTAATGACGGCACGCTGCTCGATTTGCTCCATTCGCGGAAATTATGTCCGATTACTTTGTTAATAAATTTATAAAATCACAACTAATTATCGCACACGTTTCGAACTTCACACAATGAACTAGTCTGAACTGAACTAAATAATGTGGGTAGATTTGATTTTTAGAATTGAATGGATCTGTGTTAGGCCGAGTACTTTTCAATCCACCCTCGTATTCAATTGATTTTTATAATATTTTTATCACGGTATCTGAAAAATAATCTTAATGCAACAATTATGAATTAAGTTACGTAAGCACTTCTGTGGGATATTTGTATTAAGGTACAAGACGATCTTATAGTCGCTTTTATTCAGTTATTGTTTTATACTATTTTTATTACTTTGTCGTGCAAAAATAAAATAATACGATAGATAACAACTTTACGTGCTTAAGTTTACCATAGTTCATTATCAATTAAATTTTTAATTTTTTGTATTTAAAAGAACACTTTATTTTTCATTTTTTGAAAACAACAATCCAGCAAGGTAATTAAGAAGTAACAAGAATCAATTTTAACACAGTAAATATAAAAGAAGAACTTTTTCTCATGGATGATACGTATCTAAAAAATATGAAATGCAATAGCATATGATACGCAGTGAGCGCACCTTTTAATAATCATAGGCGGCAACATGCGATGCATGAACAGTAATAGAATAAACCATAGACTTAGAATATACTGGCGTATAGACGACCTGACAGCTCTAAACGCGTGACGAATTTTGATTTGTCATTGAATGCGTTAGCTATAAAAAATTGCAGTGATGTACAGTTTACTTACAAAAACTATCCAAAAATTATTGTAAAGGGGGCGATAAAAGATTAAAAAAATCGTTTCGTGTACGTAACTGATTAAATTCAAATTAACTGAATTTTTACCATGACAGTTGTAAAATAATCACGAGTAAAAAATATTCAAATAGCCTATTCCCGGGTACAAGCTGCACTTACCTGCCTTTTGTTGGATTATAATTAAAAATGTACAAAGTCCCAATAATCTCTGAAGATGGGAGTTTGCCGATAAACTTTAACAATTTTCCTCAAGAATCAGATCGGTAAGTTGTATTTTCGACCTTTGGACAGTTTGCCCACAATTTATATTTTAAGATAACGTTAATCAAATATAAATAGGTAGATACTTAACTAAGTATGTACATACCTATTTATACTTTATAAAAATTTTGCTGGTAAAAAACGGAGACACGGATTACATAATGGCTGCTATATTTTTCATACTACAAGTATTGCTTTTAATAATTACAAACATTTAATAATTAATAATTTGTTAAAATGTATTGAAAATGTTTTAATCTTTTAACTAAAAACGACATTTAAAATATTATGTTGGTGTATACGCATACCGGTAACTTCAGTCGTTCCTTTTAATTTTGTTATCCTTCTTTTTCTTCCTTTTTCTTCCTTTTACAAATTTTCTTTATCGGGAAGTAAATTTTCGCCCAGTATGTTTATACAGCAAAAGTTCAGAAAAAATTATTTGCAATCGTAAGCAGTAACAAACTGGCATCAATGTCTGCGAGATTCTTTCGCTGTCACTGCACAGCTTGAATTCGTTTATCACTCATTAATTAATGTAATGTAACGTATTTTCCATCCATTCACCGTCTAGGTTACAATTGGAACGTTTAACATTATTATTAGAGCCCTTCACAAGTCCACTACTAAACATAGGTCTTCCCCAAGGAATGGCACAAAGCACGGTCCTGGGCAACCAGCACCCATCTACTTTCTGCATCTTTTCTCGACACTCCATCTAGTGAGGGAAAATTCACCTACCGGTACGAGGCTGCTACTCGAGAAACTTTCTTTCCCATTGGTTGTCGGTTCTTAGAGCTAAACGAATGTTTATATCAGTTAAATATTTGTAAATGAACGAACTTTTTGTCGATATTCATTTTTTTACTTTTTTATCGATTTCATATCTCGAATCGAATTCTATTTTACGGTACATAATCCGAAAAATAATAAATCATAATTAATAATCACGTTGATATATTAGTTAAACTGATTTATGAATAAATTAATGTATGACACACAGCAAAATGCATGATACGAAAAATCACAACTTCAAAGCTAATAAAAAAAGTGACGATATAACCAAATACATTGGGTTGTAGCACCAAAAAGAAGATGCCTTTATTGACTCAGCATTTGTTACTCAGCATAATGCTGTAGCAGTATTACCACGTACACACCGCTGTTCTTTCCTTCTATGGTTTTTCCTTTATTTTTCTGTCGTTTCCTCATATTAGCGAGCAGTTTTCGGACATATTTCTATTATTATAAAAAGAATAATAAGAGGAACGAAATAAAAATCTTATACAAATTAAAGTAACCTACTAAATAATTATCGTAAATAATAAATTGTATTGACAAAAGCCTGCATAGATACGATGAAATGTAATTAACTGATAATATATAAATAGTATGTGTACATTGACTGAAACTACTTTTACGGATTTTATCCCGTTTAATTACTTCATTTTTAATTCCTGACGTTTTGGGTGCTTTCTAGCAGTTTATGTAAAGCACCAACGTTCCGGGAAGTCTGCAGTTTGTGATCATATCTTAGATAGCTCTCGCCATCACATCAGATTTGATAGACTACTAATCCTCGTGACGTGACGTGAGGCTACTGCGATTAAAAAACAACCCCTTTTCAGTAGAGAAGTAGGCTGAGTACTACCACCTGCTTGGGATCCTGTTATTAATAAAATTATAACTAAACCCAAGCATAACACTGCAAGACTTAAGTCACAGTAAGTTCATTATGCGTAGAGCGGACCATAAATAGTAATGAAAAAGCTGAAGGTACTCCGGTTTAACACTGATATGGGGACGTCAGTCACCTCGGTACCATGTGACATGGGTGCTAGAAAGCATCCAAGACGTCGGGAATTAAAAATCAAGAAATTAGACGCGATAAAATCCGTAAAAGTATTTTTAATCAATGTGCAGTGATCGCGTAAATATAAGAAATCATTAATTTGAATGTGTACAGTTTTTTATAGTAAGGGTGAAAAATGACCACACATTCTAACTGATGTTAAATGGGTGATGCGGTTGATAGACCTCTACGTCTTTTTGCGATTAAGAATCAAAATACAGATGCCTTGTCGCCATATAGAATGGTCTGTTTCCAATATAAAGGGTCTCCAGTTCTCAAAAAAATAAAACACCATACGAAACAAAGCAAGTGTATAGAACCGGAAATCCTTTTTACTAGAAACGAGGCATTCCATTTCAGTCCTCAAGGCTGGTAACGCATCTGCATTTTGATTCTTAATTGAAGATAAATTTAGATGTATATGGGCCACAGCATCCACTTACCGTCGGGTGGACTATGTACTCGTTTGTCACCGTTATTCAATAAAAAAAAAACCACAGCCACCTATTCTATACTACGATTACAGAATAGCATAAGCTTGTGGTGTTTGAAGCGCCAGTCTACTAAACATTCCTATAAAAAAGGTCCCTTGATTGCAGGTATCAAAAATGATTACACAAGCTGGTAGTACCAGATACTCGACTCCACCGAGTCAGTAATTCATTCTTGGAGCGATATATATGCTTTTACAACAAAATCCCAGGACATATACAAAATTTGTCATACACAAAGTTCAAAAATGTTATTAAACAAAATATGTATAAAAATGGTTATTATAATATTAAGGAATTTATGGATGATAATAACCCCTGGGAAGAGTGATCGCTACCAAGCTATTTCTAGTTTGTCTTGTGTTGTTAATTGTAAACATGATTGTAAGCTATTATTGGAAAAAAATAGTGCCGCTGGGTTTCTTGCTGGTTCTTCCCAGGACAGAGTTTTTTTTTTGCGAACCAGTGGTAAGTGAAAAAAGTGACTTTCAATAAGTATTGTTATAATCTACATTGAATAAAAAAGTTTCTGTTTCTGTTTTTGTTTCTGATCTTGGCAAATTCCTAATTGTGGCCTTTTCAATGCCTAAGGCTAATGAAATTTATATTTCGGACTTTGAACAGAAAGAGCAAGTGTTGCAAGTGAGGAAAACCCACTGCTCTACTTCCGTCAAAAGGCGTACGCAAGGTGCCGATCACATGCCTCTCTTTTCTGAAAAGCAATCTAGATGCCAATTGTGCCACTATAAAAAAAATCTTGCATCTCTTATAGATTATATAAGGTCACTTTATGTTTGACTCCTGAATAGAACTGCTAGAAATTCGTTCAAAAAATCATTATAAAATTTAAATGTGATTATTACTATTATTTAGTCATTTCAGGATAACCAATAGGTAGGTAGTTTAGGTTAAGAACTTATTAAGAAGGTATTTTTTTATCTAATAATAAGCTTGATCTCACATTTTCTTATTTAAAAAAATTAAATAAGAAGTTACTTTTGTTGATTTAGGATTGAACGTACTAGTGAATTACCTACTCGCTGTACCCACATATCCTACCACCCATTGATCTCAGATAAGTGTTTGTTCAAATTTTAAGATACAAAATATGATTTTTAAACAAAGTTATTTCATCCTGATTGTTAAGTTTTGATCTCTTATTTTTTAAGTTTTCATTATTTACTTTAGCTTGAATAAGAAATTATTTTGATTAACGCCTTTAACCGTCGCCTTGAGCGACTAAGTCACCAACGCTGTTTCTTCTGTATATCAATGACATGTTGCAAAGCGGTGACATTCATTGCTATGCAGACGACAGCACTGGCCGTGCCAATATTTCTCGGGAAAACGTCGCCGAGTACCGGGACAAACATGTGTCTGAAGTCGAGACTTTGTTATACAAAGTCTTGGAATGAGGGCAACAAAATCTAGTCCAGCTTAATCCCCAGAAGACACAAGTTTTCGCGTTTACCGCTAAGAAGTACCCCGTCGTATATCCTCAGTTTCAAGGCACCCCCCTTGTTGTCTCAGCCAGTATCGGAGTCCTCGGCGTCGACATATCGAGTGACGTGCAGTTTCGTGGGCACTCTTAGAGAAGGCCAAATTGGCCTTTAAAAAGCTTCGCGTGCTCAGCAGAGTGGGACAGTATTTCACGCCGGCTCATTGCAAGCAACTTTACCAGGCGCAGGTTCATCCGCACATGGAATACTGTTTCCATCTCTGGGCAGGGGCTCCCCAGTGCCAGCTCCTAGCATCTAGCGCAGAGCAGTTCGAATCGTTGGGGATCGAGCTCTTTCCGATCGGTTTGACTCTCTGGCACTGCGAAGAGATATTGCATCTCTTAGCGTATTTTATCGCATCTACCACGGGAAATGCTGTGAGGAATTGTTCTGACTAATTCCAGCCGGACAATTTCACTATCGCACATCGCGACAAAACTCGCGATACCATCCATATCATATGAAGGACTGGTGGTCCACCACCGTACGATTTAAAAGAAGTTTTCTTCCTCGCACAACTTCCTTGTGAAATCGACTACCACCAAAGATTTTCCGGACCGATACGACTAAGGGACCTTCAAGAAAAAAGCTTACTCCTTTTTATAAAGGCCGGCAATGCACCTGCAATTCCCCTGGTGTTTCAGTTGTTAATGGGCGGCGGTAGTCACTTACGATCAGGTTAGCCGTATGCTCGTTGGCTCCCACTATTATAAAATTACTAAAAATGGCAGGTTTATTAGTCATTTCAGTTTTGGGGGAGATTTCGTCAATTGATGAAGAAGTTAAAAAATTGTCCCCTTGGGTTTCATTTTGGTGCCAGCAGGCCAAAGTTTTTTCACAAACCAGTAGTCAAAATAAAAAATAATTTTTAATAATAATTATTTATAATTTGTATTGAATATAAATGTTATATTCTATTCTATTTTATTGCTGTCTCTAGGCAGTTTGAATATAGTGTACGAACAAAACGCAATAGCAAAAGATCATTAAAACCTCTATCTTCCTTCCAATTCTTCAAATTTCTTGTATAAACAGTCCATGTATCTTCCAACATTGATTCTTTGCACTACCAAATTTAGTCATCTGACTGTCACAACTCCATAACGCCTTACTGATCCAGTCAGCTCAACTGCCTGCAATCAGTTGTCGTGTCGTATGGCTAATCGGATTAGCTCTGTTTAACTCCCAAACACTTGGTCGGTATGTAGTCACAGATCTCGTTCATAAATCATTTCTAAGAAGTATATGGTACAGTTAAAGTTACCGGCTTGATTAGATTTTAAAGAGACTTTATTTAGTTGGAGTTCTCTTGGAATTGATTTAGCTCAAATGGCCTATATACTTCAAATTGTTTATTTCTTACTTAAAATAAAAATAAAGATCTTACAATAAATTTATGATAAGAAAAAAAGCTTAAAAGTGATCAATCTGAGTTCGGTTCCCGTCAAAACAAAAGTAATTTAAAACTTAAATATAGATATAAAAGATACAATGAAATTTATTAGTTAATTTATTTTACTTTCTGATTACATATTTTGTTTATTTACATTTAAACATATTTGTCAGTTTTCTTTTATTTTTATGTTATTATTTTACGATAAATAATTTTGTAAGTTTTAGCTATGTAATAAGGACATTTTTTTAATGTTTAAAAAAGTACAAAGTGCAAAGTACGCACGAATGTTGGTGAAAGCATTTCTGTGGCCTTGCCAATGTGTGGCAAAGTTGGTATACCATGAGGTGTGGGGGCGACATAACCCGTCCTTGTCCCCACGATAGGTATGCAATTCCTCACGAAAAAAAGGGTGAAGTACGCACTCAAGCGCATTTTTTTCTATTCTCAAAACATATCAGATGAGAAATGAGAGCAATCACATACAGGGAATGAACAATACACATAATTTGGCATTCCCTGCCAGTCGACCCTGGGTGTGAAAGACAAATGCCAAGGCGTTAATAACTGTGCTATACACTATGTCTTATCAGCTTATCACTGACTTCGAAATAAGAAATTATTTTATCCTTTTTAGTTTGAAGTCGGCTTCTAATTTTTATTATAAGTTATTTTTGTATTACTTACCATACAATAAAAAAAGTATAAGCTATAGTAAAAAACGTTCAAGACCTCGTAATGAAAAATAACAGAATTATTCAAAAGGCCACCATATTATATTATGGCGTATCTATTAGCATAGTAGTAGTATTATAAAGCTCTGTGTTGATCTGACATGTGGTCGCTCACTACTGGTCATTGTTGCTGAGTGAGCTATGGAGAAAGCTATTCTCAGAGGTCTGAGATCAGTGAGCTATAGTAGTAAAAGACCGGCCGTATAGCTGCGAGAAACAACAACCGATGGGAAAGGAAAGTTCTCGAGTCTCATACCGGTAACGCCGATCGAAACTCATCCAGCAAACTGTGTTTTGCAATGAACATAAGTATTTAATGAAGCACAGGCTTTCGGAACTTGAGAGAGTTACAAAAGAAATGTACATGAGCAAATTCAAACATCTGCAATTAGCTTTTTATTTTTAATTGAAATTTATGAGTTAAATCAAATATAATTTTACTAAATGCAAACATCAATCAATTCCGTTTGACTAGTGGATTACTCGGGCGGCTGTCATCATCTTACTACTCGCACTCAGTGACGGCCTAATGGTCTCTTAGTTCCGCAGTCCGCAACCAATTTTCGTTCCGCTTCGATAAGTGGTATTAAATCCATTCAACTGCAACTATTGAAAGCTTAGTCTAAATCTAGACATAGACCTCGTCCACTATTCAATCTATAGAGAAGTAAACGTTACAAAATATTTCAAAATAATAATTAAGAAATGTTGTTTAAGATTAGCACAATGAGACGGTCAGTCAACGTCTACGGCTGTAGACCATCTCATAAGGCAAATAATTTCCATAATTGGTTCGCAAGGCAGACGAGTTGGTAGCTGGAGATTTTTTTTGTTATCTGGAAGACGCTGGTGTCCGTCACCTTTATCATATCTCTCAGTCGACAATTTTTTTTGTAACTTTCTGTATCAAAATATATACTTTAAATTATTTTACTTTCAGGAAATAAAACCATTAAAATAGGAATATAGCAAGAATGAATAAAGTTGAAAAATATAAGAGAGCAATCAGCGCGCATTTAAAATATTTATATAGTTCTGCTTTATTCCTGTTTCTTTAAATACTGTACTTTCTCTTATTCATTTATATTCGGTGCCAGTTTTATACGGATATTAAGTTCTAAAAACGATTCAATCAAGCTGCTCCGCCCGTGTGGAAACAGAAAAACTTACTGTTTACTTTTATTTCACCTGGATTCCAAATTATCTAGTTCTTTAGGATATGGTCGATCAGTGTGCTTTTAGAGTGATAGATGTGATTCAGTGTAGAGAACCGGCGACCCTTTTTGTATAAGCCAGTGCTTAACCGCAATCCCACCTGATAGTAAGTGGTGATGCAGCCTTAGATTGAATCGCACTGTCTTGGCGTAATAAAAGCAATTTCATTCACTCTTGCCCTGAAGACGCCCAAATTATATTCGGGCGGAATGATAGACGAAGGCAAATTATTCTACTTCTTTGCTGTACGCATTAAAAAGTCGAAGCAAACCGTTTGATTTGCAACGCCGAAAATTTGGTCGTCCGATAATGGAAAGGAGAGGAAGGAATTAAAGCGAGCAATTTCTGCGTATACTCACCGAAATACATGCTATAGAATACCAAGAGCTAATCTGCGCCTATGCTTGAGGCTGACATAATATAATGATTTTAACCAAATCAAGGTCACCAATGAACCTCTTAGCACGTATTTCTACTAAGTCCAACGCTGCTAGGTAGCATTTTGCAGCACCAGCCCATATGTGACAGCAGTACTTCATGCACGACCGGACTTGCGCTTTATATAAGTTAAGAAGCTTCTCCAATCTGAAGTACTACCGCGCCCTTGCAAAACCACCAAGTTTCTTTGCGGCTGTTTTGGCTTTAGACTCAATTAACCCTGCATAGTTGAGATTCGGAGAAAACTCAACCCCTAACAACTGAAAGCGGTCAATATTCTTTAAGGATATATTCCGTAAGGTAACAACCAGTTTTAGGCTCCTTTTAGCTAATTTTAAACTTTAACTAAGTGAAAAGATACGCTTGTGTTTTGGAGGTATTGAATTTCACAAGACTGGCATCACCCCATTCAGAGACTGCCTGTAGTGTGAGATTCACACGCTCAACCATAGCCTCTCTTTCGGACTGGATTTGATCCCGACTGGCCCGGGCAGTTGGTTAGTATCTCTCCACAATGTGCAATTGCCTGCATACCCACAGATACAGGGCATAAGCAGATCATTAATATGCAGCAGGAAGAGAGTTGCGGAGAGAATGGATCCCTGAGAAACATTGGCGTCTGTCGGTACGGGGGATCCGATCAGCATACATCGACAAAAACCCGGAGAGACCGTTTACTGCGAAATTCCTTTACCCATTCAATCAGACCAGGGGATAAGCCGTACACTGAAAGCTTACCCAAAAGGCTAGCATGCCAAACTCCGTCAAAGGCGTTCGACATATCAAGGGAAACAACAAAAGCTTACCCACTCTTCTCGAGTGCCTCGCCCCATTGGGCTTTTCCTAGCTCTAAACCCCTCTCAGAAATGAGGGAACGCCATTGCCCGGAAGTGGGACCAATGTAGGCTGTAAATTTACTTGACTTTAAATAAATACATAAGTATCTACAATTGATGATGTATATACTCGTAAATGCATGAACTCCTAATAACTAAAGGCAAAATTACGTATACAACATGTAACATAATTAACGCATTTTGAGAAAGTAGTTTGTTCAGAAACGTTTACTAAATCGATTCCTATCATTTTTAATATAGGTAATTTTTTATCCCAAAAATAATTAAAACTACGTAAATTACAGTCACACTAAATGTGTACAGTCAAAACAAACTGAAATGGACCGTAACTTAAGGCAATAAGACTTTTAAGAGTGCAGTTTTATTTGTATAATTACTAATTCTGTCATTCAATAAAAAAAAAGAAAAATGAATTCTATTTCAAGCACTTAAAGTCTTTGCGTTCTTGGATTGATATTATGACCACAACATTCTTCCGGAATTATTATAACTAATTTGATAAATAATCAGTGCTTAAAATTTTTTAACTAAAATTCAGTGTATGTATTATGATTATAACATAATATACTAATTGTGGTGTCTGAGGGCGTGCGTTAATTACGTTACATATTGTATATAAAATAACAATGAAATAAATATTCCAATATGATTTTGTTCCAAATTTTGTTTTGTTTCGTTATTTAGGTAATAAAGGTCCCACTTGTTTGTACGATTCCGATCGATCGATCGATGAATCCACAGACTTCCTGCATCTCTTTTCGTCACTCCATCTAGTGAGAGGTCGCCCTACACTTCGCCTACCAGTACGAGGCTGCCACTCGAGCCAATAGTGAAGGACCATTCTTAGACCCTTTGGTCATCACTGGCAAAACGCACTGGTTGTACAACCTCTTTTTTAATTTTTGAGGTATATCTAACGAGAAGATGTGTCGTAATTTTCCGAACGCTGTCTAGCCGAGTTGAATCCGTTGATTGACCTCTCGGTTGAAATTGGAGTTACCTAGTCAGAATATTTATCCAAGGTAAACATAAAAAAGTAAAGTTACAGCCTATATACGTCCCACTGCTGGGCTCAGGCCTCCCCTCATTTCTGAGAGGGTTTAGGGCAAGGAAGTGTCCGCCACGCTGCCCAAATGCGTGTTGACGAAATTCACATGTCTTCGAAATATTTTTTTTCTTATTCCTCAGACATGCAGGTTTCCTCACGATGTTTTACTTCACCGCCGAGCACGTGGTAAATCAGCACTTAAAATTGCAATTAACAATTTCATTGGTGCCGGCGGGGATCGAACCCGGGTTACTCGCGTTCTGTTATATTTACAGCGAGCGTTAACCACTGAGCTACCACGGCTAGGTAAACATACTCGTCAACAACTCGAGCTTAGTGCTCGCAACAACTACCGGCATAGGTATGACATGGACATTACACTTGATCTTTGTTTTGTACATATTTATCTTAAGACCTATCCGTTGAGAGGCATTCTTGAGGACATTGAGCATAGTGCTTAAATCCTCCAGCGATTCTGCCATAAGAACCATATCGTCGGCAAATCAAAAGTGAGTTTCCATTTTCCTACGAACGAGCTGTATAAAAAATATGATGTACTAACGGTTAGATAAACGTTCATTTTGCATATCGTGTTTTAACAACATGTTTTAACTCAGATCTTCTTAAGTTTAAGCGCCGCAAAGATATGATATGCAAAACCTAAACTTTCAACTTAGCTCTTTCACATATTAAGTTTTTCTGCTTTATATAGGACCCTTTATAACAAATTAACTAAAAGTTAAGACATATAACCCAAACATAAATCTATTTGTAAAACAACATTGACAACATTCCTGAAATCATTCAAACACACACACACACACACACACACACACACACACGCGCGCGCACGCACACGCACACGCACACGCAAACGCACACGCAAATGCACACGCACGCACGCACTCACGCGCGTAACCTACACATACACGCTTTCACATATTCACTCATATCCTAGGTGACATTTACACTTATCAGTGGGATGGGGGGGGGGGGGCTCTGATGACATGTAACTCAGGTTTTATTATAAAACCTACACTAGGCACCAGTCTCTCAAAACGTGAGGTCTTTACTACAATTGTTATCTCTACTGTACAAACACTTCAACACTTCAATAATCCGACAGTCAACTTGACACTGCTGAAGGGATTGCAGCACCGCCCAAATTTCGACTTGTATGTATGTGATATGTGATAAGGCCTTTTCGGAAACCAGCTTTTCTAGGAGGCTGGAAGTCATCGAGTCTGCACGCGGGATTATTCGTAATGACTGTCGAAAACAACACGTAAATGCAAATTAGAAGGGAAATGGTTCTGTAGTTTTTGAAAAGAGCGTTGTCGGCTTTTTTTAAGAACAATACTAACGCACTTCTGCTCCACGTCCCCGGAGTAGTGCCACAATGAAGGAAGAAATTAAAGAGCTTCTGAAGGACTTTAAGTACCAGTTTTTAACTCACTTTTAGAAGATTTGCTGTAATTCCATCCTAGCCTGGGACTTACTGTTTTAAAGGTGCTGGAGAGCCATACTAATCTCGCTTAGACCAACGTCCGGCATATCATCGAAATAGTGTCGCATAAGACTTGCTCTCGGATCGTTACTCACACTTGCATGTGGCTCCAACGATGATGGGTAGAGTATGTCTATAGAGCCTCTCAATCTCACTCAAAATCTGTGGTGTCCCGAAAACAATGCTGCCGCATTCGATCTTCAGCTTCGATTGTTGGGTCTTTTAGGCAGACAGGTCTTTAGCAAAGACTTTAGAGCCCTGGTTTCGCTTAATCGCGTCTTCAATACAACTTATATTGAAGTTGCGTAAGTCTCGCCGCATGCATTTGCAGATCTGTCCGTTCAGTTGCCTGTATGTTGTCACGTTAAATCTGCAGTTTCATTTCCCATCTAACAGCTATGAGATAAAGAGTGTAATCGTAAAACTTTTGTGTTCTTCTGCGGTGAGACTTGCAGAACTTAGCTTTGACCGCATGGACAGTTTCCACGAGCATGTCATTCATATCGTCCACTGCATTGCAGTTTTCTGGGCACTGAAAACGATTTTATAACTCGAGCTGAAAGTTTTCGGTACTTTGGATTAGAGCACGAGGAGGAAGGAGCATTGACTTCATTAGATGTGACCTTTCATCATTCGATGATTGCTGCCAGTTTTCACCCTCGCGATCACTGAGACATCATTGAACAGATGCCGTCTGGTCGTCATGACGAAATCTATAATTTTT
The DNA here is from genome assembly GCA_036936625.1 of Parnassius smintheus behrii. Classification (NCBI taxonomy): domain Eukaryota; kingdom Metazoa; phylum Arthropoda; class Insecta; order Lepidoptera; family Papilionidae; genus Parnassius; species Parnassius smintheus. The sequence goes on along the minus strand of JAUPFT010000004.1, from coordinate 8,062,931 downwards.
TTATCCTTCGGGGCACGACAAGGTCCACTTCCTGTGTTTTTAGAGGAAAGAGTTCATCAACTGCTGACCCCTTGGGTTCCGTTGCACTATTTCCAATTTCTTGATCTTCAGCTCACCATTCTCTATTGTACCTAGTTGTGCGTTGAAGTCTCCCATTAACACCATTTAGTTGGTTTGGAGGAAATAATGGCTCTAATTATATCCTTATAAATTTCCTCCACCTCCTCATTAGGGTGTGCCAAGGTTGGCACGTAAACCTGTATAAATTTCAGCCATTACCCTTTTATGATTCTGAGTATAAGATACGTAACCTTCGTCGACACACTCTCAATATATACAACGTTGTTAACGAGATACTTGTGGAAAAAAAATCTGATATCTCCTTGTAACAGATGGTCGCCTTCCTGGTGTAAGAACCAGTTCCCAGATTCAAGGATTACCGTATCCTTCCCCTTTCTTCGGACCTAGGAAAATCCTATAATATTACAGCGCTACTTGTCCATCTCTTCTTTCAGCTCCAGAATCTTTCTGTCAGTCCTCAGAGTGAGGGCGTTATATGCTGTCAGGTCGAGTCGTCTTAGGTGACAACCGAACTGGAAGAATCGGAGATTCTTTGCACCCCCTGCCCCGCTGTTACCATGGTCGCCATCGTAGCCAGGATTAACGGAGTCGCCGGGGACTGGGGGCTGTCTCTTCGTTACTTTCATCATGGGGGTATATTTCCATAGTTAATAAGATGCATTCCATCTTAATCTTCAGTGGTGGCTACGCATATATGGCCTCCTTTCCTTAAAATTGCTTCCATCATCCACCACTTATAGTGCACTTGGGACTTTTCAGTTTGTTGTCACTACAATTTTATTAAAAAAATATTAACCTTTTGCAATATATTTTTCACTGTGACAAAGTAGTATTAGTTGTTGTCAGAAAAATATTATATCCATATTTAAAAATACCTATAGTCAAATAGCCGGGATATAGAATTTAAAAAGGTCTTCCATAGACAAGGTCACGTACAAATCTTTCGCCTCAAGAGCGATTTCTAACTGGAGTCAAGCAGCTACGATACCGACACGCATCGACTTCATAATCGTAATAACGGGCTTGTCGTAAAGGATATGTGGGTAACTTTTAAGCTACTTCTTCTAATAATCAGTATTAAATGTACGAGTAATGTGTATGTAGGTGCCTTGTGACTGTTAAGTACACGTTTAAAGTAGGCAATAGAAGGGTAATTCCAACTTTTTATTATTTTTACCCTATATCAAATCGTGTCTATATATTGGATTTAAATATCTGATATTAAGTCTATATATTTCAATATCTATGTATCGGTAGATATTTATTTATTTATTTATTTTATTCTTTATTACATCCTTAACAAAAGAATACAAAGGGCGGACTTAATGTCTTGAGGCATTCTCTACCAGTCAAACCATGGAGTGGTGAGAATTTGAGGTATGTGTGGCAATATAGAATAAGAGAACACAATACAAATGATAATTAACTACATAATATTCACAAACTACTAATAAATAAACTATACATATATGATCTATCCTGACATATATAAAAATATATAAATAAATGGATATACATACAAGTAAACATATTTAAATACATACATAATTAGTATATACAAATGATTATGAATATACGAGTATACGTCTGTTTGGCAATACATATTAAATAGATGAGTCATGTAGAATGCGTTGTCTCTAATAAATGATCACGGACCAACTTTTTAAAAGCGTACTTATTGGGAGCTTTTCTGATATCATAGGGCAAGGAGTTCCAAAGGCGTGTAGCCTGAACTGTGAAGGAGTTACCATAGAACTCGGTGAAGTGAACTGGAGTACAGATTTTGTTGTTAGAAGAAGAGCGCAGGAATCTATCATGAGATGAGGAAAGATAATGAAATTTACTCTTAAGATAAGAAGGCGAAGATGGATCATTTAATATGTAAAAAAGTACAAGTAATATTCTGGAGTTGCGCCTCTGCTGGATTGTAAGCCAATTTAGCTTAGATCTGTATTGCGAAATATGATCATACTTACGAAGCCCAAAGATAAATCTTATACAGTTATTGAGGAGGCATTCCAGCTTGTTCAGAAGATCTTGGGACAGGTCTGGGTAACACACATCTGCATAATCAATTATGGGTAATATAAGTGAATGGACAAGCATGATCTTAGATTTTGTGGGAAAAAAATGTTTTAAACGATACAGAGAGCATAACGTGGCAGTCACTTTACGACTCACATCTGAAACCTGAGTTCACCAATTCAGCGTGCTATCGATGTGAAGGCTAAATTTTCTAACAGAATTACTGAATGGAATTGTAGTATTATCATAGTAAGTAGGAGGTTAGTCTGTCAGATATAGATAATCTTAGCCAGCATCCTTGAGCTACCTACCAGTAAAGCTTGGCATTTCAAAGGATTGACCAAAACTCCATAACGAGTAGACCAATCCTTGATAGCTGCTAAGTTGCCGTTAAGGTTTTCGATTCCATTATGGCTATCCCCAATCTCAGTTTGCACATAAAGCTGAAGGTCATCGGCATACAAATGGTACGAGCAGTCGATGATGGAGGTAATAAAGTTTATAAAAATTGAAAACATTATAGGAGAAAGAATACCGCCTTGCGGCACACCAGCATCCACATCAGCCCACGCTGATGACAGTTGCCCCACACTGACTGACTGTTGTTGACCGCGAAGATAAGATGTAAACCAATCCAATTCAATTCAGATATCTTATTATTTCCGAAACTCTGAACGGAAATTATTGTTACACGGTGATAAGCGATTTTTAATAGATTTGGTTTGCTTGGATTTGTAGATACACTATACTAATCAGCTGGTGATCCTCAAGGAACCGCATGATCTGGCTGTTAATAATAGATTCCATTATTTTAGAGAACAAGTTGGACGGATCAGAGCGGTTACATCTTTTAGGGATTGGGTGCACAAAGACTGTCTTCCGTGATTTAGGGTCTACGCTTAGGGAGTAGGAGTACCTAAAAAGACGCAATAAGACCGGTGCCAACTCCGAAGCACGCCTTTATTACAATAGGATGGACGCTATCAGGCCCATTTGACTTGTTAATGTCCAGGGAGAGGAGTGCTCTGCGCACCGGGCGTTGGGTAAACAGCACATCCTGCATGGAGTAAATACAGGTCCTTCAAAAGTGTCATTGTCAAGGCAAAGTCAGAGCACATCGGCAGAATTGGCGAGAAACTTGTTGGTCTTCCTTTGGAAACACGTGCATTCTGATCTCTCTGTTCAAAGAAACTTCTGCCAGCCATTTCTTCCATGAAAGGACAAAGCCAATCTACTGGGCTCTCTCTTTGCGTCCAACTCAACTCTTGAAGACGGAGAGAAAGCATCACCGACCATCCCGTAGTGTGAGTGCTTCTAGTGAGTCTTCTTCAGTGAGCGTGCTATTACCAACCGCCAGTACGGTTTCCGTTACAGTCAGTCGGCTGATGATCTTCTAGGTTATCTAATTCATAAATGGGTGAAGACAGTAGAGTCTTAGGGGAGGCGTTGACCATTAGTTTGGACATTTTGTTTGGCCTTCGATCGGGTTTGGCACAAAGCGCTTCTTACGAAGCTTCCTTCCTATGGGCTTCCCAAGAAATTTTGCAATTGGATCACCAGTTTTCTTACTGATCGGAGCATCAAGGTCGTTGTGGACTAGTAGTACGACATATTGCAAATATCGGTAGCATTCATTACTATACAGACGACATCACTGGTGATGCTTTTTACACCGGCCGTGCCAATATTTCTCGGGAAAACGTCGCCGAGTACCGGGACAAACTTGTGTCCAATAAACTAGGGTAAAATTATCGCTTTCAAATGTCAAAAAAGCATATATTTTCTCTTTCATTTGGCCCCATGCCACGGATGGGGGTGTATGTCTACGCGTTATGTCAAACTCTGGCATAAGGAAAAGACAATTTTATCTCTCATCAGTGGATTGTAAGTGAATCGGGGGATAAATTTCTTTTCACCAGCCCCTGCTAGCCGTGCTGGTGGACTCTAAACGTGTTTGTCACTTCTGTTTTATATAAAAAAATACACAATACATACTATTCTAAATTCTCCCTTTTTACTGTGTAAAAGACAAAAGAAATACAAAAAAAATGCACAATTTTCTTCTTGTACACGAACTTAGAACGTTTAATACGTGGTAGAGCCACGCTACAGGTATATTATGTTTGTAGCACGAATGGGGCGACTCGAGCAGGGACGGACCATGCTCTCACAGAACCAGCGTAAAATAACTGCTTAATACTGCTGTGTTTCTTATGATGAGTGAAGAGATCCGGAAACCTGTTTTTACTGGAAACGAAGCATTCTATCTTAGTTTTCAGGGTGACAACGCATCTGCGTTTTGATTCTTAATCAAGTATAAATGCAGATGTCTATGGGCCACAGCAACCGCTTACCATCAGGTGGACTGTGTGATCGTTTGTCACCCTTATTCTATTTTTAAATAGAATATAAAATAAATTAAACTTAACGCAACCAACTTTTTTAGTAGAAAATCATATCAAAGTCAATAAAAGGAACGTGAACAGTTTTAATTCAATTATGAGGGTTGCCTGCAGCTCTCCATTAAAATCCCTTTTTGTAATTTGTAGTAAATTACAGTAAAATACTTTTGTTTTATTTAAGCCTATAAGTAATTGATTGAATCAATTAACTACCAAAGAGATGAAAATAACGTAATTTGCTTACTTTTGTATTAAATTTAAATTTTGCACAAATTACAAGGTTGAATTCCTCCCTCCATTTTCCATCTCGAGCAACCGGATGTTTGGCGGGTCATCGCCTCTGTTTTTTCGTTATAGACATTCCACGAATTTTAACTAATACAGACTAATAGTTTGCCAACAATGTCTTCTCATCCAATTACAATTTCTTCAAGACAAGAGTTTAGAATTTTATTAGGCGAAAGTCAGTGCGCTTTACTACATTTTACTTTGGAAATAGAAACGTTTTTATATATTATAAATATCGTTTGGAAAATACACTGTTATGGGATGCCAGCAAGAAAATCAACAGGACTTTTTTTAAATGATTATTTTACAACTTATACAAAAAATACAAAAAAAAACACAAAACAAATCAGATATATAGATAGCTTTGTACCGATCACCTCATATCCACATAAGGTAGTCAAACATTGGTTAAATATTAAAAAAATGTCCATTCATGTCCATGTCTGTGAAGTAGGAAGATTCAAAGTGTATGTAATGTCTTAGTCAAACAATGTAACTATCTTAGACAAATAATACATACATACATAAACACTCACGCCTGTCACCCAGAGGGGTAGGCAGAGACTACAGACTTCCATTTAGCACGATCTTCACATACCTCTCTCGCCTCTTCCACATCCATATACCTACGTATACATGCTCGTCGGTTAAGGGTACTCTTAATTTGGCCCATTTTTAGTATATCGCCAATTTGGTCGACAAACTTCCACCTAGGACGTCCCTTTCCGACTTTTCCATTCACTTATACTGCAACATATATTTGCTTTGTCAGTCTTTCCGCATTCATTCTTTCTACATGACCAAACCACCGAAGCATTCCTTTCTTAATTCTGGTCACTGCATCATATTTCAAACCACACTCTTCTTTTATCACACAGTTTCTCACCCTGTCACTCAGATTCAGCCCTAACTCCTTAGCGACCGCATTTCTACTGCATTTATTCTACTCTCGTGCTTCTCCTGCCACACCCAACTTTCACTACCATATGTTAAAGTAGGAACTAATACAGCATTTTGAATTGCCATACGTGCCTTTTTTGACACATTCTGACTTTTCACAATAGAGTGTAGAGCCCCATTTACTTTATTTCCTGCATTCACTCGCCTTTCAATATCCTTATCATAACTCCCATCCCTGCTGAATACAGATCCCAAATATACGAACTCATCCACTTGCTCAATTAACTCTCCTTTTACTCTTATATCACATACCGTTTTGCTTTCTTCTCTTTCAAAAACCATCACTTTCGTCTTACTTGCGTTAACTTTCATTCCCCTCTCTTTTAATGACCTGTTCATTAATGTAACCATCATTTACAACTAGGCCGCCGACAAAAGGCATTTGATGGTTAACGCACCCATTCTTAACCCGCATTCTTCAACTTTCAAATTTTCCAAACAGCTGTCCATAAATAGGTTGAACAGCCACGGGGAAGCTACACAGCCCTGTCTGATACCTTTATGGATGCCAAACCAGTCCGAGTAGACCCCATTGATTCTAACACAAGCACTCGAGTCCCTATAAAGAAACTTTAATGCCTGTATTAAACCAGCGCTCAACCTAAATGCTTTCAGTGTTTGCTATAACTGTATAACTGTCCACTCTGTCATAAGCCTTTTCCAAGTCACAAAAAACTTTTTGGTTTTTCGCCAAAAACTTCTCCGCGATCATGCGCATGGAAAAGACTTGATCTGTACACCTCATTCTCTTTCTAAATCCCGCTTGCACAACCCAAATGTTTTCATCAGTTTCTTTCATAACTCTTTCAATTAGTACCTTAGCATACAGTTTTCCCATAATGCTAAGAAGGCTTGATACCACGGTAGTTTTTACAATCCTGCTGTGACCCTTTTCCCTTATATATTGGGACTATCAAGGCTTTGCACCAGTTTCCGGTTACCCGCTTTAGTTCCCAACATAAATAAAACAAGGTGTACAGCAGGCCCGCCACCACGTCCTCTCCAGCCCTTAGCATTTTGAGTGAAACTCAATCATATCCGGCTGCCTTACCTACTTTCATGCTTTTCATTGCTTTCGTTATTTCATCTATACTTATCTCCCTATCTCTTTCATCTTCTTTCGGAATTTCTATTTCATTTAGTTCACAAGTCTTCTCACTCATAAATACGCGTTCAAAATATTCCTTCCATTTCTTTAGACTCAACACTTCATCATTCAGAATACAGCCATTCTCGTCTCGTATCGCATTCAATCGCTGTTTTAAATGTCACCTGATATTTCTTACGAGTTTTCAGAACATTTTAATATTTTCCTGGATGTTATCCGATATTCTTCTATCATTCTTATCCGATCTTTCTTGCTTTTTCCTTTCAACTAATTTTTTTACTCTCTTATTTAGACGTTTAAACTAAAAACAGTTAGACAAAAAAATGTTTATGACTAAATTTGTTACAGTGAACTGATACGAGTATAAAATAGAAATAATCATATTAAAAACGAGTGAACTCGACCGAGGTAAGACCATTCTTTCTATTATATTAATCTTATATTTTTTGTACGTTTGTAATGTTGTTTTGTTTTTGTTAACCAATTTTAATGATTCTTTTTTATTAAACTGAGGTTTTAGCTCAAGGGAACTCACATAAAAATTTTAAGAAAATATTTCGCCCCTAATGGTGGAAAATATGGACAAAAGTTTCATATTGGTCTACCGTTTAAGTAATTTTTGATTTTCACCTACTTCTTGTTAACTAATTCTAATTAAACTTTGTACATAGGCGTACTTTACATGACTTAATAATATTATTATGGTAACCTCAAACTGATCTAGTAATTTATAATGAAGGCACTCGAAGCAATCTCCATGGTAAAGTATTGTAGCATGTTCAGCGTCTTATTATTTTTGTCTTGTCAAGAACTTTAGATTTCTTTGAGTTTAAAATAAAGGTCTGATATAAGATATATTTATTTTTTATTATTTCATTTAATCCAATATATATTCATGTAAATATATAATTTTCTTTCATAAATTTATACAATTTTTATATAAAAATGATTATTTTCTATTCTAAACGCCTTTTCAGTAATAACCCTACATGTTTACATTATAACTACCCTCCTACATGTTTATATTACCTAATCAGTATTTTCGGCGTCACTGTCAGCCAAGGCACGAAAAACAAAAATAAACTTACGAGATACCGATTTAAAATAATTTAAATTTATACAAAACAAAATAGAGATTAAATGATTTCAAAATTGTAAAAAACTAAAACTAAATTTAAGAATTAAATGTAGTAAATACGAATTTAAAATAGCACAAATACATACAAGAAATGCCTTGGCTAGCATCAACTCTAATAGTTACTGGTTGGGTAACATAAATATTTAAATTACACATTTTGAATATTTTTCGCGGATAAATTTATGGATGTCTACCCATAGACATCCCTAAAGTTGCCCACAACACAATCCACGTAAAATCAAATAAAAAAATAAAAGGCTCGTATGGCAATCCACAATGTTGTGTTATTCCCCACTTTGACGTATGGTAGTGGAAGTTGGGTGTGGCAGAAGAAACACGAAAATATAATAAACGAAAATAAAATAAATATAATAAATAAAATGCGGTCTTTAAGGTGTATGTAAGTGCTAAATCTGAGTGACAGGCTAAGAAATTGTGTGATAAAAGAAGAGTGTGGTTTGCAAGATGATGTTGTGACCAGGATTAAGAAAGGAATGCTTCGATGGTTTTGACATGTAGAAGGAATATATGAGAAAAGAGTGATAAAGCAAATTTATTTTGCAGAAGAGAATGGAAGAGTCGAAAAGTAATGTCCTAGGGGAAATTTTATCGACCAAATTGGAGATATATTGAAAATAGGTCAAATTAAGAGTACCCTTAACCGACGAGCATGTATGCGTAAGGTATATGGATGTGGAGGAGGCGCGAGAGGTATGTCAGGGTCGTGCTGAATGGAAGTCTGTAGTCGCGGCCCGCCCCTCTGCACGTACGAGTGACAGGCATGAGTGTTCATATTTATGAAACAATATTTATGAATGTCATCATCTTAAACATAAACTCAATATTAAAGAATAAATTTGCAATGTATGGCTCTGTATTGTATGTCTACATTAACGCTGGCTACTGGAAATAAGAGATAGTTTAGTATAAACAGCAAACCAGAGAAACCTGCAAATTCTTCGAGGACATTTCTATCTCCATGACTTTGGTACTTGCACTTGGAGGCTGCTCCATCTAAAAAAAACAAATATAAACATAGTGTCAACTTGGTACCAAATACACATAACCTAGAACTGATGCAGTTCCATGCATGCAGTGACACCACCAGGCCACAGCCTGTTCCAATTAAAATATTTTTTATAGGATATGGTGACCAACGAACACATAGTCCACCAGATGATAAGTGGTTGCTGTGGTCCATACACATCTACATCTATCCTCGATTACGAATCAAAATGCAGAATGCATTGTCACCCGTGAGGACTAAGATGGAATGCCTCGTTTCCAGTAAAACGGGTCTCCGGTTCTCTACACTACGAATACGAAACACAGTAGCATTAATCTACTATTTGACGGTGATTTTCTGTGATATGCAAATAATGTTCAAACTATAGGGTATTTTTGAATTTTATAATGGACGTAAGGACAAAAAATTGTTTCTAATTTTGAAAAGTATTTGAGTAAATTATGTTGCTCTAAGTTCAAATAGTATGACGTATTTTTCTATAATAAGAAGAATAATCTCATTTATTTCAGCAATCAAGGCTCATATTTTGTTAGTATTAATTATAACTAAACCCAAAACATTAATATTTGTATGTGCCATTTTCTTACCAATCCACTCGATATGGCACTACAATGGTACATATATAGGCAGTCTAGTTTTCTAGCAATCACTTTTAGGATACTATTGTTGCTCCCCCGCACTCTGCGCACCAGAGACGCGCACCTCTTGCGCATAGTTGCGTAAAAGCAGTCCATTCGCGCTTCCGCGAACATCCCCGATGCACTACAGGAGCGGGGCAATACAATAGAGCCAATGTGCATACTGCACACCACCAGCGTAAAAACAGAATATTTTTATAATTAACTGGGGAAAATTTGCGTCTAAAATTTCGACTCAACATAAATGCGGGGAAATACACCTGCTCTAAACTCAGTTAAGTTGCAACAATTAGATAAATAATGGCGGCAACCAGCAATCAATACATAATTTAGAGAATTTGAATTGACATTAACACAATATAGCGTCTCAAAATGGCGTCCGTAGACAAAGTACAAAATGTGGTAGTAGTGCCAAAACGCGATAGTTGGAATTAAGCTGTCACGGGCCTGCCCCAAATCACGACCTCGAGCCATCTGCATCAATCGATTTCTGAGCGTCTTACCAAGTCATCAGTCGATTCTTAGGGGGCTCGCTTTACCCTTGGTAGGAGCTGTCATTAGAAAACATTTCTTCTTAAATAATGTAATGATTTTTTTTATAAAATTCTTGCGTAGTAATGAATAAAACAATATTGGATATTATAATACACTCGAAAAATGTTATACAATATAATAACAGATAATGAACCTCTAGAACTTACGCAAATAACTATTTGACACATATGAAATGAACAACGTTTAATTTAATGGAAATACTGAAATAGAACGTTCACAATTTAATCAAAATAAATTACGTTCGGTATTTTACTACAATGGGAAACATTGTCAGCTTTCACAAAAATAACGATTATGAATAGGACCTGCCAACAGAAGCAGACGAACGTACAAAAAATAATAATAAATCCGGAGTTTTAGAGAACGAATAATTTGCAGACGTGTTGGGTCCTTTTTTAGGTCGTTTTATTTAATAAAATAAAAAATCTTTTGAAGCTACAGTCGTAATATAAAAACGCATGTACCACGAAAACCCTGTTATAACCGTATTGTTAAAACTTATCACTACGTTAGTGAAGTTTTGTGACGGGATACAAGTGTAGTAAATAAATAAATAATGTTGTTTCATAAAGTATAGGATTATACCCATATTTTGTGTAAGAGCAAATTATTTGAATCGTAAAGTCTACTGTTTCTAAAACAACGATTATAAAATTATAAGAACGATGTATTAAATTTTGTGAAATACCCTGAAGTTATTTTTGTGTAATTTAATGAATTTTATTTTACGTAAGCTTTTTATACTAAAATAAATTTCTCTTTTTTTTCTCGTGAATATAGTAATATTTAATTTTTGTCTTGGTTAATAAACAAATAAAAACGGAAGTGCTTGTTGTCAATAAAGTGCTCTGGAAATATTAAATTCGCTATTTATAAAATTAAAATGAGAGCGGTTGGCAATTAGCTTTATAATTGTGCTGAGAAGTAATTTTACGAAATCTACTTCCGATGAAAAGAACACAGCTTATACGACAAATTTGATCGACTTCAAATCAGCGCCTATCCTTCCACCCGATTACAATGTATGCCCATATTGTAATCAGGTGTCATCAATCAAATTCCACTCTTTCGCTGCGTACATTAAGAATGACGAATCAAACCACTTGTTCGAATACGTAGTATGTGGACTACACAGGGTTGGAGACCAGCTAAGCATCTGGGTGTCTGATGACGAATCGAAGAGGGAGTTATTTAAACTTTATTTTATTTGTGCTTCTCATTCTATTTAAAATAGTAGCTATCATTAATGAGGTAAATATTAATGTGAGACACTTTATTGCATGTCGTTTTAAATTCATAATTAAGTTTATTCAAATATGAAACAGCAAGCGATGTTGCGTGATAGTTTATAGTAGCGCCTAATGAAGTATGCTTAAACCATCAACCCATATTTACAGTTTAACAACGTGCTGTGATAATGAAAGCTTTTTACTCATCTATGTTCACAACTGGTTATGCTGTTTTTATTAAAAATTTAAAATAAAATATTTTTGGCGATGTGTGTGCATTAAAGGTGCACTAAAAACAGGTTTTATACGTGATAAAGACACACACTGTCCTTCACAAGATCATTACTGAACAATGACCTCTCCAAAGGCATGCCACAGAGCACAGTCCTCGGCCACCTGCATACATTGACCTTCTGCATGTCTTACCAGGTCGTCACTCCATCTAGTGAAGGGGTCCCCTATACTTTGTCCACCAGTACGAGGTTGCCGCTTGAGAACCTTTCTTCTCCACTGATTGTTCGGTTCCTAGAGTTCTAAGATATAGAACGGGTTAGTAAACCGAAGTGGCAATGGTCACTTCAGCTTACTAACCCGTCCTCAATGGATACAAACCACTTACGCTGTACAAGATTATTGTGCCTGAGTGTATATGCAATCCGATACTGATTCACTCTTTATCCAGAGAGATCCAATGGCTTTATGTTAACTACGTAACAGGGTGAAACATCGCTAACTTCCTCACTCCAGGCTGCTACTGAGAATTTCTCGAGTAAAAAAAAAACAATTATTGACTTGAGCCTGCCGGGATTCCAAACCATAGACCTTATAACCAGTAACCACGTTAACGATAACTAGACCAACGAGGCTTACATTTATATACTAATATAATATAATAATATTACTATATACGTATTCAGTAGAATAATCCTTATCAGAAAGATTACAACTTTTCTCAACAACAAAAGTTATATAAGTTCGTATAAGTAGCAAAAGAATAAAGTGAGACAGAAGAAAGGTGGAGTGACGACCGGGTAAGAGATGCAGGTTTGTGGCATTCCTAGGGTGAGGTCTATGTTCAGCAGTGGACTTGTGAAGGGCTGTAATGATGATGATGACTATTATGATTGTAAGGCGGAGTTTTTTTTTTACTTTCGCTACGCTGGGCATACGTTGTTGGCATTTTGTTATGTAACTTGTTTAACCAAGTGACATAAAAACGATTTTTATTACTTTTCAGTATTTTTTGTCACAACGATTTAAAATTTTTAGTTGAAGTTTATTTGTAATTATCACTAACTGCAAAGGGGACAATCATTTTTGGGCCCACTAGAAATATTAACGTCACTTAATGGTATTACATTAAAAAAAGACACCAAATTATAATAGTAAATGGCCTACAGATTTATCGGAAATATAAACGGAATCAAGAAATATGAAAAAAAATTAGTTGTTTTGATATTCGTGTTCTGATTAGTGCATTATAGGTAAAATACGTGTACCTAATTTGTCATTTTGCAGTTTGTATAAAAACAAAACTATTTTTTCACAAAGCTGACTAAAAAAGATACCACTAAGAACTTTATGTTTAATTTCTAAAAGTTTTAGCTAATATCATATTATAACATAGTTCTAAATGACTGTGAAGCAAAACGTTATTTTATCATTGACTTCCGGTAATTCCCAGCGGCCGGCGGAAGGGTACGGCGGGGCGGGGTATTACATCTTTAATCTTAACGGCATTGACTTTGACGTTCGTCACGCTGCTGTTTTTTTTTTGTATTTATATGCGATTTTAAGAAAATGGAATCTGCTAGATCAGCATACAATGAAAATAGAAGTGTATGTTGCAATTGTGGAGTCAGGTTACAACACAGTGTGCGAAGACAATTACTGGCCGAGACAGCTGCTGATGTGCGCCAACTTTTATCTGTGTGGATTTCTCACGAGGTGGGTATAATATTATCACATGGAAATCTAATAACTGCACTATGCAATCCATCTACTTACATATTATCTAGATTTAAACTTTTATGAGAAATATATATTATTTTTGTTACTCTCGATTTTATTCCAACAATATTACTATACTGCGGAAACGAAAATTACATATTTTCTTTTTTAATGTATTACTTAATATATTTATTTTTATTGAATAATATGGGATATGGTACGATTTTTTAGAAATAATAAGAAAGGAAAACGATCCACAGACTCCAGGAACACATAACGATCTATATATGTTTAAGTACTTAATTATTTTAAGTTTTTAAAAGTAATAATAAATATCCCTTCATATTATTAATAAATTCATACCTTCTACAGTTATAATTTTAATCTTTCGTTATATTAAATTGATAAATGTTATATTATATTGATTGAATTATTTTACATTTTGACACAAGATGACACTGCATTCTTTCCTGCTATTTACCAACTTACAGGCATAGTTCTTTGCATTGACTCCATTCCATTGACTGGCATTGACTGTAGGAATAAAGTCTGTAGTTTCAAACTATTTAGTAGAAAAAATATAATATGGTATAAACTCGTTTGTTTAAATTGATGTAAACTGTTTTTGTGTTAAAGTAAAAGTTTTAAAATGAAAATTCACGTAGTTTTTCTACTTACAAGTGGATTCGTATGTTAATGTCTAATTGATGCAAAAAATGTTTAACCTAAGGGTTATATCATGCACGTAGTCAAATAACATTCGCCAATGACATTCGAAAATGCAAACTGACGAGTAAAAGTCCATGTGAGTAATATAAGAGTTTACTTTCCTCCTAGAATTTTGTAAAATCTATAACTTATACTGAATTAACCTTAAACAAATGATAAACACAGGTCTTATTAATGTGTTAAATGTTAAAGTATTGAAGTTTTATGTTATTAGTGATATCTAATTTAAATAATAGATAAAATAAAGTCAGACAATATACACAAAAGAAGTTTTTGTGGCATGGTATGATATATCACATGTTATGTGTGTCTAATTATCTTTTGTCAGTCAATCAGAAATCAAAGTCGAAAAAGTATATATATGTGTCAATATTTATTCTAAGGATAAAATATGTAAATAGAAAAATAAGTTATTTTGTGCAATGAAAAATATTTTAATCCACTCTAATATTACCGTTACAGCCAATTAAACTCCACTGCCGAACATAGGCCTCCCCCATATATTACTAATATTACACAACTCCATAGTACTCTAATATTATAAAGTTTATTTATCACTATATGATATACCTGAAATACTGTAAATATTGTAAAATCATAATATATAAATTGATATTTGCCTTTTGGATTTCCAATATTTTTTTTTAATTGAAAATATATTGTATTTCAAATACTATATATGGGGTTCCACATCAAACATTCACTTTCATGCCAACTTCGCTTCCTTCTTCAAAATGTACATTTATCTGAACTTAATACTTATTTACTCTTTTATTTTTAATTCCTGATTTTTTCAGTTACACCCACTTGATGCAGTTTGTTGTAACTGCCTAAGAATATTGCAATTGCATCTGCTCACTCCATTAGAAGATTTAGGTACAGGAATATTTGTATTCCATGTGGATCTTCAATTTTAAGAGCACACCGTACACGGACTGTGCCTATTAACTCTGAAGAAAGAGATATTATTTTGCAATGGATACCATCACACCAGGTACTTACTTTATTTTAAAAGGCTATAAATGGTCCCCTGCTTGAAATAGGCCTGCCCAGAGGATTTGCCACAATCGCTTTGGTACACAGATTGATGTTTGTAAAATCAGACACCTTGCAAACAATTTGGCCTGATATTTACGCTCACTCAACATGGCTCTTCACTAACAGGTTATCTTTAACTTTACAGTCTACCAAAAGTCTACTGCTGAACATAGAACTCCCCATAGATTGTCTTATGGGGGGATATTTGCCATTAATAACCAGTTTTTTTTTATTTTTAGTTGTTATTAGATAAACGCTACTTCTTCCTTACCTTACACCCATATTTGTATGCCTTTGTACTTATTATACAAGTAATATTTTTACCTTAAGTGACATTAGTATAAATAAAACGGGTTGGGTTTACAATTCGGTCGCCTCAATTTGAAGATTCTGTTACTGTGGGGGGCGTCCAGGGGGTTTATTTTAAGCACCCACACGCGAGTTTTGCTGCCGGAGCAGCATCGTAGTATTTTTATTTATTTTTTAAAAATATTGGTAAATGACTAATTAATTAAATATTCTCACGTTTTGACGTTTCATCTGTCAATGTCATATCGATATATAGTACTGAATCGATATTTCACCCTAGAGAATCGAGATCGAATCTTTTCTGTTTTATTAAGATATACAAAGTTATTTACAATTAGTTGAAAGTACCCCAACTCGTAAAGAATGACAGTTTTTCAATTTAATCATTCAATGCTATCCGAAACTTTAAAGAACTTGGGCTTAGTGAAATATTGTAATAATTCTAAAATAATTAAATCTTGTCTGATATGTGATGTACTATTTATTTCTATTTAAATAAGTAGTGCCACAAAAATATTATGAGGGGAAACAATTGCATGCTAATATTTATAATTTTAAAAGACATTAAAACTATTTAGTGTTAGAAAGATTGAAATAAATAGAACAATAATAAATATTATTAATATTTAGAGTAGACACTGTAAAAAGATAGTTCATTCTGTTAGTTGATAAAAAAAATAACTTTTTTCAGGTGGATCGTTTAGAACGAGTATGCAGTCCTTGCTGGCTGAGGGCTTCCAGAGCTGTATGGAGACAGAGACAACAAAATGAGAACAGGGATATGGAGTTACAATCCATGAATGTAGAAGACATCGGTAACATCCCACAACCACCCCGTATAACTGCACCTGTAACCCCGGCCATTTCCAGAGCGATATCAACAATTACTGTGGCTAATTATAAGTGTGCTGCTTCTACTTCCCGTCACTGTATTTCTAAGTCATGTAATCATTCATCTAGATTTTTAATACCAAAACTACTTAAAGAGAGATTGCTGATTGATCACTCATTTTATGTGCCACTGTGCGCTCGTATTTGTGATACCATTTAAATGAACCCCACAATGATTGGAATAATTTATACACGAGAAGTAACTGTTCAGATTTTACTGCATCTCAGATAGACAACATTTGTTCCTTACTTAAAAGTAGTGTTACTCAAAATATAATATTTCAAATATCATTGAACATAATTCAATATTATGCAAATATTGGTGAGGATTTACAAACTACCAATTTGAACAACTACTAGTTGAAGAGTTAAATCACCTAAAAGAAGTCTAGCTATGTTCTTAATGAAACTTCGTACAGGTGATAGCAATGAACGCATAGCTTCTCTATTTTATGTAGCTTCATCGACTGTGTTCAATAACTTAAATATTGTAAGTCAGTGTTTTGAAGAGCAATTCATCCAACTGCATTTAGGGACAAATACCTTATGCTTTCAACAAGTTGCTCAATATAACTTGACAATACCGAATGGCTTGTTTGGTAATCCAGATATGGATCCTGAATTTATGCCAGCCATAGTAATATGTGATGGTACATACATTTATGTTCAAATAGTAGTAATTACTTCTACCAGAACCAAACATACAGTTTAAATAAGTATCGTAACTTAGTTAAGCCATTTTTAATAGTGTGCTGTAATGGTTACATCCTTGATGTTTTTGGACCATATCCTGCAACAGAATCAGATGCTTCTATAATTCTTAGACTGTTCAACGATAATAGTCCACTGCGAACCTGTTTTAGAGAAAACGGTGTATTTATTCTTGGTAGAGGTTTTAGGGATGCAATTCCATTCTTGCAGCAATGTCTCACATGCCTGAATCTAAACAAGCTGTTGAAATACAATTATCAACCATTGCTGCCAACAAGTCCAGATGTGTAACTTTGTGCAGGTGGGTGATTGAAATTGTAAATGGGAGATTTAAACGGGACTTCAAATTATTTCATCAGGAATATTTTAATACTGCATTTACTCATCTCATGATATACTTTAAAATTGCAGCTGCATTAATAAATCGATTTCATACGTTGATTGGTAATAATTTTCATGCTGTAGAGATATTGGCAATTGCTCAAGCCAAACTAAACACTCCAAATAATTTAGCCTCCTACGTAGAAATGCACAATTTAAATAGAGTGAGAGTGCGATTTGCCAGCATTAATGGTAATCTTCCAGAGCTGGATAATTTTCCTCAACTGACATTCCAGGATCTAATTCTGTTTAGTATAGGAATTTATCAAATTAAACAAGCTCGTAGTTATTACGGGGACCATGTCAGGGCTTCTGGAGAATATAAAATCGAGGTATACCTGCAATCTGTCCATGATTTTGGTCCAAATAGTTATCTATTGCGAGGTAGGATACAATCAAGGCACACTAGTAAAAAAACTTATTACACTTATATACTAGTTGACACCAACCCATCAATTGCTAACACTAGGGCTGCTTTTACTGGGTACTGTTGCAACTGTTTAGTAGGCAGACGCACGGTTGGCTGCTGTGCACATGTCATGTCTGTTGTCTGGTTTCTATCTTGGGCACGGCATCGAGATGAGGTTGAACCACCTGCATCTTTTTTAAATATATTACTTTCAAGTAATGATATTGAAATTGATGAATGATGATTATTAATCTTAATGGGTATTAATATCGTAATATAAATGATCATTTTTGCTATAGTTGTTCCACTTGTGGCAACCAAAGTTTTATATGTTATTCTATAGGAAGATGCTGCTGTTCATCTCCTGGTATTTTTATTTTACTCTGTCGACTTTAACGACACCATACGGGACGGAACGGGATGGCAATTCACAGAAGGCCTCTGTAATATTTTACATTATATCTTTAATTTAGGAGCCCTATGTTCGGCAGTGGATTGTTGTAATGATGATGAATAATGATCACTAAAAATTGTAATTTTTGTTGCTTATTTGAACTATTTCTATTTTACTGTGTGCTTTATTATCTGTTATATATTATGTTATATGTGTAATTTATAAATAAACGCCGAGCAAAGTTGAATTTATTGCTCTGGCACCCTTTTTTATCTCTTGTAATTGACAATATCCTTCTGATTTCTAATAATATCATAAACGGGCGAGACATTATATTTTAATGATGTATGGCATTTATACTTGCTAATAGATGAATACTTTAATGAACAAAGGGCCGACACTGCACCTGCCTGCTGTGTTATTTTTAAAAGAGGACTCATAAAACACTGACGATTTTTACCATAATTAATGCAGTGATTATACATGATCTTTGGGACTTATTACATATCAATATCATATCATAAATAGAAATGTTACCATCAAGTTATTTTGAAAAAATCTTTTGATATGATCTTTTGATATGAAAACACGAAAAATGTTTCTACCTATGTCCGTTATGAAACCATCCAAGCGATTTTGATGAAATGTTTATGTGTGTTTGAATGGGTCTCTATATGATTCATATTCACATATGGACTCGGTAGGTGGCGCTGTTGTCGAAATCCAGAAATCACCTGTGCAAAGTCGGGGCGGATCGCTAATAATAAATACAATTAAACTATGCCTGTGTGTTTTTATCCTGGCTCAAACAGTTCAAAACATCTTACTTCCTCCCTATTTATCAGTGTGTAATAACAGATAAGCATGATATTTTAGAACCCAGTCATTTCAAGATGTATAATTAGGTATTTAATAATCAATCAAAGCATATTAAAAAATGTCTTGACAACGGGCCTGTCTGTCTGTCTGCATTAATAGATCTGAATTATATGTCTGAATTATATAGACTATGTTGGAAATGATGATTTACTATCTATAAATACGGTTGCATTATAACTTGTTTTTTACACAGTCAGTTTAAAACATCTTTCTTACTATATAACGTGTGTTGGAAATATTATAAATATAAATGGACATAATATTATACCTTAGTCATCTTGAATTTAATCATATTATTTTAACGGTAATTGGAAAGTACACTCACAATCAATATATTTTATGTAAAAAATAGTATCCATACCACAATTGTACACAGACGGGCACTATATTTTTCCGTAACTACTAAAAAGATTTTCCATGGATTTTGAAGTACCTGAAAATGCTGAATGTACCTACAACTTGGTTTTATATGAACTATTATTCAACAGTGCACTATTTTAACTTAAAATACCGGTAAAAACCACTATAAGTAGCTTTTAGTTTATTTCTAGGTTATTTTAAAATTCATATTTTAATTGTTAACAGTTTTCCGTTTAGATGTGGTAAAACTAGTATTACTTTTGTAATCTATAGATTATCAGGAATAAATCGACATTACATAAATTTGTGGTGTGCCCATTCTCCATAAAAAATTGATTGTCTGCTTTGTAATGATAATTATGATTATAATTTACAACTTCGTAAAAACATTGATTTAACTTAATTATTTTTCATTAGTTAATTTAATAATCAGTCCAAAAATATGTATTTCTTAGTTGCATATAATTTTTATTATTATTATAATATTACAAAAGTTAGGAAATAAAGAGTTAAACCAAATGTTTGTTAACAATGTTTATTATTAAATACGTCTGTAAAAAAAGTAGTAGTAGTGGATTTGAACTCAGGACTTTCAGCATGCGAAGCAGACACTCTACCACTGAGTTACACCCCCGGTATCGTAACTGGCGAAAAAGCTTCTGTGTTTCTGCGTGATATTAAATTTCATACAGATCTTTTACAATTATAATTATACAATTGATCTTATTATGTAAAATATATATATGCCTAATTTAATAAGTCTATAAATTTGCTTTCATAGCGGCAGGCAATTCGAAAAACTGATGATAAGAAAGTCGGGGGATTCTGTTTGGTCTTGCCGCTATACATCTCCCATATGCATACAAAATTTAACTAATATACCACTCGATATTTAAAGGATCAAATAATTAGTTAAGTTGAGTGAGGACTGCCACGCCACCACTGAGGTCGTTTCGTTACGTCAAAGATATATATTTCACCAGATGTTGCTAGTTTTGAACATGTTGCTAGTTCTAAGGTGAAGTCATCATCATTGAAAAGTTGCGATTTTCTTTACATATTGAGGTGTTTTTCAAACTATGTAAGATAAATTATCTTATTTTATGAAGCGGAGCTTAGCTAATTAAATTTCATCATCTTTAATGGTTTAACTTAAAATTATGGTTATGTATAGAGCCCCACCACCTTTCGTAAGCCATAATATCTTTCTTTCCTCTAGTAACCTATTATACCGCCACCACACGCCAAAAAGTATTTTTTTAGGATAAGGGTGACAAGCGAGCATACGTATAGCATATAGTCCACCTGGTGGTAAGTGGTTCATGTGGCCCATAGACATCTACTTCTATCCTCATTCACAAATCAAAATGCAGATGCGTTGTTAGCCATCAGAACTAAAATAGAGAATGCCTTTTTTCCAGTAAAACGGGTCTCCGGTTCTCTACACTCACCGTACGAAACACAGAGCTTTCAGCTGCTATTTTACGTATTATGTGAGAGCGCAGTCCTTCCCCCGTCAAGCTGACATATTCGTGCTACAACCATAATATAGCTGCAGCGTGGCTCTACCACGTATAAATAAGTAAAAAAAGAGAGTTCTACAGAAGAAGTGCAATGGAACTATCTTATTATTTCAACTGTATTATTATTGTTACGCGCTCCAGTCGACGATATACTAGCGCCATCTAGTGTCAGGAACGAGAGCGAGTAGAGCGTTGCAGAAAATGACATCACAGATCTCTCAACCGACAGCGCCATCCGAAGAACTAAGTTTCTAGAAAATCTATACTCGCAAACTCGTCCCTTTGCGCGCATTTACTTGAATATTCGGGACGCTTCTTTGCTAATTTAAATAAATAGGCGCTGCAAGATGCGATCGAGGCAGAGTTGAACTCGGCGACACAAGCGAAGCTTCGGAGCGAAATTAAGTGAATTAGTGTGTTTAATTATTAGTGTTTTTAACTTTAATTTGTATAAAGTAAATTAAAGTGTTGATTTAGGTAATTCTATCGGCAATTTTTATTGTCACGAACCTCAAGCTCGTAACAATTGGTGTCAGAAGTGGGATAAAATCATGCCGATTTTACCTAAGGAGACGGACCAACGAAGATTTGGTGGTGCAACGCCGCAGACGTCGGAGGGCCAGCCACCGGCTGCAGGCCCGTCAGTTGCCCCTACATCTGCAGCACCTGACTTAGGTGCTCTGATGGTGATGCTGCAGGAGTAGGCTCGCCAGCAGGCGGAAGAGGCACGCCGATTGGAAGAGCAGCTGCGGGGCGGACAGGAGGAACAGGCCCGTCGGTTGGAAGAGCAGATGCTCCTCATGAAGGACCTTCACGCTACCTTCGGGAAGGAGATAAAGGAGGTGAAGGATAGGGTTGCTCTGCATGACAACCGCCTGTCGGAAGCTGAAACCCAAATTGCGAAAGCTGAAAACCGAATCGAGAAAGCTGAAACCCGAATCGACCAAGTAAACTATCGGGTTGACAACGTAATGGCTGACATGAAGAAATCACTGGACGAACTCAAACTTGGAGATGGAGCTACAGCTCCCGTAGTAGCTACAACACCTTCGCTACGTGGGTTCAAGGTGCCACCGTTCGACGGTACCTCTTCCTGGTCAGCCTACAAAATCCAGTTCAAGGCTGTTATGAAGGCGAACGGCTGGAATAAAAGTCAGGCCATGACTGCTCTCACACTAGGCCTGCGCGACCAGGCCTTAACAGTTCTGGAAGCTCTCGGTGAGGAAGTGACTTATGAGCAACTCCTTGAGGCATTGGAGGCGAGATATGGTGACGCTCACCTGGAACACGTCTTTCGTGCGCAGCTTAAAGATCGTGTGCAGCGCATCAACGAAAACCTGCAGCAGTGGGCTCTAGAAGTGGAGAAGCTGGTGCGGAAAGCATACCGGTCTGTACCTGCGCTCATTGAAGGGAACCTGGTGCAGACATTCATCGACAGCATCCGCGACCTGGAAGTCAGGGCTGCTGTGAGGCTCGGGCACCACGAGACGCTTAAGGACGCCTTGGCCCATGCACTGGAAGTGGAAGCCGTGCGACAGGATCATCGTTCCCATCGCATCAGGGAGGTTGCAGCAGCTACAGTTCGCGACCGCAACAAAGGATACAGCCCAAGGTGCTATGGCTGTGGGGAAAAGGGCCATCTTCGATCCAACTGCCCTAAGCGAACCGTGGAAAGGAGAGTCGATCGATCTCGAGAGGGTAGTGCAGCTAACGGCACCGCCTGGCGGCGACAGGATCATCGTTCACCTCACGCTAGGGAGGTTACAGCCGTTACGGTTCGCGACCACAATAAAAGATACAGCCCTAGGTGCTATGGCTGTGGGGAATGGGGCCATCTTCGGTCCAGCTGCCCTAAGCACACCCTAGGAAGGGAAGCTGAACGGTCTCAGAGAAGAAGTGCGGCTAACAGCACCGCCCAGCAGCAACAGGAATACGACTTTACTATCAGACACTGCGGCGGGAAATCTCACGGCAACGCAGATGCATTATCAAGAAGACCTTGTCCTGAAGATTGCAACCATTGTAGTAGGCAAGAGAGTAAGGAAGTGGTCTCCGTGAGGGTGCTCAGGACAGACCACCTCAGCAACGGGTGGAAGGACAGCCTACGTCATGCACAGCAGGAAGATCCAGACATCAAGCCGATTCTGGGATGGATGAAGGCCCGTGCTACCAAGCCTAAGTGGAGGGACGTCTCAGCGATGAGTTCAACCACGAAAAGCTATTGGGCCCAATGGGACAGCTTGCTGCTTCAGGATGGAGTCCTGTGCCGTAAATGGGACAATGGTCAAAGAGACAGCTGTCGTTTGCAAATGGTTGTCCCTAAAGCTAAGGTGCCGAATGTTCTACAGCTGTGTCATAATGGTCGTTCAAGAGTCCATCTGGGAGTTAAACGAACTCTATTGAAGGTCCGAGAACAGTTTTACTGGGTCCATTATCGTGACGATATCGAGGATTGGTGTCGTACATGTACAAGTTGTGCGGCCGTGCGGGGACCTCAGACACGTAGTAGAGGAGCACCGAAATTGTACAATGTTGGTGCACCACGGGATAGGACAGCCCTTGACATTGCGGAGCCGTTACAGAAAGGCGCAAGAGGGACTCCTAAGATCGTCCATGTCGATCGCTTGGCGCGTTATCATGGGACCGATAATGCTCGGGACGAGCATGTCTTAGGAGGGGGCAGTGTTACGCGCTCCAGTCGACGATATACTAGCGCCATCTAGTGTCAGGAACGAGAGCGAGTAGAGCGTTGCAGAAAATGACATCACAGATCTCTCAACCGACAGCGCCATCCGAAGAACTAAGTTTCAAGAAAATCTATACTCGCAAACTCGTCCCTTTGCGCGCATTTACTTGAATATTCGGGACGCTTCTTTGCTAATTTAAATAAATAGGCGCTGCAAGATGCGATCGAGGCATAGTTGAACTCGGCGACACAAGCAAAGCTTCGGAGCGAAATTAAGTGTATTAGTGTGTTTAATTATTAGTGTTTTTAACTTTAATTTGTATAAAGTAAATTAAAGTGTTAATTTAGGTAATTCTATCGGCAATTTTTATTGTCACGAACCTCAAGTTCGTAACATTATTTATTTGAAAACACATTTTATCTCTTGTTTGCGAATGCCGATTGTGGAAATAATTAAGAATAAGATATTTAACAAATCCTTAATGTATTATAAATATTAAAATATCCTATATTGTATATATTATGCCCGACATAAAATGTTCCTCAACAAACAACTTCCTCTTCTCTAGATCTTTGGGCTATTTGCATGCCATGAAATGTGCATTTTTAAATGTTGTGTGCCTCTATTTATGCCGGTACAGTTTAATCTTTGGAATTATTGACAAGATTGTTATATGACTTGACTTGTGTCGCTAGATTCCTTCACCACGCAGTGGTGCAGAATATAATACGAGCCACCAAATTTTGGTGAAGGGCCATCACAAGGTTCCATGTGATTTAGATCCGAGTACTCCTGACTGCCTCGTCGGTCTAGTGGTTGTGGTAGTACGACTGCTGATCATGAGGTCCTGGGTTCGAATCCCAGGTCGGGCCAAAAAATTAATGATTGAGTTTTTCCGTCAAGAAATTCTCAGTAGTTGTCTGGAGTCAGGAAGTTGGCGGTGTCTCACCCCGTGCCTCGGAAAGCACGTAAAGCCGTTGGTCCTGCGTCTGATCTCTATATATATATATATATATATATATTTGCTATCGCTAGATTTCGCATATTAGAATACAAGCTAGATAGATAGCGATAGAAAACAAAATGAACAAGGCGTCAGGTTTGAAAGGCAGAGCGACTACATATCCCTGAATCATTACGCGTATGCGTAATTTTAAAAACTGTCTGGCATAAAACTTCGACGGGAGTAAGAGAACTTTGTTCTGTAATTGGTTCTATTTCCCATCGCTGGAGATCAATTTAAATAATACTAGTTTTTGCGGATTTAATCGAGTATATTAACTTTTTATATACCCGACTTTACGAGCACTTTACAGCACCAATGGTCACGGGGGGACTGAGGTGTTCGACGTCCAGATGTCATAGTTAACCGCGGTTACCATAGATTAAAATTATTAATTTTTATACCAATGTACGGAGTATGAATTTATAGTATCTTGAAGTCTTGCAGTTGTATGCTTGGGTTGGGATTTAATTTTATTAATTATAGGATCCCAATCAGGTGGCAGCACCCAGCCGTATACTCGCAAATCAGCATTGGAAGGAATCAGTGTTATTTAGCGAGGATTTGTGGTCTATCAAATCTGATATAGTGACAGGGGTCATCCTGTACGTCTTTACCGACTGTAGACTTCCCAAAGCGTCGATTCTTCGCATCAGCTATATGTTCTTTAACGCGGGTTTTAATTTATCTTTTAGTTTGTCCTATGTAGGAGAGACCACATTCACAATCAAGCTTGTACACTCCAGCATCTTGCAGAGGACCATTACACTTGGAAAAACTGAACAGTCTTCTTCGGCAGCTTGAAGTATGTTTTTATAGAAGCGCACTGCAAGATGTAGCCAATTTTTTCAGTGACCCCTCTGACATATGGCAGTACAGCAGGTACACGCTCGACTGTGACCGGCTTCACTCGTTCACTGTGACGTAGGCTTGGGACCCGAAGCATATTGTCACGCAAAACTTGCTTGACGTGTTGGAGCTCGGCAGCCAGGTGCTTACTGTCACAGATCCCTCGTGTACTCTGAAACGAAGATTTACCCACGGTAGCTAACTGTGAAGGATGGTGATGAGAATCACCTTTTAAATATCTATCTGTATGGGTCTTTTTCTACACATAGTGTGTTAGGGATTCGGAATCCTAACAACACTTTGAGCCACACCGAGCTATACCCGAGAAACTAAGCAAGGGAATTTTTGGCAATTTTGGATTGTGGGATTGTGAAAACGATACGGAATTAAAGGACCTACTCATACGTCTGCCTTGTTCGTCTTCCTGTTTTAATTTGTTCAAATGCGTGACAATAGCGTAATATAAAGTAAAAAGTAAAGTTACAGCCTTATACGTCCCACTGCTGGGCACAGGCCTCCTTTCGTTTCTGAGAGTGTTTTAAGGCAAGGAATAGTCCGCCGCGCTGCCCCAATGCGTGTTGGCGAACTTCACATGTCTTCGAAATTTTTTTTCTTATTTCTCAGACATGCAGGTTTCCTCACGATGTTTTCCTTCACCGCCGAGCACATGGAAAACCAGCACTTAAAATTGCAATTAACAATTTCGTTGGTACCGTCGAGGACCGAACCCGGTTTGCTCGCGTATTGTGAAATTTACAGCGAGCGCTAACCATCTGAGCTACCACGGCTCTTATATCTTTATATATTCGTTAGTTATCTTATATAGCGTAGTATGCGTCATCAAAATCGTTACTAATTTTAATTTATTTATCTTTGTTGAACATTTTTGTTCTTATTACACATTTTCTAATTTTTGTTTGCTCATAACTAAATTTTCTTGTTGTGCAGTAAGGTCTTTAGTTCGCGAACGGAACTTTTATTCATCGGTCGTTGCGAATTTTAATGTTCTTTTTAAATCATCTAAAATAATATTGTGTTTGGACATATACTGCTCGCATGAAGTATCACATAAAGATTGTTCACCTAATACTGGATTCGGTATTTTTGGTTGAAAGATGGCGATGACGAAAGTACGTATGTACGTTAAATTCAAAAATTTTTACTGTGTGTGTAAAACTAAAGATTAATAGAACCCGATTTGAAAGGAAAAATTTGGCTCGAAAAATAATTGTGTTTTATACACATAAGATCTTGCAAACACTCACCTGGGTAACCTGTGAGCTGCTCTACGTATACCGGGCCCAGTGTGATGTAGCGTCTGGCCAAATGTGTCCACAATTTTCTTTTTCCACAGTGAAAAAACTGCCTTAGTATTCAGGGAAGCAGTGGAATGAGATTTTATCTACTGCCGATAACGTATCGTGTACTTAATAAGTACCGTCAAAAACGTTATTGCTTGCGTTGACGAGAAAGTTGGCCGTTACTAGTGGTCGTTGCGGGTGTAGTTCAGAAAAGGTTTCTCGCTTTAAAGTTAAAGAGTGCTTCCAGTAAGAAAAAGTGTGTTATACCTACACTTTAATGAAAAATTAATAATATATCTTAATATATATATATATATATATATATATATATATATATATATATATATATATATATATATATATATAAATTACGTGTCACGTTGCATTATATATTTTAACAAAGGGGTAAGGGATGATGTGGTAGCGACTGTACGTCATGTTTACAGTTTGGAATCAGTATTTTTAGCTAACCGCCGCGAAGCGAGTCATTCGCTCCCCGTCACGCGCCCTGTTTAGGTAATTTAGTTTTTAAACAAGGAATTTATTGTAGAAATGACGATATATTATTATATTTATTTATTTATTATATGGCCAACAAAACAGATAACAATCAGAATACATTAATATTAATGCCGTACATTACTACATAATACATTATATATGAACAATTGAATTTTATTTGTGCGCCCTACCTTCTGAACTATCATTAGTGAAAGTAATAAGACAGGACAGTGCGTGGAGTCAAGAATAATATCAACTAAACTAGAACCCATCCAAAAACTCGAGAGACTCCGTGACGGATCGCTCCGGGCTCAAATGTAGAAATCGGTGCTCCTCAATAACGCCCGCATCATCCGCCAAATTCTTTCACTTTCCTCCTAACCCTCATCCGTTTGGTTTCCCCTGCCGTGGACTTTTATTATTTATGTATTATTTTCTTTTATATGTATTCAACCCAACCAGATGAGAGTACTCTATATCCCAATGTAATAATAATAATACATTTATTTGTTGATCACAAGTAATACATTAAAATATATTAACAATTGCTTATTTTGACCTATATGATCTACCATTAATTGGCATACAAATATTTGAATAGTAATAAATTGTCCGATTAATTTCAATGTCAATTTCTAGTTAAATCGTCAAATCATGGTATAATTTTAGTAAATTAATATTTACTTTACATATTGAGGTGTTTTTTCAAACTATGTAAGATAAATTATTTTATTTTATAAAGCGGAGCTTAGCTAATTAAATTTCATCATCTTTAATAGTTTAACTTAAAATTATGGTATAATTATGTAATTATGGTTGCCATTTTTAATAGTGTGCTGTAATGGTTATATCCTTGATGTTTTTGGACCATATCCTGCAACAGAATCAGATGCTTGTATAATTCTTAGACTGTTCAACGATAATAGTCCACTGCGAACCTGTTTTAGAGAAAACGGTCTATTTATTCTTGGTAGGGGTTTTAGGGATGCAATTCCATTCTTGCAGCAATGTGGTTATAAGGCTCACATGCCTGAATCTAAACAAGTTGGTGAAATACAATTATCAACCATTGCTGCCAACAAGTCCGGATGTGTAACTTTGTGCAGGTGGGTGATTGAAATTGTACATGGGAGATTTAAACGGGACTTCAAATTATTTCGTCAGGAATATTTTAATACTGCATCTACTCATCTCATGATATACTTTAAAATTGCAGCTGCATTAATAAATCGATTTCATACGTTGATTCGTAATAATTTTCATGCTGTAGAGATATTGGCAATTGCTCAAGCCAAACTAAACACTCCAAATAATTTAGCCTCCTACGTAGAAATGCACAATTTAAATAGAGTGAGAGTGCGATTTGCCATCATTAATGGTAATCTTCCAGAGCTGGATAATTTTCCTCAACTGACATTCCAGGATCTAATTCTGTTTAGTCTAGGAATTTATCAAATTAAACAAGCTCGTAGTTATTACGGGGACCATGTCAGAGCTTCTGGAGAATATAAAATCGAGGTATACCTGCAATCTGTCCATGATTTTGGTCCAAATACTTATCTATTGCGAGGTAGGATACAATCAAGGCACACTAGTAAAAAAACTTATTACACTTATATACTAGTTGACACCAGCCCATCAATTGCTAACACTAGGGCTACTTTTACTGGGTACTGTTGCAACTGTTTGGTAGGCAGACGCACTGTTGGCTGCGGTGCACATGTCATGTCTGTTGTCTGGTTTCTATCTTGAGCACGGCATCGAGATGAGGTTGAACCACTTGCATCTTTTTTAGATGATATATTACTATCAAGTAATGATATTGAAAATGATGAATGATGATTATAAATCTTAATGCGTATTAGTATTGTAATATAAATTATAATTTTTGCTATAGTTGTTCCACTTGTGGCAACCAAAGTTTTTTGTGTTATTCTATAGGAAGATGCTGCTGCTCATCTCCTGGTATTTTTGTTTTATTCTGTCGACTTTTACGACACCATACGGGACGGAACGGGATGCAATTCACGGAAGGCCTCTGTAATATTTTACATTATATCTTTAATTTAGGAGCCCTATGTTCGGCAGTGGATTGTTGTAATGATGATGAATAATGATCACTAAAAATTGTAATTTTTGTTGCTTATTTGAACTATTTCTATTTTACTGTGTGCTTTATTACGGTGAAACCTTACATCTTTGCCCACATATTTCGGTTTTTATTACTTTTTTCAAAAAATATCCACTTTATTTTGATGGTTGCTGAAGCTTTAAACGACACTCTATGCAACAAATAACCTGTCAAATCCAGGTGACCTAATTCCTAACAGATGCTGAGAAAAAAACAAAAACAGACGCGGGCAAAGTTATCTCCACTTTCTTACATCTTTGCTCAACCTAAATTTCTCACCAACTATAAGCTCTATGATTTTGATTTTAAGATATATTGTTAGCAAACCGGCAAAATTGTATACTATTACATTTTCAAATAAATAGAAGTCCATTTTAGGTTTTAATGGAGGTGGGCAATGTTATCACCACATTTAGTCACGCTTTCATACTAAGAGATTTGAGGTGCTAGGGCTGTACATCAGATGAAAGGAAAATAATAAACTGATATTTAGGCAATAATGTATTTTTTTTTAAATTGAAAACAACAACTAACTGAACAACAACAAAAATCAAGAAAATCAATGTTTAGGTAGGTAACGTACCTATTAAATATTAATAAAAAGAAACAAATAGGTGTCCGCTAACGCAAGCGTGCCTATTAGTTACCTTCGTGAGTATTAGTTTTTAAGAAAAGATAGGTAAGCAGCGAAGAAATTTTTTATCACACGCACGCAAGGGAGATTACCGTTCCTCATACAAAAAAAAAATAACAAAATATTTCTTCTAGAACAAAAAATTAACAATAGCAGCCTAAAACATTATCCTTATAGTGCTAAATTTCAAGAAATATCTTCTGAAATTGAAAAATTAAACAAAAATTACTAACAGTCTTTGATGTTACCCTTACGATTCTAGCTAATAATTATAGGTATAAGTATATATACTTATACCTATAATTACTAGCTACACATTACACTTCTCATCAGAAAAATCGATACACCTCACGAGTTTGTTTTTAAAGATTATCAAAAAATAGTTTTAACGTATAATATCATTTTATTATAATAAAATTAATGTTCACATTCTGCTTATTTAAAAAATACAAAGATTTATTATTTATTCCTAAATATACACATTTTTCAGATAATCATTACAAGGCATAAACTCGTGAGGTGTTCCGATTTTTATGATGAGAAGTTTAAAAAATTAAACACGATGGAACTTAGTTCCAGCACTAGAACTATGGCACAAGAATCACAGATTAATATAATACACATTTGCACATAATTAGAAATAAATCTTATTCGAAATCAACATTGTTGTACCTATTGTAAATAAATTTTAGGTGTACGTAATAAAAATATTTAAAAATAAGGTTTGTACCTTTTACTTTACCTACGTACCTACATTATATTGTGATAAGATAAGTGAGATCTAATAATCAAAATATAAGTAGTCATCATCATCATCTAGAACAAACTCTGTTTCATTGGTATTAATTGTAAGTAAATTCACGGTTTTGACAATATTCTTACAATCAATTATTTCTACTTCTTGTTTTTTGGTTTTTATAAACTTGGTATTGTCGTTTCTACCGGTTCGTCTGAAAAATGATGCATTTACTCTATCATTTCCTACTTTTGCTATGACTTTACCGACAAAATAATCAACCTTTTTCTTAAAAAAGTATCTGACTAATATAATATCCCCAACAGCATAATTGATATTAGAACAAGCTTCACTTAAATGGTCGTCGTAGCTCGATGAAGGTTTTTCTGTTTCCGTTGCTATTGTTGTTTTATTATCTTTCATTGACTCTGTTTTAGGCTGTTTTGTATTTAAACTTTGAATGTCTTTGTCGGACTTATCAGATTCTATATCACAGATATCTGAATCACTGTGAGTACTAATGTTGATATCACTATTACTTGTTTCACTTATATTTCTCTTGTATGTTCTGCGGGCTGGTTTTGTCTTTGGTTCAATGGTTGATTTGTTGCTTTTTCTTTTTTTCTTTGGTTGATTAGTTATTTTCTTTCCGGACTTTCGATTGGTGTTTTGTTTTGTATCTGCACATTTATTTATTTCTTTATTTAAATCAGTATGTTTAAAAGTTTTGTTTTCTTTGCCATTATTTTTGCCAGTCTCCAAAATAACTTTAGTTTCATTCGTAGAAGTATTTATTTCGGTTAAAATATTTTGTTTTGAGTCTTGTAGCTTTTCGTGATGTTTAGTATTTTTGTACTTTTTTATATTTAAATTGTTTGCATTTAATTCTTCTCTCTTCTCATTTAAGTCTATAATTTGTTGTGTGCTACCATAATCAGATGTGCTGCGACGTGGTAAAATATTTACAATGTTAGGGCAAATGTTGTCAGATGCAATCTTGGTGTCATTTTTAAATGTTCTTGTTTTTTTAGGTCCTGTCACAGTTTCAGTGTACATGCCTTTAGATGAGGTTAACTTTATTTTATCTCGCAATACTGGTTTGTTGTTTATAACTTGCTTCACTCGGGTGGCTATTGTATATTGAAGAACTCCAGTTTTCTCATTTAGAATGCATCTTGATACATTCTCTTGCTCTTGGTATTCAGACTCAACAGTAAATTTATGGGTGTTATCATTGAATATGTCGTCATTGTCATTGATGGCTATTATCTTACCATTTTTATCCAAAGTGCAACTTGTTCCGACTTTGTTTTCATTGTGTACTGGCTCATCATTAATTTCATTAATTTCGTCAAAGTTATTAGTGTCTATTATCACAGTTTTTTCATCTAAGATGCACTTTGTTACAGTTCCACCCTTTTTGCTGTCCGATACCTCAAGTTTATCAATTTTATAAAAGTCACATGTCAGATTTAACAGTATATTGCTATCATTCAAAATATCTTCTTCCAAATAATTATAGATATCAGCGGTTTCATCTTTATCGTTTATTGGCTGTCCAATAGCTGTATTGTCTAAAAAGAGGTCAAATACGGGATCATTATTTTCTGGATTATCTTGATTTGTAATAGAAGTCTTTTTTTTGTTGTTTTTGATTTTTTCGCTCCAACTCCATTGTTTTTTTAGAGGTCTGAGTCTCTGTAACTTCTTGATTTGAACAACTCAACAAACCGAAATCGCTTATTGAAACAGACTTGCCAGGCTCTACTGAAACTTTTTTATTGCGTTTTACACTCACTGCTTTCGGTTGTCTACACTTTTGCAAGTAATTTAATAAGGCGTTATCAACTGTGTAATTTCCAAGTTCTTCAGCATATTCCGGCAGCCGTTTGAGCACTTCACGTGGATTTAAAGGACAAATTCCGGTAGCTTTGAATCCACTTTTGATATTGTTGGTTCTGGTAAAGTCTATTGCGTTAATCAAAGACGTCAACAACTTCGGGAAATGATTTTTATTTAAAGATGTTTGATTGGGATTTTCCATTTTGTACTGCAGCAAAATTTTCCGCCACGCTTTCTTAAGCGGAGCAAAGAAAGCCACGTCTAAGGGTTGGGTAAGATGCGTGGCGTTGGCAGGAATGAAAACAAAAGATATGTTATGCTCTTCGCAAAGTTTGATAATGTCCACATTTAGATGACTTGATAGGTTATCACATATGACCACCTTTTTTCCCGGCAAACCTTCCGACCATTTTAAAACTATTGTCTTGAAGTAGTCCTCAAAAGTGGACGAATCGAACCACCCCGATTTAGTGCGGTTATATCTTGCGCCTCGTGGACCGCCTGTTATCCATTCAGAATAAATATTTTCTGATTTATACACAACATATGGTGGTAGGTTCGTTCCGTCTGCGCTTGCCGAAAACATCAATGAAATGGCTCCTTTCGTTGAATTTAATACCCTTTCAGGGTACTTTACCCCTCTACGAAAAATGCATTTCGATGATCCGGGATCATCACTTAAATTTGTTTCATCCAAGTTTAATATGTTTGACGGGGGAACGTCTTTCATAGTTTCTTCTAAATTTTTGAAATAATCTAAAAATTCTTCAACACTTTTTTCGGCTCTTGCTTTTTTTATATTTTGGCAAGATCTTACTGTTAGTTCTGAAGCATTTCGTTCTAAAAAACTCGAAATCCATTGTTTTCCTGGTAGATTTCCATGAAAAATTGCCTCACGCCCATTTTTTTTCAAATATTCGTATACGATTATTCGTAAGTCAATTTTTGATAATGGACAACCAAAATCACCAGTTGCAACTGCCACTTTTACTATATTCTTCTCTTCTTCCTCAGTAAGTCGCGTTGGAGCTCCTATTTTTTTTTGGTGCAGCTCTTGAACTTTGTTCAGAAGGGTCCGTCTCGGTATACCAAAATGTTTTTCAGCCTCTCTCGATGACATTTTTTTATTTTTAACGTACCCAACTGCGAGATCTAACATGTCGTCATTATAATTTTTGTAATACCTGGCACCGAGGCGTCTTCGGCTTTGCTTTTTAGGTTTCACCATCCTGCAAATAAATAGAATAGTACTAGGTAAGTACTTCTAGAAAATTATCTCAGAAATCAACCCTGATAAGAGAGGTAAGGAAAAGTAGACGCCGACGATACTTATTTAATATAATATGAGGCCAGCTTATACTGATTTTGTTACCACTGATGTGCGTGGCTCACCTATTGTGCGTACCAATCCATTTTGCCGGCCATTTTTGCCTGCGATCGTTAATGTCTGTCGTTGAGGAGAAAATTGTCTTTTAGACTTTTTTTTTTGAAAACGAATTGCCGCATAAATCTTATTTAAAACTTTAGTTTGAAGCTGAGAATATTTAAGCTCTCTAAAGTAAACTACTGTTCTGATACCTATATAGTTATCAGAAAAGTAGTTTACTTTGCAGTTAACAGTAGTTAATGTTAATAGTTTTTTTATATACTAATATATATATATATATATATATATTATGTTTATATAAATATTAATATAGTATATTAAATAAAATTATATATAATAAATTGTAAATATATAGGTATACTTAATAAAATACATAAATGTATATAGGTATATAAAAAAAACTATTAACAATAACTACTGTTAACTGCAAACTAAACTACTGTATAGGTAAATATATAGATAACAGTATAGGTAAATAGATACTGTTTTATATATATATATTAAATATAATGAATTACAAAAATAATAGACAAGAAAAAAACAAGGAAACATGTACCTAGGTCTAGGTACATGTTTCCTTGTTTTTTTTTTGTCAATAGTGTCAACCCTAATAACATTTTTGAGCTGGGCAATGTTGTCGACCTAAGTCTATAAAATTGCTTACAACATTGCCCACACAATTTTCTCGCTAACTAAGACAAGTGTAAGAAAAAGACCATGATTAAAAGCAGCAACAATTAATGCCCTACACGTAAATAATAATGAATCTTACCTGCGCAGCGTTTCTTGTCAATGCGGGATGTAAAACTGCAACAATGTTTTTGCACCACCTTCGACACTGTCACTTTGACGGTTGATGACGGATGACTGAATAAACTTAGCTGCGATTGCAGTAGTCAGAGTTGCCAAACAGATATTCTAGTTTTTCCTAGACACCATACAAAGTTACCATTTGTTAAAATAAAATTTCTATCGGTAGTTTTAGTTAATTTTCGTGCTTGGGCAAAGATGTCCCCCAAGGGCAAAGTTGTAAGGTTTCACGGTATCTGTTATATATTATGTTATATGTGTAATTTATAAATAAACGCCGAGCAAAGTTGAATTTATTGCCCTGGCACCCTTTTTTATCTCTTGTAATTGACAATATCCTTCTGATTTCTAATAATATCATAAACGGGCGAGACATTATATTTTAATGATGTATGGCATTTATACTTGCTAATAGATGAATACTTTAATGAACAAAGGGCCGGCACTGCACCTGCCTGCTGTGTTATTTTTAAAAGAGGACTCATAAAACACTGACGATTTTTACCATAATTAATGCAGTGATTATACATGATCTTTGGGAGTCATTACATATCAATATCATATCATAAATAGAAATGTTACCATCAAGTTAATTTGAAAAATCTTTTGATATGATCTTTTGATATGAAAACATGAAAAATGTTTCCACCTATGTCCGTTATGAAACCATCCAAGCGATTTTGATGAAATGTATATGTGTGTTTGAATGGGTCTCTATATGATTCATATTCACATGTGGACTCGGTAGGTGGCGCTGTTTTCGAAATCCAGAAATCACCTGTGCAAAGTCGGGGCGGATCGCTAATAATAAATACAATTAAACTATACCTGTGTGTTTTTATCCTGGCTCAAACAGTTCAAAACATCTTACTTCCTCACTATTTATCAGTGTGTAATAACAGATAAGCATGATATTTTAGAACCCAGTCATTTTAATTAGGTATTTAATAATCAATCAAAGCATATTAAAAAAAAGTCTTGACACCGGGCCTGTCTGTCTGTCTGCATTAATAGATCTGAATTATATGTCTGAATTATATAGACTATGTTGGAAATGATGATTTACTATCTATAAATACGGTTGCAGTATAACTTGTTTTTTACGCAGTCAGTTTAAAACATCTTTCTTACTATATAACGTGTGTTGGAAAT
Source organism: Parnassius smintheus behrii (assembly GCA_036936625.1). Taxonomy (NCBI): domain Eukaryota; kingdom Metazoa; phylum Arthropoda; class Insecta; order Lepidoptera; family Papilionidae; genus Parnassius; species Parnassius smintheus. Next base: position 8,026,873 of record JAUPFT010000004.1, on the reverse strand, counting down.
ATTATAAATATGAATGGACATAATATTATACCTTAGTCATCTTGAATTTAATCATATTATTTTAACGGTAATTGGAAAGTACACTCACAATCAATATATTTTATGTAAAAAATAGTATCCATACCACATTTGTACACAGACAGGCACTATATTTTTCCGTAACTACTAAAAAGATTTTCCATGGATTTTGAAGTACCTGAAAATGCTGAATGTACCTTCAACTTGGTTTTATATGAACTATTATTCAACAGTGCACTATTTTAACTTAAAACACCGGTAAAAACCACTATAAATAGCTTTTAGTTTATTTCTAGGTTATTTTAAAATTCATATTTTAATTGTTAACAGTTTTCCGTTTAGATGTAGTAAAACTAGTATTACTTTTGTAATCTATAGATTATCAGGAATAAATCGACATAACATAAATTTGTGGTGTGGCCATTCTCCATAAAAAATTGATTGTCTGCTTTGTAATGATAATTATGATTATAATTTACAACTTTGTAAAAACATTGATTTAACTTAATTATTTTTTATTAGTTAATTTAATAATCAGTCCAAAAATATATCTTTCTTAGTTGCATATAATTTTTATTATTATTATAATATTACAAAAGTCAGGAAATAAAGAGTTAAACCCTCAACAATGTTTATTATTAATTACGTCTGTAAAAAAAGTAGTAAGCAGGTTATCAAAATAATTGGAGGTGCTGGGATTTGAACCCAGGACTTTCAGCATGCGAAGCAGACACTCTACCACTGAGTTACACCCCCCGGTATCGTAACTGGCGAAAAAGCTTCTCTGTTTCCGCGTGATAATAAATTTCATACAGATCTTTTACAATTATAATTATACAATTGATCTTATTATGTAAAATATATATATGCCTAATTTATTTGAAATTATTGAAATTAATACGTCTTTAAATTTGCTTTCATAGCGGCAGGCAATTCGAAAAACTGATGCTAAGAAAATCGGGGGATTCAGTTTGGTCTTGCCGCTATACATCTGTTGGCGACGCGCCTTTAAGAATATTTCAATTTATTAGTTAACCGACTATAAATAGCTTCTAAAAGGCAAATTATCGAGAAATAATGTTCTAATAAGAAAATGCTTAGTTGAATCTTAAAGAAATATCGAATTAATGATATGAAGGTCTTGGGTTCGACTCCCAGGCCGGAATAGTTTATCGTTTTCTTAGCAATATCTTTTAAAAAATTCATATAGGGAATTTTTAAGATATAAATTAGAGACCGGATTTGTTCCCCGGTCGAGATGATCGCTGTGCATAAGTAGAATTAATGGAAATTAATTGCATAAGTATTGTCTTATATAAGTTTGATATGTTTTGTATGAAAACAAATGCCTATTTTCAATGTATTGATTCATGAAATATTTGTCTATGTTATCTGATAAGAGACATGATAACTGATAAGAATCTGATTAGAAATAGTTTCCTACAGTTTGAGAATTATGTAGAAGCAGTTATTCACCTAGTATTGTTGATATTAGTGTATACTAAACTTTCCATTTTTACTGATAGTCGATAGCCGTGCAAAAGTAAGTTGTTCAAATAGTGTGAGATCATAGACGCACGCTAGCCACGTACTTAGGAGGCCAAATATGTAAAATTTAAATATTTGCAATTTCAGTGATTTATGTATGTAATGACTTGTAAACCATTTCAGATTGATGATCATAGACGCACGCTAGCCACGTACTTAGGAGGCCAAATATGTAAAATTTAAATATTTGCAATTTCAGTGATTTATGTATGTAATGACTTGTAAACCATTTCAGATTGATTCTACGTGCAAAAGAGGTGAATTCTGTGTTATTTTTATGTGAAAATTCCAGTGAATCAGTGAAATAATGATAGTTTTGTATAAGAAATTTAAAAGTGTTTTAATAGTGAAATGAATAGAGAAAATGTAAATTAAACTGTTGTGTTGGTTATGATATGTATAATTTCAAGTGGGAAACATTGTTTTAACTTTCTATGTTAAATATTTAAGAAATTTCAACTTCAATATGAGTAAAATATGCACATTTTGTTTAATAAATAAAAGGTTTTTTGTGATGTGAAAATGTAACGTATATCGTAGTAAAGATATTTTTGTGCTATCTTTATAACTAAGTTGTATAAATGTATGTCTTATACAAAATAAATAATTGAGAAAACCGTGAGAGAGTGATAGTACAAATTGAGCGCACTGCAAGATGTAGCCAATTTTTTCAGTGACCCTCTGACATATGGCAGTACAGCAGGTACACGCTTGACTGTGACCGGCTTCACTCGTTCACTGTGACGTAGGCTTGGGACCCGAAGCATATTGTCATGCAAAACTTGCTTGACGTGTTGGAGCTCGGCAGCCAGGTGCTTACTGTCACAGATCCCTCGTGTACTCTGAAACGAAGATTTACCCACGGTAGCTAACTGTGAAGGATGGTGATGAGAATCACCTTTTAAATATCTATCTGTATGGGTCTTTTTCTACACATAGTGTGTTAGGGATTCGGAATCCTAACAACACTTTGAGCCACACCGAGCTACACCCGAGAAACTAAGCAAGGGAATTTTTGGCAATTTTGGATTGTGGGATTGTGAAAACGATTCGGAATTAAAGGACCTACTCATACGTCTGCCTTGTTCGTCTTCCTGTTTTAATTTGTTCAAATGCGTGACAATAGCGTAGTATAAAGGAAAAAAGTAAAGTTACAGCCTTATACGTCCCACTGCTGGGCACAGGCCTATTTTCGTTTCTGAGAGTGTTTTAAGGCAAGGAATAGTCCGCCGCGCTGCCCCAATGCGTGTTGGCGAACTTCACATGTCTTCGAATTTTTTTTTCTTATTTCTCAGACATGCAGGTTTCCTCACGATGTTTTCCTTTACCGCCGAGCACGTGGAAAACCAGCACTTAAAATTGCAATTAACATTTTCGTTGGTACCGTCGAGGACCGAACCCGGTTTGCTCGCGTATTGTGAAATTTACAGCGAGCGCTAACCATCTGAGCTACCACGGCTCTTATATCTTTATATATTCGTTAGTTATCTTATATAGCGTAGTATGCGTCATCAAAATCGTTACTAATTTTAATTTATTTATCATTGTTGAACATTTTTGTACTTATTAGACATTTTCTAATTTTTGTTTGCTAATAACTAAATTTTCTTGTTGTGCAGTAAGGTCTTTAGTTCGCGAACGGAACTTTTATTCATCGGTCGTTGCGAATTTTAATGTTCTTTTTAAATCATCTAAAATAATATCGTGTTTGGACATATACTGCTCGCATGAAGTATCACATAAAGATTGTTCACCTAATGCTGGATTCAGCATTTTTGGTTGAAAGATGGCGATGACGAAAGTACGTATGTACGTTAAATTCAAAAAATTTTACTGTGTGTAAAACTAAAGATTAATAGAACCCGATTTGAAAGGAAAAATTTTGCTCGAAAAATAGTTGTGTTTTATACACATAAGATCTTGCAAACACTCACCTGGGTAACCTTTGAGCTGCTCTACGTATACCGGGCCCAGTGTGATGTAGCGTCTGGCCAAATGTGTCCACAATTTTCTTTTTCCACAGTGAAAAAACTGCCTTAGTATTCAGGGAAGCAGTGGAATGAGATTTTATCTACTGCCGATAACGGATCGTGTACTTAATAAGTACCGTCAAAAACGTTATTGCTTGCGTTGACGAGAAAGTTGGCCGTTACTAGTGGTCGTTGCGGGTGTAGTCAGAAAAGGTTTCTCGCTTCAAAGTTAAAGAGTGCTTGCAGTAAGAAAAAATGTGTTATACCGACACTTTAATGAATAATAAATAATATATCTTAATATATATATATATATATATATATATATATATATATATAAAAATATATATAAATATATATATATATATATATATATATAAATTGCGTGTCACGTTGCATTATATATTTTAACAAAGGCGTAAGGGATGATGTGGTAGCGACTGTACGTCATGTTTACAGTTTGGAATCAGTATTTTTATCTAACCGCCGCGAAGCGAGTCATTCGCTCCCCGTCACGCGCCCTGTTTTGGTAATTTAGTTTTTAAACAAGGAAATTATTGTAGAAATGACGATATATTATTATATTTATTTATTTATTATATGGCCAACAAAACAGATAACAATCAGAATACATTAATATTAATGCCGTACATTACTACATAATACATTATATATGAACAATTGAATTTTATTTGTGCGCCCTACCTTCTGAACTAACATTAGTGAAAGTAATAAGACAGGACAGTGCGTGGAGTCAAGAATAATATCAACTAAACTAGAACCCATCCAAAAACTCGAGAGACTCCGTGACGGATCGCTCCGGGCTCAAATGTAGAATGCGGTGCTCCTAAATAACGCCCGCATCATCCGCCAAATTCTTTCACTTTCCTCCTAACCCTCATCCGTTTGGTTTCCCCTGCCGTGGACTTTTATTATTTATGTATTATTTTCTTTTATATATATTCAGCCCAACCAGATGAGAGTACTCTATATCCCAATGTAATAATAATAATACATTTATTTGTTGATCACAAGTAATACATTAAAATATATTAACAATTGCTTATTTTGACCTATATGATCTACCATTAATTGGCATAAAAATATTTGAATAGTAATAAATTGTCAGATTAATTTCAATGTCAATTTCTAGTTAAATCGTCAAATCATGGTATAATTTTAGTAAATTAATATTTACTTTACATATTGAGGTGTTTTTTCAAACTATGTAAGATAAATTATTTTACTTTATAAAGCGGAGCTTAGCTAATTAAATTTCATCATCTTTAATGGTTTAACTTAAAATTATGGTATAATTATGTAATTATGGTTGCCATTTTTAATAGTGTGCTGTAATGGTTATATCCTTGATGTTTTTGGACCATATCCTGCAACAGAATGAGATGCTTCTATAATTCTTAGACTGTTCAACGATAATAGTCCACTGCGAACCTGTTTTAGAGAAAACGGTGTATTTATTCTTGGTAGAGGTTTTAGGGATGCAATTCCATTCTTGCAGCAATGTCTCACATGCCTGAATCTAAACAAGCTGGTGAAATACAATTATCAACCATTGCTGCCAACATGTCCAGATGTGTAACTTTGTGCAGGTGGGTGATTGAAATTGTAAATGGGAGATTTAAACGGGACTTCAAATTATTTCGTCAGGAATATTTTAATACTGCATCTACTCATCTCATGATATACTTTAAAATTGCGGCTGCATTAATAAATCGATTTCATACGTTGATTCGTAATAATTTTCATGCTGTAGAGATATTGGCAATCGAGGTATACCTGCAATCTGTCCAAATAGTTATCTATTGCGAGGTAGGATACAATCAAGGCACACTAGTAAAAAAAACTTATTACACTTATATACTAGTTGACAAAAACCCATCAATTGCTAACACTAGGGCTGCTTTTACTGGGTATTGTTGCAACTGTTTGGTAGGCAGACGCACTGTTGGCTGCTGTGCACATGTCATGTCAGTTGTCTGGTTTCTATCTTGGGCACGGCATCGAGATGAGGATGAACCACCTGCATCTTTTTTAGATGATATATTACTATCAAGTAATGATATTGAAAATGATGAATGATGATTATTAATCTTAATGCGTATTAGTATTTTAATATAAATAATAATTTTTGCTATAGTTGTTCCACTTGTGGCAACCAAAGTTTTTTTTGTTATTCTATAGGAAGATGCTGCTGCTCATCTCCTGGTATTTTTGTTTTATTCTGTCGACTTTTACGACACCATACGGGACGGAACGGGATGGCAATTCACGGAAGGCCTCTGTAATATTTTACATTATATCTTTAATTTAGGAGCCCTATGTTCGGCAGCGGACTGCTGTAATGATGATGAATAATGATCACTAAAAATTGTAATTTTTTTTTGCTTATTTGAACTATTACTATATTACGGTGTGCTCTATTATCTGTTATATATTATGTTATATGTGTAATTTATAAATAAAGGCCGAGCAAAGTTGAATTTATTGCTCTGGCACCCTTTTTTATCTCTTGTAATTGACAATATCCTTCTAATTTCTAATAATATCATAAACGGGCGAGAAATTATATTTTAATGATGTATGGCATTTATACTTGCTAATAGATGAATACTTTAATGAACAAAGGGCCGGCACTGCACCTGTCTGCTGTGTTATTTTTAAAAGAGGACTCATAAAACACTGACGATTTTTACCATAATTAATGCAGTGATTATACATGATCTTTGGGACTTATTACATATCAATATCATATCATAAATAGAAATGTTACCATCAAGTTATTTTGAAAAATCTTTTGATATGATCTTTTGATATGAAAACATGAAAAATGTTTCTACCTATGTCCGTTATGAAACCATCCAAGCGATTTTGATGAAATGTTTATGTGTGTTTGAATGGGTCTCTATATGATTCATATTCACATATGGACTCGGTAGGTGGCGCTGTTGTCGAAATCCAGAAATCACCTGTGCAAAGTCGGGGCGGATCGCTAATAATAAATACAATTAAACTATACCTGTGTGTTTTTATCCTGGCTCAAACAGTTCAAAACATCTTACTTCCTCACTATTTATCAGTGTGTAATAACAGATAAGCATGATATTTTAGAACCCAGTCATTTTAAGATGTATAATTAGGTATTAAATAATCAATCAAAGCATATTAATAAAACTCTTGACACCGGGCCTGTCTGTCTGTCTGCATACATGTCAAATATTATAAATATAAATGGACATAATATTATACCTTAGTCATCTTGAATTTAATCATATTATATTAACGGTAATTGGAAAGTACACTCACAATCAATATATTTTATGTAAAAAATAGTATCCATACCACATTTGTACACAGACAGGCACTATATTTTTCCGTAACTACTAAAAAGATTTTCCATGGATTTTGAAGTACCTGAAAATGCTGAATGTACCTACAACTTGGTTTTATATGAACTATTATTCAACAGTGCACTATTTTAACTTAAAATACCGGTAAAAACCACTATAAGTAGCTTTTAGTTTATTTCTAGGTTATTTTAAAATTCATGTTTTAATTGTTAACAGTTTTCCGTTTAGATGTGGTAAAAGTAGTATTACTTTTGTAATCTATAGATTATCAGGAATAAATCGACGTTACTTAAATTTGTGGTGTGCCCATTCTCCATAAAAAATTGATTGTCTGCTTTGTAATGATAATAATGATTATAATTTATAACTTCGTAAAAACATTGATTTAACTTAATTATTTTTCATTAGTTAATTTAATAATCAGTCCAAAAATATATATTTCTTAGTTGCATATAATTTTTATTATTATTATAATATTACAAAACTCGGGAAATAAAGAGTTAAACCCTCAACAATGTTTATTATTAATTACGTCTGTAAAATAAGTAGTAAGCACGTTATCAAAATAATTGGAGGTGCTGGGATTTGAACCCCGGACTTTCAGCATGCGAAGCAGACACTCTACCACTGAGTTACACCCCCGGTACCGTAACTGGCAAAAAAGATTTTCTGTTTCCGCGTGATATTAAATTTCATAGAGATCTTTTACAATTATAATTATACAATTGATCTTATTATGTAAAATATATATATGCCTAATTTATTTGAAATTATTGAAATTAATACGTCTTTAAATTTTCTTTCATAGCGGTAGGCAATTCGAAAAACTGATGATAAGAAAATCGGAGGATTCAGTTTGGTCTTGCCGCTATACATCTACCATCTGCATACAAAATTTAACTATACCACTCGATATTAAAAATAAAAATAAAAATAAAAATTATTTTATTTTATAAAGCGGAGCTTAGCTAATTAAATTTCATCACCTTTAATAGTTTAACTTAAAATTATGGTTATGTATAGAGCCCCACCACCTTTCATAATATCTTTCTTTCCTCTAGTAACCTATTATCTCGCCACCACACGTCAAAAAGCGTTTTTTTTTAAGATAAGGGTGACAAGAGAGCATACGTATAGCATATAGTCCACTTGGTGGTAAGTGGTTCATGTGGCCCTTAGACATCTACTTCCATCCTCATTTACAAATCAAAATGCGGATGCGTTGTTAGCCATCAGAACTAAAATAGAGTGTGCCTTTTTTCCAGTTAAACGGGTCTCCGGTTCTCTACACTCACGATACGTAACACAGAGCTTTCAGCTGCTATTTTACGCTGGTATTCTGTGAGTGCGTAGTCCTTTCCCGGTCGAGCCGACCCATTAGTGGTACTACATTACTAATATAGCTGTAGAATGGCTCTATAATTAATACATTATAATTATTTGCGTAAATGAGCAACAACAACAAATAATATAACTCCCTGAATAGTTTTTGTCAAAATTACATTACCTGCATTTTCAACAAAATCAGCTTATCTGGAACTAGAATTGCATATTTTCCATTGTTTTTAAAGAAATAGCGCTGTTATTGTACCTTTCCCAAACCACCATCAAACAAGCTATTAAGTGTGTTCTAAAAAACTGTCACATACATTTTTTTCACCACTAGGTAGGTTAAAGTTGAGCGATAAGAAAATCGTTCATTGAGAAATATTAAAGAAAGGGTTTCTTAAACACATTCTTGTTTTTGATGATGGAGAGAACTTATCGTAGAGTAGAGTGACAAATACTAGAAAAGGATTTTTTTTTATTACGAGATGCTTGAAAATTTGTTTAAAGGTAGAGATTTTTCAATATTTTGGAAAATTAAGTATAACTAGGAATCCGTAACATTTTGCGGAACATATTATATTGTGTTGTTTTGGTAGATTTGGACGCAAGCTATCACCTCCTGTATGTAATATAGCGTAATATTAATTTTTTTATATAATAATAATAATAATAATCCACAACTATCACACAACGCCATCTAGTCCCAAGCTAAGCAGAGCTTGTGTTATGGGTACTAGACAACTAATAAACATACTTATATATTTCTAAATACATAAATATTATAGATACATTACACCCAGACACAGAACAAATGATCATGCTCATCACACAAACATTTGTCCTGGGTGGGAATCGAACCCACGACCTCCGGCATAGCAGTCAGGGTCACTAACCACTAGACCAACAGGCATGTCAAATTGGACATTTTGTATATTTTAAATAATCTTTAGTTCACAATTCGTGTAATTAAGCCAGAGAGTGTGTGTTAGAGAGAGAGAGAAGGAGGAAGATTCTCTCTTCCCATTCAGAGCCAATATTAGTATAAAAGAAAAATTAGTAATGTTTTATTTCAAAAACCATATCGCCTAAGCGTTACGTCAAACTTAAAGTAAAGTAACTACATTCATAGTCACACTGGCTGGACATCGGCTCCATTACATTCCTGTAAGAATTTAGTTCAAGAAACGGACCGAGGCTGAAGAGTGACCTAATGCGTGTAGATGGGCTTTACATATTATCTTCAAAATTCCACAATTATGTGTTAAGAAAACTTCTGCCAGTTTATTTACTTATATATTCAAAAATACATCAAGGATTACAGGACAAAAATAAGATCGTATATAAATATTTCGCTACATTATGGAAAATTCACTTACTGTCCTAATAAAAAGCAAATAATAATAAAAACCCACCTACAAAAGTGTGTAGGAAGTTTGAATATGTAATGTTTTATACACATATAAGTAAAATTGAGAAGTCTGTGCATAATATAGAAATAACTGACTTTATTTTCACATCTTCATGGCAAGAGGGTATAGGGTTTTGTTACGCTATTCAGTGCGATTTTTTTGTGGTCAAGAACTGGCTTTTTTATAGAACAATGGTGACAAACGAGCTCACAGTCCACCTGATAGTAAATGGATGCTGTTGCTCATAGACATTTACATTTATCCTCAATTAAGAATCAAAACGCAGATGCGTTCTCACCCCTAAAGACTAAGGTGAAATGCTACGTTTCCATTAAAAAACGGTCTCCGAATCTCTACACTCACCATACGAAACACAGCAGTAGTAAGCTCTGTGAGAGCGCATTCCTTCCCCTGTCAAGCCGACATATTCGTGTTTCAACCATAATATAGCTGCAGCGTGGCTCTACCACGTATAAATAAGTAAAAAAAGAGAGTTCTACAGAAGAAGTGCAATTGAACTATCTTATTATTTCAACTGTATTATTATTTATTTGAAAACACATTTTATCTCTTGTTTGCGAATGCCGATTGTGGAAATAATTAAAAATAAGATATTTAACAAATCTTTAATGTATTATAAACATTAAAATATCCTATATTGTATATATTATGCCCGACATAAAATGTATAAATATAAATAAAATGGATGTGTCTGTCTGTAATCTAGAAACAACTTCCTCTTCTCTAGATCTTTGGGCTATTTGCATGCCATGAAATGTGCATTTTTAAATGTTGTATGCCTCTATTTATGTCGGTACATTTTGATCTTTGGAATTATTGACAAGATTGTTATATGACTTGACTTGTTTCGCTAGATTCCTTCACCACGCAGTGGTGCAGAATATAATACGAGCTACCAAATTTTGGTGAAGGGCCATCAAAAGGTTCCATGTGATTTAGATCCGAGTACTCCTGACTGCCTCGTTGGTCTAGTGGTCGTAGTAGTGTGACTGCTGATCATGAGGTCCTGGGTTCGAATCCCGGGTCGGGCCAAAAAATTAATGATTGAGTTTTTCCGTCAAGAAATTCTCAGTAGTTGTCCGGAGTCAGGAAGTTGGCGGTGTCTCACCCCCGTGCCTCGGAAAGCACGTGAAGCCGTTGGTCCTGCGTCTGATCTCTCTCCGGGCGTGGCGGTTTACAGTTCCATCGGTTTATGAGGGAATAGAGAGTGCACCTGTGCTTGCGCATACACTTGGGCACTATAATCCTGTCCTGTGCCGATGGCTAGCCTCCGTTGAGGCAGACCGCCGTGACCTGGCGGGTTTTAATTTATATATATATATATATATATATATATATATATATATATATATATATATATATATATATATATATATATATATATATTTAACGATAGAAAAAAAAATTAACAAGGCGTCAGGTTTGAAAGGCAGAGCGACTACATATCGCTGAATCATTACGCGTATGCGTATTTTTAAAAACTGTCTGGCATAAAACTGCGACGGGAGTAAGAGAACTTTGTTCTGTAATTGATTCTATTTCCCACCGCTGGAGATCAATTTAAATAATACTAGTTTTTACGGATTTTATCGCGTGTATTAACTTTTTATATACCCGACGTTACGAGCACTTTACAGCACCCATGGTCACGGGAGGACTGAGGTGTTCGACGTCCAGATGTCATAGGTAACCGCGGTTACCATAGATTAAAATTATTAATTTTTATACCAATCTACCGAGTATGAATTTATAGTATGTTGAAGTCTTGCAGTTGTATGCTTGGGTTGGGATTTAATTTTATTAATTATAGGATCCCAAGCAGGTGGTAGCACCCAGCCGTATTCTCTATTGAAATTAAAATGTTTTCTGATTTCAATCGACTCGCAAATCATCCTCGGAAGGAATCAGTGTTATTTCTCGAGGATTTGTGGTCTATCAAATCTGATATAGTGACAGGGGTGATCCTGTACGTCTTTACCGACTGTAGACTTCCCAAAGCGTCGATTCTTCGCATCAGCTATATGTTCTTTAACGCGGGTTTTAATTTATCTTTTAGTTTGTCCTATGTAGGAGAGACCACATACACAATCAAGCTTGTACACTCCAGCATCTTGCAGAGGACCACTACACTTGGAAAAACTGAACAATCTTCTTCGTCAGCTTGAAGTATGTTTTTATGGAAGCGCACTGCAAGATGATCATGAAATCCTTCTTTCCATACTGTCTCATCTGAATTTTGGCCCTACTGAATTGGATTGGTTTGCATCTTATCTTCGCGGTCGACAGCAGTCAGTCAGTGTGGGGCAACTGTCCTCAGCTTGGGCAGATGTGGATGCTGGTGTGCCGCAAGGCGGTATTCTTTCTCCTATAATGTTTTCAATTTTTATAAACTTTATTACCTCCATCATCGACTGCTCGTACCATTTATATGCCGATGACCTTAAGCTTTATGTGCAAACTGAGATTGGGGATATCCATAATGGGATCAAAAACCTTAACGGCAACTTATGTAGCAGCTATTAAGGATTGGTCGACTCGTTATGGAGTTTTGGTCAATCCTTTGAAATGCCAAGCTATACTGGTGGGTAGCTCAAGGATGCTGGCTAAGATTAATCTGACAGACTTACCTCCTATTTACTATGATAATACTACAATTCCTTTCAGTAATTCTCTTAGAAATCTTGGCCTTCAAATCGACAGCACGCTGAATTGGAGAACTCAGGTTTCAGATGTGAGTCGTAAAGTCACTGCCACGTTATGCTCTCTGTATCGTTTAAAACATTTTCTTCCCACAAAATCTAAGATCATGCTTGTCCAATCACTTATATTACCCATAATTGATTATGCAGATGTGTGTTACCCAGACCTGTCCCAAGATCTTCTGAACAAGCTGGAACGCCTCCTCAATAACTGTATAAGATTTACTTTTGGGCTTCGTAAGTATGATCATATTTCTCAATACAGATCTAAGCTAAATTGGCTTACAATCCGGCAGAGGCGCAACTCCAGAATATTACTTGTACTTTTTTACATATTAATTGATCCATCTTCGCCTTCTTATCTTAAGTGTAAATTTCATTATCTTTCTTCATCTCATGATAGGGTCCTACGCTCTTCTTCTAACAACAAAATCTGTACTCCAGTTCACTTCACCGAGTTTTATGGTAACTCCTTCACAGTTCAGGCTACACGCCTTTGGAACTTCTTGCCCGATGACATCAGAAAAGCTCCCAATAAGTACGCTTTTAAAAAGTTGGTCCGTGATCATTTCTTAAAGACAATGCATTTTACATGACTCATCTATTTAATATGTGGTTGCGCGGAAAAAAACATTGGATTATTATATTTGACGGTAGAGGTGCCAAGCCGCTTGTTCCTTTCCGACAAAACGATATCATTCATACCCTCCTCGATCCTCCATCGACACATCGGGGTGGTGGGGTGGGAGGGGCAAGAAGATGATTCTAGAATGTCACGTAATCATCGGGGCCGAGGACATATAAGGCACGCGCGACCGTTGCGCGGCCTCCTTTCCACCGCAGTCGTCGGTGAAACCACAACGCTTCTCTCCCGACGCACCCCTGGGGCCCCAGAGTGTCTGTCTAGAAGAAGTTCCCTCACCTCGTGTGAGATATAGTCGCGCACCGCCTCTCTCCGGAGTGTTCCAGAAGAAGTTCCAGAAGTTGCAGCTATAGTGCTCAACAGGATAGAAGAAACCCCGGTGAGTCAACATTCCTTAATTTAGTTCCTGCCTTACATAGTTTAACCCGCTCCAATTTTTTTGTTCTCCTAATAAGGCAGGATTCCTTTTCAGCGATTTGGCACAATAATAGTTTAGTTTTAGGGAAGAGCGAGTGCATTATACCGCATGCTATAGTAGTCGCCTTTACGTAAGCGTAGAAGCAACCGCATATACAGTCCACTTTAGTTAATATCTCGCGTAATAGGTTTAAGGTTCGACCGGGGAACTAGACTTCGGCAGCCTTAAACACGTGGCTCCACCATTTTATGGTCACTTCGAGCAGGATTTTGGTCGAATTGTTGAATTAATTAATTAGATAATGCACTCCAATTTATAGAATAGACTTAAATAGTGTTCGTTTAAATTTAAATTTTGATTAGGTACTCGCAAACAGAATTATTCGTTTTATAGCGCTCGTATTTGATTAAATTTAAAGCCTATTAAATAATTGAAACAGTGTAATAGGAACCGTTTGATACGCTTACCCACAATCTTGATAAAATTATTGAGTCTAGCAAATGACGCGTCACCTCGACTCGCTGCGCAGGTGTTCGATTTAATTACGTAATACGGCATACCGAGTGTCCATCCTTTATTGTTTGTGCGTTGTGAGATTAATTGTGATTGATATAACTTTATTATAATAGTTTAAAATGGCAGTTAGTGGAAGTGAAATCAAAATTAAAACGCTTTATGCTAAGAGGGACATACTCTTTTCGCGTATGCAGAATATAAGTGATTATATAAAGAACATCCATATAGAAGCAGTGCGGGAAACTTTTTTGACCGAAATCGAAACGATAGATTCTTAACGAATAGATTACGAAAAAATATTAGACCAAATTAATCATTTGGAATTACAAATCGACCCGAAATACATAGTGAACTACCAACCGCTGCTGGCATTCGAAGATATGTTGTGTCGCGTGAAAAGAATTGCGAGATCCCTATCTCAAAACGAAGCAAAGCCGGAAAAACAGGTACGTCCAAGCGACTCGATTAGGTTGCCGCCAATAGATATTCCGGTATTTAATGGTGATATTAAGACGTGGCCCTTCTTCTTCAGTAGTTTTCAAAACAATATACACAATAACCCATCGTTATCGGACGCCGAAAAATTATATTACTTAATCAGTAAACTTAGTGGCAGGGCACAGTCGATCTGCTCTGGTTTTACACCTACAGCAAACAATTACTTATTAATATTCGAAACGCTTAAAACTAAATATGAAGATAGGAGAATGTTAGCTTCCGAATATTTGAACCAGATATTCGATCTTAAATCTATATCATCCGCGAACATCAACGGCTTAGAGCAATTTCTAGATAAATTTGTGGCATCGGTGGCTGCACTTAAGAATTTGAAATTTAATGATCTTATGGACGTGGTGTTTCTCCATATTGCACTGAAGAAGTTGGACCCCGACACCGTGCGTGCGTTTGAAATGGAGCATCGTAGCTCGGAGATGCCTTCCTTTCATTCATTAGCATCGTTCGTGCGAGATCAAATAAAGGTGATGCAGCGCTCTCCGAACGTTAAACAGGAGATTAAGAGGTGCGTCGACCGTAGACAGACTCAACCATCTAAAATAGCAGGGTCGTTAACTTACGTAACCGCTACGCCAACATCACTCCAGCATACTTGTTTAGTATGTAAAGATAGACACGGTAATTTATATAATTGTGCGACTTTTCGTAAATATTCACCAAGCGAGCGTTATAAATTAGTAAAGACAAACAACCTATGTTTGAACTGCTTAAGCGATAAGCATTTAGTTGCAAAATGCAATTCGAGTTCCGTATGTAGCAAGTGCGCCAGGAAACATCACACGCTATTACATTTTGAAAATAGCAACATAGCGGCGTCAAGTAAAGCGGACAAGGAATTCGCCCCTACTAAGGTCAACGATTCTAGCGGTCGACCTGGTGATGTCGCTCTGTGCTCATTGGCAAATATGGGAGCACAACCTCCTTCAACCGTGTTACTGGGTACGGCACGTATTTTGGTTAGGGATTCGCGTGGAAACGAACAAAGCGTCCGTGCACTGCTGGACAGCGGAGCCCAAAATAGCTTTATAACGCGACAATGTTGTCAGCGCTTAGGCTTAGTAATAAATAGGTCACTTTCATGTCCTGTAATTAAAGGCATCGGAGGCACTAGTAAATCGACACAGGGATATATAAATTTAAAAATTTATTCTCGGATAGATCGTAATGTTAACTTTGATATAAATGCACTAGTAGTAGATAGGGTCACTGAACGGTTGCCAACCGTTTCGGTTGACACCTCGGCAATGATTGAATTTAAGAATTTGACTCTGGCGGACGACACTTACGCCGTTCCTGGAAACATAGACATGCTCATTGGAGCATCGATTTTCCCTTATCTTTTGTTAAACAATAAGGTCAGGGGCAACTCTTCGCATACCGCGCCTTACGCACAGGAAACCGTATTGGGCTATGTGATCCTTGGCTCCGCCCCCATCATAAATAGTATTTCGGCAACCTCTTATTGTGGTATGGCTGTCGAACCGCTCGAGTCGTTAGTCCGCAAATTTTGGGAGATGGAGGAGGTGAACGTTCCACCCATAGCTAGCTCAGATGATAGGTTATGCGAGGAAATTTACGTCCGCACGACCATTCGTGATCGCGACGGTAGATATAGTGTAGCGCTACCTTTTAAAGGAGGTGTTTTATCTCTCGGCGATTCGCGTCAAATGGCGGAAAAACGTTTCTACAGCTTGGAGCGTAGGATGCTCGCTTCACCCCAGTTAAAGGAAGCTTACGACGGCGTCATTAACGAATATATAAGAGAAGGTTACATATCACTTGTGGCTTCGAAATTAGATAACTACGAAGACACACCGTCGTATTTCATACCACACCACGGGATCATTAGAGAGGATAAACTTACATCTAAGTTACGTGTAGTGCTCGACGCTAGTGCTAAAACTAGCACTCACCTGTCGCTTAACGATATCCTCTATAGTGGGCAAAATTTACAGGGCAGTTTATTTAATATAATAGTCAATTTTCGTTTGTTTAGTATAGCACTATCCGCCGATATTCGTCAAATGTTTCTTTGCATAGGGGTCCGTGAATGCGACCGTAGACTCCAACGCATTTTATATCGTTTCAACCCAAAGGAACCTCTAATGGTGTTTGAATTTAATCGCGTTTGTTTTGGTTTAAAGTCGAGCCCATTTCATGCGTTACGCACGGTGAGACAGCTCGCTCACGATGAAGGTCCCTCTTATCCTAAAGCTAAGAGGGCAATTGAGAGCGGATTATATATGGATGATTTTGTGTACTCGGTCGATAGCGTGGAGGAGGCAACCCTAACCACCGCCGAGGTTATCATCATCATCATCATCATTACAGCCTTTCACAAGTCCACTGCTGAACATAGGCCTCCCCCAAGTAATGCCACAAAGCACGGTCCTGAGCCACCTGCATCCATCGACTTCCTGCATGTCTTACCAGGTCGTCACTCCATCTAGTGGGGGGTCGCCCTACACTACGCCTACCGGTACGAGGCTGCCACTCGAGAACCTTTCTTCCCCATCGGTTATCGGTTCTTCGAGCTATATGGCCGGCCCATTGCCACTTCAGCTTACTAATCCGTTGGGCTATGTCGGTCACTCTGGTTTTACTGCGGATATCCTCATTTCTGAGTCTATCACGCAGAGAAACTCCGAGCATAGCCCTCTCCATAGCTCGCTGAGCGACCTTAAGCGTCCTCATACGGCCAGCAGTGAAGGACCACGTCTCAGATCCATAAGTCATCACTGGCAACACGCACTGGTTGTACAATCTAGTTTTTAGAGATTGAGGTATACCTGACGAAAAGATATGTCGTAATTTCCCGAACGCTGCCCAGCCGAGTTGAATCCGTCGATTGACCTCTCGGTCGAAGTTGGACTTACCTAGTCGGACTATTTGTCCCAGGTAAACGTACTCGTCAACAACTTCGAGCATAGTGCTCCCAACAACTACCGGCATAGGTGTGACATGGACATTGAACATGATCTTTGTTTTGTCCATGTTCATCTTAAGACCTATCCGTTGGGAGGCACTATTGAGGTCATTGAGCATAGTGCTTAAGTCCTCCAGCGATTCTGCCATAAGGACTATATCGTCGGCAAATCGAAGGTGAGTGATGTACTCGCCATTGATGTCAATACCGTATCCTTTCCAGTCCAGTAGCTTGAAAACGTCTTCCAATGCAGCGGTGAAGAGTTTCGGGGATATAACGTCACCCTGTCTTACACCTCTCTGCAGTTGGATAGGTTTCGAGCTCTGGTTCTGTACTCGGATAGCCATCGTAGCCCTACTGTACAAACACTTCAGCACTTCGATATACCGACAGTCAACTTGGCACCGCTGAAGGGACTGTAGCACCGCCCAAATTTCGACGGAATCAAAGGCTTTCTCATAGTCCACATACGCCAGGCAAAGTGGCAGATTGTACTCTTCAGTCTTCTGTACAATCTGCCGCAGGGTATGTATGTGGTCTATGGTACTGAAGCCTTTTCGGAAACCGGCTTGTTCGGGAGGCTGGAAGTCGTCAAGTCTGCGTGCGAGACGATTCGTAATGACTCTCGAAAACAGCACGTAGACGCGGCTCAGAAGGGAAATCGGTCTGTAGTTCTTTAAGAGAGCGTTGTCGCCTTTCTTAAAGAACAAGACCACCGCACTTCTGCTCCACGCCTCTGGAGGTGATAAGCCGAGGTTATAAGGCTCATTAAATCGGGTCAATTCGATCTTGTGAAGTGGACTAGTAATTCGCGTCCGGTTTTGGATACAATCCCGCTATCACACCGTCTTTCGGCGATAAAGGAATTCGACGATTCTGATACACACAAGGTGCTCGGTCTGTGTTGGTCACCAGAGTCCGACGTGTTTAGCCTTAAGGTAAATCCACCCGTAGAGAAATGCACAAAGCGCACAATACTGTCATGCGTTGCTAGATTATGGGACGTCATGGGTTTCGTAGCTCCGGTGGTATTATACGCTAAGCTTTTAATTAAACAACTTTGGTTATTGGAATACGACTGGGATGACTCGCCGCCTGACAGCATTGTTCGGTTGTGGCAGCGTTTTGGAGAGGAACTTCCTTTATTAAGAGAAATTAAAATACCGCGTCATATAAACGTAGATAGAAGTAGCGCCATAACAGTCTTTGGGTTTGCAGACGCCAGCGAGAAGGCTTACGGGGGCGTTGTATATTTCCACGTCCAGAATAATGGTAGAAATTCGATTAGCCTCATTAGTTCTAAGTCGAGAGTCTCCCCCCGTAAGGTTGTCTCTCTGGCGCGCTTAGAGCTTTGCGCAATATTAGTACTCACCAAGCTTATTACCGCAGTTATCAGCGCATGTAGGGATAGAGTTCACATAGAAAGGATATTGGCCTTTTCCGACTCCACCGTCGCCTTATGCTGGGTTCATTCTTCACCCCACCGTTGGGATACGTTTGTTGCGAACCGAGTGGCCAAGATACAAGACGAGTTAGAAACGCGGAACTTTTATCACGTGTCCGGTACGGAAAACCCCGCCGATTGTCTATCCCGTGGACTCACCCCGATGCAAATAATGGACCACCCGCTTTGGTTCCACGGACCTGCTTGGGTTCACTTGGATCCCTCGCAATGGCCAATAACCGACTTCGAACCTTCGTCAGTGTCACAACCGCCGGAAGAGAAGAGACACGCTCTAGTGGCGAACGTTTCGAGTGAGGTTTCTCCAATCATTGCTTTGGCGAACCGCTTGTCCTCTTGGTCGAAATTATTGCGTAGCGTAATTTACGTTTGTCGATTCGCGAAGCTGTTACCGCGACGTTCGTATGTCTTAGCATCCGATTACAACTATGCCGAGTCGCTAGTATTGCGTGAACTTCAACGTGCGCACTTCTCTGAAGAAATTAGAAGATTACAATCGAATAGAGCTTGTAGTCGCGCCTTTCAACGCCTTAAGCCATTTTTACAGGATGGGATTGTAAGGGTAGGTGGACGCTTGTCCAACTGTCCAACTCGCAATTGAGTTTCGACCAACGGCACCCTATTGTTTTACCGCGTAAAGACCATATCATGAACTTATTAGTCGATTACCATCATAAATTGAACTCGCACGCTGGCCCCGACTTGTTGATGTCGATTTTGCGTCAGAATTATTGGATTCTTTCTGCACGTAGTTTAATACGCAATCGGGTGCACCGATGTATAGCTTGCTTTCGGGCACGCCCCAAGCCGTCATTTCCGGAAATGGCGGAACTTAGATCTTGTAGAGTAATACAATCAGTAAAGCCCTTCACGCACACCGGGTCTGATTTCGCTGGTCCGTTTAAGGTCACGCTCACTCGCGGGCGTGGTATAAGATCCACAAAGGCTTACGTCTGCATTTTCGTATGTCTAACTACTCGAGCGGTGCATATAGAACTCGTTGGTGATCTAAGCACAGCAGGCTTTATGGGTGCATTTAAAAGGTTTCTTTCCCGCCGTGGCCCTGTAAGTAGATTGTATTCGGATAACGGTACGAACTACGTCGGTGCAAAACGTATTTTATCGGAACTACATGAGCTCTTAGCTAGCAAATATTATAATTCGGAGTTCGCTCACATTCTAGCCGAGAACCGCATTGAGTGATCTCTGAATGTCCCAGCCGCGAGCCATTTTGGGGGCAATTGGGAGACTAATATCAAGAGTCTAAAGAGTCATTTATACCGAGTAATAGGAGATCAAATTTTGTCCTTCGAAGAGCTAAGTACGGTGCTCGCTCAAATTGAATGCGTAATGAATAGTCGCCCACTTTGTCGTACGTTGTCTAGTGACCCCTCGGAACCGCTGGCTCTAACTCCAGCACATTTTTTGAATTTAACGCCTTTAAAGTATTTGCCAGCCGCAGGTATGGATGAGAACAGACTTAGCATTTCCGCACGCCACAAATTATTAGATCGGTTAGTGCAATCGTTTTGGAAACGATGGAGGATGGAATACTTGCATACTTTGCAGTCTCGGCAAAAATGGAACACAGCAACTGAGCCTTTAGCTGTAGGAACTGTAGTTGTGCTCACCAAAGAGAATACGCCGCCTCTCCACTGGCCGTTAGGAATTGTCGAAGAGGTCTTTCCCGGTTCCGACGGAGTAGTTAGGATAGCTCGCGTTAAGACCACGGTTGGGTCTTACTTGCGTCCGGTTGTCCGTTTGTGCCCCCTGCCTCTTCCATAATTTAAATTAGCTTTCTAGATTAAATTGTAGTTGAATTTAAGTAATCTTAGCGTTAGTTAGTTATTTTGTTAGTTGATCTTAGCTCTAGTTGTATTAGTTAATTTTGAAGGAAATCCTTCAAGGGCGGGGGAGATGGTTGCGCGGAAAAAACCATTGGATTATTATATTTGACGGTAGAGGTGCCAAGCCGCTTGTTCCTTTCCGACAAAACGATATCATTCATACCCTCCTCGATCCTCCATCGACACATCGGGGTGGTGGGGTGGGAGGGGCAAGAAGATGATTCTAGAATGTCACGTAATCATCGGGGCCGAGGACATATAAGGCACGCGCGACCGTTGCGCGGCCTCCTTTCCACCGCAGTCGTCGCTGAAACCACAACGCTTCTCTCCCGACGCACCCCTGGGGCCCCAGAGTGTCTGTCTAGAAGAAGTTCCCTCACCTCGTGTGAGATATAGTCGCGCACCGCCTCTCTCCGGAGTGTTCCAGAAGAAGTTCCAGAAGTTGCAGCTATAGTGCTCAACAGGATAGAAGAAACCCCGGTGAGTCAACATTCCTTAATTTAGTTCCTGCCTTACATAGTTTAACCCGCTCCAATTTTTTTGTTCTCCTAATAAGGCAGGATTCCTTTTCAGCGATTTGGCACAATAATAGTTTAGTTGTAGGGAAGAGCGAGTGCATTATACCGCATGCTATAGTAGTCGCCTTTACGTAAGCGTAGAAGCAACCGCATATACAGTCCACTTTAGTTAATATCTCGCGTAATAGGTTTAAGGTTCGACCGGGGAACTAGACTTCGGCAGCCTTAAACACGTGGCTCCACCATTTTATGGTCACTTCGAGCAGGATTTTGGTCGAATTGTTGAATTAATTAATTAGATAATGCACTCCAATTTATAGAATAGACTTAAATAGTGTTCGTTTAAATTTAAATTTTGATTAGGTACTCGCAAACAGAATTATTCGTTTTATAGCGCTCGTATTTGATTAAATTTAAAGCCTATTAAATAATTGAAACAGTGTAATAGGAACCGTTTGATACGCTTACCCACAATCTTGATAAAATTATTGAGTCTAGCAAATGACGCGTCACCTCGACTCGCTGCGCAGGTGTTCGATTTAATTACGTAATACGGCATACCGAGTGTCCATCCTTTATTGTTTGTGCGTTGTGAGATTAATTGTGATTGATATAACTTTATTATAATAGTTTAAAATGGCAGTTAGTGGAAGTGAAATCAAAATTAAAACGCTTTATGCTAAGAGGGACATACTCTTTTCGCGTATGCAGAATATAAGTGATTATATAAAGAACATCCATATAGAAGCAGTGCGGGAAACTTTTTTGACCGAAATCGAAACGATAGATTCTTAACGAATAGATTACGAAAAAATATTAGACCAAATTAATCATTTGGAATTACAAATCGACCCGAAATACATAGTGAACTACCAACCGCTGCTGGCATTCGAAGATATGTTGTGTCGCGTGAAAAGAATTGCGAGATCCCTATCTCAAAACGAAGCAAAGCCGGAAAAACAGGTACGTCCAAGCGACTCGATTAGGTTGCCGCCAATAGATATTCCGGTATTTAATGGTGATATTAAGACGTGGCCCTTCTTCTTCAGTAGTTTTCAAAACAATATACACAATAACCCATCGTTATCGGACGCCGAAAAATTATATTACTTAATCAGTAAACTTAGTGGCAGGGCACAGTCGATCTGCTCTGGTTTTACACCTACAGCAAACAATTACTTATTAATATTCGAAACGCTTAAAACTAAATATGAAGATAGGAGAATGTTAGCTTCCGAATATTTGAACCAGATATTCGATCTTAAATCTATATCATCCGCGAACATCAACGGCTTAGAGCAATTTCTAGATAAATTTGTGGCATCGGTGGCTGCACTTAAGAATTTGAAATTTAATGATCTTATTGACGTGGTGTTTCTCCATATTGCACTGAAGAAGTTGGACCCCGACACCGTGCGTGCGTTTGAAATGGAGCATCGTAGCTCGGAGATGCCTTCCTTTCATTCATTAGCATCGTTCGTGCGAGATCAAATAAAGGTGATGCAGCGCTCTCCGAACGTTAAACAGGAGATTAAAAGGTGCGTCGACCGTAGACAGACTCAACCATCTAAAATAGCAGGGTCGTTAACTTACGTAACCGCTACGCCAACATCACTCCAGCATACTTGTTTAGTATGTAAAGATAGACACGGTAATTTATATAATTGTGCGACTTTTCGTAAATATTCACCAAGCGAGCGTTATAAATTAGTAAAGACAAACAACCTATGTTTGAACTGCTTAAGCGATAAGCATTTAGTTGCAAAATGCAATTCGAGTTCCGTATGTAGCAAGTGCGCCAGGAAACATCACACGCTATTACATTTTGAAAATAGCAACATAGCGGCGTCAAGTAAAGCGGACAAGGAATTCGCCCCTACTAAGGTCAACGATTCTAGCGGTCGACCTGGTGATGTCGCTCTGTGCTCATTGGCAAATATGGGAGCACAACCTCCTTCAACCGTGTTACTGGGTACGGCACGTATTTTGGTTAGGGATTCGCGTGGAAACGAACAAAGCGTCCGTGCACTGCTGGACAGCGGAGCCCAAAATAGCTTTATAACGCGACAATGTTGTCAGCACTTAGGCTTAGTAATAAATAGGTCACTTTCATGTCCTGTAATTAAAGGCATCGGAGGCACTAGTAAATCGACACAGGGATATATAAATTTAAAAATTTATTCTCGGATAGATCGTAATGTTAACTTTGATATAAATGCACTAGTAGTAGATAGGGTCACTGAACGGTTGCCAACCGTTTCGGTTGACACCTCGGCAATGATTGAATTTAAGAATTTGACTCTGGCGGACGACACTTACGCCGTTCCTGGAAACATAGACATGCTCATTGGAGCATCGCTTTTCCCTTATCTTTTGTTAAACAATAAGGTCAGGGGCAACTCTTCGCATACCGCGCCTTACGCACTGGAAACCGTATTGGGCTATGTGATCCTTGGCTCCGCCCCCATCATAGATAGTATTTCGGCAACCTCTTATTGTGGTATGGCTGTCGAACCGCTCGAGTCGTTAGTCCGCAAATTTTGGGAGATGGAGGAGGTGAACGTTCCACCCATAGCTAGCTCAGATGATAGGTTATGCGAGGAAATTTACGTCCGCACGACCATTCGTGATCGCGACGGTAGATATAGTGTAGCGCTACCTTTTAAAGGAGGTGTTTTATCTCTCGGCGATTCGCGTCAAATGGCGGAAAAACGTTTCTACAGCTTGGAGCGTAGGATGCTCGCTTCACCCCAGTTAAAGGAAGCTTACGACGGCGTCATTAACGAATATATAAGAGAAGGTTACATATCACTTGTGGCTTCGAAATTAGATAACTACGAAGACACACCATCGTATTTCATACCACACCACGGGATCATTAGAGAGGACAAACTTACATCTAAGTTACGTGTAGTGCTCGACGCTAGTGCTAAAACTAGCACTCACCTGTCGCTTAACGATATCCTCTATAGTGGGCAAAATTTACAGGGCAGTTTATTTAATATAATAGTCAATTTTCGTTTGTTTAGTATAGCACTATCCGCCGATATTCGTCAAATGTTTCTTTGCATAGGGGTCCGTGAATGCGACCGTAGATTCCAACGCATTTTATATCGTTTCAACCCAAAGGAACCTCTAATGGTGTTTGAATTTAATCGCGTTTGTTTTGGTTTAAAGTCGAGCCCATTTCATGCGTTACGCACGGTGAGACAGCTCGCTCACGATGAAGGTCCCTCTTATCCTAAAGCTAAGAGGGCAATTGAGAGCGGATTATATATGGATGATTTTGTGTACTCGGTCGATAGCGTGGAGGAGGCAACCCTAACCACCGCCGAGGTTATAAGGCTCATGAAATCGGGTCAATTCGATCTTGTGAAGTGGACTAGTAATTCGCGTCCGGTTTTGGATACAATCCCGCTATCACACCGTCTTTCGGCGATAAAGGAATTCGACGATTCTGATACACACAAGGTGCTCGGTCTATGTTGGTCACCAGAGTCCGACGTGTTTAGCCTTAAGGTAAATCCACCCGTAGAGAAATGCACAAAGCCCACAATACTGTCATGCGTTGCTAGATTATGGGACGTCATGGGTTTCGTAGCTCCGGTGGTATTATACGCTAAGCTTTTAATTAAACAACTTTGGTTATTGGAATGCGACTGGGATGACTCGCCGCCTGACAGCATTGTTCGGTTGTGGCAGCGCTTTAGAGAGGAACTTCCTTTATTAAGAGAAATTAAAATACCGCGTCATATAAACGTAGATAGAAGTAGCGCCATAACAGTCGTTGGGTTTGCAGACGCCAGCGAGAAGGCTTACGGGGGCGTTGTATATTTCCACGTCCAGAATAATGGTAGAAATTCGATTAGCCTCATTAGTTCTAAGTCGAGAGTCTCCCCCCGTAAGGTTGTCTCTCTGGCGCGCTTAGAGCTTTGCGCAATATTAGTACTCACCAAGCTTATTACCGCAGTTATCAGCGCATGTAGGGATAGAGTTCACATAGAAAGGATATTGGCCTTTTCCGACTCCACCGTCGCCTTATGCTGGGTTCATTCTTCACCCCACCGTTGGGATACGTTTGTTGCGAACCGAGTGGCCAAGATACAAGACGAGTTAGAAACGCGGAACTTTTATCACGTGTCCGGTACGGAAAACCCCGCCGATTGTCTATCCCGTGGACTCACCCCGATGCAAATAATGGACCACCCGCTTTGGTTCCACGGACCTGCTTGGGTTCACTTGGATCCCTCGCAATGGCCAATAACCGACTTCGAACCTTCGTCAGTGTCACAACCGCCGGAAGAGAAGAGACACGCTCTAGTGGCGAACGTTTCGAGTGAGGTTTCTCCAATCATTGCTTTGGCGAACCGCTTGTCCTCTTGGTCGAAATTATTGCGTAGCGTAATTTACGTTTGTCGATTCGCGAAGCTGTTACCGCGACGTTCGTATGTCTTAGCATCCGATTACAACTATGCCGAGTCGCTAGTATTGCGTGAACTTCAACGTGCGCACTTCTCTGAAGAAATTAGAAGATTACAATCGAATAGAGCTTGTAGTCGCGCCTTTCAACGCCTTAAGCCATTTTTACAGGATGGGATTGTAAGGGTAGGTGGACGCTTGTCCAACTGTCCAACTCGCAATTGAGTTTCGACCAACGGCACCCTATTGTTTTACCGCGTAAAGACCATATCATGAACTTATTAGTCGATTACCATCATAAATTGAACTCGCACGCTGGCCCCGACTTGTTGATGTCGATTTTGCGTCAGAATTATTGGATTCTTTCTGCACGTAGTTTAATACGCAATCGGGTGCACCGATGTATAGCTTGCTTTCGGGCACGCCCCAAGCCGTCATTTCCGGAAATGGCGGAACTTAGATCTTGTAGAGTAATACAATCAGTAAAGCCCTTCACGCACACCGGGTCTGATTTCGCTGGTCCGTTTAAGGTCACGCTCACTCGCGGGCGTGGTATAAGATCCACAAAGGCTTACGTCTGCATTTTCGTATGTCTAACTACTCGAGCGGTGCATATAGAACTCGTTGGTGATCTAAGCACAGCAGGCTTTATGGGTGCATTTAAAAGGTTTCTTTCCCGCCGTGGCCCTGTAAGTAGATTGTATTCGGATAACGGTACGAACTACGTCGGTGCAAAACGTATTTTATCGGAACTACATGAGCTCTTAGCTAGCAAATATTATAATTCGGAGTTCGCTCACATTCTAGCCGAGAACCGCATTGAGTGGTCTCTGAACGTCCCAGCCGCGAGCCATTTTGGGGGCAATTGGGAGACTAATATCAAGAGTCTAAAGAGTCATTTATACCGAGTAATAGGAGATCAAATTTTGTCCTTCGAAGAGCTAAGTACGGTGCTCGCTCAAATTGAATGCGTAATGAATAGTCGCCCACTTTGTCGTACGTTGTCTAGTGACCCCTCGGAACCGCTGGCTCTAACTCCAGCACATTTTTTGAATTTAACGCCTTTAAAGTATTTGCCAGCCGCAGGTATGGATGAGAACAGACTTAGCATTTCCGCACGCCACAAATTATTAGATCGGTTAGTGCAATCGTTTTGGAAACGATGGAGGATGGAATACTTGCATACTTTGCAGTCTCGGCAAAAATGGAACACAGCAACTGAGCCTTTAGCTGTAGGAACTGTAGTTGTGCTCACCAAAGAGAATACGCCGCCTCTCCACTGGCCGTTAGGAATTGTCGAAGAGGTCTTTCCCGGTTCCGACGGAGTAGTTAGGATAGCTCGCGTTAAGACCACGGTTGGGTCTTACTTGCGTCCGGTTGTCCGTTTGTGCCCCCTGCCTCTTCCATAATTTAAATTAGCTTTCTAGATTAAATTGTAGTTGAATTTAAGTAATCTTAGCGTTAGTTAGTTATTTTGTTAGTTGATCTTAGCTCTAGTTGTATTAGTTAATTTTGAAGGAAATCCTTCAAGGGCGGGGGAGATGGTTGCGCGGAAAAAACCATTGGATTATTATATTTGACGGTAGAGGTGCCAAGCCGCTTGTTCCTTTCCGACAAAACGATATCATTCATACCCTCCTCGATCCTCCATCGACACATCGGGGTGGTGGGGTGGGAGGGGCAAGAAGATGATTCTAGAATGTCACGTAATCATCGGGGCCGAGGACATATAAGGCACGCGCGACCGTTGCGCGGCCTCCTTTCCACCGCAGTCGTCGCTGAAACCACAACGCTTCTCTCCCGACGCACCCCTGGGGCCCCAGAGTGTCTGTCTAGAAGAAGTTCCCTCACCTCGTGTGAGATATAGTCGCGCACCGCCTCTCTCCGGAGTGTTCCAGAAGAAGTTCCAGAAGTTGCAGCTATAGTGCTCAACAGGATAGAAGAAACCCCGGTGAGTCAACATTCCTTAATTTAGTTCCTGCCTTACATAGTTTAACCCGCTCCAATTTTTTTGTTCTCCTAATAAGGCAGGATTCCTTTTCAGCGATTTGGCACAATAATAGTTTAGTTGTAGGGAAGAGCGAGTGCATTATACCGCATGCTATAGTAGTCGCCTTTACGTAAGCGTAGAAGCAACCGCATATACAGTCCACTTTAGTTAATATCTCGCGTAATAGGTTTAAGGTTCGACCGGGGAACTAGACTTCGGCAGCCTTAAACACGTGGCTCCACCATTTTATGGTCACTTCGAGCAGGATTTTGGTCGAATTGTTGAATTAATTAATTAGATAATGCACTCCAATTTATAGAATAGACTTAAATAGTGTTCGTTTAAATTTAAATTTTGATTAGGTACTCGCAAACAGAATTATTCGTTTTATAGCGCTCGTATTTGATTAAATTTAAAGCCTATTAAATAATTGAAACAGTGTAATAGGAACCGTTTGATACGCTTACCCACAATCTTGATAAAATTATTGAGTCTAGCAAATGACGCGTCACCTCGACTCGCTGCGCAGGTGTTCGATTTAATTACGTAATACGGCATACCGAGTGTCCATCCTTTATTGTTTGTGCGTTGTGAGATTAATTGTGATTGATATAACTTTATTATAATAGTTTAAAATGGCAGTTAGTGGAAGTGAAATCAAAATTAAAACGCTTTATGCTAAGAGGGACATACTCTTTTCGCGTATGCAGAATATAAGTGATTATATAAAGAACATCCATATAGAAGCAGTGCGGGAAACTTTTTTGACCGAAATCGAAACGATAGATTCTTTACGAATAGATTACGAAAAAATATTAGACCAAATTAA
This sequence comes from Parnassius smintheus behrii, assembly GCA_036936625.1. NCBI lineage: Eukaryota > Metazoa > Arthropoda > Insecta > Lepidoptera > Papilionidae > Parnassius > Parnassius smintheus. The sequence goes on along the minus strand of JAUPFT010000004.1, from coordinate 7,998,427 downwards.
TCATTTGGAATTACAAATCGACCCGAAATACATAGTGAACTACCAACCGCTGCTGACATTCGAAGATATGTTGTGTCGCGTGAAAAGAATTGCGAGATCCCTATCTCAAAACGAAGCAAAGCCGGAAAAACAGGTACGTCCAAGCGACTCGATTAGGTTGCCGCCAATAGATATTCCGGTATTTAATGGTGATATTAAGACGTGGCCCTTCTTCTTCAGTAGTTTTCAAAACAATATACACAATAACCCATCGTTATCGGACGCCGAAAAATTATATTACTTAATCAGTAAACTTAGTGGCAGGGCACAGTCGATCTGCTCTGGTTTTACACCTACAGCAAACAATTACTTATTAATATTCGAAACGCTTAAAACTAAATATGAAGATAGGAGAATGTTAGCTTCCGAATATTTGAACCAGATATTCGATCTTAAATCTATATCATCCGCGAACATCAACGGCTTAGAGCAATTTCTAGATAAATTTGTGGCATCGGTGGCTGCACTTAAGAATTTGAAATTTAATGATCTTATTGACGTGGTGTTTCTCCATATTGCACTGAAGAAGTTGGACCCCGACACCGTGCGTGCGTTTGAAATGGAGCATCGTAGCTCGGAGATGCCTTCCTTTCATTCATTAGCATCGTTCGTGCGAGATCAAATAAAGGTGATGCAGCGCTCTCCGAACGTTAAACAGGAGATTAAAAGGTGCGTCGACCGTAGACAGACTCAACCATCTAAAATAGCAGGGTCGTTAACTTACGTAACCGCTACGCCAACATCACTCCAGCATACTTGTTTAGTATGTAAAGATAGACACGGTAATTTATATAATTGTGCGACTTTTCGTAAATATTCACCAAGCGAGCGTTATAAATTAGTAAAGACAAACAACCTATGTTTGAACTGCTTAAGCGATAAGCATTTAGTTGCAAAATGCAATTCGAGTTCCGTATGTAGCAAGTGCGCCAGGAAACATCACACGCTATTACATTTTGAAAATAGCAACATAGCGGCGTCAAGTAAAGCGGACAAGGAATTCGCCCCTACTAAGGTCAACGATTCTAGCGGTCGACCTGGTGATGTCGCTCTGTGCTCATTGGCAAATATGGGAGCACAACCTCCTTCAACCGTGTTACTGGGTACGGCACGTATTTTGGTTAGGGATTCGCGTGGAAACGAACAAAGCGTCCGTGCACTGCTGGACAGCGGAGCCCAAAATAGCTTTATAACGCGACAATGTTGTCAGCACTTAGGCTTAGTAATAAATAGGTCACTTTCATGTCCTGTAATTAAAGGCATCGGAGGCACTAGTAAATCGACACAGGGATATATAAATTTAAAAATTTATTCTCGGATAGATCGTAATGTTAACTTTGATATAAATGCACTAGTAGTAGATAGGGTCACTGAACGGTTGCCAACCGTTTCGGTTGACACCTCGGCAATGATTGAATTTAAGAATTTGACTCTGGCGGACGACACTTACGCCGTTCCTGGAAACATAGACATGCTCATTGGAGCATCGCTTTTCCCTTATCTTTTGTTAAACAATAAGGTCAGGGGCAACTCTTCGCATACCGCGCCTTACGCACTGGAAACCGTATTGGGCTATGTGATCCTTGGCTCCGCCCCCATCATAGATAGTATTTCGGCAACCTCTTATTGTGGTATGGCTGTCGAACCGCTCGAGTCGTTAGTCCGCAAATTTTGGGAGATGGAGGAGGTGAACGTTCCACCCATAGCTAGCTCAGATGATAGGTTATGCGAGGAAATTTACGTCCGCACGACCATTCGTGATCGCGACGGTAGATATAGTGTAGCGCTACCTTTTAAAGGAGGTGTTTTATCTCTCGGCGATTCGCGTCAAATGGCGGAAAAACGTTTCTACAGCTTGGAGCGTAGGATGCTCGCTTCACCCCAGTTAAAGGAAGCTTACGACGGCGTCATTAACGAATATATAAGAGAAGGTTACATATCACTTGTGGCTTCGAAATTAGATAACTACGAAGACACACCATCGTATTTCATACCACACCACGGGATCATTAGAGAGGACAAACTTACATCTAAGTTACGTGTAGTGCTCGACGCTAGTGCTAAAACTAGCACTCACCTGTCGCTTAACGATATCCTCTATAGTGGGCAAAATTTACAGGGCAGTTTATTTAATATAATAGTCAATTTTCGTTTGTTTAGTATAGCACTATCCGCCGATATTCGTCAAATGTTTCTTTGCATAGGGGTCCGTGAATGCGACCGTAGATTCCAACGCATTTTATATCGTTTCAACCCAAAGGAACCTCTAATGGTGTTTGAATTTAATCGCGTTTGTTTTGGTTTAAAGTCGAGCCCATTTCATGCGTTACGCACGGTGAGACAGCTCGCTCACGATGAAGGTCCCTCTTATCCTAAAGCTAAGAGGGCAATTGAGAGCGGATTATATATGGATGATTTTGTGTACTCGGTCGATAGCGTGGAGGAGGCAACCCTAACCACCGCCGAGGTTATAAGGCTCATGAAATCGGGTCAATTCGATCTTGTGAAGTGGACTAGTAATTCGCGTCCGGTTTTGGATACAATCCCGCTATCACACCGTCTTTCGGCGATAAAGGAATTCGACGATTCTGATACACACAAGGTGCTCGGTCTATGTTGGTCACCAGAGTCCGACGTGTTTAGCCTTAAGGTAAATCCACCCGTAGAGAAATGCACAAAGCCCACAATACTGTCATGCGTTGCTAGATTATGGGACGTCATGGGTTTCGTAGCTCCGGTGGTATTATACGCTAAGCTTTTAATTAAACAACTTTGGTTATTGGAATGCGACTGGGATGACTCGCCGCCTGACAGCATTGTTCGGTTGTGGCAGCGCTTTAGAGAGGAACTTCCTTTATTAAGAGAAATTAAAATACCGCGTCATATAAACGTAGATAGAAGTAGCGCCATAACAGTCGTTGGGTTTGCAGACGCCAGCGAGAAGGCTTACGGGGGCGTTGTATATTTCCACGTCCAGAATAATGGTAGAAATTCGATTAGCCTCATTAGTTCTAAGTCGAGAGTCTCCCCCCGTAAGGTTGTCTCTCTGGCGCGCTTAGAGCTTTGCGCAATATTAGTACTCACCAAGCTTATTACCGCAGTTATCAGCGCATGTAGGGATAGAGTTCACATAGAAAGGATATTGGCCTTTTCCGACTCCACCGTCGCCTTATGCTGGGTTCATTCTTCACCCCACCGTTGGGATACGTTTGTTGCGAACCGAGTGGCCAAGATACAAGACGAGTTAGAAACGCGGAACTTTTATCACGTGTCCGGTACGGAAAACCCCGCCGATTGTCTATCCCGTGGACTCACCCCGATGCAAATAATGGACCACCCGCTTTGGTTCCACGGACCTGCTTGGGTTCACTTGGATCCCTCGCAATGGCCAATAACCGACTTCGAACCTTCGTCAGTGTCACAACCGCCGGAAGAGAAGAGACACGCTCTAGTGGCGAACGTTTCGAGTGAGGTTTCTCCAATCATTGCTTTGGCGAACCGCTTGTCCTCTTGGTCGAAATTATTGCGTAGCGTAATTTACGTTTGTCGATTCGCGAAGCTGTTACCGCGACGTTCGTATGTCTTAGCATCCGATTACAACTATGCCGAGTCGCTAGTATTGCGTGAACTTCAACGTGCGCACTTCTCTGAAGAAATTAGAAGATTACAATCGAATAGAGCTTGTAGTCGCGCCTTTCAACGCCTTAAGCCATTTTTACAGGATGGGATTGTAAGGGTAGGTGGACGCTTGTCCAACTGTCCAACTCGCAATTGAGTTTCGACCAACGGCACCCTATTGTTTTACCGCGTAAAGACCATATCATGAACTTATTAGTCGATTACCATCATAAATTGAACTCGCACGCTGGCCCCGACTTGTTGATGTCGATTTTGCGTCAGAATTATTGGATTCTTTCTGCACGTAGTTTAATACGCAATCGGGTGCACCGATGTATAGCTTGCTTTCGGGCACGCCCCAAGCCGTCATTTCCGGAAATGGCGGAACTTAGATCTTGTAGAGTAATACAATCAGTAAAGCCCTTCACGCACACCGGGTCTGATTTCGCTGGTCCGTTTAAGGTCACGCTCACTCGCGGGCGTGGTATAAGATCCACAAAGGCTTACGTCTGCATTTTCGTATGTCTAACTACTCGAGCGGTGCATATAGAACTCGTTGGTGATCTAAGCACAGCAGGCTTTATGGGTGCATTTAAAAGGTTTCTTTCCCGCCGTGGCCCTGTAAGTAGATTGTATTCGGATAACGGTACGAACTACGTCGGTGCAAAACGTATTTTATCGGAACTACATGAGCTCTTCATCATCATCATTCATCATTACAGCCTTTCACAAGTCCACTGCTGAACATAGGCCTCCCCCAAGTAATGCCACAAAGCACGGTCCTGAGCCACCTGCATCCATCGACTTCCTGCATGTCTTACCAGGTCGTCACTCCATCTAGTGGGGGGTCGCCCTACACTACGCCTACCGTTACGAGGCTGCCACTCGAGAACCTTTCTTCCCCATCGGTTATCGGTTCTTCGAGCTATATGGCCGGCCCATTGCCACTTCAGCTTACTAATCCGTTGGGCTATGTCGGTCACTCTGGTTTTACTGCGGATATCCTCATTTCTGAGTCTATCACGCAGAGAAACTCCGAGCATAGCCCTCTCCATAGCTCGCTGAGCGACCTTAAGCGTCCTCATACGGCCAGCAGTGAAGGACCACGTCTCAGATCCATAAGTCATCACTGGCAACACGCACTGGTTGTACAATCTAGTTTTTAGAGATTGAGGTATACCTGACGAAAAGATATGTCGTAATTTCCCGAACGCTGCCCAGCCGAGTTGAATCCGTCGATTGACCTCTCGGTCGAAGTTGGACTTACCTAGTCGGACTATTTGTCCCAGGTAAACGTACTCGTCAACAACTTCGAGCATAGTGCTCCCAACAACCACCGGCATAGGTGTGACATGGACATTGAACATGATCTTTGTTTTGTCCATGTTCATCTTAAGACCTATCCGTTGGGAGGCACTATTGAGGTCATTGAGCATAGTGCTTAAGTCCTCCAGCGATTCTGCCATAAGGACTATATCGTCGGCAAATCGAAGGTGAGTGATGTACTCGCCATTGATGTCAATACCGTATCCTTTCCAGTCCAGTAGCTTGAAAACGTCTTCCATTGCAGCGGTGAAGAGTTTCGGGGATATAACGTCACCCTGTCTTACACCTCTCTGCAGTTGGATAGGTTTCGAGCTCTGGTTCTGTACTCGGATAGCCATCGTAGCCCTACTGTACAAACACTTCAGCACTTCGATATACCGACAGTCAACTTGGCACCGCTGAAGGGACTGTAGCACCGCCCAAATTTCGACGGAATCAAAGGCTTTCTCATAGTCCACATACGCCAAGCAAAGTGGCAGATTGTACTCTTCAGTCTTCTGTACAATCTGCCGCAGGGTATGTATGTGGTCTATGGTACTGAAGCCTTTTCGGAAACCGGCTTGTTCGGGAGGCTGGAAGTCGTCAAGTCTGCGTGCGAGACGATTCGTAATGACTCTCGAGAACAGCACGTAGACGCGGCTCAGAAGGGAAATCGGTCTGTAGTTCTTTAAGAGAGCGTTGTCGCCTTTCTTAAAGAACAAGACCACCGCACTTCTGCTCCACGCCTCTGGAGTAGTGCCACCATGGAGGACGGAATTGAAGAGCTTCTGAAGGACTACAAGTACCGGTGTTCCACCCGCTTTCAGAAGCTCCGCTGTAATTCCATCCTCGCCTGGGGCCCTGATGAGCATGAGCTCTTAGCTAGCAAATATTATAATTCGGAGTTCGCTCACATTCTAGCCGAGAACCGCATTGAGTGGTCTCTGAACGTCCCAGCCGCGAGCCATTTTGGGGGCAATTGGGAGACTAATATCAAGAGTCTAAAGAGTCATTTATACCGAGTAATAGGAGATCAAATTTTGTCCTTCGAAGAGCTAAGTACGGTGCTCGCTCAAATTGAATGCGTAATGAATAGTCGCCCACTTTGTCGTACGTTGTCTAGTGACCCCTCGGAACCGCTGGCTCTAACTCCAGCACATTTTTTGAATTTAACGCCTTTAAAGTATTTGCCAGCCGCAGGTATGGATGAGAACAGACTTAGCATTTCCGCACGCCACAAATTATTAGATCGGTTAGTGCAATCGTTTTGGAAACGATGGAGGATGGAATACTTGCATACTTTGCAGTCTCGGCAAAAATGGAACACAGCAACTGAGCCTTTAGCTGTAGGAACTGTAGTTGTGCTCACCAAAGGGAATACGCCGCCTCTCCACTGGCCGTTAGAAATTGTCGAAGAGGTCTTTCCCGGTTCCGACGGAGTAGTTAGGATAGTTCGCGTTAAGACCACGGTTGGGTCTTACTTGCGTCCGGTTGTCCGTTTGTGCCCCCTGCCTCTTCCATAATTTAAATTAGCTTTCTAGATTAAATTGTAGTTGAATTTAAGTAATCTTAGCGTTAGTTAGTTATTTTGTTAGTTGATCTTAGCTCTAGTTGTATTAGTTAATTTTGAAGGAAATCCTTCAAGGGCGGGGGAGATGGTTGCGCGGAAAAAACCATTGGATTATTATATTTGACGGTAGAGGTGCCAAGCCGCTTGTTCCTTTCCAACAAAACGATATCATTCATACCCTCCTCGATCCTCCATCGACACATCGGGGTGGTGGGGTGGGAGGGGCAAGAAGATGATTCTAGAATGTCACGTAATCATCGGGGCCGAGGACATATAAGGCACGCGCGACCGTTGCGCGGCCTCCTTTCCACCGCAGTCGTCGCTGAAACCGCAACGCTTCTCTCCCGACGCACCCCTGGGGCCCCAGAGTGTCTGTCTAGAAGAAGTTCCCTCACCTCGTGTGAGATATAGTCGCGCACCGCCTCTCTCCGGAGTGTTCCAGAAGAAGTTCCAGAAGTTGCAGCTATAGTGCTCAACAGGATAGAAGAAACCCCGGTGAGTCAACATTCCTTAATTTAGTTCCTGCCTTACATAGTTTAACCCCCTCCAATTTTTTTGTTCTCTTAATAAAGCAGGATTCCTTTTCAGCGATTTGGCACAATAATAGTTTAGTTGTAGGGAAGAGCGAGTGCATTATACCGCATGCTATAGTAGTCGCCTTTACGTAAGCGTAGAAGCAACCGCATATACAGTCCACTTTAGTTAATATCTCGCGTAATAGGTTTAAGGTTCGACCGGGGAACTAGACTTCGGCAGCCTTAAACACGTGGCTCCACCATTTTATGGTCACTTCGAGCAGGATTTTGGTCGAATTGTTGAATTAATTAATTAGATAATGCACTTCAATTTATAGAATAGACTTAAATAGTGTTCGTTTAAATTTAAATTTTGATTAGGTACTCGCAAACAGAATTATTCGTTTTATAGCGCTCGTATTTGATTAAATTTAAAGCCTATTAAATAATTGAAACAGTGTAATAGGAACCGTTTGATACGCTTACCCACAATCTTGATAAAATTATTGAGTCTAGCAAATGACGCGTCACCTCGACTCGCTGCGCAGGTGTTCGATTTAATTACGTAATACGGCATACCGAGTGTCCATCCTTTATTGTTTGTGCGTTGTGAGATTAATTGTGATTGATATAACTTTATTATAATAGTTTAAAATGGCAGTTAGTGGAAGTGAAATCAAAATTAAAACGCTTTATGCTAAGAGGGACATACTCTTTTCGCGTATGCAGAATATAAGTGATTATATAAAGAACATCCATATAGAAGCAGTGCGGGAAACTTTTTTGACCGAAATCGAAACGATAGATTCTTTACGAATAGATTACGAAAAAATATTAGACCAAATTAATCATTTGGAATTACAAATCGACCCGAAATACATAGTGAACTACCAACCGCTGCTGGTATTCGAAGATATGTTGTGTCGCGTGAAAAGAATTGCGAGATCCCTATCTCAAAACGAAGCAAAGCCGGAAAAACAGGTACGTCCAAGCGACTCGATTAGGTTGCCGCCAATAGATATTCCGGTATTTAATGGTGATATTAAGACGTGGCCCTTCTTCTTCAGTAGTTTTCAAAACAATATACACAATAACCCATCGTTATCGGACGCCGAAAAATTATATTACTTAATCAGTAAACTTAGTGGCAGGGCACAGTCGATCTGCTCTGGTTTTACACCTACAGCAAACAATTACTTATTAATATTCGAAACGCTTAAAACTAAATATGAAGATAGGAGAATGTTAGCTTCCGAATATTTGAACCAGATATTCGATCTTAAATCTATATCATCCGCGAACATCAACGGCTTAGAGCAATTTCTAGATAAATTTGTGGCATCGGTGGCTGCACTTAAGAATTTGAAATTTAATGATCTTATGGACGTGGTGTTTCTCCATATTGCACTGAAGAAGTTGGACCCCGACACCGTGCGTGCGATTGAAATGGAGCATCGTAGCTCGGAGATACCTTCCTTTCATTCATTAGCATCGTTCGTGCGAGATCAAATAAAGGTGATGCAGCGCTCTCCGAACGTTAAACAGGAGATTAAAAGGTGCGTCGACCGTAGACAGACTCAACCATCTAAAATAGCAGGGTCGTTAACTTACGTAACCGCTACGCCAACATCACTCCAGCATACTTGTTTAGTATGTAAAGATAGACACGGTAAATTATATAATTGTGCGACTTTTCGTAAATATTCACCAAGCGAGCGTTATAAATTAGTAAAGACAAACAACCTATGTTTGAACTGCTTAAGCGATAAGCATTTAGTTGCAAAATGCAATTCGAGTTCCGTATGTAGCAAGTGCGCCAGGAAACATCACACGCTACTACATTTTGAAAATAGCAACATAGCGGCGTCAAGTAAAGCGGACAAGGAATTCGCCCCTACTAAGGTCAACGATTCTAGCGGTCGACCTGGTGATGTCGCTCTGTGCTCATTGGCAAATATGGGAGCACAACCTCCTTCAACCGTGTTACTGGGTACGGCACGTATTTTGGTTAGGGATTCGCGTGGAAACGAACAAAGCGTCCGTGCACTGCTGGACAGCGGAGCCCAAAATAGCTTTATAACGCGACAATGTTGTCAGCGCTTAGGCTTAGTAATAAATAGGTCACTTTCATGTCCTGTAATTAAAGGCATCGGAGGCACTAGTAAATCGACACAGGGATATATAAATTTAAAAATTTATTCTCGGATAGATCGTAATGTTAACTTTGATATAAATGCACTAGTAGTAGATAGGGTCACTGAACGGTTGCCAACCGTTTCGGTTGACACCTCGGCAATGATTGAATTTAAGAATTTGACTCTGGCGGACGACACTTACGCCGTTCCTGGAAACATAGACATGCTCATTGGAGCATCGATTTTCCCTTATCTTTTGTTAAACAATAAGGTCAGGGGCAACTCTTCGCATACCGCGCCTTACGCACTGGAAACCGTATTGGGCTATGTGATCCTTGGCTCCGCCCCCATCATAGATAGTATTTCGGCAACCTCTTATTGTGGTATGGCTGTCGAACCGCTCGAGTCGTTAGTCCGCAAATTTTGGGAGATGGAGGAGGTGAACGTTCCACCCATAGCTAGCTCAGATGATAGGTTATGCGAGGAAATTTACGTCCGCACGACCATTCGTGATCGCGACGGTAGATATAGTGTAGCGCTACCTTTTAAAGGAGGTGTTTTATCTCTCGGCGATTCGCGTCAAATGGCGGAAAAACGTTTCTACAGCTTGGAGCGTAGGATGCTCGCTTCACCCCAGTTAAAGGAAGCTTACGACGGCGTCATTAACGAATATATAAGAGAAGGTTACATATCACTTGTGGCTTCGAAATTAGATAACTACGAAGACACACCATCGTATTTCATACCACACCACGGGATCATTAGAGAGGACAAACTTACATCTAAGTTACGTGTAGTGCTCGACGCTAGTGCTAAAACTAGCACTCACCTGTCGCTTAACGATATCCTCTATAGTGGGCAAAATTTACAGGGCAGTTTATTTAATATAATAGTCAATTTTAAAAAATTATTGAAATTAATACGTCTTTAAATTTGCTTTCATAGCGGCAGGCAATTCGAAAAACTGATGCTAAGAAAATCGGGGGATTCAGTTTGGTCTTGCCGCTATACATCTGTTGGCGACGCGCCTTTAAGAATATTTCAATTTATTAGTTAACCGATTACAAATAGCTTCTAAAAGGCAAATTATCGAGAAATAATGTTCTAATAAGAAAATGCTTAGTTGAATCTTAAAGAAGTATCGAATTAATGATATGAAGGTCTTGGGTTCGACTCCCAGGCCGGAATAGTTTATCGTTTTCTTAGCAATATCTTTTAAAAAATTCATATAGGGAGTTTTTAAGATATAAATTAGAGACCGGATTTGTTCCCCGGTCGAGATGATCGCTGTGCATAAGTAGAATTAATGGAAATTAATTGCATAAGTATTGTCTTATATAAGTTTGATATGTTTTGTATGAAAACAAATGCCTATTTTCAATGTATTGATTCATGAAATATTTGTCTATGTTATCTGATAAGAGACATGATAACTGATAAGAATCTGATTAGAAATAGTTTCCTACAGTTTGAGAATTATGTAGAAGCAGTTATTCACCTAGTATTGTTGATATTAGTGTATACTAAACTTTCCATTTTTACTGATAGTCGATAGCCGTGCAAAAGTAAGTTGTTCAAATAGTGTGAGATCATAGACGCACGCTAGCCACGTACTTAGGAGGCCAAATATGTAAAATTTAAATATTTGCAATTTCAGTGATTTATGTATGTAATGACTTGTAAACCATTTCAGATTGATGATCATAGACGCACGCTAGCCACGTACTTAGGAGGCCAAATATGTAAAATTTAAATATTTGCAATTTCAGTGATTTATGTATGTAATGACTTGTAAACCATTTCAGATTGATTCTACGTGCAAAAGAGGTGAATTCTGTGTTATTTTTATGTGAAAATTCCAGTGAATCAGTGAAATAATGATAGTTTTGTATAAGAAATTTAAAAGTGTTTTAATAGTGAAATGAATAGAGAAAATGTAAATTAAACTGTTGTGTTGGTTATGATATGTATAATTTCAAATGGGAAACATTGTTTTAACTTTCTATGTTAAATATTTAAGAAATTTCAACTTCAATATGAGTAAAATATGCACATTTTGTTTAATAAATAAAAGGTTTTTTGTGATGTGAAAATGTAACGTATATCGTAGTAAAGATATTTTTTGTGCTATCTTTATAACTAAGTTGTATAAATGTATGTCTTATACAAAATAAATAATTGAGAAAACCGTGAGAGAGTGATAGTACAAATTGAGCGCACTGCAAGATGTAGCCAATTTTTTCAGTGACCCTCTGACATATGGCAGTACAGCAGGTACACGCTTGACTGTGACCGGCTTCACTCGTTCACTGTGACGTAGGCTTGGGACCCGAAGCATATTGTCATGCAAAACTTGCTTGACGTGTTGGAGCTCGGCAGCCAGGTGCTTACTGTCACAGATCCCTCGTGTACTCTGAAACGAAGATTTACCCACGGTAGCTAACTGTGAAGGATGGTGATGAGAATCACCTTTTAAATATCTATCTGTATGGGTCTTTTTCTACACATAGTGTGTTAGGGATTCGGAATCCTAACAACACTTTGAGCCACACCGAGCTATACCCGAGAAACTAAGCAAGGGAATTTTTGGCAATTTTGGATTGTGAAAACGATTCGGAATTAAAGGACCTACTCATACATCTGCCTTGTTCGTCTTCCTGTTTTAATTTGTTCAAATGTGTGACAATAGCATAGTATAAAGTAAAAAGTAAAGTTACAGCCTATATACGTCCCACCGCTGGGCACAGGCCTCTTTTCGTTTCTGAGCGTGTTTTAAGGCAAGGAATAGTCCGCCGCGCTGCCCCAATGCGTGTTGGCGAACTTCACATGTCTTCGAAATTTTTTTTCTTATTTCTCAGACATGCAGGTTTCCTCACGATGTTTTCCTTCACCGCCGAGCACGTGGAAAACTAGCACTTAAAATTGCAATTAACAATTTCATTGGTGCCGTCGTGGACCGAACCCGGTTTGCTCGCGTATTGTGAAATTTACAGCGAGCGCTAACCATCTGAGCTACCACGGCTCTTATATCTATATCATCTTATAAAGCGTAGTATGCGTCATCAAAATCTTTACTAATTTTAATTTATTTATCTTTGTTGAACATGTTTGTTCTTATTAGTCATTTTCTAATTTTTGTTTGCTAATAACTAAATTTTCTTGTTGTGCAGTAAGATCTTTAGTTCGCGAATGGAACTTTTATTTATCGGTCGTTGCGAATTGTAATGTTCTATTTAAATCATCTAAAATAATATCGTGTTCGGACATATACTGCTCGCATGAAGTATCACATAAAGATTGTTCACCTAACGCTGGATTCGGCATTTTGCGTTGCAAAGATGGCGATGACGAAAGTACGTATGTACGTTAAATTCAAAATTTTTTACTGTGTGTAAAACTAAAGATTAAGAGAACACGATTTGAAAGGAAAAATTTGGCTCGCAAAATAATTATATTTTATACACATAATATCTGGCAAACACACCTGGGTAACCTTTGAGTTAGGGTATACCGGGCCCAGTGTGATGTAGCGTCTGGCCAAATGTGTCCACAATTTTCTTTTTCCGCAGGTCAGGTGTGAAAAAACTGCCTTAGTATTCGGCGAAGCTTTTTATACGTGGTAGAGCCATGCTGCAGTTATATTAGTAGTATAGTTGTAGCACGAATGGGTCGGCTCGACCGGGGAAGGACCACGCTCTCACAGAATACCAGCGTGAAATAGTAGCTTAATGCTGCTGTATTTCGTATGGTGAGTGTAGAGAACCGGAGACCCTTTTTACTGGAAACGAGGCATTCCATCTTAGTCCTCACGGGTGACAACGCATCTGCATTTTGATTCGTAATCGAGGATAGATGTAGATGCTTATGGGCCACAGCAACCACTTACCATCAGGTGGACTGTGTGCTCGTTTGTCACCCTATCCTATAAAAAAAAAGCAGTGGAATGAGATTTTATCTACTGCCGATAACGGATCGTGTACTTAATAAGTACCGTCAAAAACGTTATTGCTTGCGTTGACGAGAAAGTTGGTCGTTACTAGGGGTCGTTGCGGGTGTAGTTCAGAAAAGGTTGCTCGCTTCAAAGTTAAAAAGTGCTTGCCAGTAAGAAAAAATGTGTTATACTGAAACTTTAATGAAAGATAAATATATATATATATATATATATATATATATATATATATATATATATATATATATATATATATATATATATATATATATATATATATATATATATATATTTTATATATATAAATTACGTGTCACGTGGTATTATATATTTTAACAAAGGGGTAAGGGATGATGTGGTAGTGACTGTACGTCATGTTTACATTTTGGAATCAGCATTTTTAGCTAACCGCCGCGAAGCGAGTCAGTCGCTCCCCGTCACGCGGCCTGTTTCGGTAATTTAGTTTTTAAACAAGGAAATTATTATAGAAATGACGATACATTATTATATTTATTTATTTATTATATGGACAACAAAACAGATAACAATCAAAATATATTAATATTAATGCCGTACATTACTACGTAATACATTATATTATATGAACAATTGAATTTTATTTGTGCGCCCTACCTTCTGAACTATCATTGGTGAAAGTAATAAGACAGGACAGTGAGTGGAGTCAAGAATAATATGAAATAAACTAGAACCCATCCAAAAACATAAAAATTAGTTTTACTAGCCATTTTTATTTTTACAAATACATATATATATTTTAAATATATAAATATATTTTAAAACTACTACTAATTTCGAAATATTTTTTCTTGATTTTCATTTCTATTACTGTTTATATTTAACTGCTCAACAAATTATGATTGAATATACAATTTGTGTACATTACGGAGCGTTTAAAGGATAGCCAATGATATTTGTTAGCGGCTATAAATCCGTGTGTGTTTTTAACTAAATCTCATTAACAGCTTACAGAGTATAGAAACGAATAATTTAAATATATGAATAAATTCATGAGGTCTCGTGGAATAGCGTCATATATCGTGTGTGCCAAATTCTGCTAGTGCGGAGAGTACACTCATGAATATTAATTAAATTAAGCGTTCAAGTTTTCATGTTTTTGAAAATATTTTTTTTCTATTAAAAGTTATATTACGATGTCTTTTCAAAATTTGTTGATGAGGTATCTTAATTTGTTTACGTGGCTGGCTGGGTACTAGAAATCCTTTTCTAATTGGGAGTCTGTTTGATTAAATACCACTCGCCTACAAATTTTTATCATCAAATAGCTTTGTGTGCAAGGCTGTGTTACGGTTGTAATAGTAAAGACAGTCCGCATAATTTCACGATGTAAGGCATTTCATTTCAGTCCTTAGAGCAAACAAAATATCTGGCTCACGAGGTGACCGACAACCGACATGTGAGGTAGCCTGTTGACCGAAATTATTCCTGTAGTTGTCTCTGCGAATAGGTTTATCCCGGTCAGCTTCTCGGGTCATCTGAAGTGACTGAGACTCCGTGACGGACCGCTCCGGGCTCAAATGTATAATGCGGTGCTCCTCAATAACGCCCGCATCATCCGCCAAATTCTTTCACTTTCCTCCTAACCCTCATCCGTTTGGTCTCCCCTGCCGTGGACTTTTATTATTTATGTATTATTTTCTTTTATATATATTCAGCCCAACCAGATGAGAGTACTCTATATCCTAATGTAATAATAATAATACATTTATTTGTTGATCACAAGTAATACATTAAAATATATTAACAATTGCTTATTTTGACCTATATGATCTACCATTAATTGGCATACAAATATTTGAATAGTAATAAATTGTCCGATTAATTTCAATGTCAAATTATTACCAATTTCTAGTTAAATCGTCAAATCATGGTATAATTTTAGTAAATGTTAAAAAAAAATTGGCTGACCCTGCAGATCATCCCTTGAATTTCTAATGCGCTCTAAATTTCACCAAATTATGACATAGAATATGATATATCGGAGTAATTAAAAAAAAATTAATTACTCCGATATTCGAACGAATTAACTGGACCAGCGGCGATCGACGTGGTTTTGTGTTGAAACCCACCTGACAATTATATATTAGAGTTAAGTTAAGCTAACTACAGCTTAACGTAACTCTAATATATAATTATGTCATGTGGGTTTCAACACAACACAATAGTACAAGATAGGTTCCCAGAAGAAAGGCTTCTTCTATCTTTCACCGGTTAATAGCTTGCAATTATTCGTCATCATATTTAAGGATCCTAACATAATACAATAATAATTTAGGGATCTCTGGATTTGCAGGCATCAAATGGAATTCAGCACACAAATTTTGGAATACCTAACATTACAATGACAATGAAATCCATCAGAAAACGCATCAAATACGTAGGATGGAGTTGTGTAATGTAAATATATATTTTTTATAGGATGGGGTGATAAACGAGCACACTGTCTTCTTGATGGTAAGTGGTTGCTGCGGCCCATAGACATCTACATCTATTCTCGATTGCAAATCAAAATGCAGCTGCGTTGTCACCCGTGAGAACTAAGATGCTCTGCCTCGTTTCCAGTAAAAAGGGTCTCCGGTTCTCTACAATCACCATACGAAACATACCAGCATTAAGCTTATATTTTACGCTAGTATTCTTTGAGACGTGGTCCTTCCCCGGTCGAGCCCTCCCATTCGTACTACAACTACACTACTAATATAATTGCAACATGGCTCTACTAAGTAATAAAATTGTTCATGCATCGCGCATTCAAATGAAACAATAGGGGAGTATGCGCTGTACTCCCTGTAGGGTAGTTGTAAATGTATATAGAACGAAGTGTAGTAGAATATAATAACTATGTAAACAGTATAAAGTGTTTGAATAAATACATCATGCATGTGGTACGATCAGGACAAGTGAATGCCATTTACTTGATCTTGTGTCTGTTCTGATGGCGCTCAACGTGAAGTCAATATAGGAGCAAATGAAGAAGTTTTTTTCTTTAATCATAATGCATAGGAATATAGATGAAGACGTATTTTAAATATTTAATTGACATGTTGCCAGAAAGCGCTAAACGCTTTGGTTACATAAGTAATTTTGATTAGTTTGAGAGTAACTCTCGAATGGCAAAGGGTTTACACAGACTTTTTGTAATCGCACATTTTTTTCTTCAAATTACTTTTGTTGATGATATTTGAATATCTTATATTATGAGGAACTTCCAATTAAGTATGTAGGTAGATAATTATAATCACTAATAACTCTTTTCAGGATTTTTCGGAATTCCTACGAACTACGGTTAAGGAAGTATGTGAGTTATTGCTGGACTGTGTCCACACATATAGCATGGTATAAACCAAATTACCGAAATTTCTAATTCCACGCGAGCAAAGCCGCGGGCAGTTGCTAGTATTAATAAAGTGTTTGAAAGAGGTTACCCTAGGTTTAAATTTTTCATTAGTGATTAGTATATGCATTCTTATATATACTGACATTTAAGACGATGATGGAAAGTTAGGTTTTTGGCAGCCGAATGTAATATATGGATCAGTTTTTATTTCTAAACATTTTTCATGTGTATAAAATCCAAAATGGATGACTTTGTCATGTCTTTTACAACTTTAAAAACTTATTGCAGTACGTCCAGATTTTTATTTTGACCACAATATGTTATAGAGCTTGGTCAACAGCAAAGGTTACTACTCATTAATTAATTAATTTGTCATTGCGATGTGCGAGACTTCTAATACTGCGATCATCAATCTGTCAGCTAAGCGTGACGATTAAGGCAAATCTTCCCTACAAAGGGAGAGACCCAAAGGCGTCTTAGATCTTATAGATAATTGAACTCTGAATTGAATGAGATTCTCATTCATCTCCTTTTATCACTTCCATTCTGAATAATTAACCAAATATTGGGGGTGCTAAGAATCTCCGGTGGAGGTTCGGTTGCCACCTACGACGACTCGACCTGGCAATATATAACGCACGCACCCTGAGGACTGACGAGAAGATACCAGAGTTGGAAGAAGAGGTAGACAAGTTGCGCTGGCATATTATTGGGTTATCCGAGGTCCGAAGAGAGGGGGAGCACACGGTAATCCTCGAGTCCGGCAACTTGTTCTATCACCGGGAGGGCGACCATCTGTCCCAAGGAGGTGTCGGATTTATCGTCCACAAGTCTCTCGTCAACAACGTTGAAAAGATTGGGAGTGTGTCGACAAGGGTCGCGTACCTGATACTCAGAATCACCAAACGGTATTCGCTGAAGGTCATACAGGTTTACGCACCAACCTCGGCACATCCCGATGAGGAGGTGGAGGAAATGTATGAGGATATTTCCAGAGCCATACATTCCTCCACAACCCACTACACGGTGTTGATGGGAGACTTCAATGCAAAACTAGGCACAAGAGAAAGCGGTGAGCTGAAGGTAAGGGAAATTTGGAGTAGGGCAACGGAACCGTAGGGGCCAGCAGCTCGCCGACTTTATGGAGAAAGAGGGACTCTTTATAATGAACTCTTTCTTCCAGAAGCGGCCCCACAGGAAGTGGACCTGGTTGAGCCCCGACGGTTCGACAAAAAATGAGATTGACTTCATTGTGACGACCAGACACCAACTGTTCAGTGATGTCTCAGTGATCGCAAGGGTGAAAACTGGCACCGATCACCGAATGGTTAGAGGCACACTGAACCTAAACGTTAAGTTGGAGAGGTCTCGTCTAATGAAGTCAACGCTCTGTTCCCCTCGTGCCCTAATCCAGAATCCCGAAACCTTTCAGCTCGAGTTACGTAACCGCTTTCAGTGCCTAGAAGATTGCAATGCAGTGGACGATATGTATGACAAGCTCGTGGAAACTGTCCATGCGGTCGGAGCTAAGTTCTGCAAGACCGGCCGCAGAAGAACACAAAAGCTCTCTGATCACACTCTTAATCTCATGGCTGTTAGACGGGAGATGAGGCTGCAATCGTCGACAGATTTGACAGCATACAGGCAACTGAACAGACAGATCTCCAAATGTATGCGGCGAGACTTACACAAATTTAATACTGCTCGTATTGAAGAAGCGGTTGCGCGGAACCAGGGCTCCAAAGTCTTTGCCAGAGATCTGTCTGCCAGTAGGAGACAACTGTCAAAGCTGAAGACTAAGTGTGGCAGTATCGTTTCCGGGACACCTGAGATTCTGAGTGAGATTGAGAGGTTTTATGGGCAGCTGTACACATCATCGTTGGAGCCACACGCAAATGTGAGTAACGATCCAAGAGCGGTTCTTATCCAACACTATTCCGATGATATCCCGGACGTCAGTCTGAGCGAGATTAGAATGGCTCTCCAGCATCTTAAAAACGGCAAGTCCCCGGGCGAGGATGGAATTACAGCGGAGCTTCTGAAAGCGGGTGGAACCGGTACTTGAAGTCCTTCAGAGGCTCTTTAATTCCGTCCTCTATGGTGGCACTACTCCGGAGGCGTGGAGCAGAAGTGCGGTGGTCTTGTTCTTCAAGAAAGGTGACAACGCCCTCTTGAAGAACTACAGACCGATATCCCTTCTGAGCCGCGTCTACGTGCTGTTTTCGAGAGTCATTACGAATCGTCTCGCACGCAGACTCGACGACTTCCAGCCTCCCGAACAAGCCGGTTTCCGAAAAGGCTTTAGTACCATAGACCACATACATACCCTTCCGTCCTTCCCTTCCGTCGAAATTTGGGCGGTGCTACAGTCTCTTCAGCGGTGCCAAGTTGACTGTCGGTATATCAAAGTGCTGAAGTGTTTGTACAGTAGGGCTACGATGGCTATCCGAGTACAGAACCAGAGTACTAAACCTATCCAACTGCAGAGAGGTGTAAGACAGGGTGACGTTATTTCCCCGAAACTCTTCACCACTGCATTGGAAGATGTTTTCAAGCTACTAGACTGGAAAGGATACGGTATTAACAACAATGGCGAGTACATCACTCACCTTCGATTTGCCGACGATATAGTACTTATATCAGAATCGCTGGAGGACTTAAGCACTATGCTCAATGACCTCAATAGTGCCTCCCAACGGATAGGTCTTAAGATGAACATGGACAAAACAAAACGACCTGGTAAGACATGCAGGAAGTCGATGGATGCAGGTGGCTCATTAACTCTATAAGTCATAATTTGTCATCTTCCTACCACTTATATGCTGATGATCTCCAAATCTATACTCAGTCCTCTCTTAAAGATCTGTCAGTTGACCCTATTAACGCTGATCTGACTTGTATTTCGAACTGGAGTAAATGCTATGGTTTAACGATTAATCCTAAAAAAACTTAGGCCATTGTCATCGGTAATTCCAGATTAATCAGAAAAATTTAATGGACTACACTCTAATCCCTTACAGTAACAAGGTTAAAAACCAGGGGTTGTATCTCGACTACTGTATGTCTTGAACCTCACACGTTAATGAGGTTTGTTAAAAAATTTTTGCTGCATTAAGCTCTAGATTCTTCTAGATTACGTAATTTTCTTCCCACAGTAACTAAAGTTCAGCTCGCCAAGTCTCTACTTCTGCCTATCCTTGACTGTGCTGATATATACTTCTGCCTATCCTTGACTGTGCTCATATTAGCTATCTTGACATTACCAAGGAGCAGTTTGATAAGCTTGAGCGCATTCAAAATTTATTTATAAGATTTATATAAATATGATAATATCTCTTAATTTCGCAAACGGCTTAAATAGCTCCCGATCCGCCTTCACGGGAATACTCACATTCTCTGCGCTTTGTATGGCGTGTTGTTTAATCTTTCCACTCCTCATTATTTAAAAGACCGTTTCCGGTATCTTTCCCATAATCTATCCCTTACCCATAATCGGTTCCGCCGATCCTCTGTCAATCTTTCTCTCTCTACTCCTTTGCACTCTTCCTCCTTTTTTAAGTAAGCCCTTACTGTAACTGATGTGAGAACCAAAGGCACCATAGATCTTATAGATAGATATTTAATTGACTAATCATTGGGATGCGCAAGATTTCTGGAACTGCGTTCTTCAATTTGCCTGCCAATCATGACAGTTAAGGCAATCTTCCCTACAATAGGAGAGGCCTAAACGCATCACAGAAAATTTAGATAGATAATTATTTATTGCACGCGCAAAAACAAAAAAGCATCAAACAAAAAGTACAGTACAAAATTTTAAAAGTTAGAACAATGGGCGGTTTTATTGCTAAAAACAATTTCTTTTAGACAACATTTTGAGAGACCGGAAAGCGTTCATCCGGGTAGATTTGTTTATGACTTTGTTTTGGCATATAGTCTGACACAACTGGTTACCTTGCTTACGCCGATCCCATATGTGGAAGATCGTGTACCTTCCCTGTTGGACCTTTTTCTGACCTCTCATCCGGATGGATATCAGGTCTCCGTCAATGCCCCTCTTGGTTCCTTGAGCCACTGTCTGATTCGGAGCACAATGCCACTCACGCTCCCATCGCGGTAGCGTTCTGCAAGTTGCCGCCGTGTTTGACATTATAGGAACGCGATATTTTCTGCATACCACCCTTTGGGGCGGTTTTAACTTTCACCGGATGATCCCAGCGTTGTTGCTAATTCTGTCTCTGATGTGGTGCAACAGGAAATAGAATTTTCTTATTACATCATCTGTAGTACCTATCGGAGGCAGAACACAGCCATTGTTTGATCGCTCCTGCAAAATTGCATTACGCCATAAGCAGGAGTGCTACTAGGCCTGGGCTCACCCATCAACGTCTCTGGATGCAAATGCCACCGCTCTTAAAAAGAAAAATAAATTCCTCCTCCAGGTCCTTCAAAAGTGTCGCTGCCAAGGCAAAGTCAGAGCTCATCAGCTTAATGGGCGAGAAACTAGTTCGACTTCTTTGGGAAACTCGTGCATTCTGGTCTAAGGGAACTTCTGTCAGACATCTCTCTCACCTCTGCACAAAAAGGACGACTCACTGGCTCACGCCGTAAAGGAGAAAACAGATCTGCTGAGCTCTCTCTTTGCATCCAACTCGACTCTTGATGACGGGGAGAATATAATGCCAACCGTCCCGCGGTGTGAGTGCTCCATGCAGGATGTGCTGTTTACCCAGCACTCGGTGCGTATATCACTTCTTTCCTTGGTCGTCAACAAGTCAGGTGAACCTGATGGCATCCCTCTTATTGTGCTGAAGACGTGAGCTCCAGAGTTTGGCACCGGACCGTTTTTCCGGACCGATACGTCTTAGGGACCTTCAAGAAGACCCTCCCCCTACCCCTTTTTGAGAGGCCGGCAACGCATCCACGATTCCCCTGGTGTGGCAGTTGTTCATGGGTGGCGGTAGTCACTTTCCATCAGGTAAGCCGCATGCTCATTTGCCCCCTCTCCTATAAAAAAATCTTAGTGAGGCGCTGAGGCCCTGAATATATCGTTAATATATCCTTATAACATCATCAGCAGTGGACTAATACGACTTGTTATTGTTGTTGGTTATGATGACAGAGACAAATGCAGATTAGATACTATTTCATAATATTTAATGATATCACGATGTTATACAACTTTGTAGGAAAAGTTGGAAACAAACTTGGAAGAAAATTTATTGCGATTATGAGTATTTTATTAAGTTGAAGCGTAAAGTTTAATTCGTTTCTTGGTTCGTCTGTGGGTCTATCCGTAGGTTATTTTATGGATCGATTGACTAAATAACTAAATGCTTTTACCAGATAAGTATCTTTCTAGGTATTCGCGACAGTCAAAAGTATAAATAAATCATCATCACTCATCATAACAAAACTAAGCCGCGGGTACAGCTAGTTTTATTATCTATTGAGAAAAGATTAAAGAAAATAATACGAATTAAACCGTAAATCATCCCGTGTAGTGCCAGCGCTTTTAATATTAGCGTTAAATTGACTATTATGGTTTCATTGTTTAATATGAAAACTAATAAATAAAAGCTGTTTCCGAAATACCGTATCTCGTAGTCATCCATAACGCTTCCTTGACGTATGATCGTAGTTCGTTTGACATGAGCACAAATTGTATTCATAAGCTCCGATGTTAAGGCGCGTTTCCATTGAATGCATTCGATTAACAAAATTTTAATATTATTTAATAGAATAATATTTGTAAAAATCTTTAAATTTATAAAAAATGATTTAATTAAAACAGAGAGGATTGTTAAGAGATTACATGATAACTACTGTTTCAGTCTTAAATGGTAAATGTACGAGCTTAAAAAAGCCTTTTAGAACTGATGCTGTTAGAGTCCAACACCTCACAGGCACACCAAGTAAATTTCCAACGGACAACTATATTTCTAGAAATTAAAAATATAGAAGAACGTCAGATAACATAGGGTCTGTGGTCGCTTCCTATAATATTCTTATAAATGATGTGTTGTATATACGAACATATAGGAAATATTCAATCCATGACGCTGTAAATTAAATCGAACTAAAAGAATTGGTTGATCATGATGGAAAAAGTTTCATTTTTAATTTGATTCTGAAAAGCTGCAGTGAATATAATGCAAGCCGTAGCCTTTTGTGACTTGAAATAAAAGAGAAAAATTTCCAATTAACTTTGAAATCGTCCTGTTTTTATCGGCTATTGACTACTTGCCGATAAATTATGTTGGTCGTACTTATCTGGATCTATTAAATCCTGTAGATACGCGTAGTAGGTCAGTACATAAATTTTCATTTCACAATTTCAGCGGTGCCAGTAGCGATCGAACTCTGTGTACTCGTGTACATACAATAAAATTTTAACGCGATTGCTATTCTTTTGAGCTATGATGGCTCAACTGAATCGGTAATTATTAATGGCCAAGCAGAAGTTGTTCTTCCCTTTCTAGAAGGTGATGAAATTAGCCCCTCCCCGAATTCACTCCGGAATTTTACCACGTAAATATAAAATTTATTAATGGCTTGAATACAGTAGTACAGATTTTATTATTTTTGGCAATTAATTATCATAATAATATATAGTAATGTATAGTAATGTTAAGTCGTTGGGAAGTGACGACAAACTGCTACGTCGGTGCAGTCAGTCAGCGCCCTGCCAAGAGGTATGAGTGCCATGCCTAGGGAAAATTGTGGGTGCAAAGGTTCGTCTGTACATATGCCCGAATCACGAAACGGTGCCGGGCTTGGGCACCTTTGATGGCACAAAGAGGAACGCGTATAGGGCCGCTTCCTGGAGGTTGTCAGGGTGCGTCTGGACCTGGCGCTGAAAGCGACAGCATGCGGGCCGCCAGCTAAGTGCAAGGAGCTGCACGACCACCTCGCATCCATCATCTTCACCATATGGCTTGGTTTCGGCATGGTCTATAAATCGTTGGAGAGACCAATGGTAAGTCGTAAGTAACGGGCCCAGCATCGAATCAGGCCGATACAGTCGCATTCTGGTGCGGCCTCTGGTCAGAGCCCGTAAATCACAGTAAGGGCCCTTGGACGGAAGCCGTGGCGTGTCAGTGTGCAAGTATTAAGCCCATGGACCCCGTCACCATAACGCTGGATGACGTAGCTGAGGCGTTCCGTAGTGCCCCCAACTGTAAAAGTCCGGGATTCAACCGACTGCATCACTACTGGCTGAGGGGTTCGTGGTGTGTAATGTTGTACTTGCCCGACAGTTTCAAGAAGCTTTCAACCAGAAGTTTTTCCCTAGGTTCTTCACTACTGGGATCCCTCATTTGAAATAAAGAAAGAAAGAAATGCATTTTATTTCAGTTTAAGCACGCAACATAACAATTAAAAAGTAATAAAATGCCATTAGAAAAATAAAATAAAATTAAAATTGGTTGGTTTGCATTTAGACCAGGGTACCACAGATGCGAGAAAATACTGCCCCATCACGTGACTACCAACCATATACAATGAACTTACATCCATTTTGAGTGCGAGAATCACTCGTCACCTGGACTCAAATCGGGTGATGTCTCACGCCAAAAATGGATGTCAGGGCGGTGGTCGTAGTACCAAGGAACCACTCCTTATTGACGCGGTCATTGGCAAAGTGGTAAAATGCAACCGTCGGAACTTCTCCGCCGCCTACACAGGATAGACTACAGAAAGGCATTTGACTTGGTTCCCTATACATGGCTAAAGAGGACCCTCAATCTTTACAACATTGACTGTAAAGTAATATGTTTTCTCGAGCAATGTATGCGGCAGTGGATTACGACCCTTTGTCATGTGGGCGAGCGGTTGACGGCTGTGGAAAGCCATATAAAGATAAGAACGGGTACCGTCTAGGGCAATTGTCTGAGTCTAATCTGGTTCAGCCTCTCTTTTAACCCTCTTAGTACTTTACTGAAGGGCTCCGGGAGGGGATTTCAGCTAGGAGGTACAAAAGTGACCGACCTTTTCTATATGAATGATCTGAAATTATTCACTTCCAGACGCTCCGACCTTATGGAATTGATAAACATCACTTATGATTTTAGCAATTCTATTAGAATGGAGCTGGGAACGGATAAGTGTCCGGTCTTCTATGTTGAAAGGAGAAGGGTTGTTTACTCTGAGAGCATAGACTTATCTGTGTCTATTAACTTAAAAACCTTTCCGAGGCTGAAACATACCGATACCTAGGTATGTCACAGAACATCGGAATCGATGAGGCGGGTATGAAACAGTCGGTTTGCGACGTGTTTTATGCAAGCTTGACCAAATTGCCTAAAAACCTTTTATCCGGTGTGAATAAGACACACGCATATAACGATTTAGTCATGCCTGTCCTCATGTATACCTTTGGCATACTCAGGTGGACTCAAACTGAACTTAACGCCCTGGATAGAAAAGTCCACACTACCATGATGTCCCGTAGAATTAATCATCCGAGATCATCGATAATGAGGCTGTACTTGCCGCAAAAGCACAGTGGGCGTGGCTTTTTAAGCGCGCTCACCATGCATAATCGTGAAGTGTGTAGTCTCCGTCATTATTTCCTGGCGAGATCGGATGATCCATTCTATAATGGCATCATTTCTAGTGATAAAAGGCTTACCCATCTATCCTTAGTCAACGAGCAATGGCAAGACCTAGCAGTACATAGCATTTCTGACCGCGAGACCGTATGTAAGGAGAAAGAGCTCCACGGGAGATACTACAGGGCTCTATATGAGCCTTTTGTAGATACAGTCGTCTCTTTTAACTGACTACTTTTCGGTGATCTTTACAGGGAAACCGAGGGTTTTGTATGCGCAAACAGGATCAGGTAATTAAGAACTACAACTATTGGAGATATATCCTAAAGGATGTCACCGTCGATATAAATGTCAAACTTGTCGTCATCCCGTTGAGTCACTTAGGTATGTCATCTCCGTTTGTTCGGCGCTTTCTTACTCTGAGTACTTGCATAGGCACAACCTAGCAGTCAGGATTCTTCACCAGGAGCTCGCTCTGAAATACGATCTCGTGGACCGGGAATTGCCGTATTACAAGTACTTGCCGGAAGCCATGCTCGAAAATGATCGCGCCAAGCTCTACTGGGACTGGGCCATCATCACAGTTAGGACTATCCTTACAAATAAGGCTGATATTGTGCTGATGGACCGGGCACAGTTAAGGATATTTTTGGCCGACATTAACATTCCATGTGACGAGAACCTCGTGTAAGCCGAAACAAATAAGCAACCAAAATATCTGGACCTGGCTCACGAAGTCACTGAAATGTGGGGTGGTCTGCCAACCGAAATTATTCCTGTTATCGTCTCTGCGAATGGGCTAATGCCGGCCAGCCTCTCGGGTCATCTGAGGTGACTAGGACTCTGTGACGGACCGCTTCGGGCTCAAACACAGAAGGTGGTGCTCCTCGATACCACTCGCATCGTCTGCCGGTTTCTATCCCTTTCCTCCTAAACCTCAACTGTTTGGTCCCCTACGAGGGCTTCCATCTGGTTGGGCTTTTATTTATTTATTTTATTTTATTGATATTTATGTATATTTATCATTTTCATTCACAATTATATATATATATATATATATATATATATATATATATATATATATATATATATATATATATATATATATATATATATATATATATATATGGAAGTCAACCAGATAAGAAAAATATATAGACACCCCGAAAATAATGTCTTTCATACCTAATTTCAGTCACGGCGGCCAGTCTCAGCGGAGACTAACCATTAGCACAAGACAGGATTACGGTGCCCAATTGTATGCGCAAGCACAAGTGCACTCTATTCCCTCACTCTCTTAGTCCGATACGATAATTCGACACAAACGGAGAGAGATCAGGCGCAGTGCCAATGAGTTTAGCTGCTTTCCTAGGCACGGGGGTGAAGTCTAGAGTCTAGAAGACTGTAATATAAATACATTCGATCTTAAGTGGATGCAAGTGGCTCAGGTTCATGATTTGTGACGCTACTTTTGGGAGGCCTTAGTTCAGCAGTGGACTTGAGAAAGGCTGGAATGATGATTATGATAATTATGATATTAAGAAAAACGACGGGTTGCACACCGGGAGTGCCGGCAGAAGTGAAAACTTGAATATTAACGTTGTGCATTTTTGATATTTTGGAATGATTAGGGAATAATTTTGCACGAATTGCTTTAATTATCACACTTGAACATTCGCGTAAGCGCCCTGCGCCGCCCAAACGGAGCAGCAGGCTTCGCCGCACCGTAGAAAGTGAGGGGGATACTTTCTCTCCTACGCCGCGCCGGCTGTCTCTCTCTCTCCATCTGTCTTACGAATTTTTGATCAGGGTCATGTGTCCTGACGCGAGTTCAACATTTTTTACCCATTACAAAAAAGTGTACAACGCCTACAAAGTTTTCACTTCAATAACATTTTCCAACATTCAATAGGCGAGGCGTTCAGGCTTTGCAATGCATAGAAATTCAATTTCAGAATCATCACCACATCCCTTTCTTCTCGAGACCTCCACTGAAAATTCTCCCTAAGAATTCCTCAAAACACGGTTATAAATCAAGGCAATCTGATGATTGTAAATTTCCATAGGTTGGTTTCTTTCTTAACAGTCTGTTTAACAGACAGAGTCTGTCACGTAAAATAGCACACTCCAAAAGGCTACAAGTGTTATCTATCACAAGTGTCATAGTCCAAATAATCTAAACAGATATTTCATTTGTTCATATTTCTCTCAAGCCCAAGTTATCCCACGTCTTGCCACAAAAATATATAATGTAATTCGTTAATGTTTTCGATTCTTTGTTTTTTTTAATATGATTTTACTAAATCAATAGTTTTTATTACAATTTTGCAGCAAAAAAAAATCCAGGCTTCTTTCTATTATTGCGGCGTTATGTGGAGATTTAAGATAATCATCAAATACTACCTATTTTATCAATTTTGCAAAAAAATCTTAAAGTTTTTTTGATAAAATATAGCCTAAATTGTGATTAGCTCTATATCTCTCTCTATCTGTTGTTGAAGTTTCATCACAATCAGTTCAGCCATTCCAAAGTTTAGCTCGGACGGACAGAAAATTTCATTGTCTTAATGGCGTTCATATAACTGCCTAATCTCAACAAAAGACAGATATTTTGATATCACAAACAGAAACTACATTTTATTTGTATGTATAGATTTGGTAAACAAATCAGCATTTTAAATTTTGATATAAAAGTAGTTAAATCTATTCTTTTTTTGTCAACATGGATAGATTTTTACCCTGTTACCTATTTTAGACGCCAAATGGCAATGCGTGCACTGCTGTGTTCGAGTTTGAAAAGTATAGAGAACCGGTTTAATTACATACCGTAAAGTATTATATACCATAGTTCTCAGAAGTGAGTAAAGTTATGGCCTATGTACGTCCCACTGCTGGGCACAGACCTCCTATAACTTCTTTTTCACATGTCCACGAAATATTTCATTACTCAAGCATCCAGGTTTCTTCATGATGTTTGCTTCACCGCCTAGCACGGGATAAATTAGTAGTTTGATACCTTATCATCAGGCTATAGTAGAATTGCAAATCTATCCACTATCAATCTAACGACCATATCATAGAAGTGTTGAAACCTACATCAGGCGCCAGATTCTCACCAATTAAGATTTAAAAAAGTGCAGTTGCTGGTCTTGATATTTTATTAACCTAGTTTTGATAAGATGGTTATGCTTTAATATCGAAGTTAATAAGATCTTCATGGGTTTTTCCATAGTCGCCTCAAAGAGATAATTTGATTAGTGATTCTCGGATAATATAGGACAATGGATGGTTAACATGGCCAAATTTAACAAAAATAGAAGAAAAGCAAATTGAAATAATACCTTTTGGTGATATAAAAGAATTTTCCAACTCATGCCCGCAAATCACTTCAAACAGCGGTCCGATATCTTAATTTTCGCTCGATCCATGTCATCGTTTCCTACCTTTCAATGTTTTTTGGCGTCCAATGTTTGCAGACGAACCACACCGAATTTTTCGCCTCGCCAGTGATTTTTTAATCTCGGCACTTATGATTTTGGTCGACGTCGTTCAGTGTTTAAGGTATAATATAACTTTCTTGTTCAGTAAAAGCTTTTCTTTACTGGTTTATCATGGCGTCGTGTAATAAGCACATAATATTTTTAATAAGTGTACGTTGCGAACTACAACTTTGCGGCAAATGAATATGTTAGGGCCATGTCGAGAAAGGAATGAACCATCGAAAATGATACCTCACTATTTGAATCACGCATTTATTTACCACGCATTTGGTAACCACATTAAATTCTGGTTCCGTGCACAATTGAACTAACTAGCATGAATTTTCTTGAGATATTAAAAATTAATTAATATAGCCTCTTTATTTCCATAATGAATGACTTAAAAAGAACCAATAGTATCTTAAGATTACGATTTACATAATTATGCATGCATATAACAAAATAATACAATTCATAATTATCAGAATTAATAATTTACAATCGAATAATTTTTAAATTTTATATAAATTTCGAAATATTAAATAAAATAAATTTTCAGATCAGTTTGTGTACAAAATTCACAACATAATTCATTACGGACCCCTCAACGGGTGAAGGCCTCCTTCATTTTTTTCCACGTCTGTCTGTCCTTTGCCTTCGTGATCCAATTTTCACCGGCTTTTCTTATTATCTCGTCAACCCATTTTTCTCTCGGTCTACCTCTGTTCCTTTTTTTTGGTGGTCCTTGCCAGTAAGTTACTCTCTGTGTCCATTTTTCTTTGTTCATACGCTCAATATGACCCGCCCATTTCCATTTTTGTTTTTGGGAATGTTCCAAAGCATCTATTATTTTTGTTGTATTTCTTACGTCTATGTTTCTTTTTCTGTGTTTTCTTTTCTTGAGATATATTACGTCTATAATTAACTCAGAACAATCACTGATATTCACCACTTTCAAAATGCTAATGTATTTTTTTATATTATATAGATAACCAAACAAAATGCAATAAAATTATACTTAAAAAACACAAATTTTAAACAGTTCTGTACCAGATTATTATCCTACTAATATGTTGAACCCCCATTATTATAATAATTACAAGAGAGATCTACTTTTCGGTAGACACAAAAGGAATTACTATATTTTCAATGATAGTATCCATATGAGGCAGCATGCAATGTGGGAAGATGAAATAAAACTTACAGCAGGACCAAACTGGAGAAGGGTTGCTCAAGATAGACAACAATGGAAATCGTAGGAGAGGCCTTTGCCAATAGGTACGCCGAACTAAGAGACATTTTATAGTTAGTAGATTCTTTTATCTTAAGTTTTAATGTTAAATCCTATTAGATCGGAATAATCGGCTTTATTATTATTATGGGGTATCTATATAATTTTCTCACCTGGTTGGGTGCTATAAATATATAATTATAAATTAAAATGAAAAGATAAATATACATAAATATCAATAAAATAAAATAAATACAAAAACTACATAAATAAATAAGATCCAACCAGATGGGAGCCCTCGGCAGGGGAGACCAAACGGCCGAGGGTTAGGGGGAAAAGTAAAGAAACCGGCGGACGATGCGGGCGGTATCGAGAAGCACCGCCTTCTGCATTTGAGCCCGGAGCGGTCCGTCACGGAGTCCCAGTCGCCTCAGATGACCCGAGAGGCTGACTGGGATTAGCCCGTTTGCAGAGACGACTACAGGAATAATTTCGGTCGGCAGACCACCCCACATGTCGGTCACCTCGTGAGCCAGGTCCAGATATTTTGTTTGCTTGTCTGTTTCGGCTTTCACGAGATTCTCGTCATACGGAATGGTAATGTCGACCAAAAATATCCTTAACTGTGCCCGGTCCATCAGCACAATATCAGGCTTATTCGCAAGAATAGTCCTGTCTGTGATGATGGCCCGGTCCCAATAGAGCCTGGCGCGATCATTTTTGAGCACGGCTTCCGGCAAGTACTTGTAATACGGCAATTTCCGATCCACGAGACCGTATTTCGGAGCGAGCTCCTGGTGAAGAATTCTGGCTACTAGGTTGTGCCTGTGCAAGTACTCAGAGTTAGAAAGCGCCGAACAACCGGAGATGACATGCCTAAGTGACTCCCCGGGATGGCGACAAGCTCGACAAACGTCGACAGTGCCATCCTTTAGGATGTATCTCCGATAGTTGTTGGTCTTAAAAACCTGATCCTGTATTGCACAGACAAAACCCTCGGTTTCCCCGAAGAGGTCACCAAAACGTAGCCAGTTGAGGGAGGCGGCTGTATCTACGTGAGGCTCATGAAGAGCCCTGTAGTACCTCCCATGGAGCTCCTTCTCCTTCCATACGGTCTCCCGGTCGGAAATGCTCTGTACTGCCGGGTCTTGCCATTGCTCGTTGGCTAAGGATAGAGGGGTAAGTCCTTTATCACTAGAAATGACGTCATTATAGAATGGATCATCCGATCTCGCCAGGTAGTAATTACGGAGGCTGCACACTTCGCGATTATGCATGGTGAGCGCGTTCAGGAAGCCACGCCCACCATGCTTTCGCGGCAAGTACAGCCTCATTACCGACGATCTCGGATGATGCATCCTATGGGACGTCATTGTAGTGCGGACTTTTCTATCCAGGGCGTTAAGTTCAGTCTGACTCCACCTGAGTATGCCAAAGGTATACATGAGGACAGGCATGACCCAACCGTTATATGCATGTGTCTTATTCACACTGGACAAAAGGCTGTTAAGCACTTTGGTCAAGCGTGCATAAAACACGTCGCAAACTGACTGTTTCATACCAGCCTCATCGATACCGATGTTCTGTGACATACCCAGGTATCGGTATGTTTCAGCCTCGGAAAGGGCCCTTAAGTTGACGGGCATAGATAAGTCTATTCCCTCAGAGTTAGCAACCCTTCCCCTTTCAACATGGAGGACCGCACACTTATCCGTCCCCAGCTCCATTCCAATAGAACTGCTAAATTCACAAGTGATGTTCAGAAATTCCATAAGATGGGAGCGATTGGAGGCGAATAATTTGAGGTCATCTATATAGAAAAGGTGGGTCACTTTTGTACCTCCCTTCCGAAGCTGAAATCCTCTCCCGGAGCCCTCCAGTAAAGTACTGAGAGGGTTCAAAAAGAGGCAGAACCAGATTGGACTCAGACAGTCGCCCTGGAATATACCCCTTCTTATCCTTATGCGGCTTTCCGCAGCCGTCATCCGCTCGCCCAGATGACAGAGGATCATACTCCACTGCCCCATACACTGCTCGAGGAAGTCTTGAACTGTACAGTCAATCTTGTACAGCTCGAGGACCCTCTTTAGCCATGTATGGGGCACCGAGTCAAATGTCTTTCTATAATCTATCCAAGTGGCGGAGAAGTTCCGACGGTTGCGTTTCACCACTCTGCCAATGACCGCGTCAATGAGGAGTGGTTCCTTGGTTCCACGACCGCCGCCCCGACATCCATTTTGAGCGCGCGACATCACCTGATTTGAGTCCAGGTGACGAGCGATTCTCGCGCTCAAAATGGATGTTAGTGTCTTGTATATAGTCGGTAGACACGTGATGGGGCGGTATTTGCTCGGGTCTGTGGCACCCTGATCTTTAGGAACCAAATGAGTGATCCCAGTAGTGAAGAGGCTTGGGAGCGACTTCTGGTTGAGAGCCTCTTGAAACTGTCGGGCGAGCACAGCGTGACACACCATGAACCCCTTCAGTCAGTAGTGATGCAGCCCGTCAAGCCCTTTTTTAGGACTTTTCAAGTTCGGGGCCTTACGGACCGCCTCAGCTACGTCATCCGGCGTTATGATGACGGGATCCATGGGCGTAATACCCGCACACTGACTCACCACAACTTCCGTCCAAGGGCCCTCGTTGTGGTTTACGGGCTCTGACCACAGGCTGCGCCAGAATGCGACCGTGTCGGCCTGATTTGGTGCTGGGCCCGTTCCACTTACTATTGGTCGCTCCAATGATTTGTACAGCCTCTTCTGGTCACTCTGGAAGAGACGATTCTGGTTGAACCGTGTCGACCTCTCGGTATATCGCCGAATCCGTTTCCCCAAGCAGCGATTCTTTGCTTTAGGTCGTCTATGCGCTCCGTCAGTTTTTGCGTTATATCCGGCTGGGACAAACTAACATTTGTCCCAGCTAACGCCATCCTGACGGTGCGCACAATCCTTGGCCTGGTATTGCCTGACCTGAAGCATATCAGTCTGCCGATGAGGGCCCTAGCCCTTGCGATACGTTCCTCAATTCTTCTTCTTCATGCTGGGATAGCGCTACTATGGCCAGTAGCACGTCCAGCCGTGGAAACCTTGGCGCCTATGATACGGCAGACTGCCAACGCAGCGCCAAAAAGAATTGAGTCCGTCTCGCAAAGGTCCCGGCTGGCTTCCAAATAGGTCACCAGCATTGGGTTCAGAGCCCTCACGACAGCCCGATTCCGCTTGCTTAGGGCTATGCGGGGAATTATTTACGGTAAGTGTTTTCACTTCTCAGATTTAGGCTGGATTTCAACTACATTTACGGGCCGAAGCCAAAGCAAATGCAGCGTGTGGTGTGTAGTGTAGTTCATATGATTTGATGAGGTCCTTTTTCGTTTTCTTCTATCTGCATGAATTTCCTAACTATTCTGCATGTATTTAATATAGCTGCTTTTTGAAGTGTAGTATAGAGAGTTTCTTTTAGTTGTAATAATTTTAAGCTACGGAGGAGATGATTTGGGATGGCACCTGTTGTGGAGAGGACTATAAGGACCACATATACTTTTTCTTATTGCCAGATTCTAGTCACTTCATCTTTAAGTTTTGCGTACTTACTATTTTTTTCAGTTATCGTCTTCTTCAAGTTGTGTGTGTTGGGGACTGCAATGTCTATCAGGTAAGTAATATTATTTATTTTATCTTGTAGAATTATATCTGGTCGGTTATAGTGGATTGTCCTATCGGTGAGAATGCCGCGGTCGTAAAAAAGTTTATGTGTAGTGTTTTCTAGAGTAGGTTTTGGTGTATAATTGTAGTACGGAGTGTTGGCATATTGAATGAGTGCGTGTTTGAGTGCTAGTTTTTGGAGAATGACATTGGCCACCCGGTTGTGTCTGTGAGTGTAGTCAGTCTGTGTAAGAGTTGTGCATGCGCCTGTGATGTGTTGAACGGTTTCTGGATGTGTGTGGCAGTTGCGACATTTGTCATTATTTACTGTAGGATCTTTGATTATATATTTTCTGTAATTTTTTGTGTTTATGATCTGATCTTGAATAGCTATTATAAATCCTTCTCTTTCTGAGAATAAGTTGCCTATTTTCAGGCACTTATTTGAAGCTTACTTATTTATGTGGGATTACTCTAAGTCATGAGGGTGCCGACCGTGGAGAACTTTCTTCTTCCATTCGTCAATTTTATGTGTCTGTGGGTTATCACTGGTAGTGTTTTGGGATTCAATCTGATTGCTTAAGTTAAGTGAAATGTAGTTAAAATCATTCGTTACGATGGCTTTATGAATATTGCTAGTATGGGATTTTGTATAGAAGAATGATTTTAATCGACTAACTTTTTTCCGCCATAGGTGCTGGATATCTATTAGGTCTCTCCCTCCATGTTCTCGTTTTATTGTTAGTCTCTCTATGGCGGATTTAGGGTGTAGGTTGTTGTGTTTCGTGAGTGTTGTACGTGTAGTTCGCTCTAATTGTTCTGCGTCAGTTTTGGACCATTTTATAACTCCGAATGAGAACGTTAATAAGGGGATGACATAGGTGTTAATGGCTTCGATCAGATGTTTACTTGAAAGTTGAGTTTTACAAATGGCGTTAAGTCTTCTCTTGTATTCTGTAGCGAGAGAATTTTTAATTCGTACGTGGTCAAGACTTTTAAGTTGGACATACCCTAAATATTTGCATGAGTCAGTCGATTCCATTGCTGTAATAGCCTCCGTGTCATTTACTACATAGTCGCCGGGCCTTACTTTGCTTCTTACAATGTGAAGTGTTTTACATTGTAAGAGGCAAAGTAAGGAAAGTAGTGACAGGCTGACTGGGATTAGCCCATTCGCAGAGACGACTACAGGAATAATTTCGGCCGGCGGACCACCCCACATATCGGTCACCTCGTGAGCCAGGTCCAGATATTTTGTTCGTTTGTCTGTTTCGGCTTTCACGAGGTTCTCGTCATACGGAATGGTAATGTCGACCAAAAATATCCTTGACTGTGCCCGGTCCATCAGCACAATACCAGGCTTATTCGCAACAATAGTCCTGTCTGTGATGATGGCCCGGTCCCAGTAGAGCCTGGCGCGGTAATTTTGGAGCACGGCTTCCGGTAAGTAATTGTAATAGACCGTATTTCAGAGCAAGCTCCTGGTGTAGAATTCTGGCTACTAGGTTGTGCCTGTGCAAGTACTCAGAGTTAGAAAGCGCCGAACAACCGGATATGACATGCATAAGTGACTCCCCGGGATGGCAACAAGCTCGACAGACGTCGACGGCGCCATCCTTTAGGATGTATCTCCGATAGTTGTTGGTCTTAATAACCTGATCCTGTATTGCACAGACAAAACCCTCGGTTTCCCCGAATAGGTCACCGAAACGTAGCCAGTTGAGGGAGGTGGCTGTATCTACGTGAGGCTCATGTAGAGCCCTGTAGTACCTCCCGTGGAGCTCCTTCTCCTTCCATACGGTCTCCTGGTCGGAAATGCTCTGTACTGCCGGGTCTTGCCATTGCTCGTTGGCTAAGGATAGAGGGGTAAGTCCTTTATCACTATAAATGACGTCATTATAGAATGGATCATCCGATCTCGCCAGGAAGTAATGACGGAGGCTGCACACTTCGCGATTACGCATGGTGAGCGCGCTCAGGAAGCCACGCCCACCATGCTTTCGCGGCAAGTACAGCCTCATTACCGACGATCTCGGATGATGCATCCTATGGGACGTCATTGTAGTGCGGACTTTTCTATCCAGGGCGAGGAGTTCAGTCTGAGTCCACCTGAGTATGCCAAAGGTATACATGAGGACAGGCATGACCCAATTGTTATATGCGTGTGTCTTATTAACACTGGACAAAAGCCTGTTAAGCACTTTGGTCAAGCGTGCATAAAACACGTCCCAAACTGACTGTTTCATACCAGCCTCATCGATACCGATGCTCTGTGACATACCCAGGTATCGGTATGTTCAGCCTCGGAAAGGGCCCTTAAGTTGACGGGCATAGATAAGTCTATGCCCTCAGAGTTAGCAACCCTTCCCCTTTCAACACCGCACACTTATCCGTCCCCAGCTCCATTCTAATAGAATTGCTAAATTCACACGTGATGTTTAGCAATTCCATAAGATGGGAGCGACTGGAGGCGAATAATTTGAGGTCATCCATATAGAAAAGGTGGGTTACTTTTGTACCTCCTTTCCGAAGCTGAAATCCCCTCCCGGAGCCCTCCAGTAAAGTACTGAGAGGGTTCAAAGAGAGGCAGAACCAGATTGGACTCAGACAGTCGCCCTGGAATATACCCCTTCTTATCCTTATGCGGCTTTCCGCAGCCGTCATCCGCTCGCCTAGATGACAGGGGATCGTATTATTATTATTATTATGTGGGCTATCAATGTAGTTTTCTCATCTGGTTGGGTTCTATAAATATATAATTATAAATGGAAATGAAAAGATAAATATACATAAATATCAATAACATAAACTAAATATAAAAATACATATATAAATAAAAGCCCAACCAGATGGAGGCCCTCGGCAGGGGAGACCAAACGGCCGAGGGTTAGGGGGAAAGGGAAAGAAACCGGCGGACGATGCGGGCGGTATCGAGAAGCACCGTCTTCTGCATCTGAGCCTGGAGCGGTCCGCCACGTAGACCCAGCCGCCTCAGATGACCCGAGAGGCTGACTGGGATTAGCCCGTTTGCAGAGACGACTACAGGAATAATTTCGGTCGGCAGACCACCCCACATGTCGGTCACCTCGTGAGCCAGGTCCAGATATTTTGTTTGCTTATCTGTTTCGGCTTTCACGAGGTTTTCGTCACACGGAATGGTAATGTCGACCCAAAATATCCTTGACTGTGCCCGGTCCATCAGCACAATATCAGGCTTATTCGCAAGAATAGTCCTGTCTGTGATGATGGCCCGGTCCCAATAGAGCCTGGCGCGATCATTTTCGAGCACGGCTTCCGGCAAGTACTTGTAATACGGCAATTTCCGATCCACGAGACCGTATTTCAGAGCGAGCTCCTGGTGTAGAATTATGGCTACTAGGTTGTGCCTGTGCAA
Organism: Parnassius smintheus behrii; assembly: GCA_036936625.1. Classification (NCBI taxonomy): domain Eukaryota; kingdom Metazoa; phylum Arthropoda; class Insecta; order Lepidoptera; family Papilionidae; genus Parnassius; species Parnassius smintheus. Next base: position 7,961,626 of record JAUPFT010000004.1, on the reverse strand, counting down.
GTACTCAGAGCTAGAAAGCGCTGAACAACCGGAGATGACATGCCTAAGTGACTCACCGGGATGGCGACAAGCTCGACAGATGTCGATGGTGCCATCCTTTAGGATGTATCTCCGATCGTTGTTGGTCTTAATAACCTGATCCTGTATTGCACAGACAAAACCCTCGGATTCCCCGAAGAGGTCACCAAAGCGTAGCCAGTGGAGGGAGGTTACTGTGTCTACGAAAGGCCCATGTAGAGACTTGTAGAACCTCCCGTGGAGCTCCTTCTCCTTCCATACGGTCTCCCGGTCGGAAACTGTCTGCACTGCCGGGTCTTGCCATTTCTCGTTGGCTAAGGATAGAGGGGTAAGTCCTTTATCACAAGAAATGACGTCCTTATAGAATGGATCATCCGATCTCGCCAGGAAGTAATTACGGAGGCTGCACACTTCGCGATTATGCATGGTGAGCGCGCTCAAGAAACCACGCCCACCATGCTTTCGCGGCAAGTACAGTCTCATTCCCGACGATCTCGGATGATGCATCCTGTGGGACGTCATGGTAGTGCGGACTTTTCTATCCAGGGCATTAAGTTCAATCTGAGTCCACCTGAGTATGCCAAAGGTATACATGAGGACAGGCATGACCCAGCCGTTATATGCTTGTGTCTTATTCACACCGGACAAAAGGCTGTTAAGCACTTTGGTCAAGCGTGCATAAAACACGTCGCAAACTGACTGTTTCATACCAGCCTCATCGATACCGATGTTCTGTGACATACCCAGGTATCGGTATGTTTCAGCCTCGGAAAGGGTCCTTAAGTTGACGGGCATAGATAAGTCTATGCCCTCAGAGTTAGTAACCCTACCCCTCTCAACATGGAGTACCGCACACTTATCCGTCCCCAGCTCCATTCCAATGGAATTGCTAAATTCACAAGTGATGTTTAGCAATTCCATAAGATGGGAGCGACTGGAGGCGAATAACTTGAGGTCATCCATATAGAAAAGGTGGGTCACTTTTGTCCCTCCTTTCCGTAGCTGAAATCCCCTCCCGGAGCCCTCCAGTAAGGTACTGAGAGGGTTCAGAGAGAGGCAGAACCATATTGGACTCAGACAATCGCCCTGGGAGATACCCCTTCCTATCCTTATGTGGTTCTCCGCAGCCATCATCCGCTCGCCCAGATGACAAAGGATCGTACTCCACTGCCCCATACACTGCTCGAGGAAGTCTCTAACTGTACAGTCTATCTTGTACAGTTCGAGGACTCTCTTTAGCCATGTATGGGGCACCGAGTCGAATGCCTTTCTGTAGTCTATCCAGGCAGCGGAGAAGTTCCGACGGTTGCGTTTCACCACTTTGCCAATGACCGCGTCAATGAGGAGTGGTTCCTTGGTTCCACGACCACCGCCCCGACATCCATTTTGAGCGCGCGACATCACCTGATTTGAGTCCAGGTGACGAGTGATTCTCGCGCTCAAAATGGATGTTAGTGTCTTGTATATGGTCGGCAGACACGTGATGGGGCGGTATTTGCTCGGGTCTGTGGTAACCTGGTCTTTAGAGAGCCTCTTGGAACTGTCGGGCGAGCACAGTGTGACACACCACAAACCCCTTCAGCCAGTAGTGATGCAGCCCGTCGAGTCCCGGACTTTTCCAGTTCGGGGCCCTACGGACCGCCTCAGCTACGTCATCCGGCGTTATGGTGACGGGGTCCATGGGCATAATACCCGCACACTGACTCGCCACAACTTCCGTCCAAGGGCCCTCGTTGTGGTTTACGTGCTCTGACCACAGGCCGCGCCAGAATGCGACCATGTCGGCCTGATTCGGTACTGGGCCCGTTCCACTTACCATTGGTCGCTCCAATGATTTATAGAGCCTCTTCTGATCACTCTGGAAGAGACGATTCTGGTTGAACCGTGTCGACCTTTCGGTATATCGCCGAATTCGCTTTCCCCAAGCAGCGATTCTCTGCTTCAGGTCGTCTATGCGCTCCGTCAGTTTTTGCATTATATCCGGCCGGGACAAACTAACATTTGTCCCAGCAAACGCCATCCTGACGGTGCGCACAATCCTTGGCCTGGTATTGCCTGACTTGAAGCATATCAGTCTGCCGATGAGGGCCCTAGCCTTTGCGATACGTTCTTCAATTCTTGTTCTCCAGGCTGGGATAGCACTACTTTGTCCAGTGTAGTAGTGCGTCCAGCCGTGGAAAGTTTGGCACCTATAATACGGCAGATTGCCAGTGCGGCGCCAAAGAGAATTGAGTCCGTCTCGCAAAGATCCCGGCTGGCTTCCAAATAGGTTACCAGCATTGGGTTCAGAGCCCTCACGACAGCCCGATTCTGCTTGCTTAGGGCTATGCGGGGAAGTCGCGGTCGATTTTCGAGAGGCGTACTGCGCGTTTCCATAATCGCCTCGTCCAATGTACTCCTCATTTGCTCTATTTCTAGTTCCTGGGTGAATGTTCCATCATCATTTGAATCAGCAACCACTGGGGTATTCACGGCGGCATCCAGGTGTGCGGGTTGTTCTGCAACTTGTGGCACCGCACCCTCAGTCGTAGCGTTTTCATTTGATGAGGGAACAGCCTCACGTCGCAGCCGTTCGAGTTCGGCGCCATCAAATATATTTGAGCGTAAGATATACCGAACTCGGTCTGCCAGGTTTTGCTCGGTGACAGTAATAGATGGCTTCAGCTCAGTAAAAAGACGATGCATCCCAGCCCGATACGCGAAACCTCCAATTTCTCCCCCTTTCGCCCTAAAATACGCCCGCAATGCGTTTGTATTCATATTGATGGTCCATCGCATGCGGCGTACTCCACCAGTGGCGGGTGCCGATTGCTGGGTCTGCGAAGACCCTGCCGACACCAAGCAAGCTGGTGGGGATGATGGATGCGAGGGGCTGCTGGGTGGTCGTGCAGCACCTCGCGCTCGGCTGGCGGTTCGCATGCTGTCGCGTCCAGCGCCAGCTCCAGACGCGCCCTGGCGACCTCCAGGTAGCGGCCCTTTGCGCAATCTTCTGTGTTCCATCATCCATACAGGGCGTCATTTAACGGGAGATGCCCAGACCCGGCGCCGTTTCATGGTGAGGCCATATGCACAAGCGGGCCCTTGCACCATCAATTTTTTCCGAGGCACGGCGCTCACACCTCTTGGCAAGGTGCTGACTGACTGCGCGGACGTAGCGGTTTTGTCACATAACCGTCACGTCAGCGGGCGATGGGGTCGTCACTTCCCTACGCCTTTTTATTATATTATTATTATTATCATTATTATATCCATATGAGGTAAGTATCAAAATAAATAAAGAAAGAAAGAACATGTTAAATAGTAACAACAATTACTCAAAATAATAATCTTGTCGCAGCAACAAAAGGGCTCCCGACTCAGCATGATGTTACATCAATAAAGTTACAATAAGTATTATTTAAAACAATATAATAAATTTATAAAGGAGGCGAAATCTTTGAATGTTTTCAAACAGAAGTTACTTGCCTACATATATTCACAACAGCTAAATACCTAACCTTAATCATTATTAAATAAAAATAAAAAAACATTATTAAACTTGTTCCACCACCTTATAGTTTGAATAAACAACAAAGATATTCGCTTCTTAAAAGCGACATCTAACAAAGTTATTTATACCCGCACTAAAAATTGTTATTACTAAGTTTATATAGTTATTGTTCTCTGTGACTATTGCCTTATTGAGAAATAAAGACCTTTAAACCGATAATAACTTTAATATATTTATTGCACATTCTTCATTGTGTGCAGCTATATTATGGCTGCAGTATGCTCTCACGGAATATTAGCGTAAACTGCAGTTTAATATCGCTGTGTTTCGTATCGTAAGCTTAGAAAATCGGAGACCGTTTTCAGTTGTAACGAGGTAATTGAGGATATATGTCCGACATGTACCTACATATCCGAACGGATTAGTAAGCTGAAGTAGCAACGGCCCGGCTGTATAGTTCGAAGAACCGAACTCCCATGGGGAAAAAGGTTTTTGACTGGCAACCTCGTACCGGTAGGCAAAGTGTAGGCCAACCTCCCACTAATGAATGATGAATGCAGGTGGCTCGAGGCCGTGTTTTGTGGCATTCCTTGGGGGAGGCCTATGTTAAGCAGTGTACTTGTGGAGGGCTGAAATGATGATGATGATAATGAAGTCGGTCATTATAGGATAACAGACATTTAACTAGATTGTACTGATAATTGAGATGACAAAAAAAGCAATTTTTTATAATGCCAGTATAATAACAGACTGTAAATCACTGCATCTTTAACGTCAGCGCCTACCCATCTTTTGTTAAGGGTAAAATCTGAAAGAAGAAACGAAATACTAAGATGCTAAGAGGAGACATATTTATAATGAGGTTGAAAATTCTCATTCAGCTCAGATGTGGAAATTTTTTAGAACCCTGGGTATTGGCAAATCATATATTGATTCTAATATCTCGTTTGATTTGACTGCACTCAACCGGCACTTTTCTGAGCCTCCGATTTCTATTGATGACTCTATTAAGTCTACTACACTTAATCTTCTCTCCAATATTCCTAAACCGCTGTGTTCTCCTTTTAATTTCAGTAAAGTTACTGATGGTGACATAAAAAAATGCCTTTTAGCCATTTCCACTAAAGCTATTGGCTATGAAAATCTTTGTATGCAAATGATTAAACCTATCACTAATGAACTTGTCCCTATTATCACTCACATTATCTCTTCTTCGCTTGAGACGAGCTCCTTTCCGACTTGCTGGAAAAAAGCATTCGTCATTCCCCTTCCAAAAACTTCTAATCCTAATTCTTTATCCCAATTCCGCCCCATTTCCATTCTTCCGATCTTATCTAAAGTACTAGAAAATATAGTTCAGAGGCAACTATCTCAATTCCTAACTGTTCACAGCCTGCTGAGTCCTTTTCAATCTGGTTTTCGTCCAGGCCATAGCACAGTCAGCGCTCTGATTAAAGTGTCTGATGATATTCGCTGGGCCATGGACAAAAGACTTCTCACTGTTTTAACATTATTGGATTTTAGCAGTGCATTTAATTCCGTTGATTATGACATACTTCTTGGTATTCTTGCGTCCTTAAACATTTCACCATCAGTAATCTCTTGGTTTAATTCTTATCTTAGGGGTCGCTCGCAGTGTGTCCGCCATGAGGAGGATTTCTCCGAGTGGTGTGATCTTACGGCGGGTGTTCCTCAGGGTGGTGTTCTTTCCCCACTTCTCTTCTCTATTTTTATTAATGCTCTCACTACTGTTCTCTCCTCTCATTATCATCTCTATGCTGATGACTTGCAATTATACCGTCATTTCAAAGTCCAAGATATAGATGAGGCTATTAATAAGATGAATGCTGACTTAAGTAGCATAAGCAGTTGGGCAAAATCGTTTGGTCTTCGTGTTAACCCTGCTAAATCCCAAGTAATGATTATCGGCAGCTCATATATGCTTAATTTATTAGATCGTTCGAAGATCCCTGCAGTTACGTATGATAATACTCAAATTCCATATACAGAGACCGCTAAGAACTTAGGTGTTATTTTTGATAATAATTTGTCTTGGGTCGCTCAAATTAATATGATTAGCAGAAAAGTGAACTACTCTTTTCAATCTCTCAAGCGTCTCCAGATGTTTTTACCGTTAAAAACTAAGATAACCTTAGCTCAAGCACTTCTTCTTCCTCTCATTGACTACGCTGATGTTAGTTTTTTGGATGCTTCAGAGGAGCTGTTGAACAAACTGGAACGTGTTCAAAATTTGTGTATACGTTTTATTTTCGGTCTTCGTAAGTTTGATCATGTTTCAGAGTACAGGGCTCAATTAAAATGGCTTCCTATCCGTAGACGTCGAGACTTACATGTGTTATCATTTCTATACTTTCTACTCTTTAATCCTCTTGCACCTCCATATCTCCGCGAGCGTTTTGAGTATCTTGTACCCCGTGAAACTCAGTGCCGGACCACTAAACAACTACTTCTCAAAACTCCTTCTCATTTCACAAGCCGATGTGGTGGATCCTTTACAGTAAGGGCGGTCAAGCTATGGAACTCACTCCCACATGACATACGTGCTAGCTCTTCTCTTGATATATTTCGGAGCAGAGTAAAGAAATATTATCTGTCAACTTAGAATTATAAATATTTACATATTTTATGTATTTATATGTATAATTGTATATATATGTATGTGTATGTATGTATGTATGTGTATATATGTATATATATGTATGTATGTATGTATATATATATATATATATATATATATATATATATATATGTATATATTTATTGTCTTTATTGGTATATATGTATGTAAATCAATAGAAATAAGAATAAAAGAAATAAGAAAATAAATTATACTTATATGTTATACACTTATATGATAATTGTTAACTGTAACTTATAGCCAATTTCTATTAAGTAGCGTTATGTTAATTATTAAGTACGCACGCTGCTACCTACTTGCTTTATATATAAAACTATTTCTCTCTCCCAATAGGTTTGCTGGAAGAGAACTCTTATTAGGGTTAAGCTCGCCTTTGTACATTTATTTAAATATTTAATAATTGTTACCAACTTATTGTGTGTACAATAAAGAATAAAGAAAGAATAAAGAATACAGTCCACCTGGTGACAAGTAGCTCCAGAATTCCATTGACACCTGCAGCCACGTTCAAGCAGAAAAATCTACAGATTCGTTGTCAATGAGGACTAAGATAGAATTTTTCACAATCTGTTTTATTATACTAGCTTCTTCTAATCTTCTGACAAGAATACAGAAGTGCATGTTCTGCTATTTGGCAGTAGAAACAGGTGGTATCTATCCCGGCGTACTCAAAGGTATAAAGAGAATCCCACCACCGAGTGAAAATTTCTCTTTCTTATCACCAATGATATTATAACAATAAGTTAATAATATGTCGTCGGCAGATTGTATGATTCATCACTAAACAAATGGAGTCGTCTATTTGCTAACACTCGCAGATTTGCAAAATGCCGGAGGCAAATTGATAATGCTTCCGATCATATCTGCCACCATTTCACGATTTGTCCGATAATCTATCCGCCATATCACTTTGTGCCTAATTTATAGCCGCCGCACTACTGGTTAAACTGTTACGGATCTCATTCGAGTTTGTGAATTTTATTATGATGATTTCACGTTTTTGGCAAGGTAAACAGAAGCCATAGTAATAAATTTGTTTATAATGGTATATATATATATATATATTTATGACTTTTATGTATATACTTTAAAATGTATACTTTAAGTAAATTGTTGATCCGTTATTTTTTTAAGGAAAGTTAGCACCGATTACGACGCAGACGCAATACCAATACTAATGCTAATATTTATCAGGATCCCGCTGAAAATTTTTAGCATTACATCGCTCACGGAAAGTAATTTTTTGCTGAAATTTATTTTTATCTATGTTTCTAATATTTTGTAACTTTTCTGTTTACTTATAAATGTATACCATGGGAGTGTATTTATGCCAATAAAACGCATATCTAAGTCTATGTCATGTCTTAATCATATGCCTGATTCCTCGACAGGGCTACAATAGTAAATTGTAAACGGCGTTAGAATCTTCATTGCTTACGGAATTTCACAAAACAATGAACGTTTTCAAACAGACTATTTCGTTTGTATAATAACGAATTATAACATCTGCTGCCGGTCTGCATATACAATATACATCCTGAAATACGTGTGTTCCCAACACTACGTTAAAATTACGAAACACAATTCTGACAATACGCGTGACATTTGTTTTGATAACAGCTACAGGGTCAGAACGTTTCACTATGTTTCACATTTATTTTATTAGTAGCTGTGCCCCGTGGTTTCACACGCGTATAACACGCGTCTGAGCCGCGCGACATGACATGACACCTCATTCGTGAATTTTAATCATTTTGGCTAAAAATTGGCCAGATTAATGGGAGTATTTTACCTATCGGCATATGTACGTTATAGACAAAAAAAAATTATATCTACACTCCCTCCCCTTTCCGGCTGAGCATCACACCTCCGAGTCCCCAAAAATGCCCAGAAGCGTGGTTTTTTCAGTTTTAAAGAAAACCATACACGATAAATGAAAAGTGTGTAGGTATCCTTGATAAATTTACTATCAACCATTTATATACACAAAAGCAATATTACTTATAGGTTCCGCGCAATCTGCTACGAAATATGATTTTTTTTATTTGCTAGTGGTAGCGTTTGTACGTCGTTCGCACAAGTTTGTCACAAAATTTTGAAATAAGATAAATAATATTTATAAATGTAGAAATACACTCACTCATATACAATTAAATAACTTAATTCATAAAGATTCGATACGATTAAGTTTTATATATAGCTGGCTTACAAAATTAAAAAAGATGTAATTTTTTACATTAGCGCCTGCCAGTATCGGGCAACTTTCCGTACAGGCCTGTACGTTTGGCGCGTAAAGAAGAAAATTGGCCAGGCGCTTGACGGATAAACAAAATCAATATTTAAGGCTAGCCGAGAGATTTAGCATCGTACTAGATAGTTTATACTATTTCTCATGAATCTGGCTATAATACACAAAAACAATTTTTCAATTTGGGCTGGTAGTTCCGGAGATAAGCGTGTTAAAAAAATACCAAAAAAGTTCTTCCGATTTATTATATTAGAGTGTAGACGTTTTGGCGTTATGAATATATTTTTTTATTTAGGTGTCTTAGATCTTAGTTGGGTGCAGTACTGAAGGTACGAGGCGTCAGGTACTGTGGACACTAATCCGTTTTGCAAGAAGGATTCCGATTTTTACAACGTGAAAGAGTAATGTGGTCTTGTGCATGGTGATAAAGAATAGAAAAATGAAACTTATAATGTTAAAACAATATTTTAATCATGGTCCTAAAATACACGAACGTAATGTTATATTGAAAATGTGTGAAGCACCCTAGGTCCTACAATTTTATTCGTCACACGCGGTATACACTCACACATACAAATGTCCGACTATGACGCCATCTATATTGGAGGCCTACATTTAGTAGTTAACTTTTGATAGGCTGTAACGCATGAATAATTATGTAATATGTGAAAAGCGGAAGTTGATTCCTCATTGAAATTAATATACGTCCTAAAATAGTCAAAGAACTATTTGCATTTTTTTCCAATTTTTTTATTAATGGTTAAAAATTGGAGTTAAAAACTTTCCAGTTCTAGTTAATATTTAAACAAACGGTATTTAATTAAATACTACATATTTTATTTTATTTTAACTTATTTTAAAATTTTGACAATACGAGTGCTTCATCGTGGTATGGCACTTACGGCCACAATACGACGGTTTCTTTCAGCTTTTTAAATATTAATTTTTAGTTCGATCCACGTTACAGTACCTATACCCCTGCAGCGGTATGTTTAGGGTTGGATTCAATTTTATTTAATTATGCTATCTCAAGCAAAATAGCAATAAGCAATACCATCTCCTCATCATTAAAATAAATATATTTTCTTTTATTTCTATATCATCACGATTCGTATTTAGTAAGTATGGAAATGACGGCTGATAGAGAGGAATGGAACAAGAAGGTTTACTGCGCCGACCCCAGATAATGGGAAATGGTTTAGAGAATGATGATGATCATCACGATTCGTATTTGGTAGGAATTGGTATTCTAAATTTTGTATAAAGTTAAAATAAAAGTTTTACCGTTAGTTTTATTTACCGCATTAAATGTAATTTTGCGTTAGTATTGATGAGGTTAAGGCAATTTTTTCAAATTTTATCTATAATATTTATGTATTTAGAAATATATAAGTATGTTTATCAGTTGTCTAGTACCCATAACACAAGCTCTGCTTAGCTTGGGACTAGATGGCGTTGTGTGATAGTTGTGGAATATTATTATTATTATTATTATTATTATTATTAATTATATTATATTATTTTTCAATACTCGTATAAGTACTGGCTTCTGTACTATAGGTAGAATCGAATCGAAATCGAAGTCTAGTAGAACAGAGTTTTGAAGATGGTATGTAAAATATATTTGCCGACGTTTTGGCAGCAACCGACAACAAGCTTTGTCTGCAGTATCACAGTATGTGCCCATGTTGTGTCAAGAGTGCCACTCGCAAGAGCGTTGATTATTAACTAAGCCTATTATCATTTCTGCTATCAAAATTACCTTAGCTAAACATTGATCTGCCCGAAAATTACCTTCGGAGGGAGATATCTGCCACAATTGCGATGCCTAGCAGGGCGCGTTGGCAACCACATTCCTTTATTTTCTTGTTGTTATTAGGACGACAATGATGACACCCTTCACTGGACAATTGTTCTGCATCACACGACCACGTTCATTATTTATTCGTGATTTTTAATAAAATGAGTTGTTAGTAATCTGAATATTTCAATGATCTTAATATATATTTAATTTTAAATTATATTTCCTACTAACAATATGGACAAATGTCGAAAATAAATCTGTTATATTTTATTTTTATTTATTTTTTTATAAAGAACAAGTACAAGCTGTAAGTATAAGCTGAACGTGATCATATTGAGTGTTATTCAAATTATATTCACGAAATATGTCAGATAGGCTTACCTGAGCCGCTGAATGAAATGTTGAATATTCTCTTGTGAAAACACAAACTCGGATGTGGATAATGTCGAAAAAGTTTAACGTAAACAGTGCTTGGATATAAGGCATGAATTATTTTGTATATAAATTTAAGCTTAGTTTCTATACTATTTCTTAAGTGCTATAATATTTATCAGGCTTGTGAAACATTGTTCACCAGAGAATTATTTATGTTTTAAACATTTTAGATGCTCAAAACTAAAATAGCAATTTAAAATGATTATGTCACCTGTGACAAATAGTTAGAAGTAATATTGTTACAAGTCAAATATAAGTAGGATAAGATAGTACAAGTTTGTACAAATACTATAATTGAGATGATCGCTTCCTTACTTTGTTCTCAAATTATAAGTTCTTTTTTAATCTGAGATGCCTAAATGTTTTAAGATGAGACCATTTACATCAACTGAACCCAAGCAATCAAGAACTAGAAACTCCCTAAAAGGACCTATTCAATTTAAAATCAGTAAAACTTTCGAATAAGTGCAGTTCAGTTTTCCACGTGGTAGAGCCATGCTGCAGTTATAATAATAGTATAGTTGTAGCACGAATGGGTCGGCTCGACCGGGGAAGGACCACGCTCTCACAGAATACTAGCGTGAAATAGTAGCTTAATGCTGCTGTATTTCGTATGGTGAGTGTAGAGAACCGGAGACCCTTTTTGCTGGAAACGAGGCATTCCATCTTAGTCCTCACGGGTGACAACGCATCTGCATTTTGATTCGTAATCGAGGATAGATGTAGATGTCTATGGGCCACAGCAACCACTTACCATCAGGTGAACTGTGTGCTCGTTTGTCACCCTATCCTATAAATAAAAAAATAAAAATCAAGACAGTTAAAATAAAACTAGCTTTTCAACAAGGGAGTATTTTGGGCCTTCTGTTATTTTTAATTTATGTAAATGACTTGCCAGATATCATTGACAATGAATGTTCACTCATGATGCAACTATCTTTATAATATCCGTTATTCGAATGAATTTTAAAAATAGAATAAACAACAACCTAAAAATAGTAGTTGAATTGTGTAAACAAATTAATTTAAATGTAAATCTAACAAAAACTAAAATTATACAGTTCAGAAATTACAATACAAATTCTTTAAATTTTAATATAGCAGATAAAAACATCCAAATAGAAATAGTTGACAACATCTTATTCTGTTGGCAGGTTCAATTCATAATCGTTATTTTTGTGAAAGCTGACAGCTTTTCTCCTTGTAGTAAAATACCGAACGTTATTTTAGATTAAAATGTGAACATTCTTTTTTAGCATTTCCATTAAATTTCACGTTGTCCATGTCATGTGTGTCACAAAGTTATCTGAGTGAGCTCTATATGTTCACTTTCCATTATTAAAATTTTTTAAATATTTTTAAACAATTAAATTATTCAATATAGTATTTACAATATCTACAATAAATATTCACTATACACAATATAAAAAACTATACTATAGAAAAACTAAAATTAAAAATTTCAATTGTCAAAAAGTCCTGCTCCCCGTGGTATTGTGCCAAGAACGCTGGCTGCGTTTTCTCGCAGAATAGCTATACTTAGCCTTTGAGTGAGAAAAGAACCAGCCCTCTTATCACCATCAGAGAGGACCAGTCGTGGATACAATTCCTTTAGGAACTTCACTGCACGTGGACCCCATAGGCTAATACTTTCTACAGCAAATGGCACATGTAGCCATTTCTCAAAGACTCACGTTTGCGCCATTTACTCAGTTCAGCTTCCTCTGATGCCGCCCCGGCTCTAAAAGAGCGTTATATAATGTGTAATGAATATGTAATGTGTTGGCAGTATAATTTAATGTTCTCCCTGTCTTGTTGCAAAATACAATATATTCTTGATGTATTCGGCCATAAACAATATATCGTTATTTCGTGTCATCACTTCAGGTAAATAAATTTATTAATATTGTCACATATTAATTAATATTAAAATATTTTGTTTTACAAAATATTATTTTTCTGTATCTAATTAACAATCAAAAAACTTTTTCAAAATATTTTATTCATTTCGACATTATGTCTTCCTCAATTATTATTGGTTCAATCGTTAGTACGAAAGAATTTTATAAAAAGATTGATCAAATTATTTAAGAAAAAAGGTTATCGAATGGGCAGGTTTTCCATAACAAAACCTTTGACATGGATATTTTAACACTCCTCTTAACAACCTTCGACATGTATCTTTTAACATTCCTCAACTTAACAGAACAAAAATTAGGAGTGTATGCAATTTTTTTTATATTTATTTTATAAAATCTATAATAATGCACTTTTACGAATAAAAATCAACATTTCTCGTTTACGTTTTAAAAACCTATCCTAATTTATACGTATTTTTATTTTTTTTACATGGTGCATATTACCTTGTTGTGCAGGTTTCCACACCTGCACAGACGACCTGAAAAAATATCATAGACGTCAGGTAAACCCTAGTGTCTATGGCTATGGTTGGTATAACTGTGTAAGCATAACTGAGAGTGTGTAGCAGTCGCCTGCTCAGGGGTCATCAGCTGTGGCATGTTTTAGCATGGCAGAATATTTGAGACATACGTATATTCCCTCTGTTGCAAGTTATATATCTTAATGTTGCTGTTAGTCTTTCATGTAGCGAAATAGCCTTTTTCATTATTGTACCTTGCTTTTGAATTATAGGAATCACCACTGATAACAGGTTGAGATACGTCTCTTCATCCATTCATCCATAATTGCGGTAGTCCTTTCCCTCAATTTTTATTTTTTCAATAAGCTGAGGTGATTGTATTGTTAGATACTTTTTTTTTGCGTCGATTACAAGCTCGTTGTGACAACGGAATAAATAAGAATAACAAAACTGTAGCATTGGGCCACAACATTCACTTTCCAATAGCTGGACTGTGTAGTGCTGTGTTTGTTAGCCCTATTTCTATATTAAAACACCTAACGTCGCATGAATGTGTAGGCATGTGCGTGAAGGCAAGTCTAAAGACTCCTTGCTTTTCAATATCATTTTATTATAGAAGAGGGGGCAAACGTCCATGCGGCTCATCTGATGATAATTTTCGATCGCCGCCAGTGAACAATTGCAACACGAGGGGAATTGCAGGTGCGTTGCCAGCGTTTTAAAAAAAATATCTGCCTAGTTTTTAAAGCAACAGTACACAAAGGAACAGTGAAATAAATAAACACACATATACTTAATAACTTATTAACGCATTTCTAAAGAAGTCGGGTTAAAAGTAGAGAATAAAGAGAGAGAAAAAGTGAACATTCTACTTATTGGTATGCCTCAATAAATAGTTCCTTTAGTAAAATATAGTTACGCTTAAACAAACATAGTCTCTTGATTAAACATCAAAATAGATGAAAGCCAAATATTATTGGAAAAATATCGAAATCGGCAACGCTGTTTATATTATAAGAAGCGTATTCATATATATAAGAAGCGCTTCATATAAGCAGCAATATTTGTCAACTTGTTGAGCTCGCAGGATATTGTAACAGTTTCAATAAAGCATAAAAATATACAAAATTGAAGCACAGTTATTGAAACAACAGTAATTTCTTTTTTGAGAGAGGTCTTTGTCAAGCTGACATCATTTCCTGTTGTAACTTATATTGTATTTTCCTTTACCACCTACCACATGATTAATCAGCACTTAAAATTGCAATTAACAATTTCGTTGGTACCGGCGGGGATCGAACCCGGATTGCTCGCGTATTGTAAAATGTACAGCAAACGATTAGCCCTTCACGTAATACGACTCAAGCACTAAGCACTTAATTTTTTAAGGAATAAGGGTTACAAACGAACACACACTCCGGGATTAAAAATCAAAATGCAAATGCGTCGCCCCTGAGGACTAAGATATAATGCTTCGTTATAAAAGTAAGAAGTTAAGTTTTAAATTAGTGAAAAGGGTCTTAGTTTAATAGAGGAAACACTATTTACTCTATTTTGTATTCTCTGAAAGCGTGGTCTTTCTCCAGTCGGGTCGACACCAATACGATATTTTTTCAAATTTGGTTAGTACAGTTTACATTATTATATACTGCCTCATCTCAATGTTCCATTTCAAAAGTTAAGTTAAACTTTTAAAGGTAGCCTTACACGCTAGGGTTTACTTGTCAGGTTTGCCTGTACTGTTACATCCCTCAGGTAAGATTAAGCTGAGTAGCGGACATAATATGTAAAAGTAGCGGTAAACCTGAAATGTGAATGTAAAATTTTCGGTTGAATCCAGGTCCTGGCAGTGGCACTTGATCTCGATGCAATAGCACTTATCGTTTTATTATTTGTTTTATTAAAGAGAAGATACCGCGAAAAGTGGTGGAAAGCATTGTTACTACATGCATGTTGCATGCGTCAGAGATGCAGAGGTTATTTTTACCTCATTGGTTATCGTCTATACATCCCAAAAAATTTCTTTGACTTTGACAGTAATCATCTAGGTTTCGAAAATAGGTATACTGCAAGCCATAGTATCAGAGGTCCTTGCAAATTTATCGTTCCTGTTGTCACAAAAGTTATTACGACAAGCTTGTTAGCGATTGTTTTAATTCGACTATCGTTATCATAAAAGTTTTCTAGCAACAAACATTAAAGTTGGTTAATAATAAATAAACGTTTGTTACCATAAAACAACACGGGCCACCGGCGGAGGGCCAGAGAGGAGTAGGCTGGTAGGCGTTGCCCACTGTCAAAGTACAAATTCACGCGATCCCATACGCAAAATAAATTTAGTTGCAGCTACTCACCAGCCTCCCAAACCCCTTACGATCGGATCCGACCAAGGCGATATTCCGTCAAATCCCAAGCGGTAAGATTCAACCGCACCCACCTACAGCACTTTAAACCATAAAAACTTATATTTAGAAATTATGTTTCTATGAAGAAGTTTGCCATTATAAAATCTAGGCAAAATTCCCTATTTTATAGTATAGACAAAAGTCAGTTACTCTATGGATTTTTATTTTTATTTTACTGTCAATTTTCGAAATTTTCCGACCATACGAAAAAGGCGCAATTTTACGGTAGATTAAAAATAAAAATCCATAGAGTAACCAATTTGTTTAGACCATAAGATAGAGAATTTTCTATAAATTCTATAATGCTAGACTACTTCATAGAAAAGTAGTCTCTAAATATAAGTTTTTATGGTTTAAAGAGCTGTGGGTAGGTGCAGTCGCATGCGACGTTTAAAAAATGAAAATCCATTGAATAACTGACTTTTGTTTAGACTATAAAATAGAGAATTTTGTAAAGATGCTATAACACCAAACTTTTTCATAGAAAAGCAGTCTCTAAATATAAGTTTTTATGGTTTATAATGCTGTGGGTGGGTGCAGTCGCATGCGACTACTCGGGATTTGACAGACGCATGCGACCACTTGGGAATTTAAAAATTTTAAGGGGTTTGAAGGGCTAGACTAATCTTTCGTTGCAACCTAGTTGGTTGGTTGAATCGATGTCCCACAAAAATGTCGACTTGTTGATAAAAAAAAACGATCTGCCACGAAACGAAGAAAAAGATGATCTGCCACGTTAAATTTACAAAACGATGGTGTTCACTTTCAAATATAACTAATTTTAATCACATTATTGCTATTTACTTTTTTAACTTCTTTTCAAACTGTTAACTGGGTATCTTTTACCTTAAGTATAATAGTTATAAAAAATATTGTAAAATTGAATTTATAATTGGTAGCTTCAATATAGGTTGTACTCGTATGTATGGTATTACTTTTAACTACTTAGTACTTAATGTTTAATTATAATTACTATTTAATTATTTTTCTTCTTTCATATTTTTTAAATTTTTATTCATATTTTTGTGGTGGCTAGTTTTTCCTATGAACCCTGTGATGTGTTTCCTATGATGTGAAATGTCCAACCTTCATTTCTGTGGAAACTTCATTGGTTTCAGGACCACACGAGTTCACTGTTGAAGATAGGTCTCCCCCGTAGAATACCACAAAGCACCGTCCTGTTGTCGCTATCAGCAAGCAATAATGTGTAGTTTTTTTTTGTTTTTTTTTTTTTATAGGATAGGGTGACAAACGAGCACACAGTCCACCTGATGGTAAATGATTGCTGTGGCCCATAGGCATCTACATCTATCCTCGATTACGAATCAAAATGCAGATGCGTTGTCACCTCTGAGGACTAAGATGAAATGCCTCGTTTCCAGTAAAAAGGGTCTCCGGTTCTCTACACTCACCATACGAAATACAGCAGCATTAAGTTACTATTTCACGCTGGTATTCTGTGAGAGCGTGGTCCTTCCCTGGTCGAGCCAACCCATTAGTGCTACAACAATACTACTAATATAACTGCAGCATGGCTCTACCACGTATAAACGTTGCATGTATAAACGTTGGTGCCTTGTACATGGCAATAGTACCATCTAGTATCGAGTAGCAGAACTTATCTCTCTAGAAAATTCCACGCTTGAACTTTCTACACCTAGTCGGTCGGGGCCCATAATATGTGCTGGAACAGTCCAGATGTTTTAGTGGACGAGGCCCTATAAAAAGCCTTTAAGAGCCGCGACCAAGTCAGTATTAAACTAACGATTCAAACGGAGATCTCGGAGCGAAATAAAGTGTTAGGTGTGATTAATCATTAGTGTGTTTTAAGTTTTAATTGGTGTTTGGTAATTAAAGTGTCAATTTCGGTAATTCAATCGGCAGTTTTTATTACCATGAACCCTAAGCTCGTAACAATATGAAGGTGTTAAATTGTTTGTTTATTGTTTTACATGTTATGTGAGAGTTTCGTAGTGACAGACGATGTTTTACAGTGCGCAGATTTTCTTCCACAAAAAAGGACAGCGAGTTCTGTATCGTGGAAAACACTATGGCTACTCCACTCTGATCCACAGGTGGCCCGTGTGACTGTATGTTTGCTACCTTTAAAATGAAATGTAACAACACTACGTCACATGGTTCTTCATAACGTCACAGTTGCGACTCATAGGAATGTATTTTCTTATAAAAATATAAAAAGTAACAATTATTAATGTAATCCATAGTTAAAATTATAATACAAGGCATGAACCGAAAACATAAATTACCGATGTAACGTTCATTTACTACGGTATACCAAAATGTAAATGTAAGTCATTGTTTTAAGCGAACTCCATTACGAGCTGCTATAAATTCGTACGCCGCATCGCGACTTGACTGTCATATACTTTAATAGGCCTAATTTTAAATTAAAATCCATGTGGTTATATAAAATATTATATCTAATATACATGTATGCGTAGATATATGGATGTAAAAGAGGCGAAAGAGGTATGTCAGGATCGTGCCAAATGGAAGTCCGTAGTCTCTGCCTACCCCTCTGGGTGACAGGCGTGAGTGTTTATGTTATGTTATGTTTTTTTTATCTAATATACATTAAATCTATTACTCGAAATTGCTAAATGCTACGAGTAATTTAAATTTAACAAAGTAACAAATAAAAGGTTGTTGTTTTTATTTAAAGTGTGATTACCTGATTTTCTTAATTAATTTGAAAGGATGTGTAAAAGGGCTTTATATATTTCTATAACAATACAACAATTAAGTGCGACGAAAATTCTAGACCAAACTTTATATACCTGGCTAGGAGTGTATCTGAGTAGATACAACGCTCTAACCTATTTCTGTTGTCAAATACACACGGCAAAAAATATGTAAGACTTAATTTCTCTTACAGAGTGTTTTGCAGTGTGTATTTTTAAATTCAATCTAGTGGAAATACCGTCAGCAGTCTTCGGGTATTCGTCTATCCACCTGCCAAGTGTGAGGATATTCCAAATCCTTCCTGCAACTGGAGAGGTCTATGTCCAGCAGTGCACTTTTATGGGCTGATGAAAAAGAAGAAAAAGGTGAGCGTGAAATATTTGCCTCTTACCTATTTCTGCTGACAAATAGCAGTGCTTGCACTGCTGTGTTCTTAGTATGAAGGGTTGACTGCCTCGCTAGTCTAGTGGTTATAGTAGTGCAACTGCAGCTCACGAGGCCCTGGGTTCGAATCTTGGGTCGGGTCAAAAAAAACAATTATTGAGTTTTTCCGTCAAGAAACTCTCAGTAGGTGCCCGGAGTTAGGAAATTTGTAGTGTCTCACCCTTGTGCCTCGGAAAGCACGTACAGCCGTTGGTCCTGCGCCTGATCTCTCTTTGGTCGTGTCAGTTTACCGAAAGCGATAAAAACGAATATAGGGAATAGAGAGTGCACCTGTGCTTGTGCATACACTTGGGTACTATAATCCTGTCCTGTATCGATGGCTAGTATCCGTTGAGGCAGGGCGCCGTGCCCGAAATTCTGTCTGAAGGCCATTATTATTATTATAACCAAGGGTGTAATGATCCAGTACAATTAAAAGCTGCGAGACGTTCCATCTTAGTCACCAGAGTTGACATGGTTTCTGTAGCCTTGTTTGTTTGCAATTATTTGCAAGTGTCTATAGCAGTAGCCACTTGCCATCAGGTGCAAGACCAGGAAATGGCAGTCCGTAAGTCCGTTTGTCGCTTAATTTTAACTAAAAAAATTATGCAACTGAAATATTTAACTATATAAAACACAAAAACAGCTGTAGTCCTCAGGGTTGACGATTGCCTGTATTATTGGTCTCCAGTTCTCAACAGACCAGTCAATTACCGCACAATATATAGCAACATTACGCCGTTATTATACACTGGTATTCTATGAGAGCCTGGCATTTCCTCGGTCGAGTTACTTATTTATTGTGACCATAAAATAGTTGCAGTTTAGCTCTACCACGCAATCTATCTTCACTGATAATTTCTATGATATGCTCAGTAACTCTGACAAATTTACTCAAAAACTTATTTATCTAAAACCTTACATAAACTTTGAATCTTTTTGATTTCGTTGACGTGGACATACTACGAATATTTTTTTAAGCACAATAAACCAATATTTTATTAGCTTAAGATGATAATGCGCAGACTTTGCTTAACAAAACTCTTCACTCGTACCTTGAAGACACATGGTAATCGGATGGCAAAACAGGTGCTAGCACACTATTACTTATTTATAATATCTGTATCACATGCATACATTACCTGAAATATCGACAAAAAGCAGTGGTGACCTGCCAATTGTCTGATTTTTCGATGATGGAAAATGGAGAGAGGAATTAAATCACGTAATTCGTGCGCACTCTAAATTGCACACAAAATCAACCAAAATACGTTTTTTTTCATCTCATTGGTAGTAAATTGATTCTATGAATTACTTAAAAGCCAAAATGTAACAAAAGGATTTTTAATACAATTTTCCACAAATTACAAAAAGAGTTTTAATGGAGAGTTGCAAACAACCCTCATAAAATGGAATTAAAGCTTTTCACGATCCTTTTATTGACATTGATATGATTTTCTACTTATAAAGTTGGTTGAGTACAGTTTAATTTCTTTTATATTCTAAATTCGTGTACAAAAAGAATACATTGCAACATTCTTTGTTTTCTCCGTATTCCTTTGTTTTATATACAATAAAAAACAGGAATTTAGTGTTTCATGTATGGTGTATTTTTTGTATAAAACTGATGTAACTAACAAGCTTACTGTCCACCTGGTGGTAAGTGGCTACAGCAGTTCATGGACATCTACTAAAGAAAGAAGGCTACAGATGCGTTGTCACCGCTGAGGATTAAGGTAGAATGCCTCGCAGCCTGTAATTATACTGGCTCTGTACACCCTTCATACTGGATCACAGCAAGGCAATCACGTTAATGGTGGCAGAAATTGGTAAGAGTATGATGTCTACTCAGATGTAATCCTAAGAGGAGTCATACCAACAGTAGAACGCGCGTAATCGTTTCATTTGACAAACGTATTGATAATCACAAATCCAGAGGTTTCGTATTCTTTCAGAAAGCACGGTCCTGAGCTACCTGCATCCACCGACTTTCTGCATGACTTACATGATCGTCCCTCCATCTACTGGGGGGCGCCCATCACTTCGCCCACCAGTATAAGGCTGCCGTATGCTGGCTGCTGTTGTCGGTTCTTCGAGTTATATGGCCGGCTAATTATCATTTCAGCTTACTAATCCGTTGGGCTATATCGGCTGCGGATATCCTTATTTCTAAGTTTATCATGCAGAAAACGTCGAGCATTGCATTCTCGTAGTTCTCTGAGCGTATTTGAGATTTCTCATACGGCCAGCAGAGAAAGGTTTTAGTGTAATATAAAATTATGATTTTATTAGTTAATAGATTAATGGCGCACGACGCGGAACAACTAGTTTTAAATAACGGGTAGGAGTCGAACTCTCGTAACTTTGACGGACGGGTATTCCTTGCGATGCCACCTCCTCTGGGTTTATACTCAAAGTGTCCATCCATGAACTTGTACAAGCTGATCAAAAAGAGGAGAATAAATATTGAAATAAATAATGGAACCTTTTATTTCTTCTATAACCTTAAATTGACGTGTCGGAGACTGTGGGTAGAATATAAAAATGCACGAACGAAAAAGCTCTGAATGTGTGGTGTTTTAAGCTGTATTAGTATTGTTAATGATTATTTGCGTAAGTTATATAGCAAGATATACATCAGCTCCCACACTATATTATTATTTTAACAATAACTGAGAATAATAACTGGGAGTGGCTGATACAAATCGGATATGGATACAAAATATCTACAAAATATATAGTACATTATCCAATACTTATATATCGAGCGACAGATTACGTTCTTTATGCATCAAATACCGATGTTAAACAGTGTCTATCCACAGAACATATAACATCGACCTCGAAGAAACAGTATAGATACAGATAAAGAGAAAACAATAGTTTAAAAAAAAGATAAAAATGCAATAAAGTGACATGCAAAATAATGAAATAAGCGTACGATACTATTACTATATTATTATTTTGTGACAGAGTGTGGTGACAGAAATCGTAAATAGATAATACATATATCGGTACAATTTCCAATATCTATAAATCGGGCGAGACTATGTATTCAACGGATCAGATACCGCTGCAATACAGCGTCAATTCACAGAACATCTAATATCGTACTCGAACAAGTAATAATATCGTGCAATATGTAATATTTTACTTTAATTCTTCGTTGTAAGATATACTCGTATCAGAGTAACAAAAATATTAAGCAATACTTAGATATTACAATGTATCTACAAATCTATGCAAACCAAATCCATCGAAAATCGCGTATCACCGTGTAGTACTGAATACTGACTTCCTTACAAAGTTTCAAAGTTACTTAGATAATTACCCATACATAGACAATGGAATATAGAGATTTAATATCAGATAGATGTATCTCATTCCACTGTCGAGTCTATGGTAAGGCAGCCAAAATATACTGTAGCTCACCTCTACAACAAAGTAGCAATTAAAAGAATTACACTTGTTCTTATTGTATTATTATTGTTTATTTAAGTAATCCTTAAATTGAACGGTATACCCTTACAGCATCGTCATTCTATATTATTGCATGGACCGTCGGTTATAGTGGTTTACCTGAAACATTTTTATTATGAATAGTTTCAATTGACATGTACTAATTAATCTGTATGTACGAAAACACTTTTAACGATCATCAATTACAACCGGGTTTTAACGTACGTAAACGGAGACAAATTTCCAGCGATTTCAAAAGCATTCACTCACTCTTAAGTTTGTTTTCTATAATTGAAACAACGGAATACCTATTTTTGAATCGAATCAAAACCGATAGCGGATTTATAACTCAATAAATTAAGTTAAAAATATTAGAGATTATAAACTAAAAAGATTAAATAGTATCTGCTACAGCATAAAACCAAGAAATGGACCAGCCTACTTATGTAGTAATCTTCAATTTAGCAAGAAATAAAATAAATTTCAAAGAAAAAAGGAAATCTTATCAAAAATAGCGTTTAGAAACCTTTTTAAAAAACTAATGCAGTTGGTTACTGCTTCTTAAATAAGTATAATTTTATATAAAAATGTATATTTATTAAAATATAAAGCTGATCCACAATGCCACAATGGCTTCCCCTTTCGACTTGGAATCTGATAAATTATATTATTAACGCACCGAATCGATGCGATGTCTTTAAACCAATAACTCAACCAAAATCAGAATAGGAACCATACTAAAAACTTTTCTTAGAACCTCAATAAAGAATCAAAACGAAATTTGAAACCAAAACAAATTTGAGTGGCGTTCTTTTTATGTCATCATTATTTTATATCTATATACGTAAGTTTTCCTTTGGTTGTTGGTTCATACATTGACGAGTATAAACGTTATCAAATGTAGATACTTATGTTTTTATTTAAAATAAAGTAATGTAACAGACTATATAAGTCCCACCCTTGGGCAAAGGCCTCCTCTCATTTTTGAGAGGGTTTTAGAGCAAGGAAAAGTCCACCACGCTGCCCCAATGCGTGATGGCAAACTTTACATGTCTTCGAAATATTTATTTTTCTCTTATTTTTCAGATATGCAGGTTCCCATACGATGTTTTCTTCACTGCTGAGTACGTGATCAGCACATAAAATTGCATATTAATTGGTTTCCTATAAAAAGAAGTGTACATCTCACGTAAAGTAAAGAGTGTAAACATGTAGTTAAATAGTTGCAGTGTCAAAAGATAAATATAATTTTTTTATCTTTCAGGCTAGCTGGTTTCTTCAGGATGTTTTCCTTCACCGCCAAGCACGTGATAAATCAGCACTTAAAATTGCAATTAACTTTTTCATTCTACCCGGCGGGGATCGAACTAGGATTTCTCACGTACTTTGAAATTTAGAGCGAGCGCTTAGCCACTTAGCTACCACGGCTGTTATACTTTTATTTAATAAAATAATATATATTTAATAAAATAAGGAATACAGTCCATCCGATACCAAGTGATGATGATGTGACCCATAGATATCAACATATGTTTTCGATCTTCGAGGAGTGAGATGAAATGCATCTATTCCGTAAAAAGGGTATCTGATTTTCTACACTCGCCATACGAAATACAACAGCATTAAGCAGCTACTTCATGCTGGTATTCTGTGAGAGCGTGGTCATTCCCCGGTCGAGCCGACCCATTCGTACTACAACCCTAATATAGCTGCAGCATGTCTCTACCACGTATAGATCTTTGTGATTCTTTTTCACAGTAGCAATAAGTGAATGGAAATATTCATGCTCTAAAATATTTTGCATTTCAAAGTACGCTTTTACTGCAATTGTTTTTTTTTAGGTAGTTTCAAAGGAATTAAGTCTCGTCATATTTCAGTGCAGGCCCGTTAAACTTCGATCTACAAACGTCGACGGCAGCGCAAAATTTTATAACGAAAAACCAAATTTCAAACCAAAATTACACTACAAAATACACCACCCACAGAATACACACCACTCCCAAATTTAAGACGATAGTGACACCAGGAAATATGTACTATATGGCTGATAGATTTAAATTATAATCATCTTTCAGCGCTGAACGTAACTCGTAAAACTCTTAACGTTTTTTTAGAGTAACAAATGAGCACACACATACCCTCGATTAAATATCTAATTATAATGTCTTGTCAACCCTTAAGACTAAGATGAAATGCTTCATGACTAGTAAATATATTTATCGCTGCTTGCAGTTAGCAAATATGTCAATCACGCATAAGTTATTATTTCGAAGAAAGGCACACTGCTCGATTATATCCTAACGCACGAAATAATTTAAAATCAGGATAGAATAAAAAACGGTGAACCCGGAAAAATGTAACGAGAAGGTTTTTCTGTTTCCACAAGAGCAGAGCCGCTAGCTTGCTTATAATTAGTATCGTTTGTAGAACATAATATCTGTATAAAACTGACAATGAATAGAAATAAACAAAAGGCAGTGCAGCATTTAAAGAAACGGGAATAAATCAGAACTATATAAATATTTTGAAAGCGCGCTGATTGCGCTCTTATATTTTCAACTCTAATTTTTCTTGGATTCTTATTTTAACTGGTTTTATTTCCTGCAAGTAAAATATTTTAAAGAAAACCACAAAAAAGTGTGGACTAAGGAAAAAAGATGACGGACAGCAGCATCTTCCTGATAACAACACAAAATAATTAAACTCTGCAGCTGCCAACCAGCGTGCCAAGCTTGGCAATTATCTGCTTCTTGAGGCAACCTATAATAGTCAGACGATTACGACCACCGGAGTAATCCACTTATTACTCGATGTTTGCTTTCATTAAAACAATATTTGATTCTTATATCTTAAATAATTAAAATTTTAGAGTTCAAATTTCAATTATAAACAAAAATCAGATTGCAGATATTTGGATTTGCTCATTAAAACTTTAATGTTATACCCTATACGATTCTTACATAAATCTCAAAAGTTCTGAAAGCATGTGCTTAGTTAAATGCGTAACGATATTCATATCAAAACACAGTTTACTGAATGAATTTTAATGTGATGCCATATATGATTGTTACATAGCTCTCAAAAGTTCTGAAAGCCTGTGCTTAGTTAAATGCATAACGATATTCATATCAAAACACAGTTTACTGAATGAATTTTAATGTGATGCCATATATGATTGTTACATAGCTCTCAAAAGTTCTGAAAGCCTGTGCTTAGTTAAATGCATAACGATATTCATATCAAAACACAGTTTACTGAATGAATTTTAATGTGATGCCATATATGATTGTTACATAGCTCTCAAAAGTTCTGAAAGCCTGTGCTTAGTTAAATGCATAACGATATTCATATCAAAACACAGTTTACTGAATGAATTTTAATGTGATGCCATATATGATTGTTACATAGCTCTCAAAAGTTCTGAAAGCCTGTGCTTAGTTAAATGCATAACGATATTCATATCAAAACACAGTTTACTGAATGAATTTTAATGTGATGCCATATATGATTGTTACATAGCTCTCAAAAGTTCTGAAAGCCTGTGCTTAGTTAAATGCATAACGATATTCATATCAAAACACAGTTTACTGAATGAATTTTAATGTGATGCCATATATGATTGTTACATAGCTCTCAAAAGTTCTGAAAGCCTGTGCTTAGTTAAATGCATAACGATATTCATATCAAAACACAGTTTACTGAATGAATTTTAATGCGATGCCATATATGATTGTTACATAGCTCTCAAAAGTTCTGAAAGCCTGTGCTTAGTTAAATGCATAACGATATTCATATCAAAACACAGTTTACTGAATTAATTTTAATGTGATGCCATATATGATTGTTACATAGCTCTCAAAAGTTCTGAAAGCCTGTGCTTAGTTAAATGCATAACGATATTCATATCAAAACACAGTTTACTGAATGAATTTTAATGTGATGCCATATATGATTGTTACATAGCTCTCAAAAGTTCTGAAAGCCTGTGCTTAGTTAAATGCATAACGATATTCATATCAAAACACAGTTTACTGAATGAATTTTAATGTGATGCCATATATGATTGTTACATAGCTCTCAAAAGTTCTGAAAGCCTGTGCTTAGTTAAATGCATAACGATATTCATATCAAAACACAGTTTACTGAATGAATTTTAATGTGATGCCATATATGATTGTTACATAGCTCTCAAAAGTTCTGAAAGCCTGTGCTTAGTTAAATGCATAACGATATTCATATCAAAACACAGTTTACTGAATTAATTTTAATGTGATGCCATATATGATTGTTACATAGCTCTCAAAAGTTCTGAAAGCCTGTGCTTAGTTAAATGCATAACGATATTCATATCAAAACACAGTTTACTGAATGAATTTTAATGTGATGCCATATATGATTGTTACATAGCTCTCAAAAGTTCTGAAAGCCTGTGCTTAGTTAAATGCGTAACGATATTCATATCAAAACACAGTTTACTGAATGAATTTTGATCCGCATCCAGCAAATTTGAGCGTCTTATTGATCAGTAGTGAAAGACCACGCAGCAAACGCATTAATACACATGCTATAATACAATATTATAGCCTAGTATATTAATCTATATTACAGCTGAATTAATGATGGTCCCTATGAATAGCTTTTTTATTTTTCTTTTTGATATCTTTAAAGTTTTTTACTCCAGTTTTTGCTTTTTTATTGTATTATAAGTCATACATAATCTTTAATAAAAATTAGAAGGCTACTTCAAAGTAAAAAGAATAAAATAATTTCTTATACGGAAGTCGGTGATAAGACATAGTGTATAGCACAGTTATTAAAGCCCCGACATTTTGTCTTTTATACCCAGAATCGACTGGCAGAGAATGCCTCATGATATGCTATGTTTCATACCCTGTATGTGATTGCTCTCATTTATGAGATATTTTGGAAGCAGTGAAAAATCCGACGAATGGTGCCATTTGCGCGTGCGTACTTCCCTGAACTTCCACGAAACTGCCTACGCATGACTGCCTCAAGGCAAAGATAGCTTATGTCGTGTGTATAACTTTTATCGTATACAGGCAGGGCCACAGCAACGCTTTCGCCCACATTCGTGCGTAGTTTACCTTTATATACACGGGGAAATCACTACGCATACCCGCCTCGTCAGTATTAAGAACTACACTGACTAAAACTCCATGGCGTTCCACCTTCGCCGCATATTGGTAGGACCACGGGAACGTATACCTACTTCACCTACCTCAACTTATTTTTCTTTCTTAGTATAAGTATAAGCTTACCCCCGATGTATTCTTTCAGGGCTTTAAATTAGTCTATTTATTCACTAAAAATAAAATGTCTACGAATAATACAGCAATGTCCTTATTACATAGCAAAGTTGTCATCCGAGCATCGAGCATGTCGTCCGAGCGTCGAGTAATAGACATCTGTAATTCAGTTTTTAAAGTTATTAATTCGTTTCAAGCAAAATTCTTAGTTAATAAGCATTAATTTTCTTCTTACTGTGTTTAATTATCGTGTAGTATACAATGTGTGAAATTCTAGTTCAATCAGTGTTCTCTGTCTGAAGATATTTAGCAAAAACTTTTAAAAATTATATGTTAAACGGTCGTTTGTTAACCTTGTTTAGTAATCGGAGCGTGCAAGTGTAGTTGTACTTCACATATAAAAAAAAACATTAGTTCGTTGACCTCATTTACTACAGATCGTCGCTAGCGTCAATATTAGTGTCTAATTTCGTCACCTAACATAACATAGACTGTAGCGCAGCAACAGAGCAAGTGGTAATACGCTGAGCGTCGTGGGTTCGAATCCTAGACTAAATTTTTTTTTATTTTTTTTTTTTGGTTTTATTTTGTAGACAATTTGTATCAGTAAATCATGGCTAACTTTGAATGTGCTGGGTGCCCTAACGCACTGGATAACTCTATGTCATTGCAATGTCACCGATGCAATGACAAATATCATGTAGCATGCACGCGAATCACAATGCAAGATTTTAACGTGATGAGCTCGGAAATGAAGAGTTTATGGATATGTGACGTTTGCAGGTGTAAACAACCAAGAGGTGATCATTCCAACACTCCAGTTCGAAACTCACCAGTGGAAATGGAATTCGTAACTCAACGTGTAAAAAGTCGGTCTAATTGCTCTTGTTTATCGGCTAGTAATATACGTGAAATAATTAGAGAGGAATTGCGCAACATTTTTAGTAACGATTTACATCCTAAAATTCACGAAATAAAAAATACACTTGCCTCATTTGAAACTTCTTTGTCGTCGTTAAACCAAGATATAGATAAAATTAAATCCGATCATGCTAACCAATCTGCACAAATGCAACACATTACTAAGAACGAAACTCTGCGTGCAGCTAACAAGAGTATCATAACTCGTCTTACGCAACTTGAACAGCAGACACGAGCTTCAAATATTGAGATCCAATGTGTTCCAGAGAATAGACAAGAGAATTTAATTAACACAGTACAACAACTAAGCAATATCATAAAATGGCCTATAGCCCCAGAAAATATACATTTTTGTGCAAGATTAGCGAAAATGAATACTAAAAGCCCTCGACCGAGATCGATATTAGTAAAGTTCAGTAGTCCAAGACTACGTGACGAATTTTTAGCAGCTACCATCAAATATAATAAAAAAAATAGTACGGATAAGCTTAACACTAGCCATTTGGGAATCGCAAGCGCGAAGAATACTCCAATATACGTTGCTGAAAATCTTACGCCAGAGGGAAAAATCTTACATGCTGCAGCTCGCCGTAAGGCGAAAGAGCTCGGTTTCCGTTTTGTTTGAGTACGTGATGGAAAGATTTTTGTCAGAAAATGTGAAGGATCAAACTACATTCATATACGAAATCATGATACTGTGAATAATTTGTCATAGAGTGGCGCTAAATTCGCTAAACTGGTTTTTTTATTACATAAAGGCACTTTACAGAATAAAATTTCTATTTACTACCAAAATGTTCGTGGTCTAAGATCAAAGACAATTGATCTATTTAATAACATAGTCTGTAATTCATACGATATTGTAATTATGACGGAAACGTGGTTAAATGGGAGTGTTTTCGATTCTGAAATTTTTGATGATCGTTATAATGTTTATAGACGTGATCGGGAGAGTAGTGGTTTTCACGCTTCAAAGAATGGCGGGGGTGTACTTATAGCTGTATCTAAGCAAATAAATTCGGAGCGGCTCTTTAGTTTCGAGTCCAAGTGCGAGGATCTTTGGGTTTGCGTAGAAGTAGAAAACGTCCAAGGCAAGTCTGAAAGACTTTATATATGTGCTGTGTATATTCCCCCACCCGTCCAAAAACACATTTTTGAGCATTTTATTAATAACTCGAGTCGAGTATTGGAATCACTCGATGAAAATATAATTGTTGCTGGAGATTTTAATCTAAGTAGTATAACATGGTCTTTAGAGCCCCACGGGCATCTTTGTGCAAAATACTCCAACAGCTATCTACAGAATCTCTTAACAGACTTTCTCTCGTGCAATGAATTGAACCAATTTAATCTAATTAAGAACTCTAAAAATAAAATGCTTGATCTTGTCTTGTCTAATACTAACATTGTTGATATTCTGTTATGTCCTGATCCTTTGACATGTGTTGATCCCCTTCATCCGCCATTAGTTTTTTCGATGGATTTTACAGATCCGGCACCACTAGTCCCTAATAACACAATTACAAAATTTTGCTTCCACAAGGCTGATTATGAAAATATAAGGAAGGATCTAAATGAAATTGATTGGAGGGAAATTTTGGGTGAATGTCTTTGTGTTGATGATATAGTTGCAGTATTTTATGACATAATTCGTAAGTTAATACGGAAATATGTACCTAAGGCTAAACCGCGTAGTCATAAATACCCAGTTTGGTTTACTCCGTGTCTGATAAAATGTATTAAAGAAAAATATAAATATAGGATGAAAGTTCGCAAATATAACAATCCTCGCGATAAACTCTGTTTTGACTTGCTGAAAAGAAGATGTGAGGAGATGCTAGCATACTCCTACGCTAAGTATATAGAATGCCTTGAACTCTCTTTAAAGTCAAACCCAAAGTTGATTTGGTCATTCCTAAAACAAAAGAAAGGTAAAAGTTCGTATCCTTCTAAAATTAAAGACGATAATAAATTTGTTTCTAATGGAACAGACATTTGTAATGTTTTCGCTAGTCATTTTTCGTCAGTATACAGTCGCAATAATAATATCCAAAACTACGATACTAGCCCTAATCTTATGAACCCTTGTTGCAATGTATACCTTGATTATTTATCTTATACAGTGGACCAGGTTTACAAAGTTTTAAAAAGACTTGACATTAAGAAAGGAGCTGGAGCAGATGGCATTCCAGCAATATTTGTACGCAATTGCGCTAACGCATTGGCTTTGCCTATTGCACTGATAATCAATAGATCTCTTAGGACTAGTACATATCCAACCTTGTGGAAAGAAGCCCTTGTGTTGCCTTTGTTCAAAACCGGTGACAAAGAGGAAGCTAAAAATTATAGACCTATTTCCATTATTTCTGTTTTCTCAAAAGTGTTTGAGAAACTTGTATGTCCCGTTGTTTCATGGCACTTTAAGCAATTTGTTACATCTGAACAGCATGGGTTTGTGAAAGCTCGATCAACAGTAACTAACCTAGTTTCCTTTGTGGAGGATATTACTGAATCTCTTGATACTGGTCAATCCGTTGATGCAATCTACACAGATTTCAGTAAGGCCTTTGACAAGGTTGATCACTCTATTTTACTTGTAAAACTCAAAAGGATAGGTATAGCAAACCCTTTGCTGGACTGGTTTAAGTCATATCTTGCCAATCGGTCGTCAACTGTTGTTGTTGATGGTTATGCTTCTGAGCCGTTTTTTGCCTATACTGGCGTACCTCAAGGATCTCATCTTGGGCCTTTGTTGTTTAACATTTTCATCAACGACATCAGTAATTGCTTTAAGAATTCGAAATCTTATTTATTTGCTGACGATCTAAAGATCTTTAGACCTGTCTCCTCAAGTTCTGATGCAGAATTCTTACAGGAAGACTTAAATAACTTGACATTATGGTGTCGTAGCAACGGTATGACACTAAATGCTGACAAGTGTCATGTTATAAAATTTTCTAGAAAGAAAACATCTCTTGTAACAACATATTACATTGATGGTCGTATTCTGTCTGAAGTTCCCCACATACGCGATTTAGGAGTTATTCTCGACAATAAGCTTCGTTATAATATCCACATAGATAATGTTGTCAACAAGGGTTTTAGGACTCTTGGCTTCCTCTTCCGTAACTGTAAGCAATTCAGAGATACTCGCACTAAAATAATTATTTACTCAGCCTTGGTACGAAGTATCTTGGAATACTGCAGCGTAGTATGGAATCCCCACTTTAATATTTACTCACATAGAATTGAAAGGATACAAAAGAGATTTCTTTTGCATTTATCTTACGATCATAACCTAGTTAAAACTCTTAGAACTTACGAAGATAAGCTAAATTACTTCAAGCTTCAGCCGCTTTCGAATCGAAGACAGCTCCTTGACCTTATTTTCTTGTATTAGTTGGTGAATGGCGTCATTGATAGTTCTTACTTACTAGCCAAATTAAATTTTCGTACCGCATTGAAGTCACAAAGGCCGTCGTCTTATATACCATTCGTAGAAAAGAGCACACGTTCTCGTCAAGCGCGCTATTCTCCGATTAATAGACTGATGTTGAGTTTTAATGCTATATATAAATTATCACATAAGAATAGTATTGGTGCCATAATGACTAATGATAACAAACATAAAGATAGAAAAGTTGATATTGACATATTTTCGGATAATCTTTGGAAATTTAAGCGTGATTTATTACATTTATATTCCTCAAATAATTGTAATTCACATTAAAGTTATATTATTTTTCTTTAAGCTAAATTGTGATTAGGAAACGATTGTATATTATAATTTATTAATGATTTTATTTTTGTTATGTTTAACGTTCATAAAATTTCTAATGTTAATAACAATAGTGGAATATGCATGATTTAATTTAATTAATTATATAACACTAAATTCTGATATATTTATTGATCTCTTAGTTTTTGTATTCAATTTAATTCACTGCATATGTTTACTTGTGTCTATTTTTTTTGTAATGAAATGTGTGTAACACCTATAATTAAGTCTACACTTAGTTTTTATGATTTTTTGCAAAAAATATTATGCTTTTGTTAGTGTATGTCTTGTTGGTGTTAAATAAATAAATAAATAAATAAATAAATAAACAAAGCCTTGCTAAATTATTTATCATGAAATAATAATATCATAATCAAAGAAATCTATCAAATAATATAATATTGAAAAATATAAGTAAATAAAATAATTTAGAAGTTATATTATTTAAGTAATAAATTTAATTGTATTTATATTTTTATATCAATATTCTACCTGCTTAAACGTTGTAAATTACTTTGGTTTTGACGGGAATCGAACTCGGACTGCTCGCTTTTAAGTTTTTGTTTCTTGTTGTAAATTAATTCAAAGATTTTTATTGTAATTTTGAATCACAAATACACACTTTAAAATATATAGACTACTTGAGTTATATTAATCAATTTCAAGAGACCGTCAACTAAATAGTCTCATTCAACGCAAATCAAACCGGTAACTTTAAATGTACAACATGCTTCTAAGAATTGATTTATGAACGAGACATGTGACTAGATATCGATCTACCGTTTGGGAGTTGAATAGATATTATCCGACTCAGCCTTTTTTTTTGCGCCCGAAGCAAATATGGGCAACCCTCCGGAAAGCGGGGGAGGGAGGTTGAGAATGCTCATAGCATACCACGCAGCCGGCTGCGTGGTTATGTGGGACTTTTACCCACTAAACTCAACCTTTTAGGAATTGGCTTAACGATCTTACTAGAGATCTCTAAACCGTATACGAACGCGACCCTCCTTGGCAGAAAGGAGGGCGCTAGCGGCGGAAAGCCGCTTAGAAGAGTGCCTAACTAAGGCAGATTAAGGGATGTGTTATGTAGGCTCGGCCTGAGCCGCCAGGAGGCAGTTCAGGTCAGCCGAAAGCTTGTTGGGGGGGTCCGAGAGAGAGTTTCTCGGCCTGCGCACACTATAGCAAGTGTGGATAGGGGCTGCATAGGCAGCTGTTTCACGAATGAGATGATTTGGGTGGGACTCTGAGGCTTTGAAAAATCTCTCAGAGAGTGATTTAAGAAACTGTTGGATTGTTGGGAGCTCTAAGTCTCGATGTAGGTCGGCATTACGGACATAATAGGGCGAGTTAGTGGCCCTACGACAGAACAGATTTTGAACTATTTGAAGTTCATTTATAGCTTTGGGCTTAGCATGTGCAAAAATGGGGGCCGCGTAGGTCATGACAGGTCGTATGCAGACCTTATATAGGGTTCGCTTGTTGCGGAGGGACATTTTACTTTGTCTTCCCAACATGCTGTTGAGCCTACCCATGTAAAAACGTGCGGTGCGAGTAACCTTCTTGATATGGGGCTCGAAAGTGAGCCTTGCATCAAGGGTGACGCCTAGGTATTTGGCTTTATTTTGCCATGGGACAGGGGTTCCTAACATCCTGATTGGCGGAGTGGTGGTGAGACGACGTCGTTTATATTCGAAGCAAACGGCGGAGCTTTTCTCCGGGTTTACGTCGATACGCCATTTTTGGAACCAAGCTCCTAAGTCGCTTACTGACTTTTGAATCTTGTTCCGAATCTGTGGTAGTGAGTTGCCTTTGGAGTAAAGGGCTGTGTCATCTGCGAAGAGGGCTAGTTTGACACCATTCGACGGGATAGGGATGTCGTTGGTGAATAGTATGTATAGGAGGGGAGCAAGCACAGAGCCTTGAGGGACACCAGCTTTTATTTGACGGGTAGAGGATAGCGTGCCTTCGTGTCTAAAACGAAAGGTACGATCCTTCAGATAGGAGGCTACAAGGCGAACGAGACGATCTGGGAGGCCTAAGTCGTACAGTTTGTAGATAAGGCCCTCGTGCCAGACTCTGTCGAATGCCTTGGCAATGTCAAAGAAGACCGCGATGGTTTTTTGACGGCGAGGGTAAAAACCGCTGAGGATGTATTCCACTATGCGGTGAACTTGTTGGGGGCACGAGTGTTTGGCTCGAAACCCGAATTGTTGTGGGATGACAAGAGGGTCACCGTCTGTGGGAAACAAATGGCGCCTCAAGCGCACGAGAATGACTCGTTCGAAAATTTTGCCCATGGCCTTGAGGAGGCTGATGGGACGGTGATTGGAGGGGAGGTGGAGAGGTTTGCCTGGCTTGGGAATGTCAATGACAGTTGCCTCTTTCCAAGAGGTGGGAAAGTAACTGAATTCGAAGCAGGCGTTAAAGATAATGGCCAGTAAGGCGATTACCTGCTCCGGGAAGTGTTTGAGGGCTTGGTTGGAGATACCATCCGCACCCGGTGCTTTTTTGGGCTTAAGTCCTTTGATGGTAGATGAAATCTCATCTTTGGACACAGTGATAGGGTCAGAGGCGGTAGGGGGCGAGTTCCTGCGTCGGACCTCGTCCGACAGCGGCCTTGGGGGCAGATGGGGAGGACTGACGATCTATTCCAGAAGCTGGGGTCCCTATGTTCTGAAAAAACAAGGGCTTGCTCTGAGAAGAGCAAGAGACGATCTTCTAAGGATAGTATACACAACAAATAACAGTATAACAAAAACAATAACAATAACAGAAAAATTAACAGATAAAACAAAACAAGCAAAGCGCGTTCAAGCCTCCCCGCCGGAGCAAGGGGGCAGGAACGATGCGAAAACAAAGTGACTCACCAACGGCGTCTGCTCGGCCGGTGTTAGCCGGGGAGAGCGGGGCGCACGGGCAAGCGGTTGCGCTACCGAAAGGTCGGAGGCGCGAAAGAACTGTGTGCACGACCGCTCGGGGGCGGCGCGCAAACGGAACTGTGGCCGACTCAGCCATACGAAACGACAATTTATTGCAGGCAGCTGAACCGACTGGATCAGTAAGGCGTTACGGAGCTATGACAATATACATTGACTGTTTATTTTCTGCCTTAAATATTAAATTGATTTTGAAGACGATATCTAGACTGCAATAAATTTGGAGAATAGAAAAGATGAGAGAGGTTTTAATGATCTTTTGCTCAAGCGTATTGTCCGCACGCTCTATTTAAACAACCTAGAGGCATATATAAAATAAAATAAAATAGAATATTGTTATTCAGTACAGATTTTAAATAATTCTTATATAAATTCATTTTTGACATTGACAACTGGTTTTGAAAAACCTCTGTCCTGGGAAGGACCAGCATGAAACTCAGAGGGTCATTTTTCAACATTATTCGTCAATTGGCAAAATAATCATTTTGTTTTCCCATGTTTCTTTCTTCAAAACTGGATTGACTTAAGATTTTAGAAATAATATAATACTAGTATTGTTTGGCAGTTTTGTTAAAATAAAGTTAAATTTTAGTTTTCAAGTTATTGAGGAATGAAAGAATCAAAACATAGAAACATCGCACTGGTAGATAGCTTTAGATGATTTTGTAAATATATTTGTGTGTTCTCTAGTGACACTAGTAATTACTTAGGGAGAAAACAAAGGACAACGTTTGTATGGAAGAAACGCCGCTCGTATGCTCTCTTATAATAATTATGTCATTAAGTTACATTAATAGAAAGAAAGATATTTTATATACCAAAAACGCGCGTACACATAAGACATTCAAGGATTTGCAAAAAACTCTCTGATTATCTTAAATCTAAATAAATAAACATTTATAGATTCTTTTTGGGTAAAGCTGGAGTGGATCGCTAGTTTCCGATATCGTTTGATGATCATCATCCAATCATGTTCATCGAAAAATATATGTTAAAAAAAATGAAAGAACTGATTAAACTACTCACAAAAACGTATGAATACTTCACTTAATGTAGACACTATGTAACGTACGTTACGTATTAAAGTAAGTAAAGTTGTATTTTTCGCCTCCCTTTATCACATGTTACTGTCTCCATATATACTTTTTACGCATACGACTTGCCGTAAAAAGCATAATAAATGCCTTATAGGGGGGATGATTTACGTGGTAGAGCATGCTGCAGCTACGTTATGTTTAAGGCGCGAATGGGTCGGCTCGATGGGGGTGAAGCGTAGAAATAGTAGCTCGAGGCTCTTATATTTCATATAGTGAATGTAGTGTAGAGAACCGAAGATCTTTTAACTTTATACAAGACATTCCATCCTAGTTCTCAGGGGTGACAACGCATCTGCATATTGATTCTTAGTCGAGGATAAATGTAGATGTCCATGAGTCAACGCATCCACTTGCCATCAGGTGGACTTCGTGCTCGCTTGTCAACCCTATATAATTGCCATAGTTGCCACGCTTAGCAGAGGAGTAAACCACGGATTTAATAATTTTGAGTTATTATCGGAAACATACCGCTGTTATCATAAATCATTATTATTATTATATTCAATAAATTATTATTATTATTTACGGTAAGTGTTTTCACTTCTCAGCTAGGCTGGATTTCAAATACATTTACGGGCCGAAGCCAAAGCAAATGCAGCGTGTGGTGTGTAGTGTAGTTCATGTGATTTGATGAGGTCCTATTTCGTTTTCTTCTATCTGCATGAATTTCCTAACTATGCATGTATTTAATATAGCTGCTTTTTGAAGTGTAATATATAGAGTTTCTTTGAGTTGTAATAATTTTAAGCTACGGAGGAGATGATTTGGGATGACACCTGTTGTGGAGAGGACTATAGGGACCACATATACTTTTTCTTGTTGCCAGATTCTAGTCACTTCATCTTTAAGTTCTGCGTACTGACAAATTTTTTCAGTTATCTTCTTCTGCAAGTTGTGTGTGTTGGGAACTGCAATGTCTATCAGGTAAGTAATATTATTTATTTTATCTTGTAGAATTATATCTGGTCGGTTATAGTGAATTGTCCTATCAGTGAGAATGCCGCGGTCGTAAAAAAGTTTATGTGTGGTGTTTTCTAGAGTAGGTTTTGGTGTATAATTGTAGTACGGAGTGTTGGCATCTGGAATGAGTGCGTGTTTGAGTGCTAGTTTTTGATGAATGACATTGGCCACCTGGTTGTGTCTGTAAAAGTAGTCAGTCTGTGTGAGAGTTGTGCATGCGCCTGTGATGTGTTGAATGGTTTCTGGATGTGTGTGACATTTGCGACATTTGTCATTATTTACTGCAGGATCTTTGATTATATATTTTCTGTAATTTTTTGTGTTTATGATCTGATCTTGAATAGCTATTATAAATCCTTCTGTTTCTGGAAATAAGTTGCCTATTTTCAGCCACTTATTTGAAGCTAACTTATTTATGTGGGATTGCTCTAAGTCATGAGGGTGCCGACCGTGGAGAACTTTCTTCTTCCATTCGTCAATTTTGTGTGTCTGTGGGTTATCACTAGTAGTGTTTTGGGATTCAATCTGATTGCTTAAGTTAAGTGGAGTGTAGTTAATATCATTCGTTACGATGGCTTTATGAATATTGCTAGTATGGGATTTTGTATAGAAGAATGATTTTAATCGACTAACTTGTTTCCGCCATAGGTGCTGGATATCCATTAGGCCTCTCCCTCCATGTTCTCGTTTTATTGTTGGTCTCTCTATGGCGGATTTAGGGTGTAGGTTGTTGTGTTTCGTGAGTGTTGTACGTGTAGTTCGCTCTAATTGTTCTGCGTCAGTTTTGTACCATTTTATAACTCCGAATGAGTACGTTAATATCGGGGTGGCATAGGTGTTAATGGCTTTGATGAGATGTTTACTTGAAAGTTGACTTTTACAAACGGCGTTAAGTCTTCTCTTGTATTCCGTAGTGAGAGAATTATTAATTCGTACGTGGTCAAGACTTTTAAGTTGGACATACCCTAAATATTTCTATAAGTCAGTCGATTCCATTGCTGTAATAGCCTCCGTTTCATTTACT
Organism: Parnassius smintheus behrii; assembly: GCA_036936625.1. Classification (NCBI taxonomy): domain Eukaryota; kingdom Metazoa; phylum Arthropoda; class Insecta; order Lepidoptera; family Papilionidae; genus Parnassius; species Parnassius smintheus. The sequence continues at coordinate 7,923,619 of JAUPFT010000004.1, read as the reverse complement.
ACATAGTCGCCGGGCCTTACTTTGCCTCTTACAATGTGAAGTGTTTTACATTTATCTAAACCAAAATGCATATTAATATCGCTACTGAATTCTGTTGTTATATCTATTAATTTCTTCATATCCTTGTCTGTTTTTGCATATAATTTGATGTCGTCCATGTATATAAGATGCGATATTGTTGTTTCGTCTGTATTAAGTTTGAGGCAATATCCAGCCCCGCAGCTCTGCAGCAAATGAGACAGAGGGTTTAGGGCGAGACAGAACCACAGTGGGCTCAGGGAGTCACCTTGGTAGATGCCTTTTGTGATTGAGATTTGTCGCGTGGTGACAGTACTTTGGTTACAATTTATTTGTAGTGTTGTTTTCCATTGTAACATTATTTGGCGTAAAAAATCGATTATTTTCGGATTTATTCTATAAATTTCTAATATTTTTAATAACCATGAATGAGGAACAACCGCTTCAAACGCTTTTTTATAATCAATATAGGTGCAATGTAAATTTCTATTTTTAGAGGTGGCGTGTTTATGAATAGTGGAATCAATTATCAGGTGTTCTTTACATCCCATGTGGCCCTGTCTACATCCCTTCTGTTCTTCTGCTATTATATTGTGGTGTTCAATGTACGACTGAATTTTCTTTGTGATTGCAGATGTCAATATTTTGTAAATTGTGGGTAGGCATGTAATTGGTCGGTATTGGGAAGGCTGAGGTGAATTTTTTGTTTTAGGTAGCATATAAGTAATTCCCGTAGCAATAAATTCGGGAGTGTTCTGTTGTCCTGTTATTATATCTGTTAAATTTCTTGCTAAAGGTTTGTGTAGAGATGTTAATTAATTGTACAAAAAATTATGAATTTTGTCTATACCAGGTGATTTCCAATTATGTAACCTAGCTGTAATGAGTGTTATGTCTAACTCTGTTACCTCTTCGAATTCCATTTCGTCAATATCTCTCCATTTTGCTTCCTCTTCAATTATCCAAGATGCTTTGTCGTTATGTTGTTTTTGCTCTTCCCAAATACTCGCCCAATATGCTTCTAGTTGTTCTTTTGTAGGTAGGTTAGGTGTATGTGTGTTACGTTCATCGATTATGTCTGTTTGTGGTTTGTGTAAGTTTCTATAAAACAATTTTTCGTTTGTGGCAAATGTGACGTTATCTTTTTCGTGCTGTTGTGCTTTTTTATACCTTTTGAGCCTAGGAACTTTATGTGCTAATTTTTGTTTTAACGTGTCTAAAAATTCTTCAGGTCTTGTGTTACACTATTCGTGTCTGTATGCGTAGCATTATTCCTAAATATGACCTCTACTTTTTTGACTAGTTTATTAGATCTACAACTGTTAATATACTGAGTGAGTCTACCTATGTTTGCTCTTAATTTTTCAATGTCTTTTTCTAGTCTCTGTTGCCATGCTGGTTCTGTATTTTGTCTTGTTCTTGTATTTCTTGCATTGTCTGTGATTTTAAAGTTCAATTCTTCGGATATTACTATCGCTGTGCAGTATATAAGTAAATGTATGTCTATAAGTTGTGTGTCATCAGATATATATTGTGTGAGTATAGTTTCATTAAATAAATTGACCAGTCGAAACACGTTAGGTGTGTACTTAAGTTTAGGTAATCTTGGTCGCACTGCGGGATCCATCCCAGAGTATAACGTTATTGTTGTTCTAAATTTCTCATTAATTTCTTGGATATATGTATCTGTTGTTAAGTGTTGATTTGGGACAACTATGGTCTCAATGTCATTTTCTAGCGTTAGGATTACGGTTTCGGTTTATGCGGATGTGTGTGATATTTGTGAATGGTCGCATGGCTGAGATTGTGTATAAATGAGTTGTGATTGACTGAGCAATTGTGGTTGTACTTGGCGATCATTTTCACTTGTGTTTTGTGTGATATTAGTTTCTACATAGCTGTTAGTCGCTTCTTCTTGAATTAATTGTGTTCGTACTTCTTCTTTTAATTGATCTATAACTTCTTGGGATAGAAGTTTATTCCTAACTATGGTTCTTATTTGGTCTGAGATTCTTTGTTCTGAAATAGTAATTTCTGGATATTGTCGAGTGAAATGTGCGTGTAATTGTTGTCTGTACGTGGTCATATCGGTCTCTAATTTAGTAATGTATAGATAAGTTCTCATGATAAATAGATTTACTTCTTTACTCCATTTCATTCGAACTCTTGCTTTTCCGGCCTTGGTGGACGCGGGTAAGAAGGTAGATACCTCCCGCGCAGCACTCAAGTTCGGAGTAGGTGGAACTGTATTTAAACTAGTAATAGGGGGTGATGGAGGTGTTGGTGACGATGGTATGGATGGTGATGTTGGCCTCGAGGGTGTGTATGATACTGTGCTTGGACTATATGGTTCTACAGGGGTGTCTGTCCTGTCCGTTAGTCTGTCACCATCGTCAATGAGTTCGGCTGTAGTATCTTTGTGGGTGGGAGCCCGCTTGTTCAACTCCTCACCGCCAACGGATCACATGCTGTGACACCCAGCGTCAGCTCCAGGTGCACCCCTCGATCGCCCCCGTGTAGCGGCCCTATACGTTTACTTTTAGAACGAGTCTCCATTTTATTTATGGGTTTCCAGAGCCACGTTAGCCACGCCAGTAATTTCTCATGCTGTGACACCCAGCGTCAGCTCCAGGTGCACCCCTCGATCGCCCCCATGTAGCGGCCCTATACGTTTACTTTTAGAACGAGTCTCCATTTTATTTATGGGTTTCCAGAGCCACGTTAGCCACGCCAGTAATTTCTCATTCGTGTGTCCGCCCCCCACGTGATTAGATGGTCAATCAGCACGTGTGGTTGTTTAGGGGGCTTATTATTATTATTATTGTGTGGGGTATCTATATAGTTTTCTCATCCGGTTGGGATGTATAAATATATAATTATAAATGAAAATGAAAAGATAAATATACATAAATATCAATGACATAAAATAAATAAAAAAATACATAAATAAATAAAAGCCCAACCAGATGAAGGCCCTCGGCAGGGGAGACCAAACGGCCGAGGGTTAGGGGGAAAGGGAAAGAAACCGGCGGACGATGCCGGCGGTATCGAGGAGCACCGCCTTCTGCATTTGAGCCCGGAGCAGTCCGCCACGTAGTCCCAGTCACCTCAGATGACCCGAGAGGCTGACTGGGATTAGCCCGTTTGCAGAGACAACTACAGGAATAATTTCAATTGGCAGACCACCCCACATGTTGGTCACCTCGTGAGCCAGGTCCAGATATTTTGTTTGCTTGTCTGTTTCGGCTTTCACGAGTTTCTCGTCATACGGAATGGTAATGTCGACCAAAAATATCCTTGACTGTGCCCGGTCCATCAGCACAATATCAGGTTTATTCGCAAGAATAGTCCTGTCTGTGATGAAGGCCCGGTCCCAATAGAGCCTGGCGCGATCATTTTCAAGCACGGCTTCCGGCAAGTACTTGTAATACGGCAACTTCCGATCCACGAGACCGTATTTCAGAGCGAGCTCCTGGTGAAGAATTCTGGCTACTAGGTTGTGCCTGTGCAAGTACTCAGAGTTAGAAAGCGCCGAACAACCGGAGATGACATGCCTAAGTGACTCACCGGGATGGCGACAAGCTCGACAGATGTCGACGGTGCCATCCCTTAGGATGTATCTCCGATAGTTGTTGGTCTTAATTACCTGATCCTGTATTGCACAGACAAAACCCTCGGTTTCCCGAGGGTTTTGTCTGTGCAATCCCGATAAGTCTATGCCCTCAGAGTTAGCAATCCTTCCCCTTTCAACATGGAGGACCGCACACTTATCCGTTCCCAGCTCCATTCCAATAGAATTGCTAAATTCACAAGTGATGTTTAGCAATTCCATAAGATGGGAGCGACTGGAGGCGAATAACTTGAGGTCATCCATATAGAAAAGGTGGGTCACTTTTGTACCTCCTTTCCGAAGCTGAAATCCCCTCCCGGAGCCCTCCAGTAAAGTACTGAGAGGGTTCAGGGAGAGGCAAAACCAGATTGGACTCAGATAATCGCCCTGGAAGATACCCCTTCTTATCCTTATGTGGTTCTCCGCAGCCATCATCCGCTCGCCCAGATAGCAAAGGATTGTACTCCATTGCCCCATACACTGCCCGAGGAAGTCTCCAACTGTACAGTCAATTCTGTACAGCTGGACGACTCTCTTCAGCCATGTATGGGGCACCGAGTAGAATGCCTTTCTGTAGTCTATCCAGGCGGTGGAGAAATTCCGACGGTTGCGTTTCACCACTTTGCCAATGACCGCGTCAATGAGGAGTGGTTCCTTGGTTCCACGACCACCGCCCCGGCATCCATTTTGAGCGCGTGACATCACCTGATTTAGCTCCAGGTGACGAGTAATTCTCGCCGGATACGGACCGCCTCAGCCACGTCTTCAGGCGTTATGGTGACGGGGTCCATAGGCGTAACACTTGCACTCTGGCTCGCCACAACTTCCATCCAAGGGCCCTCGCAGTGGTTTACGGGCTCTGACCACAGGCCACGCCAAAACGTGACAGTGTCAGCCTGATCCGGTCCTGGGCCCGCTCCACATACCTCTGGTCGCTCCAATGATTTATAGAGCCTCTTCTGATCACTCTGGAAGAGACGATTCTGGTTGAACCGCCTTGACTTCTCGCTAAATCGTCGAATCCGCTTCCCCCAAGCAGCGACTTTTTGCTTCAAGTCATCTATGCGCTCCGTTAGTTTTTGCGTGATATCCGGCTGGAACAAACTGATATTTGTCCCAGCAAACGCCATCCTAACGGTGCGCATAATCCTCGGTCTATTATTACCCGACTTGAAGCTTGTCAGTCTGCCGATAAGGGCCCTTGCCTTTGCGACACGGTCCTCGATTCTTTTCTCCAGCCTGGGATGGCGCTACTTTGTGTAGTAGCGCGTTCAGCCATGGGAAGTTTGGCGCCAATAATACGGCAAACTGCCACTGCGGCGCCAAAGAGAATCGAGTCCGTCTCGCAAAGGTCCCGGCTGGCTTCCAAATAGGTCACAAGCATTGGGTTAAGAGCCCGCACGACAGCCCGATTTCGCTTGCTAAGGGGTATGCGGGGAAGTCGCGGTCGATTTTCGAGAGGCATGCTGCGCGTTTCCAGCATCGACTTTTCCAATATGCTCCTCATTTTCTCTAGTTTGTGGGAGACTATTCCATCATCGTCTGAATTAGCCACAAATGGAACGTTGACGGCAGCATCTACATATGCAATTTTTTGCGTATCTAGTGGCGCCGCATTCCCAGCCGTAGCATTTCCATTCGATGAAGGAATAGCCTCACGTCGTAGTCGCTCAAGTTCGGCGTCACCAAATATGTTGGAGCGCAGGATGTACCTAACTCGGTCTGCCAGGTTTTGCTCAGTGATGGATAGAGATGGCTCCAGCTCTGCAAAAAAGCGATGCATCCGAGCCCGATACGCCAAACATCCAGTTTCTTCCCCTTTTGCCTTAAAATACGCCCGCAGTGCGTTTTCATTCATTGATTTAAACCAACGCATGCGACGTGCTCCACCAGCGGCGGGTGCCGCTTGCTGAGTCCGAGAAAACCCAGCCGACACCAAGCCTTCTGGTCGGGATGATGGATGCGGGGGGCTGCTAGGTGGTCTTGCAACACCACGCATGCTGTCGCGTCCAGCGCCAGCTCCAGACGCGCCTTGACGACTTCAAGGCAGCGGCCCTTTGCGCACTATCTTTTTCTCCATCATCCATAATATGGGCGTCCATTAACGGGAGACGCCCAGGCCCAGCACCGTATCGTGGACGGCCATAAGCACAAACGGGCCTTTGCACTCTGAATTCTGCCGAGGCACGGCGCTCACACCTCTCGCAAGGCGCTGACTGACTGCGTTGACGTAGCAGTTTTGTCACTTAACTGTTACGTCAGCGGGCGATGGGGTCGTCAATTCCCTACAAGTGTTATTATTATTATTGTGGGGTATCAATATAGTTTTCTCATCTGGTTGGGTTCTAATAATACATAATTATAAATGAAGATGAGAAGATAAATATACATAAATATCAATAACATAAAATAAATATTAAAATACATAAACAAATAAAAGCCCAACCAGATGGAGGCCCTCAGCAGGGGAGACCAAACGGCCGAGGGTTAGGGGGAAAGGGAAAGAAACCGGCGGACGATGCGGGCTGTATCGAGGAGCACCGCCTTCTGCATTTGAGCCTGGAGCGGTCCGCCACGTAGTCCCAGCCGCCTCAGATGACCCGAGAGGCTGACTGGGATTAGCCCGTTCACAGAGACGACTACAGGAATAATTTCGGTCGGCAGACCACCCCACATGTCGGTCACCTCGTGAGCCAGGTCCAGATATTTTGTTTGCTTATCTGTTTCGGCTTTCACGAGGTTCTCGTCATACGGAATGGTAATGTCGACCAAAAATATCCTTGACTGTGCCCGGTCCATCAGCACAATATCAGGCTTATTCGCAAGAATAGTCCTGTTTGTGATGATGGCCCGGTCCCAATAGAGCCTGGCGCGATCATTTTCGAGCACGGCTTCCGGCAAGTACTTGTAATACGGCAATTTCCGAGACACGAGACCGTATTTCAGAGAAAGCTCCTGGTGAAGAATTCTGGCTACTAGGTTGTGCCTGTGCAAGTACTCAGAGTTAGAAAGCGCCGAACAACCGGATATGACATGCCTAAGTGACTCACCGGGATGGCGACAAGCTCGACAGATGTCGACGGTGCCATCCTTTAGGATGTATCTCCGATAGTTGTTGGTCTTAATAACCTGATCCTGTATTGCACAGACAAAACCCTCGGTTTCCCCGAAGAGATCACCAAAGCGTAGCCAGTGGAGGGAGGCTACTGTGTCTACGAAAGGCTCATGTAGAGCCTTGTAGAACCTCCCGTGGAGCTCCTTCTCCTTCCATACGGTCTCCCGGTCGGAAATGCTCTGTACTGCCGGGTCTTGCCATTGCTCGTTGGCTAAGAATAGAGGGGTAAGTCCTTTATCACAAGAAATGACGTCCTTATAGAATGGATCATCCGCTCTCGCCAGGAAGTAATCACGGAGGCTGCACACTTTGCGATTATGCATGGTGAGCGCGCTCAAGAAGCCACGACCACCATGCTTCCGCGGCAAGTACAGCCTCATCACCGACGATCTCGGATGATGCATCCTATGGGACGTCATGGTAGTGCGGACTTTTCTATCCAGGGCGTTAAGTTCAGTCTGAGTCCACCTGAGTATGCCAAAGGTATACATGAGGACAGGCATGACCCAACCGTTATATGCGTGTGCCTTATTCACACCGGACAAAAGGCTGTTAAGCACTTTGGTCAAGCGTGCATAAAACACGTCGCAAACTGACTGTTTCATACCAGTCTCATCGATACCGATGTTTTGTGACATACCCAGGTATCGGTATGTTTCAGCCTCGGAAAGGGTTCTTAAGTTGACGGGCATAGATAAGTCTATGCCCTCAGAGTTAGCAACCCTCCCCCCTTCAACATGGAGGACCGCACACTTATCCGTCCCCAGCTCCATTCCAATGGAATTGCTAAATTCACAAGTGATGTTTAGCAATTCCATAAGATGGGAGCGACTGGAGGCGAATAACTTGAGGTCATCCATATAGAAAAGGTGGGTCACTTTTGTCCCTCCTTTCCGTAGCTGAAATCCCCTCCCGGAGCCCTCCAGTAAGGTACTGAGAGGGTTCAGATAGAGGCAGAACCAGATTGGACTCAGACAATCGCCCTGGAAGATACCCCTTCTTATCCTTATGTGGTTCTCCGCAGCCATCATCCGCTCGCCCAGATGACAAAGGATCGTACTCCACTGCCCCATACACTGCTCCAGGAAGTCTCTAACTGTACAGTCTATCTTGTACAGCTCGAGGACTCTCTTTAGCCATGTGTGGGGCACCGAGTCGAATGCCTTTCTGTAGTCTATCCAGGCGGCGGAGAATTTCCGACGGTTGCGTTTCACCACTTTGCCAATGACCGCGTCAATGAGGAGTGGTTCCTTGGTTCCACGACCACCGCCCCGACATCCATTTTGAGTGCGCGACATCACCTGATTTGAGTCCAGGTGACGAGTGATTCTCGCGCTCAAAATGGATGTTAGTGTCTTGTATATGGTCGGTAGACACGCGATGGGGCGATATTTGCTCGGGTCTGTGGTACCCTGGTCTTTAGGAACCAAATGAGTGATCCCAGTAGTGAAGAGGCTTGGGAGCGACTTCTGGTTGAGAGCCTCTTGAAACTGTCGGGCAAGCACAGAGTGACACACCATGAACCCCTTCAGCCAGTAGTGATGCAGCCCGTCAAGCCCCGGACTTTTCCAGTTCGGGGCCCTACGGACCGCCTCAGCTACGTCATCCGGTGTTATGATGACGGGGTCCATGGGCGTAATACCCGCACACTGACTTGCCACAACTTCCATCCAAGGGCCCTCGCTGTGGTTTACGGGCTCTGACCACAGGCCGCGCCAGAATGCTACAGTGTCGGCCTGATTCGGTGCTGGTCCCGTTCCACTTACCATTGGTCAATCCAATGATTCAAAGAGCCTCTTCTGATCACTCTGGAAGAGACGATTCTGGTTGAACCGTGTCGACCTCTCGGTATATCGCCGAATCCGCTTTCCCCAAGCAGCGATTCTCTGCTTCAGATCATCTATGCGCTCCGTCAGTTTTTGCGTTATATCCGGCTGGGACAAACTGACATTTGTCCCAGCAAACGCCATCCTGACGGTGCGCACAATTCTTGGCCTGTTATTGCCTGATCTGAAGCATATCAGTCTGCCGATGAGAGCTCTAGCCTTTGCGATACGTTCCTCAATTCTTCTTCTCCATGCTGGGATAGCGCTACTATGGCCAGTAGCGCATCCAGCCGTGGAAACCTTGGCGCCTATGATACGGCAGACTGCCAGCGCAGCGCCAAAAAGAACTGAGTCCGTCTCGCAAAGGTCCCGGCTGGCTTCCAAATAGGTCACCAGCATTGGGTTCAGAGCCCTCACGACAGCCCGATTCCGCTTGCTTAGGGCTATGCGGGGAAGTCGCGGTCGATTTTCGAGAGGCGTACTGCGCGTTTCCACAATCGCCTCTTCCAATGTACTCCTCATATGCTCTAATTCAAGTTCCTGGGCGACTGTTCCATCATCGTTTGAATCAACCACAACTGGGGTATTCACGGCGGCATCCACGTTTGCGGGTTGCTCTAACATTTGTCGCGCCGCATCCTCAGCCGTAGCATTTTCATCCGACGAGGGAACAGCCTCACGTTGTAGCCGTTCGAGTTCGGCGACATCAAATATATTTGAGCGCAAGATATACCGAACTCGGTCTGCCAGGTTTTGCTCTGTGACGGTTAAAGATGGCTCCAGCTCAGCAAAAAGACGATGCATCCTAGCCCGATACGTCAAACATCCAGTTTCTTCCCCTTTTGCCCTAAAGTACGCCCGCAGTGCGTTTGCATTCATTGCTTGTGACCAACGCATGCGACGTGCTCCACCAGCGGCGGGTGCCGCTTGCTGAGTCCGAGAAGACCCAGCCGACACCAAGCCTTCTGGTGGGGATGATGGATGCGGAGGGCTGCTAGGTGACCGTGCAGCTCCTCGCGCTCGGCTGGCGGCCCGCATGCTGCCGCGTCCAGCGCCAGCTCCAGACGCGCCCCGGCGACCCCCAGGCAGCGGCCCTTTGCGCACTATCTTCTTATCCATCATCCATTATTTGGGCGTCCATTAACGGGAGACGCCCAGGCCCGGCACCGTATCATGTGTGGTCATAAGCACAAACGGGCATCTGCACCCTAAATTCTGCCGAGGCACGGCGCTCACACCTCTCGCAAGGCGCTGACTGACTGCGTTGACGTAGCAGTTTTGTCAATTAACTGTTACGTCAGCGGGCGATGGGGTCGTCAATTCCCTACGCCATTTTATTATTTATTTTATATTTTTATTATTATTATTGTTATCTCCTGTTTCAGTTTCCTTCTGTCACTTCTTACGACACCGACGCGACGATAGGGTTAGTGGATAATTTTAAAGCTACTACACGGTTTATTATCATTTTTCTTTAATACTACCCTCCTCATATACATAAACTCACAAAATTTGCATCTTTATAATATGAGTATAGATTATTCAATTATTAGCAATAAAATAGAGAAATATTAGGTGTTTGTCTATTAAGTTGCCTTTTTTATTGTAAAATTATTAAAACAAAAAAAGAAGTGTTATTATTTAAAAATATTTCCAGGAACTTTTAACACATTCCTATCATTTTATAAGAAGTTTTTTGATGCCGCTGCTATAAAAGCCTGATGCATGTAAATATATAAAACCTTTGAATATAAACTGTATTTAAATTTAGAGTTCTAAGGCAAACTATAGCGATTACAGTTGCCAGTTTAGCAAACCAGCAATTTAATAGGAAAGTTATCCTATAATTTGTGTATGTACCCTATGAGTATGTGATACTACCCGACCGCTAACAAACATATGTAAAGTTGCAGTGTGGCTATATAATGTAAAATACAATCCAAAATAGCATCGAATATATAGCTATAATGTTTATACATTCAAAATAGTGTTTGAAACCGTAGTGTGGCGAACCGACGGCGCCATTTCGGATTTAATGAAATTGGCAAAATAAATGGAATAAGTATTGAATAACAGCGTAAAACAGCGACCTAAATTGCTTTGTTTCGTATTGTATGTTTAGACAACTGGAGAAACCCTTTTTATTGAAAATAAGGAATTCCATCTGGCGGCAACGCATATGCTTTTTGATTCTTAATTGCGAAAAGTTGTAGAAGTCTATGAACTGCATCATCCATTTATCATCAGGTCGTTTGTCACCATTATTTATAAAAATCTGTACACATTCAATATATATTATTATTTAATTTTAATTACACTTTATCGTAATTTTGCATGTTTATGTCAATACAATTTATTATTTAGTTTAATTTGTTACTTTAATTTGTTTTATTACTCTTAATTAATTTTAAAAATAATGTTATTAGATTTTCATTTTACTCCATTATTATTATTATTTTTTATAATAATAGAAATATGTACGTCAACTGTGTCCGTGACAGTGTTGCTCTTCGTGGCATCTCCTTTTCGTTGATATAACTCAAAGTACTTGTGTATATCGTCACTGTTTTATTAGATTTGTAGTTGTGTTTTTTATATTATGCATTGTTTTGCGTGTGATGAAGAATCATTCGTTAATTAATTCATAAATTAGTTTATCTAATATATAAACGTGACTATTGATGATCCCTTATTTTTCGAATTCTATGCCGTAAAATGGAATTCTTATGAAATCGATAAAAAAGTGAAAAAATAAAAATCGACAAAAGGTTGGTTCATCTAAAAATAATTAAGGGGAAGAAAGTTTGTCGAGTAGCAGCCTCGTACCAGTAGGCGAATTGCCCCCCACTAGATGGAGTGACGAGAAGAGATGCAGGATGTCAATTGATGCTGATGGCTTAGGACCGTGCTTAGTGGTATTCCTTGAGTAAGATCTATGTTTAGCTGTGGACTTGTAAAGGGCTCTAATAATTGTGATGAACGTTGTAACGTAGGCAGAACAAAAAGTTTGCATTTGAATTTCGATGAACGCAAAACAAATTACCCTCGTATATTTCGGTGTAAATTGGTTAAACTTCGCCGCATTTTCATGGTAAAGCATGACTATTTTTAGCTAATAGTGGGAGCTATCAGAATTCTAAGCTCGGAAAAATAATTTATAAGTATGAACGAGTACGAGTGATAACCATCCTGCAGTTATATTAGTAGCACAGTTGTAGCACGAATGGGTCGGCTCGACCGGGGAAGGACCACGCTTTCACAGAATACCAGCTTAAAATAGTAGCTTAATGCTGCTGTGTTTCGTATGGTGAGTGTAGAGAACCGGCGACCATTTTAACTGGAAACGAGACATTGCATCTTAGTCCTCACGGTTGACAACGCATCTGCATTATGATTTGTAATCGAGGATAGATGTAGAGGTCTATGGACCTCAGCAACCACTTGCTATCAGATGGACTTTGACCTAGTTTGTCACCCTATCCTATAAAAAAAAAACCACCAAGCGGCGCAGTAAGAATATCCCCTACCACATATTGTCCCATGGGTGTCGTAAGAGGCGCAGAGGGAAACAAACCACGAGATAGGCGGCAGCGCCTAGCTGATAAGAACTCAAAATTATAAAAAACTGCGGTTGCGAACTCGCCTGCCAATTACGACAACAATAGCGAGATCCCCCTGTGAGGCATTCCATGAAGGGAGGGTTGTGCTCAGTCGTGGACCTTTGTAGGTTGTAATGGATTGATGGATGAGTGATAAACGAAAATCCGTGTACTCGTATTGTTAGCGAAAGAATGTCCACCACCACATATAACCCTGTAGATGTCGTTAGATGCGATAAAGAGAAGTAAAACAGCACTTTCCTAATAATAATTTAAAATAAAAAACAGGCGGTTTCCAGAACGCCTGCCAAGCGTAGCAACTATGGCAAATATCCTCCCTATGAGGTCAACATTGGGTGAAGCCTATGCTCATTAATGGACTTTATATAAGCTGTGATGGTGATGATGATGAAACAAACTAACTGCGGATCTGATGCTGAGGAAATACTACAGCTCATTGACACTTGCAAACAATATTAAAATAGAAGCCAAAGATGAGTGTTTTTATTCCTGATAAATAAAATAAATTACTGACTGATGTACGTTGGTGGAAACAGGTACGAGGCTAGTACCGGGCCAATAGAACTCCCGGGCATAGAAGGAAGACTAGCATGAACTTAACCTCGCGGATAATGATACCAATTTTCTAAGGCATACGATTGCAAATTAATGTTTCTGAACTTTGGCTGTATAAAAATATTGGACTAAAATAAACTGCCGCTAAAGTAAATGTGTTAATGAAGAAAAAGAAGGAAAACAAAAAAGGAATGGCTGACGCTATCAGTGAGCGTATCCACTCACATACGTTATTTATTTATTTTATTCATTCATAATATTTTTCAAAGTCGTTTTAAATTAAAACACTTTCAATACTAAAGCATAAAATTATGCAAAATAATACTGTATAAAGGACATTATATCATCATGCCATCGAGTACAAATTTATTGATGCGCTAACATTTGTTAATGTTACGTGCTTGAGGTTCGTGACAATAAAAATTGCCGATAGAATTACCTAAATTAACACTTTAATTTTATTTACACCAATTAAAACTTAAAGCTCTCCCCTCGCGCCGTTACCCGACACTAGATGGCGCTAGTGCCAGATGTCAACTTAGCCGTGCAACATTATCATTATAACCTATTTAAAGGTTAATTAAAAATATGTTCCAAATTTGTACTGAACAGACCGACAGAAAATAAAACAAGTTTAAAGTTAAGTCAAAAGTACAGCCTATATACGTCCCACTGCTGGGCACAGGCCTCCCCTCATTTCTGAGAGGGTTTTAGGGCAAGGAAGTGTCCGTCGCGCTGCCCTAATGCGTGTTGGCGAACTTCACATGTCTTCGAAATATTTTTTTAAATATTTCGGAAAAACTCGTGTAATCGGCTGACATGACTGAAAATATGATAATTTCATGAAAAAACTAAGATTATTAAAGTTATATATAAAAAATACCTAATAGGTACATTTTAATAATTACTAAAATTTCAAAAGATACTTTCTACCTCTTTTTAGCCAAATAGAACGAACAATGTCGACCGAACAATACAAAAATGAAAAAACTGAAAACAGGAATATATAATGTCGACTTTAATCAAAAGTCGACGATAACCTTGGGTTCTTTATTACCCGCCTTGAAAACAAGCAGTTCACTCTTTTTGGCGTTATACCTGAGGCCATGGGCTTCCGCATATCTCTCACAAAAATTTATTAATGTCTCGAGTGCTCTGATCGAAGGGCTCAGCAGCACCATGTCATCCGCGTAACTGATGCTGTTTACGAAGTTACCATCTATTGAGCATCCGAAGCCAGTTCTGCTAAGCTCATCGATCAATCCATTTATGTACAGGTTAAAGAGCCTCGGTGAAGTTAAGCTCCCCTGTCTCACTCCACATTCCAACCTGTGTTATTTAAGCTGTGTTAATATTGATAATGATTATTTGCGTAAGTTACATAAACATCAGCTCCCACACTATATCATTATTTTTAACGATAACTAGAAGAGGTCGATACAAATCGGATATAGGTACAAAATATATTTATCGGTAATATTTATATATCGGGCGACAGACTACGTTCTTTATGCATCAAATATCGATGTAATACAGCGTCTATCCACATATCACACACAGACAAGGAGCAGAATGAAGAATGGAAAATTGTTCAGAGAAAAAGTTTCGTGTAGCAGATATTAAAATACCTCTGTTTATAAATAATGTACACATAGATACATGTGAAAATGACATCATTAGTTACATAAAGAATAAAACTAATATTCAAGTAAGTCTACAAAAAATAAAAATAAAGCAGCAGAGAGACTACAGTTCATACAAGGTGTTCGTTCCTAAGCATAAGTTAAACTTATTCTTAAACTGTAACTTGTGGCCAAACGGAATTTTCTTCCGCCGTTTTGTTGACTTTCACAAAAGGGAAGTAAATATGTAAAGGGACTCCATTACTCGCGGTACAAATAAATTATAAATAGTATGGATGGTACAACTTTTATTTCATTCAATTGTAAATCCCTCAAAAGGTCAATAGATTGCGTCAGATCAATGAGTCAAAGAGCTGATATTATTGCGCTACAGGAGACATGGCTGCTACCCCATGAAATTCAGGAACTGAGCAATATAAACAAAGCTTTCGGATACTTTGGCAAGTCAGCGGTTGATACGTCATCAAGAATATTGCGAGGAAGACCATATGGTGTGGTGGCGCTTTTATGGAATATATAATAGCTCGAATTTTAGTGTGTGTCTGTGATGCCGTGTGCGAGTGACCGTATAATTGCAATTAAACTTTGTGTTATGAGTCGTTCAATGCTAGTTTTCTCAGTTTATGTGCCTACTAATTCGCCTGAAAATCTTGTGAAGTATGTAGAATGCTTAGGCAAAATAGCGGCCATAGTAGAAAACAATAACATTGAATCTGTATTTGTTTTAGGAGATTTTAATGCACACCCAGGGGAGCTTTTTTGTAAAGAACTAATAAATTTTTGTAACGATCAAAACTGGGAGTGCATAGATCTAAAAACGTTAGGTCATAGTTCTAACACATACACATACATTAATGAAATAAATGGTAGTCGGCGCTGGCTCGACCACTGTTTGATCACTGAGGCCGCCCGTAGTTCCGTTACTGACTTTAAAGTGCATTATGATGTGTTATGGTCAAACCATTTTCCACTAGAAATTCAGTGCAATATTAAAACTTTGACACAGTTGACGGGGCGCCACAGGCCACTTTAAATAAAGTAATCTGGGGGCAACGTGACGAGCAGCAAACGAAAATCTTTACTAAAGTTTGGAACGAAAAATTAAAATTAATTGACTTTCCCCCTGAGCTTGAGAAGTGTTGTAATTCAACTTGTAATGATGTGAGCCTAGAGCACATTAACGTACTTGACAAATTTTACAGTAATATAATCTTATCACTCCAAGAGGCCGCGGAGACTAGTTTTAATTATAGTCAGGGACCAGGCAATAAGTGGGGTGGAATAAATACTTACGTGAAGCTCACCAGGACGCTAGGCAAACATTTTTGACTTGGGTATGGTACGGACGACCCTCACCAGGTCTTATTTATGATGATATGAATAGGTCCAGGAAAAATTTTAAGGAAAAATTAAAATTCTGTCAAAAAAATCAAGAATTAATTAAAATTAATATTTTGGCTACCTATCACAAAGATAAAGATTTTCGAAGCTTCTGGAAACACACCAAGAAATTAAGTCCGAAACCTAGCGTATCGGTGAGCGTTGAGGGTATTCAAGACCCCAGAGATATAGCTAACTTGTTCAGTTCTTATTTTAGGATGCAGTCGCAGCCAAATGCACGGGGTGCTGATGTTGAGGTAATCGTATCTGGTGTGCCAAAACGTGTGACAGCTAAAGAGGTTGAACAGTTATTCAAAGGTATGAAAAGAGGCAAGTCACCGGGTCATGACGGCCTCACCATTGAGCAATTCATGTATGCTGGGCCACACCTCCCATGGTTACTAGGTATGCTATTTACTTTCTGTATCAGACACTCATACCCGCCTGCAGAGTTGATGAGATCGGTCGTTGTTCCTATTGTTAAGAAAAAAACTGGAGATATATCCGATAAGACCAACTATCGGCCGATTTCATTAGCTACTATCACAGCAAAAGTACTTGACGGTCTGGTTGAGAGACAGCTCAAGCGTCACCTGGTTATGCACAACGCTCAATTCGGTTTCAGGCCAAAACTGTCAACTGAGTGCGCCATTCTGGCTCTCAAGCATAGTGTCAGGTATTATATGGATAGAAAGACTCCAGTTTACGTGGCTTTTCTTGACTTATCCAGGGCGTTTGACTTGGTCAGGTATGACATCCTGTGGAAAAAAATACAAAATTCAGGAGTTCCTGGTGAGATTACAAATATTCTTAAATATTGGTATGGCCACCAGACTAACCAAGTCAAATGGTTGGATCACCTTTCTGATGCATACGGGTTGGAGTGTGGGGTGAGGCAGGGTGGTTTGACCTTCCGACGCTTTTCAACTTGTATGTCAACGAGTTGATTGTTAGGCTTGGCAGCATCTCAATATGCGAGGAGTATGCAAAATCCCACGGCCTATTGTATAATGCTAGGAAAAGCGATTTGATGGTTTTTAAAGCCAGGACTCGTAAGGTGATGTATGTAACGCCTGTCAAACTTAACGCTAGCGAACTTGTAACGGTGCCATCCTTCAAGTATCTCGGTCACGTGGTTACCGAGGACATAAAGGATGACAAGGATATTGAAAGGGAAAGGAGTGCGATGGGAGTCCGCTGCAATATGTTGGCTTGCAGATTTGCGCGTAGCAGTCCAGATGTGAAAATAACACTGTTAAAGGCATACTACCAAACGCTTTATACGTGTAATCTATGGGTCAACTAAACGCGGGGGGGGGGTGCTATCAACGCTCTCCGAGTACAATATAATAATGGTCTGAGAACGTTCTTGGGGCTTCCAAGTTACTGTAGCGCATCAGGGATGTTCGCATTGGCGCACACTGATGGGTTTTACACCAAGCAAGCGAATCGCATCTCTCCTGCGCACGGTACGGGGGAGCGCCAACACCATTCTCAGAGTAATCAGTGAAAAGCCTGACTGTCCGATACTGCGACACTGGGTGTACGCTCACACACATGTTGCAGGGGTATCGGGCAGTGCAGGCATATATTTAAATTAGGATAAATATTTTCCAAAATGTTGCTAACCTAGATTTTAAGATCTCTTTTTTATGCTACTAACAATTTTTAAAGACAAAGGTCTGAAATAAATCAATTTTTTTTTATTTATAACATATAACATCGACCTCGAAGAAACAGTCCGTTATGGTGGTTTACCTAAAACATTTTTATTTTATTTAGTTTCAATCGAAATGTACTAATAAATCTGTATGTACGATTAAAACGATCATCAATTACAACCGGGTTTTAACAAACGTAAAAGGAGTCAAATTTTCCAGCGATTTCAAAAGCATTCACTCCCTCGTTTAAGTTTGATATCTATAATTGAAACAACGGAATACCTATTTCTGTATCAAATCAAAAACGATATTGGGTTTATAACTCAATAAATGAATTTATAAATATTAGAGATTATAGATTAAAAGGTATCTGCTGCAGTATAAAACCAAGAAATGGACCAGCCTACTTATGTAGTCATCTTCAATTTAGTGAGAAATAAAATTAATTTCAAAGCAAAAAAGAAATCTAATCAAAAATAACGTTTAGAACGCCTCCTAAAAAAACTAATGCATTTGCTTAGTGCTTTTGAAATAAATATAATTTTATACAAAAATTTATATTTTTTAAAATATGAAGCTAATTCACAATGCCACGAAGGCTTCCCCTTTCGACTTGGAATCTGATAAATTATATTATTTACGCACCGATGCGATGCGACTGGAACTTTTATTAGAAATTTGAGTGGCGTTCTTTTTATGTCATCATTATTTTATACCTATATACGTAAGTTGTTGTTGGTTCATACATTGACGAGTATAAACGTCATCAAATGTAGATACTTAAGTTTCTTTTTTAAAATAAAGTAATGTAACAGACTATATAGGTCCCACTCTTGGGCAAAGGCCTCCTCTCATTTTTGAGAGGGTTTTAGAGCAAGGAAAAGTCCACCACGTTGCCCCAATGCGTGTTGGCGAACTTCTTCTTCACTGCTGAGCACGTGATAAGTCAGCACTTAAAATTGCAATTAACTATTACATTTTACCAGGCGGGGATCGAACCTGGATTTCTCGCGTACTTTGAAATTTATTGCGAGCGCTTAGCTCCTTAGATGCCACGACTGTAATACTTTTATTTGTTTTTATAAAATAAGGAAATCTAAATAAACGTGATATGACTCATAGATATCATCTGTTTTCGATCAAGGATCAAAATGCAGATGGGTTATCACCACTGAGGGGTGAGAAGAAATGCATCAATTCCCGTAAAATGGGTAACCAGTTCTCTACACTCGCCTTACGAAACACAGCAGAATAATGCTCCTACTACGTGCTGGTATTCTTTGAGAGCGTGGTCTTTCCCCGGTCGAGCCGACCCATTCGTAATACAACCATAATATAGCTGTAGCGTGTCTCTAACACGTATATTTCGTAGTAATTCGTTTTTACAGTAGCGATAAGGGAATGGAAATATTCACGCTCTAAAATATTTTGCATTTCGAATTACGCTTTTACTGCAATTGTTTTTTGGGTAGCTTCAAAGGAATTAAGTCTCGTCATATTTCAGTGCAAGCCCGTTAAAGTTCGATCCACAAACGTCGACGGCAGCGCAAAATTTTATAACGAAAAAACTAAATTTCTACCTAAAATTACATTACGAAACACACCATCCACTGAGAATACACAGTACTCTCAAATTTAAGACGATAGTGAAACCTGGAAGTATCTACAACAATGGTTAGTATGGCTGATAGATTTAAATTATGGCCATGTTTCAGCACTGAACGTAACTCGTATAACGCAGCAATTCTTGCACGTTCGTGTAATATGATAAACATCATGAAAATATCGCCTGAACTTGAATTATTGTAGGCAAGATATGAGACTTTCTTAAACTTATTTTTAGAGTAACAAAGGAGCACACACATCTTCATCTATCCTTAATTAAAAATCAATTTATAATATTAATAATAATGTTGTCACCCTAACGACCAAGATAAAATACTTCATAACTAGTAAAAGAATTTATTACTGCTCGCAGACTGCGAATATGTCAATCACGCATAAGCTACTAAACTAATTTTGAAGAAAGGCTCAACCATAGCGGCCAAGATTTTGAAGAAAGGCTCAACCAAGCAGATCGACCATATCCTAACGTACTAGATAATTAAAAATCAAGGTGAAATAAAAAACAGTGAGCCCGAAAAAATGTAACGAGAAGGTTTTTCTGTTTCCATACGAGCAGAGCCGCTAGCTTGCTTATAATTGGAATCGTTTGTAGGACATAATATTTGTGTAAAACTGGCACTAAATGGAAACACACAAGAGGGAGTACAGCATTTAAAGAGACAGGAATAAATCTGAACTATATAAAATATGTTGAAAGCGCGCTGATTACGCTCGTATATTTTCAACACTAATTTTTCTTGGATGCAATATTTCTATTTTAACTGGTTTTATTTCCTACCAGTAAAAAGTATATGTTTCGATATAGAAAAACACAAGAATATGTAGACTGAGGGAAAGGATAAAGGTGACGGAAAGCAGCATCTTCCTGATAACAACCCCGATGATATTTTTCATTTCTAAATCTTTAAAGATTTTTACTCTAGTTTTTGTTTTTTATTGTCTTTATCATACAAAAAATAACATTTTATAAAAAGTAGAAGTCGACTTCAAACTCAAAAGAATAAAATAATATCTTATTCTGAAGTTAGTGATAAGAGATAGTGTATACTCGTAGAAGTGTAATTAAAGCCTTGAAATTTGTCTTTTACACACAGAGTCAACTGACAGATAATGCCACTTGATATGCAATGTTTCATTTCCTGTATGTGACTGCTATTATTTCTGAAATCTTCTGAGAGTAGCAAAAATCCGACGTGCCATGCCACGTGCGAATGCGTACTTCACATTTTTTACGTGAGTAATTGCCTACGCATAACTGCCTCAAGGCAAGGATAGGGTTATGTCGTAGGTATTACTTTTATCGTGTATAGGCAGGGCCACAGCAACGCTTTCGCCCACATTCGTGCGTACTTTACCTTTTTATATACGGGGAAATCACCACGCACACCCACCTCGCCGCTATTAAGATTAAACCGACTAAAACTCTATGGCGTTCCACCTTCGCCTCATATTGGTCGGGCCATGGGAACGTTTGCCTATTTCACCTATCTCTGCTTATTTCTAATTTTTTAGTATAAGTATAAGCTTCCCCACGATGTATTCTTTCAGCGCTTTAAATCAATCTATCAGTCTATTTATTCATTAACAATAAAATGTGTACGAATAATACAGCAATGTCCTTATTACATAGAAAAGCATTAAATTACTTCTCATAAAATAATAATATCAAAATCAAAGAAATCTTTGAAATAATATAATGTTGAAAAATATTTATAAATAAAATAATCAGAAAGTAAAATAAACTATCTAATAACTTTCATTGTAACTTCCATATTTATATAATTATTTTAAATTACCTTGGTTTTGACGGGAACCGAACAGGTGTTGCTCGCTTTTAAGCATTTGTTTCATGTTACAAATTGATTCTTACGTCTTTATTGTAATTTTAAAAAACGAATATATATTTTATAGTGCATAGGCTATTTGAGCCATAATCAATATCAAGAGATCTCCAACTAAATTAAGACTCTTTCAAAGCAAATCAAACTGGTAACTTTAAATGTACAACATGCTTCTTAGAATTGATTTATGAACAAGGCATGTGACTAGATACCGACCAAGTATTTGAGAGTTGAATAGATGTAATCAAACTCATCCGTACGATACGATAATTGATTGCAGGCTGAGCCGAACTGACTGGATCAGTAAGGTGTTACGCAGTTACGACAGTCGGATGACTAAATTTGGGAGTGCCATGAATCTACGTTGAAAGATACATTGACTGGTTATTTCCTGTCTTAAATATTAAATTCATTCTTAAGACGATATCTAGACTGCAATAAATTTGAAGAATAGGAAAGAGGGGAGAGGTTTTAATGATCTTTTGCTACAGCGTCTTTTCCGTACGCTATATTTAAATAACCTATAGACAACTATAAAATAAAATAGAATAGAACAGAATATTTTTGTTCAAATATTTAAAGTAATTTTTGACATTGACAACTGGTTTGAATAAACCTATGTCCTGGGTAGAACCAGCATGATACTCAGAGGGACATTTTTCAACATTTTTCGTGAATTGGCGAAATCATCATCTTGTTTTCCCCTGTTTCCTTCTTCAAAACCGGATTGACTTAAGATTTAAGGAACAATATAATACTAGTATTGCTTGGCAGATTTATTAATATAAAGTTTCTAGTTTTGTACTCCAAGATCTTTATTAAACTTTAGTTAGTTTAGGAGATGATTGGCTCCTTGGATCGGTCTGTCTTCTTGTCAAAGGTTTTAAAATGGTTGTCGGATGAACATATATAAAAATGGAGCATCAGAATTTACGTGAAGTTAACTAATTATTTTGAGAACTTTAAAGCATCTGCAAAGCAATATGGCCGACGGAAAGTTTCTGGGAGTATTGACAACTTATTTTTAACTATACATTCTGAAACATATATGAAAATCAGCCATGAGAAATTACGAGAAGTAAGTAATGTTTTTATGTACCTTGATCGCCTGATACCTGGAAATTGGTCGTTTGACCAAGCTAGCAGGTAGGCATACGACCGTAGTATATACTAACACTACTCAATCGTCCACATTTCATCCATCAGAAAATACGTGACGTCTGGCGGCCCTGGGATTTTGCTCTATCAAAATTATTGAGTAAATAAGGAAACATAACATAGAAACATCGCAGTGGTAGATAGCTTTAGATGGTATTGTAAAAATATTTGCTCTGGTGACACTAGTAATTATTTAGGGAGAAAACAGAGGATAACGTTTGTATGAAACACGTTATATATACATTTATTTAAAAAAGAAAGATATTTTATACATCAAAAACGCGCATACACATAAGACATTTTTTTAATTTGCAAAAAAAATCTTGTGGATATGATTTGGTGTAACCTCACTTTTTATATTTTTCTCTTTAATTTGTGTGACTTTTGTAAAACCTTTATACTGTAAACTTTTGATGGCTATTGGTTATCCTATTTTGTAAGTATTTGGTCAAGTAATATTTGAAAGTCAATTTCATTTAATGTTAGAACCTGAACTATTGTTGTATAATTCGTGTACTGACAAATAAATAATCATATTTTTCAGTAGTAGATCCACGAAGCAGCTATATTATAGTTATAGCACGAATGGGTCAGCTCGACCGGGTCATGACCACGCTCCCGCGGATTACCAGCGCAAAATAGCAGCTTAATACTGCTGTGTTTCGTATTGTGGTTGTAGAGAACCGGAGACAATTTCACTGGAATTGAGGCATTCCATCTTAGTCCTCAGAGGTGACAACGCATTTCCATTTTGATTCTTAATTGATGACAAATGTGTCTATGTAATCTGTGGGCCACAGCACTCACTTATCATCAGGTTAACTGTGTGCTTGTTTGTTAACCTTATTCCGTAAAAAAAAAAACAGTTTCCATAGTTGCCACACTTGGCAGGCGAGTTGGAAACCACAGATTTTAATAATTTTGAGTTGTTACCGAAAAAATACCGCTGCTATCTCCTGTTTCACTTTCCCTCTGACGCCTCTTACGACATCGATAAAACGGTAGGGGGTAGTGGATATTTTCACAGCGCCACTACACAGTGTATCATCGTCATTTTTAATACTACCACTCCACATCTCAATTACTTTGAAAGACCTTTCCAACAAGATGTACGGGTAAAAACAATCCCCCCTTTACTTCTATTGGAGGTAACCAAAATAAAATTGTGTTTTTTGAGATATTATTTCACAGTTTTACCGGCGTTATTAATATTTACAACTATGCCAAATAACAGGTTTGTACCTACGGCCTCTGAGTAAAATCGCAGACGGACGGACTGACATGGCGAAACTATAACCTTGTTGTTTAACTACGGAACCCTAAAAAGCAAAATATAGATTCAAATCTCAAATTTTATTGTGAATACATTCTACATCAAATGACAACAACTCAGTTTTTCCATGAATACGTAATGAAACATTCAAATTCCCTAAATAATTCCGTCAAGACCGAATGGCGTACACGGAGTGCGTCATCTTTACGGTTAAAGCGATAGAATTATGTAAATATTGTATCTTATACATTATTACAATTCTGAATAGTAAACCTGACGAACGAGCACATAGTCCACCTGATTATATTCGGATGCTGCGGTGCATAGACTTTTAAATAGATAAATAGATCGGTCAGTATTTAACTCTTAATTATTGTACACTAAGCAAAGACTCGTTCAATTAGTCCATGGTAAGTACATGGTGAGCGCATGCGTAACCGCATCCGATCCATTATAAACCGACTTCAAGAAAAAAGAGGCCTGTATATTTTGGTTGTGTTCGTTTACGATAATCTCTTTTTTAATTAGCTAACTTTAATATTTTTTTCATAATTCTGTATAAAATTTATAAAATATACATTAATTAAAAGAATAATCCACTTTTAAAGGTGAAAAAATTGGTTTTATTCCCAACTATTTCATGTTTTTAATGTAACTATTTAGCCGACATTCTACTAGTTGCATTGCATTTGTGATAGTTCACACAAAAGAATAAAATAATTTAACTTTTTTATAGAATAGGGCCGAGAAATGAGCACACAGTCCACCTGATGGTAAGTGGATACCGTGGCGTATAGACATCTACATTTATCCTCGACTAAGAATCAAAGTGCAGATGCGTAGTCACCCCTAAGGACTAAGATGGAATGCCTAGATTCCAGTAAAACTGGTTCTTTATACTCACCATACGAAAGACAGCAGCATAAATCTGCTATTTTACGCTGGTATTCTGTGAGAGGGTGGTCTTTCCCCGGTCGAGCAGATCCATTCGCGCTAGAGCCATTATAGCTGCAGCGTGGCTCTACCATGAATAAAACTTTAAATTATACTTTAAATAAAAGGTAAAAACTTTTTTTTATAGAAGAGGGGGCAAACGAGCATGCGGCTCACCTGATGTTAAGTGACTACCGCCGCCCATGATCAACCGCAACACCAGGGGAATTGCAGGTGCGTTGCCGTCGTTTTAGAAAAGAGTAAGCTCTATTCTTGAAGGTCCCCAGGTCGTATCAGTCACAACACACGTTTACGTTTGCAACACAATGGGTGTTGAAACTGTGGCAGCTTGTACGCTATACGCATATTTGGTATAGCTAATTACTTATATATCAATGTTCGGCACGGCCGTACCATCTCTTGTCGAAGCAATTCAGGCCAGTTTTGACCCCCTATAACTTCATAGTGAGTAAAACTAGAATACTGAATTTTCAGTTACTTAGTATAAATTGTATATAGATGGCATATTTCTAATTTCAATTTGAACCAGTAGTTTAAGAATTATAACTAGTCAAAGTTTCTGACTTATCATCAAAACTCTAAGGCACTTCTAGCAGACATAGAAGCTTAAAATTTAGAATACAATTAGTGTTTAGTGTATAAATTGAGAAAAAACTAAAATATTTTTTAATTTCGAACCGGTTTTCTAGATATACTAACTGCATAAATAACTTTGTAATCCCATATAAATATATAGAATTACAAAGTTACATTTGCAGTGAATGAATCAGTGTACTTGTATCCTATACTATTAGTACCCGGTTGACCGAGCTTTGCTCGGTATTTTTCGCTCGGTTTTTTTTTTTTAATTCGTGTGTTTTGGAAATTATATTTAGATACAAATTACATACTGATGAAATACGAATAATATTTTTTGATCGAAGCGCCATAATAGAAAAAACTGAACTGGTTATTTGATTAAAAAATCATGAGTGCAATTAGTTTAATTTAAATTTTCGTGTTTTTAAAAAATACTAAAAAAAGGGCTCGAAAAAATAGATTTTCTCAAAAAAGAAAGGAACTTGAAAAATAATTTAAAAAAAGTCGGTCGGCCGGTCTGGGCACGAACCATGGTATAACGATTTTGTGACTGCCCAATATACCAATTAAGCTATTTGTAATCATTAATAAACTGTCAAAATTTACCTTTTTATTCTAACGATATTATAGCAGTTTTTCATTGCCTAAAAACACGGACAAAAACACATTTTCTAAAAATAAATCCTAGCTAGATCGATTTATTGCCCCCGAAACTCCCTGCACACAAAATTTTATGAAAATCGTTGGAGCCGTTTCCGAGATTCCGATTATATATTTATATATATATATATATATATATACAAGAATTGCTCGTTTAAAGGTATAGGATATATTTACTATTATATATATATATATATATATATATATATATATATATATATATATATATATATATATATATATATATATATATATATATATAATCGGGATCTCGGAAACGGCTCCAACGATTTTCATAAAATTTAGTGTCCAGGGAGTTTCGGGGATAAGAAATCGATCTAGCTAGGATTTATTTTTAGAAAATGTCTTTTTATCCGTGTTTTTAGGCAATTAAAAACTGCTACAATATCGTTAGAATAAGAAGGTAAATTTTGACAGATTGTTAATGATTATAAATAGCTTAATTGGTATAATAGGCGGTCACAGATTCGTAAAACCCTGGTTCAAGCCCAGACCGACCGACCGACTTTTTTTAATTTTTTTTTCAAGTTCCTTTCTTTTTTGAGAAAATCTATTTTTTCGATCCCTTTTTTTAGTATTCTTTAAAAACACGAAAATTTAAATTAAAATAATTGCATTCATGATTTTTTATTCAAATAACCAGTTCCGTTTTTTCTGTTATGTCGCTAAGATCAAAAACTATTATTTATATTTCATCAGTATGTAATTTGTATCTAAATATAATTTCCAAAACACACGAATTAAATAAAATCGAGCGAAAAATAGCGAGCAAGGCTCGGTCAACCAGGTACTACGTATAATAGGTGTAGATAGGTACGTTGTTGGTATTCAGGAAGTACCGGTACCGGAAAGGAAAAAAGTAGAACTATTTTATCTACAAAAAGAAATGAGATGCCATCAAAAACATAACTTGTAAAAAAACAAGTCTCGCAACTCGGTTCTCCCATAAAAAGTTGTGAGATCCATGTAACACCAAGTCGGTTAATTTATTCAGTCCCTACTTAAGGGTCCTTCTGCTTTAAGTTATTACGTAATTAGCTAACCTAACAATATTTTATAGCGACCATATCAATGTTAAAAATCTTTTGTTTAAATATATAGATTGACTTAGCAAATTATCGGAAAGATATCGCTGCTATCTCCTGTTTCAGTTTTCTTCTGTCACTTCTTAAGATACAGACGAGATGATAGAGTCAGTGGATAAGTTTACAGCCACTACACGGTTTATCATCATATTTCTATAATACTACCCTCCTCATATACTTAAACTCACAAAATTTGCACTCTCTTTGTAATATGAGTATAGATTATTCAATTATTAGCAATAAAAGAAAGAAATATTAGGTGTTTGTCTATTAAGTTGCTTTTTTATTAAAAGATATTAAAACAAAAAAGGAACCTATTTTTCAAAATATTTCCCAAGACTTTAACACATTGTTATCTTTTTATAAGAAGATTTTTGATACAACTGCTATAATAGCCTGCTGCATGAAATTTTATAAAACCTTTAAATATAAAATTTATTTAAATTTAGAGTTCTAAGGCAAACCATAGCGATTACAGTTGCCAGTTTAGTAAACCAGCAATTTAATAGGAAAGTTATCCTGTAATTTGTGTACGTACCCTATGAGTGTGTGATACTACCCGACCGCTAACAAACATATGTGAAGTTGCAGTGTGGCTATACAATGTAAAATACAATCCAAAATAGCATCGAATATATAGCTATAATATTTATACATTCAAAATAGTCTTTGAAACCACAGTGTGGCCAACCGACAGCGCCATTGTGGAATTCATGAAATGGCCAAACTAAATGGAATAAGTATTGAATAACAGCGTAAAACAGCAGCTCAAATTGCTTTGTTTCGTATGATGTACTTAGAGAACTGGAGACCCTTTTTATTGGAAACAAGGAATTCCATCTGGCTACAACGCATCAGCTAATAGTGGGAGCTATCAGAATTTCAAGCTCGGAAAAATAATGTATGAGTATGAACGAATAGGTGAGTGACAACCGCTTAGTGGCGGTGTAAGAATAATATATATGTGTTGTGCGGCGGAGTAGAAAAGCACCACCCAATATCTACCTGTGGGTGTCGTAAAAGGCGACTAAGGGAGTGTGGAAAAGGACTAGCCCATTGTACTTGTTTCACTGATATACCTACTCTTCCATCTGTCCGCGTCCTTCTCCGTTCGTAACGATCTCCATTCCGCTGGGTACAGTGGGAAAAAACATGCGTGCGACGCGCGTCGTGGCGCGTGAATGTGCGCACACTTCTTAAAAAGACAGAAGTGATGTCTTTAGATATCTACGGTCAAGAGACACTGGCCACCAAACTCGTTGATGATATACTTAAGCATATCAATACATTTCGTTATCTGGGGAGCACGATAATATCAAAGTGTGACCTTGATGCTGAAATCAACAGTCGGATCGGTGCCGTTGCTGCTAAGGCTGCGGTATTCGGTAAACTGGATCGCAAGGTCTTTGGTTCACATGACCTAAAGCTGGCTACCAAAATTGACATTTATTAGGCCTGCTGCCTGACATATTGTACTCTTCAGAGTCATGGACAGTTTACCGCCGTCATATACGCTGGATCGCTTCCAATTCCAATGTCTGCGCAAAATTCTCAACATCATTTAGTCTAATCGCATTCGGAATACGGAAGTGCTGCGTAGAGCCCATACCATGGGGATTGAGGCCTATCTTATGGGGCGACAACTCCGTTGGTGTGGACACTTACCGCGAATGTCAGACCAGCGTACGGAAAAGTGCATCTCTTTCTCTGACCTCAGGTACAAAGATGTACTTAAGCGCTACATGAATAAGTGCGACTATGAGCCTTTAGAGTGGGAGCAAGCAGCCGCTCGACGACCGGAGTGAAGGTCTTTGGTGAAAGCAAAGGTCAAAATGTTTGAGGAGAATCGCTACTCTGAATTGGATGCCCGACGTGATAAACTCAAAGCACGCCCACCTTGTACTATAATTTCTGTGATGGTGTGCTCACCTGCCCGCATTGCACGCGAACATTTGTAAATAAAATCGGCTACGTTAGCCATGCACGAGTACACCAACGACAGGATCGGAATTGAAGAGGTCACCGTGATCCAAATCGGTCGAGGATTATATAAGAATATATTCTCACATATTGTCCCATGGGTGTCGTAAGAGGCGACAGAGAGAAACAAACCACGAGATAGGCGGCAGCGCCTAGCTGATAAGAACTCAAAATTATATAAAACTGCGGTCGCAAACTCGCCTGCCAATTGCGACAACAATAGCGAGATCCCCCTGTGAGGCATTCCATGTAGGGAGGGTTGTGCTCAGTCGTGGACCTTTGTAGGTTGTAATAAAAAATGGATTGATGGATGAGTGATAAAAAAAAAATGGATTGATGGATGAGTGATAAACGAAAATCCGTGTACTCGTATTGTTGGCGAAAGAATGTCCACCACCACATATAACCCTGTAGATGTCGTAAGAAGTGATGAAAGGAAGTAAAACAGCACTTTCCTAATAATAATTTAAAATAAAAAACAGGCGGTTTCCAGAACTCCTGCCAAGCGTGGCAACTATGGCAAATATCCTCCCTATGAGGTCAACAATGGGTGAAGCCTATGCTCATTAA
Organism: Parnassius smintheus behrii; assembly: GCA_036936625.1. Taxonomy (NCBI): domain Eukaryota; kingdom Metazoa; phylum Arthropoda; class Insecta; order Lepidoptera; family Papilionidae; genus Parnassius; species Parnassius smintheus. The sequence continues at coordinate 7,894,444 of JAUPFT010000004.1, read as the reverse complement.
TGGACTTTAGATAGGCTATGATGGTGATGATGATGAAACAAACTAACTGCAGATCTAATGCTGAGGAAATACTACAGCTCATTGACACTTGCAAACAATATTACAATAGAAGCCAAAGATGAGTGTTTTTATTCCTGATAAATAAAATAAAATACTGACTGATGTACGTTGGTGGAAACAGGTACGAGGCTAGTACCGGGCCAATAGAACTCCCGGGCATAGATAGAAGACTAGCATGAACTAAATCTCGGCGATAATGATACCAATTTTCTAAGGCTTACGATTGCAAATTAATGTTTCTGAACTTTGGTAGTATAAAAACACTGGACTAAAATAAACTGCCCGCTAAAGTGTTATAATATGTAAATGAAGAAAAAGAAGGAAAACAAAAAAGGAACGACTAACGCTATCAGTGAACGTGTCCACTCACATACGTTATTTATTTATTTTATTCATTCATAATATTTTTCAATGTCGTTTTAAATTAAAACACTTTCAATACTAAAGCATAAAATTATGCAAAACAATACTGTATTTGGGACATTATATCATCATGCCATCGAGTACAAATTTATTGAAGCGCTAACATTTGTCATCATTACAGCCTATTTCAAGGTTAATTTAAAATATATTTCAAAATTCGTACTAAACAGACCGACAGAAAATAAAACAAATTTATAAAAACATATTAAAAATTTTAATTGCGCAAGGCCACACAGACCTAAAACAATTATTTGTAGGTTATACAAACATTTGCATCGTGATGGATTCGAATCCGCAGTCCTGCAGCACCGTGACTAAAACGCATTGCCATTGTGCTACGGAGCCGTCAAAATGGGCACATTGTAAACTCTGAGCTTGTATTCGTAAACGCTCTCACTGGCTTGTCATAAAAATATTTTGGTACAGGATGTAGTTAATATTACAGCATATATACGTCCCCCTTTGGAAACCCTTTTGAAATAAGAAATAACGTGAATTCTTTAGCGTTTACTTTATAACAGCCATTAAACATAAATTACCTTGCCTATCTACAAACTGTTAAGCGCAATTTGAGTGCTTTACACGTAATGGAATTTCTCATTATTATGTATCACTTACGGACCTTTCTTCTTGAGTGGCAGCCTCGTACCAGTAAGCGAATTGTGGGGCAGCTCCCATTAAATGGAGTGATGACCCGTTTACACATGCGGGGAGTCGATGGGTGCAGGTGGCTCCGGATGCGAGGCATTTCATCTTAGTTGATTGAAGGTGTACATGGGCTGCAGAAACCACTTACCATTGTGTGGACTCTATGTTCCTTTGTCACTTCAGTTTAATTAAAAAAAAGACTCTGATTCTGATTGTTACAGCAGAAGGATAAGCAATATTGCATTGCTGTTTTCAGTGGGAATTCAGCGATTAATGTTTTTTTTTTTACTTGCTATAGACAAAATAATATTAAAATTACACACATGCAAACAGATCACTTGATGGTGAACGGGCTACCGTAGCTCGTACACACCGGCAACTAGCTGTGAAGTGATCACATATCTATTTACCATGGATTGTTGTCGTCCAGAGCCACCAGAGCTGAAAATGCCACCCCTTACCCCCTTAGAAAGGGAGAATGCTGCTGGAGGGGCCGGAAAAACTCGTGTAATTTGCTGACATGACTGAAAAAATGATTATTTCATGAAAAAACTAAGATTATTAAAGTTATATATAAAAATACCTAATACATTTTAATAATTACTAAAATTTCAAAAGTTACTTTGTACCTCTTTTTAGCCAAATGGAACGAACAATGTTGACCGAACAATACAAAAATGAGAAAACTGAAAACAGGAAAATGTAATGTCGACTTTCCTATTACCGCGGCGTACATGGAGTTAGGCAAATGACTTTTAAATTACATTTATTCATGACGAAATTTTAAAAAAATCACAAATATAATTCAAAGTGAAGAATTTACAAAATTGTATATTTACAATTTTCTCTACTTCGGTCTTGGAGTGGAAAATTGTAAATTAAAGGCATTGGAGTTCTTTAGCGGAAGTCTACGGATGCAGGTGGCTCAGGACTGTGTTTTTGGGTGAAGGCTGTGTTCAGCAGTGGAAGTGTCATCGGTTATTAATATATGTCATAAGTCATTGACGGCTATACAGCTCAACTGAGTTTTGACTTTGACAGTTATCACCTAAGTTTCGAGAATACTGCAAACCTCTTAGTTTTTTATTATTACGACAGGCTTGTTAGCGACTCTTTTAATTCGATTATCCTTATCATAAAAGTTTTCTAGCAACAAACGTTCAGGTATGTTAATAATAAATAAACAACTTTAACTTTTGTTTATACAAAACAACACGGGCCACCAACGGAGAGTCGGAGAGGAGTAGGCTCGTAGGCGTTGCCCTCTGTAAAAGTACAATTTCACGCGGTCCTACGCGCACAATAAATATAGGTGCAGCCGCACGACTCACTAGACTAAACCTAGTTGCGTTGCTAAATCGATATCCCACAAAAATGTCGAATTGTTGATGAAAAAGTGATCTGCCACGTCAAATTGACAAAAAAATGGTATTATTTTTCAAATATAACTAACTTTTAATCACACTATTGCTATTAACTTATTTTTAAACTTGTATCTCATGTATATTAAAAAACTAACTTAAAATATTGTTAACTACTAACTAGATATCTTTTATCTTAAAAGGTAAAAGATATCTAGTTATAAAAAATATTGCAAAAATTAATTTTATAATTGGTAGCTTCATTATAGGTTGTATGTATGGTATTTTTTTAACTGCTTAGTACTTAATGTTTAACTATAAATACTATTTAGTTATATTTCTTGTTTCATATTTTTTGAATTTTTATACATAGTATTGTGGTGGCAAGCTTTTACTATGTATTAGGTGTGGAACCTTCATTTCTGTGAAAACTTCATCGGTTTTAGGATTACTATTATATGCTTTATAATGTAATATTTTTTGTGTATTGTATGTTTCCCCTAAATTGTCGTGTTGTTTCGAAATTATTTATTAACACAGATCACTGGCCCTCATACAATATGCGAATCGGTCGGGCAACTGATCCGATTCTGTATCCGAGTTGTCGCTTTCATGACCATCAGCTTTCATCATCATCAAGTTCACTGTTGAACCTAGGCCTCCCCCGAAGAATGCCTCAAAGCACGGTCCTGTTGTCGCTGTCAGCAAGCAATAATGTATATCATTATATGTACATATATATATATATATATATATATATATATATATATATATATATATATATATATATATATATATATATATATATATGTATATATATATATATATATATATATATATATATATATATATATATATATAAGTGATGAATTGTCTGTATATTGTTTTAATTGTTATGTGAGAGTTTTGTAGTGACCGATGATGTATTTAAATGCGAATATTCCCCCACAAAAAAAAATGACAGAATGCTGTATGTTTGCTGCCTTTAAAATGATATGTAACAACACTACGTCGACGGTTATACGGTTCTTCATATCGTCACAGTCGCTAACTCATAAGCTAATAATTCATTTTCCTGTAAAAATATATAAAAATTAAAAATAATTAATGTAAACCATTGTTAAAATTTTAATAGAAGGCATGAACAGAAAACATAAATTACCGATATAACGTTCATTAACTACTGTATACCAAAATGTAAATCTGAGTCATTGTTTTAAGCGAATTTCATTATGAGCAGCTATAAATTCGTACGCCGTATCGCGACTTGACTGTCATATACTTTAATAGGCCTAATTTTAAATTAAAATCTATGTGGTTATATAAAACATTATATCTAACATACATTATACGTATTACTAGAAATTGCTACATGCTACTAGAAATTTAAATCTAACAAAGTAACAAATAAAAGGTTGTTGCTTTTGTTTAAAAGGTGGTTAACTGATTTTCTCAACCAATTTGAAAAGATGAGTAGAAGGGCTTAATATATTTCTACAGGTTGGGGCAAAAGTAATCATCCGATGTTCTTTGGGTGCAATTCTTTTACAAATAAAAAAATTTGGCTCTATTTGTGAATTATTTATGGCTAATTTTTTTTTCTATCAAGTTGAGAAGATGATATCTTACAAGAGCCCGCCGCCAGCATTGATAAACATACGGGCCCTTTTTATGGCATTTGACATCACTTTTGCCAAAACTCCAGGCGATAGGTTCGCGCATTCGTGTTGGACGTTGTCCTTGGCGACTTCCAGACTTTTGAGCTTATTCACATAAACACGAAATTTCAAAAACCCTCACAAAAAGAAGTCCAGTATGGTAAAATCAGGCGATCTTGGCGGCCAGTGCAAATCGTCAAAACGAGAGATTAGGTGACCCAGAAATGACTGCTTCAAAATGTCGGTTTTGGCAAAGGCAGTGCGCGCCGTTGCACTGTCCTGCTAGAACCACATATCTTTCAGTTCCAGTTCATGGCTATGTCGAGTAGAATCTCGTGTTTTCCCAGTCTCTTCAAAGTGGGCAACACTTGGACAACAACACACAACAACAAGCACAAAAACACTGCAATGTTTCTCCAGTTGGTGTCGGACGGCGGGAAATCAGCGACGAAATTCACGCTGTGCTAACACTACAGACAAATTATTGCGCAAAAATACAGAAACAATTATTCATCGTTCTTGAGGAGTACAGCGATTTATGGATTGTCGACATGTATTTTACATCCGTTTACTTCAAATATAAAAAACCGATTTGAAATTTGACGCCATTCGCAAAAATTTTAGCGTCCTCCAATAGGGTGATTACTTTTGCCTCACCCGTTATAACAATACAATAATTAAGTGCGACGAAAGTTCTAGACTAATCCTTATATAGGATTAGTCTAGGAGTCTAGGCTAGGCTAGGAGTCTATCTGACTAGGTAACACCCTGTTACCTATTTTTGTTGACAAATTCACACGGCAAAAATCTATGTAAGATTTAATTTCCTTACATAGGATTTTGCAGTGCGCATTTTTAAATTCAACCCAGTGGTGGAAATATGGCAAGTATTCGTCAGTTATTCGTCTATCCACTTGCCAAGTGTGATGATAATCCAAATCCTTCCTACAACAGGAGAGGTCCATGGCCAGCAGTGCACTTTTACGGGCTGATGAAGAAGAAGAAAAAGGTGAGCGTGAAATATTTAGTTCTGTTGATTTACCCTCTTAACTATTTCTGCCGACACTTCTTTATACTAGGAACACAGCATTGTTTTTAGTGTTAGTTCCAGTGTTTCATAGAAGAAGGGGCAAACGAGCATGCGGCTCACCTGATGTTAAGTGACTACCGCCGCCCATGATCAACCGCAACACCAAGGGAATTGCAAGTTCCGTTGCCAGCCCTTTAAAAAGGAGTAAGCTCTTTTCTTGAAAGTCCCCAGGTCGTATCGGTCCAGGAAAACCGCCGGTGATAAACTATTCCACAGAGAGGTTGAACGCAGAAGAAAACTCCTTTTGAAACGTACAGTGGTCGACCACCAATCATCCAGATGGTGTGGATGGTATCGTAACGTTTGCCGCGTAGTGCAACCTTGTGGAACACCAGCATTAATAGGCTTGTAATCGGAGCTTGCGCCATCAACAACGACCTTGATGCTCCGATCTGCAAGAAAGCTGATCATCCAATCGCACAATTTCTCGGGAAGCACATATGAAGGGAGCTTCGAAAGAAGCGCTTTGTGCCAAACCCATCGAAGGCCTTTGCAATGTCCAAACTAACGGACAATGCCTACACTTGGACTCTACTGCCTCCACCCATCTGTGAGTTAAGTAGACCAGAACATCACCAGCTGACTGACCACGGCGAAAACCGTATTGGCGATCACTAATCAGCTGGTGATCCTCAAGGTACCTCATGAGCTGGCAGTTAATAATAGACTCCATTGTTTTGGGGAACAAGGAGGTGATGGCGATGGGCCGGTAGTTGGACGGGCCTTTTTTTGGGATCGGATGGACGAAAGCCGTCTTCCATGATTTTGGGACTACGTATAGAGAGTAGGAGTACCGAAAAAGATGCGTTAAAACCGGTGCCAACTCTGAAGCACACGTCCTCAGCACAATTGGGGGGATTCCGTCAGGCCCACTCGACATGTGGATGTCCAGGGAGAGGAGTGCTTTGCGAACCGAGCGCTGCGTGAATTGTACTTCCGGCATGGAGCACTCACACCGCGGGATAGTCGGCGGTGTACTCCCCCCGTCATCGAGAGTCGAGTTGGACGCAAAAAAAGAGCCTAGCAGATCGGCTTATGAGATTATGGGATTATGAGAGCAAAGGGAATAGAGAGTGCACCTGTGCTTGCGATTACACTTGGGCACTATAATCCTGTCCTGCGCCAACGGCTAGTCTCCTTTGACGCAGGCCGTCGTGACCAAAATTCGGTCTGGAGGATATTAGTATTATTATTATAAGTGTGTTAAAATCCAGGACAATTAAAAGCTGCGAGGCATTCCATATTAGAGTCACCAGAGTTGACATGGTGTCTGTAGCCTTCTTCTGTTTGAAATAATTTATAAGTGTCTATGGCAGTAGCCACTTGCCATCAGATGGACTGTAAATTCATTTGTCACTTCATTTTAATAAAAAAAAATATTTTAGGGTCACTTGAAATCCACTAATCCACATTAAGCAGCTTAATTTTTCGGTTCGATTGGATTAAGTAACTTAGTGAATTGTGGGGGGAAAAAATGTGTGTTAAATATCAAATATTTGGCTATATAAAACACAAAAACAGCTGCAGTTCTCAAGGGTGACGATTGCCTTCAGTTCTCCAGTCTAGTCAATTACCGCACGATATACAGCAAAATTACGCTGATATTATTCACTGGTATTCTATGAGGGCCTGGTCTTTCCTCGGTCTAATTACTTAATTATTGTGACCATAAAATAGTTACAGTGTGGCTTTACCACGCAATCTTTCTTTTCTGATCATTTTTATATTATACTCAGTAACTCTGACAAATTTACTCGAAAACATATTTTATCTATGACCTTACATAAACTTTGAATCTTTCTGATTTCGTTGACGTGGACATGCTAACGACATTTTTTTAATCACAATAAATCAATATTTTATTACCTATAGCCTAAGATAATAAAGCGCTGACTTCGCTTAATAAAAGTCTTCACTCGTATCTTGAAGACACATTGTAATCGTATTGGAAGACGGGGGCTGGAAAACTATTACATTTGTATGATATCTGCATCACATGTGTGGATTACCTTTATCCATTAGGAATAAACCATTTAGTTCGAATGGGTGGAATATCGACAAAAAGCGGTGGTCACCCAACAAGCGTCCGATTTTTCGATGATGTAAAATGGAGGGAGGAATTATATATTATTATATATTACATAATTCGTATATTACACACAAAATCAACAAAAGTAGGTTATTTTCATGTCATTGGTAGTAAATTGATTCCATCAATTACTTAAAGGCTAAAATGTAACAAAAGGATTACAATTTTCTACAAATTACAAAAAGGTTTTTCGATGGGGAGTTTCAAGCAACCCTCATAAATGGAATTAAAGCTTTTCACGTTCTTTTTATTGACAATGATATGATTTTTTATTTATAATGTTGGTTGAGTACAGTTTAATTTCTTTTATATTCTAAATTCGTGTACAAAAAGAACACTTTGCGTCATTCTTTGTTTTCCCCGTATTTCATTCTCTTATGTACAATATAAAGGAGGAATTTAGTGTATCAAAAATGGTGTATTTTTTTTTTATAAAACTGATGTTACAAACGAGCTTACTGGTGGTAAGTGGCTACAGCAGTTCATGGACACCCACTAAGAAAGAAGGCTACAGATGCGTGGTCACCTCTGAGGATTAAGATGGAATGTCTCACAGCCTCTTATAGAGGCTATTTACACTCTTCAGACTGGAACACAGCAGGGCAAGCACTGTTAGTGGTGGTAGAAGTCGTTAAGAGGATTAAGTCTAACCAGATGTAATCCTAAACATAAAAATAAGTCCTACCATCTAGTGAAACGTGGGTAATGGTCACATTTGGCAAACGTATTGGTGATCACAAATCTAAAAGTTCCGTATTATTTCTGCCACATCGGTGTACGGCCATCAGGCACATTTGTTTACAATATTTTTGGCCGATTTGTGCAACGACAAAAACTTCGCGTTCGGGGATGTCGGTAAATTTTATAGAAAAGATTGTAGACAATGGAAAGGGTTCATGTTCAGCCATGAACTTTTACAAGCTAATAAAAAAGGAGGAGAATAAATATAGAAATAAATAATGGAACCTTTTGTCTCTTATAAGATCTTAAATTGACGTGTTGGAAATAGTGGGTAGAAAATAGAAATGCATAGATGAAATGAGAGTAGAACCTCTGCATTTGTAGTGCTTTAACCTGTTTTGGTATTGTAAATGATTATTTGCGTTATCTGTATATTAAGATGAACGTCACCTCTCACAATATGTTATTATTTTTAAGGGGAAATATAATCTCAAATGGCTTAGCAAGATCCTTCGTTATGCCGAAAATATTGCAGCATTAATTTTGAAATAAATATATGGTAAAGTTGAGGATTAATGTTAAGGATTATGTTAGACGAAAACACGATTTCGTAAAATTTTCTCGATAGAAAAAAAATCCAAAGTTACCTCCAAAATAAACAATAAACCGCTGTTATTCATCATGAAACTTTGCATACTAACTGAACTAACTATAAAGCAGTGCTTATGTTATTTACTTTTTTTTAAAATACCATTATTTTCACTGTAAAAAGAAATTACCTAAACTATCGGCGCGTAAGCTTGATTCCTGTCGCCCCGTTAGTATCGCTCTGGCTTTTGAAGAGAGAAGTTGTGTCGCTTACGATCAGAATACAAATTACGCAACAGGACGACGTAAAATTAAAATGGGAAATAACCGTAATGAAAATAAGAAGCGACTAGGTTGGCGTTAAGAAACAGTCATAAATATGATAAACCTAATGAAACAAGTGTCTAACGACCTTTCTACTTACAATATTAGTGATTACAAACATGTCGGTACATAGCATACGACGCGCGGTCAATTGGGGACGAAATTAGAATTTGAGCTGACTTACTATATCCTCTTAACGATAACTAGAAGTGGGCGATACAAATCGCTTATAGATACAGTATATATTTATAGGTACATTATCCAATATCTATTTATCGGGCGACAGACTACGTTCTCTAATACAGCGTCTATACACACAACATATAACATGGAACATTTTAACTAGGGGTGGGAAGACACAAATCGTAAATAGATACAATATCTACTTATCGTTACAATATCCAATATCTATATATGGGGGGAGACTATGTACTGAACGGATCAGATATGTTATACAGCGCCAATTCACAAAACATCTAAAATCGTACTCGAAAAAAAAATAATATCGTGAAATATATATTTCTACTTCCATTCTTCGTTGTAAGATATACTTGTATCAGAGTATCAAAAATATTAAGCAATACGTAGATATTACAATTTTTCTACAAATCTCAGCAAATCAAAAATCCATCAAAAATCGCGTATCACCGTCTAGTACTGAATAATTGTTTCCTTACAGAGTTTCAAAGTTACTTAGATATTTACCCATACAAAGATAATAAAATATAGAGATTTAATATCAGATATTTAAATCCAATACATAGATACGATTATTATTATTTTTTTAAGTAACCGTTAAATCGAATGGTATCCTTAAAGTATTGTCATTCTATATTATTGCATGGACCGTCAGTTATGGTAGTTTACGTAAAACATTTTATTTTGAATAGTTTCAATTGAAATTTACTAATAAATGTCACTCATGTAAGTTTGATTTCTATAATTGAAACAACGAAATACCTATTTCTGAATCGAAACAAAAACAATATCCGATTTATAGCTCACTAAATGAATTTAAAAATATTAGAGATTGTATAATAAAAAGGCCTTGTAAAAAAAAAGTCTCTCCTGAAGCATAAAACCAAGAAATGGTTCAGGATCCTTATATAGTAATATTAAATTTAGCAAGAAATAAAATTAATTTCATTGTAAAAAGAAAATCTAATCAAACAACGTTAAGAAGCTTTTTTAGAAACTAATGCAGTTGTGAGTGGCGTTCTGTTATTTTATATCATCAAATGGAGATACTTACGTTTTATGTAAAGTAAGGTAACAGACTGCTATTGAGCAAAGGCCTCTCATTTTTGAGAGGGTTTTAGAGCAAGGAAAAGTCCGCCGCTCCGCCCCAATACACGTTGGCCACCATTACATGTCTTCGAAATTTTCTTTTTTTTCTTCATGTCGTTTTCCTTCATCGCAGAGCACGTGATAAATCAGCACTTATTATTGCAATTAACAATTTCATTGTACCCGGCGGGGATCGAACCCGGATTTTTCGCGTACTGTGAAATTTACAGCAAGCGTTTAGCTCCTGTTCTACTACGACTGTTATGTTTTATTTATTTTTATAAAGTAAGAGGACAAATGAACACACAGTCCATCTGATAGTAAGTGATGATGATGTGACTCATAAATATATACATTTGTTTTGATCAAGGATCAAAATATAGATGCGTTGTCACCACTGAGGAGTGAGATGAAATGCATCAAATCCCTTAAAAAAGATCTCCAGTTTTCTACACTCGCCATACGAAAGACAGGAGCATTAAGCTGCTATTTTATGCTGATATTCTGTGAGAGAGTAATCATTCCCAGTGAAGTGGATCCAAAATGGCAACTCGTGCTGGTTATAAAATTGTTTATTGCGACGCAAAGGTGAAAAATACATAAAACTGCTGGATTTTTCAAAGCGCGATACAACTTTCACTCGATCGCTCATTCGCATCTACCTTGGGAATATTATTACAAATGTATACAAGTCTACCTACACATAATTTATAAAATAACCGTTACCATGTTATAATATAAAACAAATTTTAACCTTAAATACAAATGTTACAACATAATAAAATATTACATTAAAAGGAACCAATGCGTCGCCTACACCCAGGTCGAGCCGACAATATGCAATCAAATTATAGCTGCAGCGTGTCTCTACCACGTATAGTTCGTTTTTATTATTTTTACAGTAGCTATAAGGGAATGGAAATATTTACGCTCTAAAATATTTTGCAATTTCAAAGTACGCTTCCACTGCAATTATTTTTGGGGTAACTTCAAAGGATTTAAGTCCCGTTAAACTTCGATCCACAAACGTCGACAGCAGCACAACATTTTATAAAGAAAGAAACAAACTTCAACCTGAAACTACACGACAAAATACACCACCCTCTGAGAATAGACACCACTCTCAAATTTAAGACGATAATGAAGCCTGAAATATCTAACACAATAGGGTATTTTCCAAAATTTTAAAAACTTTTTTTTGAAATTTGGTTTGGACAAACAATTTAACAGAAAATTGTCTTTTTTCCCCATTAAACCAATTAAAGTTGAATTTATTTTTAGTGGTTTTGACCGCCAAAACGCTCAGTTCTATGACGTCTACTGTGTGACGTCAACTTTGTGTAAAGAACATTATTTCTATTTAACTGGCTTTACAGCCCTTCTAAGCCTATCATTTCTTTCGGAATCTTCATTTTTACATATTTTTCTTCACAATATGCTGATGTACAGAAACATAATTTTTTCCGTAGCAATAAAACCAAAATAATGCTCTACAACAATTTAGTACAAAGTATCTTAGAATACTGTTCTGTGGTTAAATTTCAATCGAATTTCAAAAAAGAAACTCTCTTCGTATAAGAAACAGCTTTCTTCGTTCAAAATTACATCTTATATGTATAGGCTAATCTTTCTTCTCTTCCTCTTATTAAGCAAATTGTTAAATAACAAATGGGCAATAACAAATTATAAAAAAGGGCCCTCAATTTTCGTGTGAGATTAAATTGGGTCACGTATTAGATACGCGAAATTCGCGTAGTAGAGTTATACCTCTAAGACCAGTTCTTCATAGAACCTTGTTTGGCACTAATTTCCCGATCTCTAGGTTGAATGAATTCATCAGTGAACTTCCCTATGCATTTGATATTAACTCCGACAGACATACTCAAAAAGGACTACTCAAACATAATGCAAATGTAATTGATTTAGTTTTTCGTTTTTGTTTAACGTTACAATTTTACTGTAAGTTCTGTCAAAACTTTATAATTTTAAATTTTTTAATACTGGCTAAATGAACTTCACGAATAGAGCATTTTCCTAGTTTTTGAAAACTGCTTAATTTTTTCGAATATAATCGTTCCTAAATTTTTTGCAAAGCGTTAAACGAAGTTTGTATATATTTTTTGTTAATCTACACAAAAAACAAAAATTAAAAAACGGCATTGAAAAATGTTTGTTTATTAATTTCTTATCTCACTTTAAGTTTTTGACTTTAAATATTATCATAAAAGCTCTAGATAATCGAAAAATCAACTGATTTTTTACGAAAAAGACCAAAATGAAAAGAATTAACTATGTATTGTATTATATTTAAAAACAAATCTCGAACATTCACATAAAAAAAATTATGAGTGGCGTGGTGCTTCCCTCCCCCAACTCTCTCCCGTAAGGCAGTCGAGGGAAGCCCGATCGACGGAACTCCGCTGCCCGGGCTCCTAATTCTGAGTGGTTTATAAAAAAATTACCACGAAGGAGAAGGAGATCTCCTTCTAACCTAACCTGTCCGAGTCGAGATGCCCTAAGTCCCGAGCTTGCATCGCTACAATAAAAACCAAAATAAAAAATTAATAATCAAATTTTTTTTCTTTTTTTTAATTTTTGTTTTTTGTGTAGATTATAAAAAAAATATCACAACTTCGTTCGATTATTTTTACAAAGTTATCAACAATTATACGTGAAGGAGTGCATTTTCATAAACATTTAAAGCCAATACAATTTTTTTTCATAAATATGCCGTAATAATGAAGATTTTTAAAAAACATCAAAATCGGATGATTTTTCGACTTTCTATAACCAAAAAACGAGGTGACCGCTGTAATATAAAATTATCAAATCTCCCAAAAACTTCGCAATGTGACACATCAGCATATTGTGAAAAAAAAATATAATAATGAAGATTCGGAAAGAAATGACAGGCTCGGAAGGGCTAGAACCCAGAGCCTTAAAGCCAGTGAAATAAAAAAAATGCTGTTTACACAAAGTTGACCTCGCACAGTAGACATCATCGAACCGAGCGTTTTTTCGGTAAGTTCAAAACTATTGAAATAAAATTCAACTTTAATTGGTTTAATGGAGAAAAAAAGACATTAATTTATTTTAATTTTCTATTAAATTGTTAGTCCGAATCTTTAAATATAAGTAGTTTTTAAAATTTTGGAAAATACCCTATTATTAGTATGGCTAATAGCTTTTAATTATGATCATGTTTCAGCACTGAACATAACTTGTATAACGTTGTAGCAACGTTAAGCGAATTGTTCTTTCTTGCACGTTCGTGTAATATGATAAACATCATGAAAATATCGCCTGAACTTGAATTACTGCAGGCTAGATATAAGACCTTTTTTTAACGTTTTTTTAGAGCAACAAATGAGCACATACGTCTTCATATATCCTCGATTAAAAATCAATTTACAATACTAATAATAATGTTGTCAACCCTAACGAATAAGATAAAATACTTCATAACCAGTAAAAATATTTATCCCTGCTCGCAGTTTGTGAATATGTCGATTAGCATAAGCTACAGAATTAATTTTGAAGAAAGTCACACTAATCGATTATATCCTAACGCACTAGATAATTTAAAATCAAGATAATATAAAAAATAGTGAGCCCGGAAAATGTAACGAGATTTTTCTGTTTCCACAAGAGCAGAGCCGCTAGGTTGCTTATAATTGGAATCGTTTGTAGAACATAATATCTGTATAAAACAGGCAATGAATAGAAATAAGCAAAAGGCAGTACAGCATTTAAAGAAACGGGAATAAATCAGAACTATATAAATGTTTTGAAAGCGCGCTGATTGCGCTCTTATATTTTCAACTCCAATTTTTCTTAGATTCTTGTTTTAGCTGGTTTTATTTCCTGCAAGTAAAATATATTAAGGTAATATTTCGAAATAATAAAACACAAAACAACAATGTGGACTGAGGAAAATCAAAATATTGATGGACAGTGGCATCTTCCTGATAACAGCCCATAATAATAAAACTCTGCAGTTGCCAACCCGCCTGCCAAGCGTGGCAATTTAATGGATTGCATTTTAATGGATGTAACACTTCTTATCTAGACAGTCTGACAATTGTTTGCAGACTACGGAACTAAGACACCATTATGCCGTCACTGAGTGTGAGTAGTCAGATGATTACGGCCACCGGAGTAATCCACTAGTCAAGGGGAATTAATTGATGTTTGCTTTCAGTAAAGTAATATTTGATTAACTCGTAGATTTTAAAATTTTAATGTGATGCCATATATGATTGTTACATAGCTCTCAAAAGTTCTGAAAGCCTGTGCTTAGTTAAATGCATAACGATATTCATATCAAAACACAGTTTACTGAATGAATTTTAATGTGATGCCATATATGATTGTTACATAGCTCTCAAAAGTTCTGAAAGCCTGTGCTTAGTTAAATGCATAACGATATTCATATCAAAACACAGTTTACTGAATGAATTTTAATGTGATGCCATATATGATTGTTACATAGCTCTCAAAAGTTCTGAAAGCCTGTGCTTAGTTAAATGCATAACGATATTCATATCAAAACACAGTTTACTGAATGAATTTTAATGTGATGCCATATATGATTGTTACATAGCTCTCAAAAGTTCTGAAAGCCTGTGCTTAGTTAAATGCATAACGATATTCATATCAAAACACAGTTTACTGAATGAATTTTAATGTGATGCCATATATGATTGTTACATAGCTCTCAAAAGTTCTGAAAGCCTGTGCTTAGTTAAATGCATAACGATATTCATATCAAAACACAGTTTACTGAATGAATTTTAATGTGATGCCATATATGATTGTTACATAGCTCTCAAAAGTTCTGAAAGCCTGTGCTTAGTTAAATGCATAACGATATTCATATCAAAACACAGTTTACTGAATGAATTTTAATGTGATGCCATATATGATTGTTACATAGCTCTCAAAAGTTTTGAAAGCCTGTGCTTAGTCAAATGCATAACGATATTCATATCAAAACACAGTTTACTGAATGAATTTTAATGTGATGCCATATATGATTGTTACATAGCTCTCAAAAGTTCTGAAAGCCTGTGCTTAGTTAAATGCATAACGATATTCATATCAAAACACAGTTTACTGAATGAATTTTAATGTGATGCCATATATGATTGTTACATAGCTCTCAAAAGTTCTGAAAGCCTGTGCTTAATTAAATGCGTAACGATATTCATATCAAAACACAGTTTACTGAATGAATTTTAATGTGATGCCATATATGATTGTTACATAGCTCTCAAAAGTTCTGAAAGCCTGTGCTTAGTTAAATGCATAACGATATTCATATCAAAACACAGTTTACTGAATGAATTTTAATGTGATGCCATATATGATTGTTACATAGCTCTCAAAAGTTCTGAAAGCCTGTGCTTAGTTAAATGCATAACGATATTCATATCAAAACACAGTTTACTGAATGAATTTTAATGTGATGCCATATATGATTGTTACATAGCTCTCAAAAGTTCTGAAAGCCTGTGCTTAGTTAAATGCATAACGATATTCATATCAAAACACAGTTTACTGAATGAATTTTAATGTGATGCCATATATGATTGTTACATAGCTCTCAAAAGTTCTGAAAGCCTGTGCTTAGTTAAATGCATAACGATATTCATATCAAAACACAGTTTACTGAATGAATTTTAATGTGATGCCATATATGATTGTTACATAGCTCTCAAAAGTTCTGAAAGCCTGTGCTTAGTTAAATGCATAACGATATTCATATCAAAACACAGTTTACTGAATGAATTTTAATGTGATGCCATATATGATTGTTACATAGCTCTCAAAAGTTCTGAAAGCCTGTGCTTAGTTAAATGCATAACGATATTCATATCAAAACACAGTTTACTGAATGAATTTTAATGTGATGCCATATATGATTGTTACATAGCTCTCAAAAGTTCTGAAAGCCTGTGCTTAGTTAAATGCATAACGATATTCATATCAAAACACAGTTTACTGAATGAATTTTAATGTGATGCCATATATGATTGTTACATAGCTCTCAAAAGTTCTGAAAGCCTGTGCTTAGTTAAATGCATAACGATATTCATATCAAAACACAGTTTACTGAATGAATTTTAATGTGATGCCATATATGATTGTTACATAGCTCTCAAAAGTTCTGAAAGCCTGTGCTTAGTTAAATGCATAACGATATTCATATCAAAACACAGTTTACTGAATGAATTTTAATGTGATGCCATATATGATTGTTACATAGCTCTCAAAAGTTCTGAAAGCCTGTGCTTAGTTAAATGCATAACGATATTCATATCAAAACACAGTTTACTGAATGAATTTTAATGTGATGCCATATATGATTGTTACATAGCTCTCAAAAGTTCTGAAAGCCTGTGCTTAGTTAAATGCATAACGATATTCATATCAAAACACAGTTTACTGAATGAATTTTAATGTGATGCCATATATGATTGTTACATAGCTCTCAAAAGTTCTGAAAGCCTGTGCTTAGTTAAATGCATAACGATATTCATATCAAAACACAGTTTACTGAATGAATTTTAATGTGATGCCATATATGATTGTTACATAGCTCTCAAAAGTTCTGAAAGCCTGTGCTTAGTTAAATGCATAACGATATTCATATCAAAACACAGTTTACTGAATGAATTTTAATGTGATGCCATATATGATTGTTACATAGCTCTCAAAAGTTCTGAAAGCCTGTGCTTAGTTAAATGCATAACGATATTCATATCAAAACACAGTTTACTGAATGAATTTTAATGTGATGCCATATATGATTGTTACATAGCTCTCAAAAGTTCTGAAAGCCTGTGCTTAGTTAAATGCATAACGATATTCATATCAAAACACAGTTTACTGAATGAATTTTAATGTGATGCCATATATGATTGTTACATAGCTCTCAAAAGTTCTGAAAGCCTGTGCTTAGTTAAATGCATAACGATATTCATATCAAAACACAGTTTACTGAATAATTTTAATGTGATGCCATATATGATTGTTACATAGCTCTCAAAAGTTCTGAAAGCCTGTGCTTAGTTAAATGCATAACGATATTCATATCAAAACACAGTTTACTGAATAATTTTAATGTGATGCCATATATGATTGTTACATAGCTCTCAAAAGTTCTGAAAGCCTGTGCTTAGTTAAATGCATAACGATATTCATATCAAAACACAGTTTACTGAATGAATTTTAATGTGATGCCATATATGATTGTTACATAGCTCTCAAAAGTTCTGAAAGCCTGTGCTTAGTTAAATGCATAACGATATTCATATCAAAACACAGTTTACTGAATGAATTTTAATGTGATGCCATATATGATTGTTACATAGCTCTCAAAAGTTCTGAAAGCCTGTGCTTAGTTAAATGCATAACGATATTCGTATCAAAACACAGTTTACTGAATGAATTTTAATGTGATGCCATATATGATTGTTACATAGCTCTCAAAAGTTCTGAAAGCCTGTGCTTAGTTAAATGCATAACGATATTCGTATCAAAACACAGTTTACTGAATGAATTTTAATGTGATGCCATATATGATTGTTACATAGCTCTCAAAAGTTCTGAAAGCCTGTGCTTAGTTAAATGCATAACGATATTCATATCAAAACACAGTTTACTGAATGAATTTTAATGTGATGCCATATATGATTGTTACATAGCTCTCAAAAGTTCTGAAAGCCTGTGCTTAGTTAAATGCATAACGATATTCATATCAAAACACAGTTTACTGAATGAATTTTAATGTGATGCCATATATGATTGTTACATAGCTCTCAAAAGTTCTGAAAGCCTGTGCTTAGTTAAATGCATAACGATATTCATATCAAAACACAGTTTACTGAATGAATTTTAATGTGATGCCATATATGATTGTTACATAGCTCTCAAAAGTTCTGAAAGCCTGTGCTTAGTTAAATGCATAACGATATTCATATCAAAACACAGTTTACTGAATGAATTTTAATGTGATGCCATATATGATTGTTACATAGCTCTCAAAAGTTCTGAAAGCCTGTGCTTAGTTAAATGCATAACGATATTCATATCAAAACACAGTTTACTGAATGAATTTTAATGTGATGCCATATATGATTGTTACATAGCTCTCAAAAGTTCTGAAAGCCTGTGCTTAGTTAAATGCATAACGATATTCATATCAAAACACAGTTTACTGAATGAATTTTAATGTGATGCCATATATGATTGTTACATAGCTCTCAAAAGTTCTGAAAGCCTGTGCTTAGTTAAATGCATAACGATATTCATATCAAAACACAGTTTACTGAATGAATTTTAATGTGATGCCATATATGATTGTTACATAGCTCTCAAAAGTTCTGAAAGCCTGTGCTTAGTTAAATGCATAACGATATTCATATCAAAACACAGTTTACTGAATGAATTTTAATGTGATGCCATATATGATTGTTACATAGCTCTCAAAAGTTCTGAAAGCCTGTGCTTAGTTAAATGCATAACGATATTCATATCAAAACACAGTTTACTGAATGAATTTTAATGTGATGCCATATATGATTGTTACATAGCTCTCAAAAGTTCTGAAAGCCTGTGCTTAGTTAAATGCATAACGATATTCATATCAAAACACAGTTTACTGAATGAATTTTAATGTGATGCCATATATGATTGTTACATAGCTCTCAAAAGTTCTGAAAGCCTGTGCTTAGTTAAATGCATAACGAT